>CM070558.1:66495073-69067573 GCA_036346405.1 Phyllostachys edulis | reverse complement strand
TGCGCCAATGATCCCAACTCGCCGTCTCGGCCATTGTGGCGAGTAAGGGTCGCTTGTCTGCTGAGTGGAAACAAATCGCGTCGGCCGAGAAGTCGATGTTGCGCCTCCTCCGTGATGACGACGGTGAAGCGAAGCAGTGTTGTCCTCGCAAGTCTTTGCGCCTCCCTCCGTGACGACGGCGGCGAAGCGAGTGTTGTCCTCGCAAGTCTTTGCGCCTCCCTCCGCGTGGCACGGCGACAGAGTGTTGTCCCTCGCAAGTCTGCGCCTCCGTGACGTGACGGCGGCAGAGTATTGTCCCCTTCATTGGGCTCAAAGTTGTTGGCACGCCTCCTTAGGTCTCCATCACCCACTTCCCCGCCCGCGTCTCCTCCAACATTGGAGACCAACGCAGGCTCCTCCTCACCAGCAACTTCATCGAAACCACCCACTCCAGATGTCCCCGTGCTCTCCACGAACTGAACATAGACCATCGACCGCGCATATATCACAGTAGCAGGGTTGCAAATAGCCTCCATGTAATAGGCCCATGAAGCGTCACTTGTCACCTTCATAAGTTGCCAAACTGTCTCGCTTGCACCACCCACCACTGAGGCATACATCGCCTCAATGCGTAGCTTCTTCCTTGTAGTGGTGCGATCGAATGCGGAACGCACGCACCGCCTTAGCTCCGAGAGGCTCATGTCCTTCAGACCTGGCGCCCAGATCACGGTCCGGCCACAATTTGACAGGTCCGCCCTGTACGGTCCGTCGCGTACGAGAGCGTTCCCGTGGAACACGAACAGATCTTGAATCTTCGCCATGAAGTACCTAACACAGGTGCATATGAACCATTGGTATGCAATGCTCAGAATATTTTGAAATTTTAGGTTCAAGTTCCTGACACTTCTGTAATTTGTTCATAATCTAATGTAGTACTGGACATAAAAATTACATGGTTGCAGGTTCAATTCTATTTCTATTTAAACATCTCGTGAAAAATTACAGAATACTAGTGGAGATAAAAATTACATGGTTATCTATGGAATAAAATTTCATGACCAACAAAAATTAATTCATCTCAATTGCAGTTCATATGAATTTTCGATGAAACATAGAAGTTAATTTAATTTCTAGTGTAAAAATAATTTCTAACCGAATTTAATTCCAATTCTGAAATTTTCTGTGGTAGTAACAAGTTTCAAACCTATTCTAAGTTAAACTACAATAAAAAAAAATAAACTAACAAAATTGGTTTCACTAAATTTGAAGTTAATTTCAAATAGTTATGAATTTTTTAACTTGTTCTAATTACAGTGCAAAAATAAATCACTTCACAATTTCCTAATGCATTTAAAACTTTTTATACCGAGTCGCCTAGTCTCTACCATCGACATGCGGGGTCATCTTGCATAGTATTCTTTTCCATTTAATTTTGAAATTAAAAGCCTCTCGATGTGTAGGGCTCGCTTTGTCATTGACTAGGTCAATGGTATAGTGCATGGAACGAAAGTCAACATGCCTGGTCAAGAGTCCATGGACCACGCGCTCGGTGGGACCCGATCGCCAGTGACTCTATTTCAATTCTATTTCTATTTCGTTTAACGGCCTCAAAATATTTTGATATTTTACGGTCAAGTTCCTGGCACTATGTAAATCACCGAGTTAAAATTTACAAGACTAACAACAATAAGTCTACTAAGTTAACTAATTACGGGCTAATCACATTGCTAACTGCTAAGTCTTCTAATTACGTGCTAATCACACTAAATCTTCCAATTTTATGTCCAAACACTATATCAAAATGTACCGACTACACAACTACAACTACTCAGTTGCTACAATAAGAAACTACAATTCATCTAGTTACATCCTAATCACATTGCTAAAACTAGCTAAAACTATAGCCAGATGTGAATAACACTTACCTTTTCTAGGCGCTCACAAGACGATGTACAACTTCCATAACTGAGCGAACTTCAACTTCTCCCTGGTTGGCTTCTTCCTTCTATTCCTCTCTTCCGAGAACTCTCTTCCTCTCTGGCTCTCTTCCTCTTTGTTTCTAACTCAAAATAGCGTTGCGTTTCACTCATTTTATGGACTTCCACACTGAAATGTGCAGGAGCCTGGGTGGTCAAGGCAGCGCCTGGCATGCAAAAAGGCAGCAAGCATACGGGGCTCGAAGGCATCATTGCGCATGGCATGCAAAAAGCCAACAGCGGCCGCCGGGTCCGTCGCTGCAAGGCAATGCCGCAATGCCGAGGCGTCATTGTCTTGCGCGTGGCGGGTGAGCGATCACCTCTCGTCAGGCGGCGACGCAAGAAGAAGGCTTGCCGCGACCGGCTCGATTCTTCTTGGTCGCCGATCGCGACGGCAGCTCTGGCTATCACTATCTGACAGCAAAGACGCCTCCTGCGGTCGTATACTGTAGCAGGTACAAGGAGGAGGCCAAATTTGGAAATTTCGGGTTACAGAGGCTATTTTTGGAATTACAGTGGTCTAACAGGTCGATACTATCCAAAATTCGTGTATTATTAAGAATTAATATGACTGCATATAGGCAAAATAGATGTTTCCTTACTATGGATAACTTCTCCTAATACATATTTGAGAATAATCCCGTTGCAAAAATGGCTAGATCAGGTGCTACTTGGTTGTAAAAGAAGCAATGGTACACACCTAAAGTGAAATACATCAACGGTTGCGGCAAGCCACGCCTTCTCCCTTACCCTATTTCCCACCCCGCGGCATGAAAAGAGTTATGTGTAAGCGAGTGTGCGCATGGTACCCTCTAAAAACATGTTCCGACCGCACCAACTCGCGAGTTCCGACTCGACTCCAGGAACTGAGACAGAACCCTAAGCCACCTCTCCGCCGCCATGCCGCGCGCCCCACGGCGGCCGTCCGGGGAGGCGCGCCGCGGCGCCTACAAGCCTAGCGTGGACTTCGCCTGCTCGCGCCGCCGCCGCGAGGACTGCCTCCTCGTCCTCCGCCGCCGCAACCGCGACGCCGGCCTCTTCAAGCGCCGCCGCGACGAACCCTCTCCTGCCACTATGGCGACCCCCTCCGAACCCGCCACAGTCGCAACTACCTCTCCCCCTTCCTTCGGGCCCTCCTCGCCCCCGTCCTCTCCGCCCGCCGCAGCCGCTCCCCGGACCGCCACCGACTCAGAGGTGCGTGCTTAGGGTTTTCACTCTACCTGTTTGTGTGTTTTCAAATTGCTCGTTCTAAGTAAGTATGATTTGCCACCTGACACCGAAATTCAGGTGATGAATTATAGTTCAACATGCACGTAAGTTGAGACATTAGTAATAATTTGAAGCCACCGATAATGTGCAAAAGAAAATTCGTGTAATTTTTCCACCAAGAAAACCTCAAAGAAATTTGTCTTGTCTGAACACACTCACTAGATAGATGTTGGCAAAGTTATATGCTGCTCCGTTTGAAAATGTGAACCGTAAATGACCCGTGCCATGTTCCTCTTATGGCTTGGCAAATGGCAATTGGTATGCAGTGAATCCGATCTTGTGGTATGTGACGTTGTAAGAAAACGAAAATGCTTCAATCTTATCATGAACTTCCTGTGGTGTGCTTTTCTTCTGTTTATGTTCAAATTTCCTTAGTACGTCTGTTGTATCCAGTTAGCTTGAAGGCCTATCAGAAATGGTGGACAAAATCTGGTCAGATGACTCCACTAGTCAGCTGGAAGCCACAGTCCAGTTCAGGAAACTTCTTTCAGACGGTAATGGGTAATTGACATGTTTAATGTGAGATGGCGTTGCTTTTTTCCCAAATATTTATCTTGTGGTAGTTATATCTGTAGAGAAGAACTCAACTCTGATAAAAATTATTAGAGCGGATGTCCTGCCAAGGTTTGCTGAGTTCCTTTCAAGACATGAGCTTCCTCAGCTCCAAGTATGTTTTTTTTTCGCCATTTTTTCTTTCCGATATTTTTACTTGTAAACATTCTTATTTTGAGTGTACTTTTGAAGATGGAGGCAGCATGGGTGCTTACCAACATAGCTGCATCTGATTATACACTGCTAGTTGCTGAATGTGGTGCTGTTAAATGGTTGGTAGAGCTGTTAGGATCCCCAAATGCTAATATCAGGCATCAGGTGAAAGAATGATACTTCATTATGCTTGTTTCTGTAGTGGTATGGTTACTGATGGTGTTGGTTATGAACTTATGATATGTTAAACAGGCTACCTGGGCTCTTGGAAATATCGCTGCAGACGTGCCTAGCTGCAGAGAGATTGTTCTTGATCATGGTGCTATTATGCCATTACTTGCTCAGTTTAAAGAAGACATGAAAGTTGCAGTTCTGAGGACTGCTACATGGGCACTGTCAAATCTTTGTTTTGGAAAATTACCAGCTGAAGTGCAAGTAGGGTGCTGTATGATTGCTGATATGTGCCCTGTTATATTTTTAAAGAAATGATCTGCTGAGATTCTGTTTTGGCTGATCATTGCAGGTGAAACCAATACTAGAAATAATCAGCCAGCTTATTCATTCCGCTGATGAGAAGATACTGGCAGATGCATGTTGGGCTCTGTGTTATATAAGCGATGGTGTGGACAATGGCATCCAACATGTATTAGATGCAGGTGTCTGCCCTCAACTTGTAAATCTTTTGATGTAAGTTGCTGGATTCATTTTCATGGTGCAGTTCCACGTATGAAAATACCACGATATATTCCTTATATTTAACACACCTTTTGTCCTATTTTAGGCATGCATCAGCTAATATTCTTCTTCCTGTCATTACGGCGCTCACGACAATTTCTGCTGGAGATGATGCTCAAGTGCAGGTTGTATATATTTATATTATCTTTGTTTGGCTTTGTTGTTTGCTTTGCCAATATGGATTATCAATGAAATGCAACAACCAGACTAGAGAAATCAAGTATGGAATTGCTGGAAATTTTCTGTAAAGTTTGGGTCTTTTACAACCTGAAGTTCATATAACTTCCAGTCGGAGTCTTATTAGATCTTTTGATACCCCCCCCCCCAAAACCTCACCAGCTGTCGTTCATCCCCTAACATTACTATTTGGTAGTGTCACTGGTTTCATAATTTCCAAGATCATATTGTGACCACCTTGTGCGCCCTCCTTGCCCTGATGTGAACTCTTAGAGG
Organism: Phyllostachys edulis; assembly: GCA_036346405.1. Lineage (NCBI taxonomy): Eukaryota > Viridiplantae > Streptophyta > Magnoliopsida > Poales > Poaceae > Phyllostachys > Phyllostachys edulis. The sequence continues at coordinate 69,062,456 of CM070558.1, read as the reverse complement.
AACTCTGCATGCCTCCAACATTTTTTTAAGTCTATGTTTCTGCTGTAGTTTGCATGCCAAATTGCCAGTCAGGAAGCTGTATACTTGGGTCTATTGTGAACCGTTTCTTGTTTTGATTAGCAGTATTGTTTTCTGTTTCTGATCATGGGTCATGGGCATTAGTGTTTCAGTTTTCTTTGTTTTCATTAGCATCATTAATGCTTTTCATTGCTGCTGTTTCTTGGATGTGCTAGAACGTGCAGCACTAGTATGTGTTTATTGCTTTTGCATGTAACGTTTGTAGTATCTTGGACTGAATAAAAGAGAAACAAAATAGGAGAAAAGCTGTGCAAGTTGACAGCACCAAAATCAGTTTGTCCTCTGTTTGTTGTCGAGCAAGAGCGTGTGTGTGTCCAGCGCTTTGATCGTTCATGTGCGTGAGACCCGCGAGAAGGCTAACAATTGGTATCGAGCTTCGTGCTTCTCCGCTGTGAAGATGTCGCGTGATCGGTTCACTCTCTCTACCATGTCTCCTTCCCAAGATGGGGTGCAAGGTGACGGTAGCACTACTCGCACGATCAATCTCGGCGGCAATGGCGCTCGCGAGATTGGATCCCAAACAACGGCGCCACCAAGCGTGTGGTGCGGCAATGGGTGGTCAGAGATTTACGGGATCGGTGGTCTACCCCACGCTAACGCGGACGAACTACACCGATTGGGCCCTCGTGATGAGGGTGAACTGCGAGCACAAGGCACATGGGAGGCGATCGAACTCGCATCGCCGACTCATGACGATAGACTGGCGCTGTCCGCCATCCTCCGTGCGATGTCGCCGGACATGTTGTCCACGCTGGCGGTGAAGGACACGGCCAAGTAGGCCTGGGATGCCGTGAAGACGATGCGGATGGGCGTCGAGCGCGTTTGCGAGGCGAACGCACAGAAGCTTCGCAAGGAATTCGAGGATATCGAATTCATGGATGGTGAGTCGGTGGACGACTTCTCCATGAGGATCACGTGACTCGTCAATAATCTCCGGATCCTAGGCGACACGTTGGAAGAAGAAAAGGTAGTCAAGAAATTCTTTCGTGTTGTGCCACCCAGGTATACACAGGTGGCAATCTCGATCGAGACACTGCTTGACTTGAGCACGTTGTCGATCGAAGAGCTCACCAGCCGACTTCGATCAGTGGAGCAGCGCTACGCGCGCGACGACTCGGGCGGCTCCCGTGGCGTCTGCTCCTCACTGAGGAGGAGTGGCTCGCACGCGCCAAGAAGAGGGAGCAAGACGATAGCTCCTTCGACGGTGATAACCGTTATTGCGGCAAGCCACGTGGCCATGGGTGTGGCAACGGCGGGCGTGATGGCAAGGACGGTGGCTCATCCAGAGCGCGTGACATGTCGCAGGTTCAGTGCTATAACTGCAACAAGTACGGGCATTACGCTAGGGACTGCCGCAAGTCGAAGCGTACTGAGCAGGCCCACCTGACGCAAGACGACGATGACGAACCTACGCTTCTCATGGCGCAGGTGTGCATGCTCACCGAGGTTTCCGTGGGCACGGGCACTGACGTGGTGCTCAATGAGGTGCATGTGCAGGTGCATCTAGGGCGTGAGGAGGATGCCCACGAAACGACACTTGGTACCTGGACACCGGTGCCAGCAATCACATGTCCGGTGTCAGGCAAGCTTCGCGGAGATGGACGAGGCGTCACCGGCTCCGTCAAGTTCGGCGACGGCTCGGTGGTGGATGTACGACGGTGCGGCACCGTCCTATTCACCTGCCGGAACGGGGAGCACCTTGCGTTGACGGGGGTGTACTACATCCCACAACTGCATAGCAACATAGCGAGTCTCGGGCAGCTCGACGGGAACGGTTACCAGACGCTCATTCAGGATGGCGTGCTCACGATCCGCGACCAGTAGTGTCGCGTACTTGCTCGGGTAAACCGCACTTGCAACCGACTCTATGTGCTCACCTCAAGATTACATCGCCGGTCATCTGCTTCTGTCCGGCAATGCGGCGGCGGGCGCAACGTGGCTAGCGGTTCATAGGCGGCGAGGCCGCTTCGGGCGTGGGCGGCGACAAGATCGCAACGCCGTCGGGGCGTGGAGCCGATGACGTCGGCGGCACCACGTGGCAACATGGTAGTCTGGCGCGAAGCGCAGTGAGCGGCTGGGCGAAAAGCGTGGCGGCGTGCGGCAATGGACGACGGCGACAAGAAAGCACGCCGGCGGCGTAAGCACGGCGGCGGTGGCTCGCTGGAGGTTCTTGGAGGTTTACGCGAGGCCCCGTGGAGTGGCGGCGCGTGGTGTGCGATGGGGGCGGCGGCCGGCCTAAGCGATGCACGGCGGCTTCGGCCAGGCTCGTGTGGCGAGGCTCTGGCGCGGCGGCAGGTTAGCACGCCCTTGGCACACGCAGCGCCGAGGCGCACGGCTGCGTGAACACATAGCACGACGTCGGTACGTGCCGATGCGCACCTGTGGCGTGAAGAAGCGCGAAGGCCTCGCGATGCGCGCGGTTGGTGTGGGCGGCTTGCGAGTCTTGGCGGCGTCAAGCCACGAGAGCCACGCGGAGGCGCACACATGGCGCGTGGCTCGATGGCGTGGCACGGCGTGGTCGACACCGCAGTCGCCATGGTCGAGTGCGACATATATGATGCACGCGATCAAGCATATACTCCAAGACATTCTTGATGCAGCGAGCTATGGTCATCATTACGCGAAGAAGTTGGAGGGGCCATGGTTTGTCGGTTACAGCGATAGCGATATGGCCGGAGACGTCGACCACGTCATGTTCCGGGAGTTGCGTATAAGGATCGGTATCGTCGAGATCAAGAAAGCGCATCAATGATTAGGGGGTGTTTGTTGATTAATCCTGTGAACCGTTTCTTGTTTTGATTAGCAGTATTGTTTTCCGTTTCTAATCATGGGTCATGGGCATTAGTGTTTCAGTTTTCTTTGTTTTCATTAGCATCATTAATGCTTTTCATTCTTCTTTGCTTCTTGGATGTGCTAGAACGTGCGGACTCGTATGTGTTTATTGCTTTTGCATGTAACGTTTGTAGTATCTTGAACTCAATAAAAAGAGACAAAATAGGAGAAAAGCTGCAAGTTGACAAAGACCAAAATCACTTTGTCCTCTGTTTGTTGTCGAGCAAGAGCGTGTGTGTGTCGAGCGTCGGCGTTAGTGTGCGTGAACCGTGAGAAGGCTAACATTATTTAGCTGATTTGTTTTACATGCTCATATGTTTTTAGTGTTCACCTAGGCGCTAGACGGAAGGCGGGCAGAGAATGATCACAGAATATTTAGCTCAGCCTAGGCGAGACCCAAAACTAAGCAAGTAGCGACCAGTACGTGCCAAGCAAGCAAGAGCAAAGAATAAAGTAGTAGACATCACGGTAGGAAATAGACCAAGACAAAGAAAAATAGCGACAAAACCGAGGAGGCGGTGGCAATACTACAGACTCTAGGAAATATAGACAGGTAGTAGGAAATATAGACTGCGAGAAAGAAAAGCAACGACAAAACCGAGAAGGCAGCAAGCAAAAAAAAGAGGCAAATATGGCGTGGGACAGAAAAAAGCAAACTAAGGGCATGTTTGGTTCTGGTCCTAGCGGCAAAGTGCTGGCCAGACCGCGCTCAGACGCTGCTTGTTTGTTCTTTGCTGCCAGTTTCTTGCTTTCAGCGCCAAAAATGAGCGCTTGGGAGCCTGCCTCCCAGGCAGCTTCATCTGCCTTCATCCACGGTTAATTTCTTCAATCTAACGGTCTATTTTTCATTCACCAATTTTAGGCACAGACTTTCAACTAAATAACTCATCTTTAGGTTTGCTTGGTCAGGCAAAAATCATCTATTTTCTAGACTACCTCCAGGCACCACTTTTTCTTAGGCATGAAATCCAGAGTACCAATCAAACAAGCCCTAAGTCTTAGCTGTCCCTGGCTCTCCTACTGCAAAAAGCAAAGAAGAGAAAAGCAAAAAGCAAATGGCAGAGAGGGCAGGTATCATACCACACCTCTTAGCGAGGCTTATTAAGCGTCGCCTAGCGTATCATACGCACACCTTTTAGCAGCCCTAGCTCTCCTACTACACCACACCTCCTCCTCCCTGGTTCCCGTCACGCACTCTTCTCGTCTCCTCCTCCCGTCTTTGCGCCTCCTCCGCTCGAATCCTTGATGGAGAGGAGGTGAAGAACAGAAGAGAGGCCGGAGGCGCGCTGGATCTTGAGTTCATAGAGCCGTCATGAGGACCTCTGAACGACGACGGCCCCCTCCAGCGTGCAAAGCCGCCTCTGGATCTCCGCCATCAAGCTCCGGATCCGTGCCACCATATCCACGACGCCCATAACCGTCGACCGCCTCACGCCGATTTACCTCGCAACTCGGCTAACTGTCATTCTTGGCCGGATGGGAGGAGAGGTATCTGAGAGTGAGAGACGCGTCGAGATGGGGAGAGGAGGAGGCGGCTAGGGTTAGATGTAGGAGGCACGTGCGGTCCTGGGGTCACGCTGATGAAATGGGCTTTTCGGTTTTGACCTTTCCGTTTTCTTTTCCTCCTCATTTTCTTTTTTATTTTCACGTTTGCGGCTTGCGTTTCTTCTCGTATGGCATGGCGTCCTCGTAGATGGCGTCCTGGCGTCAGGCGTCGCTTAGGCGTCAAGGCGGTGCCTTGGCGCCTTAATAACCTTGCCTCTTAGCAGTCCCTAGCTCTCCTACTACACCACACCTCTTCGTCTTCCTCCTCCCACTCTTGCTTCAAGCCTCAGCTCCTTCCTTCGACTCGGCAGATGACTCTCCTCTCCTACATCAAGCCTCCACCTCCTTCCTCCTCTCCTATAAGGCGGCAACCGCGACGGGAGTAGGCACGACGAGGAGGGGAGGAGGCGCGACGGGGAGGCATCAACCGCGATGGGAGCAGACAGGACGAGGAGGGGAGGCGGCGCGACGGGGAGGGGAGGGAAGGAGGTGTGATGAGGAGGCAGCACGACAGTGAGGGGTTGGAGGAGGCAGCGCCGCCTTGGATCCACCCAGCGCTGCTTGGAGCCGCCGTGCCTCGCCCGTCTGGCGCCGCCTTGGACCGCCCAAGTCTGACGTTGACCCGACTAGGCGGGTGGAGCGCCTAGCTCGCCGATTAGCCCCAGATTGCGGCGGTGAGGCTGCGCCTAGTGCCTAGGCGCCGCCTAGGCGGGTGCCTAGGGGATCACTGGTTTTTACCCTATCCTCTGCAATTGACGTTGAACCTATGCAACAATGTTTTGCAGGTCTTAGTAGAAAATGGCATTCTTCATTGCTTGGCCCAATTGCTATCACGAAATTATCCAAAGAGTATCAAGAAACAAGCTTGTCTAATTGTTTCTAATATCACCGCTGGCAGCAAGAATCAGATCCAGGTAGTAGAAGTTATATCCTGATCTTTGTGCTTTTCCATTAAAATAAGATCCTCCTGCCATCAAAGCGATGGAACCGAATGTAACCATGCATATGTACATTCATTGCATTGTTCTTGTTGTCCCATGTCAACTGAATCTTGTATGATTATCTTATTATTATATTTTGACTAATAATTCTTTCGACAGGCAGTAGTTGATGCAGACATTGTAAGTCCTCTCATTGTCCTACTAAAGACCTCAGAGACGGATGTGAAGAAGGAAGCTGCTTGGGCTATATCAAATGCTGCGTCGGGTGGTTCAAGTGATCAAATTCAGTAAGTTCTAACATGTGGTCATGTTGATATGCTGTTACTTCGACATGTAATTTGAATGTATTTTCAGTATTTTGTGCGTGCATGAAATTGAACCTGGTGTTTTGAAATGACTGTTCACTATCTGACGATGACTGCAGATATTTGGTGAGTCGGGGATGTTTGGAGCCACTCTGCAATGTTCTCACGTACCCAGATGCTGACCTTGTACACACGTGTCTGGAAGGTCTTCAAAATATACTCGAGGCGGGTGAGGCGGGGAAGCAGGGCCAGGAATCCGGGACGAACCCGTATGCGCAGTTTATTCTAGAGTGTGGGGGTTTAGATAAATTGGAGGATCTGCAGGATGTGAACAATGAGACAATCTACAAGTTAGTCATGAAGATGCTGGAGAGTTACTGGGACGAAGAACTAAGCGATGAGCCGAATTTGGCAGGTTCGAACAACTCTGCGGAGACCGTAGAGACAGCATCCGAAGACGCTGCGCAGCCACCAGTACCTTCGTCCGGCCCAAAGGAAACCGAATGATGGCAGACATTGCATCGCTTCAAGTAATTCTGTTTCGTTTTTTTAGTGCCATGTCAGAAATGTTCGTCCGGTCAGTGTAGAGAGAAATGTATCAAGGTCAGATGCCAATAAGTACGCCCCGTTACTGTGTTAGTGTTGCAGGATTTTCTCATTACATTTCTGTATGCTGTACGTTAGAAATTGAATCTGTGTGTCGATGAGCAGGAACCTCGACCTCCTAATCAGCCTAGGTGTTGTACGTCGTGAAAACGCTGAAAGAGATTGGGAAGTGATACGATGCGAGGGGAAGCCTTTCTCGCTATTATCACTGGTGCGGGGCAGGGTCAGGGCGACCATGGGATCTGCTTCGGCATCCGCGATTCCGCACGGGCGCGGCGCACTGAAATCGCCGCGCGGCGGGCTAGGAAATCACTTGGTGGCTCGTGACGCAACAAGGCTGAGAGTGGAGTAGCCGAGCGCCCGAGCCCACGACATGAGAAGTCCGAGCTCAAGCCGTGTTCCGTTGGAGCTAGCCCATGCGATGGATCGAGCAGTACGTGTGAGCCCAACCGGTTCGCACACTGCATGCCAAGGATTGAAAACCGTTACCGGGTTATTTCCCGCCGGAGGTCCAATACCGGTAACCGGACCGGTTACCGGTCAAACCGGATTTGGTTCGGTCAAAATTTGTTCAAATTTGATTAAAATTAATTCGAAATCTGAAATTTTGAATTTGGATTTGAAAAAACCGCCGGATCCGTTTCCGGCCACCTCCGATGGCGGTTACGGCCGGTAACCGGCGGTTACCGGCCGGGATTTTTATCCCTGCTGCATGCACAGGCAGCGAGAGCAGCTCGTGCGAAGACACGAGTCAGACATAACGGATTCGTACTCCTCCCGTGCAACGAGTTTTTTCTCCTTCTCATTTAACCTCTCTTTAAAACAAATAGTAAAGCTAGCCTCGTATGAACGAAGTGGTAAAGATGATATCTCTACCGTGCACAGGGGCGTATCTAGCCCAGAGCTAAGCCTCGGGCCAGCCTGCTAGAGGTTGAACCTGGGTCTCTTTTAACATGGTGTAGCTGGCACATTCCAAACAGTGTCACCTGAGATTTTTGACCTGGGTCTCGAGCCGTTGCCTCAGAGGCTCGAGGCCCAGATCCGTCATTGACCGTGCAAAACCACAGCGGAAAGCTCTGTGCCGCGTGAAATCGCCGCGTGAAAACCATTCTACCGTGAACTGGGACCGCGGTAGCCAACCTACCGCGTCTTGTCACTGCATAGCACCTTAAGTGCTCTGGGAGTGCTGCCTTTAGCTGAAGGCAAAGATGACGGCCAAAGCAGATCAAGAACGTCCTAGACTCCCAGCTGGATAGTACGCGACTGCATGCGTGTTGAGCCGAGAAGAAATACTGTACTACCTACCTTCCCGTCCACTATCGGGGCGTCGTCGAAATTAACCGGCTGGCCGGTCAATTGCTGCGCTGTCTAATTAGCCAGTACGCAACGTACATTTCGGAGCTATTTCGATCGTTGTGTTCATCGACAAATATCTAAGGGTGTGTCAGGCCATAAGGTAACGTTCGATTTGAATTTCTCTCCTTAATTAGGTTGAGCATATGCAAACTAGTCAGCGTTCGTGAATCCATTCATCTTCTCCCGCGTCAGATACAGACAACTAAATAACATCTCAATATATATAGCCTGACCTAAAATAAACAGACAACCAAACAACTTATCATTGCATCCACTCAGTTTAGTTAGATTCAGCCTGAATGACACATATAGACCATGACAAGGACATACAAGCAACTAAACACCTAACTAACTAATTTGATGGATGCATGCGTGGCACATATACCGTACCTAGCTCGAAAATTGACGATACCTCGTGCTTCAATTCAATTTTCAAGTGCACGCCAATTTGTTATTTGCCCATGGCGTACACATGAGCTTTACTTGATTTTCTCTGGTTCTAGCTGCCTGTGCGACGTACGTCCACTCCAATTGCAGGCTGGTACCAGCAAGTTTCCAAAGAGACTTTGGCAAATGGCAAGTTGCCCTTGTCTAACATTCCTGTCGATCGATAACTACTTGTTCCAACATAGTTCGGCTCAGTCTCCGCGCGTACACGAGTGCATCTGTGCATGGCATGTTTGCCCGTTATTTGGATAAGATATGCATGCACAAGCATTATTTGTGGTGGTTAATTTGCGTGTTCTCAGGATAAGCACGCATAGAGAGTAAGAGAGAGATACGTACGTCTCCTATCTATCTATGATATGATCTATCATCCATCTTTCCAGAGTAAAAAGGTGATGAAGAAGATACATGCAAGTGCAACCACACCAAGAGCATACATATATACGACGTACAGAAGCAAGCCATGGATCGGATATATGTGTGCGTGTGCGTGTGCGTGTGCGTGTGCCTATTATAATTATCGGTAATGCTATATAACTTTTGATAGTTTTTTTTAAGCTCAAACTGTCACTTTTCTGTTTGTTAGATGTGCTATAAGATTTATGTTGTTGATGTGCTGTAAGAAAAAAAAATCATAATAGTTGAATTTTCATTCGTCCGATATGCTTCGAGATTCACACTTTTTCCCATCCGATGAATTTGGTTTGAATTTACTATAATTTTTTATTCGGAACATAATGGGTTCACCACATTGCCATATTTTGTTAATATATAATTTTATTTTATTTTGTCTTTGTTTTTGTTGAACCTCTCAAAGTACATGTGAAGAACATAACGGGTTCAGCACATTGCTGTATTTTGTTGGTATATAATTTTTTTTGTCTTTGTTTTTGCTCAACCTTTCAAAGTACATGTGAGACATTGAATCATGTGATGGAAATATGAGCTATTAAGACTTTCAAGAATAATTATAGTGACCAAGAACCAAAATTACATAAATAATTTACTGTAATTTATGTATAATGGAGTTGTAGATGATCTTTCAGAATGTGACAGTTTTTTAGGAAGAAAATAGTTGAATTCTGTGTAGACAGACCCTTATATTATATATATTATATAGTACATTTGTTAGGATCGAGATATATATACACACACCCCAACCTTCTTTTGTGAAACATTTCCTTGTCACACAAGAATCTGGATATATACATACATACATGCATGCAAGCAAGAGATGGAATTATCCTGAAGAGATTGGAGATCTAGAGGAAGCAAATTTCAGGTAAGCACGACACGACTTGATCGAATGGGAGGTACATGCGCTCCGCTGAGGGATCGGATATGGCATGTTCGCTCCTGTATTGTCCATTTCGCGTGCAGACCTCACACGATCGACTAGCTTGTGCCCCCGGATGCATTGGACTTTTGCGAGAGCTATATATTCCCTTTTTGCACTTTTCAAGTCGTCGACATACTTTTCCCTTGACTTGCATATCATGCACATTTTTGCTTGTAATTCGTGGCCAACATAATCTTGATGGACAGGTTACTAGTGCTCAACGATGACGAAGGTACAGGAACCACAGATGTATGATTGCGAAATGTATGGCAGAGAAACACTAGCAGAGAGAGAGAGAGAGGTTCATACATATCGGCCGATCGAATTATTCTTCCTTTTTCTTGTCTAACTAGCCTTGCTCATTATCGACAAGCACGTTTCGCATTGAAATTGAGGGCGTAATAGCTCCGTTTGGAAATTTCGCAGAACTCCGGCGGAAATTGTACTGTTTGATGCTAAATTCCTGCCTTCCCGCTCCACCCTTCCTTTAAGTCTCTTTTTGGTTTTATTTACTTGCATTTTGTTCCCAGCTCTTTCCTTGTTGAGCTAGTGTTTACTTGTTTTCTTTTTATTGCATTGCTTCTCGTTGGATTCTGATCTGAGGCGACGGGCCTTGAAGGCAGCACGGACAAGACCAACATCCACAGGACTTTGTGCAAGAAGGCAAGTCGCATTCCTTGAACATTTGAACCCACGTGTCATATATTTATATTGATACTTTCATTATCTTATTTGAGCCAATTACTTTAAGTCTTGAAATAATACTTTGGAATGACATGATAATTAGATAAATCCTATAACCCCACAAACAAACCTACCCAAAGCACTTGTAGGCCATATTCACCTTGACAAATTCACATAAAATGTTAGCTATATAGTAGCTTTGTCTCTCAAAATTGTGATCATCAATCAAAAGCGATATTGGCGATTAGCCAATGGTTTGGAGTGGAGAGTTGAGGTTGTGTCCATTAAGTTGGACAACCCAATATACTTGGTAAAATGAGTCATCGGTGAGATCAAGAGGTGGGCAACCGCATGGTTGGGCCATCGCCTCAGCTGGGTGACAAATAAGGACAAGAACCTTGTGCCAAGTAGCGGAACCAAGATGGCAGCTCAACCACATGCGTGGTCATTACTCCCTAGCTTAGTACCTTTGCTCGTCCAATTGAATATCTCTCAGATCAAAGGTGAGGCGGTGGACCCTTACGGACACTCATTTGGTTCTTACAGCAGTATGGGCCCGTCGACATCGGGTGCAGAGTCCACTATTGGCGGTGGTCTCCGAGGGTATGGATTTGAACCTCTAGGGTAGAGGCTAAAAGGATAAGCGGTGAAAAGGCTTTGTTATCTGACTCAATTGTGCGCAATCATGATGCGTGGCAATGTGAGTTTGTGATATCATGTGGGTAAGTTGGGCAACTCTGCGAGTGTATAAAATGTTATTGAATCTGTAGTGCTTAGGTTAATGAAGGCTGTGTTAATGGGTGATTCGATTACGAGGCATAAGTAGAGTTTGGAGATGGTAAGTTGGTAATTGTGGTTTGTTGAAAACCCCCTGTTGTTATTATGTATTATTGTTTCTTGTCTTATAAAGCGCTTTAAGCGCAAATTGCATCCACATATGCTGTTAAGGTAAAACCTAACCATCATTTGAACTCCTTGCATGTAATTATTTAGCCTTTCCATGTGGCTTGTTGAGTACTGTAGTTGTACTCATTCTTGCATAATCTGCAAACAATCTCTGAAGAAACACAGGAAAATCACGAGAGGATCCGGTTGATCAAGACTTTGGTGGACCCACGGTTGTAGCGATTCTTCATTACTAGGTCTCGGTAGCACTCAAGTGTGCTGTGGTTAGAAGTTCTTTTGTCTTGTATTATATTAACTTTGGGCTTGGATGCCCGTGGTAGTGTCAAAACTGGCTGTTAAGCCTTAATCTTATGTAATAAAATGTTGGCTTTTGTTGAAATCGAAAGCTTGCTTGAGACATCTCTTCTCCAGAATCGCACATCTGGGCGGTTGTGAAGTTTAATGTCCCCAGGAATTTGGGGTCGTTACAAAAGTGGTATCGGGGTTAGCCTGACCTGTAGGATGAGACCTTAAGTTGGCTTTAGGAATTAGAAAGTGAAGACCTTCAAAAATCCTAGTTTGAAAAATTAGAAAAGAATTTACGAAAACAAAAATATAAGTATTATTCTTTGTCTTTTCCTTCTATTGCTATCTTATCTAACTTAGATTTGTAAAATAGATTTGTGTTATAAAAGAGTTATCCTCTTCTTACCTAAATTCAACCTTTAAATCGGAAGTTGCGGTGAGTGTTGAGAATACGCTAAAGTGTTATTAGATAGAGTAAACCCTAATTAGGCGATCTTTTGGTTGTAAAACAAGTTGTATTATGTGCTCTAAATAGTATGTATACAACTTGTATAAAGAATTTGAGCTATGTTATTATCGATAATTTGTTTTTCTATCGATACATATATCATCCTTGTCAAAATGCAATTCCTTCTTTTAGTCTTGAACCTTACCTTAATCTTTCTTCACTTAACTCAAGTCTGAATCTTACTCACCTATCGTATTTGGTCAAAACATTGCAGAATTATATTCCCAAGATGTCCGAAAACAACAACCACGAGGTGATTGACAAATCATCAACCAACCATGGCGGAAGTAATGGCCATGATGGAAAGAAATAGATGTCAAGCGGAGCAAAGTCAAAAGCAGAATGATGGAGCAACACACTAGACTCCTAGAGCGAGATAGCCACGGATCACCGGTACCATCGAGAACCCTCTTGGGAACAACAAATGGAAGAAGCATTGCAAGATCAAGATGGTGATTTCCACAAGACAAGACCACCAACCTTACGGTTGCACGGAACCACTAGCGGCAGATGATTGGATAAGAGATATAGAAAGAAAGTTAGACACTATCAATGTCTTGATCAAGAAGACTCTTTTGCCTCCCACCAACTTCAAGGACAAGCCGACATGGTGGATAAATCACCAAACATTCCATCCCGGAAGAGAAATACCATGGCAAGAATTTAAGGATGCATTTCATAAGGCACACGTTCCCATTGGCGTGCTCGCCTCCAAATGCCGAGAGTTTCTTGCTCTCAAGCAAAGAGGACTTACTGTGATAGAGTATTTACATCAATTCAATTATCTGGCACGATATGCCCCACATGAGGTGGATACAGAAGCTAAGAAGATGGAGAAGTTTTCGCGAGGATTCTGAAGTCAAATTACACATTTCACTACGGATTTTAAGGATATATCACTATGGTAAACAAACCGCTAATATCGGAAGAAGCGAACACAATTACAAGAAGTCGAAAAAAGAAGAGCAATGCAGATGACACCTCAACCAAGTGCACCCAGAAAAAGGATGATGACAAGACCACGAAGACAATATCGTGACAACCACTACCAATTTCAATGCAAGACCCCAACATAATATGAATCGATCGACCAGGAAACAACAAAGTTTGGGCTCAAGCACCGGCAAATCAAGTACATGCAGTATGGCGGAGCCACGCACAACACAACAAGCCCAATATATATACATACACACACGATGGATGAATATTTTTTTTTAATAATCTATTTTTTTATTTAGAATTGAAGAAATAATGCTATGTTTTTTTTGTCAAAAATAATCACGACGTATCACTCTACGGTTGGACGACTTGGGATAATCACCCAACGGGTGAGCGGCAAATGTCCAAGTCGCCATACGGCAGCGCGACTGGACGTTTCGCTTCCAAATCGCCATACGGTAGCGCGATTGGATCCTAGCCGTCTAACGGTTGGGCGACTAGAACACCTGTCGCTGAACGCTAGCCCTTAGTCGCCCAACCGTTGGGCGACTAGGGGCGCTTATATTGCTACGCGTGGCCGTGAGCAGTGCCCATTTGCTTCCAGAAAGTGACGCGAGAAGAGAGGAGAGAAATAGAGGAGAGGAAGAGGGAGAGGGGGAAAAAGTGTCTTCGCATCGATGACGACGACAGTGAGTCTCTAGTATTATATTTTGGGACGGCTCGCTCTCTTGTTACCCACGAGGTATGCCTTGGAGACTATGTGAATGAACCTAACTGCACATGCAACAAGTAAAAGTTCCTTCACAAGCCCTGCTCTCATGTCCTCGCCGCGTGTGGGACCATCCACATCGACCTATCGAACTTCATATTGGAGTACTTCATGAAGGAAAGGGTGCAACAGGCGTGGTACGACGAGCTAAGAGGCTTTAGAGTTGTGGGCAACTTCGTCACGTTGGATACTGCACAGAGGACTTTGATTCCAGATCTTGACCTGTTGAAGGGGGGAAAGGTTGTTGGCAGAGTCGTCGCATTAGGAACGATATGGATGAAGGGGAAGCTGGAGCGGCGGGTAGACGTTGCGGCCGCTGTCGCCAGGAAGGCCACACTGTGAGAACTTGCAAGGTGCCTGCCGACACGTAGGAACACCGACATGAAGTGCAGCACCGCTTCTTGTTGGATGCGTAGTGGTACTAAGATTAGAATTACTAGCATGTTGTAACTTGTACTTCAGTCGATACTTTGATTGTTGTAAGCACTGTGAAACTAATTGTATCGTAATTGCAAATTATAACTTTGAAGTGTCAATATCTCGTCTTATTTAAATGCACGACATGACCTTGCACGGCAGTGCACCATGTGACCACTCTCTGTAAAGCAGGACGTGACAACTCTTTGCAAAGGAAGACGTCACCACTCACTCTCTGCAAAGCGGGAAGTGACCACTCTCTGCAAAGCAGGATGTGACCCGATGAACCAGCTTTTCAGGACGACGTGACCCGACGAGCCAGCTTTTCAGAACGATATGACCCGACGAGCCAGCTTTTCAGGACGATGTGACCCGACGAGTCAGCTTTTTCAGGGCCGCTGTCTTGCGGACGCGAATTTTCTTCAACTGAATTACAATTCAGTCGCGTACGCAGTGCCGTCTCAGCATATAAATAATACCCCTTCCACGTTGGGTTCTCCTGCATTCAGACTTCAACACAATCTCGCTCAGGTGGACAAGCACTAGGAGGAGATCCGCGAAAAGTAAAGGGGGTATGCGGCCTAGGGGGAACAAAGAGAGCGTGCCAGGAGGTCACCTCCCTGCAATGACGTCGCCCCCTCCCCCCTATAGCAGCAACCCCTACCACAACATCCCAACCGAGCATTCACCGCAACACCCACTCGAGGGGGAGACGCCGCCCCTCTGTTGGTGCAGGGATAGATGCAAGTTCTTCAAGTTCAAGTCCAAGCATCGGCTAAGCCTGGGCATGCGTTACTAGGGTTGCGCAAACTACTCTAGCGACTGTCCCGACTGCCGTTGGGACACGAGCCGCTATCGGCAGCCGGTAAGGACAGGTAGCAGTATGTTCCCTTACCATTTCTCTTTCAAAGTCCACACTAACAACCTCTCCCGTCTACCCGTAGTCCCCGGATCCGCTATGTGACTATTGCAAGTGGATCGTCCTAGAGATCCACCACATGACTAGTGGACTCTCGACTGCGATGAGTGGGATGCCAATAGGGACCGCGAGAGGAGGGAGGAGGAGCGCCGCACCAAGGAGCACAACCAGCGTATCCGGCGGGAGACGCAGGCCCATCTCAAGGCATGAAGGCGCAGGGAGTGCGAGAGAAAAAGAGAAAAATGGCCGCTGAGGCTAAGGCGACCGGCGAGGAGTACAACGCCGAGCTCGCAAGAAAGGACAAATGGCCCCAGTCCACATAGTAGTCCGACCCTCTTCGTCTATATGTTTCATGTATTTCTAATTCTCTAAAGGCATGCATGTACCGTCCTTGGTTCCTTAGCCTACTTGCCATGTAAACTCTTGTCGGATTAACTGTCATGTTGTTATCGTTGCACCATTTCTCCAAAGTTCAAAGCCGTGTATGAATTTCCTGGCGCATCGCAATATCACTTACTTTCGTACTTACGATTCATTGCTACCTCTATCATCCTCACAAAATTCTTTAGAAATTTAGCGCATTATAACAACATATGACGATCACAAAATGTTATTGCAAGTCTGACAAATTTTGTACCCTTGACATTCTACGAAAATAACAAACAGACCAACCAACCTTGTCACGACACTTTTATTTCCAAAAAAAAATAACATCCTATAACAAGATTTGCTAAATGTAATACCTACAAAATGTAACATTTATTCCCACGTAATTATTCCAATCGGATTTATTGAATGAGACAGCTACTACTTAAAATCGCCTAGTGATTGGGCGACTTGATATAAGTCGCTCAACCACTGTGCGACTTAGTCAAGTCGCTTAACTACCAGGCGACTCCAACGATGACGCTCTGTCATTGGGTGACTATGGCCAATCGCTCAACCATTGGACGACTAGGTATAAAACGTCCAACGGTACGGCGATCGGTGATTATTTCTAAAAAAAATAAAATAGTATTATTTCTGTAATTCTGAATAAAAAATAGATTATTAAAAAAAATTCACGATGGATCCGAATTCTGTACTATTGTTGAGTACTATTTATACAGAGCAGAATTACTGTTCAAACAGTGATTCTCCTCTACAGTACAGCTGAGGATCCGAATTCTGTACTTGGTTTGAAGTTCCACTTCTGCCACTGCTGTACCGTGACATACATGTACGGGAGATTTTCGCGTTAAAAAGTTTCTACAGGATCGCTAGAGGTTCGGAAGAGATTGAGCCCGTACAGGTACATGCGTGGGAAGGGTAACGGGCTGGAGAGGAAGAAAAGGTGACGGAATCGGCACGAGCTAGGTGCGCGTGGGATGCGTGCACGGCGCACGCGGCCGGCCGGCCGGCTCTTCGTTGACCCGGCCGTTCGTCTTGATTTGAACCCGCGGCCAGCCGGGCTGCTGCTACGTACATAGGTACGTACTTATTCCGGTGGTCCTTTTCGAACGACGACGTCGCAGCAGCTGGGCCGCGGCGTTGCCCGTGCTCGCGCGCGTCGCCGCCGGCCGGCGTGCATGCTGCATGTGGTTGTGTTAATTTGCCTCATCTGTCAGACTGTCAGTATTGCGTTCTACAGATTGGTCCGTTCGCGATTCGAACCACCTGGCGAGTCATGATCATGCGTGCCACTGTAATAATCCATCAGCCTGCTGTAGCTGCCATGGTGCTTGTGATCTAGAAAACCATCTATCCCCTTGTATCTTTTTAGGGGAAATTAAATCTGTCCTCTTGTAATTACCTCTGTAGTTCTTCAGTTTTCTTCCTGAACCTAATGGAAAAGCAGCAGCTCGGTCAGAAGAAAAAAACCAGTTCGATTTGTTTGCTGCTCCCAAATAAATTAAGAAGCTAACTAATGTCGCTGTGTACGTACGTGTAGAAAGAAACAGCGCGTACATCAGAAGACTAGCACAATAATTAACCGGGTGGAAACGCATCAGGCACTAGAAAACACTGGCATTTGGACAGGCACGTAGTCGGCTAATGCGCTTCGCCATCAAACGAACTGCGACAACTGCATGCCGTGGCACGAAATTCTGGACTTGTTCGGCATCTCGCCGATCCAACAAGAGAAGAAAAAGAAGGCAGTGTTCAGTAGATATAATCACTGGCAAGTTGACAGTTCCGGGAGCTCATGTATGTCGGCCCAGCCACGAAAATCGCGAGGGAATGGATCCAATCGAATCGAAGGGATCGCATCGATCGATGGCGCGCTTTTCTCAGGTGACGCCTGAATGCCTGCCTGATCGCGCACTTGCAGGCGGCTGGACGGGAAGAGAATACGTGTGAAATCATCGTTTCTGATGGGAAATATGATTCCTCTCTCTCCACCTCCCTGTCCTGTCCTGGGCTCCTGGCAGAAACCAGAAAAGAAGAAGCTATCTCTCCTTTTCTCCTCCCTTTTGCCATGCTAGACATGCTAAAGCGACCCACAGTTAACCCCACTTCCGTTGTTGTTGCTAATCATACACACGCGTGCCGTGTTAATTGTTGCTGCTGCATGCTGCAATTGGATCGCTTAGAGCATATACTACTACTACTACCTACTAGTTAGTACTACTACTTAACATCCACTTGACACTAGAGTTCAAGGATGCAATCAATCGAACAATACTAACAGCATCCAACATATATGTGTCGCCCGTTACATGCTAGCTGATCCGGCCATTTCTTGTTTTAATCATTCATGTACGTACATAATTAATAGTCGGATGTAAACAATTCTATGATGAGTAGGTCATACTCGCCATCATCAGGGCAAACAAGCTAGTTTGCATCTATCATTGGATTAGCCGGAGAGATCAATAACACTGGCCGGTGCATGGTGAATTAGAACGATCCATGAGCAGATACGTACGTACAGATTAATCAACACCACCAGCTCGATCATCAGGGCCAGGGGTGTTTGATTTCAAGTTTTATTACGGCCTCGGCCAGATCACCAAAGTACACAAGTTGCAGACCAATCAGTCCGTATTTACCCAGGAAAGAATGGAGTAAAACAGTAAAAACGAACCAATGGCACCAACATTACTAGTACTCCATAGTCCATACTAACGCTAGCTAGTGTAAAAGTATATTTGAGAAGAGATCGATGGGCAAGAACTGGAGAAGAAATTATTGGGGGGCTAATTAAGTGGAAGATTAACAAACCCCCCAATAAGAACCCTCTCCTTAATTCTCCTGATCCATCGTCTTTCCTCTGGTCTTTCGCCGCCCGCCCCCAACGTCTGTACGTACCCAGTCCGGTCAATGCTAGCGGCGGACTCCGTTCTTGCTTTCACAACCCCAGCATCTGCCTGTACCACAGGTCGTCGGCGCCGGTGCCCCACATGGTCTCGCCGAGGACGCCGCCGATCTCCAAGTCCGGCAAGCCGATGTCGGCGTACAGCCCGGCGAGACCAGGAAGCGACTCGGACCAGCTGCACGTCTCGGCGCCAAACTGGCTCCATGGCTGTTGGTATTGGGTCACGAGGGCGCTGTGTGGTGGTTGTTGGCACACCGTGCCGTACATGGCGGTAGTATTGTTACTGTATGACAACCCGTCGTTGTTGCTGCCGGGCGCGCTCTCGGAGGTGGACACCGGCGGCGGCGGCGGGGACACGAAGTGCACGCCGCCGTCGGTCGACACTGACGACGACGACACGGCGGTGGTGCATGACAGCTCCACGTCGGCGGCCGGGCTGAGGTCGACGACGTCGTCCACGGGCGCCGCCGGGAGCAGCGAGGAGGAAGAGGGCGGCGGGGTCTGGTGGACGTCCATGGCGTCGTCGGTGGCGGAGGAGTGGATGCGCTCGAGGAGGCGTGGCATCCAGAGGTAGCGCATGAGGTCCTTGAACTGCTGGCTGTTGACGTCGCACTTGAGCTGCTTGGCGTGCTTCTGCACCCGCGTCCGCCAGTAGTTCTTGATCTCGTTGTCGGTGCGCCCCGGGAGGTGCTGCGCGATCTTGGACCACCGGTTGCCCCACCGCGAGTGCAGCTCAAGGATCAGAAGCTGCTCCTGCGCCGTGATGTTGCCGCGCCGCAGGTCAGGGCGCAGGTAGTTGAGCCACCGCAGCCGGCAGCTCTTCCCAGTCCGCCTCAGGCCTGCAATCAGCCAACCATCAGTTAATTAATCAGCATCCACCGTATATCCAGCAGCTTAATTACTCTACTACTGCGTATGCAGTAGGCTACTGCTTACTTTGTATTTGCATGAAGCGGCTGGTTGGTAGGCAAAATCAAGCGTTATGTAGCTTACTTAATTGCTGCTGGTTTTCTCCAGTTCCTTAGCAATTTAGCATATGTAGATGAACAGATAGATAGGTTTGTGTGTTGCATGATTGCTCACTTAATTCCAACTAAGCTAGCTATAGCTAGTCTATGCCCGCAATCATACGGAATTAAAGGAACACTACTGAATACGTACTGATGCTGCTGGATTATATTTATATCTGTCTCTTCACTCGTGCAGCACGCTCTGCTAGATTTGGCTCAAAAAGAAAAGGCAAAGACTATTTCTCTTCTCTTCCTACCTGCGCAGCGTGCGAGCACGTTCCACCGTCCCTCGCCGTGCGCGGCGATGTAGTCGACGAGCAGCAGGTCCTCGTCCACCGTCCACGGCCCGCGACGGAGGTCTCCCCCCACAACCTCCTCCTCGCTGCTCAGCTCCCGCTGATCATGAGCCATCTCCATCTCCATCATGTATGTTAGCTCTGACGAAATTAACGATCGGCACGATCGAGCTAGCTGAATACGCAAGTAGCTAGCAGCTAGCTTGGCCTTGGATACAATTCAAGAACAAGTGGTAGCTTTGGAGATAGATAGAGCTATGTGTAGACAGGTAGCCAAGAATAGAATATGCAAGAGGAGAGAGAGATCGAGAAGAGGCAAAGAAAGAGATTGGTATGGTATGGTATGGTATGGACGAGGTGATGAAAAGGGCGGGAGAGCCGGGGTTAAGCTTATATAGTGGAGTGGAGAGGAAAGAGATCGATGATGGCTAGCTAGTGTGGTGGGGGAGGATGGCTCCGTTTAAGCACGCTGCCCGTCTGGCCGGCTCTGATTAATCTCAGTCTTGTGCACTACTGCTCAGCCGCTCATCATTTCAAAAGCCAAAAGTATAGGTGGGCTGATTAGTTTATCTTTTGGAATTAGAGCACCGGATTAACGATGCTAATCTGCGCGCACACGTCAGGTTTGACGGGTGCTTTGACTAGTTCTACCTACTTAGCCCCATCGCCACGCGCTCCTCTCTCTCTCTCTCTCTCTATCCAATAGCCCTGTCTGTTTAGCCTTCAATAACAAAACGCCTGTCTGTTACATAAATAAACTTAATTTGTCAGATATTATCATTGATTTGTAGGCAAAATATTTTTTTTTCCAGATTTCTTTGCAGTACCAATAGAACATAATTATATATCCTTCTTAGGTTTTGATTTAGCTTAACGCTTTGTCAGATTTCTGTCCTGCCGAGATGAATACATCTAGCAAGTTTGTCAATACACTACTGAAAGTAAGTGCTCTGTAAAAATTTAGCATGTTGGCCCTCAATTATTAGAAATCAGTCAACTGCCTGAACTAATAAGCAGGATCTTCGTATCCCATTTTCTGCAATGCAACAATAATTAAAAGGCCAACTTGTTGATTCTATAACTGAGAAATAGTATACAGCAGAGGTATGGTTAGGTTCCACATCGGGAGTTGAAATTTGGGCATGCAGCTTAGCTCGGATTGCTTTTTTTAAGGTGCCCGTTTTGTCAAACACGGAGACTCTGGTCTCCCCAGTGACACACATCTCTCTCTCTCTCTCTCTCTCTCTCTCTAGTTAGTAGTAGGCCAAGCCAAGTAGTGATGTCCTTCAGAATTTGAGCTGCATACCCTGACCTGGATCCATCCCTGGTATTGGATCCAACCTGGTGCCGTGGTCGCATCGACAGCTTGTCCCTGCCATTGTTTATCTTTCCTTTCAGCTGGCTAGATGAAGATAGAGCTGCTTGATGCATATGTAGCGTGTTTGCTTGCCTGCAAAGGTCAAATTATTCCCTGAATCATATATCATATGCGTACGTAGTACATATATATTAATTCGAGTTGACCACAAGCGTCGATCGCCACTGTCTTCATGTGTCTCCGGGGTACGGGAATCTCAGATATAGTATTTGG
The DNA here is from genome assembly GCA_036346405.1 of Phyllostachys edulis. Taxonomy (NCBI): domain Eukaryota; kingdom Viridiplantae; phylum Streptophyta; class Magnoliopsida; order Poales; family Poaceae; genus Phyllostachys; species Phyllostachys edulis. Next base: position 69,041,385 of record CM070558.1, on the reverse strand, counting down.
GTGTCTATACAAAATTCGACTGTTTTCTTAGTCTAAAACAGTTAAATTTTAATTTATTTATAACATCATTATACATACGCTACAGTAAATTATTTATGTAATTTTTATTCTTAGTCATTGTAATTATTCCCAAAAGTCTTGATAACTCATATTTCCATCATATAATTCAAAATCTAACATATACTTTGAGAGATTGGGCAAAAACAAAGACAAAAATAAAATTCTATACCAACAAAATACGGCAATGTGGTGAAGCCGTTATGTTCTGAAAAAAATCATAATAAATTTAGATCTAATTCATCATATAAGAAGAATTACAAATCTCAAAGCATATTGGACGGATGAAAATTTGACGATTTTGACAAAAGAAAACAGCTGAATGTTGTTTAGCAAAACCGTAGTATTTGGTATCGTTGTACTGAGCTGTCACTACTACAAAAAACGTCTTCACAGACGGTTCAAAAACATCATCATAGACGATTTCGTGAGCCGTTTAAGTTTATGGGTCAGTGATGATATGAGGTTATCACAGATGGTTTTCGAACCGTCTGTGATGCACCATATCACAGACGATTATTAACTCAGAATCGTCTATGATAGCTGACTATCACAGTCGGTTTTATATACACTACTACAGAAAAGGCTTTCACAGACGGTTCAAAAACGTCATCACGCATTTTTTCGTGAGCCGTCTCGAGTTTATGGGTCGATGATGACATGAGGTCATCACGACGGTTTTGAACCGTCTGTGATGTATACTTTCCTGAGCGGTTTGTGGTTCAAACCGTCTGCGATAAGCACATATCACGAGCGGTTTGACCACAAACCATCGTGATAAGCACATATCACGAGCGGTTTGACCACAAACCGTGCTGTGATAAGTAATATCCTGAGCGGTTTGTGGTTTGGAACCGTCAGTGATGACTTTTCTCTATAAAGGCCCAGCGGTGGTGCTTGTACCATTAAATCGGCATCATATATATATTATATATATAATGTTACGTAGTCACTTTCGACCACTTTAGGGAGATCGTCCACATGACATGAGAAGGATGAGGCGGTAGCCACGGGCAACCTCATTGAGCTCTGCAAGTTCAAAAATATGGATGCAAAGAAGCGTTAGGACATCAATTACAGATTGGGCGTCGCTATGTTGAAAGAATCACTCCGGTGGGAAGTGGCATCATGTATTAACAACCAACCATTCTTGAGCATGTAATTCTTTAAACCCAACAAGAACACCAAGCAACCATTCTCATATTTCAAAAGAATTCTCAACTTGTTGCTTGGTGTTCTTGTTGATTTAAAGACAATTACATACTCAGAATTGTTGGTTGCTAATACATGATGCCACTTCCCACGGAGAAGTTAAGATCAACGCCACTTTTCAACATAGCGACGCCCAATCCGTAATTGGATGTCCTAACGCCTCTTTGCATCCATACTTTTTAAACTTACAGGCTCAATGAGGTTGCCCGTGGATACCGCCTCATTCTTCTCATGTCATGTGATGACCTCCTAAAGTGGCCGAGGACTACTTAATAATATATATATGATGCCGCTTTAATGGCACAAGAACCAACGCTGGAGACTTTATAGAGAAAAGATTATGAATGGAATGGTAGGGCGTGCACGCAAGAGGTAGGAGAACTTGACCGGCATGAACAAGGGACTATTAATATGAACTAATTATCAATTCAATTTCAGCATAAGACTATTGACACCATTACATCACGAGCAAGGGACTATTAATATGAACTAATTATCAATTCAATTTCAGCATAAGACTATTGACATCATTACATCACACACAAGAGGACTATTAATATGAACTAATTATCAATTCAATTTTAGCATAAGACTATTTACATCATTACATCACGAGCAAGGGACTATTAATATGAACTAATTATCAATTCAATTTCAAATAAGACTATTGACATCATTACATCACACAACAAGAGGACTATTAATATGAACTAATTATCAATTCAATTTTAGCATAAGACTATTTACATCATTACATCACGAGCAAGGGACTATTAATATGAACTAATTATCAATTCAATTTCAGATAAGACTATTGACATCATTACATCACACAAAGAAGAGGACTATTAATATTACATCACACGGCAAGAGGACTATTAATATGAACTAATTATCAATTCAATTTCAGCATAAGACTATTAACATCATTGAGCGGTTCATCGACAAGAGAACAAGACCAAGGGTGTCCAAACCCACTACACAAGTAGTAGCCCTCGGCATCCATCGCAGAGCACTAGCTAGCCATTTTCATCACAGAGCAAGGGGTAGAGACAGAGAGGACCTTAGTACAGTAAGAACCACGGTGGCGACCCCACCACCAAAGACAACCCTCATCCATTTCCTTTACCTTGCATAAATCACACAAACATCGAGGACACAACTTAAGGCTCATGCATAAAAATCAAACTCAACAAGACATTAAGCTAACAGATCTAGAGGAGAATAGAGGAGGATGGGGAAAGCAAAGCCGGCCAGGCCGACTAGCGGGCTAAGGGGGTCAAGCGGCGTCGGCGACGCAGGTCGGCGGCGTCGAGGTGGGGAGGGAACGGAGTTAGGGCGCGCGCAAACCCTAGCGGAGCTGGGGAGTGACGAGTTTGGGCGTCATCAGGTTAGGCAACTGCGGTGACGCTGCGAAGACACTCTTATCGTCACGAGTGTCTTTTGCGGTCACCAGAGTGCTACAACCGTCGGCGACGGAAGAATGGCGGCGTCGGCGCGGACGGGAGGGAACGGACGAGAATAAGGCGGCGGGGAGTGATGAGTTAGGCGCAAACCCTAGCGGCAAGTGGGCTAGCTCCTACTTATAAAGAGACTTATCGAGACGGTTTTACTATGGAACCGTCGGTGATAATTATCACGACGGTTCCATAATAGAACCGTCGTGATATGGACATATCACAGACGGTTCCATAATAGAACCGTCCATGATATGGTACATATCACGACGGTTCCATAATGGAACCGCTGCGTGAAATGGTTTTTCTCAAGTATATACACTTACATGACATGAAGAAATTACATGTTTATATTAAAAAGCGAAACCTATAATTAAACAAGGTTTTTCTAGTGGCGAAGGTAGGTGCTATCTCCATCTCGCAATACTTCATAGGTGGCGGTGTCGGATCGGACGGTTCTCGATCATCGTGACGAAGCTCGAAATCGTCCACCGTTGACGCGCTTGCTCGTTAAGTGTCTCCGAAGACCCTCAAATGTTGAACCAAGAAGAATTGAGCCAATAGGCTCTCTTCCCTTGCTTGAGGGTCTCGGCACAGTCGACTCGATGCTTTGCCGCCTCGATTACATTAATCAAGTGACGGCAAGCCTCACAGAGACGTCCAACGTCGTTTTGGAGGACTACGTCGATGACGCGTAAACTTCGCCGAAGTGGGAGATCACCGGAAGACACGGCGGAGGAGGATGTCAAGGCGGCGGAAGGTGGCCGTCACCGCTCCGCAAATTCTGCGGGCGAGGAGGTGAAGACACTTGTTGATCAAGCGGTGTTCTTCCGCAAAGACGGTTCAACTTACACCGAGAGAGTGCTCGTCAAAGGCGCGGGAAGGCCATCGATCTGCGGCGACGAGGAAGAGGCAGCCATTTCTTTTTTTATAAGTATGTGGGGATGATCATCTTGGATGGCGGATGATCCTTTTATAAAACAAGAAATAAATTCGGGCGTGAGGCGAAGAGACGCGTCGAGGCCGAAGCGGATCGATGCGATGAAGAGACGATCGGGAGCCGGCGGATGGCGACGAACGACGCGCCGGCGATGAAGAAACTCACGCTGGGCGATATTATTCACAAGCGGTTATTGTTAAGAACCGTCGTGATACTAATTAATATCACGAGCGGTTCTTGTTGTACTTCACGACGCGGTTGTGTTTTAAAACCGTCGGTGATCTTGATTAATATCACGAGCGGTTCTTATTGAGCCGTCGTGATACTTCACGACGGTTTTCAACGTGAACCGCTCGTGATATTGCCTCTTCACGAGATGGTTTTTAGCGCAGCTAGATGCCTGAGCGGTCTCTAAACCAAAACCGTCTGTGATTGAATGTAATACCGACGGTTTTGGTCAACCGTCTGTGATGAGGCGTCCAGTATTAGCCTTTTTTGTAGTAGTGATATAAATCGTCTGTGATAACTTAAGTTTCATAGACGGTTCGTATTTGGAACCGTCTGTGATAGACTCTTTATAGACGGTTAGTATTTTGAAATGTGTCGGTGGAGCTAGAGGTAGCTGAGGGAGGTCGGTGAGGTAGCTGGGGTCGTGCACGCAGGGGGGAGGAGGAAGAGAGGAAGACGCGCAACGTCACCGTAGTTGTGGCACAATGGTCACACTGCGTAAGACACTCTTATCGTACGAGTGTCTTGTGCAGTGAACTATGGTGTCACAACTGTCGGTGACAAGAAGAAATGGCGGCGTCGGCGACGGGGTCACTCTGGTGGGGAGGGGAACGGACGAGAGTAAGGCACTGGGAGTGACTAGTTAGGCGCAAACCCTAGCGGGCTCCTACTAATAAAAGAGACTTATCACGGTCGGTTTATTATGGAACCGTCAGTGATACTTATCACAGACGGTTCCACAATGGAACCGTCCGTGATATGGTCTCATATCACAGACAATTCATTATTAAAACCATCTGTGAAGTATCACAGACGGTTGTTTGTTGAAAACCGTCTATGATATTTCAAAATATCACAGACGGTTTTCATAATGAGCCGTTTGTGATATTACCTCTTCACAGACGGTTTTTAGCACAGCCAGTAACACAGACGACCACAAGACCAAAACCATTTGTGATTGTATGTAATACAGACGGTTTTGGTCAACCGTCTGTGATGAGGCATTTAGTATTAGTCTTTTTGTAGTAGTGTGTATGTACCAACTAGTTCATCTAAAATGTTAAGTTGATGGGAAAATACATACAATTCACTTATACTTTAACACTCTCCTTATATGTATGTTTCTTCAGGTCTAAGACGTAGAATAGAAGTGAGCTGCAATTATTATTTTTTAATTCCGCCAACTGAGTCTTAAACTTAAGACCTCTTAGCTCTTATACTTTATTAAATTACATGCACTAACTAGTTCACTGAATAGTTTAAACTGATAAGAAAAGATGGACAATTCACTTATACTTAAACAACTTGTCAAGCCCAAGCTGACATGTTTGAAATGTACTAGTACTAGTAGTAGATGCTCAATGAACGCTGAAGTGATAAACACAAGCATATCACAGCGACAAAATGTGTACGTCGAGTACTACTTGAGCCACCAGCAACGATTGGACCAGCACGGAAATTGATTTTGTTCGGCGTTAAAATGTGCGAAGCGTACGGGTTATTGAACAGTGCAGCAGCCCAAGCTCCGACCAAACACTGTGCCGGTCAGGTTCGAGCCGAGTCGTGACAACACGTACGTACGGGAATGCGCGTGTTGGCTCGTGCAGCAAATGACCGGCCGACCGGGCAAGACAAAAACAATATTGCTAATGCTAGCTGTAAGAAGCACCATGAACGAGCGAGCGTGCGTTTATTATTTCTTGGTACAGAAGCACTATGACAAAAACAGTGCAGAAACTTATGCGTTCATGCATGTTGCCACGCCTAATCAAGCTAGGCCGTGGTCGAAAGCGTCAGTTAGGCACAATGTTGACGACTCCATATGCCGCAAACCCTACTGACTAACGAAGATAAAGAGCTTGGTGCTTTACGGAGGCAGCTAGCGTGTCTACACTCTACAATCCATCGTACGGGAAATATATGCTTCTGTTTTTTGAATCAAACATTTGTACTTTAAAACCTGTGTTTTTATTTTGCCTCTTATCTTAATCAATTTGGTTGGCAAATCCTTTGCCTACATGTTTTAAAAAAATGCTGGAGTCGAATGTGTTTGGAGTTACGAACGCTGTTTTTTTTTTGGTAAAAAAAGAAAGAAACATGAACCATTGATGGATCATCTAGTTCCTGTTCCAATGGCAAGCTGACACAGGCTTGTTCTCGAAGGACAGAAGTGTGGAGGAATTAACTGTCGCAGGCGAGTCCAGTCCGAGCGATCACCTTGTAGACAGGCGTAGAATCGCACACAAGAACACAAATACAGAATAGTAGATTGGACAAAGAGATATGAGGGGCTTCTTTTCTTCTCTTCTATTTATTTCTCTTCTCAAAAGTACATACAATGGTGAGGTCTCCTCCTATATATATAGCCTATAGGAGGATAAGGAGCTCATTATAGATTAGACCTGCAAGGCCTGGTCGAGGTTTCTTAACAAAAAGAGCCCTTCAAACGTGGGCTAATGCTTCTCTCTAGAATATATAGTACAGTACGTGCCACAGCAATGAAAAAAGTCAGGGCTTTTCTTTTCACAAGTAACGTTGAAAATAAGGATTTATTGACACTTTAGGATTTATCGCTCGATATCTTAGTAACACATACATATTGGAGAGACAATATGGTGCATGGTAAATTCTGAAACGCTAATGAATGGAACGGCAAATCCTAAACTATTCCAACTATAAACCCTCGTACGTGCTTCCAAAAAAAGAAAGAGATCACGAGCAGAACAACCGGCCAGCAGCCACGAGGCCCACGACACGATCGATCGCGTCGGCGATGAGCAGGTAAACTAGTGCGTAATATCTATTCGGCAAGTGCTCGTACTGGCTTCGCTTTTCGTTGCCGCTGCATGCATTGTATATTGGCCGGCTGATGAAGTGGGGGACACATCATGAGATTAGCGAGTGGGAAAGCCGGGGTTTGTTTCTGCAAAGCTAGAGATAGAGCGCTGATTAACCTGTTTTTTCTTCTAGTGTTTGATCGTTCAAGCACTACAACCTGTACGTGTGGGTCAGTATCTGTAGCCTTCAAAGGGCTCAGGGGCGCATGCGAAAGCAGCTATAGCTGCAAGGTAGTAGTAACTTGTCTTTTTCAGATGAACTCCGGCGCCGCTTTTACGTGTTCCAGTTCTGGAGGCTACTACACAGATCATCATACACAAAGTAGCTAGGAGACGTCAATTGTTTGATCGATTTGCTCTTCACAGCTAGCTGTGCAAACAAAAAACGCTATCTGTGCAAAATGCTATATAACAATCTATTGTAGTATACAAGCTGAACCTTTTTGTTGGACACCAGCGATAGATCTGCATTCAGAGAAACACAAAAGGGCAACATCTGATACACGAGGGGAGCTTAACAAAACTTACTGATGAAAGGAACTTGTCCCGAGTTTTAAGGACATGCTCAATAATATGTCCCTTAAAGCAGAAACAACATGTTTGATGTGATTATAGCACTAGCCATGACGATGTGTTAGCTCTTGTTCTTACATTTATCATACTCAGGTATAGAATAACAATAGAGTTGCTTTCCTTCTTTGTTCCATTCCTTCCTTTCTTATCTTCTTGTGTTCTCGTTTCGTTTTGAGTGAAAGTAAAGAAGACTTTTCTCATGATTGATCTCAATTTGTTTATACTGCTTCGATCGTTGAGGTGAAATGAACCAGCAGGAAACACGACACCTGTAGGAAATAAGAGTAGTATATTCAGCCAACTTGATTGAAACCTACTAGTTGTAGCTTCCTCTGAGAAGCACAGAACATATTCCAAACTTTACATGTTTTTGCCATGTAACGTTCTAAGTTGAGTTCGTTCCGTTCTTTATGCAGTGCACTAGATCCATCAGAGTGCAAGAACTCACATAAAAAGAATGGAATTGAAGTTTGGAACTGCAGAGAATAGGAATTTGGTGCTTGACCTTTTCTGTTTCTACCTAGTCGTCATCATTGTAGCTTTACAAAGCTGAAGTTAACTTGCAAGCAATTTCCTGCTCCTCCTTTTCACCATTAGTGTTTATAGTTTCGATGCTAAAGCAAAGCAAAGCTTCTACAAGACGGTTAAGCTTTACATAAAAAAAAGTTTTGCAACATGTGACTGAAATATTGATCTATACTTTGGATCAAAGCATCTTAGCGACTCTTGTAGGAAGAAATGAAGAACTAAAGGCTACATGATTGGGATTCCATATTCTGATTAAATCAAATGGAAACTAATCTTCTCTCTCAGAAAGTTTTAACATTACTTGGAAAGCATCAACCTGGGCCAATTATTCTAGTGGCTTACACTGTCTGAAAACCCTTGCTAATTGCGGCGAAGCTTAATAAGCATTAGCAACTTGTCGATGCTAAGTACGATTAAAAAAGACATTTGGTGCGTATTGTAACGAAAGTGATGGCAAAAGCAACAAATATACTACTACTACTACTACTAAGTTCTTTGGTGAACTCCCTAGTTTACATTATCATGAATTCACAAACGAACAACGTCGTTGCATTTTCGTATCTCCCTTGCCTGCTGTCGTGACAGGCAGTGCATACATATTCCATGCTCACTGGCACTTTTTGTCAGGAATATTGAATAATCGATGCACTTGCAGTGGATGGTGTTCTTTCCTTGCACTAATTTCCACCTGGTGAATCACATCAAGTTTAGCCATGGACAGAAAATATCCATTCTCTCTCCAATTATTCTGGATTCTTTGAAACAACAAGTAAAGAAGCTCAACCATGTGTTAATTGTTCAGTTCACCCCGGTGAACAGTATATGATATCCTTGTTCCGTTGCTTAGGTGAGCGAAACCAAGTTGGTTAGTGGTGAAAAGAAATCACGCGAGTGAAAGGTATACTAGTTATCTACATGTGGAATTTCACCACCGTCATGTCTGCACGATTGGCAATTACAGAAAGCACATCCAAAGTTAAAAGGGATAAGTGAGTGAGACCACCAATGATGGTTGTGAAGGTTGATATGGCACCAACAGTTAACATATAGTATAGTTAGCATCCTACTCCATTCCCTATCATTAGATATTAGTGGTTTCCACACCATCCATAGTCATTGCAAACGGGGACTCTCCTCTGAAGAACAAGTGGTACAATCGCGCAGCCTGTCTGAGAGCAGTAAAACAACGGTCCAGATTGAGCATGGATCATGCAAAATAGATCGGGGTTCCTATTTCTCTGTGAAAAAACACCATGTTTGATCGCGACCTTGCGATTATTATTTCTCTAAATTAGATAGATGACGCTGGCGATGGCTATATATTACTTGTAGTCCAACACTCCAACTGATAAGACATCTATCGTTGGCAGGAAGTATGCGTTAATCAACACAATGTTCAAGTCAGTTCACTCAGTTGTAGTTTAACCGGTAAGACACCAAACTGCAATGGCACTGAACTGTTGATCCAAAGGAGTACCATTACCGCAGCATGAAAATGATGGGCGATGGTGCCCCCTGTGGTCTGCTCTGCTTCCAAGTTGAAGCGTCTTTGACTAGAATTGCTTTAAAATCTTTAGACCCTTCAATGTTCAAATGCGTAGATAACACCACAAGGGTCTTGTCCAGCACAGTTTAATACTGGGCAACAAGCACCAATCCGGGTCCTTGCTTAGACCCTTTGCCATGCCCTAGTGACTAGAATGATCACCGATGAAAACTGAATTCATAAAATAGGGTACCCAACACAATGTGCAGTCAAAAGCAAGCAAAAAATTTCAGACATGCTCGGGTAAAAAATTAAGTGATCCAGGGCATGAGGGCATTTGTTCATGGAGACAAATGCTACAGTTGCATGCTGTGAGATTTTATTATTGATAAGTGGTTACACAATGCTTTTTTTCTCAATGGAAAAAAATTGAGAAATTTTACCGTGCATATTACCGGTAGTATATGATGGTAGTATAAATCAAATGCGATCATTGATTTGTTAAGGATATAATAGACTTTTTTATGTTTATTTTTTTCTTGAAGGTATTATGAACTTTTTCAACTAAAGTTGAAAATATTACTTTACCGTAATATGATCCTCACATAGACAATTACAATTCTATCCTCTCGGAATTCTACTACTCATACTAACAGACCTAGTATAACTAAATCATAACTAATCTGAACCGTTGGATTTTAAAGAATGGACGATCCGTGTTAAATTAAACGCATACTGTAAAAGAGCTAAAAAAATTTAAAGGCCACGTAATATTCGTAGTAGTACAGCATTTCAGGACAACGCCTTGACTTGTGTGATGCGCGTTAGGTGAGTGATGGTATAAAAATGACAAGAGTCCCGAGTTCGTTTCAGGATGTGCTTAGAAATGAGTTGTTACCAGGGTGCTAGTTTCAATGCGAGGTCCTTGCAGAAAGGGACATGTTGGGATGAGCATGATCTTCTAGAAGAAAACGATGGAATTTGACTACAGATAATTTAGCAGCATAATGAGGGCAGTAATAGTTAGCTAATGCTAGGTACTTAGATAGACGAACGAGCAATTAATGAGTGGTCTTTGCCATCAGATTGACAGCTTCATGAAGCAACGACAACGCTGTAAAATTGGAGTAGTTGTTTGTGCTTAGAAATCGGCCCAGGCCGGCACTTCTGATTTATGATGGACTCTTTATATATTCAGTAGCCTATATAAAGGAGGAGGCTCCAACTATTATACTACCATTTATAGAAGAGCAATAAAGAGAAATTAGAAGTGCCCTCATATCTCCATGTTCAATCTACTATTCTGTTCTTGTGTTCTTGTATTGTTCGTACGATTCTGAGTTTGTCTATGAGGTAATCGCTCGGACTGGACTCGCCAGAGACAGTTCCTCAACACGTTATCAGCACGATTGACTCTCCTCGAATCGAAAGGTAACCGTCGAAGAACGATGCTCGTAGATCGAATCGCTTTTTCTAGATCGCCTTCAATTCCGCAATTGTTGCTTTCTAGATTGTTTTATCCTAGGTGTAAATCCGCTCTAATCTACCGTGGGCCGACTTGAAGTCGCCGGCACAATGCCGATCGGTAAATTGCATGAAAGAGCAGATGATGATTGCACCGTGGATTGCAAATCTGTTCTAATCTACCGCGAGTCGACTTGAAGTCGCCGGCCAAGCCGATCGGTGGATTGCATGAACAGTATTTTTCAAGTGAATAGTAACAGAAAAACCGACGCACAGGCTAATTGGCGCCGCCCCGGAGCCGGTCACTGCCACAGCTAGCCAGACGTCGACATGCACGTGACGCCACCGGCCCGAAGCCGCCTCTGACGCTGCCGGCCCGAAGCCGCAATGCCCGACGCTCCACCATGGTTGCCCGTTTGTGTCGTCCCGCAGACGCGTCGCTCGGCCGCCAGCAGCCTTGCGTCTTGCGCCGTCGAAGTCGGCCGCACCCGCCGCACCCGCCCACCAGCTCGCGCCGCCCAAAGCAAAGAAAAAAAGGGGAGGTGTCGCCACCTTTGCTAGCGCGCGCCCGAACGCCGCCGTCGACCTACCACGATTGCCTCGTCGGCCTCACTTGCGCCTTGCCGCTACTGCTGTGCTCTGAGCCCTAACGCCGCAGCGCCTTTGTCGAGAGCCGCCTCGCACCCCAACGTGCCTGCAACGAAAAGGACGCCGGCTCCGTCTCCGTGCGGCCCCCTGACCACCACACCGCCACCCGCATGCGGCTCCTGCGCTGGCCGTCGCCTCTGCAAGGGCGCCACCGCGTCGCGCCGTCGCGATGTTAGCGCCGCCGGTCGGCCGCACCGCTCGAAGCGCCGCCTCGCAAGGGCCCTCCCGCCCAAGCCCCTCGCCGCACCACGCCCCTTCAAGACGGCGCGCCTCGCCGGCCGGCCACCGCCGCTTTGCACCCGCCCGCGCCCCATGCCCTTCGCCGCCTACGCCGCCGACCGCCTCGGGCGACCACAGAGCAGCGCCACAGTGAACTGGGGTAGGGTTCCCTACCCCCACCCCCTTTGAACTGGCGTTATGGGCAGGGGTGCAATGGGCTGGATCAGGTGGCGTTATGGGTCGTGAGAACCGGTCCGGCAGCGAAAAGAAAAACAAAGGAAAATTTTGATTTTTGCAAGAAGGTCATCGAGAATTTTGAAAATTGCGCGGAAAAACTTTCTCGGAACAGAAAATTAGTGTTTTAGCCCCTGGAAATTGCAAAATTCGCTAGTGGAAATTGCAAAATTCGCTGAAAATTCATATTCCAGCAGAAAAGGGCATCGGTAATTTAAATTTTGAATCCTTTTAAGCATTTGAAACATGTTTAACTTTGTTATTATTATTTCTATGCAATTTATGTATTGTATTTACTGTTTTTTTTTATTATCTGTGGTTGTTTATATTGCTTTTAATCACTAAAAATAGCAGTAAATCATGATAAATGCATAGAAAAATACGGGATCATGAACCAGGAGTTCGAAGAGCATTATGAGAATTTTGTAACTATTTTATGTAAATTAACAGGAGTAATCTTATGAACTCTTTGTATGAATATGAAGATTACTAGCACCACGAATCAGGAGTTCGAAGAACTAACCCAGTATGGCCAGAATTTGTACGAAATTTGTACCGGTTTTCAATTATGTGGTAAGGTAACCATAGATGAGTAAAAGATTGAGAAGACTCTCTCTACCTTTCACCCGAGTACGGTGCAATCCACACGCAACTATCGTTAAGACGGCTACAAGAAGTATGCCGAATTGATTGACATTATGCAAGTTGCAGAAGCTCAAGATGATGTTCTTAGGAAGAACTACATCTCACAGCCGCCTAGTAATAATGTTGGCCATGAAGCCAATGCTAGCAGCTACAAGGTGAAGAAACCTCTCATAAAGGAGAGGGGCAAGAAGGGTAATGTCATAGGTCACACGTTATTGATGTTTTCTAGTCTAAGAAGAAGGGCAAAGGACATCATGTGGCACACCTCGCCATTGCAGGCACGAATGATCCACAACTATTAGTTACACTCATGGACGTAGACAGCCCTGTAGCAGCCCCCATCACCCCTCCTTTGGACATCACAGCGGCCACAACCATAGTTGCCCAAGAGGAGAAGATCGCCATGGAGAAGATTCAGGCATAAGTTTCTGCATACTTCACTGACTCGATCTGGTGCACGCATTGCACTTAGATCTTTTTACAATTACTTGCAGTTTGTGATTGTGATGGAACTTTGAATAATGGTTGTAAGCTCTAGGAAAGCAAAGCATTAAATTCTTATGATGAGTCCTGCAAGGCTTAATTTTTTCGTATTTATAATAGCAAGTTATGTTCTGGTATCTGAAGTATTTTATTTATGTGTTGCTTGCTTCCTTCTGCATAATAATAAAGTACCTTATATTAGAACACGTGTGGCACCCTATGGAGGAAGTGTGCTTAGCAGGTAGCGACACAACGAGTACCATCTTGAGAGAGATGAAATTCTTTCAGTCGATCAACAAGAATGTTGATAGTCTTACGACAAGCACAGGTAGCAATACTTATATAATAGGCTTAGGAATGGCCACAATTATACTCCCGATGGGCATAACTTTGGTCAAAGAAGCCTTGTTGTACCCAGAATCAACTAGAACTCTCAATGATATTCGTGCTAACGGTTTCCACGTAGAGACTGAAGAAGAGTATGGTAAGGAATACATACTCATTACAAAGCATGAAGAAAGTAGAAAAAAAGTATTAGAACGACTTTTTTCATTTGAAACTAGGCTATACTACACTAATATTAAGGTACCTACAGCCTATACTGCCCTGAAAACCGTATTTATAAGCTCTGAACTTTTCTATCTCCGACACGATAGATTATACCACCTAGGTCTTAGGATGATGAGAAATATAATTAACAATTCATAGGAACATAATGTCAATGTAATGAATTTCCCAAATCAGTAAGTTTTGTGTGCCCCGCATATGCCACCGGGAAATTAATTACTAGACCTTCTGCTCTGAAAGCGAATGGTGAAGTGTAACATCCTGAAATTTCAAACCCTTTTTCCTTTAAATTGTAAAACAAAATAAAACTATTTTTATTTTGGTGTAAATTAAAAGTTGGGTTTGTTGGAGAAGTTGAAGCTTCATGTTGCTACCTCCTCTGTGATGAAATCGGTTTGGACCTCTTGTGTGGCCCAGACCACCTCATGGCCAAGACGTGCCTACATGTTTAGGCCTTACTTTAGACCTCCCTTGGGACTCAGACTTTGCTCCCTCGGACGTATCAATATGTCCAGACCTCTTTAGGTCAGGACCTCCTTGTGTCCCAGTGGACCTCTTATACGCCTTTGGACCTCCGTGAGGCGTATCGACCTCTGTCCTCTGGACCTCCCCATCCATTTGACCTCCTTACTCATTTATCGTAGGAGCTCTGACCTCTGAAGACCTCCTCTCGAACCACTAGGACCTCCTATATTGAGATCCTCACCGCCAGGACCTCCCATCGTGGAGATCCTGGCGTTTAGGACCTCCCTTGTCGACCTAGTCCTTTAGACCTCCTCTCAAGACTTCCTTGAGCCGTGGAACCCTCCCTTCTTGAGAGCCTAGCGATAGGACCTCCTGTGGTGAGATCCTACAGTCAGGACCTCCTCTTTGCAAGGATTCCCTCGGCCGGGACCTCCTCGATGAGATCTTGGTTATCGGGACCTCTTAGTCCGTGGACCTCCTCCACGTGTGTTGGGACCTCCCCACGTCCCGGACCTCCTTTGTGTATATCGGGGCCTCTTAACCCCTGCACCTCCTCCTTGAACATCTCGGACCGTCAAGACCTCCCCAATGGAGATCTTAACCGTCCGACCTCCCCTTTGACCTAGTTGTTTCTAGATTTGGTGGTCCCACCGCCGAGCTTGCCCATTCTTATGTTTTTCCGCCACACTAGTACCATGGGCATTTAATGCATGTCTTGTTGCATTAAATGCAGCTTTGAAAATGGATGCTTCCATTGAATGTAGTCATTTGAGGACCTTTGTTGGTGTCTTTTCTAGTCTTCTCCATAATAGTGCACAATGTCCTTTACTATTTTTCAGGACATTCTCGTACCCTTTTCCTACCCTCATACTCATCAAGTCACGTCGCATTAAAATGACCCTTACACTCTTTTGACTATAACTAGCCCGAGAGCCTTCCTTTGCCACCTTTTTCCCACACTCTACATTGACTCACGCTCGGTGGCTTCTTAGAGAGCCTTCTTTGCCGAGGGCATCCCGGAGCACCTTCATCGCACTTTCACCATTGGAGGTTCATCGGGGAGCTTGGGCATTGACCCTAATTGCCCAGTTGCCTTCGACCTCCCCTTCAACTCCTCACCTCCTCCTTATCTTTGGTAAGTCCTCTTGTGCCTTGACCGTTCTTGATCTTATCTCCACCGTAAGAGATTATATCCCTTCGGGACCTCTTCCTTGGGATTCTCGGTGGAACTCTATGGTTCTTGTATAGAGACCACCCCTCTGGACTTCACACAAGCGTTTTCATCTTGGTCTTCGCTATCGCCGCCCTCTAATTTCTGCGAGGACCTTCCTCATTTGATCTCTCTCCGATGAAGTTGAGACCTCTCCCAAAGAACCTAATTTGAGTCTGTGAATGGTCTCTGTTAATTGAGTCTTAAGAGTTTCTTTTGAAGTTCTTCTTGGCTCTTTATTTGGAATTTGGTTTGAGTTGTCTCCTTTCTCCCGTATAGATCGTGAGGACACCGAGGCGTGAGACCAAGAAGAAGACTCTCAAGGCAGTGAGCAAGGCAAGTCATGCTCTTGATCATATTGCACCCAATACTTGAGTTTACTTATGTTACTGTTTCAAAGGATAATGCATGCTTAGTTCTACCAAGATAATTTAATACATCTTTAAAACACATAGTTATGCCCAAATTCCTTCATATGGCCAACTTGACATTGAATCAACTCTGTTGTCACCTTAGACAAAACACGTTAACACATTAGTGTGAACCGAGAGCAATTAATGAAAACATATGCTTAGGCGGCTTAGACCAAAAACATTTGATTTGGGAAAAATCTTTACCTTCATGACCAACTATTGTTTAAAATGTTTTGACAATGGCATTTGGGATGTCATGGGAGTAAGGAAATATTCTTTGGGGAAGCAAAAAGGAAATGAAAACTGATTTGGACTTGGGCGAATTGGTTGCTTGGTTGGTGCAAGGTTGATGCACGGACTCCATCTGGTAAAGGTGGAGGTCCAAGGGTTTGTGATTGTCGCCCAAGTCAGTTGAGGACCGGTCTTTGAGCCGCCAATGCTAGGCCTATGATGGGCTATGCCAAAACCGTGCAACCACATGTCTCGAGTATGGGGCGTGGGACCTAGCTAAGTAAATTGCAGAACTTCCACATGATTAATCCGGTTGGAGGAGTGGGAGGTCTTCTATGGCCGGTGGTCTTTTATGACCTATGTTCCCACTGGTGCAAGAGGGGGCCCAGATCCTGCGGAGCTGAATCCAAAGGAGGCGAAACCTTAGCAAGAAGAGGCTGTGGTGGAACAATGCATTTTAAAGGCTTTGTCATGAACTCTAGACCTCTTACCTTTGGTAGTGAGAGGTGGCATCGGCGGATCTTGGGATAAACTAGAGGAACTCATGTCGTGTGGGTAAAGTGCACATCCTCGATCGAGTGTAAATCTATTGAATAGCCGTGTCATGGTCATGGACATCTTGGCGTGACCACTCGAGTTAGATGTTGGTTTGGTGTTTCTAAAATGTGTAACAAACTGTTTTGGGATTTCTATCCCATAGGTTTGGGCGAGGAGCCTTGTGCGGAGGTATCCTTCACCAATTTATTGATGAATGCTATCAACGAAAATCAAATTTATAAAATGGATTTTGCCTATTAAACGCTGCTTTGGAACTTAGTAATTGTAATTGAAAGAAACTTGGCTTTATGCAAAGCAACCATATTATGCCCTCTGTTGTATATCCATGTATGCATGTCATTTACATTAACCCACGGGTGTGACTTGCGAGCACAAGTGGTAGTGCTCACTCTTGCTCAATGCAAAATCTTATCGAGAAGACAACAATGAGAAGAGGAGGACCGGGGCCAGTAGGTTGTGCCCTCCACCATTTTGCCTGTGGTATAGTGGATGGACCTCTGTCTTTGCTCTTTTGTAAGCTTGCTTTTGGCCCAAGGCCACCTTTTGTAAACAACTCCTTGGTTATGTTGTAAATAAAGTCTTTGTCGTGGATGTTACCATTCTTGTTTCTTTGTGAAGAGCTAGCTTAAGATCTTTGGGACTAGCTCGATTCACTGCTGGGAATCACTGAGTGATCCCCAAGCCTCACGACCTCCCGAGTCAGTCCTGCGACCTCTCTGTGTTGGCCGTGGCGATTGGGGATCTCCCGTGATTCCCACTTCCCTCGATGGTAATCCAGAGAGGTCTGACAGGTCTCGATGGGTACTACTGGGCAGATCCTACCCGAGCCTCGGGAGGTGCCACCCGACCTCTGGGAGGTCCTAAGGGGCGCCCTAGGTTTGGTCTGGGAGGTCTCTCGGGTGCCCTAGGGTTGGGTCGCCACAAGAGTGGTATCGAGCTATTTGTTGCAGTGCAACCTAATAAATTGCCATAGAATTTCAAAGTTTATTTTATATAAACAAGAAGAATAAAATGTTCTTTCTTACAGGTCATCTCTCTCTCTTACCTCATTAATGGTACTCATCCGCACCCTAATTGAGATCTTATCTGGTCTCTTTCTTTACATTGATTTGCAATACCAAATGGACCTCCTTACCTTTGAAAAATTCTACTAGAGGTCTTTCGGGTTAGGCTTGGTGCTTAAAGACTCCTCAAAATGGTAAGAAACGAGTAGAACGATGCTCTATTACTACGCTTTTACGAAAAAGTTCTTTTCTTTGTTTTCCTTGCATTGGATCTCCTTGTTGAGTTGGTTGTTTGGGTTAGTCTTACTTAGCCTTTGCTTTTCTTTCCTCAGACTCTGGAGTCTAGCAAAATGGTGACCACCAGGAATGGTAGTGGAAGTTCAAGCAACCAAAATAGACAAGCTACAGGAGAACCTGAGAACCCAGCTTTACGGAGTAACCAAAATAGAGGTGTTGATGGCGTGCAGCAGGACCCAACATCACAACCGCCACCACCTCCAGTTGATGGTCTTAGTTGGGCCCAAATAATGGCAAATCAAGCTCAGCTTATAAGTTTGCTGTCTCAATCCGTTGCCAACACTCGGTCTTTGCAAGCATGCAAGATAGCCCACCTCAAGCTCAAGTTCCACCTCCTCCAAGGTCGGTGTGCGAGAATTTATGAAATTGCGCCCTCCAACATTTTCAATGAAGATTGAGCCAATAGAAGGCGATGATTGGCTCGAAACGTTAGGCGAGAAATGGACATGGTGCAATGCAGATCACGAGAGAGTTCTTTTTGCTTCTCACCAACTTAGTGGACCAAAGATCTGAGTGGTGGGATAACTTTAGTCAATCTCATCTTGATGCCCGTGCCATCACATGGGATGAGTTTATCTTGAGCTTTTCGTCGTGCCCACATTCCTCTGGTGTGATGTCTTTAAAAGGACAGAATTCGCACTTTAAAACAAGGCAACCCAGGCATGTGAATGAGTATTTGCATAAATTTAATCAATTGGCAAGATATGCCCCAGAGATGTTGCCACGGATGAAAATGGCGAGGAGCACTTTTGGAAGGGCTTAATGATGAAATTCAGTCCACCTTGTTTCTCGAGAGCATTGATTTTCATCAACTTGTAAGCAAGGCCATTCGGCGGAAAGTAAGCTCCAACAGATGGAAGGCGAAAAAAGGAAGAAGTCGGCCAGAGGTTTGGCTCTGGAGGTTTTCCTAAGTCTAAGACCTCCCACCTCGGCCCTCCCATCATAAGGTCTCTCGGACCTCTTCGCAAAGACCTCCAAAGACAATCTGACATTCAAGCAAATCAAACCATCATAAGGCCTCCTCTGGAAGTCGGTTCCAAAAGAAGTCCTCCACGACCTTTACTGCTGGAGTGACTTGTTTCTTCTGTAATGAGGTGGGGCACTATGCTAGTAGGTGCCCAAAGAAGCGACAGCACACCCACTTCGATCTGGTCAAGGTGTCTCGGCCTGAGCGGCGCCTCAAGTGTGAAGCCAAAAACGCATCTCACAAAGGGCCGGGTCAATCATGTCACGGCTGAAGAAGCTCAAGCCGCACCTGAAATAGTACTGGGTATGTTCCTTGTCAACTCCATACCAGCATTGGTTTTATTTGATTCGGGAGATTCCCATTCCTTTGTTTCAAGCAAGTTTGTGGGGAAGTATGGGTTATCTATAGTTCCTCTAGCTAACCCTATGTTAATTCATGCTTCGGGCTTGGATATGAGGACTAATACCCTCTGCCCAGACCTTACCTTAGAGATTTCTGGAGTACCTTTCCATGCAGATTTAATAGTTTTGCAATCTCAAGGTTTGGATGTGATTCTTGGGATGGATTGGTTAGCCAAGAATAAAGTGCAAATAGATTGTGCTATTAGGACCTCCCCCTTTAGAGATCTTAACCGTTCAGACCTCCCCTTGTCCAGATCTTGACCGTCAGGGCCTCCTTTGATCTTGATCTGACCATCAGGACCTCCAGTGGTCTTTTTGCAAAGACCTCCTCCTCAGGCTCCCTCCCGGTCTTTTTGCAAAGACCTCCCACCTGGTCTTTTGTTGGTCTTTTTGTAAAGACCACCCTCCTGGTCCAGATCATCTCCTATGGTCAGGACCTCCCCTTTTAGGCCACGACCTCCCATTTTGAATGCGACCTCCTTTGCTAACCCTCTTTGCGAAGATCTCCCTCTGGGTCACTTTGCACAGACCATCCTCTAGGTCTTTTTGTAAAGACCTCCCTCTTGGTCCTTGTGGGTCTTTTTGCAAAGGCCACCACCTTGGTTAATCTTGGCCTCCAGACCTTTTTGCCGCAGGACCCCTTTGGTCCGGACCTCCCCTTGGTCTTTTGCCAGGACCACTCTCGTGGTTCAAGGCCATCCTCTTGATCACGGTTTTCTCCTTTAGGTCTAGACCTCCTCTTAATGTTTAGACCTTTCTGGTTTAGGCCTCCTCTTTTGGGTTTAGACCACCCTTCCGGTCTAGACTTCCTTTTTATAACCTTCCTTTGATGGTCAAGACCAAACCCCGAGTTACTCTCAGCTCGGGTTTGTATTTCAAACCTCTTTGATTTCTAAAGAGTCGAGATAGGATTGGTTCTCCTCTCTTTGGACCTCCCTCTTAGTTGATCTCCTCTCTTTCTTTTTCTCTTAAGACCTCCTTGCTCGTCTTTAGGACCTCCCGTCCTCGAGACCTCCTTGCTTGTCTTCAGGACCTCGTTGTCCTAAGGATCTTCTTGCCCTCAGGACCTCCCCGTGGTCTTTTTGTAAGGGCCACCTTTGCGGTCAGACCTCTCTTGAGGTCATGACCTCTGGTCTTTTGCGAAGACCACAGCTTTGACTGGTCTGTTCACCTCTTTGACTGACCCCTCTTGTCGGACCTGCTCACTTTCTCAATTCCTCCGCTTCAAGTTCTTAAGCGCATTTGATGTGGGTTGAGTCACATTAAATGTTGTCGCCTACCATTGTTCTCATTCCTACGTTTTGTCACCTCCTTAGCCCTGTTTCAGTCCTTTGTTGTACTTGCTAGCAGTGTAACTTTTGTACCAATACCTTGAACCTGGTCGCTCCCCTTTTGTGGTGCTCCTATTTTCTGTCCTCTATAAATAGAGCACCAGGGGCATCCACTTCCTCCTTGTTCTTCACTCTAACCTCTTCCTCGGTTTATCCCTATCCTGGTGAGCTCTCCAAGCTCCTCTGGTTCAGACCTCCTTGGGTTTGGACCTCCCTCTCTTGGGACCTCCCTCTTGGACCTCCTCCAAAGCTCCTTAGACCTCCTCCAAACCCATCAAACCTCTCTGTTGGCTCTAGTGTTATGTTTCTTTGGAGTTCTTTTGGTTTTTACTTACGTGTAGATCTCGACGTCGCTAGTGAGCCTAAGCTTTGTGAGGGAGAAGACCTGTAAAGCTTTCGAGTAGGAGACCTCGACATCGCTGGTGAGCCTAAGCTTTGTGAGGGAGAAGACCTGTAAAGCTTTCGAGCAGGAGGCAAGTTATACTCTTGATCATATTGCACCCATTATTTCACCCTATATATATTCCATGTTAAATATTAATGCATGATTACTTTACTAAGTTATTTCAATACCTGTCTTTAAATTCATAGCTATACCTAAATCCTTTGTATGGCCCCTGTTGACCTTGAACCGAACATATTGTCACCATAGGAAAACTTGGTTGCTACATTAGTGTGAACCAGGATCTTTGGGGAAAAAACTTATTGCTTAGACCAAAAGCATTTGATTTTAGGAAAATTTACCATCATGACCAACTACTGTTTAAATATTTTAGCCATGACATTGGGTTGTCATGGAAGCTTATAAATATTTTTGAAAAGCAAACAAAAAGGGAAATTGGTTTGGACTAGGGCGAACTAGATGCTTGGTTAGTGCATGTCCATGCACGAGCTCAACTTGGGTAGAGTTGAGACTCAGGGGTTCTGTGGCAGTTACCCTAGTCAATTAAGGACCGGTCTTTGAGTGTATTTTTCCATGCCTCACCATGCAACCACATGTTCTGTATGGACAGGACCTGGCTGATTAATTTGCAAAGTTCCACTGTAGTTGTCCATATGGTTGAGTTGGTCCTTTATGACCTACGTACATGCATTCCAACTGGCGCAAGAGGGGGCCATGAACTCTGTGGGTCTCTATCCACAGGGGGTGAAACCTTAGCGATGGGGGACTGCGATGGAATAATGTATTGTAAAGGCCTTGTCGTGAGCTCTAGACCTCTCACCAAAGGAAGTGAGAGGTGGCATTGACGAATGCCAAACAAACTAGAGGAATCATGTCATGTGGGTAAAGTGTACAACCTCTGCAGAGTGAAAATCTATTCGAATAGCTGAGTCCGCGGTCAAGGACATGCTGGCAAAGCTCCTCTTAGTTAGATGTTGTTTTTGTTTTAAAAAGGATTTGACAAACTGATTTTGTTGGGATTTCTATCCCATGGGTTTTAGCGGGGAGCCATGTGACAGGAGGGTATCCTTCACCACTTGTGATGAATGTTATCCAACTGAAAATTGAGATTTAAAAAATAAATTTTAACTATTGTTATCTGCCTTGGAACTTAGTACTTGTGTTTAAAATAAACTTGGCTTTATGCAAATCAACCATATTAAGCCTTCCTTTGAGATATCCATTTATGCATGTCATTCTGTTATTTGACGGGTGTAACTTGCGAGCACGGTTGTTGTGCCACTCTTGCTTGATAACTAGTTTGAGCAGGGAAAGAAAGCTTTGAGGTGATCTTGCTGCGGACCTAGAGGTCCTGGACAACTAGGATGCGCCCTCCAGCCGATTACCTGTGGTGTATCAGATGGCCTTTATGTTTATTTTCTGTTGTGTTCTGGTTTGTTGGCTTGTATGCCTCCCCTTTGTAAGCAACTTTATTGATATTAATAAAGCTCTCGTTGAAGTGCATGTTACCACTGTTGTATGCTGTGAAGAGCTAGCTGTTGATCCTTGGGACTAGCTCGGTTCACACAGGTGAGTATAGGGTGATCCCTGACCACCACGACCACCCTCGGGTCTGGTCGTTGGAGGTCTTTGGGGTGATTCCAGCCCCCCATGACCTTCCTCGGGACTGGTAGTGGGAGGACTTGGGCCACCTCAGGTCTCATGACCTCCTTAGGATTGGTCCTTCGACCTCTCCTGAGTTGGCTCGTGGCTGTTGTGATCTCCCTGTGCCTCACACCCCCCCTCTCGGTTAGGTCTCTAGACCTCTAGGAGATCCTGTTGGATCTCTTGGGTGGTCGTGGAGATGCCCCTGGACAGTCCTACCAGACCTCCTGAGAGGTCCTGATGGACTTTCTAGGAGATCTTGGAGGACCTCTCGGGTGGCCTCTGGCCGGGTCGTTACATTTCAAGAATTGTAATTTACCAACTGCATATTGAGGGCACGCAGCAACTCTCATCAATTTTAGACCACTGGCATATAACATCCATCCACATATGCAACTAGCGCAAGGGTCAGCACCGAAAATTTCTCAGCTTTGAAGATTTGGTTGCAAGGTTTATATATCTATACCACCACCACGGCAAACTGCAATGGGCCCTCTCCAAAAGTCTGGGATATACGTTGGTTATGAGACATCATCCATAATCAGGTATTTGGACCCCATGACTGGAGATTTGCATGCAACTCGCTTCGCTGATAGCATATTTGATGAGAATTATTTCCCATCATTAAGGGGAGGAAATCAACCCCTTGATGAAAATATCGGGAAATAAAGTGGCAAGCCACGAAAATCCATGCACATGACCCGCACACTAGTGAAGCAAATAGAGAAGTCCAGAAGATAATTGAAGTCTAGAAGACAATTGAAGTCCAAAAGATAAGAGAAGTCCAGAAGATAATTGAAGACAATTGAAGTCCAAAAGGTAATTGATTTGCAAGCTTTAGCGAATCAACTGCCTGGCCACTTTAGTGATTTGAAGAGCGTGACCAAGTTTCATCTGCCTGCACGCAATGCACACGAGAGGGCTAAAATTCCGATGAAGGTATCCCTAATCATGTCCTAAGACCTCAGAAAAGGACGAGAACTCTAGTCCCTCGAATCCGAAGTAACCGGGGACGCCTAGTGAAAAAGGATAAGAAGGACTTGACACAGTCGATCACCGAAGTTCCCCCAGAACCAGAAGAGGAGCCAGTTGAGACCTGGCACCAATATAGAACCTTCATAAAAAGACATACCAGAATTGAACATCCCCATGAAGGGCAACATCAACATGGATGTGCACGCACACATCGCAACTGAAAAACTAAAGGGATTTGCCCCCGTAATTGGAGGTAGCGATGAGCAAGTAGAAGCATTAGAAGAATCACTCCTTGAAGAATTAGCTATAAATTTTGTGACCTCAGGAGAATCTATGAATAAGACAACAGCCAAGGTCGACATTGACTTTGTATTGACACAATAATCGATCTAGATCCAGAGCCTGCATCGCTCGCTAAATGTTATAAAAGATCAGATTGAGAGGATTGGAAGAAGGCAACAGAAACAGAATTATTTTCTCTGAATAAAAGAGAGGTGTTTGGGCCTGTAAGTCGCACGCCTCCCCATGTGCACCCCGTAGGGTATAAGTGGGTATTTGTTCGAAAGAGAAATAAAAATAAGCAAGGCTCGTTGCACAAGGTTTCACTCAACGTCTAGGAGATGATTATGAAGAAACCTATTCCTCAGTCATGGGCGGAACTACCTTTAGATATTTGATCTCAATGGCAGCAAACTTGAATTTAGAAATAAAATTGATGGATGTGGTAACTGCATACTTTATGGAAACTTGGATTCGAACATTTATATGAAGGTACCTGAAGGTATCCCTGTCCCGAACCAAGACAGAGCAAATAGAAATATGTATAGTGTGCAACTCAGAAAGTCACTGTATGGACTAAAGCAATCAGACAGAATGTGGTATAATCGTCTAAGCGACTTTCTCTGCAAGAAAGGCTACACGAACAATGAAGATTGTCCCTGTGTATTTATACAATGATCCCAGGATAGATTTGGTATAATCTCAGTGTATGTAGATGATCTGAATATCATCGGGATCCTGGAAGATATTAAGAAAGCAAGCTCTTACCTGGAGTCGGAGTTCAAAATGGAAGATTTGGGTAAAACCAAATATTGCCTAGGCTTGCAGCTTGAGCATACCCCTGAAGGGATTTTAGTACATCAGTCAACCTACACTCAGAAAGTGTTAGAGAGGTTCGACTTTGAAAAGTCATACCCTTCGAAAGTGCCGATGGTTGGGAGATCCTTGCAGCAAGACAAGGACTCGTACAAACTTAGAGAAGAGTGGGAGGAAGTCCTGAGACCGAAATTCCTATACTTAAGTGCAATAGGATAACTCATGTATTTAACAAACTGCACTAGATTGGATATTGCATTTTCTGTGAACCTACTAGCAAGGTATAGTGTAGAACCTTCCTAAAGGCATTGGCAGGGAATAAAGGACATCTTCCGATATCTCTAAGGAAGCAAAGATCTTGGACTATTCTATAGAAAGAACAAAGACCTAACTATGAATGGCTATGGAGATGCTGGGTACCTGTCGGACCCGTATACAGCCAAATCGCAAACAAGCTATGAACTCCTATGTGGTGGAACTGCAATTTCATGGAAATCATCTAAGCATAGTCTTGTATCGACTTCGATGAACCACTCGGAAATAATAGCACTGTACGAGGCCTTACGAGAATGTGCTTGGCTTTGACGGATGATTCACCACATCTAGCAGTCGTGTGGATTGAATACCGCGCAAACCCCCACTATTATCTATGAATATAATGCAGCTTGTGTTGGACAATGTAGATGGGTTTTGTGAAGAGTCATCTCACAAAGCATATCAACCCCAATTTCTTCTATGCTCATGAATTGCAAAAGATGAACGAAATTAAAGTACTGCATACTTAGTCATGTGAAAATCTTGCAGATTTATTCACTAAGTCACTTCCAGCGTCTAGCTTTGAAAGATGCATACGTGGAATTGGAATCATGAGACTTAGAGAAGTGTAGAATTTAGGGGAGAATCTCCACGAACTCATTATTGAAACTTGATCACGAAGATCGAGTACCCAAAGAATAAATCATGGAGATTAAATAAAATTGGGTGAATTGTACTGTTTTTTCCTTGACGAGTTTTCCTGAAGTTTCTTAGCTCAAGTTTTTAATGAGGCAATTCGTGCAGCACAGTAGAACGTGATTCATGTACTCTTTCTCCAAAAAATTTCCACTGGGTTTTTATGGAGTTTTGATGAGACATGAACGTGTCGGAAGAGTGCCCAAGGGGGAGTGTTAAGAAACCGGGCCCAAGTGTAACACCCTGATTTTTCTGAGCCTTTTTGGAAATTTTTAAAATAAAAAGAACCATTTGGTTTTATTGAAATTCCAAAGCTTAACTGGAGTTTTTAGAATTTGGAGTGTTTAAAAAGACTAAGCTAAACTTCAACTAATCCTAAAGTTTGGTTCTTTGGAGCTGTTAGAGCTCTTCCCTCACCTCAGCTTGTTCTGCTCTTCCCTTGGCTTAGCCCTTTCTCTCTAGGCTTTCCTCTTGTTTGGGCATTTCCTTATGTCCAAACATCCCTTCTGTCTAGACATGCCCTTATGTCCAAATTCCCCTCGAGTTGGACATTTGCCCACGTCCAGATCCTTCCTTCTCGATCAAACCTCACTTGACCCCTCTAGACCTCTCCTCATATCTTTGGTTTGGATTTACTTTAGTCCAGAGCACCTCCTTGTTGGTTTGAACCTCTTTATGGTTCAGACCTCCCCTGAGGTTTGGACCTCCTTATGTTCATTTGGATTTCCTCGTGTTCTTTTGAACCTCCTTAGGTTCATTTGAAGCCCTTGGTGCTCACATTGAACATCTTTAGTCTGCATTGAACCTCCTTCTAGTTCATCTGGACCTCCTTGTGTCCATTTGAACTTCTCTTTGGTTCATCTAGGCCTCCTGTGTTCGCTTGGACCTTCCTTGAATCCTGTGAACTCCTCTGTGTCCCTTGGACCTCTCTGTGCTCATTGGAACCCCCTCTGAGTTCATGTGGACTTCCTAGTATTCAATTGAATCCCTCTCTTGTTCACTGGAACGCCCAGTGATTCATTTGGATCTCCCTCTGATCAAATGGACTACCTTCTGTTCATTGGATCTCTTTGTGTTCAACTAGATCGCTTCTTGTTCAAATGAACCTTCTTGTGCCCAATTGGGTCTCTGTGTGCTCAAGTGAACCTCCCTGGGTTCATTTGGAACCTCCCTTGGGTACAGTCGGACCTCTTAGAGTTCATTTGGACCTCTCCGTGTCCATCTGAACCTCTTTTGGACCTCCCCCTTGGAAATCTTAACTGTTCAGACCCCCCCTTTGTTTAGATCTTAACCGTTAAGACCTCCCCTTTGGAGATCTTAGCCGTCAGGACCTCTCCTTGTTAGATCTTGACCGTTAAGATCTCCCCGTTAGAGATCTTAGCCGTCAGGACCTCCTCTTGTTTAGATCTTGACCGTTAAGACCTCCCCTTTGGAGATCTTAGCCGTCAGGACCTCCTTTGTTAGATCTGACCGATAAGACCTCCCATTTGGAGATCTTAACCGTTAAGACCTCCCCTTTGTTTAGATCTTGACCGTTAAGACCTCCCCTTTGAAGATCTTAGCCGTCAGGACCTCTCCTTGTTTAGATCTTGACCGTTAAGACCTCCCCTTTGGAGATCTTAGCCATCAGGACCTCTCCTTGTTAGATCTTGACCGTTAAGACCTCCCATTTGCTTTTGATCTTGACCTCGGACCTCCCGTGAGAAGGTCTTTTTGGACCTCCTATCCATAGGACCTCCTTATTGTCGTGTCTTTTGCACCTCCTGTCCATAGGACCTCCTCATTGTTGTGTCTTTGGACCTCCGGTCCTGTGCTCGGACCTCCCCCGTGGCTGAGGACCTCCCTTGACCTCTGCGGGACCTCCTCTAGGTCTCCGCAGGACCTCCCCTTGAGCTTTTAGCCCCATTTGTCAGTCGCGACCTCTTTCTTTATCCTTCAACCATGTCCTTTGCACTTGGAAGTCCTCAAAACATTTAATGCCTATTGTGTCGCATTAAGTACTACCGTCCTTTTTGCAGCAACCGTGCTATCTTTGTGTCACTTCTTGTACTAGCTCCCATCTTTTCCTCACCTGCTCTTGACCCCGTGTGCCTTGGACCTCCCAGCAACTCTAGCTTTATAAGCTTGGGCAAGCTCTCTTTCTTTTCCTTTTCCTCATTTTAGCTCTCTGGCTCCCATAGCTTGTTCTCTAGACCTCCCTCGACCACCTCTCTGGACCTTCTCCAAGCCGTTGGACCTCTTCCAAATTGCCAAGCCCTTCTGTGGTTTTTGTTTGATGTCTATTTGGAGTTCATTTGAATCTCTTTCTGGTCTTTATTTGATCTTGAGCTGTTTTAAATGTGTAGACCTTGACGTCTCTAATGAGCCCGAGCTTTGTGAAGCAATGGATCTGTAAAGCTTTCAAGCAGGAGGCAAGTTACACTCTTGATCATATTGCACCCATTACTTCACCCTATATATGTTCTATTTTAAATGTTAATGCATGCTTACTTTACTAAGTTATTTCAATACCTGTCTTTAAACTCATAGCTATGCCTGTCTCCTTTGTATGGCCAACATTGAAATTGAACCAAACCTATTGTTACCCTACATAAAATCTGGTTGATGCAATAGTGTGAACCAGGAGCAATTGTGAAATCTTATGCTTAATCTTGCTTAGAACAAAAGTGTTTGATTTGGGGAAATTTTACCAACATGACCAATGCTGTCAAAATAATTTAAAACCATGGCATTGGGTTGTCATGGAGGTTTTGCAAAAGCTTTGGAAAGCAAAAGGAAAGGAAAATGGATTTGGATTTGGACTTGGGCGAATTGGTTTGCTTGGCTGGTGCAATGTTTATGCACGGACTCAATCCTGGGCAAGGTTGAGGTCCAGGGGTTGGTGGTGGTCGCCCAAGTCAGTTGAGGATCGGCCTTTGAGCGTTCCTTTGCTATGCCTATAATGGGCTATGCCTCACCGTACAACCACATGTCTCTAGAATGGGGCGTGGGACCTGGCCAATTAATTTGCAGAATTCCACCGCGGTTGTTCCACTTTGATGTGTGGGAGGTCTTCTAGGGCCTATGGTCTTTTATAACCTATGTTTCCCACTAGCGCAAGAGGGGGCACGAATCCGGTGGATTTGCAACCCATCCGGAAGTGAAACCTTAGCGAGGAGGGGCTGTGGTGGAACAATGCATTGTAAAGGCCTTGTCATGAACTCTAGACCTCTTACCTTTGGTAGTGAGAGGTGGCATTGATGGATACCGAGCAAACTAGAGGAATCATGTCGTGTGGGTAAAGTGTACAACCTCTGCAGAGTAAAAACTATTCGAATAGCCGTGTCCACAGTCATGGACGTGCTGGCAAAGACCACTGAAAGTTAGACTTGGTTTTGTTTTCAAAAGGTTTGGGGATAAACAGTTTTTGGGATTTCCATCCCATGGGTTTGGGCAGGAAGTCTTGTGATAGGAGGGTATCTTTCACCATCTTGATGATGAATGTTATCCAACTGAAAACTGGGATTTACAAAATAAATTTTAGATATTGTATAACTGCCTTGAAACTTAGTACTTGTATTTGAAATAAACTTGGCTTTATGCAAATCAACCATATTAAGCCTTCCTTGAGATATCCATTTATGCATGTCATTTTGATTATTTGACGGGTGTAACTTGCAAGTATGGTTGTTGTGCTCACTCTTGCTTGAAATAATCTTTTGAGCAGGAAGGAAGCCTTATGATGAGTCATGCGATGGACCAAGTGGTCCTAGATGACTAGGATCGCCCTCCAAATTGATTGCTGTGGTGTATCGGATGGCCTTTATGTTTATCTTCCGCTGTGTTCTGGTTTGTTGGCTTGTATGCCTCCCCTTTGTAAACAACTTTGTTGATATTAATAAAGATCTCGTTGAAGTGTATGCTACCGCTCTTGTATGCTGTGATAGCTAGCTATTGATCCTTGGGACTAACTCAGTTGCACAGGGGACCTTGGAGTGCCCGCTGTCCTCCACGACCACCCTCAGGTCTAGTTGTGAGTGGTCCTAGGGTAGTCTCGGCTATCCACAACCTCCTATGGTTGGTCGTGGGAGGTCTTGAAGAGACCTCAGTTCCCCACGACCTCCCCTGGGTTGGCCGTGGGAGGTCTTTGGGGCGCCCCTTGGCTCCACGACCTCCTCAGGGACTCTCCCAGGACCTCCAGGCGGTCCTACCGGACCTCCTAGGCAGTCCTGGAGGACTTCCGAGAGGTCCTGCTGGACCTCCTGGGAGGTCCTGGTGGACTTTCCGGGAGGACTTGGAGGACCTCTCGGGTGAGCCTCTGGTCAGGTCGTTGCCCAGACTTGGCGACCTCCTGGTTTAGCCGCGACAGGACCTCCTGGGTTCTGTTGCAGCTAGACCTAGAGACCTCCCAGGTCGGGGTGTTACAACAAGCCGGCAGTCCTAGCCCACAATGGGCTCCTCATCCATCCAGTAACTTATTTAAAGGAGGGGGGACCCATCCATTGTACTACCATTTATAGAAGAGCAATAAAGAGAAACTAGAAGTCCCCTCATATCTATGTGTTCAATCTACTATTATGTTCTTGTGTTCTTGCATTGTTCTTACGATTCTGAGTTTGTCTACGAGGTAATCGCTCGGACTAGACTCGCTAGTGACGGTTCCTCAACAGTTGGTTCTAATTTTAGTTTCAGAAGATGGCTGATTTCTATTGGTGATTACTTAGCGTGGTGAATCAAACCAGGACAGTTTCTTCTTTTGCCAAGTTTTAACAACAAATCACGCCATAAATATGGTAATCAAGAGTGTCTAACCATATGTTGAAACAAGTTTTTTTTGAAAGAGTATTCCACTTTGAACAGATATCAAAGAAGAAAGAATTAGTTTGAGTTGGACAAATTACTACAACTCTTCAGTAGTCCCTCTACAATCACATGTAAAAGAATTCTCCTCTTACTGCAAGACAAGTAAAGCACTAGACAAATCTAGTCGTAGTTTTAGTGGGTTGCTGAGTGTGGATGTCATGAGGACATTGTGGATGTCATGTGGACATGCTCATGATCTTAGGTGATGAGACAATTGGCAATTGCTTTGAGAGTTTGTTGAAATCTGGAGTTTTCAAAGACAAGTGTCGAAATAAATCGGTAGTACTGGCTTTGAAGCTACGGACACTCTGCAGTCGGTATGACCGCTTGTGAGGTCTTGATATTCCGTGAGTCCTTGGCCGCGTTGGTTTTCTTGTGGCGTCCGATTGGAATCGGACGGCCCAGATTGGTTTGAGGCCTTTTGTGCGTTCAAGTGGAGCGGTAGTACCGCTTGGGAAGTGGCGGTAGTACCGCGTCTCGGTAGAACCATTTGTGACATGACGGTATGGAAATTCCAGAGAAGGTGTCTTTGGAGCTCTGGTTTTCTTAAGGAGTGGTACGACCGTGCTTTGGTTGCCGATAGTACCGCATGGCGGAATGACCGCGTGTGTGCGGTATGGATTTTCCAGAAGAAGTGTTTTGGAGATTTTGGGATTTCTCCAGGGTGCGGTATGACCAAGAAGCTTTTAATGGTATGACGCGTGGCGTATACTGGGGTGAATATGTGGCGGTAGTACCGCTTGTGGATTGAATTGTTCTGATTGTCAAATTTCTTGGAGATTTGATTTTGGGTTAGGTCAAGTTCATGTTCATCAGTGCATATGTGTTGCATGATGCATGTTTTGGCTAACGTGGGTCAAGTTGTGAAGAACTTGTTCCCGAAATGGTTTCTTGGTCTATTGTCGTGCGGTGGCTTGCGTGTCTATGACGGTCGTGGCGAGATGAATCGACTAAGCTTGGAGAGCCGAGGTCCGTAACGATCAAGGATGCGGGTGAGGTCGAGGACTCAAGCGGGGCCTGAATGGATATGGATGACCGAAGGCGGTTGGTCGATTGGTTGGATCAAGCGGCGCGGGAGTCGTTGTAAGTGCTCAGTGGTGCCGGTGAGATCCGGACGGGAGAGACTTGACGACATGGAGCCGTTGATCAACCTACACGTGGCGAAGCATGGGATTGCTTCACGATCTGTGGACTTGGTCTTTTGGAGAAGGATCGAGAAGGGTATTTTGGTAATTTCACCAACACGCCTTGGTGACCATTTGGCTAAACGCTGCGCTGGTCTGCGCATGGTGAAGCGGTTTAGGTCAATTGATGATGAAGACGACGCTTTGAGATGCTTGCGTATGTGTAACCCATTTGTGTGTTAGGGTTTAATGGGTGCCCTAATGGAATATTCCTAGATGCTAGTCTCCATATAAATAGAGGGTGTGGGCTGCTGTGTGTGCTTCTCGAAGCCAAGGGAGAAGCCACCAAACCCCATTGGAGAGATGCCCTATTTTGTCTTAAGGTTTTGAAGAGAAAGGGAGAGCTAGGTTCTAGGGTTTGATTGAGTGTGTGCTCACGTGGTGAGCTTTGCCCTCAAGATTGGAGTGGTCAGAACCAACAATCATCCATCTATCCAAATCAATCCAACCAGATTTTGCAAGATGAGTCTCTATTTTGTTTTTGTGTTCATCCTCTTTATTTGTTGATTTGGGGCTTTCTTTGTTCCGGGAGTTTTTGCTTGATTTATTCTCTTTATCTAGCTTGCTGTGACATATGGGAACACATCTAGGATCATCTTGATCATCAATCACCCACGAGCAAGTGTTTGGATCAAGTTTTCGTTTTTGCCCGGTTTTTGAAAGCACCTTCGCTCAAACGGAAAAAGGTCAGAACTTTGGCATAGATCTGGTTGATCGTTGCTTGCAATAGGTTCCTGATATCCTTAGGAAGGTGTGTCTCAAGTTTGGTCAAGTTTCATCGTGTAGATCAAAAGTTAGACCAATTTTAGCTTTTGGATTTCGTGTTGTTTCACTGCTCGAGAACAGACTTCTCTCAAACTGAAAAAGGTAGGAACCTTGGCATGGATCTCTGCGATCTTTGATTGGAATAGGTTCCTAATATCTTAGAGAAGTTGTGTTTCAAGTTTCGCGGAGTTTGCCCTTGTAGATCAAAAGTTGTGCCAATTTTGATTTTGGTTTTTCAGCTGTCGGGACGAACTCCAGGACAATCGGTAGTACCTCTCTTTTGACTGAGGTAGTACCGCGGTGCGGTAGTACCACTCGGTACACTGCGGTAGTACCTATTATAGGTAGTACCGCTGGTTTCACTAAGGTAGTACCTCCGTCGTGGTAGTACCTTTCATTGGCTCTTGATCGTACCTCGATGAGGTAGTACCTTTCATTTGCTCGTGGTAGTACCTCGGTCTTGGTAGTACCTTTCATTTGCTCATGTAGTACCTCAGTCTTGTGTAGTACATTTCTTTACATGTGGTAGTACCGATTCTGATTTTTCGTAACTTCTTCGAGGAGTTTGTCATTGCCTTTGGGGGTTAGGAGAGGGTTCAACACAAGACTTCCACTGTGCTTAAACATTCATCTTCATAGCTCTCATAGCTATTGAAGTGATTTGTGAGTTGAATCCATTCAAAGTGAAAAAGATTTGGTGCTCCTATTCACCCCCCCCCCTCTAGTCGCCTGTTTCCGGTCCTACACTGAGAAACAAAGAAAAGAAAAGAGAATAAATCTGTTAGAAAAATAGAGACAAAATTGACACGAATTTTTACATGTAAGAATGCAGTTTTAACATCTAATTGCTCAAGTTCATAATCATGCATAGCAATAATACTGAGTAAAGTGCGAATAGAACTACACTTCACAACTGAGGAAAAAACATCATTAAAATCAATACCTGGAATCTGACTATAACCTTTAACAACCAACCTTGCTTTATACCTTGCTGGTTCAGTAGAAGAAATACCTTCCTTTCTTTTGAAAATCCACTTGCAACGAACATGTTTATTCTCTTTTGGCAATTTCACTAATTCCCAAGTGTCATTCTTTTCAAGTGACTCCATCTCATCATGCATAGCAGTTATCCACTTATTATAATCAGTAGGGTTAATAGCCTCAGAGTATGATGAAGGCTCTGTATTACCTTCAATTTCTTCTGCCACACTCAAAGCATAGGCAACAATATTAGTTTCTTTAATCAACCTCTTGGGTGGATTAATCTCCCTCCTAGGTTTGTCAACTGTAACGAACCGTTGTGGTGGCTGCTTAACAATAGAAGGATCCTCAACAACAGGTGCATCATGAATAACAATATTTTTCTTATCTGATGTGTCATCTGAACCAACGAAATGGTCCAGCTGAACACTTAAATTTTGCTTACTCTCAACAGAAACATTAGTAGGCAGTTTATCATGAAGTATAGCATATTCATTAAAGACAATGTTTCTGCTAATCACAACCTTATTTGTTTCAGGATTCCATAACTTATATCCTTTGACACCAGATTTATAACCAAGAAAGATGCACTTAACAACTCTAGGCTCTAATTTTCCATTATCAACATGAACATAAGTAGTACAACTAAAAACTCTCAATTCTGAATAATTTGCTAGGAAACCAGACCATACCTCAATTGGAGTCTTCTTTTCAATTGCAATAGAGGGTGACCGATTAATAAGATAACAAGCAGTAGAAGCGGCTTCAGCCCAAAAACGCCTATACAAACCTGCATTTGACAACATGCAACGGGCCTTGGAAATGATGGTCCTGTTCATACGCTCAGCTACACCGTTTTGTTGAGGAGTATGAGGAACAGTGTAGTGCCTAACAATCCCTTCAATCTTGCAATATGATTCAAATTCATTAGAACATAATTCCATCCCATTATCAGTGCGAAGTTTCTTTACCTTCTTTTCAGTTTGCCTTTCAACCATAGTCTTCCACTCGTTAAATGCTGAAAATGCTTCTGATTTATGCTTCAAGAAATAAGGCCACGCACTTCTAGAGTAATTATCAATAATTGTTAACATATAACGAGCACCTTCTAGCGATGGCTTACGAGATGGTCCCCATAAATCAGAATGTACATAGTCCAAAATACCTTCTATATATAGTATGAACCGAAGTATTGAACTTCACCCTCTTGTGTTTGCCAAACACACAATACTCACAAACTTTTAACTTGCCAATGCTATGTCCATCAAGAAGTTCTCTCTTGCTCAATTCTGCCAAACCAATTTCACTCATATGCCCAAGACGCATATGTCAAAGATTAGTAGCATCGGAATCAGATAATGAACTTGAAGTTACAACAACATTACCTGATATTGTAGTACCTCGCAAATAGTACAGATTGGCAGATTTAATATCAGCTTTCATCACAACAAGAGAGCTTTTTGATACCTTCAAAACTCCACCTTCATCAGAATACTTGTACCCTTTAGCATCAAGAGTACTCAAATAGATTGTGTTCCTTTTCAAATCTGGAATGTGCCTCACATTTGTCAAAGTTCTGACAATGTCATCAAACATCTTGATCTGAATTGAACCAATTCCTGCAACCTTACAAGATGAGTTATCACCCATCAACACAGTACCACCTTCAACAGGTTCATAGGTGGCAAACCATTCCCTATTGGGAGATATATAAAAGGTACATGCGGAATCAAGAATCCATTCATTATTGGTCTTAGCACATTTAGCAAAGGCAACAAGAACTTCTCCATCAGAACTATCATCAGCAGCAAGGGAGACTTTACCTTCATCATCTGGTTTACCTTTTGGCCTATAATAGCTAGTTTACTTCTCTTTATTCTGTAGCTTCCAGCATTCAGAGATGTCGTGCCCAATTTTCTTGCAATATTTGCACGACTTGTACTTGTCTCTGGATTTTGATCGGTTCTTGTAGCCGTTCAAATTTTTGCCTTGAGATCTATTGTTTGAGTTCTTCTCCTTTTACCTGCCACAAACAAACAAGCCTTCTCCTTGCGAACTTGAATTTTCAGAAGATACCATCTATTTCATCTTCTCCTTAGCATGCAAAGCTTCATAAACTTTATTAAGAGTGAGAGTATCTCTACTATATAATATGGTATCTCTGAAATTTTAAAAAGAACTAGGTAGGGAGCACAAAAGAATAAGACCCAAATCCTCATCATCATATTTTACCTCCATTGACTCTAGGTCGACAACGATCTCCTTAAACACCGAAAGATGATCAAGCACAGATCCTCTTTCTTGCAATTTGTGAGAGTACAACTTCTGCTTGAGATGTATCTTTTTGGTGAGATCCTTTGTCATGCAAATTTGTTCTAGCTTCAGCCATAATGTAGCAGATGTTTTCTCCTTCAAAACCTCATGCAAAACATTATTTGATAGATGAAGGTGAATCTGAGATAAAGCTTTACGGTCTTTACGCTTCTCATCTGCGGTCTATGTGGTAGGTTATTTCTCAAATCCTTCCAACGCATCATCCAAATCCATCTATGCCAATATAGCCCTCATCTTGACTTGCCACAACGAAAATCTTGTGTCTCGACCCAAGAGTGGAAGATCATATTTCAAAGTAGCCATGTGGAATAAATCCTGAAATTACTGGTACTGATCTGTGTAAACCTAGCAAAAAAACACGACCTCTTTGGTACACCTTCTATGTACGCGAATCAAAGATCTTCGAATCTCCTGGTACACGTATGCACGTAACAATTTTCTCCAGAAAAACTACCAAACCGCAGCACCTCTGGTCCTTCTCAGGCTTCGTGCCGCTTTTCCTTTTTCTTGTCTGCTTTCTTTGTTCGCATGAGTCTCGGCTGTTGGCGATTAATCAAGGCAAAAGGGTTGGCGGCGCACAGGTCGATGACCGAAGGACGTTGCTGGCGCCACTTGGACCGAGGCGATGAAGGACGACGACTTAAGGCTTCGCGAGCGGACGATTTGCACCACTTGGACCGAGGCGACGAAGGACGACGACTAGGCGATTTTTTTCTCTGGATCGGAATCGACCTGCTTGTGCGACGAGCCAACGAACTCCCCACACGAGGAGTACCCGATCGGATCTATAATGCCCTGATACTACTTGTTAGAAAAATAGAGATAAAAGAGACACGGATTTTTACGTGGAAAACCCTTGCGAGAAAAACCACGGACGTCAATCGGCGATGATCACTATACGAGGAGTGTTTACAAAACACAGGGAATTACAATAAAGCGTCAACTCTTTCCATACGACTTATCCCCCACACACACACACACACACATATATATATATATATATATATATATATATATATATATATATATATATATATATATATATATAAAGAATTTAGAGTCCAAGTAAAAAATTAACTTGTTAATATAACATATTTCAGATACTTCTATATTAGAAAATTCGAACAAAATCGATCGAGGAGCGGGAGATGCTCAGACCAAAGGGTCACATCCTGATCACTATTCAATTGTTGCGGTCAAGTCCGACAGTGGATACAACAAATAGCAAGAGCTGGCAAAGCAATGGATATTGGATCACTAATCACTGATCAGTCCGTCAAGTGCAAAATGCGTGAGTAAGCAGGCCTTTTAAAAGTAAAACTTCTCTAACACGGACATGAGCATCAAGCAGACAAGCATGCGTTATTGTCTACTTGCCCGGGAGCTAGCGTCTAGAAGCTGCCGAAAACGTTGCCTGTTCCGACTAGTCAAGTTTAGTCTCCCCTCGTATAATCATCATCTGTTTTTTTTAGGAATCATCATCTGTTGTTTATGTAGGAGTTGTAGTAAACAATCGTACTACTTGGTTAAGATCACTGATCACGAGAAAGGCAAACTGCAGCACAAGATCGGGATGCCCATGATCTTGAGCAGGAACATATCTACCTACTACCACTGCAATGGCAAAGCAAACGGGTAGTAGCTTAGTGCTGCTACTAGTAGCAGCAGTACGACTGATTGATCTAGTGCCTAGAATAAACTGTACTAGACTAATCGCCAATGGAAGTGGATTAGACAAGCATGTGTCCTTGTGCTTGCTGCTGTTTCTGCATCCGGCAGCAAAGAAGCGCGAATCCTGACTGTTTACTGTTGCACTTTCTGAATCATATAGGCTTGTCTGTGAGCATCTGATATTCTGAATTCGTGCGTAATGACCATGTTTTCCAGAGTAACAAAGCACTTGACCAGTAGTTCCTACAAAACGTTATTTTTCTGGATTTCTGGTGAGTCAGCGCCCTGTGCTATTTTTGTAGCACAGGCCCAGCCCAAACATGCATCTTCGCGCTTTATTACAGCCCATGCCTTCGCCTGATCACTTCTCAATGCAAAGAGAACCAAGGAACTGAGCGTTAGCTCGATGGTGGGTTCGGGTGTCAAGAACCCACCGGTCCTGAGTTCCATACCTGGATCGAATCAAGGATAGAATGAAGGGAGAGTACACGTGGTCGAATGTCCACGCTCCGTGTGAGACGTAGGTGTCCGCTCTAGTTACTAGCTAGGTGTGTGGTAATATTTACGTGTATTGTTTAGACTTTTAGGATATTCTAACATCGAAAACGACAATAAAAGATTGAAAGAAATTATAACCTAAGGAACGTAAATGAAGT
This sequence comes from Phyllostachys edulis, assembly GCA_036346405.1. Taxonomy (NCBI): domain Eukaryota; kingdom Viridiplantae; phylum Streptophyta; class Magnoliopsida; order Poales; family Poaceae; genus Phyllostachys; species Phyllostachys edulis. The sequence goes on along the minus strand of CM070558.1, from coordinate 69,003,429 downwards.
GTGCGATTTGATAGAAGAAAATAATTAGGTATAATAAGTTGTTCGGTTCTTAAAAATTAACCACTCTTCATTATACATAGATAATGTAGTTGCATGCCTCTATTCTTACTTTAATAGTTTTTTTTTTCCAAATTGTATTCATGCACACATACTTCTATTTAATCTTAAGCAATACGTTGATTATATGTACATTGAATTATCTTATTAGTTTACATGGTATAATCTATTATAATACCTTACTCACGCATACACCGATGCACCATGAGCGGCCTACCTTGAACTTATCTTTCCTCATACGCCGGCTACCCCCACCAAACCATGTGGCTTCTATCTCTTCTCGTCGTCATTTTTTTTTACTTCAACTTCCAACAGTAAGCCCAAATCTTGATCGATCTCTCTCAACTGCTACCCCTTTCAATGCAATACTTTACTATATAGTTATCTTCTACTTCTCTCCAATTATTGCTTAATACTAACCATTGCGACATCAACACACATACACATGCAACCGTCGCGATCTCAGCTGGGGACACGTGCCACGCTCTCTTTGGTGACCCTGAGTATATTCCATATGGCTGCACTATCTCTACTCCAAGCTTTTTTCTCCTCAGTCTCTGTACGCCCACGCTTCTATTCGTACAGATGCATGCATGTACATACGCATGCATGATGTTATACATGCTCGACGTCCTCTTCACTCATGTCAGTTGCTCCTCTTCTTCGACATTGGCCAACTCAACGTTTGTGGCCTCCTCACTAACCGTGGCAACCTGTCATCTTTACTAATGTCACTATGTCTCCTTTAGTCGTTGTATAACGATGTAGAGAATCTTTTCGCCATTGCTCGCGACAACATGCCATCACCAGTGATGGCACGCTCCTAGCTATCTGATGGCCCCATATTGTTCATAGCTTGTCTTCAATGCAAAACTTCATCTCCTCTCTGTCAGGGTTTCCCCATCATCGAGCTTTTTGGTCACTAACTTCTTAAGCAACGCCAACTCTCACCACTTGTTATCGTGACCCTTGGCTCCTTCAGCACTGGACTTTCTCTTCAATGACCGATCGATGCCATAACACTTTTTCGTGGTCTTCCCTGGCACCATTCGTGCTATCCTCGTTATAACTTGTATTTTTAATCAAAATTGTAGTTATTTTTTATTTTTAGACCATATGAAGCAAGAATAGAATCATGTGACCTTGAGAGCGAATATGGTGGCTTCTTTTGTGTCTACTCCGATACCATTCGTGCCATCCTCGTTATAACTTTTATTTTTATTTAACATTTCAACTATTTTATTGGAGTTCGTATACAAATCAAATTGCTAATTTTATTTAATTTATTCAGAATTTTAGTTATTTCGGGATTTTATTTTGGAATGCGTTTGGAAATCAAATTGCAAATTTTCTTTTATTTTTTATTATGAATTTCAGTCCCTTTTTTGGGAATTTGTAACTAAATCCAATTTCTAGTTTTTCTTTAGTTTGTATTCCGAATTACAGTTATTTTGGGATTTTACTTTGGAATTCATATTGAAATCAAATTGCTTATTTTATTTTTATTCGAATTATTATTATTATTTGGTTGTATTTCGTACACAAATCTAATTGTCAATTATTGTTTGCTTTTTATTCTAATTATAATTATTGGAATTTTATCGAAATCAAATTGCTTATTTTATTCTCAATTTTTGATATTTTTGTTGGATTTCATATACAACTCTAATTTCCTTTTTTTATTCTGAATTATAATTAATTAGGATTTTACTTACAAATTCATATGAAGAATCAAATTGTAATTTTATTTTATTTTTTATTCGGAGTTTTAGTTTTATTGTACTTGACATTGACTCTTTTACTTAGGAATTCGTATAGAAATCAATTTGCTTATTTTATTTTATTTTATTTTGTATCTCTTCTCACTGTCACAGTTTTTTGCTTCAACCTTCAACGGTAAGCCCAAATCTTGATCGATCTATCTTAGCTGCTACCCCTTCCAATCAATACTTTATCACATAGTTATCTTCTACTTCTCCCTAATTACTGCTTAATGCTAACCATTGCGACATCAACGCACATACATATGTAACCATCGCCAATCCCAGCTAGGGACACATGTCACGCTCTCTCCGGTGACCCGGTGACCCTGAGCATATTCCTCAAAACTGTGTCATCTCTACTCTAAGTTTTTTGCTCCTCTGCCTTTGTACGTCCGCGCTTCTATTTGTACAGATACATGCATGAACATACGTGCATGTTATACGTGCTCGACGTCATCTTCTCCATGTCAATCGCTCCTCTTCTTCGACGTTGGCCAACTCAACATTGTGGGTTCTCCACTAACCGTGGCGACCCCCCATCTTCACTAATATTGGCAAGTCTACTTTAGTCGTTGTTTAACGATACGGATAATCTTTTCGTCGTCACCGGCGACAACATGCCTCTCACCAGTGATGGCACGCTCCTAGCTACCTGATGGCCCCATATCATCCATAAATTGTATTCAATGCAAAGCTTCATCTCCTCTCTACCAAGGCTTTTCCATCATCAAGCTTCTTTAGCCACTAACTTCTTCAACAACGCCGACGCTCACCACTCGTCATCGCGGCCCTTGGCTCCTTCAACATTGGACTTTCTATTCAATGGCTCAAGCGAGCAGCACGATATTGTCCTTATCACCGTCGCCGCTGCCTCGGCTCTTCGCTCTTCCGTGAATCAATGTCTTCTTGTAGGATAGATCGATGCTATTGCACTCTTTTGTGGTCTTGCCCGACACCATTCGTTCTTTCCTTGTTATAACTAGTATTTTTAATCAAAATTTCAATTATTTTTATTTTTATTCCATAGGAAGCAACAATAGAAACACGTGACCTTTAGAGCGAACATGTTGACTTCTTTTGTGTCTCCCGACACTATTCATGCATCCTCGTTATCACTTTTAATTTTATTGAACATTTCAATTATTTTTATTAGAGTTCGTATACAAACCAAATTGCTAAATTTATTTAATTTATTTTGAATTTTAGTTATTTGAGGATTTTATTTGGGAATACATATGGAAATCAAATTACAAACTTTTAAATTTTTTATCACGAATTTCAGCTCTTTTTTCTTGGAATTCGTATCCGAATCCAATTGCTAATTTTTATTCTGAATTACAGTTATTTAGGGATTTTACTTTGGAAGTCGTATTGAAATCAAATTTGCTAATCTTATTTTATTTTTATTCGAATTTCAATTATTTCTTGTTGTATTTTGTATACAAATCTAATTGTCGATTATTATTTATTTTTTATTCGAATTATAATTATTAAAATTTGTATCAAATCAAATTGCTAATTTTATTTCATTTTAATTATTTTTGGTGGATTTCATATACAAATCTAATTCCTATTTTTAGTTTTTATTACGAATTATAATTATTTGGGTATTTTACTTAGAAATTTGTATGGAAATCAAATTGCTAACTCTATTTTTATTTCAATTTCAGTTTTATTGTATTTGACATGAACTCTTTTACTTAGGAATTAGTATAGAAATCAAATTCTTTGCTTTTATTTTGTTTTTGTTTGAATTTCATTTTTAATTATAATTATTTAGGATTTTACTTATAAATTTGTATGGAAATCAAATTACTAATTCTATTTTAATTTTAATTTTAATTTTTGTTTTATTGTACTTGACATGGACTCCTTTACTTAGGAATTTGTGTAGAAATCAAATTGCTAATTTTATTTTATTTTTATTCCGAATTTTAGTTTTATTTTACTTGACATGGACTCATTCTTTTAATCTGGACCCACCATGATCGGTGATATCTCTTTTTTCACTGATTAACGTGAGAATTTCTAGCTCTTAAGAGCGAACATGATGGTTTCTTTTGACTCTGCTTTAATAAGATAATATTCGTGTAGAAATCAAATTGCTAATTTTATTTTATTTTATATTCTGAATTTTAGTTTTATTTTGCTTGACATGGACTCATTCTTTTAATCTGGACCCACCATGATCGGCGATGTCCCTTTTTTCACTGATTAACGTGAGAATTTCTAGCTTTTGAAAGCGAACATGATGGTTTCTTTTGACTCTGCTTTAATAAGATAATCTTAATGTAGAAATCAAATTGCTATTTTTTTTTTCTTCTGAATTTTAGTTTTATTTTACTTGACATGGACTCTTCCTTTTAAATCTTGACCCACAACGATCGATGATGTCTCTTTGTTCACCGATTAATGTGAGAATTTATAGCTCTTAAGAGTGAACCTGATAATTTTTTTGACTCTACTTTAATAAGATAATGATAGAGGATTAGAGCTACGCACATCGGTACACATGCACCATTGTATATCGGCCACCCACCGCCAAGAAGGCGGCACTGCCAAGACGATGACAGTAGGCCAAAGAACCGTCATATCCGTGGAAATGTTGGAGCATCCAAGCAGAAACGGTTGGTGTTGTATCGTTAGTGGAGGCAAAAAAGCCCTGGATGGCGTCGATACGTTAACGAGTCATGTTCAATTCAAAAGCTAGGCGGCATGCAGTGACGCAGGCCGGCGGAGAAAAGAAAGAAAATAGTAGTATTGTACAGCGAACTGGCTAGCGCTATGATCGGATTGTATTGCCTGTCCAGGTGCGCCGGTTTATCGCCATTCGCTAGCTGTTGTATTCAGTTCATAACTAGCTAGCTAACTTGGTCTTCTAGCTAGCCTCCTACTCGCCCTGATCTATATATTGTTGGAACAAAACATTGTTATCTGTGTTGAGAACTGCCGAGTCTATTTTGAATAATTACCTCGTAAATAAACTTAGAATCGTAAGAGCATAAGAATAGAATAGTAAATTGAATATAAAGATATGAGGGAACTTCTGGCTTATTTTTATTGCTATTCTGTAAAACTATAGTACAATGGTTGGGATTCCTTCTCTTTTATATAGGCTATTGGATGGATGATGAGCCCATCGTGAGCTAGGTCTGCGAGACTTAGGCCGATTTCTTAACACTCTCCCTTGGGCACTCATCTGTTATGTTCATGTCTCATCAAAACTCCATAAAAACCCAGTGGGAAAAATTGTTGGAATTAATATGGGCTAGGCCTAAATATTATATTCTAATTAATTCCTGGTAAATCTCAAAGGCCTATGTGCAAGTGCTAAAACTGTTTAGTCCCACATTGAGGGATTAAGGAGAGTGACACCAGTTTAAAAGGTGGAACGTGGTAGCCCCTCTTGTGGAATTGGAAAGAGACAACACACGCGCGCGCTCGCTCGCCTCGCCTAGCCGTGCCGAGCCGAGCCGTGCCATGCGGTGTGTGTGCGCGCGTACGCAGACGTGTTAGGTGCGGGCGCGATTTTCTTTATCTATTCGAAAATCGAAACGCACTAACTCGTAATTGATGGCGAATCAATGGTAACCTTTGGTCTTCTGGTCTCTTTGTTTTTGGCTGATAAAAAGAACAGAGTTTTGACGAATCAATGGCGACTGTTGGCCTTTGGACTCCTTTCTTTTGGCTATTTAAGAGAACTAAGAGTACTGGTTCTAGTTTGATCTTTCCACTTTCACATTTCAGAATTCCACAGTTCTTATTGCTGTCTTTGGCGATCTCCATCCTAGAGAGGCGCGTGTACGGCCACACCGGGAGAGCAGGCCTCCGTCCTCAAGCTTCAAGAGGATGCTCAAGGCAAAGGTATGACTAGCTAGGGCTAAGGATGTGTTCCTAGTCTTTTACCGGTCTTGGTGTTTGGTTGGAAACTGCATTGCTAGTATATGTTGCCGTACTAATAAGAGGGGTCTTGACTAGTAGCTTGAGTTAGTCATGTGATGATAGCTCGTTGTGCTTGCCCTATCTCTCGTTAGCATGTTGCCAATATTTGTGAATGTGTTTTGCAAATAGTCGAGGCTCATGCATAATCCTTGTAGCATGTGACTTTAGCTTACGAATGTGTTTTGCAAATGTTTTAAGTTTATGTACCTTATTCCTTGTGGCGTTGATTCTAAAAGTTAGCAAATGTGTTTTACAACTTGTTGAGAATCTCGCCTTTAACCCTTGTTTGTATCGCGCATCAATTGACAAATGTGTTTTGCAAATTGAGTTGAACCGAAAGCCAACTATTGCTTTTCTCAGAAAAGTCGGTAGTACCGACGTGTTATTGGCGGTACTACCGTACATCGGTATGATCGGGATGGTGGTGTGGTACTACTGCAACCCGGTCTAACCAAAGAATAGTTGGCGGTTTGTATTTTCCAGAGAGACACCTTTTGAGCTCGGTTGCTAACCTTGAGTGCGGTAGTACCAGAGTTTGTGTAGCGAAACTATCGCATAGCAGTATGACCGCAAATCCTTTGGCGGAACTACGAGTGAACGTTTGGACCGTCCGAACGTATGACCCGATCGTGCGGTCATGACGAGTAGTCCGAATGTTCAATCGAATCTGAGCCGTCCACATGGACAGTCCGATTGGGTGAGCTGATCTGGTCACTCTTGTGAAGCGGTAGTACCAGAGCCTTCTTGACAGAACTACCGCGTTGCGGTAGTACCGCATTTCCTTGGTGGAACTACCGCAACCCGGTGTAACCGAAAATTTATTAGCGGTACAAAATTTCCAGTAAGGATTCGTTTTAGTCCTCAAGGAGAAGCGGTCGTACCGCCCTTGTGGATCGGTATGACCGGAGAGCGGAACTACCGCTTATTCCTTGGCAGTAGTACCGCGTCGCATTTTCAACGGCTAGTTCAAAGGCTTTTATAGTCATATCTTTATCAAATCGATTGAAGTCTTGTAGTACCAATGTTGTCTGGCAGACTACCGCTAAATCTTGATTTTCTCATAATCTTTCCGCCAACGGCTAGTTTTTGTGTGTGGGCTATAAATGCCTATCTTGGTCGGTTGGTGGCAAGGTTGCTGGTGCCATATTTATTCCTTTGAGTAAAGATCAAGCCCTCTCAACTCTTATGTGCATGTGTTGCACTTAGTGAGCCTAGAGAGCAAATCCTAAGTGTATGTGTTGCATTAGGTAGTGAATTGTGTATCCACTTGAGCTTAGACACTTGATTTGTTCAAGTGAGCGTTTTCGACTTGTTACTCTTGGTATTTGCCGACACCTAGACGGCTTGAAGAAGTTGCGTTGGTGATCTTCTCAAAGAAGGTTGTGAGAAGGCCCGAGCGGTTATAAGTGGTTTGGTGCTCGCCATCTCTGGAGTGGAGGAAGAGCAACCCCTAGTGGATCGAGGTGCTGGTTCATGTTGGAGCCGGTCCAAGTGGTTAGACTTACCTTGGAGGTGTTTGGCTTAATTCGTGGAGCAGATCCAATTAGTTTGGGCTTACCTCAACGTGGATTAGGGGAGACCAGCAAGTCTTCGAACACCACGGTAAAACATCATTGTGTCCTTGTGAATTGTTTTCTTGTGCTTTACTATATTGCAATTTACATTCATTGTATCAAATTGCTTATATGTCTTTGTATGATTGCTATCATTATCAATAGTCTTATATTGTTGGTGCACTTAGTCGAAACTAGTTGATTTAGGTTTTAATTGTGCAAAACCGAATTGTTGTTAGCTTCCGCATTAGAAATTGGTTTTAGCCAAAGAAGTTTTTAAAATCATCTATTCACCCCCCTCTAGTCAGCCTTCTCAATCTTACAGTCTTGTAGTCAGCAAAACGTAGTCGGTTCCATTCCTACTCTGCACGAGAAAGGATGGTGTATTTCAGCTTCACGAGCCGCTTCTTCAGTGAAGTCCATAAAGCTAGTGTGTTCTTCTCCACCATATACCCATTCTTGAGCATTAGGCAGAGATGGTGTCTAAGGAAATAAAGTGTCTGGTCATTTTCCTCAGCAGTTGGAGTGGCATCCTTTGAGGTACCAAGTCTAATAGCAGCACGAAGCTTCTTGGCTCCTAGTATGATCTCGACATCTGATGCCCATGTCAAGTAATTCTGGTCATGCTAGGCCAGCTCTTCAAACTCCCGTTCGTGATGTTAGTCATAGGCATATTCATATAAAGAGTTAATAAGATTACTACTGGTAATTTGTATAAAACGGTTGCAAAAATTCTCATATTGTTCCCATATTTTTCTATGCATTTTCATGATTTACTGCTATTTTCAGTGATTAAAAGCAATATAAACAATCACAGATAACCAAAATAGTAAATACAATAAATAAATTACATGGAAATAACAATAACAAAGTTAAATATGCTTCAAATGCAAAAATAAATTGAAAATTAGAATTCTCGAGGCCCTTTTCTGCTGGAATATGAATTTTCGGTGAATTCAGCAATTTTGGGGGGTTAAACAGCTAAATTTCAATTATGAGAAATTTTTCGTGCAATTTTTAGACAGTCCGAGGGCCTTCTTGCAAAATTTCCTTATTCGTGTAAGGATCCCCGTAATTTTTAGAATCCCGAGGCCCCTTTTGTAAATTTGCCCTATTTTTAGTTTTATCCTTTTTTTTTCTTTACTCCCAAAAATATGGGCGGCCATACCATTGCTTCACCTACCGCCTTGCATTTGCATTAAAGACCGAGAGGTAGGTTTCCCTAGCTCCTGTGCGATGGTGGTGGCGGCGGCAAAAGGCGGCAAAGCAGATCACGACAATGCAAGACGCGTGTGAAGCGATGCACACGGCAAACTCCATAGGAGCAATGAGGAGGCGACGGCCCCATGGGCGCCATGAGGAGGCGACCGACGACTTGTGTAACAGCCTCATTTTAAATAAATGGTAATTATATGTATTTCATAAACATACATGTCATTTTGGAGCATGTGCACAAATTGTTACAATTGAAAACCTCAAATTCAAATCAAATTAAAAACTTGAAGTGAAACTCCAAAAGAAAATTTAAGTTAATGCTTGCAAAGAACCCTGGAAATTAATTTATTAAAATACTAGATTAATTATCATGAATAAATATATTTTTTGTCAAATTTTTAGAGACCAGTTTGACCTTAAGAAAAATCTATGTTCATTATTTAAACCTATTCAATTAAAAATTTTAAATTTAGTATTTAAATCATGAACAGTGAGGTTTTTTAATTTATATGGGATCTATATCATCCCAGTAACATCTCGGAAAAATTTTAGATTTTTATAAATTTATTTGCTATTTTTAACTCCCTAGTCAAACTAGAAACATTTGAATTCTTCTTGGACAACTAATCGGACCTGACCCGAACCACTTTGGATTTTTCCGACCCGAGCCAACTGACTTGACTGGACCGCACCCGCTCGCACGCACCTGCGTCTGGCGCGCCGCTTCGCCAAGCCGCTGACAACCCGATCCCACTTGTTGGTCTTGTCTTCTCCGTGCCACTTAACAGGTTCTATCAGTAGCTTGTACTAAGTGGGATCTCGTCTCGTAAGGGTGATTCAACTCAATAAAGTCATCTTGCTGAAAAATACCGAGTCTTGGTTTCCCTGGCCGGCATACCTAAAGAAGTATGTCATCATTCGGAGGCTTACGAGCTGATCAAGTCGTGTGGGTAAGATGTACACCCATGTATGGTTAAAACTATTCGAATAGTTGTGTCCACGGTTAAGGACAACACTTGTTTTGATTGACATCATTGTTAGACTCCAAATTAAAACTTGATAGGGTAGCAACTTGGAATTGGTATGAATGGTTGTTCATGCGTGATAGTTTATCAAAGTGGACAGCTACTTTGACATATTTTGATTTATGATTATATCAATGTTTTTGTTTTCTTGTGTCCAAATTTTGATTACTAAACGGCCTTTGCAAAATAAAATGTGTAGGAATAAAACTTGTCGCTTTTATGTAAAACTTATGCCAATATAACCTATCCTTTGGACAACCTTTAACATGTATATTCTCTAATCCTTTGAATAGACTCTATCATACACTTTCTTTTATTAGTTTGTGTAAAACTTGCGAGTACCTTTTGTACTCAATCGGATTAACCACTTGTTTCAGGTGAGGACGAATATACTTACGATCCATCCGTTAGCGCCGAATACTACAACGCTAACGAATGATGTTGTTTCTACCTCCATTCAGTTGCCTTCGGGTGTTAGGCACACCAGTTGGACCTTTTGGTGTTTTATATTTGTTTTCCACTGCGTATTTATGTTTATGTTTAGTTGACCGCTTGGTCACATGTGTAACTTATAAACTTAAATCCTAGTCTTGTAAATTACTTTTAATACTGTATGACTTGTGTATGATTGTGTACAATGTTGTTCAGGATACGTGCGCATTAGCCATTGATCTTGGGAGCTAATGTGAGACACATATCTGGGAACTTGAAATCGGGCTCGTTTCCTATTAAGACTTATGCCTATGGTGTAATCTCTTAACTTGAAACAAATTTGATTTCAAGGGTCCCATTAACGTCTTGACCACGTCTTGGCAGATGCGCTTCTGAACGTGGGCGGTAAGGCGCGCGGCGGGCGGCGAGCAAGCAAGCGAGTGCGTCCTCGGCGTTGGTTTGAACGGCGGGGCTCGGAGCTTCGTGCGTCTTGGCTAGCTGCTAGCGGCGGCGGCCAAAGCGGACGCGTCTTGGGCGGCCTCCGTGGGGTTGGCAAGTGGCGGTGCTTGCACAGCTCCATGGCGGCGGGCGGCTCCAAGCGGTGGAGATCGGGTGGCTCAAGGCGGCCGCGGCGAGCGTCTTGGCGGCGGCGTGTAGGTGAGCCCGTGTGGGGCGGCGGGTGCGATGGCCGTCCGGTCCGGTGAGGCATGGCCTGGCCGTCGCGGTGTCGGCGGCACCTCCTTTTTTTTTCTTAATTTGCTTTTCCTGCGGTGCTTTTGGACGACCGGTGGCGCGTGTGGGCGCAACTTCATGGCAAAGCACACCGCAGAACCGATGGCTCGGCGGCGCGGCGAGGTCGGCGAGTGGTGCGGTCATGCTATGGACTGCAAGGCGCGCGATCGTCTGAGGGCTGCGTCGCTATTTTTCTTTTTTCCTTTTACTGTTCATGCAATGAGATGTAGGATCTACTATGCTATCATCATCTATTCTTTTCATGCAACCACCGATCGGCTTGGCCGGCGACTTTAAGTTGGCTCACGGTAGGTTAAAACAGATTTGCAATCTACAGTGCAATCATCATCTATTCTTTCATGCAATCTACCGATCGGTATTGTGTCGGCGACTTCAAGTTAGCTCACAGTAGATTAGAACAGATTTACACTGTAGTATAAAGCAATCTAGAAAGCAACAGTTGCGGAATTGAAAGTGATCTAGAAAAACGATTCGATCTACGAGCGTCGTTTTCGACGATTTCCTTTTCAATCCATATAGGCCAAAGACGGCGGAGAACGTAGTCGTGTTGATAACATGTTGAGTAACCGTCGCTGGCGAGTCTAGTCCGAGCGATTATCTCGTAGACAAACTTAGAATTATAAGAACAATGTAAGAACAGAATAGTAGATTGAACTCAGAGATATGAGTGGACTTCTAGCTTCTTTTTATTGCTCTTCTGTAAAACTGTAATACAATGGTTAGGGTCCCCCTCCTTTATATAGGCTATTGAATAGATAAGGAGTCCATCGTGATCTAGGTCTGCAAGGCCTAGGCCCGAATTCTTAACAATCTGTAAAGCACAAATGATGACCCCCCCCCCTAATGTGTGCATAACTAAACGATGCTTCCTTGGGCTATGATTCGGTTGCTTCAAACCATGGGCTGACTTTCTGCAAATAACCGGTTTATGCGTCCGATTAAACTGAAACGGCCGATTAATCCGAGGATGCTGCAGATTAGGCGTTCTTGAATGCTAATGTCACTCCATTTCACATGTACGTGACGGATTGGCCGCCGAATCCGCATATACGGCCGATTAATCGGTCGTTTTTAAAAGGGAAATTTTGATATATGTCATTGCAGAGTGTCCAAGTCAGAGAAATGCCACCGCTCATTTCGAAATTCGAAAGATGCCATTGGAAAACTCCCTTTCTCATAAAAATACCATCAATATACATATTTCACAAATATTGACGTTATTGCCCCCCCGTCTTCTTCGCATTCCCATGTCTTCTCGACTGGATCCAGACTCGTCTTCACCGCCGCCGACACCAAATCGTCTTTGTCGCCTCCTCTGGGCCGGCGGGGAGCTCATCATTGGTCGCCGCTCTTGGCCCTCCCCGATCTTGGCTGAAGCTGCACTCGCCGATCTTGGCCTCTAGCTCGAAGTCCTTGGTCGCCACCGCGAGCTGAGCGAAGGTGAACTCCTCGGCGGATCACGCCGCCGCCAGATTCTGCGCAGAGCTGCTCCGATGCGGCGACTGGAGCTCTCCCTTTCCAGTGCCGCCGCCTCGACTCGGGCTAACTCAGTGCCGCGCTTGCTACTCCACCATTCATGGAGCACCGCTGTCGATCCAAACTCGTCTTCACTGTCGCCGACACCAAATCGTCTCCGTCGCCTCCTCTGGACCAGCGGGGAGCTCATCCTTCGTGCCGCGCCATCGATCTACGCGAGCTCAAAGCTGGAGGCTGCCTCTCCGGATCTGCCTCGCCTCCCCTCCGGACTGGCGGACTTCTCCTTCGCCTTCCTCCCACACTTCTGGCGGTGGCGACATGGCTTCTGGCGGTGGAGGTGGCTCTGGCGGGAGCGATCATGCGGCTCTGATGGCGGCGGCTGGAGGTGGCGGCGGAGGCGGCTATGGGGGCGGTGGCGGAGGCAGCCGTGGGTACTACAAGTGTGGCGAGGAGGGCCACATGTCCAGGGACTGCAGCCAGGGCAGCAGCGGCGGTGGAGGCTACGGCGGGGGAGGTTACCACGGCGGCCGCAGACATCGGACCAGGAGGACATGGTGCGGGAGGCGTGGCGGCCTTGATGAGGAGCGGAGAGGTCGTCAAGCACCTGGAAGAGGCTGAAGATGGAGGCGGAGGAGGAAGACGAGGCCGATGAGGAGGTCTTGCCGAAGACAGAGGCCGAAGACGGAGGCGGAGGAGGAAGACGAGGCCGACGACGACGGCACTGGAGGAGGCGGACTGGGAGGAGAGCGTGGAGGAGAGGGCGGTGAAGATGAAAGCAGACTTGTGGCCGCTGAGGAGCGAGCGCCCTTGGTCAGATCTTGTATGGCAGAGGGAGAAGATAGGGGCAATTTGGTTCAATACTAACAAAATACGTATACTAGTGTCATTTGTAGGATGTTTCAAGTTCTTCAGTGGCATCTTTCGAATTTCGAAATGAGCGGTGGTATTTCTCTTACTTGGACACTCTGCAATGGTATATATCAAAATTTCCCTTTTTAAAAACACTGATGTATGGTACGGTGTTGTTATGCCATGCTACCATGCATGAATGAACCTACCAATTATCCTTTAATTCCTTATCTTTTTCAGTTGTTGGTCAAGCCAAGGTACCTGTGGCTAGTTGATTTCTCGGATCATACGTATACTTTGGGTCAAGTACTGATAGCTACACGACTGCAACTCCATATCTAGAGTTCTTGCATGCATGCTTGTTTCGTCGTCAATACATCAGCATCAAAAAGACCAAGTTAAGCATGCATATTGCAGCTGGTCGGTCGCAAGTTGGTGCAGAAGGTACTTTAGGACGCAATGCAAAAGGTACGTGGTGTGAAACAAGGAGGGCTAATCTTCCAATTCCTCCACTCAAGAATTAGATCTCAGGGGTTGACGCCGGCCGGCCGAGGTGACATCCACTAGATACAGATCGGCCACGGCCAATGCTATACAGCATGCATGTAGCTGATGCCGTAGGGCACCTGGTGAGAGAGAGGCCATCAAATTCTACTTCTACGGGCGGAGAAGAGAAGCGGGGACGTTTGTTAGGATAGGTGCAAGGTTTCATCACAACCTGTCGGAAAGGGACAGTCACCAGTTGACTAGCTTTTTTCTTTTTTTTTGAACGAAAGGCAGAAGTAGGAAAAAACAAGAAAAATAAAAAGATACAGCCCAACAAGAAAAGAACCCTAGCGGGAGAAAAGTCGCAACAGAGACACGTCTTACGATAACAACACCAGAGGTAGAGACGCCAATTAGCCAACTCTTAACAGACCCTAACTAGCTCTGCCGTACAAACACATCAAAACTAAGGGAAAGACAACGCCTCCCAAACAACCCACAGGAGCTTCAAACTGGTAGAATCGGACAACGTAGAAGATCACCTTAGCACCGACTTGAGAGAGAAGAGGAAGCAGATGCAAGATGATCCACACGCTAACAGGGCAACCGGAGAGGAGCTTCACATGAATTGGGTGAGGATGCAGTTCTTTCTCTCGACGATAATAGCGGATGACGCATAAACGAAGGACGACAACTCCGCCTCCTCTCCCCCTCCGTCCGCACGGCTCATTCAAGGTGAACTAGACCAGCTACTACGAAATAGGGCCTCCAGGGACGGTCGTCTTGCGCCTCGAGACGACCCTTCAATGGCAACAGCCCTCTACTCGGGCTCTTCCAATGGCAACGGCCCTAACTTGGGCTCTTCCGATAGCCAGCCTGCAACTTCTCAGACGATGGCCTACACACGGGGCGCCCTCGACATAGCAGCATGGAAAGCCGACCTTCTCCTCTCAATCTCGCCGGACCGTGGCGGACAACAAAGGCGGGGTTCTAGGGCGTGGTCGAGCCTTCTCGCTTTCTCTTCTTTGTGGCCGGATAGAACTCTGGATGAACTTGTCGACGGTGGCGAAACGCAGTCTTGTGACGCGTCATGATCGCCATTCACATAGTCCGACTGCCGACTCGGGCCGTCGCCATGGCCATGTCGGCCGACTGATGGTCATCGGCAATGGGTGAGCCTCCTCAGCGCGTGTGAAGATGACGATGGCCCCAGGGATGAGGCGACGACTCCCTTGAGCGGCAGAACTCCTCTCGGCGCGAGTGAAGATGAAGGCTCCCCACCTGGCGGACTCCTTGGTGTCGGCACCCCCGTGGGCGTAGCTGGACGCTGCAACGGTAGGGGTGGTGGTTGCCCCTGGATGGGTTGATGGCACGTCAACCGGCGACCAGGAGGAGCCGCCGCCGTCCCGAGCTCCGGCCGGGGGCAAATCCAGATCTGGATCTGGATCTGACCTCCAGGGGGACGCCGGCGATCCAGAGGCTCCAGCCAGGGGGGAAGGGGTGGCGCCGCGTCTCCGGGTCTCCACCGGGGTTCGTCGCCACCTCAGCGGACGGACTGGGCAACGCCGGCGCACTTCCTCAGCGAGAACAAGAAGAGGGGGGAGGGAGGGGAGGAAGGAGGAGGGGAGGCACGGGAGGGTGGATGGGGGGCCGCCGTCGGTGCCAGAGCAGCGGCGGTGACCAGCGGGGGGGCTGAAGGCGGGGGCTTTCGGGATGTTCAGTGTCGCCTCCCGGGTGCTCTCGGCTTTGACTAGTCCACCAGTTGACTAGCTAGCTTGTTGTATGTAGATTAGCTTAGCTTATACAGGCATATGGCTCGATAGGTTGCTACCACCTGTCCTAAATCTTGCGGCCTCCTGCTTATATCCAAGGGGCGCAGATAAATTAAGCTCGATCGGGCGGCCGGTAAGGTGAACCCTAGCTTTTCATTGTTTGGTATGATCAGAAGGAGATCGAGTGGATGGCGCTTTCAGAGTGTACTTGTGCAGCAGTCCAGTCCATTCCATGGTTGGGCAGCTAGCCTAGATCGGCTTAGCTTGAATTCAGGCGAGAAGGAAAGAAAGAAAATGCATTACCGTTTCCGACGCAATTGTGGGATTCAGGCCGAGCGTGGGAGTACGCACAGCCATCGGGCCGACTCCACAGAACTAAGCAGGCCGAGCGGATTTGTTAACCGAGCCTCCGGCTTCGATTCCCACCTGGGCCCTCCTCGGACAACGCGCGCCGTGGCCGTGCAAGTATATTACCCATCTCCTCCGTGCCGCGCGGCGAATATCACCAGTGCGTCTTCCACTTTTCTCGGTGGGCCCAGCAATGCAACATAGACCGTGAAACTCGTTCGTGGGCTCCGCACCAGCGAACGGGCCAGCCCGCGCGGCTACTCGAAAGTTTTGGGCCGCGATTTTTTTTTATATTTAATCCTTTTTAAAAAATTATTTTAAAGTTAATCCCTCGCGAACTTTATTTCGCAGCATGTTTGGTCACGCTGAGGTATGTAGCGTGACAGTACGGTTTGGCTACGCCACGAGAAAAATTATTTTAAAGTTAATCCCTCGCGAACTTTATTTCGCAGCATGTTTGGTCACGCTGAGGTATGTAGCGTGTGATCTGATTTAATACTGTGCCACGAGTTAGAATTGGAAATAAAGTTAGCAAAGGGTTAAGTTTAAAATATTAATTAATATAAAAAATTCCTGGGCCGCCCGCTCCTAGATCGCCTATATTCGTATTTTTTAAACGCATAAGAATACACATATTCGCAAATACGAATATAAACCGAATGTCATAATGAATACGAATTTGAATCAAATATGTACTCAATTCAGTCGGATCCAAATATGCCCGTAACTTATGTAATATAAAGATATTAGTGACGATTTATTATTGCACCTAAAGGAACATAAATTCACATTGAATCTAAAAAACCTTTTCAACTAATTAGGTATACTACAATATAATACTTATATTGCTCCATCAAATCCGAATCCGAATAGTTCAAATAAAATAACAATTTGGATGGAAAATTCCATACCATATTTGTATCCATATTTTTGTGCGAATTTGAATACAAATACGAATAGAAGAGAAATTATTAAACAAATAGGAAAATATATACCATATTTGTATTAGCTATCTAATCTCTCTATATAAAAGGTGGTAGGAATGGGACGTTCTCAGGTGGCTACGTCACCCTTTTTTTTTGGTTCGTTTGATTTCGTCTCGGTTCCTTGCGCGTTGTACGATCGGGCCGTGTGATGCTCTCAGATGCTGGTCTCGCGAGTTCCCCCGCTATCTGCTGTCTCGGCTGCTATGCCTTTTTTTAGTGCACAGTATGGATGGAGTGCGTGGTTGTCGGGTGGCCACGTCTTTTTTTTCCCTACGTCCTCCGATCTTCTTTACTTTGGTTCTCGGTCATTCGATTGTGTCGGGCGTGCTGCTCGCACGTTGCTGCTGCGAGTTTTGTCCGTTAGAACAGGCTTTTGGGGAGACATCGGTGAAAACAGGAATCGAGGCTGCTGGTATGGGCTCTCGTAGCACGCACGTGGGATAAAGCGATGCGGCAGCCGTGGCTATCAAAATTTCGGTCTGCGCTATTTGCTCCCCTCCGTGCTCGATTCTCTTCGTCGCTCCTATCGCTGGTGCTTCAGCCTCCTTTCAGTCACCACGCTTCCTCCTCTGCCTTAATTTGCTCTCTGTATTTTTCTGCATCGATTTTGCTTTTGCCTTGCCATGGTTCTCCGTTATTTGCGGTTTCTTTAGCCCGTTGTTGTGTTTCCAATTTCTTAAGTTTGTTGCCTTTTCCCCCCTCGGCACTTCGTTCCTGATTTTCCTTTTCCTCTCTGTGCTCCTCTTCCTCGCTTGATTTTCTGTACTCGGGCTCCAACAGTGTGGCCTCCGTGGAGGCGCTGAACCGCGAGGTGGAGGGCAGTGCCGCAACCGTCTTCTCCTCCCACGCCCGGCCAAATCCCCATCCCCCCAGGAAAGGGAGCCTTCGCCAAGCGCTGTTGCACTGCTCTGGCCACCGCGGTGCTGGCGTTGCCGGTCTGCTCCATCCTCCTGCCCCTCACCTTCCTCGTCGGCATCCACCGCCCTGGTACGCTACCTCACTACCTCCTAGGTACCTAGCTAGGTAGCCCCCCACTTCGGATCTGTGTTGATTCTGTCCTTGCTTTCTGCTTCTGCCAACAGCGTAGCGGCCGCTCCTGCTCCCCGCTCGGCTACGAGGACTCACCCGAGGTCACTGTCACGCGCCAGGTCACACATCCTCGCTGCTCTCTCCATTACGCTACCTTCTAAAGCTTCTCTATGTTTGTGCGTGATTGGGTTCAGTGGGTGAATTTGTTGGTCTTCGAGGATGTGATGCTAATTTATGTGGTCGCAGGTCCTAAGGAGATGCGGATTGCAAGGTTTGGAGTTGGAATTTTGAGGGGATTTCTAGAAATTTTGTTCTACGGGTATGGTGTTGATTTAGGTGGTTGTGGAGTGTGGGGAGTTGTCCTTCTGAGATTGTTTTAGGGGTTCGTTTACAATTTTGTTGGCCTAGGGCTTACAATTGGTGAAATTGTCGATTCCATGGTTTGTGGATATATCTTGTGTTGGT
Source organism: Phyllostachys edulis (assembly GCA_036346405.1). NCBI lineage: Eukaryota > Viridiplantae > Streptophyta > Magnoliopsida > Poales > Poaceae > Phyllostachys > Phyllostachys edulis. The sequence continues at coordinate 68,985,278 of CM070558.1, read as the reverse complement.
TTCTGTGGAGTTAAAGTGAACTTGGATGGTTTTGGACTTTGAAAGGTTTTAGATGGAGTTGGATTTTTTAAAAAGGGATTCTTGGATTTTTGCTACAAATGTGTTCGTATGAAGCTGAGAGTTGATAGATATGTTGATCCAAGTGTTTAATTGGGTATATGTGTTAGCTTTTGTGTATAGAGAGATGATTTGGGTAGTTTTATATTGCAAGGGATCGGGGATTGTGATGTATGAAGCTAGATTGATCCTGATTTATTTGTGAGTCAAACAATCTTTGCCTTGATTTGTTTGACTTCATTGAGTGCACCATCTCGCACTCTCACAGATTGAAAGGGTCCTAGAGGAGCGTAGCATAGAGCTTTTGATTGCACAGATGCATGTTGTCAAGGTAACAATTGACATGCAAGTTCTGATTCCATGGTGGCCTCATGATTTATAGATGAAAGTTTCAACATGTAGGATCAGTTGGATGTTGCATCAGAGAAACTGCAAGATCTTGTCAATGAGGATCCTCAAGATTTTTGGGCTCATCTTTGTTAGGTATTCTTGAGTCTTGAATTGTTTTCAAGTTCCTTTTATTCTGGTCCAGGATGTGAGCTCTCTGTCTATGGTGTTTCTTTTTTGCATGGCATTGTTTATGCACTTTTAGACAAAAAGGAGGAAGAAAACGATCAAGGCAAAGAACTGTTAGTACAAAAACTATATATTCTTCGAAGTTTTGCTGTATTCTAGTTTTTTTTTTTGCCTAATGCAATGTTTTGCTTTGATGCCAACACAACTTCTGAACTTGTTTTATCATTGCATTTCTTAGTTGGTCTGTTTCCTGCTACTGCATATTGGACGCTGTTTTCAGAACTGTTGTTGATGCTACAAATTTTGTTCCTGGATTGGATTTAGTCGATACCTAGGTTTATCTTCTATTAGTACAACCTGCAGGAAGTGTTGATTATATGTAGATGCTATTGTTTATGCTTTGCATTGACCAGGAGAGGTTGTTCATGGCTCGATATCGCCAACTGTATTGTTTTCTGCTAACTTTCTAATTAGAATTCTTTTTACAAACATAGAATAGGTCATATTGCCACTAGGTTACTAGGTTTGGGGTATAAGAAGTGAGTCTTGTATGATAAACTGCTTTTTAGATGTATATGGGTCTCATACGTCTTAGACATTGACTATACTTTGTTTGGCCATCGGTCTGTAGTTGAGAATCCTGATGAACTTATGCGTCCATGTAAGGGCACTTTTCATCACCGCTTTTAGGTTTTCTAATGAGTTGTCATACAGTTCCTTGCCATAATCCCCTTGTCGAACCTTCACTGGTTCCTCTCTGCTGCATATTCAGAATGTCGTATTATGATATGGTCAGCGACTGGGTAAGCCTTTTGCCACCCTTAACTAGCAATTAATAACTGCTCATGATTATAGATACGTTACTTACCTTCGGAAATCCATGCATCCATGAATCAAATTCGTTAACTGAAGTGATGATTTAGATATAGAACACTTCTCTGGCTGCAAATGCAAATCAACAACAGAGTCCCCTCGGTAATCTAATGCCTGCAATAACAGGCCTCTTTAATATAGTTTCTAGGATGAATCCCATATTATCCTGCTTAGTAATTTGCCAAAAACGTACACTTAACCAAAGCAATTCATAGAGGGATCGTCCTAATCATAATGTACAAGAATGTCTCTTACTTTGACCAGGATCACATTTCTTTTTCCTTATAGCAAAATGAATTCCAACATTACCACCAGATGAGCTATTGCTAGCACTATGTCTATTTATTGTTGAGCTCTCTACTTCTGTGTAGAGTTTCCCCCCCTATTTACATTTGAATCTATGTTTGATTGAGTACATTGCTGAAATTATGTGATATGTGTTGCTCCGTACATGTGCATTAGCTATCTGACATGGTGTGCCTGTTCTGTTTTGACAGATTGCAGACTGAACATAAGGAGAGCAGACACAATTTCGCAGACTCCGGAGGAGGAGCAAGAGAGGTCGGACTGTACTGTTTACACGACAGCATGATTTGGATGATGAGGTCAGCCAGGATGGGCGGCGTTCTTACGATGAGCCAGTCACACTTGTGTGCTTACTGCTTACTTCTGTTCAGTTAGAGGAACTAAATGCATATGTATCTGTTTATTACTGCAGATATATAGATTTTTTATCAATATATGTTTAGCTAAACTCAAGTCATATTTACTGAAAAGATGTACTCGGTTGTTCTTTTTGTCCTAATCACAATCTGTCGTCTTCGACTACGGGCGCCAACGCGCGCGAGGCTTACTAGTACGGATAATTCGTATCCGTTTTTCGTCCGCCTACCTGCGTCTGTGTTTCACTTTCACATGGATCTTCTCTCCTAGAGCCTCCGACGCCGCACGCCGTCTTCCCGGCGGACACCGCCCTCCATCTCTGCCGGTGTCGCGTCTCGCCGAACTAAGCACCGGGACACACAAGTACTATATCTAAACTAGCCAGTTCTTCACTGCCGGCGCCGCGCCTCTTCCCCACTGACCCCGGCGCTTGCGCGCCGCGTCTTCCTCGCCCCCACACCTCCCTCCTCGGCGCGCAGATTCGATAGCTATCTACCCCCTCATCGTCCACTCCAGCGACCGCAGTAGCGCTGTATCCACCCTCTCGCCTCGCCTCGCCTCGCCTCGCCTCGCCTCGCCTCCGCCACACCGCTGCTTGTCGGCCAGGTGTTCGACATAACTCCCCTGAGGGGAGTCTGTTATGTTCTTGGCCAAACGACCATCTGGGTCGTCTCAGATTAGCAGGTTCTGCCTTCTCCACGCCGTTTCTTGGATCGTCTCATCGAGGCAGGCGCGGTTCAGTTTCAGTGGCGGCAATGCCATTCCAGGGGCTCTCGGGCGGCTGTCGGAGCTTTTCCGGCCCATGCGAATGGACATCAGTGGCGTCATTGGGCCAGCACTTGAATGCGGGAGGTGGTCAGAGTCGGTGGAGCTGGAGCTGGAGAGGCTCCACCTCGACCTGGATCCTTTTGTCGTCAACTCAGTGCTCCGGGGATTGTCAGACTCGGAGACAGCGGTGCGGTTTTACTGGTGGGCAGAGTCACGACCTGGATTCGATCATAGCCAGTTTGCGATAGCGTACATTGTGAGCTTGCTGTTTATAGATGGAAACTTTGCTCTGCTGACGGAGTTCCTGGCGGGAGTGAGGAGTCAGGGGGTGGCATTGCATCGGTCTCTGTATCGGATCCTTTTGTCTGGCTATGTCCGAGCTGGCAAGTTTGATTCGGTCATAGAGACATTTGATGAGATGGTCACGTCCGGTTGCCGTGAGTTTGGTGTCGATTACAACAGGTTCATAGGTGTTCTAGTTAAGAGTTGTTGCTTCGATTTCGTGGAGAAGTATTACGGTATGGCGCTTGCAAAAGGTTTTTGCTTGACTCCATTCACTTACTCAAGGTGGATCTCTGCATTGTGTCAATCAAACAGGATTGAGCTTGTAGAAGGGCTTCTGGATGACATGGATAAATTTGGGTGTTTTCCAGATATTTGGGCATGTAACATATACATTGATTATTTGTGTAGACAAAATAGGTTATATGATGCCTTGCAGATGGTAGAGAAGATGGGGAAGAAAGGAACCAGCCCAGATGTTGTCACTTACACAACAGTTGTTGGTTGTTTATGTGATAATAGGCGGTTCTTGGAAGCAGTCGGACTTTGGGAAGAAATGGTGAGGAGGGGCCTTAAACCAGATGTTGTTGCTTGTGGTACATTGATATTTGGGTTGTGCAACAATGGCAAGGTTGATGAGGCTTTTGAACTAGCATCGAGGATGTTAAGTCTGGATATAGAACTTAATGTCTCAATTTACAACGCCCTGATAAGTGGCTTCTGGAGAGCTGGGAGCATTGATAAAGCCTACAAAATTGTATCCTTCATGCGGACAAACGGATGTGAACCAGATGTTGTCACATACAATATCCTTTTAAACCATTACTGCAATATAGGTATGATGGAGAAAGCTGAAAAACTGATAAGAAAGATGGAAGTGAGTGGCGTGAATCCTGATCGGTACAGCTATAACCAGTTGTTAAAAGGACTGTGCAAAGCTCATCAACTGGACAAGGCATTTGCTTTCGTTTCTGATCATATGGAAGTTGGTGGGTTCTGTGATATTGTATCCTGTAATATACTAATCGATGCATTTTGCAAGGCAAAAAAGGTAAATTCTGCATTGAAGCTATTCAAGGAAATGGGTTATAAGGGAATGCAAGCTGATGCTGTGACATACGGAACTCTGATCACTGGTCTTTTCAGTGTAGGATACTACAATCTAGCTGAAGAACTTTTTGAGCAGATGCTGAAGGCTCAAATTGTTCCTAATGTTAATCTGTACAATATCATGCTCCATAACCTGTGTAAGATTGGTCATTTCAAGCATGCTCAGAAAATATTCTGGCAAATGATTCAGAAGGAAGTCTCACCTGATACTATTACTTTTAACACACTCATATATTGGCTTGGAAAAAGCTCAAGAGCAATTGAAGCCCTTGATCTGTTCAAGGATATGAGGACAAGAGGGGTAGAACCAGATAGCTTGACATTCAAGTATTTAATCAATGGTCTTCTGGACGAGGGGAAAGCCACACTGGCTTATGAGGTATGGGAATATATGATGGAGAATGGTATCATTCTCGACAGAGATGTTTCTGAAAGGCTGATAAGCGTGCTAAAATTGAAGAACAAGTAACAGCTAAGGTTCTGGAGAACTTCTGCCTCTAGATGCTTTTCTGCTTGTGCTGCCTCCATGCACCTACCATCAGAGCTTAAAGGTCTGAGCTTTTCTAGTTGATCCTAAGCTCATCGCTGTGCGGTAGCACACAGCTTTGCTGCACTCCTTGCTCTATACATGCATAGTAGCTGAACCAGACGCATGGTAAACACACCAAAGTTGCAATGCACAAGGTAATACTCCTTTTGACCTTTGAATTATGAACATTGTGGTAGCTTTTCTCATGTAGTGAGCTTATGTTTATTCTAAATTCTTATTTGATTTCAGTTGGTTCGTACAGAATCTTTTTAGATCTTTTATACATGCATATTTGTCCAATACACTATAATATTTCTCTGGAATCACAGGTGTGGTCTTCAATACTTCTACATAAAGTTGTCAACCCTTTCATGAGAGTTTGCAAGGTGGCAGACTCTAGTATAGGATATGTTTTGTGAGGTACATCTTCACTTCACCGATGGAATTCACTATCTCCGCCCCCCGCTTCAAATGTAACTGTCTATAGTCAAATATGGTTGCAGCATACATCCTTTGATCCTTTCCTGCATTAATAGCCCGTTAAGATTGTAAATTCGACTTCAATGCCTCATCACTGTACTATACCCAAAACAAATAAATGTTACTCCCTCTGTTTTCAAAAGCTTGACGTTGATGTTCACAAAGTTGTATACAGTGGCGTCAAGTATAGATGTACGGAGGCAGTAGTAGCTAAGTATGCTGTTATAAGAGTTGAGAAATGCCAGTATTTCCATGAATATAATATTGAAGTTTTGAAACTTGGATCAGGTGCAACGCAGATGTGGTAAATACAACCCCCTGTTATAATATGAATCCACACTCTAGTGTTTGATGACTATCGTGGTTTACTTGAAGCTGCATGTATCATGACTCCGACTGCATTGCGGTGTTAATAACTGCACAATCATATGGTCTTCCCAGCCCAAACTCTGACAGCCTGACCCAATGGATTATTGAAGTGCAGTAGCTGGGGAGTTTGTCCATGGTTGAGGCCTACAAGGCTCGCTGGAGCACTTGCCAATTGCCATGAGCATTTTATGGCTTGATCTCCCGTGCTGCTATGTTCTCAACTGTACAGATAGCTAGGCTGTTGGTCCATGGCTACAAGTAACCCATAACTAGGAGACGAATCGGCCTACTCACTGTAGATAGCTAGGTGCTCACAGTCGATACAGGCCGACGTCGGTATCCAAACCGACGTTTCTTAAAGCGGACTCACATCACACGGACGACGCGCATGAACCCATGCCGACAACGCAGACGCGAGCGAGACTGACTCCCGCATATCTGCAAGGCATTTTTCCCGGGCACGACACGTGCTGGTCCGCTCGAGGGAAGCAATTGCATCTTGCCGTACGCGCGCACCTGCCGCGAGAGGTTCTGGTCCGTTTGGGACGGTTTCGGCTTTTCGCCCAAAAAATCGGAAGCCGTCTCAAATGGAAGATTTTTCCATCGGTTTTTTCGGAAGCAGGAAACCACGCTATACATGGTAAAGTCGGAAGACGCTGCCACCCTCGTCATTCCAACTTTACCTTCGAAGTTGTGGGCAATTACACGCTTTATGCCACTGGACAAAATCCCTCATGTGCACCCTCCTCCCGCTCCCAACCCTAACACCCTAGCCCGGCTCGTCTTGCCCGCTCGCTCTCCTCCCGCAAGCACCTCCTCCCACCGCCTCCTCCTCTGTGTGCTTGTGCTCCTCCTCCGAACTTCATGCGCTTGTCATCCTCTCTTGGCCGTGGCTAGAACCCTAGCCCGAACTTTTTTCCCTTTTTGAAATTTAATTGTTTTTAATCATTGTTTTTATTATAATAATTTATTGTAATTAGTTATGTACTAATTGTTTGTTTTAATAAATATTTATTGTATTTATTTATGTAATAATTGTAGTTAATTCCAGTCTATTGTGTTAATTGTCGTTAAATACGATCAATTGTGTTAATTATCATTAAATGTGACCAATTCGTTAATTGCGGTAGTCGTCGTTAATCGTCGTTAATTGCGATAGTCATAGTTAATTGCAGTCAATTGCAATAGATGTCCTTAATTACGATAATTGTTACATTAATTGTCGTCAATTGCGTTAGTGTGTTGTCAATTGCGTTAATTATTGTCAATTGCGCTAGTTTGTTGTTAATTATTGTCAATTATCGTTAAATGACGTCAATTGCGTTGATTATCATTAAACGATATCAAACAAGTCATTACTTATCTCAGGAGCATTTCAGATATTTTTCATCTCAGAAGCTGCAGCCAACCTACCTAAAACCAGAAAGTCAAACACCAAACCTCTTCAGCTTAGTCGTTCAACCCTGCAGCCCAACTAGAAGCCACTTTTTAGAAAAGCTGCAGCCGTGCCAAACAGACCCTATATGGAGTGATACTACTACGATACTATTTGTAATGCATGCCGATTGTAACAACCCAATTTTTGAATAATTTGAAACTTGCGTGGATTTCTTGCATTTCAAAAATGTTTATTGCTTTTTGAGAATTTCCAAAAGCTTGACTTGCAATTTAAAAGATAAACCAATTTTTCTTGCTACAAATTGGAATTATAAAAATCTACAAGTTAAAAGGTGTGCTAATCTCCTCAGAAATTGAATTTTGAATTCAAATTCAATCCTGGAAGACCCAAAACAATTTTCAAATTAATTCTTCCCTACTCTCTCTCTCTCTAGCCAAATCCACCACGCCAGCCTAGCCCCTTCCCCCTCTTCGCAATCCGCTAGCGTGTCGTCGCCGCTCGCCTTTCTCCTCGCGGCCCAACCAAGCCAGCCCAATTTTGTGCGTCGCACCGCAGTCCACTCCCTCGCTCGTGCTCACCGACATGTGAGCCCTAGACTCACCTGTCAAGCCACCAAGGAGAGCACTGTGCTTCATCCCCCGGGTACCAGCTCACTCGCTCGCTGGCCCGTTGCGTCGTACGCACACCGCAGAGCCACGTTGACGAGGGTTAAAATCTCTATGTATTACTTTAATACATAATAAAAGACCATATGTCTTCGTAGTCGTAACCCCTAAGGCTAACGACCTCCAAGGTCATAAGGATTCCAGAGGTTACGTAATGGGTATCCTAGTCGGATGAGGTCCTGTACCTAGTCCTCGATCAGGTGACATCTCGTAGAAGTAATGAACTGACATCTGGATTTAACTCCAAGCATATTTCTTACCATGTGATGAATGGAACACATGTAAAATTTGCTCCATACCACATGACGTTTCGTGGTCCTAAGACACTGACAAAAACCACCATACGGTTGAGTGTCTCACAGACACTCAACCGCCGAACAGTTGATACTTTACCAACTGCTATCTTGCTCCGACCAGCCGCGACACTTCCAACAGGTGTCTCTTTAAGAAGTAACTGCCACCACTTCGTCCACTACTTAAAGGAGATTGCAAATGGTAGAAAGGAGGATTAGATTGAAACATTGTAATCAACATTAGATTCAAAAGCAAGCACTACGCTCAGTGCAATTAAGATTAGTCCACTGCGTTGTTGAAGGCATCCCCTGTAATATCAAGTTCATAGCAATAAAGAGCAGTCTTATTCTCTCCCAAGAACTCTTTGCCATTTTTCGCTATTTTTTTCGTAAGATTGGCGACTCGATCGTCGACAGCTGGTGCCATCCCTAGGGAAGAAGGCGTTGAGTTCTTGAAGATTACTTCGGTCAAGCATTCCTCATCCACTTCCTTGGCCCCATCATCTCTCATGCGACACATGGCAGGGACTTGGGGTGAGGAAAATTGGTTTGACCTGGCGGACTACTCCAACCTCGACATGAATGCATGCATCCACGCCGTGGAAGAAAACAGGATGTCATCATCATCCTCCTCCTTCGGCTCGTCATTCGTAGAGATTAGCGAAATTGACTGAATGGATGAGGATTTACCGCCACCAACAATGACGCTCTCAGAAGAACCGCTCGTTCCAACCAGTTCGGAACGTCCAAACGCCTTGTGAGAACCCGCATAATTAAACTAAGCTAATCAACAGTAATCGGTAATTAGCATAATTAAAATTTGTCATTAAACCAATGTCAAGCATAATCTTAGTTAATTTTAAATCACACAATCAAACAATGGACATTATAAATTGTGCATTTATCATTTCATATCATCAAAATTTATACAGCAGTCCATTTACAAAAAGAAATTAAAATATTACAATTCAACTCTGAATTACAGGATTAATGCTTCAACTCATTTACAACCTCAATTACAAGCATAAATCAATTTACAAGTCAAAAATCTTGCATTCATTGCATTGAAGTCTTCCTTGCCACAATGCCACCTCATCCAATCATTTTCCATTTTCCCTTCTCGTGCAACCAAAAGTTTAGAAATCCTTTAGCAAAAGTCGAGAACAGGAGTATTAGTTAGATTGAAGAGAGTTGTCGTCAGTCTACTCGAAGTCCAATAGGATTACCGTATTAACCTAGGTCAACCGGTTCCACAATTACCACAGTACCCTGACCAACCAAAGTTAGCCGGCCCTTGATAATTATGGTATCCAGGCAAACCTAGATGAATAGGCACCCATTACTTCAGAGAGTTTCATCATTCGGCATCATTATAGCCCAACACCCATCTTTTCCAATTTGCCTCAACAGTATTAGAATCATACAATGCATTCCCATTCATGTCCGCCTCTGTTCAAAGCATCATCGACAGCGAATCCAACCCCACAACATATAATTCGATCAACGAGAAAGCCACGATGGTAGCCACATGACCATTTATACCAAATATTTAGCTCATATGCCTCACAATGGAAAGCGACCAAGAATAGGAGGAATAGGAATTAGGGTAAATAGGGTTATGGTAAATAGGAATAGGAAGGTCGTAAAAATGAAATTACCACAAATGAGGATGAGATCAAACCCAAGTCAGGATAAGACCACCCACAGCCCCAACCCAATCCCCATTCTCATCATCTTGGCCACAAGAGAAGGGGAGCAACCAGGAGGAGCCTCACCCACAGCCACCACCACCTCAACCATTGCAGCAAAGGGGAAGGGAAGCAAGGAGCACCAGCAAGCCGGCACTGCAACTTCTCCCCATCCCAAAACACTAGCAGGAGAGCAATGGAGGGAGCAAGGATCAGAGGGCACAGGGGGGGTGATACCTTAGGGAGCCTCAGCCGAAACCATCCCCATCACCTCCACTTTTGCATCATCAGGTAGCAGCCGAACCACCTCCAGCATCATGCATATGCATCAATCAAGCACCAGCAAGCAAAATGAGTAAATCAACCTAATCAAATAAAACCTGAATTAACAAGAGGGGGTTAGGGGAGGAAGGAACCGGCAAGGTTAGGGAGAGTCAGAGTAAATGCAATGGCGCCGTAAATAAAGCCGCAGAGAGGAGCTTCAGACGGCACTGCCTTGATCGCGCCAAGAGGAGGTCGGGCAAGGGGGTAGCCTAGGAGGAGCCGTGGTGAGGTGGAGCCGAGCAGACCTGGGCGGCAAGAGGTGGCGCCATGGGGGCCGGCGAGCAGGAGAAGCCGCGTCGGGTTGGAGGGGCCGAGAGGAGGCGCCAGGCGGAGCCGTGGCGGCCTCGAGGCGCGCCAGAGGGAGAGTGGCGGCGGTGGCAAGTCGCAACCGGTGGGAATCGAGAGAAGAGGCGGATCGGGCCGAGCCACAATGGCAGCGGTGTGCGGGCCCCTGCCCCGCCACGCCGAGAGCAGTGGAGACAACAAGAACGGAGGCGGCGCCAAGCACCGAGCCGGCCGGGAGGGGGAAGAGCGCGGGGCCGAGTCAGCCAGATGGGAGCCAGGGGGGTGTTGGCGCCTGGAGAGAAGCAGGATTTGGGGGAGGTTTGAAAGCAAAGAGAATGGGGAGGCATGGGGTATGTAGGTGACCAGTTGAAGAGAAATAGGAAGGGGGTAAAATAGGGTAGAATTAGGGGTAGAAATAATGTTAGAATTTGAATTTGAGTGTTAATTTTTAGTGTATCTAGGTTAGACAAATATTTTGGTACGTTAGCAATCGTTTAGATAGATTAGAATAGCAAGGATAATTATCTTCGTAGTTATTTATAAAGTTAAAGATTTTACTTTCGCGCTTAAATAAAATCCAATAAAAGTTTGTACGCAAATAAAATTTATTAGACTTACTAGTAGGCGATTATGTGTAGTTTTCTCTTCGAGCAATTAAATTGAGTATCATCAATACTAACTCTAGAAATCGATATTCTAGAACGACCATAGTTGGGGAGTGCTAACTCAGCAGGGTTTCGAAACAGTTATTAAATTAAAATCCGCTAGCAAAACGAATCATTCGGCGAGTATGCACTTAGTTGCACATATTATTGATAAGTATTTAATTATGTATTTATTATTTCACACCGTCGTATAAATTGCAGCGGGTGAACCAACGGGAATAGCTAATATCGATTTCGTCGACGACGATCTTTCCTACAATTCTACAAGCAAGCTACTCCCTTGATCATAAACCTAGCTATTTTAAATATAAACTGTATATTGCTCTATCATTATGTTTTGCATCAAAACTATTTTCTCAAAACTAAATTGAATTAGAATGAAATTGGGAAGATAAGAAATTAGATGAAAGAAAGGAAGCAAAGAAAGATATTGGGTTGGTAAAAGGGGGCCCGGGCGAGGAAACGACGAAGACGATGATGTTGAGGTAAGAGGTGGGCCCCTTTTTACTGGTGGTTATAATATAAGGACAAACAAAACTCTTACTCGGTCAGAGGCCGTAAATCAGTACCAACCATTTTTCCCGTTTCGGCGGACAGAAAATGCTACCTCTTTACGTAATTATGATCTCCACAATGGGTCACATTGGAGTGTTGGGCACGGAAGGGAGCCGCCCCAAGGGGGAGTGTTGAGCACGGACGATAGCCGCCTCAACCAACATTACTGAAACTCGGTGTATGATGAGGTCAGCAACGTGATTAAATCAGCACCGACGAAAGGTAATGGGTGGAGACTTAATCACGTAATTGGAAAACGTTTTGTATTCTGAACTCGAACCCGCATCAAAGGAAATGTAGGGGACCCGACTCATTTAGAGCTCAGAATTACTATGGGTAAAGTGGTACAAGCCTGCGTAGTGCTATCAAATCATGAATTCATGCCAGTCTCCTGGATTGGGGTCTACGGGAACCGTCGGGGGTCTATCTTCTCTCCGACTAATCAAGTAGTCTCTTCAGAAGTAAAATTGTAACCTAAGTTTTGAAAACTATTTTCAGAATAAGAGAAGAGGTAAGAATTTTGATAAGGACGGAATTTAGAGTCATCAATTGCATTTTAGCTATTAATGCTTGCTGAGTACACTATAGTACTCACTCTTGCTATCTCTCCCTTTGCTTAGATCCACATCCGGTCGGGAGCTATCCTGGGCGGGATGAGGAGCTTGCAGGTACCAGTGCAACCGTAGAAGGGGGAGGCGCTCATCATGAGGATCAGGGCGAGATGGGCGCCACCTTTGACTCGTGGGACGATTAGGCGACCAGTACATCAGAGCAAGCGAGAGAAGCATAGAAGTACCCTTTTGTATTTGTGTAATACTTGTAATAAGAACTATAGTCTTGTGTGGCTACTGTTGTAATTAAAGAACAGTTTCTATTTTATTGTTCTGCTGCGTTATCTTTGATAAATGGCTTACTATTCGTTGAAGCAGTGTTCTACTGGGCAAACGAATAGTAATCCGTATGCGTAAGTGTGATTACCCTCGGGGTAATGACACGGGGCGTCGCACGCCTCTACAAGCCAGGTCGATCCGACCGGCAAAAGCGGCAACGGAAGCCCAGTGCTGCAATCAGAGAGCCCATGTACTATCGATATTGTCATGGGCGATCAGTATTTACCAACGGCTCCTACGTATTCCGGAGGCCAACCGACATCTAGTAAGGGTATCAATGAAGTTATCACCGATCATATGCCAAGTGGGCATGGTGAAACTCAACATACAATCAGCAATCTGCTGGATCAGGCTGAGTCCACCACAAAGCCCACCAGAGACGGTAATCTCCAACTGCTCCCCGTCGTGGAGGCTCCTTGCCGAAGCTCTGGGAGGCTCTCCCTTAGCTACGACGGGAGCCCATCGAAAGATCACTGTTGATGCCACGAAGTTAACGCAATCAGAGATACAAATCCGGAAGCCATGCACGATCCTCCACAGGTTAAATCGCCACCACTTGCTAGTGGAAATGGTACAGGCGCTCAAGCACCAACTACCAGAGACAACCGAGCTGATGGACGTGCATCAGTTAATTCACCTGTTCCTACCCCACCACGAGTATGGGGTTAGACAGGGCTAACCAGAAGGTCGAGGGAAAACTCAATTTATCGAACGCCCACTGTAAGTGGGAATCTTCCACGACCTTCGGTAACAATATAGAACCTGCAACGAGTCTGGGATATTCTGGATAATCCAGATCCTGCTTTAGCAGCAACTCCAAGTTATGCTCAGCTTGCAGGTCAGGCGTCGGAGATGCTCCAACAAACCATGCAGCGTATAGAAATATACTAGTAGTAAGGGAACTCGCAAAGTCCTAGCACTCCTCTCTTAGTAGGGGACAACATGGTCAAGCGGAGGATCGATCGACACCAAGACCCCTCGTAGGTTCTGACCACGAAATCGCGAGGAAAGACGGCTCTTCGCAGCAGCCACTCCTCCTCGTCGTCAAGAGGAACGACCACTTGATTCAGTCGATCTCAGGCTTCATCTGAACCAAGTAGGTGGTCAAAGACGTTATGATAATGTCAACGACCAAATTGGGACACCGGATCCTAGGTATGCAAATATGAGGAACCGATCCTCAACTGACTATAATCCAACTCCTTTTCAGAGAAGACGCTACAACTCCATTACGGGCTGCCGAGCGTTTTCGGCAAGTCTCCAAGTCGTTCGTTGGCCGGACAGGTTTCGACCAGACAACATAGAGAAGTTCAACGGGACTCAGAACCCATTAGAATTTCTTAAAATTTCTACTACCACCATCAAGGCTACTGGTGGTAATGACAATGTGATGGCAAATTACTTGCCCACGGTCCTTGAAGGATCTGCCCGGTCGTGGTTGCTCAACCTACCAATCTAATCTATCTACACTTTTGAGCATCTCTGCGATACTCTGATCGCCAAGGGCAGGGGCGGCGAAGAGGAGCGCTAGGGGAAGGGTGGAAGGCCGATGGCGGCTAGGGCTGGTCGCCTGGTCGTGCTTGGGCGCTTCCGCGCTTGGCTGCTTGCTGCTGCTGGGATTGGGAGTGGCCGAGTGGGAGCTGGGCTGGGACGCTGGGTGTTGTTTGCCTTGGGCCGGGCTGGAAATCTCGGGTCTGGCCACTGTGGACTAAAAATTGAATGTATGCATAGTAAAAAAAAATCCTACTACTATTCTCTTCAGGCCTCAGGCCATTGCCCAACTGGCTCGAGGCCCATCTCCGCCCCTGGGTATGCTAGGCAATGGGCATAGTCTAGAGACCCTGCTTCTCCGAACTAGGCTATATAATGTTGTCGTCTTCATCGCCTTCCAAGGTTGTACAAGTACAACTAAGGCAGTGTTTGGTTGTAGGGACAAGGGTGGATGGAATGTTCTCATCCAAGTTTCGGGGTTTTTTTTTAATAATATTAATTTAAAAGATAATTGCAAAAAAATAGTCCAAAAAAAATACAAATATAGGTGTCTAGCGCCACTCCATGGAGTGACGACAAGCTCCTGTTGCCGCTCTAATTAGCGACAGACACCTATTTACTGCATGTCGTCGGTCCAACTGCCTAGACAGTGGCTATATAAACCCCCTAAAAATGGGGAAAATCATTTTAATTCTGGAGAAAAGAGAAGAGATGGGAGGAGAGGGTAGAAGAGACCTAGTGAAGCCCTACCGGTTCAGTGCGAGAAGCGGTAATGTAGCGATTACAGTTGCCTATTTAGCAAGTAAATGTTTTTGTAACTTTGTACATAAATTCAAAACCTTGTAGGTTAGCAAATAAAAACAGCGACATAGAATTCAATGTATTAGATAATTTTGGTTGTATTGTTGTTTGATGTAGTACGTCATTTTAGCTGTGTACAATACGTCATTAGAAATTTTTGCTAATGCCGAAAATGCTTTTTAAACAAGGAAAATAGGAGGACAGCTTTAAAAAAAGATACCGATTGAAAATCTGTAAAAAAAAAATACAGAGTAGCTAAATATGGTATGTTAATCCCAACTTAATATTTGTTTCCATTTGTGCGCGATAAATATTATTATAATGCCGAAAATACTTTTAGAACTAGAAAAATAGCAAGACACCTCTAAAAATTCTCTAAGAAATTCAGAGTAGATACATAGGGTATGTAGAGCTCAATTAAAATATTATGAACTTATTCTTTTATTTCCAATTGTACACGATAAATATTTTGTAAATGCTGAAGACACTTTCCAAACAAGGAAAGTAGCCGGATACCTATAAAAAAATCTATAAAAATTGTAGAGTAGCTAAAGAGGGTGTGTAGAGCAGAGATTAATCAAAATAATCCCAACTTAATTTTGTTTTTCATTTGTGCACGTTAAATATTCTGTTAATGCCAGAAGAACTTTTTAAACTAGGAAGATAGCTAGACACCTCAAAAAATTCTCTAAGAAATCCAGAGATGTACATAGGGTATGTAAATGTGAATTAAAATATTGTGAACTTATATTGTTTCCATTTGTACACGGTAAATATTTTGTAAATGTTGGAGACACTTTTTAAACAATGAACGTAGCAAGTTATCTATTTAAATTAAATTAATTAGGTATGTCGCTTCTTATTACTTTTTGTATATGTTTCGTAGTTTTTACAATGTATGTGCTAAATTTTTAGGTATGGCAAACCCATGATACGTTGTGCAGTGGCCGTACAAGTTGCTTGACCCAGTCATTGACGCGCATCATCGTAGCCACCTCAGTACCATCCTCTCCCAGGAGAGCGAGGCAACGATTGAGCTTGGTGCTCTGCGACTACGCACACCCATGAGGGCGTGGAGGGTGGATCCACGTTGGGTTTCGAGGTACGTGCAATTGCGACCTTCGTGTACTCAATTGCAGCGGTGGCGAGTGCGCGGCGCATAAGGGGAAGGCTACTGCTAGTGACACCAACGGCCGTCCTAGCGCTCCCTGTAGCCCAGGCGCCGTACGGATCGAAGAAGTAAGTTATGTTCAGTATGCATCCTGAATATTAACTTGGTCCTACGTTGTGCTATCCTAACATCATTCAATCATCCAGTCCGTCTCGCGGAACATGGCTAACTACGAGACTGACCAACATCGCGGGCAGTCCAGAGACAAGGGGAAGGGAGCGATGTGCCGGCAGGACTGATCGATTTCGTTCCAATCAACCTTTTTTTATTCCAAAAAGGCGCGCATGTATCGTAGGTGTATTTCGGTTTGCTCATTTGTGCATGTTGTCGTTTCTAATGTATGTAACCAAACCGAGTGTGACGTGTATTTTGCCATTAAATTATGAAGTATTTCGAACTTAAATCTCTTTTCCCAGATATTTCAACTATTACATATTATTTAATCTTTTTCCGAATGAATCGGTTCCACGAACAATACAATCGGGACAATAACCTAGAGACACTTTTCAAAAAAAATTTCATTTCGCTCCGAAGGGGGCTATTTGTTTTATTGCACCGCCGAACTCGCGTTCAAAATTGCGACGTCGATCTCACATTCTCTACTTCGCATTTCGTTATCTTCTCTAATTCCGGATTCCGAACTACGCGGACACTACATGGTGTGACTAAAAAAACTGAAATACACTTAATCTTTAGGCAGAATTCTCTAGATATATTGTTTTTAAAAAAAGTAATAATAAATATAGTGCCATGTTGCCAGTTCAAATGGCGACAGGAACCTCTCCCTACTATTTCAATTGGCGATAGACACCTGTATTTGTAGTTTTTTTTTCTGACTATTTATTTTTGTAATTATCTTTTAAATTAATATTATCTTTAAAAAAATCGTTCCAGGGTGTTAATGTGTTTGGTTGAGTAGATGCACCAACTCATCTGAGAAGAGATGCGCCCATCCTCCTTGAGGGGAATATTCCCTACAATACGTAGGTGTTCACATCACAGTTAAGAAATTACTCTAGAAACCGGCATTTCTTAAAGTCGTCACATGGAGGTCGAGCGTGACGGCATGAGCCCATGCCGACGCGACGATGCAGACGCGCACGAGAGGCAGGCTCCGAACAGGGGAAGAGGAAGCAGAGACGGAGACAGGGAACTAGTAGGGTCTGATCTTCCATGGTTGACGATCCTCAGAATTAACGCGCCGATCATCAATTACCATTTCCGTTGTATATAAGGCAGGACATGGACGCAATTCAAGCCTCCGAATCCCAGCAAATCCGCGCAAGAGTAAAATCGGAAGATCGATCGATCGATCGATCAATCTATCTATCCATTGATCCTGCTTTTTATTACAACGTCGACAGATTCTTTTCTTTCCTTTTCTTTCGTTTCCTTTCAACGTCGAGCGATCGCCGTCTCCGGCGACTTCTTGCAGTCTTCCCGAGATTGCGCACTCCAGAGCCCTCCGCCCTTTCCACCCACGCCGTCCGATCCCCCGAACCCCGGCACGCGTACGTCGGAGATCACCTGGGCCAACCGACACTAGACGGCTCCCGTTCCCTATATAAACCCCGCGTCGCCCCCCATGAAAGCAGTAGCACACGACCAAGCACAACAACACACAGGATTTCCTTCCTACTCAAAAGCTCACCGTTGCAACAAGGAGTAGTATGGGGCCGAACGTGGCGACGAACAAGGGCGCGGCGGCTGCTGGAAGGGCGTACGTGACGTTCCTGGCCGGCGACGGCGACTACTGGAAGGGCGTGGTGGGGCTGGCCAAGGGGCTGCGCCGCGTGCGCTCGGCCTACCCGCTGGTGGTGGCCGTGCTCCCCGACGTTCCCGGGGAGCACCGCCGCACGCTGCTCGACCAGGGCTGCGTCGTCCGCGAGATCCATCCCGTGTACCCGCCCGAGAGCCAGACCCAGTTCGCCATGGCCTACTACGTCATCAACTACTCCAAGCTCCGCATCTGGGAGGTAGGGTAACTAGCTAATTAATTAACCAACCATATATTAATTCTTCGCCATCTCAAATTTGTGCTTATATAAACCGTGCATTGATGATCTTTTGGGTCTTGATTTGAGCAGTTTGTGGAGTACGAGAGGATGGTGTACCTGGACGCTGACATCCAGGTGTACGAGAACGTCGACCATCTGTTCGAGCTGGAAAAGGGCCACTTCTACGCCGTCAAGGACTGCTTCTGCGAGAAGACGTGGAGCCACACGCCGCAGTACAAGATCGGCTACTGCCAGCAGTGCCCAGACAAGGTGGCCTGGCCGGAGCACGAGCTCGGCCCGCCGCCGCCGCTCTACTTCAACGCCGGCATGTTCGTGCACGAGCCCAGCCTCGCCACCGCCAAGGACCTCCTCGACGCGCTCGTCGTCACGCCTCCCACCCCGTTCGCCGAACAGGTAAACCAATCAATAATGACCGCTCAATTAAGTCGCCATAGCATGCATTATTTACTTCCAATTACGTGCAAGTTGCTATATGATCCATGCATGCGATCTTTTTGTTTTGCAGGACTTTCTGAACATGTTCTTCCTGGACAAGTACAAGGCGATCCCGCCGGTGTACAACCTGGTGCTGGCCATGCTCTGGAGGCACCCTGAAAACATCGAGCTCGATGAGGTCAAGGTCGTGCACTACTGCGCAGCGGTACGCATCAACTAGTCGAACCATTGCCATCTGATCTGACACAGTTCGATTGATTCTTATGGCGCTCTCCACGTACGTTTTGATCATATATATATAGCAAGCATCAAGCTTCCATGCATGCAGGGGTCGAAGCCGTGGAGGTACACTGGGAAGGAGGCGAACATGGACAGGGACGACATCAAGATGCTGGTGAAGAAGTGGCGGGATATCTTCAACGACGAGAGCCTGGACTACAAGGGCCCTCCTCTGGGCGACGCCGACGAGGTGGACGAGGCAAGGCAGCCCCTACGGACGGCTCTGGCCGAGGCCGGCGCCGTCAAGGTTTTCCCCGCCCCCTCGGCCGCGTAGGCGTGTGGCCGGTCGGTCACCTTCTATCTTATATTTTTGCGCTTAATGAGGCGTTTTACTATTTGTTAGGGATCTACATGCATTTTGGTATTGTAGATCGGTCAGTACTGTCCAGTTCTTTTGGGTTACATTTTACGTGTGCTTTTTTGAAGAAAAAACAATATATATACAAGTGTCCAGTCTTTAAATACGTAATTGCCAAAATATTTTGATATAATAAAGCTTTTGCTACTTACGTATTTGCTGATGATGCCTCATATCTCTCAATGGCATCCGTGTTGTTAGCTGGTCTTTTGCAATGGCTAATCTGCCATATGAACCCTTTTGGTTTCATGTACACTTTGGTGTGTTGTATTTGTGCTGTGTCGCGAAAGTTCGCTCCAGGACAGTGAATTTCTCGGCATCGACAGGCTTCATCTTTGTCTAGTACTTTTTCTGACATGATAATATTCAGCGTGAAGCATGTGAACGGCGCATCTTACGTACGCTTCAGCCTGAACTATGAACCATCAAACTGAACTGAACTGAACTGAACTATGAACCAGCTGCGTTCAGTTCAGTTTGTAGTCTACTCCAGTTTCACGTCAAAAAACAGTATGTGCAGCAGCGATGATTCTCAGTACTACCTAGCAAGCATGTAGCCATGTACTAGTAGTTACGTACCACTAAGCATTGTGTGACAATTCAGAAGATCCACGCTGATCCAAACCGGCCGGCTGGAGAGTTTGGACTTAGGATTTAGTTTTGATTACGTACGTCTCCGTTTCGGCATGTCAAATCAAGCCGGTCGGCGCACGGCCGGGGCAGCTGCCTATGTGCGTACGCGCATCGCCGACGCCGTCGCCGTCCTTGGCTTGTTAATTTGTCCCCACCGCCGTGCAGTCTACGTTAGCTGTCTACTACCTTATCCAAAACAGAGCAGTGACCTCAACACTGACAGATACTACTGTCTGTGGCGCCAAAATTTGTTCACCGCGCGACAACCTTTTTGCCGGTGATCGATGCCGTCCCCGGCGCGTGTCGTGCGCGCTCAGGCACGTTCGATCCCTCGATCGACTTGGACGCATACGCGGCACAGTGCCACCTACCTCATCTGCTTACTGCTGCCGATATGCATGCTCCGTTAGCGTGCAGGAGCTATTATTAATTATTATCGATATTATTTGTGATCTCTCACTATCCTAGGTTAGTTTAGAGTTCTTGTTGCGTCGTTCGGTTCGCATGAACCAGCAGGGTGCTCTATGCATTTACGTGGCTATATTTGTTTTAAAGTTCATAGTATTGAATGGTATACTTTTATATGCTTGAGAATATATGTACTTATGTCGTGGGCTATTTAGATTTCGAAGACATCATAAGCATCGAGAATGACTATAGAAACTTGAAGGAATACAACTCAAGGAACATATAATTGAAGTACGAGCTTTGATGGAAGAAAATCATTAAGCATAATAAGTTGTTGTGGTTCTTGGAAATGTAACACTCCATCGTGTATGGATCTTGTAGCTGCATACCTCTATTCTTTCTCTATTTAAAAAATGTATGCTTGCACATGTATCTCTACTTAATCGTATGCAACATGTTGTTTATGTCTGCGGCAAATTATATTATTGGTTTACAATTTATACGGTATTAGAGCACTTTTCTTACGTATACATCGATGCACCATAGCGCGACCTACCTTAAACCTATCTTCCATCGCACGCCGGCAGCCCCACCAAACCATATGTATTCTATCTCTTCTCGTCACCATAACTTTTCTGCTTCAACCTCCAACAGCAATCACAATTCTTGATTGATCTCTCTCAGCTACTACCCCTTCTAATGTAACGCTCTATCATATAGTTATCTTCTACTTTTCTCCAATTAATGATTCTAGAGTGTCACCGCAAAGAACGGGGAGTATTAATCGAGGTCATTGACTATCAATTGTGGACCCACTTCGCTAATCAGTTGCTTAAGGAAGAGAGAAGGCGTTAGCCAGCTGACGCAACCGCGGCCGCGGTACACAACAAAAAAGCAGTCTGCAATGCACGCGTCGATGCTCTGCCGCGGCAATGCGGCACGTGCGCGTGGAAGAAGGCCGGCGGCCACGTAATGTACTTGCTTAATTTGTGTCCTGCTCCCTCGGGAACCATGGCACGCATGACCTGACAATCTGACATGACATGACCAGCTCGTCCGCCTTAGCCTCCGGACGAGGGCTTCCAGATGCTGTTTTGAGAAGCCCGGCTTCGAGAAGCGTCGTGTATCTAACTGTATTATAATTGAAGGGTTTTAAATTTAAGATCTAATTGACACAATTAACAAAATAATTGTAATCTATTCATATTCTATCTCTTAGGTTAAACATAAAGAAGTCTACACGTAAGGAGAAGTTTTGAAGTATAAGTGAAATGACCATCTTTCCTCGTTAACTTAAATTTTTAGATGAATTAGTTAACACATGCAACTCAGTAACAATGGCATAGCCCACTGGGCAGCCATCCACCCATCACTCTCGTGTTGACTTCACATAGACAGATTGGACAATAGCCGTTACCAGTCAAATTATGTAGATGCATTTAGCCCGTTTGTTTATAACAACGCAGGAATTAAACATGGAATTTCTACGTTTCAAACAATATAATAGTAAGTAGTAGCGTACCGTGATGCCTGGGTGCCACGTAACGTACCTACCCAGTGACGGGTCAGTTAACTTGGATGGAAGGCAAGAGCAATAGGACCGGACGCACGCGGAGATTAGCAATTGGCACGTGGATACCCTTTGAAGTGTCCTTCTGGTATCGATCGATGGATGCTGTTGGCGTCTGACGCAGCGACGTGAACTTGGCGTGGACCTTTTGGTCAGGAAATAATAAAGAAAATCAAACCTGATGAAAGAGTTGAGCAGGGCAGGCATGCACAAGGATTTATTAGCATTAGCAGCCCATTCTTTTTAGGGAACGACTAGAAATCGAATGTCCGATGGAAATAGGGATAGCAATGGTCTTATTCTCTGTTTTTTGACGGGGAATTTACTCTTTAGAGGCTGGGGTTGATGTTATTTCTATCTCACAGGAATGCTATTATGTAAATACAATTCCTCATCAAGTAAAAAGGGGTCAGGGATATTCCCCTACTCTCCATTCCTGCTACCTGCATGAGCCCCGATAACTCTTTGATAGGTGGGCCACTAGCCCACTACCGCACAACCTGATAAGACAATAGCCCAATAATATCTTTTGCATCCTTTACTTTCCGGATGCTAATTAATCAAAAAACATTGTCATTTTAGCATTGCATGTGGATGTTCATACCCATTTTGTAACATTGTCGATCTTATTTTCTCTTCATTTGAAATTTATAATTTTAATAATCATGCAATAAATGAAGGAATTGGCCTCTATCTAACCTACACATTCATTTTTCTTCCGTCAGGATATAGTGTTCTGCAAATCAATTCTTCATGAATTTGTTGTTAAGATAAAAGCCACTCAACCCTCTTACTCTATAGTTAATCCAGAAGGGTTAGGGCCCATGAGTCCATGACCCTGTTTGTTGCATCTGTATTGTTTGATGGAAATACTTATACTAGTGAAGTTGCAAAAAGCAAGAAGGATGCAGAGCAGAAGACATCTCGTGCTGCAATCAAGACAATTTTAGGTAACTATTGTGTCTGTGTAGGAGAGGTCGAGGATCCAACTTTCGAGCATGAGTCCTCGTGGGGCCCCGATAACCTGATGGGGACAGGGAACGAGGGAGAATGGCACCCCAGGACGGGGATGGGGACGGGAAGTGGGGAATTTCCCATTCTCTTGGGGATGAGGATGTTCCACCACTCCCCGACGGGGAATAGCCTCGTTGCCATCCCTAGATGGGAGTGCTCTCATCGGACGCTGCGTCAAAATGGTGCAACAATTTATTCCACTGTCTACAATATTTTTTGGAACACATGCACAACATTGCAAAGTATAAACAGCAACACCGGGAAAACGTTTGGAAAAAAAATCATTTGTCAACAAATTTGACAAATCTTGAGTACTCCGAGACATCTTAACCAGTATAAAACCTACATACGTTGAAAATTGGTGCAAAATTGCAAATCAACAAAATATGATTCAGAAATCAAAAGTTACATTTTTGCAACATTCTAAATACACAGATGCAACAATCAAAACTCTAAGTTGCAACAAATCATGAAACTATGCAACAAAAAAAAAACATGTCACTTGCAATCAAAGCTTGGGAAGCCTCAATGCCCCTGCCCTCGCCGCACGGGCTTAGGTATTAGAGTGTGCTAACTCAAGCTACGGCGGCACAACAAGAGACATGGCACTCTGCAGCAGGAGATTGCCGGAAACCTGGGACATGCGAGTTCGCCGGAGACTAGGAACATGAGTGAGGGGGGAGAGAGATCGGTGAGAGAGATGAGTGGAGGGAATGTGTTGTAGTTGGATAAAGTTAAGTGATGAGAAGGTCACTTGAGCTAGGTACTTGGGTGGATGAGTGAGGCTGGAATCGTCCGATGCATGCATCGGACGTAAGGTTAGTAGCAATTTCCTTCTTTTTATTTTCAGAACATGTGGTGTGTTGTTCTCTAGCGTACCACGTCACTCGGCTGTTTGCTTCTGTCACCTCAGCAGCTGACATTTTCCTGCCCTTGCCTGACACGTCAACAACACTTTCGTGCTACCTTACCTCCCATTCAGATGTTTTCCTTTTAAAGAAAACAAACAAACCTTTTTTGTAGGAAAAGGAAGGAAACAAACAAACATGCCTCTGAAATAAAACTAGTCCAGGTCTCCAGGCCACAGAAAGGAGCTGGCATCTAGCCCACCTGCGCAGCCGATTAGGAGCATCGTTTTCGGTACAAACAGAGCACGCAGGCCCAAGATCGACGAGAGAGAAACACAGGCCAATGCTCACAAATATTTTTTGCCCAGTACAAAAGGCTAAAAGGAGTACGGGGACTCGAGTATATAAATACGGAGGGAGTACTAAATATGGCCAGCCCACTTAACCTCGTCATGCCCGAAACTTGCTGCAGCCAGCTGAGGCCTGAGGGCATCTTGCATCACTCAAAACTTTAGTCAGAAAAGAGGGAGGGTGAACAGAGAGAACAATGTCGACATATAAACCATGGCAAATGAAATACTAGTAAGAGGAGAGCGGCGGTGAAGAGTGAAATATCTTTTGTGCAAGAGACAATCTCAACATATAAACCATCGCAAATGAAGAGGAAGTGTGAGAGCACTCACAGTGCTGATACTGTAAAGCCATTTCTAATACTCTCCACGCTCATCTAGCAACAAGCCAACAACAACACATCTCCGATCCTGCAACACTACTTCCAAGTTCCAACAACATATTTTTTATTTACTCACCCTCTCTCACTCACTAGTAGCATTATCCACGATCCATATCCCTGAGAGCGCATGTGCAAAGATCTGAACTTAGGGCAGGTGCAGGTGCAGGCAATCAGGCATCAATGGTGATGAAATACTAGTTAGTACTAGTCAACATACATTTCTTTTCTCACCTGCAATTCCGCGTGATGTTTACTTTAATCTCCTTAGTTTAATGTACTCCACGATCCACACTCGTTTACGTGCATAGGTTTTGGTACCATGTCAACAACATGCAGTTCTGCTAGCTCATTACCGTGGATACCAACGTACACACATGCTTCGTGAGGTCTTGGATATCTCAGCTAAATTATTAACATGTGTAGGAGATGTGCACCCGTGTGTATACGTAGGTGCGTCCGTCTTATAACTCATCGCCGTTTAGGAGTTTACCAAGCGTAGAAGACTGCAACTTGCAATTAATTGTAGGCACGTGGATGTGTTTTGTCAAATAGTACTAATTAACAGAATACGCTGGACTGCTGGAGCGAGCTCGATCAACTAAAAAACCAAGTAAAACTTTCATAGCTGCATGCAATAACTTACACACACGTGCTACAGTTAAGGTAGTTAGAAGCGTGATCCTACTTTTAGAGTCTTACGATTCTACGAACTCACGACAGCATGTCGATCTAAATCTTACTGTCAATCCTACTTGTAGAGACTTGGGGCAAAAAAAAATTGTAATTTTTTTAGAGGTCAAACATTGCTGATATTTTGTTTTAGAGCTAAATTTGTTTATATTAATTTCTGAGAATGAAACTATAAATAAACAAGGAGCATGCAAAATATTGTATCAGTGTGGTAATGCTAGTACAAATATCTATATTATGACATGAGCAATCTTGAGCTTGATAATGATAAGCTATTTTTATTCCTGGAGTATGCCTAGCTGCTTTTAAGGAACATGCAAGTGGTAAGCCATACAATAATCATATAAACTTATAGTATAGATGTTAAATATGTGTATTTTTACAATTCTGTAGAATCGCCGATTCTACGATTTCGATCATACCGAAGACAAATCGATTTAACTTAGGATCTCGACTTTGACTACCTTGGCTACAATAATATATGTTATGAATATTGTGTGTATATTCAAGAGGGCCCAATGGGCAATATATATAGGGAGTAAAAAGGAGTTGCCATATACAGATAAGAAAATACAAATAAAGTCCTATTCTAACACCCCCCCCCTCAAACTCATGGTGGATCACACACACTGAGTTTGGAGAGAAAATACAAATGTTGTGCCCTAGTGCGTGGCTTCGTGAAGAAGTCAACAACTCGCAACTCGATGGCACAAATCTGTAAAGCAAGTACTCCTCCTGCTTGCGTGTGGCGAGTATATGAAGCATCCACACCAATGTGCTTGGTGAGCTCATGCTTCATCAAGTCTGAAAGCAATCTTGATAGCACTGTCTTGTCAAACAAAAGAGTCGTGGGTCCCATCACGGGCACTCCAAAATCGCAAGTAGCTAACTCAACCAAGTAACCTCTGCATGTCATTCTTTGCCATAGCTCTCAACTCACCTCTGCCGAGCGAAGCTGCGATCGCTTTAGTCTTCCGGCAATCGGGGAGGAGCCAAGAAAAACACAAGATGGCGAAAGAGAACGACGATCAGAAGGATAACTAGCCCAGGTCGCGTCGGAGTATGCCTGAAGCTGTAGTGAGGTAGAGCTAGGGAAGAACAAACAACGAGAGATAGTCTCACGCAAGTAGCGAAGAACACGAAGAAGGTGACTGTAGTGAAGATGGGTAGGACGAGCCATGAACTGACTCAAGATATGAACAGCATAAACAATATTAGGACGAGTGCTCACAAGGTACACCAAACTCCCAACAAGATGACGATATCGAGTAGGATCCTCAAAAAGATCACCATCAGTGCCACGAAGCTGTAGGGATAGCTCCATAGGAGTCTCAGCGGTGCGAGTGTCAGTCAGACCAGACCGATCAAGAAGATCCTAGACATACTTCTACTGGGAGAGGTAGTAGCCCTCAGGCATGGAAGAGACCTCAATCCCAAGGAAGTACGTAAGAGAACCAAGATCAGTCATCAAAAGCGCTCATCGAGATGCTTCTTCACATATGTGATGGATGAGGAATCGTCACCGATGATGATCATATCATCAACATATGAAGAAGCGATGTCCTACCCCGAGATGAGATATGGACAAAAGAGCGGGATCATGGGGCCCGACGATGAAACCGACAACGGTAATCATCGAGGTAAAACACGCAAACCGAGCACGAGGAGCTGTGTTTGAGGCCATAAAGAACACGCACGAAGACGACAGACGTGCCCATCGAGAAGAAATACCCGGTGGTGGCTACATGTAGACCTCATGCAAAATACCATTAAGAAAGGCATTCTTAACATCCGGTGAGAGATAGACCACCGTGACGAAGCAACCGCAACAAGAGTCGAAGCGGTGGTCATATAGGCAACAGGGCAAAAGTCTCATCGTAGTCACGACCGTACTCTCGCTTTGAAAGCCACGAGCCACAAGACGAGCCTTGTGCGCTCGATAGTACCATCGAGGCGAAGTCTTAATCTTATACACCCACTTGCACGTGATCGAGCGAGCATGCACAGGTGTTGGTACAATATCCCAAGTCTCCGTCGTCGAAGAGCATCAAGCTCCTCTGCCATAGCGAAGCCACTTAGAATGAGGAGCGACCTCACGATATGAACTAGGCTTAGTGACGAGAGAGCATGAGCTATCGAACAAATCCAAGACGATCAGAGGTCGAAGGATGTCGGTCCACGAAGGGCGTAACGAGGAGCATCATCGGAAGGATCGGATGTGGGTGGCGGCAAAACACCGGAGAGGAGGCGGTGAAGGACAAGAACGCTTGGAGAAGTGAATACCAGATAAACAAGGCGGTGGTCTTTGCGAACAAGAGGCGGTCTTTGCAAGAGGCAAAGACCGGGGCAAAAAATACGAAGGAACCATCGGAGACAAAACAGGTGGAAGACTGTGATAGTGAAGAAATAGGTGGAGAGTTAGAAAGAGACAACCATGAAAGCGACTCAACAGTGGCAGGAGGAGCCGAATCTCGATAGAAGAAAGGTCGAGATTCGTCAAAGACAACATCTCGTGAAATCCTGATCCGTCGAGCAGAAGGATCCCAGCAACGATAACCCTTATGCTCAGAATTGTAACCAACAAATACGCACTCAAGCGATGGGCCGATGGTTTAGTGCGTTCACGAGCTTCTTGAGAGAACAAAACAAGTCTGACCAAAAACATGAAGGTGAGTGTACTTGGGGGGCTCGAGTAGAGGCGCTCTATAGGGTGACACCCTTAAGAGCGGTGGAAGGTCATATTAATGAGATATGTAGTCAGAGAAACGACCTCGACCAGAACTATGGTGGAGCGTGAGAGGCAAGGAGAAGAGTCTGCGGCGATCTCAATTAGATGACGGTGTTTGCGCTTAGCAACCCCATCTCGAGCATGGGCACTAGGATAAGAAGGCGGTAAAGAGTGCCCTACTCGTAAAGAAAGCTGTCTAAAAGCGCCCGAGCAGACTCGCCAAGAGAATCACAAAAAAAAGTACGGATGGGAAAATCAAATCGAGTACGAACCATCGTTGCAAAGCTACGATAGATCGCAAGAAACTGACCACGATTAGATATAGGGAAAATCCATGTAAAATGGGAATAATCATCAATGAAGATCACATAAGATTTATGCCTGCCTTTAGAGATAATAGGCGCAGGTCCCCATACATCTGAATGAACTAAATCAAAAGGGCGAGAAGACAATGACTCACTAGAATGATAAGGAAGTTGGAGCTGCTTGCCCAGCTTACAACCCTGACAAAATTTGGACGTGTCAATAGGAACACGTCCAAGAACACCCTGACGAACTAATGAAGAAAGACGAGACCCACACAAGTGACCTAAACGATGATGACATTGCGTAAAAACTCCAGAGGTGGTGGCAGCAGTGGCAGTGGATGTAGAGGTGATAGGAGCAACTGAAGTGGACGAAAGGCGGAGGCGGTCAAGAATGTAGAGACCCTGACGATCCCTACGGCGTCGGCCAGTCCCAAGTACCGTCCCTGTCCGTCGATCCTGAACAAAACAGGTGTGAGAGTCAAAACCAACCATACTGAGAGAGAGCGGTGGTGACCCATCGAGAGAAGCCGCATAGTAAGCTGAGGAACATGAGAAACAGCTAGAACAGAAAAGTCAGTCGACAAAAGAGTGCCTGACGCTAACTAGCAGAGGAGTACCGTCATTTATCGAATCGAGATAGGAAAAACAGGAGGTCCTACTGAAGTGAGAGATGTGGAGTCTGGTGTCATGTGGAAAGAGGCACCAGAATCCAGAACCCAAGAAGTACCTGGAGAAGACGTCTGAGCTAGACTAGCGAGAACTCTTTGGTGAGGCGAATTCTTGAACTAGAACTCAAGCATAAGCGTTGAGCAGAATCACCTCGCCGAGAAGATCTGGCATCTTGGTTCATCCTCTGTCGAGGAAGGGCCTCCCTGCCCTCCTTGAGCGTCCAACTCCACGCGCTGCTTTTTTCGCACCGCACAACGCTGGTAGTCGTGCCCGAAGTTCTTGCAATAATTGCACTGAACCCTAGTTGGTGCAAAAGCAGAGCGCAACAGACACTGTGGAGGGATCAGTAGTCGGCGAAACCGTTGGTGTAGTCGAAGAAGAAGGGTAGCAAGCACACCGGAACAAATTGTCTTGCTAACCCACAGCCAACTCCTCGGCCGAAGTGTCGAAAGAGCCTCGGTGGCTTGGTCGTGGTGGCGGCTCGGCGATTGAGCCACGACAGCTCAAACTCTGGCGAAGAAGGCGGCGATCACGGTCCGCTTACGCATTTTATGACACTCCTGGCAGAGCGGAGAAGCCAGCTCGTCTAGCTGGCGCCAGAGACTGGCCATGGCTCGGAAGAAGTCATCGACGGAGGAGTCCTCCTAGCGAAGCGTCTCCAACTCACGTTGAAGCAAAAAGAACTGAGCATCGCTGCTCTGCTGGTATCGCTCGCGCAAGTAGTCCCAGATCTGATGAGTGGCACGCAGACCAACAATGTCTGGCTGGATAGAATCGTCGACGCTGACCACCAGGATGGCTCTAACACGAGCCTCATCAGCACACCAGCGCTCAAAAGCGTCTATGGCATATTGAAAGGCCTCATCAGCAGCAATATCGGCCTCTGCCTCCTTCTTGGCTGCCTCATCTTCTGCAGGAGGTGCGGAAGCAGGTTGTCGAGGAGAAGACTGGACTGGCGACGGCGGACAAGATCGGGCACCAGTGACATGTCCCTAGAAGTGAAGACCATCGAGCGTGATCTCCATGAGTGAAGACCACAACCTGTAGTTCATCCCATGAAGCTTAGTTCCCGAGAATAGGATCGTTCTTGATGGAGCAAAGCCATCGGTGGCGGCGGCGCCGACGGCGTGGCAACCAAAACAACGAAGTCTAACGGTAGCGCGTGAATGGCATGGCGGTTAGAACAACGTTCTTTTATTTATTTTTTGATTTTTTTCCTTTTTTCCCGGCTGGCTCAAAAGAACTTCTACGACTCGGCCGTACAAAACTACAACCCACAAGCAAGAACAGGAACTAGGGTTCCGCTTGTGGCGGCGGCGGCGTGGCGGTGGCGGCGGCGGCTTTGAGTGGCGGCGGCGAGCGGCGGCGGCGACGCGCGGCGGCGGTCAGCAGCGGCAACACTCAACAGCGGCGACACGACTTCTCGAGCTTGTTACGGATCCGACGCCAACGAAGAAGCACTTCTACGGCTTCTGATCGGCAGCGACGATGATGACCTGCGGCGGCGGCGGCAACAGCGCGTTAGCGGCGTCCTCATAACACGCAGGGCGGCGTGACGTCGCGGGAGAAGGAGGGGCGCCACTCGACGTCGAGGCCAACGACGAGGCGGTGGATCAGATCCAACCAGTCGGCGTCGGGCGGCGGGATGGCAGTGGAAGGAGAGCTAGGTTAGAATCCTAGCTCTGATACCATGTTATAAATATTATGTGTATATTCAAGAGGACCCAATGAGTAATATATATAGAGAGTACAAAAAGGGGTTGCCATATATAGGTAAGAAAATACAAATAGAGTTCTATTCTAATAATATATTCCTAGCGAGCTATAATACTGTTTGATTAGTGCTGATTCCCTGGGC
This sequence comes from Phyllostachys edulis, assembly GCA_036346405.1. Lineage (NCBI taxonomy): Eukaryota > Viridiplantae > Streptophyta > Magnoliopsida > Poales > Poaceae > Phyllostachys > Phyllostachys edulis. The sequence continues at coordinate 68,954,855 of CM070558.1, read as the reverse complement.
TGTATCATGGAGCTGGTAAAGTAGTACTGCTGCTCTTTGCATCTCTCATGCTGCTTCAGATCGCCTCAGAGTGTTCCGGTTCCTCTCCGTCGTAACGGTGACCTTCGCCGTGTCGAACCAGCTTCTTCCATTCCTCATGCCTAGCAATAGCAGCTGCCCACAGGGGCTAAGGCAGCTAGGGTGTCCGGTATACACAAGCACTCTTTTTTTCTTCAAATCTATGTATATATCCTTACTAGCTATGATTTCAATTGAGTTTGGATTTCATTGCAATTTAATAATACGTAGTGCAACATCATTGGTACGCAAAGCGTGATTCAGTAGCTCTCCAAGACAGTAATAATATGGACCACGCTTATTCACCTATTCCCTCCACAGGACATGAGCTTACATGGAACACTGCATTCCCAGCCACTACAATTCTACAAACAACTTACAACTGATCCCGATTCATCTAACTTTTATTGCCAACACAGTTACACAATCATTATAACTTACAGGCTTCACCACTTAAGTACAATTTGGACCCGGAAGCAGCTACACATAATTGTACAGGGAAAACTGAATAGCAAATTATCTGCAATGCATCATAATCAGCGCCCCCATAGTGTTCCCCAAATCAGCAAGCATAGGAAACTCAACATAGTGATGATATCTGGTTATTCCCGTGGCCTAGCAAGCCACAGAGAGCTCAAAGCACGCAAGCGTGAAAAGTAATCATGTATGGCTAGAAGAGCACGAGAGGCTTGTCGGATTGTCAGAGTTCGTTGCATTTGGTGCAAGGTCTGCTGTCGCAGGTTGTCAGCCTGGCAGATATGACACGAAAATACTCCTTTAAATCAAACCAAAGAAACACTTGATGTAAGTAACCAGCTAAATTCATGCTGGTAAAAATACAAGGATGAAGCGAAGAGGCTTGCCTGGCGAAGAAAATTCTCAAGTGTCCCAAGTTTGCCCATGGCCATGGCCATCTGACCCATGTAGTTTGCCACATTCCCTGAAGAACCAGATGGAGCAAGAGATCCAGCCAGTGTCTCTGCCAAGGATTGCTGCAATGCTTCCATCCCTTGTGATAGTGCATCCTCCGCTTGCTGGGAAGATTGCTGGAGGTTGGTTAATCCCAGCAACTGCTGCTCGGTTAGAGGCTCCAGGTGATTAGCTAGGAGCTGAAATTTACACCGTATTGAAAAATCAGTAAATCTCACAGGACCAGTAAGGGCATCAAACAAACAACAAACCCTGAGATTTAATACTTCACTCACCTTTAAAAGCTCGGATGGACGGAAACCCCCAAGCCATAGGAAGCACCTTTCAGCAGGTGTCTTCCACATGCCTGAAAGTATATGAAACACATCAGCCTTCGCAGCTACACCTTTGACCTTGAATTTTTCGTCATAATGTGCCATTATGCCATCTACGATAAGGCGTAGGTCACTGTCACTTGCATGAGCATTCACTGCAGTCCTCAACTCATTTATCTGCTTATTTTGCTCCTCTAGCCATCTAGTGTATTCTATGTCAAAAGTCAATGCCCCTGTAAAGACAAGCTTACTGTTTGAGATGCACTTCTAATAAGGCAGATGGCGCACAATTAACATAAATTGATTACACATGCAACTGAAAATCATGTAAACAAAGTGAGTAAGCCACAAACACTTATGGGCACAGATAGATGGAAAATTGAAAACATACCATTTCCACTCATGGCATGGGTTTGGTCTCCAGAACTAGAAATGAAGATTCCCTGCAATTAAATATCCAACAAGAGTCTGAATAACATCAAGAAAGTACTATTTTCCAACCAAATATCATGACCCAACATTCAGCCAATAAAGATTTACCTGCTGACGAGCTTTCTGGAGCTCCTGCTCTAGTTGTGCAAGTTTCAGCTTACTGCTCTCTAGCTGTTGTACATATGCCTTCAAAAGGATAAAACACATTATAGTGGCTCAAAACGAATGAATAACCCAGTATTCAGAGGAACTAAAAAAATACTAACAGGTAAGGATCATGCTTTGCTGCCACCTAAATTTATATAATTCAATTGCCTAAGCATAGACAACTAAGAATTTATTGAAGTTTAAAGTACATGACGAAGCAGTCTCTGGCATCGTGGCATCTTATTTGTCTGTTAATGCAAAGTGCAATTTTATTACACAATATGAACACCATGAGAGAAATAAAACGGTTTCATGATGAGCACATTAAACTACAGTGAAGAAATATGCAGTTCAGCTCATCAACACAACTGCAACAGCTCTGCACAGAGCCACAGAACCTCCAAACTCCATGCTTAATTGGTTAGGCAGAGCTCCTGCCTTTTCATAATTAAAAAAACAACTGCAACTGCTAAAATTATACAAACCCAGCATAGATCAGGATAAGTTACTAAAATTAATCATTTGCCTTTACAAAGATTTTAATGTAAGTAAAATAGGAACATTCTTATTCAGACCAAAAGAGAAACAAGGGAAAAATTGTAAAGATACCTTTTTCCTGAGCCGACTTTTTCTTGCTGCCTCACAATTTTGAGCCAGACGCCGCATTGCCTATCGTATGGCGAATACAACATGCAATTAATAGTATAACGATGCAGGATTAAGTATCAATGTACAAGAAAAAAGAACTAACTTATCACCTTTTGGTCCAAAGGTTTGTCGGATCTGTCAGACCTATCTGAAGAATTAGAAGCCATGATTGCCCCACTTCGTCCTTGTTCTAACTGCGAGTTTTAGCTGAGCACTTAGGCATATTTGGAGTATCGTTTGGCAGTGGATTCATAGTGAGTCAGTAAGCATATTTGGTGTATCGTTTGGCAATGGATTCATAGTGAGTCGGTAAGTAAAACAGCCTATGAATTAAAAGGTTTCATAGTGTGAGCAAGTTAAACAGCCTGAAAATCGCAAGGTTAAAAGGGTCATTTACAATTAATTTAATTTATTGCTGTTATAGTACACAGTGATATCTCCAGCAGTTTTATAGGTCAAGTAAAAGCTCTTAAGTGTTTCCAGAACCCAACTCCTAGTAAGTAGCAAATCCAACTACACTAGTGGTTTGTAACTTCAGAATATCAACTCTGCTGTTGTCTTGTTGAGCTTTAGCAATCAATTTCGTTGCAAGTATAGTGTGATCTACAGTTCAAATGCTAACTCATGTTGAGCACAACAACAACAAAAATTGTGCAGATAAAGACAGATGCTCAAATGGTTGAGTTCAACTTAAAATCTCTCTAGAAAAAAGAGAGGAATAACCAGTAAACAAACCGAAAGAAAGAACAAGATTACCCTCTGGTTCTTATCGTCGTTGTCTAAAACAGTTGAGGTGTCAGTCCTTGAACTAGCATCTGCCATCACAGGGCCTCAACACGGACCACAATCACTAGGAGACAGCAAATCACTTTGCTCTCCCCTTTCAAGAAGCAAGGTAACGAGCCCACCCTATGTTCCGCGAGATGGATCGTTGTCGGAATCTATACATCACAGTGAAAAAGGGAAGGAATTTTAACAAACTAGTAGCTTAAAGCCTGCGATTTCATACAGTTAACGATGTACAGTACACACATGCTTACTTCTTTCCAATCCAAGTCAGTAACTGCTCAGGTTTTGATGCAACCGTATGATCTGACGAAAAGGCGCATTCCTAAGTACTTAGTACGAAACGTAATACAATCCAAATGGTTGACACGTGGGAACACGAATACGCACATTGATGTACCTGTGTCGATCTGAAACCCTACAGGTTGGCCAATCTCCCCTACGGACCACAGGAGCTTGCACGGTGCTACTCCCCTCTGTGCCACTGGAGCAAAGATACGAATCGAGCCAATAGAATACCATTACCAGACTTGTTGTTCTTCAGTACTCAGTCATGAACCATTTCAATACAACAGGTACATAAATTGTGCTGACACACACACAAAAATGGAGTAAATAAGAGCCAAGACAAGTAAAAATGCTAGCTTGCAACAACTATACCAATAGCACAACCTAGCTTAACACTTGTTAATAAGATGTAGCTGAACCACATGCTAATCCAAAAACCAACTATTATAAAATGAAACTTAAATAGGGGGGTCCAAAGCGGGAGCATACAGTGTATGATCGGTGGTGGAGGTCGGAGGAGAGCTCGGCATGCCGCCGGCGAACCAGGACCACGATCAGCCCTGGGTCCAACCGCTAGAGAAGCAGCCCAGGATGGGAAAACAAAAAATCAGCACCGAATCGGCGACGTAATCGAGCGCAGCTTCTTCCAGAAGGCTCTCGAGGTGGGCAGCGAGGCTTCCAGAAGCTTCCGACCCGGCGTTGCGGATTTGGGGGAAGGAGGTGAGGAGGAGCGATAGGGATTCGGGGGCAAGCTTCGAGGAGCTCTTCGGGTGCTACTGCAGGTGGTGGTGGTGGTGGGGAGGCGCCGAAGTGGTGGGGCGTGGGGTGGACTCGGTGCATGGGCTGACGTGTAGGTGACATGTGGGCCCGAGAAGCCTTTTCTGGATTAGGCGTGCGGCGCGGCGGGGCCCGCCGCTTGCCTAGGCTCACCCACTCCGCCTCCTACCCATCCGTCTTTGACTTGGCCACCTGAATTTGAAAACTGCGGCGTGATTACGGACTTCATATACCCGCGAGCGTCCGGCCGAGGACGCAATAGTAATACCCACGACCACGAACGTCCGGCACACGTGCATCGGATCCGGATCCTCTCTCACCTAGGTTCACTGCATAAACAGCGTTAGTAAGTGTGTAAACAATATTACACAGTACCTCTCACAAGCGTCTAGCCCACGGACGTAATACCCGCGAGTGTCCGCCCGAGGACGTAGGGCGTGTTTGCTTTGCTAACCGCAGAGAGCAAGCCGGAAACCGGATTGTCTATGCTGCGCTTGAATGAGGATCTAGCAACCAGGCGTAGAAATTGAAGGCTTAGTAGACAACTATCATATTTCTCTCTTTAATTTTTTTTTCTCCTTTTTTCTATCTTTAAGCACGTATCATCAACCAAACAACATATTTTCAAATTTATCTAATCAAGCAAAAATTTTCTTCTTCTCATAACCACTTTTTTTCACACGGCTCTTATATCTCGAACCAAACATGCCCGTAATATCCACGGCCACAAAATCACTATTAATGTCAAACACCGTAGATCCGAGCATGCCAGCGCCCGGTACTTATCTTGTTTTGTATCCATTCCTATCGATTGCAGATTAACTACCGATCGCAATCAACGGGGGTGTAGCTCATATGGTAGAGCGCTCGCTTCGCATGCGAGAGGCACGGGGTTCGATTCCCCGCACCTCCATTCCTTTTGTTCTTTCAATTTGAACCTCGGCTATCAACATAATCTTGTTTTGCGAAGAAAATTCAGCATAGTTTTTTTTTGAACGTCTGATAGCTTGTAATTTGCTCAGATTTTGTGTGTGCTCTGCACAGGTTCAGAATGCCATAAGAGAACTTTGGTGATGACTCAGTCAATCCAATAAGCATCTCAGGTATTTCTTTTATATCCAGACTGATATATCATATACGTATACAATTTCTGAAAAAGAACTCTAATACGAGACGCAGCGTGAGAAGGAAATTTTTGCTCTGAATTCTGGCATCAACGCAAAACCATACCTACCATTAAGCGCTGAACATGATTTTGGTTTGATATGAAAAAGAGGAATGTAGAAAAAGCTCAACGTTGGATCAGCTATCACGAAGATGACTAGTAAGTCGGGATGGAAGAATCGGCTTTAACAGCGTACGCGTGAATTCCACCCGCAACATTGTAAACTTTTCTGAATCCCTGCAAAATGATGGAACTAGATCAATCAAAGTTGTTTACTCTGCGCTGGGGAAATGACAAGTCTAGGTGCAATATTTACATATCCACGGTATAACATCCTTTTGCAAAATTTACGTGAGTACTTCAGTTACCTGTGACTGCAGCCATTTAGCTACCTGCATCGAGCGCATGCCATGGTGGCACTGAAGCAAAAGGCAAAAGGCAGAGAGTTAGAAAAGTGGCAGATGTGTGTACCAACGAAGTGTGCAATACTACTTCCTTCCACAACAACGGAGTTAAACTCAATCTTCATTTGTAGAAATCACTATATACTTCTACCACTAGGTCATTGGCCTTTACGCAGCATACTGGCAGCAATTTTGGTCGTCGTAATGAACTTACCAGAACATAAGTGTCCTTTTGAGGATTAAATTCATCTGTCATCACTGGTCCCCAGGTCCCAAATTGGCGGAGAGGTAGAACTTTGAAGCCAGGAAGGGAAGCTTTATCCCTGCCATGCAGGAAGTACAAAATCAGCATCAGCTCCATGGGAAATTGGGAATGGGTGAACAATTAGTAAAAGAAACCACACTGAACTGGGTCATCACAATAATATGCCTGCAAAGGCAGAAACTTTCATAAATCCATGAATGTACATGCTGAATCATGGAACTATACATCCCAATTGGAGGTGTTTGCAAGTGAAAGGGATTAACACACTCTATAAGTCTAGATGAAATAAGACTGCAAAACCATGTGATTGTTTTTAAGTCTAAATGAAATAAGACTGCAAAACCATGTGATTGTTTTAACAGCTTTATCCTGGTAATACACAAAGGTGTTCTGGAAATCACAACAAAGATGTCATAACTGGCGAGCAGTGTTGCTTTTAAATGATTCAGAACGCACAAAATGAAGTTCATTATCTGTGAGACCATGTCAATGTAAGGACCAAACTCTGAAAAGATGAGGACAAGTCCAACACTACCGTTCTGGTTAAACAGATTTCTATCACCTTCTCATGAAAAGTCAAGATTATGGCTGCCACCTGATTGTTTCTCTCTTTCATTTCTTTGCAAGAGTAATTGTGCTTTTGAGCAAAATGCAAAATACTGGAGAAGTATCTTGCATCCTCATTAATATCTGCACACCTTGCTTTCTAAGGACACAAGGCCATGCATGTTTCGCATACAACGACAAGACACTTATCATGGGTGGTGTGTTATTGGATTATCATATTAGCATAATTGGGACATAGGTAAAATATACAGTGGCAAAGAATATTACACTTCATCAGGCTCCCGAACATCAATCAATTGAGCTTCTTCGATAAAACTAGGATCTTGCATTTTTGCGTGAAGCTCTTCTGGTTCAATGTCTTGCAGTATGCATTGGTCCCTAACATTTGATGGAAAAGATATAAATAGCTATTCATGTATACCAAGATACGATATCATTTGTTGTTACAACCATCTACCTCTCAGAAAGCACTTGCAATAAATGCCATCCAAATTTTGTCTTACACCGCACAACTTTGTTCAAAGGAGCACTAAATGCTGCTTCCTCAAATTCTGGTACCTGCTCAGTTCAGGTAATAACATTAGAACTACTGCTGAACACACTGTGCATAGCACTCACAGAAAGCGGAAGTATCAGCATCCTAGGAATGCAGGTACAGGTATCAACAAAAATAAAAACATGTAAATGATGGGAATAGATGAACAGATGGAAGCTTCAGACAATAAGCTAGCTAGCCTAGAACCAGTGGAATCAGTGCCTGATGGATTTAGGTGCGCATAGGTAAAAGTTTCCACTTAATTTAACAGATAAAATACAAATGTCCATGTATAGATGTGTTCAAAAAGAAGAAATATAAACTTGTCGTAAGGCTTCAAATTCCCCACAAAATATGTAAGTTACCACGTACCAATACCAAAACAATCATGTGTTACATTTTCTTGTTTGTCAATTGATGATGTTGACAACTCCTGACAGTTTGGAACAGTCAGGAAGAAGTAAATTCCACCACAACAGTCAACCAAATTCAATGTGAAACTAACAAAATGTACAATGAAGCATAAAACTTCCAATTGCATCCTACATGGACTTCATGAGCACTGCCCAGCATAATCAGACAATCACTGTAATTGCACTATGCTGTTTAGGTACATGATTAGCTTATTTGAACAATAACAATATGTAAAGTCCTACAATAACACTCTCTAGCCACTACCAGTATAATAGAAAAAAAAGTTAATGTTGTACCATCTGTCCCTTTCGAACCCACCCAAGCATACCACCATTTTCTTTTGATGGACATAAGGAGTACTCCGTGGCTAAATCACTCAAGTCTGCCCCTGCAAAATAAAAAATGGTATTATCATTGTAACATGCAATGATTTCTCACAAACAAATAGAAGAAGCCAAGCTAGCTATTAGTTATCATGGCTAGCAGTGTTAATTCTTCCATAGTATCCAAATTTATTTTATAGTATATATCACCATCCACATGATGATGTTGTTGCGGCTCATTGTGTATGCTTGAATGTTGAAATTTTCTTATTTTGTAAAGCAAACTTCAATTTGGACATGAAAACACATTAAATCACATGGAATGGATGCATTCAGATTCGGGTAAAAGGGGTCGCATGGATCCTAACTTGAACCATACACATTTTGTAAGGAAGCTCATGTTGCCTCATATTGGATCATATGGTTCTCAGAGTCCAGACTAGTTGAGCATATCGACAAATATTACAATACAAATGTAGAGTAATAAATCATCCAAAAGGATAATTGACAGCAATTTGAGTAATCACACCGTACCTTCCGCAACGATGCTCTTTTCGAGATCGACGAGAAGTCTGACATCCTTTTCACCGACAAGCAAATGTTGGACTAGCAACTCCTTCCCCTCTCTCGGGGCACTGCCGGCAGCGGTGCAAAAAACTAACCAACAGAGATTTATGTCAGTTACTAAATTCTGTGCCACTAAGCACCCCAAATGCCAAGATAGCAGATTAGATAAAGGAGGTGAACAAAATGCTCCCCAATTTCCGTGGTTTAGTGACAAGGACGCATATCCTGTCAAAACAAATTGACCGAACTAACTACACAAATCGTGTCAAAACAAGCGCCGGAGGCAAGAGCCAAGAGGGAGTTCATATCGATGGCACATGCAAAACGAGCGCATCATCTACCGAGTAAGACAGTACTAGTCTACTAAGAGCGCTATTAAAAAAAAATACTTCACCGAGAACATGACAGAGACTCTCTACTTGCCCCCTCACTCACCCCTGGTGCTGGGCCTGGAGTGGGCGGCGCCGGTATGCATGGGCGGGCCCCACATGGCGGAGAAGGAGGACGACGGCGCCCGCGCAGACGGCAGAGGCGAGAGCGCAGCGGGCGGCGGCCGCCTGGCGAGGAGGGCGAGGGGGGCGACCTGGCGCGCGAACCCGGAGAGCGAGGTCGTCGGAGCAGAAGAGGAGGAGGAAGGCGAAGGGCCCGGGAGCCGCGCCGCCCTTGCTCGAAGACTAAGCATGGCTGGTTGTCGCCTTCCTCGCTTCGCTTGCCAAGGAAGGAGGAGGATTGGGAGTTTGGAGGAAGGGCTCTCTCTCTCTCTCTCTCTCTCCCCCCTCGTTCGGCCTTGCTGTTTGTGGAAGTTGGGCGAGGGGCCTTCGAGCCGTTGCTTCATGGGCCGGGCCTCCTTTACCCGGAACGGAAATGCGCACGTTTGTAGATAGATACATACAGGGCCTATGGGCCTAAATGGGCCTGAATGGATCGTCTTGTGGCAGATTGATGTAGAGGATGAAAGTGGACCAGGATCACGCTCTTCAGGCTTCTGTTGCCCATGACAATGGTTGGTTCTTAGCTACTGCCTCGGTCTCTTTTTTACATCAACACGGTCTCCCTACATATTTTTATCATTATTTTTTTATAACTATATAGTATTAAAAATGTAATGATATGAAAGTTTTTTCCTGAAAAATCTAGTAATATTCCATATGATAGATCTAAATAATTTTGTGCATATTAGTGGTCAAAGTTTTAAAAGATCCGATTGCACGTATTCTAAAACGCTATCCTAAAACGGCATCTAAAAGGAACAAGGAACCGAGGGAGTACTTTATTTTCTTCGGGGCTTAGTTACTAACTAATGGCGTCGTCAGTCTGATGACACCTGATTGATTACCTAATTACTCGCAGTAATAGGTGAGCAAAATGATGAATTCTTCCTGCCTTACTGGCCTGGCCAGCAATGAGCAATGGTCAGTGGACTAGCTTGTAGACATTTTCACTAGACCGTTTGATCCTGAACAACAATTAACGTAATGGACCATGGACTACTTCCTGCAATGAATCGGCAGACGCACGGTAAACAATTAACGTTCCCTAAGAAATGGCTTCCACCAACCGGTTCTACAGTACTCCTACTAACTAACAGACGGATGTTTCTGCCTGCGTGTCTTCTGTATCTTCTCCTCGCTGCCGTTTGAATGCTAGCTAGCTAGCTAGGACACATGGACAGGCTCGGAGTGCAGCACGGCGGTGGCATCTCGAAGCCGCCGGCGAAGGAAGGGGGAGGCGAGGAGCAAGGGCGTGAGGGTGGCGTACATTGCCCACCCCCATAAAATTGACGACCAGCCCCGAGGAGCTCCGTGCCATCGTACAGGAGCTCACTGACCGCCACTCCAACGTCGCCGACCGTGACGTCTATGTTTACCACGCTGAAACAACCCGAAATTTCGTAATTTCAAAAGTTTTTGGATTTTCGGACTGTTTTTTAAATCTTTCCCAATTCGAAATTCCTAAACCCAAAACTGCTTTTCTCTTTGGACCTTCCCGCCTTCGTCTCCGCTTCCGTCAGCATGCCAGCTCCGACGCCACCTTGCCTCACCATCAATGCAGGCACACACCCCCACCACCGCCGTACCACCACCACGCCGCCACCTCGCCCTGCCCAGCGCCGATTACGCCTGGCCATAAACCTCGTCGCCACGTGCCGCAAGCACCCCGCACTGCTACTGCTGCCACCGCCTCCCTGGGGCTATAAAAGCCTACCCCGTGCATGCCTTCTGTTGGATATTCCGAGGGTTTTTTTGGGAATTTCCCAATTAGAGAAAAGAAATAGAAAAAAAAGAACTGGGTCCACTTGTCATTGAGGGGAGGAGAGGGATAAGGTTTGGAAAACCTTATCTCCATCCGAAGCATGGAGGCGTTCATGCCTGGTCTTCGGCCTTGTGGCGATTTCACGGGTGACTCGGGCGGTGGCTCGGCCGAACTGCACCCTGCAACTCCTTCTCCTCTTCAAAGCAGCTCTCTTCTTCTTCTTCTTCTTCTTCTTCTTCTTCTTCTTTCTAATTGAACCGAACATCAAGTGAGTTCTTCCCCTTTTGATTTTGATTCTCCTTCCATCCTGATTGGACTCCGGTCTTGGATCCTTGGGCTACTGCGTTGCCTTGCTTGTCTTGGCTCAGTAGGTAGTAAGGTCCAACCCTTCCTTCTTGAGCAACCCCCGTATGGTCTCTTGTGCCATCTCTCTGTTGAGATTGGAGTGAGGGAATTTAGGTTTTTCCTTGGAGGATTGGGTTCGGCTGCCCTTGGGCTTGATCTCAGGGAGGAAGAAGAACACCAATTTGATTCTTGGTGATTGGTATTCTCGGGTGCATTTTGGCCGGTGCACTTCGATGGTTCTTACGCGGTACATCCTGTACCTCGGCTTTGTTGCTCGGTGTGTCCCGAAGAGCAAAGAGTGGCATTGTATCTCCGTCAACCTTGTTTGGTATTCACGGCATAGCGAGGTAATTGGTTTTCTGAGACAGTGCCAATTGGCGTGTTTTGCCGGTTCTTCTCGATGGTTTTGAGTAGTTGAGTACCATAGGCTTTGTGAGTATTCGAGTATTCCATTTTTCATATCACTTTGCTTATGTGTTGTGCTAGTGGATATATTCAATCTATGATTGCATTGACTGTGACTAGCACTGGGAGATATTTGCAAAGTGGTATATGTGGGCTCAGTTATCTGCTTAATGATGATTTGATGTCATAAATGAAATTGAATGTGATACAGTGTATCTTGCGGTATTCTATTGTTTTGATCAGATTGAATCATCTTGTTATACTTGTGTTCTTGCAAGATTTTTCAGTCAATATAAATACTTCTTGTTTCTGTAGTCATTTCAGTCCTTTCAGCCTGTTATCTGTGATTCCTTTGGTCACTGATCTACATTTCTGTTAGCAATATATTGTTGAGTACATTCTTTTACTGTTGTCCAGCAAGGCTAAAGTTGATTGGCTTGTTTGAGTCTACCTGATTCGAATAGCAAGTTTTTATTTTTAGCTCAAGGCCTAATATACAATTGTCACATTTAATTTGCGATTACATTTTGACATGAGTGCTATGATAACCAAGATTATATCTTGTGCAACTAGCCTTCTGAAAGCAATAAACATTTTCCTAAATCTTAGCTCTATGTTGATTTTATTCGTATACATGATGTATGAGTTGAGCATAATATTTTGTTTAAATGACTTGAAGTATTTACATGTGTATATGTTAATTATATCATTTAAATACTACTGGAATTATGCTTTAATTGCTGTTAATTATGCTGGAATAAATTCAAAAAGCCATTTTTTCAAGAAATGGCTTCATCATTTGATGTTGTTAAGCCGGAAGTGTTTGATGGTGCTAACTTTAAACGTTGGCATGCTAAAACTAAGTTATGGTTGTTCGACCTCAGATTTTTCTGGGTCATTTTAAATTCTCAGATGTTCCCATTGAAAACCACCGAAATAACGCGTTGGGAGGATGCGAACAACTCGGTCTTAGCTCGATTGTTAACCATCTTATCAAACCGGCTGTTCGACGTATATGTTAACTTCAATAATGCTAAACAACTCTAGGACGAACTTGATGAGAAGTATTTCGAAGGGGATAATGAAAATGAGTCCTTTATTACTGCTACCTACTTGAATTTTAAGATGGTAGAGGGGCGGTCGGTGATGGAGCAGCTCTATAAGCTACAACTCCATGTACGTGATCTAAATCAGTACGACTACCTTTTACCTGAGAATTTTTAAGTAAATGTCATCTTGGCTAAGCTACCTCCCTTGTGGCGTGACTTTGTGACCACTCATAGATATATAAAGGAGCGCTTGACACTCAATGAGTTGTCAGCTACTATTAATGTCGAAGAGCGAGCAAGTACCGGTGCTGGTACATGAAAGGCTCAAGTTCAGACTCATCAGGTGGAGGTCAAGAGTGCTGGAGGCTTTGGGAAGCCAAAGTTCAAGAATTAGCCCCAAGACAAGCTTTAAGTAAAGAAAATGAAGAAGGAGGAGGAGGAGAACATTGTCTGCTTTGTGTGCGGAGTGGTTAGTCATAAAGTCAACCATTGTCGCGATCGTAAATGCAAGTGTCCTTCTCTTGGTCAGCATAAAGGGTGAAAGACCAAAGTGAATGTCGCACTGGCTAGTTCTAGTTCAGAAGGGTATATACCTCAGGCCTTTATGGCAACACTACTACAGGAAGCCACATCACAGACGGTTCGGAACCGTCATCACAGACGGTTTCCGAACCGTCTATGTTTGTTGGTCTGTGATAACAGGATATTATCACAGACGGTTTTACTAAAAAATCGTCTGTGAAGGCTAATATCACAGACGGTTTGGACTGAAAACCGTCTGTGATCCAAGAATATCACAGACGGTGCTCAATAAAAACCGTCTGTGATTTGTGAATATCACAGACGGCTCTTCTTTAGAACCGTCTGTGATATGCTCGGATCACAGACGGTTTGTTTTTATAACCCTCTGTGATATTGTCGTATCACAGACGGTTTTAAGTAGAAACTGTTTGTGATACATGCCTTCACAGACTGTTTTAACAAAAAACCGTCTGTGATAGCTCATACCCCTGAACACAATTTTGCTGTTTTTGTGACGACCCAATCCTAGGGTTCCCGAGAGATCCTCCAGGACCTCTGGAAAGTCCAGCAGGACCTCCCAGGAGGTCCACAAAGGACCTCTCGCCGACCACCAAGACTCGCCAGAGGTCAGAAGACCTCCTGGAGGTCCAGGAGTTCACAACCCGAGAGAGGATCTTCGAACCGAGGAGCACCCAAGGCCTGCCACGTCCCCATGTAACAATAAGTGAAGAGATCCGAGAGAGTACCAAGATCTCCCACGACCCACTAGAGGAGGTCGTGGAGGTCTGGGACCTCCCAGGACTCCACATATTATTACCATCTTGAAGACATGGATGGACCGAGCCTGCTCCAAGGTCCCCTGTGAAACCTGAGCTAGTCCCAAGGATCATGGCTAGCCCTTCACAGCAAAATACACAGTAGTGATATCCCGAACACACCTTTATTGAAACATAATATTTAACAGAGTTGATTACAGGATGGCCTTGGGCCCAACACAAGTACATAAAGGCAAAAGGGATCAAAAGGAAGCACAGAAGTCCATCAACACGCCACAGGCAGCTGACTGGAGGCATAACCTAGCTGCTTTGATCTCCATCACTACCAAAGTCTTCTCCTGGCAAAAATTATGATGAGCAAGAGTGAGCACTACCACTGTGCTCGCAAGTTGCACCCGTGGATTAACAATATGACATGCATAAGGGATAATCAAGGATGGCATAATATGGCTATTTTGCACAAAGCCAATTTTCCTTTAAGTACCATTATTGAGTTTCAAAGGTGTTTTTCAATAGATAAAATTCATTTTACCAAAGCAATTTTTCAGTTGGATAGCATTCATCATTATTTGGTGAAGGATATCCTCCTGACACTAGGCTCCCTGCCCAAACCCATGGGACGGCAGTCCCAAAACAGATTTGAAAATCATTTCCAGAAATTTCCAAAGTCAACAACTAACTTCAAGTGGCCTTTGCCAGCACGTCCTTGACCGTGGACACGGCTATTCAATAGATTTAACTCTGCAGAGGTTGTGCACTTTACCCACACGACATGAGTACTCTAGTTTGTCCCAAGATTCGTCAATACCACCTCTCACTTCCAAAGGTAAGAGATCTAGAGCTCATGACAAGGCCTTTACAATGCATTGCTCCACCACGCCTTTCCTTGCTAAGGTTTCACCCCCTATGGATAGCCATCCGTGAAGCCCCTCTTGCACCAAGGGGAACAATGGGTCATCAAAGACCACTAGCCAACAAGACCTCCCACACCACCAATGGAGCAAAGATGTAGTGGAATTTTGCAAATTATTCACCAGTCCCACGCCCATTCTCGAGACATGTGGTTGCACGATTGTGGCATAGCCCATTATAGGCATGGCATTGGTCGCTCAAAGACCGGTCCTCACATGACTAGGGCAACTTTCACAAACCCAAGGGCATCGATCTACCATAAAGGCACGATCCCGTACATAAACTTGCACCAACCGAGCTAACCATTTTGCCCCAGTCTAAAATCCATTTTCGTTTTCTTTGCTTCCCCAGCAATACTTTCATACCTCCATGACAACCCAATGCCATGGTGAAAACATTTAAAACATTATTTGGTTATGTTGGTAAAGATTTCCCCAAATCAACAGTTTTGGTCTAAGCATAACCGAGCATATGTTTTTCAAATGGTCTTGACTCATACTATCAGATTAGCCAAGTTTAACCTAAAGGTGACAATGTGTTACGCATCAAACCAACAGAGGTCATACAAAGGAACTGGGTATAACTATGAAGTTAAAACTGGTATTGAACTAACTTGATAGAAATAGCATGCAATACATTTTAAAACCGGACATAATTAATTTGATATACTAGGTGCAATATGATCAAGAATGCAACTTGCCTTACTCACTACTTAGAGATTCTTCTTCTTCAGAACTTTCAGACTCTTGGGAACCTTCACAATCTACACACACATATATATAAAGGCAAATTCAGAGAAGATTCAGATAAAGATCCAATTAAGAACAATAAGAAGACCGAAAGAAGCTCAAAAGAACAACCAATACATATTCAACAGAGGAGGTTTCAACTCCAGTTGGGTTCTTAGAGAGGAGGTCTAGCTTACCAAAGGAAAAAGAGGTCTTTAGAGAAGGTCCCAAGATGTGACCTAGGCGAGGGCGAGATGCTTGCACAAGGTCCAGAGAGGAGGTCCTCACACGAGCACCTCAGAGTTTCAAAAGAAGTTCACAGAAAGGAGGTCCTGTGAAGGACAAGATCAGCTCAGTACACTGGTGAAAACAAGGGTGGATCAGATCATCAAAGAACTTACCAAGGACAAGCAGCAATGGGTGAAAGGGAAGGTTGTGAGAGTCAGGCTTTCCCGGGAAGAGTTCTTGGACGAGAGCCAAAGTAACAGAGTGTGGAGAAGGAGAAGGGTGATGTGTTAGAACGTTTCAGTCTATGTGTAGTCAAAGTGGTGAAGAAAACTAGGTACTTACGTGCCAAGGATAAGTATAGAGGTAAGTCAAAAGTTGGTGATTGTCAGGGCAGGTGTTACCACCACCCTGGGTGAAAGGTACATTAAAAGACACGTGGTCGCTATGGGAAGGAACAAAGAAAAATATCCATGTACGGCTAAGTGACCCAATTCAAGGTAAACTCCACGTATGTGAATGTATTTAATGTGACAAGACACGCATTAAATGTCCAAGATAATTATGTGGCGGAGGAAATGAGGTTGACTAAGACTGGCAAGTGGGGCCAGTCAATTTTGCAACAGTCGGGTTAAAACAGAGGAGGTCTAAAGGTTAAGGAGGTCCAGACAGGGGGAGGTCCTGACGGTCAGGATCTCACCAAAGGAGGTCTAGCGAGGAGGTCTAAGCGGTTGGATCTCCGAGAGGGAGGTCCAACAGCCAAAAGCCGCGCGAGGAGGAGGACCTCAAAGAGAACAGACGCGCGGGGAGGTCTGGGCCTTTGGATTCAAAGTGAGGGAGGTCCAAGCCGTCCGATTTAAATCAAAGGGGAGGTCTGAACCGCCCGATTCAGAACGAAGGGGAGGTCCATGAAGGGACATAACGCATGGGAGGTCTAGACCCTTGGATTAAAAATGGGAGGAGGTCTGGACCGCTAGATCAAGTACAAAGGAGGTCCATGCGAAATGGTTCCAGAGGCATTTCACTCAAGGGAGGTCTTCTTGGTCCAGGGCAAAAGCCAAAATGGTTCAAACGATCTTAAGAAAAATCGAAGGCACACAAGAGGGTCGTTGGGATGCCTAGAGGTCCGAATGAAAGGAGGTCCGGGCATCAAGAGGTGTCCAGACGACAAGAAGTTTAGACTGAAGAGAGGTCTGAACAGAAAAGAGGTTTGAACCCTACAAGATTCAAACCAACAAAGAGATCCAAATGACCAAGCTCAAAGAAAGGAAGGCCTGATCATACGAGTATCTCCTGGTGAGACGAGGTCTAAGCTTTAGAGGAAGTCTAAACCTACAAGACTTGAAAGAGATAGGTTACAGGGGAATTGTTGAGCTTTCCAACAAGGAGGCACAACAACCCAAATCCTTCCAATAGAACCCAAATTTGAATTCTCACTAAAGCAAAAATAGTTTTAATTTACTTTACACATTTAAAAAAGTATTTAGAAAATCAAGATGTTACAAACCTACCCCCCTTAAAAGAATCTCGACCTCGAGATTCAAACAGAATCAGTAAAGAGGTAGGGGTAGTTGATCTTGAGGTCCTCTTCTTTTTCCCATGTAGCTTCACTCTCTGGATGATGGCTCCACTGCACCTTGTATGACTTGATAATTCTACTCCTGGTGACTCGCTCTGCAACATCCAGAATTTTAATGGGTCGCTCCACATATGTAAGATCTTCTTGTAAGTCCAGGTCCTCCACTGCAGTATGATCTTCAGGAAACCGTAGGCATTTCCTTAGTTGTGACACATGAAAAATGTTGTGTACTGCCGCCAAGGACTCTGGAAGTTCCAGTTTATATGCTACTTCACCTTGTCTTGCCAAGATTTTGTATGGTCCTACATATCTTGGTGCCAATTTACCTCTCATCCGAAATCTTCTAACTCCTCGAATTGGTGTTACTCTGAGGTATACAAAGTCACCAACCTCAAAGGATAAATCCCTACGTCGGGTGTCAGCATAGCTCTTTTGTCGGGACTGGGCCCTCTCAATCGTTCCTTAATCAATTTCACTTTGCTCTCAGCATCTTTGATCAGGTCCGGCCCATACAGGTTGATGTTCTCCAACTTCATCCCGCAGGAGAGGTGTTCTCAAGGTCTTCCATACAAAGCCTCAAATGGAGACATTTGTAGGCTAGCTTGATAAATTGTTATTGTAAGAGAATTCAAAGATAGGGCAAGTTTTTGTCCCAGCTCTTTCCAAAATCCAGGCACATGCCCTAAGCATATCTTCCAATATTTGGTTTACCCTCTCTGCTTGCCCATCGGTTTGAGGATGGTAGGTCAGTACTAAAATTGAGTTTGGTACCTAGAGCCTCATGCAAACTTTGCCAAAACCTTGAGGTAAATTGTGATCCTCATGCGATACTATTCTTTTGGGCACTCCATGTAAACAAACAATTACGCCATATATAGATCTGCCAAGACATTGCTACTATAGGTGGTCTTAACTGGTATGAAATGGGCTACCTTAGTTAGTCTATCAACCACCACCCATATGGAATCATACCCAGACTGAGTCCTGGGCAATCCAGTGATAAAATCCATGCCCACTTGCTCCCATTTCCATTCAGGTATTGGCAAGGGTTGTAACAAACCTGCGGGTTTTTGGTGTAGAGCCTTAACTCTCATACACACATCACATTGGGCCACATACTTAGCCACATCTTGCTTCATACTGGTCCACCAGTACCTCTCTTTAAGGTCTTGATATATTTTGGTGCTGCCGGGTGGATGGAGTATGGTGATCCGTGTGCT
This sequence comes from Phyllostachys edulis, assembly GCA_036346405.1. Lineage (NCBI taxonomy): Eukaryota > Viridiplantae > Streptophyta > Magnoliopsida > Poales > Poaceae > Phyllostachys > Phyllostachys edulis. Next base: position 68,936,222 of record CM070558.1, on the reverse strand, counting down.
TCCACCAAAATGAGTTGTTTGATCTCCTGGTTGTTTGGCACACAGATTCGGCTACCAAACCATACTACTCCTTGCTCATCTTCAGTAAAGCCTGGGGCTTTACCTCTTCTCATATTTCTCTTGATGTCTTGGATGTCTTCATCTCTTTCTTGCTGTTCTTTGATTTGGTCCAGGACAATTGGATGTACCTCCAAGGTGTTCACACAGCCTTGCTCTACTATCTCCAGATTGAGGTACTTCATTTCCTCATATAGTCTTGGTTGTTGTTGCTGGACCGACAAGGTATTACAGTATCCTTTTCGGCTTAAAGCATCAGCCACTGTGTTGGCTTTACCTGGGTGATAGTGTATCCCAAGGTCATAGTCCTTAATTAATTCTAACCACCTCCTTTGTCTTAAGTTCAGCTCTGTTTGTGTGAAAATATATTTCAAACTTTTGTGGTCAGTGTATACCTCACATCGGTTGCCAATGAGGTAGTGCCGCCATATCTTTAAGGCATGCACAACAGCTGCCAATTCAAGATCATGTGTTGGGTAGTTCTCCTCATGAGGTCTCAACTGTCTAGAGGCATATGCCACTACCCTTCTATCTTGCATTAACACACAGCCCAGACCTTGATGAGATGCATCACAAAATACTTTGTTGGTAACATAATTGATGAACGACCTACATGATTCGAAAAAGTTATCCTCGGCCATCTCAAACGAATGAAGACTACAATATAGTTATGTAAGGAGGAAATGAGCATACCTCTCGAGTATTCCTCTTAGAATGCTGAAGTCGTGCTTGTTGCGGTTTAGGGAATCAAGGTATATCACATGGTTCCTCTTGGGTATAATAACTAAAAGGATCTAGTGGTACCTACTCATGTATGTCGCTATAGTCATTAAACTTAAGTTCGTGCTGCGTATAAAGTACAAATGAAATTTGTATAGCAAGTAGTGACACTTACCCTCGGGTTGTAGGGCACCACTATGTACTTCATGTTCGCCCGACGAAGCAATGACCTCGTTATGTATTTCTCGACGAAGGACGAGTCTTGTTGGATGGTTTGCAACGATACCACATGTGGGTCGAGAAACCCACCGGTTCTTTCCATTCCGGACATTTTTCAAAGATGTATCTATACATAAGCAATGAGTTGTGATATTTATCGGTATTATATGAATGTAAAACTTGATTGTACGCGACTTACGATTGTCCAACATCGTAGAAGCGAGACGCGTCGAGGCCAACGAGGTTGAATAGTTCATATAAGTCGTTGAAGCCCACGACGAAGTACCTCGTCCCGTTGAAGAAATGCTTGTCCTCGTGATCGGCGGTGATTCCAAAGATCGCAACCCTTCTTTTGGGTCTTGTTCAAGTACCGGGCATGCAAAGCCCGACAAGCATATCCAAAGATGCATTAATCTCGCGTCGCACAACGATTTTTCGATGATGTAGTTCCGGTATCGCGGACTTCCGGACTTGGGAGGCGCTTTAACGTTCGCGATTTCGATTTGGCCTTAGCGATTGGCGGCATCTTCTTGTGAGACGACTCGGGAACCGACACGACGGCACGCTTTTTGTCGTTCCTTCGCGTCTTCTCCACGGAATCAAGAGGTGGCCTTCGAGGCGAAACATGAGGTGGAGTCATCGAGGGTCCCGTTGGAGAGGAATGGTCGTGTCGGAGATAGCGGCCTTCTTTGGGTCGAGGCGATGTCCTTCTTGGGCCACTGGATAAAAGAGAGGACGGCATCCCCTAGTGTTGTAATCTCTTCGTTCGAGCAAATCTTCAGCGGGACGGCTCGGAAATTGACATGTACCATATCCACTGACCTGGCATAACCGCGCGCCACCGGCACCGTCTTCAAGACCGCCCTTCCTCGTATGGATACACCATCCCCTGCGCAGCCTCAATACAAAGGGACCCATCCATCCTCACTTGGAGCTTACAGGGCGTCGGCTCCTACAAAACGATACGCAATTAGCTAAGGCATCCTATAGGTCTATCTTTGGTGCATTCCATAGATGTACGTTACCTTGATGTCGTCTATCGGTAATCGGACGTCATCATGTTCACAATTATCTTGTGACCGACGCTACTCCGACGTCGAGGAGGACCGCCTCTGAATTAGTGGGGCGGCTTGCACCACCGCTCATGAGTATATCCATTTGACTCGCAATGCCGCCATCCGCTTTCTGAAATTGGTTAGTAATCATCTGCACTAACCGGTTGTCGTGCTCACCTTGGATCTCTTCCTAGTCCTATATGTGCGATGAGTCGTCATGCGAATCCATGACTCTGTGGCACGTTAACCCCAAGGCCTCGCGTGCGACCCGGTGCTCCTTGTTTCCCAAGGTCAGTAGAAAATATATCCTTCTCCCCGCTCGCATGGAAGGAGCCTTGGAAAGCTTGGGCGGTCAAGTCACGCCGCAAGAGGTCATCACGTTATTATAGGCACTATGAAGTTATGGACTTATTAACAACTTAGTAGTTCGACATATTTACCACACGCTGGGACACTTCACAGTGCTGCCGGGTTTGTGAAGGAGATGCTTTGCCGAAGACGAGACTTTTGCCCTCGCTTAACCAAATTTAGGAACGCAGGTCTGTGACATCGAAAACAGTTCTCCTTCTCGCCGCCCATTCCTCGATTTACCCGTGTACCCGCCGATGTCGAGTCTGTCGGGTGAGTGTTTCAGGTCCGAGAGCTTTGTGCGCCGACTTTGCTCCTTAAATTCGACCGCCGCTTTCATAGCCACAAAGGTGTCCCATGCTTCCGCGTCAAGAATCAGATCGCTGCTTGGGCGCGTCGACCCGTGTTCACGTGCCGTGACAAGAATGCTCTTGAAGGTCCTCCACGATTTACCCATCGTGAGCATCGCCGTCCGTCGCACACGTGCCACATGTGCTTCGAATAGTGAACTTCTCTGAAAGTTCTGGCCCACAGCGCCTTCGCTTCTTTCGTCAGTCCTTCCACGTTGGTGTGGTGATGAGGACCCGCTCCTTGCAAGTATCCCGCAGATGGTCCGGAATCTCGCCACGATCTCTTGGGACTCGAGAGGGACCCCAAAGTCACCGACCTCCGTGATGACCCGGTCGGCCGTAGGCATTTTCGATTGTCCTCTGCCATCTCGCTTCTGTCATTACTGTCGACGCGTGACGGCGGCCTCGTTAGCGCCTCTTCCATCTGCGGCGTCGGTGTCGGCGGCCTCGTCGGCGCCTCTTCCATCTGCGGGCTCGGTGTTGGTGGCCTCGTCGGCGCCTCTTCCATCTGCGACGTCGGTGACGGCGGCGAAGACGGTGCCTCTGCCATCTCACTTACTTGCACTCAGGAAGAAGTACAGAGGTTGACTATAGAGATCAAGATGGCAAATGAAAAGTTGAATGAGCTCATACAAACTACTAACATTCCAGCATAAATATGAAACAATTAATCTCAGGAAGAAGTACAGAGGTTGACTATAGAGATGAATATGGCAAATGAAAAGTTGACACACTGGAGTGTACCATTGCGTTGTGCCGTGGAGGATTGGCATGAAGCAAAGGTACACTCAAGTGTGTCAGGATCAATGAAGAAAATGCTAAGCAAAGGTTTAATGCTCTAGGGCTCACCGCCTCCCTGCTCCTATTCTAACACTCCTTAATCCACCAGCTTCTCTTGTGATCTTTGTATAGATAGAAACTAGTGATACAAATCTTTTGCCCGAGCCTATCTTTGCCCGAGCCTACTTCATCGAGCCCGACACACTGGAGTGTACCATTTGTTTCATGCCGTGGAGGATTGGTATGAAGCAAAGGTACACTCAAGTGTGTTAGGATCGACGAAGAAAATGCTAAGCAAAGGTTTAATGCTCTAGGGCTCACCGCCTCCCTGCTCCTATTCTAACACTCCTTAATCCACCAGCTTCTCTTGTGATCTTTGTATAGATAGAAACTAGTGATATAAATCTTTTGCCCGAGCCTATCTTTGCCCGAGCCTACTTCATCGAGCTCGACACACTAGAGTGTACCATTTGCTTCGTGTCGTGGAGGATTGGCACGAAGCAAAGGTACACTCAAGTGTGTCAAGATCGACGAAGAAAATGCTAAGCAAAGGTCTAGAGATTAACAGTGCACAGACACTATTCTAACATATTGATTGATGATATTATGTGCTCTCAGAAGGAGAGTAGCTAAAGAACAAGTCTTTGCCATCTCAATCCTATTGTCTATACTCTTCATTAAATGAATATGATAATATAAATTCAAACTATGAGCTCTAAACAATACTTTGCTTAACTGTCAAATGATCTCAATTGTGTGAAAAACATATTCAAGCATGCACAAAAACAGATGGCAAATGAAAAGTTGAATGAGCTCATACTGACTACTAGAAGAATCACAAACTAGTCATTAGATTACCAACGAAAACCTGAATACTCTCAATAGAACCGAACATGAAGAATCGAATAACTAGCTTTCAAATGTAAAGTAATCAATTAACAAGACATCATATTGACAAGAGCAATATGACAGTAGCAAGTAATACAATAGAGCTCAAGTATGAACTAACTATCACATTCAATCTCAGTATAAGACAGAGTTCATCAAAGAGCATGTCAACAAAGCCCACTGATCAATTTGCAACCGAAAGTAACCAATTAATAGTAGATCATATTGACAGTAGCAAGTAATACAATAGAGCTCAAGTATGAACTAACTATCACATTCAATCTCAGTATAAGACATAGTTCATCACAGAGCATGTCAACAAAGCCCACTGATCAATTTGCAACAGAACGATGAGTTCAACCGAAAGTAACCAATTAACATTACATCATATTGACAAGAGTAAGTAATACAATAGAGCTCAAGTATGAACTAACTATCACATTCAATCTCAAGATAAGACGAGTTCATCACAGAGCATGTCAACAAAGCCCATCGATCAACAAAGCCGAACCGCCACAGAGGAGCAATACTCACAGAGAGGATGCCGCACAAGAACTCACGGTGCAAGGAGGAGGCCGACACGGGAGGAGGACGGCGCGGGAGAAGGCCGTCAGAGGGGAGGAGGATGGCGCGGGAGAAGGCTTGTCAGAGGGAGGAGGCCGACACAGGAGGAGGACGGCGGCCGAGGTCGGAGGCGGCGACGTCGGGCTTACTGGCCGGGAGGTGAACGGGGCACCGAGGTCGGGGCGGCACCGAGGTCGGCGCGCCGAGGTCGGGGCGGCGGCACCGAGGTTGAAGGCGCCGAGGTCGGGGCGGCGGCACCGAGGTCGGGGCGCCAATGTCGGCGCGCGCCGAGGTCGTGGTCGGCGGTGAACTATGGGCGAGCCCTAAACCCTAGAGGAGGCGAACGAGCGCGAGAGCCTAAGGGCGCGGAGAGGAAGTGACAAGTGAGAGCAAAACCCTAGCGCTTTCGCCTTATAAAAGTATATCACGACGGTTTCTCATGAGAACCGCTCAGGATAATAATATCACGCATTTGTTCTATAGTAGAACCATCTATGATATGGAACGATCACCGATTTGTCTATACTAGAACCGCTCGTGATATGGAACGTATCACGAGCGGTTTTAACTAGAACCGCTCAGGATTTATTTTCACGCACGGTTATACTACGGAACCGCTCGTGATAACTCTTCATTTTCCGCGTGTCTCTTCGTCTTCATTTTCCCGCATGTGTCTCTTCGTCTCACAATCACACGGCGCATCTTCATCTCTTCATTTTCCAACGCCGCCATGACTCCCCAAATATCTCTTCGTCTCCGTTCCGACTTTAGAACTTGTTCTATATATAGATGCGCCCCTTCTACAATGTATTTCACACAACCTCCTTGATCCCCTTTCTCCACAAAAAGCAGAAATGGCTGCCTCCTCTTACTCAGACACGCACCGCACACGCACCTCTCTCATTGACGTTGAATCGCTTCTTGGAAGAACACTATTTCAACAATGTCTTCCTCCTCCTCTGTCCGAGAATTTGCCGGAGCAGGTGACGGCCACCTTCCGCCGTCTTGACATCCTCCTCCGCCGTGTCTTCTGGGTGATCTCCCACTTTCGGCGAAGTTTACCGCGTCGCCGACGTGGTCCTCCAAAACGACGTTGCACGTCTCTGTGAGGCTTGCCGTCACTTGGACTGCTTAATCGAGGCAACAGGCGATCGAGTCGACCAGGCCGAGACCCCTCAAGCAAGAGAAGAGTGCCTATGGGCTCAATTCTTCTTGGTTCAACAGTCCGAGGGTCTTCGGGAGACACTCGAACGAGCGCGTCGTGGTGGGCGATTTCGAGCTTCGTTCGATCATGAACCGCCCCCGACGCCGCCAAGATATGAAGTATTGAAGACGGAGATAGCGACCTACCTCCGCCACTAGATAGGTTTCTAGTTTTTAATCTTTTGTAAGTTTAACGCCACGTTGTTTGGCTATATATATGAAAATTCCAAAATGAAAAAAAAGTTTAGAGGTGAAGTTACTATATCTATTTGCCCATAGTAGGAGCTCCTTATCCCATCGGTACTGCAGTGTGGCGCTTGGGGAGGAGCAGCAGGTATGTTGGAGCAGATCTAAGTGGAGCCAGCGGCAGGGGGCGGGGTTGCTGATCCAAAGCGGCAGCCGGCGAGAGGCAAAGGCGAAGGGCAGAGAGGCAAATGACAAGTCGCGATGAACACAAAGAAGAAGGCGCGGTAGTGAACCGCAGGCAAATCGGCGAGAGGATGTGTCGTGCGTTTAGATATCGCTGCAGCGGTTCTTATTAAGAACCGTTTATGATAATTCAACTATCGCTGCAGCGGTTCTTATGTAGAACCGTCAGGATAGCACACGCACGTTGTAACCTAAAACCGCTCGTGATTGAGTTATCACAGCACGGTTTGTTAATAGAACCGTCAGTGATAATTCCTGACAGTTCTATTTATCAACCGTCAGTGATAGATTACTATCACGACGGTTCCAAAAATACCGCTCAGTGATAGTCGGCCCGCGCCACCCGCAGGTCCGGACTGACCCAACACAGACGGTTCCAAAGGAACCGTTTGTGATGGGGCGTCTACTATATCCTGTTTTGTAGTAGTGCAAGTCCATCAATTGATTGGTGGATTGATACATGTGCTACTAGACATATGTGCTGATCAATCGTGTTTCTCTTCATTTCAGGGTGAAGGTGGTGGATCCGTCCTGATGGGGAATGGAGTCGCTACTACAGTACGTGGGATTAGACAGGTTTGCTTGAAGCTCACTTTAGGAAAAAACACTCATTCTGAAAGACGTGTTGTACGTGCCTGTAATGACTCGCAACCACATGCGTGGGTCTATGTTGTGTAGGCAAGGAATAAAGCTTGTATGTGAGTCCAATAAGGTCGTGTTGACCAAATTTGGTAATTTTGTGGGCAAAAGCTATGATGGGGGAGGTATGTTCCGCTTATTTATTCTTGATTTTAATAATGTAAATATTTTTAATGTTTTTCATTGCAATAAAATTTATGATGTTTGGCATTCTCGATTATGTCATTCTTCATTTCAATCATCTCGGAGCCTGTGAATCCTATGATCAACTCTGTTCAGTCCGTTTAAACACCCAATAAATCCAATTCATCGCCTAACTACTCTCTTTTAGTTCTTTTTCGTCTGTACTTTACTTGCATGTTGTTTCTAACTCATCCTTGTCGAGCTGAGTATTTATTTGGTCATATTCCTTGTAGACCATATTCACATTGACAAGTTTACGTCACATAAAATGATAGTTATATATTTAGCATTGTCACGCAATGTGTTTATAAATTTTAGAAAAGAGTATTGACTATTCGCCAATGGTTTTGATGGAGAGTTGAGGGTTTAGACCAAGAGGATGGCCAACCCAAGATACTTGAGAAAAGTGAGTTGAATGTGAGACCAAGCAGGTGGATAGCCACGAGTTAGTGTTGGTTCATTTCCTCACTGAAGACAAGTAGCGACTAGAACCTTGTGACAAGTAATAGACAAAGAAATCGCTCAACCACGGGTTTGGTCATTCCAACTTAGCTTAGTACACTGCTCCTCCGATCGAATATCTGCAAGGTGAACACCTGCTTTTGTGTGATAGAGCAGCCACAGTTTTGGGGGTAGGACAGGAGTAGGCCTAAAGGGACACTCGACGGTCTACACAATGGTAGGTACCATCAGCATTGGGTTGCGAGATCCACTGTTGGTCGGTGGTTTCCCGAGGGTTGTATGGTCCAAGGACCTACTGGGTAGAGGATAAAAAGGTTGAGCAGTAAAAATGCTTTGTTATCTCAACTCAGTCGCACACTATCAGGTTGCGTGTATATTGCATGGTAGTATGAGTTTGAGGTATCTTGTGGGTAAAATTGGACAACTCTGCAGAGTATAATCAAAGGTATTCGAATTCGTCGTGCTTCCAGTTAATGAAGCTGTGTTCATAGGTTATTCCAGTACATGAGGCATAAGTAGAGATTTTGAGATGTTAAGATGGTAATTGAAATTGTTGAGTAAATCAATGATGTTATATTTATTATTGTTTTACTATTTTCAAGATAAATTGTTTTAAACTCAAAATGCATCCACATATACCTGATATGGAAAGCCCTAAACAATTCATTGAACTCCTGGCATGTAATTAATTAGCCTTCCCATGTGGCTTGTTGAGTACGGTTGTGTACTCATTCTTACAATATCAACTACAGAGAAAATCTGGAAAAACTCTAAGGATCTTATTGAAGAAGGTTTTGGTGGACCTCCTGATGACGATGATTACTGATATTAAGTCTCGACCGCACTCAAACGTACCTTATAGTTTTGAAGTTCTTTTGTAATGTAGTAATATATTAACTTTGGGTTTGGATGCCCATATTAGTGTTAAAATCGGCTAATAAGTCTTAACCTTGTATAATAAAAGTTTGGTTTTTATTGTAATTGAAAATTTATTTGAGATAGTTCTTACTTCAGAACTGTACATCCTGAACGGTTATGAATAAAAGTTTGGTTTTTATTGTAATCGAAAGTTTGTTTGAGATAGTTCTTACTTCAGAATTGTACATCCTGAACGGTTATGAATAAAAGTTTGGTTTTTATTGTAATCGAAAATTTGTTTGAGATAGTTCTTACTTCAGAACTGTACATCCTGAACGGTTATGAATAAAAGTTTGGTTTTTATTGTAATCGAAAGTTTGTTTGAGATAGTTCTTACTTCAAAATTGTACATCCTGAACGGTTATGAAAGATTTGAAGGCCCAAAAATAGAAGCGTTACACACGTACGCCACCATGCTCGTCAGGCAGCTGCCGCCGCCGTGTACAGTGTGCGCCTATATTGACGCGCCGCAACGGCGGCGACGGGCAGTACCGGCGCCGTGGTCACGCCTCTTCGATCGTCGGCGCCGCTGCCGCCGCAGCTTCAGGTGTTCGATGAGCATGAGGCAGCAGCAGGTCCACGTTACGGGCAAGGCAAGACAGTTCGGGCCCATGAATGAAATGGGCCTGGCCTTATTCGTGGGGAGCCGTGCGTTTCCCGGGCAAACCCCGTCAGATAGCACCGTACCGGGCTTGTAATTCCGACTCCTCCCCTCCTCTCCTCTCCTCTCTCTCCGCCGCAATAGCAGCGGCGACACATCCCGAGCGGCGTTCGTTTCTGTAGGTTTCGCTGCCTCGTGGGGGGAGAGGAGGCCGGAGATGGGCAACGCGAGCGGCAGGGCGGACGAGATCGCCGACGCCGAGATGGACGAGGGCGTCCGCGGCGGGGGCAACCACGTGCGGCGCGCGTCCTCGGCGGGCTACGTCGGCGGGTCGGACCCGCCGGGGAGCCCCCCGCGCCCGCACTCGCCGCGCATGTTCGTGCCCCAGGTCAGATCACGCCCTTATTTTGCTCGCTCTTGATCGGTGGTGTAACGTGTGTGGTGCGATTTGATCGCTTGGGCTTTGCGTCCCAATGCGACGCGAGGCGCGGCTTGGGTTGCGATCGGGAGAGGGCGCCGGGGGGTGGTGGTGGTTCGGCCTTGTCGTGATTCGCGTGCACGCCCGTTTGGCCACCGCTTCTCGATTCCATGATTTGCTGAGATTAGAACAATGAGGTGGGGAGACATTGATTAGAATAGTAATCACGGTTAATTGGCGAGCACTGCCGTTAATTTAGCCCTATCTGTCTGTCACTCCATTGTTACAAGATGCGTTGTGCCTGAAACTTCATATATGTCTAAAAGTAATACAAGTACATGAGCTGGATTGGTTTAAGTCGAGGTAAAATCGCATGTAATGTCTGTTGCTTCATTTGCCCAATTCTCATTGCTTCCCAATGATGTTGCACTGTTAGCACCACAAATTATAGATTATTTTATCTTGCTGCAGAACCTGCTAAACAGTTGATAATTAGGAGAGAAAAATTGGCTGGTTGTTATTTCAATGGCACCAGTGACAATCCTCTCTGATACAGAAACTCTTCCTAGAAAGTTTACCTTATACGAAAGTAGCTGAGCGGTAATTTTCTGAAAACTCCAAAACATTAGACTTTTCGGAATTCTGGTAATCCTGGATCTTCTGTATAACCCTTTTTTTTTTGGCACCGCACAGTCAGAAACTTCGAATATGTTACTTCAGGTTTCAGGCAGGCAGATGACAGCTCGATCTTCCCACTAATGATGCCGTTTTGTACTCAAAAGTTTTGTTTTGTGACACTGCAGCACCATTCAGGCCTGTTGCAACGCTTCTTATTTAGGATTTATTTTTGTGCTCCTAGATTTTTGTAATCAAGGGCAATTGTATTCAAGAATGTAGAACCTCACTTAGTTTTTTCAATGCATCTTGTTTATTTTATCACTGTGATGCCTGCGTTTGGTGAAACTTTGCAGTTTGTTTTCTTCTTCTTAATACAAAAGATAAGCAATTCTCATGTGTATTCGAGGGAAAAAAAAGGGGTAAATGCTACTGTTATTTTAAAAGAGATGCTAGTGATTTCTTTGCAATGTGTAATCTAATTATTGGGTTGGGAAAAACCAGCATTATTATTATTATAGTATTAACAGCAGTGCAGAGTGTATAGAATACAGTATATAAATCTGATGGCCACATTGATATTTGTTGTATCTAGATTTTGGTAGAACTATACAGATAGCCAACGTCCCTAGGCCTACCTATCATTTAGATGATTTGATCTACTGCCATTTCTGCCCTAAGCAGTCTAGCTCTTCTTAAAGAGAATTCTGGCAAGATATGTTTTTTATGCGTTGACATGTTTCATATTGCAGAGTCCTGTAACTCCATTGCAAAGGGCTGCAGATGGACCTCCAGTGTTCAACCAGATATTGATGAATGAGCAGCAGGAGGATACTGATGGCCCCCCTCAAAAGATAATTCCTACTTTGCTTGAGTGGACTCTCGGAGGGAAGAATGTCTATGTAGAAGGATCATGGGATAGCTGGAAATCAAAGTACATTTATTAGCCACATAAAAGACATACATTCCCTTTTCCCCAAAACCGAAACATAAGGATTAGAAACGATTTGATTCTGACATTGTTCATATACATCGCAGGAGACCCGTTGAGAAATCTGGAAAAGATCACACCATCTTGTTAGGGCTTCCATCTGGAATCTACCGCTATAGATTCATTGTAGATGGAGAAAGAAGATTTCGGCCTGATCTTCCCTGTGAAACTGACAACATGGGTAACATTGTGAACCTTGTTGATGTCAATGTGAGCATTCTCTCTTTCAATACATTGCTCTTGATACTGATTATGCCATTAGTCATTAGATCAAGGAGTATATTCTCAATCTTCCGTTCGGCGTGCATGCAGGATTTTATCCCCGAAAGCCTGGAGAGTGTATCTGAGCTCATGGCTCCTCCCTCCCCGGACTATAGCTACGGTTTCCAGGCTCCTGACGTGAAGGAGTTCACAAAGGAGCCTCCTGCGCTGCCAGCGCAGCTCTACCTCGGTGTGCTCAACTCGCGAAGCTCCGAAGGAGAATGCACGAGGCCGAAGCATGTCGTCCTCGACCATCTCTACATCGAGAAGGGCTGGGGTGCCCAACCACTGGTGGCTCTCGGCCACACACACAGGTTCCGGTCCAAGTATGTAACCACTGTCCTGTACAAGGCCATCGACAGATAGAATTCTCTCCTGGTAGATTTGATGAGCCGCTTGGGACTTTGGTTAGCAATGTATAGAACTATCATGCATAACTCCATAGGAACATTTAGCCATCCTGGAATAATGGAAATCTTGAGGGCGAGGACAGCTATCACGCTACTGTTAAGAATAATAACAGAGCAGCTTAAGATTTATGTGGTTTTGTGTATCTGCAGCATGGGTTGGCGCTGTACTGCTTCTCTAGAGAAGTAGCTGTTCAGAAATCTTGGAAGCCTACCGATGTGTTAGTGTTCACAGTGGTATAGTCTTCGTTGTTTTATCGCTACAAAAAAAAAAGGTTGCAATTTTTTTTTCTAATAGCGTACCCGATCACAAAATATCATGTTTTTCAGTGTGCCAACTGCCAAGAAATCACGAGAACACATGTAAGGAGAGAAAGAGGAATTTTTTTTGTGTGGCTAAAGTAGCAATATTTACGCGTGAAATAGCAAAAAAATAGTCTTCCCTAGAGATCAATGCTAAAAATTGTACCACAGAGCCGTCGATGGTCCACACATCATCGAGTCCGCATGCCGGGCGTCCGGAGTTGTTTTGTCTGTGCCTCTGGCACACGGATGAGGTGTATCCGTGCCCTCGGCTTACGGATGAGATATGTCTTTACCCTTGGCGCACGGACGAGACAACTTCCTGCTCCTGGTGCACGGACCTGGGCGTCCGAACGATGGGCTTTGGGTGTCTGACGTGCGGACTCAGTGACGTGTCTCCTACTGACAACTCCGTGGTGCTATTTTTAACTTTGATATCGAGAGAGTGTTAGATTTGCTATCGCACTCCGTGTAAAGAGCGCCTTTAGCGTTATTCTAACCCAACTCGAGGGAGAGGGTCGATCTCCCAGGCCTAGTTGGGCCCACACAACACGTCCCATAACGCGAGAACTTCCAAAGCTGAAGGATTTTTCCGAGACCCGCCGAAACTGATTAAAATTTGGCACTCCGCGTTCCAACCGCGTCGAGGTTATACGCGTCATCCCCCCACCCCGGGAAAGCCGTCCATTGTCGGAAAATTCCTCAGTTTTGCAGCCCCACATGTCCGCACTGCCCCCACAAGGCAAGTTACTAAAATGCCCTCAGTTGGCGCTCTTCTTTCTCACGTTCACGCGGGCCTCTACTCTAGAGCGGGCCAATACAAGATAAAAAGTTCCAGTAGCTTGTCAAGGTGAGCAGCATCACAAATGTATTGCAAATCTATGTCCTGATTATACTAAGTAATTAACAAGTGCTTCCTCTAGGCACAAAAGAATGTTATCAAGGAATGCTAAGCTAGCGTGGAATCCATGTTTAATTACTGTCCTGATGGTAAAAAGAGTAGCATATTTTCATATTTAACTCACTGTGAGTCTGTGACTGTAAAGTAGGTTCCAGACTTCCATGTAGCATGGGCATTACCTGATTGACGTCAAAATGTTCTTTTTAGGTTAAGGTGGGTGGCTATGGGATTGTTTGGTTAATGACCAAAACGAGCAAGCCAAAATTTTGCTATAGCCAAAAACTAGGCAGCGCTAAATATTGACAAAAAGAATATTGTTTGGATCGTGGTCAAACCAAATTCTGGTGTTACAAATTTTTTTAGTAAGTTATTTCTTTGTCCTCGGATTGTCTACGTGTGATATTGGATTTCATTAGCATTACCCATTTTTGTGGTCGTCACCAAGTTTTTGTGGCAAACTAAACATCAGCCAATTTTCGTTGGCGTTATCAATATTTGATTTGGTTTTTAAAGGTAACCAAATACGTACACAAAACACAAATTATGCACACAAAAAGGAGTGGCTCGTATTACACAAATATTTTTAGAACGGTGATACACAGATCGTACATGTAAATACACAGATCGTACATGTAAATCCGCCAGCTGCTTCAAAAAATTAGAAGAGGCAGAGGGGCAGTTTGGAGAATTCAGGGTGGCGAAGGTAACGGCCACGCCGGAGCGGACGGAGGCGGAGATGTGCGCGTATAAAAATCCCACCGGACGCCACGCCACGGAACGCGCCCAGCCTCTTGCTCTGCTCGCTCGACGCTCCCCTTCTTCTTCGCTTCCGCTTCCAAGCCATTTCTTCCCAAGTTTCATTGCGCGGTGCCCCGATCCATCCTTCTCTGACCCGCGGTAGCGAGCACCAAACCCCGAGGACGAGCGCATGGCGGATCAGCTCACCGACGACCAGATCGCCGAGTTCAAGGAGGCCTTCAGCCTCTTCGACAAGGACGGAGATGGTAAATAAATCCCCCCCGCCGCCTCTTGCTACTCTCTTGGTTATGGTTCCGATCTCTGTTCTGCAGGCGCGATGCTTGCCTCTGCACAGTGGCATTGTCTCTGTCGTGCGGTGTGGTAGATCCGACCCAGATCTGGGCGCCATCTTGTATTCGTAGTGGCGATGTGGACCGAGCGCTATCTGCTGGGTTGACCATTTCACGGACAATCACATCTCGTCTTCTTGTGCTTGTTCCGATCACTCGGCAATCTCATCCTGTGTTTTACCATTTAGCTTTAGATTCGCTCGAACTACTTCGTTCTGCCATATAGCTTAACGAATTGCCCCCATTTGAGGTCCTATGACCATGATATTCTTTTCGGTAATTTTTGGAACTGGCGACACGAGGGCTTAGATTATCCAACGTTTTTTTTTGTGGAAAAAAAAATTATGTTAGAAGCCTACAGAATTTTGGCGCCCAGATTGGCTAAAATTATTATTTTTCCATGTAACGTTTAAAGTCAGTGGATAACTGCTTAGAACTTAGAAGCCATCCCTGTTTGAACATTGCACCCAAACTTATTCAAAATATTCTCAGCATTGTTCAAATAGGTTTATCTTGTCCAGAATAGATGCTTTTTTACTTGTTTAAAACTCACTTGTTTATACATGACCCATTACTGGCAGCAGCGATTTCTTTTCATATTTTCATAAGTTGATCTCCCATAATTGGATGCCTCAGTGAATCATTACATTTCTACTAGTTATAAGAATTGATTCCTGAATTGGTTGCCTGTATCTTGTACAGGTTGCATCACCACCAAGGAGCTGGGAACTGTCATGCGTTCGCTGGGGCAGAACCCAACAGAGGCCGAGCTGCAGGACATGATCAATGAGGTCGATGTTGATGGCAACGGCACCATCGATTTTCCAGAGTTTCTCAATCTGATGGCTCGCAAGATGAAGGACACTGACTCAGAGGAAGAGCTCAAGGAGGCCTTCCGGGTATTTGACAAGGACCAAAATGGCTTCATATCCGCAGCTGAGCTCCGCCATGTTATGACAAATCTTGGTGAGAAGCTAACTGATGAGGAGGTTGACGAGATGATCCGTGAGGCTGATGTTGATGGTGATGGTCAGATCAACTATGAGGAGTTTGTCAAGGTCATGATGGCCAAGTGATCCATCGAACCATACTCCAACGGCGGAGGAGATTGTGCATTGTATATTAGTTAAGACGCAACTCTTATCTCATCAATTTCCAGTGAAGCATCCCACTAGCTGTAGTTGCTAAAATGGACAACGCAGTTCCTGCTATGTTCTTCTCTCCAGTGTTTTCAGATCTCCTGTGTTTTATGTGAACTTGTAATGCTTGCCCTCCCTGGTGTGTCCTGATTGCAGTTGGGTCCATATGTAGTTATATTTTTATCACCAACTTATGGTTGACTCTTCTATTATCATGGATAGCCGATGCCTTTTTTTTTTTAATTTCCTGGATATTTTATTCGGTTTACAGATGTTATTGCTTCAGTGCAGAATTTATTCCGAATTGCAGAGGAAGGTTTTGTTGGTAATTGAGGGCTCTTTGGTAATTTCTCAATTAAGAAAAGAAGAAATATAAAAAGAAAGAAAAGAGAAGGGCCCACTAGTCATTGACTGAGGGGAGGGATAAGGTCTTTTGACCTTATCTCCATCCGGAGGTGGAAGGCACTGGAGCTTGACCTGGCCTTTGGCTGGCTCTTGCGCGAGCGACACTGGCATTGTGGGTGGCTTGGCGAGATGCACACCGGCCGTTGGAGGCGACAGCGCAGCTCCTCCTCTTCAAAATCTGGGCTGGCCTCTTCCTTTTCTGGACTGACCCAAAAAACAGTGAGAAGATCCCCTCCTCTTTTGTTTTCGTCTTCCTAATTTGATCTGGTCTTGAGGGTTGGAAAGTCGTTGGGTAGCCGGGTTCGATTCGACACGGTTCGGCGATATGGACTGGTTCTTTCCCTTCCTCCTGCGCATCCCAGGTTCCCTCTAGTTACCTCTTCTCGATTGAGGTTCGGGGAGGGTTAAGTTTTGCATCAATTGGAGGTGAGAACCGATTTAACCAGGCTTGATCTTGAGAAAGAAGAAGTCATTCGGTTTGGTGCTCCTTTGTGCTTTCGGCCGAAGCATCTTGTTGGTGGTCTTGTGCGGCATATTCCCTGTACCTCAACTTCGTATTTTTGGTGTGTCTCGAAATCACGGATTGGTATTGTATCTCCGACGACCTCGTTCGTTCTTCGTGGCACAGCAGGATGATTGGTTTTCTGAGACAGCGTGATTCGCGTGCCTTGCCCGGTTTACTGTTTGGTGGCTTTGAGTGCCACCGCATTCATGAGTATTGTTGTTTTTTTACTTTCGTATTACTTGGCATTGTGGGCTGTACTAGTAGAAATCTCAATTGTGATTAATTTGATTGATACTAGTACTGGGAGATAATGCTTAGTGATACCGTGGACTCGTTTTAATGCTTGATGAGGATGATTGTCATATAATAAATTGTTTTGATAGTTAGATCAGACTTGAGCCTATTGGTTTGCTTACTGTTTTCATTTCTATCTGTCAATGCTCTGCTGTTTTCAGTGGTTACATTAGTGTATACTGTATTGGATTGCTTATTGTGTTTGTGACCTTGTTGAACCTCTGTTGGTAGAAATCAGCAGATGCTGATTTGTAATTTCAGCTTTTGAACAGAGGTTTGTTCCTGTGTTTGCCGAAAGGCTGGAGTATTGAAAATTGGATTTTCAAGCACTGTCATGTTGGTTTGATCCTCTGTTAGACTGAAAAATAACTTGCTGTTTTGAGATAAGTCATGACATATTAGTAACACAGTATTTTGAGCTCAAAGTCTGATTTTTTAGTTGTCATATTCAATTTGTGAAGAGTATAGACATTAGTGGCGAGGAGGCCAAGATTTATCTTGTGCAACCCGACATCTGAGAGCAATAATCAAAATGTTAAATCTGAGCATTATGCTGATTTTAATTGTCCATATATTCTATGTTTTGAGTATATTATCATGTTTAAATGACATAGAGGATTTACTTGTTTATATGTTAATTTTGTCATTTAAAAGTTGCTGAAAATATGCTTTAAATATGATTAATACCACTAGAATTAATTAGGAAAAATTGGCTACAGGGCACTGCACATTCGCCTCATTTGCTAATGGACATCCAAAAATCGTGCTGCAGCCAGAAGACATCGCAAAAACGTGTAATTTTGCTGTAAGACACTGATCCCATTAAAATAATATATCCGAGTGATTTGGAGAGATAAACTTTGTAAAATATCCTCAATACCCTTAATGCACAGTGACTGGCTTGGCTCGGTCCGGTTCAACCATCTACAGTATCGGACTTTGGACCCACACGTCATACAAATTAATCTCAACTCCATCGCACCGCTCAGGCTCCTCGCGCCGCTCAGCATCTTCGCCGACGTCGTCGATCTCACGCTCCTGTGATGTCCGAACGCCATCGCAACAGCTTGATCTACCTAATACCACGTCAGACACGCCCTCGGTGGCGATCCTGGCGATCTCCGGCGGCCTCGTGCGGCTGCGGCCGCCGTTCACCTTGCGGTCGGCCTCCCCGGTGCCGACGGACATGACGAGGAGGTCGTTGATGTCGGCCGCGGCGGGGAACTCACGCCGGTTGTTGAGCACGTGGGTGATCGCCGCGGCCGTGGGGTTGCCCGGCGTGACGCCACGCCACCGCCGTGGCCGGTGCCACCGCCCAGACCGCACCTAACGGCGATGCCGCAAGCGCCAAGACACGTCGCGGCGCACACGCCACGCAGCCGGAAGTCGATGCCTGGCGCGCCTCCACAGCGCCCACGCGAGAAGAGGAACGACGTGGACCGGGCCGGTGAGCGAAGCGCGGCGGGTCAAGGCTGAGGAGCTGGCAGGCGGCGGCGGCCGGCAAGGATCGCCAGCATGGACCGGACCAAGACCTCGGGGAGCGGGAACGGCGGAGCGGCCACATGATTAGCGGCCACGTCACATGGGAGGTAGGAGCAGGGAGTAGGGCGGCGGCGTCATGGAGGGTGGTCGGCGGGAGCAAGCCCCATGGAGGGTCCTTGGGGAGAGAAGAAGTGAGATTGGGGAAGAAGATGAGCCCCTGTCTGTGTTCATCCGTGAGAAGGTAAAGAAAGAAGGAGGAAAGGGATTCGATTTGCAAAAGGAAGAAGATGAGGGTAAAATGGACTTTTCACCGTCTTTCTCTCTCCACTTCAGTCCGAAAATGATAAAATAGTGCCCTCAATGTCCTACGGCAAAATTACACCTTTTTGCGATGTCTTCTGGCTGCAGCACGATTTTTGGATGTCCATTAGCAAATGAGGTGAATGTGCAGTGCCCTGTAGCCAATTTTTCCAATTAATTATGAATATTTGCTAAAACTGCATTTTCTACAACAATTCTGAAAACCAATATTTCAATAAATGGCTTCTTCGTCTGATGTCGTTAATCCGGAAGTGTTTGACGGTACCAACTTTAAACGTTGGCAAGCTAAAACAAAACTTTGGCCGACTGACCTCAAACTCTTTTAGATCATTTCAAATCCTCCAATGTTCCCATTGGAAACCGCGTCTATGACACGGTGGGAGGATGCGAACAATTCGATCTTAGCTCGTTTGTTAGCCATCTTATCCAACCGAGTGTTCGACGTGTATGTTAACTTTAAGAATGCCAAGCAACTCTGGGACAAACTTGATGAAAAATATTCCAAATGGGATAATGGGAATGGGTCCTTTATAACTGCTACCTACTTGAACTTTAATATGGTTGAGGGGTGGTTGGTGATGGAGCAGCTCCATAAGCTACAACTCCATGTACGTGACTTAAGTCAGTACAACTGTGTTCTACCTGAGAAGTTTCAAGTGAATGTCATCTTGGCTAAGTTACCGCCCTCGTGGCGTGACTTTGTGATCGCTCATAGACATATAAAGGAGTGCTTGACTGTCAATGAGCTGTCAGCTGCTATTAATATCGAAGAGCGTGCAAGAGCCGATGACAGTACATGAAAGGCTCAAGTCCAGGCTCATTAGGTGGAGGTTAAGAGTGCTGGAGGCTTTGGGAAACAGAAGGTCAAGAATCAACCCTAGAACAAGCTTCAAGGAAAGACAATAAAGAAGAAGGAGAACATTGTCTGCTTTGTGTGTGAAGTGATTGGTCACAAAGCCAATCATTGCCACAATCATAAAGGCAATGGTCCTTCTCCTGGTCAGCATAAAGGCCTTAAGACCGAAGTAAATGTCACACTGGCTAGTTCCAGTTCTGAAGGGTATGTACCTCAGGCCTTTATGGCAAATCTATCTATTGATTGATGGATTGATACATGTGCTACTAGGCATATATGTGCTGATCAATCGTGTTTCTCTTCATTTCAGGGTGAAGGTGGTGGATCCATCCTGATGGGGACGGAGCCGCTACTACAGTACGTGTAGTATGTGCTCAAGCAACAAAGCTTGTGTTTGAGTCAAATAATATCATGTTGACCAGATTTGGTAATTTTGTGGGCAAATGCTATGATAGCGGAGGCATGTTCCTCTTATCTATTCTTGATTTCAATAATAATTTTTTTAATGTTTCCTATTGCAATAAAATTCATGATGATTGGCATTCTCGTTTATGTCATGTTAACTTTGAAGCCATTGTGCGGTTAAGCAAAATGAGTTTAATTTCAAGCTATAATTATGAGAAGCATTCTAAGTGTGAAGTGTGTGTGTGCAAGCAAAGCAACCCCGAAAAACTTTTCATAGCGTTGAAGGGCGAAGCACCTCTCCACTTGAGCTAATCTATTATGATCTTTGTGAAATAAATGGAATATTAACTAAAGGTGGCAAAAGTTACTTTCTAACTCTCATAGATGATGCGACTAAGTATTGTTACATTTACTTAAGTCAAAAGATGAAGCACTAGAACACTTTAAAATCTTTAAAGCCAAAGTGGAAAGACAACTAGAAAAGAAAATCAAATGGTTAAGGTCAGACCGAGGTGGTGAATACGTCTCAAATGGATTCTCTCAATTTCGCGAAGAAAGTGGAATAATTCATGAAATTACTCCACCGTACTCACCCTAATAGAATGGAATAACCAAAAGAAAGAACCCAACTATTTGTGACTTGGTTAATGCCATACTACAAAGTTTAGGTATATCAGACTATTGGTGGGGTGAAGTAGTTCTCACAGCTAACTATATCCTCAATAGGGTTCCACCTCGCAATCAGGAGGAAATACCTTATGAAGGATGGAAGGGGAGAAAACCTAACTTATCATTTTTTTTGAACTTAGGGATGCCTTGCAAAAGTGCATGTACCGTTACCGAAGAAAATAAAGCTTGGTCCTAAGACTGTTGATTGTGTCTTTCTAGGGTATGCTAAAAATAGCACAGCTTATAGATTTCTAGTGGTCAAATCTGAGGTGAGTGACATTGCTACAAATGTATTGATGGAATCTTGTGATGTGATATTCTTTGAACACGTGTTTCCCATGAGACCAAATGAAGTCATTGACTCTAATGGTTCATATGAACACTCTATTCTTTCTAGTGTGGATAACACCGCTCTAGAATTGGAGTTGAGGAGGAGTAAGAGGCAGAGGACTGAAAAGTATCTTGGCAATGACTATGTCACCTATGTCGTGCATGATGAACCTTGAACCCTTTCAGATGCATACGCATCCCCGGGTGTTGATTACTAGAAGGAAGCAGTCCGTAGCGAGATAGATTCCATCATAGCTAATAGAACGTGGGAGGTTACGAACCTCCCATCTGGATACAAACCAGTGGGCTGTAAATAGATCTTTAAAAGAAAGCGTAGACCTGATGGTACTATAGAAAAGTACAAGGCCCGGTTAGTGGTTAAGAGTTTCACACAAAAAGAAGGTGAAGACTATTTTGATACATACTCTCCTTTGGCTCATTTATCCACAATTCGGGTGCTTTTAGCACTAGCTGCTGCATACAAACTCTAAGTACATCAAATGTATGTAAAGGCCGCTTTCCTAAATGGAGAGTTGGATGAGGAGATTTACATGCAACAGCCTGATGATTTTATGGTTGAAGGGCAAGAGAATAAAATATGTTGATTGATTAAATCCTTTTATGGTCTAAAGAAAGCTCCCAAGCAATGGCACGAGAAAATTTGATAGTACTATGGCCTCGGTCGGCTTTTGTGTAAATGAAGCCGATAAATGTGTCTACTATCGGTTTAGTGGGGGTGAAGGTGTCATTCTGTATCTTTACATGGATGACATATTGCTTTTTGGGACCAACATGGATGCAATCAATAAAATAAAGTCTTTCCTCTTCCAGAATTTTGATACGAAAGATCTGGGTGAAGCTGATGTTATCTTAAACATCAAGTTTGAGAATGGAATTATTCTTTCACAATCCCATTATGTGGACAAAGTCCTAACCAGATTTGGATTCATGGACTATAAGTCAGCGGCCACACCGTATGATCCAAATGTTAAGCTACGTAAAAACACTGGACATGGAAAAGACCAGCTTAAATATTCTCAAATAATTGAACCCTTAATGTATCTAACTAGTGTAACATAGCACTAGAGAGGGTACTTAGGTACCTAAAGGGGACCACAAACTTGGGAATACACTATTCTGGCCATCCGGCAGTCTTGGAAGGATTCAGTGATACTAACTGGATTGGTGACTTAGATGACATGAAGGCTACGAGTGGTTATGTTTTCACTCTAGCAGGTGGGCTGTTTCGTGTAAGTCTTCAAAACAGACTATCCTTACTCGGCCCACCATGGAGGCTGAGCTGATAGCACTAGACTCATCGGCTGTAGAGATAGAATGGATTAGAGAACTCCTTTCTGATCTGCCTGTGTTGGAAAAGTCAATTCCAGCTGTATTAACCTACTGCGATAACCAAACCGTTCTGGTTAAGGCGAAGAGTAGGAAGGACAATATGAAGTCCTCAAAACATATAAAGAGATGACTTAAGTCAATAAGGCAAGCCAGAGAGATGGGTGTAATTTCTATGGAATACATTTAGTCTGAAAGGAACTTGGCAGATCCTTTCACCAAAGGATTGGTGTCACGACCCGGCCCAGGGCGCACCCGGGAGGTCCGCAAGGGACTTCCCAGGACGTCCCGAGAGGACATCCCGCTAGGACCTCCAGACCTCCCGAGAGGTCCGATAGACCACCCGGAGGTCTGGGGTCCCGACCCGAGGAGGTCGTTGGACCTCAGACCTCCTCAAGCACCACGCACCACTCGAGGGAGGCCCGAGAGGAGCCCACCCGAGGAGGTCGTGGGGCTTGAGGATAAGCCTAAAGTCCATTGCGATCCGAACTGATCCCCAGGGATCATCGACCAATTCTCACAGCAAGCAAGTGACAACAAAAGCATCCACATAACTTTATTAACAGCAAAAGGAGGTTTGATTACAAGGGTTGCTTACAAGCTCCAGCAACCGAGAGCACACAAACGCAGCGGAAAACAAAAGACATGGTCCACCCATTACACCACAGGTGACTGGCTGGAGGGCGCGGCCTAATTGAGTTAATCATCTTCATCATCAAAGGAGTCTTCATCTACTCAATTCATGAATCAAGCAAGAGTGAGCACAACAACTATGCTCGCAAGTTACACCCGTCAATTAACAGAATGATATGCATAGAGATATATCAAGGGAAAGCATATCAGGGTTGTTTTGCATAAAGCCAATTTTATTTCAAATACAATTATTAATGTTTCAAGGCAGGTTACAATAGATAAAATTTATTTTTGCAAATCTATTTTCAGTTGGATAACATTCATCATAAGGATGGTGAAGGATACCCTTCTGCACAAGGCTCCCCGCCCAAACCCAAATTGGTTAAGCCACCAAAACCAGCGCCAATATTCCTTTTGAAAACCAAAACCAAGAGCTAACTTTGAGTGACATTGCCAGCATGTCCATAACCGTGGACACGGCTATTCGAATATATTTACACTCTATAAAGGTTGTACACTTTACCCACATGACATGAATTCTCTAGTTTGCTTGGCATCCGTCGATACCACCTCACACTTCTTTTGGTGAGAGGTCTAGAGCACATGACAAGGCCTTTACAATGCATTGCTCCACCGTAGTCCACCCCCATTAAGGTTTCGCAGATCCCCCCTTTGGATAGAAACCCGCCGGGTTAATGGGGTGCCCCCTCTTATGCCAGGTGGGACTACAACTAGTCATAACATGACAAACCCACCGCATCCACAGAATGAACCACGATAGAGTTTTGCAAATTAATTAACCAGGTCCCACGCCCCACACTGGAGACATGTGGTTGCACAATTTTGGCATAGCCCATTATAGGCTTAGCAAGTGGTGTCTCAAAGACCGGTCCTCAACCGACTTGGGCGACAAACCTCAACCCTGGGGCATCGGATCACACGACCCCCGTGCATAGACATGCACCAACCAAACAACCAGCTTCGCCCAAGTCAAATCCATTTTTCATTTACTTTGCTTTTCAAACCTCCATGGCACACCAATGCCATGGCTATTTGTAAAACCCCATGACACACCAATGTCATGGCCGGAGTCTCCATGGCACACCAATGCCACGGCCCAAATTCTTTGATTAAGTGATATTTTTGGTCAAAACTCCCCAAATCAAGATTTTGGTCTAAGCAATACTAAGCATTCCATTTTTCAAGCGCTACGGGTCCTCACTATTGCAAGAACTAGGTTTTATCTAGGGTGACAATGGGGTTGATTCAACATGGACAGTGGTCATACCAAGCAGTAGACATAGCTATGAATTTAAAGGTAGGCATTGAAATATCTTAGTGAAATAAGCATGCATACATCTTTGAGAACGACATAAGTAACTTGAAGTATTGGGTGCAACATGATCAAGAGTGTAACTTGCCTTGCTCAAAGTCTTGAGCTGCTCGGGCTCCCCACGGTCTTGACAATCTACACGTGAAAACCAAATAACTCAAACAAAGTTCAAACAAGATCCAAAGAACTCCAAATAAGCTTAGATACAAAACCAACAGAGATGATGGAAGGTCAAGAGGAGGTCCAACGAGCTTGTTGGAGGAGGACCAGAGAGTCAAGAGAGGAGGTCCATGAACTTGTTGGAGGAGGTCTAAGGTAGACTCGGTTGAGACAGAGAGGAGAAATGGAGAAGAAAGTGAGAAAGGAGGGCTTCCCAAACTATATATAGTGGAAGCCAAAGCACATGACCGAGGATAGGGTCAGGGAGTTAGTAAATAGGGACAAGGGAGTAGGCAAGGAATGTGACAATCGGTATGATATGGGTGCGGCAAAGGTGAGATCATTTAATGTGATACAACATGCATTAAATGTCATGGAGACTTCCTTGCCTAAGGACACATCAAAGGTAAAGGAAGCTGGGTGTGGATCGCGAAGGGGTAGCTAAGACCATGAGAGGAGGTCCTGCAATGGCCTAGAGGAGGTCTTGCAAATGAATCAAGGGGAGATCCTCACCCACCGGGAGGTCCTGACGGTTGGATCTCCAAAGGGGAGGTCCAAACGGTCAAGATTAAGCGCACCAGAGGAGGTCCGCAAGGGCAAGGAGGAGGTCCTCACCCGCAAGGGAGGTCCTGACGGTTGTATCTCCAAAGGGGAGGTCCAACGGTCAAGATTAAGTGCACCAGAGGAGGTCCGCAAGGGCAAGGAGGAGGTCCTCACCCGCAAGGGAGGTCCTGACGGTAGGATCTCCAAAGGAGAGGTCCAACGGTCAAGATTAAGCGCACCAGAGGAGGTCCGCAAAGGTAAGAGGAGAACCTCACCCGCAAGGGAGGTCTAGAACCATAGGATCAAATCCAGGGGAGGTCTGAATGGTTAGGATTTCCAAGGGGAGGTCCTAACGACCGGATCTGCCAAAAAGGGGGAGGTCTGGACAGCCAAGATTTTCAAAGGGGAGGTCTTGACGGTCCAGATCCACAAGAAGGAGGTCTGGACGGTTAAGATCTCCAAGGGGGAGGTCTTAATGGTCCCGATTTATAAGGAGGAGGTCTGGGCCGTTGGATTTCGATCGGACCGTCCAAAATGGTTGGGACGTTCGGACCGCCCGAACGTCACAACAAATCGGACCGTCCAATGAAGATCTAAGGGCTCAGATAAGGTGGGACGTTCGGACCAACAGAGCTAGCGCTGGATCTCAGCCTTAGAACTAAATCGGGTGGTCCAAAATGGTTGGAACGTTCGGACCGCCCGAACGCCACAGCAAATCGGACCATCCAATGAAGATCTAAGGGTTCAGAGAAGGTGGGACGTTCGGACCATCCGAACGTCCGACCAAGATCAAACCGTCCAATGCAAATCGGACGACTCACATTCGATAGGGGTGGAAATAGATAGGGAGGAGATCCTGGAGGACCTGGGGAGGTCCTGAAGGACACGGAGAGGTCCAATAAAGGTAAGGGGAGGTCCTAGAGGACATGGGGAGGTCCTGAAGGACGCGGAGAGGTCCAATAAAGGTAAGAGGAGGTCCGAAGAAGCGGCAGTACCGCATGGTGCGGGTGGTACTACTGGCCGGTATCAAGGAACCTCGAGAGAAGGTTTCAAGGTTACAAGCAACGAATGAGGTCCAAGCATTTGGGAGGTCTGGACCCAAGGAGGTCTGGACCAGAGGAGGACAACACAAAGGAGGTCCGGACCTTTGGATCCAAACGAAGGAGAGGTCTGGGCCACTAGATCCTAGACAAAGGGAGGTCTAGGCCAGAGGTGGGTAAAAGATGGACAGAGAAGGGAAGATCTTCAAAACTCCAACAACTCAACAAACCAACAAGGAACTTTAGTTGAAGTTTGAGTTAGTCAACTTAAATCCATTATGAAATTTCAGGTTAAGCTTTGAATTCTTATCAAAACAAAATGGTTCTTTTTATTTTAAATTTTTTTCAAAAAGACTCTGAAAACCACCTCATGGTTGTAAGTCTTTCTATGACCATGGTATAGTCGTAAGCTTCTCTACGACTATCGTGTAGTCGTAAGATCTTCTATGACTCACTCGGCTTCGACCAGCCTGGCTTTGACAACCTTGTTGATAAGGCTTGCTCACCTATGGGCCTAATCAGTTAGGGAGTATTATGCGCTGTGTTTAACACATGTGGTATTTAATATACGTTGTTACTCTCTGTGAGTAAATGCATAAATCACTTGTCTCTGACAACAACCGCTTGATAACTTGGGGGTGCTACGTCCTTAACGATAATTGCAATCAAGTGGTTCATCATTTGGAACGTTGAGGTGCCTATTCACTTGGAGAAACTGCCACTCCTTCATACACTATATAAAGGCTGAAGTCAGAAGACAGAAGGAGGGATCGATCAGGAGCGCAAGACATTAGGCATTAGTCTTCCTCTTTGATTGTAATCATCACACTCAATACAATCAGACAGGAGTAGGGTTGTTATTCTCTCCGGAGAAGGCCTAAACCTGTATAAAATCCATGTGTCATTCTCTGCATAGGTTTAGTCTAGGAGACCCCCCGAATCAAACAATCATACATAAGATCGGTTCTAGATCACCGACAGTTGTTGGCGTCGACCGTGGGGACTCTCCGGTGATTCCTTGTCAATAAATTCTCTTTTTTCCTAATGATTCCATGGTAGGAGAGTGGAACAAGGAGAATTGGTTCGACTTGGCTGACTACGCAGACATCGACATGGATGCTAGCTTCGACTACGAGCCGAGTATCATTTCATCCGATGGCAATGTTGTCTCCAGAGATCATTCACCATATCTAGGAGACCATGCCACTGATGGAGCTGAGGAGGGGTCCTTTTCCCCCACAACAGTACGTCCAACTGAGGGACCAGTTTTCTCAAAGGGCAAGTGTCGACGATCGAGTCGCCGATCTTACGAAATGAAAAGAGGAAAATGACAGAGAGTTCTTGGGAGAGAATGGGACTGCTCTTTATTGATATGAACTGGCTATTACAGGGGGTGCCTTTGACAAGGCGGTGGACTAATCCTAATTACACTAAGTGTAATGCTTGCTATGCTATTAAAATCCAATCATCTATTGATATTCTGAATTGGATTCGATCTCCCCTTCTGCCACTTGTGTTCTTCTTTAAGTAGTTGACGAAGTGGCGACAGTTACTCCTGGAAGTGGCGCCTGTTGGGAAGTGACATGTCCGGTCGGAAGGAGGCAATGGTTGACAGAGTATCAACCGTTCGACGGTTGTGTGCCTATGAGTCACACAACCGTAAGGTGGTTGTTGTCAGTGTCTTTAGAGTTTAGATTATGAAACGTCGCGTGGTATGGACCAAACATGACATGTGTTCCATTCATCACACGGTATGGAAAATACCCAGAGTCAGATCCAGATGCCAGTTCATTGCTTCTACGAGCAGTCATCTGGTCGGGGACTGGGTATAGGCCCTCGTCTGACCAGGGTATCCTTGGAATAACCTCTGGAATCCTTACGACCACAGAGGTCATGAGCCTTAGGGGTTACGACCATGAAGACATATGGCCTTTTATTATGTATTAAAGTAATACGTCGATAGTTTAATCCTCGTCAGCAAGGGTCCATCCGACCACAATCAAAACTGCACCAAGACAGGTTCACAGCATGACGAGGGTTCTCCCTCCGAATGTTCGAGTCCGACTAAGGCAGTTTGACCAGGCGAGGCAAGTTCTAGAAGCTATCATTCCGGGACTCCATCAGCATCTGGTGGTCGTAACTCTGCGGTTACCCTTGCAAAGGATATGGGGGAGCACCTTGTTCCTACGAGTTCGATCACACGTTCGTAGAGCTCACCAGCGGACACAGACAGTTATAACCCAGAGTTTCCCTTCTTAGAGGGGTTTACTCCAAGTCGTCAGACGGTGTCATTTGACCACTCTTCAAGCCAGGAGGCCTGAAGCGCAAGTGGAGATCATATATAGGAGGTCTTCACCCTTCCCTCATATCATGATCTCTCTCCTAGAAGCAAGCCCGAGGATGCTTCCCGCCGATCACACCCTACGACCCATCGTAGCAATGATGAGGATGCCTTCGGCAATGAACGGGATCAGCACTCTGATGAGCATGGGAGAAATCCTCGAAATAATAGCACTCCATTAAGGCAAACTCAAGGGTCAGATGTGGATGATCCTGAGACAATCCGAAGTAGAAGAACTGCGGCTCAGAGAAGTTTGCCTGGATGCGTTCAATATCAGTCGGAGGAAACTCGGGAACTCCAGCACATAAATGATCTGCGCGAGAATCCAACTCAAGTACTCGCACGAGCGCCAGGGTACGACCTCTTTGCTGAAGAGATCGCGCGAAGGTTTTGAAGCACGATGGCAAGACTTGAGCATCCTCCCCGGCATCATTCTAGAAGTCGTAGCAGTATGACTCCGTCGACCACCAGTCGTTCGAACAACTTGCCTCATGGAGATCGGCGCGACAACAGGTTACGCCGTTCTCCTAACCTTAACTCTAGTTAGAGAAGAGTTCTTCGAACGTCTGACAATCGACAAGCTCCCAGGGGAGATTATCGTTCACCACTCTGACCTAGAAATCTGTAACGGCAGATGGAATATGAGTATTACCCTCGTATGACTGAGACCTATCATAGGTCGGGTCCACCTACGATCTGGTATCGTCGTTTACGATCACTTAATGATATCAACCCATCTTTTCTACAAAGAAGACAGTATCGTGTCATTACTAGATGTCGGGCGTTCTCTCCTGATCTCTGAGCTGTTCGTTGGCCGTCGCGGTTTCGACCGGTGAACATGGAGAAATTTGATGGATCACGGAATCCCATCGAATTCCTACAAATCTACACAACCGCTGTCCGAGCAGCAGCAGGAGGAGAGCACATTATGGCGAATTACCTTTCAATTGTGCTCAAAGGGTCCACTCGATCATGGTTGTTAAATCAGCTACTCTAGTCGATCGATTTATGGTAGCACCTCTGTGACTTATTGTTGGCCAACTTCTAGGGAACCTACAATCGTCCTAGAAAGGAGGACGACCTACACAGGATGAGACAAAATGACCACGAGACCTTACACCAATTCACCAGGCGCTTTAGTCAGGTTCGCAATTTGATTCCAAAGATTTCTGACTCATATGTTATCAGAGCCTTTAAGTAGGGAGTTCGTAGCAGAAGAATCATAGAGGACATCATTTTGAATCCTCTGGCTACTGTCGCTGAGCTCTTCGAGATAGCCGATCGATATGCGACTGCTGCTGAAGCAGTCGAGTGGAAGAAAACCATCAATCGAGATGACAAAACTCTTTAAGAAGCGGGCGAAAGCAGCAAAAAGAAGGATAAGAAGGCCAAGAGATCCAAGAACAAGACGAAAGGTCAAGAGCCTTAAGCCAATAGTTATAAGGAAGTCTTGGCTGTAAGCGACAAGGAGTCTCGAAGATCCAAGCCATACTCCGAATGGGACAAAGGTAAGCATCCCGAGCGGAAGAACGACAAGCCCAGGTGGTATCCTTTCCACAAAAAGGAAGGATATGACCTTCGCAACTGCCAGGTTTTCTAAAGAAAACTTGAGGACTACTACACCGACAAATGACCACTTCCTACACTCGAAGAGGTAGGACAAACGAGTGGTCGAAAGCAGTCGGACGACGAGGAGGAGATGTCGTTCCAGGATTCGAAGCACACCATCGACCACATATTTAGGGGATCTTCGGTATACGAGTCAAAGTGACAACTCAAGGCCGTTGTACAGGAGGTAAACTCCATTGACCCTCCTCTTGTCGATAAAATGCCGAAGTGGTCGGAGGTCACTATCTCCTTTGAGAAAAATGACTGTCCAATCCCTTCCACTCGACCCGGTCGGTTTCCGATCGTAGTCGAGCCCACCATCAACAACTGTCGAGTAAATCGAGTGCTAGTTGATGGTGACAGTTCATTAAACATTTTATTTACCAGTGCCCTGGACGAGATGCAAATACCTCAGACCAGAATAAAACCTGTATGATACTCTTTTCATGGGATCGTACCAGGTTCTTCAGCCAAACCAATTGGTCAAGTTTTTCTGCCTGTAACGTTTGGTTCTCCAAGCAACTTCAGGACAAAAAATCCCCTTCGATGTGGTCGATTTCGACACGGCGTATAATTCCATACTCGGACGACCAACTTTGGCACGACTCTTAATGACTGCTCATTACGGGTATCAATGTCTTAAGATACCATGTCCCAAAGGAGTGATCACAGTAGGCTGTGACAAGAAGATGACGCTTACATGCGACCCAAAATCTCTCGAGATGGTTGGCTAGATACCAACTCGAGAAGCAAGCAAGGGGCAGCCTTCGACCAAGCAGTCAAAGCCTAAAGCTATGCCAAAGCCGAACGATCAAGTCAAGGAAGTCCCTCTGAATCCAGAGGAGTCCTCGAAGACTGTTCGCATCGGGGTTACTTCCGACCCCAAATAGGAAGACACCCTCATCACTTTTCTTCGAGCTAACGCAGATGTCTTCGTGTGGCAAGCATCCGACATGCTCGGAGTCCCCAGGGAAGTGATCGAGCACATGCTAGCTCTATGGCCTGACAAGAAACCCGTAAAACAAAAATTACAGAGATTTGCACCTGATCGATGAGACACCATCAAATCAGAATTGGACAAGCTACTTAGAGCAGGCTTTATAAGAGAAATCGGTCACCCAGAGTGGTTGGCTAACCCTGTAATAGTTAGATAGTCTAATGGTAAGTGGCGTATGCGTGTAGACTTTACTGATCTTAATAAAGCTTGTCCATAAGATGATTTTTCTTTACCTCATATCGATCAGTTGGTTGATTCTATTACTGGTTGTGAAGTATTAAGTTTTCTAGATGCATACTCTGGTTATCATCAGATTAGTATGTGTTCAGGTGATGAAAAAAAGACTGTATTTATTGCACCATTTGGAATATTTTGCTATGTCAAAATGCCATTTGGTCTAAAAAATGCTGGCGCTTCTTTTCAACGCTTGATGCAAACGACTTTTTCACCTCAACTAGGATGAAATTTGGAAGCCTATGTTGACGATCTAGTCGTAAAAAGCATCAAGCGACTTAATCATATTTCTGACTTGCAAAAAACATTCAACAACCTCAGAAAACACCGTTTGAAACTCAATCCTAAAAAGTGCGTGTTTGGAGTTTCTTCAGGAAAATTGCTTGGATTCCTTGTCTCTGCACGAGGAATCAAAGAAAATCCTAAAAAGATAAAGGCCATTAAAACAATGTGCCCTCCGACCACGAAGAAAGAAGTCCAGAAACTCACAGGGTGTATGACGGATTTAAGTCGTTTCATCACACAATTGGGAGAAAAATGCCTTCCTTTCTTCAAACTTCTAAGAAAGCATGTAGGTTTCGAGTGGTCAGAAGAGGCAAACACGGCCTTTGAGGATGTCAAGAGGTATCTTACGAGTGCTCCTGTTTTGATTTCTCTGAAACCAAAAGAAATGCTCTTAATTTATCTAGTTACCACGCCAGAGGCAGTGAGCGCAATACTGGTCGCAAAACGTGAAACTTCCAACGACTACTTTACTACGTAAGTGAAGTTTTACACGGGCCTAAGGAGCGATACCCTCAGTGTAATATCCTAAAATTTGGTTTGTGTTTCAAATGTTTAAAAGTGTGGGATCTTCAAAAACTTTTTGTTGAAACTCTTAAGTGTGCACTTGGTTTCTAAAATTTGCTTTGAAATTCAAACTTCCGGCTTGAAATCTAGTTTCTTTGTGATTCCAGAAAAATGCTTGTATAAAAGTCTCTGGAAATAATTTTGTAAAATACTATATTATTTATCATGAATTAATAAATTTTTCACAAATTTTTAGAAGTTAGTTTGACCTCACTAAAATCCTAACCAAGTCACTAGTGCAGATTTGGAAAGGAAATTATTTTAGCCAAATTATTTGCAGGAGGAACTCTTCTCAGCAATGTTCCCCACGAAGAAGAGGCTGTCGTCCAGTAGAACCACTTCTTCTTCCATCCCGACCGAGGTTCATGGGAGTCGAATCCCAGGAGGAACTCTTCTCAGCGATGTTCCCCACGAAGAAGAGGTTGTCGTCTTGGGTTGTCGTCCAGTAGAACCACTTCTTCTTCCATCCCGACCATGATGACCGGGTGAACATCTGAATGTACTCCTTCAACTTCCCGTCGTCGAGCTTCAGACCTCAGCTATTGACGATTCTAGCATGTCTGCTTATCCCGTAGTCGTACCGGAAGAGCTCCAAATTTGGTAGAATCCCTAGGTAGGCCTCGCACAGATACACAAATGCTCTCAACATTGTGATGGAATTGAGAACAAGATTCACCAATTCCACCCCAAAGTGAGCAAGAACAAGTGCGAGGAAAGGATGAGCAGGTAACCAAAGGCCACATTCACAATATGCTTGGAATACTAGAATGGTGTCATGTTTGCTTGAAGGCCAATGCTGCCCAGCAGCCTCGGTCCACTTCATGAACTCCTTCGAGATCTTCTCAATGGCGACCAAGGAGTTCATTTTTGTCATATCCATCTCCGACTCAGCCCACTTGGAAATGGTTCCAACCATCTTCTCTGAGTAAGGTTAACTTGGATTTGGAAAGGCTTTGAGGAAGATTTCGACTTGGTTGGCGGCAGAGAGAACAAGAGCTTGAGGAACAGGTGAAGCGAATGGAGAAAAGTAAAACCCTAAAGTCATGCCTCCTGTGGTAAGTCTTTATAGCCGCACGCTTGAGTTAAAGATCATGGGAACTCGACGGTTACCACCTCTTCGGGAACTGCTCCAACAGACAGGTCTGTGAGAGTCGCTTGAGATTCTTTAATGTGTCTATTCAGGAAAAGCGATTATGTCTTTACAACTCAAGTGAAATAACCTCCTTGACCAAGTCGATTTCTGGTCAAATGAAATACCAATCGGAAAGGTTTTGCTTCCGACCACTATTCTACGACTCCTTTACCATTTAGGGAAAATTGGCTACAGGGCACTGCACATTCGCCTCATTTGCTAATGGACATTCAAAAATCGTGCTGCAGCCAGAAGACATCGCAAAAACGTGTAATTTTACTGTAAGACACTGATCCCATTAAAATAATATATCCTAGTGATTTGGAGAGATAAACTTTGTAACATGTCCTCAATACCCTCAATGCATAGTGACTGGCTTGGCTTGGTCCGGTTCAACCATCTACAGTATCGGACTTTGGACCCACACGTCATACAAATTAATCTCAACTCCATCGCGCCGCTCAGCATCTTCGCCGACGTCGTCGATCTCATGCTCCTGTGATGTCCGAACGCCATCGCAACAGCTTGATCTACCTAATACCACGTCAGACACGCCCTCGGTGGTGATCCTGGCGATCTCCGACGGCCTCGTGCGGCTGCGGCCACCGTTCACCTTGCGGTCGGCCTCCCCGGTGCCGACAGACATGACGAGGAGGTCGTTGATGTCGGCGCGCGGGAACTCACGCCGTTGTTGAGCACGTGGTGATCGCCGCGGCCGTGGGGTTGCCAGCGGACGCCACGCCCACCGCCGTGGCCGGTGCCACCGTCGAGACCGCGACTCAACGGCGATACCCGCGCCACGACGCGTCGCGCGCACACGCCACGCAATGGAAGTCGACTGCTGGCGCCTCCACGCGTCCACGCACGAGAAGAGGAACGGCGTGACCGGAGCCGGCGAAGCGAGGCAGCGGCCGGGCAAGGCTGAGGAGCGCCATGGCGGCAAGGCCGGCCGGCAAGGATCGCCAGATGGACCGGACCGAACCTCGGGGAAGCGAAACGGCGGAGCGGCCATGATTATTAGCGCCGGCACAAGGAGGTAGGAGGAGCAGGGAGTAGGGGCGGCGGCGTCATGGAGGGTGGCCGTGGAGCAAGCCCTATGGAGGGTCCTTGGGGAGAGAAGAAGTGAGATTGGGGAAGAAGATGAGCCCCGCATGTTCATCCGTGAGAAGGTAAAGAAAGAAGGAGAAAAGGATTCGGTTTGCAAAAGGAAGAAGATGAGGGTAAAATGGACTTTTCACCATCTTTCTCTCTCCACTTCAGTCCAAAAATGATAAAATAGTGCCCTCAATGTCCTACGGCAAAATTACACCTTTTTGCGATGTCTTCTGGCTGCAGCACGATTTTTGGATGTCCATTAGCAAATGAGGTGAATGTGCAGTGCCCTGTAGCCAATTTTCCCTAAGTTATTTTCACTTGAGGCTGGAAATTCATATTAATCGTCATTTAATTATTTATCTGTAATTCATATTATAGATAGCAATATCTTTAAATTATTTGCAAGTATACCCCTTACCATTCGTAAGGGAGAAGCTTACCCAAGTGGTTGTAAGTCTTGCTACGATCACCCCCTAGTCGCAAGCTTTCCTACGACTAGTCTCTAGTCGTAAGCTTTCCTACAACTAGCCTTAGGTTGTGAGTCTTATTTACGAGCACCTTGTGGTCGTAAGTATCTCCACATCCTAGTCGGTTACGACTACCTTATATCAATGGAGTATACAAACATGTGGGCCCAGTCGATTGAGGAGTCTTATACACCACGTTCAACCTACGGGGCAGTTAACGTACGCTATTATTCTTCGTGAATAACTGCATATTTTATACCTCTGTCTCTGACAATAACTACCTGGCGACGCGGGGAAGTTATCTTTTTGACAATAACCTCCACCAACGATTCATTATGTGGAACGTTGGGATGCCTCTTGGCTTGGAGGAACTACCACCTCTCAATGCACTATATAAAGGATGAAGTCAGTATTCAGAGGGGCGATCAATCGATCAGGAGCACAAGACAATAGGCTTTAGTCTTCCTCTTGATTGTAATCAACACACTCAATATAGCCACACAGGAGTAGGGTTGTTATTCTCCCTGGAGAAGGCCTGAACCTATATAAAATTCCTGTGTCATTCTCTGCGTGGTTTTACCTCTAGGAGTTCCCCCGAAACAAAAATCATACATAAGTTCGGTATTAGATCCCAACAAGTATGATCGTGAGGTCGCGATCAAAGGAAGACAAGGGTATACTTTCTTAAGTACTCATGAGCTAGATACGGGGACATGACCATAACATCCCAACCTGAGAGGGAAAAAGGGCAAGCCGTCCAGTACAACATGTAACTCGGGCAAAAATTCTCATGCCAAGGCATTAGATCAAGGCGAAGTCCTCCTTTGTCTGTGCAGAGTCGTAGTCCTTGTTGCTAGGCTTTGGGTTCAAACCCGCAAGGTACCCATCGTCGAACAATTGTATATTAAACAAGACTTCGAGCATCTTTTATCAATTTGATAAATTGGTGAGGACTGTTGTTAATTGATGGCTCTTTGGTAATTTCTCAATTGAGAAAAGAAGAAAAAGAAAAAGAAAGAAAAGAGAAGGGCCCACTGGCCATTGACCGAGGGGAGGGATTAGGTCTCTGGACCTTATCTCCATCTGGAGGTGGAAGGCACTGGGCTTGGCCTGGCCTTCGGCTGGCTCTTGTGAGGGAGACACGAGTGTCGCAGGCGGCTTGGTGAGTCGGCCATTGGAGGTGGCAGCGCAGCTCCTTCTCCTCCTCCTCTTCAGAATCCGGGCTGGCCTCTTCCTTTTCTGGATTGATCCAGAAAAACAGTGAGAATATCCCCTCCTCTTTTGTTTTCGTCTTCCCAATTTGATTGGTCTTGAGGCTTGGAGAGCTGCTGGGTGGCTGGGTTCGATCCGGCACGGTTTGGCGATAAGGACTAGTTCTTTCCCTTCCTCTTGCGCATCCCAGTTTCCTTCTGGTTACCTCTTCTCGATTGAAGTTCAGTGAGGGTTAAGTTTTGCAAATATTGGAGGTAAGAACTGGTTTAACCTGGCTTGATCTTGAGGAAGAAGTCATTCGGTTTGGTGCTCCTTGGTGCTTTCGGCCGGAGCATCTTGTTGATGGTCTTATGCGGCATATTCCCTGTACCTCGACTTCGTGTTTTTGTTGTGTCCCGAAATCACAAATTGGCATTGTATCTCTGACGACCTCGTCCGTTCTTCGCGGCACATCGGGGCGATTGGTTTTTTGAGACATCACGATTCGCGTGCCTTGCCCGATTTACTGTTCGGTGGCTTTGAGTGCCATCGCATTCGTGAGTATTGCTGTTTTTACTTTCGTATTACTTGGTATTGTGGGCTGTACTAGTAGAAATCTCAATTGTGATTAATTTTATTGATACTAGTACTGGGAGATAATGCTTAGTGATACTGTGGACTCGTTTTAATGCTCGATGATGATGATTGTCATATAAGAAATTGTTTTGATAGCCAGATCAGACTTGAGCCTATTGGTTTGCTTACTGTTGTCATTTCTATTTGTCAATGCTCTACTGTTTTCAGTGGTTACATTAGTGTATACTGTATTTGATTGCTTATTGTGTTTGTGACCTTGTTGAACCTCTGTTGGCAGAAATCAGTAGATGCTGATTTGTAATTTCAATTTTTGAACAGAGGTTTGTTCCTCTGTTTGCCGAAAGGCTGGAATACTGAAATTGGATTTTCAAGCACTGTCATGTTGGTTTGATCCTCTGCTAGACTGAAAAATAACTTGTTGTTTTGAGCTATTTTGAGATAAGTCTTGACATATCAGTAAAGCAATATTTTGTGCTCAAAGTCTGTTTTTTTTAGTTGTCATATTCAATTTGTGAAGAGTATAGACATTAGTGGCGAGGAGGCCAAGATTTATCTTGTGCAGTCCGACATCTGAGAGCAATAATCAAAATATTAAATCTGAGCATTATGTTTATTTTAATTGTCCATATGTTCTATGTTTTGAGTATATTATCCTGTTTAAATGGCATGGAAGATTTACATGTTAATTTTGTCATTAAAAGCTGTTGTAATTATGCTTTAAATATGATTAATACTGCTAATATTAATTCTGAATATTGCTAAAACTGTATTTTCTACTACAGGTTTTATCTGGATATATAACGTGAATTGAATTTGAAATACAGCTAAAGCCAAAAAAAAAAAAAAATCCGTCTTGTCTTTTGGTGCTGCCGGGTAGGTTGCAACTAACAGTTGTTGGATGATAGCAACAGGCGGCCTTTGAGTAGTAGGTAGCAACTACCACATATGCTCCTGGCCTTCTTAAGGCCTGAAGTTTCTTGTGTTTTTGTGAATGCATGCTCTGCTTGGAACAGTAGAGCACATGGAGCAGGACAAGAAAGTTAAGGTGCTGTGCCTGCACGGCTTTCGGACAAGCGGGAGTTTCTTGAAGAAGCAGATCAGCAAATGGCACCCTTCCATCTTCCAACAATTCGACATGGTTCTTCCCTGGACTCGTAGAGCACCTTTAATTGTTTTGCCTTTGCTTTGGTTCGCTCTTGGCATATTTTTTTTCTTCTGGTTTTCAGGTCTTCCCTGATGGCATCTTCGCAGCTGGAGGGAAATCAGAGATAGAGGGCATATTTCCCCCACCATACTTCGAGTGGTTTCAGTTCAACAAGGTAACTGCTTCATATGGAATCCAAACTGAAATCATCACTTCCAAATTCCATCGGCATTCTGAGCTTTGAGTAATACTTCAGCTTCGGTTTGGTTGCCATCCTTACAAACCCTCTGCCTTAGCTATTCATGCCAAAGATGGGCACACCCTATTTTCTTTCTTTTGTGCTATACTGCCATAAAGACCTTCGCATTGCATGTTTGCCTATACAGGAATTCACCGAATACACAAATCTGGATGAATGCATTTCATATCTATGCGATTACATGGTGAAAAAT
Organism: Phyllostachys edulis; assembly: GCA_036346405.1. NCBI lineage: Eukaryota > Viridiplantae > Streptophyta > Magnoliopsida > Poales > Poaceae > Phyllostachys > Phyllostachys edulis. Next base: position 68,898,254 of record CM070558.1, on the reverse strand, counting down.
GGACCTTTTGACGGCCTGCTTGGATTCTCCCAGGTAAAAAGTGGAAACCTACATCACTTGAGACTTGAGAGACATAATTTGGGAGATACTATTGTGTGTGAGTTATTATTATCTGCATACAAACTAGAAATCTAGGCCCAAGCACTTGCATATGAAATCCAAGAGAAGTGCATTTAACTGTCACCTTTTGAGGTGCTGTAACTTGAATTCAGTTCATGAGCAACACGGGGTTCTCAAAGTTTATCTGAACCTTTTTCTGTGAGTTAAAAACGCAATCGTGTCTTGCAGTTCATCTATTAATTTGTCTCTCTTTCCAGGGTGCAACACTTTCAGCCCTTTTGATAGGCTACCAAGCACAGGTACACTTGTACTCCTAAATTCTGAAAAAGTTTTTGAATTGTAGAGATAATACAATATTAAGAGTACAATGCACTATGTTTGTGAATCTTAATAAATCGACTGTGGCATGAAGCTCTCATTTTAAAACAGGTCAGTCCTCATGATCTAGCATATCAGTTGGTAGTTTTGAGTTTTGGGTACTAAATATTATTAGAGATCTCAGCCCCATCCTGACAGAATATAAAATTTGTGAATTTTAGTAGTCACGCATGTCGTACTGTTTAAGCTAACTGTTATACTAACAAGCATTTACTAGAACATGGAAACCTAAGCCTGAAATTTGGTTCCATGGAAGACGTGCTCCAAACCATATGCAATTTCGGCTTCGATGTGGACTCTGACTAAGCTGAATGGTTTAGGGTAAGGTGCTGAATGATCATCCACCAATTAAGTTCATGGTCTCAATATCTGGGAGCAAGTTCAGGGACCCAAGCATCTGCAGTGTGGCCTATAAGGACCCGATCAAGGCGAAATCAGTGCATTTCATTGGAGAGAAGGACTGGCTCAAAGTACCTTCCGAGGAGCTGGCTGCTGCCTTTGATGACCCTCTCATCATAAGGCATCCCCAGGGCCACACTGTCCCTAGGCTTGGTTTGCACTCTCCGCTGTCTTTCTATTCCATTTTTTTTTCTATGGAATTTATCGGCAGAAGCTGCTTGCTGTTCACTCAATGGTTCACCATGTGTGTGTAGCGTTTTCTTGTTAATATGTAGAATGAGAGTGGATTTTATATAAATATATATACAGATGAGGCATCCGTGAAGCAGCTTTCTGAATGGAGTTCAAGCATCCTGGAAGACCTCAAGATTGCAGATGTCCCCAGGGCCTCAGATTCACAGAAATCATCTGGTAAGGAAAATATTGGCGCTGAATCAGCAGAAAACCCGGTGAAAGAAGTTGCCGCTTGAGGCAGTACGTGAAATATGCTGGCTGAATGGTGGTGGTGGTGTTTGCAGCCCGCTGCTTGCTTGATCCATAAATAGTTCATGGAACTTGTTCATCCACATGTGACATGTGCGTGAGTGCATCTCATTGAGATAAGAGAATAAATATTGATTCTGCTAGCGCTAGACTCGTCTGAAGTTGTATCGGTTTATGAGTTATGACTGACGCACCTCCAACTAATGGAAAGGTAGAGGGGTCGTTTTAACTAAAGATAATCTACTTAAAAAGAATTGAAGGGGAAGCACGCAGTGTTGTTTCTGTATTAAAGAGGAAACAATTCATCATCTTTTTATTGACTGTCCTTTTTCACGTCTTGTATGGTAGATTGTTCGATGTGCGTTTAATTTATCTCCCCCTGTGAGCATAATAAACATGTTCGGGAATTGGTTAGCCGGTATTCCAACAAATTTAAAGTCACAACTCCTGGTGGGAGCTAACGTTTTATGTTGGTCTATTTGGTGTTGCTGGAATGATGTTGTTTTTAACAAAAAGATTATCACTAATCCCTTACGGGTTATCTACTCGTGTGGGGTTTGGCTACACGTTTGGGCAAATTTACAAAATTTGGCCCAGAAGGAGTATATGGTAGATGAAAGCCTAAGATTAGAGTTTGTGGCGAAGCAAATCCTCAATTCTCATGAGTGGATGCTTAGTCACTGGATTTGCAAGTGATCAAGATTAATTTTCATTTGTCTTGTTTTGGTTGTAAGGCTTTTTGTCGCTTTTAGCAACATTGGTTATTTTGTTACTTTTGTTCTTTTAGTAAATGGACTGTGTGCATCTTGGATGCAGAGGCCGAGAGAGATTTTTCTATTCTATTATCTAAAAACTAAAGGAAAGGTGTTGGTGTAGAAATTCGTTTTTTTCCCCAGTCATTCGGCTCGTCTGAATCCGGAAATTTTCAATTTCTTATGCCACGCAGCTGCCCTTGTTGTGTTTGCACAGAAGGGCAAATTTTCAATTTCTTATGCACGCAGCTGCCCTGGTCGTGTTTGCACAGAAGGGCAAATTTTCAGCAAGTAAAGTTCCAACCATATGTTTGAATCCCCCGAATGCCTTTTTTTGGACATGTTCCATGAACTTCAGATCAATACTACAAAAGATTGAGCTACATACCATGCCATGGGCGGATCCACCGTTGGGGCTAACGAGCTTGAGCACCAGCTCCGACTGTCGGACCCCTGGACCCCTCTTAGCACTGGCAGTGTATTTGGTGGTTGCTAGGCAGCGCAACACCATGGTAGCTGTGAGGAAGAAGATGACCTTGCGCGCAGTGGGCTCCATCCTAAGTCATCTCCTACTTGGTGGGCTACTGGCTTCTAGGCCCAATTGGTGAACGATGACCAGGTTATTTGATTGCAATGTGCAAATACGAGCTTCTCTTCCGATCGAATTTGTTTGTCATTTTGTCAATATGCCATGCAGTGAATTTGGATTGCAAAAGACCGTTAGATTGTTAGCTTCGATCTATAAACACCACCTCTATTTTTTGTCATGGCTTCCGCTGATACTATGCGTCCTTGTTTTGGGTATTTTTCTGGCATGTACAGGACAGTAATACATCGGAAGTCTCGGCGGACAAATGAACTAACATGAACAACGTCCCAAAAAGAACAAAGAAAATTGAACCAACGAATAGCCTGTACATACTAACATACAGTATCCAATGCTTCACTGCAGCAATTCAACCTTCTGAACTACGCTGCAGCAATTCAACCTTCTGAACTACGTTTCATCTACTTCCAGACCATAAACCAACGGAACAATGCAAGATCGAAGCTCTCTCATCCACACCAGATCTTAACCACCAAACCTAAAGCCTATATACATCGAGCAACAAATGAATCTGTCGGGACCAGGGAGAACTATGTACAGGAGATACTAACACTGCGTCCTGAGAAAACACGTCTGCTTGCAGCTGCCTCATTCTGTGGAGCTTCTATCTTCAGCCTCACCTTCGCACACCAAGACAGCTGCGCAGAGAGCGTTCTGTAGAACTGTGGAAAATTGATGCGAGTTAGTAAGGTTTACCCATATGGCCATATTGGAAGAAAACTGACGTGCATCTACAAGAGTAAATTCATGATACAGAAACAACAAAAAACCTGCATTTTTCTTTATTGGATAGTGCTTGAGCTGCTTCCCAAGTTGTTTGTTTAATTAGGCATTGCATAATTCTTCATGGCTAATTGAGGGTCTGTTTGGTATGATTCTGCTCCAAGTTTTTATAGCTTCAACTCTAGCTTCACTCTTGAATCTACTCCTATAAGAAGTTAGAGCAGTCTGAGTTGGCGTTTGGTTAAAAAATTAGCTTCAGTTTCACAACTGAGAAGTATCATTGTAAATAAAAAGACTGTACTACCTTTCTTTTGTAACTTGTAATCTTTTTTTTTTGCTTAACTTATAATAGTTTAATAAGTTAATTTCTGTCATATTGTGCTTTTATTTTTTTTAATTTTTTGGCCATGTTATGCTCTGTAGTGCCATCTTTTTCGCCCACATTCAAAAATTTTACTTAAAAAAAATTAAATACAACATACATAAACATACAAAGTTCATAATAAATATTATAATTCAATGAGTATCTTCTCTAAAAAAATTCAATGGGTATCATAACAAAAGTCCATAAGAGAGATAAGGAGACAGGAGATGTCGTTCACAATTCTCCTCATCTTTATTAATCGAAGCTACTGTTCCAAGTCCGAAAACCACTACATCAAACGACAACAACAAAATGAAAAGAAAAAAAACAACCAAGGGCAGCTCGCCCAATTCAGCTTCTACATTTCTCTAAGGTTTGTCCGTCTCTCGTACGTTGATATTGAGCTATCTCCTTCTGCATAAACCTAAATGATTCTTTAGAACTATAATGATTTGCGAAGACCTTGAGTTTGATTTTACTCTATTATACTCAACTCCTACCACAAGAACTCACTAGGTCCATGAAAGGAGTAAGAACCAATCCTGACTATTACTTTACACTTGCAAAACTGAAATGGTATCATTCGTCATCACGGTAAAGTGAGTATTCATGATTCCACTCAGCAGAACCTACCATCTGCATAGTATAACATTCCACTCAGCAGACCAATAGTACTTATGTAGCAGTCGCAGTCCATATCACCTCACAATGTCATGAGCATTATTTCACCGTTTCTTTTAGGATATTACTAAGAAACAATTATAAATCATATCCATATGAGGCCAACAAGTGACATTTCAAATGGAAATTATTAAAGATGAATTAAAGTTCACTAGCTGTCGTCCAAATCTCAATTGTGCCAATACATGAACACACATTTTAAGCACAAGTGTCATTTGAACTAGAAACTATCAGCTGAAACATACCAACTGTTACTGAAATACCGAGTGTACCAAGTACCAACAAATGCACAGCAGAACAGTTCAGATCAAAAACTTATCTCAATTGGAACACTAAGCTGTAATATATTGCACTAAGTAGTAGGAAACATGCGACTCTTAAGTCTTTTTTTTTTAATAAACCGGCAGGAGGGTTGCCTGTTATATTAATAGAGAAGGGTGGAACCGAAAGCCGCAAAGTACAGAAAATAGTTAGCAAAGACCTAATTACAAAATATTAAAAATCTCAAGACTCTTGCCCCCCGCTAGGTACCAAGATCTACCCTCCTTAATCTTCGCTAGAAGTTCGAGGGGTGCGACGGCTTTGTTGTTGAAGATTCTAGCATTACGTTTCTTCCATATCTCCCAAAGGATTAAAATCAAGGTCGTAGTCCTTGTTTTCCTAGGGGAACCGGTTGCCTCCGCCACGTTGGACCACCAAACTAGGATGTTCGAGCTGGGGGGCCAAAGGGAGGGCTGGAGGCTATCGATTCCTATCCCGTCCGCCATAAGCTTCGAGATTCGTCCAGAGAAGCGACACTGGGCGAAGAGATGCAAGGCCGATTCCGGAGTGTGTCTGCAAAGGGGACAATAACGTTGGTTTGGCCACCCCTCGCTTCTAGTCTGTCTGAGGTCCAGAGTTTGTTTTGTATTGCCAGCCAAGCGAATATTTTGTACTTAGGGGGGCATGGGTTTTCCAAATTAAAAATTTGAAGTTGGACTCGATTGAACCCAGGAAATGAAGGGCATAAGCGGATCTTGAGGAGTAGGTTGTATTATGGGTTTGCTTTCAAGATATCTCGTCCGGGGTGCCGTGTGTTAGATGGGTCTGGTTGGTTAGGGTCCAAAGTCCTACGAACTGTTGGATGTGAGGAAGGGATAAGACCCTCAGCAAGTTTATGTCCTGCACCCACTGCCCATTTTGTAAAGCCGAGGCCACAGTCTGCTTTTTGCGTTTCGAAATTTCAAAAATCAAGGGGGCGATATCTTTGGGTGTCTTCCCATTCAACCATGCCGAATACTAGAATTTTGCCGTCTTGCCGTCCCAGAGGGAAATCGTAGTTGCCACCGTAAAAAGGCTTCAATCCGAGTCATCGCAGGGGATTTTCATGCCCACCCAAGGTTCGGAGCAGTTCTTCCATTCTTGCCAGAGCCAACACAGCCTGATAGATGAGGAAAATTGCGGGATGCTGAGGATGTCCAAACCATCAAGCTGGGTTGGATGGTACACTCTGTCCCAATTAATTTTGCACTTGGTCCCCGAGATAATCTCGTGGCCCACCCAGAAGAAGCGTCGCCTGATTTTGTCTAGGGTGTGGAGGATCGACATTGGAATTTTGAAGACTGTGAGGAAGTAAATTGGAATCGAGGTGAAAACTGATTTAACCAGCGTGGCCCGTCCTGCTGGGGAAAGAAGGCGCCCCTGCCAACCCGCCAACCTCCCTGCCACTTTGTTTAGGAGCGGTTGGTAGTCCACTCTGCGTAACCTTCTGTAGGTGAGTGGTAACCCAAGGTATTTGATCGGAAAGGTTGATCGGATTGCGGGGCAATCTTGGAGGATCGTGGTGAGATCTATGTGGTCGCAGCTTATTGGTAGCACCGTGCTTTTTTTGGAAGTTGGTATGGAGGCCTGTTGCGTTCTCGAAGTTGAGGATGATCTGGGTGGTTGTTTGGATCTCGCTTATGCTTGGGTTGATGAAAACGGCCGCGTCATCTGCGTACATGGAGGTTCTGAGTCTGGCATAGCGATCTCGCATGGAGCCGAGGTAACCCAAGTTCGTAGTTGCCTCTAGAAGACTCTTGAGGGGGTCAATGGCCAATATGAAGAGGAAGGGTGATAGGGGGTCGCCTTGCCGCAGCCCTCTTCCATGGATGATCGTGTTACCAGGGGTGCCGTTGAGGCGGATTCTAGACAAGGCAGATCATAAGAGGGCCGCCACCCAGTTTGTCCATCTAAGGGGGAACCCTCTTTTACGTAGGAGATCTAGAAGGTAATCCCAACGGACCGAGTTGAAGGCCTTTGCAATGTCTAGTTTTAGAAAGAGCGTGGGGGTTTTCGAGCGGTGTAGTCTTCTTATCAAGTTGCGAACATAAAGGAAGTTATCGTGTATGCTTCTTGTCTTGATGAAGGTGCTCTGAGCTTGCGAAACCAGGCTATGCAGAAACGACGCCATCCGGCATGCTAGCGTTTTAGCAATCCATTTACCGATCTCGTGGATGAGGCTGATAGGTCTGAAGTCTTGCACTTTATCGGCTCCATCCTTTTTCGGGATCAGCACAATATTTGCTGTATTAAGCAGATGGAGGTAATACGTACAAAGGGAGTAGAAGCTGTGAAAAACTGTCATGATGTCCGCTTTGATGGTTGACTAGCAAGCTTCATAGAAATTTATTGAGAAACCTTCCGGCTTCGGAGCTTTATCCCCCGGAAGAAGTTCCAATGCTTTGAGGATTTCTGCTTCCATGAAATCGTCCTGCAGACTTTGCAAGTCTAGCACCGAAGGGTTGAGAGCCTCCCAATTAAGGTCCATGTTGCGTGTAGCAGGCGGGGCAAGCATTTCATGGAAGTGCTTTCGAATGGTGTCTTCTTTCTCGGTGTGCGAAAGCGCCCAGCCAGGGCCATTCTAAAGCCTTCGAATGAAGTTTTTTCTTTTACGGCCGTTGACTTTAACATGGAAGAACTTTGTGTTTGCGTCACTTTCTCTGAGGTTAGTGATCCGGGAGCTCTGACATTTCCTTGTTCGCTCGATCACTGCCAGACCCAGAACCCTCTTCTTAAGCTTTGCCCTCAGGACCGATTCCTGAGGTGAAAGATCCCTGGACTCTTGAGCCACATCGAGCCAAAGAATAAGCTCTAGGGCCATGTGGAGTAGAAGCTTAGGGCGGGGGAAGAGGAGATTATTCCACGATTTTAATGAAGATGCTGTGGAAGCTAACTTATGGTGCAAACGGTGCATTAGTTCTGTGTGCGGGAAGTGGCCAAGCCATGCTTTTGTCACCGTGTCGAAGAAACCTAGTATCTTGATCCAGAAGTTTTCGAAGCGGAAAGTTTTGGGGCGGGCGGGGCCTGAGATGTTAGAGAGAAGCAAAGGGCAGTGGTCTGAGATCGAAGAAGACAGAGCCTGGAGAACGTGGTTTTCAAAGAGGGTGTCCCAGCCTTCGTTACAGAAGACTCTATCCAGCCTTACCAGGGTTGGTCTGAGACGTTCGTTGGTCCACGTGAACTTTCTATTCTGGAGATGGATCTCTTTAAGCTCGCAGGAATTAAGAGTGTTACGAAATTGGGCCATGTGCCGCGGGTTGATGTTGGAGTTGTTTTTGTCCTCAGCCTTGAAGATGAGGTTGAAGTCGCCCAATACCATCCAATTGATGCCGAAGGCAGGTTTAAAGGAAGCAAGTTCTTGAAGGAAAGCCATTCTTTGGCTGTTTAGAGAGGGTCCATAAACAATCGTAAGGCGAAAGGTCGCGTTGCATTCTTTTAAGGACATTGTCGCCGTTAAGTTGAAAATCGCCTGTTGAACATCTGTAACGTCAATGAACAAGTTATTCCAAAGGAGAAGTATACCGCCCCTAGTGCCCTCAGCCGGCTTATGAGCGAAGCTTCGCAGGTTGTATCCCCTAAGGTAGCATGCCAGGTTTTGGTCTACCATGCTTAGCTTGGTTTCCTGGAGGCATACTAGATGGCATGTTGTCGAGGTGAGGGTCTCGTGGATGGTCGATTTCCTGGCCTGGGTGTTGAGTCCGCGCACATTCCAACTTAAGATGCTTGGGCTGTTCATGAAGGGAAGAGGGAGCCACTTGGGGAAGCGAGAACGGTGAGGGGAAGGTTGGAGATGGGGCTCGAAGGCATGCATAGGTGAAGCGACGACCAATCTGCATCTGAGAAGACGAGGACCCCGAAGATGGGGCGAACGATAGGCCTAGACTGAAGCAACACTTTTGAAACTGAGGGAGTAGACAAACATCATAGTTCTTACATAAGGGGGCACCAAAAATAAGAGAAGACAATGAAGCAAAAGTGGCAGGAGCCGCAGTATCTACGATAGCGAACTTTAAGATCTGCATGGTCCTGAAATTGTCGTCTACTTCGGCGAGGTGGGGTGTCATCTTCTAGGCTGCAGCCGCCTGGGCACCCTGCGCAGCTGGTGACAAGGTCGTGGTCGCGTGCGACGTGGGCATTTCCTCAGTCTCCTGGCCGACAGGCAAATCGTGACCTCCAATCTCAATAAGAGCATCGTACACAAGCTTGGTGAGCTGGCAATCCACCTTGAAGAGTTGCGACAGAGCAGAGATTGTGTCTTCCCGAAGGGGGGCTTGAAAGGTTGCAAGGTACTCTTTGAGCGCAGTCTCTGTTAGGGGTTTGTCTTTTGGGAGAGTTCCCAGCTTGTGGGCAAGAGCCTCCTGAGCTCGGTGTAGCATTGAGCCCGGCCTTCTCTTGGCTGTGACTCTTAAGTCTTGGTGCATAGAAAAAAAAACTCTAAATGCAACTCTGAATCCTAGTGCTACCTGATATAAGCATCAACCAATTAATCATATATCCATGTCTAACTGACTACCTGAAGTGTGTAGAAAAAAAACTCTAAATGCAACTCTGCTTCACTAACACATATTTTTCATCAATCCGTCCAATTTTTTCCTCAAATTGTACAACATCAACCAATTATCCAAGTCCAAGTTCTCTGCCAATTAACCATCTATCAATGTTCTAGTTGTAAGTTTGAGAATAATGATACATTGGTGTTACAATTGAACAAGTATACTATGTAGTATGATTTTGTTTTCTATCCTCCATCTACACAACTTTAATGAAAGATTTTGTTTTCTATCCTCCATCTACACACGGTTCTCCGGAGGACGCCCCATCAAAATCAAATACTAGTTCCAAAGAACTCTCCAGATCTGGCAAAGAAAAACTTTGCACAGAGGAATATGCCATGGGGACTCACCGTGTGGTTGGGGGAGGAAGACACCGAGGAGGGATGAAGCCGGGAGGAAGAATCCGGGGAGGAAGACGGCGGGGAGGGATGAAGCTGGGAGGAAGAATCCGGGGAGGAAGACGCCGGGGAGAGGACGAGGATGGGGGAGGAAGCCGCTGCGGCCGCCCTAGTCGCTGCGGCCGCCCTAGTCGCCGCCGTCGCCCTGGTCGCCACCTCCCTCTAGGGTTCTGTGGCTGTGGCAAAACGGGATGGGAGGGGAGTCAAACAAACACTCAGGCTCAGGATGGGGATGGGGTTTTGGTCGATGGTAGTTGCAGGTAATTCCCAGTGAACTCTGTGGGCAATTAGGTAAATAGGATTGCTGCTCCATGCGGGGAGCAACCTCCTCGCAGTCCTGAGAAAATACACTACGGCATGCTCCAAATTCTCAAATTCCAGATTCGATTTTTTGTTTAAGATGTATCATTTGGCATGGCTCCACCTACTCCGACCATGAAGCTGAGAGTTGGAGCCATGCCAAACTGGGCCTGAATAGCATAAATTTTTTTAGGAAAGAAGCTACATCCTAGTTTAATGACAAAATGGCAAAAGGACCAAATAACCAAAATATTCAAGACTAGCACCTTCTTGTTGGAGATATTAGAGATTAGGTAAGAGTCCAAGTCGTACGCGGGTCAGACTGTATTTGGCACTATAAATAAAGAGTGTGGGAACCCAAGGGACACACACCAGTTTAGATAAGAGTTCAAGTCATGTGAGTTCATAGCGTATTTGACGTTACGCTCGCCAACTACGTAGAGGGGCTTTACGCTTGCCAGCTGCGTAGATGGACTTTGCACCTGCCAACTGCATAGAGGGGCTTGATTACGAAACCGATATCTGTAGGACCGAATAGGCGACTAGAGGGGGGCTGAATAGGAGCACGCTCAACTTTTCACTTTGATTGGATTCAACACCAATATCACTCTATTAGCTATGGAAGCTATGAAGATCAATATACAAGTATAGCAGAAGACTTGTATTGAACCCAATTCAAAACCCTAAGCCAAAGACCAAAACTGGAGCTCAAAACCCTTGGGCGCGGTCTGACTGACGTATATGGCGCGGTCTGACCAACAGCTTAGGCGCGGTCTGACCGGCGTATAAATTGCGGTCTGACCGGCTGCACGATGAACAGAACAGACAGCCTGAAAACCGAAACTCAAATATATCTAACTTTTGATCTACACGGCCAAACTCCACAAAACTTGAGACACACCTTCTCTAAGATATTAAGAACCTATTCCAATCAAGGATCGTGAAGATCCATGTCAAAATTTCTATCTTTTTTTAGTTTGAACGAAGAGTGCTCCAAAACCGAGCCAAAATCAAAATATGATCTAAAAACTTGTTTGTGGGTGATGATGATTAAGATGATCCTAGATGAGTTCCCACATGTCACAACAAGCTAGAACACGGCAAGAAACCAATAGAAAACCCATATATCAAAGAAAGACTCAAAATCACAAAAGAAAGAGGAAGAACACAAAGAGACTCATCTTTGAGAAATCAAGCATGGATTGATTTGAGATTGAAGAGGGTTTATAGTCACTCTATCCAGGAGGACAAGAGCTCAATCCATGAGCACACAATCAACTCATCTCTCTAGAACCATAAGCCTCTCCTTTCCTCTCTAAGTCCCTAAAACAAAACTAGGGTTTTTCCAAATAAAGTGCTTAAGAGTGCTGGATAGCAGCCACCCCTATTTATAGTGGAGGCCTAGCTTCTAGAAGAGTAAACCCTAATGGGCTCCCGTTAAGCCTACACACAAACGGGTTACACACGCACGTATTTTAAAGCGTCGTCTTCAACTCCTCTTGACCTAAACCACTTTTCCAGGCGTCGTCTCGCACCGTGGTTTAGCCAAAAAGTTACTAAGGCGGTATTTGGTGAAATTACCAAAATACCCCTTCTCGATCCTTCTCCGAAGACGAGTCCAATCTTGGTGAAGCAAACGCCTGCTTCACCACGTGTAGGTTGATCAACGGCTCTCATCATGTCGACAAGTCTCTCCCGTCCGGCTCTCGCCGAAACCACCATAGCACTTGCACCAACCCCCGCGCCACTTAATCCAACCTGTCGCACCAAACTGCCCGTTCGGTCATCCTTGTCCATTCTGCGCCATGCTTGAGTCCATTGACCTCACCCGGTATCCTCGATCATTCTGAACCTCAGCTCTCCAAGCTTAGTCCCGATCATCCTCGCCGTTGACCTTCGTTGACCTCCAAGCAACCTGCAGAGCAATAGACCAAGAAATCGTTTTGGGAACAAGTTCTTCACAACTTGACTCACGTTAGTGAAAACATGCATTATGCAACACCTATGCACTGAAGCCCATGAACTTAACATATCCCAAAAATCATCGTCACCGATTGGCCGATGAACAGCACAAAATCGATCAGACCGCCATTCAATGGCCGGCCTGACCGCAAACTGGTCTGACCGCGCCTTGAACGCCGGTCTGACCGCCAGCCGGTCTGACCGCCAGCCGGTCTAACCACGCCTTGAACGCCGGTCTGACCGCACTTAACCTGTCAGCCTTTCAACCTTTGACGAAAACGGGTGATTTGACAAACCGATAATGCCATTGCCAATTGTAACATCATCCTAAGATCATGAGCATATCCCTATGATATCCACAATATCATATTTTATGTCGTTGATGTTGGTTGAACTAACATGAACGTCGACCCAGGGGAACGGGGACCTGCAGTCTGCACTACTGGTTGGTTGCATCGCTTCTAAAATAAAGCTAGGTGAGGAGTAGTGTCGTTTGTATATGTTTTCGCGTTGTGCTTGTCACCGTGATCTGACAATAGTTTTGGTTTTTGTGGCTAATTTTGCCGTGTATATAAGGCTAGGTGAAAAATTGAGTGTCTCCCTGTAAGCGGGTACAAATTAGGTAAAAATAAGGGTGCAACTTACAGTCGTACGTCCGATTTAATGGGTCTCTCAGTACGCCAAGCTAATTAAGCACCCACATCATGCAGTTGAGCAGCGTCGCCATGTATGGCACCGGCGAGTACTGCTCCACCGTCCCAATCTTCCAGATACGGTAGAACGTCGGCCTGCGCGTGTGTATGCGTACATGTATGCACGTATAAGTACAGGTACGCATGTATACACGTACAAAAATTAAATAACGGACTTAATCTTGGTCGATTTGCCTTTATTATTGTCCAGATTTTAGGCTTAATTTCTTCTAGTACGTGTTTATCTGTGTTCCTTTCTCTGCGACACGTGTGCATACTAATCCAGAAAGAAATAGGCAACATCTCCGGACAACGTTTGCAACATCCTCGAACAATAATTGCAACATCACAAATTAAAACAAAACATCTGGAAAAAAATACGTTGGAACAAATTGCAACATCGCCGTGAACCGTATGCAACATTTTGTTTCTATAGATGCAACATTTTTTTTTCTATATGTGCAACATTTGTTTTCTACATATGCAACATTTTTTTCTACATATACAACATTTTTTTTCTACATATGCAACATTTTTTTCTATATATGCAACATTTTTTCTACATATGCAACATTTTGTTTCTATAGATGCAACATTTTTTTTCTATATATGCAACATTTTTTTCTACATATGCAACATTTTTTTTTGCTACAGATACAACATTCCAAAGAACAATATGCAACATTGTTTTCAATGGGCCACAACATTGTTTTCAATGGACAACAAAATCAGTAGAAACAACAGAGGATGCCTATTTGAAAACAACATCAGAACCGATGCCATGCGCTTCGGAGGTGCCAGCGACGTCGAGGTGGTCCTCACGTCGATGTCGATGACCTCCCGCACGCGGCGCGCTCGTCCTCCTCGCCCCGGAGGAGTCGGTATGCTCCGGTGTCGGCTCAAACTTCAAATAGTATTGTCTTGTAAAGCCGTACTGGCACTGTTCATCATGACAAATTTGTCATTATGTACTTTGTCTGATCGGGTGTTGGCCCACATACAATAGCATGGGATGCTAGTTGGATTTTCCACATGGGCCTTTCACGTGGGCCGTGGTCTAGATGGGCGTCCGATACCATCGGACGTGTGCTGCATAGCAATTTCCAATAAGGACAACGGTTGCAACATCATAGAACAACAGTTGTAACATATGGTTGCAATATTCTCGAACAATGGTTGCAAAATCCCGGACAACGATTGCAACATCACAAATCAAAAAACAAAGCATCTGAAAAAAAAACAATTTATTTGTTCGATCTATGAACTGTCATCTCGCCATCGGCTCGACTGCGCCGTTTACCACGCTGCCAGGCCTTAAGAGCATGCTCGTCGATCTCCGTAAAGGCTGGTCCACGAGCGTGTCGGCGTTTTTTGACCTAGAACGCCCTTTTATATAAACATGATAATACTACTAGTACTACCCATTGGTAGTATATACACACATATATAAATGAGCATGCAAAAGCAATATTCATATGAAATAATTTGTCTTGACGATCTCCGTATATAGTCGAGGCCCATCAATGGTCCACTTGGCGTATGATAGGAATTCAAGAATCGGACGTCCTAACAGTATCGTTTCCTTTTTTTTTTTGCCGCTCACTAGACAATGTCAGGTGTGAGGAGTTTTGAGTGGAGAGTCCGGAAGGAACGCTTCGCGTCGGACGACTGGACAATAGTGATTTCCTAAAAATAAACACTTTTGTAAAAAAAAAATGGTGTAAATTGTACTATTCTTTTTTTCGAGGAAAAATTCCACTAAAATTGATCGCACATTTTTTTTAATTGTTAACTATAGGTAAGGACATGATCTATATCCATGTCAATTTTTATGAACAGACAAAATCTCGTTTGCGAGATACGATAAAGACAAATATGACGTCAATCCCATTTGTGAGACACAAAAGAGAGAAATAAACTGGATTGAGTTTGTTCTTAAAATTTTGTATGGGTATAGATCACACCCTTACCTATAGGCTCCATGAACTTGAGAATTTTTAAAAACTTGCGCATACACTTTTAGTGAAATTTGTATCATTTCCATAGAAGCGCTCATTTTTGCCTGATATCTTCCCCACTATAATAGCGGTATATAAATAGGCTCTTGCTCAAGAAAAAAGTGTGGCCACCTAAAATCAGGCACACACAAACTAAAGTTAGACAGGAAAACACCGAACACAAACAACAAAGGTACTGACTGTTCAATAGATGCAGTAGTGCAGAAGATACCGTCGTGAATAGTCCGCACCGGAAAAAGGAATTAAATCGATCCTAATGCATGGGATCCTAGTGCTGTCCATGCCTTGATTAGAGTTTCCGTGCACGTCTGAAACGCTGACTGAACACACAAAATTACAGGTATAAGGACTGTACAGTACATTCAGGTCAATGGATGAGTCTGTTCTTTTGTTCCGGCACAGTCTTTATACGCGGCTCTCATTGACAATTGTCAAGCTCCCATTAGGAATTTTTTTGTGGCTTATCAAAATTTTATTAAAATTTTTCTATGGTATCTTAAAAGAGGAGTAGTATTAACTAAAGATAACCTGCTTAAAAGAAATTGAAGGGGAAGCACAAAGTGTTGTTTCTGTATTAAGGAAGAAACAATTCAACATCTTTTTTTTGATTGTCGCTTTGCACGTTTTGCATGGTAAGTTGTTCAATGTGCGTTCAATTTATCTCCCCCTGCGAGTATAACACATATGTTTAAAAATTGGTTAGCTGGTATTCCAGAAAAACTTAAAGTCATAACTCCTGGTGGGAGTTAGTGTCTTATGTTAGTCTATTTGGTTATGTCGGAATGATATTGTTTTTGACAAAAATATTATCACTAATCCACTATTGAGTGGGTATAGGCTGATGGCTTAAACAAATCTACATAAATCAGCCCAGAAGGAGTTCATGCTTACTGAAAGCCAAAGCCTGAAATTTGTGGCGAATCAAATCCTCAATTTTTATGGATGGAGACTTAGTCGCAGGATCAGTAATGATTGAGTTTTCTTTTCAGTCGTTTGTTGGTTGTAAAGTTGCAAGCCCATTATCTACTGCTTGGCTTTTGGTACTTTAGTCTTTTTAATAAAATAGGTTATGTGCATTTTTGATGCAAAAGCTGAAGGAGATTTTTTCTCTCCTATTATCTTAAAAAAAGGTCAATGGATGATCGATGTCACCCGTATATGTATATCCAAATTTCCCATTCCCTACGAGTATATGGAATATACAATCTCCAGTCAGAACAAGGCCCTCTTAAAAGAAAGCAAAAGAAAAAGGTGAAAGCAAAACATGACCCGGCCGTATATAGCCAAATCCCAAATCCTGCAACGAGTGCACTGGATGACTGAAACGAAACCTATGTGATCTATTCATTAATTCACACAGCAAACTATCTGCCTGTCAAACCAAAGAAACCAACAGCTACAGCTGCTGTTCAGTTCTCACTGCACTGAACACATGAAACGAATGCAAATATTAATTAAGGTAATTAACACCGAGCAGCTAGCTCTTGGAATGGCGTCTGTGCACCGGCGTCGACGTGTCTAATCTGGAAGACGACGGCGGCGGCGGCTTGGTGTTTTGCTGCAGCTGCTGGAGGCTGGGCAGGACGTCGTCGGCCATGGTGGGGCGGTTCTTGGGGTCGTTGTGCAGGCAACGCAGCGCGAGGGCGGCCACCTCCTGCGCCTGCTTCTTGGGGTACTGCCCGCCGAGCCTGGAGTCCATTATCCGGATCACCTTCCGCCGCTGGCTCAGGTGCGGCCTCACCCAGTCCACCAGCATCTCCGCCGTCGACCCCCGCGCCTCGTCCAGCGCCCGCCTCCCCGTCAGAAGCTCCAGCAGCACCACGCCGAAGCTGTAGATGTCGCTCTTCACAGACAAGTGCCCTGCAACGATCGTTAATCAGTCAGTCATCTGTGGCAATGATCAGTTCATCACCATATGCATGTAGACCTAAGGCCTAAGCTCGCTGATCGATGATCACCTGTAGCAATGTACTCTGGAGCCGCGTAGCCACGGGTTCCGACGACGCGAGTCGAGACGTGGCTCTTGTCTCCGGTAGGGCCGTTCCTCGCCAGGCCGAAGTCCGACAGCTTGGCTCTGTAATCCTGAAGAAAACCACCAGATCGCCGGATTGTAATTCACGTCTCATTGAGCTCAAACGTTCAGAACAGAATGCATCGTTTTGCGAACTGACGAACTGCGTGCGTACCGGTCCGAGGAGCACATTGGACGACTTGAGGTCGCGGAAGATGACGGGGTTCTCCTGGCGGTGCAGGAACGACAGCCCACGCGCCACGTCCACCGCAATGTTCACGCGCATCGCCCACGACAGCGGCTGCGTCCCTCCTGTAGAGTTTCATCATCCACCAACCGAATCGAAACTGTTCAGTTCTTCGATTCAGGATACGGAAACAGCAGGACAACTTTGATCAGATCGAGCAGGGCAAGATATTCAACTCACTCCTGAACAGATGGTTCTCCAGGCTGCCCCTTAGCATGTACTCGTACACGAGCAGCTTGTTGCTGTCGGAATCAGAGCAGTACCCGACCAGCTTCACGAGGTTCTCATGGTGGAGCTGCCCCAAGTAGGTCACCTCTGCCTGCACGTAACGCACGAATCAAATCAGTCTTACTCCTAGTTAAGGTTAAGTAATAACTGGTAATTAGTACTTCTACCAGGTGAGGACTGAAGAAGAATAGAGTTTAGTGCTTACCAGCCATTCCTTGTGGCCCTGGAAGCTCTCCTTCTTGAGCTTCTTGATGGCGACCATCTTGCCGACGCCGGCCTTGGTCGGGGCGAGGGTGACCTCGTCGATCCACCCCTTGTACACGCACCCGAACCCGCCCTCGCCGAGGTACGAGTTGGAGCCGAAGTTCTTGGTGGCGGCGCGGAGGTCGCTCATGCTGAACGATTTCAGGAAGGACCCGCTGCTCGCCGTCACGTCGGAGGATCGCGACAGTTGGCCAGAGAAGGCCGACGAACTGCGGCGCGGTGCCTTGGAGATGTTGTCTGTGGAGTTGGAGGTGCTGCTTCTGGTAACCTCTGAAATTGAGAATATATCGATATGGTACGATTCCCTTGATTAATCATACATTCATCGCTTTCTTGAAGAAACAACAGAAGATCAAGCAGCATGGCAACTAGGACAGGAACAGAAACAGCTTGAAAACTAGAACAAAATTGCATCTTTCATCAGAACAAGCAAGACTCAAAATTGTCTTTTGATGTTTTTATCCAGTTTCTTGGCTAAACGACCATGAGAAATTGGCTAAACGACCATGAGAAATCGAGAAGGATAAACATGGCAGGACCAAAAAAAGAGAGACAGAAACATAAAATGGAAAAAAAAAAGAGATAGCAGTATCTTACTTGATTCCAATGGAGTGGAGGCATTAGCACACTTTGCAGAGCCCACGCAGTTCCCCATTGGATGATACTTCCTCCTTGTCTGTGCTCCAAATTAAGGACCAGTTGATGGAGCAAACTCCAAATGAGTATAGTTCTAGACTTCTAGGCTCTGACGGAGGTAGAAGAAGAATATAAGGAGATGGAGGCATCCAGGCAGGTTCATGAGGCTGGGTGCAGATAATTCAAGGAAAGAGATGGCTGTTCAATCAGTCAGTTGACTGACTGCATGGAGGATTCCAGTTTGTTAGTCAAGCACAAGCCGAATGCATTAATTTCCAGCCACTTAAAATTACTAAGCTTTTCCCCACGTAGTAGCATATACGTGCCTATTAAAATCTTATACAAAACAAAAAAGAAAGTGCACAGTAACATAAAGTTAGATGTGGTAAAATACTAAGATTTGTTGCATTTTGCAGACTTCAATTAACGGAGAAATGAAAGATTTCGAAATGTGATTCAGTAACAAGTAACAACAAGAAGTACAACGGCAGAGGAGTGTGAAGGGTACCAGGTTCCGTAGTTGAAGATCTGTCTCGGAGTTGCGGGTAAGCACAGACAAACAAAAAGGATTTGGACCCAGCAAAGGATGCATTGGAAGAAACTTGCTTTGACACTTTCAAACTGACAGGCACACTCCTACTCGGATCTTCAGTGGCTGGCAATTCCGTTCCGTTCCATTCTGCCTTGGAGCATGCGGCGTGCCGGTTTTCATGACATGCATCAAATCTACGAAAGCACAATCTTAAACAGAAGAGCATGGAGACAAAAGTGGTGTCCCAGCATAGAGAATCCACATCCATATCCTGAGGTGAGGTCAACGAATTGACCAATCGCTCACCTGCAACATGAGGCTGCTTTTTTTTTTTTGCTTCTTCTTTATCTGAAATCAAGGCATGAAAGGTTCTCCCCAAACCTGCATCGATCTTTCGTTGGCAATTCCAAATCAGAAGTCCGGTGCTTCACAAACAAGCAAGCTCCTGAGGGCTTCTGTTATTCATCTGTCTTGACTTCGTCAGTTCATTTGATTCAAACGACAGCTGTACTGGTAATAGTAGGAGCAGCAGTAGCAAATCTGTATGATTCAGTATTTCAGTTCATACCAGTATTCCTTTCGTTTTCCTCAGGTACGCAGGCGTGCCACGCGTACGCACGCGACAGTGCATCTCACACGCCGGCGTAGACTCCCGAGTCAAGGTACGCGGAATCATAGATGGGAGACAAGCATGTTAATGTCTGCACCTTTGTCATTTTGTAGATGGCAGGATTGTTCAAATCTGTGTGTGTGCGTGTGAGATTTTTTAGGCAATTTAAACTGCTTTTGTCCATTGGTATTTGTCTTGACCTGCGTATAAAATAGCCTAAAGCACGCAGAGTGGCAGAAAAATATTCTGAGAGCAACTGGACAAGCAGCGAAGCATACAAGAGAGCATTCAATCCAAAGAATTCATCATGTTTTTGGGGAAAATGACAAGAGCATTGCCATCTTTGTATTAAAGAAGGAGTAAAAAACACAGGGCACAAAGCAAGGCTAACGGAAACAGAGAAAAACGCGAAATAGAAGAGAAAGGAAAGAAGGAAGGAAAGGGAGACAAAAAAGAAAGAAAAGAAAGACAAAGAAACAAAAGGAAAGGAACGCTTAAAAACCGCTCCTCACAAAAAATTAGAATACTCCGCGGGAAGGTAGGCCGCCAGATTTTTTGCCCCGCTCAGGATCCAGGCCCTGGCCTCTTTCTTGATGATCGCAGCCATTCTGAAGACATCGTTCCGCTGGTGCTGAAAAATTCTTTTATTTCTTTCTTTCCAAACTTGCCACATGGTGAGCATGACAAGGGAGTTTTCGCCCTTCTTATGCACGGCCCTTCTCTCTTTGAGACAGAGCCATCCACCAGTCCAGGATCAACCCATGAGTGTCCCATTGCGACGATGCCATATTGTCATGTTGAGCCCAAGTAGCGATGGCATTCTATACCCTTTTGGTATAGCCGCAATTAATAAGAAGATGATATACTGTTTCCGGATTGTTTGTACAAAACGGGCACCAAAAATCATTTGGCATGCATCTTTTAGCAAGGATGTCTGCCGTTGGCAACCGTTCTTGAATCGCCAACCATGCAAACATTTTGCATTTTTGTGGTGCCTAGGAGTCCCAGATAAGGCCAACGAAAGGTTTGTGTATTGATCCCAAAAACTGTGCCCTGTATGCCGATTGGGCAGTGTATGTTCCTGTCGAGGTCCATTTCCAGATGATATCATCCGGAACTTCGGGAGTGAGTGACACCTGTGCGACTCTGACATAAAGCTGTACAAAATCCACAAGGTGCTGCTCAGAGATATTTCTTCTGAGGTTGGCAATCCAAGTACTTCTCACGAGTGCTTGTCGTACCGTTCTGTTCTTTCTGGTCGTGATCGCAAAAAGACTTGGGGCCGAGTCTTTCAGTGGCAATTGTCCCATCCAAGCGTCTTTCCAAAAGCTTGCCTTGTCGCTGCTTCCTAGCACTATTTTCGTCGAGATTCGAAATAGTTCTTGATCTTTCTCCGTGACTGGCAGTTTCATGCCACTCCATTGCTTTTCAATATCCTTCCACTGATACCAAAGCCAACGAAGACGGAGGGCTCTACTAAAGGTGGCTAGGTGGAGGGTCCCAAGTCCACCCAAAATCTTGGGGCGACAAACGGTATTCCAGTTGACCCAGCATTTCCCCCCTAGCCCCGCGGTAAGATCACTTCCACCCCAGAACCAAGCCCTACGACGCTTATCAATTTGTTTCCTTGTCCATGCCGGGAGGTCAGCCAATGTCATGTGGTAGATGGGTATGGAAGTGAGAACTGCCTTTAGCGTTGTCAGCCTCCCCGCTCTAGACAACAACTCCTTTTTGTAGCCCCCAAGTCTGGCATCAATCTTATCCATAAGTGGCTGTAACTGCACCTTTCTTAATTTGCGCAGGGAAAGCGGAAGGCCAAGATAAGTGCATGGCAAGCATCTCCTATTGGCCGGGAAGTCGTGTAGGATGGCCTCCAGATCCAAGTCTTGGCATTGTATCAGCATAACTGCACTCTTGGCAAGGTTTATTTTTAACCCAGTGATCTCCCCAAATAAGCCCAGGAGCCCTTTTAAGTTATACAAGTCTTGTTTGATGGGCGGCATAAAAATCATCACATCATCTGCATACAACTATACTGATCATGTTTTTGTTCCAGACTTCCAGATCAAACAACTATACTGAGTTTTCCATTCCATCATTCATGTGGATCTAAACGGTATTACTACAAACAGGATACCACATAAATTTGGTACATGAAGAAAAACTATTTCCGCATCGTGCCTATGCTAAGTTGATGGAATTTTTGTTTGCAGCTCAATGCAAAATTACTCAGGATTATGAAACAAAACATTATCATCTTCAGGGACAAGTCTTGCTATCTGATAATGCTAAACAACATGCATTGGAAAAGAGTTGATGGTATGGAAATTGATTCCTCCTCAGCATCAGATCCTGCAGATTGGAAAGGACAATACTTTTATTACTACCATGATACATTGATTTTAGTCTGCAGCATATTTGCTGTTGTTACATTAATTAAACATGTAAGTGATAAATCAGAAAAAATGTTCTACTTTTTCTAAAAAAAATTGTATGAATATAGCATAAGCAGTTGTATACAGTCCAAGCACAAGTAATGATGTAGCGTAGGAATGACCTAAGATTGAATTGCTGACCTGTTCTGTAGTTGCTAATGCTTTAAAAAGCCTTTTTTGAGTAGAAGGCAGTGCGGCGTGTGGTTCCTTGATTATGATAATATGAAATAATAGCGATGGTATAAAACATGAGAAAAAAATCCGAAACATTAGAGCAATAATAGACAAAGCGAGACGAAGGAAATATACCATAGATGCTCTTCTGCTCCAGCAGTAGATAACTGATGCAAAGAAAGAGAGCCGAGGAAGACAAGGCGGCTGACGAGGATTAAAACCTCTATGTATTGATTTAATACATAAAAGACCATACGTCTTCATGGTCGTAACCCCTAAGGCTAACGACCTCACTGGTCGTGAGGATTCCAGAGATTACACGATGGGTACCCTGGTCGGACTAGGCTTCGACCAGGTAACTGCTCGAAAAAGCTATGTACTGGCATTTCTTACCGTATGATGAATGGGACACGTGCTGAATGTTCCATACCATGCGATGATATACAAGACACTGACAATAAACCACCCTACGGTTAAGCTTTTCACAGGCACTTAACCGCAAGGTAGTTAACACGTTGTTAACTGCCTTAAACCTCCGACCAGTCGTAACGTTTCGCCAGGGACGCCTTCTCCAGGAGTAACTGCCGCCTCTTCGGGAGTTATTTAATGGTGGAACACAGAAGACGAAGAGACAACAGAAGACACACAGAGCAAGGCAACACAGAAGCCAAAGCAGTAGCAAGGAAATCAATCTTTAAGCCTAATTACTTTGCCTAGCATTCAATACATTCGGTGTAACTAGAGATAGTCTCTAGTCAGGTCTTGTAATTCCAGTTCATATTAATAAAGAGCAGTCTCCATTCTCATCCAAGATACTCCACATCATTTTCCTCTTTTTATTTCGTAAGATCAGCGACTCGATCGTCGACAGCTGGCGCCGTTCGTGGGGAAGAAGACGTGAGTTTTCTGAAGAAACTTCTTGCTCATCAAAATCCTCGCCCAAATTCCTGTAATCGCTCATGCGATTATGCCCGGAGTTTTTGATGAGGAGAACTGGTTCGATTTGGCGGACTACGCCGACCTATATGGAAGGATGCATCCGTGCCATGCAAGAGAATGGCATGTCATCCTCCTCCTCCTCCTCCGCTGGTTCGCACATCGCCGACGTCGGCGAAGTCGACCCAATAGATGAGGATCCACCCGTACGACAGGTGGCGGTTCCAACCATTCCGATCGGCTCGGAAGGTCAGGGAACCTCCTCAAGCCCGGTCGTTCTGACCGGCAAAACAGGTGAAGAACTTTCAGCACCACAAATCGAGAATCTCTATACTCGGCGAAATCATGGTCGAAAGATACTCACCTACGGCTTCTGGCAATTCCAGGAGCGAACCGACACTTGGTAACGGTGTCGATGAAGCCTCCACTGGTCGTAGGCAAGGCGGAGATGATCAAACTCAGATACGACGCATTGCTCGCGTCAGCCGAAGTTCGCCAAGAAGACCTTCGGAGGTGCTCATCTCCGACTGCTCTCCGTCATGGAAACTTCTAGCAAAAGCACTGAGAAGCTTTCCATCAATTACGATGGAAGCTCATCGGAAGATCACTGCTGGAGGCATGAGGTCAACGCGATCGGAGATGCAAATCCGGATGCCTTGCGCGGTCCTACGCACTCTGCCACGCCAACACGTGTTGGTGGAGATGATGCGGGCCATCAAGCACCAACTTCCGGAGGCAACGGAGCTGATCGATGTCCATCAATTAACTCACCGGCGCCGCCACCAAGAGTAACCGGGTCGACAGAACAAACCAAGGTCGGGAAGGTTCAGTCTGTGGTACACCTCGACGACTGAACCCCCTGAGAGGAGGCAGACGATTGTCTTAGGGGCAACCCACCGGCCCCTGCGACCAGGCGAATAGGACCCAAAGGCTACAGGAATGACTCCAGGGGTTTCTCGAAGGGGACAAAAGTACACCCGAGGGGCCCCCGAAGTCCCCAGGGACGCCTGGAGTCCCCCGAAGGGCGACCGAAGCCCCAGAGGGGGCCCGAAGGCCACAAGGGGGGCCTCGGAAGGAGCCCGAGGGTGGCCCAAAGGCTGCAGGAGGTGTCCACCAGTACCCCGAGAGGCCACCTCGTGGGCACCAAGGACAGTCGAAGCCTCCTCGGTCCCGAAGCCGCCCGGCCAGGAGCGAAGGGAGAAGGCAGGTGGACCAGGCACACCGGTCGGGTGAGCTAGGTCCACGGGAGCCCACCATGGACCGAAAACTATACATAAGGGTGGGAAAAGACCCTGCAGTTCCTGTACGGGCAGTACCTTCCTAGGGGTAGAACAACAATCTCATGTACCCTGTTAGATTGGCTATAAAGAGCTCTCTCCCCCGTGTAGGAGGGGAGGATTTTTTAAAGGCATTTAATACATATACACTTCTCCTGACACCAGTCCCTTCTTCGAGGATCCTTCGGTCACTCAGATACCGAGGGTCCCCCCCTTTTGTATTGTCTAGTCTTTTCTACTACGACAATGATAGAGGCCAGCAAGCAGGAAGGAGCACGGGAACAAACAACACCAAGAAAGGGGAATAGACGGCGGAAAATGGAAATAAAGCAATCACAGAGTAATCAAACCATTAAGAGCAGAAAGAAAAGGAACAAATGGAGAAGGACCAATGGCAAGCAAGGCAGCCGAGAAGGAGCGACAGAAACGACGAAGAAGAGGCGTAGGGGGCACGAAGAGGAGTGATAAGAACGAATGGGAGGAAGAAGATGAAGAGGAATTTTGGACACAATTGGCCCCGTAGATCATCGAAATTCCTAAAGTGGTCTTCCTAGCCCCAAAATTCTAATTTTGGTCTCCTCCCCGCCGCTACGCCGGATAGCAAACACCTAGTCACGCCGCTTCCCCCACGGCAAGAAGAAAGATGCTACGGGCCCCATGGTAGCAAAGAACTGCTGTCTCCCTACGGCAGAGGGCGCCGCCAACCACATCGCCGCCGATCGCGCCTCGGCCCACGCGCTCGCGCGTCTTTGCTTATGCATCAGACGTCAAGCAAGTGCCCTCGCCCACGCCGCCACGCGTGCCCGACCCGCGCTGCCCCTTTCTTTGGTCGCCACGCTGTCGCTCAAGACTCCAAATTTCGGCTTCACGCTGGGTCAGGCGCTTAGCCAAGGGCTTTGGTGACTAGATGCCCATGAATGCCCGTTGCCCCTCACGCATCGATAAAACGAGTCGAACGCGAATGCTAGCACTAATTTTTTCACATTGAAGTTGAGAGGAAGAGAGGAAGAGAGCCAGAGAAGGGAGAAGCCAACCAGAGAGCAGTTGCGGAAGAGAGTCAGAGAGGAAGAAAAGGTAATTGTCATTCACATGACAATGTGATTAGCATGTAATTAGATGAATGGTAGCTTCTTATTGTAGCAACTGAGTAGTTAGGGTTATGTAGTCGGTGTATTTTTACTTAGTGTTCGGACGTAAAATTAGAAGACTTAGTGTGATTAGCACGTAATTAGAGAATATTCTGTAATTAGAAGGCTTAGTAGTTAGCAATGTGATTAGCGCGTAATTAGTTGACTTAGCAGACTTATTGATGTTAGTGTGGTAAGTTTTATGTGGGCAATTACATGCATGACGTATATGATGTGCTTGGACGTAAAATTACACAATGATTTGCGTAGTATCAGGAACTTGACCATAAAATATCAAAATATTCCGAGGTTGTTTAACGTAATAGAAATAGAGTTGAAATAGAGTCGTTGATGGTCAGGTCCCACCAAGCGCGTGCACCGCGTGCGTGGTCCATGGACCCTTGATCGGGCATGTTGACCTTCGGTCCATGCACTATGCTATGGACCGAGTGAATGACAAACAAGCCCCACTTGTCATTAGGCTTTTAATTTGAAACTTAAATGAAAAAGAATACTATGCAGTAGACCCCGCATGTCAGTGGTGGAGGCTAGGTTTAGCTCGGGTATAAAATTTTTTAAATGCATTAGAAATTTCTGAAGTGATTTATTTTTGCACTATAAATTCAAACAACTTTTAAAAATTCAAAACTATTTGAAATTAACTCCAAATTTAGTGAAACCAATTTTGTTGGTTTCCATTTTTATTGTACTTTAACTTAGAATAGGCTTGAAACTTGTTACTTCCGCAGAAAATTTCTGAATTGGAATTAAATTCGGTTAAGAATTATTTTTACAGTAGAAATTGAATTAAGTTCAACATTTCATAGAAAATTCATATGAACTCCAATTGAGATGAATCAATTTTTGTTGGTCATGAAATCTTATTCTCTAGCTAACCATGTAATTTTTATATCCACTAGTATTCTACAAATTTTCATGAAATGTTTAAATAGATATAGAATTGAACCTACAACCATGTAATTTTTCTGTCCACTAGTACATTAAATTATGCAGAAATTACAGAAGTGTCAGGAACTTGAACCTAAAATTTCAAAATATTTCGAGGTGGTTTAACGTGTAATTCAAAAGTGCATGAGACGCAACAGAAATAGAATTAAAAACATAGAGTATAAAAAGTTGGTGTAAAGTGGGCATGGCCAAATTTGTAGAAGAATTCATTTGAAAAACCCACAAATAAGTGGATGGTACGAGCATTGCATATAAGTGGTTTCATATGCACCTGTGTTAGGTATTTCATGGTGGAGATTCAAGATCTATTCGTGTTCCACGGGAACGCTCTCGTACGCGACGGACCGTACGGGGTGGACCTGTCAAATTGTGACCGGACCATGATCCGGGCACCGGGTCTGAAGACCATGAGCCTCTCAGAGCTAAGGTGGTGTGTGCGTTCCGCGTTCGATCGTGCCACTGCAAGGAAGAAGCTACGCATCGAGGCGTTGTATGCCTCGGTGGTGGGTGGTGCAGGCGAGACCGTTTGGCAACTTATGAAGGTGACAAGTGACGCTTCATGGGCCAATTACATGGAGGTTGTTTGCAACCCTGCTGCTACGATATATGCGCGGCCGATGGTCTATGTTCAGTTCATGGAGAGCACGGGGACATCCGGCGTGGGTGGTTCCAATGAAGCTGCTGGTGAGGAGCCTGTGTTAGACTCCGGTGTTGGAGGAAACGCGGGCGAGGAAGTGGGCGATGGAGACCTGAGGAGGCATGCTGACAATTTCAAGCCCAACGAAGAAGTGGAGAGATGGTGGACAGCCTGTATTGATTGGCATGAGTACCTGGCCGATCAGGTGGGAGAGGTGGAAAGCGAGGAGGAGGACGTGGAAACAACCAGTTCTGAAGACGAGGAAGACGGAGAAGCTGCTATGAGAGGTGCAGTTGGTGGTGTTGTGACCACCGACATTGCTTACGTCCCCTCAAGATTGGACAACGTGGGGGTTCAATGAGGGCACCCTGCTCCTAAGGCCACACTTCCCTAACAAGAGCGCCGCCCAGCATGCTATTGCTAGATACGCCATTAACATTGGCCAGACATATCGGGTGCAGAGGTCCAATCCCGATATCTACATCGTTAGGTGTGTTGATGAATCCTGTGCTGGCAAGGTCCGTGCGCAGCGGTTCACAGTCGTGGCCACGTGCTTCTGGATAACGGTGCTGAAGGACCACACATGTGAGCTAGCTGAGCCGCTTCATAGGCACTGCAACATGACATCCTTGTATGCTGTCGGCCTAATAAGCCACCTCGTTGCTGGAGATGTTTCCATTTCGCCAAAGTTTCTACTGGCGGATGTTGCCAATATAGTGGGGTTCCAGGTCAGCTACAAGACGGCATGTCAGGCGAAACAGAAGGTTGTGGAGCGAATGTTCGGCACATTCGAAGAGGCTTGCAACCTAGTCCCAAGAATGCTGCATCAAATCGCAGAATCAAATCTCGGGACATACATAAACAAGCTTGAGCGGGTGCATCCGATGGAGGGGCCAATTGTTTTGTTCTTGAAAGGGTCTTCTGGGCCTTCTATCAGGCGATCGAAGGGTTCAAGCATTGTCGTCCCGTGCTAACGATAGACGGCACCTTCCTATGTGGGAAGTACAAGGGTATCGTCCTCACCGCGGTTGCAGCCGATGCGAATGACCAGTTACTCCCCGTGGCCTTCGCAATTGTTGAGAGTGAGAACACCGATAGCTGGTTGTGGTTCCTGTCCAATGTGAAGCAGGCGGTGGTACAAGACCGCCTAGATGTGTGTGTCATCTTGGACCGCAATGCTGGGTTGCTGTCCGCGTTGAGCACGATGCAAAACGGGATGTAGCCGCTGTTCCAGTGGAATGATATCAGGAGCCGTTGGTGCATGAGACATCTCACGCCGAACTTCCACACAAGGTTTTGGAGCAAGGACCCGATGAAGATGTTCAAGAAGCTCTGCATGCAGAACCAAAGGCGAAAGTTCGATGTGGTGTGGAGACAGCTCGACGAGGAAACCAGGAAGCATCTAAGGAACTCGGCGGACGCCGAGGCAGGGGCAGCAGCAGGAGGGTCTGCGAGAGTTGAGGAGTTCACACAGTGGGTTAACTCACACGCACCCGACTTGGAGAAATGGTTCCTGCTGCACGACAACGTTGGTGCAAGGTACGGGATCATGATGACCAACATGTTCGAGGTGTACAACGGTATCCTCAAGGGTGTCTGATCCCTGCCGATCACTAAGATCGTGGAGGAGAGCTGGAACTATACTGTCGGGTACTTCATTAATAGAGCCATGATGGCCAAGAAACATCTAGAGGATGGTAAGCAATTCTCGATAGTAATGCACGCGTACATGGAGAAGAAGATCAGCAAGGCACGTTCGCACGTTGCTCGTACCATGGATGGCATCAGGCAGAAGTTCAAGATCTGGCTCAGGGAGAAGTACATGATGGGCCACGCTAGAGGGGATCGGAAGCAGGTCTGCACAATTGGTGACGAAGCGTCGTGCACCTGCAACAAGCCGTGACTTCTCCACAAACCATGCTCCCATGTGTATGCGGCGTGCACGGTGTGGCGCCAGGCCTCGGAGCGTTACATTTCCGAGTACTACGACATCCGCCACCTGTATGGCACTTGGAGTGCCGAGTTCCATTCGTACGGCCTGGACATGCACTACAGGGACCTCTGGCCGGGGCAGGTGAAATGGGTGCCGAACGACGCACTGAAGCACCTTGGCTGTGGAAGACGCCTATCACGAAGCATTCGAAATGACATGGACGACAGCCAACGCGGGCAACAGGTTCACCGCCCCAGATGCAGACTATGCAATACGGTTGGGCACTCCATCAGCCGCTGCCCAAACAGACCTAGCACAAGCAGCGCACTGTAGCGACAAAGATATAATTACTAAGTCGTGATGTTGCATACTTATTTTATTGTCTTGTATGAGTTGTATTGTCGTCAATCCATGCCTTTGTGTACAGACGTAATGTTATGTTGTCTGGGTCATATGTTAACTCATTATGGTCATATCTACTGTTATGTTGTACGGGTGTGCATATGGTGTTATTCACTTTGTCTTACATTCTGTTGTCATGTGTTTCAAGTTGCTTTTCTGTGCCATACATTCTATTTTATATGCGGACTAACATGTTGTTTCCCTCTCGGCAGGAGATGGCGCAGCCTCCAGTTGACAGCGCGTATGAGTTACTCGACGCACGCTGGGATGGGTGACACCGATGCCTGGCATGGTCGTCTGGCGTCGGCCTCTGAGCCTGGTCCTGAGCGCCCCTAGAGAGAGGTGGCCTCTTGACGAGCGGTATGTCCCAAGATCATGGACACCGCTTCGCCCCATTGTCCGCATGTTGGACCTACCAGACGCTGCTCGAGCTTTGACGCAAAGACTTATTCAAGGCTCGTGAACCGTTGGAGACCAGAGACTCACACCTTCTATTTCTGGTGGGGGGACATGATTGTAAATTTGGAGGACGTAGCTTTGCTTACAGGTCTATCGCTGCGCAGTCTTCCAGTAGTGCCACCTCCAAGGCGAGTAGACTGGAAGGTGCGTATGGCTGACAGATTCGGTCACCCGATTCCTGACAACATATTAGGTGTGCCACATTCCTGGCTGCGGGAGTACATGACCTGCCCCGTGCATGCGACTGTGGAGGTAGTGAGGACATACTTCCTCGCGTACCTTTTGTTTCTATTCAGATGGATCTTGTTTCCTACGACTCAGGGAGACTGGGTGTACCTTAGCTACATCCATCTCGTAAAGTCTTTGGTGGACACCCGGCCCGACAAGGTGCCACAATACAGTTGAGGCTCCGCAGTGCTTTGCGCCACTTATCGAGGGTTGTGCGATGCCTCTTAGCATAGTACGGGCGGGGAGCCAGTCCTCGCGGTATGCTACACCCTGGTGCAGCTATGGTCGTGGGAGCACTTTCCAGTTAGCCGACCGTATTTCTGGAGCACTGTGCACCCTTTCCAGTTGAGCGCCGGGCTTTACGGTAATGCTGGAGGCGACGACCCCGTCGATGGGCCTACAATGGGAACGCGTTGCACACGTGGTACCCTAGGGTGGGCCAGGGAGAGACCGAGGCATGTGTACACTGAGTTCCATAACCTATTCGAGACTCTGCACGAGGACGAGGTCATCTAGTGGCCATGGACTGCATAGTTCCTTGCAGACACAGTCTCCTACGGATTGTCCTAGCAGTGCACTCAGGACGAGACGCTCTAGTTGACAACCTGCCACCTAGTCTTCTTTCACATGGTTGAGCCGTACAATCCACAGCGGGTCATGAAACAGTTTGGCCTTTACTAGGAGACGGTAAAACATTCTTCGTAGAATTTTCGTCCGGCAACACGTTTCTAACTTACTATCGGTTTCCTTATAGTACTACCGCCTTGATTGTATCCAGCGTGAGGGTGCTGAAGCTCTGCGCCGTGGAAACAATAGCACATTTGATCACCTCCTAGGCGTGGTGTGCGCCATGACCGACGACACGAGGGCTGCAATTATGTCACGACCAGAGAGCTCCCAGGACCTCCCAGGGGGTCCCTTAAGGCCATCCGAGAGGTCAAGTCCACCCAGGAGGTTCGCCAAGACCTCCCAGGAGGTCTAGACCACCCGAAGACCCCCCAGGAAGCACCTGGAGGTCTATCAAGATCACCCGAGAGGTCTAATAAGACCACCCAGGTGATCTTGCCGGACCACCAGGAGGTTTGGGAGTGGCCGTGAGGTCTAGGAGCTCCCCAATTTCACAACCAAACCCGAAGGAGGTCATGAGACTAGGGATTTCCCAAGACCTCTGTGTACTGGGCTAGTCCCAAGATCAACTGCTAGCCCACACAGCTCCAAAAGTGGTGACATCCACAACGTGAACTTTATTACAAAATATCAACAGAGTTGCTTACAAAAGTGGTCTTAGGCCGAACATAAAATACAAAAGGATCAAGAAAACGGTGGTCCATCAAAGACGCCACGTAATCGATCGGAGGCACACCTTAGTTGATCGTGTCTTCTTCATCGCCGAGCCTTCTCCCCGCCAAAGGTTATATTGAGCAAACATGAGCACAACAACCGTGCTCGCAAGTCACACCCGTGGATTAACAGAACGAAATGCATAATGGATATCTCAACGGAGGGCATAATATGGTTGATTTGCACAAAGCCAAGTTTCTTTCAATTACATATACTAAGTTTCAACGTAGGTAATCTTATAATTAGAATTCATTTTCTCAAATCAATTTTACAGTTAGATAACATTCATCATCAAGTGGTGAAGGATACCCTCCTATCACATGGCTCCCCGCCAAAACCCATGGGATAGGAATCCCAACAGAATTCAATTTGTCAAATATTTTCAAAACAAAAACATCTAACTAAGAGCAGCTTTGCCAGCTTGTCCTTGACCGCGGACTCAGCTATTCGAATATATTTTCACTCTGCAGAGGTGTACAGCTTTATCCACATGACATGATTTCTCCAGTTTTGTTTGGCATTCGTCAATGCTACCTCACACTTCCTTTGGTGAGAGGTCTAGAGCTCATGACAAAGCCTTTACAATGTATTATTCCACCGCAGTCTCCCATCGCTAAGGTCCTGCCCATACAGGATATGTGGTTGCACGGTGAGGCATGGCAAAATACACTCAAAGACCGGTCCTTAATTGACTAGGGCGACTGCCACAGAACCCCTAAGCCTCAACTCTACCCAAGTCGAGCTCGTGCATAGACATGCACTAACCAATCATCCAGTTCGCCCCAGCCTAAACCAATTTTCCATTTCTTTGCTTTTATAAACCTTTTTACAAAACTCTATGACAACCCAAGGTCATGGATTAAAACGTTAACGCATTGGTCTTTGGCAATGAAATCTCCCAAAACAAGAATTGATCTAGGCTTGGCTAAGCATCAGGTTTTGCAATATCTCTAGCCCATACTATTGTATCAACTAGGTTTTGACAATTGAGGGGTGTAGAGTGAACAGTTTTGTAATTCGGGGTGTTTTTTTGACTCAAGCCATAGTTCAGGGGTGTAAAATAGACTTATTCCTTTATTTAATGACGCCAGATGATGTATTGTAGTGCAACGAGGAACTAACTCTCGGTGTGGTGGTAGAGTTATGGGTATACGACTTTACCCACTAAGGTTCAAATTCTGGTTCTCACCTTTACGTATATGCGGGAATTTTACGACAGAAAACATAAACATGATAGGAATTTTATGAGGTTCGCGGATTTATATCTGGCTTCCGTCTGTTTAAACTTGTGCTAAGGAGACACACTCACATATGTATACGTGTGATGTGCGTCTTCCTTGTGATCGAAAAAATTAAGGTGCAGCGAGATGTCTGGCTCAAGAGCGAAAACGATCGAAAAGCAGAGACCGTAGACCGGACGATCGAATTCATTTAACTTGCAAGGATCCAGTTCAAGGTTTGTGGTTCTGTGCATTCTCGACAAAGAAGAAATAAGATTCGTAACGGATGCTTCGTGAGTAACCGCTGCCGATCCAAATCAAGCGACACCTCGCAAACAAGCGAGAATCGCTTAGAACAAATCAAGAACACAAGAACAGAATAAGAGATTGAACACAGAGATATGAGGGGACTTCGGGCTTCTCTTTATTGCTCTTTCAATATTGATCAAATACAATGGGGGGGTCCCCTCTCCTTTATATAGACTACTAAACTATGAGGTATCCAATTGGGCCAGGACTCCTGGTCATGGACCCGGTTTCCTAACACTCCCCCTTGGACACTCATCCAACATGTTCATGTCTCGTCAAAACTCCATAAAAACCCAGTGGGAAAAATTTGGAGAAAGAGTACACGTCATGTGTTCCGTTGTGTTGCACGAATTGCCTCATCAAAAACCTTAACCGAGAAACTTCAGGAAAACTCGTCAAGGGAAAAAGAGTACAATCCACCTAATTTTCATTTAGGTACTCGATCTTCGTGATCAAGTTTTAGCAAAGAGTTTGTGAAGGTTCTCCCGACTCGCACTTCTCTAAGTCTCATCATTCCAATTCCACGTATGCATCTTTCAAAACTAGACGCTGGGAGTGACTTAGTGAACATATCTGCTAGATTTTCACATGACTTAGTATGCAGTACTTTAATTTCGTCCATCTTTTGCAATTCATGAGCATAGAAGAACTTGGGGTTGATATGCTTAGTGAGGGGACTCTTCACATAACCCATCTGCACTTGTGCAACACAAGCTGCATTATCTTCATAGATAATAGTGGGGTTTGCGCAGTATTCAATCCACAAGACCGCTGGATGTGGTGAATCATCCGCCGGCCAAGAACATTCTCGTCTTGGCCTCATACATGCTATAATTTATGAGTGGTTCGTCAAGTCGATACAAGACTTTGCTTAGACGATTTCCATGAAATTGCGCCCCACCACACAGAATACATAGCCTGCTTTGCGATTTAGTCAGATCTGGTCTCGATAGGTACCCAAGATCTGATAGCTACCATAGTTAGGTCTTGGTTCTTTCAGAGAATACCCAAGATCCTTACTTCCTTGGAGGTATCGGAAGATGTCCTTTATTCCCTGCCAATGCCTTTTGGTGGGTTCTGCACTATACCTTGCTAGAAGGTTCACTGCAAATGCAATGTCCGGTCTAGTACAGTTTGCTAAATACATGAGTGCTCCAACTGCGCTCAAGTATGGGAATTCTGGTCCCAGAACTTCCTCCCCCTCTTCTTTAGGTCTGAACGGGTCCTTGTCTTGCTGCAAGGATCTCCCGACCATTGGCACTTTCGAAGGGTATGCCTTTTCAAATCCGAACCTTTCTAACACTTTCTGAGTGTAGGTTGATTGATGTACTAAAATCCCTTCAGAGGTATGCTCAAGCTGCAAGCCTAGGCAATATTTGGTTTTACCCAAATCTTTCATTTCGAACTCTGATTCTAGGTAAGAGCTTGCTTTCTTAATATCTTCCAGGGTTCCGATGATATTCAGATCATCTACATATACTGAGATTATACAAAATCCATCCTGGGATCTTCGTATAAATACACAGGGACAATCCTCATTGTTCGTGTAGCCTTTCTTGCAGAGAAAGTCGCTAAGCGATTATACCACATTCTCGCCTCGATTGCTTGATCCATACAAAGGACTTTCTCGAGTTGCACAATCGCATGTGTTTCTATTTGCTCTGTCTTGGTTTGGGATGGGGATACCTTGGTACCTTCATGTAAATGTCCGAATCCAAGTTTCCATAAAGGTATGCGCTACCACATCCATCAATTTCATTTCCAAATTCAGTTCACCGCCATTGAGATTAAATATCTAAAGGTAGTTCCGCCATGACCGGGAATAGGTTTCTTCATAATCAACTCGTCGTTGAGTGAAACCTTGTGCAACAAGCCTTGCTTTATATCTTACAACTTCATTGTTTTCATTTCTCTTTCGAACAAATACCCATTTATACCCTCATGGGTGCACATGGGGAGGTGTGCGCTTACTGCCCAAATACCTCTCTTTTATTCAGAGATATTAATTTCGCTTCTATTGCCTCCTTCCAATCTTTCCAATCGATCTTTTCTTACATTCAATGAGCGATGCAGCTCGGATCAAGATCGATGATTGTGGCAATTTTCTTTGCAAAATAAATATCGATATTGGCTGTTGTTCTATTCATAGATTCTCCCGTAGTCATATAATTTATAGCTATTTCTTCATAGGGCGGTTCTGCTAATGCTTCTACTCGCTCACCGCTGCTTCCAATTGCGGGGCAAGTCCCTTTAGTTTTTCAGCTCCGATGTGTGCGCACACATCCATGCTGATGTTTCCCTCCGTGGGAATATTCAAATCCGGTATGCCTTTTACTGAAGGTTCCATACTGGTGCCAGGTCTCAACTGGCTCCCCTTCTTATTCTGGGGAACTTCAGTGATCAGCTGTGTCAAGTCCTTCTTATCCTTTTTCGCCAGCGCCCCCTTACATTTGGGATTCGAGGGCCGAGTTCTCGTTCTTTTATTCTTAAGCCTTTGGACGGGATTAGGGATACCTTCAATTTTCTTTGGTATTTCGACTCTCTCCGGTGCATTGCGTGCAGGCACATGCGACTTGGTCACGCTCTTCAAATCACAAAAGTGGTCAGGCAGTTGATTCGCTAACGCTTGCAAATCAATTATCTTTTGGACTTCTCCATTTGCTTCACTAGTGCGCGGGTCATGTGCATGGATTCCCGTGGCTTGCCACGTTATTTCCCGACATTCTTCATCAAGGGGTTGATTTCCTCCCCCTAATGACGGGAAACTATCCTCATCAAATATGCCGTCAAGCGCTTGTCAGATGCAAATCTCGAAATATAGGGTCCAAATACCGATTATGGATGCTGCTCATAACCAACGATATCCCGGACTTTCGGAGAGGTCCCATTGCGATTCGTTGGGTGGTGGTATAGGTACATAAACCTTGCAACCAAACCTTCTGGAGGTGAGAGATTTTGGTGGTGACCCTTGCGCTAGTTGCATAGGTGAATGGATGTTATATGCCGATGGTCTAAAATTGATAAGAGTTGTTTGCGTGCAGATCATGCGTGTCCCCAACATGTAGTTGGTAATTTACAATTACGCAAAAGCGGTCGGCAATAAATTTAA
Organism: Phyllostachys edulis; assembly: GCA_036346405.1. Classification (NCBI taxonomy): domain Eukaryota; kingdom Viridiplantae; phylum Streptophyta; class Magnoliopsida; order Poales; family Poaceae; genus Phyllostachys; species Phyllostachys edulis. Next base: position 68,862,500 of record CM070558.1, on the reverse strand, counting down.
TTTTTTAATTAATGCCTCTGCTAGTCCATTCAGGTGTGGACGTGCGATCTTGAATGCTCAACGGTAATTCCCATTGCCATGCAATAATCATCAAATGCTTTTGAAGTAAATTCTCGGCATTGTCCATTCTCGATGGACTTCACGTGATGATCGGAAATTATTCTTAATTTTAATTATCTGCGAGATCGACTTTGCAAAAGCGTGGTTTCTCGTAGATAATAAACATACATGCACCATTTCGAGGAAGCATCGATGAGCACCATGAAGTACCTAAATGGCCTCGACAGGGTGTATAGGACAAGAATGTCTCCTCGATACGATCCAGAAAGCAGGATTTCATCCTTCACTTTCGAGTAGAGGGTCTAGTAATTAATTTCCCGAAAGGCACATGCGGGCACACAAAATCTTCTTGATTTGCGAAATTCTTTACATTAACATTATGTCCCGAGAATTGGTAATTATATTTCTCATCATTCTAAGACCGGGTGGCCTAATCTATCATGCCGAGACGAAAAGTTCGAGCTTCTAAAAGTGGTTTTCGGATAAGATAGGTCGCAGTGCCTTAATATTAGTGTAGTATAGCCCGATTCATATGAAGGAAGTCGTTCTAATACCCTTTTTCCATGTTCTTCACGCTTTGTAATGAGCGGTATTCTTTACCATACTCTTCTTCGCCTCTACATGGAGACCGTTAGCGAATATCCTTAAAGCTTAAGAGAGTTCTAGTCGATTCTGGGTACAACAAGGCTTCTTCAATGACCAATATTGTGCCCATCGGGAGTATAATTGTGGCTCTTCCTGAACCTATTATACATGTATCGCTTCCTGCGATTGTCGTAATGTCTTGCCAAAGATTCTTTCCGATTGATTTGGAAAAATTTCGTTTCTCTTAATATGGTATTCAAGTTGCCGCTATCTCGCTAAGCACACTTCCTCCATAGGGCGCCACACGCTGCTCGATATATATAAAGTATTTATTAATATGGGGTAGAAAGCAATCCACACACAAAAAAAACTCCAAACAGAACATAACTTGCTTTTATTAATACGGGAAAAGTCTTGCAGGACTCATTATGAGAATGCAATTATTTGCTCTCCTAGAGCTTACAACCATTATTCAATAATTCAAAGTTCTAACCAAAACTGCAAATGACTATAAAATCTAAGTGCAATGCGTGCACTAGATCGAATCAGTGAAGTATGAATTAACCCGATCGAATCATTCTATGTCCATCTTCTCTTCTTCGCAACTCTGATTCTTGCCGCCACGCGATGTCCAAGGAGGGAGTGATGGGGTCGCTTTAGGTCATCCACATCCATGGATGCAACCAATGAGTGTGGATCCTCCGTTACTGCAATGGCGAGGTGTGCCTCATGCGGTGCTTTGCCCTTCTTCATGGCCTTGAAAGCATCAATCACGTCTTTGCGGCTCACGGCAAATACGTGACTAATGCCCCGAGTGCCACATTTGTAGCAATTTTGGTCCTCACGACCATAGGGCTTCTCATCACGCTTCTTATTTCCGCCCTTCTTGACTTGAGCATTTTGCTTAATCTTGCGACCATCACCCTTCTTGCCTCTTTCTCTTGAGCGAGGCTTTTTCACCTTGTAGTCGCTAGCGTGGACTTCATGGCCAACTTTGCTACTAGGTGGTCGTGAGATGTAATTCTTCCTTAGAATCTCATCTTGAGCTTCCGAACTTGCATAATGTCAATCGATTCGCATACTCCTTGTAGCCATCTTGACGGTAGTTGCGTGCGGATTGCACCGCATTTGGGTGAAAGGTAGAGAGGTTTTCTCAATCTTTTCCTCGTCTGTGATTGTCTTACCACGTAGTCAAGATTGGTACAAATTCGTAAAGCGTAATTGTACTCCCCACCGCTTTATAGTCTGCAAAATGTAGTCTGCTCCATTCTTGCTCAGACGAGGAAGGATGGTGTACTTTAGCTTCTCGAACCGCTTCTTCGTATGGTCCATAAAGCTAGTGCGTTCTTCTCCGCCATATACTCATTCTTGAGCGTTAGATGAGATGATGTCCGAGGAAATGAAGTGCTTGATCATTCTCTTCAGCGATCGGTAGGACATCCTTTGAGGTGCCAAGTCCGATAGCGACCGCGAGCTTCTTGGCTCCAAGTACAATTTCGACATCCGATGCCCAAGTCAGTAATTACAGCCATATCACGACTCTTGAACTCCCGTTCAGAATGCCACCATCTGCATATTCATTCAAAAGGTGTATGAGATTATCACCGTAATTTGCATATAATGGTCGCAAAGGTTCTCGTAATGTTCCCATATTATTCTATGCATTTTTCATGATTTATCGCTATTTCTAATGATTAAAAGCAATATAAACAATCACAAATAATCAAAACAAGAATACAATAAATAAATTGCATAGAAATAACAATAACAAAGTAAAATATGCTTCAAATGCAAAAATTGGTGCAAAATTTGAATTCGAGGCCTTTTTCTCATTGGAAAACAATTTTCGGCGACTCGCTATTCCGGGTAAAACGCGAAAATTTTTAGGTTTAGAAAAATTTCACGTAATTTTCAAATTTTCGAGGGCCTATTCGCAAAATCGGATTTTCTTTTCTTTTTCCCCTTTTTTTCTTTTCTCTTTTCTTTTAGCCGCCCATTGGCCCATCACTACTGGCACCAAGCACGGGATAGGGTTTCCTATCCCCATGTCCAAGGATGTGGCGCCTCCATGGCGCGCATGAGCCGTGAGCCGCAGGCAGGCGAAAGGCAGCATGGCACAGAAGACTGGCCTGAGGTTCAGCAGCGGGCAGCCGGCTGGGCGGCGCCGGCTTACGCGAGGCGGCAGGGCCTGGGCGGGCGGGGCCAGCGGCCTCGTCTTGGAGGCGGCCTTGCGGCGACGCGAGCTGGCGGCAGCAGGCCGGGCGAGGCTGCCGGCGGGAGGGGCGGGCGACGGCGAGGCAGGCCGGCGGGCGGGCGGCGTCTCGGCTTGAGGCGGAGGCGGGTCTGGCAGCGAAGCGGCGGGCGGGCACGGCGCGGCGCGCTCGCCGGCCGCGCGGCGCTGCCCGAGATCGGGCGCGGCGCCGCCCGCCTAGGGTTTGGCTGGGCTTGGCCGCTGCTCGGTCTCGGCGGCCGTGGCGGCGGCTTCACTTAGCGGCTCCATGGCGGTTGCTACTGCGGCTCCATGGCAAGCTTTTTATGGCCGATCGCTCTCCCGCCGACGTCTTTGTGTGATGCGATATATGCATGTTCATATATTATCGCTCATATATGCATGTAATGTAATGCGATCGCGATGCGATGCGTCTGATGCAATCATCATCGGTTCTTGCGTGCAATCTACCCATCGACATTGTGTCGGCGACTTCAAGTCGGCTCGCGGTAGATTAGAACGGATTTGCAACTTCTACGGTATAATCGACATCCAATCTTTCGTGTAATCTACCCATCGACATTGTGTCGGCGACTTCAAGTCGGCTCACGGTAGATTAGAAAGGATTTGCAATCAGAGAAAAATAATCTAGAAAGCGAATTTGCGTAATTGAAAGCGATCTAGAAAGAAGACGATTCAATCTACGAGTGTCGCTCATCGACAGCTACCTTTTCGATGCGAGGAGAGTCGATCGTCTCGATAACGTGTTGAGTAACCGCCGATGGTCGATCCAAATCGAACGATTATTCGCAAACAAGCGTAGAATCGCTAGAACAAATCAAGAACACAAGAATGTAATAAGAGATTGAACACGAGATATGAGGGGACTTCGGGCTTCTCTTTATTGCTCTTTCAATATTGATCAAATACAATAGGAGGTCCCCTCTCCTTTATATAGACTACTAAACTATGAGGTGTCCAATTGAGCCAGAACTCCTGGTCATGGACCCGATTTCCTAACAGCTTCAAGCAATTGGCATTTGGAGGTCATCGATGGCTTCCATGCTTTATACAGCTCACACATCGATCGGGTCAAAGTCAAGGGCGACACACGTAGTGACGGATTTGATATGCTCCTGGTCTCCTGATTGTCTCTACGGGACATTCTAACAAGCAGACGCAGGCAGTTGAATTGGTGCCGGAAACCGTGAAGGCAACAGTTAGCCTGTTACGAGATAAATTCATCAAAAAAAAAACTCGTTTTGATTTGGTCTGCAGGGAAATCCTGGAAACAAATTCGTTTTATTTCGAGAAATCGTCTTTGCAAAACAAGGCTTAATTAAGGCTTCCTTGTGGAGTAATTAATGCATGAGGCAACAGAATAATTAGAGCGGGCACAATAGTGTGACGTCAGCTGTCTGTAAACTTTGCCATGTGAGACACGAAATGATATAAATAAGAGAGAAAACATAGAGAATTAGATCGTCTCTGATGCAGTGATCGACTGTAACACGAGAAACAAAACACATTGTATATAGAAAATATGTCTATAGGATATGTAAAAAGATAACTAATTATGGTATTTAAACTGACGAAATCTAAAACAATGAGGTAAACATTTCACTATTTGCAGCATCTGCTTGCGTAAGGATGACGTGCCTGGATCGAATACGATGCCGTCGGTCAAAGTAGGATAAACAGAGGGTAGACTTTGTGAGCTTGGCGTCTCCAATTTGTGGACGGGGCGGGGCCACAGTTTGCTGCTACTACTACTACATATCAATTTTTTGTTGGAAAGCGACTAAGCGATCATTACGTCTCCTGAAAAAAAATCCAGGAAGAAAGCAGCACTGGTTGGTCTTGTCAATTTTCAAATGCATACTGTTGCGTGCCGCCGTGCCGTACCGTGCCAGTTGCACGGCGACCATGGGTGCAGTCTCCTTGGTGTATATGAAATCTTTCTTGCAGCAACTAGGAATTGTCAGTCACTTATTACTGAAATTTGAGTTTACAATATAGGCCTGTTTGACATGACGGTGGCTTTTCTTAAAATTGGCTACTGACTGGGCTGAACTAAAGAGATTTGGGCCCTGTTTGGAACAGCTTCGGCTTTTCGCTCGAAAAAGCCGAAAGCTGTCCCAAACGGGAGGCCTTTCACAGTCGCTTTTCTCCGAAGCAGCTTTGTGTTACAACGCTGAAGCTGAAGCCATGGGAGCTTCATGCTTCCTTCCGACCTCCATTCCGACTCTCACTGGCGCCTCCCACGGCTGCCTCCTCCGGCTCGTGGGCCCAGATCCAGATCTGGATCTCGCTCGTGGCCGCCCTCCTCCTCTCTCAACCCTAGCCGCCGCCCAACTCCTCTCCCAGCGTCGCCCTTCTCCTCCCTCGACCCTGTCGCCCAACTCCGGCAACGCCAGCCCAAACCCTAGCCGCCATCGTCGACTCCGTTGTTTTTTTCTTATTTTAATAATTTGTTGTATTAATTATTCACTACAATAATGTTTTGTAATAATTATTTATTTATTGTATTAATTATGCACTCTAATAATTGTTTATTGTGATTATTTATTGTAATTATTTACGTAATAATTGTTTGTTGTAATAAATATTTATAGCAATTATTTTTGTAATAATTGTTTGTCATAATAATTATTTATTATTGATTGTAGTTAATTACATTAATTGCGGTCAATTTATCGTTAAATATTGTTAGTTGTCGTTAGTTATCGTCACTTGTCATTAACTACCATTAGTTGTCATCAAATGTCGTTAACTACCATTAGTTATCATCACTTGTCGTTAACTACCGTTAGTCGTCGTCAAATTCATTATAATAACTGTTTTTAATAATTATTATAATAAATATTTATTAGTCATCGTTAATAATCGTCAATTGTCGTTAGACGTTGTTAATTACGTTAAACAGCATCAAACATGCCATTACTGTCCTCAAGGGCATTTTGAATATTTTTCATCTCGGAAGTCAAACCCTACCTAAAACCAAACAGCTTAAACACCAAATCTCTTGATCAAATTTATTCATTCGAATTTCACCACCAGCCTTTTTTCAGGAAAGCTATAACCACAGCGGTTCCAAACAAGCCCTTGGTGTTTGGCTCTTTGGATTTTAGGTAAGTTGGCTACAGCTTATAAAATGAGAAATGTCTGAAATACCCCTAAGACAAGTAATGGATTGCTTAATGTCGTTTAACTGCAATTAACGCAATTGACGACAACTAACAGTAATTAACGATAAATAACGGCGTGCAATCTTTCCATGTCTAAGAAGTGGGAGCCTAATTAACGACATTTGATGACAACTAACGGTAATGAACAAGTCACGATAACTAACGACAACTAACAACATTTGACGACAACATCAATTTACAACAAACAATTATTATATAAATAATTACAATAAATAATGACTACAACAAACAATTGTTATATAAATAATTATAATAAATAATGATTACAATAAAGAATAATTACATAAATAATTTATTTACAGCTGAAAAGAAAAATGAAATAAATAAAAAAAGGTTGGAGGACTGTTGTCCCCATCGGTCTCTTTGTTGTGCACATGGAAGAGGAGAGAGCCGAAGGAGGTGAGGAAGAGGGAGGAGGAAGGAGGCGTTCGGGCCCAGTCGGAGCCAGAGGAGGAGATGCTTGAAGTCGAGGCAGACGGGCACATGACGAAAGCGCCGAGGAGAGAGCGAGGGCAATGGCTGGGTAGCAGATCCAACGGGGGAGAGGGGGAGGATGGCGATGGCAGATCTGGTCAGGGCCAAGGAAGGAGGAGGAAGGCGGCGGTGCAGGCGAAGGCACCGAGAAGCCAGCGACACGGGGAATGAGGGGAGGATGGCGGCTCTGGGGAGGAGAAGGGGAGGGCAGCATCGATGGAGGACAACAACGACGCGTGGGGAGGAGGAGAGGCGACGACGCCAAATAAGAAGAGGGGCAGGCTTGGGAGAGAAGGAAAGGCGCCAAGACCGCCGGAGGAAGGAAGAGGGGATACGCCATGGAGGAAGAGGAGGGGCTCAGGGATTAGGGTTATGGTTTGGCTAGGAGGGGGATTTTATGCGATGGCAAAATCAGGTGATTGCGTGTGAACTTGCAGGGTAAATCCGGAACGGGGCTGTGGGAAGCTGCCCCATGGCAGCTTTTGGCTTTTTCACATATAACGCGCTTCCGCTTCGAGAAAGCCGCGGAAAAGCCCCGCTTGAAAGGCTTCTGCTTTTACGCGAAAAGTCAAACCAAACCGCCCCAAACACCCCCATGCTTCCTGGAAGCAAGACAGGCAGACCACAGCAGCAGTATCATCATAGCAGTATATAGTACTAGTAGTCGGCATCGGCATGGCATAATCAGCTCGTGATCAATTTCAGCAACGCTTCATACTGACAAGATTATCCACCAGACTTCCTGCTTCTTAAGACTTTCACAGCTTGGCTAGCATTTACATGGTGCAATCCTTCTTGTCTCAGACAAATATCATTCTCCTTGCCATTCTTAAGCACTTCCATCAAGTATTATGTATCTGTCTTTCTCATGGTTAACAGCCTCAGGGAGTCACTTATAAATGGGAAAAAAAAGCTTCAGGTCGACTCCTGGGTCAGAGATTTTCACTTCACCCCACCGTATGCTGCTGAAGATGAAGTAGTCGAGACCTTCTGCTATACTCCTCCACAGATCAAGGAAATCCTTCGAATTAAGATGTAGCTTCAGTTTCGTGGTTCGCTCTCTCAGGATGTCTAGACTGGCAACAAACCCAGGAGATACTCCTAGACTTTCTTCATCCAAGACCTGATAATCTGGCTGGGTTTGTTCATTTGATGATCCAATGTTTTGGACATAGTCCCAGGATAGATCTTCAAACTCAAGCAGCATGGAAGACATGATCTGTTCCAGATAATTGGTCCCCAGTTTAACCAAAAAGGCAATTTCACCTCTAAAGAAAGAACATTGATGCTGGGAACTGTGTTTGTGAGTATGTTCTCGATTTCCATCGACATGATTCCCATGGGCACCCATCTCCAAGAAGGTGGTATCCTCATCCCATTCCCGAAGAACATATTCACATGAGCAGCGCTAATTGCACAGGAAGCTTTCGATAAAGATTCATCTTCTAAAGCTGTATTTGATAATTGCAATGATTCACATCATTTGTGCAAGACAAGAAAGAAGTCGTTCAAGAACTGGACTGAAGTGGATCTGGTATACTGAATCTTCGTCCCCTTATTTGGCAGAGCAGGACCTCTTTCAATCATCATCAATGCAGTTTTGACAACAAATTCAGAAACTGGTGGTGCTTTGTAATCTTCTCTTGTCGAGAGAAGAAATTTAGTGGTGCTTTCCTGATGAGCAAGCTCGTCATGATGACCAATACTATATAACCAACTTGGCTCATCCTCCGTTTCAGATTTGAGCTTATGTTGTGCAGAACTAAGCTCTACATCAGCCCATATCTGAAGCCAATCAGAATGTTCAGGGTATATCGAAAACACAGATAAAGACCTAGAGAGTCCTTCAGAAATTGAAGCAATTTTCTGGATGCCTGAATCTGCTAGGAGCTGCATTCTTTTATCAAAAGTAATCATCAGGCCATTCAAATGCATCCAAGAGGAATGTACTTCAAGTTTGTCATCAGTAGTCTGATAAGACGTAACAAGGGCTGGGAAAATTTGCCTCTCAAGGTATCCTAAAAGCATTTTCAATATTCCAGTTACCCAAGATTCTTTGGCACTTCAGCCCACAAGTCTTGCTTGATCAATCAAAGGCTGCAATATATCATCCACTCCATCCATGAAATCCTTTATCTTGTAAACTAGGGCAAAAATGAACTATGGCTGTTCAGACCATTTAGAAAAATGATATTCCATCCTGGACGCAATAGGGTGGACCAATTCATCAATTGCCCACAGTACATTGCCGAAATACGTGGTTTTATCAAAGTACTTCGAATCTGACAGGCTAGGAGTTGCTGCTGGTGTTTGACATTGACACACTTCACGGTTGGCTTGCACATGTTGCAGAGCACACAGTGCTAGAAATCTTTGAGAATACTTCTCTTTACTTGCCTCATTCATCAATACAAGGGGGTTTGGATTTTTTTTTTTTGACTGGAAACAGGAGGGGAAGACCCCCTACTGTATAAATATATAAATAAAGAAGCCAAATATTTACAGGGAAGAGAGGGGGGGACTGAAGAACAACCTAAACTCTAACCAAAATCTCTCAACCAATTTACAAAATCCAACCGAAGAGAAGGTTTGACCCTATGGATGAGGGTTTGAAATTTGGGAGTACTTATCCTTCACCGTGTCTGGTGAAGACAAGGAACCTGGCCAGCCAGTGCTGCAAGTAGAGCTCAATAATCTGTGAGTGCTTGAAACCTCAAAATGGCCAGAGTTTTGTCCACTCTAGAATCAACAGCCATGATAAGATTGGTCCACTGTGGCCTACTCGTGCTGATCCTTACCAATTCTTGCTCCATATCTCTCACAGCATCAACAGCCTGGAGCAACTTTTCTTGCTTCCATTCCATTTCCAACATTTGGGGAAAAAAGGAAGTTTAACACTTAATGCAGACTTAGTGCTGAGAGACCTATATTGGCAAGACCTATTATTAGCTGCATCTAAAATAACAAAGGAAAAAAAAGGAAAGACGAAAGTTTCTTGCATTTGATGCTCGTTGAAGTACTGATGACAGGTTCAACTTTGAGGCCTGTCTAACGATGGAAAATGTTGCATCTTCTAGGTTACCAACCAAAGCTTCCAACTGTAGAGTAGCTTCTGGAATGTCAGCATAGCAAAGTTATAGAAAGCTCTATAAATTCCCACATCATACTGGGAGATCATGAAGGATATACTACAATTTACAGCACCAAAAAATCCTTTCTCGCAGCAAAGGGCAAATGGCTTGTTTTCATGCAGTTTGCAGGGAGGTAATCATACCAAGGTTACACAGATCAAACTATCAACTGGTACAACCGGTTTTACATTCTGTGGAAGAAATATATTCAGGAAAATATCAATGGTGATACTAGTTTATTTAGCTCAGATCTTCTACACTGAACAGAAACTTTTGATGGCTTTCCCCCTCAGTTCACATGGCCAGTGCTACGGTAGGACATTTCAAACTTTTGAGTAGTTGGTGCATATGCGAATTGGACTGCCAGTCTATTTTGAACTTGATAAGTCTTAATGCATTTCGTTTGGTTTTAAATAGAAATGGTGAAGTACGAACAAACAATATTGAAAGCTCCATCTTGCATGGAGAAACTACTCATATCTGCCCTATGTGATACAATGAAGCATAATTGGCTAATATACCAATTTCAGAGCTAATTTGGTAGGTAAAATCACTCACATTCTAGGAGCATTTCCATAGCCAACATTTTATAAAATCAAAACATTCAATTATCCAAATAATTTTGCAAAATTTAGTATCACAACTAGTTAAAGATGGTAACATTCCAGTTTGGAAAGCACAAAATAAACGAATGAACGCTCACCCGCATAGAGTCGAATGGCGTCGATCCGTTGGATCTCCCGCACGAGCGCCGGGAGCTCCACGCTCCGCACCACCTCCTCTCCCTCATCCTTGGCATCAACGTGTCCGCCTACCAACGAGAAAATACGTTCAAACCCGAGCCGAATCGGCAATGGCCGAAGAACCAGTAAGCGTCCCTAAAATCCATAACCAGGCAAAAGAACGAGACTAAAACCCTAGGGTTTAGAAAAGGAAATTTCGGGACCGGATGCGGTGGAGGTCCGACCGCGCCTCGCCGGAGCGCGCCAGACAGGAGGCGGAGGCGGATGCGAGCTGCGCCTCAAGGTGGTGGAGGGAAACCTCGAGCTCCGCGCACTCGTGGCGCAGCAGCTCCGCCAGGGCTGGCGCGGCTGCCAGGTCCTCGCGAGAAGTGAAGTGCGCGTCCAAAATTTTGGGTCTTTTTGAAAATTTTAAAATAAAAATAACCATTTAATTTTATTGAATTGTTAAAAGCTAAACTTGCAATTTCAGAAAAATAAAAATAATTTAATATGAATAAATCAAACTTCAATTAATTCAAAATTTGGTTTATTTGAGCTTTCCGGATTTTATAAATTGTTTTCCTATTCTCCAGAAAATTAAAAATAAATTATGTGACAAATTAAAAGCTAATTTTAAGTTGTAAATAATTTTATTAAGTTCAAAGTGATTTAAGGAATTTATGTGAATGTTTCTAGAATTTTTGGACTTCATTTACTATTTTCTAAAAGCCTATTTGCATTGTTGTATTTTCTGTAAATCAAAAAGTCATTTAAAATTTTCGAAAACCTTTTGGGCCGAATCCTTTTCTCCCCAGCCCTTTTCCCTCTTTTCCAGCCCACTTGAACCAACCCGTCGGCCACCTCCCCTTCTCTCTCTATCTCTCACCGATGTGTGGGCCCCACGCGTCATCCTCCTCCTTCCCTTTCTCCTGGCCATCTTCTTCCCGGAGCTTCCATGACCATGCCACCCACACTGTCACGTCGCTTCTCCCGCTCTCCACTTAGCACCATCGCCCTGCCACAGCGCCACCTCCCCGCCCGTCCGCATGCCACGCCGCCCGCGCTTCTCGCCTCGCCTCCTTTGCCCATTCCTTGCTGCACCACGCGCACCCTTTGTCTGGCTCTGAAATCTCTCGTTGTCGCTCCCTCCTCGAGTTCTCCCCCTCCTCCTCTATTTTTAAGCCGGCAAAGCCCTCCATTTGTCCCCTTTCTCTTCTCCCACCCCTTCATCTCTATTCTTCTTCCTAAGCTCGCAACAAGCCAAGGCCGAGCAAGCTGCGCACTGGCCGTCGCGCACTGTTCACCGTTTCGACCGGCCCGAAGCTCCCCTTCCCCCACCGACTGTGTCACGAGGTGTTCTAGGGTCCCAAGAAGATTTACCCTTGGTTATTTTTGAGCTTCCTCCCCGGAGCACCGCGCCACCGCCTTCTTCCCTATTCCCGGCCAAAACCATCGCCGCCATCGTCCTACCTCAATCGATGAGCATTTCTTCAATTCCTCCCGTCAAGAACACCTCCTCGCCCTCCCCGTTCTTCCCCCACCATTCCCTCCTCCTCTCCCTCCTCAGAAGGCCGCCATCACCGCCAGTGACTCTCGTCGCTAAGCGCCATTTGGCAGTCCGAGCCTCCTCCGTCTACCTCGGTGAACTCCCCTTGCTCTCCTGGTGCTCATGCGTGCGCCACCTTCTTCCCTCTTCCCCTCCAGCATCGTCGCCACCCCTTCTCCCCCATGGCCGGCCGCTTAGCTCCGCCGCCCGGCCGCCACAGACCTTCTTGAGCTGCGCCGCCACCGCCTGTGAATCCGCCTAGCCCCTGCACCCCATTTTCTCCCACACTAGCCACCTCCAATGCATCCCTTGCCAGCGTTGAACGCCGCCCGAACCGTCGTTTGCCCTCCTCTGCTCTCTTCTGCATTGGTTCCTCCCTCTCTATGTGTGTGTGTATTGGTAGTGGCCCCTCCGTAGCTTCCATTGTAACTGACAATAAGGGCCCACAGATCAATGAGTATCGCAGTTAACAGTACATGGTTAATTAAGTCATTTAGTAAGTCAAGCAAGTAGAGGTCTAGCTGGCAGTTAACGATTAGGTTAGGGTTAATAGATGTTCAGTTAGCAAGATGCAATTGTGCTGACTAGGGCTGATGAAGACTAGTTAGAATTTAATTGAACAACTAGCTTAGTTAAAATACTTCGTTACAGTATAAGTTATATTTATAACTTCGATAGCAGCAGGGTACATCTGTAACTAGGAATGGTGTTGAGATAACTGGGAATTAACTAGTGGTTAAAGGTTGACTGGGAATGGTTAGTGAACTAGTATCACACAAAGACATAATTAATTAGGGGATGTTAGTAACTCATCTAGTTACTACAATCCAAAGTGAGTTAACTAGCAATTACACTGAAGACAAGCAATTAGGTGACTGACAATCCATATAGTCATGGCAACACTAGGTAAGTAAAACCGTAAGTAAGTGAAGCTAACTGGTGGTTGAATGCAGGTAAGCAACTTAGGCGATCCGAGGTTGCGTAGTAAATAAATTAACTACAGTGTAAAACTAAAGTAATCAGCTCAGAAATTCAATAGAATATTCCCTCTCTTTTTCTATTTCCAATCATTTCATGTGATTGAAAACTTTCGGACGTTTGTTCTCCTTCATACAAACTCCGATTCCATCGATTCTTATTTATAAATTAATCTAAATTCTTAATATCTCTTTTGGTACAAATTTTATAATTTTTGGATTTTATTTGATTTTCTTGTATTTATTCGCCTCGTTTTATGCGTATAGATTCCGGCGTTTCCGAAGAATTCTTGGACCCGACGACCGAAGCAACTTCGAAGCAACTTAAGCCTTCAATGAAGGCAGTAGACCTTTGATCATGTTGTACCCAGTTTATAAAATTATATTATTTTATATCAACATGCATTGCTAGTTTTATAATAACTGCTTTCGGGAATAGTTAATTACCCAATTGCCGATATGCCTCATTGAATAATTGTGAATGATATATATCATTGGACACCATAGGTTGGGTTAATCTTAGTTGGACTTATTTAAACTACCAATATGGGTGTGTATTATGCTTAGCCAGGCTTTAGTTGTACGTTGGGATTCATGATCACGCATTTGATAATGATTAAATTTGACTTAATGACATATGGAATTGTGACGCGACCACTGTTATAAAAATTGTTGTGCCATGGCAATGGTTGCCATTTGGTCGGGATTGAACCGAAAATGATTTCATACTTAGGCGAGTGATCGTGCAGTAAAGGGGATGATTTTGGGATGTGGTTGCCTCGCTTGAGTAGCCACTAAGTACTTAACTTTGTGTGCTATTAATTTGGGTCATACCGTACAACCACATGTTCAGGGTGGGGTGGACCTGGCCAACTAATCAGCAATGTTTTGATTTAGTCATGTTTTGGTTGTTGAATTGGCGCAAGAGGGCTGACGAGGATTGTTGACCAGTCAATTATCCGAGTGTATATATATATATATATATATATATTGTTTATTTATAAATAAACTAGGTGTTCTACTGGACCCAAATTAGCTTTCTGGGCCCAAGATCAATTAAGCGCTCAGAAAGTAGGCCTGAAAGTCTTTTCTTTGATCATTCTCAAAACCTCTTCCGTACGTCCGGTTAGACCTCCTCTATAGGTTTGTTCGAACCACTCCAAGACCACTTCAGAACCTCTCCCCGGCAGAGGAGGTCCTGGAAAGTGGTTACCCACGTGTGGTTAATGATAACTACACGTGGAGAGAAGATATTGCCTGTTGTTCTCAGAGATATAACGGTCATCACGAAGGGATGCAACGATTAACTTGAAGGGATGCAACCATTGGCGCGAAAAGGCACCACTGCAAAAAAACTGCTGACTTTTTGTAGATTATAAGAACCCGGCCTATGTGCATTTGTAATCCAGATCCAGATCCTAATCCACGTTTATTCACAGTCATTCTTCCTGTAATCAGAGCATACCCTTTGCAATATACATCACCGCTTTGAGTCCTTTGGCGAATAGATAGCAATCTCCATTTTTTTTCTTTATATTCTTGTTTGTTTGTTCTGTAACGAGAGTCCCAAACGTCGACAGCTGGCGCCGACCGTAGGGATCACCGTCATCATCTTCGCTGACTAAGTTCTGGTAATGTGTTCCGTGCTTTGCTCATGAATCAAAATTTGCCTGCGTGGAGAGAAGAAAGCATCCTCGATATTTCTAACTACGATGACGAAATAGAGGAAAACTTCGTCCTCGTATCCGGCAATGGCCACGGTTCCTCCGGGGCCATTATTGAGGCACCGTCGCCCACCGATTCCGCACCCGCTGGCTCTACGCCGGTCGTGCCTTTGTCCACATGCGTCACCATGGACGAGTACTATCCCGAGCCTGTCGCCCTTAGAGCAGGAGATTCAGAAGGTTCCTGGAGCCCAACGTATCATAATGATCTCGCCGGTGGCCTCTACGTTGAAGGCCTAGAGAGAACATCTGAGGAGAATCTTCTCTTCACCCTACAATACAACTCGCCCTCTTCCTCAGAGGACGACGACATGTTCACCCCTTCTGCCTATTCCGGCGACCGTCAGGTCACCGCCGTCGGTGACAATCAACCCAATGCCTCCAATGATCCTGAAACATCGGGGCAACGCCAGGAGCTGGAAGAACGGGAACGCCTCCAATATGAGGAGGACGCTTGACAAGCCGAGATAGGTGTCGCCACACAAGTGCACATCTCGTAGGTTTGCCAACACTACTATCGAGACGCCCTTGTCTCCTCAACGAGGGCGCCACAACGGGCGAAGCATACGCCGCCACCGCGAGCAATGATTGTAAGGGACCCAAATGCCTTATCAACCCCTACATAGGAGGATTCCCCTGCAAAGCGTGTTTGCTACTTAGCGAGTGCCATCGCACGCCCTCCGGAAGGATTAACCCCGGAGTAAGGAGTGCAAGTAATGCGTGCTATGGCACAAAAGCTACAGGATGCCGTAGAGAATATCTCCACCCGATCGCATACTGCGCTTTCCTAGATGGACTCTCGTTTGGAAGGGTCCTCATCTAGAAGATGAAGGCAAGGTCAAAGTGATGGTGTTCCTGGCTGTCACTTCCAAGGCCAAGGTGAGCATAACACTCATTTTTTAGGACGAAGTAGGTGTCCCAGATCTCCTGCTGGTTGTAATAATCGTCGCAATGTACGACAATATGTTGGACCTTATGCAGGTTGGAAAGCTTTCTCTCCCAGGCTAAGGGATGTTACTTGGCCGGAGAAGTTCAAGCCAGGAAGTATGGAAACTTTTGACGGGACGCAAAACCCACCAGAGTTCCTCCAAGTCTACACTACCGCCATTTAGACTGCTGGAGGCGGTGATAAGGTAATGGCTAATTATTTGCCCACAGTTCTAAAGGGTTCCGTCAGGGCCTAGTTGTTCAACCAGCCTGAGGGATCCATATATAATTGGGAGGTGCTTTGTAATGCATTGCAAAACAACTTCAAAAGTTGTTATGCAAAACCAAGGAAGGAGGATGATTTGCATCGGCTCTGTCAAACCCCCGATGAAAATTTACAACAGTTTGTAAAATATTTCATAGAAGTCCGTAATACTATCCCAAATATTTCTGATGACTCTGTGATCCGAGCTTTTAAATAGGCTGTGAGATATCAAAGGTTCATAGAAGACCTCAACATCAACCCGCCTAGGTCCGTGTCAGAGCTCTTTGACATGGCCGATCGGTACTCTAATGCCAATGAGGCAGTGGAGTGGAACCGAATGGTAGATAAGGGGACCACCCCTCCTTAGCCAGGCCTCGAGGATGTCAAAGAAAAGAAACCCAAGATGTTCGAAGGCTCCACAAGCAGCAAAGAAAGACCCAAGAAAAAGGAGAAGGGGAGCCCAAGCAGTCCACTAGGGAGGTCGCAACTGTTGACCAACAACCACCCTACGACAAAAACAAGGGTCCTTGGACCAAAACAAGACAAGGAAGTCGTTCAAACGACCCTAGGGGCCGGAATTGCGACATGGTGAGTCCGCGTGACTCCACGGTGACATTTTTGTGTTTGATTCGAACGGATGGCTAGTTTTGTTAATCTACGATACAATAGTGTCATTTTAGCCAAAAACTCGAGCAGATCGCATGCGCACAGGTAAAACAACGTATAGATTAGATGCTGCTCACATACAAACAAGGGGTTTCTCTTGCTTTCTGGTGACAAATTAATGATGACTAACTAACCACGACTAGTTAATTATGGCTTCATTAAATACAACTAACTAATTTACAAAATAAAATGTGACTAATTAAATACGACTAATTAATTACAACTAAATACTTCAACACTAACTACACAATTCATAACTACGAGAGAAATTACATCATCTGGAAGATCTTCAATTGATGTCGAACTAATTATACTAAAACGACCGCTAAACACTTCTCTAAACACCATCAAATCGTTAGAGAAATTGGAACTAATTTCGGTTGATTGTGCTGCCTCTCGCTCGATCAATCCTCTCTCTACGCAGAGCGGAATGGTTTTGGTGTGGGGAATGAGAGCACGCCGCTCGGTTTTATAGCCGTGCGCAAAGTGAAGGGACGGAATCGCCAAGTTTTAAGCGCATGCGACCCGTTGGGTTTTTCGTGAATGCGGGGGCGGCGCGAATCCGAGTGCCAAAAGCAACAATTAGGTTTTAAACAAATAAAAAACAAGTTGGGGGTGCGATGTGGCGAGTCCGCGCGACTCCACGGTGATATTTTTGCGTTTGATTCGAACGGACGGCTAGTTTTGTTAATCTGAGGTGAAACATAGTCATTTTAGCCAAAAACTCAAGTAGATCGTATGCGCACGTTTAAAACAGCATATAGATTAGACGATGCTCACATAAAAACGAGGGTTTTCTCTTGCTTTTCTGGTGATCAATATGCCTGTGGCTCCATGACCCACACTCAACCAGGCAGAGGGACCATTTGCTACAGCCTGTGGTGGAGACGAGAGAGAGAGAGAGAGATCGGAGATGGATAGTCGACGGGTCAACTGCCCAGGGGCTCTGCGATTAGGGGTGAAAACAGATCTGATAGTTTCCGACCGATCTGGACGGAAACATATTCAGATTATCTCGGATCGGATTTTTCTTGGATAATTTTCGGATCGGAAACGAATTCGGATCTTTTTTGGTCGAAAACGGAAACGGAAACGAATACGGTAGGCATGCTATCCGGCGGATACGGATTATCTGGATAAGACGAAGTCCGGATTTCGGCCCAAAAAGAAAAAGGAGATTTTAATAGATTTTCGAATTTTAGAAAATGCAACAAATCAAATAGCCTTTTAGAAAATAGCAAATAGAGTTAAAAAATTCTAAAAAATAACAAAAATTCCTTGAATTATTTTGAACTTAATAAAATTAATTCCAACTTAAAGTTGGTTTTTATTTTGCACATAAATTATTTTTAATTTCTGAAAAATAAGAACCTTTTAAAATCCAAAAATTCAAGAAATTAATTAAAATTTCCTTTTTCACTTTAAATCCAATAAAATCCCAGAAAACTCAATAAATTTTATTTTTGACATTAAAAACTAGGAAATTAAATAATTTACTTTATTTTATTATTTTTAAAACCAAGAAAACTCTTTTAAATCTCGGAAAATCCAATAAAACAATAACTTTATTGATTTTATTTTTAGTAACATACTTTAGGATGTTACAGTCATTTGCGTATAGATTAAACATTCAACCTGATCAATGTTAGTGTGAACTAAGTTTTATGTATGTGATAAACTAAGTATGAATGCATGATGACTTGTGCCTTTGTGAGTTATGACTTATGGGCTAAATATGGTAAACTAAGTATTATGTTTGTGATGAACTAGTTAATGCAGCTTGCTAGTGCCAATATCATGTGTGGTCACTGCAAATATGAACAATTCATGAATGTTTGTATCAAATAAACTAGTTATATATTTTCGTTAATTTCTGACATACAATTTAGGAGGTTTTTACGTTCCCAAAAATATCCGCTACCGTATTCGTATTCGTTTCGTATTCGATATTATTCGTATCCGAGGCATTCGTATTTGTATCTGGATCTAGTAAAAAATATGAAAATAAATATGAGAGAGCCATTATCCATTCGTATTTGATCCGTTTTCACCCCTATCTGCCATGACCACGTGTGACAGACAGGGACGGTGTCCATCTTAGAAACAGCCTATTGGGCCGTGGAAAAGCAAGGCACGCGAGCAGGCTGTGTTGGGCATCGCGTACGCCAGAGGAATTTGAAAGAGTTTAGTAGTACAGCTAGTGTATTTTCCCTCTGAATCATCCATCGTGCTGCCCGTGCCCGGCCTCGAGCGTGCACAGTTTGAGAGATCCGTGTCTAGCTTAGGTCAATTCAATTCTGTCAACCCACATCGTGCGCGCGAGGTTGGACTACTGGACTCGTAGCAGTGGAGCGCAAATCAAATCCTCATAGCACAAGGCTCCAGGGGCTGTTTGGTTTGTTACTCGGACAGACGAGTTGAACCAAAATTTGGTAATATTTCTAAAATTTGGCTATGATTTGATTTAGAGCTCTTTTATTGTACTCTTAATTTAACATGGGTCATCTATTCTTTTTACCTAATGGTTCATATTAGTTAGGATTTAGTTATACTACATCTAACAGTATGAGTAGTAGAATTCCAAGGAGAGGTAGAATTATAATTGCACACGTGGAGATCACAAAGCACAAGAGTAATATTGCCAACCCTAGTTGGAAAAGTCCATAATACCCTCACAAAAATTATAAATATAAATAAAAATCTATTATGCCATTGACAAATCAATGATTTGATTTGATTTGATTTATACTACCACCATATACTACCGGTAGAATGTACCGTAAAATTTCTCTTGGTTTAGTACCAAAATTTAGTACTGCCTCACAAAATTTGGTAACGACCATACTGCTGCACGCCAAATGGCGTGTGAAATCCGAGCGGCCCTGAGCCATGGCATGGCAAGGGTGGTTGTAGGGTTAGAAATGAGCCAAGCCGAGCCGGCTCGAGCCTAGCTCACTCAAGCTCAACTGAAACAATGGCTCGGTTCGGCTCGTTTTGGGAACAGGCCATAAGCCTAGCTCGGCAGTAGGCTCGAGCTGACTCGTGAGCTTAAGCCAAGCTACTATCCCTCTACAGCTCTACCACCTCTCCATCCGCGCACGGCACATCCACCACGCCGCCGCACCTCCTCCTCCATCCAAACCAGCACAGAGAAGACCATCGGCGCTCCGCCTCCCCCTCCCCCGACCGAGCTCCCCCTTTACTCCCGCCTCGCCCTCATTGCCTCCGCCTGCTCTGCCCACCCCAACCCCCTTTACCGCTTCATGTCCTACGCTCCCTGCCCCGATGACGCCCTCTCCGTCGCCGAGCCCCTTCTCCTCTGCGGTTTGATGACGAGCCTGTCCGTACTCGGGAATGGCACAGACACTAGGGCCACGGCGGCAGAGCTACCCCTTTGACTAGGGGATGAGCTGGCCGGTGAAGTAGGATCCGAAGACCACCAGCGCTCCTCTTCCCCGCAACTTTGAATCCAACGGCGGCATCGCCGGGATGGTAGGAGGCGGAGATAGTGGTAGCTCAACCAGGCAAGAGGAGGGGGGATTTGGTGGGAGGCGGCGACAGCGGTGCTTGAGTTTGGAGGGAGGTGGCGGCGTCAGTGCTTGGATTAGAATGGAAGAGCCAAGGAGGGGGCGGTGGATGGATGATGGGCGACGGCGTAGAGGACGGGGATGGGGGTGGGAGGGGCGGGAGTGATGCGAAAGGAGGACGAGGTGGCGGCACGGAGGACTGGGGAGGATGGGGCGGCAACGTGGAGGACTAGGGGGAGGACGGGGTGGCGGGCCAGAGGACGAGGCGGCGGGACTGGGGTGGACTGGATCTGGAATGGACTGGGATTTGGGGGATTTGGGGGCAGTCGAGACGGGAATCGGGCGATAGAGGGAGGCAACAGCGGCACTCTTGCCGTTTCTTCGAAAAAAAGATAACTAAATATTAAGAAACGTCAAATAAAAATGTTTTACTTTTATTTCATCAACCACCAGGGTTCCACTAGTCTCGTCTCGGTCCCTGACTGAAATGGATTGAGTTGCGTAGTCGACATAAACGTACGGAGATCATCATCATCATCTCAGCTAAAGCTAGATTGCTTGCGGTATTCCTACGTACAACATACGATGTACAGCACGTACACCTCCTCCAGAGTTCAGACCCCAACATGCGTGCTGTGCATACCCTCCTTCTCCTACACTTGTTCCCCTGGATCAAACAAAGAATGGAAATACACGCATGGACCTGGAGATTTGAAAGAACACAAGCACTCTACGTCCCGGTTAATGCATGGATCGAATGCGACGCATGTGGTTAGCTCAGAGCAGCTCGCTGCTCTCGTACATGACGCTCCACGAGTCCAGCGTCGGGAAGCACGGCTGCTGGTGATGAAGCGCCGCGTCGTCGAACGGCACGGCCGGCGGCAGCGGGTTCCCGAACGCACCGGCCGGGCTAGTGTCCGCGGCGGCCAGCAGCACGGAAGCGTCGAACGAGACCGGCTCGGCCTGGACGCCGGTGATCTGCTGCACCATGAGGCGGAAGTTGGCGGGGTCGGTGCTGATGTAGGTGGTGGGCGCGCGCTTGGACGCCCGCGACCGCCGCTTCCCGGCGCGCCCGCCCGCGGGGGCCAGCCTCTGCTGCGCGCGCCCGGGGCCGGGGACGGCCGCGCGCTGTCGGCCACCAGCACGGACTCGCAGGTGATCATGGGCGGCGCGGAGGCGAACCCGCCAGTGCCGCAGGCGAAGTCTGCGAGCAGAGGCGAGGGCGCGGAGGAGGAGGAGGAGGAGGCGGAAGAGCCGGACATGGAGTAGTGGAGCGCGCGAGCGACGGCGGCGTCGGTGAAGCCGGAGCTCGAGAGGAGCCCAGCCGACGGCGCCAGGCACGAGACGGCGTCCATGGTGGCGAGGCGAGGTAGACGTGCTACAGCTAGCGTGAGTGTAGCACAGACGGAGGAGGAGGTGGTCAACTGGTCAGGTGGGGAGTGGGAATAGAGGGGAGATGGCCTGGCCAGGTGTTGTATATAAAAGGAGGCGGAGGAGGGGATGGGACGACGGGGACCCACGGGAAAGCGCGTGGGGGAGGGAGGGGTGTCGGCGTGTGCGGCCGAGAGGGGGGCCGCGCGGCTTTGTTTCGGTGTCGGACGGAGGCCACCGCCACCCACCGCAGGCGGGGCCTGGACGCGTGCATCCGATCGAGCTGGAGTCAACTCGGCTATGTGGCAATGCAGAGCATGGCGAGACGGCGCGGATTCCAGCCGCTCCTGCGTTCCGCGCGAAAACCATCGGCAAACACGAGTGAGATGAGAATGCGAGCCAGCACTTCGTTAATTTTATTCCCTCACGAACCACGCTGACGCTGCGACCGTCCGACGATCCGGTTCGTCTGGTTGCCCTGTATCTCACCCACCGTAATGCTGCCCAGCTACCTCGACTGCACAGAAATGCAGGTTCCAATGGGGATTTAATTACTCGCCATGCTGATCTGAAATTATACAGCTTGATCTGAAATTCCGACTGCTTAATTTGTCGGTCCGACTGTACAGAGCGGCTTGGATTTGCATGTCTTGACGACAAATTTGGTGACTGGGACAACATTCCGAACTTTTTTTGACAAAGCTTGAACAATCCTTCCCGTCCTTTTGCCGATCAGTGCTAATGCATGCACAAGCGTGATTACAGGAAGGAAGGATGGTCCTCCAACGGCTGTGCTACCTTGGCTCCCGTCCTAACTGCACCCTGGGACAAATCCAATCCAGTCCAGTCCAATCCAATCAGGCACCAACATAAAGGAAAAGGAAAGCCAAGCGATCGGATATCCATTCCATTTCATCCATCCACTCCCGGCTAATCAGCCCCTCGCGGGAAGAGCGGGGTGGGCTCCTTGTCGCTCTCACCGGGATTTCTTTTTCCGACGAAAGATCTCTCTAGACTCTAGCTAGACCCTCCCCGCTTGAATGGTAAAAAAAGAATGCAGAATCGCATCGACCTGTCCATCGATCTATGCAGACTATGATATGCTTAGCAATGTGGCCAAATGGGCCGTGTTTGTCGGGCTGTTCTCAGGCACAGTACTGTTGGTTCGGACCAATACTACGTGTTATGCTTGGGTTATGACCTTTACCTGGCACGCATAGTATCGTGCCTGACCTGGGTACAGGCCGTTTAGCACGGCACAACACGGCCCATGAAGTGTGATTAGGCCCGTTAGGCACGATAACAGTCGGATTTTTAATTTTTTTTAATCCATTGGGAGGCTTAAAAAATATGAAAAAAAAAATCAAAAACATCAAGAAAAATCCTATAAATAGGCAGCATATCACCCTCATTCAGCCACCATCCAATCTTCACTCTCTTCTCTCGCTTTTGTTGTGAAAAATTAGATATCTTTTGCGATAATTTGAAATATTTTGCCAAATATTCGAAATTTCGAAATCCAACTACAATCAGGAAAAGAGGTACAATACTGATTTTCTTATTTGTTACAATAAGGTGAAATAAATAATAGTGTAATTTTTTATTTTGCAGTTTTTGTGATGAAAAATTAAGATAATTTTCCGATTGGTGATTGCGGAATTTCATTGAATGATCTTGCATCCTTCGAGACTGTTGCACTCCCAACTCAAACGGAAGAGCAAGCAATACCATCACTAGGCTCTACGAGTGCCTCTGCGTCTCCAAGCACCAGATTAAAGAGATCCAGGTCAAGTACATTAGGAGTCTAGTGAGATTTCGATAAGAAATCTAAGCGAGATGAAAATGGAGTTCAGGTAAGATATGCTATTTGTAAAATTTGTCATCATAAATTGTCTGTAAAGTCTTCATGTGAAACGGGGCACTTGATTAGCATGGTGCAAAATGTAAAGCAAAACAAGGATTGATCATGAGGCAAACACAGTTGCAGTACAACCTCGACAGTACGGTACGTAGCTAGGATTATAGTCCTAAGGTAGCTCGTCAATCTCTTTGTTGTTTAATTACTTCACAGGATCTACCTTTAAACTTTGGTGAGTCTACATCGTTAGAAAATTACATTAGGACTGCGCATAATCTTATATTTTCTACCGTTTCTAAACAGACAATAACCATATGGAGTGGTCGGGCTAGAGAGGATAATCTTAGTGTAGTTGCTCATTATGTTAACAACAACTGGAAAATGTAAAAAAAGAATTATAGGGTTTAAACTAATCGATGTAGCACACATGGGTGAAAATATTGCATACTGTATTATCAAAGTCGTGGAAGATTTTGGTCTTACAAATAAATTTTTTGCAATAACTTAGACAATGCCGCTACAAACTCTAGAGCAATAGATATTCTTACTCCGTTATTTAGTACATATGCTGAATACTTCTTGCTAAATTAGCGATGCGTCTGTCATATTATCAATCTTATAGTTAAATGTGGTATAAAGATGTTGGAACCGTATATTAAAACTTTCTGTGATGCGATATTTTTCCTAAATCATTCTAACCAACGAATAATAGCATATACGAACTTTTGCATTGCAATGAATGTATGTCCAAAATATTTTTGGATTGGATATGCTAGTAAGATGGAACTCTACTTACATGATGCTTAAGAGCCTTTTACAATAGGAATAAGTCCATATTACACCTTTGAACTTTGGTGAGAGTCCAATAAACCCCATGGACTACAAAACCGTTTGGTTTACACCCTCGAACTGCCAATACCAGGTCACCCAACCCCCTCGGGCTGAAACCACCTGGTTTATCACCTACGTGGCATCACTAATTAACTTAGACCCACTGGTCAGACACAAATGAGAGAGAGAGAGAGAGAGAGAGAGAGAGTGTGTCTTCCTCATTGTTCTTCTTCTATCCCCATTGCTTTTCTATGGAGCTTGCTCCCTCTGCCTCCTCCTCCCTTCGGCCGGCCTTCCCTCATAGTGCCGCCCAACCGCTGCTGCCGTCGCTGGCTCCTTGCCGCTAGCCCGCCACCGCCTACGCCGCCTTGGCCCGGCCCCACATGCGCATCGCCATGGAGATGCACCGTGCCCGACATGCGAGCTATCGTTCCTCAATGCTTCTGTCCTCAATGTGCCCCTCCTCCCAGCGTCCATGCGCCCACACCCTCCTCGCGACCATGCCTCCTCCCATTGTCCGCACGGTCATGCCTCCTCCAGGCGCCCGCGCGGCTACGTCTCCTCCCGGCGACGCCCACACCTCCTCCCTCGAGCTCCCGGATCCGCCGACGAGCTCCAGATCCTGGATCCGCCACCGAGCGCCACCCCTAGCAGCCCATCGCCGGATCCCGGTGACCTGCTCCTAGATCCACCGCTGACCGTCGCCCCTGCTCCTGGATCTGTCACCGACCGTTGCCCCTGCTACCGGATCCATCACTGAGCACCGGATCCAGGCCCCCTGCTCCTCACTCAAGCTCCCTCTTTACTCCATGTGCAGCTCGCCGCCGTTGTTCGCCCTGAGCTCCGAGCGCCGCCCTAAGCAGGTTCACGCACGACAAGATCGAGGACATCACCAATAGCTTCCGCACCAAGATTGGCGCCGGCGGGTTCGGCCCCGTGTACAAAGGCGAGCTCCCACATGGCTCGCTGGTGGCCGTCAAGAAGATTGAAGGTGTGGGGACGTAGGTCAAGCACGAGTTCTTTCTTCATTCCTCTTGGATTTCTTGCTCTGGCTGAACTCCCCATGGCGCTGCCCCTCTTGCTCTCGGCCCAGCGCCTCCTTGCAGCATTGCTCCTTCTTTGCCACCGTGGCGGGCTTGGCCCCGCCCTGCCTCTGCTCGCTCATCGCCGCCCGCTTCGGATGTCACCATCGGACGGCTGGCGAACCCCTACTGTTAGACAAATGAGGAACCCGAGCGACTGCGAGCGTGGCTCCCACTGCTCCATGGTGCCCTCCAGCATGCTTGATGTCGCAGTGGATGATCCTCTAGTCGCAGCCAAAGTGGAGGTAGGCTAGGCCCCTCGCTACACCAATGGCGATGTCCATCCGCTCCTTCCACTCGGCGAGGGTGGTTGACGAGCAATGGCGGTTGAGGAACTGTGGTTCTTGTACTCGTAGCTGATTCCTTTTATCTACTGCTGATTCAGATGCCACGTAAGCCAAAACCAGTGACGTGGCTGCCAATATGTCCAAAACCACCAATAAAACCAACGTAGGGTGTAACTTGATCTGGTTTTGACAATTTAAGGATGTAGTTGAACGGTTTTGTAGTTTATGGTGTTTTTTGGACTCTCGCCAAAGTTCAGGGGTGTAATATGAACTTATTCCTTTACAATATAAGAGCATGTTTTCTATTTTTATTCACACGTGCTATCACAACCATAATGGTAATACACTATTGATTTAGTAGCATTTGTTTATTGCTGAGAAGTTACTATCGTTTTTAGAACTTTTTTGTATGATTCCACTATTGCTTTATCTGCTATGTATTATCAAACATATCCTTTAATTGTGCATAATATTATTGAAATTACTAGTCACTTGAAGGCTCATGAAAATAAAGTAGTGTTACGAGAGGCTATCGTTGCTATAAAAACTAAATATTTGTAATATTGGAAAGAGATCCTATTCTTATATGCATTTGTATTTATTTTAGATCTCAGAGCTAAACTTCAAGGATTTGCTAATGTTCTCTAACTTTTGAGTGATGCTACAATAGTGGGGAACTATCAACATATCTGGACAGTGATACCGTGGATTACCAGGAAGAGTGATATGAAATTTTACAATGTTGGCATGACCATAAGGTAACATATCAAGTGTTATCAGTATTAGCATGTGATGTGTTAATTGTTCTTATCTTCACGGTTTCCTTCGAGACTGCTTTTGGTCTTTCTGGAAGGATATTGGAGCAGACAAGAATAAGTCTCACGAGTGAGACGATAGAGATACTTCTAACTGGGAACAAGCTGATGCACAAGATCAACATTTTGTAAAAAATGACACAATTTTTACATAGACAACAACACTTAGAACATGGATGTATGCAGAGCTATAGACTGTACTATTTTTTCTTTGTCAATTTTTTCCCATGTTGAGTTTTTACTTGGCAAAATTTTTAACGAGACAACTATCTAAACATTAATAAAGCTTATTATTACATTTTCAATGTATTTATATCTTTTTACGTGTATAAAACTCATTTTTTTTATATTTTAATTTGTATTTTTGAATTCTATACATTTTTCTACGATTTTTCAATTTTTTTGGGTTGAGATGAGCTACACCGCACTACCTCGACCCGTTAGGCTAATCGTGTCTGGACATGACACGCCTTGTAAGCTCAGCGTGTCGTGCCTGGGTGGACGGCTAAGCCTACAGGCTGGTACGACACAATCCATTTAGCTAATCGAGCCAATCGGACCATGCCTAAATAGGCTTGTGCCGGGCCATGCTGCCTTTTTGGTCAAGTCTTAGGGGTTGTTTGGTTTGTAACCCCAGTGAGCCATACAAAATTTTTGGTATTACCTAAAAATTTGGCTAGTGTTTGGTTTGGCACCAATATTTAGTATTGCCCTGAAAAATTTGGTAATACCAATTTTTTGCTTCACAGATCCTGGGCCAGGCGGCTGTTTGGTTCTATGCCAAAACAAACCTTACCAAACATTGGTAATACCCTTGTATTTTGGCTAGTGTTTGGTTTAATACCAATATTTGGTATTGCCCTAAAAAATTTGGTAATACCAATTTTTTCTTCACAGTTCTTGGGCAAATTCCCGGCGGCCAAAACGCTGGCCAATTTTTTTAAGGCAATATCAAATATTGGTGCCAAACCAAACACTAGCCAAATTCCCGGTGGCCAAATTTTTTTAAGGCAATACCAAGGGTATTACCAATGTTTGGTAAGATTTGCTTTGGTATAGAACCAAACAGCCCCTTGGCCCAGGATCTCTAAAGCAAAAAATTGGTATTACCAAACTTTTCAGGGCAACACCACATATTGGCGCCAAACCAAACACTAGCCACAACATTTTTTTGCTCCGGTTTTGACATTACCTGGGTTTTAGTATTATCAAAATTTTGATATAACTACGTAGGGTCGTAAACTAAACACGCCCTTACTCCTACGATGCCACCACACCGAGCACCACACCACCAAGTACTGAAACTACTATTATTATAATTAATTAAAGATTTGTTAGTACTGGCTGCCGTCAGTAACCAAAAATGTCTGATTAGGAGTACTTTATTACTCCGCGAAAAATCTAGAAGAGATCGTCCCTTGGGCGGTGCCAATTAACTTTTGAAAACTAGGCCCGGATTTCTTCCCCGACGGAGATTCTGCGTCCATCGCAAGTGAGTTTGTTTTCACCACGAGTGGTGGAATTACCAATAAGTTTTTACCGACCGAGTGAAAATGACCGGAGAACGATCAGGCCGCTTAGTGAGCTCTCCTCGAGTGTATTTGTTTGTTCAGACTTCAGAGTTCAGATTCACTTTTTATCGTCCCCTTTGGGTAAATAAAAAAGAAGAGGCGAATAAATCCACACCTAGCTTACATACGGGGAAAACTTATTTTTTTAATATTGTTGGACCCAGATTTCGTAACTCAGAATCTTCTGTGAAAATACTGTGCTACTCCCTGAATCAGTAGATAGCGTTCACACGATACATCACTGAATCAATCCATACATAACGTAGACCGAATCATTCATAATAGGAATAATGTCACGGACCGGCTTGGCTTTGGGCTGGCTTGGCTATGGGCTTCGTCGTGGGGCCGTGGCCCAGGAGGCAAGACAGGAATTCAGTTGGGACTACAAAAGACCGGCGATAGCAATGGAAGCAGGCAAGAAGAAAACAATACGGCTTAGCCTCGGCTCTCTTCTACCTCCGGTTGCTTCTCTTCCCCAAATCTATGTTCCTCTGATTCGCAGTCCATTGCTTCTTCTCCTCTTCCCAGTCTTCGAGTCCCAGTCCATTTGCTAGTTCCTACTTCCACTCCCCCTATTGTATCTCCAAATACTTGATGGATTTGAGTACTACAAATATTGAGTGGTGTTCTTTTGTGTTCATCCGTTTGGGTTTGTAACAAATAAGTCTAATTTACTCCCTCCAACTACCAGAAAAGTCTGGTTTACCCCCCTGAACTACAAAACCGGTTATTTAACCCCCTGAACTTGCGCAATCTGGTCACTTCACCCCTCACGCCGGTTTGAATGGATGGTTTTGCTGACGTGGCCGCATTTAGGGTGGTTTTGCTGATGTGTCACACTGACAGGCGAACGTGGCGCTCCTGAGCTTGAACAACATGTAATTCGCATCGCCGAGCCGCTTCTCATACATGTCTACCAGTTCATCGTTCCCCAACCACACCTCCTGAGACAAAATCAAGACAATCTCATCCATGTGTGTTCGTTGACTTCGTTCGTTGCGAAGACTACATAAGACCAAAGTAGTGAAGAATTGCTCAATTCCGCTCACCAGAGGCGATAATGGAGGAGCAATCGGCGAGGAGCCGGCCGATGATCTTCTCATTCGGCCGAACCAAGAGGACTCAGACTGCTCTCCTCCTGCAATTCGCCCCAATGCCAACAAAGATCGCCACTCCACCAATCCAGAAACCCCAAAGAAGAACTCCTCCCAAACACGCCGAATTGAGTGGATTCCGAGGAAAGGGAAGCAAGATCCAACTCACCTCTGAGTCCATGCGCTTGTAGATCGAGCGAGGATGTTGAATGTGGTGCAGAGACGAACGCTCGTCGCGCCCACTAAGAATGGCGCCGCCGCCGGTGGTGGTGGTCTTGCCGTCCTGCCTGCTGCCGCCGCCTCGCGTCGGCCTCCCTTCGTTGATTCTTCGTCTGCACCAAACCCACAACCGATCTCAGCAACTCAAAGTCACCACACGCCCAAGAAATCAACCACCCAACCGACAAAGCAACCCAAGAACACGGTGTAGCTGAAGAGCCACACATTGATCGATCAGCAATTGATTGCTCACCATTGCGATGATGGGGAGCTGGAATCGGAGACGATGATGACGAGGACACGGTGGCCGTGTGTGGTCTCGGTTGCTTTTTTGCTATCGTTGCGATTTGGTGGCTACAGTCTACTAGGAGAGGAATGGATGGAATGATGCTAGATCCATGTCGACCCCGGCCAGATTCAGATTTGGTGGGGAGGCGGCGGCAGAGGATGCGGTGGGGAGGAGGAGGCGGCTGGCGAGCAGGGAGGCGGTGGCGGTGGATCCAGATCTGGCTCGGTGGAGGGGATTGAGGATAAAGGAATAGAGAGAGAGAGTGAGAGATGGAGAAGAAAAGGTGATGTGAGATGACCAAGAGCGCCACGTCCGCCTGTCATTGTGACACATCAGCAAAACCACCCTAAATGCGGCCACATCAGCAAAACCATCTATTCAAACTGGCGTGAAGGGTGAAATGACCGGATTACGCAAGTTCAGAGGGTTAAATAACCGGTTTTGTAGTCCAGGGGGTAAGTCGGACTTTTCTGATAGTTGGAGGGAGTAAACTGGACTTATTCCTTCATAATATTACAAACATTAGAGTTCAATTAGACTGTATCGGGTTGAGTTTACAATAGGGCCGACCATGCCAAATAAGTACATTACATAAATTACGGAAACGGTAGCAGAAGCAAAAGGGGTAGAGCACATCTCTCCACAGGCAAGCGACTGGGGTCTGGGGTAGCTCGTGTACGACCGATATTAACCAAGGACTCGGATAATATAGGTTGTACGTAAGCACCGGTGGAGCCAGCTAGACCAAGGCGAGAACTAGACTAAGGAACTAAACTACTCTTCATCATTGTCTTGCCCATCGACATCTGGATCCTCGTAGTAGGCGTAATCTCTATGATCCACGGGTTCTGAGGGTTTGGGGGGGGGAAGCGAGGATGAGCACAACTTCCATACTCGCGAGCCAACACACAAGATGCAATAATATACATGCAAGGCTTAACAAGGATGGCTCGTGTTCTTTTATTTGCTAAAGCAACATTTATAATTACCAATATTAGAAAGTCCTATTACTTAGCATTTTAACTAAATCACATTTTATTAAAGAGAATAATTGTGCAATATTAACAATGACAAAGGTTACCTCCACTCTATGCTTATTTTTAATGGTGGTTACATCCACCTATTAACATCACTGGGGTACTTCCACCCAGGGAAAACCAAATTTAGGGTTACATCAGCCCGACAAGTTTTCATTCCACCCACAAAGTTTTTATAAATAGAACTAACTCATATAAGTTCCCATACCCATCTTTGACCATAGGCACGGTTGTTCGAGGCCAGATCCGTCAGGAGACGCGAATCCAGATCTGTGCGCGTGAGGCTCGAGCGGCGCGAGGTGACGAGCACAGGACAGCAGGGGTAGCCCGATTCGCTGATGAAGACGAGGCGACGCTGGGCGAGGAAGAGCAGATCCGGCAACGAGCTTGACCTCTAGGCAAGAAGCGACGTCGGCGGATCGAGGCCCGTTAGTGCGTCTTCAAGACGACGCTGGGAGCAGCGGAGCAGAGCTGCGACAAGAGGCCGCCCCTGGGAGCGAAGATCGGTCCTCCCGGGTGTAGCGCGTAGCGGAGGACGAGCGGAGGCTAGAAGGTTGAAGCCGGCGGCGACAGCTACAGTAACCCTAACCCTAACATTTGCTCTGATACCATGTTATGAATATTGTGTGTGTATTGAAGAGGCCCAATAGGCAATATATATAGGATACAAAGAGACATCAGTCTAAACCCTAGAACAATAGGAAATACCACAAATACCCTTATATCCTTAACGCGAGGTGACGCAGCGGCGCGCCGGCGCAACAGGCAGAGCGTCGGCGGAGAAGCCGGGATGGGACGCGCGATGGTGACAAGCGAGCGCGGGGACACCGGGTGCAGAGCGTGCGCTCGAGACCGCGTTCTGGCATTCGGGGCGCGGCACAGAGAGGGGGGGGCTTGAGTTTTGAAGCTTGAACTTTGAAACTTTGGTAGCCTTTGAATTTGAGATAAGCTTTTGCAAATAGATTGAAACTCTGATATTATTGATCACGAAACGAAAACGGGCTGTTACAAATATCTCAAGTGGTATCATATTTCAAGGAAAGGATCGTATGCTCGCACTGTATGTTCTTGCTGTGATGGAGCCAGTCTCGTAGGCGACAATATTGAGCTCAAAGAAATTACGTAATCCTCGATGCTGTACCATTCGTTGACCTGAGCACAAGACCAAATGTGTATTCAAAATACGACTGCAGATCTTCCATGCCGCCTGCTTGAATAGCCACCGTTGTGCTTTTCACTGCACAAATCAGTTATCAGGGATGGACACTACAGGTAATGCCTTTTCACAGATTACTTCAATTTTGTATGAAACATGCATAGTAGCAGATTGGAGTAATCTGAAGGCGTGGACAGATCGATGGTTTCTGAACAAACTACATCATCAGTTTTTAGCTCTTGCCAGGGAAAAACGCATATATGTGCGGATGCCGCAGCATGGCAACACACAGAAACCAGGAGCACACAACGATCTGACGAGCAGCGTGGAAGCAGGCTTATAGATTACACAAAACTGAACAAGTTTGACGGTTTCCGGCTTTTGTCAGCGTTGAAAACCTTCAGCAGCCAACTACTCCAATTAAAACTCGATCGAACCCACTTGCTGGTCAATACAATAGTGCAACTGACTAAACTACAGTTGCAGCGAAGTAGTACGTCGCATCGATCGAGAGGAGCATGGCTTTTAGTTTAATCAAACATCCCATGAGGCATTCCCCTGTAATTGAGTGCTGTCGAAGACTTTCTGTGTCATTGGGTCCAGCAAACACTTTGATTACTTCCACTAATACTACTTCTGTCTTTCCAGCAATCAAATGGATGGATAGATCTTGCATAGGTCAGTGTCCACTAGAAAGCTGAAGTTAACATACTTTGACATGAGAAAATTACTTCTTCAATGATCTAATCCAGTCATCCAGAATGCAATCTGTATAGACTAATACGCAGTTGATCAGGTAGCAACTTTGACATGAGAAAATGGAGGTAGCACATCAATTAGACAATTACAGTTTGTTCTGACGTCTAACCGTTTCAACCACAGCTGAAAACTCAACTCAAATATGCAGCCCTCATCAGCAAATTAACGATAAGGTGAGCATTAGCTTGAATAATATTTTTTATGAGGGCATAATGATATCACCATGTGGTAACCGTTCGCTGTACATCGTTTAATAGTTCCATTGCATACACATCAGATGCTCGATCCCTTATAAAACTCTTCATGTGATACTACGCTGTTTGACTTGTCACACTTGCTCCTAATCCACTTGTTCCTTTTTGTAGCATTGGTCGTACAAGCTTCGGAATATACTGATCTAACACCCTTCAAATTAATTGAAGATTACTTCTCTGTTCATAGAATAAAATAGTTGTACCTACCATGCGGGGTTCCCTCGGAATAGTAAAGCATTTGAGCTTGGAGCATCTCCTTGTCGCTTAATTCCCTTTGACATAGAGGAGTATCATGTATTCATGTATGTGCTGGGAACATCCCTATCCTTAGGTCAATGCTGCTGGGTATGCCCCAGAGCTTTGTTTTTGCATGCTTGTTGCCTCTAGTTTTCAAACCTCTTTCTCTGTCTTGCGTTATAATGTTAAAACACTAGCATTAAAATTATGCATCATCGTGACATCGCCTAATCTGTTTCTTCATACGCTGAATAAAATGGAAATGGTGATCACTTTTCTTTTCTGAGCAGCTAGTGGCAAGTTGCCCGCGATAAACTACGCAGGCGACTCGACAAACAAGCTGCACGAGAAACAAAGGGAACGCTGCATCATGGTGAATGCAATGGCTTTTGACTTCGGCCATGGAAGGGCTTGAGCTCGGCTTTGTCCTCTCTCATGGGCCAAACAGGCAGGAATCTGCTCGACCTGCTTGTTCGTTTCCTAGAGGTCAGATGCATGAGTTGATTCCTTTCCCTCCCATTATAATAGTCGCAAGCTAGCTAAGCATCAGATCAACGTGAGGCGTTGGTCGAGCTTGAATGCTAGCTAGGCTGGTTATTACTTTGGGCATGCATGCATGCATCCGTGCGCTGTCAACGAGTTGAATGTTTCAGCTTACAACATTTGTCTGCAGCCTGGGGCATTAGAACGGTTCGTCAAAATCTGACAGAGAGACTTATCCATACATGGACAATGTAGTCAAAATCTGACAGATAGACTTATCCATACATGGACAATGTATGTCATCTGAAAAAGATAGGATTGGAGACTGAGCTTTCGTATGTACATTAATCCATCTCACTGAATTGTTCTTCTGGACAATGGTGAATATACATCTTATACATATCAGTACCATAAAGCGTAATCACAGGCATTACATTTACATCATCAGTTTAAACCCTGTTGTCCTCATATTTTTGTTGTCTGAACAGTAAGTCCTCTAGACTGACTTTCCAACTGACAGAAAACGATACATACATAGTTTCATCACAACCAGCAAAAAAGTTCAAATTTGCACAAGGACAAGGAGCATTTTACTTAGCCAATTCGAGGGATTAAATTGCTGACCCATCTGAGCTACCTACAATTACTACTTCAATCCTCTCTCGAAAGCCTCTCCTTTGCTTCACTGATGTTTTTGTGCAGATCAACATACTTACGCAGTGAAATTTCTGAAAAGGCTTCAAGCTTCTCTAGGAATGCCGTAAGGCTCAAGTTTAAATCAGCAGGGGCATCATTTCTAA
The DNA here is from genome assembly GCA_036346405.1 of Phyllostachys edulis. Lineage (NCBI taxonomy): Eukaryota > Viridiplantae > Streptophyta > Magnoliopsida > Poales > Poaceae > Phyllostachys > Phyllostachys edulis. Next base: position 68,828,335 of record CM070558.1, on the reverse strand, counting down.
AAATTTCTCCCCCCATTTCACCATTTATCATCTTGTCTTGGTGGGGAATGGAGTGGCCTATATCTGCAATGAGACCTTCAATGGCTTCTTCCAAGTCCTTGGTTGGTAACTCATCCAGTAATTTCATCCAGATTTCACAAGTCGTAAATATGTGTGTAACAGTACACTCTCTTAGTGAAACATCGACAACATTTTGCTTCCTAGCGCTCTTCCTCTTTTTCAGTGGTTTCATGCACTTGTGCAACCATAAGTTTAGGCTACACAGGTAAGCCTTGTGGGATGCCATCCAATTTAGGAAGTTTGAACATAATTTGCTGAGCTCAACTGAGAGGAGAAGGGCAGCTTGGCATTGAGACTCTGACAAAAATGATACTTTCACATTGCAGCTGCTGGATACTAACTTAATGATCGCATGTTGACGCCGATGGCACTCAAGCATTGTTGCCCACATCCTAGTTAAACTACAGGAAATACAGATACTTTATCAGATAGATGTACATAGCAGGCACTATAGCAACACTAATGGTCTGTTTGATTCGTAGCCAAACTTGTCACACTTTGTCACACTATGAGTTAGGCAAGCTTGATCAAGTTAGATATCTGTTTGGTTCGTAGCCACACCTGTACCAAGATTTCTTTTCTGTCACCTGGACCCCACGCATGAGTGAACCAACAAAGCGTGGCAAGATTGTTTTTTGCTAGCCAAAGTGTGGCGCTGATTTTCATCAACTAACATTAGGCGAGTTTGGCCAAAAAAAAAAAAACGAGGCAACTTTGGCAACCTTAGTATACTAACCAAACATGCCCTAAATTAACGCAAACTGCCTATGGAAAGGAGTGCATTCTGTTAAACCAATCCGATACAATGCTGCGATGATGCCTAATACACACATATTCTGCTATAATGCACACGACTACATTTTTTTCCGTAAAAACTAAAAAGGAAAAACATACCTTCCAATTAGTTCATCCATCTGTGGTTGAAGCTCTTTATCCCTTAGATCTTGTATGTTCTTAGAAATGAAGTCTATTCTATGAATAGACACTAGAATTCTGGAATGCAAGTCCTTTACAGTAGCACGGGTAAAATCGATATTAATTTGATTTTTCCCTCTTGACTCGTGGTCTCTCAGTTGCTTACATTTCTCATCGTACCTCCTGCAGATGGCTCTGCTAGCCTGAAAGCCGAATCATGTTTATCATTTGACGCGATACTTCAGAAGATTTTTCTGTTTTTGTTTGTCAATTTTATGCACAATCTAAGTACCAATGGTCATGGACTGCATAAATTGTAAATCAAATACAACAGCTGAAAAATCTATGATTACAGAAACAAGTATTTATCCATAGTAGAGAGAGTACCAGCTAAGGGAATCACAATACTACAATAGTAAGTGTAGAAGGATCTGCTAGAAATATTGTGTGTATATTTAAGAGGTTCTAATGGGTAATATATATAGGGGGGCATATCTAGTGCACAAGGAGCAATTGGTGCACATATGCACAAACTTTTTGTTTGGGTATCAAACAAGCATAAAAAATTCTGAAAAAAATTCTAGATGTAATTTATGGTGTTTTGTTCCACCCTTTAAAATTTCAAGTTCAAACTCAATGTATGTTAGAAGAAACAAAAAAGAGAAATTCACTGTGAATAGTATGGAAAGAGGAAAGAGGAAAGAGAAAACAGGAAATGTTACTATTCACAGTGAATTTCTCTTTTTTGTTTCTTCTAACATACATTGAGTCTGAACTTGAAATTTTAAAGGGTGGAACAAGACACCATAAATTACATCTAGAAATTTTTTCAGAATTTTTTATGCTTGTTTGATACCCAAACAAAAAGTTTGTGCATATGTGCACCAATTACTCCTTGTGCACCTGATATGCCTCCTATATATAGGGAGGTACAAGGGGGGTTTCCATATATAGATAAGGAAATACAGAAGAGTCATATTCTAACATCCCCCCCTCAAACTCATGGTGGATCACACACACTGAGTTTGGAGAGAAAATACAAATGTTGTGTCCTAGTCTGTGGCTTCGTGAAAAAGTCAGCAACCTGTAACTCTGATGGCACAAACTGTAACGCAAGTACTCCCTCCTGCACCTATGAGCAAGTGTATGAAGCATCCACACCAATGTGCTTAGTGAGCTCATGCTTCACTGGGCCCCGGTCAATACTGATAGTATCTGTACTGTCAGACAAAAGAGTCGTAGGTCCCATCACAGGCACTCTAAGATCCGCAAGTAGCCACCTCAACTAAGTAACCTCTGCTGTCACTGCCAGGGATTGAAATCCCGGCGGTTACCGGCCGGTAACCGCCTACCGGAGGGTGGCCGAGAAATGCGATCCAGTAGTTTTTTCAAATTTCGAATGAATTTCAATCAAATTTGAACGAATTTTGGCCGAACAAAATCCGGTTTGACACCGGTACCGGAGGGGGCCCAGGAAAATGATCCTCTCTGGTTATGTGATCCCTGGTCACTGCTGCCATAACTCTCAACTTAGCCTCTGCACTCGAATCGGAAACTGCATGCGCTTTTAGTATTCCAGACAATCAGGGAGGAGCCAAGAAAAACACAGTAAGCAAAAAGAGAACGATGATCAGAAGGATCACTAGCCCAGGTCACATCAGAGTACATTTGAAGCTGTAGTGAGGTAGAGCTAGGGAAAAACAAACGACGAGAGATAGTCCCATGCAAGTAGCGAAGAACACGAAGAAGGTGACTGTAGTGAAAATGGGTAGGCGAGCCATGGACCGACTCAAGATATGAACAGCATAAGCAATATCAGGACGAGTGCTCACAAGGTACACCAAACTCCCAACAAGATGGCGATATCGAGTAGAATCCTCAAGAAGATCACCATCGATGTACGAAACTGAGGATATCTCCATGGGAGTCTCGGCCGTGCAGTGTCGGTCGAGACTGAACCGATCAAGAAGATCCTGGACATACTTCTGCTGGGAGAGGTAGTAGCCCTCAGGCATGGAAGAGACCTCAATCCCAAGGAAGTACGTAAGAGAACCAAGATCGGTCATCAAAAACTGCTCACTAAGATGCTTCTTCACATACGTGATGAATGAGGAATTATCACCAGTGACGAGCATATCATCAACACATAGAAGAAGCAGTGTCCGCCCCCGAGATGAGACATGAACAAAAAGAGCAGGATCATGAGAACTGACAGTGAAACCGACAGCAGTAATCACTGAGGTAAAACGAGCAAACCAGGCACGAGGAGCATGTTTGAGGCCATAAAGAGCACGACGAAGACGACAGACGTGCCCATCGAGAACGGAATACCCAGGTGGCGGTTGCATGTAGATCTTTTCATGCAAAACACTATTAAGAAAGGCATTCTTAACATCCAGCTGAGAGATAAACCACCGGCGAACAGAAGCAACCGCAACAAGAGTGTGGAGTGTGAACAGTGGTCATATGGGCAACAGGGGCAAAAGTCTCATCGTAGTCACGACCGTACTCCTACTGAAAGCCACGAGCCACAATAACTTTAGACAATGCCGCTGCAAACTCTAGAGCAATAGATATTCTTACTCCGTTATTTAGTACATATGCTGAATACTTCTTGCTAAATTAGCGATGCGTCTGTCATATTATCAATCTTATAGTTAAATGTGGTATAAAGATGTTGGAACCGTATATTAAAACTTTCTGTGATGCGATATTTTTCCTAAATCATTCTAACCAACAAATAACAGCATATACGAACTTTTGCATTGCAATGAATGTATGTCCAAAATATTTTTTGATTGGATATGCTAGTAAGATGGAACTCTACTTACATGATGCTTAAGAGCCTTTTACAATAGGAATAAGTCCATATTACACCTCTAAACTTTGGTGAGAGTCCAAAAAACCCCCTGAACTACAAAACTGTTTGGTTTACACCCTCGAACTGCCAATACTAGGTCACCCAACCCCCTCGGGCCGAAACCACCTGGTTTATCGCCTACGTGGCATCACTAATTAACTTAGACCCACTGGTCAGATACAAATGAGAGAGAGAGAGTGTGTGTGTCTTCCTCATTGTTCTTATTCTATCCCCGTTGCTTTTCTATGGAGCTTGCTCCCTCTGCCTCCTCCTCCTCCCACGGCCTTCCTCATAGTGCTTGCCCAGCCGCCTTCGCCGTCGCTAGCTCCTTGCCGCCAGCCCGCCACCGCCTACACCGCCTTGGCCCGGCCCCACATGCGCATCGCCGTGGAGATGCACCATGCCCGACATGCGAGCTATCGATCCTCAATGCTTCTGTCCTCAATGTGCCCCTCCTCCCAGCGTCCACGCGCCCACACCCTCCTCGCGGCCATGCCTCCTCCCATTGTCCGCACGACCATGCCTCCTCCAGGCGCCCGCGCGGCTACGTCTCCTCCCAGCGACGCCCACACCTCCTCCCTCGAGCTCCCGAATCCGCCGACGAGCTCCAGATCCTGGATCCGCCACCGAGCGCCACCCCTAGTAGCCCATCGCCGGATCCCGGTGACCTGCTCCTAGATCCACTCTCGGCCGTCGCCCTGCTCCCGGATCATCATCGATCGCCGCCCACTCTCGGATCCGCCATCGAGCACCGGATCCAGGCCCTCTGCTCCTCACTCGAGCTCCCTCTTTACTCCGTGTGCGGCTCGCCGCCGTTGTTCGCCCTGAGCTCCGAGCGCCATCCTAAGCAGGTTCACGCACGACAAGATCGAGGACATCACCAACAGCTTCCGCACCAAGATTGGTGCCGGCGGGTTCGGCCCTGTGTACAAAGGCGAGCTCCCACATGGCTTGCTGGTGGCCGTCAAGAAGATTGGAGGTGTGGGGACGCAGGTCAAGCGCGAGTTCTTTCTTCATTCCTCTTGGATTTCTTGCTCTAGCTGAACTCCCTATGGCGCTGCCCCTCTCGCTCTCAACCCAGCGCCTCCTTGCCGCCACCGGCGGCGGGCTTAACCCCGCACAGCCTCTGCTGGCTCATCATCACGCCTTCGGATGTCGCCATCGGACGGCTGGCGAACCCGGCCAGACTGTTGAGGAACCCGAGCGATCTATGAAGCGTGGCTCTACGACTCCATGGTGCCCTCGGCATGCTTGACATCACGATGGATGATCCTTTAGTCGCGGTAAAGTGGAGGTCGGCTAGGCCCTCGCTACACCAATGGCGATGTCCATCCGCTCCTTCCACTCGAAAGCGGAGGTGGTTGGCGAATAATGACGATCGAGGAACTGTGGTTCTTGTACTTGTAGCTAATTCCTTTTATCTGCTTCTGATTCAGATGCCACGTAAGCCAAAATCGATATTAATTTGATTTTTCCCTCTTGACTCGTGGTCTCTCAGTTGCTTACATTTCTCATCGTACCTCCTGCAGATGGCTCTGCTAGCTTTGAAAGCCGAATCATGTTTATCATTTGACGCGATACTTGAAGATTTTTACTGCTTTTGTTTGTCAATTTTATGCACAATCTAAGTACCAATGGTCATGGATCGCATAAATTGTAAATCAAATACAACAAATTGAAAAATCTATGATTACGAAAACAAGTATTTATCCATAGTAGAGAGAGTACCAGCTAAGGGAATCACAATACTACAATAGTAAGTGTAGAAGGATCTGTTAGGAATATTGTGTGTATATTTAAGAGGGCCTAATGGGCAATATATATAGGGAGGTACAAGGGGGTTTCCATATATAGATAAGGAAATACAAAAGAGTCTTATTCTAACACCTCCCTTAAACTCATGGTGGATCACACACAATGAGTTTAGAGAGAAAATACAAATGTTGTGCCCTAGTCTGTGGCTTCATGAAAAAGTCGGTAACCTGTAACTCTGATGGCACAAACTGTAACGCAAGTACTCCCTCCTGCACCTGTGAGCGAGTGTATGAAGCATCCACACCAATGTGCTTAGTAAGCTCATGCTTCATTGGGTCTGGGCAATACTGATAGTACCTGTACTGTCAGACAAAAGAGTCGCAGGTCCCATCATAGGCACTCCAAGATCCGCAAGTAGCCACCTCAACCAAGTAACCTCTGCTGTCACTGCCAGGGATTGAAATCCCGGCGGTTACCAGTCGGTTACCGGCCGATAACCGCCTACCGGAGAGTGGCCGAGAAATGCGATCCTGGTAGTTTTTTCAAATTTTGAATGAATTTCAATCAAATTTGAACGAATTTCGGCCGAACAAAATCCGGTTTGACACTGGTTACCGGTACTGGAGGGGGGCTGGGAAAATGATCCTCTCCGGTTATGTGATCCCTGGTCACTGCTGCCATAACTCTTAACTCAGCCTCTGCACTCGAATGGGAAACTGTAGTCTACTTCTTAGTATTCCAGACAATCAGGGAGGAGCCAAGAAAAACACAGTAAGCAAAAAGAGAACGATGATCAGAAGGATCACTAGCCCAGGTCGCATCGGAGTACGTCTGAGGCTGTAGTGAGGTAGAGCTAGGGAAAAACAAACGACGAGAGATAGTCCCACGCAAGTAGCGAAGAACACGAAGAAGGTGACTGTAGTGAAAATGGGTAGGACGAGCCATGGACTGACTCAAGATATGAACAACATAAGCAATATCAGGACGAGTGCTCACAAGGTACACCAAACTCCCAACAAGATGGCAATATCGAGTAGGATCCTCAAGAAGATCACCATCAGTGGCACGAAGTCAGAGGGATAGCTCCATGGGAGTCTCGGCGGTCGAGTGTCGATCGAGACTGCACCGATCAAGAAGATCCTGGACATACTTCTGCTGGGAGAGGTAGTAGCCCTCAGGCATGGAAGAGACCTTAATCCCAAGGAAGTACATAAGAGAACCAAGATCGGTCATCAAAAACTGCTCACTGAGATACTTCTTCACATACGTGATGAATGAGGAATTATCACCAGTGACGAGCATATCATCAACACACAGAAGAAGCAGTGTTCGCCCCCGAGATGAGACATGAACAAAAAGAGCAGGATCATGAGAACTGACAGTGAAACCGACAGCAGTAATCACTGAGATAAAACGAGCAAACCAGGCACGAGGAGCATGTTTGAGGCCATAAAGAGCACGACGAAGACGACAGACGTGCCCATCGAGAACGGAATACCCAGGTGGCGGTTGCATGTAGATCTATTCATTCAAAACACTATTAAGAAAGGCATTCTTAACATCCAGCTGAGAGATAAACTACCGACGAATAGAAGCAACCACAACAAGAGTGTGAACAGTGGTCATATGGGCAACAGGGGCAAAAGTCTCATCGTAGTCACGACCGTACTCCTGTTGAAAGCCACGAGCCACAAGACGAGTCTTGTAGCGCTCGATAGTACCATCAGACCGGGTCTTAATCTTGTACACCCACTTGCACGTGATCAGACGAGCATGCACAGGTGTTGGTACAATATCCCAAGTCTCCGTACATCGAAGAGCATCAAGCTCCTCTGCCATAGCGAGCTGCCACTCAGAATGAGGAGCAGCCTTACGATAAGAACTAGGCTCAGTGACAGAGAGAGCATGAGCTATCAGAGAAAATCCAAGATGATCAAGAGGTCGAAGGGATGTCCGGTCACGAAGGACGTAATGAGGAGCATTATCAGGAGGATCAGATGTGGATGTTGGCAAGATACCAGGAGAGGAGGCTGGTGAAGGATGAGGACGCTTGGAGTAGTGAATACTAGAGAAACGAGATGGTGGTGTTGCAGGAACAAGAGGCGGTGCTGCAGGAGGCAGCACCAGAGGCAGAGATATAGAAGGAACCACTGGAGACAGATCAGGGGAAGACTGTGATAGTGGAGAAATGGGTGAAGAGTCAGAAAGAGACAACCATGAAATTGACTCAACGGTGGAAACAAGAGGAGCCAAATCTCGATAGAAGAAAGGTCGAGATTGGTCAAAGACAACATCTCGTGAAATCCTGATCCATCGAGCAGAAAGATCCCAACAACGATAACCCTTATGCTCAGAACTATAACCAAGAAACACACACTCAACTGACTGGGCCGATAATTTAGTGCGTTCACGAGGCTGCAGCAGAACAAAACAAGTACAGCCAAAACATGAAGGTGAGTGTATTGGGGGGCTCGAGAGTAGAGACACTCTATAGGACTGACACCCTTAAGAGCAGTGGAAGGCTGCATATTGATGAGATATGCGTCGTAGAAAGCGACCTCGACCAGGCGTGGTGGAACGTGAGAGGCAAGGAGAAGAGTGCGGGCAGTCTTAATCAGATGACGATGTTTGCGCTCAGCAACCCCATTCTGAGCATGGGCATCAGGACAGGAAGACTGGTAAAGAGTGCCTTGTTCAGAAAGAAACTGTCTAAAAGCACAAGAACAGTACTCGCCAGCAGAATCACAGCGAAAAGTACAGATAGGAGAATCAAACTAAGTACGAACCATCGTTGCAAAGCTACGATAGATCGCAAGAAATTGACCATGATTAGACATAGGAAAATCCATGTAAAACATGAATAATCATCAATGAAGATCACATAAAATTTATGCTCGCCTTTAGAGATAATAGGCGTAGGTCCCCATACATCTGAATGAACTAAGTCAAAAGGACGAGAAAAAAAGGACTCACTAGAATGTTAAGGAAGTTGTAGCTGTTTGCCCAGCTTACAACCCTGACAAAACATGGTCGTGTCAACAGTAACACGACCAAGAACACCCTGACGAACTAATGAAGAAAGACGAGACCCACACAAGTGACCTAAACGGTGATGCTACTGCGCAAAAATGCCAGAGATGATGGCAGCAGTGGCGGTTGAAGGAGACGTAGAGACGACAGGAGCAACTGAAGTGGACGGAAGGTGGAGGCGATCAAGGATGTAGAGACCCTAACGATCCTCTGGCGCCGGCGATCCCAAATCTTGTCCATGTCATCGATCTGGATGAAACAGGTGTGAGAGTCAAAACCAACCCTACAGCCAAGATCGGTGAGCTGTCCCCCCGAGAGAAGCTGCATGGTAAGCTGAGGAACATGGGAAACAGCCGGAATAAAAAAGTCAGTGGACAAAAGAGTGCCCTGACAGCTGATAGACAGAGGAGTACCATCAGCTGTCTGAATAGAGATAGGAAAAACAGGAGGTCCTACTAAAGTGAGAGATGTGGAGTTGGGTGTCATGTGAAAAGAAGCACTAGAATCCAGAACCCAAGAAGTATCTGGAGGAGACGTCTAAGCTAGACTGGCAGAACCCGCTGAGCTTTGAGAGAGCTGCTGAAGTAGAGCATAGCAGAACTGTTGAGCAGAGTCTCCTTGCTGAGAAGGTCCTGACGTGTTGGCCTGTCCTTCCGTCGAGGAGTTAGGGCCTCCCTGCCCCCCTTGGATCGTCCACACGTCTTGTTTTGCTTTTTTGCGCACCGCACAACACTGGTAGTCATGCCCAAAGTTCTTGCAATAATTGCACTGAACCCCAGTTGGTGCAAAAACAGGAGCAGAAACAGATAGCTGAGAAGGTCCTGTAATCGAAGCAGAAACTTTCGGTGTAGTCGAAGAAGAAGGGATAGCAAGCACAGTCGGAACAAACTGTGCTGCTAACCCGCGGCGAAGCTCCTCAGCACGAAGTGTCGAAAGAGCCTCGGTGATTGTCGAGCGTGGTGAGCGGCTCAGCAGTTGAGCCCTGACAGGCTCAAACTCTGGGTGAAGACGGCAGACAAAGTCATAAAGGTGAAGGCGATCATGTTCCGCCTTCTGCACTTGATGACACTCTTGGCAGAGCGAAGAAGCCAGCTCGTCTAGCTGGCACCAGAGACTGGCCAGGGCTCAGAAGAAGTCGTCGACAGAGGAGTCCTCCTGGCGAAACGTCTCCAACTCACATTGAAGCGAAAAGAACTGAGCATCGCTGCTCTGCTCTGGCGAGTAGAACGCAGACCAACAATATCTGGCTGGATGGAGTCGTCGACGCTGACCACTAGGATGGCTCGAACACGGGCCTCATCAGCACACCAGCGCTCAAAAGTGTCTATGGCGTACTGAAAAGCCTCATCAGCAGCGTTAGCAGTAGCAACAGCGGCCTCTGTCTCCTTCTTGGCGAACTCATCTTTTGCAGGAGATGTAGAAGTAGACTGTCTGAGAGGAGGCTGAACTGGCGACGGCAGACAAGGTCGAGCACCAGTGACATGTCCCCAGAGGCAGAGACTATCAAGCGTGATCTCCATGAGTGAAGACTACAACCTGTAGTTCGTCCCATGAAGTTTTGTTCCCGAGAATGGGATCACAGCGGATGGAACGGAAGCCATTGATAGGCGGCGCTGGACGGCGCGACAACCAAGGCAACGAAGTCTAACAGGCGGTGCTGGACGGCGCGACGGTTAGATCGACGTACTATTTTTTTTTGTTGCTTTCTTTTCTTTGCAGGTCGGCCGATTCACGCTAGAAAAAGGCCCACTGAAGAGAGGAGGCACGCGTGAGGGAGAACTCTAGGGTTCCCCTTGCCGCCGGCAACGAGTTCTGGCGGCTGCCATCGGTGCTCGACTCTGAGTCATAACCGGTTCGCGTTACAACCGGAGAGGCGCAACCGGGAGAGATGCAACCGGTGGCGGTAACCGGAGAGGCGCGGCGGCGGAGGCGCAACCGGGAGAGCGCGGAGGCTCGGCGGCAGCAAGAACCGAGAACACATAGCCTCCGGCGATCTCCGGGTTAGCGAGCGCGGCGTCGTCGTCGGTCGGAGAGCGGCTTCAGCTGCGGCGTCCGCCTGGGCTCCCGTCGGCGGCGGCGTCGGGCGGTCCGTGTGGCGGCGGCGGCTTTTCAGAGCGATGGCTCAGAAGCGGCAGACGGCTCTTGAGGAGAGCGATGACTTCATGGCGGCTTCAGTATCTGGCGGCAGGTGGCGGCAGCGTCGGAAAAACGGCGGCGGCGGGATGGCAGCGGAAGGGAACGAGCTAGGTTAGTACCTTATGCTCTGATACCATATTAGGAATATTGTGTGTATATTCAAGCGGGCCCAATAGGTAATATATATAGGGATATACAAGGGTGGTTTCCATATACAGATAAGGAAATACAAAAGAGTCTTATTCTAACAGGATCAAGGTATAATTCGTGGTGCTTGAAAGGAAGGGAAACAAAGTCCTACTATGACAATTGACAAGCAATCAGATATGTGGAACAATACATAGATTAACGGTGCACATAGAGTAGACAAAGAAATCTATTACCTTAACTTCATCATAAAGCTTTCCCTCCCATGCATACAATCTATCTAGTGTTGAGGTATGGATGCTAGCAATAGTCCCAGGAGGATTTCTAGATGGCGACAATTGTGAAGACACTGATCTATGCCAGGTAAGGTACCTCATCTCAGCTCGAGGAGGAGCTGCATTAAACCATGGTGCATTAAATTTTTTGTCACAGTAGGAAAGAGTAGGTTTGCTATTTAACAATACAAAATAAAACACTGAAAGAACCGCAAGGTCAAATTGCCGGGGAACCATCTAGCATATGAACATAATCTTTTGTAAGAATATAATGAAAATGCAATAACCGCAACCCAAAAAAGCACAAATTAAATGAGGTCAAAATTACAGAGTATGGTAATATCTAAAAACAATAGCAGGGTATGAAAATACAATTAACTATTCACAGAAACTTTGCTGTTATATATTTGCAACACAAGAATAGCACAGGGCTGCACACTGCAGGAAAAAGAAAGTCAATACTAAGAACTTCAAAGAAAAATAACTTACGTTCAGGAACAGGAACCTCCTCCCTGCAGCAAGCGAACAATGTTGCAAGAAAACTTGATGCCTTTGATCCATGTGCTGCAGCAAAATATTATTTACCTCAAATAGCAAGAGAAACTCGGAAAATGGGTCATGCAACAGAATGTACATTACTCAATATCTTACCTATTTCTTCAGGTAATAGAGGGCGGAACTGGATTCTGTCTTCTTCAAGAATCCTTGAAATTTCTTTTCCAGAATCAGCCGCCCTAAAGAATAATATCTCAATTTCTTTCATGCATGAATATAAGTCCTTCACCACAATGCTTAGATCAGGATAAGATTCCTTTGAGCCCGTAGGAAGAGCAGCAGCAGAAGATGGCACTACATTAACTGGGGTCATCGCAGGAATCTCATCATTTTCATTTGTGCTAATGTCAATCACTCTCCTCTCATTTTTGGGCCAGTCACTTCGAGAATCAGTATTTGGTGAAGCAATATTTTCAGAAACTACTCTTTCTGAGGCATGATGTGCAGGTGACTGCTCTGTTAATGTATTGTCAACAGACACATCATTGCGGTTCTTGGACACCTGCACCAAAGTTTCAGTGGATGGATTGTCGAAATCATCTTTTGACTCTGCAAAACCACCCCCCTTCTCATTTGCAGGAGTTTTCTCTCCTTCCTCTTCGAGCTCTGGGGTTCCCTCCTCTCGGATGCGCCTAACATCATCAGCGTTGTCAAAATCTTCCCATGCTGGAGTCCCTGGAGGAGTTTCAAATGAGGCACTATCCTCTAACTCTGATATGGCCTCTGTAGCAGCAGGGGATGAAGACCGGATAGTTACTGCTACAGGAACTGGCAACTTCTCTTCAATAGCTGTCACGGAGTTCCTCCCAGCTTTCATACGATTGATGTGCAAAAGGGACGATGATAAATTTGGTATTGATTCTTTTGGTCCTTCAGGTTCAAAAATTTTTCTTAGAAGAGATCCTGTGTCTCTTAGTGACAGAATATAATCGTAGTGAGCAGCTGCGAGTGCACATCTTCCATCTAGTGCTTCTCTAACAAAACGCTTCCTCTCCTGGCATAACACAAGGACCTTGTCGGCTTCAATCTTAGAAGGCGCCACCCCCATTTTGAAGTGCAACAGCACTCAAAGCTACACAAAGATTACTAGGACATGCAAATTTGAGGCCATCCACTGACCACCGTAGGTTAACAGTAGGACAGCAAGCTGCTATTTGCAAATAATGATGTTTGCATGATGTAACTTTGTGCCTCTGATGCTGCAAAATTATGAAATAATCGTAGATTCACGATTAAACCATATACTATAATTGACAAAATGAACAAGAAATATATGGTCACCAAATGAAGATGAAACATACAGTCGATCTAGTTTTCCTTAAAAACGATCCATCATCTGAACACATGATTACCTAATTTTCCTTTTAAAAAAAGATTCATCAAGTGGAATACATCACCAGTTGATTCCACGCGTTGTAGCCCCCAGCAATTTTGCATACTTTATACAGTGAGTCAAGGACCAAAAATAGATACCGTACTTGACATAAAAGTACATATAACCGAAAACTAAGTGTTCAAGTTGAACTTAACATAATTGAACTGTTTGAATTGAAATGAGCATGACTGAATAGCAAAGTATCAAGGCTCATCATCACTGTGCATTCACATAAGTATACAGCCAACCGACCATTACCCCCATTAGATGTTGGCAGGAAGAGCCCTCATAAGTCATAACCAAACCAACAGTCCAACAGAGCAAACGCCACCTACTAGGCCATCCCCGGTTCCTTCCTCTGCAGTCCACTCAACATCCGCCCACCCAGAGCCAGAGGAGACCCAAGACGAGGGCGAAATTAAAACAAGTACCTGGACTGGCAGCCACTTGGACCGCGAGCGAACCTGCTACCCGGCGAGAAATCTTCGAGTGCTTCCACAATTCGATGAGCACGCACGTCGCCGCACCACGCCGCGCCGCTTGACGACGGAGAAGAAAAGACGAGAGGGGGAGGGGAAGAGGAGGCAGCCTGGTTCGGAGGACGCTGGAGCGTGGAGGACGATGCTGCATTATTTTCGCGGAGTAAGTGCAGACGTGCATGCGTGTGGCGCAACGGGACGGGCGGGGCGGGGCCTTGTTGTGGTGGGCCCGCCAAGGAGAGGAGTCGCTCTCGAGTCTTACCGTAGGGATCCGGATCCTAGAGGGTCGCTGCACGAACAATGGTACTTTGTTTGCGAGGAGGAGGTAAATAGTATTCTGTTACTCTAGCAACAGTGAAAAATTATGCCACGGCAAAATACACCATAGCAAAAACGCTGTAGCCGCAATTGGTCTGAACCTTTGTCAGCGCCTGATTACTATACTGTGCTATAGATCATCTGTATCGAATACTCTTGGTTTGGTTCGCTGAAAGAAAGGATCCGAGTCCATATCATATCACAATCACAGTAGTTGCCTGACATTTATGGGGATCCAACTGAACTGTAGTCGAAGCACGGCCCATGACTTCAGGGGATTCGATTCGATTCCCCTTTCACTTTCTAAACGGCCCGGCCCATGCTGCTGCGCCACACATCCGGCCCAGACAAGACGCTCCCGTCTCCGCCCGCTCCCACTCCATTTCATATTCAAACGGAACCCCCTTGTAATTCTTCCCCCGGACCGGAAGATTCGTGATCTTTCTCTCTTTCCCCAAAAGCTCCCTGATTCCAATACCCAACCTGTTGTTAAAATCGCAATTAGTGCGTGTTTACCCCCAATTTCTCGCCCGTCGCTAGGGCTGCAGCCTCCGATTCTTGCGGGGCGGGCTCCTCTCTTGCCTTCCATTTCTCACAGGTTTGTTTCGGTTTGGTTTGGTGTGGTTGTTTCTGAATTCTGTGTTAAATTTGTCGCTTTACTACTGCTCCGCAACCAATAACCAAATGGTTTGGTGCTCCTGAATTCTGGGCTGGGTTTCCTTCTTGGTTTGTTGGTCTACGCCCTGCCTGAAACCTGTTCGGCCAATTTCCTGACTCAAGCTAGTTAGAAGCCGCATGTTAGTTGCTAAACTGTAAGCACTTGTAGAGTTTCTTGCAAAGGATATTTGAGATTGCTGCAACTTTCTTGTATATTTTATTTCTTTTCGTGTTTGGTTCCGAACTCTCCTGTTGATTTGTTCTTGGCTACTTCGCCAAGAATGGATTTGGTTGTAACATTTGGCTTCTCTAGAGTCTAGAATTTATTCGCACATCAGCTAGTGTTATTCACTAGTCTAACTTGCTACCTCATTTATTTCATGGTTACATCTTTGCTGAGCAAGATCCGATCCATGCGGGGACTCATTTTTGGGAATCTGTTAATGTTCTACACTTCTGTAAGATGAGAAGATTCTTTTTCTTCGGATCCTCCACAGCGAACGCGGGGAATGACAATGGGACACCAGGTGACGATAGCCGGGGTAGGAATAAGATGACATTGGAGGAAGGTGGGGGCAATGGCAGTTCCAGTTCCAATTCCGCTGGCACAAAGACGTCTAGATCAAGAAGCCGTCGTGGAAAACTGAGCAATGTGAAGCCGTCCAATTCGAAGCAGCTCAGGAGGTGCATGTCACTCTCATCCCCAGCGATCAACAGCTGCTTGAAGGAACGAAGCTTTAGCTTCTCGGGTGATGTTCCATGTTCTTTGTACAATGAATCTGATGCGCCTCATCATGCCGGAGGTGTCGAGTAAGTGGTTGGATTACCTGATGATTGTTATTAATACTCCCCTAAAATCTAGGATGTTTACCATGATCAAACCAATATATGGTGTCGGCACCCTATTGCCTAGTTGTTCCATGTCAGTAAAAACAAGAAAAGGAAAAGACATCTAAAAGTCGAATAGGAGAAGGCAAACACCTCATGATATTTTCGTTATGTGCATCTGCAAACTTTACCCATTTCAGCTCATCAACTGTCATTGTAAATGCTTAATTATTTGGCAGAGGCCCTCTTTGCAAATTGTTCAGTTTCAATGCACATGCAGCTTTCTTTAAGCACTGTTCACTGCTCAGTTATTTACAGTAGATGTAGTCTAGTCTCATGCCAATTTTGTTCCTTTATGTTTACAGTTTACTTTAAGATTGTTCTTGTGATTGAGTTCCATTTTATCCAGAACAGTTTTCTGATAAAATTTCCATCCTAACTCATTTTGGTGTTAAGATCATGTCATTGTGATTGTATCTCATCCTTTGATCTGAACAATGCTATTAACAGTAGGTTTTAATTTGCAGTCGCTATGCATGGTCACCAGAGAGGCATCCAGTTTTAAGAGAATACTCAATAAAGGTTCCAAAAGCACATTTACTCCTGGAAACTAATTCTCCTGGTTCAAGATGTTATTCATGTTCAACAGGGCACTCTCCTGCTAGCTCTCCTGTTGCCCTACGATGCAGGTCTACAAGGCTAACCAATTTATTGAACAAGAATGAATTGCTAGATCGCTACATTGATGGAGAGCCGGAAGCTGCCATCCTAAATGAGAAGCAGAACTCTCCCACCAGATCTGTGGTTTCGAATTTGGGAAGACCACCTCGACACCAGTCTACAGTACCATCTTTGCCAAAATCAATGAAAGAGATGCTTAAGACCTACCCAAATGTGGATGTAAAGGATACCTATCTCCATCAACTTTCTCAAGAGGGTGCAGGAGACACCTGCAAGATTGCAACTCTGTGCAACGCAAGTAGAAACCATGCAAGCGTGTCAGATGCTTTTGAGAGATTTCCACATTTAGAAGATTACAAATCAGAAAGTGCCCCATCCGTTGAAGATATTTACGAGGATTTGCAAGATATGCCATCTCCAAATGTTATTTGCCCCTCCGTTGGTCCTATTTCAGGTATCACCTCAAGCTGCTCTTATTGCAGATTCTTGCTTTTGTGATGCCCCCAATATTTTCACGATAATGACTTGGATTTTGCACCAGAGGAGAAAGAAACTGATGACAAGTTGCTTTCAAGGGCAAAAGAAGTTGAGGCAAGGTTTATATTCCCTTCTGGTGACAATTATGAGCTTAACATGCCCAGAGATAAGAGATTAAGCTCAAATGACATGTTCCAATTGATCCAGTGTTTAACTGAAGATAGGAGACAACTAGCACATGAAATGTGTTCACAGATTAAGGCACGCCTTACAGAAAGGTTTGCTGCCAAAGAGCAATGCAAACAATCAAAGAAAGAATTGGACATCAGAACTAGAAGGCTGGAGAAGGAGAAGACTGAAGTACAAACTACTTTGGAGAGAGAGATGGATAGAAGGTCAAACGATTGGTCACTCAGGCTGTTGAGATTTCAATCTGAAGAAGAGAGGCTACGTGAACGGGTGAGAGAACTTGCAGAGCAGAATGTCTCATTTCAGAGAGAAGTTACTTTTCTTGAAGCAGTTAAAGTTGATTCTTCTGATAAGGTCGCAAGTTTGGAAATGCAAAACAGAGAACTAAATGATGAGCTAGGGAAAGTCATGAATGAGAACGACAATCTCCAAAATTCCTCAATAGAGTTGCATGCTCAATTTAATAAGGCTGCAGAGGAAAAGGACCATATGAGGGGATTCTTGAAAGATAAGGAGGGTGAGAACAAGGAGTTGCACAAAGTGATTGCAAGGTTACAAACAATATGCAATGAACAAGAAAGGACAATCACCAGCTTGAGACAGGGATACAATGCAGAATTAGATAAGAAAACTGTTGAGTGCAGCAGTGAGGAAAAGAATAGAATGCAAATGGAACTCATTAGACTGACAGGAGTGGAGCAGAAGTTGAGAGGTGAAGTTCAATCTTATCATCTTGAAGTTGAGTCTCTTAGGCAAGAGAACATTGCACTCTTAAATCGTCTACAAAGTACTGAAAATGGATCAAGCCTTTCCTCGATTCGTCTTGACCAGGAGCTTCAGGCCAGAGTGGACAGCTTGCAGATACACGGCTTGTCATTGCTTGATAAGACTAGCCAACTTTGCACCAAATCGTTGGACCTCATGAAATGCAAAAGGCATGAAAATGAATCTGGCGGTGGTATTGATGCAGTGACAGTCACTGATTACACTTTGGAGTTCCAGAGCATCAAAGGAGGAATTGAGAGTCTGAAACGAAGTTTGTGGACTATCAATTCTGTACTCACTGAAAAGCAAAATGTGAAAGAAAAATCTGGAGAGGCTGCAGTTGGAGATCGTCTTTCCAGGGAGCAGAAGGATGAGTTATCTCTGGTACGAAAGCACCTTTTCTGTTATAAAGTAAATTATTTTTCATTCTGCTGTCGTGGTTGTCAAGAATTCTTTTTTCTCCTTTTGGAATAAGAAGCAGTAGACTGATTTAGAGAGTAGCATGTTTTTTAGAATGTATTTTCATGAAACTTCTGGACTAGATTTTTCATATGATATCTCTAGTGAATCCAGTTAAATCAAGAGCAGCTTAAACTATTATGGAAACTCTATATGTTTCAGCAGGTGCAGATCCTTGAGCCTATATTTGCCATTGTTTTTGTCCTTAATGTAGGACAATTCTGAACTCAAGCTGAAAGAAGAGGCTATACTCAATAGAGTATTAAAGGAGGCACTTTTGTCAAAGGAACTTGACATTGAACAATTGCAGTCTGATCTAGCATCTTCACTTCGTATCCAAGATATCATGAGAAATGAGATCCAGAGAGTTCAGGATGAACTATCTTGCATCACCCACAAGGCTAAGCATTTGGAGCTTCAGGTAACTTCCTATCCTTATTCCCCCAACAAACCAGTATTTCACTGTTTTTCTATGATAAAAAGTGGATTTGGAGTTTTGGACAATGACTTCCCCTTTCATACTGTATTACTGGTGGATCTTGAACACCATTTGAATACTCAAATCAAGTTGTTAAGCAGTTTACCTTCAGCTAATCATTTTAATGGCTTGTCAAATTTTGACATATGTTACCATCTCAAAAATTGTTTGATGTCAGGTTCTATGTTTATTCGGTACTAGTTTTATTTCTGGCATTTTTTAAAAATACTCCTTGAGCATCTGCAGTTTGTATGATTTGTTTGTTTTCATGCTTGTTGCACCTAGCAGGGTTTGAAGAAAGATGAGTCCATCAACCAGATCCAACAGGATTTCCAAGAATCTGCAAAAGAGCTAAGTGCCCTTAGAGGAACTCTGAAAACAGTAACTGGTGAAAGGGACCTTCTGTGGCAGGAAGCAAAGCAGATGAGGAAAACTATCAGCATGATGCAAAACGAGATTGCCTCACTAAAGAAGAAGATTGAATCCCTAGAAGAAGACATACTTGTTAAGGAAGGGCAGATTTCAATACTACAAGATAACATCAACAAGCCACAACTCGATTTCATCAGCATCTCTAGATCATTGAAGCAATTTGGCATGGAGTGAAAACTGCATAGAAAAAAAAAGATTTTAGAACAGAGTTTTTCAGATAGCTTTTATACTTCTGTGGAGAAAGATAGATGCTTGTGAATAGGCTGCTCATATGCTTCTACGGTATCTTCAGTACACCATAGTGATTTGTTTTGTAACTCGCTATTCAGCTTACCCCTTTTGTAAAAGCATGCATGCGTTTGCCATCGAGTGTCTCAACTATGGAAAGCGCTAATATTGTTGCACTACAGTCTGGCGATGATAAAGCTAGTGGATTATCACTTTTCCTTGTCCATTTGTTCTTGGTGAAATTGGAAGTCGTTAGCAGCAGTCAGTAAGATTCTAAGACTACTACCTGAATTTTATTTACTGAAGCTTATCGGCAGACACGTTGAAAGCTTGCTCCATAAGGTTTTGTTTGGTTAGACCTAAATCTCTACTCATTTATATAATGAGTCGAGATTTTAGTTCAAATTACTGATCCATTCATATATATTCCGATCGAAAACGGGCTTCCCAAACAAACCCTATATCCCGATCGGAAACGGGCTTCCCAAACAAACCCTAAATGAGTTCATACCAAAGTACGCCTCCTGTTTTGTTTGCGTGGCTGTACGACTACGACTACTGCGCCTTATGTTTAGGCAAACAGGAATCGCACCATTCCTTCGCACTTGACCAAAATATCCTTCGTATACAAGAGCGACTGGTCAATCAATTCAACGCTCAACGGAAACATAGAGAGAGAGATGGGGTAGGAAGGTAAATTCCACTACCATAACAAGGGTCCCGTGGCTCGTTGACCTCAGTCCCCACCGGCGGGCGGCGGGCGGCGGGCGGCGGCCACTTGAGTTCGCCGAGGGACCCGTCTCCGTCGGTCTGTCCAGGCGTCGGAGAAGGAGGCGGCGCTCGCCGCCGTGCCTGACAGCAACCCCACCATGTGAGCTACCCTCCCTCTCTCCAGTTGCTGCATCACACTTAAAACATTCGAATCAAGGACTATTACTACTGATTAGATTGCTTTTATTTGCGACAACTTTACTCTCTGGCAAAACGAAATTTGTTCTATCATTTTGGAGAACACGCGGTAATGATCGAAGTGTTTTGCAGTCGTAGATTCGACAAGATCGTCAGCAAGCACGGAGCAGATCCCCTCCACTGTGGTCTACGAGGATGAGAAGGTATGGATAGTAGCAACGCATGTGTTTTTTCTCCTAATCTCACTTTTGTTTTAACCGGTGTGTGGTGATTGGTTACGAAAAGATGTGGTGTACGGTGAATCCCGAAATGTAAGATTTTAATCAACAATGGATATGTTGTTTTTATGTAAATTGGAATGGATGCTTAGTTCAAGTCTAACATAAATGTGCTCACTAGAATGCTAGCTTCATTTGGAGCTTTTGCACTGCACTGATTTGTAGTTTATCACTTAGTACATCTGCTCATCTTTCCCAAGCATGTACTGAATTTGTGATATCTGCTTATCGTAATACCCACAACTACCATGCTTTCTATCCCAGGCTAGGTTGCCCGGATACCCTGATACGGATATGGATACGTGATACACCGATACTGCGATACGTCATTTTCCCAAAACACCGATATGGCGTGTATATATGTAATTAAAATAAAAAAGTATAGAAATTAATGAATTGCAATTATCTAGGGTTCAACCTACTAGTGCAGAAATATAGAAGACGTAAGTTGTGGTGCGCAAATACTAGATCCTCAGCACGTCTAGGGTTTATCCTACAACAATGCTATTTCAATCGAATTCCATGCATTTGGTAAAAATTAAGAAAAGAAGGTAAGTATAGAACCTATTTCTCATTGAACTGTGGATCAAATCATAGGTCCTCCAGTTTCTTTCAGTGCAAGAAGACGATGTTGGCTGCCCAAATAATTTTAATGCCAATTGTTTTGTTATTTGCTTTGGGTCTAGATGGGCTAGTCCTCAATTGAGTCAAAAGAATTAAATCCATTTCCAAACAAAGAGAAATCAACTAATTGTTGTTTGCTGAATAGATCGACCATACGTTTCTGAGTCGAATAAGGGGTGTTAAGGTAGAGAGGTATCAGGGAAGTATCGGAGAAGCAGTGTTCTCCTAGGTGCTAGGCGCTAGTCGGGCGGCAGACCAATGCCTAGCACCTAATCGCCGCCTAGGCGGCCACCTAGGCGGGATAAATCGGCTAGGCGGCCTAGGCGGGAGGGGCCACGCCTAGCGCCTAGGCGGGTGTCTAGGGGAAAACTGCGGAGAAGTATCCAAGAAGTATCGGGAATTATTTTCTTTTTTTTGAAAAACAGGAAAATCACCAATACTTACAGGATACATATCCAGCCGGCGGTCGTATCGGGGCCGCATCCGTATCCGATACTGACACGCCGGTTTATGAAGTATCCGTGTAGCGTAGATCTCAGGTGCTGGCTTTCAGAGACATAAATCCTCAAGCCCCAACACACATCGTGATCATTCCCAGAGTCAAGGATGGGTTAATTGGCCTGTCAAAGGTCAGTTAATCAATTGTTAGAAATTACAGTTGCTTGCAGTTCAAAGTTACACTTGCTCACACGGCATTATCTCATCTTTCATAAGTATTTCTTGTACAGTTAAAAAGGTGCTTGGCGAAACACTAACTTCATCATAACTGTACTACCAGGCTGCGGAGGGGCATGTATAGATACTTGGCTATGTCCTCTACGTTGCCAGGGTTGTTGCAAAGCAGGAAGGACTCGAAGATGGATTCCGGGTTGTCATCAATGATGGCCCTAGTGGATGTATATAGAGTTTCAATATACTTAAGAATCCTTTTTGTTACACCAGTATTAAATTAACTTGTTGAGATCTTTGTTTGCAGGTCAGTCTGTGTACCACCTTGATGTCCACCTCCTTGGCGGCAGGTAGATGAACTGCCCCCCTGGCTAAGAAGCTCCCTTTCTTCAATCCGTCATAATGGTAAAGCTCTCCATGCATCTCTCTTATATTATCAAATTGAGACGCTTTGTGATTACCAGTGTTATATGTATATTATTACCCATGTATTTTCCCTGTTATATAAGGGGCTATCTGCATTTATACCATACATATACTTGTATATATATTGACCCATTGGTCTCATGATGAATACAAACACTATTCATAACATGGTATCAGAGTGCACCTAGGGTTTTTCTTTGCCAAGCCGCCGCCGCTGCTGGTTCGTCTTCTTTGGTAGTCGTCACCGTCTGGTTTTTGCCCATCACTGCCGCTGCTCTTCTCCAGCACAGCAGCTCTCCATCTGTTGATGTTGCTCGTGTTCGTTGGCCGTGCCGACCGCACCGCAGTGTCATCATTCCACGCTTCGGCGATTCTTGTTGGCCGTCCGACGCCTGCT
Organism: Phyllostachys edulis; assembly: GCA_036346405.1. Lineage (NCBI taxonomy): Eukaryota > Viridiplantae > Streptophyta > Magnoliopsida > Poales > Poaceae > Phyllostachys > Phyllostachys edulis. The sequence goes on along the minus strand of CM070558.1, from coordinate 68,805,933 downwards.
ACTTCGCCGCCTACTCGTCGCCTAGTTGTGCTCGTTAGCGCGCTGACCGCCGACCGCAGTGTCGTCGCCGCTTCGCGCTCGGCCGGTTCGCAGCCGTCCGACGCCGGTTGCCGCCCTCGCCGCTTGGTCGCCGCCACTCATCGACTTCCTTGGCCGTGAGGTCGTTGTCACTCACCTCTGTCGCTCGAGCCCGACCTACCTCCCCTGCACGAGCCGCCACCACTGCTAGGGGGAACCCTAGTTCCCCCGTGCGCATTTTTTCTTAGCAGGCCCTGCTTCGGTTATCTTTTAACATGAGCCGGCCCGGTCCGAAAAGAAAAAGAAAAGAAAAAGGAAAAAAAGAGAAAAAAACAGAGAAAAGAAAATGTCTCTAGGCACTGTTTCTGTTCCTCGTTGCCTGATGTTTTTCGATGGTCTCAATTATTGGGACTGGTTTCAGCACATGCGTCTCTACTTGCATGATCAGCGTCTTTAGGATTTTCTCACCGGCGAGTTGTCTTGTCCGACTCGACCTGTTCCACCTATTGAGCCTGTGCCTCCGAAGGATGCTTCCAAAGATACTCGTCAAGAGGCATCTGCTACTTTTGAGGATGCTATGGAGATTTTTCAGACTCAGTATGCTGCTACAAGCACTATTCATAACAACCAGAATTAGTGAGATGATATGTGGAATTACTGGAACCACCTAGCTACCATTTAAGTTGAGAAACTGATCCTTATTACATTCTCCGTGGTGTTACTACCAGTGTTCTTTCTAGTTTGTCTTCCTGAATAGTTTATGCTCTGTGGGTTGTTATGTGGATTTTCCACTCATTTCTAGATTATACTTTAATCTTTTATGGAAGCAGCCATGGAAAACAGTTGGCAACACATTAGTGATAAGAGCTAATTTATATTAAAAGAAACGATAATAAAAGGGTAAATAACTAAAAGGTCTTACCATCTTTTGCAAGTAGAGTAGATACCAGGCCCATCTCTCACTGGGCTTGTTATTATTTAACTACTTCACAGTTTACTGCCCCCAACTTGCTTTACTTTATCTTGCCCAAAATATGGCCAATTTGGTGGATTTAGGCAAGTGGTATTTTCTCTACTTTTTTCCCTGTCTCCCACCTTTGGGGCCGTGGCTAACTCGACCAAGATCTAAATCTTATCCATGCAACCATCTGGCCAGAGAAAAGATAAAGAAAATATTTCTCCTCATTGTCTTTCATTTGAAATCCATGACCATTCATTATCTATTGAAATCAAGGCTTACGCGTAAATGAGTTGTATGTCTTCTTCCATCTTAATTCTTGGACATTGTAAATGCTCTCTCAAAAGAAGATATCTGCCTTCTTGGTTTGCAGCTTGACCAACCGTTAGATTTTCCTTTTTCAGGCTGGATCGGTGGATAGCCTTCTTCAGTTCCTGCTATGTGTGGTTATCCTTTCTGCTTCAGCCTTACCTTGTTAAGATTTGAATTGTTCGTCTGGATGGAGGTATGTGTGAGCCCGTTGGGTGGTTTTCTTCTGTCTCTGTCCTGGAGGAGCACAAGGAAGTGAGTGCTGAGACGTAAACACATTTCCATCAGAGTTGCTTGGATTGATGTCTTTGAGAGACGATTTAGGTGTCCTTTTTCCAGGATGATTTGCTGGTTAGGAGCGATTAGAGATCCAATCTGCATGATTTGGTTGGGACATCAGCATCAAGTGTTCAAGATGCAAGGGCAGTTATAGTGTTGTTTTGCTTCCTACAATTTGGTATGTTGCCACTTATCTTTACTGGTTACATCTGAATGCAATAAGTTGGCACTCACTGGCTTGTCCTGCATGTCTTTGCAACTTGTTGAATCGCTCCAGAATAATATTTGATTTTAGGTACCTTGCACAAACTTTTTTTTTAAGGAAATGCACCAACTGTTGAAATGCTTCTGTATGACTGTATGTAAATAAACACAGTGTAGGACCGGTATGGCAACAGAGGGGGGTGAATGGTGCCTTCAAATTTTCCCCCTAAGTATTTACTTACTCTTCACTCCAATAGCTATGAAGATGGAAAATAAAAAAAAATCAAATTGCTACAGTAATTTCGGATCGTGAACATAAAAAAACAACACTATTTCAAATCCGAAAATCCATGTAACTTTTGATTCGTATATCCAAAAGACTTGAAACTTGAACCAAGGCTAGCTCATGATCTTAGGAACCTATCCCAACAAAAAAAATATGAAAGAACTTGAGAGAATTTGGATCTTTTGGTTCGTGAAGCTCTGCTGCACCAAAATCGGGTCAAAACAAAAAATTCAGCTAACTCTTAAACCAAAACTCCAAATGACTTGAAATTTGGTATGCACCCTCTCTAGGATGTCAGGAACCTATTCCACTCAACGATCGAGAAAATCGTTGCTAAAGTTATGACATTTTCCTATTTGAGGGAAAGTTGCACAAAAACGGGGCAAAAACCGAAGATGGTGAATATGACTTGCTCTTGGATAGATGATGGCCAAGATGGCTCTAGATATGTTCTCACATATCACAGCAAGCAAAAACACCAAATAAATCGAGGCAAAAACAGTTGAATCAAGAAATCACTCGGAGAGGCCAAAGAGAGCAAAAACTAGGTTTCTTCATGAATCTTGCCACGAAAGTGCCTAGATGGGTGGTGATTGATTTTCAGAGGTTATCTCTATCTCTTACACGTCCTTGGCACAACAAGATCAAGAAAGGAAGAGAGATGGGAAAAACCAACCAAATCAAGAGCAAATCAATCAACACAAAAAAGATTCATGGAGATGAACAAAGATCGATGAATTGCTACTTGAGGATGAGGGTTTTACAGCCACTCCACTTGGAGGACAAGACATAGCTCTCAACTTCTCTTAAACCCTAACCCTAGAACTCATGAATCCTAGGTCTCAAGAGAGGATGATTGGATAGATAACCATAAGTCTCTATCCCAACCCCTTAAATAGATGGGCTAACCAGCCACATCCAACCCTTAGTGGATACTATCCACTTAGCACAATGGGGGAAACCCGATAACCCCACACACGGGTTTTAACTCACACTCTACTCTTATGCATGCTTTTCAAAGCGTATAAGCCTGAATCCGCTAAGTCCTTAGCTTGATCCAACTTGATCATACTAGCTTCTCCATGACCTAAATAACCTTTCCAAACGCCGCTCAAGCCCCGCGGTTTCTTTCGAAACAGTTTCCGGTATTGTGGTCAAACTATCAAAATACCCTTACTTGACCCGGTCTTCTCCATCCATTGCAATGGATCACAGGGGCGGAACTAGAATGAAAATAACCGGGGTTCACCATTTCACCGTACGTATAACCAGGGATTAGGCTACCGGTTGAAAAAAAATTTCGGAGGGTAGCGATAACTCCGGTTACCGCCGGTAACCCGAAATTTCCAAAAAAAAATCTCAATTTTTTGGATTTTAAATTAAAAAAAAAAATCAAATTCGAACCAAATTCAAGCAAATTCGAATTTTTTGGACAAAATTCATCAAAACCGAAATTTTCGGAGTTGGTTTGAATTTTACCGGCGGTCACCGGTAACACCGGTTACCGTCGGTAACCGTCGAAATTTCGGCGAGATTTTTTTTCACTGCGTATAACAACATATATAATGGTATACACTTCACCTAGGACAGATTCCCACCCATCTCTTCTAAGCTCATCCAAATGCAACATAGTTGATTTCACATATTTAATGGCATTTACAATGTCTTGATCCTTTCGTTGCAGTGCTAGTGACAAGGTGTTTGTCATTATCAAGATAGTCAACATAAGATGCAAATAAAAGATAAAATCAAATGACTGAAAGTACACTAATATACTAGATTTGCCACATGAAAAAAATATATTAGTAATATATTTACTGTCAAAACTCAAAAGTAATTCTGAATCGTTATAATTTTAAAGATAATATATAATGATAGAAACTAACCATCAAAATTATGCCCTGGTGAGCATGCAATAACCAAAACGACATACATTTGTGAATGGCTAGTGTATTAATAATTGATCTTGTAATTTTAGTGTGACACACAGAATGATGTGATCAGTAAAAACCATGAAGTACACAGACAGTTATAGTGTGGTCTTTAGGGAGTGACACTCACAGTAAATTGACTAATTGAGCACGGACACCTCGTAGACTTTCTTGCTCAAATGACTCAGGGAACTGAATAGGAAATGATCTAGTCTCACCCGGACGAATCCCAATTAGTGCACCGAGAAATCCAGGAACAAGGCTATTATTTTCCTCAGTGTCTAGCTTTCGAGCGAATCAGTAGGCAATAGCACCGCAGCATCACAACATTATCCAGGATTCTCTCACATGGTCCTTCACACGGTCTCACCTGTTCATTTAGGGAGGAATGACTTGGATCTGGACCGAATTAAACTCGGTCAATTGACTCATAGGGCTTTTACGCCTGTGAGCAAACGTTTACCGTTTGGCGTCAACATATGCTGGGCTTGTCGCTCATATCGTATCTGGATTTCTTGAAAACGACACGCTAAATGCTGTGCATATGGTCTTGCTGCGCTGTAGACTTCCATTTGTCATCATTTATTGCTTGTGGCGAGTGATGTCTTGAGAGTACCAGAATTGCTTAACATTTGATGTAGTCATAGAGAACGACTACCTCCCTTTTTTATGTTAGTTGGATGTGTGAGTAATTCACTGTTCTGGACAAGTCAGGATTCATCGGGTATTACTCGGCCCATCCGTTGGATATAGATTTGCGCTGTCTATTTCAGATGATAAATGGTGATCTTGGAAAGGACTAATCTAGTCACTGGAGTAACAATTTATTGCACGGTTCCTGTTTCCTGATTGATGTACTCCTTCATAAGTTCGTAGAACCTGGCTTATGGATCCACATGGTTGAATTTTCTGGAGCATTTTACAGCCACGTTTGATTTTATTCGATTTCTCGATCAGCATTATGCTAACCAGGAGTTGTGTAAGACGACTTGCTCTGTATCAACAGGGAAATTAAGAAACAGATGGTTTTGTGAAGAAACAGGGCTTGCATTGAACCACTTGAACTCTTTTTTTTTTTGTTTGGAAAAAGGCTAAGCCCAGCTTTTATAGAAAGCCAAATATAAGAGTTCACACAGATCATTTCTGATCTACACACTGGGATTACCAGCTTACATCCAAGAGCTAACAAAAAGTCATCTCAAAAGAAATCAGCAACACTCTGAAACAAGAAGCAGGCTAGCTAACACATCCAAAAGGCTATTTTAAGTAACATCTTACAAAAACCGACAAGCTGAATCGATTCTCTTTCATTTCGTGTCGCTACCCTGGAAGGAGTGCAGATTAAATGCGACATCTCAAAGTCAGAACGACGCTTCCCGGTCAGGGACGATAGCGATGTAAGAAGTGTGTAATCAATCCGGATAAACACTTCCTCCGGTAAGCTGAGCAGCGAGGCCAACAAGTTGTTAAGCACGGGCTTATCTTACCTTGCATCTGTGCGTCCATGTACTATTGTACATCTACCAAAGTGGGGTCGGTTTTTCAAGCCTGTTGCCCAGTTGCAGGTGTCAACAGTTGATACGGTCAAGTGTAGGCTGAAGTGACCGTGTATACGAGACGAGAGATTGACTGATTGAGATTATGTATTGGCATGTTGGGTCGTGGCTCATGAGCATTTCGCTCTCAATTAGCTTAGATTCGAACAAAAGGGAATGCGTCTGCGCTACTGTACGCACACATATCAGTTGGAACAAAAGTTTTTCCAGACAACGCACGCGTGCACGCCGCCGCCGTGAACCGAGCACCCGGCGCCGCCTCCGCAACATGCCATCGCCGAATTGATGTCGCCGTTGCTCGCTTCCGCGCGCCATCGGGCTCCATAGGGCAAGGACCTTGTCATCAGGCTAGGTGTGCTGTGCACCCCGTCTGCGTTGCACGTCGTGGGCCAAATCGAAGCAAGAGGCTTTGTTAGACTATGTGACTAGGTCTAGAATAATTATGTTGACTTGATGGCTCGCAGTCAAACAAAACTACATCACTCAACGCAAAAGCATGTCACACACCGATGGACTGATGGATCGTGCACAACAGCCTCGGCCGCCGCCGAAACCTAAAAATCGTGTCGATTCTGTTTTTGTTTTCTGCCCAATATATTCCGATAGTTTTTTCTTGGAGATAACACCCTCCAAAAACCAAAATGTGGTCTTATCTACGACACGTAATAATTTGGGGTGTCCAAAATTGGAAAACAGAGATAAATTAGAAAACCCTTGTTAGGAAGGGTATTGGGTCCCTTAACTGTTATGATTGGATAGATTTTCGTGATCATGTAGATAAGGCCATGTTTTGGTGACCGATTAATAAGATATCAAGCAGTGGAAGCAGCTTCAACCCAAAAATGCATATGCAAACCTGCGTTTGACAACATACAACGGGCCTTGAAAATGATGGTCCTGTTCATACGCTCAGCTACACTGTTTTGTTGAGGGGTATGGGGAACGGTGTAGTGCCTAATAATGCCCTCAGTCTTGCAATATGATTCAAATTCATTAGAACAGAATTCCATCCTATTATTAGTGCGAAGTTACTTTTCCTTCTTTTCGGTTTGCCTTTCAACCATAGTCTTCCACTCTTTAAATGCTGAAAATGCTTCTGATTTATGCTTCAAGAAATAAGGCCACACTCTTCTAGAGTAATCATCAATAATTGTTAACATATAACGAGCACCTCCTAGCGATGGCTTATGAGATGTTCTCCATAAATCAGAATGCACATAGTTCAAAATATCTTCTGTAGTATGAACTAAAGTATTGAGCTTCACCCTCTTGTGTTTGCCAAACACACAATGCTCACAAAATTTCAGCTTGCCGATGGTATGTCCATCAAGAAGTCCCTCTCTTGCTCAATTTCGCTAAACCAATTTCACTCATATGTCCAAGACGCATATGCCAAAGATTAGTATTATCGGAATCAGATAATGAACTTGAAATTACATCAACATTACATAATAATTGTAGTACTTTGCAGATGGTACAAATTGACAGATTTAATATCAGCTTTCATCACAACAAGAGTCTTTTGATATCTTCAAAACTCCACCTTCACCAGAATACTTATACCCTTTAGCATCAAGAGTACTCAAAGAGATGAGATTCCTTTTCAAATCCGGAATGTGCCTCACATCTGTCAAAGTTCTGACAATACCATCAAACATCTTGATCTGAACTGAACCAATTCCTACAGCCTTACAAGATGAGTTATCACCCATCAACACAGTACCACCTTCAACAGGTTCATAAGTGGCAAACCAATCCTTATTAGGACACATATGAAAGGTACAGACGGAATCAAGAATTCATTCATCATTGGTCTTAGCACATATCTAACAAAGGCAACAAGAACTTCTCCATCAGAACTATCATCAGCAGGAAGGGAGGTTTTACCTTCATCGTCTGGTTTACCTTTTGGCTTATAATAGCAAGTTTTCTTTTCTTTATTCTGCAGCTTCCAGCATTCAGAGATGTCGTGCCCACTTTTCTTGTAATATTTGCATGACTTGTACTTGCCTCTGGATTTTGACCGGTTCTTGTAGCCATTCGAACTTTTGCCTCGAGATCCATTGTTTGAGTTCTTCTCCCTTTGCCTGTCACGAACAAACAAGGCTTCTCCTTTCGAATTTGAATTTTCAGAAGGTACCATCTGTTTCATCTTCTGCTTAGCATGCAAAGCTTCATAAACTTCATTAAGAATGAGAGTATCTCTACTATATAATATGATATCTCTGAAATTTAAAAAGAACTAGGCAGAGAACACAAAAGAATAAGACCTAAATCCTCATTATCATGTTTTACCTCCATCAACTCTAGGTTGTCGACGATCTCCTTAAACACCGAAAGATGATCAAGCACGAACCCCCTTCTTGCAATTTGTGATAGTACAACTTCTACTTGAGATGCATCTTACTGATGAGATCCTTTGTCATGTAAATTTGTTCCAGCTTCAACAATAAAGCAGCAACCGTCTTCTCTTTTAAAACCTTCTGTAAAATATTATTTGATAGATGAAGGTAAATCTAAGATGCAGGAAACCTTGGTCATAGATTGATTAAAAAAACAATTTTGTTCTCTCACGTGATTGCTTAGTGATTCAATAAAAAAGATTTCTTGGGATCTGTGCCGCTGGAGTTGCACGACGTTGCTTGGTTTGGTCTGCTGTGGATGACGCGCCGACGATCCACAAGCAACAGCGCGCTGATACCGCTTGTCTTCGTTTTCGCTCGTGGGCTGAACTCAGGAATTGGCGACGCTTGGACCGAGGCGACGAACGACGCGCGCTGGATCGTGGACGAGCGGACGAAGTGGGTGAAGCTTGGACCGAGGCGACGATCTCTTAAAACCCTAATTTTTTATGCTTTGATACCATTTGTTATATAAAAAGAGATAAATGAGACACGAATTTTTACGCGAAAAACTCTTACGGGAAAAAATCACTGACGCTAACCGGCGATGATCAATATACGAAGAGTGTTTATAAAATACAAGGGGATTACAATGAAGCGTCAACTCTTCTCGTACGGCTTGCAAGAGGTATATAAAGAGGTAAAAGAACTTGTAGTCCAAGTAAGAAACTAATCCTCTAACATGATAATTGATTCGACAATATAACATATTTAGATTTAACCATATTAATAATTCGGATCACAGATATCAACAGCATCACGTCGGCACACTATAGAGAAGCACGAGCCCGAGCGTAGCTTCCGGTAGGCGCGGGCGCGGGCGCGGCGGAGTCCGCGTGCATGGTGGACTGGTGGGCACGTCATTTGTCACTGTACTAGAGGGAAAGATGAAAGGAGCTACAGCCTACAGTCTACAGCACAGCTTCGGAAAGTGAAGGTTGCTGCGTCCCTATGCGTATATATCCGTCGCCCTCACCCTCATTTTTCTCCCTCTCGATCGCGTCGTTCCTTCCTTGGCATACAATACAAAGAGAGGCAGCTACGACTACACAAGGGATCGATCATGCCGAGCATGAGACCGCTCCTGCTCTGTTCTGCCTGAGCGGCGTCGAGGAGGGCGACGAGATCAGGGAGCTCCGGTGCCGGCACCTGTTCCACAGGGCCTGCCTCGACCGGTGGCTGGCGCGCCCGCCCGCGACGTGCCCGCTCTGCCGCTGCCGGCTCCTGGCGACGTCGCCGGCGGCGGCGCCGTGGGAGGAGGAGGACGTCGACGGCGAGGAGGAGGACATGGTGCTGTTCATGGCGTACGTGCACAGGAGCAGCAGTTGGTTCTGGTCGCCATGGTCGATTCGCTAGCGAGCACGTCGATCTGCACAAGTTTTTCGTGTACATCTTTTCCTCCCTCCTGATCTGAGATATGACCGGCCAGTTTTTTTTCTTCCTTTTTTTTACACATGTACAGTAGTCAGTGATCGAGCAGGATGTACGGTGAACGAGGTATGGAGCTTCACAGTTTCTTAATGATGCATGTAGCGCCATGGCAGGGCGTCTCGATGAGCGCACGTCGTTCCCGGCCGTCTGCTTCGACGTGTGTCCATGACGGTCTCAACGCTCACGCTAAATATTGTGTGTTGGTGAGTAAGACAGATTAAATCGGTGGGAAATACAAGCTGAAATGTAAGTCATTTGAACCATGATATGCCCTTCCAAACACATTTCCAACATGTTGTCCTGAGCTAGAGAAGCATATGAGTGAAGAAGATTTACCATGTGTCACGCGTGTTTTCACGTATCTGTTTTGCATCCGATTAACGACGAGGTGGTGGTGGTGACAGGAGAGTTGCAGAGGGGGAAAAGTTGCTGCTCCTGCTGTCCTGCAGCTTGCAGCACTCCGGCCTGCTCTGCTCACCTGTGTTCCAAGCTCCAAAGTCACCCGGCACCTGTCTTCCGATGGGATTGCGATGTCTGCAGTGACCACATCATCTGCGGCATGCATGCTTGCTTGGGAGGTTGGATCAACGCCCGAGCGTGTTTCTCCAATTTTCACATGTCACAGTCAGACAGAGAAGATCAGATGCCGTTCTACCGTGGGCCGCGCGGCTCGAATCGGAGTAGTTCAATTCGGATCATCGCACGCCGGCGCCGCGCGGACGAATGCGGCCGGCGAAGCACCACCCCGCATTGGCGCGGTCTCAGTCTCAATCGGACCGCCGCTTTTTTGCCACCACGCAACACACCTGGCCCACCATCTCCATCGGAGCGCGGCTTTTTAACTGGGCCGAGAGCCTTACCTTTTCTTCTTCTTTGAAACCGGGCAATAAGTTGCCCAGATCCAATTTAATCATCCATACCTAATTCCCTGGATTGCAACATGGATTCTGTATCTCCAGTTCATGTGTTAGATGTTTTTTTTAATCCATCTCCTCTTCTTCTTTTTTTAAGGAGAACAGTAGGAAAGGATCCTACTGTATATATATAAATAAAAATAAAAAAACCAAGGAAGGTTACAAATCAAAGATAATCACAAAAACCATTACAGGCACAAAAGGTAAACTAGAACTAACTTAAGCCGTTGAACCAGAGAGAAATGATAGGCTTATATTTCGCTTTTGCCCCCTGGATAACCAGGGCAAATTTATGGGCAAAGGTGCTTGCCCAGTCTTCAAAGCTGGGATCGAGGTGATTGAAAATTTGGTTGTTCCTTGTTATCCAAATGGCCTATGTTGTCAGCACAATGACCTTCATGAAGAAGTTCTGACGAAACTTATTCTTGAGATGGATAATTGCTTGGTGCGTTGATACTAGGGGCAAACGTTAAGGGCAGACATAGTTCCAGCAAGCTTGAACAAAAGGGATGTTCAGAACAGGTGTTGAATGGTTTCCTCTGCTCCTTGATCACACAAGGCACAGGTATAGTCCTCCAGGTAGCAAGACTTTTATTCGCAAGAGATTTCTCGTGTTAGTCTGTCCCCATCTCCTCTTCTTATGTGTGCCGGTTGTTTATCTGAATCGACCAGTGGTTGCTGGACAGTATTAGCGAGTAGCGATCCCGCGGTACTGGTGATGTTCTGCATCCACGTGCCTATTCGTTTGCACTTCACCTCCATCTTGGCATGAGCTACCACATGTTTTACTACTTAGCTAATCGAAACATACTGTTCGCGGAAAGACGATCGGCTACTGTTCATTCAGGCCGAACACCTTTTCGTTTCAGAGAAGACTCATTCCGTGTGGTATGATGTGGATTTCATTGCGTACCATGCCGCATCTTTGGTACAGATGTAGCGTTATTTCAAGCTATGAGTGTGAGACTCAGAACATTATCCTCCCTCTATAAGCATCAAAGAACCAATTCAGCTGCAGGTGTGCAGCATACAAGAAGGCAGCACTGCAATTTGCAGCAACAAACTACAAACAAGGTGCATTGCTTTTGCAACCACACCCAGAAAATTTGCAAGAGGGAGACTGCAGATAAAGAGTTCGTTTCAGCTATCGTTCTCAGCAACCCAAGTACAAATCGAACCCCTTAACGCCCTAGAGAGTTTCACTATGAACATCTGATCAACCGTCAACGATTAGAAAGAGGCCGAGTTAGTTCGCCGGAGCTGATGCTTCGGCTCCGGCGGGGGCACGTACTGCACCACGGGTTCCAACATCTGCATCAAACACACACACAAAAGAAATAAAGTGTACATTAGCAACTCAATCAGGGAATGTTTGACAAGCCACGTCGTCATAAACAAAAGAAAAGAAGGAATTGTAGATAAATCTATCCAAATCATTAGGCTTAAATTAAGGCCTAGAATCTTTCAGCTTAGACTAAATAACACAGCTTCAAGAGTAAAGTCTGTCCTACAAGCGCGTATTAGACAGACTAGTACATTGAAAAATTATATGATAGCAATAAGATATAATATAGGACTACGTGATCATCCACAATCTCATTTATTAAAACCAGATGGGCGATTGTTGCAAGTTTTCCATCTACCTATGAGTACTCAACATGCTAAAATACTCCAATTTAGAAATATCATACTACTTACATACATACCAGGTGCTAACGCCACCGACCACTATGACCTCTCTCCAGTAAGCATCCATAGGAAGTTATTTGGAGACTACATCTTGTAAATAAGGTTCTAGTATCTTTCCAGTTTGGTTTTGACTGGAAAATGAATTGCTTACTGAGATTGTACATTACATACTCCAAAGTTCAGACCACAATGAGCTGAACTGAAGCTCATATGAAACCATCACAAGAAGAGAAGCATTTTTGCTATTTTACCTCCTGCTTCCTGAGACGCTCGTTCTCCTCCTCCAGCCACGAGATCTTGTTCTCGAGCTCGTTGGTGTACGCCTGCAACACCACACGCGTGGCAACCTTACAAATCCGTGAACTTTTGGTTTAAACACTCGAAAATATGATGAAACCCCCACCTGCCTCCTGGCCCGGGACCGCGCCGCGGACTCGCGGTTCTTGATCATTCGCTTCTGCCTCCGCTCCACCGTCTTCTCCACCACGCCGTCCCCGCCAGCCGCCGCCGCCGCCGCGCCGCGCTTCCGCCCGCCCACCTGCGGGAGGAACCTCCCCACCCCGCCGCCTCCTCCTCCCCCGTGCCCGTCGCAGTACACGGCGTCCAGCACTGGCCCGGCGCCCACCCCGAGCGGCCGCGGCACGGGCCGCCCCACGTACTGCTGCGGCTGCTGGTACTGCTGCAGCCAATGCGCGCCGCCGACGCAGGGCCCGCCATCGACGGCCACCCCGGCGCGAGAGAGGAAGTCCTCCAGCGTCATCTCGCCTATCGTCGGCTGCCGGCCGCGGTTGCCGCTCTGGATGTCGCGCCACACCTCGTCCACCGTCTTCTTGCCCGTCGTCGGCCCCACGGCGTGCGGCTCGGCGGCGGGGAGCACCGTGCGCAGGAGGTCGTCCAGGTTCATGCTCCGCAGCGGCTCGCCCAGGTGGCTCTCCACCTCGTTGAGCGTGAGGCTGTACACCGACCCCTGCCGCGAGAGGGCTCCGCCGTCGCCGTGGGACGACATTGTCTGAACTCCCATCCACACACGCACCAGAGTCAGCTACCCCCGCCTACGTGGTGCGATCAGCTGCAAAGAACGAAATCAATGCACAAAACATGTCAAAAAGAAAATCTCGCAAGATCGGAAATGGAAAGAACAACAAGTACTGGCTCAATCGATCGAACCGACGGCAGTGGAAAGAAGAAATCTTGGAGCATGCCAATAAAGGGTGAGAATCTTGCAAACAACAGGGGAAGAGAGGGGTGGGTGCAGTTCTTGCTTCTTTTACCTCACTCAGCAAGGGACCAGACCAGATCAGAATCTGGTGTAAGAAGCAGCAGCGGCAGATGACAGCATTAATTTAGGATTGCCACAAGAGGGGTTTGGCCACTGAAGGCAGGGAAGGAGCATAGGATCTAGAGGGAGAGGAGGGAGGAGAGAAGAGAGTGAAATAGTGAACGGAAAGAGGAGCTTAGCATAAATAAATAAAAAACTGCAAAGATGCATTCTCTTCGGAGAGAGGACAATGTGAGCCTTTTATTTGTAAGTAATTACAAAAATGGTACCGCAAAAAGTTTTTACGGTGCATCCGGTCCACAAAGGGAAAGGAATCGGAGATGCGCACAGTGCTGAATAACGATAGCTACAATGCTAAATAGTGATATGCTGCGGTGCTAAATAGTGCAAAAAAGTGCCCCCTCAACCCTACCCCCCCCTCTCCGACATGATGTACTCCGGAAGCGCGGTAGGTGTCCTGTAGAGTACTGTGGGTAAAAAACGTGATAATTTAGCCAAAGACTCGAGAACTGTAGATCAAATCATAGAGAGGGAGAGGGAGCGACAATAGTGAGTAGAGTACTCCACTGGGCCCATCCAAAGGAGGCCTATTAATCTCAAAAGAAGTTGTCTGGGTCTTTCTGTTTGGGATATTATTGTCTTTGTACAAAGGTGGAAAATACACCATCCAAATGTGTGATCACTGTTTGTTATTAGTAATGTATTGTCGTAGAGGTGGCCCACCGACCCCCACGACCAGGCGAACGCTGCAAGCGCCTCCACCCCTCCTAGCATCGGTGGATGAGTCCAAAGAAGCCGAAGGGGCTCCGAAGGGGTCCAAAGGCCCAAGGGTCCTGAAGGCACCCGAAGGGTACCGAAGGGGCTTTGAAGGGTACCAAAGGGGCCAAAGCACTGCGACTCCTGAAGTGTCTCAGGATGAAGGGGTCCGAAGGCGACGAAGGGGCCCCGAAGGGGTCCGAAAGCTCAAGGGTCCCGAAGGGGCTCCAAAGGGGCCGAAGCACTGCGACTCCTGGAGTGTCTAAGGCACTTCGGGCCAGAGGCACCTCGCATCCTTCGGAGAACCACAGTGTCACTGGACTGGGCACACCAGGCAGATGGACCGGGACTAGGAAGGCCCACCATGAGCCGAAGGTTATACATAAGGGTAGAAAAAGCCCCCTATAGCCCCTACTAGTATAGGGACATATTGGGGGGGGGCAGAACTGTAATGTAGAAAAGGCTATAAATAGCCACCTCCCCCATGTAACAAGGCAGGATTCATTTTTCCAAGCAATCAATACATACTCATTTCCTAACCAGTCCCCCTCTTCGAGGACCCCTCGGTCATCCTCGTGGACACTAGGGGTCCCCTTTATCTTACTGTTTAGTCTTTCTTGCTACGACATGTATAAATTCGTCTCCATAATAATTATAGTTTAGAAATTTGCCGACACACATGATTCTATAGTAGAGCACTCTGCCCGTTTGCGAATACTCGACACTTTTGATTTGAACCGGTCAAACTTTGTAATCTTCAATCAATAATATTTTTCTAAATATTTAGATTGATCATATTAAAACGATATTGTTGGATTTGCCAGAAGAAACACTTTTATAATACTAAACGTTCACAACATTTTATAAATGAACTAGTGTAAAATTAGCATTCAATGTTTAACCTTGGAGACCGTGAAAAGTCAGCAGTGCCAGGTATTCGCAAACGGGGGAAGTAATTTGTTGTCCAGTGCATAGATCTAGTATCTTGAAAGATTTAGAGAAGTTGTTGTATTCGCCAAAAATAGAACAGAAATGTGCATGTGGTTCGAAACGATGGCGGGCCTTTCACCGGCAGACGAGGCGCGTCTTGCACCGCTCTAGCCGCCATACTGACCCCCTCTTTTTGCAGACTGCTCGCTAGAGTCTCCATTGCACAAAGCACCGGCTGCCAATTGAAGGAAGGAAGGGAGCAACCGAACAAGCAAGCTGAAGATTGAAGAAGAAAGAACGACCGAAGATAGCAAGCAACTCAAGCAGGTTGTTTGGGCCGTTTGGGCCACATTCATTCAATCATGCCACAATACAATATCATATGGCCTGTTCCACAATCCAATTCCCCATCCCCCACTTTCCAAATCCTCATCCGGCCATCCCCACTCCCCAAATTTGGAAATCCCTAATTCTATTCCCCATCCCCACTCCCCAAAACCTCACCTGGGCGGTTGGGCACACGCGGCACGCAGAAGACTATGAGGTGACTAGGCGAGGCCTTGAGGCGGCGAAGGGCGGGCATGGCCATGGGGACTGGGAGGCGCCGGTGGTGAGTGACCAAGGGCCATTGGGACTTGAGCTCGCCACTTTGGGCTACCAAGGCCGCAAAGAGCGCGAGTGGAGGCGCAAGAGGCTGGCTGGCGGAGGCGCCCGACGAAGGAGGTGAGGAGTGGAAGCGCGAGGAGGAGCGGATGCGTGAGGAAGACGCCAAGACAGGAAAAGGCGAAGAGCCAGCCGTCGAGCACTCGGGCGCCGGGCGCGTGAGGAATAAAGAATAGAGGAAGAGCCGAAGAACTGAGGAAGTGAGGAACTGAAGAGATATATAAAGAATTAAAGACTAAGGAGCAGCAAAGCAGTGCTGAGTTGCCACTGGTAATCACTGATCAGGTAAACTGGTAATTGGTAATTGATAATTGGTAAAGTAATAATTGTTGAGATAATGTTGTGAACTTATGATGTTGTCTACTTGTCTAGTCTAGTTACATATACTTAGTACTCATGGATTATATACAATTTATTGTAGATTTATAAAAAGATGGAAAAACGAACTTTGTATAGTTATTTCTCCAACAATCCAAATACAAGTGCTCCTCGAACCAATAAGAGCACAACTTAACAAAAAAAAAAAGCCTCGGATTGATTTTAATCCGGATGACACCATTGCCGATCCAGCATGTCGCATACCAATTGAAGATTATCTCAATGAAATTAGAGATCAAGTGAGGAGGACTTGCCTCCTACTCCTAGTCATAGCTAGCGGTTGTGTGGTATGTTACATACTTCTATTTCATTTCAATGTTTCTAATTAGTCATAATTTTCTGATTGTCTCACTAATTTAGCTACTTTTGTTCCACTGATTGCTACTCACACATATTTATAGATGTCTGGATTGTTATGTTCCTTAGCCAGGTACTACCTTAAGTTTATTTTACATTCTTGCTTTATCTTTTGTTTATTTATGTATGAATTTGAATTGCATTAGACGTATTATATATGTTTGGTTCGATTTTATCATATTAATTTTCTTTCATGAGCATCCCCTCTATTTTTGTCACATGTACGCCACTGGTTCAGAAGGTTACCGATGCGCAAGGAAACCTATCTACGAGACATCGGTTTTCATGTGAAATTTGGACATATATGTCTTACGAGGCTTACAAAAGAAAAGCGGTTTTTTTTATATGTTAACTTCATCGGTGAAGAAAAAAGTTTCGAAAAGAGTAGTGCTAACTGTTGTAGCGTAACTGAAACACAATACAGTCCATGTTTTTAGAGAGAGAGAAAAAGTGCAGCGTAGTACTATCGTCTAGTACTAATGCTTCTTCCTGTTCTGCAGTTGGATGATTCTCAATAAACAGTGTGTAGGCCCTGCGTGGTTGGTCAATGGAGCAGCCGTCTTTCTTATAGCGCAGCCGCAGCGGAACGAGCTCCATATCTGCAGTCAATAATGCTGTGAATAAGGTGATCTGACATAAAGTACCCAAATGCTCGGTGAAATCGTGAATTTCAAGGTAGAAACCGACTGGTTCAAGGGTAAAATTTCTTTGATGTGGGCGTTCGTCAGTGAGACACGACCAATGGATGCTCGAAATGGAATTTCAAATTGTACTGGTAAGTTCAAATCACAGGAGAATATATGATGCATGATTGTGGCTACATCGTTTGTTTCCATGAACAATGAAATTCAGACAAGGAATTTGTACCGCATACAGGAAATTTTTTATGTTTCCATTAGCAAAGCACTTCGTAATTAAAGATGCTACTATAATTGATGGCCTGTCTACTAGCCTACTGGAGAAAACCTCGCTGATTGAGTCTTCCAAAATGTAATGATGAAAGAGCATACCACAATTTCTATCAAGTGTAATTGCATGTCGTCAAAATGCATATACATTTGCCACCGTCGTATTTTTGGCTTGTTTATTCATCGGTTCCCGTTGTATCAAACAACATCTTTCACCTTTGCCTTGAAGAATCACACGTCTTTCCTGGCCCAATCAGAGCCCAGATGGACAGGAAGATGAAGTCCCTCTTGTAACCAAGACAAGCAGGGTGCGTATTGGCATGGTTATATTTGTTTTAAAGTTTATATAGATATTTCATAATATAATTTATATATCTTGTAGGCTGTTTAGACTTTTAAGATATCATAAACATTGAAAAAGACAATAGAAGCTTCAAACAAATTACAACCTAAGGAACGTAATTGAAGTACGTACTTTAATGGAAAAAATCATTCAACATAATAAATTATTAGGGTTCTTAGAAACTAACCACTCTTAATCACACATAGATCATGTAGTTGTATGCCCCTATTCTTACTCTATTAGTTTTTTTTCTCCAATTGTATGCATGCACATGTATCTCTATTTAATCTCAAGCAATACGTTGATTATGTGTGCGGCAATTTATCTTATTAGTTTACATAGTATAATATATTAGAGTACTTTGCTCACGCATGCATCGATACACCATGGTCAACCTATCTTGAACTTATCTTCCCTCACACGCTGGCTACCCCCATCAAACCGTATCTCTTCTCGTCGTTACATTTTTTTTGCTTCAACCTCCAACAATAAGCTCAAATCTTGATCGATCCCTCTCGATTGCTATCCCTTCTAATGCAATACTTTACCACATAGTTATCTTCTACTTCTCTCCAATTATTGCTTAATGCTAACCATTGCGATATCACTGTGCATACACATGCAATCGTTGCCAATCCCAACTGGGGACACATGTCACGCTCTCTCCGACGACCCCGAGCATATTCTCTACGGCTACACCATCTCTACTCCAAGTTTTTGCTCCTCTGCCTTTGTATGCCCATACTTCTATTTGTACAGATGTATGTATATATATACGCATGCATGATGTGATACATGCTCGATCTCATCTTCTCTCGTGTCAATCGCTCCTTTTTTCGTCGTTGGCCAACTCAACGTTGTGGCTTCCCCACTAACAGTGGCGACCTCTCATCTTTACTAATATCGGCATGTTTACTTTAGTCGTTGTCGTTAAGGATAATCTTTTTGTCATCGCCGGCGATAACGTGCCTCTCACTAGTGATGGCACGCTCCTAGCTACTTGATGGCCCCATATCATCCATAACTCATATTCAATGCAAAGCTTCGTCTCCTCTTTGCCAGAGCTTCCCCATCATTGAGCTTCGTTGACCACTAACTTCTTCAACAACGACAACGCTCATCACTTGTCATCATGGCCTTTGTGTCCTTCAACATTGGACTTTCTCTTCAATGGCTCTGACGAGCAGCACGATATTGCCATCATCTTTGTCGTCGTCGCCTCGGCCCTTCACTTTCCCATGGATTAATGTCTTCTTACAGGACAAATCAATATCATTGCACTCTTTTGTGCTCTCCTCTAACACTATTCGTTCTATCCTTGTTATAACTTGTATTTTAATCAAAATTTCAATTATTTTTTATTGCATAGGAAGCAACACTATAAACACGTGACCTTGAGAGCGAACGTGGTGGCTTCTTTTGTGTCTCCTCGACACCATTCGTGCATCCTTGTTATAACTTTTATTTTTATTCAACATTTCAGTTATTTTTATTCGAGTTTTATACAAATCAAATTGCTAAATTTATTTAATTTATTTCAAATTTTAGTTATTTGGGGATTTCATTTTGGAATACATATGAAAATCAAATTGCAAATTTTCTTTTATTTTTATCATGAATTTTAGTTCTTTTTCTTGGAATTAGTGTCCTAATCCCATTGTTATTTTTCAATAATTTTTATTCTCAATTACAATTATTTAGGTATTTTACTTTGGAATTAGTATTGAAATCAAATTGCTAATTTTATTTTATTTTTATTCGAAAATTCAATTATTTTTGTTGTATTTTGTATACAAATCTAATTGCCAATTATTATTCGAATTATAATTATTGGAATTCAGATCGAAATCAAATTGTTAATTTTATTTTATTTTTATTCCGAATTTTAGTTATTTTTGGATGGATTTAGTTTACAAATCTATTTTCCATTTTAAAATTTTTCATTCAATTATAATTATTTAGGGTTTTACTTAGAAATTTGTATGGAAATCAAATTGCTATTTTTATTTATATTCCAAATTTCAGTTTTATTGTACTTGGCATGATCTCTTTTACTTGGAAATTCGTATGGAAATCAACTTGCTGATTTTATTTTATTTTTATTTGAATTTCAGTCTTAGTTTACTTGATATGAACTCTTTATTTTAATCTAGACCGTTATAATCTGGACTCACCACGATCGACGGTGTAGATCTTTTATCTTTTTCCACCGATTAATATGGAAATTTCTAGCTTTTGAGAGCGAACGTGACGACTTCTTTTGACTCTGCTTTAATAAGATAATAGATAGATTTCTAACAAGCTTATCTGCTAATGATGGTAACTATGACATCTTTGTGCCAAACTACTACTACTGATGCCAGTTGGACATTTAGTAGTAGTAACATTTAAGATGAAGTTGGAACTAGGCTCGCAAGCAAGTTCAACAGATCGATGGACCAAACCTAAAGTGATGAATTCTTGTTGGTACTTGCTAGTTATTGTCATGGCTCCCAAGTCTGCAAGGACGCCTTCGTTGTTAAGTTGTGAAGGACAGGTTGTTTGGTCCATTCACAAAAGCGCATATGCTGTAGCGATTATTGGTACCTGCTGTACAATCTTTTGTTTCTTCAGACGTTAGTCCTATTATTGACTTGTCCCTTGGAGGTTGCTTTGGTCAGACTCTGATGGAAAGGAGGATTTACATGCAGTTACGAGTTTGCTGTGCCAAATAAGACAGGAAGCAGAAGTTGCAGAACCACAAATCACTTGCCATGCAAATGGCATAAACCGAAATTCCAGTGGATAAATGGTTTGCAGTGTTTCCGAGTTCTGCACTTAGTCGTAGGTTGCTGTGGATTACTGCATTTTACACTCTCAGTTCCGAATTATTCAGACTGCTATTTTTCTCCGAGAGACGATTGTTCAGGCTTTAAGAGTGATAAACTGAAGGTGATTCTGCATTCCAAATGATTATTCAGACTTTAAGCACTCCATTTACCAATTTGTCGGCGGTTGAAACTAAGGGAATTCACCACCAGCGTCGCTGTAATTCGTGATGAGCACGGCAATTGGCCTTTGTATGCCAATGGATGTACTCATTGCTGCCTCTCCTTCCGAAAAGGGTAAAACCTACGATGAATGGCGCATCCTCGCAGTGCTACTGTTGCTGCTAATTAACTGTTCTGTTCTCTCTTAACAACTTGGCCTAAAGACCTCGTTGTCTGAGAGAGTACGTAGTACTAAGAGACGGTGATAGGACTCAAGCTCCAAAGTTTGTACTCGTTCTGATTCCTCTGTCTGCCTAGGTAGCAACACACCTTTCTTCTTTTATTCTGCACAACGGGGGTAACAGTACTAAGTTTGATTGACTGGAGTACACACGTACAAGAATTATGGGGGAAGAAAGGGACGTAATTGAGTGAATAAAAGCGACATTAATCAGCTTATTCCTGATTTTTGCACAGAGAATGCGCCTCATTGTAAAATACAGGCCTGTTCATTCGCTGTTTTCTTTCTTTCTTTAATAAGATATTCAGGTCGGTTGCTTCTGTCTTACCGTGTGTGGAGACTATACTGTACTAAGAACACTGTTATTACAGTTGTTCACAACACGACTTGGGCCTGAATCTTTGAAATATCAAAGATAAATTTGTATGGGGAGACGGTGGGTCCATAGACGCATTTGGTGGCGTTGTTTATCCACTTTCCAGGCTCCTGCACAATCACGGCCTGACACTCTTGAGAGCTACGAGGCACAGCCAAATAGGTTTAATCACGGCACTAGGGAGCACCACGCCCAGCTTTTAGAAATCTAATGATCATCATGATCACATGTTAAAAGATAAGTTAGAGATCAACATGTTCGAATCTTTAACTTATGTGAACTTTCTGTTGTTAGATTATCCGGCTGTTTGACTTGTGTAAGTTGCTCTTGTAATCTTAACAACCTGTAATCTTGGCATCCATGAATATAAATACAGCACGAACTACATCACACAACACCACCACTTTATCATTAGCATGGCGACATACCTAGACGCAGTGCCTGCCCTTCTCCACAAAAAGGGAGGAAAAAAATGGCAGCGCTTGCTTGAACGACTGAAAGGAACTGCGCATAGTTTCATGTACTACTAGATACAACATAGGTGAAAATGGATACTTAACCTTGAGAAGATAACGTTTCCACGTACAAAACGTATGCAATCTCATCACTGTATAGAATCCACGCAATCTAGTATACTGTAGCGCTGCTGATTCTTACTGATTTACTCAGAGCTAGCAAGCTATCTTAGCATCACTACAGAAGATGCATGCTAGCATGGCCAGCGCTATGGCCGGGTAAAGTGGTAATGACGGCTGCTGCTTGGTACGGGTGTGACATGGAATTGCATGCGGCATCCTATCTTGATCTTGTCATGCAAACTTTCGCTCCGATATGTGGATGCTCTCGCCTACACTGTGCTCTGCTAGCTTTTACTGTTTCACGCTTTTACTCACTTACCTCCCAAAAGCACAGTAGCTCTGAAGTCTCAAAGTACTCTCCTCCTAATCGAGACCCAATCAGCCCATGGAAAGAACTGTCTGTGCGTGCTTAATTAATAGTGTTAAACCATGTGGCTAGGTCTAGTATATTTTAGTTGATGAATAATTGACAATGATGAGTACTGATATTATTTGAGGCGTGTGGCGCGTGTGTGGATTAATGTCGGTCAAGTTGAGAAAAACTTGTGTCAGAAAAAGATGGTGTTTTGGTCTTTGCATATGCAGGGTGACTCGGAGGCGATCGTGGTCTACGGCGGTGACCGAGAGATGGCTTGGTGCAAAGTCATGGTTCAGAGGGTCAAGGATGCCGGAGGAGATGATCGGGCTCGAGTTGGGGCGCGTGGAGATCAAAGATGGATAATACGTGTGTTGGAGCTATGGAGGTGCGATCCGGAGGCTACAACACATGAAAATTTTGGGGTGTCCAAAATTGGAAGACTTGAGAGCTGTTTGGGTTGTACATGTATTGTGCAGCGGTTGTACGTGTTCGTGTTGAACACGGTCTGAGATCTATTGCCGTGTGTGATTAGGCCTTGGATGAGTCCCTTGGGGTAAAAGGGCTTGCGCGTGTTTCTGAAAAAGGTGTGGCTCGGAAAAATAGGCTTGCGGCTGTATACGCAGCGTGTTTTGTGTAGATAGAAAAAGAGGTACCGGCTGTTAGGGCATCGCTTGAAAAAACGGATCTGCTAGTGGCGGCGATCGCAGAAAAATTGGGTGCACGGCTTTGAAGAAACAAGTGCTGGCGGCAGGTACACTTTAGATAGATTTTGGATTTGATGTTGCATGTAGCATGTACTGAAGTTTGAAGATTATGTATGCTGTGGCTTGAGTTTTTCAATTTCTTAATTGCTAGTGGCTGCAGCCCTTTACTTGTGATTTGACGTGAGACCTTGGAGTTGGTGGCTTTGGATTTTATGCAGCTTATATGAATTAGGCTCTAGCATTTATTTGGCTGAGAGTTTTGATTCTCCCGAGCGGCTGTTCATCTGCTAGATCATAGCATTACGGGAGGAATCCTCCATTGCTTTTTCTTATGTACTGCCTAAAAGTCCTGTGATTAAGGACCTGGAACAGAGAGTTGAACGCGACGCCTCCAATTTTCTAATCACTACTGAAGAATACATATTGTAGCTGCAATATATCATCCCGCTTGCTACAATGCAGAAAAAAATATAGTTTTCCTTTTTGTCTGTCTTTTGTTTTTGTCTTCTTCTTGTCAGATTAGCGGTTGAACAATCAAAAGACAAGAGATTGGAGGAAAAAGCTTATACTGCGGATTACAATCATTCACCCCCCCTCTGATTGCCATTAACGATCCTACAAATAGCGAGCAGTTAACCCTGTGTATTGAAGCCAACATTAATTATCGTGGCAGAAAAGACCAGACAATAAGAGAAAAGGGGACCCCCGGTACCCGAGTGGCCGGAGGATCCTCGGAGAGGGGACTGGTGTCCGGAGAAGTATGTTGTATTTAAATGCGTCAAAAAAGCTTGTCCTTCTACACGGGGGGTGGGAGAGCTATTTATAGCCAACTAACAAGGTACATGAGATTACATATCTACCGCTAGGAAGGTACTGCCCGTACAGGGATAGCAGAGTCCTTTCCTACCCCTATGTATAGCTTTCGGTCCATAGTGGGCTCCTGTGGACCTGGCTCACCCAGCCGGTGTGCTTGGTCCACCTGTTCTCCCTTTGCTCCTGGCAGGGTGGCTTTGACCACCCTTCAAGCACACCTCGGGCCTCCTTCGGAGTACCTCCTGTACCCTTCAGCCGAGCCTTTAGGGGCTTCGGGGCGTCCTTAGGGTACCTCCTATACCCTTCGGCCGACCCTTGGGGCTTCGGGCTGCCCTCGAGGTACCTCTTGTACCTTTGGCCGACCCTTTAGGGGCTTCAGGGTACCTCCCGTAGTCTCCGGGCCAGCCTCTGGGTACCTCCTGTGGCTTCGGTACTGTTCGCTAGGTTGCTAGGGCCGATAGGCTACCCCTACGACATTAATTGTTGCATAACATGAGCTCTCGCAACATCTTTCTGTAGCTTAGCATCAGGCTACCAGCCATAAGATCCATCCATTGAGCAGCAGCAGCTGCTGGTCGACTTGCATGGTACAGATACACGCATGCAATTCAACTACACAGCTCGCATTCAGTTGGAGCTACGCTAGAGCATCATTACTGTGGCCGGCCACTGAAGTAGACTCTTCTCTGTCGCCACAAAATGGACAGGAACTTCATCAGGAGACTGAAGAACTTCGTCAGGCCACTAGGCTTGGAAGGATCAGTTATCGAAGCCTATTAGGCTTTCTGAAACATCAACTGGCCCAGTTCCCACAACTACCGTAGCTATTCCTGAAACGTGGGCCGAAGCAGAAATTATAAGCCCATTTGCTTGGCATCGAGACTGTACGCAGATCCACTTGGTTGTCGGGAAAACCAAATGAGTTCAGTGCCACATCGCCTAGGGGAGAGGAGAGGCTATAAGAGGGTGATGCGGACTCCGTTACAACTCATACCTTTCTCTCGGTCTTTTGGCTAAAATCAAATGTAGTATCTATTCTTATCAGTTTAATACCTTTCTCACGCGTCGCTCGGGCGTTGCGCTGCAGCCCTTGCCCAGCGTAAAAGAAGTTTTTGCCTGTATCCGCTTGGTCCGAGCGGGGACCTGACTGAACCATGTTTGTAGTATCGATCTAGGCCTTGGTATTGCTTTGTAGTTTGAACTAGCAGAGTGCCCGTGCGTTGCAACGGAACTCCAAATCTTATATAAATAATATTTATCTTTAACATATGAAGTGCGCTTAGCAGGATCGACAACTTCCAAAGGTGGCTCAATTACCCATCTGCAAAAGAACAAATTTAGTTACAGAGCTAAAAAGGAAAAGCTCAATTTGTTTAAGAATAGAAGAGAAATGTTGAAATAAGCAATAAGGAATGAAGGCAAGATACCAAATTTGTTCTTTTAATTGGCTTAGGGTCAAATTAGTTGCTCTGATAAATCATTTGTTTGTCTTATAAATACATATATCACTACTAAATTTTAAGGTGTATTTTCCCTACCACTTAGTGAATAAAGCATTAATGTTAGCACATCATCGCTTAAAAAAACATTCAAAGGATAAACAACACCTTTCTAGCCAAAGCAGAAGGGATAAAATGCCCTAGGGGAAAATTTAATTACAGCACAGAGGTGTTGAGTATATAAAGGCCTTGAACTCTATAAATTTTGGGAACATTTTGTCACTTTGCTTGGACTACTGTATATTAAATATATCACTGACCTCCATCTGAGAGAACTAAAATAGTGTAGCCTTTCCGTATTGCTTCTCGAGCTTCATAACAAATTCTGTCCAAAGTTTCTTCCAAGCCCTTCCTTCCACACTTCTCAGGATAAGTTATATCGAGCACCTTACTGTGCCAACCACGGTAGTTCATCTTCTTAATAGCCTCCATTTCATCAATAGACACCAAAGGGCCTTTAAGTGCAAGGCGGTTGCATTGCTTTTCGGTTGTTTCCAACAAATCGTCTTCTGGCCCAATCATACACTCCATAGATGTAACAATTTTCTCCCTAATTGGGTCAATCGGCGGGTTTGTAACTTGTGCAAACATCTGCTGCTTGTACTCAAAAGTCAACTTCTCTTAGTTAGACATCACTGCCAGGGGTGTATCATTTCCCATGGATCCAAGAGCTTCCACTACATCTTTAGCCATTGGCAGCAGCAACATTTCCAGGGCTTCTAGTGTGCATCTGGAGTTAATCAGTTGGATAGTTAGCCAGCAAAAATCAAAACAGCAGATATAATCAACAAAGTCGAACCCTTGCTTACCCAAAGGCCTTTAGTGGAGTCAAAATTCCATTAATACCTCCACGCTCCTTGCTCTCATTCTTTTGCTGCACCAAATTGTAGAATAACTCAAAACCCTTATGTTAACTATGGTTGACTCAAGTTCTCATCAATAACCAAGTAGAAATTGTAGCCCAATGAAACATATAATGTTGAAGCATGGTAAAGGAATTAGTGGAAGTGAACCACAAATGCTTGGAGCAACTCTGTCAGTTTCTGGCACGGATTCTACAATGTCTTTGAGGCATATCTTTTGTCTCTTGAGCCATTCCCCGTATGGGTGAGCTTTAGAGTACTGTGCCTAAAATGCTTCATTATCCACTACAGTATGGTTCTAAAAATCAACCAATAGCATCATTCCAGGGTTTAGTCTACCCTTTCTCAACACATCTTTGGAAGGAACATCAACTGTGGGTCACATAAAATCGACCGGGCCTCAAACCATTGCGATCCAGGGTAGCTCCAAGGTAACGACTATCAATAACTACAGGTGAAAGCCAAGTTAGCTGAAGTAATCAATCAGAAGTATGATCAGAAAAGGAAGATGAGTTTAAATCTTTTTACAAGATATTAGAGCAGGTCCATCCCAAGACTCCATAAGGGCTGACAAAAACTCGTAGAGAGCTTTCTTCTCAGGTTCCATGTTTACATCGTTTTGCCACGCCTCAGGGGTCATCATCATCACATCTTCTGGCAGGCTTCTTCCACCTCAGATAAGAAGATCAAGAAGACCATCGAATGCACCTAGAATTCACATAATTTTCTCAGTTAACAACTCACAAAAGATTGTGTAAATTATCATTTGCCAAGTGTAAATGCACACTGCATGTTGCATTGTGTCAGACATTGAGCTCTTACCTGAATATGAAGAGGTAGCATCCACAATTAATAGAATTTTTGAAAATTCATCCTTTGATAGGCCAAGCTTCTCACACTTAAGAGACCTTCACGTACTTTCATCCTGTTCATATGTGCATGGAAAATATAAAACCAAGCACCATAAAATCCAAACAACATAGGCATATGGAGATGATTGCATCAACCAAGAAATGGACATAGCAGAGAGTAAAAGGTTTAGCAAGATTACCAATTCTTGTTCCCTTTGAGGGTATTGATCTCTCCATTGTGACCTAACACATGCATTGGCTATGCACGGTCCCAGCTGGGGAAGGTGTTTGTGTAGAACCATGAGTGAACCTATTTGGAGGTACGACTTTTAGAAATCATATTATACTCATCTTTTGCAGTTATACAATGTTGAATAAAACTTGGAAATAAAGCACCAACACTATCAAAAAAGAATGCGTCAGTTGCATATAATTTCATGAAAAACAGATGGGAGCCCTAAGCTACCTCAAACCAAACACAATTTCTTCCCACCACCTAATTGGAGGTCACATCCTGAAGAGTCGCCATAGTGGTCGGCCATAGCGTAATCAAGTCGACTCGCAACATGGTTATTACCCATCAACTAATAGAGATTTATAATACTTCACTTAAAGGCATCAAGAACCGTGATGTAAATAGCATATGAATAGAGCAAAGGATGAAGCAATTCAAAGTTTGATGCCTACACAGGAGCATGTCTTGATCTTACAACTGCCTTGCTATTATTGGTTCCCATCCACCGACTACGATCATGACTTTTTTTGTGTAAGAGTATCAAGGTTTTGTATTTACCAGAGCCATATAACTGGTGAAGTTTTCATGACCTAGATCTGCATAGTAGTACCCCTTAAGTTGAGACGGCTTAAGCTGGCCCTTGTAAACAACAGTCCTTGAAAGATCACCACAAAGAGAACATTGAATAAGAATAACTCACATGAATATAACGCAATTGGGAGATTCTTATACTACAGATTTTTAATGCTTAAGAGAGAGTCCAAAAAAAAAATTCAATCCCCTTTCCAATAGAAAATATTGCTAATATTCCCTTCAAAAGAAGGAGCTTAGTGGGACTCCCTAATCCTTTTCAGCCTTCAACCTAATCAATTTTTTCCTAAAAAAACTTCAAATTCAGAAAAACGAAGCACCTTGAAGATAGAGAGCACATGTAGAAATATTTCTCTCCTCCACGCCGAAGATTCAGAGCGGTACGGATAGACAGGATCGAGAGCCTCCTCAAAATAAACAACTGTGAAAATTCATGGAAAAGAGTTAAGGAAAAAACTACCACATGTGCATTCATAAATTAAAAATCCAAGCTCATGGAATGACTTGCTGCTCAAAATCAGCCTTCGAACTTGAACTCTTTGTGAGGAAAACCTGCTCGATCATTGGCTCAGTTTGGAGCGCAGATTCACCCAAGTTTGAGTTGTTAGTGGGAACCTGGCGCCAACCAAGTATGATTGTCCTAGGGATTCCACAACCTGCATGAACAAAAATAACTCAAAACATGATCTTAACATCACGGTCTTACATTGCTCACTGTCTACACACCATCCACCAACCTTCTTAAACTCAGCTTTACTCCTCTCGCGGCGCTTCTCATCGGTTGGAAGGAAGACCATTCCAACAGCATACTCACCTAGCGGCGGTAACTCAAACCTGACATCCTTTGTCACTTGTAGGAATACCAGGGCAATAAGGGAGATGAATAACTCTGCTAAAAAGAACTGTCTTTGCATAAATTTTAGTTGAGATGAATCTCGCCTCTCTGAAGAAGTTGTGCGGCAGAGCCACGAGGATACCAAAGACCATCACCAAGTTCTTCTCTCACGACCACAAAGGCCATGGCGCCATCCTCTCAAGCATCCGAATGGCATCATTGACCGGAAGAAAATGTGAAAGCAAAATTGATATATTAGACGTGGTAGATCGACATTGCACTTAGTGGACTCACAATCTCGCGGCTGTAATCCCCCGACAGCTCGGCAATGAACCCAACGCTGCACGAGTCACGCTCGAACGCAGGATCGTAGAGCCCAATGCTACTCTACAGGAGCTTCGACAGCAACTTGACCAACTCGGCGCCTCGAGCCGCGGAGCGGGGCGGCTGCAGCGCGACACGCTCCTCAGCGGTGCGGCGGTTGATAGAGGCCTTGTCAAGCTCCAGGATCTCGGAGGTGCTCCACCGGTCTAGCCGCGTCCATAGGTGCGTGCTGGCCTTCTTGCCGACCTTGCCGGACAGGGCGCCACTGCCCGCGGCAGCGGCGACAGCGAGGGAGAGGAGGCGACGGGATGGGCTATGTCGTGGCCAGCGGTGGGGCAGACAAAGAGGTGGGGGAGGGGGCAGTCGTCGCGAGGGAATTGTGGGGTTTGGGGTGGGATTGGGCGAGGGGTTCGCGGCTGAGGGCGAGGGCAGCGCGGATGGGAGGGAGGGATGAAGGCGGCGGCCGGCGCGGGAAGCGTGATGGAGGCGCGGCCATTCCAGTCATTCTAGTTAGCTAATCCCTGATGTTGGTTGTGGCTCTATCGACTCGTATTGAAATTTTGAATCATCGTAGAGGCGCCCTTCCATGCTATTCTCATCTAAAGAGTGCTGTTTCAGGCAGAGAGGTCAGCGTGGGGCAGTAGTCGGAATACAAAATCTTTTAACCATAAATCAATTACGACGCTCTCGTTCGAATCGTATCGTAAAAGATATTATTCTGTTCTGGTATCTAATAGTGACGCAATACACATTGGGCACATGAAAAAGATACACGTGCACATCCATCGTGCTCACGGTACGGGCATCCTTCCTAATGATGGCGGGGGACTGCCGAGTCCGACGACGGCGACGACCGGGCTCCGCACGACATAGTTGCCCGAGACCCAACTCAAGCTTCCCTCCATGACACCTTGTCCGTCCACGCCTTGGCCGCTCACCAACACGCTAAACGTCTTCTTCTCTCCGGCTTTGGAGAACACCAGTGTCTCCGGGGAGACGCGCACCGTCAGTGACTTCGGCATGTCCAGCTTTAGTGTGTACCTCGACTCCGCTGGCCCAACGTTCGTCACCGTCCTGTTCACAGTGAATGGCGTCGACTTCAGTGGCACCGTTATCGTCGGGTAGTTCAGCTGCGCCTCCGGTATCTTGGGCAACTGTGCGCAGCTCAAGCTCGAGTTCCGCACGATGGTGGCCAAGCCAAGTTCACCTAGGAGAGCACAGACGTAGCCGGCGTAGTCAGTGACACCGAGGTCGTACACTAGGCCCGGGTCGGCGGCTCTCGTGGGGTTAACATGGCCGGCGCCACAACAGACGCTGTGGCCAGCTTTCTTGTGTCGCTCGCCCAAGATCGGACCACTCAGATTCTTGACGGCGTCCGATGTCGTCAGATGGTCGACTTGATGGCGCGAAGACGATCGGGGTGGAAGTCTTCATAAGTGCCGCGACATCGGCCGACATGCGGCGTCGCCATGGACGTGCCGGATACGATGTTGAAAGGCCCGGCGGCACCGTTCGCGTATGGTGGCCATGCGGCAAGGATGTTGAGCCCCGGCGCCAGGATGTCCGGCTTGAGCACGCCGGGGGTGATGGAGCTTGGACCCCGGGACGAGAAGGACGCGACATCGGGGGATGGACGGATACCAAGCAGTGTGTTGTTGTACGTGATAATGGCCGCGGATTTGCTCACCGACGTCGCATAATTTGTGATGTCGTTGCCATCGGCCGTGGTCACTTGCACCACCCAGTAACCATAATCCAAGAGATTAGTGGTGTAGCCATCTTTTTTTGCATTGAACAGCACGACGCCGGTCGCACCGGCATTCTTCATGTCACGGATGACAGACTGCTGAACAATATAGTCCTTGGCCTCGCAAACCACAATCTTGCCGGCGACAACACCTTCACCCAAGTACTGGCAGTAACGCCGTTCCTCGGAGTAGAGGAGAGGATACTCCTTGGAGCTTGGGTATTCCTGGGTAAGTGCTTGTCCGCCGATGCGCTTGCCGTTGCCAAGATGCACGTCGGCGTGGAAGCTCCGGTCCACTGAGCCGGCGGCGACCGTGAGCAACCACGGCGCATCGTTGGTCACCGTCGACAATGCGGGGCCACTGTTGCCAGCTGCGCAAACCACGATGATGCCCTTGGATACCGCACTGAACGCGCCGATGGCAATGGGGTCTTGATCGAAGCTGAGACTCGAACCTGCGCCGAGGGAGAGGGACAGCACATCAACGCCATCCTGATAAACGGCCAAAGCCGGGCCAAGATGGGTTAATCGTCACAGCCATAACGAGTGCACACCTTGTACATGGCGATGTGCGCGTTGGGAGCAACTCCGGCAGCGGTGCCCGTACCCAGACCCACGACCGAGGCGCCCGCGACGAAGTTCCCTGCGGCCGTGGACGAGGTGTGCGTACCGTGCCCTTCATCATCACCAGTCTTATCTCCAACAAATGACTTGGCGCCGATGAGCTTGTTGTTGCACCGGGCCGCAGAACCTTTGCACGAGCCCTTCCACCTCGTCGGGGGCCGCGGCACGCCATGGTCATCGAAGGAAGGGTGCGTTGCATGGATGCCGGTGTCGAGCAGCCCGACGATGGTTCCCTTCCCGTAACCGGCGTCACTCCAGAACCCGGTGCCGTTCCTCATCCCAAGGAACTCTGGCGTGTGCGTGGTCATGAGTTGCCGTGTCTTGTCCGGGAACGCGCGCACGAACCTCGGCTTCTTGGACACCGCGTCGAGCTCGGCGTCAGTGAGCCTCGCGGCGAAGCCACTGAATACCTCATTGTAGGAGTGGATGAGCCGTGGCTCGCTGGAGTCGGTGTGCGAGGTCGGCAAGAAAGACTCATGCCACAAACGGTGCTCGTCTTCGCTGGCATTGTAGTCAAGCGAGGGTGGCCCGACGAGCACAATGTAAGTTCGACGAGCGGAAGGTTGCGTGGAATTTTGTTGTAAGCTTGCACCTGGATGATTGACATAGCACATGGCCGGTGTAGGAGAGAGGAAGGTGGAGAGCAAGAGAAGAGAGAGTAGGAGATAGGAAAAGGACGCCATTGTTTGTATTATAAGACCTAGGACCTATGAGGAAGATGATGGCGATGCAGGTGGAGAGCAATGGTGTTCTTTATACACCCCTGAATGCTAAGGGCTTAGATATCATGCATTCCACCTCGGCGTCATGACTTGGTGCCAATTTTGCCTAATGCATGCTAGAGTTGATCTGTCCTGGAACGTGCATAATGTATCTGCCCAACTTTACTAAGTAACCGTGAAGAAATACTGTCCTTTTTCGTTTTTCTCGGCAGGAATCTAGACGAACATTTCTGGTGCACGTCACATTATCAGTAAAAAAAGGAAAGTAAGAAAGAATTCAAGGGAAGAATTCAATCCTAACAACTGGTTTGTACCTATTGTAATAATTACGGTTTTGACAAATAATTATAATTAATTCCAGCATAATTATGAGACAATAAAGCAAAATACCAACATGTCAAAAATGACAACAATAACATGTATCTATGAAATTCTTTCAAGTCATTTAAAGACAATATTATGCTCAACATTAACATCAGGAAACCACCATAAAGCAGTATAAAAAACAGATGATTGATGATAGTGTGAGCTCTCAGAAGGAGAGTTGCAAAAGAACAAGTCTTTGCCATCTCAACCCTATTGTCTATACCCTTCATAAATTAAACATGGCAATACAGATTCAAAATTTGAGCTCTAAATAATACTTTACTAGACTGTCAAATGACCTCAAAAACAAAAGATCATAGAGTAAACTTTCGATCAAACAGGGAACCAATGTTGATTATACACAGAACTTCATATTACCAACAGGACTTCAAAAGCCTTTGTGCAACTGAATACAAAACACAAGATCAACAAGCTTGCTACTTGGACAACAGAAGGTCTAACCAACAGGACTGCTAGTAACCATGAGAGCCAAAATGCTATACAACTAGTTTTGTTTTTCTTGGCAGGAATCTAGACGAGCATTTCTGGTGCACATCACATTATCAGTAAAAAAAGGAAAGTAAGAAGGAATTCAAGGGAAGAATTCAATCCTAACAACTGGTTTGTACCTGTTGTAATAATTGCGGTTTTTGCAAATAATCATAATTAATTCCAGCATAATTATGAGACAATAAAGCAAAATACTAGCATGTCAAAAATGACCACAATAACATGTATCCATGAAATTCTTTCAAGTCATTTAAAGACAATATTATGCTCAACATTAACATTAGGAAACCACCATAAAGCAGCATAAAAAACAAATGATTGATGATAGTGTGAGCTCTCAGAAGGAGAGTTGCAAAAGAACAAGTCTTTGCTATCTCAACCCTATTGTCTATACTGTTCATAAATTAAACATGACAATACAGATTCAAAATTTGAGCTCTAAATAATACTTTACTAGACTGTCAAATGACCTCAAAAACAAAATATCACGGAGTAAACTTTTGATCAAACAAGGAACCAATGTTGATTATACACAGAACTTCATATTACCAACATGACTTGAAAAGCCTTTGTGCAACAGAATACAAAGCACTAGATCAACAAGCCTGCTACTTGGACAACAGAAGGTCTAACCAATAGGACTGCTAGTAACCACCAGAGCAAAAATGCTATACAACTAGTTTCATTTTTCTCGGCAGGAATCTAGACGAGCATTTCTGGTGCACATCACATTATCAGTAGAAAAAGGAAAGTAAGAAAGAATTCAAGGGAAGAATTCAATCCTAACAACTGGTTTGTACCTGTTGTAATAATTGCGGTTTTAGTAAATAATCATAATTAATTCCAACATAATTTTGAGACAATAAAGCAACATACCAGCATGTCAAAAATGACCACAATAACATGTATCCATGAAATTATTTCAAGTCATTTAAAGACAATATTATGCTGAACATTAACATCAGGAAACCACCATAAAGCAGCATAAAAAAAAAGATGATTCATGATAGTGTGTGCTCTCAGAAGGAGAGTTGCAAAAGAACAAGTCTTTGCCATCTCAACCCTATTGTCTATACTCTGCATAAATTAAACATGACAATACAGATTCAAAATTTGAGCTCTAAATAATACTTTACTAGACTGTCAAATGACCTCAAAAACAAAAGATCATAGAGTAAACTTTTGATCAAACAGGGAACCAATGTTGATTATACACATAACTTCATATTACCAACAGGACTTGAAAAGTCTTTGTGCAACTGAATACAAAGCACAAGATCGACAAGCCTGCTACTTGGACAACAGAAGGTCTAACCAACAGGACTACTAGTAACCACCAGAGCCCAAATGCTATACAACTAGTTTCGTTTTTCTCGGCAGGAAACTAGAGGAGCATTTCTGGTGCACATCACATTATCAGTAAAAAATGAAAGTAAGAAAGAATTCAATCCTAACAACTGGTTTGTACCTGTTGTAATAATTGTGGTTTTAGCAAATAATCATAATTAATTTCAGCATAATTATGAGACAATAAAGCAAAATACCAGCATGTCAAAAATGACCACAATAACATGTATCCATGAAATTCTTTCAAGTCATTTAAAGACAATATTATGCTCAACATTAACATTAGGAAACCACCATAAAGCAGCATAAAAAAAGATCATTGATGATAGTGTGAGCTCTCAGAAGGAGTGTTGCAAAAGAATAAGTCTTTGCCATCTCAACCCTATTGTCTCTACCCTTCATAAATTAAACATGACAATACAGATTCAAAATTTGAGCTCTAAATAATACTTTACTAGACTGTCAAATGACCTCAAAAACAAAAGATCACAGAGTAAACTTTCGATCAAACAGGGAACCAATGTTGATTATATACAGAACTTCATATTACCAACAAGACTTGAAAATCCTTTGTGCAACTGAATACAAAGCACAACATCAACAAGCCTGCTACTTGGACAACAGAGGTCTAACCAACAGGACTGCTAGTAACCGCCAGAGCCAAAATGCTATAAAACTAGTTTCATTTTTCTTGGCAGGAATCTAGATGAGCATTTCTGGTGCACATCACATTATCAGTAAAAAAAGGAAAGTCAGAAAGAATTCAAGGGAAGAATTCAATCCTAACAACTGGTTTGTACCTGTTGTAATAATTGCGGTTTTAGCAAATAATCATAATTAATTTCAGTATAATTATGAGACAATAAAGCAAAATACCAGCATGTCAAAAATGACCACAATAACATGTATCCATGAAATTCTTTCAAGTCATTTAAAGACAATATTATGCTCAACATTAACATCAGAAACCACCATAAAGCAAAGATAAAAACAAATGATTGATGATAGTGTGAGCTCTCGAAGGAGAGTTGCAAAAGAACAAGTCTTTGCTATCTCAGCCCTATTGTCTATACTGTTCATAAATTAAACATGACAATACAGATTCAAAATTTGAGCTCTAAATAATACTTTACTAGACTGTCAAATGACCTCAAAAACAAAAGATCACAGAGTAAACTTTCGATCAAACAGGGAACCAATGTTGATTATACACATAACTTCATATTACCAACAGGACTTGAAAAGCCATTGTGCAACTAAATACAAAGAGCAAGATCAACAAGCATGCTATTTGGACAACAGAAGGTCTAACCAACAGGACTGCTAGTAACCACCAGAGCCAAAATGCTATACAAATAGTTTCATTTTTCTCGGCCGTGGATCAACGCGAGTACCGCAGTATGATCGGCTCCCTCCTTTACCTAACGGCCTTAAGATCGGACATCCACTTCGTGGTTTGCCTCTGTGCGAGGTTTCAGGCGTCTCTGAGGACTTTCCATCGCCAAGCCGTCAAGCATATTTTCAGGTACCTTCACTCACTACTACAGAAAAGGCCTTCACAGACGGTTCAAAAACGCCATCACGCATTTGTTCCGTGAGCCGCCCGAGTTTATGGGTCAAGAATGCATTAGGTCATCACGAGCGGTTTTGAACCGCTCGTAATACATACTATCACAGATGGTTTGTAGATGCAACCGTCTGTGATAGTCGACTACCACAGACGGTCTGTAGATGAAACCGTCTGTGATAGTCGACTACCACAGACGGTCTGTAGATGAAACCGTCTGTGATAGTCGACTACCACAGACGGTCTGTAGATGAAACCGTCTGTGATAGTCGACTATCACAAACGATACAGATGAAACCGCTCGTGATAGTGGACTATCACTGCATCGCTCGGTGGTAGTCGACTATCATAGACGGTTTCATCTACGCACCGTCTGCGGGTAGTCTTTTGCATTGCTAAATCTATTTCGCTTATTGGCTAGCCTCAGAAATGCTAGCCATGCTCTCTCAAACAAGCACATCCAATTCAGATTCATTTCGTAAGCACATCAAAATTGCATTCATTTCGAAACAAGCACATCCAATTCACAAATCAATTAACTTTAACCATTAATGTACATTAATTTACACACATGTACCATTATGTTCAATCTATCCCAATCAAGTTCAATCTACACCGTGGAAACTCCCATCCGGATTTATGACCCGTCTGCTCAGAATGACGCAAGGTGTGATCGAATTTTTATGAGCTCGCTCTGCTCCAACGCAGCCAATGATGGTCGCAACTTTGTCGATAGGAAGGTTAAATTCGGGCTTATATAAATTGGTAAGTATATATGAAATAATTGTTGAAAGATTGACAAACCCGAGGATCATTGGTGATCGCGAACCGATGAGTAGTTGCATGTTGTGGCAAACATAGTATCCACAGACGCTATGCCCGACGGTTCCGGTGGCACCGCAAAAATAGAATTGGTTAGTTCGAGAGGCATTGCTACGAAGTGTTATATAGGATTAATGTGTACTAGCTAGCAAGTACCGGAATTTTTGATCATGTCCCAAATCCTTCCCTTGATATTCCATCATCTAGCATGTAACACGCCGAACACCCCACGTGACTCCAAGAAGTTAGCCTTAGCCATTGCAAAGGAAGGAAAGACTACAATAGAGTTTCTATGGAGGAAATGTGTTTACCGATGATTAAATTCGGATAGTTGTGAAGTTGTGAGTGGCCCTCTCAGAGGGAATCTAGGTATATTATGTATTTTCGTTTTGGTATAATTACAATTAGAATCCAAAGGTACCTACACAGTATGTCAAGATGGTCATTAAACCTAAGTTCGTGTTGCTTATAAAGTACAAATCAACAAGTATAGCCAGAGTGCAACACTACTTACTTACGGTTGTAGGGCAAAAGTATGAATTCCTTATTGCGGTGAGCCATGAAAAATCTATAACGTAATTCTCGATTTAATGTTGCATTCGCCGTGATGCTTTGCTCGGAGACAATGTGTGGGTTGAGGAAACCTACCGGTGATTTCCTTCGCTCGGCTTCACAGATTATGTATCTATTATACAAAAGCTAGGAGTTATATATAACATTTATCGATATTACACGAACATTGACCGTGATTGTACACACTTACGATTGTCCAAGATCGTATGAGTGAGACGTCGAGCTCATCGAGGTTGAAGAGACGTAACAAGTCGTCGAAGGTCACCGTGAAGACAGCGTCTTGATACACGTGGTTAAAATGATCCTCCTTGAACTTGACGGTGAAACCCGAGCGCCGTTGATCAACCGGCTTGTTGGATGCTCCATGTACCATGTATGCAATTCCGCAATCCAAATTCTAGGGTAGGGTCGTTTAACTTCTCGAGCAACGGCTCGCCTAGCTTGAATTTCCGGGCCAACGGCAAGAAGGGGATATCAGGAGAGGACTCGATCGTCTTCGATTTGCCCTTGCCCTTACTGCCTCGCTTTGTATAGGTTGACTTCACAAGAGTCGACTGAGCACGAGGTGTAGATGCATGTGATGCAATGGGCCCTTGCCGTGTCAAGGGTCAGTAGCCGGTGCGGCCGGTCCGTGGACTTGATGCCGCTGCAGACATTCCGTGAAGTTGACACCGAGCGGTAGCTCCAGGCAGATGTCCTCCTTGGGCCATCGGATGAATGTTCCAACGGCTTGCCCTAGAGTCATGACCTCATCGCTTGGGGAATTTTCAACGGGGCGGCCTCAAATTGGCACAAACACCGCCCACATTCACTTTTATGAAACCCGCGCTAGATTTGCACTGCACCAAAGCTCCGACACCGATGGATACACCGGTCCCAAGCAAAGATCTAGGGCAACAAAGACATATCTCACTTGAGCTTGCACTTCAGAGCCACCTCGCATATAATGATACAAAATTAGCTACTCCAACAGCCTATCAATGGATTGAGCATTCCAGAGATAATAATTATTACCCGGATGTCATCGATTTAAAAATCTGTCATCACCTATTGTGGTAGGGTTAGGGTTGGACGCGCAGCCTACTCGGATGTTTGGGGGGGCTGGCTAGCAGTACAGGAGGGGCAGGGCTTCCAACTGACTTAGGAGTTGCAATCCCCTAATCCTTTCCTCAACGGTCTCCAACTGCTTTTGCTCGGATGCACGAATCTCCAATCTAAAGGATTGAGTGACCTCCTGTCTGATTTTTGCAAAGGACCTCCTCTCGATTTTTTCAAGAGCTCATCTCTCGAGGATGCACGAAGATCCTCTCGTAGCTTTGCATCACGCGGCTTTGGCTTCTTCCTACTCCCAGACGATCCGAGTCCGCTTGGAACCATTGTTCCCATGTAACAAAAACACCGCCTCTCGTGTGACCCGGATGCTCACTGCTTCCTAGGGCCGCAGAGAGTATATCTTTCTTCCTATCTGCTCGAATGAGCCTTGGGAAGATTGTGCACTCGCCGTATATCTGCAATAGCCCGACATGTCATTTCACTTCCTATGAAGTTATGGAGTAATTACAAACTAGGTAGTTCGATATCTTACGGTATTTGACACTTCCGGTCTTCGGGTTTGGAAAGTACACTTCAGAGGGCCCAATACATAACCTCGCAAATAACCACCGCTTCGGGCGCACATCGCTGATCTCGAAAATAGCGAGGAGAGATTCAAACAATTTTGCTCGCTGTTCCATATCCCTCCATATCGGGTTTTACCCGCATACCCAGCCGTGCCGAGTCCGTGGGGGTGCTTGTTTTTTGCTGAGGGCCGTGTCGCCAGACTTTCACTCTTAAATTCATCTGTCGCCTTCTTCGCCACAAACTCGCCCTAGGACTCTTCCAAGAATAGATACTTGTGGAAGGGCGGCTTCAGATCCTTCTCCACGAAGTTCTTGACAAGCGTGTTTTGAAGTTCTTCCACGGTTTGCACGCTCAGAGCAACGCGCGTGTCATCGCACAGAGTCCAAGTGTTCTACCGGGATCTCGAACGATGCGAGAATATCCGCCAGCACAGCATTTTTCAGTGGTCCGGGCACCACCTTTCACGAATCGTAGGTGATCTTGACCCGCTCCGTGCAACTATTCCACCATTCTCCTAATACGGACGCGCTCGGCGAGGATTGATAGGGTCCCAAAGTGATCGACCTCCGTGATGGTAAATCGCCTGTGGGCCTTTTCGATATTTCTTCTTCTACCGCGTTGGATATTGTTCCAGAGGATGGTGCATCATCGCACACATGAGGCGGCGATGACTCGTAATGAGCGAAGACATCTTCACAAGAAATAGAACATCATGTGAACAAATGAAATCAAGATAAAGCTAAGATTTAACATTTTGATATTGCTATCGATGTAGAGTAAGCA
The DNA here is from genome assembly GCA_036346405.1 of Phyllostachys edulis. NCBI lineage: Eukaryota > Viridiplantae > Streptophyta > Magnoliopsida > Poales > Poaceae > Phyllostachys > Phyllostachys edulis. The sequence goes on along the minus strand of CM070558.1, from coordinate 68,766,424 downwards.
TTCCAATTAGAGCTCAAGTACAAACCCGATTATCAAAACAATTTTGTACAAGACTATTATCCTCACAGAGCATTTATCTCAAGCCCACCACACCACATTGCAATATATTCCAAAGAGCGATCAAAACAAATACCATATGAATAATCGACTAGAACAAATATAAATTCCTAAAACAAGTACAATTATCATGAAGGACCATGACAGATTATTGATAGAAATAGTTAGGAAAGGGGCGTGAGGGCTCGGCAACTCGGCATTGGTTACCTTTGGGCCGAGGAGAAGGACGAGCAGGAGCAAGACCGAGCAAAGAGGCGACGTCGAAGGGGAGGCGCACTGCCCTGGGAGGGGAGGAGGCGGCGGGCTCGGGGCAGGAGGCGCGCTGGCTCGGGGGCGGCCGGGGCAGAGGAGGAGGCTTGGCAGCCTCTGGGAGGCGCGGCTGGGCGAGGAGGAGGCGGCGCGACGGGATCGAGGAGGAGTCGCGCTGCTCGAGGAGGCGGCGCCGAGGACGGCGGCACGGCTCTGGGAGGAGGAGCGAGAGGAGTTGAGAAACTTAATCGCTTGAGAGTGGCGGCACGGCAAACCCTAGCTAGAGTCCGAAAATAAATAGGGATGGACATCACGCACGGTTCTAAATTAGAACTGCTTAGATATTACTATCGCTGCATTTGCGGTTCTAACTTAGAACCGCTCAGGATATAGATATATCATGCACGGTTTTAATAAATAACCGCTCAGGATATGTGATGTATCACGATGGTGTTAATAAACAACCGTCAGGATATATATATATCATGAGCGGTTTTAATAAAGAACCGCTCTGTGATATATATGTGAGACGGTTTGTAGTTCAAACCGTATGTGATATTATTTTGTATTAGTTAATATCTAGATCATTTATTGGCTAGCCTCAGAAATGCTAGCCATGCCCTCTCAAACAAGCGTAAAAGACAACAAGTACATGTATATACATCCAATTCACATTCATTTGAGAAACAATCACATCCATTTCACAAGACAAATCAATTAATTAACTCAAATGAACTAAAATTAACCATTCATCGTAACGCATATACATATACACACATTGTTCAATTAATCTTTAAAAATTAGCCCTTCATGATGATCGACGCAGATGTAGCTAGTTTCACACGTTCTTCTTCCTCGACCCTTATGCCGCTTCCGAAAGGAGGCAACTCGTCAAATTGATTGTATTATTTCTCGCCCACTACATTCTCAACTCCGATAATCCTCCTTTTCCATGAAGAACTACGTGGCGCTTCTTATTTGCCGGTCGGTAACATAGAAGACTTGAACAACTTGGTTAGCCAAGACGTAATGGTTCGCCTTTGTATCCGACACGCTTGAGGTCCACGGTAGTGACACCGCATTTGTCGACCTTCATTTGTGGGAGATGGACCCAACGGCACCAAATAGGGGATCTTGAAAAGCACGTGAGTCGAGCTCCTATATCTCCTCTATTTGCCCATAGTAGGAGCTCCTCACCCATCGGTCTCGAATGCATCTATGCGACACCGCTGCTCGTTAGTGCTTTTTATATCCCGAGTCTGCAGATAGAATGTGTACCCATTTATGTCGATCCTCGCCATGTTACAACTCAGAATGTTGGCCCTTTTTTCAACCATGTCAAGATATCACTTGACGAGCTCCTAGCAAGTCGCTCCTTCAACCATTGGTTGAACCGCTCATTGTGTTGTCTCGTGATCCAAACATCCGCCGCACCGGATTCTTGCGGTCAAGCACGCCCTTGTCTTTGGTCGATATATGAGGACACTTCACCATGTGTTGCAAGACCGTGAAATGGGCTTGAGCATACGCATCCATATTTGGAGTGATTGCTTTCTTCCGATGGTCCCGATACCTCGAGCCTCCCTCATGGCGAGATCGAGGCACACCCATCGGTTCGACTGAGCCATGTAATCGAGGCGAACTCAATGACCTCTTCGGTTGCATAACCTTCGACGATGCCGCCCTCTGCCGAGATCGATTCCGTACATATGACTTGAGAATTCCCATGAACCTCTCGAACGGGTACATGCTACGTTGGAACACGGGCCCGCACATCTTTATCTCCTCACAATATGAACAATGAGATGGACCATGATATCAAAAACGACGGAGGGAAATACATCTCAAGATCACATAGAGTCGCCACCACCTCGTCTGTAGAGCATCTAGTCCTTCGATCGATGACCTTCTCGAGCAATTGTGTTAAAAAATAACACGACCTTATGATTGTCTCTGACCTTGATCGGCAAAATACTTCTAATTGCAACAGGAGCATTTGTGTCATCAACACATGACAATCATGAGACTTCATGCCAATTAACTTCAAATCTTTTATCGAAACAAGTTTCTTCATGTTGGCGGAGTAACCAGACGGAACTTTCACACCATGCAAGCACCGGCACAGTTCGGTTCTCTCGGTCTTGGACAGATCAGTAACAAGTAGGGGAAGGTACGCTCGCCTTTTATCGGTCCTTGTTGGTGCTAACTCAGTCCGATGTCCATATCAACCAAGTCAAGCCATGCGTTGACACCATCCTTTGTTTTGTCATGAATATTCAAGAAGAGACCAATCAAGTCATCACATACATTCTTCTCTCGCATGACGCCGATGCAAAGGGCGAACTTCTAGGTGCTCCCAATAAGGTAAGTCCCAAAATATTGATCTCTTCTTCCACATGTTCTTCTTACTTGTCCTCGATTTACATCCCTTTCCAAGCACAACATCTAAATCCTTAACCATATCATAGACCTCTTTTTCCGCTTAAATGCCTTGGAGCCGAACTGTCCTCCTTCTCTCCGTCAATTGTTTCTTCATCCCGCGATATGGGTGAGCCCTCCAAAGAACCTACGATGACGCATGTACACGGGTTTGCGCGAGTGATTCAGCCACACACTCTCGGTATCATCTAAGCAAAGGAGTATGTGCTTTGGCCCCTTTTGTACTCGACCGACAGATTAGCAAGGGCGGGATAATCATTTATGGTGCGTAACAACAAGGAACGTAAGTGAAGTTCTCTCGCTTGTACGCATCCCATACCGCACCCCTTCAATCCACAAGATTTTTAGATCTTCCATCAATGGTGCTAGGTACACATCAATATCATTCCCAGGTTGCTTCACCCTTGGATAAGTATCAACAACAAAATATACTTTCGCTTCATACACAACCAAGGAGGAAGGTTGTAGATACAGAGCGCCACGGGCCAAGTGCTATGTCGGCCGCTCATGTTACCGAAAGGATTCATTCCATCCAGACGCAATCCAAACCTTATATTCCTCGGTTCCGCACCAAGTCCGCAAACCTCATATCGATGTTTCTCCACCGGGCGGAATCGCAGGTGTCTTAACTTTCCGCTATTCTTACGCCCTCTCGAGTGCCAATACTGCTAGCTTTTGCATTCTTTGGGTTCGCAAAAACCGCTTCAAACGGGAATTACAGAAGATACCACGCCACCTTAGCAGAGGTCCTTTCTTCACCTCGATTCTCTCGTCGTCATCCGATTGTTTACGCTTGTATCGGGATGCGTTGCACACCGGACATACATGCATGTTTGTATACTCATTACGGTAGAGGATACAATGTTCGACATGCATGTATTCTTTCTACTTCCATTCCCAATGGACAAAGAACCTTCTTGGCTTTGTAGGTGGTTTTGGGCAACTCGCTTTTCTCCGGAAGCATGTCCGCTAAGAGACCTAACACCTCAGTGAAACTCTTGTCGGACCAACCGCTGCTTGCCTTCAATTTCAGCAGCTTTAAGCACGATGACAACCTTGTGTATTCCGACTTGCACAGGGAACAAAGGTTTCTCCGAGTCCTCCATCACGCCCCGAATTGAACATACTCCCTCTCATCACAGCTTCCTTCTACATCGCTAAGCATCCGATCTAGATTGTCATCGTGCGACCTATCCGAATCGGAACCACAATCGACATCATTCGCAAGATATCGTTGACTTCAGATAATATGCATATCTTTGACTTCTGATAATATGCTCTTCACCGTGACTGGTCCAACATGTATAACCCTTTTTGAAACCCCTTCGAATCAAGTGTGCTTCGATGTGCGCTCGGTTGTTAAACATCTTTAGATTCTCGCAGTCAATGCATGGACAGTACATATATTTCGCCCCCTTATTCAACATATCCTCCTCGGCAGCTCTTGTAAAAGCAGACACGCCATTAATGTACTCTTCACTCACACGGTTCTCAGTGTACATCCAAATTTCGTCCATCACACGGTTCGTATTGAAAACACCGAAAATAAATAAAAGGGTGATGACTTTCAAAGCGATTTTCCGAGGCTTAATTATGTTTTTTTCATTTTTACATTTTTCCAGATTTTATTAACTTACATGTGGGCCCTACTTGTCACTGACTCATTTTTTATTTCATGATTTTATTTATAAAATCTATGGCGATCCCACATGTCATAGACTCGTTAGTTTATTAACTAAATGATTAAAAAGTAGGATTTGAAGCTCAAACCGGGCTTAGGGTGACATCGCATTGCTATAATAGTCGTGGCTCGGCCTAAGGTCGCCTGATGCGAACCGACGGTGATGTCCCATGGAGGCGCCTGAAACTAGCGATTTCGGCGTAAACGCCTAAAACTACTCAAATTAAAGGATGCTTATGCTCCAGTGTCTCACCTCGATCACGAGATCACGAGGAAGGTGTCAATGAAAGTCGGGGAAGGTCCAGGCGGCTGGTCGTCGATCGGTGAACACAGGCGATGACGGCAAGCTCCTCGGTGCGATATATAAATTTGAAATGGACCAGCCGGCTCAATGAGGTGAGACGATACTCAAACCGGCACGCAACGGGCGATGGACCTACCGTAGCGCCAGAGATGGAGATCAAGAAGTTTTTGTTGGCGAGAGATATATATATATATATATATATATATATATATATATATATATATATATATATATATATACGTGATGAGTTAATTATCACGACGGTTTTAACAAAAAACTGCTCGATATTAGTAATATCACGAGCGGTTCATGTTTGGAACCGCTCGTGAAGTATCACAGAATGGTTTCGACCAAAACCGCCTGTGATATTGCAATATCACGACGGTTTTGTCGTAACCGCCTGTGATACTTCACTGACGGTTCCAAACATGAACCGTCGTGATATGACATCTTCACGCAGCGGTTTTTAGCGCGAGAATAACATACGGTGGGTAAACAAAAACCGCTCGAGATTGTGTTTATCTGAGCGGTTTCGATGAACTGGCTCGTGATCGTGCATCCAAGATAGCATTTCGTAGTAGTGACTCTACCCTCCAGTATGGCATTTGGTATTCCTGTTCTTCTTCTTTGTCTATTCGGGGGTTTTCTGATTTTGATTTTGTGGGATGTCGGCTAGATAGGAAGAGTACCTCAGGCACTTGTCACTTCTTAGGCACTTCTCTCGTCTCTTGGTCCTCTAGGAAGCAGTCCTCTATTGTTCAATCTACTGCAGAAGCTGAATATGTAGCTGCCGCTAGTTGTTGTAGTCAGATTTTGTGGATGGTGTCCACTCTTAAGGACTCTGGGTTAAATTTTGCTAGTGTTCCTCTTCTCTGTGATAACACTTCTGCCATTAATATTGCTAAGAACCCAATGCAACATTCTAGAATCAAGCATATACACATTCGCTATCACTTTCTTAGAGATCATGTAGAGAAGGGTGATATTTGTGCTAGAATTTATGGAGACCGAGGCTCAGTTAGCTAATATCCTCACCAAGCTTTTAGACCCAACTAGGTTTGCCACCTTGAGGAGTGAGTTAGGGGTAATTTATCCCTATGGGTTGGTTTGAGTGGGAGTTGGTTCTTTTCTGAGCTTTCCTTGTTCATCTGATCTTTGTTTGATCTTTTCTGAACTTTTTGATCTTCTTAGACTTTTTGAGCTTTTCTTGCATCTCATTGTATCATATTGCATTCATATGAAAATCACAAAAAGATGTATTGTAATATAAGCTTTACTGCTTGTCTTTTAATTGATGAAGCTTTGCTTATTACCCTCTTGAGTTTTAGTATTTCAATTCTTGCTCAATGTCATGTCTAGTTCTTTGACTTGCTAGAGTTATCATGTTTTCATATGCGTAGCTAAGTCTTTGCTAAACGAGCTAGAACTTTAAGACAACTTGAACTAAAAATTGCAATTTATGGATCTCTTAGCTAGTTGCACAATTAGTGATCTTTTTGTGGCACTGGCCCTGTCAAAATTGCTTTGTTAGCTCTTGAATCTATGATTAAACATCTCTTGAGCTTCTTGTTCTTTTGTGAATCTAAAAACTGCTTTTGTGTAAAATAAAAAATCAAATTTCAAGATTCTCGTGTTGTTAAATTGTGCCAAACTACTCTCACGAGGCTGCATGTCAAAAACATGAACTTGGAGATAGTTTGATGATCTAGACGATCTCATGGGGATTGCTTGTCAAAATTGGTCACCCTGGTTGAAGCTTAGGAAGAGTTTGTGGATGCCTCCTAGTCTAGGATCTTCTTCACTAAGATAGACTTTTAATCAAATTCAATATTCATTGCAAATAAAAAATTGTTGTAAAAATTGGGTGATTAAGGTTCTTTGAGCAAAATGATTCGATTTAGAACTTTTTTTCTCTAGGATGGTCGGTGTTAGCTTCTTGATCTCACATTGACATTCTGACATGGCCATTATCACTTTAAGATCTCTGTTGATGAACTTGCTAAATTTGAAACTTTGCTTAAATTGTTACAATTCATCGCTTTATCTTGAGCCTTTTAGCTTAGCTTTGATATATATATATATATATATATATATATATATATATATATATATATATATATATGTGTGTGTGTGTGTGTGTGTGTGTGTGTGTGTCTTAACATGATCTTGCTAGCGCCTTCAGGCTTGATATGTATTGAGTAATAGTAGAAATGCTAACTTGTTCTTTTGGGTAATTTCCAAAGCTTCTTGTACTAAAATTTAAAAATTACAAAAAAATAAAGCCACTCCATTGCATTTCTTGCATACTCTTTCTTATGTTTTTTCCTCATTTCTGCATTTGTCATCTCTGGATGAGAGGAAGGCGTGATTCCTTGATAACTCTATTGTCAAAGGGGGAGAAGATGCAACAAAAAAGTTAAAAATAGGGAGCTATTTGGAGAAGAAGGGAGAAAATAAGATTTGCTGAAAATGATGATCATAGTGAGGGGGAGCATTTATTTTGCATTCTTATGATCTTATTGCCATTTCTGAACTTGAATTGCAATTCTTGGAGCCTCACAATGATCAAAGGTCAAATTGAACAATTGTTTTTTCATATGGACCTTAAGTGAGATTTTTAACTATTCTCTGGAAATTAAAGCTTTCTTGCTTTCTTTTACTCAATCTCACTTGTCTATACTAATCTGAAGCCAATTTGGTCATTTCCATTGCTTTCTCTTGCTTTTGGACCAAGTTGTGCCTTTGCGCGAAAACGTGAGTTTTTTTTATTTTCAAATCTCAAACTTTCATTTTTGAGAAATTGCCAATATGTTTATCAAGAGGAAGATTGTGGATATCATGGAGATATGCTCACGATCTTAGGATGATGATACAATTGGCAACGGCGTTGAAGGTTTGTCGAAACACTCGTTTTCGGTGAAGTTCATATGCTGTCAGGCTTTAGGTGGTCGACTGCCAGGAGGTGGTCGACCGGCTGTGGTGGCGGTCGACCACCACCACTCTTGGCGCTTAGGCTCGCCAAGCCTCGGGTCTAGTGGCTGGCGGTTAGACCAGCCAATGGGCAGCGGTCTAACCAGCCATAAAGTTTCTTTTGAGTTTGGAGCAGGCCAAAAATAAAGGGTGTAGGCAAGAGATGAAATTCTTCTACACTTGGTCTCATAATTTTTGGAGCTTTGAGTCAAAAGTTCTATTCGTTTGAAATTACCAGAAGGTTTCGGATTTCTAGGGTGGAAATTTGGCTAAGTCCCCAGGCTGGGCGGTCAGACCGACCAGGGAGTGGTCAGACTGGCCAATGGGTGGCGGTCTAACCGGTTTTGACTTGATTCGTTGGCCATCTTGGCAGCGATGTTTGTTGGTTAGGTCAAGTTCATGTGTTTCAGTGCATATGTATTTCATGATGCATGTTTTGACTAACGTGGGTCAAGTTACGAAGAACTTGTTCCCGGAATTGATTTCTTAGTCTATTGTTGTGCAGGATGCTTGGAGGTCAACAACGGTCAACGGCGAGGATGATCGGGACTAGACTTGGAGAGCTGAGGTTCAGAACGATCGAGGATGCTGGGTGAAGTCAGTGGATTCAAGCATGGCGCAAAATGGACAAGGTTGACCAAACGGGAAGTTCGGTATGACGGGTTGCATCAAGCGATGTGGGGGTCGGTGCAAGTGCCATGGTGGTTTCGGTGGGAGTCGGATGGGAGATACTTGCCGACATGAAGAGAGCCGTTGATCAACCTACACGTGGCGAAGTATGGGATTGCTTCATGAAGATTGGACTCAGTCTTCGGAGACGGATCAAGAAGGGGTATTTTGGTAACTTCACTTAAATACCGCCTTGGTGACCTTTTGCTAACCCGCGGTGCAAAACGGCGCAATGAGAAGCGGTTTAGGTCAAAAAGAGATGAAGACGGCGCTTTAAAATGCGTGTGTAAATAAAACCCATTTGTGTGTGGGATTAACGGGTGCTCATTAGGGTTTTCTCTTCTAGAAGCTAGCCTACACTATAAATAGGGAGGTGCTGGTTGTGCACCTCCCAACCCTCATATCTAAAACCCTAGTTTGTGTTTTAGGGTTAGGAGAGAATAGTGGAGATGTTAGGGTTCTAGGGATTTGGATTGATTATGTGCTCATGTGTTGAGCCTTTGTCCTCCTAGATGGAGTAGCTGTAAACCATCATCAATATCAAATCAATCCAAGCAAGATTTCACAAGACGAGTCTCTTTTTGTTCTTGCTCTCTATTTTGTGATTTTGGGGCTTTCTTTGATCCGTTGGTTTTCCTTTGATTTTTGGCCTGGATCTAGCTTGCTGTGACATGTGGGAATGCATCTAAGATCATCTTGATCATTGATCATCTATTACCCACGAGCAAGTTTCTAGATCACGTTTTGGTATTGACTCGGTTTTGAAGCAATCTTCACTAAAAACGAAAAATGTCAGAACTTTGGCAATGATCTTCATGATCGTTGATTGGAATAGGTTCCTGATATCCTAAATAAGGTATGTTTCAAGTTTCATAAAGTTTGTAATTGTGGATCAAAAGTTAGACCAATTTTTGATTTTGAGTTCGGGCTGATTTTGCTGTTCATTGGCCTGGAGATCAGACCGCTATGTACCTAGAGGTCAGACCGCCCATGGTGAGAGGTCACACCGCCCCTAGTGAGAGGTCTGACCGCCCAACTCTGAGTTTTTGGTGATTTAGGTCTATTTGCTTCGGGGTTTTGATTGGATTCAATACAGGTCTTCCGCTATGTTTATATATTGATCTTCATAGCTTTCATAGCTATTGGAGTGAAAATCATGTTGAATCCTATCAAGGAGAAAAAGAGATCGTGCTCCTATTCACCCCTCTCTAGTCACCTTTTCGGTCCAACACTTTTAAAGATCCATTTGCAGCCCACTAGCTTGAATCCACATAGGAGGTCTGTAACCTCCTACGTTCTGTTAGCTATGATAGAATTTATCTCGCTACGGACTGCTTCCTTCCAGTAATCCACATCTGGGGATGCGTATGCCTCTAAAAGGTTTTGTGGTTCATCATCCACGACATAGGTGACAAAGTCATCGCCTAAAGACTTTTCAGTCCTCTGCCTCTTACTTCTCCTCAACTCCAATTCTGGAGCAGTGTTATCCACTCTAAGAAGAATAGAGTGTTCACTTGAACCAATATGATCAATGACTTTATTTGGTCTCATAGGAAACACATGCTCAAAGAATGTCGCATCATGAGATTCCATCACTATATTCGTAGCTATGTCACTTACCTCGGATTTGACCACTAAAAATCTATAAGCCGTACTGTTAGAAGCATACCCTAGAAAGACACAATCAACGGTCTTTGGACCAAACTTCCTTTTCTTCGGTAATTGCACATGCACTTTTGCAAGGCATCCCCAGGTCCAAAGAAAGGACAAGTTGGGTTTTCTCCCCTTCCATCCTTCATAAGGTGTTTCCTCCTGATTGCTAGGTGGCACCCTATTGAGGACATAATTAGCTGTGAGAACTGCTTCACCCCACCAATAGTCCAACATACCTGAACTTTGTAACATTGCATTAACCAGGTCACATAGAGTTCGGTTCTTCCTTTCAGCTATTCCATTCAATTGGGGTGAGTATGGTGGAGTAACTTAATGAATTATTCCACTTTCTTCACAAAATTTAGAGAAATCATAAGAGACATATTCACCGCCTCGGTCCAACCTTAACCGTTTGATTTTCTTTTCTAGTTGGTTTTCCACTTCAGCTTTAAAGTGTTCTAGTGCTTCATCTTTCGACTTAAGTAAGTAGATATAACAATACTTAGTCGCATCATCTATGAGGGTTAAGAAATATCTTTTGCCACCTTTAGTTAATATTCCATTCATCTCACAAAGACCAGAATGGATTAGCTCAAGTGGAGAGGTGCTTCGCCCTTCAACACTATGAAAAGGTTTTCGGGGTTGCTTAGCTTGCACACACACTTCGCACTTTGAACCCTTCTCATAATTATAGCTGGGAATTAAATCCATTTTACTTAACTGCACAATAGCTTCAAAGTTAACATGACACAAACGAGAATGCCAAACATCATGAAATTTATTGCAATGGGAAACATTGAAAATGTTTACATTATTCGAATCAAGAATAGATAAGCAGAACATGCCTCTGCTATCATAGCCTTTGCCCACAAAAGTACTAAATTTAGTCAACACGACCTTATTAGACTAAAAAACAAGCTTTATTCCTTGCCTACAAAGCATTGACCCACTAATGAGATTGCGAGTCATTGCAGGCACATACAGTACATCTCTCACAATGAGTGTTTTGCCCAAAGTAAGCTTCAAGCAAACCTGTCCAATCCCACGTACTGTAGCAGCGGCTCCGTTCCCCATCAGGATGGATCCACTACCTTCACCCTAAAAAGAAGAGAAACACGATCGGACATCACATATATGTCTAGTAGCACTTGTATCAATCCACCAATCAATAGATGGACTTGCCATAAAGGTCTTAGGTACATACCCATCAGAACTGATATTATCCAGAACGACATTTATGCAAATTATATTCCTTTAAATTACCAAAATTGCATGCTTTAATTTTTTAATCAAATGTATGTTAAAGCTTAAGGTAGTTAAATACCCATTTGATGATTAATTAATATGCCATCCCTTGATAATTTGTAACATTCCCGTTTTTGAACAGTGAATACTAAGTATTTCGGTTCTTGGATTTTCAAACTATATTTCAAACTATAAGTATTTCCTCAAAAACTTCTAGCTTCATCTAAGCTCGAGTTTGTGTTTCAAACATCTTTGAATTCCGAAATTCAAATTCAAGTTTGAATTTCTCCTTTTTCAGTTTTGGGCCCCTTTCTCTTGCTGGCTTTTTCTTTTTCCTTGGGCTCAACCCAATCTTCCTTTTGGGTCGGCCCGCTTTTCCCTCTTTCTTCTCGGCCCACCCGGCCCCTTTTTCCTCCCCCCGGCCCGCTTGGCCTAGCCGCCTCCAGCCTTTTTCCTCTGGCCCCTTTCCCTCTTTTTGGTCCACCCGGTCGCGACCTCCTTTTGGCCCGGCTCTCTCCCACGCCTTCTTCTTCAATCGGCCACACGCCTGTGCCTAGCCTCCTTCTCTCTACCTCATGCTCTCTGCTGCGACCACGAGCTCCCTGCCGCCTCTTGCCCTCTATGATGCCACATGCTCCGCCTGCTCCTGCTGCTAACCGCGACCCCGAGCGCCCCTCTTCGCCTTGTCACATCGGCCACACCACCTCGTCGCCCGGTCCGCGCACGCACCCATGTCACTCGCCTCGCCACAGGCGTCGGCACACCGAAGTCCCTACCCCTCACAAGACGCTCAGACCCCACCCAGTCCTGCCTTGTCTCCTCCTTGCAGAGCTCGCCCATGCTGTGATGCCCTCAGGACCGCGCGAGCGCCCATGTGCACCCGCCAGTGTCCAATGGCTCTCTTCCCCCTCCTTGGCCTATAAGAAGAGCCCTTGAGCACCCCATTGCCTCCCCTCCTGACCCCTTCTCTCCTAGGTAAGTTTTCCCCAAGAAAATGCCACTTTTTCATTTTCGGCACGCACTCGCCGATCGTCGAAATTTCATGACGCAACCGCCAAGCGCCCCATCATCCCGCTCACCTAAGCTAGTGAAGCTTTCCCCCAAGTTGATTTCTTGGTTGAACCAAAGGAACACCGAATTTTCATCTCCTTCCCCGCCTTCGACCAACTTCTCCACCACCGATCTCCCTCCTCCGACCACCTCCCACCCCGTTTCTTAGCTTGGTGAATCCCTTGAATTCCCTTCTAGCCCATGCTCCCTCGAGTTTTTGCAGTGCATCGACGAGGCTCCATTGTCGGCTTTGGACCAAGCGCCGCTGCCGCCCTCCGCCTCAGCACGAGCAGTCCATTTTTTGCTTTTGCTTGCCGCCGCTTTGCATCTCTCTTAGTTCTTCACTTACCTTGACTTCACTTGAGTTTTACTCAGTTCTAACTCCCTCTCTTGTTTCAAAAATTGTAGATGGCAATCCCATCGTCTGATGGCCTGTGGGACTTTTGCTCTCACGAGGAAGACGAAGGTGAGTTCGTGGACATTCTTTGCCAACTCATATAGCACATGGATTACCGCCGCAAGCCTATCTTCAGAGGCCGAAAGACCCAGACCCTGGACCAAGAGTCGTGCGCCCTGGAGGTTTTCCTCTATGCCAGAGAGGGTGAGTTCATCGCTCACACCTTCAGACCCGTGGCACCCCAGAGCAGCTGTTCGAAAGCAGTTCAAGACGCAGCACGCTTCACTTGCACCCGCCTGAGCCAGATGCACGATGATCTTCTGCTGGAATTGTCCTTCCACTACTTTCTGCCTCTCTAGGAGGGAGAGTTCGACCACGAGATCTTCATCTTCGTGTTGGTGTAGTCAGGCTAGTCTAGGTTAGCTAGCAGTGCTTGCTAGGCAGTCTTTTGTTGCAAGCACTTCTCGTTTCCTTCTTTTGTAGACGATGTGTTTGTATCTTATGTCGTGGCTTAGCATAGCCTGTATGCTATGTTTCAGGAGTCATGTAACACCTAACCCCTTAATATAATGCAGCCACTCTAGACTTTGTATCGTATTGTACTTGTTTATTTCTCCTCGTTGGTTTGAAGTTCTTTTGTTGTGCTCTAGAGGGCTAGTAACCCTCATATACTCCCCCCTCGTTCTAAGCTTCAGCGCTTCTTCAAATGCCACCAAGAAGACCCGCCGCCCTAGTCCGTGGAGATTTTGCAACTGGCCGAGGAAGAGGCCATGGCAATGGTCGTGGTCGTGGCCGAGGACAAGATCTACCTCTCCCGCCACCAGCAAACCCAACAATGGCGCAAGTTATGTTCCAACAGACTCAGATTCTCCAGGCCTTGCTCAACAATCAGCAGACTGGACCAGTCGGTCGCAACTCCAAACTTGCGGACTTTCTCAGGACAAGACCCCTCACCTTTGCTACTGCCAATGAACCCTTGGAAGCTGAAGACTGGCTCAGAGATACTGAGAAGAAACTTCGACTAGCCCGCTGCTCAGATGAAGATAAGGTGGACTTTGCCACCCATCAATTAAAAGGAGCCGCTGCTGCATGGTGGAAAAATTACCTCGCTGCACGAGGTAATGACAGTCTAGTGTCCGAAGAAGAAGAAGAAGAAGAAGAAGCAGAACCAGAAGTATTAGCATCTACGACCAGAGCTCAACTAGCCCCCGCCGCCGTAGAAGAGATTGCTGAAGTACAACTAGAAGAGACTGAACCTACATGGCAGCAAATTTCCTAGGTTGAATTCAAAGCCGCTTTCAGAACCAACTTCGTACCAGCTGGCACAATGAGAATGAAGAAAAATGAATTCAGAGCTCTCAAGCAGAATCAGATGTCAATTAATGAATATCTAACCAAGTTCAACCAACTTGCCTGCTATGCTCCAAATGACGTAGCTGATGAAGAGAAAAAGATCGACCGCTTCGTGGAAGGAATTCCCGAAGACATGAGAGTTTAGCTCATCCTCCATGATTTCCCTAGCTTTCACCATCTAGACAACAAAGCTCTCGTGCTAGAAAATGAGAAAAGCAATGAGGAAGTCAGCCGCAAAAGAAAGATGTCATTTTAGAGGCCCCAAGGTAGCTTTTCGCAGAAGTCAGCATTTCAAGGCAGCTCATCCTTCCAACCACCAGTGGCCTCGTCTCAGGGAACTCCAGTCGCAACCCCGCGTCCCAGTGAGAATATCTCCCGCGTTCCTCGCTCCGCTGGACAACCTGCTGCAGCCAATCCGATAGTTCATCTTCGCTGTTTCAATTGTGGAGAGAAGGGATACTTTGCTAACAGGTGCCCTCCACCAGTCACCCCGAGGGAGTACAACTTGAGAGCCACACCAGCTCGAGACCAAACTTCAGCTGCAAGAAAAAGTCATCGGACCTCGTAGGTATCCAAAGCCGCCTCCACGCCAAGCCAAAGCCACGGCCGTGTCAACCACATCACCGCTGCCAAAGAAGCCCAAGCAGCTTCAGGAGTAATGAGAGGTGTGTTCTCTGTCTAATCCGAATAGCTCGAATCTCGGGGTCGAGATTCCGTTTAAGGTGGGTAGGATTTGTAACATCCCGTTTTCAGTTCGGGAATAGTAGTTACTATTTTGGTTTTCGGTTTGCAAACCCTATGTCAAATTATCAAATATTTTCAAATCTTCTAACTTTTACCTAGACTGCTTCACGGGTGGCTCGGCTCATGCCTTGAAGTCCGATCATGTCCGGCCGGGCTTGGGACTACAAGTCCGGCCTCGAAGGAAGCTTACCGGCCTGGCCCGAAATAAAAAAAATCAATTTAAAAAATGAAAAACTATTATTTTAGTCCCGAAAATGAATTTAAAAATATTTTTTATTCCAAAAAGATTAAAATAATATATTTTAAAAAGAAAACAACTTTTAAAATTTGGGCTCTTGCCTCGCTAAATTTAGACCAAGCTAAGTCAAGCCAAACCCGCCCCAAGATTTGAACACCTCTACTTTTACCTAAGCTCGGGTTTGTGTTTCAAACCTCCTTGAACTTTCCAAATTCAAATTCAAGTTTGAATTCTCCTTTTTCGATTTTTGGCCTTTTCTCAATTTGTTTTCTCTTCCTTGGGCCCAGCCCCTATTCTCTTTGGGCCGGCCCATTTCCTTCTTGGCTTCCCGGCCCAGCGCCCCCTGGCCTTTTTCTCCTTGGCTCAGCCCCCTCTGGCTTTCTTCTTCACTCGGCCAGTCATGCCCAAGCCTCCCCTTCTTTCTTCTCTCCTCCCGTCTTCTTAGGTCACCCACCGTCTCTGCTGCTTCACACGCCATCTCCTCACCACCACCACGGGTGCCCATGCCTCCCTCTGCCGCCTCCCGCGTGCTGCGCCCGCTACCCACTCCTACCTGCCTCCTCTGCCAATTGTGACCCCGGCGCCTCACCCTCGCTTTGTCCCATCCACCACCGCCACGCCGTGACACCATGCGTCCTCGCCTGCCTGTTACATGTGCACACACAAGAAGCCACGCAAGTCGCCGCCCCTTCGTCATCTCCCGCCTGCACCCACCAGCTCCCGCCTTGTCTTCTCTGTGCACAGAGTCCGCCCATGCCGTGCCACCTTGGGGCCGCGCGACCACCAAGCTCCCTCCCAACGGCTCCTCCTCGTGCGTGCCTATAAGAAGGACCCCTAGATCCTCCTTTTGCCCCCCTTCTCACCTCTCTCACCCGGTAATCTTATCCCAAGAGAACCTCCCACACCCTCCTTCGGCCGTGCTGCCTCCGCCGGTGTCTAGCCGCTCTGGCCACACCATCGCCACACCAACCCCGTCACCAAGAGCCTCTGGAGCCGAGGTAGTCATCCCCCGAGTTAATTCGACTTTGGTCCACCGAAGCGCCCAAATTTGGCTTTCTTCTTCGCTTTCAGCCGACCACTTCCATGTCGCCGTTCTCCACTCACCGACCTTCTCTGGCCTCCTTCTTCATCTCGGTGAGACCCCCATGCCATGTGCTTGCCTGTGCTTCCTCCCTTTTTCCCTTTACGCCCCCTTCCCCCCCTCCCAGCCAGCGCTGTGCGTGGTTGGTGTGCCGTCGTCACTCTTGGAGCTGCCACTGCCGCCACCCATGCCTTCCGCTCGCCACCCCGGTTCCATTTCGGTCCTCGCCGGTCTGCTGCGCCTTCCTCATTGGCGACGAGTCATGCCCTCGGTCTTCCCTCCGCTCTGCCGATCGGAACAAAAGATAGCACTGTGCGCATTTAATTGTAGAGGA
Organism: Phyllostachys edulis; assembly: GCA_036346405.1. Lineage (NCBI taxonomy): Eukaryota > Viridiplantae > Streptophyta > Magnoliopsida > Poales > Poaceae > Phyllostachys > Phyllostachys edulis. The sequence continues at coordinate 68,749,960 of CM070558.1, read as the reverse complement.
TCATTATCGAAAGTTTAATGCTAATCATTGTTAGGCAATGTTAATTATTGCGCTTAAGTGTCGCATTAATGTGGCTTTGCCTCACCGACTGGTGGACTCAGTGCCTAATTAATGGAGTCATTAATTCTGGTTTTGCTCTGTGTTTCACTGCCACCCAATGACAGCAGTCCCGGCCTCGTTTTTCCACGCGTCTTGACACGATTTGGACCAAGCGCCCGTGCACGTGTGCCTCTGGATTGCGGGCCTGACCAATCAGTGGCCGATTCTCTTTCCTCCCTTTTGTCTTTTTCTCTTTTAATTCAATAGCAAGCTTCAAAAATTCCTTTCTCCCTCACTTGAACTCCAAAAATTATGAAATTTATTTCTAAAATTTTGTAAATTCAAGATCTTGCTAATGGCATAGGTCTTGTTTAATTTAGAGTTTGTTTGTTATTTATTGTGTATTTATTTGTTTTCTTTTGCTTGTTGTTCCTTTTTCCGGTACGATCGTCCGAATAGGATTCGAAGACGCGGGGGATCTCTAAGTTGATCAAGCACAAGAATATCAAGACTCTCTTGCCTTCAACCAAGGCGAGTCAATGCTTTGATCATATTGATCCTACATTTTATGCAAATTATATTACTTTAAATTACCAAAATTGCATGCTTTAATTCTTTAATCAAATGTATGTTAAAGCTTAAGGTAGTTAAATACCCATTTAATGATTAATTAATATGCCATCCCTTGATAATTGAATCCCTTATTCCTTATCACCCTAGTAATTATATGGTAATTACTAGCTATAGGTTGTACTTAAGCGACATGCTAGTCTTGCTTAAGTACCGGGATATTAAATGTCCCAATCATCATCTTGTAAACATGAAAGTGGTTTTGGACAATCATTGTGGGTAAATGACTGAGATGATTGAGTTGATGTATTTTACCCCTCAAAAACCATATAACTTGCTGTTACTATCTAGGCGGGTGATATGACGGATGATATGTTGATGGGTGCTAATGCAGCCCAAGGAATATTGGTATATGGAATAACCTGCCCAGATAACCCCTAAGGACTTAATCTTGTCATGACCTCCCGTGTAATACAAGTACAACCACAAGTCTGCAAACTGCAACTTGTCTTAGTAAATTTATTGGGCCCTAAAAGTCATCTCACTGATGGAGGAGTGAAGAAGTGCAAGCGTGAGCTGGGAAGGGACACCGATGGTGAAATTGCCAGCTACGCTAGTTGTAGTGGTAGACATCTCGCACAACGTATGGGCGTAACCCCATATGGGTGAGATGACAGAAGGGGCGAGGTAATTTGAAAGGTTATCTTGTGTGATTTATCGCTCAACTGCATGACTACTAATCATGTAGGGTAACGAGTATGATTATCTCTTGTGGAGTGCAGTACAACCTCTGCAGAGTCTAAACTGTTTAAACAGCCGCGCCTACGGTCAAAGGCAGACATGGGAACTTAACTAGAGTTAGTCCTATTTCAAAAAACTTTTAGTGGGATGAAAAATGTGGTGGGCTCACCTAGCCCTGAGATTAGATTTTTCCTGAGTTTCGAACTCAGTGGTGCTAATGAGTGGAGGTAGCTCCAATCAAAAGAAGCATACGGTATAGGTTCCGACGGAGGGGACCTCTATTGAAATAATTATTGCACAATTACTCTCTTTAATAAAATGCAATTTGGTTAAAATGCTAAGTGATAGGAGTTTGTAATTATGATAATTAAAAACATTTCTTTAGCAAATAAAAGAACCCGAGCCATCCTTGCTAAAGTTTTGCATGTATATTATTGCATCTTGTGTGTTAGCTCGCGAGCACGGAAGTTGTGCTCATTCTTGCTCTTTCCCCCCCAAAACCCTCAGAAGTAGGAAATCCCAAAGATTACGAATACTACAAGGATCCAGAAGTTGGAGGCCCAGGAGATAATGAAGAGTAGATTAGTTCTTTTAGTCTAGATCTTGCCTCAGTCCAGCTGACTCCGTCGATACTTGTGTGCATCCTATATTATATAAGTCTTCGGGTAATATCGGACGCACACGGGTTTCCCTAGTCGCTTGCCTGTGGAGAGATGTGCTCTCACCCTTTTGCTTCCATTGTCGCTTCTACTACTTTTGTAATGTAATCAGTTTGGCCTGTTTAGCCCTTATTGTAAAAATTGATCCGATGCGGTCTATGTAAACTCTGATGTGCTAAATTAATGAATGGTATGGTTTCATTTACACTATGTATGAATTGATTCAGCAATGTGCCTGTGAGTGCTATCTACTGATATAGGAAATAGCACAGTATTTTTACAGAGGATTCGGGATTAGAAAATCTGGGTCCGACAATACGAATATGGTTTATATTTTCTCATCCGATTAACAAGTTCTCCCTATTCGTATTCGCATAAAAAAATATAGATATAAATATGGCATGGACATTTGCCATCCGAAATGTTATTTTATCCAAAATATTCGTATTTGTATTCGAATTCGATAAAGCAATATACATATTTTACTGCAGTATGGCTAATTAGTTGGATGAGTATTTTTACTTTAATGTAAATTCGTGTTTTGTGTGAAATAGATAAACTAGAATGATTAAGTGTGCTATGTACGAGGATAAAGTATCATAAATGTCTTGTCATTACGTAAGTTACGAGGATATCTCAATCCGCCCGAATTGAATAGGTATTCGATTCGTATTCGTTACAACATTCGATTCGTATTCGACAATATTCAAATTCATTTAGAAAATATGAATAGGAATATGGAAAGACCACTGTTCCATTTGTATTCGATCCATTGACACCCCTACTCCTGGTGTTGAAGTTTGGATGGAATATACTACATGGGAGGCCAAATGCGTGGTGGTGTTGAGCTGTCTAGGAAGCTACATACTCTATCTGGCCATGTTCATCATCTGATCGTGACTGGAATACTTTTTTTTCTAGTTTTTCAGCATTATGGTTTCATCTGGGGAGAACTGACAGCAAGGTGGGAAGAGATCAGATGAGGTTCAAAGCATCTCATTCTAGAATGGATTAGTCCATCATAGGATATCTCATAAATTTGGTGGGGTGATATTATCTCTTATTTTGTACTAGGTTTATGTTTATGACGGATGAGATGGTGGACCAACTCATTCCATTCCTTAATCAAACAAGCAGGTAAGATTCGGATGGTCAATTCATTGTCCCGTCCTTCAAACACCTCCGGTCTCTGGTGTTAGCTCTTCTTGCTCGCTGAATAACAAGCTGTACAAAATCTGCACACTGTAATTTAGTATGCTGCAACCATCGGTTCATGTCAATTACACCAATCTCTGAACACCAATGCAAAACGACTCTAATTACTAAATGTGAAGCTGCACAAAATCTGCACCCTGCAATTTTGTATGCTGCAACCATTCCAGGCCTGTTTATGATGTCCTAAATTCTTAATCACAAACATCCCAAAATGTGTCATAAGATTGAAACCTCTTATTACTGCTACCCCAGTAGAGTAGAGTGATGGGTAACCCAGTTTGGAATGGATTACAGTGTCCATTCGAGTGGCAAAGAATACCATCGGGGTTATACTACAAAACGAAGTTGTGGGTGACGTCTCACAGTCTGAAGAATAAAGCTAATGAAGGAAGGATTAACAAGTCATTGGCCATTCAATCTTCTATCACCAAGCATCCCCCACCTCTGTCTGATCAAAGTAGCGACCGGTTGGCCCATCCTCTGGGAGCAGGGCCAGCTTGACTGCTCCTCGCGCGCCTTCTTCAGGCGGGATGATCCCCGTATTCCAGTTGATCTCTGTCTTGACAAAGCTAGGGTGCACGCAGCTGATGCGCATCTCCGGATGCCTCTTTGCCAGAATCCTGGTGTAGAGGTTAACGACCATCATAGGCGTACATAGGCGTATCAGAAAGGAAATTCTAATTCAACAGACATCAATTCAAAGTTCCCCATGAACATAAAGTACCAAAATCATGCCTAGATATTCTGACACCAAAATACTGACAAGTGTGGAGTATAGATACTGCTTTTTATACTATGCAAGTACAGATGCTAGAAGCTAAGAAAAGTCTAAATTAACATACCCATATCTTAGGATCAATGTTAAGTGCTCTCAGGCCATCCTGGTCTACTACAACCCCTCCAACACCGGCATTGTTCACCTGCATTACTCATGCTATATTCGTTATATGTTCTCATAGAAGTAAAATGATGAGACTTCGTATTAGACGGGGAAAACTTTTTAAAAAGGAGAATTTTCTTTTTGAAAAGAGGGGAAAAGCTCCATTTTACCAAAATGTCAAGCTTCCCATATCTGCTCTCGATATGTCGGGCTAATGAGGCGCGACTATTTTTATCTAGGATATCGAGCTGGTGGAAGATTATGTTGGCGAGGTTAGATTCATGGCGAAGGGAAGCCGCATCTTTTCCTCTTTTCTCATCCCTTGCTGTGAGAATGACCGTCACACCTTGGAGAGCAAGCTGGCGGCATACCTCTAGGCCAATCCCTCTGTTTCCACCAGTGACCACACTGCAATCCTGAATTGTATAGGCCAAATTTTGTCATCCCTGTTCACCACGGAAAAATGGGGACGGCTTTTGGGATACATGGTAAATCACCTTTCAGGGATTGCTATAAGGTCATGACTCACTGCCTCAAGCCTGCGGAATGAGCAACGCGAGTTTTGTTGCATCAGATAAAACAGTAAAAGCACCTTGAAAATGCAATTGTGCTGAAAAGTGGTGGTGGAGTTGCTATGAAGGTGCAAAACCTCCATTGGTTTTCCTAAACTGAATGTTAAACTAACAAAATGGGTCCTTTAAAGTTCAGTATAACTGCCTGTGCCTGACCTGCTACATGACAACATATGCATTGTCACTCAGACTGCAGGTAGAAGAAATTAGAAGTTAGGGGGGACAAACCTTTGCTGATTCTGAAGTGATGCCGGCGTCGCCGCGGCGGCCACTTGTGCGGGCTTCTCCGTGCGAGTAGCAGGGAAGGTGATCCCCCGTTGGCACCGTATCAGGATGTGCGATTGGTGTGGGGAGGGGAATGGGATTAGGCTGGGTCGGACCCTCCAGGATGTGCTCGCGGTGGCGGCGGCCGCGCCCAGTTGGTGCATCTGCATCTTTCTTTCGTCTTGTCTCTTTTTTCTTTGGATCTGTCGAATCGAAATCGACGACTTCGAGCAAGAGGGTGGCGGCCGCGTGGGGTGGTAGGGTAGGTCAGTCCGTGAGTGGACGTATTTTGGATCCAGATTAACCCTAAACCGAGTACTAATCAACTCTTTTTTTACTTAATACCCTGCACTCTTGCAGGGTTCGTGTCGTCCCACGGCGGTGGGCTCCCAAGTGCGCCCCGCCGGACTATACACGGCGCTGTGCCGCCGTACCGCCGCTCCGCAACCGCCGGCGCTGTAGACGGCGGCCGTGCCGTTGTCGTGCTCGCGTCGACGACGGTACGTTTCTTGGCTGGGTGGAGGGGCCCACGAGGCAGTGACGTGAGGGGAGGGGCAGCTGCGTTGACTTTTCAGCGGGAAGAGGTGAAGGGCGGTGGGGTTTTTTTTTTTTATAAAATACATGGACAATATTAAGGACCGTAAGTGGAGCTATCAAGGGAAGCTGTCATTAATTTAAATTGCATAATCATTGTAAAAAACTTATTTTAGTATTGCTATATGGTATATAACTTTATATGATTCAGATCGCTCTACTCAAAAAGATGACTTGGTTAATTTATTAAATCAGTGCGAAGTGACTTCGATAATCTACAAAACTTCTTGATTTTTACTTTCATTGCTCTCTCTTTTTAGAATTATTCTTTCTCTGATGTTCTTGATGATTACATTGCCAAAGGGGGAGAACAATTGGAGAATTTTGCTTTCCTTGTGTTGAGGGAGGGCTTTTCGGCTGTGGTTTTGTGTTGTCACAATTCTTTGCTTTGCAGCTTTGAAACTTTCTTTTCGCAAATTTTTCTTTCTTTCAAAATTCAACTCTCGATTTTGAAGTATTGTCAATGTATTCATTAAGGAGGAGATTGTTAGACCATGTGGATAGGTCGTGAATACTGTGATGATGAATAATTGACATTTCGGTTGCATTGATATTTGCGGTTGTGAAAGTTTTGGTCATTGGAACATTCAGGCTGGGTGGTCCAAACGGCGATACTCGATGATCCCTTCACCGCTAGGCTTCGACCGGTTTTCGAGTATTGTATCTCTAAGTACTGTATCTCCGAGTAGCGTATCTCCGAGTACCGAGTAATAGAGCTCGAAAATAGAATCTGAAGGACAATCGAATTATCCGGTCAAAAGCTACAATGCACGGTCGGCTTACGACCAACAGTTGGAGCTACAATACCTGGTCGATGGTCGAGGCTACAGTACCTGGTCGATGGTCGAAAGCTACAGTACCTGGTCGACGGTCGAATGCTACAGTTTATAGTCGATGGTCGGAAGCTACAATGTCTGATCAGCAATCGGTAGTCGTAGGCTTTATGACTGGTGGTCGTAAGCTTCACGGTAATTAGTCGTAGGCTTTACGACTGGTGGTCGTAAGCTTCACAGTAGGTGGTCATAGACTTCGAGTGCTTCAATTCTTGTAATCTTTGAGTACCTCAAGTACTCGTGTCTGATCGGCCAGCGGTCTGATCGGCTTGTGCACAGCGGTAAAACCGGTTCTTCAAAGTGGTCTCGAGTTGTTTTTATAAAAGCATGGAATTTAAGATCGTGAATGATCTGGTTTGTGTTTATTGATAGATGAGGGTGTGATATGCATGTGTGAATTGATATTGGTCAAGTTGGAGAACTTGTGCCGGGAAAACGTTATTTGGTCTTTGCATATACAAGTTGGGCGTGGAGATGGTCATGGTCGATGACGAGGAGGACCGGCACTAGGATAGGGCAATCCAAGGTTCGGGCGGTCGAGGATGTTACAAGGTGGTCGGACTTACGCTGGGGCACGTGGAGATCAAAGATGGATGCGTGATGCGTGGAGAAGCTACGGGAGGTGCAGTCCTGGAGGCTTCGACGCGTGAGGAGTTATAGAAGGTATTCATAACTGGAAGGTTTAGAGATTTTGGAAAACATGTGTTTGGAAGGGTTTCGGGACCCTTGATTTTCGGAAGGAGATAAGATTTTGTGTCCGATTGATGAAGACACGGTTTAGGGCTCTAGCATATAAAAAGGAGGGAGAGGTTAAGAGTTAGTTGGGGGATCCAGAGACGGCTTTCGGAAAAAAAAACTTTTGGAGTTTTCATGCTAGGGTTTGAGGGGTGCCGTTAGAGTACTTTGTAGCCACAGAACATGATTCAGAAATAGAAGATCATATATATTCTAAGATCACCGCCGACGGCGTGTTTGTCTGGGCATCGTCTTCGACTTGTTCTTGTTCCAAGCAGTGCGTGATGCTCCCAAGTCGTAGGACTTGTTCTAGAACCTTTTCGACTAGTTGGTCGAAACTCCTTCGACCAGGCTGACTTCGCTGTTGTCGATCACGTGCCGTGTCGATCACCTGATCATTGCCAACAACATCGGCAGGTAGAGCAGATCAGCACATGACAACAAGGAGGCATCACGTACGAGTACCAAGGAGGCATCACTTACGAGTACAGTGTTTTCACTCGTAGATTCAATTCAACGCTGACCATCCTTAGTAATTTGAAAAGATATTACTACAATCATTCACCCTCGCCCCCCCCCCCCCCCACCCAATGCCGTATTCGATCCTACAACAACTGACGAGAAGATTTGCTCCTGAGACCTCCTCAGGATGTATCTAGATTCGAGATGATCCAAAGAGATCCTTGCCTGATGAGAAGGGAGCACATCCTTGTCATTAGCAATTATATGCAACTCTTGTAACTTTGCTGCTGTCTGTGACATCCTACACATGCAAGACTACAAGCTCTGCTACTACCTGTCCGTTGTTCAGAGAACCTGTAGACTTCGGGGAGAAGATGGCATGTGCTTCACATTCTAAAAGTGGTCTCCGAGCATTGAGACATGGAAGAAGCATTTATTATTTACTGTAGATCATCTTGGTTATGGCAAAGCTCGGCAAGAGCTTGTTGTTACTTCAAGTTTATTGACCTCCAGATAAAGGAAAGGTATATGCCAACTCAATTCCATTGGCATTTGCAACAACCTAAATACACTGAACTCTCTCTCTCAAAAACAAAAGGATAAAATACATTGACAATATTAAGGACTGTAAGTGGAGCTACCAAGTTGGACTAAACAAATTGACAGACACACATGTCTACAATAGAGTATATCAAAGGAGAGAGAGAAGAAGAGAATAACCATAGAATACTTTGACCTAATCATTGCTGTTTCCACCGAAAACATGGTCGACCCATCGATACAATCTCCTAGCTTGCAAGTTGCTACTAGTTGACTTGCTTTTGTTGTTAATCAAACCATCAAGCATAAAAGATAATTAGACACGTGGTGCAATCTTTTTTCTCTCCTCTAGTCTGATCTTGTGGATTAATTCTACTAGTGGAAAACCCGCCCGTTGCCGCGGGCGAAAAAATAAATCCCATGTATGACTACATGATTTGGTAATTTCATATACATATACATATATATGTTGTAGTAGCATCATGCACATAAAGTACGCTAAAAAAATTAGATTGAGAATGCTATGATATACATTTGTGTGCTGAAATAGTAGTAAAACCTGATTTGCATGTGTCCATCCGATACATTAATTTCAGAGATCATACATCCGCCTCATGATGGGATAAAAACATTGTAGACCAGGAAAAGGTAGAAATATTGCAAAGGGTACATCAATAAATATTCAAAGTAGATAAAAAAGGTCGGAGCTAAGGGACTCCAGAATCATGCATTTCCTTTGGAATCAAGATGCTATCTCTGTTGGTAGCTTAGAATCTTTTCACGAATAAGCATCTACCAGAAACGAAAGAGAGATCATCAGTGTGGAAGTTATCATTTATACCAGATGTAAAAGAAATATGCAAGACACGCCATTTACTTTCAGACTAACGAATTAACAGGGATTTCCTCAAAATCAGAATTACCATGTTGTATATAGCGATAATTTGCATCTTTAGTACAGCAACGTTCACAATGATCATAGCAATGTTTTTATTTATAGCAATATACCATCACCCACCGTTTTTGACCTCACATGGTATTTATATAGCACATATGCTTTGGCTAAAGCCAATGCAGACGACTTACATAGAAATCTATGAATTGGGTAATCAGCTCAAAATATGTGGTTGTAATAAGCAAAAGAAAAAAGAAAGTACTTGATTAAGTACAACACTTTGGCAAAGAATATTTCAGACATGAGAAACTGTATAGAAATATATGATGCAACCCATTCTACAGTAAAGAAGGAAAATTAGAAAGCTAAATCATTCTTAGATAGCAGCCATCAGTAGATCAGTTAGAAGCATAAATATAGGCAAAACAAAGTAGGAATGATTATACTCTCATATATTTTCCTTTTATGAGAATGCATTACGTCGCCAATTTCATGTCACTAGAAGAAAATGGTCACAGAGAAGAGAAGTAGCATTCACCTGAAGAGCAATGACTGCTGACAATTGGAATAGAACCTGCCATCATAGGCAGGGCCACTGTGTGCTTGGACGATGCAAACGGGATCAGCCAGCCAACTTTTCTGGGCAACAGTAAGACCCTTGATAGCAGCAGACCACTCCTCCGTGAACAGGTTGACCATCATTACATAGACTCAAGAGAGATAGCAAACATTCAATGCATTTCTTAATATATGAGAAACCACCAAACTCTTTAGAGACCACCTCCAGCAGGCACCTGCAAATGCCTTTCCAAAATGACATTCTTAACATGCCACTCTGCTCAGATGAGTAATCCAAGTATGAAGATGTGGACGAATAAAAGTAGGCTGTAAAATCGTCGTACAGTTTCTCTAATATTGAATCAGAGAAGAGCTTCATTAGGCGTGACAAATATTGGAGCAACAATGGACTGCACGTTTATTTCTAATCTCCTGAATCTGGGTAAGTTTGTCAGATCATCCAAAAACTGCAGAAGGGGACTGATATGATCAACATGAGCTAGAGAAAAATAGAATCATTCTTCCCTTAATAAATTAGGATCTCGATGATTGGTTGACTTATGAGGAATCTGTGCCTCAACTTTCATGCAACGCCGAATAATAACTCCCCAGTCCATAGTTGGCAGTCTAGGAGCTTTGGAAAGGCATTTCAAAATAGTTGCAACTGTACTTACTGGCACCATATCACCAGGTTGTAGATAGTAAAGTAATAAAAGCCAATAGAAAAGAGCTATCAAAACAAGAGTTACACTTCTAACTCAACAACCCTATAAGTACCAAGGTGACTCGCCCAAAATGACAAATTGTACTCTGCTTCGATAAAACAAAAATATCAATGCACCATGACTCAAATTATATGTGGAGTTCGAAAATTAATATCCAAGAACCAAAGCTACCATCTATAATGTAGAAGAGCATATGCATTATTAGATATTTGCATCAAAGAAAAAAAAGAAAATATATATAAGATATGCATGTGCATTAAGAGAAATGCAAAACCGCCTGTATGGGTAGGTGCTCCCAACCATCAAACGTGCCTCGAGATTGGTGCATTAGTAGGGGATACTTTACCTCAAATCCAAAAACACAATAAAATATATCACCCAGTTCACCGACTGCAGTAGTATAGGTATGTAAACCACACTCAAGTGTCAGGAAAAGAAAAGGAGGAACATCTAAGTACAGTGCTTGTGAAGCACAGCTCCTAATGTGCTTAGATGTTTCAAGATGTACATTTATGCCAAATTTCAGCAAATAATGGTACATGTTTCGAAATCACCAACCTGTTTTCTTAAATGCACATCTTAGCCTACGTAAACTGCAAAGTTGAATAAAATGTAGTCTCTATTTCTACAAAGTTTTTGAAACAAATGTACAGCCAAAAAGGTTGTCTTCAACAAACAGCATCACCATAGTCATTCTCTTCTAGAAGATTCAGATCAAACCTTTTCAAAGTTAAGATCCCTCAACTAGAGACCTAAATTCCACACTAAGCTTTCACCAGGAAAACTTGTAGATTGACTGGAATCAATGGAACTTCTTTGAGAACAATCGTCGTCATAAAGACTCTGATTCTTTAACAACAACATGCTTCTAAGAAGTGAAATAGCCCATGCAGTGTAATTTTGTATGTGGTTATCGTCAGCATCCTTAGCAAGAAGAAATATTTCCTGAACCATTGACGTTGAAAGAGTCTCACCAATAGGACTTGTGAGTACAGGACCTCTCACCAAAGATGACTCCTGCGTAAAGAAACAGCTTACTCTAACGGTTACAGAGAAGTAAATTGTTAGGGTGTGCAGACAAGGATAGATACCTTCTCATGCTTTATCTGTGTATTCATGGGTTGCCAACACATCCCAGTGGAGGTCTCTAGCACCTGCACCAATAGCGTTGATAGCACCAAATATGTCTCCCAAATGGAGAAGAGGAGGACATGGATGCATATCCATATGTCTAAGAGTGCCAAGAAAATTTGTAACATCAGTAAATTTCATAGAATACGCCCCATTTTTCAATATGCAACATAGTAAAGATCCAGCACCAATACAGATAGCCATCAATAAATTTTGAAAGATATTTCCAGATTTCTTAAGGTTCAGGAGCTCGGTAGATAAAGAAGTATAGCGATTGAACAGAGCATCTAAGTCATCATTCAGCAACTGCACTCTCTGGCAAAAAGCTATGATAGATGGGAAAGCAAGACAAGAGCCCATACATAGTGATATTGGATTTTTTTCATCAAATAATACAGAGCTTGAATCAACATCTCGTATCCATGATATCAATATGTTCTTGACTTCAATAACAGCTTTATAAGCTCCAAGCTTCGGCTGAATCAAATCAATAACTCAAACATCGGCCGTTCTTGGAAGTAGTTCTTGGCGCACAGGAGTATATACATGGAATGGAATAGGGAACAGGGGAGGGGGGTGGAGTCGAACTTGGAGAGCGGTTTGGGTGGAGGAGGAGAGGGAGAAGGAGGCGAGGGATCCGTCGCTGGAGGAGGCGACAAAGAGGATTTAAGGGTCGGGGTCGTTGTGGTGATCGAAGAAGACGGCGTGGAAGAGGGTGCGGTAGGAGAAGGCCCACTCCCACAGGCTGCGCCGGTACGCCGCCTCGTCCCACTCGGGCGCGTCTGTCCCTGGCCACGCTTGCACTGTCACTATCGCTGCAGCCATCTCCTCGCGGTTCTTGCTCTTGGCGGTCGCAGTGCTGCGCCGCTGCTGCTCCGGGCAGTGAGGAGGCGGTTGTGCTGGTTTGGTTTTGCCTCACCACCACCTGCATAGTAACTCACAGGCGACGCGGAGGCGGGGGTCGGGGAAGGGGAAGGGGAGGAGCGGCGATGGAGAAAGCCAGGAGCCTAGGAGGGAGTGGACGGGGAAGACCGAAGCAACTGAAGAATCGAGAGAGGATGGCGTGGCGAGCGGAGTGAAGTAGGTAGGGGAAGGGGAGGAGTGGTGACGGAGAAAGCTAGGAGCCCGGAGGGAGTGGACGGGGAGACCGAAGCAACCGAAGAATCGAGAGAGGACGGCGTGGTGAGCGGAGCGAAGAAGCGCTGAAACAGGTTGAAGGAATAAAGAAAGGAAGCAAGAGAGTATGGTCCTGCAACTACAAGCGCAAGCTCAGCCAAGGCGCATGTGAATCGAGGCGCGTAGTAGAGACCGGACGGCGAGAGGAAAGAACGCGAAGGCCTCGCAAGCACGCAAACTCAAAAATAAATCGGACGGCCAAGGAACCAAGGAAACTCGATTGGACGGTCCAAACAAACAAGATGACGTGGCCACCTGGCAGAGCTCAAAGTGAGCCCTCTTTTATATATAAAGATATGTCGCAGCTGTATCACTCCAAAATCCTAAATGTAGTTGAGGCCTGATACTATTACTAACTGCTCCATCAGTTGAGAGTTGAGATTGAAGAGGCAATGATCCTTTAGGAATCAGGTAGATCGCTTTTAATGTCTTGGTATCGTAAAGGAAGTTACATACATGGAGCTGACCAACCTGTAGGTTTAGAGTCAAGTATTTCAAATGCTCAAATTAAAACTTGCTTTAATTATAGATTGCTAGAAGCTAGACTTAATTCATCTCTAGAAATAATTCAACAGATGCTTTATCATGAGATATCTTTTTGCTCTAACTGTCCTAAACTTAACATGGAAATATAAGCCTTGACTAGACAACTTAATGATTTTGCTGAAAAAGAAAGTTTGCCTCAGTCTAGTGCTTCTAAAAATCTTGTAAATGAATCTGTTAAATGCTCAATTTGTCCCACTCTAGCCAAAGAAAATGAGTATCTTAAGGATACTTTAGAGAGATTTTTCTTTGGCAAGAAAATTTTGAATATGATCCTAGACAAGTCAAAAGTGAGTGTTAAAAATCATGGTCTAGGATTTAATTTTATTGAGTATGCCAAGAATAATCCTCCTAAGGTTATTAAGCTTCTTGAACCTGAAATATTTGAAGTAGAGTCTGAACCAAAACAAATTATTTTTAAATTAGCTGGTATTGCAAAGAACTCATCTACCAAAGTGGGTGCTGTAAAGGCAAAATGTACGACTTCTCATCAAGACAAGTATCAATGCACTCATTGTGGTAGAAATGGTCATTTGGTTCAATTTTGCTTTCGAAAAGCAAAGAAAGAAAAGAAAGACAGGTTAAGAAAGATTTCTGGTTCTGGAGTGGAGTTTGGTCAAGCTCCTTATCATCGCTTTACTTCCTCTAAACAACTTTCTGCAGGTTTGGGAGTTTTTGCGACATGACCGGTCAGACCGACGTTTTTCACACGGTCAGACTGGCAAGCGGTCAGACCGGCACTTCAACGACAGTCTGACCGGCAGTGCCCAGAAACTAAAAGTTCCTTGTTTATGCCTGCTGTTGCTCCTGTTCATCGCGTATCTAAGTACTGGTTACCTAAATCTTTATTCTCTAACCCCAGCACTAAGATACCGACGATTGTTCGTGCTTCGTAAGCTCATCACAAGCGGAAGGAGAACATATGGTACATTGACTCCGGTTGCTCTCACCACATGACCGGTGACTCACGATGGTTCTCCTCCCTCACTCGTGCCACCGGTGATGAGATGATTACTTTTGGAGACAATACTCAAGGACGAGTTCTTGCAAGAGTCCTGGTACTAGACCCGACAATGTAGGTGTACAGATAAATGACGCACCTGAAGACATCTTCTATGACTCTGACGACAATGAAAGGGCTCCTCTGCATATTCAACGACGTCATTCTCCTAAACAAATGATTGATCAAGCAATCAAAGCTGGGTATTTTTGTTCATCAAACTTAGTACACCAAGGATCTCCTTCGTCGCTTCGACATGGGGACAAGCAAACCAGTCTTCACACCAATGGGATCCACTACAGTATTAGACCCTGACAAGGATGGAGAGCCTGTTGATTAAAAATAATAATACAGAAGCATAACTGGTTCACTTCTATATCTCACTGCTTCAAGGCGAGACATTCACTTTGTTGTATGTCCGTGTGCTCGTTTTCAAGTTTCCCCACGTGCTTCACATCGCCAAGCGGTTAAGCGAATTTTCAGGTATCTTCAGTCAACTTTAGAATTTGGTTTATGGTATTCTTATTCATCATGCCTTACCCTTAGAGCTTATTCAGATGCGGATTTTGGGGTTGTAGAATTGATAGGAAGAGTACTTCTGGCTCATGTCACTTTTTAGGTACATCTCTTATTTCATGGCCTTCTAGGAAACAGTTGTATGTTGCACTTTCCTCTACTGAGGCTGAATATGTAGCTGCCACTTCTTGTTGCTCACAATTGCTTTGTATGACAGCCACGCTTCAGGATTTTGGCTTAGAATTGGATAGTGTACCACTTTTCTATGATAACACTAGTGCTATTTGTATTACTAAAAATCTTGTGCAACATTCAAGAACCAAACACATTGATATTCGGTATCATTTTATTAGAGACCATGTGGAAAAGGGAGATGTTGCTTTGCATTTTATTGATACAGATTCTCAAGTTGTTGATATTCTCGCAAAACTGCTTGATTCTACATGGTTTGCTCTTTTGCGAAGTGAGTTGGGTATGTTGCATCCGATGAGATTATTCTGAGGGGGAGCTTGTTGTTTAAAACTTCAGAAGCTTTGTGTATTATACTTGTCAAACAATTCATCAAGTCCAAGCCATTGAAATCAAATGAAGTGTAGAGCTCTCATTATCACATTTACTCATGTGTTGTGTAACCTTGATCTTGACTAGTTATAAGTACTTTGCCATATTTGAACTGAAGCATGACATGACGGAATACTTTGACTAGATTGATTATAGTTAGTACTTTGTGATGTTTATTGAAAAGGATTAGCTTGATTGTGAGTCTTATTTTAAATCTTGACTATGGAGCTCGTTTGCTTCTTATTGTAATCTTTTTATGTTCACTCAATTTGGCATGTCATAAAAAAATATTGAGAAAGAGACAACTGAAAAGATGTATGCTTTGATCATTGTAACATTTCAAAGTTCTGTTACTATTTCAAAATTAATAAAAGTATTATTTTATTGATTTCTTTGAGTTGTAAACAAGATTCCTTGATTTTCTGAAAATTTTAAAGGATTTTTATTGCTTTATTTGAATTTCCTAAGTTTTAAAAAGTCAAAAATAAAATCTATTGAGTTTAGTGGGTTTTATTTGGATTTAAATTTAAAAATAAAATCTTAGTTAATTTCTTGAATTTTCTCGGATTTTAAAAGGGTTTTCCTTTTTCTCAAAGCCAAAAATAATTTAATTACAAAATTAAAAGAAAAAGTTAAGCTAAAATAATTTTATTAAGTTCCAAATAACTCAAGGAATTTCGTGTATTTTTCTTGAATTTTTGGACCTAATTAACTATTTTCTAAAAAGCCTTTTTCAATTTCTTGAATTATTTTAATCGGAAATCCATCTAAAATCCTTTCTATTCATCTTGGGCCGAATTCCTTCAGCCCATTTCCCTTTTCTCCCGTGAAGCCCAGAGCGTCGGCCCATTTCCGCCGCACAACCCGCGCCCCCATCCATCGGACACCGTCCGATCAAGATCGGATGGCTCCCAAGCCCGCGCTTTTCCGCTTCGCTAGCGTCTCGTGACCAGGGCCCCCTGTCGGCTACGCCGCCCGCTCGCCTCGGTCATCTCCTTCCTCACGCCACGCCCTCGCCGCTCGCGTCGAGCCAGCAGCGTCTGCGCGTTCTTGGCGGCTCGCTTGCCTCCTCCCTGTGACGCGCCTTCAATGCGTCATCCTTCACCATGCCCGTTGCCGCCACCCATTCCCGCTTCCGCGTCCTATCACATGCCAACGTCACGCCATGTTGTCTCCTTCCTCGCGAATCCGCCCGTTGGCGCCCATACCTCGCCCGTTTTTTTTCTTCGCCCATGAATCCCGCCGACGCCTTCGCTTTCCCCTCGCGCTGTTTCAACGTGCATTCAATGCGGAGTCCTCCGCCACGCCCGTTGCCACCACCCATCCCTTCCTCCGTGTCTGTCACATCCTTTTGCTCCGTCCATGTCGGGTTCTACCATCATGAGCACGCCACCGCCTACTACCTCCTCCACCTCCAGGCGCCTATTTAAGGCAAGCACCAGCTAGGCTCTTTATAATCGATTTGGTTATTGTTGAGATGCCTATCATTAATTTAAATTATATAATTATTCTAAAAGACTTGTTTTGACATTGCTATATGGTATATGACTTTATATGATTCAGATAGCTCTACTAAAAAAGATGGCTTGGTTAATTTATTAAATCAATGTGAAGTGACTTGGATAATCTACAAAGCTTTTTGATTTTCACTCTCATTGCTCTCTCTTTTTAGAATTGTTCTTTCTCTGATGTTCTTGATGATTACATTGCCAAAGGAGGAGAACAATTAGAGAATTTTGCTTCCCTTGTGTTGAGGGGAGCTTTTCGGCTGTGGTTTTGTGTTGTCACAATTCTTTGCTTTGCAGGTTTGAAACTTTCTTTTCGCAAATTTTTCTTTCTTTCAAAATTCAACTCTCGATTTTGAAGTATTACCAATGTATTCATCAAGGGGGAGATTATTAGGCCATGTGGATAGGTCGTGAATATTGTGATGATGAATAATTACATTTGGGTTAAATTGATATTTGCGGTTGTGAAAGTTTCGGTCGTTGGAACGTTCAGGCTGGGTGGTCCAAACGGCGATACTTGATGATCCCTTCGTCGCTAGGTTTCGACCAGTTTTTGAGTACTGTATCTCTGAGTACTATATCTCCGAGTAGTGTATCTCTGAGTACTGTATCTCCGAGTACCGAGTAATAGAGCTCCGAGTTCTATAGCTCCGAGTACCGAGTACGAAGGACAGTCGTAGTTGTTTGGTAGAAAGCTACAGCACCTAGTCGAAGCTTAACTAATCGACGGTCGAAGCTACAGTACCTGGTCGATGGTCGAGGCTACAATGCCTGGTCGATGGTCGAAAGCTACAGTACTTGGTCGACAGGGACAAATTCAGAACGAAAATGACTGGGTGTCCCATACATATCACACATGTCTAATTATAAAGCAGTGTTGTATAGAAATTAGAATAGTAATGCGTTAAACAATTCAACATGACGGATGAAAAAATAGCCATCAAAGTGCTTACCAAAACAAAGGATCCTACACTCCTAGTAGTAGTTTTGGTTAACTGTGGCAAAGTGAATAAATGATGGATAAAGTTCCAAACCATGAGCAAAAGATGGTCAGCATCGGCAAAAAACAACATCCGACCTTGATAGCCTACAAAAAGTAGAAGAAATCACATAGTAAAATTTTAAGTAAAAGAATCATGAATTTATCGAAATAAAGATAAGTACATTACATTGTATAATTTCATTCTACTCTCCCTTAAGTTCTGGAAGCGATGAATTACATCATCATTGGTAACTTTCCCCATTTCGTATTTCTCCACATAGCAAATAAGGATATCTCTCAAGAAGTCATCGCTAATGCGATTGCGCAAATATGTTTTCACAATTTTCATGGCTGAAAATCATCTCTCAACTGTAGCAGTGGCAACAGGCAAAACTAGTGTTAGCTTCAAAAGTCAATAAACCAAAGGATAGTAAATATGTTTTCTTGTCTCTACCATTTTTTGAGAAGGTCGCTAATAGTCTCTATGTTTCCTTCCCTCTGAATCTAAAGGCCACAGAGAAGTCATGGATTGGCGAAGAGCCGAAGAAACCCAAAGGTAGCTCGTGATTATAACCTATTGTTTCCTTTCCTCTGAATCTAAAGGCCACAGAGAAAGCGTGGCATTCCTTTCTTGCTCCTTGAAGGAGACTCCCTGTGCTTGAACCTAACAAGACACAAAAATGCATTCTTGGAGCATACATTTTCTCCTTGGAGGTATAATAGAGATCCAATCTCAAGAGGAAAGATTTTGCCATTACTAGCTCGGTGATAAATTTTCCATTAGCAGATTGCGAGACTAATCCATGACTCACCAAATAGCATCCCGCTTGGACCACGACAACCTTTTTCGATTTTCTCTCCTACTTATGCCGGGCACGCAAATCCGTGCTCTACTTAGCCAAACAACATCCCCATTCCCCAAGGCAAGAAAAGAGTACTAGCATTCTTGGCAGCTCAACCAACCAAAACAATTCCTAAATACTGATTAAAGAACAAGAAAACAAACAATCAAAACCTTCGGCGCGAGCTTCTACCTACCACCACCAATGGTTTGATTACGGAGGATGAGAATACTCTAGCGGTGAAAATATGGAAGGAGACCAAAAAGAACTCAGAAGCGATAAGGAAGCTCGTCGACCTCTTTGGAGATGATCGAGCTTGCCACAGACCTCGTGTCGTGTAAGCCGCCCGGCCGCCCCCGGAAGCGATGTGACGACTTCGGTGGTTCAGGCGTTCGGCACCGAAAGTCTCGATGGCTTTGTGAATTGTGAACCCGCGACCGCGATTGCCGATTCACTGCGCCGCCCAAGACGCGACATCGCGATTCATCATATGCCAGACTGCGCAACGCCAGCTCATTGCTCTGAGCCACACGCCGCTTCGCTAATTTGGTGGGCCGCTGGCGCCTGCTACTCCTCGGTGAGCCGAGCCGCCTCGCGCCAAAGCGCCAACACATGACGCTACCTCGACAAGACGCGCCGGACGGATGGTGTCCTTCGTTTTGGCCATACTGGTGTCGAAGATTTAGTAGCTCGTGTTCTATATATATATATATATATATATATATATATATATATATATATATATATATATATATATATAGAACACGAGCTATATATATATAGATATAGAACAAGATTTTGAACCCGGTGTCCTATACACCCTGGTGGTCCTTACTGGATCCGCCCCTGGTAGTCGAAGCTTACCTGGTCGACGGTCGAAGGCAACAATGTGTAGTCGATGGTTGGAAGCTACAATGCCTGATCGGCAATCGGTAGTCGTAGGCTTTACGATTGGTGGTCGTAGGCTTTACGGTAAGTAGTCATAGGCTTTACGACTGGTGGTCGTAAGCTTCACAGTAAGTGGTCGTAGGCTTCGAGTGCTTCAATTCTTGTAATCTCCGAGTACCTTGAGTACTCGTGTCTGATCGACCAACAGTCTGACCGGCTTGTGCACAGCGGTAAGACCGGTTCTTCATAGTGGTCTCGAGTTGTTTTTCTAAAAGCATGGAATTTAAGATCGTGGATGATCTAGTTTGTGTTTATTGATAGATGAAGATGTGATATGCGTGTGTGAACTGATATTGGTCAAGTTGGAGAACTTGTGCCAGGAAAATATTCTTTGGTCTTTGCATGTGCAGGTTGGGCGTGGAGACAGTCATGGTCGATGACGAGGAGGACCGGGACTAGGATGGGGAAATCCAAGGTTCAGGTGGTCGAGGACGTCACGAGGTGGTCGGGCTTACGCTGGGGCATGTGGAGATCAAAGGTGGATGCGTGATGCGTGGAGAAGTTACGGGAGGTGCAGTCCTAGAGGCTTCGACGCGTGAGGAGTTATGGAAGGTGTTCATAACTGGAAGGTTTAGAGATTTTGAAAAACCCGTGTTAGGAAGGGTTTCGGGTCCCTTGATTTTCAGAAGGAGATAAGATTTTTGTGTCCGGTTGATGAGGGCACGGTTTAGGCCTCTAGTATATAAAAAGGAGGGAGAGGTTAAGAGTTAGTTGGGGGATCCAGAGATGGCTTTCAGAAAAGAAAAAAAAAGCTTTTGGAGTTTTCGTGCTAGGGTTTGAGGGGTGCTGTTAGAGCACTTTGTAGCCACAGAACATGATCCAGAAATAGAAGATCATATCTATTGTAAGATCATCGCCGGCGGCATGTTTGTCTGGGCATCGTCTTCGACTTGTTCTTGTTCCAAGCAATGTGTGATGCTCCCAAGTCGTAGGACTTGTTCTCGAACCTTTTCGACTAGTTAGTCGAAACTCCTTCGACCAGGTCGACCTCACTATTGTCGATCACGTGCCGTGTCGATCACCTGATCATTGCCAACCATATCGGTAGGTAGAGCAGATCAGCGCACGACAACAAGGAGGCATCACATACGAGTACCGAGGAGGCATCACGTACGAGTACGGTGTTTTCACTCGTAGGTTCAATCCAGCGCTGACCATCCTTGGTAATTCGAAAAGAGATTATTACAATCATTCACCCTCTCTGATTGCCATATTCGATCCTACAACAACTGACGAGAAGATTTGCTCCTGAGTCCTCCTCAGGATCTATCTAGATTCGAGATGATCCAAAGAGATCCTTGCCTGATGAGAAGGGAGCACATCCTTGTCATTAGCAATTATATGCAACTCTTGTAACTTTGCTGCTGTCTGTGACATCCTACACATGCAAGACCGCAAGCTATGCTACTACCTGTCCGTTGTTCAGAGAACCTGTAGACTTCGGGAAGAAGATGGCATGTGCTTCACAAAGTAAAAGTGGTCTCCGAGCATTGAGACATGGAAGAAGCATTTATTATTTAGTGTAGATCATCTTGGTTATGGCAAAGGTCGGCAAGAGCTTGTTGTTACTTCAAGTTTGTTGACCTCCAGAGAAAGGAATGGTACATGCCAACTCAATTCCATTGGCATTTGCAACAACCTAAATACACTGAACTCTCTCTCTCAAAAACAAAAGGATAAAATACATTGACAATATTAAGAACTGTAAGTGGAGCTATCAAGTTGGACTAAACAAATTGACAGACACACATGTCTACAATAGAGTATATCAAAGGAGAGAGAAAAGAAGAGAATAACCATAGAATACTTTGACCTAATCATTGCTGTTTCCACCGAAAACATGGTCGACCCATTGATACAATCTCCTAGCTTGCAAGTTGCTACTAGTTGACTTGCTTTTGTTGTTAATCAAACCATCAAGCATAAAAGATAAGTAGACACGTGGTGCAATCTTTTTTCTCTCCTCTGGAGTCTGATCTTGTGGATTAATTCTATATGTCGCAAGTGTATCACTCCAAAATCCTAAATGTAGTTGAGGCCTGACACTATTACTAACCGCTGCATCAGTTGAGAGTTGAGATTGAAGAGGCAATGATCCTTTAGGAATCAGGTAGATCGCTATTAATGTGTTGGTATCGCAAAGGAAGTTACATACATGGAGCTGACCAACCTGCCTGCCGACACCTAAAGATTCACATGGCGAAATGGTAAGGAGGAGAAGAAGCTATGGTCCAACGTTTGGATGGGGCCTGAGATCTCTGCATGTCCCTCTGATCAGTTTTTGCATTCCCTCCGCTCCGTTCGGCATCCCCTTCCGACCGCGCGCGCAACTAGGAGCAATCTCTTATTCTGCCTGTAGTAAGACGGCGCCATTCACCAGGAGTTGTAAAAATGGCAAGGATTAAATCATACCATGGTTTTACGCCAAAAATGCAAGTTAAGTGGCAGATTATACCAGGGTCCTCTCATGCTCACGATGTTGTTTACCCTTTTGGAAACGGTCTCCATGAAAATCATCTCCGTTCTAATACGCCGCACGAGGAGATACCATTCACCACGTGGTATAAAAAGGGAGCAACTAGCCAACATTACACCGTTGCAAGCACTTTCGAAGGTATAGTAAAGCTTCGTAGAGTTTTAACACAGTGTAAGTTTCAACGATGCAAAAGTTTTATGGAAGTTTGAGGGGATTTATCCTCGGCAACCTATGGGTGTGATTTTCAAATTTCATTCTTGTTTGCAGCATTGGCGAGCACTCATCACCGGGGTTGATCGCTGTAAGTTGGACGACTTCATGGAGGCCGTCGAAGATTGGTCTAAGGACTTTTGTAGTTTGAACAGACCAGTTCATGAAAATCTGTAATATTTTAGTTTGTCTGTTCCTGTTTGCCTATGCTTGTAAGTGAAAACTGGTCACCCCAGTAATTTGGTTTCATCTTCTGTAAAAACTGTTATATGCTTTATAAAAGCTTGGTTCTTCCCTTTTCAAAAAAAAAAAAGTGCTGGTCAAGAGGCCATTATATATAACGGTCCTGCCGCTGTTGTTTTCCAGCACCTCTAGCACCCACTTGCTTCTTGCTTTCCTCTTCTTCTTCTTACTGTGGGCGTTTAGGCTTCGTCTCCCCTCTTCTTATCCCTTCAATTCTGACTTTTCTTCTTCTTCTCTGTCCCCTCTCTTTCTCTCTCAAGTTGCTCCCTCTCAAGCTCATGGCAAAGTGAAACAGCAGAGCAACCGGCAACAGAGAGAACACGGAGAGATAGAGGTATGTATGTTCCTGTGTACATATCCTGTTCTTTCATGCTCTCGGCACTTCTTTACATGTATCCAGTAGAGATTTCATTTTGTTGTTGATCTCTTCTTTTTCCTTTTTTGTTGTTTTTGTCTGTGCTCTTGGCCTTTTGTTAAGATCATTTGGTGGCCAGATGTCTCCTCGGATAGCTCTGTCATGTCAAGGCAGATATTTTTGTTACATTTTTAGTTCCCCAACTCTGATGTGTGTCTGTATTTGATCCATTTTTCAGTTGGCACATGGGTGCATGTTCTTATTTTCAGCTCTGCTTAACATATACTTTACACAAACGAATTAAAGCGGGCCATGTGTAAGTATGCCTCACTAATTACTATGGGTAATGCTGATTTGCGTACTTAATGCCGTGCAGGTCTTAGCGAGGAGTGAGAGTTGCTTTGGTGTGTGCGGAGATGATGGGAGGAGGGGTGATGATGGATCGGCGCATGGCGTTCGCGGCGGAGGGCAAAGGCGACAAGGACTTGATGGGTTTCGGAGGCGAGTGCTTCGTGGGGGAGGGCGACCTCGTGAACCCCGCGCCGGCGCATCAGGTGCACGAGGGCTTCCCCGAGGACGAGAGCGACGACGACGTGGCCGACATCGAGGAGCTGGAGCGCCGTATGTGGCGCGACCGCATGCGGCACAAGCGCCTCAAGGAGCTGCAGCAGAGCCGCGGCGGCGAGAGGGAGGGCGGCGATGCGGCGGCGAGGCAGCGGCAATCGCAGGAGCAGGCGCGGCGCAAGAAGATGTCCCGCGCGCAGGACGGGATCCTCAAGTACATGCTCAAGATGATGGAGGTGTGCAACGCGCAGGGTTTTGTCTACGGCATCATCCCGGAGAAGGGCAAGCCGGTGAGCGGCGCCTCCGACAACCTCCGCGCCTGGTGGAAGGAGAAGGTCCGCTTCGACCGCAACGGCCCGGCGGCTATCGCCAAGTACCAGGCCGACAACGCCACTCCGGGGGGCGAGGGCGAGGTCGGCGGCGCCGGAGGCGCGGCGTCGGCCGGGCCGCAATCTCTGCACGAGCTGCAGGACACCACGCTGGGGTCGCTGCTCTCCGCGCTCATGCAGCACTGCGACCCGCCGCAGCGCCGGTACCCGCTCGAGAAGGGCGTGCCGCCGCCGTGGTGGCCGGAGGGGACAGAGGCGTGGTGGCCGGAGGCCGGCGTGCCCAAGGAGCTCGGCCCGCCGCCGTACAAGAAGCCGCACGACCTCAAGAAGGCCTGGAAGGTCGCCGTGCTCACCGCCGTCATCAAGCACATGTCCCCCGACGTCGAGAAGGTCCGCCGCCTCGTGCGGCAGTCCAAGTGCCTGCAGGACAAGATGACCGCCAGGGAGATCGTGACCTGGCTCGCCGTGCTCAAGCAGGAGGAGGAGCTGTACCTCAAGCTGCATCCTGGCGCCTGCCGTCCCCCGCCCTCCGCCGCCGGCGCGCTGTCGTTCAACGCCAGCTCCGGCGAGTATGATGTCGACGGAGTCGACGGCGAGGAGGCCGGGAACCTGAAGGCACCCTCTGAGGCAGCCGCGTTCGTAGACCTTACCATGGATGCTGCTATGAGCAACAAGTTCCTGATCATGCCGGCGGCGCTGATGAAGGAAGAGGCCACCGACGTCGAGTTCACCCAGAAGAGGAGCGCGCCGCCCGCCGCCGAGCCGGAGCTGATGCTGAACAACAACGCCCGCGTCTACACCTGCGACAACGTGCAGTGCCCGCACAGCGACTACGCGCTCGGCTTCCTCAACCGCAACGCGCGCAACGCCCACCAATACAGCTGCAAGTACAACAGCCCCGCCATCCAGCCGAGCGACGCCGAGAGCAAGCCGCCGCCCATCTTCCCGCCGTCCTACACCCCGCCGAGCCAGGCACTCGGTGGTTTCCACTTCGGCCTGCCCGTCGACGGCCAGAGATGCCTCGCCGGGCTGATGAACATGTACGAGACCGACGTGGCCGCGCACAGCAACCTGAGCACTGACACCCTTCTGGTGCCATGCTTACTTGGCGGTGTGAACAACGTGCAGCAGCAGCAGCAGCAGAGTGCGGCGTTCTTCATCCGTGACGACGAGCCGTTGGGAGGCGACACCACCGTGGCGGCGCCGGATCATGAGTACAGGCTCAGTTCAGGTTTCAACGTGTCAGCAGGAGGCACCTTGGATTATGCCGGCGCCATGCAGGAACCACAGCAGAAGTACGTGGGATCCAATTGGTTCTACTGAACAAGGGACCGCCCTTAGCTTGTAGCGGTAGGCCATTAGGATTCATAAGCTTCTCATTTTCAGTGCATGGCGTCTTGTAAGGATTGGTTACTTTAAGTCGGTGATCTATAGGTCTTTCTCATGTAGTAGGTTCTTGCAAACGGCTCATGCCACTGAACCTCTGTATGGAAACTTCCATCAGGTTCCATGTTGCTTTTAGTCAAGTTTTGATAGCTTTATGCTGTTCATGCTTCACAGGATCTGGATGTGTGATCCTGTGATTTTGGAGCCGCATGAAATGCTTTGCAGTGACGGTTTGGAAGGCTTGTTACAAGATTAGTGTTGAAGATATTAGAGATTAGAAAAGAGTCCAGATTTTAGGTAAGAGTTCAAGTCATGTTAGAGTCCGACTGTAATATTTAACACTATAAATAAATGGTGTGGAGATCCCAAGAGGGACACACAATTATTCCCCAAAATCATACATAGTATCAGAGCCGATCCTAATCCACCGTCATCCCGAAACCTAACCCTAACCCACGACCCACGACTCACTTGCCGCCGCCGCTGCCACCCTCGATCCACCCATCACCGCCGCCGCCCTCGCAATAGGCGCCAACATCGCTGTCTCATAGAAGCTACAGCGCCACCACCACCCGCCATGAAACAGCTTGTGACAACCGGGCCGGCGTGAGGCGGCGATGGCGATGGATAACTGAGGGACCACCGGAGGAGGCAAAAGGCATGAGCAACGGAGGAGGCTTGAGGAGGGAAGAGATCAGGCGCTCGGGCCAGCGGTGGAGAAAGAGGAGAGGAACCAGATCCAACTTAGGCCGGTGGTGGAGGAGAGAAGGGAGGAGATCCAGTGAGGAGCTAGGCCGACGGCCGCGCGGGCAAGCCGGGGGAGTGAGGAGGCAGCAAGCGGCGGCGCGGCGAAGGAGCTGAGGGGAGAAAGAAGAGGAGAGGAAGGTAGGAAGGCACTCGGGCTGGTTGCGCTTAGGGGAGAGGAGGGAAGGGGATTCGGCACTCGGGGGCTCGGGGGAGAAAGAAGGAGAGAGGGGGCTAAGAAGAGGGCAACAAAAAGAAGAAAAGGGAAAAGAAAAAAGGAGAAAGAACAAAGGAAGAGGATGCTGGCCAGAAAAGGGAAAAGAAAAAAGGAGAGAGAATGAAGGAGGAGGATGTTGGGCGAAGTGGTTGTGTTGCTGGTCTGTCTACTGGTTTGTTGATGATTGAGATGTTGTCGTGATCGTGGGAAAGACGTGCGGCATCGTTTGGTGATTGGGATGTGTAGATCGAGAGGCTGTGAGGCTACGCTGTGTTGGGGAAAGGAGATAGGGGAATTGTTTGCTGTTTGGTGTTGTGTTGTGCTGCAGTAGAAGGGAGAGGTGCAAGAAGAGTTTGCGATCTAGTGTGGTCTGGTATGGCAAGATCTGGTGTGCTGGTGTGGTGTGGTCTGGTGTGGCAGGATCTGGTGTGGTCTGGTGATCTATTGTGGAGATGCTAGCGGAGGTTGTGATAGATAACACGATTCTGATGGTTGGAGTTTTAATGCAAGTAGAGAGGCATGGAAGATAGGGGGAGAAGACTGTTTAGGCGGTGGCTTTGGTGGCTATACTAATGGTGGAATTGGTGGCGGTCTCGAAGGTGGTGTTGATGTTGGAATTGGTAGCGAAGGTAGACGTTGGAGTTGGTGTTGGTACTAGTAGGGGATATGTTTGTGGTGGTAAGTGTTGGATGGTGGCAATGAACTTGGTGATGGTGATGACGAAGCAGGAGCTAGTGGTAACTTGGTGGTAGCTCCAGTAGAGGTTATGGTGATGGCATTGGTGTCGTGCAGTGGTGTTGGTGTGAGTGCTGGATTGAGTGTTGCTGGAGATATCCAGAAGAGGATTAAGACTGGAGTAAGGTGTAATGGTTAGTGAGAGAGGTAGAGGTGACAGAGGCCGAGACTAGGGCGTGTGGGCAGAGTGGTGGAGGCCGGGGTGGCTGAGAGCATGAGGGTAGGGAAGATGAGGTTGAGGTCGAGGCAGCTGGTAGATGGTGGAGATGGATTTGGTGACATTCTTGATAGTATTGGTGGTTAGCAACTTTTTGATGGTATTGGTTATGGAGTCAATGGATAGTAGGTTTTACTAGATTCTAGTAATTGTATTGCATTATGTAACAAGACGGTCATGATTGTTATCTCATGCCCATCTTGAGAAGGAGTGTTGGAAATATTAGAGTTTATGTAAGAGTCCAAATCGTGTTAGAATCGGATTGTAATATTTGATATTATAAATAAAGAGTGTGGATCTCAAGAGAGACACACAATTATTCCTAAAATCCTACAATTAGTACATGGAAATGAGCTAATTAAACTGGCCATCTGGTTTTTCAGGGAGCCAAGACAGAGACAGGCAAACAGTTTCTTCCATGACTAGAAGAAATTCTTCTGCGGCAGCTCAATGATTCGAGTTTTTTTTTTAATTCCAAAAAAAAAAAGATTGGAAATGTTATCCTCTACTTTTCTTTTCTTTCCTTCTCCCTCATGAAAGGTGCCTTTTCCTGATCTAGAAAAGCAAGGTTGCCCTTTCATGCCGACAAGGGGCTCCCTCTCTCTTTCTGCTTTGCCGCTGGTTGCTGGTGTTGGTGGCGATCGATCATCATCTGTCTACTGTCTTGTGTTCTTCACTTGGTGACCCCTCACATGCTCGCCTGAACTACACTGCCTCCTGTCCTTTCCTATCATGGAGGGAGCTATTGATGAATTGAGTCATGACAAGGACTGCTTACCTGACAGACAGGCCACGCCAGAGATACAGTGGCGCCGGAAGATGGGGGCACACACGCACACACCTAGATGCTGCTAACTTTGATGGCGGCTCAGCCCGTCCAAACCTCGGCTGCATAGTACTAAGTACTAACTGGTTTTACTAACTTATTAGTACTGCTTATACTGGTTGGAAATGGCTTTTTACAGCTGAATTTTTTTTAACCAAACATAGTAGAAACTAGAAACTATTGTTACTGGCAACATAAATAGTCACTCTCAAATTCAAGAACCATAGTAGAATAGGAGAGTGTGTATAATTGGGGATGCCTCTCTAAACATTTGAGTCAGTTCTAAGCTAAGGATTCAGCGTATGCTTAGGCCACCAAATCTGGGCCCTGTCGGTTCCAAATCCTTCTCGAGATCTACCTAACCTACCTCTTAAAATAATGCCATCAGTTGTTTGCAAGATAACAAGATAAAAAATGGCAGTGTGCCTTGAAAATGTTTGTTTTTAACATTCTCGTGGCATGCAAAAGAGAGAAAAAAAAACTAGCATTGAATATGTTTGATGAACAGTCGGTCAAGATATTCTATTGTTCGTCAATTCTTTCATGTTGATCAATGTTAATCTGTCATGGGCGGACTGGTCACGGAAGTGAACAGTATATGTGATACTGTAGCACCATGTACTATTTATACCGAGCCCACAGTGCATTAGTAGTTAGAAATAGAGATAAGAATAGTTAGTTTCCTTATTAGTTAGGTTTACTTCTTTAGAGATATATTCTATCTAATAAAGATAAGTTTTCATAGAAATAGAGATCGTTTCTTAGGGGTCAAGTCGGGTCGTCCCTATAAAAGGGATAGCATGTATCTATTATCAAGGAAGCAAGAAAGATGAATTAATCTAGTCTCCCTCCTAAGGTTCTATCATCCCAGTCTATAGTCTAATCTCTCATCCTACCAAGCTGACGTCGTCCGGCCTTCTTCCTAGCGGTGTTTACCCCGTAATGATCTAAGATCATTACATTTGGTATCAGAGCAGTCGATCCCTTCCCACGACTTCTGCTACCATGGTTATGGCGATAGATCAGACCATTAGACCTACCACCGAATCGTTGGCTATGATAAAAGCTAACGCCAACAAGATGGCCATGAGTACCAACGACAACGACAAGAAGATGACGGTCATCTTCCTCGACATGCATGCTACTTTAGAGAAGATGATAGCGGATCAGAAGGAGAAGAAGGCGTAACAAAAGGCGGCGGTGTTTCCAGCAAATACAGTGACGTTGTCAGAACTTGCCGCGCTGCTACCGCATCCTGCCATGATGTCGCCGAAGCCTGTCGCGGCCCTGCCGAAGTACGTTGTGGCCATTGCGACGCTGCCAGGGTTGATGTCATGCCTGCCGCAGCAACCGGTGAGTTTGCCGCAACCGTGAGTGAAGGCAATGATCTTCAAGGACTCATGTCGTCATCGCAACCTCTCGTCAACATGGGGTCTCCTAGGGCTTTAGCCATGGCCGCCACCACAGCTCGAGGACGAGCTGTCGCGAAAGGAGGGGAGTAGTGCCACGGGCGGACTGTTCACGCGCGTAAACAGTCCGTGCGGTACTGTAGCACCGTGTACTGTTCATACCGGGCCCACGATGCATTAGTAGTTGGAAATAGAGATAAGAATAGTTAGTTTCCTTATTAGTTAGGTTTACTTCCTTAGAGATATATTCCATCTAATAGAGATAAGTTTCTATAGAAATAGATATCGTTTTTTAAAGGTCAAGTCGAGTCGTCCCTATAAAAGAGATAGCATGTATCTATTATCAAGAAAGCAAGAAAGATAAATTAATCTAGTCTCTCTCCTAAGGTTCTATCATCCCAGTCTATAGTCTAATCTCTTATCCCACCAAACCGATATCGCCCGACCTTCTTTCTAATGGTGTTTACCCTGTAATGGTCTAAGATTATTACATATTCATGAAGGGAGAGGGAGGAAGAACAAAGGGGGCTAATAACTCTTTCAAGTGCAGATAAAATAAAATGTGCTTAGAGCATATGGGTAGACACCTCGGTTTCGATAATCAGATATTTACCTGAAAAGCCTTTGTCAGATATGCTTACTGGGAAAACCCTCAGATGCTCGGAGCCTCGAAACGAACTGGAAGCAACCTCAGCTAATAAGTCAACTCAAGAAACCAGTGAAAAGACCAGAGAAAAGTAGGGAATAATTTGATTGGTTTGTAGATAAAGAGGAAAGGGTACTACTAGAAAGTAGAAACTCCGACTGAAACCTCACACCCTCTTTAAATACTGCATGACAAGTTGATAAACACATGAAAAACTCGTGACAAAGATGCAAATACACCTCTCCTCTGTTAAAAAACCGGGTCCAGGCCGGCAGTTCTGACTCACGATGATCTTCTTATCTATCCTGTAGCCTATATAAAAAATGGGAGACCCCAACCATTATACTACCGTTTACATAATACCAATAAAGAGAAGCAAGAAGTCCCCTTATATCTCTGTGTTCAATCCACTATTCTGTTCTTATGTTCTTGTATTGTTCTTACGATTCTGAGTTTGTCTACGAGGTAATCGTTCGGACTGGACTCGTCAGCAACGGTTTCTCAATAAGTTATTAGCACGATCGACTCTCCTCGGATCGAAAGGTAACCGTTGTAGCACGACACTCATAGATCGAATCGTTTTTTCTAGATTGCTTTCAATTCTGCAAATTTAGCTTTCTAGATTGTAACCTATGATGCAAATCCGCTCTAATCTACCACGGGCCGATTTGAAGTCGCCAGCACAATATCGATCAGTAGATTGCATGAAAAAGTGGATGTCGATTGTACCATAGATTAAAAATTGCAAATACGTTCTAATCTACCACGAGCCGACTTGAAGTCATCGGCCAAGCCGATCGGTAATTGCATGAACGATCAGTGCATGAACAGTAGTACTTGAATGAACAGTACACAGAGAAAAACAAATTTTTTGCGCGGAGCAATCGTGTGAGAGCCCAAGGTATTTAACTTGTAATGCTTAGCCATCCAGTTGACCCTAGCATGACAAACCAAACATCCCGTGCCTCAGAGTAGTATGTATCTCCTAGGAGCGTTACACATACTCCTTCACAAAATATAGCATCCATTCCATACACAAGTTATTACAATACCGAGTCTTCGAATTTACATCACAAAGACATACATAACAGAGTTATTACAAAAGTATGGCCGACCGGCCAAATGACAAGTAGATAACTAAAGTATCAGCAGAAGCAAAAGGCATAAGATGGCGATAAATAAAAGCCAGCCGATTTGCCCTTACCCACAAGGCAACTGACCGGGCCGCCAAGCTAGTCGTCCTGCACGAAGTCGATCTCACAATAGTTAACCCCTTGGGGGTCAACCTCCTTTGCAACAATTAAGCAATGCAACTGAGTACAAAAATGTACTCGCAAGACTTACGCATAACAAACCTACACATAGCTACATGCAAGCTGATTCAAAGGAGGAGTCATAGGGTTCATTTAAACGCATAAAGCAATTTTTCATTTGCAATAGATAATAGATTGAGGGCAATTTTATCAAATCTGTTTTTATTTGTTTAAATAACAGTGAGACAACATTTATAATAATAAATAACAACCTAGAGGTGACTTCCCAACAGCCACCACAACATAGCACGAATTACACATTCGTACCACCCAAATTCAAGTTTTATCGAAAAAGTTGTAATCTAGTTCTTGCATGACTAACCAAGCATTTCCATAACCTAAGACGAGGCTATTCGAATAGTTTATACCCTGCAGGGGTGTACAACTGTACCCACATGTCAGACCGCCTTTTCGCCAAGCTATTTAGCACACTTCCTTAGGTATGCTGGCAAGGCTAAGTCCTATGAGACTTTTTCCAATGGGATTAATTAATTAAGAGTCGCACGTATGGGGGTTAACCCTTCCGCGAACCGCCCATCAAGGGCTCCCACGGAGGACCTACACATTGTGTCGGACACATTGGCCCATCCTTAGCAACTGTCAATGCTCCTCCGGGCGAGAGAACCTAAATCCGGAACCCACCCCGTACATTCCCAACAACAATAGAATAACAGAATATTTTTCTCCTAACATCTACCACCAGCGACTCATTAATTAACACCTCCCAAAGTACTGAGTCAAGAGGGGTTCCTAATACCCTCATGTAGTATGCACGCAATAATGCTTGGATCAGTGACACAAGTAACTTGATCCTTGTTGACTCGGGCACCAAGCACACACCTAAAAGAACACCATCCAACCAATGTGCCTAAGCCTAAAACATTTAATTTTCAGTTTTAGTTTCTCAAATACAATACATACATTAGTACCCTGACCCAAGTAATTAAAGTAATGATATAATAACCATCGCCGAAGCAATGATTCCCATTCTACTGTTCTAAGCATTGCTAAGCAACATCAACTCGTATGATACAACTAAAGTGACTAGAACCCATCCATCGAGCTCTAAGTCACAACGGATATAAACCTAGGCTCAGTAGTAGAGGATAGATGTTTACCTACAGTTTATTTAACTAAACAGGTAAACTATCGCGAACTAAGAAGTAACTTGACAACATAACATGCATACATAAAGTTGAAACATTTGAAATATTAGCATAAACAAATAATAGGATAAGCGTGCATCAAAGAAAAACTGCTTGCCTTGCTGGATATAACTTTCTTGTTGCAGAGCATCACTCTCGTACTCAACGAATTCGTCGGAACCTATCGAAAAATTCGAGAAGAAACAATAAGAACGAATAACACCGAAAATACTCAAAAATTCAAAGTCATCCAAAAATCATGAAATTTGCGCAGAAGGTGGAGCATGATTTTAAATGAATTTAGCAACAAAAATTAATTGATTTAGATGTTGCATGCAAAAGTTATAGCCAAAATAAAATCAGTTTTTTGATAAAATGCTGAAAAATCCCTCTCAGTATTGTTCATCCGAAATTAAATTTTTGGCGAAAATTTCCAGAGAGGTGGTGAACATAAAATTTTTATGGTGGACAGAGCACCACATGAGATGAACAATGGAATTTGATTCACCTCATTTGGAGCTAAGATGAATTTTCTTATGATTTTTCAAAGTCATGAAAGTAGTGCGCAAACCATATGTAAAATATGATTTTCAGAGATAGCAACAAACTCAAAACCTATTCTACAATAAATTAAACTAACAGAGGATTCCAACAAAATTGATTTTGCTAAATTTGGAGTTACAGAGAAAGACTTATGCATTTCTGAAGTTCAAACAATTTAACGGTACAAAAATAAAGCATTCCCGAATTAATATAAGCATATAAAACTTTTTATACCTGCACTGAGCTAACCATAGCGCATGACCGGTGGGTCCTACGTGTGAGGGCTGCCCAGCCAAACTTGACTCGGTCAACTAGGCCTTAGGCCCATGCGTCAGCGAGCAAGGTAAGTGGCGTTGGATTGTTTTAACGAGGGGAACCGATTTTGACCGTTAGATCAAGATCGGACGGTGCAAACGAGAGAGACGTTCGGACGGTTCGAACGGCCTAATTGATCCAGGCGGTTGATTTGAAATCGAACGGTCGAAAATGAAGAGATGTTCGGACGGTCTGAACAGCCCAACTGATCTAGATCGTTGAATCTAGATTGGACGGTCGAAATGAAAACGAGACGTTCGGACCCTGACTTCAATCGAACTGACAGGTGGGTCCTACATGTCAAAGACTCAAGCTTTGACCGGAGTTTAAACCTTTTGTTTTCTGTTCAAGGGCCCACGCGACAGTGAGACATTAGCTCAGAATTCATTGGATCAACACAATAAGTGCACCTAGGACAGTGATTAAAAGCTAATCATTTAGCTAGAGTAGCTGTCCAAATCCGACAACATAGTGGCGCTCCTGGCCGTGATCTTCTCCGGCTAATTGCCAGTGAAGGAAGTCATGGCGGTGCCGGCCAAGGGTCAAAATGGAAACCCTACACTATTGCGCACCCACTAGAGGCCAGGGCATTGCCGGAGATGGACTCCAGTGGCGGCGCAACGAGGTGGAGCGGAGGTGAAGCTACGGGAAAAACGACAACGTCAATTCGGCTATTATTTAAGCCATCTAATGTGCGCCTTAGAATCAGAGAAGGGCTAGGAGCATACCGGAGAGGTTAAGGGAGGATAAGCTAGTCGGAGTCGTGCCGGCGGCGAAGTCTAGTACCGGCGCTGAGAAAGATAACGAGGAGACTGTGGCCTGAGCAAAAAGGAAGGGCCCAAGTGATACGGGAAGCTTCAGTAAGGCTCAGAGATGGTACAAGAGCAAGTAATCAAAGAATGGAGCACCTTACCGAAGTTGGGGACGAAGGGGACAAATTTTGGCCGAAGAAGTTTAAATCCAAAATTTGATGATTCCTAATAATGCAAATCAAAATTGGATTGGGGGAAATGAAGATGGTGATGAGGGGCGCAAAATGACGCGAACAGACATGGAAATGAACCCCTGTGTCGCCGGAACGGCGTTGAGGTGTAGCAGCTGGAATTGAGAGCTTGAGCTCAAAGCAATTTCTTTCGGTGGAAGAGGAAATTGGAGGTGTGGATGGTTCGGTGGTGTCGAAAAGAAAGCAGTGAAGCCATTGAGGAGCTTTTATAAGCTCTGGGGCAGAGAATCACAAGAATGGAGCTCCTACGGTGAACTTGGTCCATGGCTCCACCACGAGCGACAGTGACACGATGGCGAGGTGATAGGAGCATGGGCGGGTGCAAAACCATGGGTCAAACCACTAGCGAGTATCGCATACCAGGGGCGGAGCCGTTGAAAATGACGCACGGGCGGAGCTCATCCACGATGCTCTCCCATGGCGCTGGCAAGCATGCGGAGGCCGCGTGGAGAAGGACTGCACAGCGGGGCCCACTGGTTAGCGAAACCAAAACAAATGTGGCTCGCGTCGGTTTGAATCAGAAGATCGAGTTGGAGAATTTCGAAGGTCCGATCTGAAATGGACGGTCAAGATTGCGCGTTCATTCGGACGGTCCTTATGTTCCCAAGCGATGCAGACAGTCCAATTGAAAATGGACGGTCCTAATTGAAATGGTCGTTCGGACGGTCCGAACGGCCCAATCAATCTAGTCAGTTGAAAACGAATCAGACGGCCCAAAATGCTTTGCGTTAGTTGGGATCAGGTCCGAACGTGAAGATGGTTGGGTCCAACCAAGAGGCTTGGGTCTGGGCCTGATGAACAGTAGCAAAGACTAGGTTGGAAAAATAGGCTAAAACTTTGAGGAATTTTTAAATAGTGTTTCATGACTCCAAAGACTCCAAAATTTTTAAGGAAGATTACTGGATCTAAGAGCAACCTTGTGAAATTTTTCCAGAACTTTTCATTCATTGCATTTCTTTCTAGCAAAATCACAAGGTTAAGTTGTAACGTCCCGTTTTCCTTAAAGTTCTTGCCAAGTTTTCAAAATAAAAGTAACCATTTGGCTTTATTGAGAATCCAAAGCTTAACCTGAGATTTTGAAATCTGGAGAGTTCAATTGGAATTAATCAAACCTTAACTAAGTTCTTTGTTGGTGTTCCTTGCCGTTTGAGGCTCTCTGTGGTGTCTTTGCTGCCATCGGGCTGTCGGTTCTCCGAAGCCTCTCCGTGTGCCCCTGGTTTGTCTCTTCTCTCTTAACTCCCTTGGTTGGTTTGAATCTCTTTAAGATCCAGACCGCTCTCTCTTATCTCTCCTCTGTTTGAACCTCTCCCTTGCTTGGGGTTTTTCTGTTAAGGACCCAGCTTGGGTTTGTGTTTCAAAACCTCTTTGGTCCCTCCAAGCCACGCTTGGTTTTGTTTCTTTTGGACCTCCCGTGGACCTCTCCACGCTCTCTTGGAACCCCTGAGTTCTCTTGGGCGCTCTAGAGTTTCTCTGGACCTCCCAGTGCCCTCTTGAGACCTCCTCTGATCTATTTGGACCTTCCTAGCGTTCAAATAGACCTCCCCTGGTCCCCTCGGACCTTCCTTTGTCCTGTGGACCTCCTCAGCGTCCTCTAGGACCTCCCCTTGTTGAGATCTAGCCGCTCAGACCTCTCCTCGTTGAGATCTAGCCGCTCAGACCTCCCCTCGTTGAGATCTAGCCGCTCAGACCTCCCCTCGTTGAGATCTAGTCGCTCGCACCTCCCTCGTTGAGATCTAGCCGCTCAGACCTCCCTCGTTGAGATCTAGCCGCTCGAGACCTCCCTCGTTGAGATCTAGCCGCTTAGACCTCCCCTCGTTGAGATCTAGCCGCTCAGACCTCCCCTTGTTAGGATCTGGCCATTAGGACCTCCGCTCTGGAGATCTTAGCCGTCCAGGTCCTTCCTTAGTTGGATCCAAAGGTTCCGACCTCCTTAGGTCCAAGACCTCCTTAGCGCTTGGACCCATCTTTGATTCTCGTGGCTGTATCGCTTGAGGCTTTGCCTTCATAACCTTAGGACCATCCGATGTGGTTTGGATGGCCCGATCCTAAGAACACGTTAGCTCGGTCCGACGTCCCTTTCCTCCTAGCCGTCCGATTTCAATCAGACGGCCTAGTCTCGTTGGTCTGTTCGCTTGGTCCGAACAGCCCCTTTGTTGTGCGCCATTCGATCTGGATCTGATGGCTCAATTGTGAGGTAACGTTTGGATGGTCGAGCGTTCCTTTCCTTTTAGGCCGCCCGATTCCAATCGAGCGGCTCTGCTTTCTTCGCGTGTTTTCCTTGTTTCGTGACCACCTCTGGTTGTTTTGCAAAGACCACCTCCGGTCCTTCTTTGGTCTTTTATAAAGACCACCCTCCTAACCTTGAATATTCCTGTTGGTCAGGACCTCCCCTGCACCCTTTGATCTGGACCGTTGAGGTCCTCCCCTTTGAGATCTTGACCCTCAGACCTCCCTTGTGCAGATCTGAGTGCCAGGACCTCCTCTTGAGTCCTTGGACCTCCTGTCCAGGACCTCCCCCTCTGAGTGTCTTGGGCTTCTCGCCCAGGACCTCATAGTGGTCTTTGGCGGGGATGACCCTTGCGGTGGGGCCACCTCTTTGACTAGTGGTGCACCCTTTTGGTGGCCCCACTTACCACCCTCTCATCACCTTGTAATTATTGCTCTTGCCTCGAGTGCATGCGCATTTAATAGGTGTCGGGTCACATTAAATGCGATCACATCTGAGTACTATTCAATTCTTTTAGGGCAAGCCACTGCCCTAGTTGTCCCGATTGCTGCCGTCATCGAGTTTTCCTTGTGGTGCACACTACCAACTCCGGCTATATATAGCACAGGAAGCGAGCCTTTGTAACCTTTTTGCTCATTCCTTCCTTCATCGCCTCCTCTGCTCGGTTCTTCCTTGCGTAGAACCTTCCCGAGAGCTCTTTGAGGCTGTGTTAAGCCTCTTGGTTTCCTTTTGGTGAGTTGGTTTGAGTCCTTTCGGTTCTTTTGAAGTTCTTTGGTTTAGTGTGGTTTTGCTTATTTGGTTTTCTTGCGAGCGTGTAGATCACGAGATTGAGGAGATCTTGGACCTAGCTCTCTCTACTGAAGGCTCTCCACTACTTGACCAAGGCAAGCCACAGACCTCCTTTTGATCATCTTGAACCAAGTTTTGCAAATGTATTTCGGTTTTACTTTATCATGCATGGCTATGTTTATAAGAAAATGGTTTGGGCTGTAGTTACTTGCCTACTTGCTGTTATGCCTCCTTTATACCTTGTCTCCATCATGTTGTCATGTTCACCTTGTGAGCCTTAGGGTGGATAATTTAGTTGGTGTTCTTTGTTATTTGCCAACATGGGGGACCGTAGGTCTTTATAGCCTTGCTTAGAATACGTGGTTCGGTCATATCATGCTTCATCTCTAATAATCTTGACTAATGACTTATGAAATGTGTGGTTGGTGCCCTTTGTTGGCGACTATGGCGGGCGCCTAAGTCTGTGTTGGACTGTGGTGTGAGATCACTTGGTTAAAAGCTGTTGTGCCAAGACTGGGTGGTTTTTGGCATGGGTTAATACAAATGGTTTCTTTGAGGCAAGAAGGTAGGGAGTGAGTAGTGGGTGCTATGCACACTGGGTTTATGGAAGTCTTACCTTAGCACAATTAAGGACTTCACTTTGTGTCTGTCGGCTGGGCCAAACAATTGCAACCACAAGATCATTTTATGGGAATAGTGCAGGGTTTGAATAATTAGCGATGAGATGGCTTGGGGCTGTTGTGGTTGGCGTGTGATTCGTTGGCGCAAGAGGGGCACCCCATAAGCCTGTGGATTTCTAGACCCTTTGGAGGGATTGCGAAACCTTAGCGGGCGGCCGAGTCGGTTCAAAGCTTGGTAAAGGCCTTGTCAAGGCTCTCTAGGCCGCTCACCTTAGGAAGTGAGCAAGGGTGGCCGGAACCCGATCCGCTAGAGAGATCGTGGATTGTGGGTAAGTTGTACACCTCTGCGAGTGTAAAATCTATTGAATAGCCAAGTCCTTGGTCATGGACATGCTTTCGGTGAAATGGTGCAAGGGGTAGATGTTTCAAAAGCTTGTGCCATCGGACACTTCCATGAGATGCCTTGGCTTTGCCTCGAAGAGACCTTGGCCGGCTCGGAGGGGTCAAGGTTGGCTCGGGTAGTGGTCGAGGGTTGGTTTGGACCTCTGGAGTGGGTGCTCTAGAGTGGGTTTTGGGTAAGGACCAGTCACGGGTGTGGCCGGAACTCCTTCATTTTGGTTGTGGTGTGAGTTGGTGCTCACTCCACCTTTTAAACATCAAAAGTATTATGTACTATGATTTTACCTTCTTTGCTTTTCAATCTGTTACTATTATTATTGTTCAAATCGGCTTTGCAAAACTAACCATCTGACCCTCAATTGGTAAGCCCTTGCATGATTATTATTGCATCTTTACTCTCTGTGACTTCTTTGAGTACATTCCAAGTACTCATGGCTTAAGCCCTACGTGTCAAAGCAGATTATGAGGATGATCAAGTGCGAGGCGGTCTGAGACCTCTTCGAGGAGGAGTTCTTCGACAACTAAGCTACCTAGGACGTCATCCACCCGACAGCCTGTGGTGCTTGTTGGATGTCTTTTGCGTGTTTTGGTGTTTGAGCCCTAGAGCTCCTTGTTGCCAGTTGTAAGTCCTCGTTGGTTTTGTAAGCCCTCGATGGCGCACCTCTTGTTAACAAGCTTGACCATAAGGTCCTATTATATAAAGTTTAATTTGTCTACTTCATCTTTGTTTGACCTCGTGGTTGTGGTATTGGCTTGTGTTCTTGTGCGAGCTAGCTCTGTTGTCTGGGACTAGCTCGGATGCACAGGCAAGACCACCAGGGGTCCCACGGACTTAGCTTTGGGAGGTCTGCGGACCTCTCTTAGTGATGTGCTGGAGGCGCTCACCGGCGGGTGGCGGCCACGACCTCCAGAGGTCCTCAAGACCTCTGGGAGGTCGATGGCGGACAAGACCTCGAGAGGTGCAAGACCTCCTGGGAGGTCCTGGCAGACCTCCTCGGTAAAGCTCCATGCGGTGCTACCACATCTTTCCGTCGTGACTTCGCAGCGCAAAAAAAATGGTCCTCCCGGACCTCTTGCGGTACATCACGGGGTGGGTCATCACAGTTGGTATCGGAGCCTTGGTCGGCTGTAGGACGTGGCCATAGGTAGAAAGGTCGATTTAGTTTTGATTCAAAAAGTTATTTTCTAAAGCAAAACAACTGAAAATTGGTTTGGAGGTTCTTTCCTTGTTCTGGTTCTATGCTGCGCTTAACTTGTCTAAATCTTTTCTTACCCTGTTCTACTTCCAACTTAACTCCTTCTTTAGTTCTGTTATCTTGTCTCTGCTGGAACCTCGATTTTAAGTCTAAACATGACCTCCTTGCCTTTGTAATTTCCATAGGGCCGACCGTAGTAAGGTTAGGGTTAGTGGTCCTAGTCTGAGTCTTGCTTAGCTTTGGTCTTTAAGACCTCTGTTTTGAAGTTTTGTTGCCTCTTTTG
Organism: Phyllostachys edulis; assembly: GCA_036346405.1. Classification (NCBI taxonomy): domain Eukaryota; kingdom Viridiplantae; phylum Streptophyta; class Magnoliopsida; order Poales; family Poaceae; genus Phyllostachys; species Phyllostachys edulis. Next base: position 68,710,281 of record CM070558.1, on the reverse strand, counting down.
GCCCCCCCTGGCCTTTCGGTTTTCTCTTGGGTTTAACCAAGTCACCCTTTATAGATGCTCTACCTTTCTCTCTGTTCTCACTTATCTTGCTGCTGTTTTCCCCCTTACCTAACCTGCTTTCTCTCTTAACTTCTAAACCTTTAGAGTTTTGTCCAGATGGTGCAGACTCGGCAGTCCACAAGTCAGGGTGAGCCCCGAGCAGATTGCCTCTACCTCCTCGATGGCGACAGAGACCCGGGTTTTGGGCGGTTTATGGCGGCCAAGCCCAAATGATGAGCTCCATGATGCGTAACATGAACCAAATCATGGCTCAAAGAAAGCCGCACCACCAATGCTTTACTTGCCATGATGAGCCGAATAGTCAAGGCTGCAAACAACGCCACCACCTCCACCCCGACTCACCATCAATCAAAATTTGTCGAGTTCATGAAGACACGCCTAACTACATTTTCGGCTCCCAAGAGCCCTTAGATGCAGATGATTGGTGAGATCAAGCGAGAAAAAGTTGGATATTGCTCATTTGTGAAGATAGGGAGAAGGTTTTGTTTGCCTCACATCAAGCTGGAAGGACTGCGGTGAGTGGTGGGACACATTTTGTGCCTCACATGTTGACCCCCAGAGGATCACTTGGGCAAAATTCGCAGCTGCTTTTCGTCACTCGCATGTCCCGATGGGAAGGTAGAGATGAAAAAGGAAGAGTTTAGAGAGCTCAAGCAAGGCGGCATGTCGATGAAGTGAGTATCTCACTAAGTTTACTCGATTGTCACGTTACGCTCGTGAGGGCGTGGCTCTGAGATGATGCACAGCGAAGCGTTTTAGCGAGGCCTCCATCCCGATCTCAAAGTTCAAGTTGTTGTAGCGATTACCCGATTTCCAAAGCATATGGTGAACAAGGCCATGCTCCTTGAGGAGTCGAAGAAACTTTACGAGTCTTTCAAGAGGAAGGTGCCGCCTTCGATGCTCAACAAAGACCTCCCAGCGTCACAAAGCTTTTGTGCGAGACCAACCAGCGCCAAGGACCTCTGGACCTCTCGGGACCTCTGCCAAGACCTCCGTCTAGCCTGACCAGCGCCGCATCCTTTGGCAAAGACCAAGTCAACCCCAATGACCTCCACAAAGTGGGATTACACGCTTCAAGTGCCACCAAGTGGGGCATTTTGCCAATCAATGCCCATCAAGATCGAGCCACCAAAAGACCTCTACTTCAGGACCTCCCTCTGCAAAGACCTCTCAGGCCGCAGGACCTCCTCAAGCCAGGACCTCCCAATCTTTTGGAAGGGGACGTGTAAACCATATCGCAGTGGAGGAAGCTCAGACCTCTTCAGATGTGGTACTAGGTATGTTCTTAGTAAATTCAGTGCCAGCTGCAGTTTTGTTTGACTCTGGAGCTTCCCATTCGTTTATTTCTCGGAGTTTTGCTGCAAAGCACCAGTTTCGAGTTGTTGCTCTTAAGTCTACCTTGTTGGTTCAATCCCCCGGCTCGGAATTGAGCACGAACCAGGGTTGTCCACAAGTTAAGTTGGTCATAGAAGGAGTAAAATTTCTAACCAACCTTATCCTTTTGGACACCAGGTCCCTAGATGTGATCTTGGGCATGGATTGGCTGGCTAACCACCTTGCCATGTTGGATTGTGGTAACAAAAGTGTCTCTTTAACCAGCCCTAGTGGCACCACTGTGAAGTTTTCGGCCCCCTCAGAGAAGCTCCAAGGAGCCCTATCTTGTAGTGCTCAAGTTCAAGTTTTGGAGGATGTCCCTGTTGTTAAAGAATTTGTGGATGTGTTCCCTGATGAGCTCCTAGAAATGCCTCCAAGCAGAGACCTTGAATTTGTCATTAACCTTGTTCGAGGACTTCCCCCATCTCCAAAAGGCCCTCTGATTGCATGTTGAAGATCATGTGGAGTTGAAGAAAGCAGTTGGAAGACTTGCGAGCAAGGGTTTTATTAGACCTAGCTCCTCACCTTAGGGAGCCCTAGTGATTTTGTGCCTAAAAGGATGGAACTCAAAGGATGTGTGTGGACTCTGAGCTCTCAATGATGTCACCATCAAGAACAAGTATCCTTTGCCAAGAATCGATGATTTGTTTGATCAATTGAAGGGCTGCTTGTGTTTTCAAAGATAGATTTGAGGACGGGATATCACTAACTCAAGATTGAAAGGAAGACATCCCTAAGATAGCTTTTTCGACTAGGTATGGGTTATTTGAGTTCCTTTGTCATGTCTTTTGGGCTGACCAATGTCCTGCCTATTTCATGAATTTGATGAGCAGAGTGTTCATGGAGTACCTAGACAAGTTTGTCATTGTCTTCATTGATGACATTCTTGTATATTCCAAGAGTGAAGAGGAGCATGCAAGCCATCTCTTTTCGGTTTTGGAGAAGCTGAGAGCTCATCAGCTCTTTGCCAAGTTTAGCAAGTGTGAATTTTGGCTAAAGGAAGTGGTCTTTTTGGGGCATGTTTTGTCAAAAGATGGAGTGTCTGTCAATCCCACCAAGGTGCAAGATGTGCTCAATTGGGAACCCCCTAGGACAGTGCCTCAAGTCAGGAGTTTTCTTGGTATGGCCGGTTACTATAGAAGATTTATTGAAGGCTTCTCCCGGATTGCAAGACCTCTCACTCAGCTTTTAAAGAAAGAAAAGAAGTTCCTTTGGACCTCAGAGTGTGATCGAAGCTTCCAAGAGCTTAAGGAAAAGTTGACCTCTGCCCCAGTTTTGGTTCTTCCAGATGTCAGGAAAGATTTTGAGGTCTATTGTGATGCATCAAAGCAAGGACTTGGCTGTGTTCTAATGCAAGACAGAAAAGTGGTAGCTTATGCTTCAAGACAGTTAAAGCCTCATGAAGCAAACTACCCTACTCATGACCTAGAGTTAGCTGCTGTGGTTCATGCCTTAAAGATTTGGCGCCACTACCTCATTGGTAATAGGTGTGAAATCTACACTGACCACAAAAGCCTAAAGTACATCTTTACATAAGCAGATTTGAATTTGAGGCAGAGAAGGTGGCTAGAGCTTATTAAGGACTACAATGTGGGGATCCATTACCACCCAGGCAAGGCCAATGTGGTGGCAGATGCCTTGAGCAGGAAAGTTTATGCTAATACTTTGATGATTAAGGAGAGCCAACTTGCCTTGTATGAAGAATTCTTGAAGCTTAGACTTGAGTTAGTGGAAGAAGGGTTCTTAGCAGCACTTGAGGTGCAAACCTACATTGCAAAAATAGATCAAAGCTGACCCAAGATGGAGATGCTAACATCCAAGAAATCAAGGCCAACATAAGAGAAGGGAAGGCATAAGGTTTTCTATAGATGATCTAGGTGCGATGCGGTTTGATAAGAGGCTCTGTGTGCCCAATAACCTGAGCTCAAGAGCATGATACTTAAAGAAGCACATGAGACATTGTATTCTATACATCCAGGAGCTACAAAAATGTACCAAGATATCAAGGAATTGTACTGGTGGCCGAAAATGAAGAGAGAAATAGCAGATTTTGTGGCCAAATGTGACACTTGCCAAAAGGTTAAACCAATACACCAAAGACACGGAGGACTTTTAGTGCCTTTACCCATGCAGAGTGGAAATGGGAAGAGGTCGGGATGGACTTCATAACTGGTTTAACTCGTACCCAAGCTGGTTTTGATTCTATTTGGGTCATTATGGATAGTTTAACAAAAATGGCTCACTTTATTCCTATGAAGACTACCTATTAGGAGACAAGTGGCGAAATTTACATGGCAAGGTTGTATGCTTGCATGGTGTTCCAAAGAAGATAGTTTGGACGAGGATCTCAATTCACCTCCAAATTTTGGCAAAATCTACATGATGCCTTGGGCACAGACCTCAACTTGAAGACAACATACCACCCACAAGCAGATGGCCAAAGCGAGAGAGTTAACCAAGTCCTTGAGGACATCTTTGAGAGCTTGTGCTCTAGAAAGGCAATCTAGTTGGGACAAGATGTTACCATATCAGAAATTTTCCTACAATAACTGACTACCAGCGAGCCTCCAAATGTTCCTTTTGAAGCTATTTATGGGAGAAAGTGTAGGACTCCCTTGTCTTGGGCGAGAATCGGTGAAGGCCAAGTTCTTGGCAGGACCTACTAAAAGAAGAAGATCAAGTAAGGTCAATAAGGGAGAAGTTAAAAAGCTGCTCAAACTCGGCAAAAGAGCTACGCAGATATTAGACGTCGAGACCTAGCTTTTGCCCCAGGAGAACAAGTCTACCTCAAAGTATCACCTCTCAAGGGTATGCAGCGGTTTAGAGTTAGTGGGAAGCTTGCTTCAAGATTTATTGGACCCTTTCCAGTCCTTGCCCGAAGGGGTGAAGTAGCCTACAAGTTGGACCTCCCTCCTCAGCTTGTTGGAGTTCACAATGTCTTCCATGTTTCACAGTTGAAGAAATGTTTGCGGGTGCCAGAGGACCAAATGCCTATAGAAGCTGTGGACCTCCAAGAAGACCTCACTTACAGAGAGCACCCCATCAAGATCTTAGACGTATCCGAGAGAGTTACAAGGAACAAGACCACCAAGCTGTGCAAGGTGCAATGGAGCAACCACTCTGAAGCCGAAGCAACTTGGGAACGTGAAAAGGACCTCAGGAAGGAGTTCCCCCACTTATTCCCTAGTTCAGCCTGAATCTCGGGGTCGAGATTCCCTTAAGGGGTGAAGGTTTGTAACGTCCCGTTTTCCTTAAAGTTCTTGCCAAGTTTTCAAAATAAAAGTAACCATTTGGCTTTATTGAGAATCCAAAGCTTAACCTGAGATTTTGAAATCTGGAGAGTTCAATTGGAATTAATCAAACCTTAACTAAGTTCTTTGTTGGTGTTCCTTGCCGTTTGAGGCTCTCTGTGGTGTCTTTGCTGCCCTCGGGCTGTCGGTTCTCCGAAGCCTCTCCGTGTGCCCCTGGTTTGTCTCTTCTCTCTTAACTCCCTTGGTTGGTTTGAATCTCTTTAAGATCCAAACCTCTCTCTCTTATCTCTCCTCTGTTCGAACCTCTCCCTTGCTTGGGGTTTTTCTGTTAAGGACCCAGCTCGGGTTTGTGTTTCAAAACCTCTTTGGTCTCTCCAAGCCACGCTTGGTTTCGTTTCTTTTGGACCTCCCGTGGACCTCTCCACGCTCTCTTGGAACCCCTGAGTTCTCTTGGGCGCTCTAGAGTTTCTCTGGACCTCCCAGTGCCCTCTTGAGACCTCCTCTGATCTATTTGGACCTTCCTAACGTTCAAATAGACCTCCCCTGGTCCCCTCGGACCTTCCTTTGTCCTGTGGACCTCCTCAGCGTCCTCTAGGATCTCCCCTTGTTGAGATCTAGCCGCTCAGACCTCCCCTTGTTAGGATCTGATCAATAGGACCTCCGCTCTAGAGATCTTAGCCGTCCAGGTCCTTCCTTAGTTGGATCCAATGGTTCTGACCTCCTTAGGTCCAAGACCTCCTTAGCGCTTGGACCCATCTTTGATTCTCGTGGCTGTATCGCTTGAGGCTTTGCCTTCATAACCTTAGAACCATCCGATGTGGTTTAGATGACCCGATCCTAAGGGCACGTTAGCTCAGTCCGAACGTCCCCTTTCCCTCCTAGCCGTCCGATTTCAATCAGACGGTCTAGTCTCGTTGGTCTGTTTGCTTGGTCCGAACAGCCCCTTTGTTGTGCGCCATTCGATCTGGATCGATGGCTCAATTGTGAGGTAACGTTTGGATGGTCGAGCGTTCCTTTCCTTTTGGGCCTTGGATTCCAATCGAGCGGCTCTGCTTTCTTCTTAGCGTTTTCCTTGTTTCTAGGACCTCCTCCCGGTTGTTTTGCAAAGACCACCTCCTCGTCCTTCTTTGGTCTTTTATAAAGACCACCCTCCTAACCTTGAATATTCTGTTGGTGGGACCTCCCTGCACCCTTTGATCTGGACCGTTGAGGTCCTCCCTTGAGATCTTGACCCTCGGACCTCCCTTGTGCGGATCTCGAGTGCGGGACCTCCTCTTGAGTCCTTGGACCTCTGTCCGGAGACCTCCCCTCTGAGTGTCTTGGGCTTCTCGCCCAAGACCTCCTGATGGTCTTTAGCGGGGATGACCCTTGCGGTGGGGCCACCTCTTTGACTAGTGGTGCACCCTTTTGGTAGCCCCACTTACCACCTCTCATCACCTTGTAATTATTGCTCTTGCCTCGAGAACTCATGCGCATTTAGCAGTGTCGGGTCACATTAAATGCAGTCACATCTGAGGTACTTTATTTCAATTCTTTTAGGGCAAGCCCTGCCCTAGTTGTCCCGATTGCCTGCACATCACTGAGTTTTCCTTGTGGTGCACACTACCAACTCCGGCTATATATAGCCTGGGAAGGCAGGCCTTTGTAACCTTTTTCTCATTCCTTCCTTCACTGCCTCCTCTGCTCGGTTCTTCCTTGCGCAAGAACCTTCCCCAGGAGCTCTTTGAGGCTATGTTAAGCCTCTTGGTTTCCTTTTGGCTGAGTTGGTTTAAGTCCTTTCTGGTTCTTTTGAAGTTCTTTGGCTTAGTGTGGTTTTGCTTATTTGGTTTTCTTACAAACGTGTAGATCACGAGATTGAGGAGATCTTGGACCCAGCTCTCTCTACTGAAGGCTTTCCACTACTTGACCAAGGCAAGCCACAGACCTCCTTTTGATCATCTTGAACCAAGTTTTGCAAATGTATTTCGGTTTTACTTTATCATGCATGGCTATGTTTATAAGAAAATGGTTTGGGCTGTAGTTACTTGCCTACTTGCTGTTATGCCTCCTTTATACCTTGTCTCCATCATGTTGTCATGTTCACCTTGTGAGCCTTAGGGTGGATAATTTAGTTGGTGTTCTTTGTTATTTGCCAACATGGGGGACCGTAGGTCTTTATAGCCTTGCTTAGAATACGTGGTTCGGTCATATCATGCTTCATCTCTAATAATCTTGACTAATGACTTATGAAATGTGTGGTTGGTGCCACTGTTGAGCAGTTATGGCAGGATGCCTAAGCTGTGTTGACTGTAGTGGGAGATCACTTGGTTAAAAACTGTTGTGCCAAGACTGGGTGGTTTTTTGGCATGGGTTAATACAAATGGTTTTGCTGAGGCAAGAAGGTAGGGAGTGAGTAGTGGGTGCTATGCACAGCTGGGTTTGTGGAAGTCTTGCCATAGCACAATTAAGGACTTCACTTTGTGTCTGTCTTAATTGGGCCAAGCAGTGGCAACCACAAGATCATTTTATGGGAATGGTGCAGAATGAATAATTAGCGATGAGATGGCTTGGGGCATTGTGGTTGGCGTGTGATTCGTTGGCGCAAGAGGGGCACCCATAAGCACGTGGTTTCTAGACCACTAGAGGATTATAAACCTTAGCGGGCGGCCAGAGTCGGTTCAAAGCTTGGTAAAGGCCTTCTTTGTGCTCTCTAGGCCGCTCACCTTAGGAAGTGAGCAAGGGTGGCCGAACCCGTCCGCTAGAGAGATCGTGGATTGTGGGTAAGTTGTACACCTCTGCGAGTGTAAAAATCTATTGAATAGCCAAGTCCTTGGTCATGGACATGCTTTCGGTGAAATGGTGCAAGGGGTAGATGTTTCAAAAGCTTGTGCCCTTTGGACACTTCCGAGATGCCTTGGCTTTGCCTCGAAGATACCTTAGGCGGCTCGGAGGGTCAAGGTTGGCTCGGGTAGTGGTCGGGGGTTGGTTTGGACCTCTGGAGTGGGTGCTCTGGAGTGGGTTTTGGGTAAGGACACAGTCACGGGTGTGACCGAACTCCTTCGTTTTGGTTGTGGGCGTGAGTTGGTGCTCACTCCACCTTTTAAACATCAAAAGTATTATGTACTATGATTTTACCTTCTTTGCTTTTCAATCTGTTACTATTATTATTGTTCAAATCGGCTTTGCAAAACTAACCATCTGACCCTCAATTGGTAAGCCCTTGCATGATTATTATTGCATCTTTGCTCTCTGTGACTTCTTGAGTACATTCCAAGTACTCATGGCTTAAGCCCGTGTCAAAGCAGATTATGAGGATGATCAAGTGCGAGGCGGTGCAAACCTCTTCGAGGAGGAGTTCTTGACGACTAAGCTACCTAGGGCGTCCTCCACTGACGACTGTGGTGCTTGTTGGATGGCTTTTGCGTGTTTTGGTGTTTGAGCCCTAGAGCTCCTTGTTGCAGTTGTAAGTCCTCGTTGGTTTTGTAAGCCCTCGGTGGCGCACCTCTTGTTAACAAGCTTGACCATAAGGTCCTATTATATAAAGTTTAATTTGTCTACTTCATCTTTGTTTGACCTCGTGGTTGTGGTATCGGCTTGTGTTCTTGTGCGAGCTAGCTCTGTTGTCCTGGGACTAGCTCAGATGCAGAGGCAAGACCACCAGGAGGTCCTTCTAGACTTAGCCTAAGAGGTCTGCGGACCTCTCTTAGTGATGTGCTGGAGGCGCTCTTGGCGGGTGGCGACCACGACCTCCGGAGGTCCTCAAAACCTCTGGGAGGTCAAGGCAGAACAAGACCTCCAGAGGTCCGCAAGACCTCTGGGAGGTCTGTGAACCTCCTCGGTAAAGCTCCATGCGGTGTTACCACATCTTTCCGTGGTGACTTCGCAGCGCAAAAAAAATGGTCCTCCCGAACCTCTTGCGGTACATCACGGGGTGGGTCGTCACACAAGTCCTCGGGTTTTGACCAAAAGTCAAACTGGTTTGACTGGCCACGTAGAAATAGCAAATAATTTCTAAAAATTATGAAATTTATCAGAGGAGTTACTGGGATGATCTAGGAGCTAGGAAAAATATTTCTATAGGATGATCACAAAATTTTCTTGATGAGTTTTCAAAGATTATGCTCCTATCAATTGGAGCATTGGTCTTTGAAGATACGAAACCCTTGGGGAAAATCTCCAGAAATTTCAAATGACATCATGAGGCATCAAAAGTTTTAATTTCCCCTCATTTTTATACATTTGAAAAACAAATCATTGTTTGGGATGTTACAAATCGGCCCGGAGGCACCGACCACCGGCGTTGGCCTGGAGCGCGCCACACCGCACACCCGCCCAGCCTGGAGCCACGCCTCCGACCCTGCATGGCCACAGTACTCATGGATGCTCCACGCCGAACCCTCGCATGGTTGCCAGAGCCCGAAGCCATGCCCCCGCACGGGCTCCCCACAACACGCCCAAAGCTACGCCGCATGCACTCTTTTCGCCAAGATCAGTGCCTCCTCGGCCTTCGCTTGAAACACGCCACCACACCACCAAGGGCTCTGCGCCCATCGCCGCATTGATGTCGTTGGCTTGAAGACACACCACCACGCAACTCATGAGCACCGTGGGCCGCCAGTTGTACTCCATTCTTTGCCAAGACGGCTCATCTTATTGCCAAGACCATGACCGTTGTAACACCCCAAATTTTCAATTTTTGTTAAATTTTTTAAATTATTTTCCTTGAGTTTTCTGATTTTTCTGGAATTTTTAAAAGGTTTCTCCTATTTATGTTAAAGCCAAATTAATTTATTTGCAAAATTAAATACCATTAAGTTGAAAATATTTTATTTAGGTCCCTAATATCTCAGGGAATTTATGTGAATTTTCCCATTATTTTAGGACTCCTTTTGCTATTTTCTAAAATCCTAAGGAGTGATTTATATTTATGAAATTGCTAAAACTCCAAAAATTCGGAAACTTGAATTAGGCCGAAACCCATTTCTTCGGCCTTTTCTTTTTCCTTCACGCAGCCCAACCGGCCCACGCCATCTCCCCTCTCAATGCCTGTGGGCTCACTTTGTGATCTCATTCCTCCTCTCCTTATCTTCCCGAAGCGAAGCCACGCGCCTCATTGTCGGCCACACCAATGTGCCACGCCGGCCTCGCCCGTTAGCCACACGACATTTTTCCTCTATCGTCCTTGCCCTACATGCGTGCCACGCTGCCCCTGTGCCCGCGCTCGCGCCGAGCTCGAAGCTGTGCTGCCTGTGCCTTGCCCGGCGTCCGCGCCGAGCGCAACTCCCAACCGCCCCCATGCTGCCTCCTCTCATTTCTCCGCCCACTCGCCTATATAGGCCAAACCTGAGCTACCGAGCTCCTCCTTGCTATCCATTCCTCTGCCCATTCCCTCTCCACCAAGCTCAAGGAGCCTGAGAGCACAACGCCATTCACGGCCGCACAAGCTGCCGCATACCACTTCGTCTCCCCGCCACTCCGGTGAACCTCAACGCCGGCCGACCGCGTCACGGAACGTGCTAGCACCTGAGGAAGCGTTCCCCTCGAGCAATTTGGGATTTTCCCCGCAGGAGCTCGCCGCACCATGGTCTTCCTCACCGCCGGTCAACCCCACCCCTTCGGCCTCTTCTCCTCACACGGTAAACCTCTAGCTGATTCTTCCCTTCTAGAGCACCACCACAAACCCCTTTAGCATTCCCTCAAACCCACCGAGGCCCTTTCCCTCCCCAACACCGCCACCGCATGGAACCACCGTGCCGCCACCGGGCTTGCATCGCCAGCCCTTCTCGGCTTCACCTCACCGCCACCGTTAGCTCCGGAGGATTCCCCGCGCCCCACTGGTGCCCATGAGCACGCTACTTCCCTCCCTCTCCCACTCCGGCGCCATTGCACCGCAACGCCTCCATGGTCGACCGCTGCATGAAGCCGCCCCACCGCTCCCGACCATCTCCGGCCGTGCCTCCACCGCCCTCGGGTCCACCTCGGCGTCTCGGTTCCATTTCACTCACTCACCATCGCCGTCGTCGACCCTCTCGTCGGCGTTGAACCTCGCCTGAGCCACCTCTGGTCGTCCTCTGTCTCGAGTCCCTCTCTCTTCAGTGTGAATGAATGTATGAGAGTATTAGCAGGTTTCAGGACAGCTAGTGGTTAGATTCAGAAGATTAGTTTAGTAGTTTAGAGGTTGATTAAGAAAGGTCAGTAAGCAGTTGTCAGTATAACTTGCAAAGGCAATATTAGTATCCCTTAGCTCTCAGTGTATGTGTGTATCTCAGTATGTATGTTTGAAGCTAACAGTGGGGCTTACTTGTGGTGTTTAGGGTTGATTAGTAGTTGAATGGCAGTAAGGCCCAGTTAGATTAGATAACTAATTAGGTCTGTTAGAGGAATAATTAGCTAGTGGATATTACATTTAGCAGACTGCATTTTCAGATAATGTTAGTAGGATAATTAGTTAGTTAACCTTAGTGTATGATTGTGTCGCTAGCAAATTACAACTGCAGATAATAGATGTACACACAATCACCCTCAAAGTCCCTTAAAAGAGGAGAGCATATAAGAGGATTGATTTTGATTGTATGATCGTCGTGGATGTATACATAGAATGCTTGGAGAGAGTGCTTGTGAGTGCTACGTGGCTTATTCGGTGGATGGTTCAATCCAAAGGAAGCGAAACCTTAGCGAAGCGGGACTACGATGGGATGGTGCATTGTAAATACCTTGTCATGTGCTCTAGACTGCTTACCTAAGGTAGTGAGCAGTGGTATCGACGGATGCCAAACAAACTAGAGAAGTCGTGTCTTGTGGGTAAAACTGTACACCTCTGTAGAGTGTTAAGAACTATTCGAATAGCCATATCCACGGTCATGGACATTCTTAGCAAAGCCACTCAAAGTTAGACTTTGATTTTGTTTTCAAAAGACTTTATCAAATGATTTAGCCAAATGGGAAATTGGGCAGGTAGCCATGTGATAGGAGGGTATCCTTCACCACTCTTGTGGGAATGTTATCTGATTATAACACTGAGAATTTAGAAAATAAATTTTAGTTATAGAATATCTTCCTTAAAACTTAGTACAAGTATTTAAAGAAAACATCGCTTTATGCAAAATAAACCCTATAAGCCATCATTTGTTATACCCTCATGCATTATAATCTGCTATTGGGTGTAACTTGCAGAGTACATTCATTTGTACTCACCTTGCATAATAAAATATTGATCAGAGGAAAAGGACATCGCAACTGCTGAAGATCTCGACGACTAGACCACTACCCCAATCGATTGCATGTGGCAGATTAGCTGGGCTCTACTACTTTTTCTTCGTCTTCCGCTGTGTTCAACATTGTTGGCTCGTAAGCCTTTCTGGTAATAAAACTCTTATTATTATTCAATAAATGTGTGATATGGATTGTTATCATTTTGTTTAACTGTGTACACTAGCTACTGATCATGGGACTAGTGTGGAATACACAGAGGATTTGGGAGTGTTAATCCCAGGTCCTCACAACCGCGCCGTCGCACCGCCGCCTCTCGGTCGCGCTTCGTTGTCGGCCGCCAAGACCTTGCCACGACCGCAATGCATCCGCCCCACATGGCCAGAGTTCCCCCATCGCGCCACCGGCCACCGTGACGCTCACGCTTGGAGCCTGCGCCGTCGAGCCACCGCCACTTTGGCTTGGCTGCTTGCGCCCTCATGGCCGCCTCGCCGCGCCGCTTTGCTCACTCATGCCACCGCCCCACCCACAACATCACTTCTACGGCATGTAGCCAAGAACCCCATGAACAATGGTAGGGGAAACCCTACCCGCTCCCCCTGCCTGCTCTTAAACGGTCGAGTGGGCTAGGGCGCCGATGGTGGACTAGGCGAAAGGCCAAATGGTAGTGGAAATCGACTCGGACCAAATGAAAAGGAAAAGAGAAAAAAATGAGAAAAGAAAACGAAAAAACCCGAATTTTGCAAAAAGGGCCATCAGAATTCTAAAAATTACAATAAAATTTTCAAGGATAAGGGAATTTTGCGAAAAACCCTCGAAAATTGGAAAATTACATAAAATTATCTCTCAGAACTGAAATTTCATGATTTAACCCCTGAAAATTGCAGAATTCGTCGAAAATCCTTTTTCCAGTAGAAAAGGGCCTCGGGAATTCATTTTTTGAATAAATTTTGGCATTTGAAGCATGTTTAACTTTGTTATTATTATTTATATGCAATTTATTTATTATATTTATTGTTTTGATTATCTGTGATTGTTTATATTGCTTTTAATCACTGAAAATAGCATTAAATCATGAAAAATGCATAGAAAAATACGGGAACATTATGAGAATCTTTGCAACCATTTTATGCAAATTACCAACAGTAATCTTATGAACTCTTTGCATGAATATGCAGATGACTGGCATTACGAATTGGGAGTTCGAAGAGCTGGCGCAGCATGGCCAGAATTACTTGACTTGGGCATCAGATGTCGAGATCGTACTTGGAGCCAAGAAGCTCCTACTACTATCGGGCTTGGCACATCAAAGGATGTCACTCCAACTACTGAGGAGAATGATCAAACACTTTATTTCCTCATACACCATCTCTGCCTAACGCTCAAGAATGAGTATATGGCGGAGAAGAACGCACTAGCTTTATGAACCGCACTTAAGAAGCAGTTCGAGAAGCTAAAGTACACCATCCTTCCTCGCGCAGAGCAGGAATGGAACCGACTACGTTTTGCAGACTACAAGACCGTGGGGGAGTACAATTTTACACTGCATAGAATTTGCACAAATCTTCAACGCTATGGTAAGGCAATCACGGATGAGGAGAAGATTGAGAAAACCCTCTCTACTTTTCACCCGAATACGGTGCAATCCGCACACAACTATCATCAAGATGGCTACAAGGAGTATGCCGAACTGATTGACATCATGCAAGTTGCAGAAGCTCAAGATGAGGTTCTAAGGAAGAACTACATCTCACAACCGCCTAGTAGCAAAGTTGGCCATGAAGTCAATGTTAGCAGCTACAAGGTAAGGAAGCCTCACTCAAAGGAAAGAGGTAAGAAGGGTGAGGTCATGGATTGCAAGACCAAGCAGTATGCTCAAGCCAAGAAGGGGCGAACAAAAGAAGCGCGATGAGAAGCCCTATGGCCAGTAGGACCAAAGTTGCTACAAATGTGGCACATGGAGGCATTGGTCACGTGTTTGTCGTGAGCCGCAACGTGTGATTGATGCTTTCAGGGCTAAGAAGAAGGGCAAAGGACAGCATGAGGCACACCTCGCTATTGTAGGCATAGAAGATCCACAGTCATTGGTTGCACCCATGGATGTGGACAGCCCAGCAGCGGCCCCCATCACACCTTCTTTGGACATCGTAGTGGCCACAGCTGTAGTTGCCGAAGAAGAGAAGATGGATATGGAGCAGATTCAGGCAGAAGTTTCTTCATACTTCACTGATTCGATCTAGTACACACATTGCACATAGATTTTTTTTAGTCATTTGCAGTTTATGGTTGTGATAGAACATTGAATTACTGAATAATGGTTGTAAGCTCTAGGAGGGCAAAGAATTACATTCTTATGATGAGTCCGGCAAGACTTTTTCCCGTATTAATAATAGCAAGTTATGTTATGTTTTGGAGTATTTGATTTATGTGTGGTTTGCTTCCTACCCCATATTAATAAATACTTTATATATCAAAACACGTGTAGCGCCCTATGGAGGAAGTGTGCTTAGCAGATAGCGGCACAACGAATACCATATTAAGAGAGACAAAAATTTTCCAGTCGATTAGCAAAAATGCTGGCAGTCTTACGACAATCATAGGTAGCGATACTTGTATAATAGGCTCGGGAAGAGCCACAATTATACTCCCAATTGGCACAACATTGGTCATTAAAAAAGCCTTGTTGTACCCAGAATCGACTAGAACTCTCTTAAGCTTTAAAGATATTCGCGCTAACAGTCTCCACGTAGAGACTGAAGAAGAGTATGGTAAAGAATACCTGCTCATTACAAAGCGTGAAGAAAATGGAAAAAGGGTATTAGAACGACTTTTTTCATATGAATCTAGGCTATAGTGCACTAATATTAAGGCACGTGCAGCCTATACTGTCCTGAAAGCCACTTTTAGAAGCTCTGAACTTTTCTGTCTTTGGCATGATAGATTAGGCCACCCCAGTCTTTGGATGATGAGAAATATAATTAACAATTCACAGGGACATAATTTCAATGTAAAGAATTTTCCGAATTAAGAAGATTTTGTGTGCCCAATATTTACCACCGGGAAATTAATTACTAGACCTTCTACTCTGAAAGTGAAGGATGAAACCCCTGCCTTTCTGGATCGTATCCAAGGAGACATTTGTGGTCCTATATAACCCCTGTCAGGGCTATTTAGGTACTTTATGGTGCTCATCGATGCTTCCTCGAAATGGTCGCATGTATGCTTATTGTCTACGAGAAACCATACTTTTGCAAAGCTGATCTCGTAGATAATTAAAATTAAGAATAATTTTCCTGATCATCATGTGAAGTCCATCAGAATGGATAACGCTGGAGAATTTACTTCAAAGGCATTTGATGATTATTGCATGGCAATGGGAATTACCGTTGAGCATTCAGTACCACATGTCCACACACAGAATGGACTAGCAGAGGCATTAATTAAAAGAATTAAGTTTATTGCCCGACCACTTTTGCAGAGTTGTAATTTACCAACTACATGTTGGGGACACGCAGTTCTGCACGTAGCAACTCTCATCAATTTTAGACCGTCGGTATATAACATCCATTCACCTATGCAACTAGCGCGAGGGTCAGCACAAAAAATCTCTCATCTCTGCGGGTTTGGTTGCAAGCTTTATGTACCTATACCATCACCGCAGCGAACTACAATGGGCTCTCTCCGAAAGTTTGGATATACGTTGGTTATGAGACAGCATCCATAATCAGGTATCTGGACCCTATGACTGGAGATTTGCATGCAGCCTGCTTCGCTGATAGCATATTTGATGAGGATAGTTTTCCGTCATTAGGGGGAGAAAATCAACCCCTTGATGAAAAATATTGGGAAATAACGTGGCACGCCATGGGAATCCATGCACATGATCCGCGCACTAGTGAAGCAAATAGAGAAGTCCAGAATATAATTGATTTGCAAGCATTAGCGAATCAACTGCCTGACCACTTTAGTGATTTGAAGAGCGTGACCAAGTCACATGTGCCTGCACGCAATGCACCGGAGAGGGATGAAATACCAAAGAAAATTGAAGGTATCCCTAATCCCGTCCATATGCCTTAGAATAAAAGGACGAGAACTCCGGCCCCTCGAATCCCAAGTAACCGGGGACGCCTAGTGAAAAAGGATAAGAAGGACTTATCATAGCCGATCACTGGAGTTCCCCAGAACCAGAAGGGGAGCCAATTGAGACATGGCACTAGTATAGAACCTTCAGTAAGAAGCATACCGCATTTGAATATTCCCACAGATGGAGGTATCAGCATGGATGTGTGCACACACATCAGAACTGAAAAACTAAAGGGACTTTCCCCGTAATTGGAAGCAGCGGTGAGCGAATAGAAGCATTAGAAGAATTGCCCCCATGAAGAAATAGCTATAGATTATATGACTACAGGAGAATCTATGAATAGAACAACAGCCAATGTCGATATTTATTTTGCAAAGAAAATTGACACAATCATTGATCTTGATCCAGAGCCTGCATCGCTCGCTGAATGTAAGAAAAGATCAGATTGGGAAGATTAGAAGAAGGCAATAGAAGAAGAATTATTATCTCTGAATAAAAGAGAGGTGTTTAGGCCTATAAGCCGCACGCCTCCCCGTGTGCACCCCGTAGGGCATAAGTGTGTATTTGTTCGAAAGAGAAATGAAGATAATGAAGTTGTAAGACATAAAGTAAGGCTTGTTGCACAAGGTTTCACTCAACGACCAATCAACCTACACTCAGAAAGTGTTAG
Source organism: Phyllostachys edulis (assembly GCA_036346405.1). NCBI lineage: Eukaryota > Viridiplantae > Streptophyta > Magnoliopsida > Poales > Poaceae > Phyllostachys > Phyllostachys edulis. The sequence continues at coordinate 68,693,654 of CM070558.1, read as the reverse complement.
AAAGGTTAGGCTTTAAAAGGCATACCCTTCGAAAGTGCCGATGGTCAAGAGATCCTTGCAGCAAGACAAGGACCCGTACGAACCTAAAAAAGAGGGGGAGGAAGTCCTGGTACCGGAATTCCTGTACTTGAGCACAGTTGGAGCACTCATGTATTTAGCAAACTGTACTAGACCAGACATTGTATTTGTCATAAACCTATTAGCAAGGTTAGTGCAGAACCTACCAAAAGGCATTGATAGAAAATAAAGGACATCTTCCGATACCTCCAAGGAAGCAAAGACCTTAGTCTATTCTACATAAAGAACCAAGACCTAACTCTGACTAGCTATGCAGATGCCGTGTACCTGTCAGACCCGCATACAGCCAAGTCGCAAATAGGCTATGTATTTCTATGTGGTGGAACTGCAATTTCATGGAAACCATCTAAGCAAAGTCTTGTATCAACTTCGACGAACCACTCAGAAATCATAGCATTGTACGAGGCCTCGTGAGAATGTTCTTGGCTTCGACGGATAATTCACCATATCCAGCAGTCATGTGGATTGAATACCGCGCAAACCCCCACTATTATCTATGAAGATAATGCAGCTTGTGTTGCACAAGTGCAGATGGGTTATGTGAAGAGTCCTCTCACAAAGCATATCAACCCTAAGTTCTTCTATGCTCATGAATTACAAAAGATGGACGAAATTAAAGTACTGCATGCTAAGTCATGTGAAAATCTTGCAGATATACTCACTAAGTCACTTCCAGCATCTAGCTTTGAAAGATGCATACGTGGAATTAGAATGATGAGACTTAGAGAAGTGCAAAATTCAGGAGGAGAATCTTCACGAACTCATTATTGAAGCTTGATCACGAAGATCGAGTACCCAAAGAATAAATTTTGGAGATTAAATGAAATTGGGTGGATTGTATTCTTTTTCGCTTGACGAGTTTTCCTGAAGTTTCCCGACTAAGGTTTTTAATGAGACAATTCATGTAGCATATCAGAACATGTTTCATGTACTCTTTCTCCAAATTTTTTCCACTGGGTTTTTATAGAGTTTTGACGAGACATAAACATAACGGATGAGTGCCCAAGGGGGAGTGTTAAGAAACCAGGCCCAGACCGGTAGTTCTGGCCCACGATGGCCTCCTCATCCATTCTGTAGCCTATATAAAGGAGGGGGGGACCCCAAACATTGTAATACCGTTTACAGAAGAGCAATAAAGAGAAACTAGAAGTCCTCTCATATCTCTGTGTTCAATCTACTATTATGTTCTTGTGTTCTTGCATTGTTCTTACGATTTTGAGTTCGCTACGAGGTAATCGCTCGGACTGAACTCGCCAACGACGGTTCCTCAACATCCTCTACGTGCAGCTAATTGGAAACATAAGGATACAAAACAAAGGACTTTTTCACTTCATAGTGTGTCACACGGGCACAAATGCAAGGGCAGGCATGTAGAAATGTCTGCTGTTAAAGATAGAGATATTCATGTTTAGTATATCCTGATTTGATTAGATTGTATCAATGTATTCCATGTATAAGCGAGCCTATGTATAGAATACATACATGTGCATATGTTGTATTCGGCGGTGAATCGCATTGGCATGTACACGGATTGTTCACCATCCGACAACAGAGAAAAATACATTGCCGAGCGCAGAGCTTTGGCTGTGCCGCATCAAATCAATCTTCTACCTTATTGTTCTTTTCACAACTGCAACTGCACGCAGTACGGCGCACACTAGTACACCAATTGGCCAAGGAAGAGGGAGGAGATAAGAGTCGGAAGGAAGCGGGTGGCTGCCGCCGAAAGCTACGGCAATGCAGCATGGAGTTTTCTGAATTCTGATCCGCTGTTTGTGGCTGGGTGGCTGCAGTTCAGTGCAGCGGTCCATGCAGCATTGCAACTCGACAGAATTACACGTCTCCTGCCTGTGATTGGTGAAGGCTCTCAGGGATCCCTCCATTAGATCACAGTGCATTTACACTGTTCTACTGCGGGCATCGTCGCCACATGGGTGGATATGCAACAAGAGCTAGCAGCGCTTGATTGATTCCGGTACTGTTCCTATCTCAACATCTCCTGGAACTGTCGAAGTGCCAACATGTTGTGTGATCATGAGATGCAGCATCATAGGGAGTCTTCCGCCTTGTAACAAAAAACCAACTCGATTTCTCTGGTAACCAATAGCGATGCTTGCATCTTGCAGCAAGACCTAGTGGCACCAATGCTGGATCGTTTTCCTTTCTTTTCTGATACTAGCAACCGATCTGAGTCTTGAAAGGAAGTGTCGGTACATCTGTGTGTTTGCTTCTGGCCGTGGAAGAGACGTGCACCCAGAGATGTTTTCTGGTGCAGGTAGCCGGATATTCCGTTATGTGCACAAACACTAGGAATCTAGGGTGACGATGCAACAGTGCTCGTTCTGCTCTTACCCTCTTTGGTCAATAATCGGTGACAGGTTGAAAATAACACCTGTCGGCTACCTCATCATCCTGAGCGATCTCGTATTACTGAACATGATTCACAATGGCCAATTCCCAAGCAACCTAAATCCTCGTACTGCCACACAGTACTGATAAACACACATTGCAGATTTCCTTTTCGAAGGGAGATACATCCAACAGGTCAGAGAAATATTACTACAGGGATTTAATTTAGCCCCTAAAAGGCTAAAACTGATACTAATGACGATTTTTTTAAAATAATATTTTTTAAAAAAAAATATTTACAAAACTGGATCATCGCCCCAAAAAATTACAAAAATAGGTCTCTGGCGACAGGCTCTTATCGCCAGTTGAATTGGCGACAAGAACCCTGAACAGTGGGGGGAATCTAGGAATTTTTAAATATAGCAAATAAACTCAAAAAATACAAAATTTTTTGTGGAGCATCCAGATAGAGTGTTCTTACTTGTGTAATTTTTCATAATTTTATCCATTCTGAATTTGCCTCCAAAATTCATTTAAGTATACTATTTGTAGAATTTGTAAATATATAAAGTGAGGTCCAAACATTATGAATTTTTTTGTGAACACTCCTTGCATAGTTTAATTGTTTTTTTAATTTTTCTAGAATTTTATATATTCTGAAATTATCTCAAAAATTAAGGGCTTACACTATCAAGTACACTGTATCGGAAACCTAAATTCAGAATTTTCGAGACAATTCCAGTACATATAAAATTCTGAAAAAATTACAAAAATAATTAAACTATGTAAGGAGCGTTCACAAAATATTTCATAATTTTTAGACCTCATTTTGTAAATTTACAAATTCTACAAATAGTATATTTAAATGAATTTTGGAGACAAATTAAGAACGGATAAAATTATGAAAAAATTACACAAGCAAGAACACTCTATCTGGATGCTCCACAAAAAAATTTGAAATGTTTTAAGTTTATTTGTTATATTTAAAAATTCTTAGATTCTTGTCGCCAGTTGAACTGGCGACAGAAACCTGCCCCCACTGTTCAGAGTTCCTATCGCCAGTTCAACTGGCATTAGAAACCTAATTTTGTAATTTTTGGGGGTGATGATATAGTTTTGTAAATATTTTTTAAAAATATTATTTCCAAAAAAATCTACCAATGAGAGTACTAGTCTCGGCTGGCCGGCTGGGATGTGGATGTTATTTTGTTGGGTTGGCCATCTCTGCTGAACTTTATGAATTAGTAGTGTAATGATGGTGGTTACTGTAGAACGGAAGAAGAAACAAAAGCAGGCGGTCCCGTCCGAGGCGAAAGGCACTTGGGGCCTTATCTTTTTCGCTATCTTGTACTAGTGCCCGAATGGACAAGCCTTCTCGCAGTAGCCGTGCATAGTTGACTGTATATATCAATCAGTTTATCTAAAAGCTTAAGCTAATAAAAAAAATTAACTTACACTTCAACACAAACTACATAAAAAAAAGCAGAATTGCTCCCCTAGGGGATTTGAGCTCCACGACGGCCTCTTGCATGGGTCACCAGGTCGGCGAACGTGTTCAGTGTTCTTGAAGATCCAAGGAAGCTCAGAAACAACGATGTAACAGCGTGCCAATTCTTTTCAAAAACGACCGACGTAGTAGCCCTTTGCACGGTGGCAAGGATTGCTCCGTGGAACCTTGAACAGAGGGCGTCCGGCTCAGTAGCCCTTGTCCTCTTCCACGGCGCCGGCGGAGCCACCGGGGTCGAACTGACATGCAAAATAAGTGCTTGCTTCCGTGGAAGATGATTTGTGCACGCAGAGATGCTGTCAGGTGCTGGCAGCCGGATATTCCGTTGTCAGGAATCTAGGGTGACGATGCAGCAGTGCTCGTTCTGTTCTTACCCTCTTTGATCAATAATCGGTGACAGGTCGAAAAATGATAACTGTCGGTCACCTCGTCATCCTGAGCGATCTCTCACTGAACGTGATTCACAATGGCAAATTCCCAAGCAGCCAAAACCCTCTTACTGCCCATACAGTACTGAGAAACACACATCGAAGATTTCCTATTCGACGGGAGATACATCTAACAGGTCAGAGAATTATTACTACAAAGATTTAATGTAACCTCAAAAATGGAAAATTTGGTATCAGAACAGTACTAGTATCCGGGATGCAGATGTTATTTAGGAATGACTAACGTCCGGACGTATGATAGGAGCTTTCTCATTGTACGCTCCTCTCCATCATTCGATCTGGGCTAGCGTCGGATGGTGCTTTGGCCCATCGTCCATTGCCCGATCCCCCATATTAGGCACAACAAAAATTGACCCCCTCGCCAAAAAAAAAGAGCACCGCACGCAACAACATAATACATCGCTGCAACAGGACGCTAGAAAGCACTGTTTTTCTTCCTCAATTATGTGCATCAAACCAACACCCGAGCGCATAACTTATGAAATATTTTGATTTTATTTATGGAGCAATCAACAACAATAGTTTCAACATTTAAAACTAACTTATGAAGCATTTTGATTTCATATGTGCAACAATCAACAACAATAGTTGCAACATCGAGAAATTCTTGAGGAAAAATACCATTTCAAGAAACTATTGTAACAATTGCAGAGTATTGTCGACGACCGAATCGCCGATCTTACGAAATAAATAGAGGAAAATGACAAAGAGTTCTTAGGGGAGAATGGAATTGCTCTTTATTGCTATGAACTGGATTATTTACAAGGGGTGCCCCTGACAAGACAGTGGACTAATCCTAATTACACTAAGTGTGTTGCTTGTTACGCTATTGTCTTGTGTTGAATCCGACTTGAAACATGAATCTAATGTCGATTGTGATGCTTCAATCTGATGCATTTGTTCCTCTGTGCTCTATCTTTAAATAATTGTTGAAGGGATGACAGTTACCCCTGGACAAGACGTCTCTTGGAATCATCGCGTCTGGTCAGGGGGGGGGGATCAGTTACAGTCAGTGAAACAGTAACTGGTCATCGGTTAATGTCTATGAGACACTAAACCGTATAGTTGTTATTGTCAGTGTCTTAGAACCATGAAATATCGCGTGATATGGAGCAAATATGACATGTGTTCCATTCATCACACAGTAAGGAATATACTTGGAGTTAGATCTAAATGCCAGTTCATTACTTCTTCAAGCAGTCACATGGTCAGGCTTAAGGTGCAGGACCTCGCCCGACCAGGGTACCCATCATGTAACCTTTAGAGTCCTTACGACCACAAGGGTCGTTAGCCCTAGAGGTTATGACCATGAAGACATATAGTCTTTAATTATGTATTAAAGTAATACATAGATATTTTAATCCTTGTCAGCTAGCCCCCAAACTTTAAATGAATTGGTCGTGTGAACCCTCCCCCAATGAAAATCGTATCGGGCAGACCCTCATTTAATGTCGTGACAAACGAGGTAGTATGTGTTCACTTTAAAGTTGAGAAACTATCTAGGAAGCTGGAGAGTCTTGTGTCCGTTGGAAAAAAAGGTTTGTATCCATTGGACTTTGGGTAACTCCTCGATGCAGTTAAAAAAACCTGGCTATAAAATCCCCTTGCCGTGCTACCTAGAGGACTTTATGCTCTCAGATTTTCTTCAATCTCCTTTTCATCTTCTTACGAAGAATCTCCTCCGATCTCCTCTCATCTTCTCGCCCGAAACTTTCACCGACCTCCCTTCATCGTTTTGCTAAAAATCCAACTATATCGAACTTGATCACCAAGTGGTTGGTTTTCGATTTGAGCGAGAGGAAGCTCAAGGCTCTGGAGAAGATAGGGATGCTTTCAGATAGGAATCTAATTTCTTGGAGGTTTGCGGTCGAAGAGTATTTTCCTAGCTGTGAGGATGGAGAGATCCCTGTCTTTTTCGCATACATTGAGTGCGGGTTTAGGTTGCCATTGCACAAATTCCTCTCTCGAGTTCTCGAGTACTACAGAGTCGAATTGGTGAACCTAGATCTCAACTCCATCGCCAACATTAGCATATTTGTCTACCTATGCGAGGCGTACCTAGGATCCGACCAAACTTGAAGGTCTTCAAGTACGTCATTAAGATGGCGAGGTTGGGGAAGTCAGCAGTCGGACCTAGGGAATGCTCGCTGCGCCTCCACGATGGGAGGGCTGACAAGTACATCCGAATGTACTCGAAGTCTTCATGGTTGTCATGTAAAAAGAGCTGGTTCTATTTGACGGTCACGAAGGATGACGACGTCTACTTCGTTGGTAAGGCGGTGAGCGAAAATCCGAACTGGCGGTCGACCACGACGAAGGAGGGAATGGTCGGATGATGGATTGACGCCATCCAAGACCTAAGCGCCAAGAGCTTGACCTCTTGACATGTGGTGAGGGACTTCTCCATGCGACGAATCAGTCCTCTAAGGCTCCGATCGCTTTCCCTGCTACGGCACATTGGTTGTGACGAAGGGACCAAAGATTCCAGGGAAGGTAAGTACTCTTGAAAAATCCCGACCAGTATGATTTATTTAGTTGATTATTTTGTAACCTTGGAATCTCTTTATTCTTGTGAAGCCCTTTCCCCTGATGAAATAAGAGAGCATATCAGAATGATCTGAACCAGGGAGCCTAATGTCAAGGCTGCATTCCCTGGTATTTTGGCTGTTGTCACTGAGAAAGAGAGACTCAAGGTAAATAACAACTTTTTCTCCATCGTGTATGTATTCTCTGATCAGATTTTGACTCTACTCTAATATGCAGGCGGTCAGGCTAAGGATGAAAGAGTCCGATGGGGACTCTTCACCAATTATTGCTGTGACCGATTCTTGCTCGACGACCACACATGATGATGGTCTCCTGGAGGTAAAAAGAGCATTTGAAAAAATGAGTATATATTCGAGATGGTAAATTTCATCACCTAATTGAATTTAACTCATAATTCAAGTGGAAAAGGAGAACCCGCAGCCTGAAGGTACGAAGGCCGAAGGCCCCGGAGTGATCACTTACAACCAGACAGTTGTTCCCAAAACAACTGTTTTGGAGGTCAACGAACACCGTCTCCGACTAGATGGTCAGGGACCTCGACTAGCTGGTCGAGGATATTTCTTCTGACCTCCTGCCGAAGGACGTGGGGGGTCTAACCAGTCCTACCAATTTGGAACCAGTAAAATTGGTTCAAAAGAAAAGGAAAGCAAGTGCCACATATTTTGCTCCAGCGCGTTTCAAGATCAAAACCAAGAAGACGACCAAGTATGTATACATGAAAGAGACTTATGAAAAAAAATACATACCTTTTGTGTCTTTGGTATTCTAAAACTTTGATTTTTTTTATTTCTTCTATTTTTATAGATTCTCTAGTGTTCTGGTTGCCTCCGACCAGAGCACCCCTCAGGAGAAAATTCCCGAGAAAAAGGAGGTCGAGCCAGCCCCTAAGCAGGTGGCAGCACCAGTGCGTGCTCAGGAACCTATGGTAGCTCCAACCCCGCCTATGGAGGTGGAGGTTCCTAAGGGGTTCTAGTAGGTTCCGACCACTACTAGGAAGTCTCTTTAGCCTAGCAACTTCTCTTATTGCCCTCGGTTTATCAATGATTAAGAACTCGATGAGGCTTGGGGGAGAATATCGGACCGTCAAGCAGAGATGAGTCCTGATACTATTTTCACTGAATATAACGATGTAGCGATCCAGATAAGCATCCACGACCACTTTTATAGCCTTTTCCCTAAAGTTTATCAAAAACTTAAAGAAGTTTACTATTTTTGTAGCACATGGTGGAGAATTTCGTTGTGATCGGAGGACTAGCCCAGGGAATAAAACTTTTGGAGAAGAAAAACTCCAAATTAGAAAGTAAGCACTTTCTTCTTAACTTCCCCTCTCCTTCTTTGCCTATATTGCTCCTCTCCTATTAATTAACTTCTCCACTTATCATATTTGATAGATTCAGAGAAAATTAAAGACGATGTTATGACTAAGGAAGCCAAAATAAGCAAGCTTGAAGGTGAATGCCAAGCCAAGAACCGGTTGATCGAATACTTGACGACCAGGCATAAGAAAGTCATTGAGACTTTCGAGAAGAAGAATCAAGGTAATCAGTCGTAAACATGACCATTGTACTATCTTTTCTAATTATATGTATTTATCCTTTGGTCTACTCGTGCAGAGCAAACTCAAGCATTAAAAAGAGCAGAAAAAGCTTTTGAATTTGAGCAAGACAAGGAGGTTGTTCTTGTGCAAAATCTTGAGGTGAAAGTCAAGGCTCTCAATAAGATGCTCTTCGACATGGGATCTGGATCAAGTCTACCTATTCTAAGAGATCCGGTGGAGAAGATAAATTACCTTGGCCAACAACTCGAAGATCTCCAAGGTTTTCTCAAGACTACTAGGAAGAACCATGCTTAGATAATGAAGGACATCGTTGCTAACGGAGTCAGCCTTGCTTTGGCGAAGCTGAAAGCTTCCGACCCCTCCATTCACCTTCAAGTTATTGAAGAGGACTTCAACTGCTCGGGTGAAGAAACGACCAAGTTATTCGAGGAAGTAATGCCTCTCGGAAATAAGGTCGCAAAGGAAATAGAGGTTGGGTCTCCATCTTGCAGCGACCAGTCTGGTGGCTCCGAATAGTAGATGATTATAATGTTAGAATTGTAAATGTAAAAACTTACCTTTTATCATCAATAAAGTCTTTGTTTATCCTTTCAACTTTGCTAAATACTCATATATTTCTGAGCCCCCGATTGCTTGTGTTAGTAGAAGAACTTACTAAAGAAGCAGTAGACCAAGGAAAAGAGCAAAAAAAGCTACGACCATAGTACAAGGTATGTACTGATTATGTTGTAAAAAAGATCTAATTAATACTAGGAAATCAACTTGGTCGGAACCAGCGCATGATTTCGAATAGCTTTAGATCTATTTCCATAATAAAAAATAGTGTATAGTACATTTTGTGGTTAGGAAGATGTTGTAAGACTTGTATTGATGAAAAGAAACCATGCAAAGATGTATGCGTAAACGATAAGTGTTCTTATTTATATAGTATCCAAACTGGTTATGTAGATTGCTAAGAACTGAAGACATGAGAAACACTTCGCGAAACGAGAGTAGAACAGAATGTTGAAATGAAGAAAGTTAGTCTTCGAAGTCGTAAGCGTGTAAGTAACTATATAAAGTTGTTTGCGTTATGCTCCTTTACTTGTTTGTTTTTTTTTAAGAAAAGAGTGTATGGTCGTGCGTGAGAACCATAGCTATGATGATCACGACTAGGACCCTTATGGCTCGTGAAGACTATGTCAAGGCCAGAAAACTAAAAAAGAACCTTTTGGAAGGATATCGGAGAGAATTGGGTCTTCTCAACCAATTAAACAACAATAGTATGTGACCAGATTATGGATAACATATAAATAAGATCACTCATCGAAAAAAAGAATGAATCTTTATTGAAATTGACACAATGTAAAATACATTTATACAAAGAACTTACACAATTGATCAATGTTCCAAGAATTAGACAAAACACGTCTGTCTGACACGGCTAGTCGTACCGAACCTGATCTGGTGACTTCGACCATAGTGTATGGATATTCCCATTTAGGAGAAAGTTTATTGCGATTAGCCTGGCTCTGATTTTTCTAAGAACCAGATCACCTACAGCTAGGCTGCGAGGCTACACTTTACGACTGTGATACCCTCGCATGGCTTTTTTGCTAAACCGCCGATCGTATAAGGGCTTGGTTTCGTCGTTCTTCAAGGAAATTGATATGGTCGAGTCTTCGTTCTTCTTGATAGTTTTCGTTAAAACAATCAGTTCAAGCAGAGCCAATTTTCAATTTCGGAGGAAGCATGGCTTCAGCACCGTAAACCAGAAAAAATGATGTTTCACCAGTCGCACGATTGGTCGTGGTTCGAATGATCCATAATACAGAAGAAAGTTCTTAAACCCAAGCTCCTGACTGTTTTGTTAACTAGTCGAACACTCGGTGTTTCACTCTTTGCATTATTATACCATTAGCTCGCTTGACTGCTCCGTTGCTCTACAGATGAGCAACAGAAGTGAAATGTATCTTGATACCTAGATCTTCACATAATTCCTGAAAATTTCCGCTCGAGAACTGGATACTGTTATATGTGATTATACGACTGGGTATACCAAATCGTGTGATCAAATTTTTTGGAAGGAACCGCTTAGCGGCTTCAGTTGTTGTTTTAACAACTAGCTCGGCTTCTATCTATTTTGTGAACGTGTCATTCATGATGAAAATAAATTCGAAGCCCCTAGGTGCTCTTGGAAAAGGTCCCAGAATGTCTAGTCCCTAAGTTGCAAAAGGCCAAGAAAGAGGTATTGTTTGTAAAACTTGTGTCAGCTGATGTACTTTGTCGACTATGAAATTAACATTGTACGCACTTCATCACGATCTATTTTGCATCACGAAGGCCAATTGGCAATAGTATCCTTGCCTGAAGACTTTACCGATCAGTGTTCTGTAGGAATGATGTACTCCACAGACTCCTCTATGAATGTCGGTTAGCAACTTAATGCCATCCATTTTAGATATGCATCTCATCAACACTCCGTGAGATCCTTGTTTATAAAGGGTACTTTCGATTAGAGTGTATGATTTGGCTTTTCGAGCTATACGATCAGCATCTACATTATCTTCAGGAATAATGTCATGCTGAAGATAATTATAGATCGATGTCATCTAATTGCTAATGGGGTCAATTTGCACGACCTCCAGAGGAGCATCTAAGTCCTCGGAAGGCTCGACTACCGAGGGTGAATCGAGTTGCTCGAGGAAAACTCTAGGCAGGATAGGTGGCCTAGTGGAGGCCATCCACGCCGACAGGTCTGCCAGAAATTTTTCTTTCTAGGAATATGTTGGATCTGGAAACCGAAGAAGTGCCTTTCGAATTTCTGTACTTCCGCCAAATAAGATGACATCTTGGTACTTAAGCATTGATACTCTTTCCCGACTTGATTCGCTACTAGTTGAGAATCGTCTTTCACTAGTAATTTGTGAATCCTAAGCGCTCTGGCTGCTCGGAGTCCTGCCAGCAAACCTTCGTATTCTGTCACATTGTTTGTAGCAGAAAAGTTTAACTAAATGGTGTATTTAATGTGTTCTCCAGTAGGAGATATCAAGACAACTCCAGCCCCGAGCCTTTGAGCATTAAGGAACCGTCAAAGTACATTATCCACTCATCGTGGTGTTCGTACTCGGGCCCTTGGGCGGGTTGAAGGTTCATCCATTCGGCAATGAATTCTGCTAAAGTCTGGGACTTGATTGTTGTTCGTGAGATGAAATGGAGGCCGGACGCCCCAAGCTCGACCGCCCATTTTGCTATTCGTCCTGATGATTCTCTGTTTCCGAGAACTTGACCAAGAAGATACTCTGTTGGTACGACCACTTTGTGGGCCTGAAAGTAATGCCTTAGTTTCCTTGAAATCATAAGGAGACCATATAGCAACTTTTGTACATGTGGATATCGTTTCTTTGGTCCATGTAAGACTTCGCCTACATAGTATAATGGCCGTTGGATGTTGTCACGCTCAATGACCAGTATAGCACTGACCGCTTGTGATGTTGCAGCCACGTATATCAACAATATTTCTTTCAATCTTGGAGATACTAAGATCGGGCCACTCGTAAGGTACTTCTTAAGCTCTTCAAAGGCATCATTTGCCTCTTTAGTCCACTTGAAACTTCTATATTTTCAAAGAAGTTTGAAGAAAGGTAATCATTTTTCTCCTAACTGCGCTATGAAATGATTTAGCGCTGCCATACAGCCGGTTAGTTTTGGACTTCTTTCTTTATGGTCAGAGGGAGCATCTGGTCAATGGCCGATATTTTTGCTAGGTTTGCTTCAATCCCTCTAGACGAAACTAGAAACCCAAGAAGCTTTTCAGAAGAAACTCTGAACACACACTTCTCTGGATTTAACTTAAGGTTATGCCTTCTTAAGTTATTGAAAGTCTCATATAGGTAGGAAATATGGTCGGCAGCATTGATGTTTTTCACAACCAAGTCATCAACATTGGCTTTTAGATTTCGATCTATTTGAGGATTAAAGGTTTTTTGCATTAACCTTTGAAAAGTTGCACCAGCGTTTTTTAGACCAAATGACATCTTAACGTAGCAGTAAGTGCCATATGGTGTGATGAAGGAAGCTTTCTCTTCATCATCTTTACTCATATTAATCTGATGATACCCTGAATACGCATCCAAAAAACTGAACAACTCACACCCGGAAGTAGAGTCTACAAATTGATCAATGTGTGGAAGGGAAAAGTCATCATTCGAACAAACTTTATTAAGATCTGTAAAGTTAATACATATTCGTCATTTCCCATTGCTTTTTCTAGCCATTACAAGGTTGACGAACAACTCTGGGTGGTCGACTTCACGAACAAATCCAGCCTGAAGAAACTTATCGATCTCTGACTAGATTGCCTCCTTCCGATTAGGTGCGAAGCGCCTTAGCTTCTGCTTGACCGATTTCTTGTCAGGCTAGAGAGCTAGCCTGTGCTCGATCACCTCCTTGGGGACTCCGGGCATGCCGGACGCCTGTCACGCGAATACGTCCAGGTTTGCTCGAAGGAAGGAGACAAGCGACTCTTCCTATTTGGGGTTGAGTCCTGTCCCGACCAGTACCTTTTGGATAGATGCGTTAGCGTTTTCTGACCCAGACGGTGTTTTGGAGCCTTCCGGAGGAGCGCCTTTACCGAGTGGTACCTCCTTGGTCTAGTCAGAAGACTTCGGCACCATCTTTGGCCTCGAGTGCTTGACCTGCATGGTAGACAGATTATTTTCCCTGGTCAGAAGTTCATCGACCAGTTCTAAGGATTTTCGATCACATGCATAGGCCATTTTTCGATCTTCGCAAACTGTATGACTCCTTTCGGTCCTGACATTTTTAAACTCTGATAATCGTAATGTGTGGCTATCAAGAATTTTGCCAACACCGGATGACCAATGATTCCATTGTATGCGGTTTCGAAATCCACCACATCAAATAGAATCTTTTCTGTTCAGAAGTTGTCAGGCCTTCCGAATGTAACCGGCAGGGACAGTTGCCCTATCGGTTTAGCGGTAGAACCAGGAACTATGCTATGGAAGGCATATTTCACAGGTTTTACCTTTGACCTAGGAATTTGCATTTCTTCCAATGCTCCCGTAAATAAAATGTTTAACGAGCTACCTCCATCTATCAAGACTCGATTAACTTTGCAATTATTAATTGTAGGTTCAACAATGATAAGGAACCTACCTGGTCGAGTCGACGGGATGGACAGTCTTCTTTGCTGAAGAAGATAACCGTTTCCAACCACCTGGATGGCTTGACGGTGATTGGAGACTCGACAAGGTTCACCTCCTGCTCCATGGCCTTCAGATGGCGCCTTGATTCGTACGAGGAAGATCCGCCGAAGATTATATCCACAGTGTGTTGAGGCTTCTGGTATGCCATTTTTTCGTCGCCATCTTTGTCTTTCTTGGAGTTTGGTTCTCCGAATTTTGTTACGGAGGGGAATAGACCTTTACCTGAGTAGTAATCCTCCTGTTTCTTTTGCCAGGCTCGACAGGTGTGTAGATCATGCCCTACCACCTGGTGAAGTGGACACCACTTCTTGTTCTTCTTGTAGTCGTCAGTCGGAGCCTTCACCTTGTTCCGACCGAAAAAGTCTTTCTAGCCCTTGGTAAATTTTTCTGTAATCGCAAGCACTTCCTTGTTGTTGGGCTTGCGATTCTTCTTACCCTTGAGAGACTTCTTGATTTTCTTCTCTTGTTTCTCCAAGCCGGGTTGAGGGATTTTGTCTTTTCGATCAATAGCCTCGCACCATTCAACCGCTTCGCTAGTGACTGCATATTTGCTAGGACGGTCATACGTACCTTAGAAGTTTGCGATCGACAAATCGCAGAGCTGCTCCTAAGTATAGATAGATTCGACTGGTAGGTTAAGCAACCACGACCAAGCAGACACTTTAAGGATCGTGGGCAAGTAGTTTGCCATCACATTGTTGTTACCACCAGTAGCTTCGATGGCGGTAGTATACATTTGAAAAAATTCTAATGGGTTTAGAGTCCCATTGAACTTCTCTATGTTGGCTGGTCGGAACCTGTCCAGCCAACGAACAGCTTGGAGCCCTACCGAGAATGCTCGATGGTCCATAATGGAGTCATGGCGCCTTCTCTGAAAAGGAGCCGGATTATAATAGGTTGGGGACCGGTTCCTTAGATTTGCATGTCTAGCATCCAGCGTCCAAATCCGGTCATGGACATTAGTATAACGCCTGTGACCACCTGCCTGGTTTAGATGATGTCGAAGATCATCGGAACCAAGCGGTCATTCCTCTTGACGAGGAGGAGGAGTGGCTGCTGGGAAGAGCCCTCTTCCCTCGTGATTCCCTGGTCGGAATCTACGAGGGGGTATTGGTATCGATCAGTCCTCCGTCTGACCATGTTGTCCTCTGCTGAGAAAGGAGCACTGGGATGAAGTCATGGTGTGACTTTGCGAGTTCCTTTGCTCCTGGTACATTTCTGTACGCTGCATGGTTTGTTGGAGGATCTCCGACACCTGTCCTACAAGTTGAACATAACTTGGAGTCGCTGCTAGAGAAGGATCTGAGTTATTCAGAATGTCATGAACTCGTTGCAGGTTTTGTATTATCACCAAAGGTCTTGAAAGATTCCCGCCAGCAGAGGGCGTTCGATCAGTCGAATGTCTTTCCGACCTTCCGTCTTGCCCTGTTCGACCTGTTATGCGTTGCGAGGTAGAAACATGTGAATTAACTGACCGATGTCCATCAGTTCGTCTGCCTCCGGTAGTTGGTGCTTGAGCGCCCATACCATTTCCACCAACAAACGGTGGCGGGACAACCCGTGGAGGACTGTGCACGGCATCTTGATCGGTATCTCCGATTGCGTTAACCTCATGACGCCAACAGCAATCCTCCGACGAGCTCTTATCGTAACTACGGGAGAGCCTTCCAGTGCCTCTGCAAGGAGCATCCACAATGGGGAGCAGTCGAAGATCACCGCCTCTGGTGGGCTTTGTGGTGGACTCAGCCTGATCCGATGGATTGCCAACCGTATGCTGAGTTTCACCATGCCCACTTGGTCTACGATCGGTGATAACTCCATTGACACCCTCACCAGATGTCGATTGGCCCCCGGAATACATAGGAGTCGTTGGTGAATACTGGTCGTCCATGACGATATCGAGAATACATGGACTCTCTGATTGTATCGTTGGGCTTCCATCGCCGTTCTTATCGGTCGGATGGACCGGGCTTGTGAAGGCGTTCGGACGTTCTGAGCTAGTCGGAGCGACCGGTTCCTCTGGGAGCGCCACGGATGGTGGCGGTGAACCCTTATCCATCCGGTCGATCTCGCTAGTCTTAGCGAATGGCGAGCCGGTAGAGGAGGAGGATGATGACATCCTGTTTTCCTCCATAGCGCGGATGCATGCGTCCATATCGAGGTTGGACTAGTCCACCAGGTTAAACCAGTTTTTCTCATCCCAAGTCCCTGCCATGTTCGCATGAGCGACGATGGAGTGAAGAAAAGTGAATGAGGAATGCTGAGTGAAGTAATCTTCAAGAACTAAATGCCTTCTTCCCCACAGACGACACCAGCTGTCGACGATCGAGCCGCCGATCTTACGAAATAAATAGAGAAAAATGGCAAAGAGTTCTTGAGAGAGAATGAGATTGATCTTTATTGCTATGGACTGGATTCTTTATAGGGAGTGCCCTTGACAAGGCAGTGGACTAATCCTAATTACACTGAGCGTGTTGCTTGCTACGCTATTGTCTTGTGTTGAATCAGACTTGAAACATGAATCTAATATCGATTGTGATGCTTCAATCAGACGCCTTTGTTCCTTTGTGCTCCATAGTTAAATAACTATCGAAGGGGTGACAGTTATCCCTGGAGAAGACATCTCTTGGAATCGTCGCGTCTGGTCGAGGGGTCAGTGAAATAGTAACTGATCGTCAGTTAATGTCTGTGAGACACTAAACCGTATAGTGGTTATTGTTAGTGTCTTAGGACCATGAAACGTCGCATGGTATGGAGCAAATATGACATGTGCTCCATTCATCACACGATAAGAAATATACTTGGAGTTAGATCCAAACGTCAGTTCGTTGCTTCTTCGAGCAGTCACCTGGTCGGGGTTAAGGCGCAGGACCTCGCCCGACTAGGGTACTTATCATGTAACCTCTGGAATGCTTACGACCACAGAGGTCGTTAGCCTTAAGGGTTACGATCATGAAGACATATGGTCTTTAATTATGTATTAAAGTAATACATAGAGATTTTAATCCTCATCAAGTATTGTTGGAGGAATAAATCATCCCACCTGCATTTGGGGCCTACTTTGCAGCAGACGCATGTGTAGGTCCAAGGAACGCTGTTATACTCACGAAAGACTGTAACACCCCTCACTTGTATTCTTAGAGTAGCCAACCCCAAGGGGTATTTTGGTCATTTGTACAGGCTGAGGAGCCTATAAATACCCCATGTATCCCTCTCATGTGGAGAGGAGGACTCTTGAGCAATACATACAAGCAAGTCACCAGGTGAGCCTTCGGGAGGGATCCTCGAACCCCCGTAGGCCGCCGACAGGAGTAGGGCGGTCCTCTCGGACCCCCGAACCTGTATAAATCCTCGTGTTCCGTTCGTTCTCGTGGGCGAAGGCGTGCTGACCATCGTCCGCCTCTTACTTGTGTTCGGTTTACACCGTCAACATTGGCGCCGACCGTGGGGGCGTAGCTAATCAGCGAAGGCTATGGCTCCTACCAAGAAGTACTCCAAGTCCACGAGGCCTCCTCTCGCTCGAGCATAGGGAGCCATGACGATCGTCCGTTCCAGAAGAAGCCCAAGGCATGGGTTATCTTCGAGATTGGAGCTATTCATCCCGGATGCATAACGTCCTGCGCATTCCCGGGCTGCCAGGCATCCCTACCTCCATTGCACCAGCTGACGCGGCGTCTGGCCCAAGGCAAGAGGCCCGAAATGTTGTTGAACCTCTAGGGCCATCCACCACTCCTGGGGGGCTCGACGCCGCTAATTGCAAAGCAATGGTGGAGGCAACCGCAAGGCAGGTGGTGGACTACATGATGGCCACGTATCGTACTCCCAGCGGCCCTCAGCACGTCTCCCGCTCCCAGCACCGCCCTCAGTTCAAGTGGCCCGACCCGGCGTGCGGGATTTTTCCTGGAGGAGGGCCAGGGACATCCTTAACCTCCTCCACTCGCCCACGCGCGGTGATGAGCGGGCTCCTTCATCGCCAATGCACTGCCAAACTCGGATGGGAGGAGCTCACCCTTTCCATTGCAATTCATCCTGTCGCCCACCTCCGAGGCTGAGTTCATACCCCGGGCCAGGCGCTCGCGACCTCCCCTCCAAGCTCCTCCACCTGGGCAAATGCGCCTGCACCCGGAGATGGTGAGTCAGCTCCCCCCAGTAAGTGTTGGGCTCCATCCTCAAGGTGCTACATGGCCGGGGGTGACTAGGGAGCCTGTGAGGCCAAAAGTTGCTCCCCCGGTGCCCCCTCCAGCACCTTCAGGCGGAAGGACCATTCCACCCGTCATGGCCCAAGTGCACTCATCAAGCCGTAAGGATTCACATCAAGGAGGCTGTGGCCAAGGCGATCAGAAGAGCATGTACTCTGCGGGCACTAGGCGTGTCCCGTGCCTGTCGGATCCGCTAGGGAGCGTGGTCACCACGGCCACGAAGAAGAGGATGCTGAATCACTAATCTCCCGGCCGGATCAAGTTGCAAGTCGGCGTGGGCGCTCCAACTCGCCAATGCGCTCGCACCATCGCCGCCACCGGTGGGCATCTAGCTCTTCCACTCAGAGAGCCCGCCATCGCCGCCGCCGCACCGCGATCACCATCACCTCACGCTGAAGGACAAGGGCATCCCCGAGACTGGGAACCCTCTCGCTCGAGACATCTTCAAAGCTCCGTTTCAACCAAAGTTCCGCCAGCCCAATCTCGGGCCTTACGATGGGGACTCTGACCCCATACAATTCCTAGAAGTATACTCCACGGCGATTCGGGCTGGGGGAGGTGGAGAAGTAGAGATGTGCAACTGCCTCCCACTGTTCCTCTCCGGAACGGCGCGCTCCTGGTTCTTCAACCAAAAGAAAGGCTCCATCTATTCTTGGGACCACCGAGGAAGAGTTCAAATAAATTTCCAAGAAGCTATAAGCGCCCATGCTCCCCAACCACTCTTTCTTGTTAAGCAAATGTATGGGTGAATCCACAAGAGAATTTCTTAAGCGCTTTTCTAAAGTGCGGTTGTGTGAGATGCCCTGACTCCACAGTCATCAATGCGTGCAAAGAAGGGCTGCTCCCGGGAGAACTCAATCGTGCGCTTGGGAGAGATCCCCCAAGGACGACCCATGAGCTCTTCGAGGTCGTGGAAAAATATGCCCGAGGAGAAGAAGACGACCTGGCTAAGAAGGGATTTCTTCCGCAGGACGAAAGCATCTCCTCCGGGAAGAAGTCAAAAAGCTCCCCTAGGAGGAAGGGCAATGACCGGAGGGATCACTCTGGCAGGGAACGTGACTCCAAGATTCTTGTCGTAACCGACACTCCTTCGCAGGAGCGCGAGAGCAACTCCACCAGAGGACCCAAGAAGGAATCGAGGCCAAAAGCCCACTGGAAGGGACGTCCTGACGAAGGCCGCAATGAAAGGAGGGGCAACCCAAATCAAGGAGACGGACGCTGGTGTGCCTACCATAAGATGTACGGGCATGATACGAATGAATGCCGTCGATGTCTTGCTGAAATAGCGGCTCCTCGAACACGCCCTGGGCAGACGAGCGCCGCCGCCACGCCCCACGGCTCTGAGGCGATGCCCCTTCAGTAATTCCACCACCCTGCACAGGCCTGGTGATCTACCCCTCGGCGCGCGCTTGCGATGTTGAGCATGAACTCCCTTTCCAAGCACCGCAAAGACGAGTAAATGTCATAATAGGGGGCTCGGCCTCCGGTCATGCATCAAAACGCCAACGGAAGGAGTACGCCCGAGAAATCAACGTCGTGGGGGTGGCTCCTCAAAGCGTCCCTTCCAAATGGGCAAGCATTTCTCTTAGCTTAACAGCTGATGATGCACAAGGCTTAAGGTTCCCTCATGATGACGCCCTCTTAGTAACTGCCACAATATCCAATTGCGAGATCCCCCGCATCCTTGTCGACGGAGGAAGCTCTGCAGATATACTCTACCTACGTGCGCTCAAGGAACTATGGGAGTCACGGGGGGGCTATCATCCTGGCATCCTACTGCCATCTGATCGCCCTCTCACCGGCTTCGTACCAGGAAAATCCATCCAACCCCTTGGGAGGATCGAACTCCTCATGACGTTCGGATCACAGGAGAATCACCGCACGGAAGCCGTCAGGTTCGATGTTGTTGACATCGAGTCCCCATTCAATGCCATCATGGGAAGGGCAACTCTCAACCGCTTTTGTGCAGCGGTACATCAAAACTACCTGTGCTTAAAGATACCAGGCCCTCGCGGCGTCATCTCCGTGAGGGGTGATCAAGACTTAGCTCGCCGTCTGTACCACAAAGCGGCAGCTAACTCCGGCGACATCAACTTTCTCGAACCCAAGGAGTCAAAGGAGGACATGCTCTCGCCTCTCTCACCAAGGCACACCAAGGATGTACCCCCTCCAGCGAGGTGCTCCCTTAAGCCTCGTTCGGAGGGGGACCTGCAGGAAGTACGACTCTTCGACCAGGGTGACCCGCGGTCTCTTAGAATCGGGGTCGTTATCCCAGGAAGGATGGAGAAGGAGCTAATGGAGTTCTTAAAGTCCAACACTGGCATATTCGCTTGGACACCGTCAAACATGACACTCCTTTTGGACGTTCATGGGGGCCTCTGCACCTCTCATATCGCGCCAAGGGAAATCACAGCAAAAACACTTCGCCAAGGCTTCTATCGGCTCACAATGGTGCAGGATGCCCTCGGCATGCTCAGGAAGCGCGAGGGATGCCAAAAGATGGCAGCCAATCGCATCGATCATGCTAATCCCCTACGCACCATACCAATCACCTGGCCTTTTGCCCGGTGGGGAATGGACCTGCTCGGGCCATCCCCACTGGGCAAGGGGGGCTACAAGCGTGTGGTAGCATCAGTGAATTACATCACCGAATGGGCAGAGGTGGAGCCCTTAGCCTCCATCACGCCTCGCACCATGATGAAATTCCTTTGGAAGAATATCGTCTGTCGTTTCAGTGTTCCTAGGGAACTCACGGTGGATAACGATACCAAATTCGACGCTCCAGCCTTCAGAGATTTCTGTAATTCCATCGGGACCACCCTTCGCTTTGATACGGTGGCTCGTCCAAAAACCAACGGGGCCGTGGGAAGAACCAATGGGCTAGTCCTGCAAGGAATACGTCACCACCTTGAAACAAGTGCACTCAAGCAGGGAACCCGTGTAGAGGAGCTCCTCGACATCCTATGGGGCTCGCCACGACCCTAGTCGCTCCATGGAACGACCCGTTCTCACTGTGTCTGGGTCAAGCTATCCTCCTGCCCCAGATCCGTCACCGCTCTCTCCAATCGAAATGCTCTCGGCACCACTACCGCCCAATTCGCTCAAAACGAGGACAACCGCAAGTGAGAGGCGGACTTTCTGAAGAAATCCGCAAGTTTTATGCTTAAGACTCTCATCAGATGCCCCCGTGGCACCTATCGAGATGTAAACACCATCTTACTTAATGCAATGAAGACGTGAAGTTCCTGCATGATCGCACCATTTATGCAATTATAACGTGGATCGAGGGTAGTCCCTTAACACGCTGCTGTTAAGGGGTTGACCTGTTTTGTGAATGTCTTCTCAATTTTGTGCTCATTGACGATTGAGAGGTTTGCTTTCTGACACGCGGCGATAAGATAGGCTGCTCCTAACACGCTGCTGTTAGGAAGCAGACCTGTCCTACAAGTCTCGCTTGCCTCACACAAGCTCTCGCTAACCCTTCCCCTGCGAAGGATGTCACCTCCGTGGTGCATAGGGTGTACGACCTCCACGGTCTCCCCTAGCAAAAGTCCATAGTGGCTTGGGCGTCCGTCGCCTCCACCATGGCGGCTCGTGTCCTACTGGCCCTAGGGCATGAGCGACCACCCTCGTGGTGCGTAGGGCGTACGACCTCCGCGGTCTCCCCTAACAAAAGTCCATGGTGGCTTGGGCGTCCGTCGCCTCCACCATGGCGGCTCGTGTCCTACTGGCCCTGGGGCATGAGCGACCACCCTCGTGGTGCGTAGGGCGTACGACCTCTACGGTCTCCCCTAGCAAAAGTCCATAATGGCTTGGGCGTCCGTCGCCTCCACCATGGCGGCTCGTGTCCTACTAGACCTAGGGCATGAGCGACAACTTTGGTCCAGTACCAAGTTGATGGATGTGCTGAGGACTCGTCCCCCTTAGACTCCAGGCCACGCGCCGAACGACCTCTGAGTCCCCGCACACCTAGCTTCATTGCTTCGCAAGGGTTAACCACTCTCATGCATTCCCGATCATAACAAAAAACCCACATACGGGGTAAAAGGTCTTCATTGCCCTCATAATTCGGTGCCTCACGACTTAGCCTCGTGGGCGCCACCGGTGTGTCAAGGGCACACGTCCAGGGTGCCCATGAGTTAGCCTCATGGGCACCTCCCAAGTCCACTGGGGCTACCACCTAGTGGCCATTCAATGCCCCACGACTTAGTCTCATGGGCCAGCAGATGTGCCCGTGACTTCTTGTCGGTACACGTCTAAGGTGCCCATAAGTTAGCCTCATGGGCACCTCCAAGTCCACCTGGGGCTACCATCCCTAGTGGCCATTCGGTGCCCCACGACTTAGTCTCGTGGGCGCCCCTCCGATGTGCCTATGATTTAGTGTTGTGGGCACACCTTCAAGATGCACATGAGTTAGCCTCATAGGCACCTCCAAGTCCACTGGGGGGCTACCATCCCTAGTGGCCATTCGGTGCCCCACGACTTAGTCTCGTGGGCGCCCTCCGATGTGCCTATGATTTAGTGTTGTGGGCACACCTTCAAGATGCACATGAGTTAGCCTCATAGGTGCCTCTAAGTCCACTGGGGCTACCACCCCTATGGGCCATTCGGTGCCCCACGACTTAGTCTCGTGGCCACCCCTTTGATATGTCCATGACTCGCCTCATTGGCACTCGAATCATGTACCGTCGACTTGGCTCGAATATTGATCAAGGACCATCATGCTCGCATAAGGCTATCACCTCGAAGGCTATCCCTCGGCAGGGGTGGCTCTGCGTCCATGACTTCATCTACACAAGCTTAGCGTTGATCGCGCCCGCCTAGAAGGTCAGTGCTTGATGGGCGGCCTCCGTCCATGACCGCCTACACAGGCTTCGTTCGGACGCATCCCCTGCCCTGAGGGTTGTGCCCCGATGGGGTGCCTCAGCATTCAGTACTCCGTCTTCAGGGATGGAGCAACAAAAACCACCCCACACGAAGGACCAATGAGAAGCGGCAATTTGGTACCTGACTTTGCGTGGAGCACTCACCCGATATGGAGTACAAAATAAGCATAAGTCTTTGGGCACCCACGTGCCCACCAAGCCAAAATTGGCTAAGTCGCAGGTGCCCTTGCGCATATTCCTCAGCTCTCGTGCCTCGCGCTGCACCGAGTCAGAATTTGGCAAAATATTGGGCGTCTGCATTCCCGTCGAGCTGGAATTTGGCCAAGTCTTTCGCCAAGCATATTCGTCAACGAGATAGCCTCAAGGCACCTTCGCGGTCACGTTCGAATGACCTTCGCGGTAGCTTCGTGCAGTCGTCTCGCCTCCGTCGGCCTCAGGCCGCCTCGCCGAGGCCCGAGCTCCGGCTTAGGGCACCTTCACGGTCATGTCCAAATGACCTTTGCGATGACTTCGTGCAGCCGCCGAGGGCCGCCGCCGTGCCTTCATCAACATCGGGCCACCTCACCTCCGCCCGAGCCCCGGCCTCGGGGCACTTGCGCGCCAGCCCCTACGGACAACTCGGACTTGGGAAAATCAGCTCTTGATACTGGGCCAGTGATTGAGCAAGTGTTTGTCCCCAAGGGTCCGTGTTCAAAGGCTAATTTTGAGCGTCAGATGTACATCCTACAGAGGCTCTCGATCATGTCCATACGAGAGGCTTTGGGTGATCAGCGTGGAGGACCAAAGGATATCTACATATGCTCTCTATCTTCAAGGGTCATGGCCAACTACATGGCGTACCTCTTGTTCAATCAACTTGGAGAAGCCGATGGTCGGCACTGTATGTGTGCTCAGAGACACCTCTGTGAACTCAAGGGCATGCTCATGGAGAAGCCACAACCGGACGAGACAGAGAGAGAGAGCTGACACAGAAGATACTCATGGAGAGGCCCTCGCGGTGGCCTCACGGCGTTAGGCCCTCGCGCCCGCGGTACCCTCGCTTCTCGTGACGATCTCGTGGCGACCACAGACCCGCGGTGCCCTCGCCCCTCGCGATGGTCTCGGGGCGGCCTTGCGCCCGCGGTACCCTCGCCCCTCACGACAGCCTCGCCCTCGTGGTGCCCTCGCCCCTCGCGATGATCTCGTGGCAGCCTCGCGCCCCCGATGCATGCGCACGCCCTCGCGTGCTCTCTCATGCCCGTGCCCTCGTGCTCGAGCCTTATTGTTTATCATCAACAAGCAAACACAGATACTTATGGGCACTTGGAAATTTCTCAACAAACAGTAGTTCAAATGTTCAAAGAAAGGAACCAATGCATGTCATAAGGGCAGTTCATCCCATTTCAGCAGAGACAAACTGGCAGGACTCTCAACATTGTAATCTCATCTGCCGGCACACCATGCCCCATCTGCATCTCCTGCAAGAGCCCGAACGCCACGGTGGCCTCACCGTTCCTCGCGTACCCCGTTCCCTCGGGGTCTCATGCCCTCAGGGCCTCGGGGCCTCAAGACCCTCGAGGCCTCGCACCCTCGTGTGCCCTCGTGCTATCGGAGCCTCGGGGCCTCGGGACCCTTGAAGCCTCATATCCTCAGGGCCTCGGGGCCTCGTGCCTTCATGCCCTCGGGACCCTCGAGGCCTCGCACCCTCGAGGCCTCGCGCCTTCACCCTCGGGGCCTCAAGACCTCGAGGCCTCGTGCCCTCGGGGCCTCGCGCCACGCCCTCGGGGCCTCGAGGCATCGAGGCCTCAAGCCCACGCCACGCGCCCTCGGGGCCTCGCGCCCTCATGGCGCCTTGTGCCTTCGTGCCTCGGGGCCTCGAGCCCTCGGGGCCTCGCCACGCCCACACACCCGCACGTGGCGCCACTGCTGCCAATGCCGCTGCTCTTAGCGCCCTGCAAACATTACACCTACAGTTTACATACACTTCCTATATGCTATGCCTCTGTCACTTGTATACCAATCACTATGTTGTGCACATGAGTACACATGTACCTGCACAAACCTCACAACAGGAATAAGTCCTGTCGCCAGAATGAATACTTTGCCTTAGTAGTTTGAGGAAAAATCCAGCTCTACAACAGCCAGCGTTAGCACCACCTGCCTTAGCATCGTTTCATCACCCTGCTGCTAAAGCAGGCATAAGCATCTTCAAGTTCGAGCCGCTCCAAAGAATGCAGCCCGCTGCAGCTGGTCGAGGCCGAGCACATCCACGATCGCCTCAAGTCGCCGTCGTCAGCGGGAGACGACGAGCACGACAAGGGCGCGCCGCGATGGGCCGCGCTCGGGAAGCTGCCCACCTTCGACCGCGTCCGCCAGGCCATCCTCCCACTAACGATGATCTCGGAGATGGCGCGGGGGATCACGATCTCGTCCTCCTCCGTCCACAAATACCCGAACAGGGGACCATGTCGCAACCGCCATGTCTTTGAAGCACACGGCGGCGCCAGGGTACCAAGGCGGGCGTGGAGGAGTTCTGAGCCGAGTGGGTCCGTAGGTGGCGGCGCTTCGGCGGGCAAATGGCGGCGGCAAAGCGGCGAACCGTGGCCGGGACCAAGCGACCGGCCGGGTCGGACCAGGACCTTTTCCCCGCCGCGTGGTTGAGTCTGGCGCGGCGCTTCAGCGGACCGGCGGCGCGGGCCTGGCAGAGCGGAACGGGCAGCGGCAGCGGCGGCCAGGATGTCGCGGCCGAGCAGCGGCGATCCGGCGACGGGCCGCGATCACGAACCTGTGCGAGCTGAACAAGCCGAGCAGCAGCGTCGTGGGCTGTCATGGTAAGGCGATGGAATCGCGGCGAGTCGGTGGCAGCAGCCATGGCAAAGCAAAAGCGAGGCCGGCGAGGCGGCAGGGCAGGCCGATCTCTGGAGCTTCCCCTGTGATTTTGGGTGAGAAGTGAGAGAGTTTGAGGAGAAGATGGAGATGCCAAGAAAGAGTAGAAGCACGGTGGAGTTGATGCAGGGCTATAAGGCAAAAGAAAGCTCGGTTCCTTTTCTTTTGCTTTATCCTGACAAAGAAGAAGATTAGGAAATGGCAGTCACCTTTACACGTATACTTGATCGGCACATTAAAAACCAAGCGCCCTATGTGCAACCAAATACAAGGCCAACCAGTAGTCCGTTCAAAGACCATCCAGAGAATCCAAGGTAGTCAAATAAGCGGATAAATGGCGGTAATCATTGAATGGAATCTAAGAACGATAATCTAATCGGGCATGGCGCTTTCGGAGCACATTTTCGGACACGAACAACGCTCAGATCCGACTGGACTTCTTCAAAAAATATCAACTTCTCCGCGAAAAGCGCAATTCCAAAACTACCCCTTTTGGCGTTCTTCCCGAAGCACCAAGGGGCAGGGGGGCTACTGTTGGAGGAATAAATCATCCCACCTGCATTTGGGGCCTACTTTGCAGCAGACGCATGTGTAGGTCCAAGGAACGCTGTTATACTCACGAAAGACTGTAACACCCCTCACTTGTATTCTTAGAGTAGCCAACCCCAAGGGGTATTTTGGTCATTTGTACAGGCTGAGGAGCCTATAAATACCCCATGTATCCCTCTCATGTGGAGAGGAGGACTCTTGAGCAATACATACAAGCAAGTCACCAGGTGAGCCTTCGGGAGGGATCCTCGAACCCCGTGGGTCAGCCGACAGAGTAAGGCGGTCCTCTGACCCCGAACCTCAGATAAATCCTCGTGTTCCGTTCGTTCTCGTGGGCGAAGGCCCGTGCTGACCATCGTCCGCCCTCTTACTTGTGTTCGGTTTTACACCGTCAACAAGTATCATCCCAGGATCTAAAACCACCCATTGCACAAAAAACCTTATAGCTGAAACAAACATCCAACTCACCAGTCTTGGCCTTGACGGTGGCAGCGACGCGCTCAGAAGCCATCGTCTGCACAAGGCGATGCACCACAATATCGCACGTGCATCGTGGTATTTGTGGCAGATACATGAGGGGCAGTAGTAGAGTAGATGGTGCCCTCGAGGAGCCACGGGATGGCTGCCCTCGTGCGACACGACTGGGACATCCTTCGCCATGGTGGGGAGACATCTATAGAGTGGAGTAGAGGGAGAGAGGGGAAGACAGAGATGGGATGAGAGAGTAGTGCGTGTGGGATCCCCCTTCCTCTCTTTGGGTTACCTCACATCAAGGGGTTTACTCTGCTTTGATTTTTCCCTGGCTTTTGAGAACAAGAGCAGCTGCTAGATTTGGGGGAAGAGAGCCAAGCATGAGTGGGAATATGGAATCAGGGGAAGGGAAGCAGCAAAGGAGTGGGCCCCTGCCTACTGTGCAACTCAAAGGGAAGCGTCTGATGCAGAGCACTTGTTTTGGACATATGACGCGTAGCGTTATCAATGTTATTTTGTTAGGCTTTTCTAAAGTCTGAACTAGCGTAGTGATGGTGGTGACTGTAGTCACGTTTGGTGTTGCTCCATAAGTTGCTTGCCTTATTGGTGCATGTGATGTTTAGGTAGGATTTTCGGGTTTAGGGCTTCTTCTTTGATGTTGTTGCCTCCCCTCTTAAAACATGTGTTGGTGTATGTTGTGTCTTCATTTTGGGGTCGGTGTTTATATTCTCTTCTTTTTTATGGAATGGACCCTTGGTTAGAAAAAATGGGAAATTAGGTCAGTAACATCGCAGAAAATTGAAATTAGAGAAATGACATCCTAATAGAACTTGACTACTAAATAATATCGAAAAGGCTAAGAAATCTGGAAAACAACACTATAAGGAAACATTCCATCACAAATTTTCCAAATAGACACTATAGCCCCCCCCCTTCTCCCCTAACTCCGACGTTTCCTCCTACAGTCTCTCTCTTCGGCAAGTCAACCCAAGTCCCACCGCGTTTCATCCGACAAATACCACCATCGCCACGAAGCTCACCAAGTCTTGCCATGGCGCCATGGAGACCAATGCAGGCGCTTTGGAGACCAGCAGGGGCATCGCTCTGCTGCGACGACTGCATCGACCTCCTGCCGGACCTCATCCGCGCACTTAAGGCTCTCCACCTACGTGCGCTCAAGGCCGAGATCACCACCCTTGGCGGTCACGTCAAGAACATGCTCGTCGTCATCGTAGACGACAACATCATGTGTATGGGGACGGACGAGGACGATCAGCAGGAGAAGAGAGAGGTGGTGGAAGGAAGAGTCA
Organism: Phyllostachys edulis; assembly: GCA_036346405.1. Classification (NCBI taxonomy): domain Eukaryota; kingdom Viridiplantae; phylum Streptophyta; class Magnoliopsida; order Poales; family Poaceae; genus Phyllostachys; species Phyllostachys edulis. Next base: position 68,665,679 of record CM070558.1, on the reverse strand, counting down.
AAAATGTGTCACTCTTCTCCAAGCACCGCGACCAGTAGGGTACAAAGTACAAACCACGCAACAAAGCAGGATTGCTCACCTCAGTGAAGCGCTCCGCGGCCGCCGCTTTGCATGGGCCACCGGCTTTAGAATATTTGATTCCACGAATTCTAAAATGTCAAGTAAAAAAGAATAAAAGAACATGAAACTGATAAGAACAGCGTTTAATCTTTGTGAAGCCTCGCCGTGCTCCGACTTTTCTTCGAGCACCGTGACAGGTAGGGTACAAAGTACAAACCACGCAACAAAGCGAGGGATTACACACCGCGATCGCCGCTTTGCATGGGCCACCGGCTCGGCAAGTTGTCTAAATGGATGGGCTCTTTCTCGAACGGCCCAATAGGCTAGGCTTTGATTCTGCCGCCCCTCCGCCTCATTAAACCTCCCGGGCTCAAGTGATACTCATCGTGACATTGCTTCCCGGCCCGGAAGAGAACTGGAGTACACAACAATTGTCACGTTATCCTCTCTCTATATATAAAAAGAAGTGTTTGGCGAATCTATGATCAAAATTTAAGAGATACTCTCACCTGCTTATGGCTTGCCGAACGCTAAGTTATCGGCCAGCGGTAATATGTCTGAGCGCGACTGGACTAGAGGTATAGCGTGAGCCGTTGTCGTTAGTCGTTAGGCCCCTCAGATCCTCCCCTCCCTGTGTTCGCATACTGCGAAGCCCATAACGTTTTTTGTTGATTTGTTCTACGACATGAATGATAAACCGTTCACGAAAAGTTAAGTGTCACAAGAAAGGTTCACAGTGGCAAGCGGCGACATGTGCACATACATGTTCTTGAAGAATACTAGTATAGTAGTATGTAGAAGCAGCTCAGAAACAACAATGTAAGCAGCCAAGTCTTTTCAACAGCGCATGGCCTTCGCGCGGCAAGGATTGCACGGCGGAACCTTCAACAGAGGGCGTCCGGCGTAGTAGGCCTTCTCCTCTTCCACGGTGCCGGCGGAGCCACCGGGTCGAACTGGCATGCCTGCAAATTTTAATATCTCATCACACCTTCATGAACCACGAGTCCACGGGACAAGGGGCGATAAAAGTTTCACAAGAAGCGGGTTCAGTTGCTGACCAAGCATGGTGATTTCGCTTCTGTGCACCGCGGTGGGATGCGGATGCGGGTGCTCTTGGCCGCCGGCCGGAAGGGGAACAGCGGCTGTGACAAGCAGAGCGACGGCGAGCGTGAGAAGCAGCACCCTGAGGGCCATTGCTGCCAGATGTCTTTGATCAGAATGATGCCGATACAACGCTTGGCCTTCTGATGATGGATGTGCTGCCTATGCTATATCTTCGAGCTCTTTTACCGCACAATTAATTTAATACAGTTCGTCCATTCTTTTTATCTAATTATTCAAATTAATTAAGATTTAATTATACTACATCTGGTAGTATGAGTAGTATAATCTGTAGAGGGGTAGAATTATAATTGTCCATATGGGAATCATGTGTCACAAAAGTAATATTTTGAACCCTAGTTAGAAAAATTCATAATACTCTCAATAAAATTATAAATACAAAGAAAAGTCTATTATGCCTTTAACAATTAATGGTCAGATTTAACTTACAGTACAAATAGAATGTACCGTAAAATTTTTCATTTCTTTTAGGTACCAAATCAGACGCCTTGATGAGAAAGTTTCGGACAGATATCTCGAGACTTGAGCAGATCGACTACTTGTGGAGTCCAGGAAGAAAAACACGATGAAAAACTTTTTCATGAGAGTAGAAATCGCTTGGCATGAGCCCGATGCTGCTTCTATATATGTTTTATGATGAATCAGGAAGGAATCTGTATCTCCAAGCAAAGTTAGCAGCCATACTACCAAACATGGGTATGTTCGGCAGGCCAAACTTCTTGCAATCAATAGTTCAATACTACCACCACAGCACGGTAATCTCCCTTCTTTAGGTTCAGTTGCCTGAATGCCCTTGATGAATTGCTAAGGCGTAACTGTTTACCCGATTCCGTTTCAACTCCAAAGTTTAATTATAATCTGTCAATCTCAGAGCAAGAATTTGCAGCATTTGCTTCCTTCGGTACGTCGCTAGATTCTACTAGAAATTTGGACTAACCAACAGAACAGTTGTAGCTGTAGAAAAGGGAAGATTACTATAACTGTAGTTCTCATGACTGACAAGACAATATAAAATTTAACTGATTGCTTTTTTATAAATTTAATTGTACACAGTGTACCATCAAGAATCACAGTATGTCAAGAACAACATCGGCACCCTCCGACTCCAGCACCGACGACCGGGGACGCCCCACCGCGGTACGTCGGCTCCAAGCGGCGTGGAAACGTGGGCTGGTGTAGCTAGCATGATGCATGTGGTGGCCATGGCCAGACGAGCGGCGCGACGAGGTTGGCTGGGGCAATGATAAAGAGGAGGAGGAAGAAGGCAGGAAAAGGAGGGGAGAGAGAAAGAGGAGAAGAGGAAGAAAGCGGAGCAATTTTGAAATATTTCATATTTTCTCTCTTCAAGATATAGAAAAGTAATATTTTAATCGCTGTAGTGTTCTCTGGTAAATTATCATAAAACTGTAGTGTATTTCAGCCATGGGTTTTTTTTGTGTCCCGCCATAAATTCGGAGTATCCTGTAGCCAATTTTGAAAAGAAAAAAAAAAGAGGAGAAGAAGAAACAAGCGTGGCTATATATTCCATCTGATCTTTGTTTTTCTCCCAAAGAAAAAAGCGGGCGATTCCTCCAGCTTTGTCAATTTTCACTTTCCCTCGATATTCCTTTTCACTTGAATGGGTCGCGTGCCTGCCTGCGCAAGATGAAACGAAACTGTCATGAGGAGCTTACGTAGAGATGGAGAAAGAGAGAAACAAAAGCATATGATACCAAACACTTATATAACAAGTAACAACCGAATGTATTCATGTAATCTTTGGCCAAATATAAGAAGGGAAAAGCTACGGCCAGGAGGAGTTTATTCCATATTCTAAGGCACCATATATATTAATGCTGAAGGAATATATACATGGTTTTAGTTTCTTGTTATGATCATCGATCGGTCATCTTTGTTGACAACTCACAACCGATGCTCAAGGAATCAGGCAGCTGTTTGGAACAGAACAGAACATATGCACAAACTGACACACGTACGCCTCACTTCAGCAGGGAAATACAGCCGGTATAGGTGCCACCGTATCACAAGGACCCTTTGCTAATTATCTTAGTAGTATTAAGTGATAATCCGTGGATTCCCTTACCAACTTAGAGAAGGTTTAATCGATCCACGTAACCGCAACATGCATAATCCAAGCAAAGTGTAGGCCTTTGAAAGAAGAGCGAAAATACTGCTAGCTCTGTGCCACACCTCCTTTTCCTTTGTATGTGCAAGCTCGTCAAGCTTTTTCAGGAAGCCCTACAGCATCTGACTGCCACTTATTTATTTGATGCGATTCATCATTCTTGTGACACATGTTGCCTTCACAGAATCACACTGTGTTCTGCACACTTTGCCTCTGTTTGAACTATCTGGAATCACAATTGTCCTCACAGAGGAGCTTTTCAGTAAATGAAATCTCTTCCTCTATAGCTTGATTGGAGACAAATGGCAGCGATAGCAGGTTGGCTTACCACACCAGGTCCAATACAAAATTTCAAAACGCTTAGAGAAACAATAGCATGCATGGTTAACTGGATTATCGCACAAAACAGAGACCGGAAGGCAGATTATAGAGATAGAACAACTCTATCCACTAGGTTAGAAAATAAAATATTGAGTATAGAGATGCTGCAGCTAAGCTTTTTCTTTGTCGCATGCCTGGGTCTTCAGAAGGATTACAAATGCTGATGCAATCATGTGATGCTCACAACGTATGCATCATAAGTACATAGCACTGTGGCCTGTGGGACATGGCCATGTGAAGGACACAGACCAAGGAGGAAGGAAGAAGAATATTTTGGTTCTATTACTATTATATTAGGTGTGGTAAGATTTCTTTTATTGCAAACTCTTGTTTTTTTTGTAGATATGATGAATCTTCTAGATCAAATAATAAGGAGGGCTTTTTAGAGATGTTGATATGGTATAAAAAGAAGGATAAAAATGCTGCAAAATTGTTCAATAATGCTCTTCGGAACCATTTAACGACTTCACCACAAATATAAAAGCAATTGTGCAAAGCTTGTACAGAAGAGACTATATATTGGGGATAAACAATTCGCCATCCTTGTTTATGAGTCTCGAGATGCATCTATCAAGGAGCAAATGGCTGTGATTTTAAGGTTGGTATGTGATGTTTGCAATTTTGGTTTGCCTTTTTATTAAAAAAAAAAACTGACCATATCAACTATGCTTCTTGTCCCATGTAGATATGCCAACAATCAAGGGCAGGTGATTGAGAGATTTTCTTGGGATTCAGCATGTTTCTGACAAGACATCATCTTCATTGAAGGTAGCCATAGATGCTATGTTTGCTAGTCATGGCTTATCTATCCATAGATTGCGAGGGCAAGGATATGATAGAGCATCAAACATGAGAGGAGAATTCTATGAGCTACAAAGACGGGTATTGGATGAAAATTCATATGCTTTTTATATAGATTGTTTTGCTCATCAATTGTAATTAGTGGTTATTTCCGTTGCTAAGTGTTGCTCTTCTGTCTTGGATTTCTTTAACTACACCACATTGATTGTCAACACTGTTAATGTTTCTTACAAGAGACACGATCAATTGGCCCAAGAACACCACGACAATCTTGTGAACAAAATGGAAACCGGTGAAATTTTTACAGGAAAAGGGAAAAACCAAGAAACTAATCTGGCAAGACCTGGGGATACTCAGTGGGGCTCACATCACAAAACATTATGTCATTTTATTCTCATGTGGGACGTGATCCTAGAGGTATTAGAGAATGTTTGTGATGATGCCACTAATGCAACACAAAAGACTATAGCTTCTGGTTTGTTAGAAAAAATGGAGAGCTTTGAATTTGTGCTTATATTACATCTTATGATCATAATATTGGGCAAAACTAATGATCTGTCACAATGCTTGCAAAAGAAAGATCATAACATTGTTCGTGTTGTAGGATTGGTTGGGACCACATTACAGAAAATTAATGACATAAAACAGCACGGTTGGGATGAGCTCTTTGAAGAGGTAAAGACATTTTGTCTCCAACATCGCATCATTGTGCCAAATATGTTGGATGTGATAACTGTTAGGGGCCGTTCGTGAGGTCGTGGCGGCCAATTGGTAACTTACTGCCATCATTTCAATCATGAAATATTTAATATGGTGCATGATCAGATTATTGTTGAGTTAAACAATTGATTTGCTGAAAGATCTACTCAGTTATTGAGATGCATTGCTTGTCTTGATCCAAAGAATTCTTTTTTCAACTTTAATGAAGATAAACTAGTTGAACTTGCTAAGATTTATGTCGCCGGCTTCTCCCAATATGATTGTGTACTTCTTAAGGACTAACTTGAGACATTTATTACTGATGTGAGAGCTGATTCGGATTTCTTAAGCTGTAATGACTTTGGTAATCTTGTTGTGAAGATGGTTCAGACAGATAGACACACAGTTTTTTCATTGGTATATCGACTTATTGAATTGGCCTTGATTTTGCCCGTTGCAACCGCAACAGTAGAAAGAGCTTTCTCAGCTATGAACATTATCAAGACCGAGTTGCGAAATAAGATGAGTAATGAATGGATGAATGATAGCATGATATGCTATATTGAACGAGATGTATTTGCAAGCATTAATGATAACAAGATTTTACAATGTTTTCAAAGTATGAGGTCGCGTAAGCAGAAACTACCTCGCGCTAGTAGTATGTTACATTCTCATTTCGCAATTTGCATTAAAAATAACGATGTGCTCTTGTGTCCCTAATTTACATATGCAATTTCATCTTTGCAGGTTCAGGTTCTTGTACTATCGTTGATGAAAATATGATGGACTCAAATAAACCAAATCTTTGTTAATTAAGCAGAAATTACCTCATGCTAGTGGTATGTTACATTCTCTTTTTCTTGCTATGTTTCATCTATTTTGTCGTATCGTTAAACATGGAATTCAAATTTCATTTCGATTGTGCATTTATGTTGTACTTTTGCTATGCCTCAGTATGGATAGTATTTGACATTAGTTATAGGCTTATAGCCCCTTAGTTTTGGACTAGATGCTTTGTGAAATCCTAGCTCTGCCACTGACCGTGGGACATGGCCATGTGAAAGACAAAGACATGCAGTTGCTCGTATAAACTGTTATGAATATTGTGTGCATATATTCAAGAGGCCCAATGGGCAATATATATAGGGAGTACAAGGGGGTTACCATATACAAATAAGGAAATACAAAAGGAGTCCTATTCTAACACCCCTCCCCCTCAAACACATGGTGGATCACACACACTGAGTTTGGAAAGAAAATACAAATGTTGTGCCCTAGTCTGTGGCTTCGTGAAGAAGTCGACAACTCAGAACTCGATGGCACAAATCAAAAGCAAGTACTCCCAACTGCACCTGTGAGCAAGTGTATGAAGCAACGACACCAATGTGCTTAGTGAGCTCATGCTTCACTGGGTCCTGGGAAATACCGATAGTACCTGTACTGTCAGACAAAAGAGTCGTAAGTCCCATTACAGACACTCCAAAATCTGCAAGTAGCCACCTCAACCAAGTAACCTCTGCTGTCACTGCTACCATAGCTCTCAACTCAGCCTCTGCACTCGAACGGGAAACTGCAATCTGCTTCTTAGTCTTCTAGGCAATTAGGGAGGAGCCAAGAAAAACACGGTAAGCAGAAAGAGAACGACGATAAGAAGGATCACTAGCCTAGGTCGCATCGGAGTACGCCTGAAGCTGTAGTGAGGTATAGCTAGGGAAAAACAAACGACGAAAGATAGTCCCACGCAAGTAGCGAAGAACACGAAGAAGGTGACTATAGTGAAGATGAGTAGGATGAGCCATGAACTGACTCAAAATATGAACAACACAAGCAATATCAGGGCGAGTGCTCACAAGATACACAAAACTCCCAACAAGATGGCGATATCGAGTAAGATCCTCAAGAAGATCACCATCAGTGGCACGAAGCTGTAGGGATAGCTCCATGGGAGTCTCAGCAGTGTGAGTGCCAGTCAAACCAGACCGATCAAGAAAATCCTGGACATACTTTTGCTGGGAGAGGTAGTAGCCCTCAGGCATGGAAGAGATCTCAATCCCAAGGAAGTACGTAAGAGAACCAAGATCAGTCATCAAAAACTGTTCGCTGAGATGCTTCTTCACATACGTGATGAATAAGGAATCATCACTAGTGATGAGCATATCATCAATATACAGAAGAAGCAATGTCCTACCCTGAGATGAGACATGAACAAAAAGAGCAGGATCGTGAGAACTGACAGTGAAACCGACAGCAATAATCACTGAGGTAAAACACGCAAACCAGGCACGAGGAGCCTATTTGAGACCATAAAGAACACGACAAAGATGACAGACGTGTCCATCGGGAACAAAATACTCAGGTGGTGGCTACATGTAGACCTCCTCATGTAAAACACCATTAAGAAATGTATTATTAACATCCAGCTGAGAGATAGACCACCGACGAACAGAAGCAACTGCAACAAGAGTGTGAATAGTAGTCATATGGGCAACAAGGGCAAAAGTCTCATCATAGTCACGACTGTACTCCTGCTGAAAGCCGCGAGCCACAAGACGAGCCTTGTAGCACTCAATAGTACCATCAGACCAGTCTTAATCTTGTACACCCACTTGCACGTGATCGGACGAGCATGCACATGTGTCAGTACAATATCCCAAGTCTTCGTACGTCGAAGATCATCAAGCTCCTTTGCCATAGAAAGCTACCACTCAGAATGAGGAGCAGCCCCACGATAAGAATTATGCTCAGTGACAGAGAGAGCATGAGCTATCGGAGCAAATCCAAGACGATCGGGAGGTTGAAGGGATGTCCGGTCACGAAGGACATAACGAGGAGCATCATCAGGAGGATCAAATGTAGGTGTCGGCAAGATACCAGAAGAGGACACAAGTGAAGGACAAGGATGCCTGGAGTAGTGAATATCAGATAAACGAGATGGTGGTGCTGCAGGAACAAGAGGCGGTGCTGGAACTACTGGAGACAGGCCAAAGAAAGACTGTGATAGTGGAGAAATGGGTGAAGAGTCAGAAAGAGATAACCATGAAATTGACTCAACGGTGGAAACAGGAGAAGGAGTCGAATCTCGATAGAAGAAAGGTCGAGATTCGTCAAAGACAACATCTCATGAAATTCTGATCCGTCGAGCAGAAGGATCCCAGCAGCGACAACCCTTATGCTCAGAACTATAACCAAGAAACACATACTCAACTGACTGGGTCGATAGTTTAGTGCGCTCACGAGGTTGCAGTAGAACAAAACAAGTACAACCAAAAACACGAAGGTAAGTGTACTAGGGGCTTGAGAGTAGAGATGCTCTATAGGGTTGACACCCTTAAGAGCAGTGGAAGGCTGCATATTGAAGCGATATGCAGCCGTAGAAACAGTCTTAGCCCAGAACTGTGGTGGAACGTGAGATGTAAGGAGAAGAGTGCGAGCAGTCTCAATCAGATGATGATGTTTGTGCTCACAACCCCATTCTGAGCATGGGCACCAGGACAAAAAGACTCATAAAGAGTGCCACCTTTCGAGAAAGAAAGCGCCGAGAAGCGCCCGAGCAAGACTTCGCTAGCGAAATCACAAAAAAAAGTACGGATAGCAGAATCAAACTGAGTACAAACCATCATTGCAAAGCTACGATAGATCATAAGAAAATGACCATGATTAGACATAGGAAAAATCTATGTAAAACAGGAATAATCATCAATGAAGATAACATAAGATTTATGCCCACCTTTAGAGATAATAGGCGCAGGTCCCCATACATTTGAATGAACTAAGTCAAAAGGACGAGAAGGCAAGGACTCACTAGAATGATAAGGAAGTTGTAGCTGTTTGCCCAGCTTACAGCCCTGACAAAACATGGCCGTGTCAACAGTAACACGTCCAAGAACACCCTGACGAACTGATGAAGAAAGATGGGACCCACACAAGTGACCTAAACGGTGATGCCACTAGGCAAAAACTCTAGAGGTGGTGGAGGTAGATGTAGAGGTGACATGAGCAACTGAAGTGGATGGAAGGTGGAGGCGATCAAGGATGTAGAGACCCTGACGATCCCTATGATGCCGGCCATTCCCAAGTACCGTCCCTGTCTTTCGATCCTGGATGAAACATGTGTGAGAGTCAAAACCAACCCTACAGCCAAGATCGGTGAGCTGACCCACCGAGAGAAGCTGCATGGTAAGCTGAGGAGCATGGGAAGCAATTTGGAGCAGAAAAGTCGATGAACAAAGAGTGCCTGACGGTGACGGTGACAGATAGAGAGAATCTGGTCGACTATCCGAGCAGAGATAGGAAAAACAAGAGGCCCTACTGAACTGAGAGATGTGGAGTCCGGTGTCATGTGGAAAGAGGCACCAGAATCCATAACCCAACAAGTACCTGAAGGAGACGTTTGAGCTAGACTGGCAGAACCGACTAAGCTGTGAGAGAGCTGCTGAAGTAGAACTTGGTAGAACTGCTGAACAGAGTCACCTCGCTGAGAAGATCCTGACATACTAGTCTATCCTCCCGTCGAGGAAGGGCCTCCCTACCCTCACTTGGATCGTCTAGCCCCATGTGTCTTGTTCTGCTTTTTTCGCACCGTACAATGCTGATAGTCATGCCCAAAGTTCTTGAAATAATTGCACTGAACCCTAGTTGGTGCAAAAACAGGAGCGGAAACAGACACCTAAGGAAGAACTGTAGTCGAAGCAGAAACCGTCAGTGTAGTCGAAGAAGAAGGGGTAGCAAGCACAGTCGAAACAAACTGTGCTGCTAACCCGCGGCGAAGCTCCTCAGCACGAAGCGTCAAAAGAGTCTCGGTGACTGTCAGTCGTGGTGAGCGGCTCAGCAGTTGAGCCCTGACAGGCTCAAACTCCGGGCGAAGACGACAAACGAAGTCATAAAGACGAAGGCGATCACGATCCACCTTCTGCACTTTATGACACTCCTGGTGGAGCGGAGAAGCCAGCTCGTCCAACTGGTGCCAGAGATTAGCCAGGGCTCGGAAGAAGTCGTCGACGGAGGAGTCCTCCTAGCGAAGCGTCTTCAACTCACGCTGAAGCGAAAAGAACTGAGCATCGCTGCTCTACTGGTATCACTCACGCAAGTACTCCCAGATCTAATGAGTGGCACGTAGACCAACAATGACTGGCTGGATGGAGTCATCGACGCTGACCACCAGGATGGCTTGAACACGAGCCTCATCAGCACACCAGCACTCAAAAGCGTCTATGGCATACTGAAAGGCCTCATCAGCAGCGTCAGCAGCAGCAATAGCGGCCTCTGCCTCCTTCTTGGCGGCTTCATCTTCTGCATGAGGTGCAAAGGTAGGCCGGCTGGGAGGAGGCTGAACTGGTGACGACGGACAGGGTCAGGTACCAGTAACATGTCCCGAGAGGCGGAGACCATCAAGCGTGATCTCTATGAGTAAAGACCACAACCTGTAGTTTGTCTCATTAAGCTTTGTTCCCTAGAATGGGATCGCAGCGGAAGGAACGGAAGCCATCGGTAGGTGGCGCGGGAAGGCGTAGTGACCAAGGCAACAAAGTCTAACAGGCAGTGCTGGACGGCGTGGCGGTTAGAACGACGTTTTTTAATATATTTTTAAGATGAGCCTACTCACGCTAGAAAACAGAGCTGGGCCTGCTCACGCTAGAAAATGGCCCAAGCAGCGGCGTCGGGGGACACACGCGCTTAGGGAACTAGGGTTCCCCATGATCGATGGCATGGTGGCGGCGGCGGCGGCGGCGACTCAAGTCGAGCGACACCGCGATGGCGTTGGGGCCTCCAAGCGGCAGCATAGGCAAGCTTCTCCAAGCAACGGCGACGTGTCGGGCGATGGCATCGTCCGGCGTTGTTTCGACCACTTCGTCTTCGGTCAGCGTCCTCGGGTGGCGTTAGCGGGCGGCTTGGTGGCGGTCGGCGGTGTGCGGCGGCGGTCGAGCGGCCTCGGGCAGCGACGACACGGGGGGAAGCTAGGGTTCCCCCTGCTGGTGGCGGCGGCAGCGGCGGTGCGATGGATGTGGCAGCGGAAAGAGCTAGGTTAGAGACCTAGCTCTGATACCATGTTATGAATATTATGTACATATATTCAAGAGGTCCAATGGGCAATGTATATAGGGAATACAAGGGGGTTGTCATATACAGATAAGGAAATACAAAAGGTGTCCTATTCTAACATAAACATCTGCATGGAGAAGGAAAAATGATGGGTGTACAAGCGTCAGTTCTACAAGTGCACGCATAAAGCATCAAAAGCCAGCATCCAACACACACAAATCTGGGAACTAAACCTTCACTTTAAGCTAGCTTTCTGTGACATCTGTAGATCAATAGTGAAGTTACAGCATTGGCTTCAAAGCTCACATGGATACACCCTATTAGATTACCTTACCCTACCAACTTTCGTTTGGCCTGGTAGCACTGAACAGGTGCCAAACTTACCAAAGGAGACAATAGGGAATTCTATGCTTATTCCATTATTCCATTCCTTGCCTTTGTGCAGTCCCGAGAAGGCATCAGAGTTATAGAATGGGCACCTTCACTTTATCTCTATGCAAAACTTTGCCCAATTCTTCTTCTTGATGCCTGCAATCAAAAGAAGGATGTTTTCAAGCTTTGCCCTCTTAACCGATTTTCCTTAACCAAGTTGCGTCTCATGCTTCTGAATATATACACTGCACCTGTGCAGCATGAAACAATTGGTGTGACTACATATCATAGGGCATCCTAACCAACACTGATTGACCACAAATGTTGCCCTTTCATTTCAGCACACAGAGAGGCCCAGAAATGCAGTGGAGACCGGAATTAGTTCTGAACAACTAAGATATCATTCAGGAATCTAGCAAGAGAAGAGACCGGCAAGTTCTAAGACAATAGATTGCAGACCACAGCCCAAAAGTTGCCACGAGAATATGGTGCTCCCCTAGTTTCTCAAAAGAAAAGAAAAGACTGTGCTTCACTTTCGCCCTTCTCGGGTGCCAAGTAATTTCAACCAAAAGTTGGTACAAGTGTATAATCAGAACGGGAGAGTGTTATTGAAATTGACAAATAAAAATATCGGCGAGGATAGGGTCTACGGGTACCCAGAGGGAATAACCGAATAAGGATAATATCTCTTTTCAGTTGCTGCATAGATTCGGTCATTCTTGAGTGTTCGTTCTAATGATTCCACATTCTCCCTCTGCCTTATAAGACGAGACTCAGCGTAAGATCTCGACATGAGGAGAGGTAGGTCGTCAGTTTCAGAAGCCAAGGTTGTCTCACTCCCGAAAGACCATAATCCAAGTCTTTGGCTATTAGAAATAGAGGTACTGATAAAGCCGCAAAGGATCTTAGGAATGTGCAGCCTACAAGCAGACATTTCAGTACATAACAGGAACTAAACAGGTGAGATATGCATGCATGTACTGTTTGGTTTCTTTGAACGAAGGAAGAGAAGCATTTTATTCGCCTACTATGATATATACTAACATGACATGAGATCTTTGATGGCAGATCCGCAGATGTATCATCAGCAACAGCAACAGCTCCAGAGTCATAGCCAACACCTGTCTTCAAGGTCTAGCTTACCTCCAGAGAAGCACTTTCTCCTGCAAGGAGGAGGAGATTCAGGGCTCGTCCTCTCAACTGATGCTAAACCTCGGTTAAAATGGACAAACGAGCTGCACGAGCGTTTCGTGGAGGCGGTAAACCAGCTAGGAGTGTTAGAATGATCTCAGGGCATTTGGCCCAACGCCAAATGCCAACCCTTGATCACAGCATACGATCGGGCGCCCACCCAATTGGTGGTGGGCCCTGTCGCCGCGGCGCCATATAAAAGAGAGGTGGGGGCAGGCGGCACGTCACGACGAGGTTGATTGTGCCGCCACAAACCCCACCGAAAACCCTAATCCGATCCGAGAAGGGCGCCCAATGACGGAAGTTCCACCACCGCCGTCATCCAAACGCTGCCGCCAGAAGACGTCGCCGACGACCCAATGATGGCCAACTCCTCCTCTACCTCCGACGGTCGGTATCCTCTCCCTCTACCTTTCCTCTCGGATCTAGACCCCGAGCACGAAGGCAAGAAAAGGGGCAAACAATGGTATCGAGCCTTCTGGCCAGCCGCTCCGCTCGGGGCCGCTTCGCCGAGTGTGGGAGTCTTGGCCGCAGCCTCCGTGATCGCCGCCTCGCTCCGCCTCGGTGGGGCAGCTGCTTGCCAAAACGCCTGCACCGCCTTCCAGCCGCCAGCCTTGCCGCGCACAAGACAACCAAGAAATGCCACCGCGACCTCCGCCAGCAGCGTGCGTCGGCGCCCGCCTGCGTGCTTGGCTAGCGTCTTGCAGCGCCGCTTCTTGCCGCCATGGCAGCGCCGATGGCGCCCCGCTGGCGCTCCGCCTTTAGCGCCCTTTTTTCGGATCTGAGGCCGCCGCCCCATTTTTTTTTTTTTTCGTGGAGGTGCATATGTTTAGGGTTTTGCCTTGGATGAGGTGCATCGGGGCCGTCGGATGGGATCCGACGGCGGTTTGTTTGGCGGCGGATGCGCTAATGGGCCAAAAGTGATTATGGACCAAAATGGGAAATTGCACAATAACTCTTGCTAAATGAAAGTTAATTGTTTTCGAAGTTTGGTCCATCTGTGAGGCTTACCGCCCGCGCCTGAGCGTCCTGTGTGCACGGGCCGTGCATAATGGGCGACCGGGACTCGCTCCGCTCGGCCCTAAGCCTCGGCGACAGACCTCACTTCGCCTCGATCCCGTAGTGGCCTAATTGATATAAAAATTTGGATCACAAATCAACATAGCTTTCATGTTTCATTGCAAAAGTTAATGTTTGATTACTCTTTCAATTAAATTGAACCAGCGGAGAATTTAATTTTAGTTGTTGTGAATTATGATATTGTTATTTTCGACCAGCGTTGATAGTAACATATTATAATTTCTAATTGATGTTTTTATGCATTATTTCTATTTACGCTAGCGGTGATGTAGATTTAGTGTATAGATAAAATTGATTTAAAATTGTATGTCGTATTTTTGACCAACGTTGGAAATAAGGCATATAATTTTCTGATTATATTCTCATTTTATTTGAATTATTTTTTCAAAGATACAACTTGATGAGTTGTATCAAAGAGATCCCCTCTCAAAGGAGATAATTATGGAGAGTGGAAGAAAAAGATAGACTTAGCGTTTATCTTGGTGAGGTGGATCGGGTCCTCGCTCTGACCGACGCCCCACTCGAGCCTATGGCACCGGTGAGGATCAAAATGAGGATGACACTGCTTGGCGAGAAAAGACAGAGGACCATGCTCCCTTACGGATGTCTTATGACCTTGAGCATAAGAAATGGACCCTGACCAACAAGAAATGTATGGTCGTGATAAAGAACACAATTGAGCTCGCAATTGTGGGCTCAATCATGAGAATGTGACAACGTCACGAGATACCTTGAGAAAATAAAGAGTCGGTTCTTGGCTCTTCAAAGACATATGCTACACGGTGATTAAGCGACTTGTGATGAAAAGGTACTCACGGTGGTGGCGTTGGCATAAGAGAACACATACTAAGGATGAGTAATTTGGCATCAAGCTTAAACCAATGGATTTGGCTCTCAAGGATGAGTTCCTTATTCATTTGATTTTTGCTTCCTTCTTAGGAAAAAGTTTGACACCTTTGTTGTCAACTACAACATCTTGACAGAAAATGGGACTTAGAAAAGTGCATAGCTATGTGTGTGCAAGAGGAGGAAAGATTTAAATCATCACATGGTGTTTCTATCAACTATGTGAAGGACAACAAGAAAAAGAACTTCAACAGTAACTTCTCCTCAAAGAACAAGGGAAAAGCCTCTGTCCATCAGCCTCAACAGAATAAATTTGCTGTAGACAAAGATCAGTGTCTTCACTGCAAGAAGACGGGACACTACAAGAAGAACTGTCCTGATTACTTAAAGATGATAATGGCAAAGAAAGGTGAGAACATTATTACCTTTATAAATGAATGCTGTATGTGCAATATTCAAATCCACTTGGTGGATTGACTCGAGAACAACTATTCATGTTGCTAATTCCTTCTGAGGATTCCGTTCGACGAGGACTACGCAAAAAACGAAAGATGCATTAAAGTTGCAAATGGAGTCAAAGTTGAAGTTGAAGCCGTTGGCGATCTTTCATTAGAGTTAGCTAATGGTTCCAATCTTTACTTAGAGATGTCCTTTTGTTCCTCTTCTGAGAGGAATTTGATTAGTGTTTCATGCTTGGACAATAATGGTTATGATTGTCATTTTGGAAGCGGCAAGTGTGAAATAATGTTTAATAAAGAATGTGTTGGTCTTGCCATCTTACAAAATGAGCTTTATTTGTTATCATTATGTGATGATGTGAATGTCGTATCGCGATAATGGGAGCGTCGCGTCTTGAAAGTAATTGAATCCTCGTCACTGAATGTAAAATGAAAACGAAAGAGAACTCATAATGAATCGTCGAAATTATAGCCTTTGTCGTTTAGGCCATATTTCGAGGGGAGAATAGAAAGACTAGTTAAGAATGAAATTCTTCCTCTATTAGAGTTCTCGGACTTAGAACAATGCGAGAGAATGCATTAAAGGAAAATATGTAAAGAAAATTAAGAAAGACGCCAAAAGAAGCACAGAGTTCTACAAATTATTCACACAGACATTTGTGGTCCTTTTCTGTGAAAAGTGTGGATGGTTATGACTTCGTTCATAACATTCACGGATGATTACTCCCGTTATGGATATATTTATCCAATCAAAGAAAGAAATGAAGCCTTGGATAAATTCAAGATATTTAAGGTGAAGTTGAAAACCAACACGATTTAAAGATTAAGATAGTCCGATCGATCGTGGGGAGTACTACTGATCGACATACCCCATATGGACAAGTTCTGGACCTTTTGCAAGGTTTTTACAGAAAATGGCATAGTGGCCCATATTCTACACCGGCGAACCTCGGCAAAATGGAGTAGGCGAAAAGCGCAACTGCACCACGATGGATATGGTGCGAAGCATGATGAGCTATTCCACACGCCATTGAGTTTATGGATGGAGGCATTGAAAACCGCCATTCATATTCTCAACAGAGTGCCTAGTAAGTCGGTGCCCAAAACACCGTGCGAGTTGTGGGCGGTGAAGAGTTCCTCACTAAACCACTTACGTGTGTGGGGAGTCTCTGCCGAGGCTAAAGTATTTAACCCAAACCTTGGGAAGCTTGATCCCAAAAGCGATGAAGTTGCCATTTCATTGGCTACCACGAAAAAGTCAAAAGGTTTTCGTTTCTCTTGTCGAGACAGGATATACAAAGTTTGTAGAAACGAGACCTGCCTGTCTTCTTAGAGGATGAAATGATGAGAGGAAGTATGGTAGCTCGTGAGATTGATCTTGAAGAGAAGCGGTGTATCGCCCACTCAGATGATTCAAGAGCCATTCTTCACAATACCTGCTTGTCATTTGCCACCAAGCGATGCAAGACAACGTGGTGCCAAGACTGTTATTGTTCCTCTGTGGCAACAATGAATGATAATGAGGAACACGTTCTTGAGGATCCTATAGAACCTATTGCCACGAGATGAGGGGAGCAACAGCGACCTCAAGCGAAGATATACCAAATGAGGAGGCCAGGAGGTCTCAAAGAGTAAGAAGATCGGCTATTTCGATGATTATCGATTTATCATCTGAGAGGAGTTTCAAATGGAGGATGATCCCACCTCATTTGAAGAAGCCATGAAAGCGAAAATTCCTCAAAATGGCTTGAAGCCATGGAAGAGAAATGAGGTCCATGAAGACTAATAAAGTCAGGACTTGGAAATTATTCCTAAAGGAGCCAAAACAAGAGGGTAAATGGGTCTACAAGACAAAGCTTGACTCCCAAGGGAAGGTAGAAAGATACAAAGCGCGACTTGTGGCAAAAGTTTACGCAAAGAGAAGGATTGATTACAATGAGACCTTTTCTCCGGTCTCATGTAAAGATTCCTTGAGAATCATAATGGCATTAGTAGCACATTATGATTTAGAGTTATCGAGATGGATGTAAAGGCGGCATTTCTTAATGGGGATTTGGAGGAAAATGTTTACATGGCACAACCGAAAGGTTTTGTCATGGAAGGAAATGAAGGAATGGGATGCCGCCTAAAGAAATCGATTTATGGGTTAAAGCAAGCTTCAAGACAATGGTACTTGAAGTTTGACAAGATCTAATAAGAAAATTTGGGTTTAAAGAGAATGTAGAGGACAAGCGTGTTTATGCAAAGTTTAAAGATGGGAAGTTTATCTTCCTAATCACATATGTGGATGATATCCTCTTGGCTAGTAGTGATGTCGATCACTCTTGGAGACAAAGAAGTTTTGTCCTCAAACTTTGACATGAAAGATCTTGATGAAGCTTCATTACGTTCTAGGATCGAAATTCAGGAATGAAACAAAGGGATATTGGGACTATCACAAAAGACATACATAGAAAGTCTTAAAGAAATTTGGGATGCATAAATGTAGTCCTTCACTGCACCTATAGTCAAGGGCGGCAGATATGGGGATTTTCAATGCCCCAGAACGATATGAGATCGATCAAATGAAAGCGGTTCCATATGCTTCAAATTGTCGGAAGCTTCTGATATGCTCAAGTGTGCACACGCATACGACTTAGCATTTGTTCTTAGGGTTACTTAGCGATTCGAGCAATCTCGGAATAGAACATTGAAATTGATAAAGAAAGTCTTGCGTTATTTGCAAGGAACAAAAGGCCTCATGATGACATCTGAAGATCAGTTACTCCATATAGTGGGGTATCTGATTCGATTTTGCGGAGATGATAGAAAGTCTACATCCGGATATGTGTTCACTCTCGCGGGAGGAGCTATATCGTGGAAAAGCTCAAAGCAAACCGTCACTACATCGTCCACAATGTATCCGAGTTTGTAGCATGTTATGAGGCTACAGGCGGTGAACGGCTAAAGAAGTTCATACCGGTTTAAAAGTGGTTGGCGACATCAATAGACCACTTAAGTTGTCTTTGCGATAATGAACCCATGATAGCGTATGCCCACAACAATAAGTCAAGTGGTCTTTGCCAAACACATTGACATAAAGTACTATGTTGTGAAAGATAAAGTTCGGGATCAAATTATAAGTCTTGAGCATATAAGTCCTTAAAGATGTTAGCGGATCCGCTTACTAAAGGCTTACCACCCAACATGTTGAGAGAACATGTAGCCAGCATGGGTTTAAGGGAAAGCCTATGATTCTGGACTAAAAGATGGCCCAAAAGATTAAAGTAACTATTTGATCAGAGAGGTGTATTGTAGTTGTTGAATCTATCGGCGATTGGCCGTGACGATGAGACATGTTCTATGCACTAATCGTGATGGAATGTGTAAAACAAAAGTAATTAAAGATAAAGCATAGATTGAGATCAAGGGAGAATGTTAGAATGATCTCGGGGCATTTGGCCCAACGACCAAATGCCAACCTTGATCAGCATACTGATCGGGGCGCCCAAATTAATGGGTGGTGGGCCCTGTCCCGGCGCCATATAAAAAGAGAGGTGGGGGCAGGCGGCACGTGCAGCGAGGTTGGCAGTGCCGCCACAAACCCCACCGAAAAACCCTAATCCGATCTGAGAAGGGGCGCTCGGCTGACGGAAGTTCCACCACGCCGTCATCCAAGCGCTGCCGCCCGAAGGCGCCGACGACCCAATGATGGCCAACTCCTCCTCTACCTCCGACGGTCGGTATCCTCTCTCCTCTACCTTTCCTCTCGGATCTAGACCCCGAGCACGAAGGCAAGAAAAGGGGGGCAAACAAGGAGGACCTGACAGTAAGTATACGATCAAAAAAATTCTATCTGTTGTGTATACTGTATAGCAGAAAGGCAATGGTAAATCACCTTCTAATGGCAACATTATTCAAAACTGTCGCAGAAGCTACGCCAAAAACAATCATGAAGCTCATGGGAATCCCGGGATTAACTTTGTATCATCTTAAGAGTCATCTTCAGGTACATATGGAGTTCTTAACTATTGATATCTAGTGTGATGCATGTCTTGCAGCCAGAAACTAAGTTGGTTGCTTTATCATAGAAATACAGGCTTAGCAAGAATATCCAAGCTCAAGCTAATGCTGTTCATGCAAAAAATGGTAAGCATATGGTTCCGAGGTAACTTAATCATTAACCATCCAATAAGTGAGATACTAACCTCGCTTTCATTTTTTCAGTTTTAGGCTGCACGGCAGCGACAGATAAACCGTGTGAAGGAAATGGATCACCAGCTGGTCATTTGAACCAAGAGACCCACACAAGCAAGTAAGAAGTAAATAAGGTTTGCTACATATGCATTCTACTTACATTTTTGCAAAAAAGGTAAATAGTTTGGCACTTTTTGTCAGGTCCATGCCCATAAACGAAGCCCTCCAAATGCAAATTGAGGTCCAGAGACGACTGCATGAGCAACTAGAGGTACGCAAACAGCCGAATCTAAATGTACTTTATTAACTCTGGCATGTACTATACATCAGCCGGTGTAGGTTCAGGAAAAGGCAACTCCTGAGTTCTGACCAAATGCTTGCTTTCAAATTGGGTTGCATGAAAAGACATATGACAGCAACAATACTAAAATAGTGTGTCAAGAGCACCAATAACAACTTAGAGTACGGTTGGTCACTGTCAGTAATTCAGTAAGAAGTAAATTGTTGTCCTCATTCAACATGATTAATTTTGCCCATCCATGACACCTGCCACTTTGGATCAAGCAAATTTGAAGTGTAAAAAAGAAGAGAACACTTTGACCTACTTAATTCACCCTTGTCAATATATTTAAACTTTTTCTTCAACATGCTGAAAGAATCATGCTGAACTGTCCCACAACTACCTGGCTTAGGCTCTCGCGCTCCCTCGAGCCCTCCTCCTGGGCCACTCGCCACTTCGGCCGCAGCGGCCTCCTCACCTAGCCTACCACCGTTCAGCCCCTCTCCAACCCGCGCCGCCGGCCTCTCCGGCGACGGTGCTCACCAGTCCCGTCAAATGAGTTCCTCCTCCCCAAACCTAGATTTTAGAGCAGCGGTAGTAGGCAAGAAGTCAGAGAAGGAACGTCGGTGAATGGAATCCTCTCTTTCTAGCCCGGATTCGGTGGAGTCCCTGCGCCGTGGGTTGCCGGTCAAGTCGTCCTCTCCAAGACCGGTCGTTTTGGGTCTCCGGTTGCCGAGCCCACAGAGGGTTCAAACCCTCGTGACCTCTGATGCTAGAGGCAAGAATGTCCTCTTCCTTGATGGCGGGTTGCCTACCCCTGCGTCGGCTACGGCTGCGGCTCGGCCGGTTGAGCCAGGTGCATGGCAAGAGGTTCGTCGGCGGCGTTCATGGTGCAGGAACCCACCACCTCGTCACAGGCAAGCCCCCGCGTCGAGGCCGGTTCCGCATGACCTTTTAGTTCTGTGCTTCAATTGCTTCACCGACGACCGCGTCGTGGCGAATTGCAGGAATCAAACCCGTTGTTTCTACTGCAAGGAGGTGGGACATACATCCGCTCGCTGCAAAAAAGTGACACGCCCGCCTCGACAAGGCCACTGCCCTGTCACAGACCTGCGGTAAGCTTTGCTGGCCCGTCTGAGGGGCGTCTCCAAAACGGCATCTCGGTGCTCGCCAACGGTTGCCTCTGGCAGTTCGGTTCGTTCTCCATATCCTCAGCGTCGCCGGCTTGCTCCTCAGGCCACTGAGCTTCCTCCAGCGGCCCTTTCTCCAGCCCCTGAAGTATGCTCCAACCAGCAGGGTGGAAGAGGTCTCCTCCCACCGCTCTTCGGAGACATCGACGACGAGTTCCCTCCAGGGAACCCATTTCATCGCCCCGGGAAAGAAACATGTGTTGTCCCCTACTCTCTAGCAATGCGTGAGATGGAGCGATGCTTAGAGCATGCTTTAATCGTCTGCGTGGGGGGGGGGACGAGGCCAGAAGTCTCATTTCAAGAGATCGCTTGAGTTTTTCAGGTCGAGAGGGGGTTATCGCTCGATAGCTTCTCGGTGCACCCCTTCTTCCCGGAGAATTTCCTGGTTGTCTTCGATGGCCATTCATGCAAAGACCGAGTTCTCCTTGCCGGCTCCATCAGGACATCCATGGTCACTCTTCTAGTACGTCAGTGGTCAAGGTTAGCCTAGGTAGTAAGCCAGCCTCTCCGCTTCTGGCTAAAGATAAGCTTAGAGGGCCTGTCGTTGCACGCTTGGAGCTTGGCTGTGGTGTCAGCCATTCTCTCCCCCTCGTGTTGGATAGAAGCATTCGATGAATCATCAATGTCACATGCAGACCTTTTGGCTTTCCAGCTCGTAGCTTGGTCGCTAAACCCGATTTTGATCCCTAAAGAGAAATATGTTGTCCTGGCCGATCCAGATCTTCTCCTAGATGGGTCTATCCTGGAACATGGGAAGCAAGTCTTTGAGAAGCCTTCTGGTTCCAGGGAGTTGTGGGAAGCCTTTGGTTACAATGTCATAATCCACATTCTCGATGTAGAGGACTTCACCTCATCGGCCAAGCAGCCACTGGCCTTTGCACCCTCAAGCGACGACTCAGGTTTTGGCGGCCTTCCCCATGATGTTTCCAACACCTCTGGTCCACGTTGTTTTTCCTTCCGCACAAAACCTGGTGTTGTGGATGGCTCGGGCCAGCCTACCAAAGGTCGGGAAGAAGATATCCAAGGAAGAAGATGTCTCGGGAGTTCCTTTGCTCCTTCCTGGAAGTTACCTCCGTTGTCAACAGTAGGACCCAGGGCGGTCAGGAAGTCTGTGCCCTCGGGCCTTGTTCTTTGTGAAAAAGTTGAAGAGGTTCGGAGCACACCTTGCCTCCTCATGCATGTCGCTTCAAAGCCTGTAAGACCTCCTCCCCGCCGCTTGCCGTTTTTGGAATCCCAGCGTGACGTGCAAAGGCCTGCAAAGCACACGCAAACATTAAATGCTGCCACTCTGCCTTTTAGCCCGGTCTGGGAGCCTCGCGGTCTCGGTTCCGAGTCAGCGCTTTCGGCCCACACCTCGAGGCTGCTACTCAGGCTTGCATGTCTGAACCCGCCATCCCACTACTCGATGATGTCGCTCAGCTTTGTTCGCCTCATCCCTCTGTGGTCTCTGCTAGGGAGGCAGCAGCGATTCTTGTGACGCCCGAGGGTTCCATGGAGGATGGCCATATCTAGAGGGCTTTGAGTCCATCTCTATGCTGCTCGCACATCTTAGGAGGGATGGCTCCAATCCAGACTGCATGCCCCATGCAAGGTCATGTAATCCCCTGTAGCCTAATCGCTTCTTGCGGTAAGGCTGAGCTGGTTGAGACCGATCCCATCTCCCTGAGGCCTCTCGAAGTCTTGGACGGTCAGTCTCCTCCTGTTGCCGAAGCACCGACCGCCACCTGCCAGCTATTAACTTATTCGCAAAGGGTGAAAGTTGACCTATAGGCTCTGCTCTTGCCTTTGCTAGATATCCAGAGACCACCCCTTCAGCAATCATCGACCGCAACCCCAAGGCGTAGCAAGTGTTTGGCCGTCTCCTGTAAGAAATCTATCCCGACCGTAAAGAGTGCTCAACTAGTTTTAGCTGGTAAGCTTGGGCTCCATCCAAGATCTGATCAGGATGAACTCTTGGCTCTGTTAAACTTCGCTCGGTTGTTTGACATTGAGGTCTCACAAGACCACATCATCGCCCTAGCATCTTTGTTCAAGTTTTCAATTCTGAAAACCTTGCCTCCTGGCGTGGAAGGGCTGGTAGAGGCAACGTCGGCCCCAGGACCACTTGCAGCCATCTGAGTTTGGGGGCTCAGAACCTTGGTCGCCTTAGCACTCTCCATGGATGTTTGGAACATCAACTTCATTAGTTGGAATGTAAGGAGGCTCAATATGAGGGCCAAGCGTCATGTAATCAGGGAAACGGTAGTTGATGCATGTGCGTCGGTCGCCTGTATCCAAGAAACTAAAATTAGTGTCTTCGATTCATCGCTTGTAATGGAAACCCTCGGGCACTCTTTTGACGGTTTCTGCTATCTTCCGTCTGCCCAGTCAAGAGGAGGCATTCTCCAGTAAGGTTACTTGTTCTGTGCCAAGTATAAGGAACCACTCCATAACAGCAAAGGTCACCCTTCCATGCGGGTCCGACTCTTGGCTGACGGTAGTCTATGGTCCCTCGGAAGAGGCCAATAAACCGGTGTTTCTGCAGGAGTTACGAGACATCCAGAACTACATCTCCCGTCTGTGGATCATTCTTGGAGACTTCAATCTAATACTGCATGCAAGTGACAAAAATAACGATCACCTACACAGAAGGCGTATGGGTAGCTTCTGACGGGTGATTGATGATCTAAACCTCAAAGAGATACACCTCAATGGCAAAGCTTTCACCTGGACAAGCGCTAGGGAGAAGCCACCTCTGGAGCGCATTAATCGGGGTTTTGTCTCTACGGAGTAGGACATGATATTCCTGAATTGCTTCCTTTGAGCCCTTCCCTCCACAGCATCGGACCACTACCCCTTGCTGCTCTCAACGGCCTTCTTGAACGATTTCGCTTTCAATCCTTTTGGACTAGGGTAGAAGGGTTCATAGAAGTGGTTAAGGAGGCTTGGAATGGTGTAAATCTTCAGACCAATCCTATATGACGCCTCCATAGCCTTCTCACAGTCACAGGTCATGCCCTGCAATCTTGGAGTCAACGACAGTGTGGTAGCATTCGTCAGACAATTGGTTTGGCAAAGGAGCTAATCTGTCGTTCGCTTTAGCAGAGGAAAATAGCTTCTCTCTCCTTGGGAACGCTGGCTAAGAATGGGGCTCAAAAGGAAGCTGCTAGGGCTGTGCTCCTTTGAGAGAACCATTGCTCGCAAAAGGTCGCGTATCAGATGGTTGCGGGAGGGGGACGCAAACACTCATTTCTTCCACTTACATACCAATCATCGTAGGCGTGTAAACTACATAGGAAGCCTAAAGGTCGCAGATGTTTGTGTGCACACTCAGAAAGGTTTGGAAGAGGCCTTCCATGCATACTTATCAATTCCATTCCGATACCGGCCGGAATAGGCAGAACATGCCATACCGGCACACCGTAGTCTCGATCCCGTACCGGCCTCAATACCGGTTAATACTAGCCATTCCATTATTCTAGTCATTTTGGTACCGATCAAAAAAAATTCAAAATTGAAGTGACCACTTGTTTGAATCAGTTCGGAAGGTTGAATCCAATACTACTCCTCCGGTAAATGAAATTATGCTAGACAATGGTAAAATGTATGAAAGTATTAACTCATGCTGTATTATTTAACAACATACGACCTTTATATTTATGAAGTAATTGAACGATGTGTCATTTTTATTCTATGGTTATGTACTTGAAGTAAGATTCCAAGTGAAATTATGTGTGCATATAATTTTATGTACACACACACACACATATACATATACATATATATACATATACATATATATACATATATATATATATATATATATATATATATATATATATATATATATATATATATATATATATATAATTAGGAACGGTACACCGGAACGGACTAGTACCAACGTATTCCATACCAAGAGGCAAACCGGAATGCAATTGATAACCACGCTTCCATGATCATTTCGTCAACCTCATTGGAAAACCGGTCACCAGAACCCATTCTCTGGATTTCAGTTTCCTAGATCTTCCAGCTCATGATTTACAACAGCTAGAGGCAGATTTCACTGAACAGGAGGTTTGGGAAGCAATCAAGTCTATGCCATCCGATAAGGCGCCAGAACCGGACAGGTTCTCTGGCATTTTCTATTAACATTGCTAGGAT
Organism: Phyllostachys edulis; assembly: GCA_036346405.1. Lineage (NCBI taxonomy): Eukaryota > Viridiplantae > Streptophyta > Magnoliopsida > Poales > Poaceae > Phyllostachys > Phyllostachys edulis. The sequence continues at coordinate 68,640,716 of CM070558.1, read as the reverse complement.
ATCATCAAGCCAGACATAATGGCGGCATTCCATGCTCTAGGTCGGTTGGCAGGAAGGGATTTCCATCTGCTCAATCAGGCGTTCCTAACTCTTGTGCTAAAGAAACTTGCAGCTCAGGAACCAAGAGACTTCCAGCCCATCAGCTTGCTCCATAATATCTCCAAAATCTTCTCGAAAGTCTTGGATCGAAAGCTCGCACTGGAGTTACCAAAGGTAGTAGCACCAAATCAATCCGCTTTCACAAAAGATCACTCCATTCAAGACAATTTCTTCTTGGTCAGGCAATCCGCGTGCTTTCTCCCCCACCAAAAACAATCGGCTATCCTTCTCAAACTGGATATAGACCAAGCCTTTGACTCCTTATCCTGGACCTTCCTATTGGAAATACTACAGCACAAAGGTTTTGGCCCGAGGTGGTGTGCTTGGCTGTGTACCTTGCTCAGATCGTCGTCCACCAGGGTACTTGTCATTGGCCAGCAAGGACAACCGGTTTGGTATGGTCGCAGACTACGTCAGGGAGATCCTCTATGCCCTTTGCTGTTCATCGTCGCCATGGATGTCCTCAACAATCTGTTCAGTGTTGCGGACAATGCAGATTTGCTCCATCCGATTGGCGGCAGGCAAGGGTTACCACATCGTCTATCCTTATATGCGGACGATGCGGTCGTGTTCGCATCTACGGCCAGGACAGACCTGCTCACCATCAATGAAATTCTCCAACTCTTCGGCGAGGCTTCGGGCTTGAGAACCAATTTGGCCAAGAGTTCTTTCGTTCCAATTCAGTGCAATGATCAACAAATCCAGCTCACCACCGACTGTCTACACTGCAATGTTGCTACTTTCTCCTGCAAATACCTTGGCTTGCCTCTCACCTTGAGAAAACATTCCAGGGCAGATTTTCAACCTCTCTTGGATATGGTCGCTAACCGCCTACAAGCTTGGCAGGCCAAAATGCTTTCACAAGGGGGACTGCTTATTCTAGTTCAAGCGGTGTTATCTGCGATGCCAGTGTATACTTTCATGGCCCTCGATCCCCCCTCTCGGTAATTAAAGAAATCGATAAGAGGCGGCAAGCGTTTCTTTGGAAAGGTTCGCAAAATGTCACGGGCGGGCAATGCTTAGTGGCTTGGTCTACAGTCTGCCACCCTCATCATCTTGGGGACTAGGCCTACCCAACCTGGTCATGCTTGGATGGGCCCTTCGCATCCGCTGGCTTTGGCTACAGTGGTCTTGGTCAATGAGGCATTGGGGGAGATTGCATACCCAGCTAAGCCGTACGGAGGAAAACATGTCCTGGGCTTCAACTTTGGTGACAATCGTGAAAGGGGAGAACTCTCTCTTCTGGAAGGATTGCTGGCTGGACGGCCGATCCATCCAAGGCATGGCACCTTCTATTGTCAACATGGTCAAACCATCAATTCGGGAGCACAGAACGGTAGCTTACGCCCTCACAAGCAATGTTTGGGTCTCGGACATTTTGGGACAACCTAAAGACGTCAACATCTCGGAATTCCTCTGGTTATGGGATGCTTTGTAGCCAATGCAGTTAGCACAAGGAGTGGTTGACACTGTTCTTTGGAGATGGGAACCCTTGGGATGTTACTCCTCTAAGTCCACTTACATAGCTAATTTCTTCAGTGGCTCGATGAGGTTCCCTTGCACGGAGGCCATTTGGAAGTCGCGAACTCCGCTCAAATGCAAAATCTTCATCTGGCTCGCAATCCGCCGTCGATGCTGGATGGCCGACCGCTTATAGCATCATGGGTTGCAAAACCAAGGAGTTTTGTGTCTTTTGTGGGCAAGGGAATGAAACCATCAACCACCTCCTAGTGGGGTGCGCGGTGACAGCACAAGTTTGGGGGCTCTTCTTATATCGGGTCGGTCTTACCTGCGCCATCCCCGTCGGCCAGGCCACTCTTCAAGACCATTGGATTGCCGCCAAGAACTCTCAACCAAAGCATCGCAAGAAGGATATTGATTCTACCATAATTTTGGTCTCCTGGATGATTTGGAAGGAGCGCAACCAGGGGATTTTCAATAATGTTGCAGCTACCATTGATCAACTCCTTCTATGTATTCTTGACGAGAACCACCATTGGCGTATGGCGGATACGACTTTGGTGGAGGCGCCCAGTTAAGCAGTAGTAGTCATTTGTTTATCGGGTCATCGCTATTCACCGTCTTGTGTTTGTCGGATAGCTTCGGCCACTGTCCCTATCTGTTTTCTGTATCCCTGTTTCTAGTTTCCTCTCGGGTCGTGTTAGCTACCGTTGCCTAGCATGCCTTACAGGCATTCTCGTGGGCATTGTGGTTCGCTTTGTCTTGATTTTATCTTGCTCTAATCTTGTACACTGTTTCTACCTTCTTAATGGAAAGTTGTGCAAAGCTTTTGCACTTCCTTGAAAAAAATGACCAGAAATCCTCACCTTGACGAAACCAAAGAAAGAATCGAAGGAAAGGAAGACCATGGCCCCGTGCCAAGGCCCCCCAGATTGGATTGAGACCATGAGGCTTCCAGGAGGAGGCGGAGAGTGGTAGGGTGGTGTAGCTCTAGGGAGAGGAGGCGGCGACGGCGGAGGGGAGGCATGCCCTCTTGTCGACTTCGCGATCCGGTGGTTCCACCACCAGGGTTCCAGGTGTCGTTTGATTAAGTTTGTATGGTCCAGATCGGATCGCGTTGGATATGTGCGATCAATTTGGCCTTCTCTGTGCCGTTTGATTAAACCGACGTATGGTTCAGATCAAACCAAACAAGGGCCTCTGATATTTGTTGATAACCCCTTCAAATAATTGTGTTTTTGACACAAGAATTGGATCGCGATGGTTCTTTCCGATCCAATTTGGTCCCTTAGATCGAACTTAAACGGCCAGATCAAGGTGGCATAAAAGGTAGGAGGCGAGGATATTTGCAGAAGTAACACTTACAAACCTTACAATCCACACGGGGTCCAGCCAGTGAGCTAGCCCCGTCTGGCGGCTGGAGGTTGAAGAAGGTCCAGTGAAATCGAGTGTGCCGCATAGGCCGCGAGCGAGCGGGCCACGTCTTGCTCCCGTGGCCGAGTGGCCCGGTGTCCGGCGTCCTTGTGCGCCCGAGCCGCACGCACGATTGCGCGCGGCGCTCCCATGACCAATGGCTTCTGGTGGAGTCGAAGCAGTGGCAACAACAGCCGGTTATGGAGAAGAACCCATTTATTGCTTAGATCATCAGTGAGCATTTCCCAATCTTGTTGCTTGATCTTCGAAGCAAATGGTAGCCTTGTGCTGTTCTATGCCGACATGCTGTCATGTATTCACGAATACTTATTTCCATGCTTTGAGCTGCGCTGTTTTTTTGTTGCTGCTAGTGAATCTGATAGACTAGCGTATAATTAAGCTGTCTCAAGTAGTAGTCTATTAGCGCTTGACAATTGAGGTGCTCCACAAAATGCCTCGGATAGCAAGTCTGTGCACGAACAATTTGGTTATCTAGGACACACTAGCAAGTTGTATTGTTGTCTGACTATGCACATATTATGATCTTTTTGCCTATATATTTACAAGTGATGCATGATGGATTCTGAAAAGGTACAAAGGCACCTGCAACTCCGGATTGAAGCGCAAGGCAAGTACCTGCAGTCAGTGCTGGAGAAGGCGCAGGAGGCACTCGAAAAGAAGAACCTCACTGGCACCGTCGGCCTAGAAGCTGCAAAGACGCAACTGTCAGAGCTAGTCTCGAGAGGCTCGGTATAGCGCCTCAAAACCAAAAGCAGCGTGGTATCTATCGGCGGACGGATCGGTGGACAATTATGCAAGCGTCGAGGGCTCACACAGAGGAGATCAGCAGGACATCCTCTCTATCGGTCTCTCTACTGCTCAGAGATGCACGCCGTTTGAGACGGCAAGATCTGGTAAAGATAGAGGCACAACGAGCACAAGCTGCGGGGAGTACTACTTGTTTCTTGACAAAGCGAAAGCGGAGATCCTCTTGGATGAGCGGCGAGAGATCGGAAGGGCGATAACCGACAATATGGCGCTCGGACAACAATGAGCCGGGCGAGCATGAACCATGTAAACAGCAGTCCTCGCAACCGCGAAAAGATTGACTTGAATGGATTAGGCTGGAACTGATCAAGAAGCAGGCAGGCAGGGTCTCTTCTTCCTCGCAGCAGCAAGGGCTAGTGATCGAAATGGGGGCAGTTCTTGTTACGAACATCATCACAGCACAAGGTGCAGCAGTGGTCATCATGGCATGTCCACCATTGTAATTAAGATCTGCTCGACCTCCTGTGTTGTCAGCCATCTCGGTTTACCAAATAAGTGAAGGAATTGGCAATAAGGTGCTTTCTCGATCTGGGGCACCTGAATAGATAGTGCACTTAGATATTCAGCCATTCAGAGGCCGTGTTTTGAGAACCCAGATCGAGGTGATTTACTGTAAGTCTGTAGCTATGTCTTATATATGTGAATATAGTTAGTTTTGTCGCATTGGCTTTTGTGTGTATAGTGTCAATGCGATTATGTGATTAGCCTTTTCCAATCACCTCATGTGATTATGTGATGCTTAGTAAATCCTGTACCCAGTGTGGAAGTGCTGTAGCACTTCTTCCCTGACTTCAGTCTGACATTTGATAATGCTGACATTGTTGTTCGGATCGATCAGTGATCTTCTTATTTTTTTGGCGATGAGATCGATCGGTGATCTACAGCTGGTTCGCTTGCAACTGGGTGGCAAGAATTGTAGAATCTGCCGTCTTGTACCTCCATATTGTTTTTTCTCTCTTGAAGAACGATGTCGAATTACTTGTACAAACTTCTGTTAGAACAGGGAAACTACTGTAGAAACTAGAACTGGGCCGTGCCATTTGTAGTGAGCGCATTGGGCTGCCTATGACTTGCCCACACGACTTTCTCGTTGGACAGGTACGCTACACACACCATACTCATCAGTAGAACTTTGTTCAGATTCGCAACCAGCTGAAGCACGTCTCTCTTTTTTTATTTATCCGGGACATATTTCTCTCCGACTCTGATGAAAAAAAAACACCACAGTGAACCGATTCTTTCGAATCTGGCGAGTGAGAGTCTAAAGCATACCCTTTGCCATCTGAGCTAGGCTCAGTCCTCAACTGAAGCACATCTTAGTGAGTGCTTTTTGGCACCGCCAGCAGGTGAAGCTTCGCTTGCGAGTCTGAGAACAAACTCACTTTGTCATCGTATAGTACATCCACTACTACTTGTGTATAATTATGTTTATTTTTACAACATTATTTTAGTAATGATGTACTGTTTTTACTGTATTTTAAGAAACAAATCTAGTTATATATGAATTTGGATTACACAAAACCGTTCAATGTATGTTCGGTAAGTTTGTCTTACGTTAACTTTAATCTTAAAGCACCTTCTCTATTTTTGTCCTGGCTTCGCCACAGCCTACCAATGTAACCAAATATATTCAGCTTTTATTGACATGGACTCAATGGGCTCAAATCAACCTAATTGTTCTCGGAAGAATTTGGAGTTTTATGAAAATATAGCTTATTCCTTTCAATTTGCATGGTTTCCCTGAACTCAACCTACCAAAATAAAACATCGAACTTTGAAACAAACCAAAATTTTGGAAATTCAAAATTTTTGAAGCTTTCTGTTTGAATTTCGAAATCTTTCCCAATTTGGCATTCTTCTCTTCCATTCCGCTTTCCCCTTTCGGCCAAACCGTTTTCTCCAGCTGAAAACGGCTTCCTCCCCACCTGCCTTCTCCTTCTTCCTCCCCCGGTCGTCACGGCCGCGTGTCATCGCCGTGATGTCACCGTCTCCCTCGCTCCCTTCGTTACCCGCCACCTCCCGACCTTGCTCCAGTAAGGGGAACCGGGCCACCTCCCGTGCCACCTCGCCCCCTCTTCAATGCCGCCGCGTGCCCATACCACCACCTCTCCCCGCCTTGCATCTGTGAACCAACCACATCGCCGCCTCCTGTTCTTTGTCGTGATCGCTGCCCATTGCCTCCGTCCCCTATAAAAAGCCACCCCAGCAAGCCCGGCCACATCCACCACCCCAGCACCTCCCACTGCCCCCTTCCCCTCTAATGCCGGCCAATCACCCGGATTTTCGCCGCCTCCCTTTTCTTCTCCGGCGACCCAAGGTGAAAACAGCCGCCTCCCGTCCTCTCCCTCCCTCTCCCTCTCGGCTCAAGCACCGCCGCCACCGCCGCCCTTCCCCTCCACAGCTGTGCACCACTATCCTCACCACCCATCACCCAAAAGCTCCAAACCGCACAAAAATCCAATAGGGGGGATGCACTTACCTCAAGCTCCCACGTCCTCCTCGCCATGGCCGCCATGCCATGCCGCCAGGTTGGTGCCCTTCCTTTTCCCTTCCTCCACGCGAGCCTCCACGACCCCTTCGCCTCCCCTCCACCCGCTCACAGCGCCGAATGGGGCGCTCTAGCGGCCGAGCGCCCCCAAAGGCCTTAAAAGGCCTAGCCGATTTGGGCCTTCGGGCCGTGAAACCCGATGGGCTCAGCCCAATTTGATAGCCCACACTATTCACTGGCCCATTACTGTTCATCTAGCTCAGTCGTTCACTGTTCGTAGCATAGTAATTTTAGTTATTGTACACAGTCATACTATTCATAGTGATTACTGTTCATTCAACTCACTGTTCATTCAACAGTAAACCCTAATTACTATTCATTAGCTGAAAAAGCATTTTTCTTTTTAACTTTTATTTTAAAGTTAACCTCCGGCGCATTTTATTTTTAAAAATAACCCCTTTGGTCACGCCACCACCCATGGCGTGACCAAACAACTTCTTATCACGCTAAGGCAAACTCTTGTCACGCCACAGATAAGTCATAAAAAACCCTTTGGTCACGCCACCACCCATGGCGCGACCAAACAACAACTCCACGCCACCACCCATGGCGTGACAAGAGATTGCCCAGAAACGGGCTAGCGTGACAGTGTTGTTTGCTCACGCCATGGGTGGTGGCGTGACCAAAGGGGTTATTTTTAAAAATAAAGTGCGCCGGAGGTTAACTTTAAAATAAAAGTTAAAAAAAGATTATTTAATAAAAAAATTATGTCCATGAATAGTAAAATAGTACTATTCATTATCTAACACATTTCCATTTTCCGAAACCCTAATTCGACATATTATACTCTTTTCGACCATCTCGAACCCAGAAAACCCATTCTTGACTCTGTTTAGCTATGCCAAACTCCCAATAAATCTTTTCACCTTTCTATAGGATTCATTATCTCTTTTCTATATTTTTGTTGTACTTGGATCCAAATCTCAACTTCGTTCAATTCAATTATACACCAAATAAATACTTATCCTCTACATCACCTTCCTTTATATTTCTTTTCTGAGTTCATTTACTTGCATGTTGTTCTCTGTTCATTCCGTATCGAGCCGGATTTTATTTGGTTTGTTTTATTGTATTGTTTCTCGTTAGGTCACGATTTTGACGACTAGACTCCAGAAGACACCGAGCAAGACCAGTATCAACAGGACTTTGTGTCAGAAGGCAAGTTGCATTCCTTGAACATTTTGAACCCACATTTCATATATTTATTAGTACTTTCATTATTGTATTTGTGCCAATTACTTTAAATATTCAAATAATACTTTTGAATGCTATGATAATTAGATAAATCCTATTACTCCACATACAAACCCACCTAGCACTTGTAGGCTATATTCACTTTGACAAGTTCACATAAAATGTTAGCTATATAAGTAGCTTTATCACCAAAAGTATTTATAAATCCAGAAAAGTAGTATTGGCGGTTCGCCAATGGTTTTAGTGGAGAGTTGAGGGTTGTGTCCAGGAAATTGGACAACCCAATAAACTTGTGTTAAAAGTGAGTCATCAGTGAGATCTGGAGGTGGACAGCCATGAGTTGGTGTTGGGCCATCGCCTCACTGGATGACAAGTAAGGACAAGAACCTTGTGCCAAGTGACAGACACAGAAAACCGCTCAACCACATGCGTGGTCATTACTCCCTGGCTTAGTACATTGTTCTTCTGATTGAATATCTACAGTATCGAGAATGGGACAAAAGTAGGCCGTTAAGGGACACTCGCTGGTCTACACAACGGTATGGGCCCGTCAGCATCGGGGCACAATTACCACTATTGGTCAGTGGTCTCCCGAGGGCTGTATGGAGTTAGACCTACCGGGTAGAGACTAGAAAGGTTGAGCAGTGAAAATGCTTTGTTATCCCAAACTTAGTCGCACGCTAACGGGTTGTGTGTCTATGATCTGACAGTATGAGTTTGAGATATCTTGTGGGTAAAGTTGGACAACTCTGCAAAGTGTATAAAAAGGTATTCGAATACGCCGTGCTTTCGATTAATGAAGCTGTGTTATGGGTGATTCCAGTACATGAGGCATAAGTAGAGTTTTTGGAGATGTTAAGTTGGAAATTGAGTTTGTTGAGAAACCCCTGATGTTATTATTTATTGTTTTACTGTTTTAAATATAAACTGCTTTAACTATTAAATGCATTCATATATGCCTGTTAAGGTAAACCCTAACCATCATTTGAACTCCTTGCATGTAATTATTTAGCTTTTTCGTGTGGCTTGTTGAGTACAAAAGTTGTACTCATTCTTGCAATCTGCAAATCATCTACAGAGGAAACCTAAGAAAATGCAGAGATTCATAATGAACAGGATTTTGGTGGACCCACGGATGGCAGCGACTACTGTTATTAGGTCTCATCTACGCTCAAGCGTGCCTGTGGTTTAATGTTCTTTTGTCTTGTATTATATTAACTTTGGGCTTAGATACCCGTGTCAATGTTAAAACTGGTTGTTAAGCCTTATCTTATGTAATAAAGTTTGGTTTTTGTTGTAATCAAAAGCTCGCTAGCTTGAGACACTGCTTACTTCGCAACTACACATCTTGAACGGTTGTGAAGAGTTTAACGGTTCCAGATTTTAGGAGCGTTACAAACTTGCAGTCTTCTCATACAACGATGAATCATCCTACCCGTTGGAACATCGCATGATTCCTTGTCTCAAGACTTTCACAAAAGAAAGACCCTGAAATTCAGAGATGAGCAGTTCCACAAGGTTGACTCCTAGGGTTTGTTTGGATCTCTGAATTGAATGGGGCTCGTGGTATTACAGTGCAAATTCAATTTCAAGAAGAATCGGGATTGAACCGCAATTCTAATTTTCCTTTCTTTGGAATGGTCGATCTAGATCCTTTTCGGGGAAGGACAAGCTCACACAGGATGCACACGAATATATATTTTTTCCTGCCACCTGTGTATGTAGTATATTGTAAAGTTGCTTGTTGTTAATAAGTGCGCTATTCCCGAAAAGGAAAAAATAAAATAAAATAGGGACGGATTGGCAGTTTGGAGTGTGCCTGCTTCCTTCGCTGGATTAATATAAAAAAAATCCAACACTGACACTGTTGCATCCTTGTTGTTTCTGTTTGTGGTGGCATTGTTTTCTCCTTGGTCGTATTCCCCTCCACTAGTCTCTTTCTCACCTTTTTTTCTTCTTCCATTTTTAGCCCTGTTTGGTTGACTATTCGAGCTACTCCGTGGCAAAATATGAGGCTCTTGGGACATAGGTCCTCTGCAACACCGCGATGGGTAATATAGCAACAGTACTATAATACTCTGCAGTAATGCTGCATGGAAATACTATACAAACAGTTCTGATTTTGCCGTGTGCAGGAAACACAATAGCGATTTTGCTATCTATTTACGTTGCAAGGTACTGTACACTATTGATCTAGACCGTTCGTTGTCAATTTGACGGCCCAGATAAGCCCTAATACGATGTGTACTGTGCACATGCATCTACGCCGTCTCCTTGGGTAGTACTCCCAAAGTCCTTAAGTTCAATGTGAAAGCTGTTTTTTTTTTCTTGTATAATAAACCAACAACAAAAAGCCATAAATCGCAGTTAGGGATTTGGACTCGGACCATCAACCACCACAACATCATATTCCTACGTGTGTTACCACCGATTGGCCCGTAACCAAAAGCACCAATAAAAGCCGAAAGCTCCTTTTGCTTTTCTTCCCCAAACCAATCCACCTTACCGTCACGGACACGCGGGCCCAAGCCGACCTCGGGACCCACGCGACAGTGACACACGCTTTCCGGGGGACGCGGCGTTTCTTTGGCGGAGGAAGAAATCTCGCCAGCCGCGAATATTACGCTGAACCAATCGGGTGATTTGGCGCCGTGGGCCCCGCGCGATGGTGGAGCCGGGGGAATTCGTGGCCGCGGATGGCTGCCCGCGCGCTGACGTGGCCGGTCGGCCTCTCCCGGTAAAGTAAACTACAGGCGTCTCTTTGCTAAAGCACCCCTTCACTATCTCATAACTACAAAAAAAAAAGCTCTTTACTCGCAACCCCTTCAGTGTGTTTTGGAGATTGGGGTTGAAACTCAGCCTATTGTGGTATATTGCAACAAGGTTAAAAAGGATGCTTCGCATTTACTTTAAGAGGCTAAAATTTCCCATTATTAATCGGACCAAAAATGGTAAAGATCTGCGTGGCTTTCTTCCGTGGGTCCGGATTATAAAGACATGTATTAATAAAATTTATATACGAGGGTTGTTACAATTGTATAAGAAATATAAGGCAAGCATGCGTAGCATCTCACTTGAGATTTCACAATCGTTTCGTCTAAAAAGGTTAACTCGAAAATGCTAAGATTTGGACCAACAAATATTATATACATGCTAGTGGAACTAAATGAAAGCTGTCAATGTGGTACTAAAGGGTGAAACGTTACAGTTGTATAACAAATACAATTAGATTTACAAACATAAACGTACGTATTTTAACATCTAATCTCGCAAGTGGCGGGTAGTTCGGCTAGTCCTTGTATATAAGTTGATGCTATATATATATTCTCCATGCTTTCTCCGACAAACATAAAGCTCTACAGACACATTACGATGCTTACGATATGAGATAGTGCTATACAAGCCTTTATCCTTATCTGTAAACATAGCTTAGCTTATATGTTTCATTCAGTTTCATACATTTGTTCTAAACGATCGACGTGATGCAAGCCCAAGTTGCAGAACGAAAATCCCCATTGGAAAATTAGGTGGTGATTTATGGGCATGCATGGTTACCTGAGAATAATGGGTTATACCTACTCAGTTCGATCGGCATATCGTACGATGCTTACGATATGGTGGAGCTTCATCTTCCTTTGGCGACTCTAGACCGGTATGGAAGGAACTACGGAAGCTCTCTGTGCCTCCTAAGGTTAGAGTGTAATTAACGACTTTCTACTGTCACGAAGCACATTGCAACGACGACATATTCGTCGTCTTGAAGTCAGTGCGGTGATCTTATGCGGTGCATATGCTCTGTCGTATGCGAGGAATGCAAGGAGGAATGGTGAACCGACGAGAAATCTGATCCAATCAGTTAACTGGGCAAAAGATGTTGTTACAGATCTTATTCATGCAACGACATCTATACAACACATGTTGAGTTGGCATCCCCCTCTGCACGACATTATATATTGAGATCAATGTCGATGGTGCTTTTCACTTGGACAATGGCAGGAGTTGTGGTTTGCGGCAGTTCTGGAGCGTTTCATGCAGCTCGAGCAAGATAATACCCTCATGTTGCCAATGCCTTAACGGCTGAAGCGATGCCGTGCTATGATGGTGTCAAGTTGGTTGTGGATTGGAGTCTCACGAAAGGTAATAATCGAGACACTCTCTCAAGTGTTCGTTAACTTGTGGAGCTCTAGAGGTCGGCATAGGGTGGAGGTTAGTCCGCTTATGGGTGCAATTGAGGAGCTCATTAGGGGTTTTGAGTATTTTTTTTTCGAACTTTGTTGTGTTCATCATAATGCAAATGCGGCGGCTCATTTGTGTGCTAACATAACACATGCATGGGAGGGTACACAATGGCGTACGTGGATTAATATATAAGACACCGGACTTTCTCGTTAGTTGTATCATCCATAATCGCAATAATGATTTTGAGTAATGAAAATGAGCTCTTTCCTCGCCAAAAAAAGTATACAACCCTACATTACATAGTGTTGCCATAGAAGTATGCATTTACAAGCTGAGGACAAATCAACACTTGCGTGACCATAGTCCAATCGAACACCTCTTATTTATATGGGCTCTGCAATTCTGCATCCGACCCGTTTAGACACAAGGACTAGTATGCAATTCCAGGAATACTGTAGGGGTGTTCTTGCACGAGCGCGAGACCAAATGGGGACAAATATTTTCCCCCTTTCTGGCTGCGTCGTCGCCAACTCCACTTGTGGAATCTTGCCCATATGGTATGGATCTCGCCGGAGCCGCGTTCCCTCAGCCGCCGGAATCCCACTTGGCGCCGCCCTGCCCACCTCCGCAGTCGCCGGAGAAGGTGAAGTCGCACGAATTCCTAGTCCTTCTCTTATTCCTTCTTTATTCAAAATCTCCTCTGTTTTCCCCCTTTCATCAGTTCTTCAAATGCTCTGTTTCTTTCTTGCGATTTGATTCGAGGAAAAGCCGAAAAGGTGCGGTTTTTTTTTATAATCCAAGCATATTTGCACTGTTTCCTTCTACTGTGCGTGCAACTGTTGTAATTGGTGAAGTTGTAAGGGACGGCATCTCTGTGTTGCTGCATCAGTTCTTGTCAGTGAGTTATAAATAGGCCAATTAGTACTGCAGGATAAGGTCTAATTGTTCGCCATAGCTGTTAATTGTGATAAGGTCGAATCCTCTACTAATTTTGCATCTTAAGTGATGATTGATTAGTTTAGGTTAGATAGGCACCATGTCAACCTTTTGGATTAAGCTAGTTGGTGCAATTACAGAAGTCGATTTTGGATTGTGTTTTATGGCTACTAATAACAGTGTGATGCTTCCATTAGCTCTACTTGTACATGAATTTTGGGTGGGAAGATATATATTGAGAGAAGCCAATTGTTTATAGTGGATGGCTGGATACTGGCATCTCATTTAGTTAAGCTATTTTTTTTTATGTGGCTACCAGTCCACTCTCTAACAGTTCTTTTACGCTAGAGTACTGTAAATCAGCTCTGGATTAGGTAGGCTTTGATTCTATCTAAACGGAAACCACTCATAAATTTTCCTGTTTCGATGCAAATCGCCCTTCGGCTACCAGTCTGTACTCTGACAGAATTTCTTGTAGGGTGTTGGTAAGCACTCTTGGATTAGGTAGATGGAAACTCCTTATAAACTTTCCTACCTTGATGCTACCTGATCTGTGCATCTACTTCTGCATAGAAGCACGGTTACTCCCGAGAGAGAGAGAGAGAGATTAGGAGGACATAAACTATTTGTTCCAATTCAAAGTCAGAAAGTTTTATCCTATATAGCTTAGTTGTTGCGGAATCTTTGATAGCTCCACAGCGAGAATCATAGTGCCATTTATGAGGCCTCGGGCCCAGTTGCCCCCAATCTGCTGACTTGAGCTCAAATTTCCTAAAATGTTGAAACAAAATTAAATCTGAAACTTCCACCCCAATACTGTTACTAAAGTTCGCAATGCTTGTTTCAAAAACTTAAGTTCACGATGGCAAACTATGCCTGAGAAGTGAGAACCACAAGCTGTAACACTCTGTAGTACGAAACATTACCACTATATTGTAGCCCAGGAGAAAAATCTGTTGATGATGCCATATAAAAAATATAAGTTAGCTGCAACAAAAATAATATCATCATCGTCATCATCACCCTGATCTTCATGGAACATGTCATGCCACTGAAATACACCCATGCTCACCTTTGAAGCAAACTAACAAGTTCTTTGACACCATTTGAATTTTAGCAAGCTCCTTTACGCTGGTCGTCTCTTACCAAATAAGATGATACACAAAAGAAGGCATGCCTAGTTGCCAGGAATTTATGTGCATATGTAAGGAAGGTATTGAAGATAAACACTGGTTGTAGTGCAGATGGTAACGTAATTATGTGCTGTTTAAGCACATACTATCTTTGTGAATGGTTTAGATGTAAGCAATGTAAAGTGCTTGTGGTGCTTAGATTTCTGTATTTTATCATTTGATCTTATTTTCTGACAAAAAAAAGACTTGTTTTTTATGCATATTTGTTTTACTTAGTCTTTATGTAATTGTCAGGATTCACGCGAAGATACAGGAGACATGAGGATCACTGAGGAACAGCCATGCACAGATCAGGAGTTAGACCTTGGTCAAACGAATAGTTCTAGCCTTAACAGTTCCAGTGAGTGTGAGAATCAGACGTCTAACAATCATGAGATGACTGGATCAGAGTCCAAATTGGAGGCAGCTAAGACCGAGGGTGAAGGATCGAGCAGAGAGAAGGTCCTGAAGAAGCCAGACAAGATTCTGGCATGTCCTCGTTGCAACAGCATGGATACGAAGTTCTGTTACTACAACAACTACAACATTAACCAACCAAGGCATTTTTGTAAGAGTTGTCAGAGGTATTGGACGGCTGGTGGAATCATGAGGAACGTCCCTGTTGGTGCTGGTAGGCGCAAGAGTAAGAGCTCCAGTGCAAACTGCCGCAGTATATTGATTCCAGGCAGCAGTCTAGCCACTCCTGGTGGTGATTCTTCCCTCTTTCCATTGTCTAGAAAAGGAAATCAAGCAGCAGTTAAATTCGGGCCTGATTCCCCTCTCTGTAACTCCATGTCTTCTGTGCTGAAAATTGTAGAGCAGAGTAAGAATGCCAACCCTGCCTCAACAGCACAGCCCAGAAATGGAGAAAACCAGACCTGCCCACCTTCAGCAACAGCTTCAGACAGTCTACGGAAGGATTCAGTTAAAGGAACAATTGGTGGACATCAAAATGGAATTACTGGGCATTGCAATGGAGTCACTCCCATGCATCCCATACCATGCTTCCCTGGCCCTCCTTTTGTGTACCCATGGAGTCCAGCATGGAATGGTATTCCTGCCATGGCAGCACCAGTATGCCCAGCCCCAGCTGAAGCAGCAAATGCTTCAGAAAATGGCAATGCAGGTCATGTTCAATGGAATGAACCGGCAATGGTGCTGGTACCAGGATTCTGTGGCCCACCCATTCCTTTCCCAGTAATGCCTCCTCCTGTTTGGCCATTCATTTCTCCCTGGCCTAATGGAGCATGGAGCGCGCCATGGCTTGGACCTAGCTGTAGCGTGTCAGCATCATCTCCCACAAGCAGTAGTACATGTTCAGATAGTGGTTCTCCTGTCCTTGGAAAACACTCGAGGGATTCCAATCCGCAAGGTGATGAAAATGCAGAAAAATGCTTGTGGATTCCCAAAACACTTCGGATTGATGATCCCGATGAAGCTGCAAAGAGTTCCATCTGGACCACCCTTGGGATTGAACCCGGTGAGCGTGGCATGTTTAGACCATTTCAGTCGAAATCTGATGGCAGAGAGCAGATATCTGGTGCTGCCCGAGTCTTGCAAGCAAACCCAGTGGCTCTATCGCGCTCGCAATCTTTCCAGGAGACAACATGATATGGAATTTGTGTGATATTTGTCCAATATGTTACATTAAGAAAACGCTATAGTTTGAACAATGATTGGCAATGTAGGTGCTGCTAATATCCGAGGCAGCGCAACTGTACTATTGGAAGAGTATTCTCACATTTTCTATAATTTGCTTGTAGAGCGCGCACCAGTCTACTGACTACTGGGATCGTGATCAGGTTCTCATCATGGGTTTGGTTGTACAAGAATAATTGTTAATAGCTTTGCTTAAAGCATACTAGTATTCTGCTGACCCCTCAGCGTTGTGGTTAATGGCTATGACATGCCCTATTTACTCGACAAGCTTCAGAAACGAGATCCCTGACAAGAGGTTCATGGCCGAAGAAATCGGTGACATTTTCTTCTGTACTTGATGTTTACTGCTTGCTTCAGAAATGGATCGTTTGCCCTTGGGCTAATTGTACCAGCACATCACCACATAGAAAATGCTTTTTTCCTTGTTTAAAGACAGTGCCTGTCCTACGCTTAAAAGACTGGTTGCTGAGGTTTTGTTTTCCCTTTTTTTTTTCTCTGGAAAGGAGTAATGGTCGGGGTTGTTCCGCTAATGCAACCAGTCCATACATGCATACCCCTATTTGATCGGCTGATCCAAGCGTTTCCAAAATTGCTTTGTCATTAGCAATGTCAGGCACAGACCAGATCTAGGGAAGCAGAGGCATTCTAATGCATTCAAAGCTTCAAACCTGAAAGCCTATGTACCCATGTAGTGTCTTCCCTAGTTTGACTAGCATATATAGTGGAGAGATCCCTCTCTGCTAATGCCAGGTAAAAGCCAGAAGTAGAGCTGGGAATTGGGCCGGGCCGTGTCGGCACGGCCCGGGCCTACTGTGCTTCGGGCCATGTCGTGCCGTGCCGGCTCGGCCCGGTCACCCTGCCGTGTCGTGCCGGCCCACCTCGCATTCGGTCAGGTTCAGGCACGGCCCAAAGCCCGTCGTGCCGGGGTTGTGCCGTGCCAGCCCAAGCCCAACCCTAAGTAACTATTGACAGCGGAGGCGGCGATGGCGGTAGCGACCGCCATCTTCATTCTTCTCGTGCGGTCGTGCCCGCCTCATTAAAAACCTAGTTAAAATTGAATTAATTGCGTAAAAACATGGGCACGAAAATATTTCGGGGAAAAATTGAAATTTTTTCTTAATATTTTACAGATACAATGTTACTGCCTCGTTAAAAACCTTACACCCCAGAGTGGGGTTCCCCGAGTAAGGAAAAGAGCACAGTAATAACATGTGCACATACTAACTACTCATCAATGTCGAGATCATTCATGCGTTCGAGGTCGTCAGACGCTGCTGCGATCTCAAGATCCTCCGATTGATCTTTGTTGCGCTCTTTAGCCAATTCCCAATCCTTGGCGCATGTGATTGCCTCCACCATCCTAGGCATGAGGGATGATCTTCTTTCTTCAATTATTCTCCTTGCTACGCTGAACGTTGCTTCTGAAGATACACTGGACACCGGCACCAACAGAACATCCCGTGCGAAATGTGATAGTACAGGAAATATCCGCTTGTTGTTCTTCCGCCACTCGAGCAAGTCTATCTTTCCACCGGAAAGATCAGGATCGATGTTTGCAAAATCATGCTCTAGGTAGTGGTTTAGCTCGAGACGAAATTCCACAAAGGCTGCTTTGAGGCCGAGAGGACGAAGAACTGGACTTGCCCTTTAGCTTCTTCCACAAGTGGGATGCCAAGCTTTTCTTTCCTTGTTGCGTTTGTTGTGCGGTCTCGATCTCATGGCTAGCTGCCAACTTGTCATGATACATACGGAAAATCTGAAAAAGCTCCTCTTTGACATGTGCAAAAGCTTCCGAGTAATCAAGACCAAGGCATTCACCTATTCCTCCATACCCATCTGCAAACACAGCAACTTTTTTCAGAAGATCGAAAATAATAGCAAAGCAATACACATGTGAAATAGAACTAAAATATTTAATAAACTTTTCCTCCATTAGTGCAACAAAGATGACCTAAAATGGGATCCTCCTAGATTTGGCAATCTTATCTCGCAATTAACCAAATATATTCTATAACTAAGCAAGAGGTAGGGTAATAAACACGGATAACATTTTTGTTGCTCTATAAAAGGTTGTAAAAGCTGCCGAAAATGACCAAACAATCGCTAATCTGAATTGGTAACTACCAATTCATTGTTTTGAGAGTTAGCATTGACAAAAACAGATATAATATGTTTGTACCCTTGTAACTTCTTTAACATGATGTAGGTCGAGTTCCACCTCACCTTCATGTCAAGATCGAATTTTCTTGGTTCCTTCCCATTGGTCACAAGTAATACTCATAAACTGGTGCCGCCACTTGTGGGGTATTTGTGAGGTAGCGAACTGCGTTGCGGATACTGTTCAAATATCCGCCAATCGCTTGCATACCGTCTTGAACAACAAGGTTCAAGATATGGCATACACATCTCTGGTGGAGAACATAACCACCAATATACGTCTGCAATCTTGGAGTGAGGATGTTCATAGCAGTCGTGTTCGTTGATGCGTTATCAAGAGTGATAGAAGCAATCTTATTATCTATATTAAAATCATCAAGTACGTGTAGTATACGCTCGGCAATAGCCTCTCCCGTGTGTGATTCGTTAATTGGCTTAAACCCTATGACTCTCTTGTTTAGTTTGTAATTGTCGTCCAAATAATGTGCTACAACACTAAGGTAAGCACTTCTCTGGTGTGATGATGTCCAAATGTCTGAAGTTATAGCAAAAGAGAACTGAACTTGTAGGAATTGTTTTTTTAGCTCTGCTAGTTCCTTATAATACAGCCGTACTGTGGGCAAAAGCCACGTTGGATCATTTTTTTCAAATGCGCGGCTTTCACCCATCCTAATTGGTTGATCTTCCGCAACAATATATCTAGCGATTTCCTCACGGGCAGAAAGCGGGTTGTATACCCAAGTACTTACAGAGCCATCGGCCTCGAAGTTTAAACTGCGTTTGTACTCCTCCCCGGCTCTGCGCCCGATCTTGCATAAGCATACCTTGTAGTCTTTGGTTCAAGTGTCCCGTCCCTGCTGTTTGTCTGAGCAGATAATTTAGCTTAGCAATAATTACATGTTGCGATATCTACCGTTTGGCGTCATGGATTTCTGGCTCGGTCATGTGCTTCCGACAATTAGCCTTTCGTCGAGATCCGCCAATGTTGCGTTTGTGGGCGCGGGAGAACTCTGAGTCCCTATTGGCTCAGGACCACCACGGTACCCTCGTAGCCCTCCGTGCAGTCCATATGACGGTCACCCATGCCATAGTCTCCCATGCTTGGCGGTGGCGAGCATCAGCGGAGTCGGGCGAAGGAGGACTAGGGGAGCGATGGCGAGAGCTTACACTAAGTCGCCCTGCTGTCCTTTTCGTGCTCCGACTCCTCGGTAGCATACCGCTCGGGAGCTCCTTAATGCTCCGACTTCTTGGCAGCATAATGGATAGATGGTAAATAAATAGGGAGAGTATATGGCTGTTGAAGAAATGAGAAGAGTAAATGAATGAAGAAGAAATGAGAATGGATGGCAAATGCTTGGTAATGAGAGTGGATGGCAAAAGTTCGGTGAGAGTTCAGTTTTATAGGCACGGTGAATTGCTTCCGAACGTTGTTTTTGATCGTTGAGTTTCTGAACGTTGCCTCTCACTATCTTTTTCCTGTGATTCCCTCTCCCTGTCTTTACCAGCACCAACGGCCATGGTCCTCTCTTCCTTTCATTTAAATTTTTTTACTTTTGTCATGTCAGCTCTCATCTTTCCTTTCACTCCTTTTGTCCGGTGGTGAATGTATGGAGCTGGAGCTCCCTAATCCACGCATATTCTATCGATGAGAGAATCCAATGTCTGCATGCGACTGCTGTTCACAGCTATCTAGACCATCTCACGAGAGGAGCTCCAGGCACACAAACAGCCGCACAAGTAGACTGTAGACAGAAAAATTTTGTCTTCTCCGCCCATCCCCTTAGACCATGAGGCCATGAATCCACCCCAAGGTCCCCAACACACAGAATAGCTCCCCCTCCCCCATCCACGGCGCGCTACAACAGCTGCTTCACTCCCGTCTCCCCCCATCGGCAAGTACCCATGGTCCATGGAGATGGAATCCCATCCCCCCACCTACTGCCACTAGGGCCCCCAATCCCCCATCCCCACACGGCACACCACATGGCCGAGCGGCGAGGCGGAGGAGGCCGAGCCGCTTAGCGGGAGGCACTGCAGAGGAGGCCGAGCGGCCCTTGGCAGAGGCGAGTAGGCGCAGCGGGAGGCAGGCCGAGGCCAGGAGCCGAGGCGGAGGCGGCGTTCAGCTGCCTGGCCAGGCAGCGGAAGGTGGGCGGCTGCCGCACCCGCCTCACACTTCTTCCGGCTCGATCCCATGGCGCCGCCGCCGTGCTCCTCCCTGCTTGCGGCTCGGCCTCTGGTTCTCTCCGCCACCTCCACAGGTCTGGCGGCCCTTGCCTCGGCCCTACGCGCACCGGCTCGGCCTCCGACCGCCGCCGCCTCGATCCTCACCTCCTCCACAGCAACTGGCTCTCCTCTTCTCCCTTCCTTCATTTCTCTTCTTACCTCCTTGGGAGGCGAGGCGGCGGGGAGGAGGTGGCGGCCGCCGACGCCGGCGTGTTAGGCGTCTTGCGTCGTGCCAGGCCGTCTTTGGCATCTTGGCCGTCTTTGGGCGTGCGAGCCGCCCGAGCACGCAAGACGCCACACCGGACCGTGCCGCCCGTCGTCGGCTTCGAGCCCGGCCGGGCCGTCGGCCGTGCCATGCTAGCCCACCCTGCGTGGCGTGCTGGGCGTGCTTGGGCCGTCTTGAAAGCCGGCCGAGCCTCGGCGAACGCAGAATAGCCCGGCCGACTCCTACCTCTAGCCGAAGCACAACCTGCACAAGACTGAAGACACTCGACAGACATCTCTGTCATAGCAGGGCACTAAGGGGTGCCCCACACTTTAGAATCGTCTGAAATACTGGTGTGCTATCAGAGATACTGTACATACGTAAACTTAGTCTGTATAGTGTATTTAGGCAAATGTACCGAAATTACCCTCTCTCTCTCTCTCTCTCTCTCTCTTATGGGAGGCAAGAAGGTAAATGTCCCTTCTTGCCCCCTATAAGTAAAGCCCCGTGGGCACGTAAGGGAGGGGGGATCCTCATTTTTACACATAAGCAATACATACATGTCTTTGGCTCCTCCCTTTGGTCCTCCTCCCAAGACAAAGGTACCCACTTTCTAGTCTTTTAGCTACAATAGTTGGCGCCGTCTGTGCGAACCGAACAAGAAGGTACAAACAAGAGAAGCGGAAAACACCTACACACTGGCCGAAGCCCCCCCTCATGAGAAAAAACAACATTCGGCCGAAGCCCCAAAAACAAATCTCGAGGCCTTCCCCCACCCTAGAAAAAAAACCCGCACATGGCCCCCGAGCCCTGGCGCACACTTGCTCACTCTCCGGAGTGTGGAGTGTATAAACACACCTCGCAGGCTATGGTCTCGGTGTGTAAGCCCACAAGGGTGGCATATATAAGCCCACCAACATGGCAACAAAGACGCCGCGTATGGCCCCGAGCCCTGGCGCACACTCGCTCACTCTCCGGTGTGTGCAGTGTATAAACACACCTCGCAGGCTACGGTCTCGGTGTGTAAGCCCACAAGGGTGGCATATATAAGCCCACCACCGTGGTAACAAAGACGCTGCGCCTGGCCCCGAGTCCCGGCGCACACTCGCTCAATCTCCGAAGTGTGGAGTGTATAAACACACCTCGCAGGCTACAGTCTTCGTGTGTAAGCCCACAAGGGTAGCATATATAAGCCCACCACCGTGGCAACAAAGACGCCGCGTATGGCCCCGAGCCCCGGCGCACACTCGCTCACTCTCCGGAGTGTGGAGTGTATAAACACACCTCGCAGGCTACGATCTCGGTGTGTAAGTCTACAAGGGTGGCATATATAAGCTCACCACCGTGGCAACAAAGACGCCGCGCATGGCCCCAAGCCCCGGCGCACACTCGTTCACTCTCCGGAGTCTGGAGTGTATAAACACACCTCGTAGGCTACAATCTCGGTGTGTAAGCCCACAAGGGTGGCATATTTAAGCCCACCACCGTGGCAACAAAGACGACGCGTATGGCCCCGAGCCCTGGCGCACACTCGCTCACTCTCCGAAGTGTGGACTGTATAAACACACCTCGCAGGCTACGGTCTCGGTGCGTAAGCCCAAAAGGGTGGCATATATAAGCCCACCATCGTGGCAACAAACATCGCGCTCAAACGTGTATCGCCCTAGTCGCTCCGACGGCCCCGCCTCGGTGACTAGGGAGTCTCCCGCCACGAGGGCCTCACCCCGACGGAGATACATCTCATATCACGCTCAAACGTGCATCGCCCTAGTCGCTCTAACGGCGCCGCCTCGGCGACTAGGGAGTCACCCGCCGCGAGGGTCTCACCCCAGCGGAGATACATCACATATCGCGCTCAAACGTGCATCGCCCTAGTCGTTCCGACGGCGCCGCCACGGCGACTAGGGAGTCTCTCGCCGCGAGGGCCTCACCCCAGCGGAGAGATATCTCACATCGCTCTCAAACGCTCAAAGCCCTGGTCACTCCGACGGCCCTGCTTCGGCGACTACGGAGTCTCCCGCCGCGAGGGCCTCGCCCCAGCGGAGCGACATCTCACATCGCTCTCAAACGCGCAAAGCCCTGGTCGCTCTGACGGCCTCGCCTCGGTGACTAGGGAGTCTCCCGCCGCGAGGGCCTCGTCCCGGCGGAGACACATCTCATATCGCGCTCAAACGCGCATCGCCCTAATCACTTCGACGACCCTGCCTCGATGACTATGGAGTCTCCTGCCGCGAGGGTCTCGCCCCGGCGGAGAGACATCTTACATCGCGCTCAAACGTGCAAAGCTCTAGTCGCTCCGATAGCCCCGCCTAGGCGACTAGTGAGTCTCCCATCACGAGAGCCCCGCCCCAGTGGAGAGACATCTCATATCGCGCTCAAACGCGTATCGCCGTGGTCGCTCCGACGGCCTCGCCTCGGCGACTACGGAGTCTCCCGCCGCGAGGGCCTCGCCCCGGCGGAGAGACACCTCATATCACGCTCAAACGCGCATCGCCCTAGTCGCTCCGATGGTCCCGCGTCGGCGACTAGGGACTCGCCCGCCGTGAGGGCCTCGCCTCGGCGAAGAGACATCTCATATCGCGCTCAAACGCGCATCGCCCTAGCCGCTCCGACGGCCCGTCTTGGCAACTAGGGAGTTTCCCGCTGCGAGGGCCTCGCTCTGGCGGGGAGACATCTCATATCGCGCTCAAACGCGCAAAGCCCTAGTTGCTCCGACGGCCCCGCCTCAGCGACTAGGGAGTGTCCCGCCGCGAGGGCCTCGCTCCGGCGGAGAGACATCTCACATCGCGCTCAAACGCGCAAAGCCCTAGTTGCTCCGACAGTCCCGCCTCAGCGACTAGGGAGTCTCCCGCCGCGAGGGCCTCTCCCCGGTGGAGAGCCATCTCATATTGCGCTCAAACGCACATCGCCCTAGTCGCTCCGACGGTCCCGCCTCGGCGACTATGGAGTCTCCCGCTGGGAGGGCCTCACCCCGGCGGAGAGACATCTCACATTGCGCTCCAACGCGCAAAGCCCTAGTCGCTCCGATGGCCCCCCTCGGCGACTAGGGAGTCTCCCACCGCGAGGGCCCCGCCCCGGGGGAGAGACATCTCACATCGTTCTCAAACACGCATCTTCCTAGTCGCTCCAACGGCCCCGCATCGGTGACTAGGGAGTCTCCCGCCGCGAGGGCCTCGCCCCGGTGGAGAGACATCTCACATCGCGCTCAAACCCGCAAAGCCCTAGTCGCTCCGACAGCCCGCCTCGACGACTAGGGAGTCTCCCGCCGCAAGGGCCTCACCCCGGCGGAGAGACATCTCATATCGCGCTCAAACGCGCATCGCCCTAGTCACTTCGACGGCCCTGCCTCGGCGACTAGGGAGTCTCCCACCGCGAGGGCCTCGCCCCAGCGGAAAGACATCTCACATCGCGCTCAAACGCGCAAAGCCCTAGTCGCTCTGACGGCCCCGTCTCGGCTACTAGGGAGTTTCCCGTCGCGAGGCCCTCGCCCCGGAAGAGAGACATCTCACATCACGCTCAAACGCGCAAAGCCCTAGTCTCTCCGACGGCCCCGCCTCAGCGACTAGGGAGTCTCCCGCCGTGAGGGCCTCACCCTGGCGGAGCGACATCTCACATCGCGCTCAAACGTGCAAAGCCGTAGTTGCTTCGACCGCCCGGCCTCGGCGACTAGGGAGTCTCCTGCCGCGAGGGCCTCGCCCTGGCGGAGAGACATCTCACATCGTTCTCAAACATGCAAAGCCCTAGTTCCTCCGACGGCCCGCCTCGGTGACTAGGGAGTCTCCCGCCGCGAGGGCCTCGCCCCGGCGGAGAGACATCTCACATCGCGCTTAAACACGCAAAGTCCTAGTCGCTCCGGCGGCCCCAACTCGGCGACTAGTGAGTCTCCCGCCGTGAGAGCCTCGCCCCGGCGGAGAGACATCTCATATCGCGCTCAAACGCGCATCCTCCTAGTCGCTCCGACTCGGCAACTAGGGAGTCTCCCGCCGCGAGGGCCTCGCCCCGGTGGAGAGACATCTCACATCGCGTTCAAACGTGCCAAGCCCTAGTCGCTCCGACGGCCCCGCCTCAGCGACTAGGGAATCTCCCGCCGCGAGGGCCTCGCCCTGGCGAAGAGACATCTCAGATTGCGCTCAAACGCGCAAAGCCCTAGTCGCTCCGACGGCCCCGCCTCAGCGACTAGGGAGTCTCCCGCCGCGAGGGCCTCACCTCGGCGGAGAGACATCTCACATCGCGCTCAAACGCGCAAAGCCCTAGTCGCTCCAACGGCCTCGCCTGGGCGACTAGGGAGTCTCTCGCCGCAAGGGCCTCGCCCCAGCGGAGAGACATCTCACATCGCGTTCAAACACGCAAAGCTCTAGTCGCTTCGACGGCCCCGCTTCAGCGTCTAGGTAGTCTCCTGCCGTGATGGCTCGCCCCGGCGAAGAGACATCTCATATCGTGCTCAAATGCGCAAGCTACCGGGGAAAGAAAGTTGGGTGATGGTGATCGGCTTCGCCTCCCCCTCGCTAGCTTCTGGGCTCTCAAACGAGCCCAATCAAAGAAAGTTAGGGGACGACGATCGGCTTTGCCTCCCCCTCGCTAGCTTTAGGGCTCTCAAACGAGCCGAGTCAAAGAAAGTTGGGAGACGGCGATCGGCTTCGCCTCCCCCAGCTAGCTTTTGGGCTCTCGAACGAGCCCAATCAAAGAAAGTTGGAGGACGGCGATCGACTTCGCCTCCCCCTCGCTAGCTTCTGAGCTCTGGAACTAGCCCAATCAAAGAAAGTTGGGGGATGACGATTGGCTTCGCCTTCCCCTCGTCAACTTCTGGGCTCTCAAACAAGCCCAACAGTAACTCCTCAGGCGAACGGACAAAACCCCTTCACGCCCCTCCAATTCACAGGTACACTTGACTTGGAGCGGCCAAAGGGGGGATGGTACCAGGTCCCCAACAGGAGCATCGCAAATGGTCACACTAAAGAAGTAATCAAATACGAAGGTTGCAGCGGCTGCCACGACGCGCCGCCCGCCCCGAGGGCCATGCCTCGGCGTGGCGGCTCCACGCGAGCTCGCCCATTTGCTCACCGCTTTGCCTCGAGGCTATAGCCTCGGTGGGCGACTCATGGCCGACTTTGCCCGCAGACTCGCCCTTGCTCACCGCCGCCTCAAGGCTATAGCCTCGGCGAGGCGGCCCCATTCTGCCGCCCGCCTTGAGGCCCATGCCTCGGCAGGCGACTCATGTGACCGCCCGCGCAGACTCGCCACTACTCACTTTGCCCGCCTCGAGGCTATAGCCTCGGCGAGGCGGCCCGACATCTCTGCCGCCTCGAGGCCCATGCCTCGGCGAGGCGGCTCTGCGCCGACCGCTGCCTGAGACTCGCCCTTTGCTCACCGCGCGCCTCGCGGCTATAGCCTCGGCGGGGCGGCCCCGATGCGCTGCCCGTCTTGAGGCCCATGCCTCGGCGGGGCGGCTCCGCGCAGACTTCGCCCGCACAGGGTACACCACTGCTCACCGCCCGCCTCGAGGCTAGAGCCTCGGCGGGGCAACTTCGCGCCGACTTCGCCCGAGGTATCCCGACTCCCGAGGGGCTGTGGGCGACAGGATTGCGTCCGCTCGCCCCTCAGGACCACGGGACCTGTCCTCATGACCTCGGACCACGCAGACGAGGGAGTTGTCGTAGTAGGGCACTAAGGGGTGCCCCGCACCCTAAGATCGTCGGGAATACCGGTGTGCCGTCAGGGATACTGCACATACGTAAACCTAGTCTGTATAGTGTATTTAGACAAATGTACCTAAATTACTCTCTCTCTCTCTCTCGCTTATGAGGGCATGAAGGTAAATGTCTCTTTTGCCTCCTATAAGTAAAGCCCCATGGGCATGTAAGGGAGGGGGGATCCTCACTTTTACACATAAGCAATACATACATGTCTTTAGCTTCTTCCTTTGGTCCTTCTCCTAAGATAAAGGGTACGAGGTACCATCCGTACCCACTGTCTAGTCTTTTAGTTACAACAATCCCCTAGCTGCTGCACATATGCAGATCAAAGTCCATCAGTAGTTCAGTACTAAGTATGGTTTAACTGATCCTAATTAACCAGGAAGCTAGAGCTGTTTCCTTTTGCTAACTGATTAATCCAATCGACCACCAGACCAAAGCTCCAACGTGAGACACGCGTTGTTATCCTTTTGGTCGGCACGGGCGGTGAGGTCGCCACTTGCGTCGCGACTGCTTTTGACATTCTGCGCTAGCTGCCCCTTGGGTTCGGCAAGAAGCAATTCTTCTTCTTCCGTTCGTACGACGAGCACATTACAATGGTTTTGCGAGCGATATATGGCATCCAATTCCAATTCCAATTCCAAATCCGGCCTGACCAACTTCTCCTTGATTTACATACTACTTCACTTATGAATGTAAAACGAATCACCATAGTGCTAGCTCGTATAGATGAAATCACAAGGAGTACACAGACACAGACTCGGCAGCATAGCCAAAAAAGATCACATACTAATTTACACTGCATATATAAGAAGACATACTACATTCCATGCGGCAAGCGTTTGCCTGACGGCGTCTATACAGCATTGCATTTCGACAAAACAATACAGCAGAGCTATATAGCTAGCTAGGGAAAAGAATAACCCGATGGTCACAGAGAACGTATACGTACGTACACACCATCATCGTAATTCAATCGGTTGCAATGCTGTTCGCAATGGTATGGACTTAATTGATCGATTGATTACATAGGCGGGGATATATATATATGCGGATGGTGCATCATTATCTGTATTGCTGCTGTACATACTTGTATATATATATATATCACGCATGCATGCTTCATTGCGAGCTAGCTTCTCCATCATACATGTATCAATGTCAGAGACCAGCTGCAAGCAGTATATGTCGACACTTGATTCCTTTCGCCTCATGATTAATTGGCACCTTCATGCATGCATCTCCAACGCGATCGAGTGTACTAGCGCTCTCAATCGACAACCGGCTCAAGCCGGTCTCGTGACCTGTCGATTAGGAAAAAGAAGACAACACATGCATGCATGTTGTAAGATACATAAACCATTAATTTCAGTGGATTCATGCATGCATTGATCAAAATGTTTTTAGAGCCAATCTTTTCTTTAGAGCTAACATTGATCAAAATGTAATTCCATTAATTTCCTCTCTCTCTCTCTCTCTCTCTGAAGGATGAAATAATGTGATATCGATATATGCATGTACATGTGTATGCATGCAACTGACCAAGAAGTAGCTCTCGCCCATCTGCAAGCTCTGCATGAGGATGCCATTCTCGTTGACGGGGAGGAGGCCACCGGTGGAGTGGACGAGCATCACGTCCTGCCCGAACATGGATCGCAGGTCGATCGGACCCCTCGGCACCTCCGTTGCAACTCCATTGATGAACACCGTGATGGTCGCTGCAAACATATTAATATTAATTTAGCTGTGTGAATCAAGCAAGGGCTTGGAATTGATTAACCAATCGGTACCTACTCTTTTGAGAGTATATGATCGAGTTATCGGCAGTTTGATCGTGTACTTAACTAGATTTTGGTAGTTAGAAATTCCCTGTCATAATACTTAACTAGATTTTGGTAGTTAGAAATTCCCTGTCATAATACCCTATATTCTTACTAATTTTGTTCTTGTTCTGCACATGCATGAGAGAAACATGTTATTTGTTCGCATGCATGTGTAGTATATTGCATGCACACGCATGCATCGAGTACTAGTGTTGTATAATTAATGCATATATATAATATAGCTAGCACAAGTATAACATGGCTAAATTAGTAGCAAAATCACTTGCATGGTATGCATGCAATTGCATGACATGCAGAAAGTTAATAGATGAGTCTATGTTTCCCCCGGCCCTTCCTCTTTTTTTTTTTTTGTGTGTGTTGTAAGTGAACTACTACTGATTGATTGTTCCCAGTCCTACCAAAAAGAACTAATAATTAAAAAGTTTGGCCGCTCCTAGAAGATAAAAATTAAAAATCAAGACAAAACGAAGATCGATGAAGATGAGTTCTGCAGAGCAAAGGATCAAGTATGCAATATGATCCTATGTACGTGCTGGCATGCAGTAGATCCAGAGAGAGGTGAAGAACTAAAGAATACGAATTTTTTAAGTGGAAAAGAAGACCCAACAATTCGACTCGGAATTCCCTAAGTTAGCTTATGTATGCACGCATATATAATTATATGCACTAAAACCACAAGCACACCATATTAAAAATGTATGCGTATGTATGATGGATGTAGGAATTGTTCATGGTTAGATAAATACAGAAAGGCAAAACGATGCATCGATGGAGGGGCGTGGGACATGCATGCATGAATGGCGGAGCTCACCAGGTTGGCACGAGTAGTAGGACTGCTGCTGCGCGGCGGCCGCAGAGGACGACGAGCCGGAGCCCCCACCGTCCACGTACCCCATCTGCCGCGAGATGGCGAACAGGTCGTCGCCGCCCCCGCAGTCCACGTCCCCCATCAGCCCCGCGGACGGCGGCGAGGACGGCCACGACGAGGACGCGGACGAGCTGTACGCCGCGCCGTGCGCGAACAGCTCCAGCGACGAGGCCGAGCTGACATGGCCAGACGCGTGGCCGGCACCGCTCGCGGGGGCGAGCCGGGCGCGGCGGCGGCGGCGGCCTGGGCCTGGGCCTGCAGCTGCCGCTGGCGCCGGCGCGAGCGGGAGCGTCGGTTCTGGAACCAGTAGAAGACGTTGGCGTCGCCGACGGCGCCGAAGCGCTCGAGGAGCTTGCGGATGCGGACGGTCTCGTCCTTGGGCGGGTTGACCGTGCCGCTGTTGAAGATGGACTCGAGGATGAGTATCTGCTCCGGCTTGGGCGTCCACCGCGACCGCACCGGCTCCCCCGCTACCGCCGCCGTGTGCCGGTCCGGGCTGTGGCCGCCGTCCATCTTTATCAGCCGCAGGTCGGAATTGGACGACGATGCGAGCGAGCGATGTTACTTGGCTATAGATAGCTTAATTTGGTCAGTCTGCGTGCGTGCGTGCGCGCGCTCGCTTTGGCCTTCGATCGGCCACACCACGCAAGGAGACAGGATTTGCTTGCGTGATTGCTGCGAGTGGGAGGCCATACTTATAGGACAAGGACTAGCTTACATGGACATGGTTAAGCAAGGGCTGCAATTAATGGAATCAATGTCCCTGAGGAAACAAGCTAGTTGTTGTGGCCATGGTTTTTGTTGTTGTTGTTGTGAAATAGCTAGCTAGTAGCATGGAGTATATTAATTACTATACCAGTTGTCTGTTTCATGGGACTCTTAACTTTTGAAGTGACAGTAACATTCATTCCTTTGGATGGTTCAATCTTTACTACTAGAGTACTACAGCTCTACTAATTAATTACTCCCCCATTTTTTTTAGTGTCGTTTTAGAAAGTGCTACACAATCGCGCTGTCAACCTTTTAAAACTTTGACCTATAATATATACAAAAATATTTTGGTTTGTCAAGTGGAAACGATATTACTAGATTTTTCAAATAAAAAATACTTTTATATCATTATACTTTTATAATTTTTTGCTAACATATAATTACAAAAGTAATTGTCAAATGCAAGTATTGAAGACTTACCGGTGTTCAAAATAACAAGTAAAAAAGAACCGAGCTAGTACCAGCTTCTTGTCACTTTTATTTTCGACGGAATTGCATTTATATGGTGCGTGTCCTTTTCAGGTTACTGCTTATATGGAGAACAATAGTAGTGTTACTAGATTTATTTAATTGCCAGAGGTACTTATTTTAGGAGGATAAATAAGCTCATATATGTACGAACAAACATAGAGGTAGAAACAGACAATCAAAATTACTTTATGAATTAAGTACTACGATCAGCATCGCAAGCTCACCGTCCATGTACACCAATTCTGATTTAGTCAAAGAATAAATGTTATTCAAAATTTTGGTGCCAGTGACTACAACTATATAGCCTAGTTAACCAGCTACGTTGTCGTTTTGCGAAACGTGACGTCAAACTTTTGAAACTTTGTCTATGGATATCTTTTAAAATATTTAGATTTGATAGATGACAAATATATGTGTAGATTTGTCATGAGTACTTTCGTAACATTACAATATTATTAGGTTTTACTAGTATGTTATGATAGAAATTAGTGGTCAAAAATGTGTTTTGGAGACCATGTCGATATCTAAAATGACGTACACTTGCGACAAGAGGAGTAGTATACATGATTACATACTTTACGACTGTTGACCTCAATTAATGTGCATGAAAGATTTGGTTGCCCTACAATCAAAAGAGTACTAGATGTATTCCGAATTGAATGCCCGTTTGGAACGCGTACATTTGAAATTATCACTAGAGTACGGTATGTATTTATGCACGCAGGAACTAAATAATACAAATCCTCAAAACAGCACCCTTTGGAGTGTTTCGGATACCGTAGCAACTTCGAAATATTTATAGTAGCGATTTTGATGTGGCGAAAAACACAATATATAGTTATTGATCTTAGCCTTTAATTTTTTATCAAACGTACTGTGGAGATCATTTTCCTAATGCCATACCCTGTAGAATTTTTTTTGTATTGAATACTTCAACACAGAGGGTCCACTTGCATCGAGTGATACAAGGAAGAATGGAAGAGTAGGCGAGACAAGAGCGTACAAATCACATGTGCTCTTAGAAGGAAAAGGGGAGACACATGTGCCCCCACAGGTTTGGCTTGCATTGACCTTAGCTGCAGCCTGCAGGGGGCATCGGACGCTTGGTGCTCTTTCTTTCTGAGAATAGCTAGTCGCTTTCGTCGGCCGGCATCGGCGGCGTCTTGTGCGATGGCGATCTTGGCTATCGTCTCGGCGTCTTGAAACACTGCACCACACCACACGCGCGCGGCCACCATGCTCAGCTCCTCCTTCGATCGGCCAGCGCGCATGGCAGCTGCGTGCATCGGAACGTGGCTCGCCTCGCCCTGGCTGCCTGGCCGCTAATTCACTGTACCTGTACGTACCATTGATTTGTTCGTCTGCTCCGGACGGTGGCGGATGAGGAGAGGAGATTCTATGTCGCGGCATCTCTCAAGGACATGCATGTCATGTGACGCATGCAACACCTGAAACTCCAGGCTTGCGGTTTCCGTTGCATTGACAGGCAAACTACAAAAATCGCGCATCATGTAGAAGCGCACGCAGATAATCTTCTTCTTCTTTTTGAAAAAACAGGTAGTAGTGATGCCCATTATATTAAAAAAGGAGTGCGGCAGAAATCCGCAGGGGAAAGAAGTTTTTAGAATAGGGTCTTAATACAAATTTGAAATTGCTCCAAACATTTCGCCCCTGCGAGGGACCACGTTCTTCTTTCCTCTTTTATCTTTGCCAGAAGGTCCATCGAAGATGAAGAAGTATTGCAGAACATTTTGGCATTACGTTCCTTCCAGAGTTCCCAGGTTACTAAAATGAGGACCGTGACCGTCGCCCTTCTAGGGAGTCCTCTAAACTCATTGATCTTCACCCACCAGTCTTGAGAGGACCGGTACACCCCCCATTGGGACAGCTTGAACTGATCGGCACCCAACCAATCTGTCATAGCAGTCCAGATGCGAGTGGAGAATCTACAGTGGGCGAAGAGGTGCAAAGCTGTTTTCGGGTGATGCCTACAAAGAGGGTAGGTATCCTGGTTGGCTAGCCCCTCGTTGCCAATCTGTCAGAGATCCAGAGCCGGTTTTGGGTGGCTAGCCAGACGAAGAATTTGCACTTGGGAGGGCGTGGGATTCTCAGATTACTTGTTAGTAAGGCGCTGTTGTGGAACCAAGGAAGTGTAGAGCATAAGCGGATTTCGACGAGTAAGCTCCTCCCGGGGTGAGCTTCTAGGTGATCTCGTCCGGGGTATTTGGGTCCAACTGGATTTGGCTTATTTTCGTCCAGAGCTCTACGAATTGTTGAATATGCAAGGTCATCAATCCCCCTAGGATATTAATGTCCTGTACCCATCTCCCATCCTGGAGTGCGGCACTAACAGTTGTGTTCTTCCTTTCGGAAATTTGGAAAATTCTGGAGCCCGCTCCATGAAGCCAGGAGGTGTGCCAGAACTATGATTCCTTTCCATTGCCGAGAGAAACCCTTGTGGCCGCAGTGAATAGGCGTCGGTCCGCTTCATCACATGGTGGTTCCATGCCTACCCAAGCTACCCAAGGTTTGTGTCAGACCTTCCATTCTTGCCATAGCCAGCGGAGTCTGAGAGCCGAGGAGAGGTGCTGGAGGTTGAGGATGCCGAGCCCCCCCCCCCCCCGCGTTTGAGTCGTGCGGCAGACCTTTTCCCATCTAATTTTACATTTTCCTCCTGAGAACGCCTCTTGGCCTGCCCAAAGGAATCGGTGTCTGGTGCGGTCCAAAGCACGGTGGACTCCCTTGGGTGGCTTAAATCTGACCAACTAGAGTCAGAAGCTTGCCCTTCCATCCAGCCAGTCTCCCTCCCACTTTGTCCACTAGGGGTTGGTAATCGGCTCTATGGAGTCTTCTGTACATGAGTGGCAAACCCATGTATTTTGTGGGGAAGGCCGAGCGGATAGCAGGGAAATTGTTTAGGACAATGTTAAGATTCGTGTGGTCAGAGCAAATCGGGTGGACTGTACTTTTTTTTGGAAGTTGGTATGCAGCCTTGTAGCCATCTCAAAGCTTTGGAGCAGGTTTGTCGTTGTGGTGACCTCTCTCTCTGTTGGGGAGATGAAGATTGTTGCATGATCCGCATATAGGGAAGTCCATAGGCTGGCGAAGTGGTTGCGGGTGCGTTGAAGATGGCCCAGCTCTGTTGCCATTTGTAGCAGTCGCTGGATGGGGTAGATTCCTAAGACGAAGAGGAAGAGGGAAAGCAGGTCTCCTTGCCACAAGCTCTACAGTGGTTAATTGCCTCTCCTGGGACGCCATTGAGAAGAACTTTGGAGGAGGCAAACGGTAGGAAGGCCGAGATCCAGTCCGTCCATCTGGGTGGGAACCCCCTTCTTTGAAGGAGATCCAGGAGGTAGTTCTATATGACCGTGTCGAACGCCTTGGCTATATCTAGCTTGAGAAACAGCGTCGGGGTTTTAGATCTGTGAAGCCTTCTTATCAGATTCTGAATATAAAAGAAGTTGTCTTGAATGTTCCTTGTTTTTATGAAAGCGCTCTAGTTTTGGGACACTAAGCAGTTAAGGTGGGGTGCCAAGCGCAACACCATCGTCTTTGAAATCCATTTCGCAATACCGTGGATGAGGCTGATTGGTCTAAAGTCTTGCCCCCTGTCTGTGCCATCCTTTCTCGACACCAGAACAATGTTAGCAGTGTTCAGGAGATGGAAGTTCACTGAGCGGAGGTTGTGGAAGTTATGAAAAACCACCATGACATCTG
This sequence comes from Phyllostachys edulis, assembly GCA_036346405.1. Taxonomy (NCBI): domain Eukaryota; kingdom Viridiplantae; phylum Streptophyta; class Magnoliopsida; order Poales; family Poaceae; genus Phyllostachys; species Phyllostachys edulis. Next base: position 68,607,278 of record CM070558.1, on the reverse strand, counting down.
GTTTGATGGTAGCCCAACAAGATTTATAGAAGTTGAAGGTGAAACCTTTCGAGCCGGGGGCTTTGTCTCCCGACAGCTGGTCTAGAGCATTGAGCACTTCCTCTTCTGTGAAAATGTTATCTAGGCTTTGGAGGTTATACGCCGACAGATCCATTGTCTCCTAGTTGAGATCCAAATGATAGGGGCTTGGTGCAGATAGTGAGCCTTGGAAGTGTTGTAGGATTGTGGCATATTTCTCTTCGTGCGAGATGGCCCATCCCTGGTCTTTTTGGAGCCTTTGGATGTGGTTTCTGCGCCTTCTGGAGTTGACTTTGAGATAGAAGAATTTTATGTTGGTGTCCAGGTTGGTAACCCAGGAGCTCTGCCTTTTCTTGGAACACTCAATTACCGAGAGCCCCGTCATTCTCTTCTTTAGAGCGGCCCATAGGCTTTTTTCCCAGGGTGAGAGCTCCCTGTAGTCCTGGGCTGTGTCAAGTCGAAGGATGACTTCCATAGCCATGTGGAGCTATAATATGCCTAGGGGAAAAGGGCTCTGCACCAGGACTTAGGTCTCGACACTGTGGCCGCCAATCTGTGTTTGAGGCAATGCATCGGTTCTGTGTGGGGGTGTTGGCATGCCAAGCGGTTGTGACAGCCTCCTGGAACCCCGGTATCCTGATCCAGAAGTTTTCAATTCGGAAGGAGTACAGCCACGACGGCCCAGAACTACTTGAGAGGAGGAAGGGGCAACGGTCTGAGATCGAGGAGGACATCGCTTGGAGGACGTGATTTTCGAAGTGGGTGTCCCAGCTTTCATTACAGAAGACCCTATCAAGCCTGACTAACGTTGGGTTATGACGCTCATTGCTCCACGTGAACTTCTTGTTCTAAAGATGGATCTCTTTTAGCTCGCAGTCGTTTAGGCTGGTGCGGAATTGGCCCATACGGTGGCGGTTTATGTTCGAGTTGTTTTTATCAGCTGCACGGTAAATGAGGTTGACATCCCCCAAGACTAGCCAGATGGTGCTAGTAGGGAGTTTGAGCGATCTGATTTCTTGGAGGAAGGCCGATTTGTTCCTGTCGCGGGTGAGGTCGTAGACGCTCGAGATGCGACAGACCATATTGCATTCTTTTAGAGTGACGGTAGCCGATAGGGAGCAGGTGTTCTATTGCACGTCTTTGATGTCTATGAAGGCGTCATTCCATAGCAATAAGATGCCACCCCTCGTGCCAGATGCTGGTTTTTGGGCAAAGTTGTGAAGGTTGCAGCCTCCTAGGTAATAAGGTAGAGCCTAGTTGACATTACTCAACTTTGTTTCTTGCAGGAAAGCTAGGTGACAGGTTATTGAGGTGAGGGTCTCATGCACCGTCATGTGTCTACCCGAAGTATTGATTGCCTATACTCATGTTCTATTGAGCGAAAACGAAATACTAAACGTACCCGCATGCAACTAGTTCTATTCAATTTTACGCATGCAAATAAATGCCTAATCGATTTTACACCGGTGTTTAATTAATTAGTGTATATCGAATAAATTATTTCTAACGCAACAGATAATTTGTCTAATTTAATGAGTTCTATAGGCGATTAATTTCGATTAATAGTCTTAGATTAATTTGACATATTTTTCCGCTTTTATTTTCTACCGGACCGGTCTACTGCTATTTATTTCGTACGTGGCTTAAACAAATTTATTAGGATCATCAATTACACATGGTCGACAAATATTATTGCTGGCTTTTAATTCTACTGCCAAATTTGCTATCAATAATGCCTACTAGAAATTACCTCTTTACCCTTTTCTACCTAAATACCAATTTCCTAATCTCCCTCACCTAATCCCCTCCCTAATCTCTTTTCTCTCTCCACCCTATCTCCTCTTCCCTATTCCAGCCGAATGGCTTTCTGGTTCATGCCTCTTCTTCATTCCATTCTTTTCCCCATTCCTCCATTCATCTCTCACTTGGAGCTTCTTCGGTTCTTGGTGCCTCCGGCCTGTCCCAGCGCCCTGCGCCACCATCGGTGCTACCGCCTAGCTTCGCCCGCTCTGTCACCACATGGTTGCGCCATGTGCTCGCTTCGCGTGCACGCACGCCGCCCTAACTCCTGTGTGGCTCGATCCTAGCCTTGATCTCATGTTGTGGTCGTCGATGCTTGCTTTGGCTCGCCGCCTCCGCGCCCCTATGGCTCGCTGGCTCACTCGAGTCCGCACTGCTTGGCCTTCACACGTGCGCCCGGCTCCGGCCCTCGCACGCCGCCGGCCACCTCGGCTTGGCCCGCCTGCCTCACTCCTTACCAGCCCTTACTTCCCCAGTTTTTATTTCCTAGCTGTTACTTCGGTTTTTAGTGCTTGTGGTTAATTCATGCTCTGATGCTAGTTGATTTCCATTTATGCATGTGTATGGTGATGGAGGTGGGTTGCTGCAATGGTCGTGGTCAACCGAGGTGACTCTTTTCTCTATTCCTTCTACCTGTTGCTCTGTGATGGCTATGGTGATGGTATGGTTATGTCGAATGTGTTCTTCTGTGCATTGGCTTGGTCCACAGGTGGGGTTCGGTGTGGGGAAAAATACATAATGGGAAAGGAAGGTGGTTTACCTTTGTTGGGTTCAGTTTGGGGAATGGGATGCAGTGCTTGGTTGATGCTGCTGGTTGTGTGGTGGTGTTGATGCTCTCCCTATGTTCCCTTGGTTGTTTTTGGTCCTTCTTTGCCCTTGTCGTCTCGGCTTGGTTCGGCCCTCAGAGGTCGTTGTCGGTTCTTACTCCTTCGGTCTCCCTCTGCTCCTTTGCTCCCCTTCTCCTTCACCACTTCTCTATGGGTTGGTTGTGGATGGTGTGGTGGTGATGGTGTGGCTTGCTTTGCTTGGCAGTGAGCTAGTTCTTGTGGGTTTGCTCTTTTTGTTGCAGTGGGAGGTGGTGGTGCTTGGCCTAGCTTTGCTTGCTCTCGGTTCTGGTGGTGGCAGTGGGAGGGTTTGCTTGTTTGCTTGCCTTGTGCTTGGGTTGTGGGTGTTCTTTTGGCTGTGCACTGAATGGGAAGCTTGCTTGCCTTGGGTGTAGTGGTTGGCCTTGCTTGTTCTTGGTTGTTTGCCTTTGGTTGGTGGTGAAGGAGCTTGTGCTGGCTAGTGTTGTGAACTGAGAGGGGCTTTGCTTTGGGGGTGCTTTCAGTTGTGCCTATGAATGTGGCTTTGTGAGGCTTGACTGGGACAGAGGCTTATGGGATGCTCTCGGCTGAGAAAGGGGTTATGTGAGGGAGGTGCTCTCTGCACTATTCTGTGGCCTTTTTACTGCAGCTGGTAAGTCGGTAATACGGAATATGGATGTTGGGCTAGGTAAAAGGAATGAGCTATTGGTCCAGCAGGCATTGTCGGATTTTTCTACGATTGAGGTAAGTTGGTATAACGTGGGTGTCGAATTCCTGACAATTGCAGGGTGATGAAACCTACGGAAGTGAGATGGTGCCGACTGACTTTGGTTGGTTTGGGAATCTCGATGATCTTCCTGAAATCTGACGATAATCTATTTTACTCTAACTCTACTCTGTTGCTTTTGGACGGCTACGTGTCTGCTGGATTTTTGGCGGACGATGGACTATGGACAAGGGCTTGGATTGGTCGAGGAAAAGAGTTTCGACGATTGGCGAGAAATAGACAAGTAAAGGCTGCGGCGATATGCAATGCAAGATTTTTATTTTATACTTTTTGTAATGTACTCGGGATTGTAATTTATATTCTGATCTGTTGTAACGGATTCTTGTAATTAATCTGAGAGTGTAACAATGTTGTATTATTACCTTAAGGTTCATATTACAATTTCTAGAGATGGATTATTGTAATTTAACCTTGCGTTTGTATTTAATGCTTTACTTTTGCTTGTAATTAATTCATGCATGTTGCTTTGATGTAATGAATTATTATAATTTAACTTCGAGTTTGTATTTAAATGTTTTACCTTTGGTTGTAATGAATTTTTGTAATTGACTCTGAGTTTAAATTGATGATTAGATACTGATTTGGAGATCGTATTGCAAAGTCTAATAATGAGTCCCAAATATTATTAATTGCTATGCATCAATTGCTTGCGATGCATTCATAATGTAATTTATCTCAGAGATTGTATTTGTTTCTATTTCTGCTTGTAATGAATTCTGGCAAATGACTCTGAGATTATATCGGTGATTTATTCTTGCGGCAAAATTTATATTGTAAAATTTTGTTTGATGAACTCCTAATAGTATTATCTTGCACGAATTTGTTTGGCGATGTGCTCGATAATACTTTGAGCTTATAATTTGTTCTTTCTTAAAATAATTTTATTTTACTGCTAATTACTGCGAATTTTATTTTAGTTTAATTTCTTGGGTTCTCACATGAAGGGAGACAGTGACTTCACCTCGGCGCAGGGCGAACCGAGTCGGCGACCGTCTTGTCGTCTGCACTAGAGCCGCCCTTGAGCACCCAAGTGACGAGTACTGTGGCCTCCAATTCTTCGCGGTCGTGGTCGAGCTGGGGAGTGTTGTTGACGATGCAGTAATCTTCCTCCGGATGGATGTCAGGGGCACCGAGGAACGCCATGCTTGGAGTCAAAGGCTTGCAGTGACCTTGAAGGGCCGAGAGCTTGCGAGGGACTTGGTAAGCAGGCAGCTCATAGGGGGCTTGAACAGTGGGGAGTATCATCGCAGAGTAGCGAGGCCGACACCTTGGCGAATGGTGTCGGTAGGAGCGCGCACTGTGGCCACTTCGGATGCAGATGAAGCATTTGAGGGGGTCTCGATAGGCTGCAGCTTTGTGGTCGGAAGCCAGGCAATGGAAGCACCTTCGTTTTGTTCTCACAAGGAAAAGGCTGGGTGGGGCGCTGAGGGGAGCGTTGAATGCATGACGAGTTGGAAATGTAGATAATATTTTAATTCCAGATTTTATTATGAGACAAAGATCACATAAAACTAGAGATGCATAAAACAATACTAACAAAAGGCAGTTTATTGCACTTCTAAATATACACAATAATTGGATTATAACAGAATAGTTTGATCGCACTACCAACTTCGGTCGAGCGAAGCGGTCGCGAGCGTAGATGTAGCAGTAGCAGCAAGCGCGAAACGTGAAACCTTGATGCACTGTCCAAAAACCTTATTGCCGCCCAATGTAGGTGAACTCTGCGACAATAGTTCGGAGACACCACTCACCCTCCTTCCCGGTGCACGCTGAGAAGAAGAGACGACTTGGTTCGATAGCACAACTCTCCAGCACAGTAGAACAGAGAGGAAGAAGAAGAAAAAATAGAAGTGTTTCAAATCGTATAAGGTCAGGACGTCTCCAGATCTCTTTAAGGTCGAGACAATTACTCTCTAGTAATTGCATAATAAAGCACATATTAAACCACTTGTAACTACTAATTCAAAATCAATTAATGGTAATTAAGCAGTATTTATCGACCCTGATTAAACACTGGTCTACAGCTTCGACCAGTGTATTTCGACCACGCTGGTCTATGGATCTGACCACTATTTTTCGACCACTATGTTTCGACCACTTTCTTTCGACCATAGTGTTTTGACCACTTTATTTCGACCGCAGTGTTTCAACCACATTGGTCTATGGCTTCGACCACATTATTTCGACCACAGTGTTTTGACTACACTGGTCTATGGCTTCGATCACATTATTTCGACCACTGTAAAAGGAGAGAGAGAGAGATGCACAGTTAGAAAAAGAAAAGTAGACTAGATTCATGACATGTTTACGGTCGCGCGTCGCAAATCACGCGATTGCCACACGAATATACGCGTGTGCGTGTGTGTGACTTTAGCTATAGTCCTACTCATGTCGCATATGTCATGTTTTCAAGGAGTGTCAAGGACTCTACCTTATAAATTGTTCTCCCACCATTTGGCTAGGCAATATAAGACTAAACCATACATGCTTTGGAATTTCAGGAATGAATGAGCCTTTACACTTATGAGCCCAATTCTAACATGACGTAGGGGAGGGGGGCTTCGAGTAGGCTGTTCTGCACGACGCCCGACGTGATGCCACTAGCAAGCTCTCTTGACTTCCTACCACCCAGACTCCTCTCCGGGGATGACGGTTTTGCTCGGCGGGAAGCGCGGTACAGGAGGTTGCGTGACCTCTGTAATGGCGTGGCGATGGGACGTTGGAGTAGTCAGGCGCCGAGCTAGGATGAAAGAAGCGATGGGGAGGGTGGCGAGTGAATCTTGCTTGTTCTTGTTGGAGTGTTAGTAATGGGGCATTTCGGCATGATGAGGGAGGCCGGATGTAGTTGGGGAGTGGGGCCCAGCTTAGGGGTCGGGCGCTGAAGGGGAGCCGAGCCGCCTTCAAAGCTTGTGGTTGAGGGAGCTAGGCGCGGGGCCTGAGGGCGGCCTAGAGCTGAGCGAGTGGACACATGAGCCTTATCGCCTGTGGAGGGCAGCCTAGGGGTCGGCGTCGAGGAGGATGTAGGCCATACCAGATTCGGATCTAGGTCGGGGAGTGGATGAGGATTTGCGGCCCTATGGGGGCTTGACGGGGGCGGGATGGTGGAGAGCTGGGGGCGGGTGAGGATGGTTGGGCCCCAGCCGGCGACGGGCGGCTAGAGGCGGGGGAAGGGGAAGGGGAAGGGCGGCAGCTAGGGGAGGTTGGGTATCGCTCCCTCCTCGCACGCAGAGAATCCATGGTGCTGGTACGTGGTACGCTGGTAAATTTGTTTACAAGTCTACGTACCTTGACTGACGTACGTACGTCGTGTGGACGCCTAGAGTCGCGGCAAGGGAATCTGCAACCTGAAGCAAGCAACCGAGCAAGTATGACGAGTGGCTCACAGAAAACCCCCCTGCTGCTCTGCTCTCAACGCCTCAGACGGAACAAGCAAAAAAACAAGGGCGAGGCAGAGATAAAGAACGGCAAGATCGAACAGCGTGGGTCGCGTCTGATTGGCCCCTTGTTCGGTTTCCCCCGGCCGTTTTCGCCCCTGCGCCTGCTGCATCACTGCATCTGCATAGAGAGAGCAGAGCCCGCTCTGCCCTTGCCGGTCTCTTGGCGCTTTCTGCCCATCGTGTCTGATTGCTTACATGCGCTGCACCCAAGCAGAGACAGCCTCCACTGCTCAAGGAATCTGCGTGCTTCCGTGGCTTGCTCTGCCTGTGCTACTGCTGTGTAATCAAAACTTACCGACTGCACGCCGGGTGCCCTAACTTGCGTGGAGTTGTCAATTCTCCCACCGTTAACACATCAGAAAACGCTCTTCTTCCTCTTCTTTTTGATGTGAGTAATATGTTGCACATGCTTTTCATTATGCCCATATTATGGGCTAAAACAACGTATCCTCACCAAGACACCTGAAAAATACCGTACTACTACGATTAACCCAACCCATTCCTGAAATGCCCTAGCAACATGTCAACAAATACTACGCCGATCGATAGGCAGTCTAAAGTAGCAGCCTGCGACATAGATATAGCAATTGTGTCCGATTACCCGTGTACCCGCGGACGAATACTCTAATGGAGACGGATATGAGCGTCTTTCTTTGCCCACGGGTATAAAAACGGGCACAATTCCTTACCTATCGGGTAAACGGACGCGGGCATGGGTAAACTCCACCCGTACCCGCTTCGCCCGATTACCCACTATCTTACACTGACACGTGGGACCATAGACACTGTACATAAAACCCTAGCCTCGCTAGTGCGACATCACATCGGCTCAGACGGATCTCGGAGGTGAGTGGACAAACCGAGTGGTAGATGTAGGTGTTAGCTGTGGGGTACAGTTTTTTGCAATATAGCTCTATTTTATTGATAATTTCATATAAGTCTATTAAAATTTTAAGATATTAAAGGTATTGACCTCACAGGATATTTATCTTCCACGCCCCACAAACCGACAGTGTCCGGAAAAAGGAATTCCATTGCCATCTCGAGCTACCCTCGATACTTACTACTAGTACTAGTGTAGTGCACTCGCTACTCCTAACCAAACCAATCATGCGAACCTGCCTAACACCTTACCTTTTTGTTCTATTCCCTGTTTGCTACTACAAGTTACTGCTCCAGAGATTGGGGATAATAATGTACCAAGTATGCAGTACCAGTCAATACACCAGCGTGACCCTAGCAATAAGGGCACGAGGTAGACAAAAATTATGGCAGGGTTTACTCTTTTGTTTTTAAGTACAAGGCAAGACAAGAGCACATACTCAATGCACATCATCTACATGTATATATGCGTGCGCGTTCCCTGCACACACTAGAAATTATCAGAGGCACCTAAAGCCTCACAAAGCAAGCACATGTTTTACCACTAAACGTACACGCGCGTATTTACTCTTAAAATTGGTGGACACTAGTGCTAAGTCTGGGACTTGAACTCTGATGATCTAGTGGGCTAGGTGCACACCCACACGCCTAACCATCTGACCACAGGCCAACTTCCATGGCAGGATTTGGGCAGGGTTTACTTTAGATGATCCCCATTTGCCTACATGTATATTGTGGTAATCTTTCCTATTTTTTAAAATAAATATCATTGTGTATGCAAGGTCATCCAATGTTATGCGAGAGGTTCGAGTAACATTCTCACGATGTATGGAAGAGCTTGTACTTGTACCAGCTACATCTAGCTAGCCGAGGGCATATCTACACATTGATAAACAAAAAAAAAAGACAAATTCCACTGAAAATGAAATCCAAAAATAAAAATGGAAAAGCTAAAGCTACTATTCATTATATTGTTTCTTTTTTCCCTCCTAATATATGTCGTGTTTTCAGTTAATTTTGTGTAGGATGCATGCATCATGACTCATCTAACCAAAAAATTTGGGAATTTTTATGAGCATTTGCATAGTGTTTCAAAGATGATGCACGGGGCGCACCAAAAGTTGGGATGCGCTAGATATGGCCTCCTAGCTACACTATATAATGTCTAATTTGTTATATTGAAAAGGCTATTCTAAAATCTAAATTATGTTTTTGGTTGTCCTCGTGCCTAGTTCATTGACAGAACCCTTACACATCAGCTCTGCTTTCTGTTGTGCAAAAGCCTGCTACAATTGTGGTTAATCAACTAGCTAGGCTTGAGCAAATGCAATGAATCTACACAACTTCAGCTATGTAATACAATAGATATTCATATTATTGTGAATCAACTGATAGACGTACGTTCACTGTCTCCCTAGAAAGATAATTAATGGGACCATGTATTTCATATACTTCATGCTATAACTATAAGCAAATCACAACGAACACTGAATTAAAGATATATGGGCCCATTCATTGGTTTACTATGCTAATAGCATAAAATAAAATTACCAAGGAGCTAACATGACCTTCACTTGATCTCTGGCCATCATTGTTTCTAGTCCATAACAGCAAGCTAAAGGCAAAGCAAGAGTAAACCTGCATTTCCACGCCGTAATTAACAACATTGTTTGCAACTTGCAAAGCATGCATGCACCTGTAAACCTCGTAAGGAAATAGCTAGTAAAATTAATTTAACAAAAGTTTCTTTACTTCAAAAGCAGCTTTCTATACATGGACGCCACAAACACATCAGTAGTGGACTTTCCACCAACATACATGGCCGAGATGAAATCAAGGAGGAGCATTCATGCACACATAATGTACACTTTTGGCTTCATGTCGGAGTAAGCTAATCTTTTCTAAGCTGTCACTTGTATTACTATTCAGCTTTAGGACGCATAATGATGTTCCATCTAGAACAACTGGTGCCTAGCTGATTAGTGTCTCGTAGCATAGCTGCATATATATATGCCTTGTTCGATTGCAGTACATAGCTGTAGCTGTTAGAAAATGACCGGATCCACTAACTCAGGCATCGATCATCCATCTCGTGTATCATGACAGAGCTAATAAGCCAGGAAATAGCTAATATTTAATTCACATGATGTCGCTAAATTGCTGAAGTCAATAATTCATTCGAGTAGTTCGTCTTGTAGCAGCTGGGTTGGAACCATGAAGCGGCTTTTAAAAAAATCGAGTACCTTAAACATTACTAAACATTTAAGCCAGTCAAATGTCTTGCTTATGGCACTGACCGAGTTAGTGAGTTCCTAGTCGGAGCAGCAAACAGGATCCAACAGCTTCGATCGGCCGGCTTCCAATGCCCTTGCGCACAGATAAACATGTCTGAATAAAAAGGGGGGGAATGCACAAAAAGTACATGATTTTCCCTTTGCAGTGCTTAATAATGCTAATTAATGATGCTCCAGCCAAAACAAAATTCTCACATGGATCATCTTGTCTCTATCTTGGCAATGTTGCTCGGTGGAAGGAGCCAGCTGGGACTGGGACTGGGACGATGCGAAGACAACAAAGACGTCGCGGAATCAGGTGAAAAGGGCGGACACGGCACGAGCCGCTGTCGCGCCCAAGCATGCATGCGCACAACGATGGCCGTCCTTGCTTGCAATCGATCGGGCAAGGGAGGACCAAGGAACAGCAGTGGCTACTGGCTAGCTAGCGCTCGCCAAGGGATAGGAATTGAACTTGAATGAAGCAGCTCGTAAAAGCGGAGGAGCAGACAGAGTGCGCCCCGCGCTAAAATTCCCTGCTCACCAGGGCACCGCGTGCGCCCCAAAAGCCAAACCGGCAGCCCCGTGTGATGTCGCGAGCCAGAGCCCTGGCCCACACAAGGAAGAGACTATTGATATGTGATCCGAATTCTAAAGAGGCCAAGGTCTAAAGTCGCGGAACATAGCGTTGACAGACTTGGCCTATATAGAGGCCTACGACGTAGCCTGAGGGTGTGGGTGGCGGAGCCTCCGCGGTACGGATTCTTTTTCTTTTCCGGATTTGTTTCTGCTTTCAACTCGATTCAGTTTTATGCCACTATATATACTCCTTGTAAGCCGCACGGGAAGAGTTGACGACTCAAGAAAATCCCTGTGTTTTGTAAACACCTTTTCTGATATAGTGAAAATCGCGCCCATGGTTTTTTTCTCAAAAGGGGTTTCCACATAAAAATCGGCGTTTCTCTGTTCTTGATTTACTTTGTTATTTGCCTGTCGATTTCTAACAGAGACAAGAAACCGGAGGGGCCTCGCTCGACCAGATCTTGTCTATTAATTGAGAGAAGATCCTTTCGGGTGACCCGGGAGGCGACGCCCAAGTCCCCGAGAGCTGACGCCCCTGCTACGGCACCGGCGATGCCCCTCGAGCCTCCCCTCCTCTTCCTTCCTTCCTCCCCTCCCTCTCCCTCCCCCTCTCTTCCTGCTCTCGCTGAGGGATCCCTGGTCCTGTGCACACCTCCGCCCGGCTGCTACGGTATGACCGTGCGATCCTCAGCACCTCCACCCGCAAGTTCACCTAGAGAATGTCAACCGTCGTGGGAAGGCGTCGCGACCTAGATGTATCTTCTTTTAACTTGTTTTCTCTTTTTTTATCAATACAAAGGGTGGCTCTCCTGCCTCTTCCTTAAAAAAAGAAAAAGAAACCGGAGGGGTCGGTTGTTCCCTAGAGGCAGAAAGCTGATCGATTAGCAGAATATGCATGCAGACAAAACGTAGTATTTCATTGTTTGATTGCTTTGCTCTGCTCGCTATCTCAAGTGTACGCGTCCTTCCCCTGCGCAACTTTGTCATATGGATAGTGTACTGCTACGCAGATGCTGGTCAGCAAATGCTGCTTGGCCTAATCTGTGTTGTGCCCATGCATTCTCCCCTCTCTGCTGAACTTTGCAGGCTATCTTTGGTTGCAGGTTTGGGAGTTGGGAGTAGGCATCCCATATTCTTCGATCGTCAGTAATTCAGTAGCACTACACAAGCTAAACACTGCAGTTGTAGTCAATTCTGTTAGTCGGACGAACTGCTTAACTGATTTGTAGATTCGCACTAAAGAGCTGTCATTTTTTATCTGGACGGGTGTAGCAGATCCCAAATTGGATCAGAGTTATGAGATATGATACGAGGATGTATGGTACTAAGAACAAAGTAGATAAATACAAAAGAGAACTGAAATAACGACATCAAAACAATTTCAACGAGAGAGAAAGATTTGACAAAGCCGAACGCAAATTCCTTAAACATATCATCAAAAAAATACAAGGGATTGCCACTCTCTCACAACCCTCTCGAGCCTTTTAGAACTATCGGATTCTTGCCCTATACAAGAATCTAGTGCTAAAAAAAATAGCTTAACATCTAATCCTCTGATGTACCTCTTGCTTTGAATGAGTTGATTTATGATTTGTGTTCTCCATGACTACCCTCGTATCTTTACATAGTGTCCCCTATCAGACATAAAAACATAGCGACAATTGTACAGACAGCGCGTTTGGGACAAATTAAGATAGCTCGCATGCATGCATGCGCAACATATGTAAGCATGTCCAAGTTCGACCACTCTTGATGCCGCATGCAATGCAGCCCACGTAGGCTCTTTCAGCGTCTTGATTCCTGGGGGCGGCAGGCGGCCGGCGGCCGGGTTCACTTCACCATCAGCAGCCAGATGAGATGAACGGGACTCAGCTTACGCGCAACTAGCAGCTGTCATTCGATTCCATATGCTCCCGCTGTTACTGGGCAATCGACTGTTCACTTTACAACGCCGGTTGCATGGCTAAGCAAACATCTGTCGTCGTAGGGGACAAATTAAACTTGGAGATCTAGGGGCAGAAAAGTGAAAGAAGTGAAGGTTTGTTTGGTTGGGGTCGGCAAGGATAAGGCCGGTCTAGCTGCTGCTGCTATGTAGCGTTAGCCCATTAGGCTCTTCTTGGCGTGTCTCCGCACCAAGGAACACCCCGAGGTCCACAACAACTTGCACAAAGACACGTTTTTATATGTCTATATTGGATGTTATGTAGAGCTATAGATGTAGACTAGCCTCGTGGAGAATTTGTATTCTTGCTCCAAAACAATTTTTTAGGAAAATACATGTTATGTATAGTATATATACATGCAATAAATTTTAGTACAGCCAATGACACTTATGATTATGTGTAAGTCTTAAATTGAATGTTTGTATGTAAAATTGTATATATTATGTATTATGTAGAAGTAGAACAGTTAGCGATGAGTTAGTGGGTTAGTCAGGAGTCAGTAGAACTTTGGCCATATAGCTTGTTCCGCACAACTCCACAGTTTAGCACCATCGAGTCGAGTCGAGCTGAGCGTGTACCGTCTGTCCAGAGCCAGCGCCAGATGAAGGATTCGAGATCGCCGCTTACATGCACTTGCGGCCGCGTTAACTGATTATACAAAGCACCTAGGCCTAGAGTTAGCGCGCGGCCCGGTCGAGAGGCAAAGTTGAAGCTTGACCAGAGCGGTCAAGGGGCTTAGCCAATTAGGGGTTGCAACGAGGGCGGGGATGGCATGGCGCCTCCTGGCCCCGCTAGCTCATCCTTGTCCCGGGACCGAGTCCCGCCGGGGGGCGGGGGGAGGGGGGGCTTGGTAAATATATAGGTCAAATATTTTTTTTACCTTTTAATATGCCTTAAGCTAAGAATTTATAAATATTATGTTTTTGAATATATAGCTTCAAAATTTATATCTCAATATGTATATTTAAGTTTTAATTCAAATAGTGTTTTAAATAGTGTCAAATAGTATCGAAAATAAATTTTATTGATTTTCAAAATTTTCAAATCCTCTATCGCCACTACCGTGCCTTCCTAGAACGGCACCCACGACTTTGTGGCTCTAGGGCATGGCAGTGTCCTCTGCTGTGCCCCTAGGGGCTAGACTCAATCTGGTCCATGCCCCAAGGGCCCAGATTTCATATGTGGCGTGTGATAGGAAGTCCGGCCCCTTAGGGCACGGTGTATGGTACCATTTTTAGCATTGACGTCGGGAGAGGATCAAAATTACTATTAGCGTTGTGAATAGTACTATATGAGCCAAAAACTCGAGCTATGGTACTTCAGTCTACATGACTTACTTTTAACCAGAACTGGATAGTGTGGACCAAACAGTTTTATCAGTACAATCTTTTGGTAATTCTAGTTATCTCGTTAGAAGAGCATGGAGGCACTTTTCCTAAGGTTTACACAATAGCAGTATAGATAGCCATTTATATTGGTGAGTAAAATTATCCTCCTTAAAACTCCAGATTCATTCACTTGTCAGATCCATGTTGGGCATAATGCCAAGATATGCTTCACAACAGCTCTGTGCTTGTCTATTGTGTACAATGAAAATGCCTTTTGGTCAAGCGGGGGGCCGACGCGATGCCAGCCGGATAGATGGTGGCGCAATGACAGGTAGGACCACCGACCACAGGAGGACAGGATGTCAGAGGTGGGTAGTTGCGGAGGCACGGAAGAGCTGGCAGAGGCGGGCGAGATAGCCGTGAGCGGGAGCTGGAAAGAGGGGTGCGAGGGGTCGGGGGTCGCGAGGAAGAGACCGGTGGAGGCGGGCGAGGTGGCTGCCGGGGGCTGGCAAGGTGGCCGGTGGGGCGGGGTCGTCCTGACGTCGTCTGAGGAAGTGAGGAGTGATCGAGTCAGGTCTCAGCCGAACAGTGGAGTGGATGAGAGGAAACCTAACTTGACGGCTAATTGGTGATGGGCTGACTAGGTTGGGCCTAAATGTCAGATATCTGAAATTCTTATATTTTGGATAATCTTTATTCGTATTCAACGGATACTCACGCTATTGTATTTCTATTTATTTTCGATAAAAAAAATCTGTATACGTTTTCGATCCGACACAAATCCAAATTCGTTTTTGTTTGGATCAGCCAGAAACCATCCCATCCGTTTTCACCCCTAGTTAGTTAGTATTGCCGTTATTTGAAAAGCTAGCTAAACGCAGCCAGGTATTCCTAATATTTACTGTAGATACACATGACATTCCTTCCTTGTAGATACGTACTGCATATGAGAAGACTGATTGTTTTTTTTGGGTATGCTGCCGAGTGTCTCCCTGGTATAACAAAATATTTGGTGCTTGGATAATCCTTGCCCTTTCTGAACACTCCTGAATTTTGTTGACACTAGTACTGCTTTTGCAAAGAAAAGAATGGCCAGGACCTGTGATGGTCGCTTGTGCAGCTGATTAAATGCTTCTCACATTTACTACTCCAATTTAGTGAAGAAGCATAAATCTAAGCGAAAATTGATGAAACACGGTGACATTCCATAATACTTGGGATGAAACACAATAAAACTCTATAAGACTTGGGATGAAACAATGGTACTTTAGGATCAAACTATAAGAAACTTGATGAAACATGATGAAACTCTACGAGACTTGATGAAACACGATGATACTGTGTGAGACTTGATGAAACACGATGAAAATCTATGAGACTTGGTGAAACTCCATAAGACTTGAGATGGAATTTCATGAAACACTTCAAACATTAGCATGAATCTGAGAGAAACTGGATGAAACACGATGATACTCTATGAGACTTGATGAAACACGATGATACTCCATGAGATTTGGGATGAAACAATGGTACTTTGGGATGAAACTTGATAAAATATGATGAAACTTCATGAGACTTTATGAAACACGATGATACTCCATGAGACTTGATGAAACACGCTGAAACTCCATGAAATACTTCAAACATTAGCATGAATCTGAGTGAAACTGGATGAAACATGATATACTCTATGAGCCTGTATGAAACTGGATGACTGGATGCTATATCATTGAGAAGGGCTCTTAACAGTATAGCGTGCCTTAGTTGCTCTCGTATTTAGATCCCAGATGGGCTGTCAAATGGCCCATACAACCCTATATGCGCCTCCGTTGGGCCGATAACTGGCCTAAATTCCGCCACTGACACGGGGACGTGATTCCTACATGGGCCGTTACTTGCCTATAGGCCTTAGCTGGGCGGTGATATGGCCCGTCCGCCTACGGGCCCAGATTCCGCGATTTGATATCCTAAATGGGTTGTTAGTGGGCCTAGATTTTCCATCAAATCATTTATAGGCCTTTTTCAGCCTCAAGTTGGGGCGTAACTAGGTTGCCCTTCATCGCTAGTGGGCCTAGATGGAAACATTCGTCGCTAGTGGGCCTAGATGGAATCATTTATAGGCTAGGTTTTCTTCCTGTTTTGCTCCTGTCTCCGTCGACGTCGTGATCAACGGCTCTGGGCTTTTGGAGGACCCAATCTATATGAAGCCAAGGGGGCGCTGACCTCTCAGGTAGGGGTGACGCTGAGCATTCCACAAGAGATAATTCTCACGGGAGAGCTTTACGCTAATTAGATGGCTAAACGACAGTGTTGGAAGGAGACCAGAGGAGGAATAATTGAACGAACAGGAACCGCCGACTCTGGAAGAAAGGGAGCTCTCGGTTGACATCTCGGTGGAGATTTTTGGGCTCTGATACCATGTAAAACTGGATGAAGATATTGATTTGGCAATACAGATTACAGAATGCAGTTAAGTTCAGTTACAACAGCTTCGGTTCTTATCTCTAGTAACCGATAGATTGATTAGCTAACAACTATATCAAGGGGATATTGTACAGCATATCTGCTTGTTTAACACTTAGCATGTCGAATTCTCAATTTCATACAAGCATGACCCATGCAGGTCCGTCAAGCAAGGATTCTCATGCTTGAGCAAGGACTTGCTAGAACACAATAGTACTCAGCAGACTTGTAAACTAAAAGCTCAAGCCCGCGATTCTGCATCTCAATATCTCATACATCAGACAAAAAAAAAGTGAATCTGTACAGAAATGAGGATCTTGCTATCAAACGACTGTCTATCTTCCCGAGGACAACAACGAATTCTCAGAACCCTGAGTGAATAACTGCATCGAAGTCGCAGGCAAACGAAGCCATGGGCTTCCAGCTGCAGCAGCTTCCTTCTCGAGGGCATCTTCAATTGGAACAAGGTCCGTTTTCTTGCTGTTGGTGAATTGTAGGTCCCTGTTTGCAGCCAACGCCAAGAGCTCCGAATCCTCGAGCCCCCGTGCCGGGCCGAGGCTGCACCTTTCTGGTCCATGCTTGGTGAGCGCGTCCTTCAACTTCTTGATCTGTAAACACAATTGTAGCAACAACCTCAGCAAGGCTACAAATCATTAACTCGCTATTCGTTTGTAAAGGTCACGAGTGAATGCAAAATTTTGATTTCTGGACAGAGTTTAGGGAGACTTACAGTTGCATTGGTGCAGCTGAAGCTGCTAACCCGGCCCTGAGCTCCCCTGTAGAACCTGAATAACGGGAGGACATGGACATGGAGGCTGTAGCACATCGACTTGTGCTGCTCGTAGTTCACTTGCAGGAACAGCACATCCGGGTTCCTCTCGGCAAACTGAGCAATCTGCACAGAATTGATAAGCTCTCCTCAGCACAAACAAACAAGGGACCTTAGCACTTATTGGAATCAGAACTAAACAGGTTTCGGTTCTGAACTCTACCTTGGGGTGGAGGGCGCGGCAGCCACCGCAACCGGGGGAGAAGAAGTCGACGACGACGAGCTTATCGCCGGCGTTGAGCAGGGAATCGGCGAGGTCTTGCGCGGACTCGATCTCCCTCGTGTTTGGCTGCAGCCCCTTCTCCCACCACCTCATGGCCTTCCCAATCGTCAGGTTCATCTGCAAAAACCAACCGCAACTCAAATTTTAGCATGCATCCGGCACAACTCGGCAGTCTCCAACAGCTAAAATCCCAGCCTAAAAAGAGGTAAAAAAATAGCAAATTCGGTGCATGCGAAGAACCTAAAGCTTAAAATCAAATCTAAAAATCGTGTACTGAATCTTGAAACGGAAACGAGAAGACGGATTTAACTGACGAACGGACCTGCCCAGGCGCCGCTTCGAGACTCCGAGGCAGTGGCCTCGTCTTCGTGTCCGAAAGCGCCACCCTCCCGCCGGGGAAGGAGCTCTTGGTGCAATATCCACCGAACGGCACGGACTCCGCGAGCGCCACCGCGGCGCCCCTCACCCGGCCGGCGAGCCTCGCGCCCACGTTCCCGCACTCCGACGCCACGCTGCCGCTGCACAGTGCCTCGGCCATGGTTGTCTTGCCAATGCCCCTCGGGTCGAGAGAAGGAGAGGAGGAACGGAAGAGGAGAAGAGAGAGGAACACACAATGGCGGATGGGAGGAGATGCGGCGAAGAAAAGTAGCGCCTTTTAATGCAGAGAGAAAAGGCGCACGCTTTTTTACCCCTTTCACCTTTTCACGCAACGGCTTTCGCACGCGGTAATTCGCGCGTGCCGTTCGATGCGTCGGGTGGACGGACGGATGGGAGGGACGTGGCGGACCGTTTTTTCCGGGGTAAAAACTCTGCTGAGTCAGTGGATGATATATTTTGGATAAGATTAAAGCCGGGCCTCACGAGTGGTTGGGACAAGGCGGATTAAAATGCCACGTATGCATGCAGGTCAAGGTGGGGTGTCGGTGTCAACCACGGCGAAAGTGAGCGGAATGGATGGCCCACCGATTTCCTTTCGTGGAACGTAACATGGTAAAACCTAAGGACACCGGGAAACCAGCCGGTTGGTAAACGTAGCCTGCATCGTCTAGCTAGCTGCGCATTTTACTGGTTGAGACTTGAGAGCGATTTCCACGGGCTATATATGCAGTAACATGAGCGTTGATTGCACTGTATTTGCATCCTGTTCAAAAGGTCATTAACAGCTAGGAAGGTTCTCAGAAAAAGAATTAACAGCTAGGGAGTACTTGACAGGATATATGTGGCTCCTATTGATAGTAAACATATCTGCAGTAACAATTCTTAAAGGATAAATATAATTTTCACACGGGCGCCTAATCATAGTATCTACACGTTTTTGTCAGCCATAAACAACAAGGCTTTGCTATTTGAGCAGAACTCCAAGTTTACGGATGCACAACTGTAAATTGCGGCTATGAACTGGGATTCGGGAGTTTTTTTTTTTCATTTTGTCACTGTTGCACCATACAAGAGCGAATCTAACCTCTCATCCGAAACAAGCGCAAAAATGTCACCGCAGACTCGCGTGTACGACATAGCAATTTCGGCCCCCAGAGGCACAGATTTCCCTCGGCCCCCAGGGGCACGAAATCACCTCGTCCGGCCGGCGGCTGCGTATACGTTAAACCCCGAGGGCCGATATTGCGTAGTCCATGCCCACATGCACGGTTTGACCTCGGCTAGCCATCGAGACCCACAATGACGGGTTGTAGAGTTTTGGATTTTTTTTTTGATTTGGCCTCGTGACGCCATGTAAATGCAAAAATAGCTCTCTTGTCACCGTTTTTGTAAAAGTAGCCCCCAAACGAGCGTGGAATCACCGCGGAGCTGACACGAGGTCATTCCGCGCTCGGTGACCGCGGCAAGTGGGTCGTGCGGGACCAAAGCCACTAGCGCGAGGCGGAGCGCGGAAGGGCCCACATCCATGATCCTTTGGGTGTGAGACCTCTCTCGAAATGCAATGGGCAGGGCAAAATCTGGGATTTTTTGTATGAGTGTCGCGCCCACTACTCAAGCTGGAAGGCGGTAATACCGCCGCAGAGTTCAAGAGGGTCTATCCGGACCTTCCAGAGATCTTCAAAGACCTCGCAGGAGGTCTTGATCGAGCGCTGTTGAGCTAGTCCCGAGTCCAAGCTAGCTCGCACAAAGCGACATAGGTGTGATCACAACCACATGGTCAAACAAAAGATGAAGCGGATAAATTAAACCTTACATTAAACAAGACCTTATGGTCCAAGCTTGCTTCTGAGGTCACGCCAACTTGGGCTTACAAAAGCGACAACAGAAAGACCTCAAAACCAAAAACACAAAAACACTTTGGAAGCCATCCAAGCAAACCCACAGTTTGTCAGTGGAGGGCGTCCTAAGCGGTAAGATTAGTCAAAGAACTCCTCCTCGAAGAGGTCTAAGCATCCTGCATCTGATCATCTTCAACCACTGCTTTAACACAGGGCTTACAGCCATGAGTACTTTGAATGTACTCAGCAAATCGCAGGGAAATAGATATGCAAATAATATTTATGCATCGGCTTAACAATGAGAGATGTAGGGTTAGTTGCGCAAAGCTAAGTCTGACAGTAAATAACAAGTATAGATTGAAAAGCTCAATTTTTGAAACAATAATACTTAAGTACCTTTGTTTGAGAAGAGGGGAAGTGAGCACCAACTCACTCCCCAAGCCACTTGGGGGAGGTCTGGTCGCACCCACGACCAGGACCTCTCCCAAGACCTCTCTGGAGCACCCGCTCTAGAGCTCCCAAGACCACTTGGGGGAGGTATGGTCGCACCCACGCCCAGGACCTCTCCCAAGACCTCTCTGGAGCACCAGCTCCAAAGTCCCCAAAGACCTCTCTAGGACTCCAAGATCTCCTCTGAGCACCCACTCAGGAGCTCATTGGACCACCCTAGGGTTCACAAGACCTCCACGACCAACCGAGGACGTCACAAGCACTCAGAGCCACCCAGAGTACTTGTAGACATCCCGAGCCAGCCATGGAACACCAAATTTTTAGAAGTCTACCCATTGCACCATTTTCACCGAGCATATCCATGACCAAGAACTTGACAATTCGAATAGATTGATACTCTGCAGAAGTGTACAACTTTACCCACAATTCACGACCTCTCTGGCAGGCGGGTTCCGTCGAAACCCTTACTCACTTAGAAGGTGAAGCGGTCTAGAGAGCGCAACAAGGCCTTTACAAAGCTTTGTCTGACGACACGCCCGCTAAGGTTTCGCCATCCTTTAAAAGGAACCTGGCCCCCTCTTGCGCCATGGGAATCAGCACACACCACCACAACAGAACCAGGTCAAGACATCACTAATTATTCGGCCCAGACTATCCCCATAAAATGATCTTATGGTTGCACTAAAAAGCCCAGATCAACAGAACACAAAGTTAAGTCCTTAATTCTTTGCTCGAGCAAGGCTTCCACATCGGTGTCTGAAAAGCACCCCTTTCTTGCCACGATCACTTGCCCAAGCAAAAAAAAAGCATTTGGGGTTCACCTGGCCAAAGACCTCCCTGGTCTTGGCACGCAAGATTTTACAACGTGGCCTCGCACCACAATCAACACAACTACGGCGTCCCACTGTAGTTGCTCAACGGTGGCACCAACCACAGATTCCATAGTTCCATTAGTCAAGTTATTAGAGAAGGAACGTGATTCCCAATACCCCCGGTTCTACAAGCAAAACTAAGCATAAACATACGGTCCCATGTTGGCAATACCAAACAATGCCAACTAAAATACCCAACTTAAGGCGTCCAAGAGGATCATGTCAACATGTCGAATATAATTGTCCAAGGAGGTATATTGTCAAGTAGGAGAATAACTATTGCCCCAAACCATTTCTTATAAAAATAGCCATGCATGATTAAGTAAAGTAAAATACATTTGAGAAGCTAGGCTCAATATGATCAAAGGTCTGCGACTTGCCTTCGTTGAGCAGTGGTGAACCTTGATGAACACCGCTGGGTCCAAGAACTCCTCCTCAAACGCGGGATCTACACGTTCGCCAAAGAACCAAATAAGCAAACCAACCCCAAGCAAAGAACTTAAAAGAAGACTTTAAAAGAACTCAAATCAACTTAGCCAAAACCAGAAAGCAAAGGCTCAGCACAGCACTCGGGAGCTCCTTAGGGAGGTCCTGAGCGTGGAGAGAACCAGCGAGAGCAAGGAGATTGGAAATGAACAAAAAGGTGACAAAGGAAGGCATGCCCAGGCTATTTATAGCCAGAGCTGCTGGAGAAACAGCAAGAGTTAGAGAAAAATGTGTCCATGATCGGTGGTAGCTAGGACAAGGTTAGGACAGGGTAGGTCACCAAAAGAATAAAAAGAAGTACCACAGATGCGACTGCATTTAATGTGATACAACAACCATTAAATGCGCATAGAGCAAGGCTGACAAGTGGGGCCAGTCAAACTCAAGAAAACAGATCAATCAAAGGGTTGGTCTCAGCCGCAAGGGAGGTCTTTGCAAAAGACCAGGGGTCCTAACCTCTAATGGAGGTCCTAACCACAAGGAGGTCTTGAGGGCAGGAGGTCCTTAAGACAACAGGGAGGTTCTGAGGACAGAAGGTCCAAAAGACACGAGAAGGTCCTGAGGACAGGAGGTCCAAAAGACATGAGGAGGTCCTGAGGACAGGAGGTCCAAAAGACACACTCCACAGTTCCTGAGGTCAGGGTCAAGATCTCTCGAGGAGGTCCTAAGGGTCAAGATTTACAAGGGATGTCTGACGGTTAGATCTCTCAAGGGAGGTCTGACGGTCGGATCTAACAAAGGAGAGGTCTCGAGCAGTTAAGATCTCCAAAGGGAGGTCCTAGCAGTCGAGATCTAACAAAGAAGTGCTGAGCAGTTAAGATCTCCAAAGGAGGTCCTAACGGTAAGATCTAACAAGGGGAGAATGCGAGCGGTTAAGATCTCCAAGGGAGGTCTTAGCAGTCGAGATCTAACAAGAGTCTGAGCGGTTAAGATCTCCAAGGGAGGTCCTAGCAGTCGAGATCTAACAAAGGGAGGTGCGAGCAAGAGGAGATCCGGTCTGCAGGCAAACTAAGCCTAGCTTGACTCTGCGGAAAACAAAAGGGTTTGAAACACAAACCGGGCGGAGAACCACCAGGGGTGGTTGTGACCCAAACGCGAAAGAGATCGAGAACCAAAGATAAATTCAAGCAGGGAGGAGGTCTAAACCTTAAAGAGATTCAAACCAACAAAGAAATCTAGATTAAAAGAGATAGAAAGATCCAAACTCGAGAGGAGGTCCAAAGAGGGCTAAAACAAAAGACACTCGAGCACGCAAAGAAGGAGAGTTAAAACCGGGGAGCAGGAGAACCTCAAAAGGACCGAGAACACGAACCAAAAGACTTAGTTGAGGTTTGGTTAGGTCAGGTTAAACTCCCAAATTTCCAAAGTCCCAAGTTAAGCTTGAGCAGACGAATAAACCGAATGGTTCCTTTTAGCTTGAAAACGGCAAGAACTCTTAGGAAAAACGGGACATTACACCGGGCGCAGAAAGCGGACGGGACACGCGCCCCTTCCGCGACCGCCGCTTATTGCCGCGCCTGGAGGAAATGCCGCGCTTGCCGACTACCTTCCACGGTCACTGAGTGCGGAATGACCACATGTCGGCTCCACGATGATTTCGTGCTCATTTGGGGGCTACTTTTGCAAAAAACGATGACAAGGATGCTATTGTTGCATTTACATGGCGTCACGGGGCCAAATCAAAAAAAATTTCCAGAGTTTTAGGGTTTTGAGCATTTTAGGGAAATTAGGGTTAGGGCCTGTTTTAGGGAAACTAGGGTTAGGGCGGGGGTTTAGGGAAATTAGGGTTTTATGTTTCTGAAATTAGGGTTTCATGATTTCATGTGAACGGTTATCAAGTGTTTTAGGGTTTTGTGAATGTGAACCTGGGGTGTTATAGGGATTTATGATTTCATGTGAACCTCGGATGTTTTAGGGTTTAATGTGAATCTCCGGCATTGCAATCATCTCCGGAACCGATGTACTCCGACGACACTATACAAATAAATTTTGCACTAAGCGCACAACATATATGCAATGTACACACGAGATACAATATGACTCACTCATTTGAGCCACTCTTTGCTTGCTACGTCTGCGTCTGCGTGCGTGTCCTGGTTTTGCGTCGAGCATGTCCTGTGGGATGGGTTAATCGGTTCGGAGAATGCGTATCGGTTAGGAGGGGGTACGGAGACCGTTGAGTGGGTGGAGGTGCATCAGAAAGCTAACTTTGTACCAGCCGAGTATGTCTAATGTCAATATCGTCCAACCGAGTCATGCCAAACTAATTACCACCTGCAATCATATCATTAATGAACGAATCAAGAAATCCACGCTCGGATCTTCCGCCTCCCAAGTACGATGTCTGACATTGACCGTACGATGTACCAGCGACCACGGAGGAGCTCTAGCCTTGATACAGTACTCTGTACTAGTCAACGTACAATAGGGGTGGGCGCCTTGGGTGCCACGGTCTAAACCCTGACATTGTGTACTACTCCCTGGTAGTAGCTGGGATGGTCGTCTCCTCATCGGTTGACGGATGACCGTCACCCCCACGCTCAACTGAAGGTTGCAAGATATAATGATGTTAAGCGAAATCAATATCCATGACCTAAGCTCAACATCTCGTACCCCCCCATGTGCAGTGCGGATGATCGAGGGGAGCGCTAGTCTGAGTAGGGGTGCGGACGACAGAAGTGATGCATCTCAACGGACGTGCGGCTGGAAGACGACATGATGTTAGCACAACCTAAAGTGTAATAAAAAATCAAGACATAAATTTGTACATAACTTACCTCCCCGTCGATTTGCAATGTGGATGACCGACAGGGAGCGCTACAACGCCCGTCGGTCTGACTAGGCCGTGCCGACCTAGCAGGTAAGCATAGTCGACCCAATCGGTGTGCAGCGTGTAGGATGTCGTCTATCGACCGACCGCAGCTCATGTTCTTTATTATATTCTTGGACTCCGCAAAGATGTACTTGATAGTGTTGAGAAGCCCTGGTACGGTGTGGTCTGGGCTGCGGTTAGCAGTCTCGGATGCGCTTGCGATCCGCTGTAGCCACTCGAACTGAAGTGACAAACAACACTTGTTTAGTAAAAAATAGTACAAATATCATCAATGAAGCAAGCAAAAGATTGTCAGTGTTTTACGATATCGTCACGCTGCGAAGCACTGTGTCGATCGAACAAATGACTAAGCCTCTCCTCACGCGTGACCTGCTTCAGATGCTCTGGTAGAGGACAGGTGAGTCTGGTGTGCGACCGTGGCCCGCACCACTCGATGTATTGATGGTATGCTCGTACGTCATACGGTCGCTTCTCCTGTAGGACCTCATTGTAAGCAGTCTTCGTCCAAACCGTAACCCACTCATGCTGGATTGCTTGCCAGCCCTCAACATGTCGACCCGCCCTCGATTGCCTACATTCGAGAAGGATTGATGTCAGAACACCAGGTAGCATATTGCCGATCTATCCTTGGCCAGCGTAACTTGGCAGTAGTCCACCGGGTACCCATAAATGGCCCGTCTATTGGGTCATGCAACTCGGGGTACGGGTACACTACTGTCCTGATGGAGGGCCGCCCAATAGGAAAGTACTCTCAACTCCACAGCCACAAGAGCATGTAGCAGACGGCAATGATCGATTTCAACCCGGTGTCGCGACGCAAAGCATCACACAACTCTTTGTATGTGGCGCAAAGAACGGCTGATCCCCAGCCTCTGCGTCAGCCAAAGACTCGGTGATGCGGATGAAACTGTGGTACACCTAATTGCCCTATCTGGTGGGAAACAGGGCCCAACCGAAGAGATGAAGAAGGTAAGCGACGAGGTGCGTCCTAACAACCTCGCTAGGTGCATCTGTTGGGCATTGACTTAAATTCCTTAGCCATGTCCGAGGGACACTACAGGCGCTGTCCGGGACAAGTATGTCGAATCGATGCCCCAACTAGGCCTTCCAATCCGTCGACGGATGACCTGGAACAAGTGGCTCACACCTGATCGGGAGACCAGTCAAGAAGGATACATAATTAATTTAGTCGTACGTAATTAGTCATAATTAGTTGTGACAAAATAATTATGACTAATTAAGTACGACTAAATTAATATAAGTAATGAAATAACACTAAATTAATTATGACTAATTAATTATCACAAATGAATTACAAATAAATATTTACGACTAAGCAATGACAACTAGATTAATTAGGACTAAATTAATCACCCACAAATTAATTAAAAATAAATAATTATGACTTAATAAGGCGCTAAATTAATTACGACTAATTAAATGCGACTAAATTAATTATGATTAATTAAGTACAAGTAATTAATTAACACTTAATTAACTATGATTAATTAAACGACTAATTAAGTAATTATGACTAAATGATGATGACTAAATTAATTACACCTAATTAGCGGCGACTAATTAACTAACAAAAAAATAACTACGACTAATTAATTGCAACTATTTAACTAACACAAAATTAACTACGGCTAATTAACTAACTACACAGTTAATAAAGAAAATACATACGATAAAAAAATACCTACTAATAAGACCGCTAATGACAGTTCTAAATAATCCTTAATCGTTGGTGAAAACGAAAGCGAGCGATGCTGTGAATGACAGAGCAAACGAGTGTGAGAGATCAAGCGAGGATGAGAATGAGTGAAGTCTCTCGTAGTCGACTCGGAATTTATAGCAGCATAGCGCACAAATCACGATCAGCATGAAGCGGCAGGAGAATCGATTCCCTCGCATGCGACCTTTCATTGCATGCATGCAAAGGCATGGGCAGTGATAGACGTGACAAGATGCGGCGATAGAGTATCGCGGCGTCAAGTAGTGGGGCTAGCGCAATACTGTGCCTCCATGGCACGTCATCGAGGATGTGGCAGCTCATCCGGGCATGGGAGGAGTGGTGCTGCGGAGGTGACACGCGTCCGTGCATGGGGGCACGGTAGTGCCCTGGATGCTCGGCTATGGCACGACGACGTGGGTGGGACACACGGCAGCGCATTGGGGGCACGGACGCGGCTCTTCCGAGCGCCAGGGGAGTGGCACTAGCGACGTGGCGGCACCGGGGGCGTCCGCCCCCCTAGGGAGCAATGGAGATGGAATCCGTGCGCAGGAGGCACGAATGTGGACACGTGTCGGCCCCCGGCATGTCTGTTGTGATACTTTTGGTATTACGGTATGTGAACAGCCAGTTTCGTTAATAACGGCGTCAATAGTATCGTTTAGGCCAAAAACTCGGGACTCTGGGGTAACTACGTACGGTTGTCTTCGGCACAGGGATGATGCGTCGGTGACTACTTGTAACGTCCCGTTTGTCCTAGAGTTTTTTCCTGATTTCAAAACTAAAAAGGAACTATTTGGTTTATTTGCTTGCTCAAGCTTAACTTGAAAACTTTGAAAATATTGGAGGTTAAACTTGACTTAACCAAACTTCAACTAAGTCCAGTTGGTTGTTGCTCTTTGTTGGTTGAAGTTCTTTTGTGTTCCTTGGCTTTTGTTTTCCTTTCTTCTTTTGCTCTATGTGCTCTTAGGCATAGTCTCTCCTTTCTAGGACCTCTTCTATGTGTGGACCTCTCTCTCTCTGTCCAGACCTCCCTTGTGTTGGACCTCCCCTTGTCCAAGACCTCTTTATAGGTCTAAGACCTCCCATTTTGGGTCTTAGACCAGCTCGGGTTTGTGTTTCAAACCTTTTTGATTTCTGAGGGTCAAGTTGGAGTGGTTTTCCTCTCTCTGGACCACCCTCTTATTTGACCTCCCCTCCTTCTTCTTCTCTTTAGACCTCCCTTGAGTTTCTCCTTTGGACCTCGTTCCTTGGACCTCCTCATTTTGAAATATCCTCCCTTGGATCTCCTCTTTTGAATCTCCTCTATTGGACCTCCCTTGTGTTCGTTTGGACCTCCCTCGCGTCCGTTCAAGCCTTCCACTTGATCCATACCTCAACCGCTTTTGTACCGTTCGATTTGTATTGGACGATTTGATCTTGTTGGCACGTTCGGCCAGTCCGAAAGTCTCACCCCCTTTTTGAGTCGTCCGATCTATGTGGGACGGCCCAATCACTTTGCTCCGTCCGATCGAGATCTGATAGCCCCAGCCTTCCCCACGTTTTTCTCGCTTTCGTCCACCTCCCTTATTTAGATCTTGACCGTTGAGACCTCCCCTTTGAGACCGCGACCTCCTCTCTTTTGTCCTTTAGCCGCAACCTCCCCTTTGAGACCGCGACCTCCTCTCTTTTGTCCTTTTGCTGCGACCTCCCCTTGAGGACCGCAACCTCCTCTCTTTTGTCCTTTAGCCGCGATCTCCTCTTTTTTCGTTTTGACGTGACCACCCCTTGTGGTCACGACCTCCTTGTGGTCACGACCTCCTGGTCTTTTTGTAAAGACCACCCTTGCGGCTGAGACCACCTCTTTGACTCATCTGTCCACCCGAGTTTGACTGGCCCCACTAGTCAGTCCGGCTCACTTTATCAATTCCTCCGCCTCTAAAGTCTTATGTGCATTTAATGCTTGTTGCATCACATTAAATGTGGTTACTTCTGGGGTACTTCGTTTATCCTTTTGATGGCAAACCTGTCTTATCATTGCCTTGTTTTTCACCTACCCTTGACCAATGTGTCTCCGAGCCTTCCTGTGGCTCTCTTTTTCTCCTCCCTGTCTGGCTATATATATAGCCCATGTATGCCTTCCTTTATCACCCATTTTCCCTCTTTTCCTAACTTCCCTGCTCTTGCCTAGTTTTTCTCCAAGCTTGTGCTTGAAGCTTCACTAAGAAGTGCCCGAGGAAGCTGTGCCACCACCTTTTCATCACCCAGAAGATCATCGGAGCCGACGCCGCTATTTTGCTGCCCCAGGAGTTCACCGGGGTGCCAGTGTCGTCCTCATCCACCGCAGCTGTCCCTCTGATCTCCTCTTTTTTTCGTCTCTTTCTCGGTTTTGGTGAGTTTCCTTGTGCCTATTCTTTTCTTGTTCATATGACCACTTTGTGTGATCGTATTCTTCTCACGACTACGTTACGTGGTCGTGTTCTTTTTACGACCACGTGGAATATTCGTATCTTCCTCAGGACCTCCCCCTCGGAATCCCCCTCAGGATCTCCTTTGGCAAAGACCACCTTCATAGTCTTTGTCGGCTCTTTTACAAAGACCACCCTGGTGGTCCTTGCTGGTCTTTTGTAAATACCACCCTCTCGGCCATGGTCGCCTCTCAGCCATGTCTTGGTCTTTTTGCAAAGACCACCATCTTTCGACTTGGACCTCCTCTCTCACTGAGACCTCTTGGTTTTCTAGTTTTTGGTTGAGGTTTGCTTAAGTTCTTTTGAGTCTTTTAAGTTCTTTTGCCGAGAGCTATCTTGTTTATTTGGTTCTTTGCGTACGTGTAGATCCTGAGTTCGAGGAGGAGCACTTGGACCCGGCAGTCTATACCGAAGGCTCACCCCTACTCAACGAAGGCAAGTCGCAGACCTTTGATCATGTTGAACCCAACATTTCAAAAATATGTTGTTTTACGTTATCCTGTATGGCTACTTTTATAAGAAATGTTTTGGGTAGTAGCTATATCCCACTTGACATTATGCCTCCTTGGATGATTGTACTCATCATGTTGACATGATCCCCTTGGACAACTTAGAATTGATAATTTTAGTTGGTGTTGTTTGATAACACCAATATGGGACCGTATGTTTATACTTAGCCATTGCTTTAGAACCGTGGGTCTTGAGAATCATGCTTCATCAGTAATAATCTTGACTAATTGAACTATAGAACTGTGGTTGGTGCCACTATTGAGCAGCTGTGGTGCTGATGCCGCAGCTGTATTGATTGTGGTGCGATGCCAATCTTGCTAAAATTTGTTGCGCCAAGACCAAGGTGGTCTTTGGCCAGGTTGAAACTAAAATGTTTTCACACTCGGGCAAGTGATCGTGCAATAAAGGGGGTGCCATGCGCACACTGGGGTGAGGTTGTCTTGCCTGAGTGGATTAAGGACTTAACTTTGTGATCCATTTGAATCGGGTATTACCGTGCAACCACAAGACCATCTTATGGGGGTGGTCTGAGCCAAATAATTAGCAATGGTTTGATGCAGTTACATTGTGGTGGAAGTGTGTCTTGATTCACACTTGGCGCTTGAGGGGGCACGCAATTTGGGGGTTTGCATTAATGGAAGCAAAGCCTTAGCGAGCGAAACCAAGCGGATCGAGCTTTGTAAAGATCTTGTCACGCTCTCTAGACTGCTCACCTTCGGAAGTGAGCAAGGGTTCCGACGGGAACCCGACCCGCTAGAGAGGTCGTGAATTGTGGGTAAAGTTGTAAACCTCTGCAGAGGGAAAAATCTATTCGAATAGCCAAGTCCTTGGTCATGGACATTGCCCGGTGAAATTGCGCAAGGGGTAGATTTTTATAAATTTTGTGGTCCACGGTTGTCTGTGGATATCTGCGAGTGTTCTAGGTGGCTCCGAATGCTCGTGATGTCCATGGTTGGTTGTCGTGCTCCTTTGAACCCTAGGGTGGTCCAAGATGCTCCTGAGTGGGTGCTTAGAGGAGGTCTAGGAGCCCTAGGGAGGTCTTTGGGAACTCTGGAGTGGGTGCTCCAGAGTGGTCGTGGGAGTGGCCCTGGCCGTGGGTGCAACCAGACTTCCCACGAGTGGTTTTGGAAGTGAGTTGGTGCTCACGATCTCCTTTGAAAATAAATGTATCTATGCATTATTGTTTTAACTTGAGCCTTGCAATCTATTTATGTTTATTTCCTGTTAAATCTTGTTTTCTGCAAACTAACCTTACAGCTCTCCTTGGCCAAGCCATTGCATGAATATTATGTGCATAATTATTCCCTACGATTTGCTAAGTACATTCAAACGTATTCATGGCTTTAAGCCCTTTGTTTGAGCAGTGGCTGAAGATGATCAATTCCAGGGAAGCACGGACCTCTTCGAGGGGGAGTTCTTTGATGACCCAGCGTGCTAGGACGTCCTCCACTCAATAGCCTGTGGGCTTGCCGGATGGCTCCTCGCGTTTTGTGTTTCTACTGTAAAGGTTTCCTTTTGTCGGTTTTTGTAAGCTCTAGTTGGCAAACCTCTGTAAGCAACCTTGACTATAAGATCTTTGTTTAATATATGTTGTCCAGTACCGTGTGGTTGTGATTACACCTTGGGAGTTCTGTGCGAGCTAGCTCTTGTTCCTAAGACTAACTCAGTGCACAAAGGCCAGACCTCCAAGAGGTCTTTGAGATCTCCTGGGAGGTCCTGGCAGATCTCCTCTCAGGACATACTTGGAGGACCTCTCAGATCTCCGGGCGGTCCTACCGGACCTCCCTAAGAGGTCATGGGAGACCTTTCCTAATATTTCCCGAGAGAGTCCTCACACTACTGCTGCATAACTCGGCGCGAGTCAGCTGCACTGATCCCGACGCGCGCAGCGGAGAGGAACCGTACGTGCCACCGTGTGCAAGTTCTTTAGCTTAATTGGCATTGTTACGTGACGAAATAGTAAAACTAACCCTCCCGTGAGCATATTGATAAAAACAACACCACAGACGCGCCGACAGACGACACGTGCCCCCTGCCGCGCTACCTACTACTCGATGGGCGCACGACAGGCCACCTGCCGTTGTCGTGTGGTGGGGGCACGACAAGGGGATCCAGGCCAACGGGAGTGCGCCACGTGTGGATCCGGGCAATAAGGACACGGCAGGGGAATGTGTGGTTTGTCGGCATTTTTTCTATTTCGCTCGGGGGGTTTTTTTTCTTTCCATTTCGCTCGTGGATGTTATTTTTGCAATTACTTTGTGCCAATAACTCAGCGTGTGCAGCAGCAAACGAAGACGCTTCCGTTTGGGCGTACTGCTCTCTTCCTTTTCATGAACTGATCCGCGTATTCGTATGGGACATGGGCCTTGTCTGTACGTCGAATTCCGATAGGAATTCTTGGGCCTGGACTGCTAGCTGTTTGCCAGCAGGCCCCTACTCTTTAACTGCTCACACGACTGTTAGGCCTTGGGCTTAATTGAGATGGATTCCAAACTTCGGTTAGTGTGTATCATATACTCCTCCATTTTCTCTGTATGTATCCTTCTCTTTAAAAGGGAAATTCTGTCTCTGTATTTTGCTATCCATATCTATTCCTAGCTGCTACTATTTTTATCTTGTTTTCTCATTCTTTATCAATATAGCATACAAAGGACAGCTCACCTGCCTCTTCGTTAAAAAAAAAAGTTGAAATACCAACCGGTTCTCGCTTCTCGTAGCACATAGTACTAGTACAAAGTAAGCCCTCCACTTCCTTGGGTTATCTAATCACTTCTACGGTGAACACATTTCCCGTGAGATTCAGCCACGAGGTCGATCTGCTGCAGTCGCATGATGAGCATAAGGGTCTGTTTGTTTGGCATGACGGTATAATCTCTGCTACTTAAATATTAAAGTTGATGATAGTCGTCCGTCCTCTCCTTTTCTTTCCTTTCCCTCCCCTCCCCCTCCAAACCGAACACCATCGTCACCGGCCTCCTCCCACCCGCCGTTCCCAGCGCCCGCGTGCCGCCTCCTCCCCACAGCCCCGCCTCCTTCTCTCCCCAGCGCCGCCGCTAACCTCCGCTCCCGCCCTCGGTCCTTGCCCGTCGTCCCTCCTCCTCACTCGGTCAGAGCCACCCTCCGGTAGGCAGCGAGGATGGGCAGGGAGGAGGAAAACCAAGCCGCCCGCGCCGTGGCAGCACACCAAAGCAGATTAAGCCATACCAGTTGTAACATCTCAATTTTCGGAGCTTTTTTGAAAAAAATTCAAAACTCAAAAGTAACCATTTGGTTCTGTCTTTTGCTCAAGCTTAACCAGGAATTTTGGAAATTTGGAGATTTAACTTGAATAAATTGAACTCCAATTAACCTTTCTGGTCGATCTTGAGTTGTTAGTGCTCTTTCACTGCACAATGACATAGAATTAAGGGCAATTAACTGCCGGGAAAAAATGGGATGAGTGGCAAAACATGTGCTGGCAATGTCCAAGAGATTACGGGTCCCATTATCTGTTGGCAATAAATATTGTCTAGAACAATTTATCTGCCGACAATATTTTTAAATTAGCTACAATTCATCTGCCCTAAAAAAAGTCAACAAGGTCAACCTATCTGCTGGGGAAACTCTTTGAGCGGGAAGATGAAAAAAAATTGACTCAGGCGCGCGAAGACCTCTAAAACCTTATCCTCAAAATCCTCTCAATGCCTCCTCCTTTCCCCGACCACACCTCCCAGCGCCGCCCCACCCTACTCCCCGGCCGCCCCACCTCCTAGCGCCGCCATCCTCCCCGGCTGCCCTCCTCCCAGCTCCACCGAGCCAAGGTATCCCTTTCCTCGGTCTCGACCACCGCAGCAGAGACCGCCTCTTCCCCTTCGCCCATGGCTTCGCAGCTACCCTCCCCTTACTTAACAGTACCACACCCATATACCGTGTGTGATAGTATGAGTTTTACTTGAATCAACGGTACCAAAGTTCGGTTCTTAATGGTCCAGACAAGACATCCAATTACCCTGTCTCGTGCACGAAGGCACCCTCACTAACCATCACTTGTCCAGACCCAAAAAATTATTTAAAATGTCAAAATTTATCTTAAGAAATAGATACAAAGATCTGAAATAAGAGAAGAGAAGATAGTTTGTGTTTCCCATAATTGTCGGGTTATTCCCGACAATCAAACTACCGCATTTAGACTTGCATGGCTAAGCAAATCCCAATACATATTTTTCATACAACTTATCTTAAGAATGTAGGTGCTGGCATAATTCAAGATTAACATCAAAGAATAGGATATAACTAAATACACATCACAAAAATATCGACATTATCAAAATAGCATGCAAGCAATTATCATTGCACTAACATAACAAAACTGGGATCAAATATGATGCAAAAGAAAGTTCAAATGATGCTTGCCTTGCTGGTAGATCAACTGCTCACTCTCAGTAGCGTACGATTCAATGTCAATCGCTTCGGAATCTAAAGAAATAACGATATCGATAAACACTTCAAAAATCAAATTGCTTCAAAATGCATGATTTTTCTATAGTGTCTTGTGTATGATTTTAGATGAATTTAGGTGAAATAATTATTCCATTTGGAGTTAGTATGTGAAAGTTATAGCAATTTGAATTTCATATTCCAATAGGTCTTAGTTTAGGTAATTTAATTATTTGACCAAAATTTGTAGAGCAGCAATGAAGCAAGGGATTATATGGATAAATAGAGAATATCAAAACAAGTCCAAAACATTTGGGTTCATCTCATTGGGAGTTTTTATGAAATAGTTATGCACTTTTAAAGTTATCAGCATTTTTCTATTGTAAAAATAATAGAGTTAATGGGTCATTTCCCAAAATAATACTCTCCGCTAAAGAGACAAGTTTGAAACCAATTGTAATGTAAAGTTAATTGAAAATAAAAATTATCGGCACTAGATTTACCCATTTTGGAGTTGAGATGAATTAGTTACGTAATTTTGAAGTTATTCACATTTTTAGTGTGCAGATTAATACATCTTGGATTTTATAAAACATTTATTCCTTTTCTTACCTAGGGCGGTGCTAGCCACGATCCGCGAACAAGTGGGGTCTGCAGCATCCGCTTCCTACTTGTTCTTGAGTCAAAGTTGGTGACCAAGAGGCCCGTGTCGTCGATGATTCATTGCGGTGCGCCTGTGGTGACATTCGGACCATGATCGTGGACCGTTAGATTAAGATCCAACGATCCACAATCGTGGCATGTTCGGACGGTCCGAACGGCCCAATTGATTCGAATCATTCATTTCGCATCGGATGGTCCATATTCATGGCACATTCGGACGGTCCGAACGGCCCACTTAATCTGGATCGTTGATTCTGCATCGAACGGTCTAAACAAATCCTAGTTGTTTGGCCTGTCAACGTGCAAGGCACGGTCCGATGCGGATCGAACGGTTCACATCACATGTGCCGTTCGGACCGGCTGAACATCCCAACGCATCTGGACCGTCCAAAGCGGATCACACAGCTCACATCATCAGGTGCTGGGTGAGTGAGAAAGGTTTTTAAATCGGTTAATATTTCCGAAATGAGTTAAAGTTGCACTGAAAATTCTTGTAACTTGGAAAATTCATAACTAATTCAATTTAACTCCAAATTGGGTGAAACCAATTTTGTTAATTTTAGTTTTTAGTGTACTTTTAAATGGACTAGGTTTTAAGTATGTTCCTGTTATAGAAATTTTTTTTAATTGTTTTATTTGTGCATTAATGACTTTAAACTTCTAAAATATGTAGAAAATTCATATGAACTCCATATGAACTGAAAATTTCACCTAATTTCATTAAAAATCTTTATCTACCTACTGTGTGAATTGTATGCATTTTTGTATGATTTGATATTGTTGGTTTTATTTGGAGTTTATTGCAATGTTGTCTTTTCATTAGGGTTTCGACGATTTTGACTTATTGCGAGTGCAATCTGAGGGTATTTTCTAAGAATATTTCTGAGAACACATGCAAGCAGTTTCATCCTTTGATGCACGAATTCCTATTACTTTCAAAAACTATTTATGTTGATTTTCAAGTATTCTATGCATTGCTTTAATTTCAATTACTTGTATGTCAATTGGGTTGTTTGATGATTTTTAGAATGAGTGGTAGCGCTTTGGGCGCCACAATGAAAAAAACACAGTGGTGGCTAATTATTTCCCTCCGTGCCCTAATTCCCCCGACTACCCTAATTCCTCCAGTATTGCGTTTCCTCATTTCGCCACCCAAAGCCCGCCTCCTCCTCACAAGACCTCCCTCCTCCTTGCCGCCCCTTCCTCCCAGCGCCGCCCGCCTCCTGCCGCCCCACCACCCAACGCCGCCCCCACCTCCTCCCGGGGTTCAAGAAGTCGGTGGCGGCGACTAAAGCTGCGTTCGGTGGAGGAAGCCGCCATTCTTTCGTCCAGGTGGCGACCTAGGCGGGAGGCCGCCTAGGTTCGAGCTCCGTGTCACGCCTCCCCCACCGCCGAATCGAGCTCGCCCCCGGCTCCCGCCGCTGAATCAAGCTCCCCCGCCGCCGAATTGACCTCGTTGCCTCTGAATCACAGTCGTCCCACCATCTACGCCAATCAAGTGCATGCCCACGCCGCCCTCCTCTCTCCTCTCTTCTCTGTATTTGTCGCCTTCCCTCTTCCTGTCTTCTCTGCACCTCTGCTAGTCCCACCTCTCTTCTCCCCTCTGTGCTCTCCGTGCTCTCTGTGATGATCGCCGTCTTTGTGGCCGTGAGATCTTTGCCACGCTTTCATCCTAAAGCTTTTTGCTTGCGACCTAGACATTCCTTCCTTGTTGATGCTACTTGGTTGTCGACTAGATGCAAGTCTTTGGGTACTAAACTAACTAATTAAGGATGGTATGTGGCTTAATTGTGGTGATATGATCTTGCAAAATTATTTTGTGTCAATTGCAAGCTAAGGTACAACACTACATCATTAATATATTAGTTACGTATGTACTGACTATTCCTATAGTTTGTGAAATTTAGATGACTTTTGAAATTTGATAGTACATAGCAGCTATGGATAAGAGATGGAAGGATCTTCCTAGGTACAACATAAGCTTACAATATAAATTTATTTTCTAGTACTTTCTCACGTCCATTCTTATAACAAGTAATTAATTGTAGGCACACGTCTGAATATGTACAAGGGGTCGAAGAATTTGTACAGTATGTTTTTGCCCGATCAGCAAAGGCAAATACAATATTATGCCCTTGCAGGAAATGTGTGAATAGTTGCTGGAAAGAAGCTAGCGTTGTCCTTGTGCATTTAATATGTGATGGGCTTTTAGAAGGGTACAATAGATGGAATTTTCATGGAGAGGCATCATCTTGTTCTACACAACAAAATGTGTATGCTGAGGTTCAAGTAGAGGACAATTTTCAGGAAGGTGATGAGATGTTTGATATGCTTCGCGATGTAGCGCATGGGTTAGATGGAATAGGGGATTTAGGTGAAAATAAGGATAGTCTTGAGGAGGATCCATGTGAAGGTGCTGAAGATTTTTACCATTTAGTAGGTGATGCCAATCAAGAGCTCTATCTAGGGTGTAAAAGCTTCTCAAAGCTACGCTTTGTTGTCAAATTACTCCACACCAAATTCCTTGGTGGTTGGAGTGATAGAAGTTTTGACATGCTACTGCAACTTCTTAAAGAAGCTTTTCCGGAGGGCTCAACGATACCTACGAACTTTAATGAAGCTAAGAAAATGGTTAGATGCTTTGGACTCGGATATGTTACTATTCATGCATGCAAGAATGACTGCGTACTATTTTGGAAGCAGTATGAAAAGGCAGATTTCTGTCCAAAATGTCAGACTTCTCGTTGGAAAACAGAGAAGATGAATCTTGATGGGAAACGTGAGCAGTGAGCACTAGTGATTATTAGTTTTAGTTAGATGGCATGTAAGATGATCTTGCCACTGAATTAAGCAGTTATAATGCTATTAGTTGACATGTACTGAAATTCCACCTGGTAGCTGGTAGTGGTATTTATATTTCCAAAAGTATGTATCCATGCTATATTGTTATGTATGCATCTGTTAATGTTAAGCCATGATGTTTGTTTTTGAATGTACAGATAGATCACTGGTTAGTGGGACTGTGGGATTCAAAATACAGTTTGTTATTACTACTATGATCAATGTTGTTTCTAAGGAGAAACATAGTTGATATCTTGATGTGTATGCATACCACTACAGCAGAAAGCCCAACCGTCGTTGCTGCTATTGCTAATCATGTGAAACATTGGAACTATCAGTTGGAAGTTTTCTCTTATGTTACACTTCCCCTTTATGTTTCACTATGCCACTATTCATCGACATATGGTCTCAAAACAAGTTATAACTATTTAAATTTTCCAAGTAAAGTTCTGAGAAAAAGCGCATACTATGATAATTAAATAAGCAATCAGAAATAATACACTATTGTTAGGATATTGGTGTTTGAGATATACGCTATGTTGTTATGCATACTATACCCATTGATGAGAAAGATATCTCGAGATGGAATTGACAAATGATCAACTGAAATATGTGAATAATAAGAAAAGCTGCGGTATCAAACACCTTTGCAATAATGTGAATCTGAACTCTTTAACTCCTATGCATAGAAAACTATAAACCTACACCTATATAAGCGATTTGGCCATTTTACATTCTTGTAATGCACATCTAATAATCTACACTACATTAACTAGTCATGGTTCAATGGCGATATGTGATGTATGGAATTCATGAGTAAACAGTGACTGTTCATTGTTAAATTTATAATCTTGTTTAACTATTTGACGTCATATCATGTTTGAGCTTATATATGGTTTGTGGTTATTGACTTCTCGAATTTCTTTTCAGGTACAAAACATAAGGGTTGTTGAAGTTATTGTTTGCTGATGGAGTGGTCGTCCTTATTTTGCAAATGGGGATAGCATGATGATTTCATTATACGGTCATCTTCATTGTCGACTTCTTTTGCGTAGATGTTTTGTACATGCAAGGATAGGCTAGTATTGTGGTAGAAGGGGTTGGAGTATTTACATGTGTCAAGGATAGACTAGTATTGTCGACTTCTTTTGTATGGATGTTTTGTACATGCCAAGGAGACCATGGCTATATTAGTATGCTCGAATTCGAAATTGCATGTGTATGGTGTCTTGCACATGTCTTGGTGTGCTTATCGAGAATTTCATATTTTAGGTTTATGTATTTTGCATCATCTGAATTTCATCTATGTGTTGCAGCTATATTTGATTGTTGATATGATATTTTCTAGATTGAGAAAATTGTATGTTTTGTCAATTACGATTGAATAGTGCAAACTATTGGGAAAATTAGTATTTAACCTAGGTACCTCATCGATGGCAATATATCTGCGGGGAAAAGGATAATCGAGGCGATTAACGATCGGAAAACAACCAAGCTATGCGAAAACCAAGTTATGTAGGGTATTTAATCTGCGGTGAAACAAACAATCAAGGTCCTATTAATCGCCGGCAATATAGCTGCGGCGATAATCTAGCATTTAATCGCGAAAAGACAATCAAGTTATCTAGGGCATTTAAATCACTTAGGGAAATAGACAATCAAGGTCGTGTTTTTAGCTGCCGCATACATATCTAATAAAAGTCTTTCTAACACTTTACGAGCAAATAGTGCCGCCAAAAGTATTGATTGTTGAAACTATTTTTCTAGATTGAAAAAAACCTTTTCTCAGGGAATAGTGCAAACTATTAGTATTTAACCTAGGTACAATATATCTGCATATCTCGAGGCGCTTAAAAATGTAGTCTTTCCCATGAAACAAACAATCAAGGTCTATTAGCTAGTTTTACTGGCAAGTTATCTAGGGCATTTATAAATAGACAATCAAGGTCGTGTTTATCGCCTCTAACTTCAAAAGACATTACGGGCGTTAATTTGCTTCTTTTCCCATGACACTTTACCAGCGGGCAATAAGTCAGCCAAAAGACATTACCGGTAGTTTTTGCTTTTAGCCAGCTCCAGAGCTTGATTGCCTTTAATACTATGCCATGGTGTAGTGTTTAACTTTCGTTTTTCCTTCTCTGGTTGCCCTGTGTACCCCTCGGCCTAGCCTTAGGTCCCAGACCTCCCTTGTGTTTGGACCTCCCATAGGTCCCAGACCTCCCCTGTGTTTGGACCTCCCTTAGGTCCCAGTCCTCCCCTGTGTTTGGATCTTCCCTTAGGTCCAAGTTCGGGTTTGTATTTCAAATGTCCTTGTTAACCGAAAATCCAAACTCGGGGTTGTGTGTTTCCTTTGGACCTCCCTTGTGTTCGTTTGGACCTCCCTTGTGCTCGATCGGACCTCCCGCTCGATTTTGACCTTCATCGCTTTTGAACCCTTCGATTTCTTTTGGACAGCCTTGATCTGATGTAGTGTTCGCGTGGTCCGAACGTTCCCATCATTTTGGACCGCCCGATCTAGTTGAGTGGCCAAGATCGAGTGGTAGCTTCGGATGGTCAGAACAGCCCAACCGTTTTGACTCATTCGATTGTGATCCAACAGCTCCCTCTCCTTTGTGCCTTATCTTGCTATCGCGGACCTCCCCTTGCGAGATCCTAGCCGTCAGACCTCCTTTGATCTTGATATGGACCGTTAGGACCTCCCCTTGCGAGATCCTAGCCGTCAGACCTCCTTTGATCTCGATCTGGACCGTTAGGACCTCCCCTCGCGAGATCCTAGCCGTCAGACCTCCCTCTTGATTTGATCTGACCGTCAGGACCTCCCCTTGAGAGATCTGACCGTCAGGACCTCCCTTTGATTTGATCCGACCATCAGGACCTCCCCTTGAGAGATCTGACCGTCAGGACCTCCCCGTTGATTTGATCCGACCGTCAGGACCTCCCCCTTGATTTGATCTGACCGTCAGGATCTCCCCTTGAGAGATCTGACCGTCAGGACCTCCCTTTGATTTGATCCGACCGTTAGGATCTCCCCTTGAGAGATCTGATTGTCAGGACCT
This sequence comes from Phyllostachys edulis, assembly GCA_036346405.1. Classification (NCBI taxonomy): domain Eukaryota; kingdom Viridiplantae; phylum Streptophyta; class Magnoliopsida; order Poales; family Poaceae; genus Phyllostachys; species Phyllostachys edulis. The sequence goes on along the minus strand of CM070558.1, from coordinate 68,567,382 downwards.
CCTTGTTGATTTGATTCGACCGTCAGGACCTCCACTTGAGAGATCTGACCATCATGACCTCCCTATTTTGATCGGACCATCAGGACCTCTTCCTCAGGACCTCTTGTGGCCTTTTCGCAAAGACCACCTCCGTGGGTCACGACCGCCCTTGTGAGTCACGACCTCCCTGTTGGTCGTAACTGCTCCTTTTGCAAAGACCACCCCTTTTGGACCTCCCCTCTGGGTTGGGTCAGCCTCATGTGTTTGACTGGCAGCTTATCAGTTCCTACTCACTTTCCTTTTCCTCCCGTTGAGTACTGTCAGAGCAAAAGTCTTCAAGCATTTATTGCGGTTGCTTCTGCAGTACCTCGTTTCCCTCTTTGGTCACTTCCTTGACTTGCCCTTTTCCCTCCATCACCTGCTCCCGTCGTGTGCCATTTAATGCGGTGTCCTCCCCTTAGAGTCTCCCATGCCTATAAAAGGACCCGAGAGAGCTCCTTGGCCTCTGTTTGTTGCCCTGCACCTTAGACCTCCTCCTTTGAGCTAGACCCCCTCATTTGAGCCCTCCTTGAGCGATTCAAGCTCTGGTTTTCATCTTCTTTGTAACCTTTCTTTGGCTCTTACTTGGTGAGTTCTTTTGATCTTCTTTTTGGAGTTTGCTTTGCTTATTTTGGCTCTCTTGAACGTGTAGATCCCGGTTTCACAGAGGAGTTCTTGGACCCAGCCACATCAATAGAAGCTACTCATTTCTTCATCAAAGGCAAGTCATAGACCTTGATCATGTTGAACCCTTCGTTACAAAATGTATATTGTTTTAACTTATCATGCATGACTTTTTGTATACAAATGGTTTTAGGAGTAGTCATATGCCCTCTTGCTAGTAAAGACATCCTTGGTTATTTGAGACATACATGTTGACATGTTTCCTTGGCCTCCTTAGGATGGGTTGTGTTGTTGGTCTCTGTTGAATACCAACATGGGTTCGTTTGATGCTTAGCCATGCTGTAGCTTGCGATGGTATTAACTTCATGATTCTTAAGTGTTGAATATGACTAATGAACTATGGAACCGTGGCAATGCCACTCGATGAAATTATTGTGCCAGGACTAGGGTGGTCCTTTGGCCGGGAGGAACCCCAAATGTTTTATGCTCAGGCAGGAGGGATGGTGGTTAGTGTGGGTGCAGGAAGCACATTGGGTTGTGGAACGACTTGCCTGAGCAGCCAACTAAGGACTTAACCTTGAACCATTGATCTGGGTCACCTTGTGCAACCACATGTCTAGGATGGGGTGGACCGGGTGCAATAATTAGAGAAGCTTGAGTTGGTTCTGTGTTGATGGGAATGGCGCAAGAGGGGGCCGGGACGGCGAAACCTTAGCGAGAGCAGAGCCGAGTTAAGTGGACCTTTGTAAAGACCTAGTGGTGGTTTCTACTTGATTCACACGTCCAAGGAAACGTGTGCCGTATCAAGCGATCACCTCTTGTGGGTAAAGTGTACAACCTCTGTAGAGTATAAGATCTATATGAATAGTCGTGGCCTCGGTTATGGTCATGCCCAGAGATTTCACGTAAGGGGTAGACTTTTCAAAAGAAAATGTGGTGGGCTTTGAGCTGGTCTTGTGCGGGTTGGTGTAGCCCGAGCTGTGATCAGGGTGATCACGGTGAGGTTCGGTTGTGGACAGGGTGTCCACAAGTGTCTTCAAAGAACTTGCTTACTTGTGAGTTTTCTTTCATCTTGTGCTTTGAAGTCTACTTAATGTATCTCTTGCAAATATTGCTTTCTGCTAACTAACCTTGCAGCCACTCCTTGTCAAGCTTTACATGATTATTATTTGCATGCATCCCCTATGACTTGTTGAGTACATTCAACGTACTCATGGCTTGCGCCCTCTGTTTGATCAGCAGAGGAGGGTGACCCAGGGAGCACAATGCTCTATGAAGACCTTGCGACTTAGGGACGTCCTCCACTCCATAGCCTGTGGGGCTGGTCGAATGGACCCTGCACTTTTGTGTTTTCCGCTGCTTTGTATCTCTCTTTTGTGTAGCCCAGTGAGGCACCCCTGTAAACAGCTTTGACCATAAGGTCTTTTGCTTATGTTAATATTAATTTGTCTGCTTCATCTTTGAGCTTGTTGTTGTATGGTCTTGATTGCACCAATGTGGAGTCTGTGCGAGCTAGCCAACTGATCCTGGGACTAGCTCACGGTGCACAGAGCCCAGACCTCCGTGTGATCCTAGAGGACCTCTAGGTGGACCTTCGAGTCCTCCTGGGAGGTCCTGGAGGCCTTCCACGGGTGGTCTTGGGAGACCTCCTGGGTGGTCTTGGGAGACCTCCTGGGTGGTCTTGGAGGACCTCTCAGACCTCACGGGTGGTCCTATTGGACCTCCTGGGTGGTCCTGGGAGACCCCTCCAGGAGCTCTCGGGTCAGGCTCTTACACCAGTCCACTCCACCGCAATGCACCACCAGATTTGGCGCCTCGTGCCCAACGCCCGATCTCGCTCCCGCCGATCCACGCCGATGCTCGCGGGCTGCTCCGGACCGTCAACCCTACACGCTCCTTCTGCCGGTGCTCGCCTCCGCCGCCACCCGAGGCATATCTTAGTCCCCTCGCCGCCTCCGCTCAATCGGCCAGGCCCCACGCCTACCGAGGTCCATCCTAAATCTCCTTACTTGTCGAATTTTCTTCTTCTTGGTTCATGCGATGTGTCATGTGAGGATGACTTGAAAAGTGGTCGAATTTTACGCTTGGTTCACGGAATGAGAGGAAGAGTTGAAATTGTGGCGAGCATTTGTTGTTCTAGATCATCGTCCGTGACCGTGGCGAATCGATGGTCGATCTTTGTCAGAATTGGGAATGGAATTAACCAATTTCTTGATCTTGTAGTACAAACACTTGCAAATTCATGCCCTACTTAATTGATTTGTGCGTGGTCTTTGCCACGTTCGTGTCATCTTTAGTTAGAAATCATGCCCGCAATGCCTTGAGACATCGATGATGTCTTGATGTACTATATAGTTTGGGTATGTTTGGATCATTGGATGGTATCCTGAAAACTATGCTTCGTTCATTCAATTGATCTTGGAATGCACATGAATTTGAGTTCGTGACATTGTTGTTAGTCCTTGTGATTTTTAGGGTGGATAAGTTTTTCGAAGTGGCGATGAAGGTGCGTGACTATGAACTCGACCAGTATGGAGTTGTCAACAATGCTGTCTATGCTAGCTACTACCAACATGGTGAGTTCGGAACAAATTCAAAATGAATATCTCATAATAATGTTATACACTTGGGTCAGTGAGCATGATTCAGATAGGATCTTAAGACTTCATATCTCATTAGGTTATCATTGTTTCTTCTGAATAAAATATAATCGATAGTTTAGCTGACATATTAAAAATCTCTTATTGGGTTCTATGCATTAAAATTGGGCAGGCCGTCATGAGCTACTTGAGAGTGTAGGCATAAGTGTAGATGTAGTAGCGCACAGTGGTGAGTCGCTAGCCCTCTCTGATCTGCACCTCAAGTTCTTCACGCCTTTGAGAGTAATGTCCTTCTTTCGAGTTGATCACAAACAAAAATTCAAGATACTTGTTGCAATCTTTGAAACCAAGTAACCTTGAGTTCGACGCAACATGTCATAGTATCATAGGTTCTCTTCGTTTCTGATTTCCCTTTTTATTTTCTTTGACTGTTAGAGTGGTGAGTTTGTCGTTAAGGTGAGACTTGCAAGCATCAAAGGTGTAAGGATGATATTCGAGCACTCCATTGAGAAGCTGCCTAACCGTGAGGTATGTAGAACAAACAGTTATTGATTCAGAATAGAAAAAAAAAGATATGCCGCACATTTAAAGCACATTTGCAATAGAACTAAGGCAACAAGTCCATTTAGTACCATTTTGGATGGCATTGTGTCAACATATACAGTTTCTACAATTTATATGTTATTTTAAGCATGAATTGCTCTTAGGCCTTTCTGTGCAACCAGTCTATAGTTGTATACAGCAAAAGACACATATATTATCATGATTGTGCATATCCTATTTCTCCTAGCAGTTAATTTTGAAAGCAAAGGCAACAACTATTTGTCTCAATAAGGACTACCATCCAATCCGTGTATCTCTAGAGTTCCTGTCCAGGCTGCAAGGATTAAGCGACTATATTAATCATAACAACAATTGTTTGGGAAGATTCCGATCGTGGCACCGTCATGAAGAGCTACGTTCTACTTGTATTGTCTATGCTCGTTTGAAACATTCGACTTATGGAGGGTTCCCAAATGTGGGCTGCTGGTTGGCAAAAGGCTCTTGCAGATGTTGGCCCTAACGCTATCTGGTAAAAAAAATTCAAGTATTCTGCAATTTTTCTTCCACAGTTGCTATATTGTAGATTGTAATTTGTACTTTAATTACATGAGGCAACTTGAAATGGTCTTCACATTCCTATCAATGCTTTAGAAACATTTTTAACCCACTTAAAGGACCATATTCACCCAACCATATGAAATGGATTTCTGTACTGATCAGATATATGAAATTGGTGGTGGTTCCGGAACATGTGCAAAGTGCATACTCAATTACATGATGTTAAATGCTCCACCAAAAGTCTACAATAATATGAAATACATGTAAGTAGCTTTGTTTCCATTTTACATATCGTACTTATAGTTGCTCAGGGAGATTACCAAGTCCTATTTGTTTGGGAAGGGCAGAACAATATGGTGCATGCATATGTCATGTCGAATTTCATAATATTGGCTACTCTTCATGCTGCCTTGCATTTACCATTCTTGCATTTTTCTTTTATGTGATCAAATATGCTTTGACCTTCCTTTTATCTTAATTTGCTAGCTCAGTGAGCAATCAACCAATGATAAGATTTGAGTTGAAATGTGATGTTCTAGATATACAAGCAAAAAATATTTTGAGGTTATTATTGCTAATTTATCCTTTTATGTTTCTAAACAATATGAGATGCTTTTGAGTGATGTTACCACATGTGATTTGGTTGATTGTCTTGTAAGATTGCTTTTAGACTTTTGTTATATGCCTTAACAGTAATGTACTAACATGAGACACATCTCATAAATTGATATTGACTGCACAATATGTAGGAGCCCATATTATGACTTCTTATCATTTGCTATGTTGTTTTGTGTTGACTTATGCAGTGGCCAAGTAGACAGCCAACTGCAGGTGACAGATTCAATTTTGCGGCATATGTCTCTGGGGTGATCCGATTAAGCCACAGCAAATGCCGTTGTCGTGGAACTCGGTGGGGCTAGAGGTGTTGTACCAGGTCCTTAGGTGGATTGCCTCGTTATCAAGGGTTGAACGAGTAGGAAGGCAAAGGGGGAATGACCTCTAAAGTTGATGGACGTATTTATATTGCGCTCTTTGGTTATATTAGTTTATATTCCCTTTTTTTAGTACTTTCAAGGGTTTGTTATTTCATTTGTTATTGTCTCAATATCACGTTGAAGCAAAGTATCTCGCGTTGAAGCAAAGTATCTCTTAAGTTCATTGTATCGTTGCATATTGTAAGGACTCAATTCATGAATGCAACATTTTGTTCTGCATGGTTTAGACTACATTCGGTGATGGAATGCTTGCTGAATTTTCGTTAGGATGTAAATGCCTCCAAGTCAATCTTATTTGGTCATATATTTTCCTTCATCTGTGTTATCAAAATGACTTTAAATAATTCTATAATTTATGTTTCCGTCACAACGTATGGGCACTTGACAAGTTTTTCTAAAAAGTAGCTTCTGGCTCAGCTGAAGGGCTAAAAAGCTGAACAGTTTAGTAGAAGTCGTTTGATGTTTGGTCGTCTGACTTTTAGGTAGACCGGCTGGAGATTTTAAGTTGAGAAATGTCTAGAATGCTTCTAAGGCAAATGATGGCTTGTTTGATGTCATTTAACGATAATTAAATACAACTAACGACCATAAGGATTGCACCAAGTATTAAATACAAAACGTTACACTGAGAATTGAAATCTTAACAATAATTTACGATAATTGACGACAACTAACGACAATTAATAACAATTTGCACACAAGTAATTCTTAAGGACAATTGATGGCAATTTGCACACAAGTAAATCTTAATGACAATTGATCTAATTCCATGATTACACAAGTAATTCAATTCAACGATTACATTAGTAATTCATCTATATCAGAAAAAAAAGGAAAATAAAGGAGGCGGCTGGAGGAGGTCGGGGCGGCGGCACCAAGGGAGGTGGGCAGGAGGAGGGAGTTGTTCGAGGGCAGCACGGGCGTCGGAGGAGGAAGAGGTAGCAGGGTGGCGAAGGAGGAGGGAGATTGGGGGAGGCGGTAGCGGCGTGCGGCTAGGGTTCAATTGCGAGAGGTCCGATGGGGAATAGGGTGAAAGGGGTAGGGTTTGAGATTATATACGTGGTAGGAGGGGGTAAATTCCATCAATTCTAGGGGTAAAGTCGGAACCTCAACCTGCCGAAGCCTTGGAAAGCTGCACCAGGACAGCTTCCAACTTTCGACTTCCGGTTTCCCCACATTGAAAACAACTTTCGGCTTTTTCGAAAGCGGCGGGAGAAAACCACCCATTTAGAACGGCTTCCGGCTTTCACAAGCGAAAATCCGTACCAAATGGGCCCTAAGTACCGAGTGTCCAAGCCAACCTATGGCCTAGCTGTGCAGGATATGCGTCGCGTGACTTGAAATTTTGCGTGCAACTTGTATTGTAGACTAGCGATGGGCCTCTTGATCATCTTGAGCTAGATAGCTAGCCAACCTCCTTATTCTTATCCAGTTCATGCATGCAGGACAAGTGAGGTGAGTTGAGTCTCCAGCAAAGCTCACTTTACGCTTGCTTGATTCTTCCCGTCCATACATCTCTTCTCCGCGAATAAGGCACCACACCTCCGGGCTTCGGCCAGCATGTTCGAATCAGGACGACTCCGTGTTTCAGCCACTAGCCACGGTGGGTATGACCTGCATGCATCACCTCCTCACCGCCAGTACTGCTGCTGCTACTACCTGTGATTACTACTCCTACAAGCATTATAGTATCTACCTATCCGGTTTTAGACAAGATTGAGAACTAAAAAGGTCGTCACCCAAGGAAAGCTTTCTCCTGTCACTTCTGCTTGTATTCACGTGGCCTGCACTTGCACACGACGCATTTTCAAATTTCAACTATAGCTTTGTTGCAGTGTGTTGCTATAGTGCTTATCTATTGCTTAGCTTGCATACACAGTTACAAACACATCTTGAATGGAGTATTCTTGTGTTATTTCAGAGCCGACAGCAAGAAATCTCGAGATTCAAACTCTGCATGTTTTTCGTATAAGGAACAGTAACTAAATCAACAAATCAGAGTACGATAGAACAGAGAACAGTGGAAATTTGCGGTGCCAAAAACTGTGCACCCTTTTATAAGTTTTCTTCACTATTTATACTCGATATTACTGCCTAAAGATAGACAGTTATACTATCGAAACCAACTAGAATACGAATCTCAATTGGTTCGGTATTCACATTCGAATACAGCACGAATCCTGATTCCGAGTTCGAGTTATAAACTCTGAAACTGTCTTAACTAACAAACTACTCTATGACTCAAACAGGAAATTGAAACATCTTCTGAAAATTAACACGCGACAAAGCTTTTGTCAGAATATCTGCCTTTTGTTCCTCTGTTGCTACGTGATGTACCCTGACCAACCCCTCCTCAACACATTCTCTTATGAAACGAAAACGTGTATCAATATGTTTGCTTCTTCCGTGAAACACTGGATTTTTCATTAGCGCTAGGGCAGACTTGTTATCGACATACAACACAAATGGTCCATCATTCTTTCCTTGTAGTTCATGAAGCACCCTCTTCAACCAAATTCCTTGACAAGCCATCGATGTTGCTGCAATGAACTCCGATACACAGGTGGAAAGTGCCACACTTTTCTGCTTCTAAGAAGACCATGTGACCATATTGCCATACACATAGAACACAATACCTGTCGTTCTCTTTCTATCGACAATATCTCCTGCAAGGTTGCTATCACTATAACTTGCCAGCAATGGCGCCTGTTCCATTCTTGTATAGATTAACCCATAATTAATAGAACCAACCACATACCTTAGTATATGTTTCAGTGCCTGCTGATGCGTCTTGGTTGGTCTCTCCATAAAATGACTCACCACACCGACTGCATAACTGAGGTCAGGCTGTGTGTGTAGAAGGCAACGCAGACAACTGATTAAACATCTGTACATAGATGCATCAACTGGTTCTGCACCATCGTCTTTCTCAAGTTTTATCTTGGGCTCCATCGGGTACTTCCCTAGATTGCACTCCACCAACCCTGCCTTATCAAGAATTTTCTTTGTGTAAGCTGATTGCTTAATTGTGATGCAGAACTTATGCTGTTTGACCTCCAAGCCAAGATAAAAACTGAGAAGCCCCCAAATCACTCCTTTCAAACTCCTTCAACATATGATACTTGAACTCCTGGATTCTGTCAATATCAGTGCCCGTGATGATTAAATCATCTACGTAGATGCCAACTATAGTTGTTCCAACATCATCATGTTTCTTGTAAAGAGCTTGCTCTTGCTTGCATCTCTCAAACCCAAATTTTCTTAGGCTTTTATCTAATTTGTGGTTCCAGGCTCTGGGAGCCTGTTTCAACTCATACAATGCTTTTGAGAGCTTATATACCTTCTCTTCTTGGTCTTTTACAACAAAGCCCTTAGGTTGGCTGACATAGACTTCCTCGGTGAGATCACCGTTAAGGAATGCAGATTTGACATCCATATGGTGAACTTACCATCCAAAATACGCTGCAAGTGCGAGGAGTACTCTCACTGTTTCAAGTCTCGTCATAGATGCAAGTACTTCTTCATAATCAATGTCATGTTTCTGAATGTATCCTTTCGCAACAAGTCTTGCTTTATGCCGCACAACATTACCTTCAACATCTTTTTTCAACTTATATAACCATTTCAAACCAATGGGTCTATGACCATGTGGGAGAGTTGTCAACTTCTAGGTTGCATTTTTTTTCAATTACTTCTATCTCATGGTTCATTGTGCACTTCCAGTGCTCCTCCTTTATTGCCTCCTAAAAATTACTAGGTTCTTCTCCAGCTATCAAATTTAGGTCTCCCACTAAGTCTATTGGATCAGCGTGCTCATAGATTTCCCTCGGGCTTCTGAATTTTGGTGCTATGCTTTCTGGAGTAGACGCTGTAGAAATTCCAATTGTCATAGTTTCAGTCTCAATGGATAACTCTTCTTGAAGAGGATTGTCTTCCAGTACTATATTTCCAATATGCTTTTGTGATGCAGTTGGTGTTGTGGATGCAGTAGGAGAGACCGGTTCATCATCTTCTTCTCCCCTCGACTGTGAAGGTAACCTAGCTTATCAAATCCCGACTTACTTCTTGATTGATTTCTCACTCCCATCCACGGTCTTCCTGAAAAATAATATCTCTGGACACATGTATCTTTCCGACAACAGGGTCAAACAACCGACAAGCTTTTCTGCCTGGTTCGACACCCAAGTATATCATTGCTTTACTCCTGTCATCAAGTTTTCTCAAATGTGTGGTTACCTTGGCATGTGACAAGCATCCAAACACTCTTAAATGCTCCAAATTTGGCTTTCGTCCACTCCAAGCTTCATATGGTGTGATCCCATCAAGTGCCTTAGTTTGTACGTGGTCGAGAATGTACACGGCATGCCTGACCGCCTCAGCCCAGAATTTACTTGGCATCAATTTGCTTTTTAGCAGGTTTCGTGCCATATTCATCACCGTCCTGTTTCTCTGTTCTACCACCCCATTTTGTTGTGAGCTGTATGGAGCAGTGAAGAACCGAGTGATGCCCTTCGCTTCACAAATTGCTTCAAACTCGCTAGATAGAAATTCACCTCCTCGATCTGATCTTAGTGCTTTTAGCTTGTGATCAACCTGAGTTTCAACAAGATTAATGAACTTATGGAATACTTCTTTAGCTCCTCCCTTTTTCTTGAGCATATATACCCACATCACTCTAGAGAGATCATCAACAAGTAGAACAAAATATCTATTCTCAGCATCAGTGGCGAGGTTAATTGGCCCACATAAATCTATATGCACCAGTTCCAAAGGTCGTGTAGCTCTGTAATGTGCGTGTGCTGGGAATGAGGCTTTTGTCTGCTTTGCGAGAAGGCAAAATTCACAAACTTGAGCGGGATGATCAAGATGTGGCAAGCCAATAACTATCTTCTTGTCCGACATCAGTTTTAGTGATCGAAAGTCCACGTCCCAATCTCACATGCCATAACTAGGCTGGGTTCACTAGACTAGTTTTTAGACAAACATGTTTGCATGTTTGCAACTGAACTTTGTATAGTCTATTAGATGTGCGTTGTACCTTTATCAGCAGTCTTCCTAATTGATCTCGCAGAAATAGATGAGAGGCTAGCAGAGCTATTGCACGCCCATCTTCAGTCAATTGCCTAAGGCTGATAATATTGTTGCAGAGTCTAGGTATATAATACACATCTGATAGCACCCTTTGTTCGCCATTCTTGCATTGGATTAGAATTGAACCTTTGCCTTCTATGTGAACAACTGATCCATCACCGAATTTTACCTGTCCTTGGAAATCCTGGTTAAGCTCTCTGAATTTCCCCTTTTGGCCAGTCATGTGATTAGAAGCTCCATTATCAAGATACCATTGATCTGAATTAACCATCCCCTCACCAATTTTCAGCTGCTTTGGATGCACATTTTCTTCAAGCATGACCAGACCACAGTTTTCCTCTTCAAACACGGACAGAAGTAGAGCCGGTTCATCCTCTTCTTGAGTCCTTGTGAGATTTACCTCATCCTTCTTCTTCTTATTCCGACAATCAGCAGCATAGTGCCCAAATTTTTGACACTCAAAGCACCTAATGTGACTCTGACATTCTGCAGCATAATGGACGAATCTACTACAGGTAAAACACTTTCTTTTTGACTTGTCTCGATTGCTATTGAACTCACCTCGTCCACGGCCAGCACCAGGACCATGGCCTCCACGGCCAAAACCGCGGCCTCCAGCACCGCGACCGCACCCGCGCCAGTTTCTAGAGCCCGGCCTCCTCCTTGAACCCAATTGAGTTCCTTCAACTGTTTATTTTCTTCCTTCGCAACACTTTTCACAAGTAACGCCTGATCAGTCCTTGCCTTGAACCCTTTAAGCAATCCCTCATGAGCTTTGAGAGATCCCGTTACTTCTTCTATTTTAATGTCGTGAAGATCACTTGAATACAAGAGAGTTGTGGCCACCAGCACGAATCTTTCGGGTAAGACACACAAGTATTTCTCGACCATGGAAATTTCTTTCAATTTATCGCCAAGAGACTGCATCTCATTAACCACCGCAGTTAACTTTCCTGCAAACTCATCTACCGACTGACTTTCACCCATATGTAGCGCCTCATACTCCCCTCGAAGAGTTTGTAGTCGAACCTTCTTTACTCGATCCACACCTTCGTACATAGTGCGAAGAGCAATCAAGGCTTCTTGTGTTGTATCTTTTCCTACAAGTTGATTGAGCATCGAGTCAGGTATGATAGCGTAGATCAGTGTCAACGCAGTTTGATCTGTCTTCACGTCGACTTCCAGAGCCTTTCCTTTTGGATCGATCTTTCCTTTTAGATCGACCGGATTAGCTATTGCGTCCCAGACCCCCTGGGCACGCATATTCACTCGCATTTTCATTGCCCAAGTCGGGTAGTTCTCTGAATTGACAACCGGGTATGGAAGCGAATTTAGGCCTTCTTTCGTTGTCGACGAAGATTCGTTGGGTGCCATCTGCTTCTTCCTATCTGGAGTTGAAGGACCAATTTTCATACACTTGCTCTTATACCACGTGTTATTTTAAAGCCGATAGCAAGAAATCACGAGATTCAGACTCTGCACGTTTTTCGTATAATGAACAGTAACTGAATCAGCAAAACAGAGTATGACAGAACAGAGAACAATGGAAATTTGCGGTGCCAAAAACCGCGCACCCTTTTCTGACTTTTCTCCACTATTTATACTCGATATTACATCCTAAAGATAGACAGTTCTACTACCGAAACCAACTAGAATACGAATCTCAATTGGTTCGGTATTCACATTCGAATACATCACGGATTTTGAATCCGAGTCCGAGTTAAACTCTGAAACTGACTTAACTAATAGACTACTCTATGACTCAAGTAGGAAATTGAAACCTGATAGCAGGATTAACTCCAACATCTTGATTTTTTTTAGATAATGGAAGTGCAACTCCTGACCTCTGCATTAAATAGGGATGCACACAGCCATTATACCACCATCAGCTAAAAGCATAAAACAAAAAACGGTAAAAAAGCCAACAATGACAAATAAATTGTCATGTAAAGGCTAGACTAAAAAAAGACCACCTAGCCCTGCCTCCGGGACCAACCAGGAGATCGTCCACACACGAACAGTAGCTGCACAACAAAGAGGTGATGATGGGCCAGTCTCCGTAGCGACGCATCCAAGAAGGGATACGACTCACGTCGTCGTCGCCGAATCCAACCAGTGAAGGTCAAATCAGGAGTTTTCACTCCAGAGCTCAGGTACTGGTTCACCAAAGCAACGCCTTCAAGAAGGTAACGCCGCTCAGGTCGACGTCGTTGTCAGATCCAACCAGCAAAGGCAAAATCAAGAGTTTTCACCCCGGATCGAAGGTACCAGCACTCCAAGACCACGCCACAGCACGACCTTGTCACTGGATCCAACCAATGAAGGCCAGATCGCCAAGACGACATCCGCAACAACCCTAACGGCCAACCGCCGCCTGCACCCAAGGAAGGCGACGCCTACCGCAGCCCACGCTTCGGCCGATTAAAAGCAGTCCACCGGGGAGGAGTCGAGCGCCGCACAAGCCACCGCCACCGAGCCATTGCGATCTCTACCAACTGCGCCAAATCTGGATCTGCACCGTGCCACCTCCGTCGTCATGCCATCGACGAAGCCACGCCACCGAAAGAAACCGGTGGAGAAGTGCCCGGATTGCCACGCTTGAAGACGAGCCGGCGGAGAAGGGCCCCATATCCAACCCCGACGAAAGTCCACACCATTGGAAATCGGCGGTCAGACGTTGGGCGTTCGAAGCACGATGCAGATTAGACGCCACCACCGAAAAAAAGAAACCCCGCCGCCACCGTAGGCCGGCCGGCGGCCACCGACGGCGGCAGCTAGGACAAAGGGAGGAGGAGAGGAGGGCTTATTTTGTGATGGCTAGGGTTTTTAGGAGGAAGTGCGGCGGCTGCCCCCTGCTCCTCTAAACATCTTGATGAGTGGGTTCTTTATGTTGCATTGTTCGTGCTATTGATGCTGATTATCCGTTGGTTGCACTTACACGAATTAATTTGCTTGTGCTCGGTTACTTAAAGCTTTCCGATAATATAATGCTTTCATGAGGCTTTACTTGATTAATGCATTTGCTTCCAAGCATTAGGATATCGAATGGGGACTCAGAACTGGGGAAAGCAAAGCGGGTGTATGTTGTCTTGCGGCGGGTCAAGGGCTCGGCAAATTAGCACTTGTTGAGTGCCTTCGCTAAACACCTCTCTGCAGCCACGCGGCCATCACCGGATCACCTCATTGCATCTAATCTTAAACTCTCTTCGATCAAAACACTGCCTTATGGAAAGGGATGTACCATTTACAGAAGCATCTATACTCTTATGGAGCATAAACAATCGTCTGAATTAGGCTAATCCGCCCTTGCTTTCATCGCCTATATATGGTTTATAGGGGGAATCAAAACGCACCTGCTAAAAAAAAACTCAAACCCATGCTTCTCAAACTCTCAAAAGGATTTCCAAAGCTCATGATGTTATCGCGAACGTCCCATTTGTGTGCCACTTGTTAACCAGAGAGCTAAGAAAAGGAGCCATCAAGAGTGCCCAAGTGGCACACTCAATGTCACACGTGGCAGGCCAGCAATCCCCAACTCCATGGATGAGCCATCGAAGATTCCATCTACCTGGCTTGATTGTTACTACTTGTCAGGATAGGACTGACTGTAGGAGCATGTTGATATGGCTGGGGAAAAAACACAGCAAATTAATCGATTAATTTAACTGACATACGATTAGGCCGTGGAGTGTGTGGATGTCCATGATGTCAAAATAGCTGAAGTGGCCAAGGCAAAAACGGCGGACTTCTCTCAGATAGTGCCAACAGTTGAAGCACTTCAGATTTCTGAAACTCTGCAGCATAAGCTGAACAGTTAATCGATCGACATGCATGAATTTTTTAGGCTACGCAGTTGTGAAAAGCATCACAAACTTCACAGGAGCCACAGGTACTTTTCAGAAGTGCACTCGGGGCTTTGGATTTTTTTATTTGGCCTCATGGTGTCATCGTAAATACAAACATAGCTTTTTCACGTATTTGCGAAACCAGATGATGCGGAATCACTGAGGTGACCGTGGCTCCTTCGCGGTCGAGCGGCAAGCGGGCAAGATAGCGACCAAAGTCCACCAGCGGGGCGGTCACCGCCATTGCCTCGTCAGAGAGCATGGGACCCACGTCACCGCTATTGCCGCCAAGAGGATTGCGTGCTAGCCACCGAGCATGGAAGAAGCCACGCGTCGGCTCTCCGGTGATTTCACACTCATCTAGGAGCTAATTTCACAAATACAATATCAAAGAGGTTATTTTTTTCATTTACGTGGCATCGTAGAGCCAAATAAAAAAAATCGAGCCTTCGGATCTCTTCACTCGTAGTACGTACGTACGCCCCCATCAATTGCTTTCACGATCTTTTGCTTGCGCAGCATTTGACTAGGACACGAGAACCGAAGCTAGCCGTCATTAATCCACGGTCTTGCTTCTGATCAACGATGGACAAAAATATCGCTTGACTAGGTTTAATTCCTTCTCCCAATTAAACCGACAGTGACAAATACATCGATCTCCAACTGATGTACCAAGCCCAATCAGCTTGCATTACTGCTAGCCAAAGGCCAGAGCTGAATTAAGGTGATACATACCGTAGCTGAGCATTAGTACGTACGGTGAAGGACAGGTGTATACTGTACATTTGGACTTGGGGTACACTCTAAAACATACTAAAGGCTTTGTCCCCTCTTCCCTAATGTAGACACTCCAGGAATGGTCCTGATTTGCAAGTAGATATGGAGAGGGATGGGTCATCAAGTTTCCAGGGAAGGGAAGGTAGTACTCATATTAAGATTGGTAATAAGCCATGTGAAGAATGCCTAATGGTAGTTAGTTGTTCCATGGAAGCCAAGCATGAGTTTGGTGATTGATTCTAAGTTTCTAGCTGCAAATATCTTGGAGATGCTTTGCACTCTTCTTATCTTGCACTTTTTGCTGCATTCATTCCAAAAAAAGATCACGTGTACCACCATTCCGAGTATTATTGGGATGCTTGCTGGTACTAGTACTTATATTAACTGTTCGACCAAGTTGTGGTAAGGTACAATGTAATGTGAAGTGTCAACTTAAATCTCCTGAGCCTTCTACGGCTTTACAACGTTAATGCTCCTACGACAATTCAGTGGTTAAAACGGGCCGTTGTTACAGGATATATTGCAGGTTGCCGTCAAGGTACTGAATAGCGTTGGTAACGTCCGCAATAGCGGTAGCTGGGTACAAACGCTACCTAATCAAAGTAGCATTCAAAAACAGAAACGTTACTGCTGTTATAGCGCTTGTCGGTCCGCTATTGCGGCCGCTATTTGCAGCCCGCTATCGGTGCAATGTTTCAGTGCTGCTGAAATTTAAAATATGTATGAGATTAGACTAACGTGTAAATAGTTGAGAAGTTCTAGCCAAATTAGTTGTCATTACCTATGAGATACAGTTGTTTTGGACGTCTCCACTATTTCCTTTTTGCTCGATGAAGGCCCGTGCTCGTCCTCCACGGCTCCACCACGACCGTCACGTGGTACTAAGTCATGATATATACATGACTAACTCAAAATTGTGTGTGTTTTTATATTCCGATATTGGTATATTGTCCGCCCGCTACCCGCTGTGCCGATGCTAATCTGCTACGATCCCGCTATATGCTATTTAGTACCTTGGTTGCCGTGCTCCCTATAAGGGCATGTACAATGGTATAGACAGCTGATATCTATAACAACTATCCATGTCACTTATAGACAAAGACTAAAGACAATTTCATACAATGGTATAGATTTCTCTTTGTCTTTTTAGTTGTCTTTATAGAACACACAATCTTTTAACGCTTTTCTTGTTTCATGTCTTATAATCATTCTGATTGTAGACAGATCTTTCTCTCTCTTCATTCTCTTTCATCCACGTCAGCAAAAATCCTACGTGGCAATGGTTATAGACGGCTGACATAAGCCCATTGTACATGCTCTAAGTACATCACAAAATTGTCAAGAAAAACAGTGGAATAATAATCAAGAGGTTATTTATCAATTAATACCTTTGGCTTTCGTTGACTCATGTCACACCGTTGAAACCTACAATCCATCCATCCATCGGTATTCCAAGGTATTGGAATGACGAGGCTCCACATACATCCCTATCTCTTGTGATAAATTGTACAGTACATCCATCCATCGGTATTCCAAGGTATTGGAATGACGAGGCTCCACATACATCCCTATCTCTTGTGAGAAATTGTACAATACATTCTAGTGGTAGTATAAATTAAATCTGACATTAATTTTTTAAGGGTGTAATAGACTTTTAATTTTAAATATAATTTGTTTCGTAAGGGTATAATGAACATCCCTAATCCTTAGAAGGATGTTTAGCAAGTCCTCTTCCTCTTTCTGCTCGTCTCCGTCTATGACCTTGCTCTTCCGCCTTGTTACGATGATCTCCTCCAAGACGCCGTCAGGCGGCCGGTGCAGCTCCAGCCGCATGGACCTCATCCCGGTGAGGACATCAAGGAACCACAGCGACGGGAAGAGGTCATCGGCGCAGAACCCAGAATTGCACCTCGTGGCCACCACCAACGCCGCTGCGAACCGCTCGTGGTGCCCCTGGCTGCAGCAGTCGCCGAATGTGGCCCTGACCGTGATCGTCTTCGTTCACGATAGGATCAGCTTGGTAAGGTTCACCGGTGCCACACCACCGCCGGCCGACGCCGCGACGTTGATCTCCCTGACGAGAGAGGACGCCTCGGCCTCCACAAGGGCGGCGAACTGCCTCACCTTCCTGGCGTTGAGGAGCTCCTGTGTGCACACCTGATGCAGCGCCCGCCAGTAGCCGCCGTAGGGGGCGAAGGAGATGTCACAGTTGTCACAGCAGATGATCTCCATGGCGAGCAAGCTCAGCCGGGACGCGAAGCTGGCGTCGCGCGCCTTGAACACCTACTCCACCGCGCCCGGCGAGGAGACCATGACGGCGTTGACCTCGTCGAGCTTCAGGCGCATCACCGAGCTGTGCCTCTCGGCCAGGTCCCAGAGCGCCAGGTTGAGGCTGTTGGGCGACGAGGTGGTGGATGCTGCCCAAGAACGGCAGGTTTCATGGACCAGGGGATCACCTTCTTGCTCTTACAGACTGCGAAAATTACTCTTGTGTCATGCCTTCTTTTATAATTTTATCCCTCTCTGGATTATACTACACATAATATCATAGAAAGTATAATTAAATTACAACTAATCTGATTCATTACATCGAGAAGAATGGCTGACCCAAGTTGATTTTAGTATACGTAAAAGGAGCTCATCTCTTGTATAGTACGCTCCTTCGTCTTTTCTGGTACAGAGACGCATGCATGGGTCCAACTGGCATCCACATCTCATCTTGGCGAGTTTTTTTTTTCTTGAACACAAAGACTAGAGCAACCAATAGGCGATGACCTGTGGGACCCACGGACCCACAGCTCCAGCGCCCCGGCTGCTTTTTTTATTCTGAATTATTTTTGTTTTGGTGTTTTATTTTGAAATTTGTATGAAATCATATTGCTAATTTAATCTTATTTTTTTTATTCTGAATCTCAATTATTTACACCTAGGACCTTTTTTTCCTCCTAACAGGGGGTAATCTAATACTTGAATTCACCAGTTAATTACAAGAGGTCGGGTTAATCGTGTCGTGTGGGCGAGTGGCCTCAGAGTAGAGTTGGAAAACTACCATTGAAGACACATTAAGAATCTCCAAAAGCAACATCAAACTAGAGTCACCGGATTATCTTCTCAACCAAAGATTGGGTAGTACGATCAAACGAGTGACTAGCTTGTTACTTGCACCACAGTTGCCTACGGACATAAATATCTCGGCGATTATTGACACCTTATTACTCCAATTAATGTCTAGATAGCAGTTGATTAATTTGGAAGATATTATCTCGTACTTGCTACGCAATTAACTGGCATGCATCTAACACATTTTTCTTTCCCTTGTTCCTCCGGGATTTGTACCTGACGATCCAGTAGTACTCCGTACTCTCAAACAGTGGCAGTAGCTAAATCGAAGAACAATGATGTACTTACTAGTCTTACTACCTTGTTATACCCCTCGTTGTACTAGTTAATTCTGGAAGGGCAGACGTGCTGCCTTCTTTCTCTTTTTTTCACTGATTAATGTTAATTTTTTTAATCTCTTGAGAGTGAGTGGTGACTTCTTTTGACTCTGCTTTAATGATATAATAGATTTTGAAAGGGCAGACGCATTGTTGTGTTAAGTACATTTGAAGACACTAAATCCTCGCTGTGTGCATCTTGCCGAAGACGCAAACTTAACTAGTATGTAATTGCGACTATTAATGTAGCAGAACCGAAAGCAAAAAAAACTGATTTGCAGTCTCTTGAATTTCCAGCGTGCAATCGAACGTGACATGTGTATGGCACGCGCTTGCATCTCTCGCCGTGGTTCCTTTCAGGGGTCGTTATCTAGTCATATCAAATTCGTAGCCATGCATCATATATAGCCGGTTAGCCGTCGATCGACGCTCGTTTTTGTGCTTTTGTTGCTAGCATTAATCGAGAAGAAGTGACCTGTTTATAGGTGGCTCGGTCCGTATTTTCCAAGCCAAGGCCTTGATTTTCGGCCTAGAACCGAAAAGACCCAGCAATAGCGGTAATAATAATAATAAACTATTTTTATTCATGAAATGAATTAAATATTAAGTTTGTCCGGGTCAAAACATTTTGACCTAACGGCGTGTGAGTCCATCAAGACAAAGTGGCAATTTCAGAACATTTATTTTCGGCCTAGAACCCGAAAAGACCCGGTAATAGCGGTAATAATAATAATAAACTATTTTTATTCACGAAATGAATTAAATATTAAGTTTGTCCGGGTCAAAACATTTTGACCTAACGGCGTGTGAGTCCATCGCGGCAAAGTGGCAATTTCAAAACATTTAATTTTTTGCTTTTGGGTGACATAGGCCGAATTAGGGGAAAAAACAATGTCATAGACCTAAAGTACAACTAACACAATAGCATGAACCTAAATTATCTTGACAAGTTCACAACATGTCATTAGCCATTGCACATGAGGGGTACTAATCTAAACTAATGACATATTGTTGAAGTATAAGTGAATTTATCGTATCTTCTTATCAACTTAATCTTTTAGATGAACTGGTTGACGCATACAACTTACTCAATAATTAGCGAGGCAATCAATCCTGCAAATCGGCCAGGACAGGGGGCCACATGGATGCGAGGCCTCGTAACGCAATTGACTCGATCGGCTCTAGCTACATACACAAACCACCCGATCGATCGATTTCTGTCTCTGCATGTCGAGAATTCCACGTATGCTCTGAGAATCCCGGCCGTCCTCTCCTTGTCGCGAGAGCCAGAGGTTTGTGGCGTCGAATCTCGAATGGAAAGCAAAGCGAGGCGATTAGCGACGACAAGAAGCGCGTGGGCGCAAGCAAAGTCACAAGAGCAACAGCACCATCTTTAATTAGTAGTTTATTACACGAGGTACTAGCTACTGTATATATAGGAGAAGTATTCCCGATAATTAATACGCTCTTACTCTAATTAAGAGCTGGTATTAGTTGGATGAATTTTATGGAACATTCCACCAATAGTATAGAGTGGTAGTATAAATCAAATTTGATCATTGATTTGTTAAGGGCATTATAGATTTTTTTTTTCTTTGGATTTATAATTTTTTTGTGAGACTATTATAGACTTTTTCAACTAAGGTTGAAAATATTACTCTTGTGTCATGCTATCTCTACATGGACAATTAATTACAATTCCACCCCTTTGAGACTCTAATACTTATACTACCATATGTGGTATAACTAAATCATAACTAATCTGAACCATTGGATTAAAAAAAATGGATGACACGTGTTAGTGTTTTAGAACCGATTTTACGTATGATTGTTTGATCCGAGAGGTCTCCAACCAAGATTGATCACGCAAAGAGAACGATACAGCGATTTTATACAGGTTCAGACCTTCTCCGAAGAGAATAACAACCATACTCTTGTGTGGATATATTGAGTATACTGGTTACAAATCAAAAGAAAGACCAAAGCCTAATGTCTTGTGTTCTTCATCCTCCTCCCTCTGTCTCTGTATGTAGCCTTTATATAGTGTGCGAAGAGGTGGCCGTTTCTTCAGGCTAAGAGACGCCTCATCATTTCGCATAATGGACACGTTGATTGTAGTTATTGCTGGAGTAGTGACCCCTCCACGTCGCCTGACAGTTATTGTCAGAGACAGAGGCGTATTGTGTGCAATTATTCCAGAGAATAATAACGTATACTAATTGCTTAGAGTCTCTAATCAATTGGGCCTACTTGTCTGTAAGTTTCATCGATTATAGGATGGTTGTAACTGATCTGGTCGTAGAAGAACTTACGACCACATGATCGTAGAAAGGCTTACGACCATAGGTAGTAGTCGTAGAAAGACTTACGACTATGAGGATGGTCGTAGAAGAACTTACGATCATAATGTAGTCGTAGAATGATTTACGACTCCAGCTTCTCTCTTATGTATACTCAAGAAACAGATGATGACTATAAAAAGAGCTCTAGTTAAGGGTTGTGTGCATGCTAGCTGGGTGTCAGTGTGCCCGAGCGGATTCGATGACAATGACTTGGCCTTCGAATGATTTGTGTGCGGCAGCTGACGAGGACCCATGCTTTTTGGTCCATCTCGGAAGGGGTCGATCAACAACTCATGCCGATCGAGTTCCACAAAGAACAACAAGAGTTACAAGTGAAGAAGAAGAAGAAGCAATGGGAAAAAAATGGCGAACTGAAGGTTAAATCGACCATGCATGACATGTCTAAATCAACACGTACAGTAGGGAAATTTACGGTACATTTACAAGGGGGGCGGCAAACACACAATCAGATTAACCAATCAAATCTTACGATCTCTCACCCAATCGCTAATCTGCATCAAGCCAGCATAAGAGAACCATGCACAGAGACTGACCAAAGACATATTACACCCTAATTAAGATTAATCAGCTCATATCATGCCATCGTCAACTCAGGTCTGGACAACTTTATCAGATCCCATCAGCGCGGCCTAATCTTGCAAACAAGGCCTTGCACGCATCGGCAAACTCGATCTCGATCATCGCCTAATTACACCAAACCTTAATTGTAAGTTAATGAATCAACTAATTAAACAGCAGCAGGAGCAACAAAACCATCGGTCTATAGCTAGCAGCAAGCTCAATTGGATGAATCCATCAGCACTTCCACATGTTGGAGTAGTCCGTGAGGGGGTACTCCGGGCACAGCTCGTCCAGCTCCAGGTACTGCTTTGACGACGACATGTCCGCGCCGGCGAGCTCCGTCTCGCCGCCGCGCGATGGGCTCAGCAGCGCCGACGCCTCGGCCTTGCAGTACCCCCGTATCGCGGCCTGGTTCCCCATGGCGGCCGGGTGCAAGTACCCGGCGCCGGAGTTGCTGTTCGCCGCAGGCAGGGAGAAGTAGTACGGGACCTGCGGCGGCGGCGGCGCCTGCTCCGTCTTGACGGCCTGATAGCCCATACGTCGGCGTGGTGGACGCGGCGCCGGAGGTGGAAGCGCCCTTGAAGTCGACGACCTCGTCCAAGTTTACGAACCGGTCAATGAGCGGCGGCAGGTCGGCGGTGTCGAAGAGGCCGTCGAGGAAGGAGAGCGAGGTGAGCGAATCGTTCCGCACCATGTCCCCCGCGGCGGCGCCACCGCCCGGCGCCATTTGGCCATTCTTGGCCGCCAAGTCTTTGTTGAACACCCGGCACACGGCCCATTCGTCCTGCACGCAACAGGTTGGAAAAACACACAAAAAATAAAAAATTAGACCGCGACATGTGAGCTTGCGCGTGGTCCAACCATGAGGCCGGCAGCTCAGATGCTACAGATCGACCATGAGTCATGAGTCGATCAACACGGAATCAAAATCAGAGCGGAATCCATGGATATACCTGGGTGGAGTGCGGGAGGTGAGGGGGCAGCTTGCCCTCGAGGCGGTACTCGTGCATGACCCAGGGGGTCTTCTCGCCGCGCGGGGCGCGGCCGAGGTAGAAGACGAGCGTCTTCCTCATGCCGACGAGGACGCCGCGGCCGCGGAAGATCTCCTTGTCCTTGCCCGTCGCCTTCCAGTAGCCCCTCTCCGTGGCGCGGTTGGTCCTCATGCCCGTCGGGTACTTGCGGTCCTTGTTGCAGAAGAAGTACCACTCCTTCTCCCCCATCTTCGCCTTGCCTGCACCACCGCGCCCAGCCGCGTCCAAATTAAGAACCACGCAGATTTGGGCTACAGCTACTGCTAACTAAAGAGCAGATCGATCACGATTAAAATCGTGACAAATTCAGTACGTACTTGGGAGGTCCCACGGCTCGCACTTGTTGAGGTCGACGTCGGCGATGACGACGCAGGAGAAGAGGCGGTCGAGCGCCTTGGGGGTGAGGTAGTGGGAGACGACCTCCTCGTCGGTGGGGTGGAACCGGAACCCCGGCGGCAGCTCCAGCCGCGGCTCCTCCTCCCCCTGGTTGATCACCGACACCTCCGACATGGCTGATGCTACCTCTTGCTCTTGCTAGCTTCAGCTCCAAGCTCAAGAACCAGAAATGGAGAGAGAGAGAGAGAGAGAGAGAGAGAGAGAAGCTGCGTGTGAAATTGGGAGGTGGGTTTAGGAAGAAGGAAACGGGGGAGGTGAGGGGTTTATATACGGTTCGAGTGCCGTGCGGGCGAAGGCAACTTGCAGCGGAAGCCCTCCTTCCCCATTAATCCTTACTATTTAAGAATTGGAGTGGTTCATTATCTATCTCTCTACATTTTTAGCATTTATTGGGTCGACGAGCAGAGCATCAACAGCTCAGATTGTGTCGCTAAGCACAGTAACAGTTGACAACCTGATATGATGTAACTATATATATATTTTTAATTCGTAGCAAAGCACAAGTATTGAACTAGTCACTAATTAATTACTAGCTCGATCTCAATTCTTACTGCACTCGTAGCTAATCGGTAGTTACTAATTAGTCTGGATCGTAATAATTGCCCGCGTCTGTCCTAATAGCTTGCCAATGATGTGCTCCTCCTCCTAGTACTAGTGGAGTACTACTTAATTTAATCTAATCTATCCCTTTCCCACTGTTTGACATTTCGTTGGGTTGGAGCTTTGAAAGGGCGTTTTTTTAAAAAAGATTATTCATGGCAAACGAGGGCGCTGCTTCGGTTCGGTGGAGGAAATTTGTTTCTTTCGTTCCGTTCCGAGTTGATTTCTGCAGCCTTTTCAAATGGTTAGTGCTTATCTCTCGAGTGTAGAAAAATTCAACGGGCAAGCTAGGTGAATGGAGTATTTATCGATCGTTTTAGTAGTACATGCCGGTTCTTTTCTTTCTTTCTTTGTTTGTTTTGTGTGTGCGCGCTGCTGAATTTGTGATGATTCGTCCGAGATTTTTATTCTACAGTTGCTTGAAAGATACCAGTAACAACGAGCTCTAACGTTTATCTAGTTTGTAATGGAAGCCGTATGCGGCTAAACCAAAAGCCCGAGTAATTCTGGATGATAGTTCGTGTTGTCTAGTGTCTGATGAGGGACCAAGGGTAAATCCAAAGTATATGTATCCTTTTGGGAAAATTAGGTCAAGCACTCCACCAGCTCGATTTTAGAGAAATAACGTACAATTTACACTCGACTACCAAATGACACTACGAATACGTGAAATTGTGGAAAATAACACTCTGAGGGTGAATTGATGATATTGTCATTGTACTGCATTGGAGGGGCGTTCACGTGGCACCACATCGAGCTCCAGCGGCTGCATGTGAGGGGCGCGGCCGCGAAGCCGCTCCAACACGCATAGGCGCTGATCGAGCTGCTCTACCCGCCGCTCACGCTCCAAGAGGCCCGCACTGCGGCGGCGCCAGCGGCGCGCTCCTGCTCCGCGTCAGCTCGCTGGGCCCACTCAACAATGCCTTCGCGCTCCGCGCGTCATAGAGAGCTTCGTCGTCCCCGTGTCCGTCGGCGGCGCCCCGCACCTCGCATTCAGGACCACGTAGGTGTCGCTCCTCTCCGAAGTGCCGCTCAGGGTGGCCTCATCGCTCTCCGACGAGGACCATGGCGCGGCAGCCGTACCGTCGAGAGTGGCATGATCGTCGAGGAGCAGCTGTCGCCATGAACCACGCCGACGGCGCTCACATCGACAATGGGGGGAGGGGGAGAAGGCGGTGCAGGAGGAGTAGAGTGTGGCGCGGTGGTGGGCGACGGGGACGCAGGGGTGAGAGGAAGAGGGCGGCGCGGTGGTGGGCAATGAGGGCGCAGGGGGAGAGGAAGAGGGCGGCGTGGCGGTGGGTGGAGAGGAAGAGGGCGAGCGGGAGGCGGTGCGGCTTTCGGTGACTTCTGACGGTGGAGTGGCTTCCACCGACGGTGGCACGGTGGAGGAGACGTGACACGGCTCGTCGGAGAAAGATCGCAAGAGAGAGGCCGCAGTTAGGGGATAAGGGCCAATTGTGTCTTTTTGAAAAAATTATGATGAACCAAGAGGATGTTGTTTTCCATATTTTTTGCCTTTTAGATGTTATTTAGTAGTCTAGTTCTATTGCCATGTCATTTCTCTTAGACCTAATTTCCCCTGTCCTTTTCGCACCAAGCTTCCTACCTTGTCCTATCACTGACACTGCACCACAAGAAAGGCAGGTGAAATTCCTGCTTCAGTTTAATCAGGCCTAGCTAGCTGTTTCCCAAGATACTCATCGGACAAATATAATGGGAATAAAACGGTAAATGACTCGCACTAAAATCCAAAGTGTTTAACAGTACAGAACGCTAACTACCATAACAACTGTTTATGCATCAAGATGCCTAATATAGAGGAGTGAGCATTGCTCACTTGGTTGCCTCGTAGGTGAAACGAGCAACCGGCCAGGGTTCGACCCTGGGCCTCACTAAGACACTGTGCTGGGGCATAGTTGTGTGGACTTGCAGAGTTGAGATGCTACTTGTTCTTTAATGTAGATGGATCGGATAGGGAAAAATCCCATATATCAAAAAAAAAAAGATGCCTAATATATACTTAACCATCAAGTATACTAAGGTATGAACAAATGGGAAAAGGATAATCGTGTGAATAAGACTTCTGGTCATATCAAGTTAATGAATCCACGAAATTAATTTATTTGTGAGATTAGTTTAATTGCGGATCATCCGGGGTTAGGATATATTAGGATACATTTTTTAAGTATGCAAAGACAGAAGCTTGTGAAATTAAGTATATTTCAGATGCAGTGCACGCTACGGAAAATTCGGTCATGAAATCTATTATGTGACGCTGGGAAATTCTTGTGTCACACATTGGCTAATGTATGCCTTGTCAGCTCCAGTCAGAATTTACAAAGTATTTTTTTTAGATAATGGAAGATATCTCTCCTGGCCTCTACATTAAGGATACACACAGCTTAGTTTATTACAACGTTCAAAGTTCCAAAAATACCCAAAAAAGTTGAAGGTGGCTCGAAGCCTTACAACCACATGACAACTGAATTTTAAACTCAATCATTACAAATTTTGTAACTAAACCGCCACCCATAATTGTTGAAGATTTGCTTCACCATAAACTCCAACTCGACGCTTTCAATCAACATGGACTCCTTCTGAGTTGGTTTCTACATTTACAAAGTATTTAAGACTGTAATGGAAAATTTATGACAATAATTCAACAAATTGTGTCATAAGTTAGCTACAGCTTGAAATTGGCAATGACCTTGGAATGTCTTCACCCATGAGCCGCTAGCTTCTCTGGAACTGAAATATTCATATGCGAGTTAGTGCAAAATAGAAGATTCAATATATTTCTTTAGTGTGTGAAGTAATTAGTTTTGAAATTTTCAATTCGTTAGTAGCCTGCCGCCCAGCAGTTTCTTTTTTGAATGAAGAGGCAGGAGAGCTGCCCTTTGCATTGATAAAGTAGGAGAAAACATGATAAAATAAAAGGATACACCCGACAGGGAGAAAACCCCCGGTGGGAGGGAGCCCAAGACTGAGGCACGCTTTGCAACACTCTAACAACAACACCAGAGTTAGAGACACTAGCTAGCAGCCTCTAAACCACGCCCTAACACCATCAGCTCTATCGCACACACATCAAAGCTAAGGGAAAAATAGCACCTCCCAACCAACCCACAGGAGCTTCGAACTAGTTAACACCGGACAGAGAAGAGGATTGCCCTAACACTGACTTGAGAGAAAAGAGTAGAAGCAGGTGCAGGATGGTCCACCTGCTGACAGTGCCACTAGCAGGGAGCTTCATATGAGTTTTGTGACGATGCGGGTCTTCCGCTCAGCAATAGCATTGGACGATGCAGAACCGGAAAACGATGACTCCAACTCCTCTCTCCCTCCACCTGCGTGGCTCATTCAAAGGTGGACTGGACTAACTACTACAAAACTGGGCCTCCGGGACAGTCGCCTTGCGCCTTGAGGTGACACTTCACTTCAACGGCAGCAGCCCCATACTCGGGCTCTTCCACCGGCAACAACAGCCCCCCGACATAGCAGCATGAGAGCCGACCTTCTCTTCTCTGCCTCACCCAAACTGGCGAGCGCACAGCGAGATCCCAAGGACGGGGGTTCTGGGGCCGAGGGTAAGGAGATTTCTCTGGCTGTGGCATGGAAGAGCTCTGGAAAATTGCCGACGGTCGTGTCCTAGCAGCCGGGCAGAGGCGAGCACGGGACAACGCGTCGCTCTACACAGCGATGGCTTCCCGCGACTTCAACTCCACTCGCGACGGTGTCCCACATGCCAACTCCACTCGCGATGGCCGACGGATGACAAACCCCCATGTCGCCCACGCCCATCAAGCCCACGCCATCAGTAGCCACTCGATCGGCGAAGGCATCGCCGAGGTGGACTTCTCGGCGTGGAGCAGAGCATCATCGCAGGTGGGCGGCGACTTCTCCCCATCGACGCCAAGGAGCATTGAGGCCATGCGCCAACATTCTCGCCGCCACCACGCCGGTTGGCGAAGATCGGCGACCTCCGGATGGAGCATGAGGCCCCTTGGTGTGTGCGAAGATGACGGCCCCAGCTCCGGTGCGTGTAAGGCGGCGATGACTCCCATCGACGCCAAGACGACGGCCCAAGATCGAATCGCGACAGGTCGGCCATGCCGACGACAATCTAGATCTCGATGTAACATTCTCGGTGGCGGCGACCTATGAGCTTGGCCAAAGGAGCACTCATTGTGATTGGTTGGCCGCCGCCACCACACCGCCCACGGTTAGGGCAACATCGGAACAAAAGGGGGGAGGGACCTCCCTCGAGAGGGAAGAGGGGGCCATGGTGGAGCATCGAGCGCCCTCGGTGCTCTCGGGGATGGAGATGTCGCCTTTGGAGTGCCTGAGACGAGCACAAAGAGCCCTCGGTGCCCAGCAGTTTCATCACAGAAGACAATTTAGAAACCAGTGGATCGATGTCGACACGTTGAAAACTCAAACAAAACTGAAGGTACTACATATATTCGGTATGTACAAGGTACAGATAGCTGCTGTCTATAACAACTCTCTATGTCACATGTAGACAACACTAAAGACAGCTCATACAGTAGGTTGTGGTGATACAGTCGGCTACATGATTGTAAATAACACACAATCTTTTAATGTTTTTCTTGGTTCTAGTGATACAGTTGGCTACATGATTGTAGACAACACATTTCTCTCTCTTTATTCTCTTTCATCTATGTCAACTTAAATTTTACGTGACAGAGACTATAGATAGCTAATGTAAGCCCGTTGTATGTGACCGTATGAGACCGAACCCAAGAACGACGTTGAGCGCAGAACGGCTGGGCAATAGCCCACGTGGCGCCACGCGATTGAAGGACTGAACCTACGGCATGCACTGGCCTCGCCATTCCTTACGGATTTAGATCAGGAAGAGATATATGTAATCGTCTGCTGAGAAATTAGCGAGTTGGTTTCTATAATCTGTACTTGTGATAATTATCAAATCGTGGCTTTGTTCTAGAAGCTGAAAAAGAATCTACATATGGCTTTGCTGGGCTGGGCAATCGTAGCCGTTTTTTTTGTTTACACCCGGCTGTGCTGGACAAACAGACTTTTGTTTTGTTTCTGGTTTTGGTTTACTCCTACTTTAATGCAGTAACGGCAAAATTTTGCCTTTTCCTCGTAAAAAAAGAAGAATCCCGGCATTATCAGAGTCCCTGTCACCACATTATCAGTTTGGAAGCAGATAAGTCTTCCTTATCATTCTTTGACAGCAACACTGTACCTACCAACTCCATATTAAAAAGTACTCCTAGCTGCTGCCAGGGGTTTTATTATCGGACGATTATCGCCGAAAATCGCCGATTAGCAATTCTATCGGCCCCCCCGATTGAAATTCAAATCGGTTTCGAATTTTCAAATTCGGATGAATTTTGTCCAAAAAAAATCAAATTTCTTGAATTTTGTTCAGTTGATGAATGAGTGAAGTAATATAAGCCCATCTAAATCTTGCTACCATCCTAACTAGCTCAGTTGATGATTTTTGTTCGAATTTGACTATTTTTTGAATTTAAAATCCGAAAAATTCAATAAAATTTCTGAGGATCGATCGATCAAACATGACTTGAAATGAAAGTTTCTGGCTATTAAAATTCCCAAGGTAACATTTTAAAATCCCGGCATCGACCAGAAGATTCTCTGGAAATGTTTTACTCCAAATTAAAGACCGGCCAATTTAATTGATTATATGTTCTCCTTTCCCCACTAAGGATTTGCTCGACAATACCGGCCATTCCTTACTTGATTATATGTTCTCCTTTTTTTTTATCCATAAACCAAACCTTTCTGCAGCACACATCTTTTCTGCAGCGCAGACATAGTAGTGCTGTTTTGTGCATGGAGGGTGTAATCCACTGCCAAGAAACAGTTCTGCAGTGCAGTGCGTACTACTAGCCAGTAGCATTGTTCAGAGTTTCGGCGATACAGGTGGCCGGTAGGAATACAAATCGATCAAAAAAATTTGGTTTTAATGAATTTTATCCAAAAAAATAGGATTTGTTTGAATTTTGCTCGATTTTGATTTTTAAATTTAAAATCCGAAAAAATACAAATTTTGATTTGCCAATTTTGACCGAAACTGGCTTAAATTTTCCAATTTTCGGTTTTACCGGACCTGTTAAAAATGTTTCTGGGATCGAAAACCCTGATCTGTAGTAGCCCACAGGAAGTTTTTGATCAGTTGAAGTTAGGGCCTTTCTATCTTGCAGCTGCGGGTCCCTTGGGTTGCGGTGGACGGCGAGGCCGGCCGGAATTCAGGTCCAAGGCTGTGTGGCACTTGCGACGGTTGCCACGAGATTCCTCTGCACGCGGCTTCCAGCTCACCCCAACCCAGCACATTGTGTTGTTTTTTGTTTCGGCCTTGGAGCTTCTCCAGCATCGTAGAGGAATATTATACGCTTTTTTTCATCCGTCCCATCTTACAATGGTGTGGAGTGTTACGGCAGGAGAATTTAGCTTATTTTCCGTCCATTTCAATTACTGTAATTATGTAATCTGCATCTGTGATCGATGCTACATATTTCTACACAACAAGTTAATTCGAGAGGGGGTTCTAGAGGAAGGCGGCTAGCTAAGTAAATACTCCCTCCGTTTTCTGAGTACTCGGCACTTTTTACCAAATAATTGTTCCTAAATACCTGGCAGTTTCTCAACCCCGAGATAAATTTTCCCAAATTACACCTATTGAACGTACACATTTCCCCTACTTTACTACATCGTTTTACGTGCTTGATATGTTATTGGAGAGCAATTTGGTCACGTTGTACCAAAAAAATGATTGACTAAATATGCGTGCGATGGATCAAAAGTGACAAGTAAATGGAAACGGAGGTAGTAGCGGCGAGACCCACTTGCCGCCCCATTTGGGAGACGGAGGAGCGAGCAGAAGTGGCAGGCAGGGGAGGAGAGGACGGTGTGTAGCGAGTGCTTGGAAGGCAAGAGTCAGGAGGACGTCACGTTGCTTAGCCACCAACCCTGCCCTGCCCTGCGACGGAAGGTTCCAATACATTTTCTTCTTGTTTACGGGCGGGTTTGAGGGCCAAAATTGTACGTGGAAGACAAGCCAAAATTCGGCGTTACCAATATCGGGGTGACCGATTTGGACGTCCGGATTTTGGCAAAGTTTGCTATTAGAAATGAACTAAAGAATAAATGTGAACAGAATCTAACAAAAAATTTCGCACCAAACCAAATGGAAGCCAAATATAACCAACGTTACCAAAATTTGGCATAACATACTTTGATTTCCATGGACACAAACCAAACAGCCTCTCCATCCATCCTAAAGCCGCATGATAATAGTATTACAGCAGCTGTGACCGTGAGTGATGATTAGTCTCGTGTCACAGCTCAGGGATGATCCTCGAGCCTCTCGGTATTTAATTCCGTATGTGAGACGTCACAGGGGACTCTACTTCTGACTTTTTCTGTTTATATTTTGGTTCTCCCTTTTTTGTCAAACTGGTGACTCCGGAGCAAGATAAAGCAGGCAGCTTTATATATCCTGCATTCCTGATCTTGATGTACCTACAGAGTCAATGGTTTAGGTGACCTAAAGAGGGGGAACAAGTATGCTAGCTCTCTGAATTAAGCGACCCGTGACGAAGTTTCAGACTTTTTCCGACAGGTAACCAAAGGAGATTCAGTATTCCCCTTTCGATTTGTCCAACCTGATGCACGCGGCGCAATTCTAACTGTGACGTTAATCTCGCTGTATACGGTTCAACTTTCCTCTAATAATCTACTGATGCATGTGCGACGAGGAGAGCAAGTACCGAGGCTCAAATCAAAGTGCCCTAAACCTCCTGTCCAGAAAGCTCACATGCGCACCCCCCCTCTCCTTCCGGCTTCACGTCGCGCTGCGCATCAATTATATGCATGCACGCGCGCTACAACAAGAATGGTTTCTGGCTACACATTCTCTGCAACACATAGAACATGTGTTGCAGGAAAAACATTATTGCAACACATGATATATGTCGTGGGCCTTATGTGT
This sequence comes from Phyllostachys edulis, assembly GCA_036346405.1. Lineage (NCBI taxonomy): Eukaryota > Viridiplantae > Streptophyta > Magnoliopsida > Poales > Poaceae > Phyllostachys > Phyllostachys edulis. The sequence goes on along the minus strand of CM070558.1, from coordinate 68,535,941 downwards.
AGCAAGTGCAACTTACTTAGCCGGATTTGTTGGAGGCACTGGCACACGTTGAAAAATTACAAAAATTCGTCTTGATAAGACATTTCTTTGGGTAGTTGAGAAACATCATATTTGCATGTATTTTCCTTTTATTAATCCCATCATTTTTGCACATTAAGTGACCTTATTTCCATTGTCTATTACACATTCTACAGGATTATATGCCAATCATTACATCTTTTTTCAATCTTTTCTACGTGCTGGTGCGATCGAGGCATGCAAATTCCAAACTGCATTCCGAGAGAACTCTGTACGTATGTTCACGTCAATACAGACGCATAAGGCCTTTCTGCAATGAGTTATGAGTTCCGGAGGATCAGGTCAGAAGAAATTACAATAACTTAGACTAAGGATTTAAGTGCATAGTATCCAAAATTTCTAACCACAACCTAGCCGCTGGGCACCAGGCCGCCAGCCATGTTTGACACATCCTCTTTGACACCACCCCCTCCCCCCTCCCAACTCCCTTTTCCCCTCTCCTTCACCTCCGGCCACCGAAAACGCTAGGCGAGCTCGCCGGCAAGCCACTTCCTTCACCATGCACTGCAGTTTGCCTCCATCTCCTCTCTTCCCCATATCCGGCACCGGCGATGGCCAGGATTGGCCTCGCTTGTTGTGTTAGTCACATCATCGCCACCATTCACCGCTCCATGTAGTGCCTCCACATCAGCCACACATCCTCACCATGCCACTAGCTCCCCCATAGCAGCCACCACCGCGCCGCATCCTGCAACTACCCCGTGCCTTCCTCCACTTGCCTCCGTCGCACCATGACCCCTTCAAGCCCTATTCTCCCAGCAACACCCATGGAGACAGAAGTGGCGGCCCGGACGCACCATCGATTGCAGTGAGGGGTGGCTTGACTGTTTAAGAATCTAGACCCGCCGTTATGTGTTAATAGAGTATTTTGGTAATTAATGACAATCATCATGCGTGATTAATATTTTCCATAAGTTGGGTAAATAGGTTATATTCCATAATGATGGAGACTTTGGATGGTATCACGAGTTCATCGTCATCAAGTCAAGGTTCAAGAAGAGGATATGCATCATGTGTTGATGCATATCAAGATCTCGAAGAAGAGATGATTATGAGTTGATCATCAAGTCAAGAGAAGACACATCATGTGTTGATGAAAGGCACATGAAGAATGCATCATGCGTTGATACATATTCAAGTCTAGAACTTGAAGTAAAGGAAATCATCATGTGTTGTTGATTATCAAGTCAATTACTCAGACTTGAAGTGAAGATATGCGTCATCAAGCTTCAAGTGAATGTGCAAGGCAAAAGAATGACTAGCTAGGACTAAGAATGTGTTCCTAGTTTTTTACCGGTCTTGGTGTTTTGTTGAAAAACCGGATTGCTAGTATAAGTTGTCGTACTATTAAGAGAGTGTCTTGACTAGTAGCTTGAGAGTGTCATGTGTTGATAGCTCGTTGTACTTGCTCTAGCTCTCGTTAGCATGTTGCCAATATTTACGAATGTGTTTTGTAAATAGTTGAGGCTCATGCATAATCCTTGTAGCATGTGACTTTAGTTTGCGAATATGTTTTGCAAATGGTTTAAGTCTATGTACCTTATTCCTTGTGGTGTGATTTTAAAAGTTGGTAAATGTGTTTTACAACTTGTTGAGAATCTCGCATTTATCCCCTGTTTGCATCGCGCATCAATTGCAAATGTGTTTTGCAATTTGAGTTGAAGTGGAATGCAAAAATCTATGTTTCTCAGCTCTGGCGGTCTGACCGCAGGTCTTTGGGTGGTCTGACCGGCCGTTGAGAGTTTGACCGGTCTGTGTGCCAGTTTCTTGTTCTGGCGGTCTGACCGCTGTGGTTTACCGGTCTGATCGATGTGCAACCGGTCTAACCGCCATGTGTTGGCCAGTCTGACCGGACCTCCGGGTCATGTGACCTGGTCAACTTTTTCCAGAGAATGTGTTTTTCTGGTTTTGAGTGCCGGTTTGACCGCCATGTGTTGGTTGGTCTGACCGGACCCCCGAGTCATGTGACTCGGTCAGGTCTTTCCAGATAATATGTTTTTATAGTTTTGGCTTGCTCCTTTGTGGAGCAGTCTGGCCGGTTTGGTCCGGTCTGACCGACCATTGATTGGCAGTCAGACCGGGGTTCCCTGTTTTTCAGCAGATTCTCTCCAACTGCTAGTTTTTCTTGTGTGGGTATAAATACCCCTTGTGGCTGGTTGTGGGGGTGTCGTTGTTGGTGTCATATTCTTTCCCTTGAGCAAAGAGCGAGCTCTCTACACTCTTATGTCAATGTGTTGCACTTAGCGATCTTGGAGAGGAAACCCTAAGTGCATGTGTTGCATTAGGTAGTGAATTGTGTATCCATTGAGCTTAGACCTTGATTCGTTCAAGTGAGCGTCTCCGACTTATTACTCTTGGTGTTTGCTGACACCTAAACGGCTTGGAGGAGTTGCGCCGGTGATCTTCTCAAAGAAGGTTGTGAGAAGACCCGAACGGTTGTGAATGGTTTGGTGCTCGTCATCTTCGGAGTGGAGGAAGAACAACCCCGAGTGGATCGAGGTGTTGGTTCGAGTTGTGAACCGGTCCAAGTGGTTGGACTTACCTCGGAGGTGTTGGCTTAATTTGTAGAGCCGGTCCAACGCGGTTGGGCTTTCCTCAACGTGGATTAGGGGAGACCGGCAAGTCTCCGAACACCACGGTAAAACATCCTTGTGTCATTGTGGTTTGCCTTCTTGTGATTTACTTTGTCCAATTTACATTCGTTGTATTAAATTGTTTACATGTCTTTGTGTGATCGCTATCATTATCAATAGTCTTATATCGTTGGGCAAAACCGAATTTATTTACAATTCTGCATAAAACTCGGTTTTAGCCAACATGTTTTTTAAAACCGTCTATTCACCCCCTCTAGTCGGCCTCCTCGATCTTACAACTGTTCTTATGGTGATGTGGATCTCGCTTTCCCTGATCTGGTTCCTACACAATTAGGCGGTTCCTACACAATTGGGCGATGCTCCGCTACATCCCATGGTACTCCAAACCCCTCTTCCTGTCATGCCCAAAGCTCAAATATGGTCTCTCAGATCAGGTTGATCTTCTCTAATCTCTCTCTCTCTCTCTCTCTCTCTCTCTCTCTGATTCAGAACTTTGGCTGGCATGTGCATCAATTGGTACCCATCCCAGATCTGGTATCCATGGATCTTCCTTGCTCGTACGTATTCACGCTGTGATCTCCCTCACTACTATAGAAAGGGTCTTCACAGACGGTTCAAAAACGTCATCATAGACGGTTTCGTGAGCCGTCTGAGTTTATGGGTAAGTAATAACATGAGGTCATCACAGACGGTTTTCAAACCATCTGTGATGCAAACTATCATAGACGGTTATTAACTCAGAACTGTCTGTGACAATTGACTATTACAGACGGTATGTAGAAGAAATCGTCTGTGATAGTTTGCTAGCACAGACGGTTTGTAGACGAAACCGTCTGTGAGAGCTGATGTATCACAGACGGTTTGTCCTAAGGAACCGTATGTGATATTCTTTTGTATTGCTAAATCTATTTCTATTTATTGGCTAGCCTTAGAAATACTAGCCATGCCCTCTGAAACAAGTTGAAACACAACAAGTACATGTATACATCTAATTCACATTCATTTCAGAAACAAGCACATCCATTTCACAAATCAATTAACTCAAATTAACCATTCATGTATATTTACACACATGTACCATTAAGTTCAATCTTATCCCAATCAAGTTCAATCTGCATTGTGGAATGTCTCATTTGGATTTATGACCTCACGGTTCAAAAATGACGCAATCTATTCTCGAATGTTTATGAGCTGGCTTTGTTCCAACGTAGTTGTATCGATGCTCGCAACCTGTCGTTAGGAAGATTAAATTCGTGTGTATAAATTGGTAAGTATGAAAGAATTATTACAAGATTGACAAGCCTGAGGATCATTGGTCATCGCGGAACCGATGAGTAGTTCCATGTTGTGCCAAACATAGTATCCGCAGAAGTTGCAGGCTGGCGGCTGTTGGTGGCACTGCAAAAATAGAGTTGGTTAGTTCGAGAGGCATTACTACGAAGTGTTATATAGAATTAATGTGCACTAGCGAATACTGGAAATTTTAGATCGTGTCGCAAGGTCCCTCCCTTTCATTTCCCTCCAGAAGCATAGTACACGATGAACGAACTACGTGATCCCAAAAGGTTAGCCTTAGCCATTGCAAAGGAAGCAAAGACTACAATAGAGTTATCTATAGAGGAAATGTGTTTACTTGTCGATTAATTGTCAGATAATTGTGAAGTCGTATTTGGAACGCTGTAGGGAATCAAGGTATATTACCTTGTTCCGTTTTGGTACAATTACAATTAGAATCCAGTGGAAGCTGCACAAGTATGTCGCCATGGTCATTAAACCTAAGTTCGTGTTGCTTATAAAGTACAAATCAACAAGTATAGCCACTAGTGCAGCACTTACTCCTGGTTGTAGGGCAAAAGTATGAATTCCTTGTCGCGGTGAGCCAACAATGTGTCCGTCATGTAATCCTCGACGAATTTTGCATTCCCCCTGATGCTTTGCAAGGAGACCAAGTGTGGGTTGAGGAAACCTACCGGTGATTTCCTTAATTTGGCTTCAGAAATCATGTGTGTGTGTATACACACACACACAAAAATAAGGAGTTATATATAACATTTATCGGTATTACACGAACGTTGACCGTGATTGTAAAGACTTACAGTGCCCTGCATCGCATGAGTGAGACGTCGAGGGAGTCAAGGTTGAAGAGGAAGAACAAGTCCTCGAAGGCCACCGTGAAGACATAGTCTTGACGGTCGTGGTTAAAATGATCTTTCTTGAACTTGACGTTGACACCCAAGCGCCGTTGTTCATCCATCTTGTTGGCCTGTTCTATGTACCATATGAATCATTAACTAGAACAAATACAAATTCACAAAACAAGTACAACACCTCATACTACTCAGTGTTTGAACCAGATACCACTGCAATTATCATGAGTCAATGAGGACCATGACAGTATGACAGATTATTGATAGAAAGACTGAGGGAAAGGGGCGTCGGGGTCGGCAACTCGACATTGGTTAACTTTAGGTGTCGAGGAGAAGGACGAGCAGGGAGTAGTACCGGAGCAGCAGGGCAGCGTCGAAGGGGAGGCGCGGCGGGCTCGGGGGAGGAGGCGTGTCGGGCTCGAGGAGGAGGCGGCGTCGAGGACGCTGTCGACGGGCTCGGGGGAGGAGTCGCGCCGGGCTCGAGGAGGAGGCGCCGTCGAGGACGGCGGCGACGGGCTCGGGGGAGGAGGGAGTTAGGAGTTGAGAAACTTAATCATTTGAGTGGGTGGCGCGGGCAAACCCTAGAGTCTGAATATAAATAGGGATGGACATCACAGACGGTTCTACTTTAGAACCGTCTGTGATATGTGATGTATCACAGACGGTTCCAATCAACAACCATCTGTGATATGTTATGTATCACAGACAGTTCCAATCAACAACCGTCTGTGATATCATGTATCACAGACGGCTTTTACCAAGGAACCGTCTGTGATATATAATCACAGACGGTTTGTAGATGAAACTGTCTGTGATATTAATATATTATTTTGTATTGGTTAATCTAGTTCTGTTTATTGGCTAGCCTCAGGGAATGCTAGCCATGCCCTCTGAAACAAGCAGAAAACACAACAAGTATATGTATATACATCCAATTCACATTCATTTTAGAAACAAGCACATCTATTTCACAGTACAAATCAATTAACTCAAATGCACTAAAATTAACCATTCATCATAACGTACATATACACATATTGTTCAATTAATCTTTAAAAATTAGCCCTTCATGATGATCGACGCGTATATAGCTAGTTTCATTATGTTCTTCTTCCTCGACCCTTATGCCGTTTCCGAAAGGAGGCAACTCATCAAATTGATTGTATTCTTCCTCATCCACTACATTCTCAACCACGACAATCCTCCTTTTTCCATGAAGAACTACGTGGCGCTTCTTATTTGCCTGGTCGGTTACATAGAAGACTTGAACAACTTGGTTAGCGAGTACGAATGGTTCGTCTTTGTATTCGACACGTTCGAGGTCCATGGTAGTGACGTCGTACTTGTCGACCTTCATCTGTGGGAGATGGACCCAACGGCACCGAAACAAGGGGATCTTGAAAAGCACGTAGTCGAGCTCCCATATCTCCTCTATGAGCCCATAGTAGGAGCTTCTTAGCCCAACGGTACTGAACACATCTATGCGGACACCGCTGTTCTGATTAGTGCTATTTATATCTTGTGCCTGTGTATAGAATGTGTACTCATTTATGTCGTATCCTTGCCATGTCACAACTATAAATATTGGCCCTTTTACCAATCATGTTAGCATATCACTTGACGAGCTCCCAGCGAGTCGCTCCTTCAACCATTGGTTGAACCGACTGTTGTTCTGTCTCGTGATCCAAACATCTGGCCTCTCCGGATTTTGTTGCCAAAGCACGTTGTGCTGGTCGATATACGGGGACACTTCAGTCATGTGTTGCAAGACCATAAAATGGGCTTGACCATATGCATCCATATCCTAGAGTGATTGCTTTCCTTCCAATGGTCCCGATACCCTCGAGCATTCCCTATGGCGAGATCGAGGCACACCTATCGATTCGATCTGAGCCATGTAATCGACGTTGAACTCAATGACTTCTTCGGTTGCATAACCTTCGACGATGCTGCCCTCTGGCCGAGATCGATTCCGTACATAGGACTTGAGAATTCCCGTGAACCTCTCGAACGGGTACATGCTACGTAGGAACATGGGCTCGCACATCTTTATCTCTCTCACAATGTGAACAATGAGATGGACCATGATATCGAAAAACGACAGAGGGAAATACATCTCAAGATGACATAGAGTCGTCACCACCTCGTCCTGCAAAGCATCTAGTCCTTCGGGATCGATGACCTTCTGAGCAATTGTGTTAAAGAAATAACACAGCCTCATGATTATCTCTCGGATCTTGATCGGCAAAATACTTCTAATTGCAACAGGGAGCATTTGTGTCATCAGCACATGATAATCATGAGACTTCATGCCAGTTAACTTTAAATCTTCCATTGAAACAAGTTTCTTCATGTTGGCGGAGTAACCGGACGGAACTTTCACACGATGCAAGCACGGGCACAGTTTAGTTCTCTCAGCCTTGGACAGAGTGTAACAAGCAGGGGGAAGGTACGTTCGTCCTTTATCGGTCTTTGTTGGTGCTAACTCAGGTCTGATGTCCATATCAACCAAGTCAAGCCGTGCGTTGACATCATCCTTTGTTTTGTCACAAATGTTCAGTAAGAGACCGATCAAGCTGTCACATACATTCTTCTCTATGTGCATGACGTCGATGCAGTGACGAACTTCTAGGTGCTCCCAATAAAGTAAGTCCCAAAATATTGAGCTCTTCTTCCAGATGTTTTTCTTACGGGTCCTCGATTTACGTCCCTTTCCGAGCACAACATCTAAATCCTTAACCATATCATAGACCTCTTTTCCGCTTAAATGTCTTGGAGCTGAATTGTCCTCTTCTCCGTCGAATTGTTTCTTCATCCTGCGGTATGGGTGAGCCCTCCGAAGGAACCTACGATGATACATGTACATGGTTTTGCGCGAGTGATTCGGCCACACACTCTCGGTATCATATAAGAAGTGAGTACAAGCTTTGGCCTCTTTTGTACTCTGGCCCGACATATTAGCAAGGGTGGGATAATCCTTTATAGTGTAGTACAACAAGGAATGTAAAGTGAAGTTCTCTCGTTTGTACGCATCCCATACATGTACCCCTTCAATACACAGTATTTTTAGATCTTCCATCAATGGTGCTAGGTACACATCAATATCATTCCCAGGTTGCTTCGGCCCTTGGATAAGTATCGATAGCAAAATATACTTTCGCTTCATACACAACCAAGGAGGAAGGTTGTAGATACAAAGCGTCACGTGCCAAGTGCTATGTTGGCTGCTCATGTTACCGAAAGGATTAATTCCATCTATACTCAATCCAAACCTTATATTCCTCAGTTCCACACCGAAGTCTGCAAACCTCCTATCAATGTTTCTCCACTGGGTGGAATCAGCAGGGTGTCTTAGCTTTCTGTCATTCTGACGCTCCTTTGAGTGCCAATGCAGCAGTTTTGTATTCTTTGGGTTCGCAAAAAACCGCTTCAAATGGGGGAATTACAGGAAGATACCATGCCACCTTAGCAGGAGGTCCTTTCTTCACCTCGATTCCCTCATCGTCATCCGATTGATTCTTACACTTGTATCAGGATGCGTTGCACACCAAACATACAAACATGTTTGTATACTCGTTACGGTAGAGGATACAGTCGTTCGGACATGCATGTATTCTTTCTACTTCCATTCCCAGTGGACAAAGAACCTTCTTAGCTTTGTAGGTGGTTTTGGGCAACTCGTTACCCTCCAGAAGTATGTCCGCTAAGAGACCTAATAGCCCCGTGAAACTCTTGTCGGACCAACCGTTGCTTGCCTTCAATTTTAGTAGTTCAAGCACATATGACAACCTTGTGTATTCCGGCTTACAGCCCGAGCAAAGGTTTCTCCGAATCCTCTATCAAGCCCCGGAATTTAACATACTCCCTCTCATCACAGTTCCTTTTTGCATCGCGAAGCATCTGTTCTAGATTGTTATCGTACAGCCTATCCGAATCGGAACCACAATCGACATCACCCGGCAGCATATCATTGACTTCCTGTATAATATGCTCTTCACCGTGACTGGTCCAACATGTATAACCCTTTTTGAAACCCCTTCGAATCAAGTGTGCTTCGATCTGCACTCGGTTCTTAAACATCTTCAGATTCTCGCAGTCAATGCATGGACAGTATATATATTCTGCCCTCTTATTCAACATATCCTCCTTGGTAGCTCTTGTAAAAGCAGACACGTCATTAATGTACTCTTCACTCACACGGTTCTCAGCGTACATCCAGCTTCGGCCCATCACACGGTTCGTATTGAAAACTCTGGAAATAAATAAAAGGGTGACTTCAAAAGCGTATTTTCTGAGGCTTAATTACGCTTTCCAACAGAGAAAGCGTATTTTTCTCTGAACCAAAGGTGGTTTTTTTTTCATTTTTTTCATTTTTTTTGGATTTTATTAACTTACATGTGGACCCTACTTGTCAGTGACTCATTTTTTATTTCATGATTTTATTTATAAAATCTACGACGGTCCCACATGTCATAGACTCGTTAGTTTATTAACTAAATGATTAAAAACAGTAGGATTTGAAGCTCAAATTGAGCTTAGGGTGCCATCGCATTACTAATAATCGTAGCTCGGGGCCCTAAGGTCGTCTGAGGCGAACCGACGGTGATGTCCCGTGGCGGCGCCATGGGCTTCACTAGCGATTTCGGCGTAAACGCCTAAAACTACTCAAATTAAAGGATGCTTATACTCCAGTAGCTTACCTCGATCACGAGGAAGGTGTCAATGAAGTCGGGGAAGGTCCAAGGCGGCTGGTCGTCGGTGAACAGAGGCGACGTAGGCAAGCTCCTCGGTGACAATAGCTGAAATGGACCATACGAGCGGGCTCAGTGAGGTGAGGCGATACTCAAACCGAGCACGGAGTGGCGATGGACTCATCGGGCTTGGAGATCTCCCGCGGTTACCGTAGCGCCAGAGATGGAGATCAAGAAGACTCTGTTGGGGAGCTATGTATACTGCACCGTCTAATTATCACGGATGGTTTTCAACAAAAACCGTCTATGACATATAGTAATAATATCACAGATGGTTTTTTGTCAGAACCGTCTGTGATACTTCACAGACGGTTTTCAACATGAACCGTCTGTGATATAACCTCTTCATAAACGGTTATTAGCGCGGAAAATAACACAGACGGTCGGTAAACAAAAATCGTCTGTGATTGTGTTTATCTGAGCGGTTCATGAACCGCTCGTGATCAAAGGCCCAAAGATTAGCATTTTATAGTAGTGAAAGTTGCTAATATTGTGACTAGCACCCAGAAAAAGAAAAGATGTAAAGGAAATCTAGATATTAGGTGCTTAGCTTCAGTATGAGAAGAAAGACATATGTTATGTGTACAAGAGGGAAGCATATCGCAACATGTAATCCGATGCCTCCCGCAAATACTAACAACTTTGATTTTACTTTCAGCTTCTATTGTCAAGATTTGAAAATCCTATGATTCTTTGAAAATGCATGACAACTATACAAGGGAATACTCCAGGTGCAACCTAATTGTTTCCCAAACTGAGGCAGGTGAACCACTGATACAAAATTAGTTGGAAGTAGGATTAAATCCTGTGTTATATCAGTCATGTTCTATATTAGTTATTTACATTTTCTTATATATCTTAGTGTTTTTCTCAAATTATCTTATGTAGGATATAGCTTGATAAAACAGCACTACTAAAATCAAATCAAATTTGTTGCAGATTTCATGGCATGCATGTTACATCTGACCTTTTGAATTCTACATGCACTATCTACATCATACTTTTTAATGGAACAAGTGGTAACCAAAGACGAGGAAAGTACAATACCATTTTTTTTTGTGAACTTGTTTACAAATACTCAGTAGATGAGTTTTGTATCTATCTTTTTACCTCATACATGTTATTAACAAATCTAGGCATCAGTTCAAAATAAATGCATCAGTTTGTTGATAAATTTGTATACTTCGATGCTTCTGGGTTCCACATTTTAGTTTGGTAATACTTTTTTTTTTACTTTCATGAAATGAAGGCAGTGTACATTGAAGCGGTATTCTTATGAAATTGGTTCGTCTATTTTTACTACTCAATGTAGCCGTGACTCGTTAGTACATGCTTTTCGGCAGAGTTAATTTTCATATGGAGCTATCAGACTAACCTTCTACATGTTTACATTCATGTTATCTTGTTTCAATTTCAGTACATGTACTGTTCAATGCTGTCTAGTTACTTACCATTTTTTTTTCTTTACAGTGAGGTTGTCCAATGATGCTTACATGTGAAATTTGTCAAGAGAACCTTATGTCACCAACCTAACTTGAATGGTTGAATGTGTTGGTGGCAAGCCAGAGTGCATTTTATGATAGAAGTACTTTATGTGTGTAGCGATGGAGCAAGTTCAAAACATACAGCCTCATATTTAGCTGGAAGTTGTGTACATTGTTATTTGACTATAGGAGCTTTGTGAATTGTTGTTGGGGTGTCAATCTATATCTAGACTTGCCAAAAAAATGCTTTGTGACAGTGTCGGATGGATGACCTATTACTTGTTGACTAGATTTTTTTAATGTAAACAAATGAAATGAGTCGGTGTGTCAAAGTATGTTTGTACTATCTTGTTTATTTATTGTATCAATAAAGAATTAAATGAATGGGTTCCATGTTCATTTGTATTTTTTTCTATGAAACTACAAGAAAGATGAAAAGTAGTATCAGATCATGTTGCAATACGTGTTGCAAAATGTTGTTGTGCCTTCTGTGCTGCTACTTGCTACCTGCAACACTGTTTATATCATATAGCAGCATTACTATGTATTGCAATAGGCGGTGGTGGCGGTACCTTCTCGGCATCGATCATGTCGTACCCGCCGAACGCGCGGGCGCGGCGGTCTCGCGATGCCCGGCGCGGCACAGCTAGCCGCCGTCTCTGACCAAAGTCGGCACATGCAATTGACAGCGATCACTGAAGTAGTACCATTGTATTAGGGGGTGAGATAATCAGTAGCTCATAGGGTCAAAAAAGGACACATGGGTAGGTAGAACAGAAGACATCAGAGCCTCGTTAAGCGAATCAGGATCGTGCTATCCTCGCGTAAACAAAGTAGACGACAGTCAATAATTTGGTTAACTAGATCTTATCATTGATGGGATCAAAGAGGCAGGCATGAGAATATATATATATATATGCGTGTTCAGGTCGTCAGGGACTCTTGCTAAGACGTGATTAGGCACGATTAGGATGTGATGCGCGCGCACGCGTGGCTTAATCACTTGGAACTTGTTTTTTTCAAGAGAAAGCTAGAGGCATCTTTTGGCTCGTCGTCTAGCTCCAGTTTGAGCCAGTCTTGGAGTAGAATGCCAGAATGAACACGTGCCAATCAAGTCACTCTCTTTTTTCTCCCGAGATATGAGATGCGTGTAGCATTGCAACTCTACGTACGCACGCGTGGCACGTTACATACATACATGACCGAGCGGTTACAGCAAACTGTAAAACGGGTGTACATGTCGGCAGGCAGCAGAACATGACTGACAACTGTAAAACGGTAAGTCACCGTTTTCGGCTGTATACGATTGGACACGTTGGTTTTTTTTTTTCCGTTCTCATACTTCGTGCTGTGCCGGAGTTTGAGCAAAATATCGAGGAGGGGGGCAAAGATCAAAGCAGCAGAACTCAAATTAAGTCAATCAACCAAAATAATACAATATCAATAAGATTTAAAAGCACACTACTCACTACTGACTTCACGTCTTGTGCGACTCATAGACTTGATTGTCTAACCATTGCTTACGCATCTGTCGTTGCCACCGGGCCTGGCCATGGCAAGCCCACGACGCACTAGTGGACAGCGTCTCGTCTGCTGTTTCCGTGCTTCGCCGCCACCTGCCGCCGCACGATTAAAATCGTTATCTTACTAAGTAGTATCGTAACTAGTAGCAAGCAGTAACAGTAGGGCTTCTAGATAAACCCGATCTAGTCAAATTAGATTGATTGTGGACTACATGCATACTGTTAATTTTTTTCCAAAATGCTAGGGAGCTACGCCCAGGTTGGCCTAACATTAATTTCTTAGTACGCACACACATCCCTTTTGGCTTTCAATATAATAAAAAAAATCTAGCTAGAGAGCATTGTCAGGGAGGAGATATCACCAGATATGCAGAGTTGCGTGGGAATCCAACGTTGGGTGCATGCCGAGATCTCGTCGGACAATGCATGTTCGACGCTGTGCGATCGAGCGGCCGAGCTGAGTAGTGGTGGGTGCCGACACTTGCACGCCAAAACGCCGCAACACGCACAAGTTCCCCCCCTACGTAGCCACATGTGTGCACCACACGGCCTGACCCTAGTTAACCATGTCGTCTCGTCCTCATGGGCATTACACTGTGTTGGTAGCTAGCTAATTAAGTTCTGAATTCGCCAATTGTTCGCGCTTCACCAACACACCAAAGCAACTCGTTGCCTACAAGAGAAGCCAACGATCGAACACCATGACGCACCATGCGTACATCTCATTACATCTAGGGCTATGCCAGTGCGTACGTCGTGTCGAGCTGTACCCGACTTGCATTGGTGTGCTGTATACATATAACAGGCTAACAGCTATTGTATGTATCAGGATTCAGAACAGTAGCAAATTATGTGTACAAAATGCGTTGACAAGAGGCAGAAATGTTTGCACTTGTATTCATACTTTCCTATTCACTGGAACCAAAACCAAGGTACATAATGAACCCGTGAGAGCGGAAGCGTCGCTCATACGGAGGACGTAACTAGTGCAAACCATTACGCTTTGTGCTAATCTCTCTATATAAAAGGGCGCAGAAAGGGCTGATGGAGGGCCGGGCCACGTCACCTTTTTTTTCTTGACCGTCGGATGTGTTTGCTCCTGCTCCCGCACGTCCGATTGGATCGAAGCCTTCGTCGGTGGCTCGGTGTCGTGAGCGTCCAATATATTTTTTGGTTTGCGTGCCTTCACTTCAACGCGCGTCTGCCGCTTCGTCCGTTCGAGGCCTCCGATCCAGTCGCCTCTTGCTTTTCCGCCTCGGCGCGTGTGCGTCTCGACTGCTGCGCGCCCTGTCTCTTCCCATCTTCTTTTCCTCTTCTCGTCTCCTTTTCCTCCTTCGCATTGGCCTCGCCCCCTTCACCTTCGTCCTAGCGTTGCCTCCAGATCTGCGTCTTCCCTTCCGTTTCCTCCGCTAGCTCTCTTTGGTTCTCGCCGATTTGTGCTCCACACCCTGCGTTCTGTTTTGCCCTTCTCCTATTCGGTTTCCTCTCCGCTGCTCATTTCCCCACCCCCGTGTCTGTTGTTTTTTATTTTGCTGCTTTTCATTTCCGCGGCCAATTTCCCCACTCGATTTGCATCGATTCGTCTTTGCTCTGGTCCATGGTTCTACGGAACTTGCCCCCACCCCCACCCCCACCCCCCGCCCGATTTTGCATCTGATCCCGCCACTGGTCAGGCCCGCTAGATCTTAGACTTGATGTTGTTTTCATTGCTGTAGTTGTAGGCCTACTAGATGTTGCTTGAGTTGTAGTGATGATCTTTGCTTTGGCTTCTTGGTTAGGATATGAGCCGTAAGCCTCCAACACAAGAGCTGGTGGCCAAGGATGTGCATAGTGTGGGGTGGCGCTTTCGTCACATCTTCAGAGGCGAGCACTCCGCACCTTCTTTCCTATTTGACTATTTCCAGAAGAATGTGTTGTGCCCAGTGCTATCTGCTCACTAACATAAGTTTACATGACTAGGAAGGGAAGCATACTTTATACCGGCCTTTGCTTGATTGTACAGTGAAAAACAGTTCTTGCGTGTGTGAATAACCCCTTCACTTGATCTTAAATTGGTCATAAATTGTGCATTTTGGTTTCCTGGCATGAGCCTGCATTTGATGATATGTGCATATATAACTATAGCTTTGTTCTTTTAATGCTGTACCTTCCATGCTTTAGTCTTTAGTTTCTTAGGACAAGTAGTTCTCATGTTTTAGTGCCTTTTGATTTAAGAGCTAATTAATTACGTTCTTATGCCCAAGTTTTAATCAGTAGCTAGGCTAGAATTAGGTTGTTGATTCCTCTTTCAACTGCCTCAAGTACTGCTTGCTCAACTTCGTGTCACCCACAAAGACACCTTTTGCAGAGTGGTCGGAGTGTATTTGTTAGTGCCAAATGACTCGCTGTCGGGATGCCTTCATCTTTCTTAGGTCCGATGGTTTGCACTCGAGCATTTTCGTTGTTTGCTTTTCACCCTTTGCCCCTGCATCACTTAATGAATACTCCCCATATGATGTGCGCAGAGGTGACAATGGGGAATTACGTGTTGGAGTCAAACGTGCAATGAGGCAACAAACCAATGTTCCTTCTTCGGTGATATCAAGCCACAAAGATGCATCTTGGTGTTCTTGCTACAAAGATGGCATGTCATTAACACAGGACCATGTTCACTGCCTACTACTGTGCCTAGGTTTGTTGCAAACTCTTTTCTTGGTTTTAGACACCTAAATTCCTAAACGCACTTTTAGGAGCCATGCTTTTTATTTGTCACCAATTTCAACCGAGGTTATATAGTACTTTCATATGATAGAATTGTCTAAACTTGTGCAACCATGCTAGTCGTTACAAGCTCCATTTCAAAATCTTTATATTGCTCTTTTCAAATAAGAAGGAAACACATACTTGTGAGTGACTATCGCTACTACAACATGAATACCTACATCTAATACATTCAATACGCCTTTCCTTTCTCAAATATACATACCAGAAATCTACGACTGCTTCTTACTACCTTCGTATAGTTCCTTTCACGATCATACTGCAGTTATATACATATTTATCTCATTTTATCCTGCACTGTCTTACAAATCTATAGATGTAATATCTCGACTACAAATAAAGAGCACTACGCTCTTCTTATATATACAGAATTTTTCATGTCTATTCCCTCTACCAGTTTATATCATACCATCCAAATTTTTGTAATCGGCTATCAAATACTGTTGCTTACTCAAAACAGACACAGTACAAAACAAACACATATCATCTGTCTCACTCGCCTTTTCTCGATAGTTCTCAGAGTCATCATCTACCTACAGTACACAGGTGTTCAGGTTTATAGCACACCTTGGTATCTTTGATTACATACACCTTAAATAGAACACACAATCTAAGATCTATACCTAACATAGTGGCTTTGACAAACAGATCCAAGCATGCACTAGATACCGATCCAGCACCCTCTTCTGCAAAGAAAACTGATCTAGACGCTCATCCCTCCTAGTAAACATCAGGTATGTTCGTCACATTTTTTCATTGCTCAGCCATCTATTTGTCCCTGATATCTACACCTGCAGATTGCTCACTAATATTCCATCTTACAGACAATACATCACGTCCAATACGGTGCTACCCCACGCCACCAACTCAGACCATACAAAAGCTATCTGTAACAGAATATTTAAGCTTGCAACAAAACGCTGTCTTTTGTACTTTATTTGTACAATACATAGATCTGTGTAATAGCTCTCCGGACTGCAACCTGTATCATAGTGACACGCAGAGTATGCATTTTGTAAACCGTGTATCATGCTCGCTGCGCTGATCGATCTACTCAGCCAAACCCCTCTTTGCAACCAAGAGTTCTCTCTAGCAATAAACCATCAAACACCTACTACTAAATGCATTTAGATTTAACCTCTCTTTACACATTACGTACCACGTCACCCGAAAAAAACCTGCGTGTTGGATCGGCTACGGAGGGCCAGGATCGCGTGCAAGCCGCGCCTGCGCTTGGTACGCTGCGTGCCTTGCCGCTGGGACACACGTCCGCTGGCCCCGCTGGTTGCTTCGCTCACAACGCTGGATCGTGGACCCCGCCGCAGACGATATGCAGCCAGCCATCCGGCGCGGGTGGTCTTTCTAGTTGTATACATAATCTGCTAATGTTCTCGAGGAAGAAAACTTGCTGGCCTTTCCATAATCGAAGTGAATTCAAGATGCCGCGTGCTGCGTGCATGTATAATAAGTCTACGAGAATGTCTAAATCAGTGCATCATTGGCAGCAATATTCAAAGCAGCATTTTTCGTTATCACATTGTTGGACCGAATTAGCGACTAGAGGGGGTGAATAGGAGTCACCTATTTTTCACCTCTACTCTAGGGTATTCGACTTTCTTTTCACTTCAATAGCCACGAAAGCTATGGAAATCAAAGCTACAAGATCACAACGAAAATCTTGTGTTGAAAACGAAAACCCCCGAGTTCAACCTTTCTCAACCTGTCAGACCGTCGAGCCTGCCGGTCTAACCACGCCGGTCTGACCACTGGTGAGGGCGGTCTGACCACCGGCTACAAGATAGCAGGCCAAATGATCCACAAAATAACTCAACTTTTGATCCCGTGGTCCAAATCCCTTGAGATTGCAGACATAGCTCATCAAATCCCTGAGATTGCAGATATAGCTCATTGACGATTGAGACGACCGAAGGTAAGGTTCCACGAATGTATTGATTGAGGTCAAGAAGGCACAAAAATCGGAGAAAACCAAAACTTGAGCCAAAAACTTGCTAGTGAGTGGAAGATGGTCAAGATGACCTTAGATCAGACCCCACAAGTCCTAGCAAGCTAGATTACAGCAAAAGACTCAGCCAAAACCCTTAGAACACAAAAAAAACCCAAAATCATCAAAGAGAGAATAAGAACAAGATAGAACTCATCTTGTAGCAATCCTGATTGGATTGATTAGAGGGATTGTTGGTTTACATCCACTCCACCATGGAGAATAAAAGGTCACAGTTGAGTACCCAATTTCTCAATCTATCTCTCTAAAAAATTAGCCTCCTTTATTTGCTCCACTTTCTCCAAATCACACATTAGGGTTTTCAAGACTTGGTTGTACAAATCCTGCACCAACTATTTGCTCCACTTTCTTTAAATCACAAATTTGGGTTTTCAAGACTTGGTTGTACAAATCCTGCACCAACCATTATATAGTGGAGGCTAGGCCTAGAGAGAAAACCTTATTGGGCACCCATTAATCCCACACACAAACGGGTCAACACTCATGCACGCTTCTCAAACCGGAAGACTATTCAGGTCTCTCGAACCCGTCTCTTCGTGATCTTCTCCTTTTCTTGACCTAAACCACCTCACATTTGCGTCGTCTCATGTCGCGGTTTCTCCAAGGTCACCAACCCGATATTTTAGCGAAGATATCAAAATACCCCTTCTCGATCCTTCTCTATGACTGAGTCCAATCAACGTGAAGCAATCACATGCTTCGTCACGTGTAGGTTCATCAATGTCTCTCTTCATATCAGCAAGTCTCTCCCATCTATCTCTCATCGGAACCATAATGACACTTGCACCGACCCCCAAGCCACTTAATGTAACCCGTCGCACCAAACATCATGTTCAGTCGTTCTTGTTCATCTTGCGCCATGCTTGAGTCCAACCACTTCACGCGGCATCCTCAGCCATTCTGGACCTTAACTCTACTAGCCTAGTCCCGATCATCCCCGTTGTTGACTCCAAGCGTCTTGCACAACAATATACCAAAAAATCGATTTCAAACACAAGTTCCTCACAACATAACCCACGTTAGCCAAAATATGCATCATGCAATACCTATGTACTGAAACCCATGACTTTGGCCAATTCCATATGGTTCACCACACTCCCGATGCATGAACTCCATCTGGCCGGTAAGACCGCTACCCCTCGGCCAGTTTAACTGCCACCTTGGCCGATCTGACCACCAACCATTGGCATGCCAGACCGCTTTCCAAGTCCGGAAAAACACTACCTCTTGACTTTTCGGCAAAACTCTATCTTGTTTCGCCTCCAGTCTCTATTTTCAATGGCACTTGGTGCAAACATACCCTCAAAACACTCCCGCACAAAGTGTTTGGTGTGCAATCCTCGAAAGCTCATATCGCCGGGCGGCCACGGCTGGTCTGACCGCCACCCCTGGCCGGTCAGATCGCCCCCTAGGTCCAGTTAGACCGCCTCCAACCTGATAGCAAATCTGACAATTTGCTAAACCAAAGTTTTGATCCCCAAACACCTCAACACCGATGACGATTATTCAACACTAAGATTAGGATCATACACATGATCTCCACACAACAGCCTCAAGAAAATGGAATAAGAAACAACAAAAGTACATACTTGGTTATGTGCAGAAACATGTGGGTTATCTTTCCACCACAATTTGCACAGAAAAATATTGTAATACTCCAAAACTAGCATACATTTTGCAATATTCTAGATTGCTGATTTGTATAATACTTTTCCTTAGGTTCTTTAGTATACATGTGGCAATGATCTCTTCGCTTTTCTCGTTCTTTTTTTTTCGATTACAAAGAAAACGCTCGCGCGTACAGACCACCACGCACACACGTGGTAGCATACGCATAGTTTGATGGGCCTCTTTAAATTAATGTCTAGCTAGGTGTTTCGTTGGTACCTTGGTTATACGCTCGGGAGTCCCTCCTAATGTATGACGGAACTTACGTGGCATTGACACGACGTTTCTTTCAAACCAGCGTGTCCTTGTCACAATATTCCGTTTGGTGCTAGTAGTATAATTTGCTTGAAACGCAAATGTCATGTCAGTGCCATCAACTTGCATCTATGCAACAACTTTGTCATTGTAACTACACTAAACCTGAATGGGTAATACGGCACATGTCAATAAAAGAAGTTGCCCACCAGTACACTAGTGTCACCTTGATTAGATTGTTCAGAATTTTCATTGCGTCAGTTATTTGGACGCGGGATTTTCTCCTTGACTTTGGTACATGCACCCGGTGCAATTATTTATTTTATATATACATGACACACTGATACCGTTAATATATATATAGTGTGCTAGCTAGCTAGGCTGTTAGTTGGTGACCGGCCTATCTATCGATGTGATTCCACCCAGGATTTTTTACTCGTGGCTTGCAAATCTGCGTGCTCTTGTCGCAAAAATCAGCGTGCACTAGCAACTGTTTCCTCGGTAGTACCAATTAGTGGAGTACTACTTGTATCAGACAAAAGTGTGGAAAGCCATGAATCATTCCACGCAAGGAAATCATTCTACACAAGGAAGGAAGGGCAGAGGCTAATCGGGCATAGGTAAATGTAGTATTAGACCTAAGAAGCAGTGGAAGCGTACTCGCGCTCGTGCGTCCTGAAAAAGCGGTAAAGCTAGCAATGGCCCGGAATATCGTGGATTCTGCGTTTGACCGTGAAGGCTGGACTGGACAGATTGGTCCGTGTTCGAGTCTTTGACCCTGCGAGGAAGGATCATCAGGAGCACAATTTTTGGTTGGATTGCTGCCCCCGATGCACCAACGCACGATTCGTGGATGAAGAGGAGGGAATATATTTTGACGATACGAGACTCGTCGGCCCGGCATGGCAGCTAGCTCAAACTGAACTGGCAAGTTATGGGGAGCACCGACACAATTCGTAAGGACTCCCTGGAGGCTAGAGGACGAAGGCGAGTCGTGTACATCAACCCAACCCAAGAAATCGTATCTTTAGAAGAAAAAAACTGGCTGGAGAAATCTCAACTCCCAGTTCGCACGTTTCCAAATGAAAATCCCAATTTGTGGAAAGGTTGTCTGAATCATACTTGCAGCCCAGCCCCATAAGTACCAGAAGCCTTAATTACAAACGGTAAGGAAAAGGGCAAAAAAAAAAAAAGAGGGAGCACAGGACCGCACTGCCAAATGGATCGATTGTATGGTTCATCTCCCGTCCCGTGCCCGCGCGTGGGCACCGGCAAGTCTGCCGTGTCCGTTCTCGCAGCGACCACGTGTGAAGTGGGTGGCGAGGAACTGGCCGCGCGCGCCGGGCCGGGGGTTGAGAGCGTGTTTGGATGGATGTCTGAGGAAGAGTTACCTGGCCGGAATCTTTTCCTGATAGCTGCAGCAGCTTTGATTTGGTTTGGAATTTGGGTGGGTTTGCCTGGCAGGCAAGAAGTCAGTTCCAGGTGTTGAATTTGGCCGCCTGGCTCCTAGGCATGCACAAAAGTGATTAGCTAATTGAGATTAGAGTGGCTAATTGAGATTAGAAGTTAGTTAATGAACTGTTTTCATGCTATTTATTTTCAAACCATCTCAAGACGTTATTTTTTAACTTTATATTTTCTCCAGCCCAAGTCTGCAACCAAACACCACATCTCAAGACTTACCTGACCAATAAAAATTATATATTCTCTGCTACCTTCAGACACCAATTTATTTTAAACATAAAGTCCAGATCTCAATCCAAACACGCCCTGAGCTCGTGGCGTTTGTGGGGCTCGGCCGCGCAGCAACACGTACGGGGCTCGGCTGACCTGCCGTCGTGGCCATCGCACCGCCGTGAGCGTTTGTCGATGCGGTGGGCTGGATGGCAGGCTCAGGCGCTCGCGGACAGAAGCATCGGTTGGCCCGTGTCCCTCGTCGCGCCGAAGAACGGCAGCAATTGCACGGTTCAACTCAGCCCGTATATAGTCATGGACCGATCGCTAGCATCCAGGCCGAATGGGCCTGGCCTCGTGTCAATTTGGCCTGCCTCCTTCGGCTGATGATCTGTCCATCCATGCTCGTTATTTTTGGTTGATGGTCCGAGTTTTTCCTTGCTCTTCTATAACTCACGTCATAATTAATTAAGCAGTATATGTGCTCCAAACAATAACCAATATGCGAAGATGTGCATGCACGGTCAGATTTTATTTTTGTTATTTGCGATGATAGATCCAGAGTTCTAGGCCTGTTGGTTGAGCCCTGTCTGCCCTTAGAAAGATAAGGTCACTGAATATGCTAGTTTAGCCGATCAGAGTACTGAATTCAAGCTGTATGTGCGTGCGTAAGTAATACCCAGCCAAGCACGCTGAAGGCGTGCACTTTATTTCCATGCAACTTATTATACATTAACATATGATATTGTATACGGAAACGGCCATATACAAGTACGTAGCTCTCGTCATCCGGATGGAAGGCAAGGAGAGAGCTCAATTATTCTGCGACTAGGCGAGAGATCGAGATGCATAGATAGATCTGGATGCATGAGCTAGCCCTGATGGCTAAATTAGTAGTAGGGCTGGATCTTCCAGCGCTGGTTGTCGCCCTCGCACCACTTCCACAGCACGATCTCGGTGCCGTCGCGCACGCCGCCGTGGTACTTGTCGCCGTGCAGCGCGTCGAAGTTGAGGTAGATGTTGTTCACCATGCGGACGCAGCGGAAGCCGTTGCCCACGTCGCGGCTCTCCGTCCACAGCACCGACTCGTCCAGGACGTCCGGGTTGTACGGCACGAGCCGGACCTGACCAATGTTAGTTAATAAGTAATTCAGTCACTCACGTACACCAAATCAAATTAAATACAGAGCCACAACACGATCGATCGGGTTTGTCACAGTAATTACTCCAATTCTACCAGCTTAGAGCATCTATAATAGTCCATATCACTTGTTAATAAGGGATGGACACATCAGCATTTAGGTGATGTGGATGAGAGATGATGAGGAGAGAAGATGAACTTGTTTCTAGATGAAGAAACAGGCAAGTTGTTGATACCAAGACATAAGAAACAACAAAATAGCTATTGGAGACTTGCTTGTTACCTAAAAACTCATTTTGTAGGTAGCAATTAAAAGTAGGAATTCAAGCCTTAGATACACGTTCAAGAAAAAATCCATTAGAAAACTTATTTTCTTTTTATTAGATTGAGTACTCTCTCATCTTAGTAACAAGCTAAGAAACAAACTATTGTAGATGCTCTTATTACTCCCTCGGTTCAAAAAAAACAAGTCGTTTTGGAATATGTGCAGTCAAAATTGAAAACTTTTGTTATTCTTTTTTTAATAAAAAAATATTTAGATTAGATACATTAAATTTGTATGTGTAGGCTCGTCTCAAAAATCATCTTTATAATATTATTATTTTATTATATTTTACAAATATTCTAAATAGTAATCAGTGATCAAAAGTGCATTTTGAGTACCGTGTCACATGTTCAAAACAACTCGTTTTTACGAGCCGAACCAGTAGTATGAACACAGATCGAGGCAGAAATTAGCTTACGGGGTGTGACTGGCCAAGGGAGTGCTTGACGGCCTGCCCTGTGGCCTTGTTCACTAACGCGAAGGCAGGGTAGCCCTCCTCGTCCTTGATACTCGTGCTCCATCTCATGTCCTTGATCCAGTGCTATACATGATTAACCGCAGAGGATAACTAATCAGCGATCACTGCTGTCTAGGCAAAGCATCTTGCAAGATTGAAAGGAAGTAAAAAATCTCATGTCCAGCCAATAGCTTGCCTGGTAGTCGTCCTTGGGGTTGGCCGGCGCGAGCACGATCGCGCCGTTGCGGACGCTCATGGCGTAGTTGGGGTTGGCGCGGCAGTAGACCTTCACGGTGGGCTGCGGCGGGAGCGGCCGCCCGCCGCCGTTGCCGTCGATGTTGACCTGGGACATGCCGTACGGCACCGGGGGCGCGTACCCGGGCGTGGCGATCTCGTACCCGCCGTAGCGCTCACGGTAAACGTCCATGGCTGCGCGCTGTAGGATGATGAGCCTGGTGATCGGAGCGTTTGAAGGCAAGAAAGCGCTTCTTCTGGCTGCTGTTTCCCTGACACGGTGATGCATGACGGCGGGACGGGGGATTTTATAGGGGTTTGAGGCGGCGCGTCCCAATATTCCATTGGTGATAAGCGAGGCGGCACGTCCCAATATTCCATTGGTGATAAGCGAGACGGCACATGTGCATGGTAGGATGATGCCATGCGGCACTAGCTAGGAAAAGTGGTGTGCCGAACAAAGAAGCTTTACGTGATTCGATTTCATTTTCTGGACGTTTTGGGAAGAATCCTTGGTTGGGCCTATTAAATTTAGCGAAGTAGTGGCCTCCGCGAGGAAGCCGGTGGAGCCCGGAGAATCTTGAGCACTCTGCTGCGTAGTGATTAAGCAGAAGAAAAAATTGTACCGGAGAGAAACGAAAGAAGCGAAGACAGATTAGCCACGTCTCGGAAGCCATTCCTGAAAGGAATCTAGTCGTCAAAATTTGCCTACGTCTTATACTTCCTGAGCTTGGCATCGACAAATTTCAACACATTAATTTGAAAAACCTACGGCCTCCCAAAGTACAAATTTTTTGCGTGGTTGGCAATCCAAAATAAGCTGTAGACCTCGGATAGATTGGAAGCTAGAGGGTGACCAAACCAGTTCTTTTGCCTCCTATGCAGACACACGCGGGAGTCGGCTATACACCTTTTCGCCCAGTGTCTTTTCTCGGTCAGAATATGGAAGCACATGGTGGACTGACTAAGCAACGATAGCCTACAGCCATCCCTATGGCCCCCTACCATGCAAATCCTGGACTGGTGGTCTAACGTAGCGGAAACGAAGGGCTCCCCCGAAAAACCTCGACCATAACCCTGATCCTAATTATTTGGCAAATCTAGAAGGAATGATACGCAGAATCTTCAATAGCAAAGCCACCGCTCCACAAGATCTGATAGCAAAGATCAAGGAAGATGGTAGAACTTGGTTCCTTGCGGGAGGCAAGTGCCTGGAGCTTTTCAATCTTTTGTAATTATAGCCCTAGTTAACTTTTAATCGGTACTTTGCGGCTTTCATC
Source organism: Phyllostachys edulis (assembly GCA_036346405.1). Classification (NCBI taxonomy): domain Eukaryota; kingdom Viridiplantae; phylum Streptophyta; class Magnoliopsida; order Poales; family Poaceae; genus Phyllostachys; species Phyllostachys edulis. The sequence goes on along the minus strand of CM070558.1, from coordinate 68,511,547 downwards.
CATCCTTCTCTATTAATACATCAGGCAATTCTCCTACCGGTTTAAAAAAAAAAAAGATTAGCCACGTCTTTAGTTGAGGAATTGTTGAGAACTTGAGGTTCACATTGGCACTGGAGCTAGGATTTGTCTCTATCTACATGACATACATTCGCGTGGACTTTTTTTGAGAGGAACATTTGCATTAACAAGTAAACCAAAACAAATAAAAAATAAAAAGGGGTAAATAAAGGCTGACAAAAAAAAAGGTACTGGGTCGTGTATCAGATGGCCCATCCAAGCCCAACTCTTGGGGAGAAAGTGCCGTAACTGGAATGGACAGGATTAAAACTGGCCCGCCTCAAAAGCAATCCAGACGGATCATAAAACCGCATAATTTGACAATCTCATCGCCTATTAATCATCGGCTACATTTATGACAATTTACCAAGCAATTGCTGCATTTATTCAGCTATCATTTCACCCAATTCTAATAGGAACATCGAGAAAACAAAGCCACAACACAAAAAAATTGAGAGGACAACACAAAGTTAATGTACCATGATAAGCTGAAGAAACTGCGGTGATTGCCTCAGTGATACCTTTGTACAGTTGAATCATCAAAAGCTCACATCCTAAAATGAGAAAAATTTAAAATAAGTAGGGTGCTCGTGCAAGGATGCAAAATCTTTGCCTCATTTCCATGATTAATTAACATAATTTCATCCAACTATCTTTACACCAGACCAAAAGCTCAGAATTGGAGGACAATTGAGAACCATTGAGGAAGCAACCATAAAAACAAAGCGGTGACTTTTAAGCTAAGGCACGAACAGTAAAACCCAGTGCGTTTCTGCATTGCCCAAGCCAGTATGGTAGCTCTTACATTTCAACTATATTAAAATTATGACGTTATGTTAGGGTCCCAAAAGCAGACAAAAATGAAGTCAAATTAGCTTGTTTTCCCATTCTTTTGTTGAGAAAGTTGTTGTTTTCTTCTCATAACATGGGCTTTCCATCAATCCAATAACTACTAACCTTCTGCAGGATTTTAATCTAGAAAACATCAGCTACACAACAATCTTCCTAGATGAAGTATGGCACGAACTAAACATAAGTAGGAAACGAAACCTTTACTGCCTATAGCAGTAAATACAATGTCATCCAAAAAGGGCCAGAATTACCGCGATGATCATGAGTCAGTTACACCATTTCTCCCAAAGAAGTTACACCTGAATCAAGGACACCAAGATTTGGCAAGTTATTACATATACTTTTAAATTTGCACGCATATACAATAGTTTAGCACATTTCCATGTCTCGGGTGGCAAATTATACATAACATACTTTTTTTAAGTATAAAGTGCCAATTTTTAAAACTATATGAGAACAGCTGCAAAAACTAATGGGGAAAAACAAGTTTGATGTTCCTCATTGTTTTATGTGGCACAATATAGATTTACCTCCCGAGGCCACAAAACATGCACTAAAATCACCAAAGGAGTTCAGAGATCAGAAACATCTTAGCGGGTTTGATTCTATCTCCCAAACCAGCACCATGTTTGTTGATGGTAGGCTGTATGGGTTCTACAATACCCTTTCTGCTTTTCCCAAGGGCCTCTCCCTAATTTTTTTTTTGACAAAATGAAAGGAAATCAGTAGAAAAGTCAAATATTTATTCTAGCAATAGAAACCTGATCAATGATTTGCCCTGTGTTTCTAAAAATGATCAATGAAAAACAACCTCACCAAACATTATAGTTATTAATTGCTTATTGCCCTTGGTTCAGAAAAAGTATATTAGCACCAAGACAATACCCAGTCACAAAGGGGAAAATATATGCAGGCAAGCGTAACCTCTCTACTTGATATATCTGCCCTGACATCCTCAAGCACTGAGATTTGAGGGAGCCGGTATGTACACAAAACTACATACATAGAATAAAAATATATTTTTTTTTCTCACTGTACTGCAGATGTTCTGAAAGAAATTTCCCCCAACATCGAAAAATTCAAAGGCATCTACCAAGTCCAACAGTGCAGATAAGATAGACACGTACATCCTTCTAGCCCATGTTCTCCATGTTTCTCTTGGCAGAATTCAAACCACTAGAATAGAAGTTCATATCTACTGATGCAGCTTGCACTGAATCCATGTTCTCACGTGTATCCTCATATTCATCAGAATTGATGCTGTTAATTTGCTTCTATCCAGGTCCTATCCCTAAGCCACAGTGTAGGATCCTTCTCTCAGCAGCTCTGTCCCTGTAAGCATTTATCTTGTGTTCCTACAAATATTATAAAATCTCACAATATTGTTGATGTCAAGGAAATTAATACTGACGCTTTATGCTTTGTCATTTATGGCAGATACATAGCCATATAGGGGAACAGTTCAACGAATGAGTGCTAACAACCTAGGAAAAAATGGCTAATTTTACATGCTTCAAAATACTATAGATATTGCTTTATGTAAAAAAAGACTATAAACATGGAAAAACCTAGTGCTATCCATTTTTTTGGTACAACAGTAAGAACTAAGAACTCCAGAGAATTGTTGACTATAAGATACCAAATAAAGTTAGAAAGCAACAATATGGCAATTTGAAGCACTTATAATCCCTTTGCATTCTTCAGTTCAGTGCACAAGTAGTTTGTGTTTTATAGATATAAGTCTTAGCAAGGTAAAAACCCTTTAAAATGTGCCTTGGGATGTCGACACTATGCAATTTTGATAACTACACTGCCTACATGTTGTTTGCATCACATAATCAGTGATACATGCTATATGTAAGCCCGTAATTTATTAATTCGAATTGTTGTAAGACGAGAGAGAAAGCTATCAATACCATTTTAATTCTAACAAATTGTTTCTTGCATAGAATAACAAAGCACTATTACCTAGGAGTAGTCAAAAAAGCCTCTATGTTTCCTCTAGCTTTTCATTCTTTTTTTAACTATTGCTTTCAACAATATGGCCAGACGTACATGATTTCACTCAATTATGCCAAGCACACAGACAGATTCACACTAACAACCCAAAATTCACCTACTCGAAGCCAAGCTACTCTCACTGAACTGTACAACCTACTGCATTGCATCACGCATGACTGCTGTAGGATCAAGGATAACCGACTAGAGGGGGTGAATAGGAGGTTTTAAAACTTTTTGACAAATTAACAATTTAAGCCAATTAATACCTTAGTCTAAACTAGAAACAATTCTAGCTAAGCAATTCTACACACGATAAAAGCTAGAATTGTAAATGCGGAATAAGTAAAGATAAAGAATAACCACAATTGAGACAAGGAAGTTTTTCCCGTGGTCTCGGAGACTTGCCGGTCTCCACTAATCCACATTGAGGAAGCTTGATCAACTCAAGCTGGCTTCACACAAGCACTTCCCTCGATCACTAGTGGTAGCTCTTCTCCTCTCCGGATAGACGAGCTCCAACCTTCACAAATACTCGGGTCTTCTCACAATCTCCTTTGAGAAGATCACCGAACCAACTCCAAGCCGTCTAGGAGACGGCAATCTCCAAGAGTAATAGAACAAGAAATCTTCACTTGAAGATGCTCAAATGCCACAATGATCAAACCCTACTAAATGATCTTGGAAAAACCTCAACAACCTTTGCAAAAGGAATTAAATGCTCTCAATGAGTAGAAGACAATACAAAGGGCTCAAAAGTGTTCAATGAGGTTCATCAAAGCCTTTTAGCTACAGTGGGTGAGGTATTTATAGCCTCCACCCACTGTACTAGCCATTGGGGCACGAAATCCCCAAATTACCGAGAAGCGCGGTCATCACAGCAAGTGTCTTGGTCATCCGACCTACAAGAATCTGGCCGATTGTTCCTCTCTGAAACGCATTAATTGCACTGAGAAACTAGCTACTACAAGAGGTCCCATTGATCATAGCTTCAATGCACGGGCAAACTACCGCCAAAACCGTAAATTGAGAAAAACAAGCTATTTTTAAATGTCGATGGGACCCTTGACCCGATCCTTGTCGATCTAGGACTTGACTCATGGTCATCCAAGAACATGAAAAACGTAGCAAGTTCCAAAAATGCATCTCTTTGAAAAATGTTGACCGGCCACTTGGTCCGCATGTCCAGTCAGTCCGGCCTTTAGCTAGCGGTTAGTCCGGCCCAGAGAATCCAAGAAAAACACCCTTCGGAAAAGCTGACCATCCCTTTTGGTTCGGGACCCCGGTCAGTCCGGCCATACACTGTCGGTCAGTCCGGCCTTCAAGATTTTTCAGCAAATTCAAAACAAGGCCAAACCAAATCAAATAAATCCAAGATTTAAACAAAGTATGATTTGAGCATTTGTGGCATCATTCACTTTCAAGGTACTAGATTCTTAAACCCTCTTCATAGTACGGCTATCTAACCTATAACCCAGTCTTCCAACCAATTCACCTAAGACCGGTAAAATAAAAGGATCCTAGACTATTTGTACCTTGTCTTTGAGCCAAAAGATCTTCATGTAATCCTTTTGCGTGCAACTCCAGGTCATCAAAACCACTAATGGGACTTAACCTTGTAAATACTCAATAAACACGTTAATTCCATATTCATATATTATCATTAATTACCAAAACTATTTTTAGAGGCCTAGATGCTTTCAATCTCCCCCTTTTTGGTAATTGATGACAACACAACTAATGAGAGAGAAAGATTGATTTGAATATATTACTCATTGTGAAACGAGTATATATTCTTTTGATGACTTATCAACAAAATAATTCTTGCAATGAGCTTAAAAGAGTTTAGAGAATTATTTTCTTGCTAAATCCAATTTAAAGAAAGCTCCCCCTAAACATGTGCATATAAATGATAGAGAATCTTTGCAAGCATATGTAGAGATTTTTGAAAATTTTGGCGGAGTTTCTTTTGCATGTGGGAACTTGAGAAAATGCAACAATATATAATGATCATGATAAAGATTGCATTTCAAGAGAATAGCAAGAGCATAATATGTGGATATCATGGGGATATGATCATGATCTTAGGATGATGAAACAATTGGCAATGATGCTTTTGGTTTGAAGTTTCACACGTTTTCGGCACAATTTCTGAACTGTCAGGTCATTGGCGGTCAGACCGGCCATTTTGGCGGTCAGACCGGCCAAGCCTCGAGGGAATTTTGTTTAAGTTCCCTGGGGCGGTCAGACCGGCCAGAACGGCGGTCTGACCGATTTTGACTTGTCTTCGTCGCTTTGTTGGCGATGCGTGTTGGGTTAGCCTAAGGACATGGGTTTCAGTGCATATGTATTGCATGTTGCATGTTTTCACTAACGTGGGTCAAGTTGTGAAGAACTTGTTCCTGGATTCGATTTGCTTGTCTATTGGTGTGCAGGTTGCTTGGATGTCAACGACAGTCAACGGCGAGGAGGATCGGGACTAAGCTTGGAGAGCTGAGGTCTAGAACGATCAAGGATGCCCGGTGAGGTCAATGGACTCAAGCGTGGCGCAGAATGGACAAGGATGACCGAACGGGCAGTTCGGTGCGACTGGTTGATCAAGCGGTGCGGGGCTCGGTGCAAGTGCCATGGAGGTTACGGTGGGATCCGAACGGGAGAGACTTGCCGACACGATGAGAGCCGCTGGATCAACCTACATGTGGCGAAGCATGGATGTGTCTCGCGTAGTTCGGACTCGGTCTTCGGAAAAGTTCGAGAATGGGTATTTTGGTAATTTTACCAAATACCGCCTTGATGACCTAATGTCAAGAAGTGGATTAGGTCAAGAGAAGTGAAGACGATGCTTTAAAATGCATGCGTGAGTGACCCGTTTGTATTGGACCTTAATGGTAGCCCATTAGGGTTTGCCTTCTAGAAGCTCTAGGCCTCATATAAATAGGAGGGCTGCTGTGATTCAGCTACCAAGGACTTTATTTTTGTAAACCCTAGTTTAGTTTTAGGGTTTTAGAGAAAGAGGAGAGACTTAGGGCTCTAGGGAGATGTGTTGAGTTGTGTGCTCATGGATTGAGCTTTGTCCTCCTTGGATGGAGTGGCTGTAAACCCTCTCAACCTCAGATTGATCTATGGATGATTCCCAAATATGAGTCTCTTTTGTGTTCATGCTCTCTATTTATGATCTTTGGTCATTTCTTGATCCTTTGGTTTTTAGTTGGTTTCGTGCCCTCTTACTCCTTGCTGTGACATGTGGGAACATATCTAAGATCACCTAGATCATCAATCTCCCATGAGCAAGGTTTAGATCAGGTTTTTGTTTTTTGCCCGGTTTTGAACCTTCCTTCGGTAGAATTGAAAAAGGTCAAAACTTTGATGTGGATCTACTCAATCTCTACTTGGAATAGGTTCCTAATATCCTTAGGAAGGTGTGTTCCAAATTTGGTCAAGTTTGGCCATGTAGATCAAAAGTTAGACCGATTTTCGTTTTGGTTTTGGGTCATTCAGACTGCTTTCTAGTCGGGGCGGTCGATCGATCCTATAACGCCGGTCAAACCGCCCGTTGGTCTGACCGATTTTTGTCGGCAGTCTGACCGATTTCCAGAACAGGTTTTGGTCATTTTGATTCTTTGCTTCGAGGATTTTGGTTCGAGTTCAACACAAGTCTTCTGCTGTTGAACCTCATAGCTCTCATAGCTATTGGGGTGAATCTGGTATTGAATCTGAACGAGGTGAAAATTAGGCAAGCTCCTATTCACCCCCCCTCTAGTCGCCTTTCCGGTCCTACATAATATTATCAACAAGTTCAGCAAGATAACACTAAAATCATAACAAGTTTTTGAACCGATTACATGCACATAAGCACATAAGCATTCAACCAGGCTCACAAATGGTAAAAACATCAATAGTACTTAGAAATATCCAAGATAGTTAAACAGAGGTTCAATAAGCTTACATAGATAACCAAAAGAGAGAAAAAAAAGCTTATCCTCTAACCTATTACACACAAAAGTCCAACCAACATCCAACAACCATTAATAGTAGCGTAGTAGGATATAACTAATAGAGAATAGATATGACTTCTTCCCCTTTGGCATCAAGTACCAAAACTTACGAAGTAGGGGGAGGAGGTGCGTCAGCCGATGTGGAAGGAGCTGCAGGAGTAGAATCAACACGACGGCGCCGAGAATAAGTGACAGTCTACTCAATCGATGAGACGCGAGTGGTGATCTCAGCAATGTTGGTATAAATCTCCGATACCCAACCAGTCATCTGATCCAAGCGCTGAAGCACAACTGAGTTGGATTGTTCCACAGCTGCCTGGCGAGAGTCCAAAGACTGAGTGTCACGATCTAAGGCATCCATACGGTGATCCAAAACCTCTAAGCAACGATCCACTGCATCGAAGCAAGACACAATCGTGTTGATGCCAGTGTGCAGAACCTCCAACAAAAGAGGATCAAGGCCACCCTGCTGTTGAGGGGTGGGCTGAGGAGACACTGGAGCAGCAACAACGGGGTGAAGAGGCTTGTTCCTCATATCTCTCTGATGGTCACCTTCTGGCTTGTACTGCTTGTGAAGAAAAGGAGTGGCACCATTGAAGTCAGTTGTTCTGAAAATGAGCTGCATAATATAGGGCGCATAATACATCCGCTTGCCCAAATCACCTTGGCAGGATTTCATCTCAGTCAAGATAAGATGCATAATGTTGAACTTCTTTCCTTGCATCACATAATCGATGACATTCCATGCATGACCACGAATAGCGTCATTATTGCCACTCCTGGGCAAGATAGTGGCCTTGATGATCCTATTAATGACACTAGGAAGAGGTTTCAGACCTGCAACCTTGCTAGTGACAAACCCAACATGAGTAGGATCATAAAACTGGGACTGCTCTGGAGTCTGAAGGGCTGGCTCGAGATGAAGCTTGACATATTCTCATGCTGGCATATTTAGAGCCTCCTCAAAATGACGCTTGGTGGCCATGTAGCGCATCGAGCCTGTCATCCAAGTCACAGTGGCCAAATTTGACGGAATATAAACTGTAGCATAAAACTGACGGATGACTTCCTTATTGAAGTTGCACTTGATGCTAACAATGCCATCCAATCCAACATTTCAAAACGAGAGTAAAGACCTTCATACGAAGTTTGCTGGTTGAGATAGGTCCAATTGATGTATTTCTGAATGGCAAACTGCTTATGGACAATCACATAATTGTAAGCATCCTCTTGAAATAGAGTGTGAAACTGCTCATCGATGGCTGTCCGTGGTTTCTCATACTGATTCTATTGTTGTAACCTCATGAAGTCGTCATTTTTGATGGAGCGAAGGTCGACACGAGGTTCAGGTGGGAACGACTATCCAGCATCATTCGCTTCGTAATCGTCATCCATGTGGTCACTGGCACTGGGCATAGAGGATAAAGACGGCGAAGACTCTGCTTCATCACTATCGGAGTGCTCAACAGGAGGACGATGAGAGGCCCTCCGGGGAGGACGAGACGAAGATGCCCCGGGATCGCCGACGGTCTTGATCCTTGCCATGGGAACAAGACAAACAAGAAGTGAGATGGATTGAATTGAGAATCAAAACAAGGATTTTCTAGCAGGGCCGGTCAGACCGCAACTAACTGGCCGGTCAGGCAAGGCCGCAGCAAGCGCGGACTGACCACGAGTAGTACGCCGGTCAGGCCGGGCCTGGCAGAAAACCCTAGACTTTGGCATTCAATCGGAATCTACACAATGAAGGAGCAAAGGCCGACAATCAAACGAGTAATATGACAATGTGGGCATACACAAGGAAGATTATCGACCTAGGGACAGATCTAGAGGAGAATCATGAAAGATTGAGCAATTAAGTTAAAAAGGCAAGAAAAAGAAAAAACCTTGCGGTGGCGATGGGAAGGAAGAGGACCGGCGGTGAGGAGGACCGGCAGCGAGTGAGAGGAACAACCGACGGCGGAGAGTCGATCCTTGCACACAGGAGCGACGAGGAGTGCGGGAGAGGAAGAAGGAACCGACGGGAGATGGAGTGGAGAAAAAGAGGAACTGTCGGGTGGTTGAGGGAGTAAAGAGGGGAAGCCGATGCAGAGTTAAAAGGGCATTAACTGCTAGGTGCGGTCAGACCGCAGATGAAAGACCGATCAGACCGGGAATAGTCTGACGGGTTGACCGGCATGGTACCGGCGAGTTGACCGCGATTGGAGATTCTTGAGAATTTTAGCAGATAATTTGTGTTGTCCTTGCTCCATAGAGTTAGCACACAACATAAAAACCATCTTGGAGTAATTTCAACGAGATTAGATCAACAAACAAGTTTTGAACATAGGTTTTTAGGAAAATAGAGAAAATTTTGAAGTAAACGATTTTGAACGAATCAAATGAAGCAAACATCGAAAATTGTTACTTGTGAAGAGATGTATGAGTATGACATACTATTTTGAGACAATATATGAGAGGAAACATTGTCTAAATAGCAATACTCATTTTATGCTAGAATTTGAGACTTGTTAACTTTTCGGGTTTTGGGCTATTTTTGAGCGAGATTCAAACACAAATATCTTTGATTTTGTTGAGATTTTGAAAAACTTATGAATACGAAAAAAGGTCATGAATAACCATCTTTAGGTTTTTCCTTTTGGGGGCAATATCAAATTCCTTTTGAAATAGAAGATGGACAAAATTTTGATTTTGGTCAAAAACAAGATTCTTGGAGATCGAGTTTGGACCAAAATTGACTTTTTCCTTAAAAATAGATAATTTGAGAAACTTTTTAACCAAAAACCCTTAAAATACACAAGAGAATAGGTGTAGCTAGTTTTTCAAGAGATTTGATTGATAAAACCCAAAACTTGACTTTTTGACCTAAAGGATTGGTGTTTGAAAACACATTCTAGCAAGTTTGTTGATATGTGCACAATTAGAGATGTGGTATATATAGATTGTATAACACTCCCCCTAAATGTGTTTCCCATCTTAGTTCTTGAATCAAGAAGAACATGAGAGAAAGCAAATTCAAATAAGATTTCAAAGCAATGTAATCAAATGACATTAGAAAGATTTATGACATTTAATTCATTCCTCAATTTGCAAAAACGACCTTCATCTAATGGTTTGGTGAAAATATCCGCTAATTGGTCTTCGGTCCGCATGTGGCTAATTTCAATATCTCCCTTGCTCACATGATCTCTCAAGAAATGGTGGCGAATATCTATATGCTTGGTTCTTGAGTGTTGGACAGGATTATTGGCTATTTTCACCGTACTATCATTATCACACAAAAAAGGCATTTTATCAAATTTAATCCCATAATCCATCAAGGTTTGCCTCATCCATAGCAATTGGGCACAACAACTCGGCTTCTACAGTGGATAAAGCTATGGAATTTTGTTTCTTGGATGACCATGATACTAAGGATCTTCCTAAGAGTTGACAACTACCCGATGTGTTTTTTCTATCCACTTTGCAACCCGCATAATCGGAATCGGAATATCCAATTAAGTCAAATTTAGCACCTTTGGGGAACCATAGGTCAATGCTAGAGGAATGCTTTAAATATCTAAGAATTCTTTTAACGGGCATAAGATGACATTCTTTTGGAGAAGCTTGAAAATGAGTACACATACAAACACTAAACATGATATCGGGCCTAGATGCGGTAAGATAAAGCAAGCTACCAATCATGGATCTATAAAGCTTTAAATCTATAGGTTTACCTCCCTCATTTAGATCAAGATGACCATTTGTAGCCATGGGAGTCTTGATAGGCTTAGCATCTTCCATGCCAAATCTTTTAAGTAAATCCTTCACGTACTTGGATTGACTTATAAAAGTCCTATATTTGAGTTGCTTGATTTGAAGTCCAAGGAAATAGTTTAATTCTCCAATCATGGACATTTCAAATTCCCTAGACATTATATCACCAAATTCTTCGCAAAAATCTTGATTAGTAGACCCAAAATAATATCATCAACATAAATTTGACAAACAAAGAAATCATCATTTAAGACTTTAGTAAATAAAGTTGAATCAATTTTTTCGATTTTGAATCCTTTTGAGACTAGAAAATCTCTAAGACGCTCATACCATGATCTAGGAGCTTGTTTAAGATCATAGAGCGCCTTGGAGAGTTTATAGACATGATTTGGATTTTTAGGATCCTCAAAACTGGGAGGTTGTTCAACAAAGACAAGTTTGAATATTTAACTATTTAGAAAAGCACTTTTAACATCCATTTGAAATAATTTAATATCAAAGCATGATGCAAAAGCAAGTAATATCCGAATTGACTCAAGTCTAGCTACGGGAGCAAAGGTTTCACCAAAATCCAAACCTTCGACTTGTGAATAACCTTGAGCAACCAATCTTGCTTTGTTTCTTACAACCATACCATTCTCATCATTTGTGGCATTTGTGGCATCATTCACTTTCAAGGTACTAGATTCTTGAATCCTCTTCATAGTACGGCTATCTAACCTATAACTCGGTCTTCCAACCAATTCACCTAAGACCAGTAAAATAAAAGGATCCTAGACTATTTGTACCTTGTCTTTGAGCCAAAAGATCTTCATGTAATCCTTTTGCGTGCAACTCCAGGTCATCAAAACCACCAATGGGACTTAATCTTGTAAATACTCAATAAACACGTTAATCCCATATTCATATATTATCATTAATTATCAAAACCATTTTTAGGGGCCTAGATGCTTTCAACTACACTAGCACCAAATCACAAGGATCTTACACCAATTCGGATCAAACAACCCATAATTGGGGACAAATGGGGCACCTTCTTTGCCTTGCCCTACTCGATGACGAACTTGTCAAGCCTCCTCCCCTAGGCTCGGCCCTCCCCACCACTCCCGTAGCGTCGGCAGCTCCTACCCCAAGCTCGCCCCTCCCCACCACTCCATCTTCGGCGCAGCGCGCGTACCCTCCCCTCCCGAAGAGTCACCGTCATTACCTCCACTGCCGCCTCCTCCTTCCTCCCTCCCTCTCCTCCTCCCCAATTTCCATCGTGGCGAAGGCGGTGGCATCGGCATCGGAGGCCAATCCTCAGGAGGGCGCTCCGATATTATCCTCCTTACCCGATCGGCAAACCCCTCCCTCAGCGTCCTCATCCTCTCCTCTGACGTAATAGTAAAATCATGTACAGTATCATACCTTGATTTACTGTCAGGTGAAATAAAACTTGAAGACAGTGAAAAATCTGAGGAACTGTGACAATGGACATCTATGCCATGAGCATCTGCGACAGAAAGAAATGATCATGATAAGCACATGGCAAAAAATTTAGTACCACAGTGAATCATTTTTTTACAAGAACCGCAGTAAATCATACAAAACAAAAATGCAAAATTAGGAAGTAGCTTTAAAAGTGATCTAGTTTCGTCATGAGCACAGATCCATATAAATGTGACTATCTATATTCAAATCCCACGCAACATAATGTTCTTGATTTTTACAGAATATGCCTAGACACAAGTGCAAAACATGCTATCATGGCACAAGTACAAAATTGTTTCTAACTTTCCATATTCCTAGTTAGACACAAGTACAAAACATGTTATCATGGCAATGCCATTTCTATTAACACTAGAATAATTTGCATGACAGTAAAGTGATAAATATTGATTTTGAGTTTCGACAACGGTATGATGGAAAACAATAGAATTAGACATTGAGACCTTCATGAGAGAAGCCATCACTTCTGCCAGCAAATGTGCAGGGTTAGTTTGAGTGATAATATGAAGCCATCACTTCCACAAAATATATTTTTATTCTACAATCCGTAGTTTTTTTGGCACTTACATGTCGATGCAAATATGGAATATATATTCATTGCTATGCCTAGGATCTAGGTATTGCAATCATAGATACATCTTGTCTACTTGAGAAAGGAATAAAAAAGGCAACTACCATTGGGCTACTTACACACTTGACAAAAGAATTCTGCAGGTAAGGAAGCTTGACATATTTATCAATGAACGTTTCTCCATTTCATGCATTTCTCTATAAATCTCTAAATAGTCATATCAAACATTGTAGTCATAACTCAGAAGACACAAAAATTCTAAACATTGTAGGGAGGAAAAGTTGGTACATAATTTATGGTTGTAGGGTCTTAAATGCATTATTTCCTTAAAGGCATTTCAGAAACTTGTTTTCTGCAATGGCAATGTATACACCAAGATTAATTCAATCAATGCTAATTAACAGGACATCGTTAGGACTTAAGATGTAATGCAACGTGTGCACCAAGATCACGATCTTTCACAAATTTTGACAAATAATGTACCTGCAAAATCAAAAGCAGCTAACATGCTGAACAGACGAAAGGTAAAAAAAGAGGCAGAATATTCCATGTTGTATCCAAAATGTCATAGCTTTGAATTAGAATAACTTATGTATCCAATAATATATTTCCTAACATAATTAAGTAAAATAGGGAAAAGGGGAAATGGTATCACAACTAGAAACACTAATTCTAAATGACTCGCCATCAGAGGAGCTAAACGAATAATAAGGAAATCAATGTAAAAGGTTATAATGAAATAAACCTTTGTCTCAATAGAATATATCAAACTCTTTATAACGTGCATAAACAATGGTCCTCAACAATGAAATCTGAAATCTAAGCAACATGTTCTCTTAAACTAAAATAGATTTGCCAAAATAAGAGCATCAATGATACGGATCAACTAGTAAACTAGCTGATGCGTAGATGTTGCCCGATCTTTTTGCGGTACAAACAGCAGAGGTAGTCCTTCTTGCGGCTGGGGTTCAACTCTCCTTGAACCTTGTGGTGATAAAGGCAACAGCAGCTCCTTCGATGACGTCGCCGTGTAGATAGATATCCAAAGGTTCACGCACTAATCAATCACAAGAACGATTAGAAGCATGCACTCAAATCCTGTAACACCCAGTGTCATTACCCTAAGGGTAATCACACTTAGGCATACGGATTACTATTCATTTGCTCAATAGAACAATGCTCCAACGAATAGTAAGCCTTTACCAGAGTTATGCGGCAAAACAATAAGATAGATATTGTACCTCTTTATTTCGATAATAGCCACGCAAGGCTATGGTTCTTACTACAAGTATTATACAGCTACAAAAGAGAGCTTCTCTGCTTCTCTCGCCTGCCCAGAAGTACCAGTCGCCTATTCGTCCCACATGTCAAACATGGTGTCCATCTCGCCTTGGTCCTCGTAGTCGATTCCTTCTCCTCTTGTGGTTACATCGGTACCTGCATATCTGTCGTCCCACTCGGGATAGTTCCCGGCCGGACTAGGATCTACAAAGGAGAATACTAACAAGGTTGAGTACACGAGTGTACTCAGCAAGCATTAATAGAAAAGAATGCACTAGATGACTATCTCTATTTGATTATCACATTTTCTATGTCATCTCTTTTCTAAAAGTAATTTATTAAAATATTAGGTGGCAAATTTTAATACTAGAAACACTACTTGTCACTCGGAGAGAAGAAAGACCCCTGGCGGTTTCCGTAGACTCTAATTCAGGAGATTGGCATGAATTCATGATTTGATATAGCACTGCGCAGGCTTGTACCACTTTACCCACAGTTATTCTGAGCTCTAAATGAGCCAGGTCCCCAGTATTTCCTTAGATGCGGGTTCAAGTTTAGAATACAGAATATTTTCTAGGTTACGTGATCAAGTCTCCACCCATTACTTTCTTCGGTGCTGACTTAATCACACTGTTGACCTCATCATACACCGAGTTCCAGTAATGTTGGTTGGTGCGACTCTTGCCCCAGCACCCAACCCTCCACCTTGGTGCGGCTCACTTCCTGCTCCCAGCACTCCAACGTGACTCATTGTGGAGAACTTAACTACGTAACAAAGTAGCATTTTCTGCCCGTCGAAACAGGAAAATGATTGGTATTGAATTTACGGCCTCAGACCGAGTAAGAGTTTTGTTTGTCCTTATATTATAACCATATGTAAAAAGGGCCCACCTCTTACCTCATCTTCATCGTCGTCGTGGCGTTCCCCTGCCCGGGCCCCCTTTTACCCACCTATTAATTCTCATTTCTTTATTTCTTCCTCATTCTCATTTCTTTCATATTCATCTTAATCATTTTCATCTCAATCATTGATTTAAGTTTTGAGAAAACAATTTTGATGCAATAAACATATAATACAGCAAAATATGATTTACATTTAAGATAACTATGTTTATGTCCAAGAGAATCGCTTGCCTTCGTAAAAGTAGGAGAGGTCGGTGCCGACGAAACTCTGGTCAGCTGCTCCCGTCGGTGCTGGTTCGTCCTTTGTGGAAATACGGTAGCACAAATGTTAATATAAGTAAATACATAGTTGATTTTAAGTGATATTATGGATACCTAAGTTAGTGACTTCTAACTGTTAGTACAATTTAATTTAAATAAAACTTTTCGAGTCCCCTGCTAAGTTAGCACTCTCCAATAAGGCCGTTCTACTACCTATTCGCGCTACGGTCGAGAAACCCAAGTTTCACGTTTAAATAAACAAAACTAAAACCGTCCAATAAGCCCGACTAAAATGCCAGCGATGCACATGTTGTTAATAATGAAACTAACTTGCTATCAACCGAAATAACGGAAACTCAATTTAAAACAACAGATTGATTTTAAGTTGGTTAATATGAAAAGACCCAAGTTAAAGCATTTATTAGCAAAACTCTGCAGTTAAAACTTAATTCATTTGATGCTAAATGCTAAAGCTACAAACCTCAGTAAAACAGATCATTAGCCACACAACTTCCTAAAATTTTTCCTAAGTTCGAATGCCTAAACTAAAGATCCATATACTCGTTACTCCCTAACCCTTCTCTCTCTCTCTCTCTCTCTCTCTCTCTCTCTCTCTCTCTCCCTCCCCAACCGGCCACACACAAAAAGAAAGGAAAAACCTACTCACGCATAGCCTCCCCCAACTCTACACCCTTCTTCCCCAACTCTCCCTTCTCTCCAAAATCCTCTCTTTCTCCCCCAAGATCTGACGCCCTCTGCCTCTCCAGTCTCTTGCCGCCATGGCCGCCGCCTCTCGTCTCCCTACGCGACCGCCCGATCCGGTCCAGTCAGTGGTGCTTCCCTTTCTCCTACCTCTTCGCTGGCCGCCAAGGCCAGCTCCACTCGCTCCACGCCACGCCGCCGCCGCCATCGACGGCCGCTCCTCTACGCCCTCGGTCCCCCTCTGCCTCAAGCCCCGCCGGGTCCAACGTCGCTCCCGACGCCGCTTCCTCCGGCTTTCTCCTCCTGCCGCCTCCTCCTCCGGGCCGGATGGCCAACGCCGTTGCTCGGGTCGGCTCGGTGTCCATGGCGCCGCTGCTACACCACCACCCGGCTCCTACCCTCGGCGCGGCCGGAAGGCCAACGCCGTCGCCAACCAGGTCGGCTCGGCCTCCACAGGCTCCTCGGCAACCTCGGCCCAGTGGGCTTTGACCTGGCCGACTCGGCCTCCCAGCCACCGGTGCCATGGCCAGAAGCCCTCCCCCTTCCTCAAACCTCTAGGCTATGCTCAGCTGCTCAACTCACAAATGCACAGGAGATTAAAGATGATGCTTGTTATGATGAATGCATGCAGGGCTTGATGGCTACCTAGGAATGGACTTGGATACTGGAGGAGGCTATTGCTAAGGTATGAACTCACCCACAGTTCAATCATGCAACTACACACTACCTGATGTTTGGGGGTTAATCGGGTTTGTGTTTGATGGGTGGTGATGGCGATTGGCGATGCTCAGGTTGATGATGCCGGTGATGCGGGTGGTGTGGTCGCCTTCCTGCCGACCTTGGTCAGGCCTTTGCTCCGGGTCTCCCTCCTGCTTGCTTCTTCCTCTGCTTCGGTTGGGAGGTGGCTGGTCTGATGAGGATGTAAGGCATGGGGGTGGTCTGTGAATGAAGTGAATGTGCATGGGGGGAATGTATGTGAATGGGGGATGAACTTGGGTCTCATTGAATGGAAGGGGGATGAATGGGAAGTGAATGAGAATGGGGGGAGGAATGGAGAGGGAGGGTCTATGGGTGGCTTAAGAAGGCTCGTGGGGATGAATGTGGGCCGAGGAGAAGTTTGGAAGTCAGGTTGCAATCAAGAGGAGGGCAAAAGGAGAATGCATGGATGAAATGGTGCTGCCTACTAGAATGATGCAAATCTTAGAGCTTAATTTGTTGTAAAGCACTCTTATAAACAATTTAATTATTGATCTATTTACCTAATGGGAATGGAAAATACAATTTAATTATGACCTTGATTCTACTGTTTTACTGGTGAATGCATAGGAACCTTGTACTGAATGTTGAGATGGAAATGAATGATGGAATGATGGTTCTACTGACTATGAATGCAATGCTCGCGAAACGAAACCCAAATAAACCAACGAGCTGACAACAAATTAGTTGCTTAATAACGATCTTAACACTATCGTTAGCTTACTGCTAAGATGAGATTAATTACCGATTTACTGCTACTCGATTAGGTCTAAAAACTCGGGTTCTTACATCCTACCCCCCTTGGAAAAATTTCGTCCCCGAAATTGAAATCTCGGGGGGGGGGCGTTGTTGGGGCTGACTTCGCGTAGCTCTTCTTTGTTCTTCAATGTGGCTTCACTGATGAAGTGACTCCTTCCTTGTGCTCCGCACGAATGTGTAGTCCTGCTCCTTTTCTTCCGGTCTTCTTGTCGGATCTGATTCCGAGGTTTTGCAGTTGTGTCCTGTCGGGCTTTCCAACATGTATTGCGATACTGATACAGTGGCGAATTGATGTGTAGTGGTATAAGGGTGACTTGAAGGTAAGTTACTAACTTACTAGGAGGCCATCTGCAAATTGGGGGTGTTGCTTAGTGACAGGCGATGGCATGGCTGTGCCACCTTGGGTGGTTTGCGATTGCTAAAAGCAAAATGCAGCTTGAAGCCCGATTCCTAATTGACTTGGGCTGTTTCCAATAAGACCCGATCTCAATTATAGCAACGAATTGATCGTGCGCATCAACTTGCATCATTCACATATTCATTTAGCCCAAGTCTAAACCAACTTTTATTTGTCTTCCAAATTAAACCACTTGCTAAAATTTCTATGGTCAAAACAATACCACAGCCTCATTTTAAACCATAAATGAATATTTGGTTAAGCTTTCCAACTTTCAATCCTGCTTTCATTTCTAGGATCAATTTAGTCAAAGCATCCGTATTAGAATCATACCTTCCAAATCATTCTATTACGCCCATTACTCTACCACATCATTGTTGATATTAATCTACCAACAACTATAAATCATCCACACACTATTATTTTATTAACTCCACCAATTTCATTAATTTGTTATAATTTGACTAGTGCACCTGAATTCCATTCATAACTTACTATACTGATCCAACCTCATTCTTTATTTATTATCTAAGCCCGATCAGATTATCAATACTAGATTTCCCACAATCACTAACAATACATCTAAACCCCATTTCATTATCTAATTATATCCAATAAATCCAACGTAATCAATTTATTCAACTAATTCCACAAAGTTTACTCATATATCATGATTCAACTGATTCACCAAAATTTAGCATCAAGTATTGCTACAAAAATTCAACTATTGTGCATTTCAACCACTGCCCTGACTGGATCAATTTCTTAATACTAACTATCTCCTATGATTACTAAAATCCATTTAAATATGCCAAGATGTGTTTCTATAATCCAACCAAGATTTATTCATATACTCCAACAAAGATATACTTCTATGATCCAATATTAACATATTCTAGTATCCAACAAGGGTATTTCTATAATCCAATGATAATATATTTCTAATAATCCAACCATGATATAATCCTATGATCCAAAAATGATAAAATCCAATCATTCAACTCCAACAATTATGTAATTCCATAATCCAATCTTCAACAATAATGTACCCCATAATCCAATATCCCTAACTCCAATAATTCAACAAATACATTCCTATGATCCAATAGCCAGCGTTTATTTCTATTTTTAACTACTATAATTTTGAGTTTACTCCCATCGTTTCCCTCCCGAAATCGTCCCACCGATCAACTAATCATCCCGCCCCACGTTCCCACCCCACGTACGATTAAAACTGCCTCCTGGTCTATCCCTCATCGCGTTCTTCAATCCGCGCACGGCGAAGACCAGGTCAAACCACCACATCGCTCTCTCTTTCTCTCTCTCATATGTATGGCCGTTCATGTTGAGTCATTGTCGCGGCTATGCGCTGGCGGCGGGAAGCGACCATCGCCGGATCTCGGCGGCGCTGATCATGTTGGGGCAACTCCGGCAGTGTGGAGCTCCACAACACGCTTGTCCGGGCGCGCGATCCGCGAGTCCGTAGCTCGCGCTCCCGCTCTACGCACACCTCCTCCACGCAGCTCCTCCCCACCCCGCATACCCTCCCTCCTCCTCAAGTCGCCGCCCTCCCGCCGTCGCGCCAGCGTATCGCTTTTTGCCGTGCACGCCCACTCCGCCAAGCTCGGCCTCGCGGGTTCCTCCTCGTGAACAACGCGCCATCCGCCCACGCTGGTCTCGCCGGCCGCCTCTCGCTGCGCGCTCGCTATCATAGCACCGCGCTTCCGTGGACGCCTCCATGTTCAACATGCTCATCAATTTTTGTAAAGAGCATGGAATTATTCATCATTATACCATGCCTTACACTCCACAAAAAATGGTGTGGTGGCGCAGAATAGAACACTTATGGATATGGTTAGATCTATGATGGCTTATTCAGATCTTCCTTTATCTTTTGGGGTGAAGCTTTGCATACTTTGTTTATTTATTAAATCATTCGCCATCTAAAGTCAGAATGATTACTCCTTATGAGTTGTGGATCGAAGAAAACCTCGCCTTGCCACTTAGCCGTTTGGGGTTGTAATGCACAAATTAGAGTGCCAAATCAAAACTGCACAAAATTGCAACCTAAAAGCATGCTAGGAATTTTTATTGGTTATTCTTTGGAATCAAAAGGGTATAGGTTTTATGACCAAGAAAAGGATAAACTGGTGGAAAGTAGGGATGCAATTTTTTTAGATCAAAACACACCTCGCCGTGCTAAGCGGGCGAGGGTGGAATTATTGGCAACTCCACCTGAAACACAGATGGATACATTTGGAATTGATTCTCACACTGAAGGAGGTTCAGCTCCTGAAGAAAATACAAACCAAACTCCCAATACTAACATGCTTAGGAGAAGTGGGAGGAATTTTAGTACACCCCAGTATCTCAATGATTATTATTTATTCTTGGGGGAAGTTCACTCTAAAATTTCAGATTTAGAGGAAGAACCAAAGACTTATAAAGAAGCAATAAGCTGCTCTCAATCAAAACTATGGGTGGAAGCAATGCGGGAAGAATTAAACTCGATGAAAAGGAATAAAGTTTGGGAACTTATTGATCTACCAAACAACCGTAAACCCATAGGTTGTAAATGGATTTTTAAAAGGAAATTGAATGCAGCAGGTTTAGTGGAAAAATATAAGGCTAGACTTGTTGCTAAAGGCTTTACACAAAGGAAAGGTATTGACTTTGTGAAAACTTTTTCTCCTGTTGCAAAGTTTACTTCAATTCGTATTATTAGTGCTTTGATGGCTTATTATGATCTTGAACTCCACCAAATGGATGTTAAAACTGCTTTTCTTAATGGTCTTTTGGAGGAGGAAATATATATGATACAGCCGGAAGGTTTTGAAGAAAAAGGAAATGAAAATAAGGTTTGCAAGTTGAATAGATCAATTTATGGTCTTAAACAAGCTTCACGTCAATGGTATATTCTTTTTGATAATGCTATCACGTCATATGGTTTTTCAATGACGGAAGGTGATCATTGCATATATACAAAAGTTATAGATAATTGTTTTGTCTTACTGTCTTTATATGTTGATAATATTCTCATTGCTTCTAATGATAGAGATACATTGATGGAAGTGAAAGCTTAGTTGTCTTCTAAATTTGATATGAAAGATATGGGAGAAGCTTCCTATGTGTTAGGAGTTGAAATACATAGAGATCGGAATAAAAGGATTCTTGGGTTGTCCCAAAAG
The DNA here is from genome assembly GCA_036346405.1 of Phyllostachys edulis. Taxonomy (NCBI): domain Eukaryota; kingdom Viridiplantae; phylum Streptophyta; class Magnoliopsida; order Poales; family Poaceae; genus Phyllostachys; species Phyllostachys edulis. The sequence continues at coordinate 68,490,583 of CM070558.1, read as the reverse complement.
GCATACCTTCGAAGTGTTTTAAAACGATTTTCTATGGAAAATAACAAACCTGTTAATGTACCTATTGTAAAGGGAACTAAACTCAGTGAGGAATTATGTCCAAAAACTCCTGAGGAAAAAGGTAGAATGAATGGTATTCCTTATTCTTCAGCTTTGGGATGTCTTATGTATGCTATGTTATTTACACGACCTGACCTTAGCCATGCCATTGGAATTCTTAGTAGATATCAAAAGAATCCTGGGGAAGAGCACTGGAAACAAATCAAATATGTACTGGGTTATATCAAAGGAACTATGGATTATTCATTATGTTTTAATGGTCATAATCTTCATTTGCGAGGTTATATTGATGCCGATTGGCAAGGATCCGGATGACCGAAAATCAACTTCGGCTATCTATTTACCTTGGCGGTGGTGCTACCTCTTGGTGTAGCAGAAATGTAATTCAGATTGCTCTTTCTTCTATGGAAGTGAATACATTCTTTGTCTGAGCGAAAGAAGGAAGGTGTATGGTGAGGAATTTCTTGCATCACTTAAGGTCGTGAAAGCGATCACAACTTTGTCACTATTTTCTGTGATAATCAGGGCGGCGATCAAGGTCTCAAAGGATCCTAAATTTCATAGTAAAAGTAAACACATTGAAGGAAGGTATCACTATATTCGTGATGTAATAAATAGACTCAAGTCTATTCGTTTGGTTTATTTGCCTAGCATTGATATGGTTGCAGATCCACTGACTAAGCCAGTTAATCAGGAATTATTTTCTAAGCATGTTAAAGACATGGGACTTGATTTATTGATTGAAATGTTTTCACCAAGTGGGAGATGTTGATTTTTATGTGGCTTTCAACATTTATTTTAGTTGTTATCTATTTTAACTCAATGTGGAATATTGATATATGTGATAGGGAATTATTTGATGCAGAATCTAACTCGAGGATTTTAATACTCGAGGTGCTGAGGACGGTTGTGCTGGAATAGGTAGACATATTTTATTTTGAGATCGAGTCTACTGGAATTTAATATGCATGCGTATGATAAATCCGAATACAGCACAGGGTGGAATAGTTGGGTTTGTTTTGCGTGATCACCTGCTGAAGTCGTTGACCCACATGATCGATTGGAATTGATCTCGTAAACAATCTGATCATGGCACATGACTCACACATGTGTGCTAGGGACTAATATATTTTAGACTCATTAAACTGGCATGTTTGACCGTGGTTGGTGACATGGTTCAGGAGTCTCACGGTGTACCAAAAATAGGTGGGTCAATTATAACACCTGGAAGTGGAGTTTATAAATAGGTCCCTACCCTCTAGCCTCATTATGCAATTGTGAGCGGCACCACGGAAAAAACAGAGGAATAGAGGGTAGACCGAAATAGACACCACAAAACTAATCTAGGGTTTGCTCCAAACCCAACAGCCTCCACGTTCAACATGCTCATCACGGCACACGCAAGGGCCAGGCGACGAAATGCCTACGAGGAATGTTGTGTTGTGGAGCGCATTGGTGAACGGGTATGTTGTAAAGCATTGGATTGAATTGGAGCCCGACAAAGTGGTGCTTATGTACTTCTAGCTAACATGGTCTCCGGTAGGCATGCCTCTGCGAGGGAAATTAGGCACCTAATGCGTGAGAAGGGAGTTGACAAAACGCCTGGATGCAGGACTCTAGAGATTAAGGAGTTATCCACCAATTAATTGTTGGAGATCTGTCTCATCCTTGCATAAAAGATATTTTGACAAGATGGGATGAGATTGATAGTAAGATAAGGTTGGATGAGGGTTACATCCCTGTTAAGAAGGAAGTTTTGCTTGACATTGAAGAAGAAGAAAAGGAAGGTGCACTCAGTCGCCATAGTGAGAAGCTAGCAATTGCATTTGCTTTGATTAATACAGGTGACAACATGCCCATTCGTATTGTCAAGAACCTCAGAGTTTGCCATGATTGCCATCATGTCACCAAACATATATCCAAAGTGTATGGGAGAGATACATCAGGGATGCATAAGTGGAGGGGATCAAGTTGGTTAAAGGACAAATTCCTTGCTAAGACTAATCTACGTCTGTAGTCATGCTATCACTAAGCTAACATCCATGTATACCGGTGTTCATCTTTGAACAAAAGTAATGTAGTGATATTTGAACCATCTAGATAAGATAATATTAATCTGCATTTGAAGTCATGCTATATTCAGTTGTGAATGAAGGATATCGCTTTTCATCAGGGTAAACATCTACAATATGTTATACATGATATTGTGGTGAAAAATGCTAGATGCTTTTGATATGCACTCCAATTTTGCTGATGAAAGAGCCATTCTTCAAAAGTTTGTAGTATCAATCTGTATTTTATAGTGGACACATCTGCCTTCTGCATTTGCTTTTGAACAAGGAAATAATATACCATATTCCTTCTTTGGTTTTGCAGATCAAGTGGTGGATGCAAGCAATAAACTCCACATAAGTTGTTTACCCCTAATTGAACTATAAGGTGATCAACTGATCATTGAGGGATGTTGTAGGATAGTTTGTTGAATATCTTTTTCTATTCTCCCTCTCTTTCTTATCCACTAAGGCTTACACTGGGGGATCATATGATTTTGAACCTCAATATCCATGCTACTTTATGAAAAACATGGATTGCAGACATATGTTCTGCCTAAATCCTGTAACATACAATTCAATTTCCTTACATTTTTTGTAGTATACCTTTTCTTGGGAGCAATAAAATTCAAGTACACGTGCAATCATCTGCTTTACATAATGGCATTGAGTTCTTCATTTGTAATGTTGTTTTCTCGTAATGTTCTTCAGGATAACTTTGCTTGATGGCGCAGTCAAGGAAAGCAAGAAGTGGATATCAACCCCTATGGACATTGCTAAGGATATATCAACTGGGTTTGTAGCTAGCTATTTGATAGCTCAAGCGAACGGAACACTGTTGGGCGAGGCCATTGGAAGTTGATTGTGAATTGAAGTTGCTGAAGTTTGATAGCAATGAAGGGCGTGACACCCTCTGGCACTTGAGTGCTCATATTCTTGGGGAAGTGAGTTAAAGCTTCATAAGTTATCTTTGAGCATGATTTTTGTTTATGAGAAAATTATGTGTTAGTTATGTAGTTAGCATCTAATAATTTTGTCAGCATTATCTGATAATTCATTTTCAATTCAAGTTTTTTAACTGAGTAATACATTTGTAGTCTCTTGAGAGGGCATATGGCTGCAAGCTATGTATTGGGCCTTGTACTACAAGGGGGGAGGTATGTAATTAGTCTAACTTGGGGTTAGTGCAAGAAAATAGATTAGCCCTCTTTTCAGTGACTATACTCATTTTTCTAATGTTTCCACTTTACCTGTTAAGGGTTTCTACTATGATGCCTACTACAATGATGTGACATTGAATGAGGCATATTTTGGTCTCATTCAAACCCAAGCTCAAAAAGCTGTTGCGGTATGCTATCATGTTTAACTCAATTTATTCAAGTTTATGTTTACCTTTATTTTGTGGACACTATCTACCAATATAGCGTATTTTAATGCACCTTTATGTGGTGATTGGAATCCTAATGGTGTCTTATGTTATCTCTGACATAACTTAACTGCTCTAGCAACTTACTAGCATGTGACTTCAATATAACGTGATGCAGGAAAAGCAACCATTTGAACGCATTGAAGTATCCAGGGCAGAAGCTCTTGAAATGTTTGCTGAAAATAAATTCAAGGCAACCTTCCTCATTCATATCTTGTTTCTTTTGATCTTTTATACCATATAAATATCTAATTGCTACTTATATCACATGTGAGAACTTTTACTCATTTTTAAATATTTCTAAACTATATGTTCAGGTTGAAATCATTAATGAATTACCTAAGGACAAGACCATCACAGTATACATGTGTGGTCCTTTAGTTGACCTTTGTTGTGGGCCGCACATCCCGAATACCTCCTTTGTTAAAGCTTTTGCTTGCCTCAAGGTAATTCTTCTTTTGTTATGCATTAATCTCTAGGTTCTCTTCTCTTCTTGATGGAACGAGTAATTGATTTGAATTTACATGTAAATATTCAGCTTCATCATCATATTGAGAGGAAAAGGCATCGTGAAAGCCTCGCAGAGAGTATATGGAATTTCTTTCCCTGATTCTAAACTTCTCAAGGTATGATACATAATTTCTGCTATCATCAATGATATGGAGTCTTTTATTGGCCAGTTCAAAGTTCAGACAAATTTCGTGGATTCAAAGATTGTTAGATCAATACAGAGTGTTGTTCTTCTGAATTTTAATTTTAACTATACATTCCCAAAATATTTGCTTATCTTTTCATTTTATTAATGATCTATTATGTTTTTCTTACATGTTTATTGCTTGATAATCTGCAGGACTATTAGAGGAGGCTAAGAAGCGTGATCATAGGTTATTAGGGCAGTCCCAGGAACTCTTCTTTTTCCATCAACTTAGGTACCGTAGCGTTCCTACTTGATTTCATCTTTTTTTCATCTCTTAATTTGTAGATCTTCCATTACTGGTCTGCTGCTAGATCTTTTATTCACTTTATTCCAACTATGCAGCCCTGGAAACTACTTCTTCCTTCCAAATGGTGCTATAATATATAACAAGTTGATGGATTTTTTTGCGTCAACAATATAGAGAGAGGCTACCAAGAGGTCAGTGTTAATTTATTATATAACAATTAGCTTATGAGATCATGTGCACCTCTGTGCATTTCCATTGTTTTTGTTCCTTATGCGTGTTTTTTAGGTTTTGAGCCCAAATATTTACAATATGCAACTTTGGAAAACCTCTGGACATGCTGCAAACTACAAGGAGAACATGTTTGTTTTTAAGGTAAGCACATCCGCAGATGCTACAGCAGAGCCATAAGTTTGACAAGATTTGTTTCACATGTTAAAGGTTATATCATTGGCGAGTTATGACCCCTATTGGGTGATTGTTGGTTTTATCCTTGTGCAGATCGAGAAATAGGAATTTGGTCTTAAGCCAATGAATTGTCCTGGCTATTGCCTAATGTTTGAACACAAGGTTTGGTCCTACAGAGGTGAGCTTCCTAATTTGATAATTGTATTTTAAATTGTTCCTCCTCTGTTGCTGTCCTGAATGAGATGTTTGTCAATGAAAATTGATGCTCTCAGTAACTTCTTCCTTTTTGAACCATTTTTCCAGTAAGATTTTATGCATATTTGTATTTCCATTTTTCCAGTCCGTGAGTTTGATTTGACTGGCTTGTTGTGCTGTGTATGTGAAACTGGTTGGGGTCCGACACTTGTGCCAGATAGCACTAACACCGAGCATGCAACAGGATCACCTTTTGTATTCATGTAGAACTAATTGTATTCCTCTTTGTATCATATTTGTTTTCACTTTTGTATAATTATTTTGAAAAGTTTGTCCCACATTTGTATGGGGGCATTTAGGAAGAATTGAAACACATTCAAGTTGCAATGTTAAATTGGTTCCATTTTTTTAAAATCATATGGACAACCTGATTTATCATTTGTTGGTTTGTATTCCTGTTTTAAGACAAGTGTCAACTGTTAACCACATCTAGACTGTATTGTTGCTCTTTGCAGTCATTTTGAATTTCCACGAAGTTATGTTAGGTGTGTAATGTTTGTATGTGTTCGATTGCGTGTACACTCAATTACTGGGGAAAACATCATTATTTTTTAAATGCTTCCAAGGTTTGATTTTGATGTTGTTTGCAGGGCTATATCGTCCTAAATAGGCCATGGGCATTTTTGTACAGTGGCTTCAGAAAGCAAAGATTGAAGAAGAGTGAGTCAAGACTCCAGACTGATTTGACTTTTTGGTTTTGTTACTTTCTGTATGGTTTTAAGTTTTGACCTTCCTCTAAGATTGTAAATTCGCCAAACCGTATAGTTTACTATCTAGACATTTGCATGATTTAACAACAATAAGTGAAAAGTTAGTCAATTTCTTGGTGGTGGGTTTTAAGATGGAGAAAAATATGGTTGGCATGGGATAGTTTTGACTTCCTTCATGCTTAAATAACAGGGATGTTCAATGTGCCTATTAACTGTTCTGTTTTGCCGAAATGTGGCAGGTATGCTATTCTTATTCTTAATACAATATGTTTCTCTGTTGGATATTCCGTAGCAACGCACGAGCATGTAACTAGTATTTAATAATAATCCAATTACTCAGTAATCATGTACTCCTACTAATCCAATGTCCCTTGATCCAATATCCACAACAATCTATTTTTATAATTCAACATTTATTTAGTCTAACATCCAATAATCCAATAATAATATATGGTTATGATCTAACATCCAGTATCCAACCATTATCCATTTCTACGATCCCACATCCAACAATTTATTACTCCAGTATCCAATAATAATTTATTCCTATACTCTAATATCCCCCAACAATGTATTTCTAATAATCCAATATCCATAATCGTGTAATCCTTTAATCCGATATTCAATAATGCTGCTATCCTTCGTCGGGTAGTGACCTCTATACTTTGCACAACTATGAGCTATAGCAACAGGCTGTGGCTTGAGCTATGGATCTTTGGAAGAATGAGTTGAAAATTCTTGGCCCGAGTGGTCCATATTGGGGTGGTGGTTGTTAGGGTATGCTTGGATGGAGTCCATGGGTAGGTGGTGGACGAAGATGGCTGGTTGCTGGTATTGTGGTTGTTCTGGATTGGCCAAACACTGTCATGTTAAGGTCTGCTGCTGGTGGATTTTTCGTCGATGTGTCCTACGGTGGTAAGCCCAACCTTGGTCCCAACCCTTGATCTTCGCGTCCTTGACCTCCATCACATGGGGGAAAGATGTTAAGCGAGAGGTGTATTAGTTGTTATATTTGGTTTTATTAGTTTTTCACGATTCAGCAGTAGCTTGAGGTAGGGAAGAAATTTTCGCATTTGTCTAACAGAGTTACCCCGCGGGTTGTTTGGTTAAGCCATACAGTACAAATAATCAAATAACACCAAGAAACATAGAGATGCAAAAAAGATCCAAATCCTATACTACCTGAGTCTTTCATACCCAGTCATGCTTGAGATTTCGTTCTCAAGACTGCCCAAACCACGTGTTTGGGACCACTCAGAGCTTGCCTCTGAGTGCGACCTACACTACCCTGGATCCACGCTCCCAGGTACGCTCGAGATCTCGTTCTCGAGACCGCCCAACTACGTGTTGGGAAGCGCTCAGGGCTCATTCCTGAGTACGCCCAGGACTTCGCTCCTGGGTACGCCAGAGTTACATGCTCGGAGTGCCAAGGACCACTCGTCCGGAAAAACTAATATGCAGAAGTGGGATAAGGCATCTTTTTACACCGTCAGCCATTATCTTTATTTTCTTTAAGTAGTTACAGATTTACTTGAGATGCTGATGGGTCATTTGGTTGTAAAGATGAAAAGGTGAGAAAGCTAATGGGTATGGTCCAGACTTATCCAGAAATTGGAAAAGTAGGTCCATGCCAGAGTTCTACTACATGCCTCTAGCCCCGGCATGAAACTTATGATCTTATGTTGATATCTCCCAACCTATAGTCTCAAGCCTTCAATCCTATGTCGAATTGCTAGCCTAACAGGTTAATTAACAGGAATTAACAACACGAGTCCTATAACGAAGCACGCGTATCCCCTGTACTCTCTCAAACGGAAGACTAGACCTAAACCTCCTACGAAGGAATGGTTCTACATTAGTAGGCTGTCACTTTAAGGAAGGATGAGCTTTTCAACATAATACTTTTGAGATGGGACAGGAATAGAAATTAATATGGGGATGAGGATTAATAAAGTAATTAGTGCAATATAGCAAGCGAGAAAAGCACACCTAAGTTCTTGCTACAGTTTCTATTTTATTAGCGTGGCCCGATCTTATTGCTCTGATACCATCTGTAACGCCCCGTGTCATTACCCTAACGATAATCACACTTAGGCATACGGATTACTATTCGTTTGCTCAGTAGAACACTGCTCACATTGTTGTAGCTTCCTCCATCGATCATCAGTTTGCATTGTTTGCCCTTGATCATGCATTGGGTTTGAAATACACCACGTCGCTGCCCCTTCTTGACGATTAGCGTATTGTCACTATTTACCTTGTGAGTCATCAAAGATACACCGACTTCAGGTTCACAAATCACCACTTCTATGTCGGAATCATTGGATTGCACTTCAGCGTCGTAGCTATCACTCTCCGATGCATATCCGTTTTGTACAAGTAGTACTTGTCTTGAATTTGGGCAATCTTTCTTCGTGTGCCCTCTGCCCTTGCACTTGTAGCATTCAATATATCGTGTTCGAGTAGTTGAGAAAGCACTAGAATCAGATCTAGATGCCTCCTTGCTTGTTGTACTGACTGCCTTGGATGCTTCTTTAAGTTGTACTCCCACCGGATTAGTGGGTGCAACCGGCTTAGAACTTGAACCACCTTCACCATCTTGCTGAATTGGACGCCTCCAACTTGATGGATTGGTGCGGCCAACCTTTGAATGGTTGTCCCTCACCCATTGTTCAGCACGCTCAGCTTGGTGAAAAAGCTCTTGTACGGTGTTATACTGCACCAAGTCAACATGATTCCGCACGTCATCGTTCAGTCCTTCAAAGAAACGTGTCATTGTAGCTTCAGCGGACTCGCAAACACCAGTACGGATCATGAGCACTTGCATCTCTTGATAGTACTCATCCACTTGGAGCCTTGAGATAGACAACGTAGCTTTGTATGCAGCGTCTTGGTATAGTACGCTGGAACAAATCTAATCCTCATGACTTGTTTCATCCCCTCCCAAGTGTGTGGACGATTTCTTGCACGGTTCAATTGATCCCACCAAATAATAGCGTATTCAGTGAACTCAATTGAAGCAGCACGAACCTTCTTGTCTTCGAAGTAGTTATGGTTGTTGAAGATTTGATTGACACGCATCTCCTACTCCAGATAAGCTTCAGGTTCAGCTCAGCCTTTGAATGTCGGTATAGTGATTTTGATTCGGCCAATACCGTCATCCTCTCGTTGCACACCACCGTCGCGGTGTCCTCCATGTGCAGCAGGTCGGCGATCAAAATAATCACGTCGTGGTGGTTGTGGGTAGCCTCCACGACCATCGGACATGTCATCATCATTAGCACCATAGTAATGAGCGTCGTCATGCGACTGCGCTCGTCGCACCAAGTTTGGTGCCTATGTCGCGCTAGCCCTTTCCGCGATAGTAATCTCTCCTCCAAGCGACGAAGAGAAACGGCCAGTTTGTTGAAGCCCTCTGTGATGCGATCATTCAATGAAGTTTGCACTTCGTTGATCCTCGTATTCACCCCATTGATGCTTCCATCGAAATCAGCACAGATGATGTCCTCGCGGCGCTTGATGTGTCCGGGGATCGCCTTGAATCGTGCTCGTACTACGAGTGGCAAGTCATCATCGATCGGTTCTCCCAAGTCGTTGTTGGGGTAACCACTCGAACCCCTTCGGCTCGCTCTTAACATCCTGAAAGCAGTAAGAAAAAAAATTCATACCGCGATCAACTTGGTGCTCTGATACCACCTGATACGGATCAACTAGTAAACTAGCTAATGCGTAGATGTCTCCTGATCTTTTGCGGTACAAACAGCGGAGGTAGTCCTTGCGGCTGGGGTTCAACTCTCCTTGAACCTTGCGGTGATGAAGGCAGCAAGCAGCTCCTTCGACCATGTCGCTGTGTAGATAGATATCCAGAGGTTCACATACTAATCAATCACAAGGACGATTAGAAGTATGCACTCGAATCCTCTCTAAACCGTGAGCAGCAAAGATCACGGATTAGACGAGTTGAATCGTGTAGATTTGGTAGGCAATCTCAAGAACGTCACGTTCTTGCCTTGCTCCGACCTCAGCAAACCCTAGATGGGAAAATCTCAACAAAACACGCACAATATTGCGCCACAAAGTCGCCGTGACTTTTATGTATTTCTTTCTAAAATTCTTCTCCTCCTACAATGGGCAAAGCCTTGGCCTTATATTGGCACCTAAGGGTGCGGCCGACTCACACACAGCTTAATGCCGATTCTATCTCTAACTCACGTATTGTACAAAGATTTTTTCCTAATACAGTTATGGGAAGATTACAACCGACTCCATCTAAAAGATATATACTATAACTTATCTACGACCAGAACTATTCATGTGGACTGGTCGAAGACCTGGTCGTAGGACTGGTCCTGGGGAGGTCCCGAAGAGGTCCTAAGGAGATCTTGGAGGGAGGTCCTGGGGAGGTCCCGAGGAGGTCCTGGAGGGAGGTCCTGAGGGGTTCTAGAGGACCTCCGGGGTGGTCGTGGGCCACCTGGGGGTGGTTATGGACCTCGCTTCCTTCTGGCTCATCTCGCTCCTGGCTTGATCAGTTTGTCCCCATGTACTCGAGCAGAACTGGTCGTAGGGATGCCCGCATCAATCAATCAACTTGGTGTGAACTAATACTGCAATGCAGAAAGTACTCTCAAATTTGCGCTAGATGGGATTCTCGGATCCCATATCTTTTTCAATAAATAGTAAAGTAAATGACGCATTCAAGCTATAAGATATGAAAGAACAATTAAAAAAACAAAGAAAAGAGCACATCAACCAGTAGCAACCAAGAAGGCGGGAACAGAGCTAAAATAAATGGCATGGTGATAGCAATGTTGGTTGCAACAAAATAAAAGGGCAAATGAACCAATGAAGACACATCCACTTTTCATTTTAATTTCACTCGTACCTCTCAGTAAAACAAAACAATCACCAAATCAGAAAGTAGAAAAAGATAGCTACTTACGAAAGAATGGAAGCACATAAAAGCATTGCTTATACATTTCCATTCCATTCCATTTCCAAAATCATGGACTATTAGCTTTCATTTTCCTGATATGCAAAATCACATCTTTGATTGTTAAGTATGTATATGCATCTTTTGAATAATATAACACACAATATATAATTCGGTATATCAATCCTATCGATTTAGCAGAAATTACCCATCGTATACCTTGGTTGTTCGTAACAGGCTCGTTCTCGCTGTTCTCTAATATTATGCACCGGAGATGGAATTCGGCACACTGTTCGTTAGGTACCACTTCATTGGAAAGCTCCCAGACCACCTATCATGCTGCCAAAAATGCTTGTATTATAAAAATCTGCATGGCCAACCATGTGAGCAATACCACAAGAACTGCCCACCTATTGTGCCTGCCTTTTCTTTTTTTTTCTCTGGATGACCTAAGAAGCATTTAGTAGCAACGTGTTCATGTTCGAAAGCATCTTCCATGTTGATATGTCTGGGAACACGAGCATAATTAGGGAATATGCCAAATTCACACGAATAGGTGAAGGTGGAAGGCATCTACCCAAAAAAAATCAGGATGTTTTATGTAACTATACACAACAAAGGGAAGCAACTATAGGCCCATAATGTAGTCTGGATCTCGTCTAAAATGCATACTAAAACGGTGGGGAGATGATCATCAGGGTAGGGCAGAATCCAAAACGAAAACAACTTAACCAAACAAGTTGGATCCAAGCGTTGTTTATCTATGAGTATGCAGGACCAGACACAACACTAAATACATTTGGTAGCAAAGCTGATCGATTAACAAAAAACACCCGAGCAGCTAGTAAGAATCCATTAGCATATTAAAAAAATATGTATAGCAAATTGTGCTAAAGTTAAGGAAAGCAACAGGAGAAGAGCAAATAGAACTCACTCTCATGTAGAAGGATTGATGTCCTTGTCGCGTGGGTGGGAGGGCGCAAGGTATGTAGGCGGCGGCATGGGGAGAGGAAGAGGTGGGACGACCGATTTGGCTGGGCGGGTGGGGGAGCTAGGTCATGGGCGGCGGCAACTATGGCAAGGAGGAAGGGGAGAAGGCGAGGCTGAGGCCGAGTCAACACACGGGGACGAGCCGCAAATGCGACAGAGATGGTGAGTGCGAGGGCGAGGGCGAAGGAGCCTCAATCGAATCCCGCCGAGGCGGCGCCTCCCCCGGAGGTGGACGGCGCCAAGAACCAGCGATGGAGCGTCCGCCTATAGCCGCCTCCGCTGCTCTAGTGGCCAAAGGCGTGGGAAGCCGCGTGGGAGGGGAAGAAGATGACAGCGCAGGAGAGGCAGGCGTAGAGGCGAGAGGGGGAGGGGGAGGAGGCGGGGCAGGGCATGTAGCTGTGGAGCTCGCGCGGGTCGTGGCAGATCTCGGCACAGCCGAGCGGGCGGACGCGAAAGGAAGAGGAGGGAAGGGAAGGAGGCGTGGTTCCCCACGGCGACGGCAGTGGCGAGGGCGGCGCGGCCGAGGCGACGGTTGGAGAGGAGGAGGCGAGCAGAGGTTTCTGCGAGAGATTGGGCGAGCACAGAAAACGCGAGGAGAAAACGTGGGTGCGGTGCGGTGCGACGCAATCTAGGCTCTCCGTAGCTCGCAGATCGAACGGACGACAACGAGAGTGAGAGGACGGACCACCACCAACTCGTATTTTTAAGTAGTATAGAGATAAAGGGAATTGATACGGTGGGATGTCCGATACTAACGCGTCTCGTCGTACATTTCTATCCGTCGTCCACGTGTCATGAATCCGTCCAGTGCATCCCGACAAGGCAACATAGCACACCTACTTACGTCTCCACCATTCCGCCCACCAATCACCATTTTCCCCACTGAAGCGCAAGGCGAACGAGGCGGAGGTGAGGGAAGAGAGCGCGTCTCCTGGCCACATCTCGCTGGTGGCGAACTTGTTTTGGGCGGCGACACTCTGCGGTGACTCAGGTGAGTTACCCCATTCACATCTTCTTAGTTGATGTACAATCGCTCGAATCCACGGGGTTTCGCATCACGGCCTCCACCTTCATGCCACCACCACCGACTCTCTGACAACATACTCCGACACCGATAGGGCCGGCTACCCCGACTCGCGTCGCTCTACCTCCAGGTTATGTGTTTATCTCGGTGATAATCTGGTTCTGTGATCATGCTTATCTCGGTGATAATATGGTTCCGTGATCCTACAAGCGACAGACCACTGTCTCCAGATTGAGCGCTGAGGCTGAGTACCACGCTGCTGCTCATGTCGTCGCCGAATGCTGCGGTGTGTGGCTCATTCTCCCCGTTGTTTCTCGTTCTCTCCAGTTTTACATGCACGACAACGACGATCGAGATGTTCCAGTTTGCACATGAGCAATGCGTATGTTGGTTGTGACCTGTGGGGCACAAGTATGGCAGGTCGAAAGTGTCTTGGTCGTTTTCGCATGAACCGTCGATCCAAACCTCAACCGTCACGAGTCGCGACCCTCTCGAGTTATTCTTCCGGAAGAAGCCGTGCACGAGCGAGTTTGACGGCAAACAAGTTGTGTTGTAGAGACCAGCCCACTGGGAATTAAGTGAAATCCAGCCTATTTTATTCTAAAAATTGGCCATATATACGACTAGAAACCAAAACATCGATCCATTGGTAAAGTAAAGCATAGCACATAAGAACCGTGACAGCACAGCGTAATACAGACTGCAGATAGGTATGCCCATTCATTAGATACAACTAAGAAAGGAGACAATACATGTCACAGAGTACAGGCCCTAGTAGTATTAGAAAGATGGGTTACATCGAAATTCAGAATCAGGGCCCCTCCTCCTCTGTCCTCACTCCTTTCCCGCATAAGCCGGCTCACAAATGGACACAATCACACTGACACAATGGACACCATTGCCATACACCGCACACGGTTTTATTTCGATAGCAACATTATTATTAGCTAGCAGCAGCAGCAGCCGACGACGACGACGACGGACTTGTACCCAGATTAACTCATATCATGGCGATGGCAATGCAGCTCCCGGTACCACATCTCTGCAGACGCAAGAAGCAACAGTTAAACGAGCCGTCAGAACACAAATTCAAAGGATGCAAGATAAGACATGATCAATGATGCTGTTGTACAGTCAGTTGAACACTGGTACAAGTTTTCAAACTCCTATTGAGAAATTAAAGACTACTTACACCAGGGGAGGATCTTCCAGCGCTGGTTGTCTCCCTCGCACCACTTCCACAGCACGATCTCGGTGCCGTCGTGGACGCCGCCGTGCTCCTTGTTGCCGTGGAAGGCATCAAAGTTGAGGTAGATGTTGTTCACCATGCGGATGCACCGGAAGCCCTTGCCGACGTCGCGGCTCTCCGTCCACAGCACCGACTCGTCCTGGTACTCCGGGTTGTAAGGCACAAGCTTCACCTGAACACAACACCACCATAATACTGATATCATCAGATCATTGTATAAGATCTGTTGCCAAATGCATGTTTGCCTGAAATCACGCATAAATAATCTGAGTGATTTGCTTACAGGGTGGCCCTGGCCAGTAGAGTGCTTGATGGCTTCGCCGGTGACCTTGTTCAGCAGCGCGAACGCAGGGTACCCTTCCTCGTCCCTGACCCTGTTGCTGTGCCTCATGTCCTTGATCCAGTGCTACGCAAAGATTCAAACGAAATCATCAAGGAAAGCACCCACAAACAAAACCAACACAAGCTGTTTGGTAATTAAAGTGGTGGTGGTACCTGGTAGTCGTCTCTGGGGTTGGTGGGTGCGAGGCAGGCGGTGCCGTTGCGGACGGTGAGGCTGTAGTCCTCGCCGGCCTTGCAGAAGACGCGGACGGTGTGCACGGGGGCGCCCCCGATGGTGCAGGCTGTGCCGGCGCCGGCGCCGGGCGCGTGCGCCTCGGGGCCCCACGGCAGGATCTTCCAGCTCTGGTTGTCGCCCTTGCACCACTCCCAGAGCACGACGGTGGTGCCGTCTTGCACGCCGCCGTGGTCCTTGTCGCCGTGGAAGGCGTCGAAGTTGAGGCGGGTGTTGTTGACCATGCGGATGCAGCGGAAGCCCTTGCCGACGTCCTTGCTCTCCGTCCACAGCACCGACGCGTCCTCGTACTCCGGGCTGAACGGCACCAGCTTCACCTGCGCATACACAGGAGATCAATCAAATCAAACCAACCATGCTAAATCTCTTGGCACACATAAGCTTGAAAATGCTTACAGGGTGGGACTGGCCGAGGGAGTGCTTGATGGCGAGGCCGGTGGCCTTGTTGACGAGCGCGAACGCCGGCATGCCCTCCGCGTCCTTCACCTTGGTGCTGAACCGCATGTCCTTGTACCAGTGCTGCACGCATTGCATCTCATTGCATCAGAAGCTGGAGATTATCGTGCTAGTAAAAGAGTACATCTGTGGAGACTCTGCATGTGAAGACACGGCCAAGGGATTAAATCGTACCTGGTGCTCGTCCTTGGGGTTGACGGGGGCGAGCACGACGTTGCCGTCGCGGACGGTGAGGCAGTAGTTCTCGTTGGCGCGGCAGAAGATCTTGAAGATCTGGTTGGGGCCGGACGCCGGAGGCGCCGGCTGGTTGTGGCGGTGCCCGAAACCGAACATTTTGCTTGTGAGCGCGTGTGATCGAGACAAATGGTTGGGACTTGGGGCGGTGCGAGGAGAGGTGGTGCCCCAAGGTCCCGTTTTTATAGAAGAGAAGGGAGCACTAGCTTCCCACCCCAATTGCTGACGAATCACCCGCCGCGGTAAATATTTCGAGTGTATCTCCTCCTGGCTGTAATTAATTGGCAGCTAGTAATTCCTATCCCGTTCGCTCACAGTTGGGCCTGTTGGAATGAGATCGATATATTTTAATGGGCCAAAAGATCAATATAATATGTACATTATAGGTTAATGTGTAAAGAATATCTTAAGGGTAATGATATGATGCTTAGGTCCGGAACGAGGATTTTTTTCCAGACGTCTCGCACTCGGACGTTCCGCCCCATGTGAACAGCCTTTCTTTCTTTCTTTCTTTCTTCGTTATTCTTCTTTTTTTTTTTCATGAGCCCCGCTTTACGTGACTATCTAGTGCACCATGCTCGTACAATCCACGTGGCACGTGAGATTAGTCCCCCTTTTGATGACTTGCAGGGCTCGAAGCCCATGGAGGCTCATATAGAAATTGCATGTGGTATGGGAATTGTACTTCTAGCCACTGTTGAAAACAATGTTGCATATTGTTCTTTGAAATGTTGTATCTGTAGAAAAAAAATGTTGCATATGTAGAAACAAAATGTTGCATATGTAAAAAAAATGTTGCATATTGTTCTTTGAAATGTTGTATCTGTAGAAAAAAAAATGTTGCATATGTAGAAAAAAAATGTTGCATACGGTCCACGGCGCTGTTGTAATTTTTTCCAATGCGTTTTTTTCCAGATGCTTTGTTTTGATTTGTGGTGTTGCAACCATTGTCCGAGGATGTTGCAACCGTTGTCCGGAGATGTTGCAACCGTTGTCCTAGGATGTTACAACCGTTGTTCGAAGATGTTGCAACCGTTGTCCGGGGATGTTGCAACCGTTGTCCGGGGATGTTGCAACCGTTGTCCTAGGATGTTGCAACCGTGTCCAGAGAATGTTGCAACCGTGTCCAGAGGATGTTGCAACCATTATCCTATGATGTTGCAACCGTCGTCCGGATATATGATGATGCTTTGATTTATTCCTGTCTATCTTTATTTTCTCTTTTCTTTTCACCCTGTTCTTAAGTGGCAAATGTCATGAGTACGGTCCAGTTCTTAGGCTTTATTAAAGTGGCCATACTAATTAATCAAAACCTTTTTCTCTTTCACACCACCAGAACGGGCAGCCCAGCTTTTAATCGCCTTCTTTTCATATCCGCTTGTGTATTCGGACCGTACGGGTGGAAACATCCACCCGTACGTCCGACTGCTAGTTCCTTCCATATCTTAAGCTATATACATATCAAACACTCTCTCAAACTCATGGTGGATCAACAACACCGATTCTGTGTCTTGGTGAGTAAATTTGCTACTAGTGGCACCGAAAGCTGCGGCACCGACGACAACGAGATCTGCGGCGGAATGGAGAAGGAGCCACCGGTAGTAACCATCAGTGGTGACTTGACCGGATCCGGAGTCAGGAGGCGATGTGCTCGGGAGCAGAAGCCCCGGGCAATGGCTCCAACTAGATCGGGAGCCGGAGAGAAGCCAAAGCTGGAGCCGAGATGAAGCCGAAGCCAAAGCCGCCAGCTCCACGTAGATCGGTGGAGCCGAAGTGAAGCTGAAGTCGAAGCCGCTGGCTCTACCCAGATCGAAAAACAGAGCACGAGCTCTTGCGTGGGTGGCAGCCGGCGGCATCGGGGGTAGCGGCATCAAGGATGGAGTTCCCCAGGCGGCTGCAGCGGCGTCGGGGATGAATATCCCAAGCGATGGCGCTTGGGTAGGGGGCAAGCCGGCGCAAAAACAACGGTGTCGAGGGCGGTTCAGTGTAGATCCGGCTCGAGGCGGCGTGGATTCGGCAGTGAGAGGAGCTACGATGGCGGCGGCCATAGTGGCGCCGGATTAGAGTGTCGTCGGCTCGAGCGGGACAGAGCAACCACTCGCGGCGCTGGACCATAACAGAGCACGCGGCGCGGGGAGGGTGATGACGGTTACGTGGGAAATCCTAACCCTAGTTCTGATACCATGTTTGAATGAGACTTGATCTATTCCAATGGACCAAAAAGTCAATATATGATGTACATAATAAGTCAATATACGAAGAATACCCTAAGTTATATACATATCTAACATGGCCCACGTATGTCCTGACCTGGATCCCGCGTGTAAAGCGTGTACCAGATTTGATTGGATTTTATTTGATTTTTGGCATATTTTGCATTAGTACCCGTTTGATATCACGTTGATATGAATGTACTGGAAGATTTGGCTCGATGAAGCTACCATGCTTCAGGCTTAGCTTTGCGTTACCTGTATGCATGCATGCAATGGAGGTCCACGCCCCTAATGCGAAGGATTAGTGCAGCACAGTTAATGTTGTCAGTACTCGATCCATCTGTTGTCTCATCCTGCGGGTGGTCTTGGAGATTGTTTTGGTCATTTCGTCTCATGCGAATGACAGGATCGATCGCTGCATCCGGTGGGTGCTTAGAAAGAAAACTGAGGGCTTGGTCTTTTTTTTTCCGGGGGGGAGTCAAGCGCTTTATTCGTTCTCAGAAACAAGGACACAATCCACTCACATCGGACCAATCAGAAATTGAGGGCATACAGATCGTCCCTCATTTCGATCGTCACGCGCACAAGCAGTTTTAGCACAACAATTAGCAACATTATTAACATCTCTCCTAACAAATCTTATTGATTGTCCGGAATTTAATTCCATCGGATCCACATTAAAGAAGAAGAAACACTCTATCTCTGAAGACAATCACAGAAGCAGCGCTCGAATCGTAACGAACTGAGAGCCTAAAGCTCCCCTGTGTTACTGTGCATCTGCACAGTCCTTCACCTCGAGCCCCAACTCAAATCACACAAATAATTCCGGATGAGAAACCAGACCGAGCACCCAGGCATCGAACCCTGACCAGCTGGGAGGTCCACGCCTCCCCTAGCCAATGAGCCCCTGCTCGTTCCTCTCTCCTAACAAATCTGAAAGAGACATCCACAAACAACGGCTAAAGCTCTCGCACTTCTGCTACGTTGTCTCATGACACGTCGGCACTGAAATGCTGCCAAATGGGGCTGCATATCTCATGCACATAGTATATTTGGTGCACATATACACACACTCTTTGTTTGGGTATCAAACAAGCATAAAAAATTCTGAAAAAAATTCTAGATGTAGTTGATGGTGTTTTGTTCCACCCTTTAAAATTTCAAGTTCAAACTCAATGTATGTTAGAAGAAACAAAAAAGAAAAATTCACTCTGAATAGTAACATTTCATGTTTTCTCTTTCCATACTATTCACAGTGAATTTCTCTTTTTTGTTTCTTCTAACATATATTGAGTTTGAACTTGAAATTTTAAAGGGTGGAACAACGCACTATCAACTACATCTAGAATTTTTTTCAGAATTTTTTATGCTTGTTTGATACCCAAACAAAAAATGTGCGCATATGTGCACCAAATACACTATGTGCATAGGATATGCCCCCCGCCAAATGGACCTTACTCTGCACCTCCAATAGAAGAAGAAATCTTCCAAAATAAATAGGAGATGCTATATTATCTCAATATCAGGGAAATTGTTCTTTGTTTTTTTAAAAAAAATATTTTCTACTGCAAAATCAGTGGCCTTGTTTGAAGCGTGCGCCCGACGCTGCCTGCGTGATTCCTCCCACAAATCATGGTGGGATATGATTCCAGTTCAGATGGCACCTGTGATCGGTTTGTAGTTTTCCTTTCCGAATTTGTGGTACACTAGAAACAGACTACTCTACACTGATCTTGGATGCCTCTTGTGCCTTTTTTGTCTTTTGTTTCGATCTATGTGCCCGACCTACGTAGATGAAGCTAGCAAAATGCTAAACACAATCCCAGTACTACACTATGCAGTAGTTCACATGTTGAAGGAGACAGTCAGGGTAGGCTACTCATTTACATGTGGCACTGGAAAGTAATCTAATTGCTTATCTTTTTTTAGATTACTCTTCTGTTATCTAATTTTCTAGCACAAATTACAATGAATGCAGGGTGCATGTTACCAAAGTGAGCTTCTTCTCATCGTTCAAAAGTACCATCATTTTTGCTCCGTTCACAGGTTTGATTCCAATGAGCACATCTCGATAACAAGAATCTTACCCACCGAGCTGGATACCACGGTCACGCGGCGTTGCTTCCTTTCTGTATGGTAATGGCTCAGAACGGTCGAGATTTCGAGACCTAACTCGTGCCGTCTGCATTGCTTACTTCCCACCTAATGTTGTGTTGCACCTAATACTGTAGTATAACCGCTGAATTAGCTAGGGCGCTAACACAGCACACGGAATTAACATTGTTTTCTCGTCCGAACTCTCAACTTTTCAAAGCAAAGCAAGGTTCTAAAAATCAGTAACAGTAAATACTCGACAGATCACCCCACCTACTAGTGATTATATGGTATAACTGACCTGATTATACGTAATAACCGGATAACAAGTAGGACACTCGTTACTTGTATACAGCTAAGTATACGATCTAGTATACCTGTTTTTAGAACACTGAAGTAAAGTTTGAACTCTCCAAAAAAAAGTGAAATTTTCGAAATATTTGGAGTGTTCTGCAGAAGTGCGGATAGCAACGGCTGATTTGCAGCGCATCGCCCCAGGAGGTTAACGTGACCGGTGTAGGTGAAGTTTGTCCTGTAATGAGATGCCAAATTGCCAGCGACCTCACTGCTCGTGCTACCGTGTGGGCTGTCCTGTGAACGTCGGAAAAAGCGGATCTGGATTTCGCAATCCACTGTGAACACTGTACTATTCTGTAGAAAGTGCTTGCAGGTATATTATTGAAATATTTCATATATAACGTAAACCGAACTAGTCATTAATTCACATCATCAGAGTTTACGCAAACCGCACCAAATCAGGTTTACAATAGGATTGAATAAGGCTAAATGACTACATTACATAAGAGCGAAGGCAATAACGGAAGCAAAAGAGGTAGAGCACATCTCACCACAGGCAAACGACTGGAGAAACCAATGTACGACCGTTATTATCCAAAGACTTAGGTAATATTAGTAGTACACGAGTACCAACGAAGTCAACTAGACTGAGGCAAGACTACAACAACTACAGACTAAATTACTCTTCATCAGCTTCTTAGCCTTCAACGTCTGGATCCTCGTAGTATGCATAATGTTCGGGATCCGCGGCTTCTGAAGGTTGGGGGAAAGCACGAGGATGAGCACAACTTTCGTGCTCGCGAGCCAACACACAGAATACAATAATATACATGCAGGGCTTAACAAGGATGGCTCAGGTTTTTATTTGCTAAAGACAAAATTTTAATTACCGTTATTAGAAATTCATATCACTTAGCAATTTAACCAAATCACATTTTATTAAAGAAATTATTTGTGTAATATTTATAACAGCAGAGGTTACCCCTCCAACTTATGCTTATTTTTTATTGTGGTTATCTCCACCTATTAACAACACTGTGTATGGCTACCTAGGAAAAAAAATCCAAATTCAGGGTCACAACGGCCCAACAAGTTTTCATCCCACTACTAAGGTTTTTGAAAGAGATCCAACTCTAGTAAGTTTCCATGTCCGCCTTTGACCGTAGGCACGGATGTTCGAACAGTTTATACTCTGCAGAGACTGTACACTTTACCCATAAGAGATAATCGCCTTGATATGTACACATGTTTCCTTAGACATGTGAATCATGGGGGATTACTATAAGGCCTTTACAATGCATCCCCTAGTATTTGTTACACCCACTAAGGTTTCACCTGAGAAGGGTTACGCTCCCACACCTGCGTCAACTCTTACCTAGACCCCCTCATGCGCCTTCACGACTTACACCCACATAGTTGCGTAAGTGGTGCACCCCATCCCATAGCCACAAAGGCTTATGGCGTAGCGGGTCATCTACCTGGTGTAACCCGTACTGATTGATACAAATTATTTAGCCAGGTCGACATCATTATAGACTTGTGGTTGCACTGTTTTACATTGGGAGGTCATCACATGATTAAGTCCTTAGGGACCATTTGAGTGATTCATACCATCACTACTACAGAAAAAGACCTTCACAGACGGTTCAAAAGCGTCATCACAGACGGTTTCGTGAGCCATCTAAGTTTATGGGTCAGTAATGACATGATCATCACAAACGGTTTTCGAACCGTCTGTGAAAAAGCTATCACAGACGGTTCTGAACAAGAACCGTCTGTGATAAGTAATTATCACAGATGGTTCTTATTCAGAGTCGTCTGTGATAATTTTTTCTATTGCAAAAAAAAAATCAAACCAATCAATTGCTAAGCAGTAGTTTCCATATGCAACCTCTAGCAAGACAACTAAAATCCAATTAAAATTATGATGATAAACACATTACAGGAAAGGGAAACCAAAAGGTTTCACAATGTCCTCTCCGAATGGGAAAAAAGAATAAAGTTACAAAGTTAAACTAGCTGGAAACCATCTATGCCACCAAGCTCCTGAAGAACTCATTGGCTTCTTGGATTGGTCTTGTGAGCTCCTTTCTATACTTCACCAGCATATCACAAGATGTTCTTGCATGTCGTCGAGTTCGACTCAAGCTTGTCGGCAAGGAGAGATGACTGAAAACCTCCAACGACGCTCCGACCTTAGGTAACAAAATTAAGATAACTTTCATTACAACAAACAGCCAACAAATTGTGTATGTTATGGGGATGTACATGTACCTTCCGCCTACCTCCTCAGAAGGCATAAGGAGCTCCTCCGCATGACCGCATCCTCCTTATCGCTGCTGCCGGCCAGTGTCTCTCGCTGAACCGCGACGGGGAATCGAGAGTGGTCGCCGGAGCTTGGTGTGGGGAGGGGAGAGGGAGAGACCGATGGAAAACAAGGCTGGGTGGCTATAATATATAAGGACAGCACCAAAACATTTTGTCTCTCGCGTGCGCGTTCAAAAATTTTTGTACTCCCGCGCTGCGAATCACAGACGGTTTGTATTAAAAACCATCTGTGACTTAGAATTTTCCTTACTTTCTGATTTTACTATGGCTTGAATTTTTCTTACTCTGCAATTTTACCATTGCTTGAAATCACTAACACTCTGATTTTACCATGGCCTGAAGATTTTACCATGACATGGAATCACTAACATTCCGATTTTACCATGGCATGGAATCACTAACACTCCGATTTTACCTTGGCTGGGAATCACTGACACTCCGATTTTACCATGGCTTCCGATCACTAAATCTCTAATTTTACCATGACTTGAAATCACTAACTCTCGATTTTACTATTTAGTAGTATCACAGACAGTTCTTGTTCAGAACCGTCTGTGATACTTCACATACGGTTTTCAACACGAACCATTTGTGATAAGGATGGGAAGTCACAGATGGTTCGTATTGAAAACCGTCTGTGAAGTATCATAGATGGTTCTAAACAAGAACCGTCTGTGATATTTAGTAGTATCACAGACGGTTCTGAACTTCTTGTTCAGAACCATCTGTGATACTTCACATACGGTTTTCAACACGAACCGTTTGTGATAAGGATGGGAAGTCACAGATGGTTTGTATTGAAAACCGTCTGTGAAGTATCATAGACGGTTCTAAACAAGAACCGTCTGTGATATTTAGTAGTATCACGGACGGTTCTGAACTTCTTGTTCAGAACCGTCTGTGATACTTCACAGACAGTTTTTAACACGAACCGTCTATGATATTACTTCTTCACAGACGGTTTTGGCACGACCAATAACACGATTTGCCGCTAAACCAAAACCGTCGTGATTGTATTTAATACGAGCATGCTTGGTCAACAAATGTCTGCGTGATGAGGCGCCCAAGATATTGGCCTTTTTTTGTAGTAGTGCATATACCAACATTTCTTGGGCTACATCAATATCCATCATCATACTATCCACCTAGATGTGGTAACAAGAAGTTATTAGGGTTTTTGAGAAGTGAAAACTACATTATCCCAAATACACCAGTCATTTACCCTCAATGACTGCCCAAAACAAGTTCATGATAAAAAAATGATGATTGGAGTATTTAATACCCCGGTACTTAAGCATGACTAGTATGTCGCTTAAGAACGACTTATAATTAGTATAGTTACCACATAATTACTAGGGTGACAAGGATTTTTGGAATTCAAATGTCAAAGGATGGCATAATACTATCAAGCATCAATTTGGTATTTAACTACCTTAAGGATTTAACATACATTTGCACATGAATTTAAGCATGCAATTAGCTAATTTAAAATAATATAATTTACATAAAATGCAAACTCGATATGATCAAAGTATTGACTCACCTGGATCAAAGGTAAGAGGGTCTTGATAGTCTTGAGCTTAATCAAATTAGAGATCTCTCGCTTCTTCGAACTCTATTCGGACGAACATGCCGGAAAAGAACAAACAAGCAAAGATAACAAATAAATGCATAAGAAATAGTAAATAAACCCCAAAATAAATAAAACCACTGCCATTTGCAAGATCTTGAATTTAGACAAAATTATTAACAAAAATCGACGGAATCCGAGTTCGTATGAGGGAGAATGGACATCCGGAAGTCGGATTTTTACACGAAATGAAGAAAATCAGGAAAAAAAATGCACTATTTCAGACTACATTGTTCTGGCATTTTACAAACAATGCCACTAAGGGTATGCCATTGTGGGCCACTTGGAAGAGAGACAAGGAGTGAAAGGAAAAGTTGAGGGGAGTCTTTGACAGGTGGGCCCATGCGTCATTGGGAGAAAGAGGGAGACAAAGAGTGAAAGAGAAAAAGAGGTGGGAGTATGACATATGGGCCAAGCGTGTCATTGACTTAAAGCACAAACCACAGAGAGCTTCACTCAGGGCAAGAACAGAGTTGCTCGGGCGGCATCGGAGGCGGTGGCGGCGCCAACGAGCGGCGGCACGGAGAGGTCATCCGACCAGCAAAAGGGCATCCCGTGGGGGTTGCGGTCCCACGAGCGGTGATGGCGGCGTCGGAGAGGGCCCAGGGCGACGGCAGCGAGGCATGCGGCGGCGGCGGTCATGCGGCAGCACAACGACGAAGATAGCACACGCACGAGCTGCGCGTGGCCATGGGGAAGGCGCATAGCCGAGTGGGGAGGCCGGAGGTGCTCTGGAGTGAGCCGGCGACGAGGGTCCGGGGCGGTAGTGAGGAAGCTTGCACGGGGAGACTTGCCGAACAGGAACAAGAAGACCGAAGGGGTTGGGGAAGCTTCGGGGTGTCGTTGCGGTACTCCAGGTGTCAACAATTGGATCGTGGTGCTTCAAAGCTTGGACAGCATCAGGGGCGGTGAAGTTGCCCGGAGACGAGGGAGATGGCGAAAGATGACGACACACTGCACAAAACCCGAAATTTCTTGAGGGGAAATGCTCACGGGGTTTGGGAACGCCACGTGACGCGGGTGGCCGAGAGAGGAGCTCACCGGAGCACCAACGGTGAGGACGGGGGTGCGGCAGCCACGAGGGAAGCTCGGCTTCTCTTCGATTTTGTGCACGGGGGGGAGGGAGAGATGAGAGGGAAGGGGCAAGGTGAGGTGTTCGGGCAATCTTATAGCCGGGGAGAGGGCAAGGAGCCGTTGAGGAGGCTCGGAGGCGCGCGGCATGGGTGAGGACCGGCGGGAGCAGCGGGTGTGCGGGATAGGTGTTGGCGTTAGCGCACCATGGGCGCGGCTCGGTGATGCGACGAGACGGCGAGCAGGTGGCGCTGCAGTGGGTGATGACGCGGGTGACGAAGGCCGCGACGACTTGGAGGTCGGGGCGCGCGCGGGCGCTTTAAGCGTGCAGCGCAGCACATCATGCGCCAGGCGGTGGTGGCAGGGGGCAGCTTGGCGACGGGACGGGGCACGAGCAGGTGGCTGCAGACGCAAGCGTGTGTCTTAAGCGCGAAGACGCCGACCGAAGCGCCAAGACGACGAGGACCGGGCTCACAGGGGCTCATCCTGGCGAGCTGGGGCGCTAGGGGTGGCATGGGTCAAGGAGAAGGTCAAGAGGGGAAGAAAAATGGGTCAAGTCCAAAAGGGGAATTCGAAGCCGAAGTTTGAAATGAGGATTTGAAATTTGAAGTTTGAGAGAAAACTGAATTAAGCTTTTGAAACAACAGACAAACCGAGACACTGCTCAAAAACTGAAAACGGTGTGTTACAAAAGTACTAATGGTGCACTTATTGTCTTGGTGTGATCAGGTGCAGGTTTTGGTCATTGCAACGAACAAACCCTCTTGACTTAATAAGAGAAGCTACTCTAATCTGATTGCAAAGCTTGGCAGGGTTTGCCTGGATGCATGTATGGAGATCAGGCAGGTTTGCTTTGCTAGAAGACGGCTGCCTATGTATTCTTGTCGAAATCTCAATCGAAAACGGTGTCCATGTCACAGCGAAAAGGTGTCAACGTGGATCACCAACTCTTGGTATCATCAGGATTTAAGGCCGTCTTACTGTGTATGAATGATCTCAATATTCGTACCAGAAAAAGGAGGGATCTGTTTCAGTGATCTGGTACCGTTTGGGCCGTTATCTTCACAGAAAAATAGCTGGGCTGTTCTTGTTACTGAATGGAGCCCCAAATTTTCAACAGGTCCAAGTATTGAAATTAGGCCTAGTTTGGTCCGGCAGAGTTGGAAGGCATTGACATGGATGGGAGCCCAATTGAGTTTTTCCGTGAACAAGCAGAAAAGCGCTACCGATTGCATCGTCTTGTCACAACATTTTCATTTGTTTCTTGTTTACCTCGAAGCAACCCTCCGTTGTTGATTCCACCCTTGATTGACAGACTTGATTGTTTTGTTTGGAGGTAGTGCAGACTTGATGCTTCGGCGTTAAGAATTAGACCAATATATATACATTAACAACGACGTGTTGGGCGGCATGACCTGGCAACCTAGAAGGCTAGAATAAGTCTTTCCAGTTTTTTACCAACAACCATCGGAATCGACGTTTGGAAGTCCTCCTGTCTAGTATAGCATTATAAATCTCCAATAGTATAAGATAATTGTTCGTCCTTTCTCGTTTAGTGCATATAACCCAATATAATATCAAAGTCAGGAGATCTCGAGTTTAGGATCCGGTTGACACAATTAAAAAAATAATAATTGTAGCACACTTTTATTCCACGTTTTAAGATTGAGAAAACCTACACGTGAGAAGAGATCCTGATGTATAAGAGAACTAGCAGGGTGACCCACGTATTTGCGCGGCTAGATTTTTAAAAAGTTTTTAATGCCAAATGATATAACTTAGATGTTTGAGAATATATTTACGTATCTCGTAGCTATTTTTAATATATCATAAACATTAAAAATAACAATAGAAACTTGAAGAAAAACACAACTTGAGAAACGTAACTGATGTATGAGTTTTGATGGAAAAAAATCTCTAGCATAATAAATTAACCACTCTCTATCATGTATGCATCATGTAGCTATATGCCCTTATTTTTTTTCTCCACTGGTTACTCTTTTCCAAAATATTTGCATGCACATGTACCTCTGTTAATCTCAAGCAATACGTTAATTATATATACAACAAATTATCTTATTTGTTTACATGGTATTAGAGTACCTTATCCACGTATACACGATGCACCATGGGTGACCTACGTTGAACTTATCTTCCCTCACGTCGGTTGCCCTACCGAACCGTGTCTCTTCTATCTCTCCTCCCCGCCACATTTTTTCTGCTTCAATCTCCAACAGCAAGCCAAATTCTTAATCGATATCTCTCAGCTGCTACCCCTTCTGATGTAATACTCTACCACATAGTTATCTTCTACTTCTCTCTAATTATTGTTTAATACTAACCGTTGTGACATCAACATGCATACGTGCAAATGTCACTAATCCTTGCTGGGGACACCCTTCACACTCTCTTTGGTGGCCCCGAGCTTATTCCTTACTATTGCGCCATCTCTACTCTGAGCTCTTTGCCCCTTTGTTTATGTATGCTCGTGTTTATATTCGTATGGATGCATGCATGTATATACACATGACGATACTATACTCACTCGATGTCTTCTTCTACCATGTTGGTCGCTCCTCTTCGACGCTGTCCAACTCAACTATGTGACTTCCTTACTGACTGCTATGACCTCCCATCTTCACTGATGCCAGTATGTCTGCTTGAGTCGTTGTCTAACGATATGGAGAATCTTTTCGCCATCGTCGGCAACGCCATGTCACCAACGATGGTAGCTCCTAGCTACACGATAACTCCATATCGTCGATAGCTCGTTTTCAATGTAAACCTTCATCTCCTCTTTGGTAGGGCTTCCCTATTTTTAAGCTTCTTTGGCCACTGACTTCTTCACGAACGCTGATGCTCACCACTTATCGTCACAACACTTGGTTCCTTCGACTCCGGTCTTTCTCTTCGGTAGCTCCAGTGAGTAACACGATATTGTCCTCGTGGAACGTCAATAGATTATTCGTCCTTTCTCATCAGCTTAAAACTTTTAGATAAATTATTTGGTGCATGAAACTCAATACAATATTGTTCACTTGGTCGTAGGTATTAGTTGTCAACAGAAATGACAACTTGCGACGCAAAAACAAACGCAGAAAATATAATAGCAGTAGCAAATGTATGGATTGGCCATCCGAAACAAGGGATACAGACAACTCAATGCTCTCACCTAAGGGAGATACATATGGATCGATCTAGTGATCCACACCAAACGCTG
This sequence comes from Phyllostachys edulis, assembly GCA_036346405.1. Lineage (NCBI taxonomy): Eukaryota > Viridiplantae > Streptophyta > Magnoliopsida > Poales > Poaceae > Phyllostachys > Phyllostachys edulis. Next base: position 68,462,422 of record CM070558.1, on the reverse strand, counting down.
CAGAGTCCCTCTCTCTCTCTCTCTCTCTCTGCAACTCATCAACATCCTCAAATGTCTCGGACTGACGGAAAAAGTAATAATAGTAATGAGAAAGAAGCGATCCGATGTGGCATCGTCGCTGCAGACCAGACTTGGTTTATTCTCTACTAAACGCATATATAGAACGGACACGACATGCATGAAGCGGACCCCAGGCGGATTGCAGCAAGGTTTCTTCTCTGAACATCACGATCTCTGCATAAGAAAGCCAAGCGATAGTGGTCACTGAACGAAGTCACGCAAAATATCAGCTTATGTAAGATGAGAGCTAGTGCTTACACCAGGGCACGATCTTCCAGCGCTGGTTGTCGCCCTTGCACCACTCCCACAGCACGACGGTGGTGCCGTCGTGCACGCCGCCGTGCTCCTTGTCGCCGTGGAAGGCGTCGAAGTTGAGGCGGGTGTTGTTCACCATGCGGATGCAGCGGAAGCCGTGGCCGACGTCGCGGCTCTCCGTCCACATCACGGACTCGTCGAGGTAGTCCGCGTTGTAGGGCACAAGGCGAACCTGTCAAAAAACGCACGAGATGAGAGAGTACGTGTAAACGTCTCAAAACTGGAGCGGTTGAAACAAAGGCTAGTATCACAACTTGAATGTACATAATAATTAGGAAATTGTAAAACTAGATAGATATATAGATGCGTGCCGACCGCTACCATTGCCTGACTAACACGAAGCAGACAGGCGAGATTGAACACCGTAGTATAAAGATTGTTCTTTTAGTGTGTATTGACAAGAATGTTGATTGAACTGGAAGCTTACAGGGTGGCTTTGTCCGAGGGAGTGCTTGATGGCTTCACCAGTGACCTTGTTCACCAGGGCAAACGCAGGGTACCCTTCCTCGTCCTTGATATAAGTGCTGCGCCTCATGTCCTTCACCCAGTGCTACATTTAATTTGACAAATAGAATTAAAGAAAATAAGATCACGCATGGTGTTCAGATCGAACTAGTTTTGGTGAAAGAAAGGTTACTGATTGATCACTCAGTTGGTTTTCTTACCTGGAAGTCGTCTCTGGGGTTGGCAGGTGCGAGGCAGACGCCGCCGTTCCTCACGGTGAGGCTGTACCCGTCGTTGGCCCTGCAGAAGATGCGCACGGTGGACTCCGACGCCAGCGCACGAGGCAGGTTGCCGTACCCGTACCCTGCACCGTAGCCGGGGGCGTTTCCCGGTGGCGCGTAGGCCTCCGGGCCGCCCGGCGTGGGGCGGTAGCCGCCGTAGCCGGTCTCATGGCCCGGCGGCGGGGCGTGGGGCACCTGGCTGCCGGACGGGCCGTGTTGGTACCCGTACCCGCCGCCGTAGGCTGGCGGCGGCGCGTAGGCCTCGTCGCCCCATGGCAGGATCTTCCAGCTCTGGTTGTTGCCCTTGCACCACTCCCAGAGCACGATGGTGGTGCCGTCGTGCACGCCGCCGTGGTCCTTGTCGCCGTGGAAGGCGTCGAAGTTGAGGCGGGTGTTGTTGACCATGCGGATGCAGCGGAAGCCCTTGCCGACGTCCTTGCTCTCCGTCCACAACACCGACTCGTCCAGGTACTCTGGGTTGTACGGCGCCAGCTTCACCTGCACACGCGCGCACGATCGAACTCGCAGTAAGATGAGACGAGCAGTACGTAATTAAAGCCGCGTGAAGGAAGAACAAATCGACCGATCGAGCGTCCAAGACAGCGCACTTACGGGATGCGACTGGCCGAGCGAGTGCTTGATGGCGAGCCCGGTGGCCCTGTTAACGAGCGCGAACGCCGGGTGGCCCTCCTCGTCCTTCACTCTCGTGCTGTGCCGCATGTCCTTGTACCAGTACTGGTACTCATCGCGGGGGTTTGTGGGCGCGAGGACGACGGCGTCGTGGCGGACGGTGAGGCAGTACCCCTCGTCGGCGCGGCAGAGGATCTTGAACGTCTGCTCGTGCTGCACGGGCGCGGGCGGGTATCCACCGCCGCCGTACTGGGGACCGGGCTGCGGTGGCGGCTGGTGGTGGCCGTGGCCGTGGCCGTGGTCGTGGTGGCCGTGGCCGAACATGGTTCTAGAAGCTACACGAAGCTTCCGGTGTAGAGTGGGGACTGCGATGTGCGACTTGCGAGTAGTGCCTCCCGCGCTGGCTCGGGTTTTATAGGACTTGGGAGCCAGTGAGGCCTCACGACGCGCTGCCAACGCCTCCACTACGGCATTACCATATCTACAGTGGTATCAACGATTACTGTACAATGGTATCTACAATGGTACCAACGATTACTGTTTATAGTATTTCTTCGTATCATATATAAACAATGTTAAAAACGACTCTTACAACGTGCTATCTTTTTTATATGTCCACATTTATATATAATATATCTTATTTCTTATCTGCATCATCAATGTGTCCTATATGACAAAAGATTATATACAGATAACCATCGTAGGGGGAGCGAGAGAGCTTCCAATGATGTTTCTCTCTTAAGTTGTCTAGTGGTGGGATAGACCAATAGATCGAGTTGAACGATACCACCGAGGCCCCGCGGGGTTCTTTACACGCACAGCACATCTCTGATGACTACTACACCGTTCATTATCTACCATCGGCATTGTCGTCTTGCGCAGTCGTGGCCCACCTGTCGATGAGAGAGATGGTGTGTCAGTCCGGTGAGTAGTCTCTTCTATGCCAAGGCACTGACTCTCTCTCTCCTCTGCCCTGGCATGTGGCGTTAGTGAGAATCCACTCGGACGACGCAAGGATTGAATGTTTCCGATTTATCCTCTTCTGTTCGGACAACAATGCCATTCATTGTAGGACGACGGATTTCAAGTCCTTGTTCAAGAAGACAAGAATTAAATGAAATGAATTTAGTGAAAATCCATTCTGGAGATGGAAGGATTTGATTGAACGTTTAGTACTACTACGCGTTGCACTTCTCCATCTTTAAAAAAAAAAAAACTTCTCCTCGTACGAAGATATGGTTCCTTGTACAAGAAGATGCCACAAGTAGAAGAGGGGTTTCAAATCCTTCCAGAAGATGCAAAATTTGAGCGCAAATATTTGCTCATTGCGAATCTTCTCTTCCTGTTCTCCGTGGAGTATACGTGGGATTAGCTGCCTCATAAGGGGGCGTTTGGTAGCAGGAAAATTAGATTGACGGGAATACCAGGATTCCTGGTAATCATAACCATAAGAATGAGATAGCAGGGAATATGATATTCCTATGTTTAGTACAGGTGATTAAGATTCCTAGGAATATTAAATTAAGTTATTTGGAGGTGTAACATTGGAATCTGTTAGAGGAATCTATGCTTATGTAAGTTATGTTACGATCATTAATTACATCAAATGATGAGAACTGATTGGTGAAAGAAACTTCGGGTCGGGCAATGCATGATTCAACTCTGAATTAGAAACGAAATCTGGCTTCTTCCAGGACGGTGTTGCCACGAAAATTTTAAGACACAAACACACTCAAAGGGAGCTAACATCTTCTGTCAAGAAAGGTATCGTGGTAGGATACTAGGATAAACAGGAACAGCGAAATGAACTTCTGTGCTACCAAACTTTCGGCGCCAAATCCATTACAGCATTGTGCAGAACATCTTCAAGCATTTGAACTCCAATCTTTGACATTCATTTCTTTACAAGCTTCCAGGATTACATTTATCACCTTTTCAAGTTCACGACTGCCCTGGGTGGACTTTCTCCGAATGACATTATCAAACGAACTACGGATAGGCTACAGACCATTCACTCAGAGGGTGTTCATGTATGTCCATATTATATAATGTTCTTCTTGCTCTTAAACTATAGGTATTGCATTGAGAAATGCATTTCTTCAGATTCTCAAGTCTGAAAAAAAATTCACTCCTGTAACAGCCGAAGCTGATTGCTGTCCCAAACAAGGTCACATTGTATTATTCTGTTTTCAATACAACACTAAAGCTAGAAAGATGACATGCACTATACAAGATAGCTCTTCTTCGGAGAAGGTGACTGGATTAGTATCATTGCAGATGACTGTCACCTGGACAAGCGGATACGATATTAAAGAAGCAGTTCCTTTTGTTGAATGGGGTGAGAAAGGCCCGACTCACAGTATGTAGTCTATATTGCCTGTTTAACCTGTTTTGAAATTGTGATACAACCAGCTACTAAGCAATGGTTACCTTGAAAAATTGCAGTTATACCTACAGGCTTGGCCATAGGTTAATGAACGGTACCCACATCTGGAGCAAGTCATACAGCTTCAAAGCATCACCTTATCCTGGACAAGATTCTTTGCAACGAGTTGTCATATTTGGAGACACGAGCGCCAGCCCCTGCAGCTTGCCGGCAATATCTCCATAGCTTTAATCAAACAGACCGAGAGGAGCAACCGAGCCCAGCCTAACAATCGAACCTGTTTCTCAACCTGAGCTGGGGATTTGTTCTGAGAACCTAATTGGAGCAAGAACGCACAAATCCGAGCAAACAAGCAAATTGATTTAACGAAGTTTTGGCCGGCGGCGATTTGGAGGGGGAGTGCACACGGCGGGGACCTACAGCGCCTCACGACGGCGTTGGTGGCGCGACGGGGCCAGATGCGCAGACAGGCGAGGTTGCGGAGGCTGCGGAGGGAGGGTAGGAGAGGAGGGGCGGTGAGGGTGAGCCATGGCGGCGTTGGCAGCAAGCAGCGCTTACAACACCAGCAAGGCGTTAGCGCGGCGGGGCGACTTGTGAGCAGTGGTCATGGAGGCTGGGAGGGAGGCGAGAGAGAGGGCGGCGAGGGTGAGCAGACGCGATGGATTTTGGATCGGGGAGATCGGGGAAAAGGGGAAAGGAGGAAGATATCTAGATGGATGGAAGGAAGGAAGGAGGGGCGGCGAGGGTGAGCATCAGACGAAGGATTTACCTGATGGAGTAGCTTCGAGTGTGGAGGATCCTGAGAACGAAGGCGTCGGGACTCGGAGAGAAGAAGATTTATTTTGAGAAGGAAAAAGTCCGGTTTACTCGCCTCAACTATCAGAAAAGTCTGATTTACCCCCTGAACTACAAAACCGGTTTTTTAACCCCCTGAATTTATCAAATCCGGTCAAATAACCCCCCGTAGCAGTTTGGAGCGGTGGTTTTGCTGACATGGCAGTGGTTTTGCTGACTGGGAGAGAGAGAGGTCGATCGAGAGAGAGAGAGAAAACCATCATCTTCTTCGTGATTTAACCGGTCCTTCTCTATGAGAGACCAGTGGAAGAAGTCCGACACGGAGATGAGGTCAGAATCCTTCAGCGAAGTCCCCAAACGCCTGTGCCATTGCCGTGCCCATCGCGTCGTCGAGCAGCGGCACCCTCGGCACCTCCAAATGAGTCCCCAATGTTGGCCATGTAAAGATCCGAGCCTGCGTGTAGAAATCGCCGTGAGTGACGCCACACAAGACGCGTCCCTCCTCCCCGCCGAACCCTCGCTGCGTGAACACGGAGGCGGTGTGGCTGCGGCCGTCGTTAGGAAGATCCGGCTGGGACCATCCCCAGACGGCGGTGCTACTACCTGACGATCGAGGGGGTTAGCGGCGGAGGTCCTTGTCCATGGCCTTGTAGGCACGCACGAAGGCCTTCCTCCACGCCGGGCGATCGGCATGTCCAAAGCCGTTCTTGGACGACGCCAAGGCCATGGACATGAGCTTGAGGGCAAGACGTCCGCACCTGCGCACCACCAGTGCCGTCGCGGCCGTGCGTTCGTCGAACACCTCAAGACAAGACGCCGTCCTCCTCCTCGCCAACCCCGCCACAAGAATAACAAAGATCACCATTACCACCACTACGAATCAATCAACGAGAAGTCACCAATCGCGCGGAAATATAGGAGCAAGAGAGGGGGTCGTTGGCATACATCCCGAGATGAGCACGGTGTCTGATTGATCCCTTGCGCCCTCTCAAGCGTGAACACGGAGGCGGTCACCATGCGGCCGTCGTTATGGAAGATCCGACTGGGACCATCCTAGCCGGGTCCTCCCATGGCGCCTTCCACCTCATCCTCCCTCCTCTCGATCGGTAGAGCAAATTACCCCGTCCGATGCAAGGATGACGAACTGGACCTCCGCGCCATCGGCGTATCCGCCCGCAAGGCCTCCTACCTCCATGACCTCGCCGCCAGGTTTGCCGCCGGGGACCTCTCCGAATCCTCCGTCACCGCGATGGACGAGGCCGCTCTCCTCGCCGAGCTCATCAAGGTGAATGGCAGCGGAGGTCGGCGTGGGAGAGGGAGGCGGCTGTGGCGGCATCGAGGGAGGTCGGCCTCGGAGGATCTGGAGCTCACGGCCACGATGAGGCGGAGACGAGGCAATGAGGTCGGCCTTGGAGAGGAGGCGGTGTCTTACCGCTCATACACGGGAGGAAGAAGCAAAGGTGGGGCCCACGAGTCAGAGAGAGAGGGAGGAGAAGAAAACGGGCTGGGTGCGCCACGTCATATGCTGAGTTGGCTGAATTTGGCCACGTCACCGAAACCACCACTGCAAACCGCTACGTGGTGTTATTTGACCGGTTTTGACAAATTTAGGGGGTTAAAAAACCAGTTTTGTAGTTCAAGGGATAAACCAGACTTTTCTATTAGTTCAGGGGAGTAAACCGGACTTTTTCCTTTTGAGAATGAAGGCGTCGGGGGGAGAAGACGAAGCATCGAACAGGCGCGCTTGCGAGTTTATCGCGCCGTCCGCGCCAAATATTTGGGGCGAAAATATTTTTGGTGAGATTCCAGGGTGACCGGAATGTAAGATAGATAGCTATTTCAAAGGTAATCCTATTCCCATAAACCACTGGAATCTAGTTACATCTGTAATCTTACTTTCCTATACAACATTCCAGGTGGTTGTACCAAACACGAGAATTAAACAAGATTACCCCATGATTACTAGGAATCTCCATAACTTTTCTACGTAACGCCCCCTAAATGGAGAACAATGGGAATAGTGGGATTCAGGAATCAATGGAAGGCAGTTTCAAAAGGAAGAAGAAGAAATGTGTAGCACTGTAGCTCAATAAAATTGGGTTCTTCATAAGCTGAGCCCACTATCCCCCTCTCGATTACTATTGGAATTTTGATTCAGTTACAGGCCCACTCAAGCAGTATTTCTTTCGGACCTCAACAGTAACTCATGCGATCCGGTAATTTATACCAGTTTTGTCCCGGAAGCCGGCCTTGGACCTAAAGATTTCTAGAATCGGGCCTGAATCCAACTAATTTACCTAGTGTTTTCCTCAATCTGGAAAAGGGGTAAAGATGCGTGAGGTGAAAATAAGTCTACAGTTGAGCAGCCAATGGGGGTAAATACAGTTGGAGCTACGCTAGAGCATCATTACTGTGGCCGGCCACTGAAGTAGACATAAAATGGACAGGAACTGCATCAGGAGGCTGAAGAACTTCGTCAGGGCACTGGGGCTGAATGGATCGGTTATCGAAGCCCATTAGGCTTCCTGAAGCATCGGCTGGCCCAGTTCCCACGACTACCGCAGCTATTCCTGAAACGTGGGCCGAAGCAGAAATTATAAGCCCATTAGCTTGACGTCGAGAAAACCAAACGAGTTAGTACCACATCGCCTAGGGGAGAGGAGAGGCGGGCGCATAGAGGAATAAGAGGGCGGGGCGGACTCCATCACAACTCATACCTTTCTCGGCCTTTTGGCTAAGATCAAGTGTAGTATCTGTTCTTATCAGTTTAATATCTGATATGTGGGGCATGGCCTCACAACGATATTAAATTTATTTTTTGTGGGAGAGGGGCCACTACAGTGGCTTGCCACTGGGTCCCTCACGCGTTGCACTGCAGCCCTTGCAAGGCGCACCCCAACCAAGTCTAAATGAAGTTTTTGCCTTTATGCGTTTGGTCCGGGCGGGGAATTGGTATATTGTTTTGTAGTTTGAATATACTGAAGAAAGGTTGACATTGGGACATGCATAACCTGTCTCCGTAATATGCTGTCAGTTACCCGTGAGTATGAAAATTGAGTTTTCTGGTTGTTTCTCGGTAGCAGCCCAAGTGTAAAGCTAATCCCTGTTGTTTATGGCTCTATCAACTCCTCTCGAAACTTTGAATCATCGTAGAGGCGATCTTCCATGCTGTTCTCATGTAAACTAGTGGCCTGTGCGCGCCGCATAGCGGACTTGTTTTTTTCTCTTTATATTGCACAGTATACACATTTTGCTAAGGAAAATAATTGGTTGTTAGAACAAGCAAATCCAAAAAATAAATGATTTATAGTTGCACAGGTGATACTAATATAGGTGAACTGTTGGTATGGATGATAACTTTGTTGGTAGCCGTAGCATGTAACAGCAAGCACGAGAAGCAAATAAGAGTCCAAACATAGGTAATGAGAGGTATCAGTGGGTATCGTTATTACAAAAGACCTTAGACTACGTAGGCTAAGTATATAATACATCGAATTGTTTGCTAAATATTACAGCATCCCTGATAACACGATACACTATTTACAGCGGATTTGTAGTAAGCAAAAAAGATGGACGGAATCTGTCTTAGCAGTTTACAAAATCTGGATTAGACAGTATGTGTAGGATCTGAACCTGTAAGGACATATACTAGAGATTTCATTTATTCGCTGTTTGGTGAATCGTGTGGTGACCTGCATAATATGAATGACATATGAGTTGGCGAATTGAAAAAACACTACTAATCTTAGTAAACAATCTGTATCTTATGTAGTATAAATATAAGGAAGAAGTCCATTCTACCCCCGCCCCCCTCAAGTATCCACATACGGACACCTAACCCTCTGAACTAAAAAATCGGCCTTTTGACACCCTTAAGTTGCAAAACCGGACAACCTACACCCTCCGGCTGTTTTATGCGGTGGTATTGCTAATGTGGCGTCTGGGTGGCCTAATTTCGTCAGGTCGGCTAGGTGAGCTGGCTTCTTTGGCACTTGGACCTACCTATAAGTGAGGCCATAGCAATTAGAGCATTTTCTCTCTCCTTTATCTGTTCACTCGGCCGACACAGCTCCCTCCTGGCTCATTCTTTCTGCTTCTTCTTCCTCTCTTTTCCTCTATTGCTTCTCTCTCGCCATTTCTTCCCTGGCCGAAGCTCCCTCATGGTGCCTCCTCCCTCCGGCCCGCTCTCCCATCCTGCTCGACGCCGCCTCCCCATCCCGCCCGACGCCGTCTCCCCATCCCATCCCGCCCGGGCGCCACCTCCCTATCTTCAAGCTGTAGTTAATCTTGTCGCACGCACGATGGAGTCGATGTGCTGGTCATGCAGCGAGGACGCGGTGGTGTCGAACCCCAACTCGAGCGCGCTCGTCTATGTCTCCTGCGTCTACCTTGATGGTTAGCAGCCGAGGACCTTGAACAACCGATGAACTCAAGCTCCCTGAGAATACACGCGCGAACACAGAGGTAAAGTGCGGATCCAATTTGCGACGTGATACTTCAGCGTCCTTTTTCGTTTTCTTTATATAGAGAAGCAAAAAACAAAGCTCCGTAAGAGCTACGGTAAGAATCCTGAACGGACTCACCAAACTTTCCTAATTAAAGACTCCCTATCTATGTAAACTCTGCACCGCATCCAACTATACTAGAAACATTCTAGAAAACTATGGACCCGGCTGATTACATGATCTGACCTGAAGACAACTAGATTAACCCATCAGTCTCCTCCTTAAGTTTGTTGTATTCCGTCGATGATCCGTATGCTGATTTTCTCCCTCATCTCTATGAACTTTAATTTTCCAAGAGACTTGGTTAGGATATCAGCAAGCTGGTTTTCTGTGCAAACATGTTGCACCTCTATTATCCCTAATTCCACACAATCTCTAATGTAATGGAACCGGATATCGATATGTTTGCTTCTCTCGTGGTGGACTGGATTTTTGCTCAACGCAATTGCAGACTGATTATCGATCTTCAGAGTTACCTTCTCAACCTTTGTCTTCAGTATATCAGCCAATAGACGTCTCAGCCACACCCCTTGACATGCTGCTGCACAAGCTGCGATGTACTCTGATTCGCAAGAAGATAAAGTGACTATCTTCTGCTTTTGTGAACACCAACTAATAGGGTTCGACCCAAGGAAAAATACCATGCCCGAAGTGCTCTTCCGGTCATCAGTATCACCGGCTAGATCACTATCAGAGTAACCGATCAGCCCCAAACCTTCTTCCTTCTTCTCGTAGACACACCCGTAATTCAAAGTTCCATTCACATACCTTAGTATGTGTTTCACAACAGCCATATGCTCCGTTGTGGGCTTCTCCGTATATCTGCTCACCATACCAACCGAGAATGCCAAGTCCGGGCGCGTGTGCAGCAGATATCTCAAGCTGCCGACTATACTTCGGTATAGGGTCTTATCCACAGGAGGGTTTGTGCTGTCCTTGCTCAACTTCAGATGGGGTTCCATCGGAACTTGCGATGGATTACAATCCTTCATGTCGCATTTGTCCAACACCTTTGTTGCATATGCGGACTGGCTGAGTGTGATCTTCTCGGAGCTCTGACGAACTTCAATACCCAAGTAATAGCTGAGTAGTCCAAGGTCGCTCATGCTAAACAATTTCTTCATCTGGGTTTTGAAGTTATTTATCTCTTCGATCCTCTCTCTAGTGATGATCAAATCATCCACATAAACTCCAACCAACAAGTTTCCTTTTCCTTGGCTTCGCTTGTACACCGCATGCTCTAATGGGCATCTATCAAAACCAAGTGCCACCAAAGACTTGTCTAGCTTTGAATTCCAAGCTCTTGGGGCTTGACGCAGGCCATAAAGGGCTTTGTGCAATCTTAACACCTTGTGTTCTTCTCCTTTCTTTTCAAATTTCGGTGGTTGCACAACATAAACTTCTTCTTCTAAGTCACCATTGAGGAAGGCTGATTTAACATCCATATGATGAACCTCCCATCCTTCATGTGCCGCGATAGCAATGAGTAGGCGCACTGTCTCTAGCCTTGCAACAGGAGCAAAAACTTCATCGAAATCAATGCCTTGTCGTTGAACGTACCCCTTTGCTACTAGCCTCGCCTTGTGCTTCACGACCATGCCTTGAGTGTCCTTCTTTAACTTATACACCCACTTCAAACCTATCGGTTTGTGGTTGTCTGGTAATGGAACAAGCTGCCATGTTTAGGGATGGCAATCGGCGGCAAGTGCAGGTAGTGTTCGCCCATACCCATGCCCGCGACCCCAATTTTCCCCTGACGGGCATGCCCTTGAAGACGACGGCGAAGAACCTCGCCCATGCCTGCCGCCTGCATGCCTGCCATGCATGCCTGCATACCCGAAACGATGCACTATCGCCCATGGGTACCCATCGCCCGCGGGTACCCATCGCCCATGGGCATACTCATCACACATAAACAATGCACACATCAAGTTCATCTCAATTCACATCAATAGTGCATCACACATTCAACAACTAAGAAATTTTATCGCAAATCACACATCAAGTTCGACAAAACAACTAATCAAGTTCAACAAATAAAATAGAAATACAAACTGACATAGTTCCTCAAACATAAACAAATTATGTTTGCAACAAGAGTAGAACATATGAAAATGGTTCAATTACAACAATTCAACAAATAGATCAGTTTATCTGTGTACTGATTTTTTTAACATGCAAACTATGCAAGCAGTCCTCTTAAATAGGGTGCTGGAGTATTGATGCTCTCCATTTTGGAGATTGGAACATGTTTGCACTCCTCAAGTTCTCAGCACACTGGCCAAAAGAATGATAAAGAATAGCCAGACAAGCTTCCCGATACACCGATGATGATATATCAGATACATGTAATGCCATCGCTAGCATCTTAAGCAACCATGCCCTCTGAAACAAACAAATTATAGTTTAACAGAACGAAAAATACCAACAAAATTAAATAAATAGCACTCAACCATCAAAAGGCAAGAACATCCTGAAAAGCAGTCATCTAAATTTTGCAGCCCAGGTATGATTGCCAAAATGCTAAGTTGCTAACTAGCAAAATTTCAAGATCTCCAAAAGTACAGTTATTTTCCCAAATCCCATCCGATCAAATAATGCACTTTGCAACTCGTCGGCATTTTTTCAATTATTGCAAGTATTAACATTCCAGCATAAGTAGACCTAGATAGTAGCACAAATGCAACACATTCACAGAAAATGAAAAAACACCCTAAAAAGGTTGCTCAAAAAAAGTACCAAACATGTCGATAAATCACCATGTTTTCAGATTGTGCTGTTCTACATTTTGATCCAAACTACGATTCCATATATCAAGAATAATTCAATAGAAAGTTTAATCGCACAATGGATTGACATCAAGTTTTGACCTGGATTCGTTCTCAGTTTTGCTAATTCCCACTGTTCTAAAAAACTTCTAAAAAAATCATGAAAACAAGAAAGCCCAATGTGTAGAGAATTATACCTCATGGAGCATGCTGATACGAAGAGCTTGATTAATGTTCCTTTTGGGAAGTGGTGAAACACCAATGTTTCCAACATGCTGAGATCAGTAGGCACAGAAAAATATGAGTTCCAATTCAAACTTTGAGCTATATTGATTCAAAAGAACAAAAGAAGAAATGAGAACCTTAGAAAAGAACTGGTACTTCGTTGTGCTCAGGAGATCCATAACAGGTCCGCAAGTTAAAGGATCAAGACATAACTCGTAGAGAAGCTGAATTTAGATAGGGCAAATACAAATTCTGGCATAAAATAAGTAAAATAAGATCTGATTTCTGAGTTATATGCTAAAAAAACAAACCTGAAAACTGAACTCATAAAGTAAGTTGTTTATATCAGGTTTTGTCAGAAATGGAGAGCATCAGTACCAGATCTACAAAATGGAGAGCATCAGTATGATTCAGAAATGGAGAGCATCAACCAGAAATGGAGAGCATCCTACAAAGACTCGACTATCATGCTTGGAATGCAAAATGCAATTTGCAAGTCATATGGTTTAGACTGTCACCACCTCTACATTCCAAGAAAAAGAATGAAAACATGCTCAAATAATCTTGGATTTTAGCTTCTAGAGGAAACACGTTCCTGTAAACTATTGAACAAGCAATATCCAAGTACCAAAAAGACAATGTTCTTGCTAAGTGTTTTCGTCAGATATTACGAAACCAAGCTTCAACACACCACTGTAAGCTAGAACTAACTTGACTCCAAACTCCAATCGATTAATCCTGTGGCTCCCAATCGAGCACATGATGTTCACACATTTGCACTGATTCCAGAGATTAAAGTCAGCTGGCCCAAGTAGGAGCAAATCTTGGCATGAATAATCTCCTGTTCAGCAGAGATCTGCATCTAACACATCCATTTTTTTCACCTAACTCGCAAGATCTTCAACAAAAACTTGCACCATTCACCTGCAACCTCTAGTGTAGATCAGATCACCTAAAGATCTGGTACTTCCAACCCCAAATTCTAGCCGAAATTCGACAAGCCACACAATACCACACCTCACCGCAAGAACGGACCAGCTGACCACGCCATTCGCATCTCGCGCGCACGCATATTGCGCGAAATAAAAGGACAAGGGGGAGAAAAAGAAATGCCAAATCGAGAAACATCGGAAATAGTCACCTCAAGATCCCGCGACTTTGTGGCGGTGCCGCCTGTTGGGGAGCCCGGCCTCAAGCTGACCCTAGGCAGACCTCGCTGTTGCAGGCGGCGGACGACGGCGAGGTGGGCCAGGTGTCGGAGGAGGAGAGGTCGGGTGGGTCGATTCTGCTCAGCACAGCGCTGCTACCTCCGGGAGGAGTGGAAATAGGGAAGGGAGGTCGAAAGGGAAAGGTCAACTGCTGCGCATCATAAACTCCTTTTTTTTTCTCCGGTGAGAGCACAAGCACATGCACCGGGAGGGGGCGGCGACCGGGAGGGGGCGGTGGACCGGGAGGAGGGCGACGGCCGGGAGGAGGCGGTGCGCCGGGAGGAGGACGCGGTGGCGGCCGGGAGGAGGACGCGGTGGCGGCCGGGAGGACACGGTGGCGGCCGGGAGGAGGGCGGCGACCGGGAGGCGTGGGAGGAGGGTGGCGACCGGGAGGAGCCGGATTTGGGAGCGGGTGGATTGAAACAGCGGGTGCGGGTGCGAGAGGGAGAGGGCGACTGCGGGACAGCGGGAGGGTGGCGGCTGAATGGGTATAAGGCATTGTGAGCTAGGGTTTCTTTGGGCCCACCTGTCAGTGTGGGTTGACGGGTAAACGGGCGGGGCGGGTACGGGTGGAGCTTACCCATGCCCGCGCCCGTTTACCCGATGGGCAGAGAATTGCCTCCATTTCCATACCCATGGGCAAAGAAAGGCCCCTATACCCGACTCTATTAGGGTATTTACCCGCGGGCACACGGGTAATCGGGCACAATTGCCATCCCTAGCCATGTTCCATTCTTTTGGATAGAGAACATCTCCTCTTCCATCGCTCTTCTCCACGCCGGCTTTGCTTTGGCCTCTTCAAAGTTCGCGGGCTCCTCCTCCCCGAGCAAGCAAAGTTCCGAGTCATTTAGCTCAATCGGGGATGTGGCATCATAGATACTTTTGATGTCACGCTCCTGTCGTGGTCCTTCAGATGAGCTCTCGTCGAGTTCTATGGGTAGCGGAGCTCCAGGTGACGCCGGTGCTCCCAACGTTGCTGCGGGAGTGCGTGGTGAAGTTGAGCCGGGTGTCTCGGATCTCATGCTTGTCCTGGGCATGTTTGACGTGTCTGGCACACCTGGCGGGTGGCGTGCCGGAAGTGTGGTTGCAGCATCGGGGTCGGGTTCCCCAACAATGCCTTCATGCGTCGTCGCGTCTGATGCCTCCGCATGTTCTCCAGAACCTATATCAGTGACAGGAGGGTAATGTATCGTAAAGGTATCACCAACCCGTCGTACCTCCGCCGAGGGGTCTCTAATCCACTCCAACAGCACCGAGCCCCTTCCTTGTATCTCCACAGCCGTACCATCACCAAACTTGACTGATCCTTTGACAGTCGTGTCAATCTCAGCAAACTTCTCCATGCAGCCGGTCATGTGGTTACTTGCGCCAGTATCAAGGTACCAAACCTTGTCTCAGGTGCCGCTAGGCTTCGGCACCACCTTGTCTTCGTGCAGGAATACCTCCTTGTCAGGCGCCGATACTGTATGGTTGAGTTCACATACTTCAGCCATCAACAGTTGGTGATCGTCATCGTTCTGCTTTTCTATGAGATTGGCCCTCTCTCTTCAGTTTGGCTTTGGACACTCTTTCGCAAAGTGCCCATAATCGTTGCAGTTGAAACACTTGACCTTGGATTTGTCGAAGTTGCGCGGCTTTCGTTCATCAATGGCGTGATCGCCATCGCCTCGGCCTCCGCCTTGTCCGCGACGCCCTCCTCTCTTGGCGTTGTTAGGGCCCTCATCTTTCTTTGTCTTTGAGCTCCTTGCTTCCCACTCGGCTTGGGTGAGGAGAAGTTGATCTCCCTATCTTTCGAGCTCCTTGCTTCCCACTCGGCTTGGGTGAGGAGAAGTTGATCTCCCCCGTCTTTCGAGAGTCGCCGCCCCTTGAGTCCTTCCTCGAAGGTTCTGAGACGGCCAATCGCCTCTGAGAGCGACATTACTGCGACATCGCTGAACTGTTCGATCGTTCCGATAATTTGGAGGAAACGATCTGGAACCAAACCGAACAGTTTCTCGCCTATGTCACTTTCTTCGAGCTTCGTGCCGAGAGAACGGATCTCTCCCACCAGCGTGGTGAGTTTCATGGAATACTCGGTGATCGTCTCCGAGTCGCCCATCTGCAACTTGTTCAGTTGCCGTTTCAGCACTTGTGCGCGTGCCTTCTTGACGCGATCTTGGCCAATTCGCATATCCCTAAGCGCGTCCCAAGCTTCCTTCGCCGTCTCCTTCTCCGCGATTGACATCATCACGTCGTCTGGCAGAGCTTGAGAGATGGCCACCATCGCGCCTTGATCCTTGTCGCCGTCTTCGTCTCCATCTTCGATCGCCAACCATACCCCTAGCGAGCGCAAGATTAGCTTCATCTTGACGGCCCATATGCCGTAGTTTGTTTCGCTCAACATCGGGTATTGTATCGGGATCGAGGCGTCTCTTGCCGTCGACTTGACAATCGCGCCTGACTTCGATGGATCCAGCTCGTTGTTGTTTAGCTTGATGATCGCGCCTGACTTCAATGGATCAAGTTCGTCGCCGGCCATTGCTTCGCCCCCCTATGCTCTGATACCAATTCATGGTTAGCAGCCGAGGACCTTGAACAATCGATGAACTCAAGCTCCCTGATAATACACACACGAACACAGAACTAAAGTGCAGATCCAATTTGCGAC
The DNA here is from genome assembly GCA_036346405.1 of Phyllostachys edulis. NCBI lineage: Eukaryota > Viridiplantae > Streptophyta > Magnoliopsida > Poales > Poaceae > Phyllostachys > Phyllostachys edulis. The sequence goes on along the minus strand of CM070558.1, from coordinate 68,446,158 downwards.
GCGATACTTCAGCGTCCTTTTTCGTTTTCTTTACATAGAGAAGCAAAAACAAAGCTCCGTAAGAGCTACGGTAAGAATCCTAAACGGACTAACCAAACTTTCCTAATTAAAGACTCCCTATCTATGTAAACTCTGCACCGCATCCAACTATACTAGAAACATTCTAGAAAACTATGGACCCGGCTGATTACATGATCTGACCTGAAGGCAACTAGATTAACCCATCATACCTAGTGTTTTCCTGAATCTGGAAAAGGGGAAGCTCTGTTCTGTCCAATGGTAAAGATGCGTGAGGTGAAAAAAGTCTTACAGTTGAGCAGCCAATGGGGGTAAATAGCTGCGTAAACGATCTGGAATATACCTCGAATCTACGGTGAGATGGTTAAACTGCAGCCAATGTTTCGTGGTCAATCCATGACCGCACAGCCTTCTAGATATGATGGAATTTGTCACAGGCTAGCAGAGAGAGGAATTTGCTAGCTGCGTGGCTTTGAGCACATGGTGACTGTGTGTATAAGTTTAACTTCGGATAAGTCTGTCAGGTAAATAAATTAGCTGCAGAAAAACACGGACCACGCACACAGCTTTCATCACCACTCGACTCCCAAGTGTTCACCGGTAGTTCAGTTTGAGTAAGCTGAATGGATGAAGTTGTGCTCTTCGCCTTCACAGAATCACACTGTGTTCTGCACTCTTTGCCTCTGTTTGAAACCATCTGGAATCACAATTGTCCTCACAGAGGAGCTTTTCAGTAAATGAAATCTCTTCCTCGATAGCTTGAAAGAGTAGATGGTGAAAGGTCGATCCACCAATCATACTGAAAAGTGCATGCCGTATTGCCCCCAACCACAATATAATATCATTTCCAGAGCTAGAACCCCTTGTTTTGTTATCTTCTACAATCTTATATTGATTCTTTCGCTAAAGAATTATTACCGTTCTACGTATAATTATATGGAAGCCTAATCTTAATGGAGTACAACAACATTCTCCCGCTCCAGTGTAATAAAGTCTGTCAAGCTCCAGCTAGCTTTGCACTGTGCCTGAAATGAATACGTAGGAGAAAATATCGTATGCATGCCTACTTGTTCAACACTACAATAATTCTATCGCGTATGTATGGTCGATCTTAATTGCCTCCTCGAGATTGATTCTTCACGTTGCAGCAGGTGATCCGTGCATTCGATCAGTTCATGCCCAAGTTAATTCGAGCTTTAGAACTGAGGAAGCATCTGATGGTTCGGGCCTCCTAGCACCGACGACGTCGCTTGCAGGCCGCTCACCGCTTGCGGTGCGTCGAAGCACGAACCGTTGAGCCTCTTGGCCGGTGGGTGGGCACTGATGCCGGCGCCGGCGCGTTCTTCCGGGCTCGCCTCCTTGCGCTTCCCAGCGCTCCCGCCGGCGGCCGGGGACGACGAGTAGTAGTAGTCCGCGTGCACGTTGTCGCCGACGGCCAGGAGCTGGTTCAGGGAGGGGTGGACGGCGAGACGTGGGGCGTGCTCGGCCTCGGCCGGCACGGCGGTGTCGAAGATCTGCGCGAGCGCGTACTCGTCCAAGAGTTCAGAGAGGGATGGGATCCTTGGGAGCCTCGGGGCGGCCTGCTGCTGCGTGGTCATGGCACTGCAGGTACTAGTACTCGACTGCGCGTAGAAGCAGGCGTCGTCGAAGCCGCCGGACGGCTCGTCGTGGTCCAGGTGGTCGTAGTCGGCGAGCGGCGGCACCATCGGCGACGCCTGGCCGGACTTCTTGTAGATCCGGCACAGCACCCAGTCATCCAACTGCATGCATACACAGAATGCACAAAATATCATACACGGTACACGTAGTGTCACGCCTGTCATTGTCAAAAGCTACTGGCTTGACAAATCACACATAGATGCATGCCATGCCAGTAAACATCGATCGAGAATTAACCCACCTATATCAATCCCGCTACTTTACTATTAATTAAAGGGCAACTTGGTCAATCCCGATAACCGATCGATGGCACGCGAGTAGCATGACGCGCGAATATAGTTGCCGGAAGCCGCAACTAAACGAACAAAAGCGCGTGCGTTCCGCTCGGCATATGCTAGTAAATTCAACCCAACTCACGCAGCCACGCACGTACCCTCATGGAGACGTTGCGGAGCTTGATGGGCTTGTAGGTGTTGACGGCGGCGGCGAGGCGGTACTCGCGCATGATCCAGTTGGTCTTGGTGCCCTTAGGCGGGCGCCCCATGTAGAACACGAGCGCCTTCTTCACGCCGACGCTCTCCCCGGTGGCGCTGTCGTGGATGGGCTTGTCGGTGCCGGTCGCCTTCCAGTAGCCGGAGCCGGCGGCGCGGTTCGGCCGGATACCGTTCGGGTACTTGCGGTCCCTCGGGCTGAAGAAGTACCACTCGCCGTCACCGTACAACGCCTTGGCTGCAAGTACGACGAATTGGTTCAATCGTGTCAGTGCACACGAGTGTTACATGCACCGATTAGTTAGTAGATGAACGCGCTTAATTACCTGGGAGGTCCCATGGATCGAACTTGTAAATGTCGACGTCGGCGATGATGGGGACGGGGCACTCCGCGGAGGCGGCGCGGTGGCGGAGGTAGTGGAGGATCAGCTCCTCGTCCGTCGGGTGGAACCGGAAGCCCGGCGGCAGCGACGTCGCCGGGTGCGTCGACGACATGATCGACCACGCGATCGATCGGCCGGCCGCAAAAACGTACGTACGTACGTGGAGCTACTAGTTATCCTATTCAATTCCTCCAATCTCGCGGAATCAAATTAGTGGAGATGTCACATGCACATGTGCTAACTATCTAGGCTAAGGACATGCATGATCAGAAGGAACTAGTTGCTGCTAGCTACAAAGGATTGGAATTTCCAGGAGTGGAGGGATGGGGGTGCTTGCTTATATGCTTGAAGACGCTTTGTCCGTTAGCGTGACGCGGCGCGGCGCGGCTCCCACAGCGGCAAAGCTCGTGGTTTGGGGGTTCCTCGAGGGCGAAATTAGAGCCGATTCGTTATTCCTCACGTCCGGCGTGACTCCGTGTGGGCGTGGGGCGTTCTGCATCGCTCATCTGTACTGCTCCTGCAACTACTCCATGTATCTAGTAGCCGCCCGTCCTCACTGCTCATCAACCTCATGTGGTCTCTCTCTAATTAAGCTAGCTTAACCGTTCAGTATCAGTAGGGAATCATACATCGTACATAGGACCAAACGAGATATAATATATGTCTTGTTCCATTCATGCATGCAAGATCACCGCATGTTTGGCAGGTTATTCCATACCTTTTAGAAAGAAAAACAGCTTCAGCTTTTTCTGGCGGAAGCGGATCGAGCATGGGCTAATATAGAGGAGCACAATGACATGCATTAGATCATTTTCTCTATTGTCTTATTCAAAATTGATACATTCGAGAACATGCCAATAGCATGGTGGTAAGACCTTCAGGTGTGAGACTACCAACTAGGGCTCGAACCCTGGTTCTCACAAAAAAAAGCCCCTTGCTGTGTGTTCTCCGTGGTCGTTGCACGGTCGCTAAGCGGTCACTGCCCCCCTCTCTCCTCCTAACTCCCTCCTCCCACGGTTTCTCCGTGGGCCACCCCACTCACCCTCACCGGTGTTGGCTGCCCCATCCTCCTTCGTCGCCTCCTCACCCCTCCTTCGTCCACCTCCTACCAGACCCAACCGGATATGCGCTGACGGCTCCTAGATCCGGTCGGATATGAGACGTCTCTGCCGAGGTAGCCATGGCACGGTGGTGGCCTCGATGAGGGACTGCGGTGGGGCGTCAACTGGTGTGCGATAGCGGGCGGCCACAATAGAAGACGGCGAGCGACATAGGTGATGACGATGAGGGCATGTCACCCTTTAATGTAGTGTCCCAACAAATAGTGTACATATACACTACTCTCCTCCCCAATGCATGATTTTGCTATTTCTTAATGATTGGATTGTGTGCCTATGCAATGTGTCATTCAAGACATTGCTTTCCTCTCTCTCATCCTCAACTCTTTGCCATATCATCTCTTATCCTATGTGGATCCTATGTGGATAGCTAATTAATTCTATGAACATTGTATAGGTGTAGCATTGGAAATGCCCTAGATACCACAGAAACCTTCAATTCGTACTCACATCGATCTAATGGAGCTAGCGCTGTACTGGCCAGCGCTAGTTGATGAATTCAGTGGGCTCACATGGCTGATCCTTAACGATCAAAAGGCCAAACTCTGAATTCTGAAGTGGACATATATATATTCCAATATTAATAACTCCTGCGGGTACGTATTTGTAGCCAAAATCTTGACTCGTCAATGTCTTATAGCTGTGTGAAGTTAGGTTCTGAGCCACTTGATCAGAGGAAATTAAGACGCCTTCATGATAATATCATCGATCAAGCTGTGTGTATGAACTTAACCAGTGGCCATGGTGTGAGCAAAGCTAAGATTTATCCAAGTCGAGCAGACACATGCATTAGTTGAGATCAGCTACGTCTTCAGAACACCAAACATGTGTGACAACTGACAAGTGACAACCCAACTCCCAAACTAACAAACAAGCCAACCAATCAATGCCAAGATTTGCATTAACACGAAGCCCAGCCTGCAAATCCAAATTCTAATGGCCAGCTTTGCGTATTAGTAGCTTTCCGTGCACAGATGGATTAGTACTAGTAGCTAACTAGGCGCGTGGTCTAACTTAGAATGATGTGAGCGCATACTAATACTGGGTCATCTCACTACTTGCGTCAAATCTAGGTAAATCCTACTGTTCACAAAAACAGGCCGGTTTCTGTACTAATATCTTTTGAATATTTATATTATATGCACGAAAATTATATGTGTAAATTCGTCTTAAAAAGTACTTTTGTACTATTATAATTTTGTTAGGTTTTATAAATATGTCATAATAATAATTAGTTGTCGAATTTGTATTTGAGGAGCCATGTCGATAGCCAAATCGATTTGTTTTATGAACCGGAGGGACAGTAAGGTGTACTTAGCCATGAAAATGGAGCAAATTAGACGACAAGCAGAACAGCTAGCGCGAGAGCGAGCTAGGGGAGAAGGCCCGTGCCGTGCGCACGTCGCCGTCGCGAACTCGCTTAACTTTTCGCGCGATAAGTCATCGCGCGGAGCGCCTTGTCCCTGCCGCCAGACGTGTCGCCGTGCGCGCGCCGCCAGCTGTGGGTGCAGTCGATCCGCAACTACTGGTAGTAGTCATTCTTGCGAGGAAGACGACGATGGCGACGCAGAGGAACTCCCCTCGAGTACTCCACTTGCCAAAATTGACATCCATCAATCGATCTCCATCACGAATTAACCCTGTAGATCAGCTAGTTCAAATGAAAATCCCATGCTGCTTCATGTATATATATTTGTTGGAGACCGGCTAATATATATGCAGATAACAAAAAATAAGGTGACAATATATAGAACTTTTTTTTATTTAACTTTTTTTTAGTTTTTATTTTAAAGTTAACCTCCGACGCATTTTATTTCCAAATCTGACCACTTTGATCACGCCACCACCCGTGGCGTGACAAAATAATGCTGTCTCGCCATGGGATAAATCCCCAAAATAGCACTTTTGGTCACGCCACTGGTCTTGGCGTGACCAAACAACACTGTCACGCCACGAGTGGTGGTGTGACAAGAGCTTGCCCCAGATACGGGCTGGCGTGACGGCGTTGTTTTGTCACGTCACCACCCATGGTGTGACCAAAGGGGTCAGAATTGGAAATAAAGTGTGTCGAGGGTTAACTTTAAAATAAAATTTAAAAAAGATTAATTAATAAAAAAATTCCAATATATATTCTGGAATTCATAAAGCTCTGGCGAAGGGTGAGCCTTATCAATCACACCCCAAATGTCCCGAGTGAGATCAATTGGAAGCTAGCTCTAGAGGGCAACTACTCAACATCAACATACTACAAAAAGTTAAACCCCCCCCCCCACCTCAATGTAATTTTTTCCTTGGGTTGCTATACAAAACTGTCTATGAACCTCAAATAGACTACAAGTGAGGGGATAGCCGAATCAGCAATTCTGCCCCCTCTGCCGACAAGTAACGGAAACGGCCTTGCACCTTTTCTTCGAGTGCAGATACTTGTCATGACCCGGACCTCAGGGAGGTCGCAGGCAGTCCCAGGAGCATCTCGAAGGGAGGTCATGTGACGGCCCGGACCTCTGGGAGGTCCCAAAGTCACGACTGGACCCGGGATCACTCAAAGGCACGACCACACGATCGGACCCGGGAGGTCTTGAACCCTCTGTGCACAACCGAACTAGTCCCAAGGACCAACAGCTAGCTCACACAGTGAACAAAAGTGATAACATCCATCAACACATATTTATCAAGATAACAACAGAGTTTATTACAAAAGGGGCCATACAGCCGACAAGAAACAAATACAGCAGAAGACCAAAGTAGTAGACCACACGACTCGCCACAAGCAGTCATCTGGAAGGCGCAGCCTAGACGTCCTGGTCTTCGGGTTCCTCGTAGACCTCCTCTCCTGCTCAATAAGAATTAAGCAAGAATAAGCACAACAACCGTGCTCGCAAGTCACACCCGTCAAGTAATAGATGGAATACATGCATACCGGGATATCACAAAGAGGTCTTATAGGGTTGTCTTTGCATAAAGCCATGTTTCTTTCCAAATACATGTACCAAGTTCTAAAGCAGTTATACAATAACTAAAATTCGTTTTCTAAATCTCAGTTTTATAGTCGGATAACATTCATCAACAAGTGGTGAAGGATATCCTCCTATCACAAGGCTCCCTGCCCAAATTCCCATTTGGATAGACATCCAAAAACCATTTCGTAAAGCATTCTAAAAACAAAACCAAAATCTAACTTGGAATGGCTTTGCTAGCATGTCCATGACTGTGGACACGACTATTCGAATAGTTTTACACTCTACAGAGGTTGTGCAACTTTACCCACATGACACGACTTCTCTAGTTTGTTTGGCATCCGTCGATACCACCACTCACTACCGTAGGTAAGTGGTCTAGAGCACGTGACAAGGCCTTTACAATGCGCCACTCCACCGCAGTCCCCCCTCGCTAAGGTTTCGCCCCCGACGGATAAAAACCTGCTGAGTTTGTAGCCCCCTCTTACACTAGGTGGGAATAAATAAAAGTAAGTCATCAAGACACCCACACAACCGGATAGAACGACCACAGTGGAATATTACAAATTAGTTAGCCAGGTCCTCCTCATTTCTGGACATGTGGTTGCACGGTAAGGCATAGCAAGATGCGGCTCGAAGACCGATCCTTAATTGACTTGGGCGACTTCCAACAGAACCCTAGGCCTTGATCATAGAAATGACTCGATCTCGTGCATGAACATGCACCCATCCAAATAACCAATTCGCCCAAGTCCAAACCAATTTTCCTTTTTCTTTGCTTTTTTTCAAAAAATATTTTGCAAACTTCCACGACCACTCAAGGTCATGGTTAAAACATTTGACAACATTGGTCTTTTGGCAATAAAACTCACAAATCAAGATTTTTTTTTGTCTAAGCTTGACTAAGCATAGAGTTTTGAAACATGCTAGTTTGTAACATCTCAATTTTTTGAGCCTTTTTAAAAAAAAATTAAAAATAAAAAGAATCATTTGGTGTTGTTGAAGTTCTAAAGCTTAACTTGAGATTTTGGAATTAAAAGCATTTAAAATGACTAAATCAAACTTTAATTAATTCGAGTTTGGTCCGTTTTGGGTTCGATGGAGTTCTCTGGTGTTGGTTTTCCCTTCTCTGTTCGCTCTGTGTCTCCCTCGGACCAGCTATTTCTTCTTTTAGCCCTCTTTTCCGTTTAGACCTCCTTGTGGTTTAGACCTCCCTGTCGATTTAGACCTCCTTCGTGGTTTAGACCTTTCCCTTTCGTTTGGACCTCCGGGTGATCTTGGAGACCTACCGCGACCACCCCTTGGGCCGCAACCTCCCTTTGTGGCCGCGACCTCCCCTTGGTCACGTGACATCCTTTGGGTCACGACCTCCTCCCTTTTTTGTCGTTTTGTCGTGACCTCCCTCTGAGACCGTGATCTCCTCCTTTTTGTCATTTTACCGCGACCTCCCTCTGAGGCCGCGATCTCCTCCTTTTTGTCGTTTTGCCGCGACCTCCCCTTGTGCCGCTACCTCCCCTTGGGCCGCGACCTCTCTTAGTGTCAAGACCTCCCCGTTGATCTTTTTGTAAAGACCACCCTCTGGGTCTTTTTGCAAATACCACCCCCTGTATCATGACCTCCCTTCTTTTGGATCTGAGGATCCAGACCTCCCTTCGTTTGGATCTGAGGGTCCAGACCTTCCCTCCGTTTGGACCTCCCTTTAGGTCCAGACCTCCCCTCCCGTCCAGACCTTCGGGTTGTCCTGGCGACCTCCGGGTGCTCCTGGAGACTTGCTACGACCACCCTCCTGGTCCGCGACCTCCCCTCTTTTGTCCTTTAGTCGCGACCACCCCTTTGTGGCTGTGACCTCCCCTCTTTTGTCCTTTAGTCGCGACCTCCCCTTGGGTCACGTGCTCCCCTGGTCACATGCGCCATTTGGGTCACGACCTCTCCTTTGTTTTGACCACCATTTTGTGTGTTGACCAGCTCCACCTGTCAACCTTACTCCCCTTCTTCTCCCACTCATCGCGGCGCTGCTCTCGCTGGAGACCTCGCGCATTAAATGCCCTTGTATCGCATTAAATGCTGCCGCCTCCGTGGTACCCGTTGTTCCCGGGTAGCTTTCTACGCATGTTCGTGCCATGCTCTGTCCTGTTGCCACCTACCCTTGATCTCGTGTGCTTCAGAGTCTCTCAGCTGCTCTTCCCGTCCTCCCCGGCTATAAAAGCCTGAGCAACCCTCTATTATCTCCTTTAGCATTCCTCAACTTTCTTGCTCTGCTCAGGACCTCCTCCTCGGGACCTCCTTCGACCTCCCCCTCTCAGTTTGACCTCCTCCCGACAGCCTTTTTTATAGTTCTTCTGTTCTTGAGTTTTTCCTGTGGTTCTTGTTTGGCGGTTGTGGTTTTAAATTGAATTCGCTGTATTTATTTGGTTCTTTGCGCATGTGTAGATTTCGACTTCACCGAAGAGTTCGTGGACCCGGCGACCTCTACTGAAGAACTTTAACTCTTCAACGAAGGCAAGTCGTAGACCTTTGATCATATTGAACCCAATTTACAAAATTACTTTGTTTTATATCAACATGCATGGCTATTTGTATAAAAATGGTTTGGGAATTAGCTAAGCATCAATTTTTTGGTAGTATGACTCCTTGAACACTTGTGATTCACATGTTGACATATACCTTTGGACCACCATAGGTTGGGTGATCTTAGTTGGACCTCCTTGAGATACCAACATGGGTGCGTATTATTGCTTAGACCTGCTTTAGTTATGCGATGTCTCTCGATCATCATGATTCAATGATAATAATTTGACTTAATGATATATGGAATTGTGGTGCGATACCACCGATGTGCAACTATGGTGCGAAATCACAGTTGTGTCATTTGTGGTGCGATACTGCTTTTAATAAATTTTGTTGTGCCATGACCAGGGTGGTCATTTGGCCGGGTTGAACCCAAAAATGCTTTTCGCTCGGGCGAGTGGTTGGTGGCAAAGGCGGGTTGCGCGAAGCGCAGTACAAGAAGTACTTGGGTGCGAGAAGCACTTAGGTGCGCGATGCACATGGGATATGGTAGTCTCGCCTGAGCAACAACTAAGGACTTTACCTTGTAAGAGTTCGATCCAAGCCATACCGTGCAACCACATATCCAAGATGGGGTGAACCTAGCCAACTAATTGGCAATGCTTTGATTCGGTTCCATTTTGGTGGAAGTGTGAAAGGACCTGGGTTTACGCCCACACTTGGCGCAAAAGGGGGCCGGGATGGCGAAACCTTAGCGAGCGGAACCGAGTCAGGGCAGAACCTTGTAAAAGCCTTGTCACGTGCTCTAGCCTACTTACCAAGGTAGTGAGCAGGGGCATCGATGGGTGTCAAACAAACTAGAGAATTCGTGTCTTGCGGGTAAAGTTGTACGACCTCTGTAGAGTGTAAATTTATTCAAATAGCCGTGTCCTCGGTTATGGGCATGCCTGGTGATTTCACGCAATGGGTAGATCTTTCTCAAAACTTGCTGTTGTGGTTGGTTCCGAGTGATCTAGCTCACAACCAGGGTGGTCGTGAGTAGTCTAGGCACACGACAGGGTGGTCGTGTGTTGTTTTCAAAAGAAAACTTGTTTACTTATGTACTAGTCTTTTTAACTTGTACTTTGCAATCTACTTATTGTATTTCAATTTCAATATCGCTTTCTACAAAGTAACCATAAAGACCTCCTTGTCAATCCTTGCATGAATAATATTTGCATACATTTCCCCTACGGCTTGCTAAGTACATTCAAAGTACTCATGGCTTGCGTCCTCTGATTAATCGACAGAATGAAGACCACCGGGAGCTCAGGCCTCTTGAAGAGAGGTCTTTGAAGACCAGGCGTGCTAGGGCATCCTCCACTCGATTGCGTATGGGCAGGTCGTGTGGCTTCCACGTGTTCTTTTGCTTTTTTTTCCGCTGTGTTGTAGCCCTGTGTGGCAGGCCTCTGTAAAAAGCTTGACCGTAAGGTCTTTTGTTATTTGTCTGCTTCTTCTCTAGTTTGTTGTATGGCTGTGATGACATCTTTGTTGAACTGTGTGGACCAGCCACTGATCATGGGACTGGTTCAGCGTGCACAGTGGGTTTCGGGGGTTTTCTACCCCGGGGCATGACACAGTTCATACTATTGTACCAACTAGTGCTTTACTATGATGACAAGGGGGTGGTCGAATCAATAACCAAGTTCGGGTGTACAAAGGAACTAGGAATAACTATGAAGTTAAAACAGGGATTTAAATTACTTGAATTGAAATAAGCATGCAATAGTAATTTGAAACAGAAATTAAATAATTTGAGGCACTGGGATCAATATGATCAAGGGTGTAACTTGCCTTGCTCGAAAACTTGAGGGTCTTCTTCTTCGAAGTACTCGGGCTCTCCTGAGTTATCGAAGTCTACAAGAGAAAACGAAACAAATCAAATAAAGACCAAATAAAATCCAAATGAACTCGAAAACAAACCAAACTAAGACCAACAGCAAGAAATGGGCTCTCGGGAGGAGGTCCAACAGAGAGGGAGGTCATGAGGAGGAGGTCCTAAGGAAACAAAATAAAGGATACAGGGGGTCCTGAGGAAATGACAAAAGGCATAGGGGGTCCCGAGGAGGAGATCCTGAGGAGGAGGTCTTGATGAAACGACAAAAAGGATACAGGAGGTCCTGAGGAGGAGGTCCTAAGGAAACGACAAAAAAAGGATACAGGAGGTCCTGAGGAGGAGATCTTGAGGAGACGACAAAAAGGATACAGGAGGTCCTGAGGACGATAAGACTACTCAAAGTGGTCGTACGAAGAATACAAAAGATACGACTATGTAGCGTAGTCGTAAGAAGGAATACGACAACGCAACGTAGTCGTAGGAACGAATACGACCACGCAAAGTAGTCGTAGGAATAAGGGAAAGAAAACGGCACGGAAAGACTCACCAGGATAGAGAGAGTGGGAGAGAGAGGGGGGTAGGAGAAGACTGGAGCAGGACGACGACAGCGGCGAAGACGGTGCGGCGCTTCGGTGAACTTCTTGGCGACGAGATGGTTGAAGATGGCGCAAGCTTCAGCAGATTCCTTGGCGACAAAGTTCAAAGCACGGAAGAACTGGCGAGAGTAAGTGAATTGGCAAAAGGTGATGATAGAGGGCTGCTCAGACTTATATAGCCAGGGGAGGGTCACTAGAGGGCTCAGGGGTGCACACGATCAAGGGCACGTTGTGGCAGTCCGAGCCTCAAGGAGGTCCGACGCCTGTCCCAAGAGCACCCCGAAGGAAGGTCTTGTGACAGTCCGGATCTCAGGGAGGTCGAAAGCCTGACCCGGGAGCACCCCAAAGGGAGGTCCCGAAATCCCTGTGCACAACCGAGCTAGTCCCAAGGACCAACAGCTAGCTCACACAGTGAACAAAAGTGGTAACATCCATCAACGCAACTTTATCAAAATAACATCAGAGTTGATTACAAGGGTGGCTTAACAGCCGACAAACAAAACACAGCGGAACAAAAGCGGAGTGGTCCACACGATTCACCACAGGCAATCGTCTGGAGGTCGCAGCCTAGTCATCTTGGAGGTCCTCTGGCTCATCGAAGACGTCCTCTCCTGCTTAAACAGGTCAAGCAAGAGTGAGCACAACAACCGTGTTATAAGTCACACCGTCAAATGTGATTGAATGCATGCATACAAGGATGTCCCAAAGGTGGTCTTATAGGGTTGTCTTTGCATAAAGCCAAGTTTCTTTCCAATTACATGCACTAAGTTCCAAAGTAGTTATACAATAACTAAAATTCATTTTCTAAATCAATTTTATAGTTGGATTACATTCATTAACAAGTGATGAATGATACCCTCCTATCACAAGGCTCTCTGCCCGAACCCATTTGGTTAGACATCTAAAACCATTTTAAAGAGGTCTTTTGAAAACAAAACCAACATCTAACTTGGAGCAGCTTTGCCAGCATGTCCTTGACCGCAGACACGGCTATTCGAATAGTTTTACGCTCTGCGGAGGTGTACAGCTTTACCCACAAGACATGACTTCTCTAGTTTGTTTGTCATCCGTCGATACAACCACTCACTACCGTAGGTAAGTGGTCTAGAGCACGTGACAAGGCCTTTACATTGCGCCATTCTATCGCAGTCCCACCTCGCTAAGGTTTTGCCCCCGACAGATGGAAACCCGACGAGTTCATAGCACCCTCTTGGGTCAGGTGGGAGTAAATAAAAGTAGGTTGTCAAGACACCCACACAACCGGATGGAACAATCATAGTGGAACATTACAAATTAGTTAGCCAGGTCCTGTCCATACGAGACATGTGGTTGCACGGTGAGGCATGGCAAAATATACTCGAAGACCGGTCCTTAACTAACTTGGGCGACTTCCACAGAATCCTGGGCATCGATCATAGAAATGACTCGATCCCGTGCATGAACATGCACCCATTGTAGAATTAAGGATAACCGACTAGAGGGGGATGAATAGGATGTTTTTAAACTTTTTGACAATTTAACAATTTTAGCCAATTATCAACTTAGTCTAAGTAAGATATAATTCTAGCTAAACAATTTAACACAATAGACAAGCTAGAAATATAAATGCGGAAATGTAAAGACTAGAAATAACCACAAAGACACAAGGATGTTTTTCCCGTGGTATCGAAGACTTGCCGGTCTTCACTAATCCACGTTGAGGAAGCTTGATCAACTCAAGCCGGCTCCACGAATTAAGCCTTCCCTCGATCGATGAGTGGTAGCTCTTCTCCTTTCCTGGATAAGCGAGCTCCAACCTTCACAAATGCCGGGTCTTCTCACAATCTCCTTTAAGAAGATCACCGAACCAAACTCCAAGCCGTCTAGGAGAGCGGCAATCTCAAGAGTAATAGAGCAAGAGATCTTCACTTGAAAGTGCTCTAATGCCACAATGATCAAACTCAAATAAATGCTCTTGGAAAACCTCAACTACCTTTACAAAAGGAATTGAATGCTCTCAAATGAGTTGGAAACAATGCAAAGGGCTCAAGGGGTTTTATGAGGTTCAACAACACTTCTAGTTGCGATGGGTGAGGTATTTAGAGCCTCCGCTCCTTTGCACTAGCCGTTGGGGCACGAAATCCCTATTTTTTGAAAAGCGCGGTCGGTGCACAGAGCAGCAGAGCGGTCGATCCAGCCCTTGCCGTAATCGGTCATTTTCCTCCTCTCGCGCATTAAATACAGGAAAAATAGCCGTTCTGATGACCCCGTCGGACCCACAGGTGTATCTTGTGATTAGTCCGCCCTCTGAAAAAATGGAAAACGCTTAAAACACCTACTGGAAAAAAGCTAACCGCTTGGAACATCCGGAGTCACGGTCGATCCATGAGTATGCCGACGGTCGGTCGGTCCGCAGATTTCAACCAAAATACTCCTCTGAGAAAGTTGACGCGTCCAAGACCCGGAGTGCGGTCGATCCAAGCACTTAGCCGTCGGTTAGTCCGGCCTAGAGGATTTTCAAAGAAACCGAAAACAACCACTTCTTGGAAAATCTTGACCACCTTCTTTGGTCCAAGACACCGGTCGATCCGGACAATTGGCGTCGGTCGATCCGGCCTCAAAAATTTCAACAAATTTAAATCGAGGCCAAACCAAAAACAAATCCAAGATTAAACCAAATAAGATTTGAGCAATTGTGGCATCATTCACTTTCAAGGTACTCAATTCTTGAACCCTCTTTATAGTCTTGGTTGTCTAGCCTATAACTTGATCTTCCAACCAATTCACCTAAGGCCAGGTAAAATAAAAAGATCTAGACTATTGTACCTTGTCTTTGAGCCAAATGATCTTCATGTAATCCTTTCGCGTGCAATTCCAGGTCATCAAAAGCACCAATGGGACTTAACCTTGTAAATACTCAATAAACATGTTAATCCCATATTCACATATTATCATTAATTACCAAAACAATTTTTAGGGGCCTAGATGCTTTCACCCATCCAAACAGCCAGTTCGCCCAAGTCCAAACTAATTTCCCTTTTTGTTTTGCTTTTTTAAAAACATTTGCAAACTACCACGACAACTCAATGTCATGGATTAAAACATTTAGACAATGTTGGCCTTTTGGCAGTAAAACTCCTAAATCAAGATTTTGGTCTAAGCTTGACTAAGTAAAGAGTTTTGAAACATGCTAGTTCATACTAATGTACCAACTAGCTCTTACTTCGGTGACAAGGGGTGATCGAATCAATACTCAAGTTCGGGTGTACAAAGGAACTAGGAATAACTATACAGTTAAAACAGGGATTTAAATTACTTGATTTTGAAATAAGCATGCAGTAATAATTTGAAACAAAACTTAAATAATTTGAAATATAGGGTCCAATATGATCAAGGGTGTAACTTACCTTGCTCGAAAGCTTGAGGGTCTTCTTCGCAGAACTCTGGCTCCCTAGAGTCTTCGAAATCTACATGTGAAAACGAAACAAATCAAACAAAGACCAAATAAACTCCAAACAAACCAAACTAAAACCAACAGCAAGGAACTAAAAAGCTCAAAGGAGGAGGTCCAACGAGGAGGATACGACTACTCAACGTGGTCGTACGAAGAATACAAAGGATACGACTATGCAGCGTAGTCGTAAGAAGAATACAAAGGATACGACTATGCAGCGTAGTCGTAAGAAGAATTCAACAGGATACGATTTACGCAACGTAGTCGTAGGAACGAATACGACGACGCAACGTAGTCGTAGGAGCAAGGGATAAGAACAGGGCACGGAGAAACTCACCAGGAAAGAGAGAGAGAGAGATGACGAAGACTGGAGGAGGACGGCGGCGAAGACGGCGCGGCGCTCCGACGAACTTCTTGGCGACGAGGTGGGTGAAGATGGTGCAAGCTTCAGCGGACTCCTTGGCGATGAAGCTTGAAGCACGGAAGAACTGGCGAGAGCAAGAGAATTGACAAAAGATGGTGATAGAGGACTGCTCAGGCTTTTATAGCCAGGGAGGACGGGAAGAGCAGCTGAGAAACTCTAAAGCACACGAGATCAAGGGTAGGTGGCGGCAGACATGAGCACTGAGTGCAGACGTCTTGTGAAAGCTGCCCGGGGATAAGACAGGCAGAGCGGCAAGATTTAATGAGATCTGTTGACATTTAATGCGCGAGAACCCCATGCGAGAGCAGTGATGGATGGCGGGAGAAGAAGGTGAGCAAGGCTGACAGGTGGGGCCGGTCAACACTCAAAAGGGGGTGGTCAAACTGATGGGGAGGTCATGACCAAGAGGAGGTCGCGACTAAAGGACAAAAGAGGAGGTCGCGACTCTAAGGGGAGGTCGTGACTCCAAGATGGTGGTCTTTACAAAAAAGACCAGGACCACCCGGAGGTCTCCACTGAGAGGGAGGTCTGGACTAAAGGGGAGGTCCAAACACAAGGAAGGTCTGGACCCTCAGATCCAAACGAAGGGAGGTCTGAACCCTCAGATCCAAACGAAGGGAGGTCTAAAGAAGAAAGAACTGGGCCAAGGGGAACACGGAGCGAACAGAGAAAGGGGGAGAACTCCAACAAAATCGAAAGAAACCGAACTTTGGATTAGTTGAAGTTTGATTTAGTCATTTAAAGCTCTTTTTAAAATCTTAAGTTAAGCTTTGAACTCTCATCAAAACCAAATGGTTCTTTTTATTTTAAAAATTCAAAAAGACTCAAAAAAAAAACCAAGATGTTACACACGTGTGACAGGACAAAGCATGCCGAGCAGGTGAAGGAGATGATGGAAGCAGGTAGGGGAGGACACAAGAGGGGGAGCAGGGTACTACTGAGGCGACATCATTTAATGCGACACAACATCATTTAATATGCAAGAACTATTGCGTCAGCGGTGACACAACGAGAGGAAGAAGAAGGTGAGCAGGACTGACAAGTAGGGCTTAGTCAACACCCGGAAGGGTGGTCAAGCCAAAGGGAGGTCATGACCAAAGAGGTGTCATGTGACCAAGGGGAGGTCACGACTAAAGTACAAAAGGGGGGGGGTCGTGACTCCAAGGGGAGGTCGCGACTAAAGGACAAAAAGGGGAGGTCATGACCCAAGGGAGGTCGTGACTAAAGGACAAAAGGGGAGGTCGTGACTAAAGAACAAAAGGGGAGGTCGTGACCCAAGAGGGTGGTCTTTGCAAAAGACCAAGAGGGAAGTCCAACGAGAGGGAAGTCTAGACGGAGAGAGAGGTCCAAACGCAAGGGAGGTCTGGACCCTCAGATCCAAACGAAGGGAAGTCTAAAGAAGAAAGAACTGGGCCGAGGGGAACACGGGGCGAACAAAGAAAGGGGAAAAACAACACCAGAGAACGCCAACGAACTCACTCCAAAAGAAACCAACTTTGGATTAGTTGAAGTTTGATTTAGTCATTTTAAATACCTTAATTCCAAAATCTCAAGTTAAGCTTTTGAACTCTCATCAAAACCAAATGGTTCTCTTTATTTTGAAAACTTCAAAAAGACTCAGAAAAACCGGGATGTTACAATACTCTAGAAGCATTTGGAACTCGATGGCAAATTGGCTAGGCTGGGCACTTGTTAGGCCATCCCAGTGGGTCGATAGCTCCAGCACTGAGGATTGATGGACAAAGATCAACAGTTTCAGAGGCCTCTCAAGATGGACGACGACCACAATGATCATCCTAACCACCTGGGAGATCTGGAAGGAACGAAACAACAAGATTTTCCACAATAGATCGACCACTCATTCGGATCTAACTACAAAGATAAAGGACAAAGGTAGAACTTAGACCCTTGTTGGGGACAAGTGTTTGGAGCAATTCACACCTTTGTAATTAAGTATCTATTTTAAACCTTGTTATATATATATATATATATATATATATATATATATATATATATATATATATATATATATATATATATATATATATAGGAATTAATAGGAATGATGAGGAGAGGATAACATAAATAACAAAAATCAATCATTTGCCCCATCTTTGATGTTGCTTCTATCATTTGCCACAAAGTTGGAGAGGTAGTCAATTATTTGCCATTTTGGATAATTTAGCCCACGTCTTCTTCCTCCTCATCTTCTTTGCTTCTGGCATGATAGACGTGCCGGCCTCCTCCTCGTGGCTAGCCGTTGGCTCCCCAGCTACAGCCGACGTCGATGCCCACATCCCCATGGACAGCAGTTAGCCTCCCGAGCTCCTGCCGCCGCCACCCTCCTCAGCTCCCGTCAGCATCACCACCCTCCTGCCCGTGGCCTACTCCCGTCGTCGCCGCTTGTAAGATCGAGGAGGCCGACTAGAGGGGGGGTGAATAGTTGTTTCTAAAATTCTCTAAGGCTAAAACCGATTTCTAATGCGGAAGCTAATATCAATACGGTTTAGCCTAAATCAGCTAGGTTCGACTAATGTGCACCAACAACAAGTCTAATAAAAAGGATAATCAATTTAGCATAGACTTGAGCACTTCAATTCTAGCAATGGTGAAAAGCACAAAGAACTATTGCAATCATACAAAATGAATAAGCAATTTAATACAAGGTATATAAATTGCACAATGTAAAGCAAGCATCCATACATAATGAATGTAAATGCAATAGTAAGGCACAAGAATGCAAACCACAGTTGACACGACGATGTTTTACCATGGTGTTCGGAGACTTACCGGTCTCCCCTAATCCACGTTGAGGGAAACCCAAACTAATTGGACCGGCTCCACAAATTAAGCCTTCCTCCGAGGTAAGTCAAAACCAATTGGACCGGCTCCAAACCGAACCAACACATCGCTCCACTACGGTTGCTCCTTCCTCCACTCCGGAGATGGCGAGCACCACACCACTCACAAACACCGGGCCTTCTCACAAGCTCCTTTGAGAAGATCACCGGACCACGACACCTCCACGCCGTCTAGGTGTCGGCAAACACCAAGAGTAACAAGTCTACAACTCTCACTTGAACTAATCAAGTGTCAAAGCTCAAGTGGATACACAATCCACTACCTAATGCAACACATGCAATAGGATTTGCCTCTCCAGCCTCTCTAAGTGCAACACATGCACAAATGAGTGTGAGAGGGCTTGCACTAGCTCAATAGAATGAATGGGAACACCAGCAACCTCCCCTCACACGGCCAAGGTGGGTATTTATAGCCCACACACAAAAACTAGCCGTTGGGAGAAAGTTTGCTGAAAAATCAGCAGGGCTGGTCTGATCGCAGGCAATCGGCTGGTCAGTCCGCACTGCCTCCAACGGTCAGAAAAATAGCCATTGGAGGACCTCCGATCTAACCTCCAACCAATGGCCGGTCAGACCGGCCAGCTCGGTCAGACCGCATGACACACGCTGGTCTGACCGCGCAGCCGAATCTCAGAAATGTCGCTCTCTGGAATATGTTGACCGCGCGCTTGACCCGCAAGGCCGATCAGTCCGCACCTATACCGCCGGTCAGACCGGCGGCTGGTCAGACCGCTCATATAACATGCAGTCAAACCGCACCACAGAGGGAAATAGGGATTTTGCATGAGCTTCAACTCAAATTTCGAAACACATTCGCCAATTTGATGCTCGATGCAAACACGACCACAATGCAAGATTCTCAACAAATTGCAAAACATATTTGCCAACTTTTAGAATCAAAGCCACAAATTGCACTCCACTTCAACTCAATTTGCAAAACACATTTGCCAAATTGATGCGCGATGCAAACAAGGATTCAAGTGAGATTATCAACAAGTTGCAAAACACATTTACTAACTTATAGAATCACACTACAAGAAATAAGGTACATGGACTTACACCATTTGCAAAACACATTCGCAAACTTAAGTCACATGCTACAAGGGTTATCCATGCTATTTGCAAAACACATTCGCAAATATTGGCAACATGTTAAGGTGAGCTAGAACAAACACAATGAGCTATCAACACATGACTAACTCAAACTACTAGTCAAAGACCCCTCTTAATAGTACGGCAACCTATACTAGCAATCCGGTCTCCCAACCAAACACCGAGACCGGTAAAAGACTAGGAACACATCTTTAGCCCTAGCTAGTCATACCTTTGCCTTGAGCAACGACTTGAAGCTTGATGACACACATCTTCTCTTCAAGTCCGGGTTCTTGACTTGACATACATCAACACATGATGCACTCTTCACTTGACCTCCATCAACACATGATGGATCTTCACTTCGGGATCTTGACTTGATGCTCATCAACACATGATAACATCCTCCATCCCGAGTCTTGATATGCATCAACACATGATGCATTATTCACTTGATCTTCATCAACACATGATGAAGCTTCTCTTGACTCGATGATCAACTCATGATCATCTCCTTTTCTTGAACATCATCGACACACGATGATTTTCTTCACTTGACTTCCATCAACGCATGATGGAACTCCTCTTGACTTGATGACAATCCACACATGATGTCATTCCAAGTCTTCATTATTATGGAACCTAACCTGCTTATCCAACTCATGGAAAATGTTAGTTCCACAATATGATTATCATTAATTACCATGACATACCATTAACTCATAATGGTGGGACAAGATACCACAATCTTTCCCTCTTTGTAATTGATGATAATCACTTCAATTGCAAATAAATTGAATGTAAATAGACAATGAGTATATATCAATCGCACAAGTCTTATATACTCTTATGAATATATATATATATATATATATATATATATATATATATATATATATATATATATATATATATATATATATATATATATACACTCAAGTTATATATACTCAAAGGATATATGAACTACACAAGTCTCATATACACACATGAATATATTAACTACACGAGTTATATATATTCAAGAGTATGTGAGTACACATAAACTACACAAGTTATATTATACTTACATATAAGTATATATAGACTACACAAGTCTTATATACTCACATGAATATATTAACTACACGAGTTAAATATATTCAAGGATATGTTTCAAAGTAAAGATCCCAAATATATGTGGACAAAGGAATATGGATCAATACTAATGAAACCGCAAAACATATAATGAACTCCCCCTAAATGTGTGCATACTCAAATGTGTAATGGGAACATATGCACATATTCAAGTTATCCTTTTGGTGGAGTTCAACCTATATTTTGGATCCGAGGAATGCAATAGGATAAATATGAATACAAAGTAGAATGCATACCTCTTTGATCTTTTATCTTTATATCCAAACGAGACTAAACATGGTATAACAATAAGAGTGATGCAATAGGATAAATATGAATACAAAGTAGAATGCATACCTCTTTGATCTTTTATCTTTATATCCAAACGAGACTAAACATGGTATAACAATAAGAGTGATGCAATAGGATAAATATGAATACAAAGTAGAATGCATATCTCTTTGATCTTTTATCTTTATATCCAAATGAGACTAAACATGGTATAACAATAAGAGTGTTAGTCTCACAAATAGATTTATCATTATGCATACATGTTTGGATTTTTTCTTTTGTTTATCCAATGAATTGGATTTGTCATTAATCACTTGCATACCTTCATGATTTTCACATGTTTGGATTTTTCCTTTTGTTTATCCAATGAATTGGGTTTGTCATTAATCACTTGTATGCCTTCATGATTTTCACTTTTATATCCAAATAAGACTACACAATATGTATATCAATAAAAATGTTAGTCTCACAATTAGATTTGTCATTAATCATCAAAACTCCATTAACACATAATGGCAGGTCTAGATCCTTCACCGCCCTCCTCCCCATGGCCAGCAGCCGGCCTCCCGAGGTCCTGCCGCCTCGCCCTCCTCAGCTCCCATCGGCATCGCCGCCTTGCTCCTAGTGGCCTGCTCCCGCTGCCACCGACCCCTCCCACTCTAGCCGATGGTGGTGAGTAGAGGCAAAGGCCGGGTTAAGGGTGGGCATGGAGGCGAGGTGTGCGGTGAGGGGCATAACGGGAGGCGCTCCTGGGAGCCGGGCATGAGGAGTGCGGTGGAGAGGAGGTGGCCAGCGGTGGGGCGTGGGAGGAGCGTGGAGATGGCATCGTGGTCGGACATAGAGAGGGGCTCGGGCTTGGAGGGTGGCACGGTGGTGCAGAGGCGGCAGAGGGCATTGGCGCTAGCGCTGGCGAGGGGTGGTGCGAGGCGGAGCATGTCGGCGGAGGTGAGAACCGAGAGAGACAGATAGGTGAGCGAAATAGGGTGAGGAAAGGCAGGACGAATGGCTGTTTTTGGCCAACCGGTTTGCCATGGCCGGAGCAAGGAAGGAAGAAGAGGAGAGGAGAGGAGAGGAGAGAAGAGAAGGAGAAGAAGACAGGGGCAAAATTCTCCAAAAGAGTAAATAATCTATTGCCTCTCCAACTTTATTGTAAATTATCGAGCACAACGAAAATAGTGACAGATGATATAAGCCACATTAAAGATGGGCAAACATCGATTCCCCTGTGAGAAAAAAGAAATGGATAATTGCTGGTGAGTTGAGAAAAAATTGAAGGGATGTGGATGACCGAGATGCACGGAGTTCAATTGCATGAAGAAAGCCGCTTGAATGTGACGCGCGACCATGTACTTGCTGCAGCTAGCTAGCATCTCTTATTGTCTTGACCATTCCGTGTCCATTGCTAGTTCAGCAGTCACACAGATTGAAATTAAATTAATCGATGTGTCCCGATTAAATTCAGCGTGACCTGGTGACTTGTGTCTCAGAAACCTTGAAGCTTCACAAGTTGAAGGAAAAATATGGCAAGCAACTTCAGAGACAGAACTGCACCTCTGTTCTCCTATCAGGACTGATCAGTACTAGAGCAATATTAGTACTATCAGAATTCAGCTGAGCAATATTAGTACTATCAGAATTCAGAACCGATGATTACTACCTGCTACTGTAGTCAGCTAGTCATGCATGCATCCAGCTAGCTTGGTCGTTGAGCTTGGAATGAATGAACTTTAGAGATAATTAAATCCCTGTCGATCCATTTGTTCTGCTTTTTGGTCACTCTCAAGTTATATATATAGTGGACGCATGCACGCCCGTGCAGCCATTGATTTGGCCGTGCAATTGCAATTGGGTCAAAGGCAGGAAGGTTGGGGCCAATGGGGTAAGCTAGCTTGCAGAAAGAGGAGTTACACGTAGACGAGGACAAACATCTGAAAGCAAAGCTAGGGACCGGTCGATATGAGGACCGTGGGTCGCATCGCATCGCATCGCATGCGATTGGATGGAAGCTTGTAAAAAGGAATACAAAAGGCTAGTAGTGGAGGTGTAGAGGAGCGCAAAAGTCTGCCTGTGATTATCCCAAGTACGTCCGTATTCTCCCCACGTGCAAGCAAGGCCGGCATATCCCACTGGTCACCGGACACTACACTTCAATTTGCTACAGTACATCAACATGGCGCGCTCTACCACGGAACATTGTTCACCTGGTGGGCCTCTAATTGTATGGGTCTAGATCTCTCTCTTAGAGAGCAGATTGAAGAAGAATAATTGTATGAGGTGCTGCGCGCATCTATGAGCCTGGCGCGTGCCGCTTTTGACCGGCCGGTAGCTTCGCAGGACACGCTCCGAATGGAGTGCTGTTGCACTCAACGGAAAAGATTTTTATAGTTTCGTGTCCTGAGCTCATCGGTTCAGAATTCCAGCAGCTAGCTCCACATTGAACGGTTTAGCCTGGCTACCTACCGTTTCTTTCTCCTCCTTTTCCATGCAGAAAAACTGAAAAAGGCTTCCAGGCTTAAGTAGAAGCTGACATCAGCTAGATATATAACCTTTTCCCCCAATCTGCAATTCAATACTACCTAAGTTCTACACAAAAAGAAATGGGACTGTCTATTAAACATTCAACAGTTTTTCCACCCCAAAACATTCAGTTTTTTTCAACCATTGGATATAGAAATAACACCTTAGATTCATCCCCAAATCCTATACACCATCCCCAACCCTAACCGCAAACTCATTCCCCATCCCACCTCTCTGGCGCCCTTGCCCCATGCCCTCCGCGCCCGCCTCCTGCCTCGCCTCGTCGGCCGTGAGGCTCGTTAGCCCCACTCCTCCGACCCAATACTATCGCCTCTTCTTCCTCATCCAGCACCAGCCTCCTCTGTAGTCTTCTCCATGGCGCCTCCATTACTACTTCATCTTCCTCCATGGCGTCGCCTACCTCCTCCGGACACTTTGATCCGCCATCGCCACCCCGCCTCCTAATTTCTAGTCGATTCCGTGCTCACATGTTGTTCTTCTGTACTGCTCATACATTCTGCCACGGATCCGCATCGCCATACCCACCTTCTAATTTATAGTTGATTCCGTGCTTCCTCATGCGACCTCCACCACCCACCGCCTTTCTCCGACACATGGCATTGCTTGCCACCGCCCTCCGCCATCCGCCACCGCCGTGCCTCCGCCGCCTCTCCCTTCCTCTATAGCTAGCCCCCGGTGAACCCTAGCCCTAATCCGGCGAAGCCCCGCTCTAACTCGCCGCCGCCGCCACCACCGGAGAAGATGACATTGCCGGCTGAGCACGAATCTCCACGCAATGCATCAAAGATCAGAAATTCGACTGTTTTACCTCAAAAAAACATTCGACTGTTTTCTAACAATTCCGTAAAGAAATTAGAAGGACCAAGTGATTGTCTTGCGCCCTGCAGGCTGTTTATTGTGATATGCATGGTTATATATATACACGTCCAATCTAGCTAGCTCAAAGCAATCCCACGGAAACAAAAGGTTCAGCCTATTGGAGTACACAAATTACACGTAGGGACAATAATAAATATTTGTGTGAAGAAATAAGACTTATTCTTCTCATATAACGTATTTAACATAATTATGAAAAAAGATATAAACCCGAGTTAGCTAGCCCACCACTCGAAATACTAACAAACCGACTCTGAGGGACTGCTCATGGAAAATCCATAATAGCCACCTCACTACGATTTATTATGTGGCGTTTCTGGACTGACATGTACGTGCGTGACGTAACTAATGACTGCCGTAAAAGGATAGACTACCGATTCCAAATAATATGATAAGCTCAAGCAAACTGACCAGTAATAATACGTTAGAGAAAAACAGCATGCGCAAGCAGCATTCAAGCGGCGATACTGGCAGACATACCATCGACAGGGTCAATTAATATATATATAACTCGAAAGGTACCCAAACCATAGCAATTGTGACATGCACCTAGGAAACCTTTCCAACTTTTTTGGCTAGGAAAGCAAAGTAGTCGCTCGCTAGTCGAATAAGAGCTTAGGTTGTTCCTAGTGCTCCACTTTGTCTAATATTTTAAATCTGTCATATAGATAAAAATAATTATGTGATATCATAATTAATGAAGAGAGAGGGTACTATAGTATCTAATCTGGATACCGGTTCGGTCTCGAAATCCAACATATAAAATTTATTGTGATCGATCCCGTGCATTAGGAAGATCATGCATGTATTGCTTTAGTACATGTCACAAATATACCACAATGCTCAAATACTAGTAAAGATCATGCACGTAATTAAATGAAACAGCCTAAGATACTACACTATAAGAAACCATATATTGAGAAGATAGTATCCTAACACTCCTTATGCACTAAAGAAACTACACTAAGATACTGCCCATCGAGAGCAGCCTTAGAGCATCTATAATAATTTGTTTCTTAATTTGTTACTAAAAGGAGAGAGTACTTAATTTAATAAAAAGAAACAAGTCTTCCAATGGTTTGTTTCTTGAGCTTGTGTCTAAGATTTTAATTGCTACAAGTGTGTATGATTCTTGATGATCAATAATGAAGTACAACTTGTGACCTACATGTTTTAACTTATTTATCATATCAATAATGAAGTCGGGCTGCATAAATGATCTGGTGGATATTTTGCTTTAAGACAGTGGGACCCACAAAACGCGTTTTTAGGTAACAAGTAAGTCTCCAATAGAGTATTTGGTTGTTTCTTATGTCTTGGTATTAACAATTTGCTAGTTTTTTCATCTAGAAATAATCTCACCTTCTCTCCTTCACATCACCTAAATACTGATACGACAACCTCTTAGAGCATCTCCAATAGTTAGAGATAACCTTGTCTCTAACATATGCTACATTATTTTTTAGAAAAACATCTTCAATAGATAGTCTTTAGCACACTCTGCACATTTGTATTTTATAATTTTTCTTTGAAACGGACCTACATATCAACTAGAGTAGATTAATGTATCATATCTTGTTTCGCGTGCACGATAATCTCTTCAGGAAGAGACGACCTGTGCTCTTTCTCCTCTCCCTCGCTCCTTCACGTAGGATTTTATTGACTTGATATAGCTAAGAAACGACAATAAATACACTAATGAAGATGCTCTTAGTAACAGCTGATTTGAGCTGTTGTAAATGCTCTTACGAAAATGAGAGGTAACAACATGATACTTATCCTTGAACGGACTTGACCGGCTACCAGCTAGCGTACGCGCGCGCGCGGCTGCCGCCACACAGATTCCCAGGTAATTTGGCAAGCGCCCACGTGGCCACGTGGGTCCGACGTTCCGCTGAATCATCGCCGTTGTGCGACTAGTTATGGTCTATCAAGGTAAAAGGACGTACGGTTTGCAACTTCACTTGTTCACTGCATAGCCGCGCCGATTGATACAACCGCCTCCGTTTTACACACGTACATTAATTTATGATAGGACTAGGCTCACTTAATTTTAAAATTAACTTGAAGGAGTAAATTAAATATATATATATATATATATATATATATATATATATATACACATGTATGAATTGCTTCTGAGTGGATGTTTTGAGCCCGACTAGCTAGGCAATGCAAAGGAGGTTTTTTTACAGAGAAATGCAAACGAAGTTCTGTCAGAAAAGAAACAGAGCAGTAAATGCAGTACAAGTGTACAACCTGGCTCTAAAGAAAATGGTGGCCGGACGGTGATGCATGCGTTCTGGTCGGTTGTGGTAATTGTCATGCGTGATGTAAATCACATTGGTCCCTATCACGTAAAGAGAGAGAGAGAAAGATTTGGTTCGTAGCGGATCTACCAGGTGTCGGCATTTCCGTGGAGTAGAACATCTGTATAGGAATACGTGTAGAGTGATTGTGGTCGTACGTGCAGATAAAAACGGTACGCTACGCCATTCTCCCCAGGCCATTACGGTGTAAAGTTCGATCGATTCCTTTCTTACATCACATCGTTCTTGTTTTCCTAAGAAGGCATATCCCAAATAATCTCGCCTTATTCCGGGACGTGACACGCGCGGACATAGTCAAAAATTCACACGGGCTGCACCATCCAGGTGTAAGAGAAGGTTCGCTGTTTTTTGAACGAAGAGACAGAAGAGCTGTCTTTTGCATCGATATAGCAGAGAAAATAAGATAAAAGTAAAAAAAAAACACTCCGATAGGAAAACAAATCCGGCGAGAGGGAACCGTAACTGGTCACGCTTTGCAACACCATATCAACAGGACCAGAGCTAGAGTCACCAACTAGCAAGTTTTGATCACGCCTTAACACTAACCAGCTCTGTCGCACATACACATCAAAGCTAAGAGAAGGATATCACCTCTCATCCAACCCACTGAAGCTCCAAACTGATTAAAACCGAACAGTATAGAGAATCGTCTTAACACCCGTTTAAAATAGAAGAATAAAAGTAGGTACAGGATCTACACGGGGCCATATTATCATCGTATTCAAATGCAACGGGTTGGGGTCCGGAGGCAGCGTGTCACTGTCGCGCGGCCCAGCCGAGACGAGCGTAGTTTCGTTGATTCCGAGTTTCCGACCTCTTGTATTCGTAGCGAATGGGCTATCCAGCGAAGCGGGCTGCGCGGCGGTTTCGTTGCACGGGACTACGGGAGGGAGACGCGTGGGCCGCCACATGGTGGTTTTACCGTGCCCATGGCATGTCCGGGGAGGAGGGCGCGACGCACGCTGACGCTGACGCTGGGTAGGAAAAAGGCCTGCGCGGTGGCTAATCGCTCGGGGGTCGGGGGGAGCTTCCTGGGCCGAGCGGTAGAAAAGACCCAAAACGAGGCCACGCGGAGGCAGATAGGCCGTGGAGTGGCGGTGTTCGGCTGCTCGGGAAGGCTGGGAGCCTGACGGGCCGGGCACTCGGCTATCTTTGGGCTGGGAAGTCCGAGTGGGCGTGCTCAAGGAGCCGGACGTGAGGCCTGGGTGTCGTTGCAGGTCCACTGCCCGCGCACGCCGTCAATCTCAAGAGAGGCCGGCGCCGCGCCATTATGGGAGCCTGAGCACTTCCCTGCAGCCTGAAGGGGCCCGGATCGCTGGATCACAGCTACCCGGAGAGTGAAGGCTGCACCGCCTCGGCGGCGTGAGCAGCCGGAGGAGACGTACACAACTGTCAGCGCCTCACGTTCTCAACAGCAACGGTTAAAGAGCAACTGCCTTGATTTCCTCTCAATAAGCTATCTCAGCCAGCAAACATACGCTGACACGCAGAGACAGTCGCACAATGCAAAGTTTTAAGGGGAAATGAATATGCAATTTCGGCGAGAGAATAATGACAAGCTCTCATCTTACTTTCATTAGTACCAAAAATTTAGACCTTACAATGGCCGCTAGCTGAAGTACAATCGAAGCGGTAGTACTTGTGTGTGAAGCTACCGTATAGGGAGGGAGGCTTAATCAATTGGCCGAGTAACAAAATGGTGACTTCAGGCGAGCGCAGCACCGATCGAGTGAAAACCCTCTAAATCCAAAACTTCACGGTGCAACGCCCTCTCATCATGTTCCCTTGCTAAACTGTTGCTGCCTATGATGAAGATGCAACCTCAATGGCACTTCCAAGTGGCCATGCTGCTTCGACAAATGCGTCACTGTATGGGACCTTCTTCACCAAGGTCATCTCTTGGTGAGCATCAACACCTGCGAGAGTGAAAGCAAAAGAAATGATAAATATGTACAGTACCTATATGCTATTCTGGTCATTTTACTTTGTATTGAGCCTTACCAAATCCATCCACAAGCAATGTGTACTGGTAAACGAGATCCATGCAAATATATGGAATATTATCCTTTTGGACACCAGGGTAGGTAGATTGGGCATCTTTCACGCTTAACTTACAAGCACGCTGGGCAGCTTGCTCGAAGTCTGAGGGTTTAACCTTAGCAACAGCTGCCTTGGGGTTTACAAATCCGGCCTGTGAAGGAAAGCACAAAATGTTTAGAAAAGTATTGTGATAAAAGTAGCAAACAAGTGAAATGCATCTTCAGATTGAACGCACTGCTAGAATGAGATGTCGCATAACCTTACCTCAGCTGCTCTATCAAAGAAAAACGATGCTACAAACAGATTCTTCTGTCCAGCACCACCTCCACCATTCCAAATACCACCAAATGAACATTTCATGTGAGTACATGCTTCATCAACTTTTAGAGCTTTCACTGCATCAGCCCTGCATTTTGAATAACTAGCACCAGAAGGTGCAGCCGATGCTTCAAATGTATCGTCGCCGTATGTGTATTGCCCTATAACCATAATGTAATAAAATAGAATGATCTCATGGTTAGTACAAACAGAAAAACAGCAAACATAGGAAAGTTAAGCACATAGCAAGCAAAATAGGAAACTAAAAATTAGCATATCCAATTTAGGATTATAAGCTGCCCGTAGAGTTGTTATGTGTTTTTATTACCCTAGTTATACAAACCACAACATATACTTTTAACTGAAGGTTGGTAGTCGGCAAGATTATCAAGGAAAACCAAGATAGACATAGCTTGATTCCTAGAGAGTGGTAACCTACATAGAACACATTTGAGGAAAGTCTCCTTTTGTAAACCTGATTTTTACCCCCACAATGAGCATTCCCCCTTTCAGGAACAAAACAATGCAGTAAGCTGATTTTTTTTTGTGGGGACAAACTTCACTTAATTGGCAGGGAGCTAGTTTAAAATTCTAATATGGAAATAGAAAACATGATAGCAGAAGAATAAGGTAGAAGAAAACAATCATACCCTGATGTCCCTCCAATATACAGTTGCTGTAACCATTGCCATTGCCAGCTTTTAAGATCTCTGCTCTAGCAGCGAGCAACCCATAGTGCAAATAACTGTAACAAATTTTTTACAGTTATATGTATGATTTAAACACTTCACATTTTGGACAAGAATAATCATGTGATGTCATTTCCAACAGTGACTCATCAAAAAGCAATACTCCAGAGAGCACCAGTGCATGACTTTATGTCAGATTAAGTGTTGGTAGAATAGACAGCAGCTTCTTTGTTTAGAATGCAGTTGCCTTGAAAAGTGCTACTAGAATACAGTTAGGCTTTTCTTGAGACAACCAAACTGTTTCTTAGGTTGCATCTTTACGCATAAAAATGCCTTTAAGTTTGCTCTGGCCTTAAGTTTCGCACAGTTCCGTTAAGTCATTGTCTTACATCATTTACATCATGTATGTGTTATGTTATTTCTGTATCTATCATTACATAATACTCCCTCCGATTCTTTAGACATCAACATGGTCTCCAACGTCCAACTTTGACCATTATGTTCTATATGATTAAGTTAATAAAAAATTGTGAAATTATTATATTATAAAAATATTTATCATGACAATTCTAATTAGTTTTTCATATATTATTAATCAAAGTTTGAAATTTTGACTGCACGTTTTCTAAGACGTCATACATATATGAACGGAGGGAGTGGCATCTCACAGAACTACTACTTCCGATTCCAAATGTAAGTCGTTTTAAAATTTGTACCGATCAAATCTAAAAATGTTTGTCCACCGATATATAAAGAATAACCAAGATTAACAACATGAAATTGGTATTACTAGATCCATCATGAAATATACTTTTATAATGCATTTTTTTATTTGAAGCAACATATCTATTATCTTATTAAAACAGAGTCAAAATAAACCACCACGTTTGCTCTCAAGGGATAAAAATTCTCACATTAATCGTAAAAAAGGTAAAGATCTACACCGTCGATCGTGGTGGGCCCATATTACAACGGTCTAGATTAAAAGAAAAAGTTCATATCAAGTACAATAAAACCCAAATTCAGAATAAAAAATAAAATAAAAATAGCAATTTCATTTTCATACAAATTCCCAAGTAAAAAAGTCTATGTTAAGTACAATAAAATTGAAATTCGGAATAAAAATAAAATAAAATCAGCACTTAGATTTCCATACGAATTTCTAAGTAAAATACCTAAATAATTATAATTTAGAATAAAAAATAGAAATTAGATTTGTAAACGAAATCCAACAAAAAAAGCTCGAATTCAAAATAAAATTAGCAATGTAATTTCGATATGAATTCCAATAATTATAATTCAGAATAAGAATTAAACAACAGTTGGCAATTATATTTTTATACGAAATCCAGCCAAAAATAACTAAAATTCGGAATAAAAAAAATAAGCAACTTGATTTCAATGCGAATTCCACAGTAAAATCCCTGAATAACTATAATTTTGAATAAACAAAGAATATTGGAAATTGGATTCGGATACGAATTCCAAGAAAAAAAAAGGTGAAATTCGGAATAAAAATAAATAAATTTTGTAATTTGATTTCCATCGTATTCCAAAATAAAATCCCAAAATAACTAAAATTCATAATAAATTAAATAAATTTAGCAATTTCATTTTTATACAAACTTCAATAAAAATGACTAAAATATTGAATAAAAATAAAAGTTATAATGAGGATAACACGAATGGTGTTGGAGACACAAAAGAAGCCACCGCATGGACTCTCAAGGTCACATGTTTTTATTGTTGCTTCCTGTGGAATAAAAATAAAAAATAATTAAAATTTTAATTAAAAATACAAGTTATAACGAGGATAGCACGAATGGTATTGGAGGAGACCACGAAAGAGTGCTATTGAATCGATTTGTTTTGCAAGAAGACATTGACCTACGAGGAAGCGAAGAGCTGAGGCGGCGATGACGGAGATGATGACAATGTCGTGCTGCTCGTGGGAGCCATTGAAGGGAAGGTCCAGTGTTGAAGGAACCAAGGGCCACGATGACAAGTGGTGAGCATCAACGTTGTTGAAAAAGTTAGTGGCCAAAGAAGCTCAATGATGAGGAAGCTTTGGTAGAGAGGAGATGAAACTTTGCATTGAAGGCGTATGTACGATATGGGGCTATCTGGTAACTAGGAGCGTGTCATCACTGGTGAGGGTACATTGTCGTCGGCGATGGCGAAAAGATTCCCCATATCATTAGGCAACGACTAAAACAAGCATGCTGAAATTAGTGAAAATGGTCGCCACGGTTATTGAGGAAGCTACAACGTTAAGATGACCAACATTGAACAAGAGGAGCGACTGACACGAGAGAAGATGACGTCAAGCATGTATAACACCATGCATGTGCATGTACATATATGCATCCATACGAATAGAAGCGCGGGTGTACAGAGGCAAAGGAGCAAAAAGTTTGTAGCAGAGATGGCGCAGCCGTAGGGAATACGCTCGGAGTCACCGGAGATAGCGTGACACGTGTCCCCAGCTGGGATCAGTGACAGTTGTATATGTATGTGCGTTGATGTCGCAATGGTTAGCATTAAGCAATAATTGGGGAGAAGCAGAAGATAGCTATGTGTTAAATTATTGCATTAGAAGGGGTAACAACGGAGAGGGATCAATCAAGATTTGTGCTTACTGTTGGACGTTGAAGCAAAAAAGCTGTGACGGTGAGAAGAGATAGAAACCACACGTTTTGGTGGAGCAGCCGGTGTGTGAGGGAAGATAAGTTCAAGGTAGGTCATCATGGTGCATCGGTGTATATGTGAACAAGGTACTCTAATACATTATACCTTGTAAACTAACAAGATAATTTTCCACACACATAATCAACGTATTGCTTGAGATTAAATAGAAGTACATGTGCATGCATACAATTTGGAAACAAAAAACTAATGGAGTAAAAGTAGGGGCATGCAACTACATGATCTATGCATGATGAAGAGCGGTTGTTACTAAGAACCCCAACAACTTATTATGCTCAATCATTTTCTTCTATCAAAGCACATACTTCAATAATGTTCCTCAGGCTATAATTTTCTTCAAGTTTATACTATCATTTACAATGTTTAGAATATCTTAAAAGTCTAAATAGCCTACAAGATACATAAATATATTATCAAGCATTTATACAAACTTCAAAAAATATAGCCGTGCAAATGCGCAGGCCACCCTGCTAGTTTTCATAGAAATTGATGGTCAAAGTGTCACCTTTGAGACCGTATCAATGTTCAAAATGACGTACATTTGGAATCAAAGGGAGTACAACACTACTCCGCTTTGCAGTGATTTATGACCTATGACTCCAAACAGGCATACACAATAGATTTACAGGGCAGTACCACCATCAGGCGCTTAAATAGGTTTTGAAGGCCAGGGGCAGACCCTATTAGGTTCATGGGTGTTCAGTTGAACACCCTTTTTTTTGTGTAAAAAACCCACTGTATAGTATGTGTATTACATATATACTGAAATACATAATTGGGCTAGACATACCACAACTCCCCCTCAGCCCATCAAACCACGCCTCCCTCTGGCGCACCACAACTTCAAACTGGTCCAAGTGATGACCATCCCATGATCATACACCATTCGGCCTTTACCCTTTGGGCATTGGACCATTCGGCCTAGCCACAACAAGGTCATTCCTCCTCATCTCTCTTCTAACCTTAACAATCAACAGACAGTAGTCGGCTCTCACATCTCTCCCTATCTCTCTTGACACGATGGCACGGCCATGACGAAGCCAAACGCTTGTTGTCGTTGGGGCGCCGAGCGGTAGAGTGGGACGAGGCAATCATTAAGCGGGGAGTGTGACCGAGTAGCCTTGCGGACCTGCGGGCGGCGGCGGTGACCTAGCGCCTCGCGTGGCTCCAGCAAGAAGGCAGTGCGCGGCCATGGCACCCAAATTCCAAACAGCGCAGAGGTGAGTTCAATCTGAATTACCAGATCCTCAAATCTCAAACCAACAAAGAGCAAACTCAAATGCCCAAATCAGTAATTTTGTTTGAGTTAGTTTGAATTGTAATCGGTAAATCTTGTCTTTTTTGTGTGAAATATAGATCGTAGAGCTTAAAAGAAGAAGAAATGTGTCGATTTAAAAGGCATGAAGGGAAATCAAGTTACATTGTAATTTTCTTGATTATTTGTAATTTCACTAAATTATTTGATATGTTTTCATTAGTACGAATATTTTGTACTTTGATTTTTGCTACTATGCACCTTTATGTTTTACATTGAACAATATTTTTTTTAACTTCGAATACCCATTCGAGAAATCCTGGGTCCGCCACTGTTGAAGACGATTGCTTCGTGTTAGGCCTAGATTACCAGTGCCAGAGGGTTTTTAATTTACCACGAAAATATTTAGGCTAAACAGTAGAAGCAGCGAAAAGCTCAACAATTTTATTACACTAACCTGTGGACATAAAGATAATACGTGGTTCCTTTAAGGAAGAGCTTCTTCACATATGAATCTTCACCATCTGATGGTTTAGGAGCCTTTGCTGCATACTTCTCTGGGATAGCATATGCCATTTGTACAGATCCACCACCAAGATCGACCACTCCAACTGTGTCTGCGTAAGTCTTCCCCAATTTTCCCAACAGGTAATTGATGGTAACCTATAAGAACAAAGAAGAGCAATACTTGATATTTGCTTCTGGACTAAGAGCTGAACACAGAAGCACAACTTATGACCAATTCCTAAACACTCTAAAGGCATATAAATATTGGATCGGGAGACAAGACGACCTCTACAATGTCTGCTCACCTTATTGTGTTGGACTTGGATGAATTGCACTTATTCCCTTTTATGAATCTATATTAATTTGATCTCTCGCTTACGTAAAACTTTATCCTCTAAACTGACAGATATCAGTTCTTACAAACAAAACAAAACCGGCAGATGTGTTGCTCACTAAAGTAATGTTTTAGAGCATATGGATAAATAAGGTCAGCATCGTACCCATTCATATGCACCTTCCTGAGATCCATCGAGAACTGTTACCCAATCCGGTTGGGTTTTGAACGAACTCTTTTCGCGAAGAAGATCCCTAACCTGCACGATTCAGCAGCAGCCAATATAAATTACTGTTGTGGTAACTGAACAAAAATCTCATTGAAAGAAAGAACTTATGGCCTCCGATCAACACAACAATGGCATAGCTAGCAAAGTACTAACAGGAGAACATTTACCGCTTGCAAGATCTGTTCAGACTTTTCTGTTCCCAATGCTCTCAGCCCCGCGGTGGCCTGTGTATGGATTAGGAAGCTTAGGACATGATCAAGCACCAATTACAAAATCTGCTAGTGTTGTACTACTCACCCCGACTCTGACAGGCGTCTGGTCGTGCAATTCCGCGGGAACCACTCGTTTGGCATCCTCAAGGAGAGAGACGAGCGACTCAGCAGCCTCCCGCCGGTCATTGGCGTGCGCGCTAAGTCCTGGCTTTTTCTGCGAGCGAGAGGGAAATAGAATTCAGATCCTACGATCGAAAGCAGATCCAGAACTAATGGATGAATGGGTCGTTGGTTTACCTGGACGAAGAGCTCGATCTCACTGCCAATGTGGACCAGATCCAGGTTGCCGTCGAAGCAGAAGACGTGGACACGGCTCCCGGAGCTGCCGGCGTCGAATATGACGGCGTACTTCTTCGCCCCGGCGGCGCCGCCCAAGGGGCCCCACCTCCTGCCGCCGGTGGAGGCGGCGGGCGAGCGCGGCATGAGGAGGAGAACGAGTGACACGAGGGCGAGCGGCGCGAGGACGACGAGCAGCACGCCACGGTAGCGGTGCACGCGGTCGGCGAGCGTCTCAGGGCGGCCCCCGGGCAGCGCGGAGTAGCGGCGCATCCTGGCGTCGGTGTCGGCGGGGAGGAGGAGGTCGGGGGAAGAGGGCGTGCGGTAGCGTATGCGGCCGGGGCCGGCGGCGGCGGGGGGCGACGGCTTGACCGCCTCCTGCTCCGCGGGATCCAGAGCTTCCGCGTCTCGGTCCGCGCCGCGCGCGTCGGTGGAGCGGTTCTGCGGCTGGCTGGCTGCGTCGGGTTGGGGTTGGGGGGAAAACACGCATAGTTTTAAGGCGCTCGGGTTTGACTTGAGGGCCGCGTCGGGATTGCCGTTGAGATGGTCGTAGAAGATTGTGCTTTGGGATGTGCTGCTGCGTGCGAACGAGGGGCGCGGTGCTCTCTGCTCCCGCGGCGGCGGGGCTCGCAACAGAGGAGAAAGGTGGGAAAGTGGTGGGTTTGGAATGGGACGGCGTTTTATAGTGGCCCCGGCGAGACGAAGGTGAAGTTCGCCGTGCCGGTGCGGTGCTGGTTGCTTGGGTTGCGCGCGTGCCCGAGTGCGCGCTTCTTGTGCGTGCCTCCGGGCGGCCGGGCGGGCGGTCACCGCCGCGTTGCTTCCAGAGTTTGGCCACCCGAGCGGAACTTGGATGCTTGGAAAGAAATCATTCTATGCTCGGTCCACGCGAGTACGAGACCGTGATTCGCACGAACTGTTCTTCTGAATTGACCGTGTATACGCGCCACCAGTGATCTTTTGCAGGTTGCTGGATTGGAAACGGTTTTTCTACGGTGCAGATGAGGTAAGTTTAGTTAACAACATAATGTTTATTCGGATAATCAATGGGAGACGGGAAGATGCATCACCCCCCCCCCCTCCCCGCGCGCGCGCTGAAGTTCACCCAAACCAACCGCCGTTCTAGATATCATGAGGCAAAAAAAAAGGGAGAATACTATTGTAGGTGTAAAAACCGAACATAGGTGAGGGGGTGGACATCGGTCGTCTGATGGACCATCTTCTACGAGAGTAAAAAATGACACGAAGATTTATACAGGTTCGGTGGTCCAAGAGAACCACTTTACTCCTGTCGGTGAGCCAACGTGGGGTTACCTCCCGAGAAAGAGCCCCTGAGGGCTCACCAGTTTTAATATTTTTTTTATTGCTCAAGAGAGCTCCCCTTGCAAAGAGAGGTACATAGAGGTATTTATAGGCTCCCAAGCCTGTACAAATGACCAAAATACCCCTTGGGGATAGTTACACTATAAGTACAAGTGAGATGTATTATAGTCTTCTCTAAGCATAATTGTAGTCCTGTGATCTGTATGTGTGTGTTTTTTGCAGAGTGGGCCCGTTAGTGGAAGGGTAAAATTATTCTTCCAACACTAGCCCTCTGCCCCTTGGTGTTTAGGAGGAACGCCCAAAGAGGTAGTCTTGAGTCGCTCCACTTGCTATGGGTTGGCTTGGCTTTTGGCCCGGTGAGGAGTGGGCGTTGGGCGAAAGCAAAGACATGTTGGGCGAAGAAGATCGGCGCTTTCTCCTCCGAGCAAATCACCGCGGCTTTCGGTCTCGCTTCTCTTCCTTGTTCTCGATTCTTTGCGAGCATGTTGATTCGATTTGGGCTGTGGGTTGAGTGGCTCCGAGCACGATGCGTGGGACATGTTTGATGGCGAGCATGCATCTGGCCAGGCGTGGTCAGCGAGGTGGTGGATGCTCCAGATGTGCGGGGAGCTTCGGAGGAGCGAGGTGGCCGACGAGGGGGCACGTGGGCGCACGAGGCACGGCCTCAGCACATCCATCAACTTGGTAATTGATGACAACAAACACAATTGCAAATAATTGAATATAAAGACATATAAGTATATATGAACTACACAAGTTTTATATACTCAATGGATATGTTTCAAAGTAGAGATCCCCAATATAAGTGGATAAAGAAATATGGATCAATACTTACGAAACCACAAAACATAGAGTGAACTCCCTCCTAAATGTGTGCATACATGAATATGTAATAAAAACATATGCACATATTCAAGTTAAACTTTTAGAGGAGTTCAACATATATTTTGGATCTGAGGAATGCAACAAGATATAAGAATATGATGTCTAAAGCATACTTCCATGATTTTCACCTTTTCATCCAACTGAGACTGAACAATAGGTATAACAATAGAAGTGTTAGTCTCACATATAGATTTGTCATTAATAACTAAAATACTTCATTAATTCATAATGGTGGGTCCAGACTCTTCAAATGTGCTCACTCTCAGGTTATCCAAGCACCTCGACCACTTGGTTTCCAACTCCCAAAGTGCTTTTATCAAGAAAAAGTGCATTCAAGACAACTTTATCTATGTGCGCAACCTCGCTCGGATACTACACAAGAGCAAAACACCGTCTCTACTTTTCAAGCTCGACATCTCCAAGGCTTTTGATTCAATTTCCTGAGAATATGTTTTAGAACTCCTCTAGGAGACTGGATTTAGCACAAGGCGGACGGATTGGATCTCACTCATCCTCTCAAGCTCATCATCAAAATTTTTGCTCAATGGATCTCCTAGACTGAGTGTCCAACATCAGCGGGGATTGCATCAAGGAGATCCGTTATCTCCATACCTCTTCATCCTCTCAATTGACCCGCTGTTGCTGCGCTGACACCCGTGACCTTAAGGATTTACTATGTTAACCTATTGCACCCCTTCTCGAGCAAGCACGAGTGAATGAACAACATAGTAATAAGACTTCGCACACGATCATGCTATCAAACAGATCAAAGTTGTATATTACATGAGAAGTGCTAAAAATCGAAGAACAAGGACCTTGATGATCTACTTTCCCGTCTAATGCCTTAATCTTTACTACTTAAAAAGAATCTAGTGGTGGTGAGTGATGTGTTCTCCGCTCCTCCTCTCTTAGTATTCGAGTGGCAACAAGTGGGCCACACCAAGCAGCGATTATTTTTTGCTAGCCAACGTTGAACGCTCCATGATCGCCTTGCCTAATCCCGATTCTTTCTCTTCCACCCTGATTCTCAGCAACTGATTGTGCCTTTCCGCTCATTTTTTTATGAATCGCTCACACGCTCTGTGCTCTCTTATCCTCCTGGCAGCAAATCTAGGCCTCCCCTCCTCACCCCGATGGCCCGACCCTTCCCCACTAATTCCTCCACATGTGCAGGAGGTCGAATCTAGGACTTGTTGTGCTAGATCGGATGGCCTCAGACGGGCTTGAATATTTGGAGGGGGAACCCTCGCCATGCTCTGTACTCGTCGTGGCACAATCCTGACCCTGGTCGAATTGACCCTTGCCATTTGAGGAGTCTGGTTCCTCATCTAGGCATAATATTGTGGGGGAGAAAGATTCTCATCAATCTTGTCTACGGCATGGTCTCCTGGTCTGGTAAAAGATCCATGAAAACGACGTTGTCATCGGATGAAATGATGCTCTACTCGTACTCGTAGCAGGCATCCATGTCCAGTTCTGCGTAGTCTGCCAAATCGAATCAATTCTCATCATTCCACTCTCCTGTCATGAAAGCATCAGAGTTGAAAAATGAAGATAATTTGTCGAAAAGGAAAAAAACCGAAAGATCCCTACGAACGGCGCCAACTGTTGATGGTTTAGTATTGATTTTACGAATGACTACCAATGACTTTTCTTGAGTTAGACCACACAGAAAAAGAAACAGGGATTTTATACAGGTTCAGGTCTTCTCCTAAGAGAATAATAACCCTAATCCTGTGTTGCTATATTGATTATACTTTACAGTGGGGAAGAAATCACTAGAACTAGGGTTTAATGACTTTGGTCTGTTAATCGTGTCTTTGTTGTTGATGTCCCTTTGCTTGATCCCCCTCTGTCCACCGGCTTTACTCCTTATATAGCGTGTGAAGGGGTGGAAGTTGTCCCTATCAAGATGCGTCTCACCGTTTGATAAAATACGCACATTCTGTTACGGTTATTGTTAGAGACTAACCCTCCCATGTCGCATTGTAGTTATGTCAGAGACATATGCTTAATACATGCAGTTATCCCCACTACTACAGAAAAGGCTTTCACGAGACGGTTCAAAACGTCATCACGAGCGGTTTCGTGAGCCGTCGAGTTTATGGGTCGATGATGACATGAGGTCATCACGACGGTTTTGAACCGCTCGTGATGTATACTTTCCACGCAGCGGTTTGTGGTTCAAACCGTCTGCGATAATAATATCACGACGGTTTCATCCACAAACCGTGCATGATAAGCACATATCACTGACGGTTCGACCACAAACCGTCAGTGATAAGCACATATCACGAGCGGTTTCATCCACAAACCGCTCATGATAAGCACATATCACGAGACGGTTTGTGGTTTGGAACCGTCTGTGATGACTTTTCTCTATAAAGGCCCAGCGTTGGTGCTTGTACCATTAAATCGGCATCATATATATATTACATATATATTGTTCGTGATCTCTCGACCACTTTGGGGATCGTCCACATGACATGAGAAGGATGAGGCGGTAGCCACGGGCAACCTCATTGAGCCCATGCAAATTCAAAAGTATGGATGCAAGGAGGCGTTAGGACATCAATTACAGATTGGGCGTCGCTATGTTGAAAGTGTCGTTGATCTTGAGTACTCCGGTGGGAAGTGGCATCATATATTAGCAACTATCCATTCTTGAGTATGTAATCGTCTTTAAACCCAACAAGAACACTAAGCAACCATTCTCATATTTCAAAAGAATTCTCAACTTGTTGCTTGGTGTTCTTGTTGGCTTTAAAGACAATTACATGCTCAAGAATTGTTGGTTGCTAATACATGATGCCACTTCCCATGGAGAAGTTAAGATCAACGCCACTTTCGAACATAGCGACGCCCAATCCGTAATTGATGTCCGACCGCTTCTTTGTATCCATACTTTTTAAACTTACAAGGGCTCAATGAGATTGCCCGTGGATACCGCCTCATTCTTCTCATGTCGTGGATGACCTCCTAAAGTGGTCGAGGATCATTTAATAATATATATATAATATATATATATGATGCTGGTTTAATGGCACAAGCGTACCAACGCTGGAGACTTTATAGAGAAGAGATTATGAATGGAATGGTAGGGCGTGCACGCAAGAGGTAGGAGAACTTGACCCAGGCATGAACAAGGGGACTATTAATATGAACTAATTATCAATTCAATTTCAGCATAAGACTATTGACACCATTACATCACGAGCAAGGGACTATTAATATGAACTAATTATCAATTCAATTTCAAATAAGACTATTGACATCATTACATCACACAAAAAGAGGACTATTAATATGAACTAATTATCAATTCAATTTCAAAGATAAGACTATTGACACCATTACATCACGAGCAAGGGACTATTAATATGAACTAATTATCAATTCAATTTCAGCATAAGACTATTGACATCATTACATCACACGACAAGAGGACTATTAATATGAACTAATTATCAATTCAATTTCACATAGGACTATTTACATCATTACATCACGAGCAAGGGGACTATTAATATGAACTAATTATCAATTCAATTTCAGCATAAGACTATTTACATCATTACATCACACAAAGAAGAGGACTATTAATATGAACTAATTATCAATTCAATTTCACATAAGACTATTAACATCATTGAAGCGGTTCATCGACAAGAGAACAAGACCAAGGGTGTCCAAACCCACCACACAAGTAGTAGCCCTCGGCATCCATCGCAGCACTAGCTAGCCATTTTCATCACAGAGCAAGGGGGTAGAGACAGAGATGGACCTTAGTACAATAAGCAACCACGGTGGCGACCCCACCACCAAAGACAACCCTCATCCATTTCCTTTACCTTGCATAAATCACACAAACATCGGGACACAACTTAAGGTTCATGCATAAAATCAAACTCAACAAAAGACATTAAGCTAACAGATCTAGAGGAGAATAGAGGAGGATGGGAAAGCAAAGCCGCCGGGCCCTAGCGAACAACCAAGGTCAAGCGCGCGTCGGCGATGGTCGGCGGCGTCGAGGTGGGGAGGAGCGGAGTTAGGCGGCGCAAACCCTAGCGGTGCCGGGAGTGACGAGTTTGGGCGTCACCGTGGTTAGTATACTGTGATGTGTGCAAAAAGACACTCTTATCGTCTGAGTGTCTTTTGCGGTGTCACCAGATCTCCTAACCGTCGGCAACAGGAAGAATGGCGCGCGTCGGCCGACGGGAGGAACGGACGAGAGTAAGGCGCCGAGGAGTGACGAGTTAGGCGCAAACCCTAGCGGCAAGTCGGGCTAGCTCCTACTTATAAAGAGACTTATCGAGACGGTTCTATTATGGAACCGTCGGTGATAATATCACGAGCGGTTCCATAATAGAACCGTCGGTGATATAGAATATCACGAGCGGTTCCATAATAGAGCCGCTCGTGATATGGGACATATCACAGACGGTTCCATAATAGAGCCGTCGTGATATGGGACATATCACGACGGTTCCATTATGGAACCGTCGTGATATATCCCATATCACGACATTTGTTCCATAATGGAACTATCGTGAAATGGTTTTTTCTCAAGTATATATATACACTTACATGACATGAAGAAATTACATGTTTATATTAAAAAGCGAAACCTATAATTAAACAAGGTTTTTCTAGTGGCGAAGGTAGGTCGCTATCTCCATCTCGCAATACTTCATAAGCGATGGTGTCGGCATCGGACGGTTCTCGATCATTAGCGAACGAAGCGAAATCGTCCACCCGCTTGACGCCTTGCTCGTTCAAGTGTCTCGAAGACCCTCGGTCGTTGAACCAAGAAGAATTGAGCCCATAGACTCTCTTCCCTTACTTGAGGGTCTCGGCACAGTCGACTTCGATGCCGCCGCCTCGATTCCACAGTCCAAGTGACGGCAAGCCTCCTCAGAGGCGTGCAACGTCGTTTTGGAGGACTACGACGATGATATTTGAAACTCGCCGAAAGTGCGAGATCACCCGAAGACACGGCGGAGGAGGATGTCAAGACGGCGGAAGGTGGCGTCACTGCTCCGGCAAATTCTCCGCGGCGGAGGAGTGAAGACACTGTTGATCAAGCAAGTGTTCTTCCGCAAAGACCGCAGTTCAACGTGCACCGAGAGAGATGCTGACAAGTCGCGGCGGAAGGCCATCGATCTGCGGCGACAAGGAAGAGACGACCATTTCATTTTTTTATAAGTATGTGGGGATGATCATCTTGGATGGCGGATGATCCTTTTATAAAACAAGGAATAAATTCGGGCGTGAGGCGAAGAGACGCATCGAGGCCGAAGCGGATTGGCGGCAAACGAGCGCGCCGGCGATGAAGAAACTCACGCTGAGCGATATTATCACTGAGCGGTTATTGTTAAGAACCGCTCAGCGATACTAATTAATATCACGAGCGGT
Source organism: Phyllostachys edulis (assembly GCA_036346405.1). Classification (NCBI taxonomy): domain Eukaryota; kingdom Viridiplantae; phylum Streptophyta; class Magnoliopsida; order Poales; family Poaceae; genus Phyllostachys; species Phyllostachys edulis. Next base: position 68,403,345 of record CM070558.1, on the reverse strand, counting down.
TGTGTTTTAAAACCGCTCGCGATCTCGATATATATCACGAGCGGTTACGAACAAGAACCGTCTGTGATACTTCACAGACGGTCTTCAACATGAACCGTCTGTGATATTGCCTCTTCACATATGGTTTTTTAGCGCAGCCAGTAGCACAAACGTCTCTAAACCAAAACCGTCTGTGATTGAATGTAATACCGACGGTTTCGGTCAACCGTCTGTGATGAGGCGTCCAGTATTAACCTTTTTGTAGTAGTGCCCGGAGAATAACAACATATATTAACTACGTTGTGCATTAATCATAGAGCATAAAATGTCCATAGTCGATTGGGCCCACATATTTATAGGCTTTGTTGACTATAGGGTGGTCATAGTTGACCCGGCCGTAGTAAAACTTACAACCATGAAGTGATCGTAGTAAGACTTACGATCATGAGGTGATCATGGAAAATCTTACAACCACTAGGTGGTTGTAGAATGGTTTACGACCAATCAGCCAAGCTTCTTTCTTATTAATGATAATGGGTATCCTTACAAATAACATGAACATGTTGCTATCTATAATAACAATTATAAATAAACAATTTAATTAATTGAGGATTATTAGATCCTCATTAGTTCTGATGTGTTTGTCTTCCTTCTTACTTGGAATGGCGAGGAATTGGGTTATGAGATTGAAGCTTTTGCAATATATGATGCTATGAGGTCAATTCTTACCTATGTACTTCTCCACTCTCCTCTCTCATAGCAGACGTATTGTCGTGTAATGATTCATGTACATTGTTTCAGCAACAAAATCAGTTGTTGAATTGTTGAAAGAGAGGATAAATAAGTTGTCCATTCAAAATGATAATTACTTGGTAAGTCCATTAATGGTTGGTCTGCCTTTGGTACTTAAAAGCTAAGATCTTACCTGAGATATCGCTATTTAAATGCAAGCTTTGCTTTGAAGCATGTAATTTGATATGCCATTGTATTTATCACCACACGATATGTATAGAGTTTCTCGTTACATCCATGTATATATTACCACCAAAATGGGTTATCTCTATTATTCTATCTCGGTGTTATCATTCATTGTGCAATACACGCTGATTATTAGTACATATAGATATTACTATGGCTGTCATTGCACAACAACAACCATATATATTGTCTGTTGCTCTGCAACATTTAATTATTTTCCTGCATTGTACTAATTAGTAATTACACAGAGCAGGATTCATCTCGAAATCTCTTTGATAAGAAGTTCTTTTACCATTTTCTTTTTTGGAGAAAAATGTGCAGCTGCTAATTCGTTTGCACCGGGCTGTTTGATTTATGCGATGTACTTCTGCCTTCTCAGTTATGTACTCCCGCCTATAGCTGCCTCATCCCGCCTTGGACCGGCATTGACCGCCTATGCAGGGCAAGCGCCTAGGCCGCCGTTTCCCCCCAAGTCGCGGCGGCAAGGCTGCGACCAGCGCCTAGGCGGGTGCCTAAGGAAACACTGGTTTACAATGAGGACTCTCAGCATCAGGTACTTGTCAGCGATCAAAGAGTGAGCTTGTCGATCAGCCTATGCATTTAGCTCAACAATTTAGTTGTCATTGTCAATTATTTCTTTGTTTTATATGTCAGTGAATGGTTAGCCATCTGCTCGTTAGTGTCGTCTAACTATATACCATTGGCACATATTTATGCTACCCCAACTGACTAATCTTATCAAAAGACATATTTGACCTTTGAAAACAACAGCTGACAAGAAGCGCAAAATGAAACAAAAAGGCTGAGAGGTTCTTTATGCTCTGGAAGTTGCTTTCAGTGACTCGACAATTTATTCAATGATCCATTACTTTTGAATAGCACTCAGACCAATCCTGCTTTTTTTTTTCTTCACCTCTAATCCACATTTCAATTTCACATGCAGGAGTTCTTGTCTAGTTACGATGCAGAGAGTAAGATTTCAGCTCAACCTATCTATTGTTACAATCAGCACTTTGGTGAGCAATCGCTACATGTTAAGGTTGAGCCTCTGGAAACAGTTTATTCTCACAACTTGGAGTACTATGAGGTTTGTCAATGCTATTTACTTAGTGTTTTGTTTGGTTATTTTGGACCACTGTTTTCTGGATTCAATTTGCATTGATAAGTAATAGTTGATATATATACATTTGCTTGTTCTGATTGAGTTTTTATGTCTCACTGGAAAATATATTATGTTTCTCTGTATTCTCATGGTTGTTAACTAGGTGATATTTTGATCCTGATGTAGAACTTCTCAACATACAACAACCAAAATGATATCGATAATTTGGAGATGTCGAGACATTCATACGAGATACAGTCCTATGCACGCATACCAGATGATCCACTTGAACCTTATAAGCCTTCTTGGTCTATGAATTTGGGCAACCATCAAACCTGCACAGAAGGCGTGGCTCCTGGATACAATGATGTAAGTTAGATAGCTTCCTATATTTTTCCTGCTACACATATTGTTTGAATTGCGTATGTACATTCATTTTTGGTAAAAGTTTCAATATTTGATGTGGTTCTTTTATATTAGTTATATATGTAATTCTGTTGTAAAAAATCCAATTGGAACTGCTTCTATCACATTTGAGATGCTACTGATACCTTGCCGATTCAAGATTTTGTTTGGTTTCTTTAAACTCCTCGAGCACTTTAGTGTGATGGAATTATTAACTGCTTGATTGGAGTATAGCTAATTGATCTTTAATTCATTGATTTAGTGCTTTGACTTGCAGCATAATCTAGCATCTGGTGAATATGGGGATATGGCAAACTTATTTGCGTCTTCCTTCTGTCCTCAACAAACACAAGTATACGAGCAGTCTCATGTTGATGAGAATGTATCCGTACAGCAAAATTGGAAGAGCAACTGGAATGTGCGTTCTGAAGATGCCTTTCAAATTACTCAAACGGTACGCATAAAGGTGTGCATTTTGTTAAAATTTGATTTTTTGCACTAGCATATATCAGGCTGCAATGTCTTATACTCCTATTTTTTCTGCGACATATTGCTCCCATGTACAATTGAATGTGCTATGAGATGCTTTTTTCCTAGTGTAATGATCTTGATTTATGGGTGACCTATTGATGGAAGAAATCGCTCAAACACACTGTCTGCTATTGCTGTTGTGCTTCAGAATAATCTGTTTCCTGTTTTGGAATGCTGTAATCCTTACCTCTTATGATGTGTGCCGTGTATCCATGCATATTTATCATCAATCTTCCTTGTTTTGTACCAAACATGATCTCGATAACACTAAAAAGATTTTCGCTACTTTTGACTGATCCTCTCACCTGACTACAAGTACCACATATCTCTAGTTTTGGATTTAGCTGACACCTTTTTTTATATATACTTGGATAATCTGATGTTGGTAAATTTTTATTTACATGTCTCCCACACAGCATGAGCATGATTGTTGGGCTTGCCAATGCATTATGCTGAAAATATAGACTTGTTGTGAACTCGTAATACTCCACGTTTGATAGTTGTTCCTATCCCTTATACACAGCTAAGTTTTCTTTAATGGAAGTTGCATTTTACTTTCTAAAGTAACATAGCTGAGTTTTCTGTCTTTTTTTTACAAGGAACAGTAAGGGAGGCCCCTACTGCATATATTAATATATGAATAAGGAATAACATTTTATGTACAAAAAAGAATAAATGGAAAAATATGTTATAACCCTTAAAGGGTAGAGTACGTCAATGACTTGCTTCTAGCCAATCAAGAATAATTTGCCTATGTTCTCCCTTAACTTGGTGCACATGCAACACGAGTTCACTCTTAAATAGACTTTTCCAACAAGTAATAGTTGGCATGACATCCTCAACCACCTTGCCATTCCGTTGTTCCAAAATATGCCAGGCTGCAATAATAAAGATTTCTATATAGAACATATAATTGAAAATTGATCTAGTTCTATCCACTTTAAGTTTAGCATCCATCGAATTATCCCAATCAATTCCAATGATATTCCAGCATGCTTGGCTAAATTGGCAGTCAAAGAATAGATGATTCAAGGTTTCCTCCTCGCTATCTTGACATAGCACACAAAATTGGTTACCTTCGAAATTATAATACCTTCTGCGCAACATATCCCTAGTATTCAATATGTCCATCAGTAGCAGCCATGCAAAGACCTAAAGTTTTCTGTCTGTATCCGGCAAACAAGTGAGGTTAACCCAGTTCTATGTTATCTTAATAAATTGGCAATTCCAATACTCATGACAAATGATTTTACGGAGTGTTAGTTTTATGGTTTCTTGTGCTTTGTCAAGACTTGGCTAGATTTTCAACTGAAACAGTGCAGTATAAAATATCCACAGTTTTTTATGGTTGAATCGTGGGTGTGCGCATCTGTTTGTTCAAATTTATCATTTCTCCATATTTTCCCTTGTGTGACAGAATAATTCACCATGTTTAATCTGTAGGGTGATGATTTCAACAATCTGGATGGCTCCTTCTGGCCCTTTGGGGAATACTCAACAAATTATGTATAGTCTATACTGTTGTAATTTCACTTCAAGATCACTTGTATGCACAATTGATTTAAATACACTTGACCATGTGTAAATAAAAATTTATTTTGTAAGTGATTGTATACCAATATATGTAGGTTATGTATACAGTGCAAGATCATAGTTATATTTGCTCATACTGATTTTCGGTTTGTGTGAAGCTTTGGAGCTGATTTTTTGCATTTTCTCTTACCTGAGGCCTAATGTGCACTAGAACCATTTACACTTGTGAATAGCCTCACATCCTCATATACTCCCGAGTTCTTAAAGACAATTTTACCTTCCTCTAGTTTATCTACAAGATGGCTTTGTTTCATCATAGCTTACAGTCTCGATAATTTACCACTACAGGTTTGAGTTAGCTTTAATATATGCTTGTTTAGCCATACTGACTGTCATGCCGTTTCTATTTTTGTTGAGTCCTGGCTGAAGCTAACTAGGTTACTGAATTTTCAAACCAAATGCGCTCTTCAGGATCTGCACGGTGCTAAGCTTGCTCTACATATCATTTGATATCCGAATTTTAATTTCTCTTATGTCCTTTTGGTTTCTTGTGTGGGTCGAATAATTAGTATGATGAGTCGTGAAGCATTTCTTCATGGTACTTATTACTGCTTAGAGCCTTTTGCCAGTAGAATTGTTTGGTGGTTTTCTTTTTCAAGCTATTTCCTTTATGGCCTGTTGGATGAGAAGATTTGGTTGAGATTTAGTTTTCAATGCTCTGCAAAATTATGGACACCACTGTATCCAGAATATGATATCTAGGACATGTTGCCTCTCTAGAAACTGTTTGTTCTTAACTCTCATTCAATCATACACAGAACTGTTTTCAGGACTTCTTAACTTCCTTGGGAGCTTGATCATGAAGCAACAAAAAGGGGACTTGGAAGTTGGCAGCTACATCCTGTTATAAAGATAGCTCCCCATTCCTAACACAATCTAATGATAGGTAAGCTTTATCTGCTAGGCCCATAGGTTGCTGCTGTCCAACAGGAGATCTGTTGTGGTTAACACAAGCAGGGAAAAAAAACCGGCCGGTAACCGGTTACCGGTCGGGGTCCGGGAGAAAAATCCCGGCCGACAAAATTTCAAACTTGATTTTGATTTTTTTTACTTCTCCAGAGCATTGGATGTTGTGTTCCTTTAGTAATCTGCATTCCAAGCTTCCAATTGCTAGAGATGTTAATCAAATATAAACATAACTGATGCACATCTTTATAATTAGTCACTAAGAGTTGCATAAAAGAGCATGAAGTTTACCCTTAACCACACCTGGAAATTGGCTATGCTTGGATACAATATCCATTACTAGAATTCTAGAAGAAGAGATCTTAGCATGTATCAGTTAAAATTAAAACCAATCTGAAATTATAGTTGTACATCCTCCTATTTTTTACAATTGCTACTTCATTAAACTCTTCGGGAATTCCTACTTCATTAAACACTTCACAATTGCTAATTACCCAATTTCCTTTGCTTTTCGATTTTACCCGTTACCGCCCGGTAACCGGACCGGTAACTGGTCGGGAGAAATTTGAATTCAAATTTTGGGTTCTAAATTTCAACCGATTTTACGGCCGGGAACCGTTACCGGGCCCCGAACGGGATTTTGCCCGGATTCTTTGATCCTTGAACACAAGTGTTCCTTGCTTGCTATTTTCAGGTCAAATCTTTGCAACTCTCCTGGGCCTCCTTGCCCTGGCCCAATTGGTCCTTTTGTCAGGGCCTTCAATGCGAAGCTGGAGCCTGGAGAGAAGGGATCCAAAAATGAAACATAAGTTCTAAAGCTGCATATGATGGTAAGTAAAATTTATGAACTCTACTTTGATTCTTTGAAGAGTGTGCCAACTAAACAGGGACTGAATATCAGAGCAGCTACAGGTTCTCTCTTTTTTTAATCTTGATAGCACACTAGAACTAACTAATCCACACGGCTCCATTTTTCTTTCATATACTATCTCTGTGCTTGTTCAGTGGATGGTTTTCTTTGGGGGGAAACTTGTTCAGTGGCTGGTGATCCATTTTGCCTTCTACAATTTTTTAGCTACAAGAATCTCTTTTACATTTCTCTCCTCTGTTCTGATAGTTCCCCGTGCGTGTAAAGGGGTATCAAAAGGCCCATCTTGCTCCTGCAGTAGGACTGACTAAAATGGCAGACCCACTCATCGGGGATAGATATATTTTTGATACCCCTTTCTTTTCTTGAATCATGATCCTTTACATAAGATTAACTTACCCTGAGAAAAAGCAAAGACAGGCCATATAAAATAGAAAGATACCGATGAATCTTAAGTCCATCATAGCTTGCTGTTTTACTCTCATGCTGCCTAGTTGAGTTGCTGTTGCCAAAACTTGTTTGTAAACAGTTGAAGAATGAGTGCCTTTTGCATTGCTCCCTATTTGACCGAACTTTTTTCTTTCCAACTACCTATAAAAAAGTGTAAAAAAAGTTGGGTCAAACACAGAACCAGCTGTTGTCATGATCGTTCAATCTTTCGAGCAGGTACTAGTACTAGTTTTGAGCAAGTATTAACTGCTGGCTTTCAGGTAGTGACACAGAAAGACATTCTGACAGACCTGAAACCATTTGAGATGATTGTTTGTTAGTTCTTCCCAGCAAGTGTATGGACTATGGAGTATAATACTATACCTTCATGCAGTTGAAATTATGAGACTTTCACCAAGGGCAACTTTCCTGTTTGTGCACATCAACTTGCAGCAAGTTTAGCCAGCTAAAATAAATACCAGAGAAGGCCTTTCGGGTCTAAAATGGATGCCAGCAGGGAACTAAGGTATGCCAAAAGCAAGTGCAATAACATACACTAACCCGTTATAACGTCTCTCCCTGAGGCACCAAATTTCCATTTATTTTCTATGATTAACTGCTTTTCAGTACTGCTAGTGGTGTGTATATGCCATATGTGCTTTTTACCTTTTCTTGTTTCTACTGTATTTTGAGGCTAATGCATGAAGACAAAGACAAGGTGCATTATGTTGTAAACACCTAGGGCCATATGATCAGATGATTCCGATCAGATTCCACGAATTAATTGGATTAATTCCTTATATGCCACTGAAATTTTGGCGGAATCCCTGATTGTGTTATTGACATGTGGGGTCAGGGCCCACATGCCAATGACACAACGAGTGGCATATAAGGGATGAGGCAAACTTTCGATGGCATATAAGGAATTAACCCTAATTAATTTGTTGATGTGTGTGTGTGTGGGGGAGTTTGTACAGATCGACTAAAGATGTCGTTTGAACGGGGAGGAGGCCAAGACCGATCAACTCTAATATCCAATCTCTGATTGAGGAACACGTGTTTTTGAGTGATACAAATTTTGTTTCATAATCCAACTAATAGTTCTACTACACACGAAGTCTTTCATATACCACTATAAATATATCCTTGTAGTCTATAGGAAAGAACAAAAGCTTCATTATAAACATCTCATATAGTGATATTGTCTTCATGCGTCTGTGGTTTTTTTTTTCGAAAAGATTTTAGATATAAAATCTGTGTATCATGTTTCTATTTTTATGTGCATTATTTACAACAAGTGGTATCAAAGCATGGGAGATTCGATCGGAAAAATCGTTTGATTATGTCTCGCGAGTTGCGATCCGTCAAGTCGACGTTATCGACTAACAACATCTCGTTCTGACGTCGAAAACGGAGCGGAAGAAAAAGATTTTTGGGTGGAAACCATCTCGGAATCGAATCTGACACCAAATCTAAAGCAAAGTCCGTGTACATCTGGCCTTAACTCCGAAGCAAAATTCGAATCGCGTAGCACCGAAGAGCAAAAGTGGCTGGCCCGTTCGCCTAGAACCGAGCTGTCTGCGGCAATCAAATAGCAAAATCCATCCAAAAATGCTACAAGCACACGGAAATCTACCAACAAACTAGCACGATCTTCATTGCTTTGTGTACATGAAAGTGTACGAAAGGAAGTCACAATTTATTGCTAGGTATACACATAATTGTACCAGCAAATTTAGGATTTTTTTTTCCACATGGCGACTTAGAAATATGATCTTCCGCTGCTGGATTGAGACACGTGGTTTTCTCTATGCAAGTCAAGATGTGAGTTGTTCTTGCATAGCTTGATTTGGATGACACTTTATTAAGGATAGATAAGATGTCAATTGATTAGTCCCTTGAGGACAAGCAAATAAAAGATCGTAAGACCTTATATCATATTCATTTTAATCTATGAAATAATATTCCACGGGAGGTTTTGAAGTAGAAGACCGCTACCGCATTATGGTTGACCCTAGAGCAGAATTGCATGACCAAAGATATGACCAGTAAGATGGATTTGAAGTAGAAGCTTTATTCACACAAGATGGCGGAAGGCGGATCATTATTGAACCACCTGATATGTCAATTTTTTCAAGTATATTTATCTTGTATATACACTTACATGACATGAAGAAATTACATGTTTATATGTCAATTTTTTCATTGAAATACTGCTGAAAATTTGCTTTAACTATATATATATATATATATATATATATATATAGTAATAATTCAACATATAATTAATATAGTAACTTCACCTCCATTTTTTTCATTTTGGAATTTTCATATGGCCAAACAAATAAGGCTACCGCTAAAAAAAGATTAAAAAAAAGTAGAAACCTATAAATAAACAAAGTTTTTCCAGTGGCGGAGGTAGGCTTCTATCTCCGTCTTCAATACTTCATAGGCGACAGCGTCGGCATCGGACGGTTCCTGATCATCAGCGAACGAAGCCTGAAATACGTCCACCCGCTGATGCGCTCATTCGAGTGTCTCCCGAAGACCCTCGGACTGTTGAACCAAGAAGAATTGAGCCCATAGACTCTCTTCCCTTGCTTGAGGGGTCTCGGCCTGGTCGAAGCGGATGCGACGAAGAGACACATGGCGACGAAGAAACTCATCGGGCTTCAACCGAGTCAGAAGCGATATTATCACGAGCGAGTTATAACAAAAAACCGTCTGTAATATGTAGTAATATCACAAACGGTTATTGTTAAGAACCGCAGGATGTTTCACGAATGGTTCTTTGTTGAAAACCGTCGTGATATATAGAATTATCACGAGCGGTTATTAACAAGAACCGTCTGTGATGTTTCACAGACGGTTTTAGCTATGAACCGTCTGTGATATTACCTCTTCACAGATGGTTTTTAGCGCAGCCAGTAACATAGACGGTCTCTAAACCAAAACCCTCTGTGATGAGGCGTCCAGTATTAGCCTTTTTGTAGTAGTGATTACTTGTTATTTGATTAATCGGTCATCCAACCCGACAATTGATAAGAATGCTCCAATTTAGGTATAGTGTGGTCCTCCAGTAGATTGTTTAAATTTGAGAATATTTGGTTATCTTGCTTATGCTCATGTTAGCAGTGGTAAATTGTAGCATAGGGCCGCTAAATGCATTTTTCTTTGTTATAAACCTGGTGTGAAATGATATAAATTATGTAATCTTGAAACTAGAAAGATGGTTATTAGCAGAAGTGTTGTTTTTTTTATGAATCTACTATGTCGTGTGATAAACCATCTATTGATGTTCCCGTTGAGAAGCCACAAACATCAAGCGTGCAGGTGGTGCATATTATTGATTCAGGATCTACACTAGAAGCTGAAAAGGAAAACTTACATGATGTTCATATTGTCTTTCAACCACCGCAAGGTTCCATTGCAGGCGACGGGCCTAAAATGAATATTTAAGCTCTCGAAAGATGGATTACAAAAGTTGATTTTGTTGCTTATGCTTTGAATGTGGCAGAATAAATTGAAGGTACTGCACAACCTTTCACTTATTCAGATACTATCTCTTCTAGTGATTCAGACAGATAGATGACTGTCATGGATAATGAGATGCAATCTCTTTAGAATAATGACACTTGGGAGCTGATCAAGTTGTCAATTGAAAAGAATGATATTCGCTGCAAATGGATCTTTAAGAAGAAAAATGTATTTCACCAACTGAAGATGTTAGATACAATGCAAGGCTCGTTGCTAAAGGATACAACTAAATTCCACGTATTGATTTTACACATGTCTTTTTTCCCATGTTGTGAAGTATAATTCCGTTCATACTTTACTCAGCATAATGACTGCATGATTATGAGCTTGAACAATCGAACGTGAAAACTGCGTTATTACATGGGGAATTGGAGGAAGATATTCATATAGAGTAATCAGAATGTCGGACCCGGGAACGAAAGATCCCGAACCCTCTGTGTTCATACACCAGTCCAGGATTTCCGGTGTACACAGTTACAAAAATGATAACATAACCAAGTCTCGCATTTCATTAATAGTAAATCGAGTTCAATACAATTGGGCATGAAGCCAAATAAGGAAGTAAATAACACAATGAGTAAAAAAAATAGTAGTAGGCGAACGATCCGCCACAGTAATCGTCTGGGGCGTAACCTAGGCGTCGATGTCCTCACCGTCACGATAGCGATCTTCTCACGAAATTTTGTTGCATAAAGCAAGCATGAGCACAACTACCGTGCTTTCGCAAGTTACACCAATATGGAATTTGTAATGCATGCATAAGGTAAAACAAAGGATATTGGCGGGGTTATTTTGCGTAGCGCAGGTTTTAGTTCAAATAATCCTAATAGATTGCAAGGCATTTTCATACGATATTTAAAATCATAATTTAAATGACAATTGAATAATGTGGATAACCTCCAAGAAAGGTGATGGATATCCTCCAATCACAATGGCTAACCGCCTAATTTTCCCACAGACTAACCATCCCGAAAACATCTGTTGAAACCATTTTAAAACCAAAAACAAGGCTAACTCAAAGTGGCTTTGCTAGCATGTCCATGACATGACGCGCTTATTCAATAGTTTCTCCTCTGCGAGTTTGTGCGGCTTTACCCACACGAGATAATTTGCTCCTTGTGTCGGCCAATCCACGCTTCCTAAGGCGTGTGACAAAGCAATTATCACGAGGTCGTTACAATGATCTACCCCAAAGAACTCATGCCCGCTAAGGTTTCGCTTCCATTGGACTATCCATCCTCCCGGAGCCCCTCTTGCGCCATGTGGGACTCTGTCTATCCAACACCCACTCATACAAAATGGCACGAATATCTACGAGGTATCCCAAATTATTAAGCCAAGTCTTGCCTGACAAGACGTGTGGTGGTCTGATAAGGCATAGCAAGATCGGCTCCAAGACCGGTCCTTAATTGACTTGGGCGTCATTCAAAATCAAACCACAGGTGTTAATCCTAACCAGATTAAACCCGTGCATAAACCTCGCACCCACCATTCATCCGTTTACCCCAGTCTAAACCATTTTAGCATTTTATTTGATTAAACCATCTTTACAAAATTCCTATGGTAAAACAATACCATAGGTTCAAGTTTAAACAAATTTGAAATGATTTGGCTAAATCCTCCCAAAATCAAAATCATGGTCTAAGCATTTGCTAAGCATTTCCAAACAATTTATCTATGGTGACAAGGATGACATTTCAATATTCAATATTGGCCATACAATGACAGTTGGAATATCTAATCATTTAAACAGAATTTAAAATACTTGAATAAAAGTATGCATGCATTTAATAATTTGAAAACTGAATTTAAATAACTTTAAAATATTAGGGCAAGATGATCAAAGTATAACTTGCCTTCGCTGAAGTCTTGAAATTCTAATTCTTGGAAGAATCAAATTCCTAATCGTCAGTAATCTAAACGTGAAAATCGACAATCAATTGAAATTCAAATAAAGACAATACAATAGTTCAAACTAACTCTAAATAAAATAATTATATTTTATTTGGCTAGATAACAATTTTATAAGACTTTATAAGTTTGAAACATTCAATTTAGAGATAGGAAAATAAAAGATATAACTTTTACAAGTTTAAATCCTAAATTTGCAAATTAAATAGTTTAATTTAAAATAACAATTTAAACTAATTCTAATTTATTAAGCTAGATAATCTTTTTATAAAATTTTAGAAACTTAATTCACTAAATTTGGAGTTTGAAATTAGATGATATGAATTTTACAAATTTTAATTTAAATTTGGAATTCAAATGGATTTCTAAATTCCAAGACAGAACTAGACTGAAGTCCAAATTGAATAACTATATTTTATTTAGTTAGATAATAATTTTCTAAGATTTTAGCAATTTGAATCATCTAATTTGGAATTATGGTTCAAAAGATATGAATTTTACAAGTTAAATTCCTAAATTAGTGGTTTAAATTATTTCAAATTCAAACAGACAGTTTAAACCTATTCCAATTCAAATTTTTATATTTTATTTAGCTAGGTATTAATTTTATCAAATTTTAGAAATTGAAATCACCTAATTTGGAATTAGAATGCAAAAGTTATGAATTTTACAAATTAAATCCTAAATCGTGATTTAAATCAATTTTCTGAATTATTTTTCTAAAAGAAAATCTAATTATTGCATAAGGTGACGCCAAAGAAGGAATTTCGGGATTTAAATAAATGAAAAAACAAAAGCGACAGTGGGCCCTTGTGTCGAGACACGGCCACGCGTGGACTTAGTCCACTGGCTTGGCTCACGGGCAAAGGGGGTACGCAGCAGTGTGCGACATGTGCGCCACGTCGTGAACGGCGACGTGGCACCTCGTGGTGCTTATGCGTGGCGCGCGCGGCAAGGCCACGATGGCGAGGCGGCCGTACGGGGACCTAGGGTCGCCGGAGCTACGACGGCCATGCGGCGCGAGATGTGCGAAGAGAGAGAGATCACGGGGTTTCTGCCACCCACCCGCTCGGCGAGGCGAGGCGAGGCGGCCGGGCGGAAGATCGGCGCGAGTTGCGGCAGACGGCGAGATCGCTCGGTGGCTCTCGAGGTGGCGAGCGCGCACCAGTTCGCGCGTCGCGGCGATGGAGATCGTGGCGGTGGCGGGACGCGGGTCTACGGCGGCGGCGGAATCGAGCTCAATGCTACGGACCGGGCGAGGAAACTCAAATTCCGGCGAAGAGGGCACGGAGCGAGTGGGTGGTGGCGTTGGCGTCGGTGGAGTGAGGCTTCACGACGCGTCCTTTATAGAGTCGGGGAGGTCCGAGGCGTGGAGGAGGCGGGGTAGTGGCGCGGCGGTTGCGGCGTCGGCGGGAAATCCGGCGAGAAGAGAGGTGGGGCGAGGCGGTTGAGGCGCCGAGTCGTCTGCGCGTGTCGCGCGCGGACGCGGAGGTTGGAAGCGGCGATACGGCTTCGCCGTGAGCGAAAATGGCGAGGCGGCTTGACCGCGGAGAAGAACGCGGAGAAGATGACGCGGGCCGCCGGATTTTCCATCCGACGGTCGCGGAGAGAGGTGGCGTGGAAGCGATGCGGGCCATCGGATGGGCATCCGATGGTGGAGAGAGAGTCGCGGGTGGTGCGGGCGTTGGATCTAAATCCAGCGGTCATCGCGCTGCGATCTTGACTTCGGAGGAGAAATGGGCGAATTCGCCCAAAGGATTTTAGGATATTTAAATCGGTTTCCTATTTTAAATACTCGGGTTAATTCATTTAGGCTTTAGAAATTAGCAGATTAATCCCAAAATCCTAGGAAAATTTACGGATGACTCGGAATTATTCGGACTTAAATAAAATAATTCAAACTTAAAGTTGATACTGGATTTTGAATTGAAAATTCTTTTAGCTTTCAACAATTTAAACAATAGTTTTTAAATTGCAGCAAATTCACCAATTCAAATTAATTTTCAACTTAAATCAAATTTGAAATTTTGGGCTGTTACAAGAAGGTTTTGTCTTTCCGGAAAAAGAAAATTATGCTTGCAAGTTGAAGACACATCTTTATGGTCTGAAGCGATCACTTAGACAGTGGTACAAGAGATTTGACTCATTTGTGATATCTCAGGATTTCAAAAGATTCGATTATAATATATATGTTTATTTAAATATTGTTAACGGCTAAGCTATTTATTTGCTCCTATATTTTGATGGCATGTTGATTGTTGCAAAAGACAATGCTAAAATTTCAAGGTTGAAGACACAAATGAGCAGTGAATCTGAGTTGAAGGATCTCGGTGTAGCAAAGAATATTCTTGGTATGGAAATTACTAGAGATAGGTGGTTTGAAAAATTATATCTAAGTTAAAGGGTATATTGATAAAATTTTCGCCGTTTCAACATGCATAAGGCCAAATCGGTGAATACTCCGATAGTTGTATATTTCAAACTCTCTTCGTTGTCATGTTCATAGTCAGATGATGAAATTGAGTACATGTATAGAGTTCCATACGCTAGTACGGATGGTTCACTTATGTATGTCAGAGTATGTTCTCGTCCAGATTTATCCCAATCATTGTGTTGTTTGTAGATACATGGCTAATCCTAGCAAAGAGCATTGGAAAGCAGTCCAATGGAATGAATTTTCGTATACTTATGGGGTACATCTGGTGCTTGTTTACAGTTTGGAAAGACTAAATATGGAATAGTTGGTTATGTGGACTCTAATTTTGCTAGATATTTAGATAAGAGAATATCTCTTACTGGTTATGTGTTTACTATTGAAGGATGTGTCGTTAGTTGGAAAGTAAGCTTGCAAACTACTGTTGTCTTGTTCTTTACAGAAGCCGAGTATATGGCTATTTTTGAAGTTTGCAAAGAAGTCATTAGCTAAGATGTTTGTTTACTGAGCTTGTAGAAGTATGTCTTGCACTAATATTCTGCGATAGTCAAAGTGCTATTTGCCTTATGAAGGATCAAATGTTTCATGAGAGAACGAAACACGTTGACATCAGATATCATTACATTCGGGGTGTCATTGCTCAAGCTTGCAAGCTACTGTTGCCTTGTCCACTACAGAAGTCGGGTATTTTGTTATTTCTGAAGCTTGCAAAGAAGATGTTTGGCTAAAATGTTTGTTTACTGAGCTTTCTGGAAGTATGTCTTGCACTACAATATTCTGAAACGGTCGAAGCCCTATTTGTCTTACGAAGTTTTAGATGTTTCATGATAGAACGAAACACATTGACATCAGATATCATTACATTCGATGTGCTATTGCTCAAGATGACATTAAAGTCGGCAATATAAGTACTCATGATAATCTAGCTGATATGATGGGAAAGTCAGTTTCTATCGCTAAGTGTAAGTTTTGCTTAGATTTAATTTGTATCATTCAGTAGTCCTATGGACGTTCGGCGCACAAGGTGTTCATCCTAATATGTTTCGAGGATAACACGTTTTGTTTTGGCTACATGAGGAATTCGTCTCAATGTGGTGATTGTTGAGTTCGAGAGTGATACAAATTTTGTTTCCTACTCTAACTCATAGTTCTACTCCTATACGGAGTCTTTTATGTACTACTATAAATATATCATATTAATTTCTAGAAAAAAGCAAGAGTTTTATTGTAAATATCTCCTCGTACAGTGATATTATTTTTGTTCGTCCATGATTTTTCTCAAAATATTTTTCCCGTAAAATCCGTATCTCTAGCTCTATATTTTTTTTCGGTGCTTTATTTACGACGGATGGGTGAACAAATTCAACGAAGAATGGTCACATCTACCTGAAAGCTTCCACAGCGACGGAGGCAGCGACATATCTGCGTTAGGCAGGTGTGTTTCTTACCTTCGCAAGTGTAGCTTTCTGAAGTTTCAACTGCGTGTACTACTGACTACCAACCCGTTAACCTTCTGGTAGTAATCAACAAACCTGTCAAGTCAATTAGTGCTTGCTTTGGCAAAAACCATCTTCTCCCGGCGTCAGCTTAATTTTGTCGCTTGCACTTCCTCTAGGTGACTTGCTATCATTAGAAAAATTCTCAGGAATAGGTCAGTCTCACAGAGATGAGCTAGATGCTGCAGATTTCTTCCTTCTAAGCTGCTTCCTTAAGATGGTGTGTTTTGTGAAGAAGACATGTACTAGTATGTAGGCATGTAGCTGAGATCTCCACAGCGCAGTGATCTCTTCCCGAAAATTTCGGCTGCGTCCAGCAAGAGTCCAATTGGTACCCACATGGGGGTGGGGGTTTGGTTACTATTTGCTCCATCTCCTGCTGTTGCCTAGCTGTGTCCTGACCTGACCCACAGGCAAACAAAAAACAGAAGATGTTGCTTGCAACTATGCCGTGTTACTACTGACTTACTACACATCCATTCCATGGTGAAGCAAGGTAAACGAAACCATACAAACGCATATACCGTTGTTAAGTTTCATCTCACTCCCATGTATGCAATCTTTTTGTTGGGCTTACTTGAGCTTGAGACAGTCTGGTGCCGCTTGGAGTGCAGTTTTGACTAGCGAGTGACGAGCACAAGAAGATGGTGTTTGTTCGATTCAAAGGATTAGTGTTGTTTCCTTCAGATTTATGTCTGACTGCCATCAATCAACTGTTCCCCCCTTCACGAGTCCGTATAATTTTGTCCGCTTGGACTGTATATGCACACTGGACATTGTCAATTCCAAATTCTATAGCCATGCCCGTGCTACAGTTATCACCACCCATTGCCATTACCCAACTTTGGACAGTACTGCCTAGCACTGTGCTCACGCAAGGGTAGCGCACTAGTGCAGTGCCCATTGCATCGAAGTGTGGAGTGTAACAGAATGTCTGCGTGATTGGTTCGCTTCATTTGTGGCGATCGGGTGCGCACAGGATTGTGATTTGTGACAGGTTGAGGTTGATGATGGGGAATACATGCCGATGCCGATGGAGATGAGCAACGAGAGATCTAAGAACTGGAGTGAGTTGCTCGTTGCCTGTCGCAACAGGGAGAGCAAGTACGGAGGGTACGACATGACCCCAACATAGATGGCTGGTTAGGGACCTGGTTACCGACCTTCAGGACATGATCAAGGGAGCAGAAAACCAAGAGCATCGTTTACTACTAATACTATTACGGTATTACCACTGAACCAATAAATATTCCTGGTTAATATCTCAATCAGCTTCAGGCTCGTCATGAGTGCGCCTGAGCTGATTGGCCCGATCGCCATGTTACCCTACCCATCGCATTCACGGCCACGTAATATCAGTACGCCCCACAGCATCGATCGGGCCTCCCGGTGCACTGCTGTACCTTTTAATGTCTGATATTTGCAGACAATGTCTTGTCAGGCTTGGCTTGAGCGGTAGCCCTAGTTGATTTGTGCAACAGCAAACAACTAGTAGACTCAAACCCAAGACCAACTCGTATGACACTTGCTCACTTGTGTGAGTAGTAGCAAAAATAAATCTCCAGCTCATGTTTCCTGGCTCAAATATCTTTAGGAAGTACTCTTCAACTATAGAGGCGTGAACAGGATTTAGATAGAAAATTGGGATTTTTTTTAAATATTTGTCACTTCAAATAGTGGCAATTTATGATTTGCCATCACAAATAGTGTGATTGTTCTCACGCCATCCCAAAAACATGTCAATCCATTATTTGCAGCTTTCACTACTTTTATATTAATTTATGTATTTTGAGCCCAATCAAATGATATTCATACCCCTTCACTCTTCAAACCCGTGATAGTGATACAAAGGGAGAGGTGAGTGTATCAGCAGCACAAATCCGACAAAATTATTATTTTTCCTTCTTCCCCCGTGTGCTGCTCTTCTCCTTTAGGCCTTAGCCGACACCTTTGCTGGAGAGGTAGGAGAAGTGGGAGGTGTTGCGGCGCGGTGTGTTGTGGTTGTGCGGTCAAGTACGAGATGCGACGGTTGGATCTGAGAGGAGATGGCGATAGCGCTAATGAAGGATTGGGACAACACGCGGTGTGGACGACGATGGGCAATGAGAGGCGGCTGTGGTTAAGGTGTAAGATGATGCCGGCGAGGTGGTGCGGTGATCGCTGGCAGCCGGAGATTGGATTTGGTTTTTGGCTCTAGCGAGAGAGAGAAGAGGAAGGAATAGGAAGAAAAGGGGAGAAGAGAGAGAAAGAGAAAATAACATTTCAGCAGTGGGACCGGGAGAAAAATAATATAAAATAGCGAAAATATCAAATAATGGATTGGCTGTCTTTGAGAACTTTTTTTATTAATTAATATATTTATTTATTTATTTATTTTTATTACTAACCACTCGTCAACTTTATTTTCAAATCCGACCCTTTTGACCACACTACCACCCATGACATGGCAACACAATATTACCACGTCGTATGGTAAGTCTAGTTAAATAACACTTCTTGTTACATCACTGGTGGTGAAGTAATAGAATTTAACAACGTTATGGTGCTAACGTGACTATGCTGTTTTACCACATCACGAGTGGTGGCTAGGTAAATTAATAAAAAAAAAGTTCTGTCTTTGAAGCGGAAAAAAATGATTACAGCCGGTGATAGGTCATGGAGTGTCACTCTCTGGAGTGGTAAATATCTTTTAAAATCCGTACAAAATTTGATGTCGCATACCGGTCACTCTATCAAAATTCAAATAATGAGTTCTATTATTGCTTGATTGTCCAACTCAAACCATCAATTAGCCCGTCAACCGGAAAAAAACATATAGCAACCCACTATATATAGTACTATCAATAGCGGTTACATCCCACCGTCGCCCTAGTGTTTAACCACGGGGCTGAATGGACGAGCAAACCGGACGAACTAGCCTGTACTGGTCCGAATGAGCTGGGTGCCGTTGTTAGTGTCGACCTAGTAACGCCAGCAGCATTTACTTTGATGGTAGCCATCTGACTGTGCAAGGGCAGGCACTGACACAAGGCACATGGTGCTGAATCAGTGATGAGAGGCAGCCATGTTGCGGCTGTCCATTGGACGGACTGACTGACTCGCAGCAGCAGCAGTAGCAGTAGCAGGGCCCCTCCCTTTCGGGCTGGGTTTTTAACCTGACTCCTTCAAAAGGAGCAGCATGTGCGCACTGCTCACTCACTCACCGCCACCCAGTCCGCCTCGGCCTTTTCAGCTTGACGTGATGTAAAGCCGAAAACGACAGTGAGATGCGCGCGCTGCCTCACCCCTACCCGTTTCCTTTCCTTTTGGATTTGCAATCATCGCCTTCGCATCTCCTCTCGCCGTGCACTTCTGCATATATATTTTATTTGCATGGGTTTGAATTACAGTGCGCGTCAAAACTGAGCATGTGCAGCTGCAGAAGTTACGTTTGGCCTTTTCACGGTGCCCGTGTTCCCCTCTGGATCGATCGGACCAGAGGAAAAAGGCAGGACACTGACGTACTCCAGTCGTTTTCAACTCTTCATCGTTGGGTACCCGGTCGACGGTTCTCACTCTTTAGCAGAAATCTTTTTATGTTACGGATTTATCCTAAATCTCCGTCTGGCTAATTGTATGCTAAAGAAGTCATACTCATATATATGACGATGTGTGCGTCTTTCTTTTAATCGAAAAAATAAACTATTCAGACTTATTTGATATAAATATTAGAGTTCTACGTTGGATACGTATTAGTATTTGAATTATACAAATACAATTCTTTCAAAGTACAACTACAGAATTGCAGCTGACAAGACAGCTAGTTGGAAGGGAAATGAGCCAGCGAAGTGAAAGCGTTGGCGAGGTAGATCATAGACGGAAGGCAATCATGCAGGCAAAATTCGGGTGTACCCCTGGTGGGTGGGCCTAAGATTTCCCCGTCCCGTCCCGGTTCCAGCGCAGCAGTCCTGAGCGAGACGTTGTCTCCACAAATGACAAATACATCTTGTCATTTGATGGGGAGCTCAGACAAACTGTGCGGCACCATAAATGGCTTGATTGCGAGAATCCATCGCCGTTGATGCCCTGAATGCATCTTTCTATTTTTCCATTCGCAACGACGAAGAGAGGCTCGTTCAATCGGCTAGTATAAACTGCAGAACCTCAGCGGTTTAAGATCATGTGTTATTCAAGGTCATGTTTCTTTGTGATTTGTTTATTTGTGTCAATTTGCCTTTCGTAGAGGTGGTTTTCGCTATGCACATCAAATTTCATGAAACGATATGTAGTAGTAGTGACATCGTACTCCTACTACTGGCATAGTTTTTCCTGATGATTGATGCGCATTTCACGGCAAAATAGTGCAAACTGCGAACCAACTGAGCTTTGATCATGAGGTCCCTTGAATAGTTTACGATTCTTTTTAGTACCTTGAATGCTGACAAAATTGACAAGACATAGCTGTGGACAAATGAATCAAAGTGTCCGACCACTATGGTTAACTGGGCACGAAGGCTAGGGTGCAAATTTCGGCCAGTAAAGTCACTAGCAGTAGGCAGTAGCTAGGTCTTATCTTTCGGCTAAATAAGCTGCTGAGATAGTACAATGATTAAAATCTCTATATATTATTTTAATACATAACTAAAAGATCATATGTCTTTATAATCGTAGTTTCTAAGGCTAATGGTTTCTGTGGTTATAAGGATTTCAGATGTTACATAATAGGTATCATGGTCAAATGAGGTCTTGTACCTATTCTTTGACCTGATGACTGCTCGTCGAAACAATGAACTGACATCTGGATTTAACTCCAAGTATATTCTTTAACGTGTGATGAATGGAACACATATCATATTTGCTCCATACCACACGGCGTTTCATGGTCCTAAGACACTGACAACAACCACCATACGGTTAAGTGTCTCGCAGGCACACAACCGTCGAACGATTGATATTTTACCAACTGCTGCCTCGCTCCGACCAGTCGTGACACTTCCAATAGACGTCTCTTCAAGAAGTAACTGCGTCACTTTGTCGCCTATTTAAAGAAGAACACAAAAAACAGAAGGCAATCCAATTCGGAAGATCAATAGACGATTAGGTTTTCATCTGAACTATTAGCATAGCAATCTATACATCAAGTGCAATAGGAATTAGTCCACTGCCTTGTCGAGGGCACCCCTGTAAAAGATCTAGTTCATGGCAATAAAGAGCAATCTTATTCTCTTCTAATAATTCTTTCCCATTTTTTTCTGTTTATTTCGTAAGATCGGCGACTCAATCGCGCCGTCCGTGGGGAAGAAGACGTTGAGTTCTTAAAGATTACTTCGCTCAAACATTCTTCATCTATTTCCTTTGCCCCATCATCGCTCATGCAAACAAGTCAGGGACTTGGGATGAGAAAAATGGGTTCGACCTAGCGGACTACTCCAACCTCGACATGGACACACGCATCCATGACATAGAAGAAAACAGGATGTCATCATCATCCTCCTCGGCTCGCCATTCACAAATATTAGCGAAATCGACCGGATAGATGATGATTCACCGCCACCAACAATGGCGCTCTCAGAGGAACCGCTCGTTCCGACCAGTTCGGAATGTCCGAACGCCACTGCAAGCCCGGTCGATCCGACCGTCAAAAGCGGCAACGTAAGCCCAGCGCTGCAATCAGAGAGTTCATGTACTCTCGATATTGTCATGGGCGACCAGTATTCGCCAGCGACTCCTACGTATTTCGGGGGCCAACCGACATCTGGTAAGGGTATCAATGAAGTTATCACCGATCGTAAGCCAAGTGGGCATGGTGAAACTCAGCATACGATCAGCAATCCGCCAGATCAGGCTGAGTCCACCACAAAGCTCACCAGAGGCGGTAACCTCCAACTGCTCCCCATCGTGGAGGCTCCTTGCCGAAGCTCTAGAAGGCTCTCTTTACCTACGATAGGAGCTCATCGGAAGATCACTGTTGGTGCCACAAAGTTAATGCAATCTGATATACCAGTTCGGATGCTATGCATGATCCTCCACGGGTTAACTCGCCACCACATGCTGGTGGAAATGGTATGGATGCTCAAGCACCAACTACCAGAGGCAACCGAGTTGATGGACGTGCATCAGTTAATTCACCTGTTCCTACCCCACCACGAGTAAGGGGTCAAACAGGGCCAACTAGAAGGTCGAGGGAAAACTCAACTCATCGAATGCCCACTGCGGGCGGGAATCTTCCACTACCTTTGGTAACAATACAAAACCTGCAACAAGTTCGGGATATTCTGAATAATCCAGATCCTGCTTTAGTAGGAACTCCAGATTATGCTCAGCTTGCAGTTCAGGTGTCGGAGATCCTCCAACAAACCATGCAGTATACAGAAATGTACCCGGAGCAAAGGATCTCGTAAAGTCACACGATAACTTCGTCCCAACGCTCCTATCTCAGTAGGGGACAACATGGTCAGCAAAGGACCGATCGACACCAAGACCCCCTCATAGAGCAGAAAATCACGAGGGAAGACGGCTCTTCACAGCAGCCACTCCTCCTCGTCAAGAGGAACAACCACTTGATTAATGCGATCTTAGGCATCATTTGAACCAAGCAGGTGGTCAAAGTCGTTATCATAACGTCCACGACCAGATTGGAACACCGGATCCTAGGTATGCAAATATGAAGAACCGATCCTCAACTGACAATAATCCGGTTCCTTTTCAGAGAAAGGCGCCACGACTTCATTACGGGCTGCTGAGCGTTTTTGGCAGGTCTCCAAGCGGTTCATTGGCCGGACAGATTCTGACCAGCCAACATAGAGAAGTTCAACGGGACTCATAACCCATTAGAATTTTTTCAAATTTATTCTACTGCCATTAAGGGTGGAAAAAAAAGATCAAAACTCGCGAGCCAGCTCGACTCGTTAAGGGCTCGGCTCGAACTCGGTCCCTTAACGAGCCGAACCGAACCGGCAATTTAGCTCGTTTTCTTAACGAGCCGGGTTCGAGCTGGCTCGCGAGTTGCTTGTTAAGCTCGTTAAAAGACCAGCACAGTTGAGCAGTAGTACCAGATCAGCCCAACCGAGGAACAAGGAGGTCCAAGCCCCAAGCTATGATCTCTTGACTTTCTAAAATTTTTATTAGGCTGATTTTACTTTTTTAGCGAGCCTAACGATCCCCAAACTGGGATCTCTTGACTTTATTAACGAGCCTAACGTGCCGAGTTCGAGCTTTTTAAGGAGCCGAGCTGACCCTGGTATTTTGCTCGTTAGCTTAACGAGCCGAGCCGAGCCAAGCTCATTTTCTTAATGAGCTTTACCGAGCCGAGCTGAGCTGGCTCGTCATCCACCCCTAACCGCCATCAAGGCTATTGGTGGTAATGACAACATGATGGCAAATTACTTGCCCACAGTCCTTGAAGGGTCTGTCCTGTCGTGGTCGCTCAACCTACGGTCAGATCTATTCACACTTAGGAGCAGCTCTACGATACTCTGATCACCAACTTTCAAGGTACATAAGATCGTCCCGGGAAGGAGGATGATCTTCATCAGATGAAGCAGAAAACCAATAAAACTCTTCGACAATATATCAAGAGATTCAGTCAGGTTCGAAACTCTACCCCGGAAATCGCAGAGCCTTCTGTCATCCAGGCTTTTAAAGCAGGGTTGAGGAAACGTCGATTTACAGAGGATATTGCAATAAATCCTTCATGAACGACCGTCGAACTTTTCGACATGGAAGACAAGTATGCAGCCGCTAGTGAAGCGGTCGAATGGTATGAAGCTATTCATCGAAAAGATAAAAATCCCCAATCAGGCCTGGAGAAGCAAGAGAAGAAAAGTAAGAAGTCTCTAAAAAATAAGAAGAATCGCAAGGCCGACAACAAAGAAGTCCTTGCAATTCCAAAAAAATTACCAATAGCAAGAAAGGCTTTTTCGGTCAAAACAAGGCAAAAGCTCCAACCAATGATTACAAAAAAACAAGAAGTGGTGTCCACTTCACCAGGCAGCAGAACATGATCTGCGCACCTACCGAACCTATCAAAAGAAACTGGAGGATTACGACTTAGGAAAAGGTCCCTTCCCCTCCATAACAGAACTCAGAGAACCAAGCTTTAAGAAGGACAAAGATGGCGATGAAGAGATGGAGTATCGAGAGCCGCAAAGACAACGTTGTTATCGATTTCGTAGATCCTCGTATGAGTCAAAATGTCATTTGAGGACCGTGGAACGGGATGTGAACCTTGCCGAGTCTCCGATCACCGTCAAGCCGTCTAGGTGTTCGAAAACTGTAATCTCCTTCAGCAAAAAAGACTGCCCTATCCTGTCCTCTCGACCAGGTAGGTTTTCTATCGTAGTTGAACCTATTATTAACAATTGTAAAGTTAATCGAGTCGGATAGAGGTAGCTCTTTAAACATTTTATTTACAGGAGCATTGGAAGAGATGCAGATTCCCAAGTCTAAGATAAAACCTGTGCAATATGCCTTACACGGCATAGTTCCTGGCTCTACCGCCAAACCGATGTGACAGCTATCCCAACCGGTTAAGCTCGGAAAGCTCGACAACTTCCGAACAGAAAAAGTTCCATTTGATGTGGTTGATTTTGAAACCGCATACAATGTAATCCTCGATCATCTAGATTTAGTAAAATTCCTGATAGCCACACATTACGGTTATCACAGTTTAAAAATGCCAGGACCGAAAGGAGTCATCGCGGTTCGAGGAGATCGAAAAATGGCATATACATGTGATCAGAAGTCCTTAGAACTGGTCGATGAGCTTTCGGCCAGGGAAACTAATCCGCCTACCATGCAGATCAAGCACTCAAGGCCAAAGATGGTGCCAAAACCTTTCGACCAGATCAAGGAGGTACCACTTGGCAAATACGCTCCTCTGGAAAGCACCAACACACTGTCTGTGTTAGGGAACGCTAATGCGTTTGCCCAAAAGGTACTGGTTGGGACAGGACTCGACCCTAAATAGGAAGAGTCGCTCGTTTCCTTCCTCTGAGCAAAACAGGACGTATTCGCCTAGCAGACGTTAGACATGCCTAGAGTCCCCAGGGAGGTGATCGAGCACTGGCTAGCTCTCCAGCCTGACAAAAAACCAATCAAGCATAAGGTAATACATTTCACACCTGATCGGAAGGAAGCAATTCAGTCGGATATCGGCAAGCTTCTCAAGGCTGGATTTATTCGTGAATTTGACCACCTAGAGTGGCTCGCCAACCCTGTAATAGTTAGAAAAAGCAATAGAAAATGGTGAATGTGTATTGAATTCACATATCTTAATAAAGCTTGTCCGAATGATGACTTTCCCCTTCCACGTATTGATCAACTTGCAGACTCTACTTCCGGGTGTGAGTTAAGTTTTTTAGTTGCGTACTCAGGATACCACCAGATAGTGGTGAAAACGGATCGGATAGTTTCCGACCGATCCGGACGGAAACGGATTCGGATTATCTCGGATCAGATTTTTCTCGGATAATTTTCGGATCGAAAACGAATGTGGATTTTTTTGTCGGAAACGAATACGGTAGGCATGCTATCCGGCGGATACGAATACGGATTATCCGGATAAGGCGAAGTTCGGATATCCGGATTTTGGGCCAAAAGAGAAAAGGTCATTTTAATTGATTTACGATTTGAAAATGCAACAAATCAAATAGCCTTTTGGAAAATAGCAAATAGAGTTTAAAAAATCTAGGAAAAATCATAGAAATTCCTTGAATTATTTTGAGCTTAATAAAATTAATTCCAACTTAAAGTTGGTTTTATTTTTGCACATAAATTATTTTTAATTTTTGAAAAATAGGAAAAACATTTTTAAAATCCATAAAATTCAAGAAATTAATTAAAATTTCCTTAGGATCACCTGCTCGGGGGCTGGTTAGACCTCTTTCTCGTCAGGAGCCTTCTCCTGAGTGGTGCTCTGGTCGGAAGAGACCGAAACACCAGAGGATCTTTAAAGAAAGAAGAAAAAAAGATCAAGACTCTAAAACACCAGAGATTAGTACTTACATAAGTTTCTCTTTCGTGTATAAGTACTTGGTCATTTTCTTCATCTTTAGTTTGGAGCGTGTTTAAGCAAAGTCCGTCACGCTTGCCTTCCTTTTCTTCTGCTCAACCGACTTCACCCGTCCTAAATTGGTAGGGCTGGTTAGACCTCTCACGTCCACCGACCGGAGGTCAGAAGAAATATTCTCGACCAGTTGGTCGAGAACAAGATCCCTAATCATGGGGTCGGAGGGTGTAGATTCGTCGACCTCCAGAACAGTTACTCCAGTAGCAACTGACAGGTCGTGAGCGATCACATTGGAGTCCACAACAACCGCCTAATTAACAATCAAAGTTAGTTAGGTGATGAAAATCCTTCATCTAGAATTACATTTCTGTTCGGTTACCTACCTCTATAAGACCACCATCTCGGGTGGTTATACGAGCGGTCGGAGCATCAATCGGCTCATAACTCTTGGTGGCCTTATTAATCCTCAATCCGACTGGCTGCATATCAAAGAGAATTTACGGTAAACCAATCGAAAAACACATAAATGATGAAAGGTGGTTGGTATTTTTACCTTAAACCTCTCAGCTCTCTCTTTTGCAGAGACAACCGTTAAAATCTATGGGAAATCAGCCTTGTCGCCAAGCTCTCCAGCGCAGATCATTTTGATCCGGTTTCTAATCTCATTAGGAGAAAGGGCTGTAAGAATAAACAAGAGGCTTTAGGGTTACAAAAGTGATCAGCCAAGATAAAACAAACCGGGCGGAATTTTTTAGGACTTACCCTGCTTATAATCTTTGGTCGTGTCGTCACGACCAATATACCAGAGCATCAAATGTGCTCGGGACTTCAGGGGGCTAATCCGGCGCATGGACAAATCCCTTACTACGTGCCAGGAGGTTAAACCCCTGACACTAAGGTGTTGGATGGCTTCAACCCATCTCCCCACCTTTCCCTCCTTCACGGAGGAGCACCACTCTGGATTCTCGACCGCCATCTTACCACTATAGTAAATGTTGTCTTTTTGAGTGATCGTTATGTAGAACTAGCTTTTCTTACATAACAACCACGAAGACTTTGAGTACATACGGATGTACTCATCAGCTTTTCCGTCGTGGAGGCACAAGGTGTACTCGCCAGGCAGCCCCATCGTCTTTCCCGACTTCGCCATCCTGTAGAAGTACTTGAAGAGCTCCAGATCTGCGGCAATCCCCAAGTACGCTTCAAAGAGATAGACGAAGACGCTGAGGTTGACGATAATATTGGGGGCAAGGTTCTACTATTCGACTTCATAGTGCTCCAAGATCTTGGGGAGGAACGGATGCACTGGTAACCTGAATCTGCATTCAATATATGCGAGAAAAACGGGGATTTCCCTATCTTCGATGCTCGGAGAATGCTCTCTGGTCGCTGATCTCCAAGAAATCAAATCCTTGTCGGGAAGCAACCTGATCTCCTCTAGGCTCTTAAGTTTCTTCGCGTTCAGATTAGAAACCGATCGGTTGATGATAGAGTCCGACATGGTTGGGTTTTGGATGAAAATAAGAAAGGACGTTGTAAAAGATGGTTGGCAAAAGGAGGTCAGAGGTGAATTTTCTCTCAGGAGAAGAAAAGGGAAAGCAGGAGGCGTAAAACCTTACAACCCTGCGTTGAAGGGATTTTATAGCCGCAATTCTTTAACTGCATTGGAGAGTTATCCAAAGTCTAACGGACATAAACCAGAGTCCAACGGACAGAAAAACCCTTCAGTTCCCAGGATAGTTTCTCAACTTTAAAGTGAATACAGACCATCTCGTATATCACGAGATTAAATGAGGGTCTGTCTGATACAACTTCATCGGGAGGAAGTTTTCATATGACCAATTCATTTAAAGTTTGGGGGCTAGCTGACGAGGATTAAAATCTCTATGTATTAATTTAATACATAACTGAAAGATCATATGTCTTGGTGGTCGTAACCCCTAGGGCTAACGACCCCTGTGGTCATAAGGATTTCAGAGGTTACATAATGAGTACCCTGGTTGGATGAGGTCCTGTACCCAGTTCCAGATCAGCTGACTGCTCGTAGAAGTAATGAACTGGCATCTGGACCTAACTCCAAGTATTTTCCTTACCGTGTGATGAATAGAACACGTGTTATATTTACTCTATACCACGCGTCGTTTCATGGTCCTAAGACACTAACAAGAACCACCATACGGTTGAGTGTCTCACAGGCACACAACTGCCAAACGGTTGATATTTTACCAACTGCTGCCTCGCTCTGACCAGTCGCGACACTTCCAACAAGCGACTCTTCAATGAGTAACCGTCACCACTTCGTCGACTTTTTAAAGGAGAACACAAGTAGCAGAAGGCAATCCAATTCGGAAGATAAATAGACGATTGGGTTTTCGTCTGAAATATTAGCATAGCAATCAGTACACTAAATGTAATTAGAGTTAGTCCACTGCCTTGTCGAGGACACCCCCTGTAAATGATGCAATTCATAACAATAAAGAGCAATCTCATCCTCTCTCAAGAATTTTTGCCATTTTTCTCTATTTATTTTGTAAGATCGATAACTTGATTGTTGACAAGGTAATACTAAGGTAGCTATTGATTGGTCACTTCAAAGCTGATTAAACCTGATCTTTGTAGTAAGGATTAGTGACGGGGAGCCTGTATTAATTAAAGTTGCTTGTTTACTCAAGACTCGTGATTTGGTTGGCGAGTGTCTGTAATGGCTCTCATAATAATGCCCATTATTACATCTGCAGAAAGTTTCATCTTTGTGACCAAAACCAAGAGGAATTGACAAGCAGGTACGTACCCCTAGCTTTCTTCGGTGGTTATTATCGTTAAGCTCCGTAATGGTGATGATTTCAAGGAGTTTTCTTTGGTCTAGATGGCACTTTAGCGCACGTTTTTTTTTTAATGAAAATAGCGTTTCACGTGCCGTATTGCTAAAAATAACAGCACGAACGAGTCTCACGTCGTCACGTGTGCAATTTTGGTCATCCACACGCCTACCGTTCGGACAGACGGTGTATCGACATCGCAGTGTCGTCGTCCACCGCGCCTTGTTCGCGCCGCTGCTTGGACAAGTCGTATCCGCACGCCCCCTCCTCTCGACACAGCTTGTCCGAATGGTGGGCGTGCAGACGACACACATGTCGGCACACCGCCTGTTCAGGCGGTGGGCGTACGGACGATATTGATTTCGGGCTAGGGGCGACCGGAATTACACATGTGACGGCGTGAGTCATAGGGGTGGAAAAAAAGCTTGAAACTCGCGAATCAGCTCGGCTCGAACTCGGTCTCTTAACTAGCCGAGCCGAGCCAGCAAAAAACTCGTTTTGTTAACGAGCCAAGTTGAGCTGGCTCGTGAGTTACTCATTTAACTCGTTTGGCTCGGTTCATTTGACCGTCGCAGCGTCGCTTCGCGATTCGCGAGCCCAAACCCGATGCACAAAGCAGCGCAAAGGCAACCCTAACCCACTCCCTTCCTTCCCTGTGGCTGTACTCCTGTCCCTGATTGACTCACCCCGTCCCCGTGACCCCGTCCCGCACCCCACTACCCCATGACGCAGCCGCCCGCCCCCGCTGGCTCCTGGCCTTGCTTCGGTCCCGGTCGAGTTCAAGTTTATTGATAACGAGCTTAACGAGCCGAATTTGAGTTTTTAACGAGCCGAGTCTGAGTTTCTGCTCGTTATCTTAACGAGCCGAGCCGAGCCAACTCGTTATCTATTCCTACTGAGGCACGTTCAAACTGCTATATTTGACAATACCATATGAAAAAAAACCACATTTGTAAATATCGGCGGAACAGTGTCATTCAGGGGAAAACCTCGATTTCAAGGCCGCAATCAGGATAAGCTTTACTGACTCCACTCGCGAGCGTGTATTCCTGCAAGAATTGAACACACAAGTGTGTAGTACATAAATGTGGCTATTAAATGTGGTGATCAATGACGATGTCTCATGTAGAGCGACCATCCACTTAGGCCGCCTCATGTAACGTTTCATGTCATCGCTTTTTCAATACTACTAGTCTTGAAGTTTGAACATGAAACAACCGCTCTCAATGGGATAGTTTCATTTCACTATTTCATAGACTTGTCAGTAGCATTTAATTATTGTGTTTTGTCATGATCAAGGATGCTAGATGACTTTGTAGCCATTTGTTGTGTTGAAATAACTTTTCTGCAGACTACCGCATGGTTGGGATCAACTAAAAACGCACAACGCAGCCTATCTCGAAAGCCATATAAACTTGATTACTATATATAATATAATATAATATATTAATTGATTACAATAGTCATCACACACTCGCATATATAAAAACGTTACACATATATAAAAATGATTACATATATTCTATCTCAAACTTCGATATATTTCGATTGCGACCAAACTTATTCCAAATATGTTCCACTAAATCCTTTTAAGCCTAAATGAGCCGATCGATCTCGAATATCACTATCTTTTTCTAAAACTCAGTCAAACGTAACATATTGATCAAGAGGGATCTTTGGTTCCTCAATAGTCGTTGAACTAGGAGCCACATTCAGATCTAGATCATCTTCAATGTCCTCTGTGTTTTCATCTTCAACTATCATATTGTGAAGTATGATGCAAGCCATCACAACGCCATGGAGTTCATCTCGGTCATATAAACGAGCTGGTCATTTTAAAATGGAAAACGACGACGTTAATACACCAAAGGCTCTTTCGATATCCTTTCTTGCCCCTTCTTGATGCTCGATACAACCCGTCCCTTGACATCGATGGGCATACTGATTGACTTCACTAATCTGACCCATTCAGGGTATATTCCATCGACAAGAAAGTACCCTATGTTATGTTGATTCCCATTGACCATGTATTGGACTCTAGGAGCTTGTCCTTTTAGCTCTTTAATAAATAGAGTAGATTGGTTCAAAACATTAATATCATTGTTAGAACTCGCAACTCCAAAGAACGCATGCCAAATCCAAAGATCATGTGATGCCACGGCCTCAAGAATAATCGCTGGCACTTTCGATCACCACGAGTGAACCGACCCTTCCATGCCGCTTCGGGCATCTTTCCCATTGCCAATGCATGCAAATAATGTCGCCAACATACCAGAAAACCTCGCTCTCACCAAGTTTGAGAAGACGCTCAAGATCCTCCATAGTGGGCGCCTCAAATAGCGCTCACCAAATACATCTCTAATACCTTTGACAAAATTCTTCATGGACTCCATTGCGAGTCTCTCCAATCTTCAAGTACTCATCTAGTTCATCCGCGAAGACTACCAAAGAGCTAATTGGCGAATAGTCGCATAGACACTTCAGAGTGGATCGAGCCCATGCCGATTAAGGGCACGACCCTTGAGTAAAGTAATCGCACTATTGGCCTAAGGCATCGATTTATGCGGAGGAAAAGTGGCCTAGACATATGAAATCTCCGTGAAAAATATTGGAAGGATAGAGAGGATTTTCTCGAGAAATAATCATTTACTAGTTTCGATGGGACTCTCTCGTGGCCTCTTGATGTATTTCTGATGAAATCGATGATCCGACACCTCTTTCTCAAGACCTTCAAGGCTACTCAGACAAACACCGTGGCTTCAAAGTGATCACATCATCTAGGATGTCATCCTCAAAGAATGAACTCGTCTAACAAGTTCGAGAGGACCAGCTTGAGCAATGTTCCTCGACATCTATGTGCATGGGAAAAGA
Source organism: Phyllostachys edulis (assembly GCA_036346405.1). Lineage (NCBI taxonomy): Eukaryota > Viridiplantae > Streptophyta > Magnoliopsida > Poales > Poaceae > Phyllostachys > Phyllostachys edulis. Next base: position 68,371,498 of record CM070558.1, on the reverse strand, counting down.
GAAACAAGGTGTAGAAAAAGGTGAGGAAAAGAGTCGATGCATAACAAAAAACATAGAAAGTTCATAGAAAAGAGTCGATGCATATATATATAGACATATACGTGGAACTAGGCAGTGCTCACTTAATATCGATGTGAAATCGACATGCAGCAGAGAGGAAAGATTTAAAGCGCTTTCACACTTAATAATTGTGAAATCGACATATGTGCACTACACATTCACATTCGCCACACTCTGAGAAACCGACATGCGATCTTGATTCACATTCACGAGATAGCAATTCAAAGTTACCAAGATAACTAAGATAATCGAACATATAAATGCTCATCAGAGAAAATGACAGATAATCGAACATATCACCGCAGACATTTGACTTGTATCTTAGTCAAGAACAACTTTTCCTCAATCTTACGTATTGCTCGATCTCGGTTAGCCTTTTGATTTTCGGACATTTGACTTGTATCTTGATTAAGCAGGAATTATAAACCTCAAACATTTTTGCTTCTTTTTGCTCTGTTGCGCCTTCAAATTTTATTTGATATCCGAATTTGTGCTTTCGCCACCTTTTCACGCCTCCAACTTACGATCTTGTCAGACCTTGACAATTTTCTCAATGTTGTCCCCAAGGATGACAATTCCTTCCATAATATTTTCCTTCTTGCGCTTTTCCATCGCGCTTCGGCCTTTTGCCGCTTCTCTACCAATGGGACGTGATTGTTCATCCGAACATCAACTATCTCACTCTTGTCTTTCTCGCTCCTCGAACTCATGCACACCATTTCGCTCATCTTTTAGAATCCTCCACCAATGCACCAACGAGAAAGGCTTTCCATACCTTTTTGCATACATTTTCAGGCCTCATCCTCCAAAGATGTCGTCGGAGTATCCGCTTGTGTTCACTTTAGTTACCGTACTCGAAGCCATTGAAATCATTGATAGATGACTTCGCATTTGACCAAAGGCACCTTCAATTGGTTTGTTTCTCTTATACGCTTCCCATTCCCTTTCTTGTTAAACGATCGCTGACTTCCTTCCAAAATGTATCACCTTTCTTGTCATTTCCTTAACTGGGTCTTTAGAAGCATTCAACCAAGCACCGCCTCGTGAAGTACAAAACAAAAAAAGTGAGACCATCAATTACAGAGCTAATTGCTAAATTCAAAATAACATTAGTCATCGCGATTACCGCCTCCTCCTCTTCATGACTCCAATACCTTTTCTTTCTTCGCCTATTTGCCACGTTGTCATCATCTTCATCAATGTCAACGCTCACCGGATCGCTTGTTGACGCATCGTGTTTCACAGCCTTGTGTTCCATATGCGCTTGGTGGTGGTGGTGGAGAAATTGGGTTGAAGCTCATAGTCCGACCAACCAAATGAAAATTTTCTCCATGTTTGTTGTCATGAAATTGTGGTCTTTGAAGAAAATTTAGAAAACAACCGTGGATAGACCTGAAATTTAGATCGAAATCACTAGTTTGCGTGCAACCGAGATTTCACATAGCTAGAGTACCTTCTCACAAGAGCTCTAATTTTACACCCAACTAAGATTCTCGATCACCAACAACGTAACAAGCAACCCGACAAACACTAGAAAAACACCGCAATCTAGTACCACTTCTCCTTTCAGACATAAACCAGATTGACTTGTTCGCTATCGCACTTGCATTCAGATCGACATCCGTGCAAACACATACCAAAATAGACTACTTGCACAAGCACGCATTGACATTCAGAGATGAAATCAACTAGTACACATCAAAAAGTGCTTACCATGAATTTGGGGTTTGTTATGTGGCTATCGATTTTATTTTTATGAAACTTAGCTCGCCGATGTCGCGAAAGTCGTCCGCTACGGCGAGCGTCCCAAGACTAGTCATTTGAAATCGCTGGTCAGCATGCGGGCGGATATCACGGCGCGGAAAGATGCGACGAAGATCTTATCGATCATTCCTTCGCTCGGGGAAAGAGGCAAGCGGCGGCGAAGAAGTCTGAGGCGCCAAGATTTGCGAGGAGCGCGAAAGTCCCGCCTCGCGACGCGACGGATGAAACCTCCCATCCTCAGCGAAGTTTCATGCGATTACAACTTGGTATCGGTGCTCAAACGCTTTCGTGGCCATGAATTTGCATCTCAAATCATGCGAAGATTCCTTTTGGATGTGTCACCCTAATTAATGTGCATGACACTCCCATGACATCCCCATTGAGACTGGCCTTAATGAGACCAGTGACCTAGCGACTTTTTTTAAAAATAATATTATTTAAAAATTACAAAAAAGAAATAATCGATTTTATTTTTATGAAACTTGGCTACCGCCGTCATTTGAAATGACGAAATTGTCTTATCGTCATTCCAAATGGCGACAGTAGCTTATAGAATGACAACAGAACCTAGAATAATCCATAGAGATCCCTGTCGCCAGTTGAAATGACGACAGGGCTCTATCGCCACTTCAACTCGTGACAGGACCATGTTGTCATTTCAACTCGCGACAGAACCTCTGTCTATTTTTTTACTGTCTATTTTCGACCACATATTTGTGGACAAATCATAATGATATTACAAAATATTCAACACAACATCATCACATTTTTTGTTGACAAATCACAATGAAATTACAGAACATTCAGCGCAACATCGTCACATATTTTGTCGACAAATCACACTAATATTACAGAACATTCAGAGCAACGTCCTCGCATATTTTATCGACAAATCACATTGATATTACAAAATATTCAACACAACGTCATCACCTAATTTTTCGATAAATCAAAATGATATTACAAAGCATTGAACACCACATAATTCAACAAGACGAACATTTCCTCTGGCCACGACCTCAACGTTCGCCCTGTCGACCACCTCGAGTGGGGCGGTCGGATGAGGTCCCTGCGGGGCCGTCCGCACTGTCGATGTCTCATTCATCCTATGGATTTCTCGTAAGGCATTTATTGAAGGTGTGTTCAGACTCACTGCAAATGGAGCACTTCTTTGTACGACGCCCAGCTTCTACTTCGTCCATATCGTTCTTGATACGCCGTACCTATCACCGGTCAACCTTTCCCTTCAGCCTATCAATGTCCACGGCCCAGATAAGTTGCTCTCAGGTCGGATGGCTAGTGAAATGGACGACCGCACCGTAACCATACAGCTCTACAATCTAGGTTTGCATCACCTCCTCCTTCTTGAAATAATCAGAGAGGTACTGGTCGGAATGCTGCGCCACTATCGAACATGCGGTCATGGCATGTGAGCAAGGACATGTGAGCAAGGCCTATGCAAAAAAAAAATAGGCATGTTGCAAGAACATATGCAACTAGTGCGACCTAGCGTGCACTCGTGGGTGATCCTCTCAAGGTTCGTCCCTTGGCGTCATTTATTCCTGCACAGTATCTCGAAGTGAAACTCCCTTGTGCCCATCTTGAATGCGGTGCATCTCACCCTTCTTGCTCTTCCCCTCCTTGTACTTGGTGATCACGGTGGAGTATAGTAATTTGTCATGTGCTATGACGAGTGACGCGTTGTTGCTTTTATCAATAAAGTAATTTGTGGTACCACGGAGAATTGCGTTCAAAATACCAACCAAAGGGAGGCGCCTGGCGTCGCGTATGACTCAATTGTACACCTCGGCTAGATTGGTTGTTATGACACCATATCGAGCACTACCCCTGTCATATAGCAGTGACCACTCCTCCTTACGCTCGTGCTCAGCGCCCCCGTCTTCCTCGTCACACTAGGACCATCCGTGGATAGCTGTGGCAATGCTTCGGGAGCTTGGTCAGCGCTTGTAGCGGCCTTTTTTGCTACCTTCTTTCTGTGCATTTGGGTTCGCTCATCCAGCATCTTCGAGAGTGCATTAAACTTTCGCTGTTGGTTCTGGTTGCACAACCGCTTGAGCAGGTTCATCAAGTCCTTGTAGCGGAATTGCTTGTAGAAGTTTGCACCCAAGTGCCTCATGCACCACCTGCTCTGCAGATCCACCCATGGAAGTGGTTCGTTCTCTTCTTGTAGTAGCTAAGTTATTGCACCCAGGAGACTCGCATGCCGATCATGTATGATGCATACGTTAGGACGACTCTGCATAACATAAATCCTCAAATTCCTCAGGAAGCACAACCAGTTATCCATGTCTTCGCTTTCAATGAATGTGAATGCCATGGGAAGAACTTGACTATTCCCGTTCGTCGCTATTGCAGTCAATATCTGGCCCTTGTACTTTCCAGCTAGGAATGTGCCATCTACGCACAAGATTGGTCGGTAGTACTGGAATACATTGACGCATGGATCAAAGGCGAAGAATACTCGCTTCAGTACCCTCTTATTGCCCCACTTCGTATGTGTGGAATCTTGAATGTAGACATGAGTGACGGGATTCCTATCTTGTATGACTCGGAGTTGGCGGAGAGGTTGTGTAGGAGTCCTCAAACGTACCGAACCTTAATTCTAATGCCTTCCGTTTTGCCCTCCACGCCTTAGCAAAGCCTTCTGTTTTGTACTCCACACCTTAGCATAGCTGACTGTGTACTGGAATCTTGCCTCAATCGGCCGAATGATAGGTCGTGACTCAAAATATAAATTATCTACGATCTCACCGAACATGATGTTCATGATGAATCCTAATGACAGGTTCTTGTGGGACTGTACTGACTCAGCGATGATACATGTGCGAGGGACCACTATAGAGCATTTCCAGTAGGTGTCCCCCACTTAGGCTGAAATGCGTGCACTCGCCAAAGGGCATCCCTCTATATCTCATTTCATGTCGTAGAATCTTGGGTTAGACTTGACGACTATGAATATATGCCGCAACGACAAGACCTAGAATTTGATCACCTTCTGCACAGCCGTCTTGCATTTGTTCATAGCTCCTTGCTTGACCTCACTCTAGTCGCACTCCCACTGCACACGGAAGCCTTCGTTAACGACGAGGTTGCCGAACTGGTATGTGTTCCACTCAGATGGAACCGTCTGCTGTTCCACAACATACTCGTCGTCGGATCCTTCATCTTCTAACAATGCCATGTATTCCTGATCTTCAAGATCCATCCTTTGGACCAGGGCTTTTAGCTCCTCACTCTCATCAGCAAGCCCACTAGCTTGCCTAACGGAAGGAGCTCCTTCCACATGGTCTTCATCGACAACATCAGCAACTCCCGGACCTTCGGCCATTGTGTGCGTCGTGCTGTGGCTGGAGTCCCTTACTTCTTCTTCGGCACCACCACCCTCTTCTTGTTTATCCCCCGATGCAGGAGTAGGCTTGGCAAATGCTTGGGCCAGAAGGACCAAATCACACCGTTCCTTCCTCGACGTGCATGCATATGACTGTCATGATCTTATTCACTTGAGCTGCACTAATTCCCAATATGTTCACTGTGTTGTTCGGTTGGCAAGACAACTCAATCTCAGATCATATACAACATGGTCTAAATCGAATGTGTGGAACAACCACCGCATCACAGTGCCCCGTGTACACTGCTCTGCTCTTGTTAGGGTCACGGTCACCGATTGGAAATAACGCAAATCAATCTCCATGGGACCCTCAAGAATAGACTCGTGATCATAGTAAATTTTGAAATTGGTCGCGTCCAACATATTTGACGTACTGTACCGTAAACAAGATTTCCATGATTAACCACATATCTAAAACTAAACTACTCGATGAAAAGATTATGTACAACATACTACGCTACGGAACCGTACATCTAAAACTATGTAATCCATTTGGTTAAAAAAAATTACCTAAAAGGTGGACGACCGGACGGGCAGCGCTTCGGTAGTTTCTCTCCTCCCCTCTACTCCTCTCTGCTCCTCTCCCTTCGCTCCCTTCTTTCTCTTTTTTTTTGAATAAAAGCGAATTATACTAGAATTTTGGGGTCTTTTAAGGGGAGATTGTACCACCATTTGGAATAGCGACAAAGATTTGCGAGATCCCTGTCGCCATTTGAAACGGCGATTTTCCTAAATTTTAATATTTAAAAATCTGGGGACTTGTGGGATCCCTGTCACTATTTGAAATGATGGGTTTTCTAATTTTTAATATTAAAAAATTTAGAGACTTGCGGGATCCCTGTTGATATTTAAAACGATGATTGTCTTAAATTTTAATATTATAAAATTTTAATCGGGGATCCTTCAACTTGGAGTGACGATGAACCTCTCTAGTTGGATGACGATAGAGGCTCTATTTCAATAGCGACGTGAACTCTAGGCTAATGTCTCTGAGGCTCTTGTCAATTTGGAATAACGACATGATAATCTCATCATTTTAAATGGCTGCAAAATGGCTGCAGTAACCTCGTTTTGTAAAAAAAAAAAAATTATTTTTTTTTTTTGTAAATTTATTTCAAAAAAATATTCATGACTTTACAACATCTCGACCGTGCATAGCCTTAGATAGGCTTCGAAGGTAAAACAAAGGGAGCTAGCTAGCCAGGGAGCATACATGTACAACTACACTTCAGTGATAAAAGTAACTTGCCTTTTACATTTCACAAAGTTTTTAAAAGGAAAATTAAGGTGAGTACGTACTTGGATGCACATCCTCCATGCTGCATTCTGTGACGCCCCTACAGATCGGTGCATGGATGATCATATCACTTGCAAGTTTGCAAATTAAGCTGGGGGCTAGCTAGGTTGGTTGTTGGTCAGGCCCCTTCCTGGTGGATCGACGGATGCTCAATTTGAAGCAACTTAATGTAGCTAGATCGATCACTTCGATCACGATTTATTAGACACCGTTTGGAACGCAGGCCTTAGGTAAGAAAACATGATGCTCCCCAAGTTGGCATGCAGATCAACTCTCCGGTTGCACGTACCCGACCCATCACCCTCAATCTAATCCCGGCCAATTAATCATGCAGAAATTAAAAGAGGAGAAGGCAAAAAGGAAAAGAGACACTTATATCAAACTAACTAGGGTCGAACTGGATTCTTGAAATCACTAAACTCAGCAACTGTAGTACGTGCCAAGTCGCTGTCTGTTTGACAGCAACTTGATGAGCAAGTAGGCGTCAGGTCTCTTCATCCTTTCGATTCCTCGTCTCTTGTGCCTCGTATCCAAAATCTTCTCGACCAATTAGCACTTGCTATGAAGGGACTTAATGATCTAATTAACAACATGATATGAGCTACCAAACAGGAGTTTATATATGCATTATTTGTAGTTGGTACTCCAAGCTACTCCCTCTATTAGAAAAAAATGTAGGACGTTTCGGGCATTGACATGGTCTCTTATAATGTTAGTATAAGCTTATAGATTTTTTATATTATGAAAATATTTATCATGACAAATATAATGATCTATTCTCTCGTGACAAATCTAAATAGTTTTTCCTATATTATTAGTTAAAATTAGAGAAGTTGGACCATACACTTCCTAAAAGTCGTACATTTAGCAGTTAGCAGAGTTAATCATCGTCACTAGACGTGCGTACTAGGAGAGCTCGATCGTTGTCGCGATCGTCACTAACCATCGCCTTAACTAGTCCCAAAGATGAACAAAAGGAGGAATCAAGCATATCGTTCGCAGGATTTGTTTGCACTGCTCTTTGGGTCCATATATGCATCCATGGATCGCCCCTACTTGCGGAGACAGATGGATCAGCGTATATCTAAATTAGTGTGGTTCCCTTAATAAAATAGTTGCATCAATCATACTCTAATCTAGTAGTACATTTTATGCATGGATCGACCGACTAATCCATGGATGCAACTGTTGGGATACGATATGTTACACTAGCGAATATTAAAAGTCTGGTTCCTTAATAAAATAGTTGCATCAATCATACTCTAATCTAGTAGTAGTTTTATGCATGGATCAAGTAAGATATCATAGATAGTTACCCTTTGGATTAAAAATCTCGCCGTAAATCGCGTAATACAAGTAAGAATCATAGATAGTTACCATTGGATGCGGCCCGATCGATCCAAAGCCGCGATCGATGTAGTGGAAGTAGTTGATCAACCAGCGTACTTGGCCGCCAACCGTCTCCCCTAGCAGCCTCTCGCGTTCCCTACGAACGTTGCGGATCGTCCTCGATCAACGTAGCGGCGATCGCAGCAGCACCTTTACGGTATCCATACGTCTAAGGGGTGGAATGCCGTGCACCGGTGTGCTAGCACCAGGGCCGTTCCTGATGGACGGCCAATAGGGCGACCGCCCAGGGCCCCTGATCCTGATACATCATACTACATATACGTATATGTATAATTGTATATCCTATATATGCTTTATTGCTCTGCAGGGTTGTATAACTACTAACTAGATTGTGGTTAAGAGTGTAGGGATGGGTATCCTGATACATCTCTTTTCTCTGAATTAAGAGTGTTGCAAATGACTTTGCCATGTGACAATGTCTGCTATTGAGATTTTTTAGTTGGTTAGAAATGTAGATTGTTATCCAAATGTTTCAATTGCTTATCGAATCTTATTTCTTGTACTGTGGATCAGCATCAATCTGAAAGAAACTTTTCAAAGTTGAAGTTATTAAAAAACTATTTGAGGTCATCAATATCACAAGAAAGGTTGAATGGTCTGGCCACTTTATGCATTGAAAAGGATATGTTAGATCACATTGGCGTGGATACTATTATCAATGACTTTGCATCTAGAAATGTTAGAAGAAATTGCTTTCTATTAGTAGTTTGTATCTTTTTGATGTATTGAATAGCTTTGTAGTTGATATAAAAGTATCACTATTTGTTTATGTTAGAATAAAGGCATCCCATTTTGTCTCGCCCCAGGGCCTCCAAAATGTCAGGAACGGCCCTGGCTAGCACTAGCGCGCACGATAGGGTCTTCAGGGAGGTGGCGACTAGGGTTTTGGTGGTAGTGCAACATGCTCCCAAAAGTCACACGCCTCACCTTATAAAGAGCCCCTAACGGATCCCTACGTTAGAGACCCATTAGGACTCTTAACTACGTATGGATTATAATCTAATTTAAGCCTCTAACAGATCTAATCCAAACTAGCTTGTTCTAACCCATCAAATGTGTGACCCTGTATATTCATGCGTAATCGACCGTGACTAGGAAACTCATTTCTAATCCTCAAATCGGTAGCGGTTCCTAGCAGAACATAGCGACTCTTGAATACACATAAATATCATATCGGAAGAACCTTTATAAAGCTGATGTGCTGATCTTTTTGCCTCACGATATCTGTAACATCCCAATTTTCTGGAGTTGTTCGAGTTCAGGTCTTGCTTTCCTTTCTCTCTGTTCGTTCAGGCCTCTCTGGACCTCCCTTAACCTCTTCTGACCTTTTTCCCTTTTTGACCCCCTTCTTTGTTTAGACCTCTTCGTGGTTTAGACCTCCTTATCTGCTTGAACCTTCCTTCGGTTATGACCTTCCCTTGGGTCACGACCACCCCTGAGGTGCTCCCAGCTTGGGTTTGTATTTCAAATGTCCTTGATTTCCGAAATCCATCGCTCGGGTTGAATTTCTCCTTCCGAGATCTCCTTTGGTTCCATCTTGACCGTCGAGATCTCCTTCGGTTCCATCTTGACCGTTGAGACCTTCCCTGCGATGGTCTTGGCCATCGAGATCTCCTTTGGTTCCATCTTGACCGTTGAGACCCCCCTGCGTTGGTCTTGACCGTCGAGATCTCCTTCAGTTCCATCTTGACCGTTGAGACCTCCCCTGCGATGGTCTTGACCGTCGAGATCTCCTTTGGTTCCATCTTGACCTTTGAGACCTCCACTGCGTTGGTTTCGACCATTGAGATCTCCTTTGGCTCCATCTTGACTGTCCAAACCTCCCTTCGTTTGGATCTGAGGGTTCAGACCTCCCCTTGTTTGGATCCAAGGGTCTAGACCACCCCGCCGTCAACCTTTTTTCTCTCTCCTCGTGCGAGCGCGCACTCAATCCGAGCCATCTGATTGTGCTTGGATGGCCCGATGTTTTGTGTTGTTCAAGCAGTCCGAACTTCACCTCTGGCTTGGCCCGCCCGATTAAGATCGGACGATCAGGTCAAGTTGAGTTCGGGCGCGCGCTTCGGACTGTCTTGGATCTCCCCGGCCTTGTGGTCTCTTTGCAAAGATGACCCTCCTGGTCTTTTGCAAAGACCACCCTTTTCGGTCACGACCTCCCTTTGAGGCCGCGACCTACTCTTTTTGTCGTTTAGCCGCGACCTCCTTTGGTCGGGACTTCCTCGTCTTTTGCAAAACCACCCTCTTGAGTCGGGACCTCCTCCAGGTCACGATCTCCCCAGATGGCACCTCCTCTTTGGTATTTTTGCAAAAACCACCCTCTTGGTCGCGACCACCTTTTCTGTGGGACCGCCCTCTCAGGTCTCAGTACCGCAGTGGAGAAAAGTCTTCGTGCATTTAATGCTACATTAAATGCTATCATTTCCACCATATCTTGTCTTTTCCTCTTTGGTCACCTCTTTTACCTGCTCATTTCATTCCTTTACCTGCTCCCGGCGTGTGCATTAAATGCACCGTCCTCCTCCCTGGACCTCCCCGTGCCTATATAAATCACCGGAGAGGCCTCTTGCCTCCTTTTTGTTTCCCAGAATCTTGAACCTCCCTCGGTTGAGCTTTTTCTTCTTCGATAGGAGCTCTGATTCAGTGAATCAAGTTTCTATCTTCGCCCTGATCCTGTGTTTTTCTTTGGCTTTGATTTGGTTCTTTCGTTAGAGTTTTATGGATTCGTTTTATTTACTTGGTTCTTGTTCGCACATGTAGGATCCGGCTGTTCCGAAGACCTCCTGGACCCAGCTTTCTCCGTAGAAGACTCTCAGTTCTTCAGTGAAGGCAAGTCATAGGCCTTTGATCATGTTGAACCCATTTTGCAAAAAGTATATTGTTTTGTTATGAGCGTGCATGGCTAGTTTTATAAAAATGGTTTCGGGAGTAGTTCTGAAGACCCACTTGTCTTATGACTCCTTGGATAATTGAAAGCAACATGTTGACATGTACCCTTGGAAATCCGTGAGGATGGGTTATCTTAGTTGGATATTCTTGTTTACCAACATGGGTATCGTGTTTGTTAGCCATGCTTGAGTAGCGTCGTTCTCACCATGAGTCATCATCTTTGTTAGCTTACCCCAGGCAAGACCTGGGTTGCGGCTTGTGTAATAGCGGCCGATGTAGTTGATTAAGATGAAGTGTGGCCTGTGTGAGGCCACGACATTTGTTGTCATGTAACATCCTGATTTTCCAAGTCCTTTTAAAATTGTAAAACAAAATAAAACTATTTTTGTTTTGATGAGAATTCATAGTTGGTTCGTTGGAGAGGTTTAAGTTTCATGTTGTCACCCTTACGTAAGTTGGCAGCCTCTCCTCGGTCTCTCTTTTGTGTTATGTTGGTTTAGACCTTCTCTGTGGCTGGACCTTCCAGTGCTCCTTGAAGTTGGACCTCATTTGGGGCCCAGACCTTTTCTCAATTGGGCGTGCCCTTATGTCCGCACCTTTCTCTCTGAGTTAGATCTCTTTGGATCTCTTTGTTGGTTCGAATCTCTTTGGTTCGGACCTCCTCCTTAGGTCTAGACCTCCTCTTGGTTAAGGCGTGCCTATATGTTTAGACCTTCCTTCGAATTCAAGTCCTTTGGACCTCCCCATCCATTGGACCTTCTTACAGCTTAACTAGGAACCCACGACCTCCATGGGTCTCCTCCGAACCTTTAGGACCTCCTATATCGAGATCCTCACCGCCAGACCTCCCATTGTGGAGATCCTAGCGATCGAGACTTCCCTTGTCGACTCGGTTCTCAAGACCTCCTTGAGCAGTGGAACCACCCTTTGTGAGGGCCTAGCGATAGGACCTCCCGTGGGTGAGATCCTACCGGTCGGGGCCTCCTTGCAAGGATCCTCGGCCGGGACCTCCTTGATGGGATCTTGGTTGTCGAACCTCTAAGTCACGTGGACCTCCTCCATGTGTCTTTGGACCTTCCCATGTGCGGGCCTCCTCTGTGTATCGGGACCTCCTAGCCTCCAGACCTCCTCTTTGTGAATCTGTACCGTTAAGACCTCCCCCTTGAGATCTTAATAGCCCAGACCTCCTCTTTGAACATCTCGACCGTTAAGACCTCCCCACGGAGATCTTAGCCGCCTAGACTCTCCTTCGTTGGCGAGACACGATCGTTAGGACCTCCTCGGAGATCCTAACAGATTCGAACTCTCCGTCTGGATTTGATCCTACAGCTCTAGACCTCCCTAGCGGGTGGGGTTCCCCTCTTACCACTCGGACCTCCCCGTTGGCACTCAATCATGGCCGTTGGACCTCCTCTTGGAGATCTAACTGTCAGGACCTCCCCCTTTGACCCAACTGTCTCTAGATTTGACTAGTCCCACCTGCCAGGCTTACCTATTTTATGTTTCCCCGCCACACTAGTACCGTGGGCATTTAATACATGTAATGTCGCATTAAATGCAGCCAAGCAAGTGGCTGTTTCTATTGTATGGGGTCATTCTGGGGCACTATTGGTGTCCTTTCTAGTCTCCTCCCGTAACAGTACACTATGTTCTTTATTATATTTCTTTGACACTCCCGTACCTTTTGCCCATCTCACATGCTCACCAAATCATGTATGCAGCGTTGAGTGGTCTTTTCACTTCCTTTGACTATAACTAGACCCGGAGCCCTCCATTGCCACCTTTTTTCACACACTCAACATTATTGCTCACACCGGTGGCTTCTGGAGAGCTTTGTTGCCAAGAACATCGCCAGCAGCTTCTCTTCATCGTATTAACACCATTGGAGGCTCGGCAGGAGCTTGGGCGTTGACCTCAACCGCCCAGATTGCCTTCGACCTCCCCTTCACCCGTCACCTCCTTCTTATTGTTGGTAAGTTTCCTTGCATATTGCGATGTTCTTGTTCTTGTCACCACCATAAGAGGTTATGTCCATTTCAGGACCTCTTCCTTTGGATTCTCTTTGGAACTCTATGGATTTTGTGTGAAGATCACCTCTCTGGATCCTACGCACTCAGTATCCTCTTGGTCTGTTGCTAGAGCCGCCCCTTTGGTCTTTCGTGAGGACCTTCCTCATTCGACCTCTCCCCAGTAAGTTGGGACCTCTCCCAAAGAACCTATTTTGATTATAAGATGCCTCTGTTGGTTGAGTTTTGGAGTTTCTTTTAAAGTTCTTTTGGCTCTTTATTTGGAATGTGGTTTGAGTTGTCTTTTTTTCTCTCGTATAGAGCGTGAAGGCACTGAGGAGCGTGAATGCACTGAAGAAGAAGACTCTCAAGACAGTGAGCAAGGCAAGTCATGCTCTTGAACATATTGCACCCATTATTTCAATCTATTTATGTTCTGTTTCAAAGGTTAATGCATGCCTATTTCTATCAAGATATTTTAACACCTGTCTTTAAACACATAGCTATGCCTAATTCCTCCATATGGCCAACTTGACATTGAACCCAATCTGTTGTCACCTTAGACAAAACCTGGATTGTACATTAGTGTAAACCAGGAGCAATTGTGAAACCACATGCTTAGTCTTGCTTAGACCAAAAGTACTTGATTTGGGGAAATCTCTACCTTCATGACCAACTATTGTTTAAAATGTTTTGACCATAGCATGGGGATGTCATGGGGGTATGAAAATATTGTTGGGGAAGCAAAGAAAATGGAAATTGATTTAGACTTGGGCGAATTGGTTTGCTTGGTTGGTGCAAGGTTTATGCACGACTCTATCCTTGCTAAGGTGGAGGTCCAAGGGTTTGTGTTTGTCGCCCAAGTCCAGTTGAGGACCGGTCTTTGAGCCGCCAATGCTAGGCCTATGATGGGCTATGCCAAAACCGTGCAACCACATGTCTCCAGTATGGGGTGTGGGACCTAGCTAAGTAATTTGCGTAACTTCCACCGCAGATTGATCCAGTTGGAGGAGGGGAGGTCTTCTATGGCCAAAATGGTCTTTTATGACCTATGTTCCCACTGGTGCAAGAGGGGCCCAGATCTCATGAGTTTGAATCCAAAGGAGACGAAACCTTAGCAAGGAGAGGTCAGGTAATGGGATAATGCATTTCAAAGGCTTTGTCATGAACTCTAGACCTCTTACCTTTGGTAGTGAGAGGTGGCATCGACGGATGCCGATAAACTAGAGGATCATGTCATGTGGGTAAAGTGCACATCCTCGATCGAGTGTAAATCTATTGAATAGCCGTGTCCGCGGTCATGGACATCTTGGCGTGACCACTCGAGTTAGATGTTGAATTTGGGTTTCTAAAATGTTTAATAAACTGTTTTGGGATTTCTATCCCATGGGCTTTGGGCAAGGAGCCTTGTGACAGAGGTATCCTTCACCAACTTGTTGATGAATGTTATCTAGCGAAAATCAAGTTTGAAAAATGAATTTTAGCTATTAAAAATCTGCCTTGGAACTTAATAATTGTAATTGAAAGAAACTTGGCTTTATGCAAATCAACCCTATTATGCCTTCTTTTGTATATCCATATATGCATGTCATCTTGTTATTCCACGGGTGTGACTTGCGAGCACGATGGTAGTGCTCGCTCTTGCTCAATGCAAAATCTTATCGAGAGAAGACAATAGCGGAGAAGAGGAGGACCAGGGCGAGTAGGTTGTGCCCTCCACCATTTTGCACGTGGTGCAGTGGATGGACCTCTGTCTTTGTTCTTTTGTAAGCTTGCTTTTGGCCCAAGGCCACCTTCTCGTAAACAACTCCTTTGCTATGTTGTAAATAAAGTCTATGTCGTGGATGTTACCATTCTTGTTTGCTGTGAAGAGCTAGCTTAAGATCCTTGGGACTAGCTCAGTTCACGCTGGGAATCACCAAGTGATTCCTCAAGTCTCACGACCTCCTCAGGCCAGGTCCTTCGGCCTCTCCTGAGCTAGCCGTGGCGGTGAGGAATCTCCCCGTGACTTCCACTTCCCTCGGTGGTAATCTTGAGAGGTCCTGCCAAGGCCTCAATTGGTACTACCGAGGGCAGGTCCTACCCGAGCCTCGGGAGGTGCTACCGGACCTCTTGGGAGGTCCTAAGGGACGTCTTAGGAGATCCTGGGAGGACCTCTCGGTTGAGGGACCAAGAGATATCTCTACCGTTAAATAGGAGGGACAAATTCTATTTTGATCGCTCGCGTTCCTTCGTATGTTTAATAGTAAACCTGAAAGATACTTTTATGACTATTCATTTACGGAGTAGCGTTTGGCAACCCCTAAGTAAACTATTACCCATGTGGAAAACTTTGACGACCTCAGATCTAAGAATCCACGTACACTATGTATGAGACCAACTGATGGCACTTAAGAATATAACAATTCTCGCAGTGTCTCAAGGCGAGTCAATCCAACAATTTGTTCTCCAACATATGCCAACATTATTGATTTGATATATCATATCCATGATCTGTGAAACATGATCATCAATTAATACATATGTTAATCCATAAATCATTAGTGTCCTACAAAATGACATAAGACCAGAGATGTTTAGAATGACATCATAAACATAAATAGAGAGTTTCGCAAACAAGTCATGTACTTGTCAATTAATATAAATGATATTTCATTCAAGCGATAAAATAATATATTATTCAAAAGTTTATAAACATAGAAAGCAATATAATCATCTCTATAATAGCCTCCAGGGCATATCACTAACAGCAACGGGGAAAGGCAATTCTAGCTAATCTTGATGCTACCATTTCAGTTGTGACTTTATATATTACTCTCTCTAGACACAAAATAGTGATCTTTTTTGTTTTTATTTTTTAAAGTCAACAAGATATCGCTTTGATAACTGAATTTAATCATAACCTTAAAAGGTTATAAAAGTGAAATGTTAGCAGCGTTTTTATGATCAATTTACTCATATTACTTGTATATGTCCAAGCTACATATCCTAGACGTATATTTGATCAAAGCTAATATGGTTTGACTGCCACGTTATACAGTGTCACCCTCCCCTCTTCTTCTTTACTGAAGGGAG
The DNA here is from genome assembly GCA_036346405.1 of Phyllostachys edulis. Lineage (NCBI taxonomy): Eukaryota > Viridiplantae > Streptophyta > Magnoliopsida > Poales > Poaceae > Phyllostachys > Phyllostachys edulis. The sequence goes on along the minus strand of CM070558.1, from coordinate 68,355,594 downwards.
TAGCAGTGTTTTCGTGCCAATTACGCTTCTCTTAGAGATCCAAGCAATGATTTAGTGACCGTTGGTTGGATTGGATTATATTATTTGCAGCCCTGCTTGGCCACCTGGCATACTAGCACTGTTTTCGTGGCAACGATACCTAAACTAAAGTTGCCAGAGGACTTATATGTTCACGGAAAGCGTTGTGACCCTCTCTACAGTTCTCTCTCTCTCTCGAACCATCGCTGACAAGCGGGCCTTTGCCGACGCGAACATACATTAATTTGAGAGCTAAGCATTGCATATCTGCATTAGGCTTCTGTTAGGGCAGCTATTGAAGGCCATCTCAGTTGTCTCTGTCACTCAAAAGTCTAGTTTGAGAAGAGAGGATCCGAAGAGAGAGAATGTGTCATTTTTTATATAAGAGACAAGCTGGATACGCAAATCATCGTAAATTATAAGTGTGTAAGAAGAGAAGTTGTGTTGAAAATAAATAATTTTTTAGATAACTTATTGAAAATGTTATCTCTAAGATTGTCTGCAAATGATTTAGAAGCTCTGAAGGCAACCTAATAGACAAAACGTTTTGCATGCCCTTTTAAAAAAGCCACAGCCACGAGTGACAAGTGATGTGAACCAAGCAGCAGCTGCTTTTCGCGGCCTAGTATTTCTTGGCCATATGAGCTCCTAATCCCGTAAGCTGGATCGATCCGGTCAACCGGAGACAACCGCAAACCTAACAGCGAATTGAAGCAGGAATGCACGATAAAATTGTACTAGACGCACAATGGTCCCCGGGCGTATTACTTAGCTTGCTGCCGACCAGGGCAATGTTGCTGCCCAAAAGGCCATCCATTTCACGTCGTCCAACCGTCTGCCGGCAACGGAAAGGCTGGCCGTGAGTAAGCGTGTGCCTGTCCCTCCATGCTCCGGCTATAGCTGTAGTCATTAGTGCTGTGGCTTTCAATTGAGCGAGTGGCTTTCAGATGTGCCCCCCTGTGTTGCTCCGAAACATCCATGATCCATCCCTCCATCCAGTCCAGCCTCTTTATTTTAATTAGCGTACATAAATCACTCACCCAGCCCACACGTGCCATGTCGGCCGCAATGCCCTAGAATTTAATCGTAGAATCTTGGAACAGAATTGCTATGCCTAAGATGTTTTAACTTAGGATATATACTCTTACGATCAAGACTGAGCGCTGAAGCTTTTCAGATCGGAAGGCTTTCCAGTGCAAGTCAGAGAATTTATCGTATGTATTGCAGAGCTCATCTTGGAAATACTAACAGCAACAGAAAACCTCTAGCACACTATACAGATGGAGTCATTGTATCTCGTTATGAGTTGAAGCGAAACCCCCAAAAAAAAAAATCTTCTGGTACCTATGGTTGTTTTCGAGGAAATTTGCTAGTCGTTTTCAAAAAATGACTTGTTTGGATTTTTGGATATGCTTCGTATGAAAACAGCAACAGAGTCACTAGGTTGGGACCTGGATCAGGCGGTGTGACATGCAACCGTGGTGATGCTTTTGTCCTGGAGCCGTGCAGCCACAAGATTGCCCACTCAGTTGGCGACGACACGGGATCCGGACAAGTCACCCCTCCGTGTGAGGCTCTGAAACTGGGAGCACCTTTCCGCCTGCCTTGATGAGTACTGCACTGGATGGGTTATTTCCCCCGTGATTTTTACCGTTTGGTTCGTCTGTTTCATGCATGAATAGGTTAAATCGTGGCTAATTCTCACGCAAGTGTCTAATTCTGTGATGTTACGAATTTATCCACGGCCTCTAAGGAACGTACTTTTATATATATATATATATATATATATATATATATATATATAGAGAGAGAGAGAGAGACGAGGGCAAATGATCCTAGCCCATCAGTTTCACTGACAGTAGATAAAGATATTACTACAATGTCCGCTGCAGCACAAATTTAATGGGACATGCATGTGCTAAGGACACAAGTACAGCAATTATCAATAGGTCGTTGGATGTCCTATACATTTTGACGAATGACTTGTACCTACGACTCGTAGATGGAGGATCATGGATGGTTATTATGTTCGGCGTCTCTTTATACAGGTGACATTGCGAGGTGAGAAAGCAAAACACCAGTACAATAAATCCTGGCAGTTTAGTCACTGTGAATGATAGCGTCAAATGAAGCTTATGTGCAGATAAAGAGGCTGTTTGGTTTGTAACTATCAAAAATCTTACTAAAATTTGATAATACTTTTAAAATTTGGCTACCATTTGATTTATTACCAAATTTTGATACTATAAAAAAAAACTGGTAACGTCCAACAATTCTCTCCAGTTGCCATGCAAAATCCAGGAGCCAAATTTGCTCGCCATGAAATTTTGGTATTGCCGTGGCTTAACTGGGTGACGTGACGGCCAGCTATTCATTCCAATTAATGCATTAATAGTTTAATTAATGAGCTTCAAATGACCATATTTGCTAAATCGAGTATCCGATTTACGATTCGATTGAACCGTTGTGTTCTTTGTCATTTTATCAACAAAACAAGATCACTGTGGGCATATTTTACGACAAAAAAGAATATATATCATGCGGGGCCCCACGTGTCATACTCACATTTTTAGCAAAATTTGGCATGGTTACAATCCAATCACATCAATTTCAGCATTGCCTGTGAATTGGTACGGCTACGATCAAAACAACTTTTTTTTTGCCTGGGTTTTAGTATTATCAAAATTTTGGTATGGCCACTGGGATCGTAAACCAAACAGGCCTAAAGTCTTCAATCATTACGTACCTGACTGCAAGTTTGCCCACGTCCGTCTACAAGCATGACTAGGGGAAGAAGAGGTGAAAAAAGAGATAAAAGGTGAGTTTGATCTTTGAAAAAGGGAAAAATAGAAGTATGATAGTCAACTCTTGCGGCAGAACGATCGAGAGACCTAAATCACAGTAATCCTCCTTTGAAACACTTTGATATTTCTCCTAGATCAATCAAACATGTATATGAACCGCACACACTATCTACACCACTCAAAGTGCGACGAGATTCAACACGTCCATTTTAAAATCAATCCCACATGTATATAAACTGCACACACTATCTACACCACTCAAAGTGCATTGAGATTCAGCCCGTCCATTTTTAAAAAATCAACGACTTCTCTTTTAACTTATCCTCTTCCCTCCCAGCTCAGGCGAGTCGCGTTGCTCGTTGTCCTCGCGCTCACCGCCTCCTGCGCCGGCTACGGAGAGCCAAGACGCCACGTCGCAAGCCCGCGCACGACCCAACTCCTCCTCCTCCTTGCACCGCCGAGCTTCGCCGCCATCCTCCGCACCGAGCCTCTCCGACACAGTCCTCGCCTGGTCGCAAGCCGTGCCACCAAGCCTCAGGACCGTCGGATCAAGGCATCCCGCGTGGCACCACCGTCGAATCTGGCTGCACCGCCATTGGATCCGGCTGGAGCTGAGAGGGGAGAGGGGAAGGAAGAGTAAGGGAGTTTTTTTTGCAAAATAGATGGGGAGAGAGGGGCGCAAATCTCGATACCGTTTGGACAATATAGATAGTGCATGTCGTTCCACGCACATGTGCAAAAAAAAACACGTTCATCCTGAGCTAGTAGAAACGGAAACTATTTCTACTCTCAACACAGCAAATTGACGGTGTGAGGGTAGAGACTGAGCTGAAACGAGAGGGCTCGTGTCGACGATCGAGTCGCCGATCTTACGAAATAAAAAAGAGGAAAATGGCAAAGTGTTCCTGAGAGAGAGAATGGGATTGCTCTTTTATTGCTATGAACTAGCTATTACAAGGGTGCCTTCGACAAGGCAGATGACTAATCCTAATTACACTAAGTGTAATGCTTGCTATATTGTAGAATCAGACTTACATGAATCTAATGCTGATCGCAATGCTTCAATCTGATGCCAACTGTCTTCTGGACTCCATCTTTAAGTAACCGTCGAAGAGGTGGCAGTTGCTCCTTGAAGATGCGCCTGTTGGGAAGTGACGCGTCCGATCGGAGAGAGGCAGCGGTTGATAGAGTACCAACCATTCGGCGGTTGTATGTCCGTGAGACACACAACCGTAAGGTGGTTGTTGCCAGTGTCTTAGGATCATGACACGTCGCGTGGTATAGAACAAATCCGACATGTGTTCCATTCATCACACGGTATGGAATATACCCGGAGTTAGATCTAGATACCAGTTCATTGTTTCTACGAGCAGTCATCTGGTCGGGGACTAGATACATAACCTCATCTGACCAGGTTTCCCATGACATAACGTCTGGAATCCTTACGACCACAGGGGTCGTGAGCCTTAGGGGTTACGACCATGAAGACATATGTTTTTTTTATTATGTATTAAAGTAATACATGGAGATTTTAATCCTTGTCAGCTAGCCCCTGAACTTTAAATGAATTGGCTATGTGAACACTTTCCCTCGATGAAGTCATATCGGACAGACCCTCATTTAATGCCGTGACACACGAGGTAGTCTGTATTCACTTTAAAGTTGAGAAATTACCTTGGGACCCGAAGAGTCTTCCTGTCTGTTGGAAGAAAGGTTTTGTCTGTTGGACTCTTGTGTAACTCTCGATTGTGGTTAAAGAATTGTGGCTATAAAATACCTTAGCACAGGGCTTAGGGCTTTTACGCCTTCTGCTCTTCCTTCGACCATTTTCGTCTTCTTGCTAAGAATCTCTTCCGACCCTTTTGTTTTGTTCCCTCAAATCCTTTTCCGACCACTGTTCTAAACCCAACCATGTCAGATCAAATTGCTAAGTGGTTGGTTTCTGATCTGAGCGGCAAGAAGCTCAGGGCTCTGGAGGAGATCGGGATGCTTCCAGATAAGAATCTAATCAAATAGAGGTCAGTAGCCGGAGAACACTTTCCGAGCTGCGAGGAAGGGGAAATCTCTATTTTCCTCGCCTACATCGAGTATGGACTGAGGTTGTCGGCTCACAAATTCCTTTCTCGAGTCCTAGAGTATTATGGAGTCGAGTTGGTGAACTTGGCTCCAAACTCTGTCGCCAACATTAGCATCTTCGCCTACCTATCCGAGGCGTACCTGCGGATCCGACCAAATTTGAAGGTCTTTAGGTATTTTTATCGGATGGCGAAGTCGGGGAAGTCGATGACCGGACCTGGGGAGTGCTTGCTGCACTTCCACGATGGGAAGGCTGATGAGTACATCCAGATGTACTCAAAATCTCCATGGTCATCAAGGAAAAAGAATTGATTCTACATGACAGTCACGAAGGACGACGGCCTATACTTCATCGGCAAGAGGGTGAGCGAGAACAAAAAGTGGAGGTCGATCGAGAAGAAGGAATGATGGGTCGGAAGGGTGGTAGATGCCATTCAAGACCTTAATCCTAAGGCATTGAGTGCCCAGCACGTGGTTAGAGACTTTTTCTTGTGCCAAATTAGTCCCTTGAAGCTCTGAGAGCATTCATTGCTCTGGTACATTGGTCGTAATGAAGCGATCAAAGACTCAAAAGACGGTAAGTCTTTTGAAGGCTTTGACCAGTATAATTTATTTAGTTGATTATTATTTTTTAACCTTGGAATCTCCCTGTCTTCTTGAAGTCCTGTTTTTTTATGAAGTCAGAGAGCGGATTAAGATGATTTGCGTCGGGGAGCCTGATAGTAAGGTTGCTTTCTCGGGCATTTTGGCTATTGTCTCTGAAGAGGAGAGATTGAGAAGACTCAAGGTAAATAACCACTTTTTCTTTATCTCTTATATATCCCCTGATCTGCATATAATTTTGCTCTAATACGTAGGCGGTCGGATTGAAGTATACCAAATCTGACAAGGATTCCTTTTATATTGTTGTTCCGATCGATTCTTGCTCAAAGACCGCACAAGGCGATGGTCTTCTGGAGGTAAGAAAGAGTATTTGCAGAAAAAAAAACATATAATTTAAATGGAAAACTACATCGCCTGATTTAATAACTTGATTTTGTAATTCAGACGGGAGAGAAAGAAGACCCGCAGACCAGAACTGTGGAGGTCGTTGGCTCCAGGACGACCATTCATGATCTGACAGTTGCTACCGTGGCAACTATTCTGGAGACAGACGAGACCACACCCTCCAATCTGATGGTCAGGGATCTCGTTCTCGACCAGTTGGTCGAGATCATTTCTTCCGACCTTCGGTTGGAGGACATAGCGGATCTAACCAACCCCACCGGTCTAGGTCCGGTGAAGTTGGTCGAAAAGAACAGGAAGGCAAGCGCGATGCATTTTGCATCAGTGTGCTTCAAAATTAAGACCAAGAAAGTGGCCAGGTATGTATACACGAAATAAAGACTTATGTAAGCACTTACCTCTGATATTTAGAGTCCTAAGCTTCTTTTCTTTGTAGATCTTCTAGTACTCCAGTTGATGACAACCAGAGCACCCTTCAGGACAAAGCTCCTAAAGAGGTCGAGCTAGCCCCCGAGCAGGTGGTAGCACCAGCTCAGGAACCAGTGGTGGCTCCAATCACACCTACAGAAGTGGTGGTTTTGACCACACCTGTGGAGGTGGCGGTCCTTGAGGAATCTCAGCAGGTTCCAACCCCTACCTGAGTAGTTCTTCTCATAAAGTATCCTTTCCTCATCGCTTCTGAATCTTCAAAGATGAAAAGCTTAACGAAGCGTGGGGAAGAATTTCGGACCGTCAAGCAAAGATGGGTCCTGACTCTTTGTTTATTGAATATAATGAATTGGCAATTGAGGTAATATTCCATAACTACTTTGGATAACTTTTTTCCCTTGAGAAATACTCAAAGGAGTTTTGCTATTTTTTGTAGAATTTTGTGGAGAATTTCGCTGTGGTCGAAGGACTGACCTAGTGAATAAAGCTCTTGGAGAATAACTCTAAATTAGAAAGTAATCACTATTTTTGTGTATTCTTCTCTTCTTTTTTACCATCTGGCTCTTTTTCTTTTGATTAATTTGCCACTTTATCATGTTTGATAGATTCGGAGAAGCTTAAAGAAGAAGTTATGGTTAAAGAAGCAATAATTACCAAGCTTAAAGAAGAATGTCAAAATAAGGACCGGTCGATCGAATACTTGTCGACCAGACAGAAGGAGGATCTTGAGACTATTAAGAAGATGTGCCAAGGTAACCAGTTGTAAGCGCGACCAGTATGCTTCCTTTTTCTAGTCGTATGTATTTATCTATTGGCTTACTCGTACAGAGCAAAGTCAAGCATTGAGGCGAGCAGAAAATGCTCTCGAGTTCGAGCGCGACAAGGAGGTAGCCTTTGGGCGAAGTCTTGAAGAAAAGGTCAAAGCCTTCAACAAGATGCTCTTCGATATAGGATCGGGAACGCAACTGCCCAATTTAGGAGATCCCACGGAGAAGATAAACTATCTTGCCCAATAGCTCGAAGATCTCATGGGTGTCCTCAAGACAACTCGGGAGAACAATGCGCAGACCATGTTTGACGCTATCAAGAATGGAGTTAGTTTTGCTTTGGCAAAACTGAAAGTCTCCGACCCTTCCATAAATCTCCAAGCTGCTGAGGAAAACTTCAACTGCTCGGGCGAAGAAGCAACCAAAGTGTTCGAGGAAATGACGCCTCTAGGACATAAGGTTGCAGAGCAAATAGAGGTCGGTCTTCATGCAGCGACTAGTCTGATGGCTCTGAGAAGTAAAAGAATGTAATATTTTAACAATTGTAAATAAAACTTACCTTTTATCAATAATGAAGTTTTTATTTTGTCTTCCTTATTTCACTGAATACACATATATTTCCTAGCCCCCGACTACTTGTGTTAGTAGAAGAACTTTACTAAAGAAGTAGTAGACCAAGAAAATGAGTAATGGCTACAACCACGGTACAGAGCATATACTGATGGGAAATTTTGATATATGCCATTGCTAAGTGGCCGTATCAGAGAAATGCCACCACTCATTTCAAAATTCGAAATATGCCACTGAAAAGTTTGGAACATCCTACAAATATGTAGATCAGTGGCATTTCTATGAGAAAAAGATGTTTGCAATGGTATATTTCGAATTTCGAAATGAGCGGTGGCATTTCTCTAATACGGCCACTTAGCAATGGCATATATCAAAATTTTCCAATACTGATTATGTTATAAAAATGGCTTAAGTATTACTAGGAAATCAATGTGGTCGGAACCAGCGTGTGATTTCGACTAGTTTTAGGTCATTTCTATAATTGAAATACTGTGAAGTACCTTGTGTGGTTGGAAGATGGATAAGACTTGGATTGATTGATAAGAAAATATGCAAACATGTATGAAAAAAATGACAAGTGAACTTATTTATATATCTTATGCAAAACTGGTCGTAAGTGTTGCTAAGAACTAGAGACTAAGAGAAACACTTCGCGAAATGTGTTCTTGCTTAAGTTCCGAATGGCATCGAGGATTGTAAGAAATGGATCGTCGCTAGGAAGCTCCTTCCAGTGGGCATGACCACGTGTGGAGAAGGAGAGACTTCGACTAGGAGGCTTTCTGTGTCCTAACCAGTAGCCAAAACAAGAGTGGAACAGATTGTTGAAGGTAAGAAATGTAGTCCCTGAAATTTGGTAAACCGCTGATCGTGTGAGGGCTTGATTTCGTCGTTCTTCAAGAAAATTGATGTCGTCGAGTCTTTGTTGAATCCGATTGTTCTCATTGAAACAATCAGTTCGAGTAGAACCTATTTTCAGTTCTAGAGGAAGGATGGCTTCGGTACCATAAACCAGAAAAAAATAGAGTTTCACTGGTTGCACGATTAGCTGTGGTTTGAACGGTCCATAACACATAAAGAAATTCTTAAATCTAAGTTTCTAACCGTTTGACTAATTGGTCGAAAATCAGTGTTTCGCTCCCGTGTGTGTCAGCGTGCGTGCGTGCGTGTCAGCGTGCGTGCAGCCTCGCTGACACAAAGGCGCACACGCGCGTGCGCACGAAAGGCGGTAAAAGAGGGCGCAGCAAAAGATGAGCCGGCTAAAAGCGTGGATTCCCCCTCCCCCCTGAAATCTTTAGTTGGTCCCTTTCTCTCTCGCACCGTGCGGCCTCTACCCCCTCACACAACACAACATGCTGCGCTGTTCACGCTTCACCTCCTCCTCGCTTCGTCTTTCTTGTGGCCTTCCCGTTCCTTTTCCGCCTGGCCGTTGGCCGCGCCTTCCGTTGGTGGTCCTATTGCCGTTGTCTGCCATTGGAATGGAAGCTTTTGGGCCGCAAGTGGAGGTTCAAAGTCCGGATCAGCTGGAGGTTTTCGGGGATCGTGACTGAAAGTTTTGGAATCTAAAATAAAAATGGCGTAAATTTCCTTTTCTAGGCGCGAAATCACGTTTGAATGCGCATTGGGTTACCGACGGCCGCCCCGCTCGCCTAATAGTCGTCCTCTTAAATTAGATACCAGGCGATTTAGTGTTAATCTGTGTCCATGTTAGTATACTCGCCACAACTTCTATTTAAAACACGAAAAACACTGGTGGCGAACTAATTAACCTGGTGTGTGTGAGCGCGTCCACCCCCTCCTTTTTGATGAATTTTATTTGTGATTGTGGACTGGAAGCGCGCTTGCTACCTTTAGATACTTTGTGAACTACTGTTACACACGTACTAAGTTCACAAGATTTGCATCGCCATCAACCGGTGCTAACCAACAGGTCAGGGACGCCTTGCTAATCCGGTCCGCGGGCTGTAGTACGTAGGAGCAGCTGACGTGGCGAGCCGGGGACGTGTAAATCCAGGTTAAGGGTTTGTTTGGTCAAATACCAAGGTTGCCAAAGTTTGACATAATATTTGGCCAAACTCGGCTAAGGATAGCTTATCAAAATTGAAGCCACACGTTGGCTATCAAAAGAGAATCTTACCGCACTATTTTTAGTCATTGACGCGTAGAACTCAAGTAGCAGAAACAAAATCTTGTCATTTGTGTGGCTACCAACCAAACGGATGTCTAACTTAGTCAAACTTGTTTAACTTATAGCGTGACAAGGTTTGGTTATAAACAAATAGACCCTAAGTGCTTGTTCGGTTTGTTACCAGCGTCAATCAAACCAAAATTTGATAACACCAATAAAAATTAGCCATGGTTTGATTTGCTACCAATATTTGGTAGTGACAACAAAAATTTGATAACGTCAATAAAATCCAATGTCACATATGGATATTCCGAGAGCGATAAAATTGCTCACTCAAATTTTAGTAACGACAAAATTTAACTTGGTTGCAACCCAAACAACAACAACAACCATTCTTTTCGTTAAATTTTATCTCTGCCTAAGTTTTAGCTCGACCAATTTTTGATTTGATTCAGTGGATCTACGAACCAAACAACCCCCTGAATGCGGCGGTCGGAGTACGGAGAGCGCCCGGATCAAAAAAGACAGGGTCGCACCCAACAACAAGAAGGAAACAAAAACCCGCGGGCCCAAGGACCCCGCACGGTGGGCCCTGGAAGAAAGTGACAGGGAAATTATCCCCCGCCACTTGTTTATTCGATTGTGCATGATAACAGGGGAGAATTTGCTCCGTTTTGTTTCGATTATCAGTGAGGGGCGAGGCGGCGGAGAGGAAAGCGACCGTGAAAGGTGGATGCGAGATGAGATGAGACGGATTATTCGCTCAAGGTTGCAAATGGGGTGTGTGATTTTCCATACATTTCTTCTGCCGGTTCCCAAATCATCCACAAAATCACTCGTTCCTGTAGCTCTGCATGTGGCGCCCAAGCCTGCTAATCAGTGATCAATCCCCCCTGCCGCTGCCAGTAATGGAAGACATGCATGTATGTGCCCTAGTACGAGACATCCTATTTCAGAGCTGCTTGTAACGTACTGGAATTTCAAGATCATTTCCTTGATATTTCCTACATGATTATTGTGTCTTGACGGGCCTAAACTTTTTCGGTGGAACGTAAGAAGATAAATCTAAGCTAATTGTGTTCCAAGAATGAAGATTCTACTTGAGCATGCCAAGATGAGCTTACTCTTTATTCTAACGTGTATGTGCCGGGTGGCACAAAGGGCACGGAATTCATGGGCACACAGGATATTTCTTTCACAGTTTCCGGTGGCTTTGTCTGTAGCCCACCCTCTTTTTTAATTTTAATTTTTATCCCACACCATTTCCTGAAAAGAAATACAGGCCATTATCATGGGAAAACTCACAGAACATGATGATGAGTATACAAAATACTCCACCGTTAATTGCATCGCAGTGTGTGAAACAGTCACCAGGGACGGGTTAAGACTTAAGATAATCCAACCATGGCTAAAAATATTTAGTTGGATTGGGTGCCGCGATCTTATCGTGGAAGGGCGCTGCTGCTGAGGCAGCAACGGAGTCAGGGCAGTGGCAGAAAGGACAAGGAGAAACGGGACGGGGACTGGTCGAGGGAGGAGTGGGTGGGACTGGGTGCCGCCGTGTGGGGGATCCCGGTCTGCACCCGAGATCAGATCACGGCGTCGTTGCACCTATCAGTCTCGACTGAAAGTGAAAGACCATCCCATCTACTCATGTAGTAAGAAAGGAATTTACTACGGCTGTTCACTGCATGCTATGCTTTTAAAGGAATTTACTACGGCTGTTCACTGCATGCTTTTCACTTTTCTCTAGCAAAATGCTGCCGCTGCTACTATTGCAAGAGAGGAGGTCATCACTGTCAGTTCATTTTCTTATAATGGAAATCACTCAGGTAGGAGTGTAAACTATCAGTAGCTGCCTGTATCGGCGTAGAATGAATCCAGCACATGAGCACATTTCTTCTTATTTTCTCTCTCTATCTCTATGGGAAGAAGGAGAAGGGGGGGAGAGAAAAGAAAGGGAAAAGAGGCCAAAGACAGTCACACGCAGGGAGAGCAGAGCTGGATCGAGTGTCGCAGTACGTATAAAATGGGGGCCATGGAGATCTAGATCTATCCAATGCTTACACGCACCCATCCCGGGTACTCCCGAACCAAGAAAAAGAAAACTCACTAGAAATATGGAGTAGTGAAAGAGCAGAGACCAAATTCCGATAAATTTGTTTGCGCGAACCCCCCCGCGAAAATCTTCACATCACCGGTCACTCTCCTCCTCGCCCCGGCCCCAACCCGAGAAAGCAGAGCAGAACCCGAGAAAGCAGAGCTTATGGAGCTGCCGCTCAGTGGCTCAGTGTCAGTGGCGCCGGTCCAAGTGAACATGCGCTGAGCTTTCCTTCTTCTACTAGTCTTGAGGTTGAGCTAGCTTACTCTATAGTAGTACAAGTACAACACAGAACTCCGGGAACGCAGCGGAGAAGGATAGAGGAGGAGGAGGAGGAAGGAAGGGAACAAACGAGCGACCCGTGAGCTTTGCTAGCTTGCTGTCGTGGAGCTCGCCATGGACGCCTACGAGGCGACCAAGGTGGTGTTCTCGCGGATCCAGGCGCTGGACCCGGACCACGCCGCCAAGATCATGGGCTTCTTGCTCATCCAGGACCATGGCGAGAAGGAGATGATACGCCTGGCCTTCGGCCCCGAGACGCTGCTCCAGACCGTCATGGCCAAGGCGCGCAAGGAGCTCGGCCTGCTCCCAGCGTCCGGGCCGGGGACGCCGACCTCTGTGGTAGCGGCCGGGCACTCGCCGTTCCTGCTGTCGCGGCAGAACTCCGGGCGCGCCGGCACCGCGCCCTCGCCGCTGTCGGTGTCGTCGCCCCTGTCGTGGGCACCGCCGCCGGTATTCTCCAGGAGAGACAGCGTCAGCAATGGAGCCGCGGAGGAGATGGTCGGCGTCGGGGAGGAGCTGATTAGCCCGGCCAACGGTGGAGGCCCGCCGTCGCCGTTCTTTGCTGCCCCCGGCGGGGACCCGCTCCTCGACGAGCTCCAGCTGCAGGACCAGCTCGCGTTCCTCAACGACGGTGGCGTGGGTGGAGGGCACCAGCTGCCCCTGTTCGACGGCGGCGAGTGCCGGAGCCCCGGCGCCGGCGACGGTGGGCTTTTCCCGTTCGGCCTCGGGTGGGCCAACGGCGGCCCAGGGCACCGCCGGAGCACGTCGGTGACCGAGCTCTGCCTCGGCGGGGCCGACGGCCTCGGCTGGAAGCCGTGCCTGTACTACGCTCGCGGGTACTGCAAAAACGGCAGTGCTTGCCGGTTCGTGCACGGCGGCCTCCCCGACGACGCCGCTGCTCTGGTCGGCGCCAAGATGGACCCCGCCGCCGTGGAGCAGCAGTGCCAGGAATTCCTCCTCCGCTCCAAGTCCCAGCGCCTGGCCGTCGCTGCCTTCCCCTACTCCCCCACCGGATCCCTCCCAGGCTCCCCCTCCGCGGCCAGCAAGTGCCTGAGCTTGCTCCTACAGCAGCAGCAGCAAAACGAGAGCCAAAGGTGCCTCCTTTGCCACCTCTGGGCTCCTAATCGCTCTCGCTTCTCCGCTTTACTTACGATTCTTTCGATTTGCAGGGCCGCTGCCGCGGCCACCGCAGCAGCGCTGATGCTGGGCGGCGACGAGGCGCACAAGTTCATGGGCCGGCCACGGCTGGACCGCGCCGACTTCGTGAGCATGATGAACCCCGGCTCGCGGCAGATTTACCTCACCTTCCCTGCGGACAGCACGTTCCGCGAGGAGGACGTGTCCAACTACTTCAGGTATTCCCACCGTGTGCACTAGACTAGAGAGCATGCATGCTGCTAGCGCTGGTTGCAAGTTTTCGCCGGGATTAATCTTTGGTCTCTGATCCGTGTGCTGGCTCCTGAACTGAAGCATCTACGGCCCCGTCCACGACGTGCGCATCCCGTACCAGCAGAAGCGCATGTTCGGGTTCGTCACCTTCGTCTACCCGGAGACGGTGAAGCTGATCCTGGCCAAGGGCAATCCGCACTTCATCTGCGACGCCCGCGTGCTCGTCAAGCCCTACAAGGAGAAGGGCAAGGTCCCCGACAAGTACAGGCAAGCCCCACGGCATTTGCACCATTTGCCCTGTTGCTTCGGGCAACAGTAACAACGACCGCATTGCCCTAGGCCTGTGCCTACAACCCCATGACCAAATACTTTGCTGCCACTCTGCAGGAAGCATCAGCAGCAAGGTGAGAGAGTGGACTTCTCCAGCTGCCCGACTCCGACCGGGCTAGACGCCAGAGACCCCTTCGATCTGCACCAGCTCGGTAAGCCATTGTAACTTCAGTTGTTTGCAATCTTGATGTTAGTCAGTTACATGCATGATTGGTGCTGAGATTTTCTGTTGATTGGATGGTGCCAGGTGCGAGAATGCTGCAGCACTCCAACAGCGCCAACGAGATGCTGCTGAGGAGGAAGCTGGAGGAGCAGCAGCAGGCGATTGAGCTCCAGAGCCGCCGTCTCATGGGCCTGCAGCTGCTGGACCTCAAGTCACGCTCTGCCGCGGCGCCAACCCATATCGGCAGTCCATTTAGTCCCACTCAGACTGTCGCCACCCCTACCGTGGAGTCGCCGCCTGATTCCGGTAGGACTCCGCGTAACAGCAGACAACACCATTTCACTTGTCGGAACAGATGCAGTGTTTCTAACGGGTTGCCCGTGCCGATTTCCTTGCTTGATTGATGTTAATAGTGGAGCTAGGCAAGGGCAGCAGCTTCCTTCTTCCTCACAAGAAGGCGGTCAACGGAGGAGCCGATAAGGAGGAATCTGCTGGCGAGTCGGCCAGCCCTAACGCAGACAGTGACCAAAGGTGGAATTTAGCGCTAAACAAATCATCATCATCGTTTGTTGTTTTCATCACACTTAGCTTTCATCCAGCAGTGGGAGAAGTAAGCATTTCACCAAACTGATCTTTTAGCCCTATGCCCATTGTGCTCTGCAGTGTGGAGCATAACCTGCCGGACAGCCCATTCGCGTCGCCAACCAAGTCTGCAGCATTTGCTCGTGATCCTTTCGCTCCCACCGAGGCGGAGATCTCCGCCGCCTCGACCGGTTGCAACGCATCCTATGTTGGCATCAACAACGGCAGCAGCGGCACTAACCATCTCCTGCCCTCTGCATTGGACATACCCTCACCAAAACCTTACTTCTTCCCCATGTCCAGGTATGCACAATACTATTATATGGCCCTAGTGCCTTTTACTATTGCAAATTGTGTAATACATCTGGGTATCATGATTTACTGAATGCATCATGCATGCAGGCTGTCCTCCGAACACGGCGCGATCGGGATGTAAAGTTGTTCTCAATGGAAGTGAGTAATACTACGGCCTAATCATAGTAAGCACTTCGTCGTCCCCTTTTATAAAGCCCATCTCAAGCTCTCAGCACCATGCTTCCTAGTAGATTCATATGCTTTTCACCTATTCGAATGATGGTGTCTTACTCTCTTTTCCTCGTTTTGCCATCTCTTGCTCCTGTAGGAATACTAGCAGCAAAGAAAAGATAATAGTGGAATATAGGAAAAGAGTGGAGAAGTTGCAGCATAGTGTTAGTTTCAGTTCCTTTTTTCCCCTTTCCCCTTTACTTTCTTCAAGTTGATAGCTTTATTAAACCATAAGAGAAGAAGATGTCATGGCCTCAAGAAGAGAAGCAGCAGCACCAATGTTTTTAAGATGGAGTGTCTGATAAATTAGGGCCCTGCTATTACCATATGCATTAGTTACTACTTACTAGTACCACCACCACCACCCCCCACCACCATTCCATCACCATTCATGTATCACCAAGCTCTTGATAAGCTACCACTGTAGCCACTAGTTCTATAGCATTAGGTGTGATGTTTAGCCACAAGACTAGTACCAACCACAAGATACATGCAACACTAGTGCTTGCTTGATGTATGTAAGACAGTACAACAAGATACATTGTAATGGACAAGAAGTGACAGGCGAGGAAGAGGAGACAGTGCTTTATGTATGTATAATCACAAGATGAACAGGTCAGTCAGTGTAGGTGTGAAGGAAAGGACCACTGCTGATGCTACCCCATGTTGTTGTGCCAATAGGGAGAGGTGTCAGCGTTGGGGTTCATGGTCCCTCAGCAAATGCAGCTCATTACAAAAGATGTTTTTCTTCTCACTTGTTTCTTTTTCTTTTGCTCTTGTCGAATCCACTGTAGCTGACAGTGTTATAGAAAGAAAGGAAAATGAAAGATATGGAAATAATTTGCCTTTTGTTTTCTATATATACCTTTGCCACTGTCTACATTTTGCCCAACACTTCTCAAACATCAGCTAGTAGTATACTACGCACATTCTTTTCTTTTTTGCAACAAGTTTTGGTTGGAGATGAGAAGAAAAAACAGTTAGGAGTAGTTTATCTCTGGTAGCCAGTACTGTACAAGCAGTGTTGATTCTACTGTGCATAGGAATGGATTGTCGATTCTACTGTGCATAGGAATGGATGTAGTGATTTTACTGTTTAACATTAGTGATTTGTCACTGTCCACTGTTGATCTGAGCTGATCGATCGATCGGACAGCAGGAAAGCGGTCTAATGTTACTTATACTGTGCATAGTGCGATGTAGAACAAACAATCCCCAACGTCGACATCCAAACATCAAACGAAATGGATGTGAATGCGACGTCAAAATTATAATAAGAAAGCCTTGAAAGAAGATACTACTGAAGCTATCATCATTTCCTGAAAATTATAGAAGTAGTATGCTTGCTAATCATGTCATCAGGAAAACGGAATTCAGCAGTAGCGGTGATAAGAAGAAAAGGAGGCCTTGGGTTTTTGGGATAATGGTGTTCTCCGTGCATCGCTCTCCCGAGTCCCGAGGCGGAAAGAAAGACGGATGGATGCATTCGCCGGATTGAAGGCTGGAAGCGGATCCAGCTGTCTAGCCTGTATTTAATGCCAGGTTATGGAAAGTCCATGCCGTTTTCGGATGCTGTCCTCTCCGCGATTAAAGCTAATCCCCCAAAATAATTGCCATTAAGATATGCTTCTGTTCTGCCGTGGTGAGTCGAGTATCCTAATTTCTGCAGAGGAACTGTCGCCGGCAAGTTCTTAACCCGAACGATCACCTTATAGGTAAAAGTAGAATCATATCAAGTAATGTAAGAACAAATAGTAGATTGAACACATAGAAAGATAAAGTTGTTGGGGGAGGGGGGGGTATTCTTCTTCTTTCACGCTTCTTCATGTAATCAGTCTTTTACAATGACTAGCACCTTTTATTTATAGGCTACAGATCCTGCTAGCGTTTTGGAAGGGGCGCCCACTTATGGGTTGGCTGCTGGGCCGAGCACATGGTTTCCCAACACTCCCTCTTGGGCATCCATCCTTACATGTTAATGCCTCGTCAAAATTCTAAAAAAACCTAGTGGAAAATTTTTGGAGAAAGGATACATGATACACGTTCTTCTGTGTTGCATAAATTGTCTCGTTAAAAACCTTAACCGAGAAACTTTAGGAAAACTCATCAAGAGATAAAAGAGTACAATCCACCAAATTTCCTTTAATCTCTAGGATTTATTTTTTGGGTACTCGATCTTCGTGATCAAGTTTCAATAATGAGTTCGTAAAGATTCTCCCTTTGAATTCTGCACTTTTCTGAGTCTCATCATTCCAATTCCAGGTATGCACTTTTCAAAGCTACATGCTGGAAATGACTTAGTGAATAAATCTGTAAGATTTTCACATGACTTAATATGCAGTATTTTAATTTCGTCCATCTTATGCAATTCAAGAACATGGAAGAACTTGTGGTTGATATGCTTTGTGAGATGACTCTTCACATAACCCATCTGCACTTGTGCAACACAAGCTACATTATCTTCATCTGAACTTGTGGTTGATTCTGCTAAATCTGCTAGTCCATTATGGGTGTGGACATACGGTACGAAATGCTCAACTTTAATTCATATTTTCATGCAATAATCATCAAATGTCTTTGAAGTAAATTCTCCGGCATTGTCCATTCTGATGGACTTCACATGGTGATCTGGGAAATTCTTTTTCAATTTTAATTATCTGCGAGACTAGCTTTGCAAAAGAATAATTTCTTGTAGACAATAAACATATGTGCGACCATTTCAAGGAAGCATCGATGAGTACCATAAATTACCTAAAAGGCCCTGACACAGGCTGTATAGGACTGCAAATGTCTTCCTGGAAACGGTCCACAAACGTAGAATCACATCAAGCAATGTAAGAACAAATAGTAGATTGAACATACAGAGAGACAAAGGTGTAGGGGGTATTCTTCTTTTTTCATGCTTCTTCATGCAATCAGTCTTTTATAATGACTAGCACCCCCTATTTATAGGCTACAGACCCTGCTAGGGTTTTAGATGGGGCGCCCACCTATGGGCCAGCTACTGGGCTGAGCCCATGATTTCCCAACAGTTTCGACCCTGCTTTCTAGTAAAGTTCACCGTTAAGAATATTACAAGTTAGAGTTTGTTTCGCCTTTTTTCAAAGATTTGTCCACGAGATGTGCATTGACTTAGAGTAGAGATAGACACCCAGGGCAAACCCTAGAATTCGAATCAGGGTAAATGAGTCTTTGGCTGAAATGACATGTTTTTTATTTGAAATAGAAAAATAATCCTATCATGCCCGAAATGACAAAAATGATATTCATATCGTGCCAATTTTCTGCGAAAGCCATATGCCCCGCTCGCAGACCGTAGCAGACGGCCTGCCATGCTCCCAGTATGTGGTAGGAACGTGCGTAGGCCACCTGTCACGTTGGCATGTCATCCCGATAGGCTGGTTGCCGTGGTCTAGGAACGGAACATGTGTCTTTCACGATAAATTAGCACGATAGAGATATCATTTCAGACACCAGGGTAAATAACCCCAAAACTCCGGGGGTTAACGCCTCGCAAGTTATAGTTGAGGGCGTGAGGCCACTCTCCCTGCGGGCTAGGTTTCCCTGTACAAAATGTGTTTATTCACAGGTACGAAGAGCAGAGAACATACAGTAAATCAGCAATTGAGGAGGGCAAAACTTCTCGCGTGATAATCCTCATGCCGGAGCCCTCCCGTACAGTGGAAAGCATGGTTTCGTCAAATCAATGTGCTTAGCAGCATTAGTACATGGCAAAATACTAGTGGTACATTTGAGATTTTTTTTTCATTTTGGCTCTCTGGCGTCACGCAATTACAAAAATAACTCTCGTCTTTTTTTTCAAATCTAGACCCCCTCCCTCACCTTCCGCGGTCGGGGAGTGGGGAAGGTCACTTCCACGCTTCCCAAGCGCGGAAAGACATCAGAGGGTGGCCTAACGTGGGATCGGACACTTGCCGCGGTGCGTGAGCGCGGGAAGCGAACTTTCCGCGGTGGCTGAGCGCAGAAACGCCTGATTCCGCGGAGATTCGTGCTGAGTACTTACGTTCCGTGGTCAGGGAGCGCGAAAGGTGAAGGAGGGGGTCTAGATTTACAAATAAAATGAGATGAGAATTTTTTTTGCAATTGATTTGGATCGGAGAGCCAAAATAAAAAAAGATTCTACATTTGAAACGTGACCGGCTTGCTGTTAGGCTGTTATCCTGTACGCATAGTGGAGTAACCGACGTCGACCAGCGAGTACTACAATTTCCTGTCGGTATTGTGCACCACAGAAACGTTACAGCCTCCAATTCTCCATCACACGAGGCGGTACGGTACTTGACGTTTCACCGCAGGAAACATCACGAGTGAGTGGGAGCAAACCAAGCAGGCAGCGGGGGTGGATCGGCGCATGCAAAAAAGTTTACCAACGCTGTAAACGGTAGTGGGGGCTTGGTGGCTGACGCCCACGTGTCCGTGCACCCCGCGCTGCATTTGTCGAATCAAATCCAACAACGACGCAACCATGGGCCGGGTCCATTTCGTACCGGATTGCCGCAGAGCAACTTGCTGTGCTACACGCCTACACCACAACACATGCACGCATTCATGCTGATACCGATACACCGTTGCAACTAGCCAGCTACTCTATCATGTAACTTTTGAATTCTGCATGCAACAACGAACGAACCACAGTAACCTTTCCTTTTCCTTTCAAACAAGGGGTGCTCACTTAGGTGTTCAGAGAGATTTATACGTCTGTGGTGTTGGGGTCAGCTGTGTATTTTATTGCTTTGTTTTCTCATGCTTTTTCAATATAATGTCAACAATGGTGCCTTCTTTAAAAAAAAATCATGTACAGTGCAATGTACAGCGCGGTTACAGTTAGTCGACTGACTTTTCTTTTCTGCATCAGGAAGCATAACACTGTGGGTAAAAAAACGCCGTAACTTATCCTGTCCTCTGTTCAATCGCACGTGAAGCAGAGCGTGAGAAGCGGCATCGTTCATCAGTCACTCAGGGGACGGACTGATCAAGTGCGGTTAATTTTCTCGAAGCCGCCTTGCTTACAAGTTACAACACCTCTTCAAATTATGGCCTTAGTTAAGCGCTAGAGCCTAGATACACAGAGGTTGTGGTTTGCGTCAAAGCGCAGGGTGTTTTGTGCAAACAATGCAATTTCCCGATTAGTCAAAGCAGAGGCAACCGGGCTATGCTTTGTAGAGTTTGGATCGCTTAATCTATTCATCCATCCATCCATGCATCCGTTATCCATACGATCATCTCCTGTTTCAGAGATGCGAAACCTGCGAGCAAGTGCAGCACGGAATAGCTCAGCATGGAAGCTGCCGCGGACACTGGGGGGAGCAGGGCGCGCCGGGCCCACTTGTCATCACCTACCCCTCGCCCATGGTGTTCTCGCCCTTTCCCTGTTGCAATGGCAATGCGGAGCAAAACCAGTGTGCATGCAGTGTTCTTTTGTTTTCCATTGCAAGTGTACCTGTGTATGCATGTAGCCGTGTATTATTCGGATTGTGATTCTCTGCATGGAAGAAGCTAATACAGACAAAGACAAAGACCGATATCAATTGATACAGTGTTTTCGCTACATTAAAACAGTTACAGTACTTTTCGTTGCTACGGTTTTGGTGCACTGGTATAACGGAGCAGTGTTCACTCCTCATGAAATACCGTTGACACGGTGGGTATTGCAGTAACACAGAGGATGGGATCCGTAGTATTCTAGTACTTTCCTATACCCCCTGGCCCCTACCTGCGCCGTGCTCAAGGCCGGCATGTGCCTCCATGTGCCACTGCGCTGTGCCCATCTCCGGCTTGTCCCCTCCCCCTCACATGTATATCGCCTTGCCGGCTTGCCCCCCGGTGTACTGTATTTGTGTTCTCTATGGCTCAATAATACATTCATATACATGTACATACGTTGGTGGATTAACGATTCTGTTCTTGAAGCATCTGCATGCGCATGTCAAATCTTGTCCTCTGCGTAGATCCACTAAATAATCACATGCTAGTTGTGCTTTACTGCCAATGCATATATAGTGCTTATACTGGCATGTCAGTAGCTGCATGCTGGTATCAATGGCGATGGGCTGATAGCAAAGTTTTCCGGCCGTCATCTAACTTTCCTGGCCGATCCGTATCCCACCATAACCGAGAGCAACGTGATACGTACGCACCAACACAACACGTATCAATCAATCTAGCCAGCACTCTAGCTATTAGTCGCGATTAAAACCGATTGATGAAATCAGACCTGATCCTGCAGAATCCATGGCCGGGCCGGGCTTGATCGATCACGGACGTATAGCTGCAGGTACTGCTATAGATGGAGACGGTACGGCAACCATCACTGCCTTCTCCCGTGGCGAGAAAACGAAAGGCAGCAGCCATTAGTGTAGCATGCATGCGTGCAGGAGATGGATCTGATGGCACCGGCCATGTTGGAATCGTTGTCCGGATTATTTTTTTTTTTGAAAAGGATAAACCAGCTTTTATAGAAAGCTAATAGAGAGTTCTTACAGACTCGCGATTACAACCATCACTGGGGTTACCAGTTCTCAAAAAACACCACAGTAGAAACAAGCACAAAATTCCCACCACAGCAACTAACCAAAATCAGAACAGATCCCGACAACAAAACAGCATGCAACTAAATCAAAATAACTAGCTCAGTCAAAGACAGGTTGATGACCCCTAAACACGGAGGTCCTGCGCTCCACAGAAATCTTTCATCCAGATATTGAAAATACTGATCACCTCATCCAAAGCTTCCCTATCCTTCTTTTCAACAGGATGCTCCATCGCAAACAAGATACAATTTTGAAAATAATAACAGTTGGGTGCTTAGGAAATTCCTTTGCAATTGCCAATCTATTCCTGGTTTTCCAAAGCTCCCAAGCCACAGCTGCAAAACTAAAGAGACAAACATGATTATAAAAACCACCCCTGTCCTGCATCCAATTTCGATGAAAGTCATCAATCGAAACTGGAACCATATGCCACATTAAAGACTCTTTCACACAAACCCAAACAAATTTAGCAAAGACACAGTTAAAAAGAATATGATCTGTATTCTCCGGTACACCACATAGCAAACAATTCTCACCACCCTTCCAATTCCTTAGGCTTAATTGAACTGCTGTCTGAAGTTTGTCCTGATAAGCAAGCCAAAGGAAAATTTTAACCTTGAGAGGAATCTTGCTCCCCCACAGATTTGAATACTTCGACAAATTAACCCCCCCAAAAGACCAATGATGGTACAACGATTTAACCGAGAAAATACCAGAATTCTCGAAACACCACACAAACTTGTCTCTATCAGTATTCAAATTCACCCCTTCTAAAGCAGATTTTAAACCAGTCCAGAGCGCACCCTCTCTCCCTCCAAACCGCTGTTGAAACCAATATTCCAGACACCATCTTTGAAGATTTGAAATCATCACTTCGGTGTTCGTACAAATATTATCTGATTTATCATACTCAATTTTTAACGGACAATTGTTGAGCCACACATCATTCCAAAATTGAGTTTCGGTACCATTACCTATGTGATGCGCCACCCCACTTTTGAAAAGATATTTAACTTTTTGCAACGATTTCCAAAACTGAGAACTCCTAGCATTCACATTGTCACCAGCCCACATTGTCCTTCGAGGGAAATACTTGGCTTTAAGGATTCTATACCATAACTCATTATTGGCCCTGCTCATTCTCCAAAACCATTTGGTAAGAAGGCAATCATTCATAAGCCTAGAGTTAAGCACCCCAAGACCACCGTACTCTTTCGGTCTGCACACCACACCCCATTTTACCATGTGGTATTTAAAATTATCTGTAGCGCCTCTCCAAAAAACCTCGAGCGAATAGAGTCTAATTTCTGTGAACTTCCTCATTAAACCTATAAAGCCCATCGTATAAATCGTGATCGCTAAGCAACTATTCACCGTAATCGGCCTCCCCCAAAAGATAAGAAGTTATTTTTCCAATTAGCAAGCCGACTTTCCGGTTCTTGAAGATCCTATTCTTTGCATTCTTACTAACTTTCTTATTATCTATATCAATCCCCAAATACTTCATAGGAAGTTGGCCCGTTGCAATTTAACATATTAGCAACATTAGAGGCTTCTCCACTTCCACCCCCAAAACATACACTTCACTTTTGTGATAATTGATTTTCACCCGACATCCATTCAAAACAAGAAAGAAGAAATTTAATGGTAAGAATACACTTCTCCTCACAGCAAACATAAGCACGTGTCATCTCGCATATTGAAGAATCGAAACACCCGGGATCAAATGGGACGCATTCCCACCAACCAACCCCAGATTTTGAGCTTTATTGATAATAGAGGCTAAAGCATCGCAACAGATTAAAGAGCAAAGGAGATAGCGGGTCTCCTTGTCTCAAACCTCGATGAGTAGAGAAATAAGACCCAATGTCCCATTAATATTGATCTTGACCTTGCCTCCTCCGATGAACTCATAACCCATCAGATCCACCGATCGGAAAAACCTTTCCCCATAATAAGCTTGTTTCGAAACCCCCATTGAACAAAGATCATAAGCTTTTTCAAAATCTAATTTGAATTACACCCTCTTGTTGGAAATTTTCATCTCATAAAGAAGTTCATGCAAAGACAATACCCCATCAAGTATATGCCTCCCTTTGATAAAGCGGTGACTTTCTCCAATGATTTTATCAGCAATTTTACCAAGTCTGCCTGCCAACAGTTTAGTAATGATTTTAAAGCTAACGTTGATCAAACAGATCGGTCTAAAGTGCTTAATGATATTTATGTCCTTAATTTTGGGAATCGAGTAATCACCCCATAGTTTAACCTCCTCAAATCTAACTTCCCTCATAAAAGTCTTCCACCATTTTCATGAAGCTTACCTTTAGAACCCCCGTAAAGCTTTATAAAACGAAGGAGGAAACCCATCAGGTCCAGGAGCAGAATTATAAGGTAAAGCTTTGACAACCGACCATACCTCTTCCTCAGTAAAAGGATTAGTCAGCATTTCATTATCAGACTGAGAGACTTTGCTGTTTGACCCCCAGAAATTATTCTCAATAGTAACATTGTGACAATCTGCATACCCAAATAAACTTTTGTAAAACTGATAGATATGTTTACAAATGTCCTCTTCTGATGTAGTATTAACCCCATCTATCTCCAGACTGTGTATCCAGTTTTTCCTTCTCCTGCCATTTGCACAGTTGTGGAAAAAGCCTGTATTGGAGTCCCCTTGAAGAATCCATTTTTCCGCACCCCTTTGTTGCCAATGTCTTTCCTCAATATTATACAACTCTTCTAAACTACTCTCTGCCCTGTATCTGTCAGCCCAATCCTCTCCGCTAGCCACCCCTTTATCAGCCTTCTCATCAATCTTCTTAATAAATCCCAACAACTCCTTTTTCCTCTTAGTATATACTCCATTGATATTAATTCCCCAACCTCTCAGAAAATGTCTCAAGGAGGCCATCCCCCCATTCCAAATATCCAGAGAATAAGCCTGTTCAGGCATCTTACTATTAATCTTTTGCCATTTATCCGTCACAATCTGCCTGAAAGTCTGATGTTCAAACCACTTATTCTCAAAGTAAAATCTCCCTGTATAAGCCTGCAGGTAGGATTAGGTTTTGGCAGGAACCATTAATCGGCATAGCTAGATAGATCTACTCTGCTGATCTGCTCCCTCTTGCATCGATCGCTCTCCCGTCAGGCCACTAATAAATTCCGTCACCAACTCTTGTTTCCTACGTCTGTTGCTGCTGCTCGTTTGTTTACTCGCTTGGGCACGCAGGTTCCCAAGATGAAGACAACGAGATGAGAGATGAAATGTGTGCACACGGGAGACCCTGTCGTCGTCTGCGGTGATTGTGCGTTTGTGCGTGCGTGGTTTCCTTCAAACCGATGCAAGTGCCAAATCTGCAACAAAAAGCGTGTTGTCACTGAACTTTTTTGTCCTGCAGACTTGCACAACGCTCGGCTGTCATGTCGCTCCGGGCTTGCATGTTGTGGGACGTTTAGGCCATGATGAATTGTGCTGGGATTATCAAATTTGAGGACAGCCCAGAAGATTCAGTCTTTAATTTGGGTAATGGCCCGGCGCCCGTACATTGAACTCCAGGACCATCTACGGAAACGGCCCAAATTTATCGGATTGCCGCAACAAAGCTTTTCAACCTCTGGCTAGAAATTGACAGAGTTGTGATCTTGAAGAAGAATCTAAGCAACGATGGACGATGTATAAACGCATCCATACGTGTACATGGACAGCAAATTCGAGTAATGAAATACGCCACTGGTACATATCTAACCGAAAGCTGGGAGAAATCTAAACTTAAGCATCCGTTGCAAAAGATTCTGGAGATGTACTGCTAGAGGAGGGAATGCTTGTGCTACAGATTAGCGAGGAAGCGAGAGGGAAGGAGAGGCTAGCTATCCACGCTCACACTTGGGGATGCGGGATGCGCCGGAGGAGCAGCAGGCTTGGCCGAGGAGCAGGCGTAGATTGCGTCAGCATGCGTTGGCCGGAGTGGGCAACGGAGGCGCCGGCGGCCGCAATACCGTACAATCGAGGACGTAATCGAAGAGCCTCCGATGTCGTCGCCACCGGATGACACGTTTCCCCACGGACGGGTCAACCCATGCGCTCCCCCTTAAACACATCCACTGACGACTCGGGCCCACACCTCGTCCCCTCGATTCGGCAAGACCTCCGCCGGCTCCGTCCAGGCGGCGCCCTCCTCCTCCTCACCACATCCCCTCCCTCTTCGTTCCCTCCGGCGTGTCCCGATCCGGCGCCGCCGCCGGCTCGTGCCGTGGATGTGTTTATGGCAGATTCCAAGGAGACGCAGCAGACGGGAATGGCATCTGCAAAAGGGAAAAGCGGCCTCCTCTCCGCCCGTCCAGCGAAACCACACCACTGCATACATGCTTGTATGTTATGGAACTTTTTCCTTACCCTTCGCTGCAGCCTGCAGTACAATTGTTGAGTTGCGAAAACAGCTACGATGAAATGGAGTTCTTATACAGTTTGCTTTTGCCCGTGGGTTGTGGGTCTTATTTTTCGTACAGTCAACTCTGACGAAATGGAGTACATTTTTTTTTTTGAGAGAGAAACTTCTTCAGTTTCATTAAACCGTTGGTCCAGATAAATCTCTGGCCACCAGACTAGTTAAATGGAGTACATTTGATGATGACAGATCAAACAACTTGATACGAACACAGCAGACGCACAAATGACAAAACAGGAAGGATGGGAAATCAAACACTTATTATTGCCCGGGGGAAATTGCAGATTGATCCAACAGCCTCTGCAGTTAAAATCACATCACGGCACACGCACTCGGCGGGTACTCTTCGTAGACAAACTTCCTCTCCTGAACGATCCGGCAACCGTTGCACCCTCTACACGACGACGGCCCAGGGCAGCACATCGGCGGCGGCGGCATCGCCGGCCACCCGTGCGTGCATGGCCATTGCGGGTTCTGAGGGTGGACGCCCCAGTGGGTCGGGTCGCTGCACGGCCCCGGGTAACAGATGTTGCACATGTGCGTGAACTGCATGTTCACCGTCGTCGACGCCGATGCGGCTGCTTTGGTTTCTTCCTTAGGATTTGACTTGCCCTCACTCTTCTTGTCTTCCGGTTTCTTGTCCTCAGACTTCTTTTCTTGAACCTTGATGTCTTCGATCGCCTCCCCGGCTCTGCACCTTAGCTTCTGTGAGAGCTTCTCCGGGTCGTCGAACGGGCCGGAGATGGTGACAGTGTTCTTCTGGGTGTCGAAACTGATGTTCCTGATGTTCTCCTTCTCTGATATTGCATGGAAGTTAAAAGAGAAGGGAAAAACACCGTAATGAGGCCACTTACACAACTCCATGGCCTCAAATTAACGTACCATGGCCTGAAATTAACTTACATGATTTACATGACCAAGCGCTTGAATACTTATATATATACCTTTGAGTTTGCGAAGGACTTTCTGAATCTTCTTGCAACACTTTTCGCACTCGAAGTTCACTGCAATGATCAAAGTGGACACCTGGTGAAGCAGCAGAAACCAAAAGCTTTGTGAGTTATAATCTGTGACGCATATGCAATTTGTTTCATAGGGAAAACAATTCAGCGCGAAACCTTGGAAAGTCAAGTAGGACAGGGACTCACCTTCTCAGGAGCCATGGTAGAGAGAATAATTGGGAGCAAATACACTTCAGTAGGTTTGCACAGATCTACAGATGCACTCCAAAACAAGAGAAACATATAGTGCTCTCAGTCACCGTAATCGTGCTAATCGAGTAATAAGTTATCGACCTATACATCATCAAGAAAGATGAAAAATAATGCATAGTCGGTAAGGAAGATTCTCCGTCACCTTAACGTGCTCAAAACCTAATATCTAATTTAAGTACTACGTGATTCCAAACAACAACTTGATTAGAGCAAGAGTCTTCGAAGTCCAGAAAACATATGGTCTGTCTAATGACATCAGTCAAAGGAAACATGGTAGTTGGTTCAGAAACTCCTTACTGAAAACCACCGAACATGCTCTGAAGAGTTACACAGGTGAGAGGTCCTTAGTCCTTGTGCTGCTTGGACGCTCTAGTTTCGGTTCTCTAAGAAAATGGTACGACTAATTTGTGGTGGTATTTTGGAGTTTGGTGTGGACAAGGCACAGTGCATTCTAGTCACTCTAAGTGGTCGGTGCCTGGAACTTGGTTGATGATGTCATGCTATAGATTTGCGTCGCAATTTGCCAGAGTGAACAATCATGATAGTACTCCCTCCGGTAGGTCTGGAAAAATAGCTCGAGGCTCGACTCGGGCTCGTCACAGCTCAGCTCGGCTCGTGAATTTTCGAGCCGAGCCGAGCCCACCTTTTGGCTTGGTGAAATTTCGAGCTGAGCTTAAGCCGGGCTCACGAGCTGCTCGGCGAGCTTTTTGGCTCGGCCCACGATTGAAGCCCAGGTCGGCAGCGCTGCGCCCAGTTGGCTGTTATCTCCCGACGGCCTTATCCTCCCGTCCTCAACGCCCATCTTCCCACCCGACTCCTCCACCCACCCGCCGCCTCCCAGGCTCCCACTCCCCCATCTTCTCCACACGCCGCCGCAGGCCGCAGCCTCCCCCATCTCCACCCGCCACCACCGCCGCCTCCCCCATCTCCTCCACCCGCCGCCTCCCCCATCTCCTCCACCCGCCGCCTCCCCCTCTTGGCCCCATCTCGACCCACCGGCGGCGCCTCCCCCACCCCCATCTGGTCCATCCGCCGCCTCCTCCTCCTCGCGGCCGATTGCTCGTCCGCCTCCTCCTCCTCATCCGCCATGACCGCCACCTACTCCATCCGCCGCCTGTCCTCCCCCGGCCGCGTTCTCTTCTCCTCAGTGCTCCACCTTGGCTCAGTGCTCCACGCCTCCACCCCGCCTGTTTCACCGCCTCATGGCCGTCGGAGGCCATCGAGGCGAGGTGGCGGCCATCGTCGCCGCCCCTTCCTCCTCGCCGCCGTCCAGGACGCCAGCGTCGGCGCCAGGAGGATGGAGGAGATCAAGATTCAAGAAGGAGCCTGCAGCCTGCTTAATGCCTTGATCTTGCGATTTTTTGTTTGTTATGAATGCTTGCTTGCTCCTGTTTTCTTGATTTGTGAATGGATTAGTTGATCTGTGATTCTGTGAATGGATGATTGGAATGGATGAATGGATCTGTGAATGGATGAATCCTTGATGCCGAATGAACTAATTTTGTTGATTGAAATTGGTGCACTGTTGTTGCTCGTTCTGCTCCCTGATCCAAGCCGTGTGAAGGCACTGTTCTGGCTCGCGAGCTGGCTCGAGCCGCGTTCCGAGCCGAGCCAAGCCGCCTTCTTGGCTCGCACTCAAAAGCAAGCCGAGCTCAAGACAAGAACGAGCTCGGGCGAGCCCGGGCTTCGTTCGACCCTACCCTCCGGCCACAAAAGAAGCCATTTTTTACTTTTCAAAGTCAAGAAGGTGTCACTTTGAATTCACCATATTTCCGAAAAAAATTATAGAAGTGTAATATTGTAAAATTATTTTTTGTGATAAATTTATTAATACCATTTTCGTATATCCAAACTAGGTATTTTCGAAAATAATTTGGTCAAAATTGATATAATTTAACTGACCGTTGGCTCGTGACGCTGCGCCCCGCGTGCTAGGCGAGAGGCCTCAGGGTTGGACGACGATACTCGGTATGTCGGTTCGACGCCCCAGCCGCACGGCACGACGTCCATAGAGGCACAGGACAACGGCCTCGAGTCGTGTCCATACCACGGATTTCGCCCCGTCAGGCCGTGTTTCCGCCTGACCCGTTTCTCAAAGTTATTACTCCCTCCGTATTTTTTTAATTGACGTTGACATGAGCAATTATGAGCTACTTGATGGAATTTTTTATTATTAATTAACCTTTTTTTGAATTTTATTTTAAAGTTAACCCCCGGCGTATTTTATTTACAATTCTGACCCTTTTGGTCACGCTACTACCCGTAGCGTGACAAAACAACACTGTCACACCAGCCCATTTCTAGTCAAACTCTTGTCACGCCACTGGAAGTAGCGTAACAGTGTTATTTGGTCATGCCACAACCAGTGGCGTGACAAAAAGTGCTATTTTGGGGGATTTATCCTGGCGCGTGACAGTATTGTTTTGTCACGTCACGGGTGGTGGTGTGACTAAAGGGGTTAGAATTGGAAATAAAGTGCGTCGGGGGTTAATTTTAAAATAAAATTTTGAAAAAAGTTAATTAACAAAAAAAGTTCTACTTGACGTCATTTAAAAAAAACCGGAGGTTGTAGTATTTTCTTTCGGGCTAGCTCTGCCCCGCCCGTTTGTTAAAGCTGGCCCGAGGATGGGCTGTTTCCGCTTGTACTTACCAGACTATAGTCTAGTGATCTGTCCAATAATTTGAAACTTCACCTTCGTTGGTTCGGTATTTTCACCGAGTTTCTCCCATGAGTGCTGCTATAGTAGTTTCGTAGGTTTAACTACGTTTCATGGGATTTTAGGTTTCACTCGTATGGTTTCATAAGGTTTCATGGGATTTCAGGTCTAAAGACGTTTCAAGTTTCAGATTTCACCACGTTTCATGTTTGAGGTTTTATGATGTTTCAGGAATGAGGTAACGTTTCACATTTTGTGAAAAAAGTTTCAAAAAGGTTTCACAAGGTTTTAGTGTGTTTCGTGAGAAGTTCCACGCAAGTGCCAACAAGTTGCAAGACAATTCAAAAAAGTTTCAACACATTTCAGAAAATGATTTCATAGGTTTCACAAAATTTCACAGAATTTTTTTTTTAAATCAAACAAAACCAAGCAAGTTTCAAACATGTTCAGAGGCACGCCTACCCCGAGCTAGCTGTCGTGTTGTCGCCGCTGGCCAGGAGCCGCGAGTCCATGCCTCCGTCTCTGGTCGTGAGATCTATTTGCAACACATTTCAGAAAAGGTTTCATATGTTTCAGCAAAGTTTCACAGAAAAATTTCAAAAATCAAACAAAACCAAACAAGTTTCAAACATGTTCAAAGGCAAGCCTACCCCCAGCTAGCTGTCGTGTTGTCGCCGCTGGCCAGGAGCCGCGATTCCATGCCTCCGTCTCTGGCCGTGAGCCGCGGCTGCTCCTCCCGCCGCGCTACCTCCGTCTCCGGTGAGGAGCTGCACCATCGTCTCTCCGTGAAGCAGCGTCGCCTCCCCCTATCGCGACTGCGTCACCGCTTGCTCCTCTGGACTTGCCGCCTCTTATTCCTGTAACAATTTGCCCCACCACCTCACCGTGAAGTTGCGCCGCCTCCTCCGGCCTCGAGCCTAGCGTCTCCTCTTCTCCTTCACCAGCTTGCGCACCGCCTCGGTTCCTCCTCCGCCGACCGCCTTAGATCTGAGCGAGAGATAGAGGAGAGCGAGAGGAAGGGATAATATGGCTGAATGGAGAGGAATGGAGTTAATTAGAGGAAGGAGAAAATAAAAGGATAAGGTGGAGGTAGGGCAAATTAGGTGCGTTGGATTATTTGGATCAAACAGACACGAACTATTCCGTTAGTTGGTTGGAAAATGCTATAGTCCACTTGATGCAACTGTCACATCGAACCTCTTATTCAGTTATCATTGTCCATCTTGCGCCATGCTTGAGTCCAATAACTTCACCCGACATCCTTGATCGTTCCGGACCTCAGTTCTCCTAGCCTAATCCCAATCATCCTTGTTGTTGACCATCATTGACTCCAAGCCACCTGCACAACAATAGACCCATAAATCATTTTCAGGTAGAAGCTTTTCGGAACTTGACCCACCTTAACCAAAACATGCATCATGCAATATATATGCACTGAAACCCATAAATTTGGCCTAACCCACGAAGTTCAGCACCACCCCGGTGCTTGAAAAGGGGTTGGCCGGTCTAACCGTCCACCAGTCTGACCGCCAACTAGTGGTCGGTCAGACCGCTCAGGGACCTAGCCAGATTTTCAGCCCTGGAAGTTTTCACCCTCTTTGGAATTTTCAAACTCTATTTACTTTCGCCATGAGGCTCCAAAAATTATGAGACTAAGTGCAAAAACATCCTCTCACTTACTGCCATATGTGATTTTTGGCCGAGTGCCAAAATTCATCTTTTCAAAATGGCCGGTCAAACCGGTCCGCCACCCCTGGCCAGTCAGACCATCAGTACAGGCCAGTCAGACCGTCACCATAGCCAGTCTGACCTCTTGAAGTCTGACAACAGTATGAAATTCCCGAAAACAAAGGTTTCGCCAAACGCCTCGATATTGTTGCCAATTGTTCAGCTTACTAAGACTAGGAGCATACCCTCATAACATCCACACAACTCATTCCTTGACAGTGGTAAAATTAAGCAAGCACAAGGCGTAAAAGTGGGATCGGGATCCTCTAGAGGAGTGTAGAGAGGCACTGTAGCATACTAGTATGAAGCCGGTGCCACACTACTCTACAGTACACTGTAGCTAGTATTGTAGAAGTAGTGTCGATTTTACTGTGAGTAGAAATTAACGTAGCGATTTTACTGTTTAACAATGCAGCGATTTTCGCTGTCCACTGTTGATATGAGCCGTTCCTGTCGATTGGACGGTAGGAAAACCGTCTAATGCCACTAGTACTGTGCATCTTTGCCGTAGGTAGTGGCTAGGGCAGAGGATCCGTTTTCGTAAAAATGATGATTTCTGGGACATGCTTTTGGGGATGCTGCTAGTGCGATGTAGAACAAACAATCCCCAACGTGGACATCCAAACATCAAACGAAATGGATGTGAAAGCGACGCCAAAATTATAATAAGACAGCCTTGAAAGAAGATACTACTGAAGCTATCATCATTTCCTGAAAATTATAGTAGTAGTATGCTTGTTAATCATGTCATCACTCATCAGCAAAACGAATTCAGCAGTAGCGGTGATAAGAAGAATAGGAGGCCTTGGGTTTTTGGGATAATGGTGTTCTCCGTGCATCGCTCTCCCGAGTCCCGAGGAGGAAAGAAAGGCGGATGGATGCATTCGCCGGATTGAAGGCTGGAAGTGGCTCCAGCTGTCGAGCCTGTATTTAATGCCGGGTTATGGAAAGTGCATGCCGTTTTCGGATGCTTTCCACTCCGAGATTAAAGCTAATCACCCAAAATAATTGCCATTAAGATATGCTTTTGTTCCGCCGTGGTGCCTATCCTAGTTTCGACCCTGCATCCTGGTAAAGTTCACCGTTCAGAATATTGCAAGTTAGAGTTTTCTTTTTCTTTTTCGAAGATTTGTCCACGAGACGTGCATTGACTTAGAGTAGAGATAGACACCCGGGCAAACCCTAGAGTTCGAACCGGGGTGAAACGGGGTGAGAGCTTCTCCGGGTCGAACGGGCCGGAGATGGTGACAGTGTTCTTCTCGGTGTCGAAACTTATGTTCCTGATGTTCTCCTTCTCTGATGCTGTATGGAAGTTAAAAGAGAAAGGGAAGAACACCGTAATGAGGCCACTTACACAACTCCATGGCCTGAAATTAACATACCATGGCCTGAAATTAACTTACACGATTTACATGACCAAGTGCTTGAATTCTTATATATATACCTTTGAGTTTGCAAAGGACTTTCTGAATCTTCTTGTAACACTTTTCGCACTCGAGGTTCACCGCAATGATCAAAGTGGACACCTGGTAAAAGCAGCAGAAACCAAAAGCTTTGTGAGTAATAATCTGTGACGCATATGCAATTTGTTTCATAGGGAAAACAATTCAGCGCGAAACCATGGAAAGCCAAGTAGGACAGGGACTCACCTTCTCAGCAGCCATGGTAGAGAGAATAATTGGGAGCGAATACACTTCAGCAGGTTTGCACAGATTAACAGATCCACCCCAAAAGAAGAGAAATATATAGTGCTCTCAGTCACTGTAATTGTGCTAATCGAGTATTAAGTTATCGACCTATACATCATTAAGAAAGAAGAAAGATAATGCATAGTCGGTAAGGAAGAATCTCCGTCACATTAACGTGCTCAAAACCTAATCTCTAATTTAATTACTACGTGATTCCAAACAACAACCTTCTGCGCCTTGATTAGAGCAAGAGTCTTCGAAGTCCAGAACATATGGCCTGTCTAATGACATTAGTCTAAGGAAACATGGTAGTTAGTTCAGAAACTTCTCTTATTGAAAACCACCGAACATGCTCTGAAGCGTTACACAGGTGACAGGTCCTTTGTCCTTGTGCGGCTTGGAGGCTGTAGTTTCGGTTCTCTAAGAAAATGGTATGACTAATTTGTGGTGGTATTTTGGACAAGAGTCCTTAGACACGCCGAGTCTATCTAAGGCTTCTATAGTTATATGCTCTGATACTAGCTTTATCGGATTCGGATTTCGCAAATCCAAATCATCTGTAAAAGCACTGTGCTATTCCCTGGATCAGTAGATAGCACTCACAAACACATTACTGAATCATTTCATACATGGCGTAAAACCATACCATTCATTAATTTAACATATCAGAGTTTATATATACCGCATCGGGTCAAGTTTTACAATAAAGACCGAACAAGCCAAACTGATTACATTACAAAAGTAGCTGAAGTGACAACGGAAGTAAAAGGGTGAGAGCACATCTCTCTGAAGTGCAAGCGCCTCGATATTACAAAAACTCGGGGAAACCCGTGTAAGCGAGATCTATGTTATTAATCTCGTTGCAAAACTCAGATAATATAGGATGCACGCAAGCACCGAGGAGTAAGCGGTCGGTGCATGTCACCGAACTAAGGCGAGATCTAGACTAAAAGAACTAAACTACTCCTCATCATCTTCTGGGCCTCCAACTTCTAGATCCTCGTAGTATGCGTAATCTCCCAGATTTCCTGCTTCTGAGGGTTTTGGGGGAAAGAGCGAGAATGAACACAACTTCTGTGCTCGTGAGCCAACACACAAGATGAAATAATAATACATGCAAGGTTTTAACAAGGATGGCGCTCGGGTTCTTTTATTTGCTAAAGCAACGTTTTCAATTATCATACTTAAAAATTCCTATCACTTAGCATTTTAACCAAATTGCATTTTATTAAAGAGGGTAATTGTGCAATATTTAGTAACAACAGAGGTTACCTCCACCTTTATGCTTATTTTGATAGGGGCTATCCCCATTTATTAACACCACTGAGTTCGAAAACCCAAGAAAAATCCAATCTCAGGGCTAGGTGAGCCCACCATATTTTTCATACCACCCATAAAGGTTTTTGAAATAGAACTAACTCTAGTAAGTTCTCATATCCGCCTTTGACCGTAGGTACGACTGTTTAAATAGTTTAGACTCTGCAGAGGTTATATACTGTACCCACAAGAGATAATCATACTCGTTACCCCACATGATTCCGTAGTCATGTAGTTGAGCAATCGTCACAGTAACCTTTCAAAGTATCTCGCCTCTTCCGTCATCTCACCCATATGGGCTGCCCCCACTTGCGGTAGGTCCCATACGTTATGCGGGATGTTCACCATTATGACTTAGCGTAGCTGGCAACTTCACCTTTTCTTGGTGTCCCATTCAAGCTGGATTGTATCCACTACTTGCACTACCTTGCTCGGCCACCAATGAGATGATTTCCAGGGTCCAATAAATTTACTAAGCCAAGTTGCACTTTGCAGACTTGCGGTTGTACTTGTTTTACACAGGAGATCATGACAAGATTAAGTCTTTAGAGGTTACTTGGGCGGTTCATTCCATACCATCCACAACCAACATTCCCACCATTATCCCATCCATCATACCATCCGCCTAGATAGTAACAGCAAGTTATTCGGGTTTTTGAGGAGCAAAAATACATTAACTTAACTATCTTAGTCATTTACCCACAATGACTGCTCAAAACTACTTTCATGTTTAAAAGATGATGATTAGAACATTTAATGTCCTGGTACTAAAACAAGACTAGCATGTCGCTTAAGTACAACCTATAACTAGTAATTACCATATAGTTACTAGGGTGATATGGAATAATGGATTCAATTATCAAAGGATGGCATAATAATTAATTTATCATCAAATGGGTATTTAACTACCTTAAGATTTAATATACATTTGATTAAAGAATTAAAGCATGCAATTTTGGTAATTTAAATGAATATAATTTACAAAAAATGTAGGCTCAAAATGATCAAAGTATCGACTCGCCTTTGGCTATAGGTAAGAAAGTCTTGACAATCTTGTGCTTGATCGAAGTGGAGATCCTCCGCGTCTTCGAACCCTATTCGGACGAACGTACTGAAAAAAGGGACAAACAAGTAAAGAGAGCAAATAAATACTAAAGAAATAGCAAATGAACTCCAAATTAAATAAGACCAATGCCATTAGCAAGATCTTGAATTTACAAAATTTTAGAAACAAATTTCATAAATTTTGGAGTTAGAACGGAGCTTCTGAAATTGAAGAGGAATTAAATCGGAAAAATAAAAAGGAGGGAGAGATAAATGAACCACTGACATCCGGCCCCACTAAATAGTGCTTGGTCCATGCTCACAGTGCATGGACCGTAGGTCAACATGCACTGTGCATGTGGTCCACGGGTGCACCGGGTGTATACTATGCATAGGGCCCACTGTCAGCCGAAGGGGGGATACTGGGTTAAATCAAAGACATTAATTGATTCCTCGGGCCCACGAGTCGGTGACCCAATGCGGAATTAGTCCGACAGTCAATTAAAGAAAATGATTGGTTAGCAATTAAACCAGAGTTTAATTAAAGAAATGATTGCTTTTGCCCTTAAGACATAGATTAGGGAATTAAAAAAATGTGGAGGGACTGTGTTGTCCAAAACCGACAACGCAGGGGGGCTCTCGGGTGGTTGGTGGCGCGGGTTTGCCGTCGGCGGAGGGATAGAGGGTGGCGCCAGGGGAGGTCAGGAACGAGACACCCCTGGGTCGGTGGTCATCGAGCACCACGGCGTGGCCGCTGGCGGCGCGCGCGTCGGCAAGGCGGCGAGCTAGAGGCGGCGGCACCACCAGGTGTGAGGCGCCTGGCGGCATCGGCGGTGGGGTGGGGCGAGATGAAGGGCGCGCGATGGGCGATGCTGGAGGTGGGAAGCAGTGGGGGGTGGCTGTGGTGGCGGGCGGCGGCGATCGGGCGAAGAGAAGGGACGGCGATGGCGGCAGCGTCTCGGCGGCGAGAAGGAGAGGGTGGTGGGGATGGCTTCCTCGGGAGACGCAGCGATGTGGTCGGCATCGGCTGCTCACCGGAGCGGCCGAACGACGACGCGGCGGGAGGGAGGGACTTGGCTCCGGCGTTGCTCGGTGAAGAAGAAGGAAAGCAATGGCAGGGATGGCAAAGGGAGGTGCAGGGGGGCTCTCTTATAGCCAGAGGAAGGGGCAAGGAGTCGTTGGAGGCTCTGACGAAGCACGGGGAGGGGTCAGAGCGCCGGTGGGAAGCGGGCGCATGATGGGCGGCGGCCAGCGACGGACAAGTCGGGGTGAGTGAAGGAGCGGGTGGGAGCGGCCTTGCGTGCGTCTTGCCCTTTGCTCAGCGCTAACGCGGCATGGGCGCCGGCGTCACGGCGACGGGAGCACGGTGCGGGTGTGGAGCCGGGATGGGTGTGTGCGCTAGGGCGCATCCTGGAGCGCACCCAGGGAGGCACGGGGAATGGCAGAGGAGCAGGTCTTGACGGGCGCGGCGATGGCCGGCCGAGCAGTGGCGAAAGCGGCGCGAGAAGAGGGGTATGATGAGGCCTGTGTGAGCACCGGGGTGGCGTCTGTGGCGCAAGGCATGCTCTGTGCGTGGGTGGCTCGGGCTGGCTTGGCCAGTGGAGAAGAAGGGCTGGGGGAAGAGGGAGCTGGGCCAAAAAGGGGAGGCCAAGGGAGTAGGCCGAAACGGAGGTGGGCTAGGCCAAGAAGGCCAGGTGAGGGAGGAAATGGGCCGGGGGCCCAAGGGGAGGAAATGGGCTGGGCCCAAGAGAAGGGGGAGCAAATTTGAGAAGCGGCTCAAATTTGAAGAAAAGATTTCAAATGGATGTATGAATCCGAATTTCTTAAATGAGGATCAAATTCGGATTTTGAACCAAGGCAGGAGGGAGAATTTTGCAATTATGAAATAATTTGAAATAAAATTTTGAAACTCCGTATGACAAATAGCAAATACTATGCACCGTCCGAAAACGGACCGTTACATTTATCTTCGATGCGGCGAACATGGAAACATACAATGGCAACAGGTCAAACACTTTTTTCTTGTGAAAGGAAAGCTCTTATTATTTTGGAATTGGAACATTACATGATTGCACGTAGTAAGCCTTAGCTTTGCATGCTATATGGCACGGAACAGCTGAATACACGGCCTGAACGCAAAAAGTACGTAGAAACGGTGACGGTGGCGAATCGAAAAACACATACGCAACAATTCTGCTGGATAGACACACAGTGATCTAGGAGCCGCTCTCGTAAAAATCGACGGATCACATAACGATACACGCACTTGGTGGGTACTGGTGGTACTCATACTTCTGCTCGTGCTTCACCCGGCAGCCGTTGCAGCCTCTGCACAACGGCCCGAGGCAGCGGATCGGCGGCAGCGGCGTCGGCGGCCACCACCCACCCTCGCCGCAACCCCCGCCGCCTGGCTGCCCTGCGCAGGGGTTGCATTTCGGGGGGAAGCCGCACGTCGGCGGCGACCACCCACCCCCGCCGCAGGAGCCGCAACCCCCGCAGCCTGGCGGCGCTGTGCAGCTGCACGTCGTTGGGCGTTGGGGGTAATTGCCCGTCTTCTGGCAGTGGCCGCCGGGGTCTCTGCACGGCGACGGGTAGCAGATAACGCACATCTGCGTGAACTGCAGGTTCACCGTCGCATCCGCCGTCGCAATCGCCACCTCCTTTTCCTTCTTCTCTTCCTTCTTCTTCTCTTCCTTCTTCTCGGGCATCTTACGGCCCTTGATCACGCAGCCTGCCTTGCATCTCAGCTTTTGGTACAACTGATCAGGGTTGAACGAGCCAGAGATGGTGACCTCGTTTTTCTTGGTGTCGTAAGAGATGCTCTTGATGTTCTCTTTCACTAATCAAGATCAATGTGGCAATGGCATCGGTTATAATACTATATGAAACCTTTATTTCGTGTTCAACGAAAACTGAGCATACGCACTGTAAGGATTACAGTACAAGATACTACGCAATATGGGCCAGCATGCATGTACTGTTGACTCTTTGACGCTAGCTACTTTACCTTGGATTTTGCAGAGGACCTTTTGAATCTTGGTGTAGCGCGTTTTGCAGGAGAGGTCGACCTCAATGATCAGAGTGGAGTCCTGGGACATAAAACAGCAGATCTACGTAGTTACGACTATAACACTCGTGTCTACGTATTACTGACTTACTGTACGAAATTAAGGATTTTGTTTTGCATGCAAAACAATTGACTGAAGATCCTAATTAACGTTCAGCATTTTTTCCCCTGTATATTTCGCAGTCACTGCATATATATCAACAGGAACAGATCTAGAAGAAAAGCGAATACGGAATTACTCACCTTATCTGCCATGGTCGAGAAAGGGACAGATCGCTAATCCTTCAGCAAGTTTGTACAATGGATACGGCGGTAAGGAGACAAGTATATATAGCGCTCCGATGATTCTCTAAGGAAGTAATCATACCTTAGAATATCGCGTGCCATAAAAAAAATGCAGTGCTAGCTCGCTAGCTCAGAATCGTCCTACTCCAATGTGATCAACAACGAAGCGTCGCGCTGCTAAAAAATATCAAGCAGCATTCAGCAGTTAGAGAAACCTACCGCCGTCCTCCTGTTTTAACAACGGAACCTACTACCATTTAAGTACATAGATATTCCAGACAGGAACCTTCGCCAATCGCCACAATGATATATCAGTAGATGACAATAGATCGACCAACTCTCCAATTCGAAATAATTAGACAGATGCTTAAAAAATAGAGTAT
Organism: Phyllostachys edulis; assembly: GCA_036346405.1. Lineage (NCBI taxonomy): Eukaryota > Viridiplantae > Streptophyta > Magnoliopsida > Poales > Poaceae > Phyllostachys > Phyllostachys edulis. The sequence goes on along the minus strand of CM070558.1, from coordinate 68,316,043 downwards.
GCCGCTCGTTCTCAAAGAAGGTGGTTACATTCTCCCGTAAACTCACACGCAGGTACGCAACCATCAAGCTAGCATCAATGCTAAGTTTTGATACGTTCTCTTTCCAACGTAGCCTCAAACTACATCTAAGCACGTCCCAACTTGGAGGATTAGAGATGCCCCTTCAGCTCCATCCTGGGACTGTCACATATACACACACGTGTGTCTAAAGAGTAAAGATGAATAACAAAAAATCAGAATTCTGATGCTAAATCCGAAGATACGAAGATACCACAACAAAGTGTCCCTATATCCCATGCAGCTCCGTCGACTCCTTGAATAATACTGTGTGACTGTTGCACCATGAAGGTCTTTTTTGAACGGCAAAATTGGATATGTATCACTCCAAAACATTACATTTGGAGATATGAAAACCAGAATCTTGCAATTAGATATATGTCACTCTAAAAAAATGTTTGCTTTTATATGCCATTCAACAACGCTTTTGCCCTTGGGGGCTTCTTCCTACTCCCTTCTATCTTCACATACTTCCTCTCACCGCTGCTGGCTGTCGCCGGAGAGGGCTTTGGCAGCTGTTGGCGCTCCACGATCCCATCACCGACATGTGTGACTCCCATTCACTACTACAGAGAGGGTCATCACAGATGGTTCGAAACCGTTATCACATACGGTTTTTGAACTGTCTGAATTTATATGTCTGTGATAACAGGCAGTTATCACAGACGGTTTTTGAGCCGTCTGAGATAAGTAACAACACAGACAGTTTTTTGTTGAAACCGTCTGTGAAGGGCTACTATCACAGACGGTTTCAACCAATAACCATCTGTGATATGTTGGATATCGCAGACGGTTCTATTTACAAACCGTCTGTGATTGGAGACATATCACAGACGGTCAGTGTAACATCCCAATTTTCCAGAGTTCTTGAAAGTTTCTAAAATAAAATTAACCATTCGATTTCGTTGCTTTGCCCAAGCTTAACATGAAGATTTTGGAAATTTAGAGATTTAACATGACTTAATCGAACTACAACTAATGCGAAAGCTTGGTTTATTTGAAGTTGGTTGAGCTCTGGTGTTGCTTTGTCTTTTTTTTTTCTTTCGGTTCGTTCAGAACTCTCTAGTTTTCCCTTGACCTCCTTCTCTGTCTAGACCTCCTCTTGGTCTAGACCTCCTTCTCTGTTTAGACCTCCTCGTAGTTTAAACCTCCTGTTCTGTTTGAACCTTCCTTTGGTTTTGACCTTCCCTTGGGTCACGACCACCCCCGAGGTGCTCCCAGCTCGGGTTTGTATTTCAAACATTCTTGATTTCCGAAATCCAACGCTCGGGTTGAATTTCTCCTTTCATGACCTCCCTTGCGTCCATCTTGACCGTCGAGACCTCCTTTGGTTCCATCTTGACCGTCGAGACCTCCCCTGCGTTCATCTTGATCGTCAAGATCTCCTTTGTGTTCCATCTTGACCGCCAGGACCTCCCTTTGTTTGGATCTGAGGGTCCAGACCTCCCCTCGTTTGGACCTCCCCGCCATCGATCCCTTTTCTCTCTCTTCGCGTGAGCGCGCTTAGTCCGAGCCATCCGATCGTGCCTAGACGGTCCGATCGGGATGAAGCGTTCGGATGGTCTGAACATTCATATCCCTTATGGACCGCCTGATCAAAATCGGACGGCCCCGTTTCGCTGCGTATCCTCCTCGCCCTTGTGGTCTTTTTGCAAAGACCACTCTCTTCGGTCTCTTTGCAAAGACCACCCTTTTGGGTCACGATCTCCCTTGAGGACCAGACTTCTCCTTTGGGTCACGACCTCCATTTAGGTCATGACCTCTTCCGTGGTCTTTTTGCAAGGTCTATTTGTAAAGACCATCTTTTTGGTCTTTTTGCAAAGACCACCCTCCCCGTGGTCTTTTTGCGAAGACGACCTTCTCGGTCTTTTTGCAAAGACCACCCTCCTGGTCCGCAACCTTCCCCTGAGGCCACGATCTCCTCCTTTTGTCATTTTGCCACGACCTCCCTCTGAGGTCGCAACCTCCTCTTTTTGTCTTTTTGCCATGACCTCCTTTGGTCGGGACCTCCCTGTGGTCTTTTTGCAAAGACCACCCTTCTCTTTTGTAAAGACGCATCTTTTTTGCAAAGACCACCCCCTGAGGTCAGACCTCCATCCGGTCAGACCTCCCTCATGAAGCAACCTCCTCCTTGGTCTTTTTGTAGAGACCACCCTTACGGTTACGACCTTCCTTTGGTCACGACCACCCCTCCAGTGGTACCACCTTCTCAGGTCCTCTACTCATTTTCTTCTTCCTCTCGTCGTGTCCCAGTACCATGAGAATCTGCGCACATTAAATGCGGTTGCAGTGCATTAAATGCTGTTTTTTTTCCTTTGGACCCTTTTGCCTCTATTGTCACCTCCTTTTCCTGCTCCCGCCATATGCATTAAATGTTCCGTCCTCCTCTCTCAGAACCTCCCCGTGCCTATATCCAGCACCAGAGACCTCCTGCCTCCTTTTGTTTTCCTATGCCTTGGCCCTCTCTTCCAGCCTAGACCTCCTTCCAAGAACTCTTCCTCTCTTGCTTGAAGCTCCGAAGCGAGTGATTCAAGTTCCTACCTCTGTCTTTATTCTGTGCCTTTTTTAGCTCTTGTTTGGTCATTTCATTTGGGTTTTTTTGGATTCGTTGTATTTACTTGGTTCTTGTTCGCACGTATATGATACAGCTGTTCCGAAGACCTTCTAGACCCAGCATTCTCAACTCACGAAGCTCAGTTTTGCAGCAAAGGCAAGTCATAGACCTCACGTTGAACCCATTTTTGCAAAAAGTATATTGTTTTGGTTATAAACATGCATGGATAGTTTTATAAAAATGGCTTTGGGAGTAGTTACACCTCCTACTTGCTGGTATGAACTCCTTGAATAATTGAAAGCAACATGTTGACATGTACCATTGGATATCCGTAGGATGGGTTATCTTAGTTGGATATGTCTTTGTATACCAACATGGGTGCGTTTTATTGCTTAGCCATGCTCTAGTAGACGATTGGTCTCGCAATCTCATGACTCAAAGAATGTTGAACTTGACTAATGAGCTATGGAACCGTGGCAATGCCACTATTGTTAAAATTTGTGTGCTATGACCAGGGTGGTCATTTGGCCGGGTTGAGCCAGAAAATGATTTATGCTCGGGCGAGTGGATGGTGGTGAGTAGTGGGTGCCTTGTGCACACCGGGTTGTGGATAGTCTCGCCTGAGTAGCCAACTAAGAACTTAACCTTGTACGCCATCGGTCTGGGTCATTGTCGTGCAACCACAAGTCCATTGTGGGGTGGTCCTGGCCAACTAATTAGCGAGGTCCTGAGGCAGTTCTGTCGTGGTTGTCGAAAGGCGCAAGAGGGGGCCTAGAATGGCGAATCCTTAGCGGGCGGAACCAAATCAGGACTGATCTTTGTAAAGGCCTTGTCACGAGCTCTAGATTGCTTGCCAAAGGAAGTGAGCAGGGGCATCGACGGGTGCCCAACCAACTAGAGGACTTCGTGTCTTGTGGGTAAAGTGTGCAACATCTGCAGAGTGTAAAATCTATTCGAATAGCCGCGTCCTCGGTTATGAACATGCCCGGATTCTTTCACGCAAGGGGTAAACCGTTTTCTCAAATGTGGTCGAGGCTGTGCTCTGTGTGATCCGAGTGATCTGGGAGTGGATAGGGTGTCCACATGTGGTTTTCAAAGAACCTGTTTAATATTGTATTATCCCTTTCAACTATGCTTGGCAATATACTTATTGTATTTCCAATAAATGTTGCTTTATGCAAACTAACCATACAACTTTCTTTGTCAAGCCTTGCATAGATGTTATTGCATTCTTTTCCCTATGGCTTGCTGAGTACATTCAAAGTACCCATGGCTTATGCCCTCTGGTTATTCAGCAGCTGAAGACCTCCCCGGGTGCTCCGAGCACTATGAGGAGGAGTTCGTGGAAGACTTTGTGGATTAGGGGACGTTCTCCACTCGATAGCCTGTGGCTCGCTGAGTGGCTCCATGTTGTATTTTGTTTCCGCTACAAGTGTTCATTCTGTTGTTTGCCTTGCGTGGCACCCCTGTAAACAAGCTTGACCATAAGGTCTTTTGGTCTATAAATATTAATTTATTTGCTTCATCTTAAGTTTGTTGTATGGATGTGATGACACCGATGTTGAATCTGTGCGAGCTAGCGATCTGATCTTGGAACTAACTCATTATGCACAGAGACTGGGACCTTCGGGGGGTCTTGGGGGACCTTCGAGTCCTCCTGGGTGTTCCTAAAGGCCCTTCGAGAGATTCTGGGGGACCTCTTGGGAGGTTTTGGAGGACCTTCCCAGACCTCCGGGTGGTTCGGTTGGACCTCCTGGGAGGTCCTGGGAGATCCCTCCGAGTGCTCTCGGGTCAGGTCTTGACAATCAGTAAATAAAACCATCTGTGATATCTGTCATATCACAGACGGTTGTTGGTGGAAACGGTTTGTGATAGTAGCCATTCACAGGCGTTTTATACCATAAAACCGTTGTGATTTCTTTATACCTAACTAATTTTTTTTTTCTAATTTTCAGCTAGCCTTAGAAATTGCTAGCCATACCCTCTGAAAACAAGCAAGCAGAAAACAGATAAATCATAGATGAATCAATTGTTGACAACTCAAAGTGATCATTTACAACTCAAAATCAATTACAAAAGAGTATGTTCAAGTATTGTAGCTAGATTTACAATTGAATTACAACTACTCAAAGTGAATTACAATTGAATCAATTGTTTGAAGGTTATTCAGCGGTGTCGACGGAGTGAAACTCTTCGTCGGCGTTAACGATCTCCGTCTTGATGAAGCTGTAGAGTATTCCTCGAACCTCCGAGATCTCAATCATAACGAGTGAATCTAAATCGAGATTAATGCCCTGTCGCTAGCAGGAGTAAAGTAGTAAGCATATATATTTAAATTTATAATTAGGAAATAATTATTGTGAGATTCACAAACCTCTGGATCATTTGTCTTAGCACTCATGATTTGCTGCAAATGATGGCAAACGTAGAATGCACATAGGTGATCTTGTTTTTGCTGGTGACACTGTAAAAATAGGATTACATATATAGGTATAGTCAGTTCGAGACGCATTATTACGAAGTGTGATATAGGATTATTGTATTGTAGCACGCACCGAAAATCGCATCTTATATTGCAGTGTGACGCTCGATTCCTTGTGTGTCCCTCCCTCGGCAACATAGGCGCTAAACGACCTACGTGATTTTAAAAAGTTATCCTTGGCCATTTCAAACGAAGGAAGACTACAATAGAGTTATGTATAGAGGAAATGAGCATACCTACCGAGTATTCCTTGCATAAGAGTGAAGTCGTGCTTTTTGTTGAGTAGGGAATCAAGGTATATTACCTTGTTCCTCTTTGGTACAATGACTAAAAGGATCCAGTGGAACCTACTCATGTATGTCGCTATAGTCATTAAACCTAAGTTCGTGCTGCGTATAAAGTATAAATGAAATTTTATAGCAAGTAGTGAAGCACTTACTTCTGGTTATAGGGCACCATTATGTAGTCCTTGTCGCCCTGAGCAAGCAATCATATCGTTATGTATTTCACGACGTAGAATGCATCGTCGATGATGCAATGCTCAGAGATCAAGTGTGGGTCGAGGAAACCCACCGGTTCTCGCTATCGCTGGGCCATTTTCACCATGTATCTATACATAAGCAATGAGTTGTGATATTTATCGGTATTACGTGAATGTAGAATTTGATTGTACACACTTACAGTGTCCAGCATCGTACAAGCGAGGCGTCGAGGGCATCGAGGTTATATAGGTCGAATAAGTCATTGAAGCCCACAACGAAGTGGCACGGCTCATCAAAGAAATGCTCGTTCGTGTATCTAATGGTGATTCTAGTATCGCACCCCTTCTCTTTGGTCTTCCGCATGTACCAGACATACAAAGACTGGCAACCTACTCCAGCACGGGCTAATACTGTGTCGGGGGCCAACGGATTTCCGAGGGAGTATTTCTCGAGCTTGGGAGGCGCCTTAATATTCTTTAATTTCGATTTGGCCTTAACGACTCGCCCGCTACACATCTTCCCGTGAGACGACTCAGGAACCGATACGGCGACACGCTTTTCTTGTTTCTTCGGCATCTTCTCCACGGAACCAATGAGACAGCCTCCTGAAGTGAAGGTTGAGGTGGACTCATCGAGGATCCTGTTGGAGAGGTGTGGTCGTGTCAAGATCGCGGCACTGCAGGGTCCAAGGCGATGTCCTTCTTGGGTCACTGGATAAAAGTGTACATGGCATCCCCTAGTGTTCTGATGTCTTCGTTCGGATGAATTTCCAGCGGGACGGCCATGAAATTGTCATGTACCATGTCCGCCTAGATCCTGGCGTAACCCTGCGCCAGCTGGGCACCGTGCTGCACTGTCCATTCCTGGCATGCATATGCCATCCCCCGCCCAGCCTTAATAAAATGGACCCAACCAGCCTCACTTGGAGCTTGCAGGGCGTCGGCTCCTACAAAACGATAAACAATTAGCCAAGGCGTCCTATAGGTCTATCTTTGGAGCATTCCAGAGATGTACATTACCTTGATGTTGTCGATAGGTAATTGGGCGTCACCATGTTGAGAATTTTACGTGGACGCGATGCTACTCCGATGTTGAGAAGGACTTGCTTCCAAAATAACGGGGGCAACTTGCGACTGGTTGAGGAGTTCATTCTTTTGATCCTGCAATCTTGTTATCTGTCCTTGAAATTTTGCAGTAAGCCTCGCATTAATCTCCTCTACCAATTGGTCCTCGCACTCGCCCTTGGATCTCTTCCTACTCTTACACATGCAGGAGTCATCTGGGAATCCGTCCCTCTAAGGTACGTAAACCCCAACGCCTCGAGTGCGACCCGGGTGCTCTTTGTTTCCCAAGGCCGTGGATAGTATATCCTTCTCTCTGACTGCTTCGAAGGAGTCTTGGGAAGATTTGGTAGTCAATGCTTGCTGCAAGAGGCCATCATATTATTTTAGACACTATGAAGTTATGGACTTATTAACAACTAGGTAGTTCGACATATTTACCAGACGTCGGGATATTTCCTCGTCTGTCAGGTTTATGAAAGAGAGGCCACCCAAAGATGTGGCTGATGCTGCGTTCTTAACCAGCTTCGGACGTGCTCGTTTGTGATCCCAACAAATGGCCAAATTGTGTTCTCGTCCTCCGCAGTCCATTGCGTGGTTTTATCCGTATACCCAGCAGTGCTGAGTTTGTGGGGGTGAGTGTTTTGTGCCTGGAGAGCCCTGTGCGCCGCACTTTGCTCCTAAAATTCGGTCGTCATCTTCATCCGCACAAAGGCGTTCCATATATCCCGCGACAAGAATTGATACTTCGTGAAGGGCGTCCGACCTTTGTTCATGTACTTCGTGACAAGCGTGCTCTTGAAGGTTCTCCACGTGTGTCCCATCGCGAGCAACGTTTGTCATTCCACGCGTGGCTAGTCTACTTCTGGGATAGTGAACGAGCTTAAAATTTCAGTTCATACCTGGCCTCTCTCTACGTCCGTCAGAGACTTCCAGCTTGGTGTGGTGATGGGGACCCGTTCCCTACCACGTATCCCGCAGATGGTCCGAAAACTCGTCGCTGCTTTCTTGGGACTCAGAGGGACCCCAATGGCATTGACCTCCGTGATGGTCATTCGGCCCGCAGGCAATTTTGATATTTCTCTGCCATCTCGCTTACGTACCACTTTCCTCGAAGATCCAGACGCATTCAGCGACGTCGATGACAGTGGCGAAGACGGTGCGGACGCCATCTCGCTTACTTGCTATCTATATAAGTTACATACGCAATGAACTAAAAATTCATAATTTAAAACGCTGAGAGTTTAAATAAATGGATTGCAAGTTGATATCTACTAGGTATTTTCGAAGATAATTTCCCTTGTAAACATATTTTATACAGAAAAAATAGAAGTTAACCAACCAATTCACTATATAAACAAATAGTAACTATGACGTACAAGAAAAAGGCTGATCAATGTTCCAGCTTTTAATAGCAAAGAAAAAACATTCAACAGGGTGCAAGAAACTAACAAATTTAGTGCGTCCTAATAAAATTTAAATGAAAGGAGTTGTAATGTCCTTTAGTTTTTTTAACGTTTTGAAACATAGAAATGTTTTAGTAAAATATATGTCTGAGATGCTACTTCTGCAAATTGGCGTACTTCGCAAGAGACGTCCTATAGAGATAACGTTCTGATAATAACTACATTTATCAATGACCCTGTGGTACAAAAATTTACTATTTTATTGAACATTCGCAGTTGTTTTGCCATGCTATAGTTGTAGTTACTTCCTTATGGATTTCTCTGTATGATCAACAACGACATAAATATTTAAGGACATGAAAGCTTTAACATTACAATTTTGAAAAAGGAGAGGAACATATATGAAGCAGAGATAAAAGGTTTCCATGTGCATTGCATTACATAAATTGACTGTACATTGCAAATGTATTGGGAAAGTTTTTTATGCGTTAATTATATGTATGACATACCCAAAAACTACATACAATAATATATAGAGGGAATACTCTAGAAAGCAATTAACAAAGTCTCATATCTTCCCCAATTTTATCTCTCTAAAATCTACTATCCTAAGTATGAATTACAGCAGTAATATGAGGTAACTCTTCATGAGGTATTGTGTAATAGCATTACACATTAAGATGCTTGAACCATTAACCCTAGGGCTCCTACGAAGGGATGCAGAGGAAGCTACGCTTCAGGGGGAGGAGGTGACGAGTTGGAGAGGATAGCGAGGCCGGTGATGAGCCGGAGAGGAAGAGGACGCCGGTGACGGGTGGAGGAATCGGGGCTGGCGACGACGCGACATAGCAGGGGGTGGCCGGGCATTGTCAGGGACTTGGGGTAAGAATCAGGGGCGACATCGAAGGTGAGTCGCTCCGGGGGGGCAGTAGGGGTGTCATCGATGGCGGCGGCGGCATCAAGGTCGGGTACACTCGGGTTGGGAGGCGAACGGGCGAGTGAGGAGTAAGGCGCTGGGGAGGGGAAGTAACGAGTAAGAGCACAAACCCTAGCGGTACCCTACAAATAAAGGGATATCACAAACGGTTATATTATGGAACCATCTGTGATAAGTAATCACAGACGGTTCCATAATAGAACCATTTGTGCTATTCTACTATGTGATCCAAATTAAAAAAAATCAGAGATATGTGCAACAAGTATTCTATAGCATACTAGTTCATAACAATAGAAATCCATAATTTGGCATGAGAGCACATGAACCTTTATAAGCCATACAAGAGTAGGGAGACATTAAGTCCATCATATTTGACATATTAGGACATGAGACAAATAGGTTATAGAAGTGCATAATATTACCATTCCACATTACAATGAAGTCCACATTGACAGCAAAATCAGAGATGACAAATCCATAACACATTAACACATGACAATTCCACATTGACATCAAAATAAGAGATTACAAGTCCATAACACATGGCAAGTCCACATTAACAGTGAAATAATAACCAAGAGTAGAAAACACAGATCATGTCTCATGTTATGGAATAAATTACAATGGAATAAATTCTTAATTAAAATATAATCCTTCATGATGACCAACGCGCAAATAGCTAGCTTCCTTACTTGGTTCTTCCTCGAGCCTGATGCCGTCTCCGAGAGGATGCAACTCGTCAAATTGATTGTACTCTTCCTCATCCACGATATTCTCAACTCCAACAATCCTTATTTTTCCATGAAGAACTACGTGGCAGTTCTTATTTGCCGGGTTCGTTACATAAAAAACTTGAACAACTTGCTTAGCGAGTACGAATGGTTGGTCCTTGTATCTGACACGTTTGAGGTCCACAGTAGTGACTTGTCGACCTTCAAACCCTGCAGAAGTTTAACCCAATGGCATCGAAACAAGGGGGGTCTTAAAAAATACGTAGTCCAACTCTCAAATCTCCTCTACGAACCCATAGTAGGAGTTCAACCCACGTGGCTCGACGGTATTGAACTCCTCGTGAAATGCATCTATGCGGACACCGCTGTTCTGGACTGTGCTCTTCCTATCATGAGCTGTCGTATAAAATGTGTACCCATTTATGTCGTATCATTGTCATGTCATAATTGTAAATTTTGACTCCTTTGCCAACCATAGCAGTGTATCATCACTTGATGACCTCCTAGTGAATTGCACCTTTAACCATTCGTCGAACCGATGGTTGTGCTCTCTCGTGATCCAAACCTCCGAACGGTCTAGATTCTGTCGGCGTACCATGTTTTTATGCTCGTCGATGTATGATGACACTTGAGTCATGTGTTGCAAGACCGTAAAATGGGCTTGAGCATACGTATCCAGATCGGGAGTGATTGATTTCCTTCCGATGGTCCCGATACCCTCCAGTCTCCCCTCATGACGAGATAGAGGTACACTTATCGGTTCCACCTGAGCCATGTAGTCGACGCAGAAGTCAATGACCTCTTCGGTTGCATAACCTTCGATGATGCTGCCCTCCGGTCGAGATCGATTCCATATGTAGAACTTGAGAATTCCCATGTATCTCTCGAACGGGTACATATGACGTAGTAACACAGGGCCACATATCTTTATCTCTTTCACAAGGTGAACAATGAGATGGACCATTATATCAAAAAATAACGGAGGGAAATATATCTCAAGATGCCATAGATTCGTCACCACCTCGGCCTGCAAAGCATCTAGTCCTTCGGAATCGATGACTTTCTAAGCAATTGAGTTAAAGAAATAACACAGTCTCAAGATTGTCACTCAGACCTTGTTCGACAAGATACTCCTAATTCAAACAGGAAGTATTTGTGTTATCAGCACATGACAATCATGAGACTTCATACTTATTAATTTCAAATCCTCTATAGAAACAAGTTTCTTAATGCTGGCAGAGTAATCGAACGGAACTTTCACACCATGCAAGCTCTGGCATAGTTCATTTCTCTTGGCCTTGGACAGAGTGTAGCAATCTGGGGGAAGGTACGTTCGTCCATTATCGGTCTCTTTTGGTGCTAACTCGGTCCTTATGTTCATATCAACCAAGTCACGCTGTGCGTTAACACCATCTTTTGTTTTGCCACTAATGTTCAGTAAGAGACCAATCAAGCTATCACATACATTCTTCTCCATGTGCATGGCGTCGATACAATGGCGAACTTTTAAGTGCTCCCAATAAGGCAAGTCTCAAAAAATTGACCGCTTCTTCCAGATGCTCTTCTGACGGATCCTTAATTTACGTCCCTTCCCTAGCACAACATCGATATCCTTAACCATATCATATACCTCTTTCCTTCTAAAAGCCATTGGAGCTCAACCCTCCTCCTTATTTTCATTGAATTGTTTCTTCATCTTGCGGTATGGGTGAATCCTGGGAAGGAACCTACGGTGATGCATATACACAATACCATCTAAGCAGCGCGGACAGGCTTTGGCTCCTTTTGTACTAAACCCCGACAGGTTACCAAGGGCAGGAAAATCATTGATGGTGCAGAACAACATGGCGCATAAAGTGAAGTTCTCTCGTTTGTACGTATGCCATACTTGTACCCCTTCGTTCCACAGTGTCACAAGATCTTCCAGCAATGGTGCCAGGTAGACATCAATATCGTTCCTATGTTGCTTCGGCCCTTGGATAAGTAGTGACATCAAAATGTACTTCCGCTTTATACACAGCCAAGGAAGAAGGCTGTAAACATATAGATTCACGGGCCAGATGCTATGTCGGCTACTCATGTTACTGAAAGGATTCATTCCATCTGTACTCAACCCTAACCTTATGTTCCTCGGTTCCACACCGAACTCTTTGAAGCTTCGATCGAAGTTTCTCCACTGGGCAGAATCAGCATGGTGTCTTAGCTTTTCATCTTTCTTACGCTCCTCCGAGTGCCAACGCAGTAATCTTATCTCCTTTTGGTTCGCAAATAAACGTTTCAAATGTGGGATTACAGGCAGATACCACAACATCTTAGTAGGAGGTCCTTGCTTCACCTTAACAGTATTCTTACACTTGTATCGGGGTGCTTTGCACACAGACATACATGCATGTATGCATACTCTTTACGGTAGAGGATACAATTGTTCGGACATGCATGTATTCTTTCTGCTTCCATTCCCAATGGTCAAAGAACCTTCATGGCTTGGTAGGTGGTGTTGGGCAGCACGTTTCTCTCCGGAAGGATGTCCGCTAGGAGACTTAACAACGCCGTGAAACTCTTGTCGGACCAACCATTGCTTGCCTTCAATTTTAACAGTTCGAGCACGGATGACAATCTTGTTGGAAATATGCCCTAGAGGCAATCATAGAGATGATTATATTTCATTATGTTCATGACATTGGATAATGTGTTATCTTGTTCCTAGAATAATATTGTTAATATTTATTATCAAGTATGTGACTTGGTTGTGAAACTCTATATTTCTGCGATAATTATTCTTACACGATCCCTAGTCGTAAGCATATGAGGACACATATGAATAGACTAGCATATGTATTGGTTGATGACTATGTTTCACGAGTCATAGATATGGAGATATCAAACCGATAATATGGACACATGTTAGAGAACATGATGTTGGATAAGACCCACCTTGAGACACTATTGAGATTGTTATGAATCTATGTGTCGTTAGTTGGTCTCAAGCAATGATGATGTATAATCCTTAGACACGAGATCGGCATGGTTTCCTACATGTGTAAGAGCACTCTTAGGGGTTACCAAACACTACAAATGGCGGTAGTTATAAAGGTAGCTTTGGTATGCTCAAACATGGAGAGGAATGTGACCGGTCGATATGGGATTGCCCTCCTAACATAACAGAGAGATGTCTCTGGGCCCTCGTTGTGATCGGATAAAGAAAGTGCATGGCCATGCCACTAGTAGTCAAGTGTTCGACCACGTAAGTTATCTCGACACTCGACGAGAAAGTATTGAGCAGTCCATGGATGACACAACATCTCACCCGGAGTTCGACCGCACATCGTGAGGCAAAGGGAGTATACACGAGTAGGTAAACTTAGTTGGAGCGATTCTGACCGGTCGTATATAGATCTGAAGCTGGTCGTGGATCGGTCGAACGTAGTCCTGAGTGGTCATAACACGTCGTAAGCAATTCTGAATGGTCGTGACCAAATCTGAACTGATGTCGATAAAGATAGGACCTAGTCGTAAGTGATGAGGACCTAGTCGTAGATCATATTGCATTAAGGTTCGTCCGATATAATTTGTGTGTATTCGGAATCGATATGTTACGCTAGGAGTCGCTTTACTCGTGATCGAAAATAGTTTCCGAGTCACAACCGAACTACACATAAACCTATAGGGTCGCACACTTAACGGGTTGGAACAAACCAAGATCGAATCGATTTATAGCGTGTTGGATAGGATCCGCCACGAGCACTATATAAGGAGGTGCATGAGGTCATTGGGCGCGCGTGAAACACCACCAAAACCCTAGCCGCCATCTTCTTGAGAGCTCCACCGTGCGACTTGGTCTTTGCACACCGGCGTTCGGTTGTTCCTTCCTGGGCGTGTGGATACCGTAGGCGCTACTATGATTGTTGCGCTTGAGGACGATCCGCGATCTTCGCAAGGAACCGCAGACGTTCTTTGGAGGAGACGATCGACTGCGACCATCGTGCATCGACTTGTTTGGACGTTGGGCGATCGACTCGACCACTACATCGACGCTCTTCGCTGGACCAGTGCTCCAACCCTTCTTCCGCTGCTCAAGGCGTCGGTGGTAACGATCTATGATCATCTACTTGCATGGCTTCCTAGTTTGCGTGGTAGAATTTTTTGTTTGTAGCTATCGTAGCCTACCCGTGACCCTACAAATCTTGTGTATTCCGGCTTACAACCAGGGAACAAAGGTTTCCCTGAGTCCTCCATTAAGCCATCGAATTTACCAAACTCCCTCTCACTGTAGTTCCCTTCTATATCGCGTAGCATCTGATCCAGATTGTCATCGTGCGACCTATCCTCATCAAAAGCACAGTTCGCATCCGGCATATTATTGACTTCCTCGGCGGTGTCGTTATTATTAACTTCCTGTATAATCTACTCTTCACCGTAACTGGTCCAACATGTATACCCCTTTTTGAAATCCTTTCAAATCAAGTGCGCTTCGATCTGCGCTGGGTTGTTAAACATCTTCAGATTACCGCAATCAATGCATAGGCAGTACATAAATTTTATCCCCTTCTTCAACATATCCTGCTCGACGGCTTTTCTAAAAGCAAACACGCAATTAATGTACTCTTCATTCACATGGTTCACACCGTACATCCAGTTTTGGTCCATCTACGTTACGCACGTAACAAATTAGTGTTAAATTAGATTAATAAACCGTAAGTACTATTTCTATTGACAAACATACTAAAATTGATTAGCGATTAACCTAAAGCAAATATAAAGGGTCACAGATCATTACCCTCGGAGCTCACGACGAAACTCCCAAATATCCCACGAGATCCCTTTCTTCCTCCTCTCCTTCCCCTCCCTTCCTCCTCTCTTTAGCTTCCTCCTTTCCTTCTCCTCCCTGCCTCCTTCCGCCCCTTCTCTCTAAGGTGGCGCAATTGGGGAGGAGGCAGTAAGGGTGGTGGCTCAAACGGAAAGAGGGTGGAGGCGCTAGGGGCAGGGGGTCTGTCGGGACGGTTGTGTATTATATAATGCATGCATATCACAGACGATTCTTATTAAGAACCGTCTGTGACGTTGCACTATTACAGATGGTTTGTAAATAGAATCGTCTGTGATAATTCACAGACGGTTCTTAACAATAACCGTCTGTGATTATCACAGATGGTTCTAATTAAGAACCATTTGTGAATTATCACAAACGGTTCTATTTACAAACTGTCTGTGATAGTTACGTATCACAGACGGTTTTTTTGGAACCGTCTGTGATGAGGCGTCCAATATAGCCTGTTTTGTAGTAGTGATTGCATGCCTATGGCCATCAACCGCGATGACGACACGTCACTCCAACCTCTAGGGCTCTCGCCTGGTCACTTCACCACCTCCCTAGTTGGCGTCGTTCCAATCCATGCGGGTCCGGCATAGCGCAATCGAGTCATGGGGATAGGGCGACGTGGAGGTGTGAAGGTCGGTGGTGCATACTGGCGATGAGGAGCTATGGGGCAGCCTCCGTGACAAGATTAAGCCATTAAGGTGAGGGGAGTGACGTGGCGGCTTGAAGCTTGGGGGTGAGAAGGTGGCCTTGGCGTGGAGCTTGTGGGCGACGTTGACGGCAAGGAGCTCTGGGGCAGGGGTGGCCTCGCGTGGCGGTGGTGGCAGCCGAGGCGAGGAGCTCGGTGAGCGGTGACAACGACGGCAGGTTGAGCTGGTGGACGGTGCTATGGAGAGGAAGAAGAAGAATAGCCTAGAGGCAAAAAAGTTCTAGAGTGGCATATATCAAAACAAACATATTTTAGAGTGACATATACTCTCTCTGTTTCGCTATATTTGTCCTTGACATCGGAAGTATCTGTTTCAACATATTTGTTTATGAGAGAATTTAGAGTGTAGTTATTGCAATTTTTGCACTCTCTACCCTTACTTAAATTATTTGGAAGAGGTTAAGTGATTGTGGTGTGTTATTTAATAGGGGTATGTATGGTTATTTCTCATTAACTATTTCTTAGATTTAATGTTTTCTTGGTACATGCGCATGATGAGTTGTGGACAAATATAGTGAAATGAAAGGAGTATCCAATTTTACAATTGTGCGCGGCGTATCTCCAAATGTCATGCTTCCAGTTTTGCCTCTTTGAACAGCCGGATAATTTGCACTGGAATACTAAAACAGATCTGTACTTGTCCGTGAATACTGAATTTCTACTTGCATGGCTACATTGGGAGTTACTGGCTTACTGCTAATCAACATACAGTGACTAGCCTGTGAATTAATGAGACCAAGGGGGCGCGCCGATCGATAAATTGTCACGAACAATCAGCAGATTCCACCCATCCACACACACCCGATGAGACATACAAACAGCTAAACGATGGATAAAGAGACATCGATCACGAGCTAATTAATGATACATGCATATGCTACTGAACTAACGTTGGCGTATTCGTACGGCCAGTCTTCCACGAAGCTTACACTCCCTCCCACCGGCCATCAGGCTGCGCCGAACGACGGTCACCATGCATGCGTCTAGTCAAACTACTCAAGAAAATTACTAATCGCTGAGTACGTACGTTATCTATTTGGTGGCAGCTAGTGTAGTACTAGACACAATTAAAAAAGAATCAGGAATGTACTATCTATATAATATTTTTTAAGTATATACTACTAGAGGTACGTTGCGTTATTCATCGCTTCAATACGAAGACGAGTTTTTAGCTAATCTAACGCGTTTGCATTCTGTGTTTACAAATCTAATCATGTATTTTACTTATTTATAAAAATAGCACCGGCGCCGGGTCACCGTCTTGCCACGTATCCGTTAATCGTGGCGTGGCGCCAAGACGCCTCTCACGCCGCTAAGTGGCGCTTGGCAAGACGATGGTAACGCTGCAACGCCGTCGCCGACACATGCCCATTTTTCACCTAAAAAATCGTTTTCTTTTTTTTTAGTGACACGTGTCGAACGCGGGCGCCGCGCGTTGTCACCGTCTTGCCAGCGCGCCCGCGTGGCGGCGTGAGGGCGGCCAAGACGCGTATCGTCGTCGTCGTGCTATTTTTGCAAATTCGATTTTTACGTGGTTAGATTTGTGAAAACAGAATGCAAACACGTTAGATTAGCCAAAAACTCATACGAAGACAAATCACAAAGTGCTAATCAATTGGGAACGGGTTCAACGCAGAGATAAATGATGCATGACATTAGAAGGCAAATTTCATCAATAAAAGAAAGAACCATATCAATAGCTACAGTAAAAATGATGAGCAAATATTCCACTATTGCTACAGTACCACTACCTGATGTTATTCGTGCTGTGATCCTCTGCATTACAGCAAGAATCCGGATCACTGGTCAATATATAGTTTTGGGCAAAGCTAGAACCAACATATAGCTATATATACTAGATGGAGAGGATTCAGTGCTCCACTTGAAATCCTACGCCTATCCAAATCCAAATATAGGGCATGTTTGGTTTGGACCTCTAAATTACCAAACTAAAATTTTGATAATACCAAAAGAATTTAGCTAGCATTTGAATTAGTACCAAATATTTGACCTGCCCAGTAAAATTTGGAAGTGCCAATGCTCCAAAGCTCATTTGCGCTGGCCATTCTGGGCGAGAAAAATGATTGCCCCAACTTTGGCTGGCCTCCTGCCAATCTTGTGATGACGTGGCAGCAAGCAATAGGTTGCATTTAATTCAAACTTTTTTGATTAATTAGTTTCAAATGATCATATTTGATAAACAGAGTATCCGATTTGTGATCCGTTTGAACCGTTGTGTTTCTTGTTATTTTATCAGCAAAATAAGACCTATGTTGATATATTTTGGGGCAAAAAAAGATGTTATACAGGACCCACGTGTCATCCTTACAATTTTAGCAAATTTTAACATGGCTGCAATCCAAATACATCAATTTCGGTATTGCCTATGAATTGGTATGGCTACGATCCAAACACTATTTTTTTGCTCAGATTTTAATATTACCCGAAATTTGGTATTATCAAAATTTTAATATAACTATCTAGCTCATAAACCAAACATACCTATATAACAAGCCCAAATTAAGTGCGCGGTGTTCCACCGTGCCTTCTTCGTGTGCTTTGTTGGTTCTTAACATAACAGCCCATATATGGGAATTCTAAAAAAGTGGAAAAGAAACGCTACCTAGTATGTGACATGACAGCTAACAAGGACCATCTCTATCAGAGAGCTGGGAAGCTGCCAAGGCACTACTACAGAGCTGCAGGCTCATATATCAACTCCAACTTGAGCACTAACAACTAAAAGTGGGAGTGGCATACTGGCATGCACATACAGCATTCCACATGTTGAAGCATGCATACATCATTTCTCTATTGTTGATCGATGAGCCACACGACTTTGTGTGACGTGCGTCCTGAGCTAACCCACCATGTGACCACCACTAAGCTCTGAATTAATCAGTCAAGCAAACAGCTGCAGTGGTACAGGGCAGTGGTCATTGAGTCGACAAAGCTAGAACATGGTTATCTATCTGTACAGTGGTTGTTGGAATAATATTCTCTTTCTTATTCCGGAAGCGTCCACGTCGGCAAAAATTTATCAGTCAGGCAAACAGCTGTTTACTGGGCAGTGGTCATTGAGTCGACAAAGCTAGAACGTGGTTATCTATCTGTACAGTGGTTGTTGGAACAATATTCTCTTTCTTATTCCGGAAGTGTCCACGTCGGTGACTTTGCGAAAACACCCTGCGTTTTTCGAATTCGCGTCGAGGTGTCGTCTCAGCCTCCAGCGCATAGCTGCGCTTCGAGGGCCTGCGAGCCGTCGGATCCCCAGATCGCACGACCCATTCACCAGGCCAGAGCCCTAGCTGCCTCAGCCTCCCGCATCGACATCGACCTCGCGAGGTGCCCCTCCCCATAGCCCGCGCCGCCCCAGCCGGTCGTCTCCTCGCCCGCGACGCACTCGCAGCTCGACTCCTCCCCTTGGCCCACATTGCCCCCGCTGCCTCCACCTCCCCTTCGCCTCCTCCCCTTCCACCTGCGCCGCTGTCGTCGCCCCTTTCCTCCCCTTTAGCCACATCGCTCTTGCCGTCCGCGTTGGAGGGCCAAACCTGTCGCCGCCCTTCGTTAGATCGGGACCGCCACTCGCTCCCGTTTCTTTCCTCTCCCTTCTCCGCCGCCCCTCTCCACTACCTCTGCCGCTCCCTCCCTCTTCCTCTCCTGCCGCCCCCTCGATCCAGCTCCACAGCCACCGTCTCGGCGCCTCCCCTCTCGTTTATCCCCTCGGTCTCCTCGGTTTCACTCATCCTCCGAATCCCCTCCCCTCCCTCCTCCTCCGTCGGTCCAACCACCTTATCGTACGCATGTCTATGGATGAAGCAGAGAAAACAGCATTTCGTACTCATCAAGGGCTCTTTAAATTTTTGGTCATGCCATTCGGCTTGACTAATGCACCCACGATGTTTCAAATGTTAATGAATACCATTTTGAGCGCCTTTCTTCGTCGATTCATCCTTGTGTTCTTTGATGATATTCTCATCTATAGCTCGTCATGGCCCGATCATCTCCAACATGTTCGCACAATTTTTCAAGTCTTGCACGAACATCATCTTTTCCTCAAGAAATCCAAATGTCTGTTTGGGGTTTTATCCGTCACTTATTTGGGACATGTCATCTGTGGTGAGGGTGTTTATATGGATAAACAAAATATTCAAGCCATTGTGGATTGGCCGCCTCCGCGTTCAGTACGTGCATTGTGTGGGTTTTTGGGATTAGCCGGTTATTACAAACATTTTATTAAAGATTATGGTCTTATGGCTACTCCACTCACAAAACTTCCAAAGAAAGAAAATTCCGCATGGACAGCACAAACTGCCAGCGCCTTTGAGTTACTGAAACATACAATTTCTTCGACTCCTGTCCTACAACTTCCAGATTTAACTCAGGACTTCGTTGTGGAGTGTGATGCATCAGGTTCCGGTATCGAGGCTGTTCTCCATCAAGGTGAGGGCCCAATTGCTTTCTGTAGGACCGGAATAGGCGACTAGAGGGGGGGTGAATAGGAGCACCGAATCTTTTTTGCAAAGATAGAGGATTCAACTCGCAAATAGCAAATCACTCCAATAGCTATGAAAGCTATGAAGATGAAAGCTTAAGCACAGTGGAAGACTTGCAATGAATCCACTCCTAAACCCTCAAAACACAACAGCGAACTCCCTGAAGAAATCCTGGAAAATCTGGGACAAAGGTATTACCTCTGTTGTAAGTGCGGTACTACCGCATCGCGGTACTATCATGAGTAAATTCTTGATACTACCGATCAGCATACTACCTCGAGCAAAAGTGCGGTACTACCGATTTTCTGACGATGAATGTAAATACTGAAAACAAAATCGAAAATCGACGTAACTTTTAAACCGTAAGGCCAAACTCCACCAAATTTGGAACACACCTTCCTAAGGGTATTAGGAACCTATTCCAAGTGGCGATCGTCCAGATCTATGTCAAAGTTTCGATCTTTCTCAGTTTTACCTAAGACGGGCAAAGAACCGAGCAAAATGAAAAACTTGATCCAACTCTTGCTCGTGAGAGAATGATGATCTAGAAGATCTTAGATATGTTCCCACATGTCCCAAAGAAGGAGTAAGAGGGCACGAAATCAATCAAAATTACAGATCAAGGAAGCACTCAAAATCATCAAAATAAGGTGCAAGAACAAGAAAAGAACGAAGAGAGCTCATCTCAAAGAACTTGCAAGGATTGATTGAAGATTGATGATTCGTGGTTACACCACTCCCTCAAGGAGGACAAGAGCTCAATCCATGAGCACACACACAATCCATCTCTCTAGAGCCTAAGCCTCTCTTTTCTTCCCTAAACCCTAACACCAAACTAGGGTTTTCAAATGAAGTGCTTGAGGCTGCTGTGAACAAAGACCCTCTCTATTTATATGAGGCCTAGAGCTTCTAGAAGACTTAACCCTAATGGGCTCCGTTAGGCCCAAAAACAAACAGGACACACACGCACGCATTTTAAAGCGCCGTCTTCACTTTTCTTGACCTAAACCACTTCTTGACGCACCGCCTTGCGCCGCTGGTTGGCATTAGGTCACCAAGGTGGTATTTGGTGAAATTACCAAAATACCCTTCTCGATCCTTCTCCAGGACCGAGTCCAACTCGTCAAGCAATCGCCGCTTCCGCCACGTGTAGGTTGATCAACGGCTCTCATCATGTCGGCAAGTCTCTCCGTCCAATCCCATCGAACCTCCAAGGCACTTGCACCGACCCCGCCGCTTGATCCAACCAACACATCGAATCGCGGTTCGATCCACCTCGTCCATTTTGTGCCATGCTTGAGTCACTGACCTCACCAAGCATCCATGATCGTTTCGGACCTCACTCTCCAAGCTTAGTCCCGATCCTCCTCGCCGTTGACCGTCATTGACACGCAAGCCACCGCACAAACAATAGACCAAGAAATCGCCTCCGGAACAAGTTCTTCACAACTTGACCCACGTTAGCTCAAAACATGCAATATGCAACATATATGCATTAACAAACATGGAAATGACATAACCCAAACAATTCTCCAAGTTAAACGAAACTCGAAACCAAATCGGTACTATCATTATGTTATGGCGGATTACAAGATCTAGCGATAGTATCAAGACCCATAACTCGCGATCGTCATCGCTCCTCAAGGAAATCCAAAACTTCCAAAACACTTGTTCGAAAACCATACCGCTCACACGCGGTCGTTCGACATCGGTACTACTGGCAACCATAGCACTAAGTATTACCGCCATCGAGAAATCCAAAACACAAATTACACTCGCTCGAAAAACCATACCGCTTTGCTTGCGGTAATACCGACCAGCGGTACTACCGTAAACACAAGCGGTATTATCAAGATCATGTAGTACCGCGCGATTACACGCCGGTATTACCGATTATCCCGACACTTGCCGAAAACAGATTTCAACAAAACCGAAAACGATCGTTTAACAAACCCAAAGAGTTATTGCCAATTGTACTATCACATTAAGATCGTGAGCATATTCCCATGATATCCACAATCTCCCCTTGATGAACACATTGGCAATTTCCCACAAATGCAAAATTTGAGGTTTGAGACAAGAAAACTCGACGTTGCTCAAAGGCACAACTTGGTCCAAATGCAAGAGAAAGCAAAGGAAATGACCAAGCTAGCTCCAGAATAGTATCAGCAAGTGAAATACGGCAAAAGAAGGCAAGAAAGCTTCATTTTCCAGAAACGGGTCAAAATCTCACTTAAGGTCCATATGAAAGAACAATTGTTCGATATGACCTTTGATCATTGTGAGGATCAAGAATTGCAATTCAAATTCGTAAAAGGCAAATAAGGCCAAAAGAATGCAATAGAGAAGATCCCACTCACTATGATCAATAAGAACCCTATGACTCCAAAAAGCTCAACATTTTTACCAATCTTTCTCCCCCTTTGACAATGAATTCATCAAGGTGCATGGAAGAAGATAGAGCATGAAAGTAATGGAATGGCTGTAATTTTTGTATTTTTCATCATTTTTTTTGTTTGTTTGTAATTTGAGCAAAAGGAGCTATGAAGATTATCCATGAAGACTGCATAAGTATTACACCAAGCCATATTATGTGAAGAAGCTATAATCAAGTATAGCAAAACATGTACAAAGAAAGCTAAGGCCAAAATAGCAATAATCTGAGATTAGATGAATTGAAGGCATGACCGGTTGCTCAAGATCACAGTTTAACTAAAGGTATCCAAAAATGAGTCGTGCCATGTCTATAATCAAAAGCGAGCGAAGCTAGAAAATGAGTCATTTTGAGCACTTGAGATCAATTTTGAATCAATTTGTTCAAGCATTTAGAATTTAGCACATTGAGCACTTTGCTGAAAATGATTGGTTTTATCTTAGTAAAGCAAGTCCTGGACTAGGAGCCATCCACAACTACCTTCTAAGCTTCAACCAATTGCCAATTTGTTTTCTTAGCATTGTGCTAGATCTCAAGCCTCACTACGACCATCCCAAGCAACACAAGCTTAAGAGAATAGTCTGGATCATCCAAAACTCCCCCTGAGTTCATGCCTAGTACAATGGCAAGCGCCTCATAAGAAAGAATTGGTGAGATCAGTTTTTTCATACGTAAAAGCTCATTTTTTTATTTGCTTGACTTAAGAATTATCAAAGCTCAATTTACAACTCGTAATAAGTTCAAGACTCAATTAAGCCTATATGACATGGCATGAATCATGAGAGGATCACTAAAGCAAAACTAGTCACAAGATCCAACAAGTCATATTATAATTCAGGTTTGCACACAGATAATAAAGCTAGCATGACCAAAAGCTAAGCTATACATAAAAAGCCATAAAAGAAATCTAGCAAGCTAGCACAAGACATGGCAGGTATAAAGTATGAAAGCATGTCATACAAGGATAATAATCAAAGCTCCATAAGGTTATATTACAATGCAAGTTGCTGAATTTTAAAGAGCATTATGGTACAATGAATGCAAAAGAGCAAACTCCCCTCAAAAGCAGGCCAAGAGGACTAACAACCCCAATTCTCCCCATGAGAAAAGCAAAACGAGAAGAATCAAGAGCTTTAGTGAAAATGTCGAGAACTCGATGCTCGAGACTCAACAAAATGAAGCACAACATCACCCTTCTCAACATGGTCTCTAAGGAAATGGTAACGAATGTCAATATGCTTAGTCCTAGAATGTTGCACTTTGGGTTTTTGCAATATTAATGGCGCTAGTGTTGTCACGTAAAAGAGGAACACTACCCAAAAACAACCCATAGTCCCAAGAGTAGATAAGATCCAGAGAACACGAGAGCAACTCTTCGGCAACAACTACATACTCGGCCTCGGCGAAGGATCAGGCAACAGAGGACTGTTTCCTAGAAGACCACGAGATAAGAGATGTGCCTAAGAAATGACAAGTGCTGAAGTACTCTTCCTATCTACTCTACACCCAAAGAAAATCAAGATCGAAAATACCCGAATAGAGAGAGCGAAGAAGAAGAATACCAAAGTCCAAAGTCAAGAGTGTCCTGGAGGTACTGAATATCGACGACCGCTTGACGATGAGAAGCTCGAGGAAGCTCGAATCGAGCGCACAAACACACAAATAATTGTATGTCGGCCTCGACACTGTGAGGTAGAGGAGGAGCCAATCATGTCTTTGCGGTACTCTTCCGGTCCACGGACTCTCCATCCTCATCTGGGTCCAAAGATGGTCGGGCAATGGGAGTAGACATTGGTCTCTCGCTTCCCATGTCGGGCGACGAAGAAGGTCCTTTGTATACTTACTTTGATGAATGAAGGTGCCTTCTTTTAGTTGCTTGACTTGAAGACCAAGGAAGAAGGTCAATTCGCCCATCATGCTCATCTCGAACTCCCTGCTCATAGAATCTGAAAATCTAGACACCAAAGCATGAGAGGAACCACCGAATATGATATCATCCACATAAATCTGAACCAATAAGAAGTCACTGCCATGCTTAAGAGTGAACAAGGTTTTATCAACCATTCCCATTTTGAAATCATTACTAAGCAGAAAACTCTTAAGCCTATCATACCAAGCTCTAGGGGCTTGCTTCAGTCCATACAAGGCTTTGGAGAGTTTAAAACACGGTTTGGGAATTTTGGATTTTCAAACCGGTGGTTGCTTGACAAAGACCTCTTCTTCTATGAAACCATTCAGAAAGCACTTTTGACATCCATTTGAAAAAGCTTGAAGCCCTTAGATGTCGCAAATGCTAGCAAAATGCGAATGGCTTCCAATCTGCTCAAGAGCAAAAGTCTCTTCAAAGTCTAAGCCCTCTACCTGGGAATAACCTTGAGCTACAAGCCTAGCCTTGTTGCGAACTACCAACCCATCCTCACTTTGCTTGTTTTTGAAAATCCATTTTGTTCCAATTACATGTTGATTAGGTGGAGGTTCAACTAAGGTCCGACTTGGTTTCTTTCAAAATTTTCAAGTTCTTCATGCATGGCATTGACCCAAGAGGCATCGAAAGAGCATGGGTGATATCTCGGGGTTCAAAAGAAGCGACAAAAGCGAGAATGTGCATGAGAATCGGAAGAATTGAACTCGAGCGAGTGACTCGCTCATGAATATCCCCAATAATCTGCTTTCGGTGGATCTTTGTCATTTGAATGTGAAGAGGAGCTCTGTGCGAAGTGGCCTCTACCTCATGAGTCAGGAGATAGGAACAGAGCCACTCGATTGTCGGTGAAGGTAGGAAGAGGTCGCTCATCTGAAGTCGGTGTAGTAGAAGCGGTTCTCCCAACCCTCTCGAAATGACCGGAGGATGGATTGGGTCCTCATCCTCGAGTCATCGTCGACGAAGATGCTTTCTCGAATATCAGAAACCTGTGTACCTGCAGCATCGGGTCTAGTACCAGGACTAGCCTCATCAAAAGTGACTTCGCAAGTCTCAACAATTTTGTTAGTGTCAAAATTAAATACACGATAGCCACGAGAATGAGCAGGATATCCAAGAAATATGCCATCAGAACATCTAGATTCAAATTTATCAAGGTTGCCATGTTTAAGAATGAAGCACTTACAACCAAAAATCTTGAAATGAGAAACTTTGGGCTTATGACCAAATCTGAGCTCATAGGAAGTCTTACCAATAACAGATCTCAAGAACACCCTATTAGAAATATAACAAGCAAGAAGATAGCCTCATTAAAACCTCCTAGGTGTGGAATGCTCATCTAGCATGGTCCCAGCCATCTCTACAAGGGTCCTATTCTTCCTCTCTACAACACCATTCTCATTGGGAACTCTAGGTGAAGAAAATCGGTGCTCTAGCCCCTATCGTAGCGTAAGGTGGCAAAGGAAGAATTCTTGAATTCGTCCCATTGTCACTCCTAATGGCTCTCAAAGCTCCAGAAGATCAACAAAGAAGTCTAAGGACCAAATCTCTAAAGAAACCAAAAGCCTCGTCCTTAGAAACCGAAAATAAACCCATGAATACCGGAGTAATCATCCACAATCACAAGCACGCACCACTTACCACCGCAGACCGGACTCTAGAAGGACCAACGTGTCTAAGTGCAAGAGCCGACCGTCCATCACCATCACTAAGGTAAGAGGAGGATGAGAAGCGAAACCATCTTACCATGTCTACAAGGTGTGCACACAAGATCTCTAATGACCTTCACCTAGGCAAACCTCTAATCAAATCCTTGCTCTCGACTCTAGTCAAGTGGTGAAACCTATGTGACCAAGCCTACGATGCCACAAAACTAGATCATGGGAAATAGAAGCAACAAGACACCTAGGGCTAGAAGCGAGATGAGATACGAAATTAGCACAAAAGATCCTCTCAAACACGGAAATCTTAAAGACAAGCTCACCAGAGGAATCTAAAACCTGCACTCACCACTCTTAAAACTCACCTCTAGACCCTCATCAAGCGGTGAAACGAAAGCAGATTATATTTCACCACTTACCAAAGCGGCGTCCTTGAGCATGAATTTGTTGTTGACGCCAAGATCGTGTGCTTTTCATCATCACGGTCCCTAGAGAAGCATCCCCAAATGTGATCAATTCATTGCGGATGCACGTGTGAGGAGGAGAACCATTTAGAATCCCGGTCATATGTCGAGAACATCCGAGTCAACAATCCATATGTCCTCCTTCCTCGCACGCCCGAACCTAATGAGCACGAACAGAAACATATGTGCCTCGAGATCAAGTTAGTGATAAAAGACTTGGGAATCGATCTTCGAGTCACATGATGCTTAGGCAAAACAAGAGAAGCAAAGAAGAAAAGCGGTTAGGAACAAAATCATAAGAATGCACACGTGAACCACCTAGACCTCTCAAAACGATCTACCAAAAGATCGGTACTCCCCTGCCTAGATGCTACCCGTGGTCTCTCCTCATGATATCCTAAACCAGAAGCCGCCTAGAGCCACCAAAAGAATCAAAGAAATCATCTACAAACCTAGGCCTCTGTCTAGTGGGAAGGACAGTCGTCTGCTCTAGAGACTACAGTGGTGCAAAAACTCCTCTAATGGACCTCAAAGCACTCATCATCTCCTTCCTCTCAATCTTGGCTCTCTGAAGCGAACTCAACAATATGGCCATTCTTCTTGCGTAAGGTGCAATGGTACTTGACCTTTTGAGGGTCTCGACACGATGAAATGAAGCACCTATCTTGCTAGAAAGGGTTTGAGCAAAACCAAGCAGATTTAAAGACTATCTTAGATGACTTAGGTGGTTCTACCTCAAACAGGCCACTCTCAACAGCTCTAACAATCTTAAGTGGATGATTCTTGGAATGCTCTAGAGAATTAAATCCTAGCCCACTATTTTTCACACTCACCTTAGATTTATCTAGAATCAAATTGAGGTTCTTCTTCCCACCAACAAATCTTTCAAGAGATCCTCTGAGATAGTCATTTTGTTTGGCTAGTTCAACACAAGAAACACACTTATCTGACATGCTAGCTCTATCAGACTTTTCCTTATAATGAGATACCTCAGCTTTCAAAGCCTCACAAGACACACAATAATCATCTCTAATTCTATCCAACTGCTCTTTGAACTTAACTCTAAAAGCTTCTTGTATCTTATCTACATTATGCCCAATTTCAATGCAAAGATCACAAGAACTAGAATCAACAACTTTCTTGGAAGCAATCATGGACATGGATTTTTCAATTTTAGCTTTCTCCTCAAGAGTCTTGTTTAAGGCATCATTCTCGGTTGTGAGTTTAACACGTTTTCACATGAAACAGTTTTAGAGTAAAGAACCATTTCACATCTCTTTCATTTTGACCTTATTATCCTCACAAAGGAGAGCAAGTATGACTAGGATCAAATTTTTGCAAATCTTTTGTAGCGCTATTCGCTTTTAATTCAAGCAAAGCACGTTTGAGCAGGGTAAAGGAATAGCATCTACAGCAGTCATATCACAAGAAATGGTATTCATACAAGTAGAACTAGACTTGAGAGATTCCAATTTATCAAGAGCATCTTTCAATTGATTTGTAACAGAGGAATGAGCAAGTTTTAGAGTTACCAATTCATCATACATTCCGAACAAGCATCGCAAACATCTTGAGATTAATTGATTTGAGTGTAGCAACTTCTAGTTTCAAGTTATCAATCATGATGTCCTGATTCTTAAGCATTCTAGCTTGCTTATCTAACTTTCGTTCAGAAATGACCAAAGCACGTTTCATCTGAGCAGGTGAGGGACATACCTCTTCGGATCGCCAAAAGGTCGTAAATGTTGGAGGAGTCGACGTCGTGGCCGTCCTTGGCCATGAAGCACATGCCGGTGAAGTCTTGATCCTTCTTCTTGCCATGAGAGTCGTCGTCGTCCTCCGTCCCCGAGTCCACATCGCTCATGTCAACAGACTCAAGAGCGGTAAGGACCTTGCCGATTTAACTTGCGATAGTTCGGCTTTGGGCTTCGATCCTTAGCTTGAGGACGCCTCAAAGTCCTTCTCCATCTTGCCCTTGACTTGGGGCAAGCGGAGCGAATGTGGTTTGGCTCACCACACTCAAAGCAAATGTGAGGCCACCTCTCCTACATTCCTCACTTTGTTGAAGACTCTCGAGAATTTGGTGGTTAGGAGGGCTAAATCATCCTCCGGTATTTTCTCTAGTCGCTCATCGCTCAAAGAGTGCAAAGCGGACAAAGAAAGACCAGATGAGCCAAAGTTCAAAGAATCGGAAGAGCTACCCCGAGATGGGTCAACCACTAAAGCCATCGACTCTGTCTTGGGAGTCGCGAGATGAAATCAATCTCATGCGACTTCAACCTCGAGTAAAGCTTATCCATGGTAAGCTCACTCATGACATGTTGTCATTGATGGGCGTGATCTTCATCCCCAAACTCTCACATCAAGAGCACCCAAGAACCGGGCGTGCATTCTCGGACTCGATAAATGTGAGACCAACAAAGACGTAAATTATGAAGAATCTTGGAAAACCTTCCCAATAACTCATCCAAAGATTCACCAAGCTTTTGTTCGATCTTTGAGTATTCTTTCTTGAGTTGGTTACTCTCACTTCCTTGATAGTCAGAGCCCTCGTGGTAATCACAGAGGGTCTTCCAGATCTCATGAGCGGACTTCAAATGAGACACTGCGCTCAAACTCGGATCGACTATGCCCTTGAATCAAGTAGTTCCAGCCTTCTTTGTTAGCCTCTACATCGGGATTAATTACATCTTCATCGGTAGGCACAACATAAGCATTTTTGACCTTAAGCCAAATTGCGTGCCCTTGAGCCTCGATGTAGGCTTGCATGCGAGCCTTCCAAAGAAGCAAAATCAACTCCATCGAAAATATGAGGTTTGAGTGAATACTTGTCGATCGCCATGGCTCCTCGAGCGGTTAAGATCTATGAGAAGAGCTAACCGCCTCGATACCAATTGTAGGACCTAATAGGCGACTAGAGGGGGTGAATAGGAGCACCGAATCTTTTTGCAAAGATAGAGGATTCAACTCAAGAATAGCAAATCACTCCAATAGCTATGAAAGCTATGAAGATGAAAGCTTAAGCACAAGTGGAAGACTTGCAATGAATCCACTCCTAAACCCTCAAAACACAACAAATAACTCCCCAAGAAATCACGGAAAATCTGGGACAAAGGTATTACCTCTGTTGTAAGTATACTAGATCATCGTACTACAGCAGCAAATTCTTGACTACTACGCATCAGCAGTACTACCTCGAGCAAAAGTGCGGTACTACCGATTTTCCCGACGATGAATGTAAATAACTGAAAACAAAATCGAAAATCGACGTAACTTTTAAACCGTAAGGCCAAACTCCACCAAATTTGGAACACACCTTCCTAAGGGTATTAGGAACCTATTCCAAGTGGCGATCGTCCAGATCTATGTCAAAGTTTCGATCTTTCTCAGTTTTACCTAAGGCGGGCAAAGAACCGAGCAAAATGAAAAACTTGATCCAACTCTTGCTCGTGAGAGAATGATGATCTAGAAGATCTTAGATATGTTCCCACATGTCCCAGCAAGGAGTAAGAGGGCACGAAATCAATCAAAAATTACAGGATCAAGGAAGCACTCAAAATCATCAAAATAAGGTGCAAGAACAAGAAAAGAACGAAGAGAGCTCATCTCAAAGAACTTGCAAGGATTGATTGAAGATTGATGATTCGTGGTTACAGCCACTCCCTCAAGGAGGACAAGAGCTCAATCCATGAGCACACACACAATCCATCTCTCTAGAGCCTAAGCCTCTCTTTTCTTCCCTAAACCCTAACACCAAACTAGGGTTTTCAAATGAAGTGCTTGGGCTGCTGTGAACAGCACCCTCTCTATTTATATGAGGCCTAGAGCTTCTAGAAGACTTAACCCTAATGGGCTCCCGTTAGGCCCAAAAACAAAACGGGACACACACGCACGCATTTTAAAGCGCCGTCTTCACTTTTCTTGACCTAAACCACTTCTTGACGCACCGTCTTGCGCCGCGGGTTGGCATTAGGTCACCAAGGTGGTATTTGGTGAAATTACCAAAATACCCCTTCTCGATCCTTCTCCAGGACCGAGTCCAATCTGTCGAAGCAATCGCTTTGCTTCCGCCACGTAGGTTGATCAACGGCTCTCATCATGTCGGCAAGTCTCTCGTCCAATCCCATCGAACCTCCAAGGCACTTGCACCGACCCGCGCTTGATCCAACCAACAGATCGAATCTACGGTTCGATCCACCTCGTCCATTTTGTGCCATGCTTGAGTCACTGACCTCACCCGCATCCATGATCGTTACGGACCTCGGCTCTCCAAGCTTAGTCCCGATCCTCCTCGCCGATTGACCGTCATTGACACGCAAGCCACCGCGACAATAGACCAAGAAATCGTCTCCGGAACAAGTTCTTCACAACTTGACCCACGTTAGCTCAAAACATGCAATATGCAACATATATGCATTAACAAACATGGAAATGACATAACCCAAACAATTCTCCAAGTTAAGCGAAACTCGAAACCAAATCGGTATTACCGCCATGTTATGGCGGTACTACTTTATCTTGATCATGTAGTATCAAGACCCATAATCAAGGGTCGCATCAGCCTCAAGGAAATCCAAAACTTCCAAAAACACTTGTTCGGAAAAACCATACCGCTCACACGCGGTCGTTCGACATCTTGGTACTACAAGCAACCATAGCACTAAGCATACTACCGCTCATCGAGAAATCAAAACACAAATTACACTCGTTCGGAAAAACCATACCGCTTTGCTTGCGGTAATACCGACCAGCGGTACTACCGCCAACACAAGCCGGTACTACGCGCAGTACCGCCAATCCAGCGCGTACACGCCGATATTACCGATTATCCCGACACTTGTCAAAAGCAGATTTCAACAAAACCGAAAACGATCGTTTCGACAAACCCAAAGAGTTATTGCCAATTGTACTATCACATTAAGATCGTGAGCATATTCCCATGATATCCACACTTTCTTCAGCCATCCGATGGCTCTACGACATAAGAGTTTGGCAGCTTATGAGCAAGAACTCATTGGGTTAGTTCAAGCCATACGACATTGGCGTCCATACTTGTGGGGGCGACCATTTGTGGTACATATCGATCACTACAGCCTAAATTTTTTGCTTGATCAGCGTTTAGCTATGATACCACAACACCATTGGGTTAGCAAGCTTCTCGACTTTGATTTTCGTGCGGGGTATCCTCCCGGCCGGTAGAATAGAGTGGCAGATGCCCTCTCTAGGCGTGACTCTGAAAACACATCTCTTTTGGCACTTTCTATTCCTTGTTTTGCTATCTTTGATGACCTTCAGAGAGAGCTCCATGATTCAACCGAATTACAGGCAAGGTAGTCAGAGTCGAGATCCTAAGTTGGATTAATTTGCCTTCGGTAGGATCGAAATCGTAGTATCGAATCGTAGAATCGGCGATTCTACGGAATTGTAAAAATACACATATTTAACATCTATACTATAAAGTTTGTATGATTCTTATATGGTTTACCACTTGCATGTTCCTTAAAAGCAGCTAAACATACTCTAGGAATAAAAATAGCTTATCATTATCAAGCTCAAGATTGCTCATGCCATAATATAGATATTTGTACTAGCATTACTACACTGATACAATATTTTGCATGCTTCTTGTTTATTTATAGTTTCATTCTCAGAAATTAATATCAAGTCATTTTTGGGAAGAATTATTTCGACTCGCTGGAGTTCAACTTAATAGAAGTTTGGCCTTTCGTCCACAATCGGATGGGCAATCCGAGGTAGTCAATAAAATCATTGCTATGTATCTAAGGTGTCTCACAGGTGATCGGCCACGACAATGGTTGCAATGGCTACCTTGGGCTGAATATTGTTACAATACTTCCTATCATTCGTCGCTTCGAGAAACGCCTTTTAAGGTGGTTTATGGACAAGATCCTCCTTCTTTGCGTAGTTATGAACCAAGCTCTACTAGGGTAGCCGCAGTCGATGCTCTTCTTCAAGATCGTGATGAACTGTTGACGGACATACATGAGTGTTTACTTCAAGCACAAAACCAGTACAAGAAAGCCTATGATACTCATCATCGTGACTTGCAGTTCAACATTGGTCAGTGGGTATGGTTACGTCTACATCATCGCAAGGTAGCGTCCCTCGTGTTACACAATCAAGGCAAGTTAGCCCCCCGTTTCTATGGGCCATATCAAATAAGTGAGAAGATTGGGTCAGTAGCTTATCGCCTTCACCTTCCAACCAAGGCGAAGATTCGTGATGTATTTCATTCAGCCTTTTGAAGCCATTTCTGGGTGAGCCTCCTGATTCCCCGTCGTCTCTGCCGCATTTGTATAACGGCAAGGTCTCTCCACAGCCTGCTAAGATTGTTCATGCTCGCAAAGCCCGGGATAAGTGGCAAGTGCTTGTCCAATGGACTGATCTGTCGGCTGCTAATGCTTCCTGGGAAGATGTGGATCAATTCAAGCAACAATATCCTTCTTTTCAGCTCGCGGACAACCTGTTCCTTGGGGAGGGGAGAGATGTCATGTGGGGCAAGACTTATTCCAGACGCAAGGAGCTTCCAGCCGGCAACCGTTCTCCAGCCGACTCGGATTATGATAAAGAAGCAGAGTCCTAACCGTGTTAGCTTCTAAAGATAGAACTTCCTAGTTGAGTAAGAATTGAATAAGAATTATGTAATAAGTAAGTTAGGTTATGAATATGTAAGTCCGACCTCTATTTAGAGAGGACGTCATAGTTTTGAGTAAGAAGAGATCTATTACCTTTACCCTGTTTTCTCTGTTCCCCGTCTATTTTCGGCGCCCTCCTTCTACACTAAAACTTCTGAACCTCAACGTCGTCACGGGACCTCTCGGCTGCCGCAAAAGGCCAGGTCCTCATCCTCCCGTCTTTCACGACTACCGCTTCCGTTCACTAATACGTGCACGTGACACTATACATGCAATCCATGAATGGTGTTCTAGCATTAGAAACAACTAGTAGCGTGTCCCGCGCATTTGTATAGCTAAATTTGTTTCAAAGTTTGTATACATATTTTATAATATATTTACGTATTTTATAGGCTATTTAGAAGAAAATCATGGAGCACGATATCGCTTCAGCGCTGAACACATGGACGCGTCCGCAAACATAATTATGCTTCGTACCGTGAGGTTGCTTATTTGAATCATACGGTGCGGTCTCGCGCGGCTCGGCCTTCGCAGGCACCGGCCCCGTCGCCCAGCCGCTTAAAAGAATTTTCAGTCCTTCAGGTCCCCACCACCACGCGTTCCTCGGCCGAGGAGCCCAACTCCGTCAGAGTGGCCCACGCTTCCGCAGCCCGTAAGTCTCCGCAGTCCACACGGCACGACGCGAGCGGCCCATTTCATCTCAATTTATAACCCTTTTCTGCTCGCCCGTCCCGAACGGTGCGCGCGTAACTTGCCGGCTCCCACACGCGCCGCGGCTGCGCTCCACGGAGACCCAAAGGCCTTTTCTCTTCCATTAGATGCTCCAAGGCTCCAAGCATGATCGGTAGATGCTCCTAGAGAACGATCCTCCTGGAAGTGCGTTGCTGTCTGAAAATAGTCATCACTCTTCTTCTTCTTCTTCTTCTTCTTCTCTCCTGAAAATTAACTGTAGGTTTGCCTGGAGACTGGAGTGGTGACAAATTATTGCGAAACACTGCGATCTATAAGTGGATTATGAGATCACTTGCTTCAACAAGTGTGAGTGGCTTATATGGATGTGCCCTTTCTGCAGCTCGATCCAGCCATCAATGATTACATCTGTTTTTTTCCCCTTTCTTATTAGGAATCTTGCATTTACCAACCCTCCTCCTCCTCCTCCTCCTCCTTCGATCTCGCTGTTGTTGCTTCATACTCGAGAGTAGCATCCGAACAAGAGAGAAGAAATTAAACATTTGGTAATCGGTAGATACAGCTCAATCGATGCACCTGGAAGTAGCTACAAGTAGTATCTATGGCGGAAGCTCAACAACTATGGAGTAGTTAGTAATAGTACTAGTAATAAGTTTCCATCCATGAGCTAGGTAGTGCATGAGATAAGATGCCTAAATCAACGAACCGCGCGCATGTATTTGTACGCGCGCAAACACGACAGGTCGAACGAGTTAACATTTGTTCCCAATCAATTCCATATCAATCTATTGCCTGCTAGCCCTAAGGCGTGGTGAAGCCTCCAGTCGAGGTAGTGGTGCGTCCTGTAGCTATTGGTGTGCCTGTCACGGTGATGGCTGCTGCAGTCGCTCTGGCAAGCTCAGAGACGGCTACCGCCCTCTCACGCTCGGCTATTGCTAGGGTCATCTCCTGCTCATCCAGTTGGGAGCGAAGGGTCTCGACGTCTGCCTCACTGGCGGCGAGGGCCTGTCGAAGCTTTGTGATCTCTCTGAGCACCTTCACGTACTCGCTGTCTTGAGCTCGCGTCAACCACACCTGGTGGGTCAGTCCTCCACTGTCGTTGTACTGCGGATGTCACAGTGGGGTTCTCCTTCCCAGAGGAAGGGGTAGAAACCGAAGGGGGTGGAGGTCACTAGGTCACTATGGATATCATACAAGCGTACGATGGCCTGGCGAGCTGCGTCCTACACTACAGAGGTAGAGGTACTCCGCTGGTGCTCGATGCGAAAAGTGTGGGGCACGAACTCCCCCTCAGGCATAGAGGAACACCTCTGATCTAGGCCTCTGATGCGTCCTCTCCGGTCTTCGTCCCCAGAAATGGGGCCAAGCAGCGGTCTCTGCTTTGGAGCAACTAGTGGAGTACCTCGGTGTAGCCCCCACATGGGCACAGGTCCTCCCCGTGGGTGTGGTAGTCCCAGCGCTCTGGCTCTGTCGGTCCTGTCATCTACAATTTTGAACAAGAAGAGCATAAGTAACCAGTAGGACCAAGAAAAGGTGCAAAAAGACAAGTACAAAGCTAGGAATTGACAAGTAAAGAGCAGAACAAAATACATATATATTTTTGAAAAGCCTGACTAACTACTCTATAGTCGTATGCTCTGATACAAGTCTGTCGGACCCCAAATTTGTAACTTGGGACCCACTGTGTAGATTTGTATCATTCCCTGGATCAGTAGATGGCACACACAGATACATTGTTGGCTCATTCACATACATTGCATTCATTATACAATAGTGCACTTTATTACATAACACCGGCCGTACGACCAACAGTCTTACAAAAGGGGCCAAGCAGACCAATACAGTATACATAGCACTTTAAAACAGAAAGTGGGGATACGAGCGGAAGCAATAGAAAAGGGGGTGGTGTAACACCCTAATTTTCTGAGTCTTTTCGAAAAATCTCAACAAAAAAAAAAGAGAACCATTTGGTTTTGTTGAATCCTAAAGCTTAACTTGAGATTTTTGGAATTCGAGAGTTTAAAATGACTAAATCAAATTTCAACTAATCCTAAAGCTTGGTTTATTTGGAATGGTTTGAGCTCTAGAGTAGTCTCATCCTTTCTCTGTTAGTTCTGCTCTCCCTCTAGGCTAGCTCTTGTGTCCAGATTTCCTTCCCTTCATTTTGCTTGGACATTCTCTTATGTCCAGACCTTCTCAGTGTCTAGACCTCTTCTATGTCTAGACCTCCCTTGCACCGAGACCTCCTTGGTTCAGACCTCTCTCCTTGTCCAAGACCTCCCCTCGTGTCTTTTATTTGAATTTCCTTTAGTCCAGACCTCTTGGTTGGTTTGAATCTCTTTGTGGTTTAGACCTCCTTTTGGTCCAAACCTCCTTCTCTGTTTAGACCTCCTTGTGGTCTAGACCTCCGTTTCTGATTGAACCTTCTTTTGGTTTTGACCTCCTCTTTGAGTCACGACCACCTCGTGGCATCTTAGCTCGGGTTTGTGTTTCAAACGTCTTTGATTTCTGAAATTCAACTTGAGTTGAATTTCTCCTTTCTGAAACTCTCCTGTTTAATTTTATGTCCTCCCTTGTGTTCATTTGAACCTTCCTGAGTTCCTTTGGACCTCCCCGTGTCCGTTAAGACCTCCTTGGCCCTTCATCTTGGCCGTCAGGACCTCCCTCGGGTTCATCCTGACCGCCAAGACCTCCTTTGAGTTCATCTTGACCGTTGAGACCTCCTTCGATCTCCTCTTGACCATCAGGATCTCCCTTGAGTTAATCCTAACCGTCAAGACCTCCTTTGCTCTTCATCTTGATAATCAAGACCTCTCTTGATCTCATCTTGGCCGTCAAGACCTCCTTTGGACCACCCTCTGTGGATCTCCTCCGTCGGATCCCTCTCCCTTTGAAACCCCTCCGCCTGGACCTCCCTTCGTTTGGATCTGAGGGCCCAGACCTCCCCGTGGCTTAAACCTCCTTCCAGTCTAAGACCTCCCCGCGCGGCTCAGCTCCACGCCTTCGTTTAGAACCGTCCAATCTGCATTGGACGGCCTAAACTTGTGGCACGTTCGGCTAGTCCGAACGTCCCATCCTCTTTGAGCCACCCAATCTAAATCAGACGGCTCTGTTTCACTGTGCCTTTCCCTTTGCCCTTTTGACCTCCTTCTCTTCAGGACCTCGTGGTCTATTTGTAAAAACCACCTTTGTGGGATTTCCTCAGGACCCCTTTGTCCTCCCGACCTTTGGTCTTTTTGTAAAGACCACCCCTTGGTCTTTTCGTAAAGACCACCCTTGTGGGTCAAGACCTCCCTGTCCAGCAGACCTCCTTTATGGTTTTTGCAAAGACCACCCTTTGTGGTCTCTTTGCGAAGTTCACCCCTTGTGGTCTTTTTGCGAAGACCACCCTTACGGGTCACGACCTCCCCTTGGGCCGTGACCACTCCTCTTTGACCAAACTGTTTTCCAAGTTGACTGGTTCCACTTGACAGTCTTGCTTACCCTTATTCTTATCCGCCATCTAAACCTTTGTGCATTTAGTGCCATTTGAGCCGTATAAAATACAGTCACTTGCGTGGCACCTTATTCTCCCTCCTTGTCCCCTTCCTTCTTAGCATACTCTACCCCGTTTGTCCTTCACCAGTTCGGTCGTGACACTTTCCCTTTCTCCTACCTACCTTTGACTCATCCGTCTCTGGATTTTCCAGTGACTCTCTTTCTCTTCCTTCCCAGGCTATAAACAGCTTGAGTGACCCTCTATCATCATTTTTTTCCACTTATCTCTTTTTGCTCTCATCCAGTGCTCGTCGTGCTCGAAGCTTCGCCAAGGAGTCTACTGAAGCTGCGTCGTCGCCTCCTCGTAGCCAAGAAGACCGTCGGAGCCTGCGCAGCAACCTTGCCACCGAAGAACTCGCCGGGACGTCCGCACCACCTTCAACCGTCGCCGCCATCCATCGACCTCCCCTCCTTCCTCCGTCTCTTTCTCGGCCTTGGTGAGTCTCTCTGTGCCCCGATCATCTCCCTTGTCCCTACGACCACCTGGTGTGATCGTATTCTTTGTACGACCACGTTGTGTAGTCGTAGCCTTTGTTGGACCTTCTCCTCCTTTGGATCTCCTGAAGGCCTCTCTTTGCAAAGACGACCATCTCGGTCTCTTTGCAAAGACGACCTT
Source organism: Phyllostachys edulis (assembly GCA_036346405.1). Lineage (NCBI taxonomy): Eukaryota > Viridiplantae > Streptophyta > Magnoliopsida > Poales > Poaceae > Phyllostachys > Phyllostachys edulis. The sequence goes on along the minus strand of CM070558.1, from coordinate 68,278,333 downwards.
CTTGGGTCCTTCTCTAGACCTTTCCCTTTCAAAGACCTCCCATGACCTCCTCGGGATATCCCCCTCAGGACGTCCCTTGAGCCTCTCAGGACCTCCCTTTTGCAAAGATCACCTTCTTGGTCTTTACCGCCCTTCTGGTCTTTTGCAAAGACCACCTGCTTTGATCTTTTGCAAAGACCACCCTCTCGGTCTTTGCTGGTCTCTTTGCAAAAGACCACCCACTTTGGTCTTTTGCAAAGACCACCCTTTCCCGTGGACCTCCCCTTACCCGTAGGACCTCCTCCTGAGAGCTCTTTTCTAGTTCTTTTTGTTCTGTTCTTTGTTTTTGTTTTTGTTTGGTTTGCATGGAGTTCATTGGATCTTATTAGGTCTTTGTTTGATTTGCTTGGTTCTCTCGTGTAGATTGTGTCATCTCCGGGAATCCTGAGTTATCCGAAGGGGGTAGATCCTTAAGCTTTCAAGCAAGAGGCAAGTTACACTCCTGATCATGTTGCGCCTAATATCTCAAATTATTTAAGTTCTGTTTCAAAATTACTGCATGCTTATTTATACTCAGTATTTCAACACCTGTCTTTAAAATTCATAGCTATACCAAATCCTTTGTATGGTCATTATTGATATTGATTCCACCCTGTTGTCACCATAGATAAAACCTGGTTGATGCAATAGTGTGAACCAGGATCATTTGCAAAATCCAATGCTTAGCCATGCTTAGACCAAAGTTCTTGTTTTGGAATATCTTACTGCCAAAAGACCAATGTTGTCTAAATGTTTTAATCAATGGCATTGGGTTGTCGTGGTAGTTTGCAAATATTTTTGAAAAGCAAAGAAAAAAAGAAAATTGGTTTGGACTTGGGCGAACTGGTTGCCTGGATGGGTGCATGTTCATGCACGGGATCGATCCATTTTTATGGTCGAGGCCCAGGGTTCTGTGGAAGTCGCCCAGGTCAGTTGAGGACCGGCCTTTGAGCATTCCTTTGCTATGCCTATAATAGGCTATGCCTCACCGTGCAACCACATATCCTGAGTATGGGGAGGGGACCTGGCTGACTAATTTGCAAAGTTCCATCGCAGTTGTTCCATTTGATGTGTGGGTGGTCTTTCATAATCTATGTTTCCCACTGGCGCAAGAGGGGGCCCTGAACCTACGGATGGTTAGTCCAAAGGGGGCGAAACCTTAGCGAGGAGGGGCTGCGGTGGAATGATGCATTGTAAATGCCTTGTCATGAGCTTTAGACCACTTACCTTCGGAAGTGAGTGGTGGCATTGACAAATGTCAAACAAACTAGAGGAATCATGTCATGTGGGTAAAGTGTACAACCTCTGCAGAGTGTAAATCTATTCGAATAGCCGTATCTACGGTCATGGATATGCTGGCAAAGCCACTCAAAGTTAGATCTTGGTTTTGGTTTCCAAAAGATTTTATTAAACTGTTTTGGATTTTTATCCAAATGGTTTTGGGCAGAGAAGCCTTGTGACAGGAGGGTATCCTTCACCACTTGTGATGAATGTTATCCAAACTGTAAAATTGATTTTGGAAAAAATAAATTTTAGTTATTATAACTACCTTGGAACTTAGTATTTATAATTGGAAGAAACTTGGCTTTATGCAAATCAACCATATTATGCCTTCCTTTGATATATCCATTTATGCATGTCATTCTGTTATTTAACGGGTGTAACTTGCGAGCACGGTTATTGTGCTCACTCTTGCTTGATTATGTTTTTGAGCAGGGAAAGAAAGTTTGAGGTGAGCTACGCAGTGGACCAAGAGGTCTTGGCCGACTAGGATGCGCCCTCCAGTCGATTGCATGTGGTGTATCGGGTGGCCTATATGTGTATCTTCCGCTGTGTCTTGGTTGCCGGCTTGTAAGCCTCCCTTGTAAACAATTTTGTTGATATTAATAAAGTTCTCATTGATGTATGTTACCACTCTTGTATGCTGTAAAGAGCTAGCTATTGATCCTTGAGACTAGCTCGGTTCACACTGAGGACTTGGGACCTCTCCAGGCCCCACGACCTCCTCGGGCTTGGTCTCTCGACCTCCCCCGAGTTAGGTCATGGCACTTGAGGACATCCCGTACCTCACGGGTGATCTTGAAAGATCACCCGAGTGGTCGGATGGACCCCTTGGGTGGTCCTAGAGGTCCCCTTAAGCGATCCTGCTGGACCTCCTGGGAGGTCCTGGTGAACTTTCCAGGTGGTCTTGGGGGACCTCTCGGGTGATCCCAGGTCGGGTTGTTACAGGTGGATCCATTCACTCTGCTCACAGGCAAGCGATTGGGGGTCCTGGCTTAAGCTCCATGATCTTCACCATCCGGCCTAGATGCCACAAAGTACGCATAGGGATCTTGATCTAACAGCTATGAAAGATAATATTAAGCGAGCATGAGTACACAACCGTACTCGCGAGCCAACACACAATGCAATTATTATATATGCAAGGCTAATCAAGGGAGGTTCATGGTTCTTTTATTTGCACAAAGCTAAGTTCGAATTAGATTATATAGTAGCAATTCCTAAGACTTAGCATTTTAACTACACAAGTTTTCATAAACTGAGTTTTGTTGTAAAGTACTAGTGGAGGCTTCAACCTCCTATGCCATTGAGTGGCTCCAACCACTCAATGCGCGGGGTTCGACAAGGTTATTCACTCTTCTAGATTCGTTCTACTCATAATTTTATCCGCGTCAAGCAGGATTGAGCTTACAAACCCAACGAGGCTTGCGGGTTGCCGTGGCTAATGGCGAACAAGTGACAAGTTCTGGAGTTTGCCATGGCACAGTATTGAACATTGACAAGGAATCATTTCAACTTGATTGCTATTCTATTCCATTAGCGGGCTTTGACATTGTTCTCGGTGTTCAATGGTTACGTCGGTATTTTGAAGCCATTACAAACCGATGTAGAACTACAAAACCTGACGAATTTGCAGACGGCCATGAGTCTTGCAAGGGCATATGAAGTGCGGATCCAAGAGGAACCTGGCAACCTGCCAAACCCAAGCCACCAATGCGGCAGAAACCACCAATGCCTTGGGCATCAATTCCCGCCCCAAGCACTCGACTGAACCCAGGACCCACACAGCAGACGACCGTAGCTCCACTACCGAGTCTGCGCTCCACACCACCGCGATCCAAGTTTTGCCACTTATCCACGGAGGAGATGGCTGATCATCGTGCACAAGGGCTGTGTTACAATTGCCCGAAAAAGTTTCACCGAAATCATACTTGCTCAATGAAGGGGATATACATGCTGGAGATAGAAGAGGAGGATGCACTCGATGAGCCGGTCGAACAGGCAGAAATATCCTTGCATGCTCTCACCGGGATTTGGGCAAGCCGCACCATGCAACTCCAAGTCCAACTAGCTGGACAAACGGTGATAGCTCTGGTGGATTCAGGATCCACCCACAATTTCATGGCCGAAGGTACTACGTGTCGTCTTGGACTGGCCTGCGCAGCCCACACTGGTCTGAGTGTAGCTGTTGCTAATGGCGATCGCATCAAGTGCACGGGGCGCTGTAACGGCGTGACACTAACCATCGACGAGGAAGCCTTCCGCATTGATTTCTTTGCAATACCACCAGATGCCTTCGAGCTAATTCTTGGAGTCCATTGGTTGCGAACGTTGGGTCCGATCGTCTGGGACTTTGAGCTCCTCTCCATGTTGTTTTGGTGGGTGGATCATCGCTTCCTGTGGCAAGGCATGGCTACACCAGAGCAAATGCAGACACACAACATTGTCAGGGATGATATCATGTTGGCATTACTGCATGAGTTCGCCGATATCTTCGAACCACCCCGAGGTCTGCCACCGGTGAGGCGCCAAGACCACCGCATTCCTCTCAAGCCGAATACAGAAGCAGTAACTGTCTGCCCTTATTGATACCCACAATTGCAAAAAGATGAAATCGAGAAACAATGTGAAGACATGCTTGCACAAGGGATCATCCGGGACAGCACATCGGCGTTTTTATCACCAGTCCTGCTTGTTAAGAAGCATGATGCATTTTGGCGATTTTGCGTTGATTATCGGGCCCTCAATGCGCGAACTATTTGGGCTGACTAGAGAATAGGTTCAGGAATTCGGACTTTGCTCACTCTTCTAAGCGACTTTCTCTTTTGAGCGAAACAAAACTGCAACTGAAGCTGCACTGACTTAGAACTTACCAAGAATGAAGTTCTGAGTTGATTGAGCTGGCACTGCAGTGACTTGATTCACTCGACCTCTTGTAGAAGGAAGTGAAGTCCTGATAGATTGACTTGGGATCTAAGTTGTTCCTTGGCCTGCTCCTGGTGTAGTAATTTGGGCTAGTGTAGCTCCCAAGTTGAATGGAATTAGCGTCAGGGCTCGCTTTCTTGGGCAACTGTGAGCATAATGACCTATCTCTTGGCACCTATAACAGGTGACTCCTAGGGCTGGATTGTTGCTTCCCTGTGGTTGGTTGTTGTTGCTGACTACTGAAACAGCTGGGCGAGGTGTCGGTGCAGTGGTTCTGAATGTGGCAGGAGGCGCGAAATGGACGGAATGCTGCACATTCATTCTAAATCTCTGCGGATGATTTTGATGGGACCCATGCTGCATCATCTTCCTTTTGCGGGATTCTTCTAGTTCACGACGAGGATCTTCTATGAGCACAGCCTTGTCCACCATATGCTGAAAATCTATATAGTCATTGCCAACAACTTACACCTTTAAACTGGGATTGAGTCCATGCTTGAAACGCTTCTGACGTGCATCATCTGTGGCGACGTCCTCTTAAGCATAACGATCGAGTTGAGTGAACTTGTTGAGGTACTCACTCGCTGATAGGGTTCCTTGTTGCAGCTCACGAAACTCGTTTTTCTTTATTTCTACTATACCATCTGGGATATGAGTGACTGAAAGATGTTGAAAACTCAGTCTAGGTGATATCTTGTGGATTCTCATGGGCTGCACATTAATTCTCCCACCATTCTGCAACAGTTCCTTCAAACTGATGCGCGGCGTACAGAACCTTATCACGATCGTCACATCGAGCAATGGCCAGCTTCTTCGCTATGGAGCGTAGTCAGTCATATGCATCCAAAGGTTCAGAGGAGTTGGAGAAGGTAGGCAGATGTGTCCTCATGAACTCTGTAAACTTTGATTCTTTGAAAAAGTCTTTGGTGGTGGTGGTGGTGGTACGCAGCGGGCTTTGATTGTTCAGTTCAAATCGCGACTAAAGAAGCAGCAGTCTGGTTCTGTTGATTCATCATCTTATTCATATTCTGCATCATAGCGTTCATCAACTGCGCTTAGCCTGACATGAACTGACTCAAACCCTGATCTGCTGTTGCGGCTGGAGGAGGTGGGGGTGGTGGCATATTGGGATCCACGGGGTCAACTTGACTTGTGTTAGACGATGTGGCTAGGTCTAGTTTATTTTAGTTGATGAATAATTGACAATGTTGGGTACTGATATTATTTGAGGCGTGTGGTGTGTGGACTTATATCGGTCAAGTTGGGAAGAACTTTTGCCGAGAAAAGATGGTGTTTTGGTCTTTGCATGTGTAGGGTAACTCAAAGGCGATCATGGTCTACGGCAGTGACCGGGAGATGGCTTGGTGTGAAGTCATGGTCCAGAGGGTCGAGGATGCTGGAGGAGACAATCGAGCTTGAGTTGGGGCGCGTGGAGATCAAAGATGGATGATGCGTGTTGGAGCTACGGAGGTGCGGTCCGGAGGCTACGATATGTGACAATTTTGGGTGTCCAAAATTGGTTTTGTATTCTGGTGTAAAAGCCCACGTATTAGGCCCTGGACATTTAGTGGGCCGTACGTGGGTGATTGATACCAACGCTAAAAAGTTTTAGGGTTGGTGGCTGTTACGTATAAAAGGATATACATGGGTGATTAGGAGAGTCCCAGGCGGCGGAACCGATTGGGATTAGTAGTTGAGGCTGTATATATGCATATATGCAGCCCTATGTACGGGGTACGGTGTGTCTCGTAAGCAACAGAAAACATAAATATATTGGGTTGCGGCGGCTGTCGGGGCTTTTTTGCATGCGATCAGCAGACCTTTTTGTGATTGCTTGCTCTTGCGGGTAGAAGGACATGGCGGCTGCTTGATTTCTCTCTGTACGAGGCTGTGGTTTTTGAGCGTTCGAACATGAGAAAAGGCTTTTGCTATTGATGTGATTGAGAGGTGATCTCCAGATAGAAAAATTGCTCACGGTAGTTGCACAAGGGATTGAGGTGAGATGGGATTAGTTTATTGCTAGTAGCTGCTATAGTTTTTGTCTTGTGCGTGGATGTGAGTGCTTGCAGATTGATTTTTTTTCTCATCACGTGAGAACACCATCACATATATATGCTTTTGCTGTGCACATTAATGGGAAAAGCTTTGTGTCTTATGTAAGAAAAGTCAGGGTGCTAGCAGTGGCTTTTTTCTAGGGACGTCGATGTGTGCAGGCAACTGCATGTATGTTGCGTCTGGATATTAAGCAGCTGGACATATTTGTTTTTGGCCGACGCAAGGGCTTGTGGCTGCTGTGCTTGACAAAAGGGCTTGTAGTGGCTTGTTTCCTTTCTTTTCAGTGCGGGACACGACATAGCTAAGCACAGAGACACCGTGCTGCAATTGGGTTTTTGGTTTTCGCTAGATTGCATCTACATCAAGTTCTGTTCGGTGCGAAAAATCTTCCACAATCATTCACCTCCCTCTGATTGTCATTAACGATCCTACAACTTACGGTGTTGCGGGTCTGAACCATCTGCACAAATCTTCCTCGGTTTAATAAATGAAAAGAAGAAAGCATAATAGATGATAGAAAAAAGCACGAAGATAGCGAGAACAAAGGAGAAAGATAGAACAACCTAACTGGGGAAAATCGATTTAACCCAACGAACAAATAATTAGAAAGCTATTAAGAGGCAACAAAACTAAAGCCGAAGGTCCTATTAATCGGACTAAACGATACTGAAACTTAGAAAGGTAATCTCTACTAAAGCACTTCTAGTCTAACTCATATGGACGGTGGACTTGAAACAAATCTCGATCCTATAGGGATTACCGGGATGAGAATGATCAATTTAAATTTGAAAACAAAATTTCACAAGGGATATGATAAAAGAACTTATGGATTATATAGGAAAAGATTAGAATAAGATAAGAAGAGAGTAGAGTAAGATAAGAGAAGAATAACCATCCATGGTTCCGACTTACCCATAATAATGTTTCCGTACAAAACTCACCTCTCACCTGGACGACGACGGCAACAGTTACGCTGAAGATCGACACTTGGTTATTACTAAACCTCATCTGGTTGTTCTTTCTTCTTTCGACGAACAAATTCTACGCTGCATGGGGAATGTCTTACCATAAAATTCAGGCCGTACACGACAATAGTATGCAGTACGTTATGCACAGTAAACACGTGCTGGCAAGAGCCTGCGTCACAAACCTACTTCCTACCACAAATTCAACCGCCAGCTGATATAGCCTTGGCCTACGAGGGCCAAAATATGACGCGTATTATACATGTGGGCTCAAGAGGATTTAGATTCCCGAATGCCCTGAGAAGGCTACTGCAGTCAAGTATCAAGCAAAGAGACCATACGAGATGAACTAACACTTCGCCACAGATGAATTCAGCTTTCTGCTTGTGTAAATATAGCTGGCCTGATGGCTCAACTGGAGATGTAACCTCAAACCTTGAAAACTCCAACGACTCCTATGTTAGGTGGAGGCAAAAAGTCCAAAAGGCAAGATCAGCGCAGTAAGGTCTCGACTACAATGGAGATCGCCTGTGGTCCTCCTCGCTCAAGTAGAGACAGAGCAAGATCATGCTCATGCCAACTTTGGAGTCCAGCAGCAATCTTCTTCAACGTATCCAGTTTGATGTCCCGCAACCATGACGGGACAAACTTCACCAGCAGGAACACAAAGCACGACACATATGCCTTCCACGTGCGCGGGTCGCAGCCCAGCAGGATGTGCCCGTCCGACACACCGGCAATGAAATCCATGTGGGCTCCGACCACTCGTGGTCTCCTTGACAGGAAAGACAGTTTCATGACAGGAGAAGTCTTCTCCGCTCCCCAGAGTAGACTGCCACAGAAGAAGAGCATGTTAGCCATCGCATAACCTTGGAGTGTGCTTGATACTGGTCCAGGATCTTTCAAAATCTGTTCTCGAGCTGATAGCAGCAGAGTTGGCAAGGTCTCCTCATACAGCACATGGACCACAAGAGGTCCACCTGCAACACATAGGAGTCCTCCGCCAAGCATCGCAACCTGATACGCCATGGATGCAGCACCAGATAGCGGCGTCCGGCCTGATTTTAAATGTGGAGGTCCATTGGAAGACCATCCATTTGCAAGTTTGTGGGCGCACTCAATCACTTGCTTTAGGATCACCTCGCTCACAAAGTAGGTGTCGTGGAATGTTCGACAAGTTCTCAAGTAGATGAAACCAGGGGCCATGGGAAGCTGAAGTCCTTGGTCTGTGATTGAGTCTCCCAGTAAAGCTCCAACTCCACGGCTTGCAGTAATATCAGATCCACTGGATGAGGAGGAACGTAGAAAGGATGAGAAACAACTTTGGACGAGCTGCGCAACCGCATCTTTGTCTCTGCCGAAGGGAGAACGGAGACATGAGAGGACGATGAAATCATGCCATCTTCGCACTTTCTGTGTCCACAGGGCCCCTATGATGGGCATGCTTGGCCAGGAACTGCCCCCTGCGCAATTCTCTAGCGCCTGGCCGATGATCCCATGAATGTACTCCAAACTCTTATCTAGCTTAAATGTAATCGTCAAGCTCACAAGTGCAGCCATCGGTAAGGGAAGCATCGGCGGCACACCACCTGTAAGAATAAAATGTAAGCTTTCTACAACATTAAAGAGAAATAAAGATATAAAACATGCAACAGCCATGCTGAAAGCCTGAAGCCTATCAACAGTTAAAGTATGAACCAATGCAAATATGTTGATGCATAAGAAGGGAATGCAGGTAGTACGTGGATAGCAGCTGTGAATCTGAACTCCAGCAGATGCAAGAATGTCCTTTATTTCAGCTTCAATGGCATGAAGAGCAGCACCAGGGCTAGGCCATTCAGTTCCATTCATCGGCACAGTTTTCCAGATTCCTCGTGTAATTTCTGCTGAGAAGTAGCTAACAATTGCAGCCAGAGAAGCTGGCAAGAAGTCCACAAGATCCCTCAAACCTGCAATGCAATGACACAAAATACAAAAATTAGATTTAAGAATTATCCCCATAGGACTTGGAGAATTGGTGTAATATGTTGAAATGAAAATTAAGGAGGTTCCTCACTTGTAGTCAAGTCTCGGCTGGAAAGCCTCCCATGAGCACATGCTGTAAGAACAGCTTCAAGAACAAATGGAACTGCTTCTAGAAACTCCCATGCAGGAATTGTGGGCCTTTGGTAAGAATCATCTGATGTACTTACAGAGGAACCACTGACACTACTACTAGAAGTGGATGAAAGATTACCAGATGTTACCCCTCCTTTATTCATTTTTCGGCAAATCATACTCAAAATTTTGTTTGCAACTTGATGGACAGGATTTTTATTGCAAAGACCAGAAAGGGTAGAGGCTATGCACGCTTGATTTTGAAAATACCAAGCCCTTAACTTGGGGAAAGAATCAATATAAACTGGTTGAGTTGGAACCTCACTGAATGAGCCCATATTGTTGCTAGAGTTACTAGTAGTAGCAGATGAATTTGGGAACTCCATGCGGCTATTGCGCATTAACAACAAATAGTCCAGAGTAAGTTCCAACCTTACTGAGCCTCCACGACCAGCAAGACAGTACTCTTGAGGGGGTTTGTAAAATTTCCACAATCGGAGAAGACAAAGAAACGCGCAAGAGAAGACTGAATAAACCGACGTTTCATCAAAAATGGTAGACCTGTGGTTAGATGGGGGCGGCATTGACCCAAAAGCTTCACAAAGTGGCATTAAAGCTGCGGCAACATCTGGAACCTGTACGACAAAAGGTTTTTCTTATATCCTGAACTAACCAATAGCACAAAACATAAAGCTGCAGATAGCATTGTTCTAGTGGACATGAAATTGGTAGTAATTTTGTACCTAAAATGTTTGCACTACCATTGTGCTGGTTGTAAGTAACATAGTAGTATCAGAACCTAGATTATCCTCCAAAAAGAAAAAAGAACCTAGATAGCTTTAGTAATTAATGTGGAATGGCTCTCACAAGACAAACTGAGTGAACTAATCCAAAGGCACATGTGTGCACCTTGTGAACAACAAAGCTAAGGCAGTCATCAAATGTTAGCAACAGACAATGACGGTTGTTAAAGCCAGCTACAACACCAAGAACAACTGCTGAAGAACATGGGAATTTACCATGTGGCCACAAAACTATAGGAGAGGTTCCTAAAACTGTGGCTATACAAAAATAGGCATATCAGATCCCATCTTTGAAACTGACACTGTAGAACAATATCCCGAAAATTGTATATGGACAGTGGACATCAATTCATTGGTGACATTCTGACTAATGATGAAATAACTCTCTTTTTTACTTTGAAGACAGAAATCAAATCAGGAAGCATTTTTTCAGAGTTTTCTGAGTAGTGAATAGAAAATATGCAAATTCTTCCACCAGTTTGATATGTCAAGAACGGATTTTACAGATAAATTAACAGTCAAGTCAACGCTGCATTGCTTACCATTCCATACAAAGAAAGGATGTGGACAGCATCGACATAAGAAACACAAAGTAAGATTGCATTTAACGTAGACTTCTGACTAAGGTAGTGGCTCATGCTCCCTTGAGTTGAGGAATCTGAGGGCAAAGGAGGCGACAATAGCTTGACCATCATGCAGACAACATGTTCCTGAGGAAAACATGTAGAATTCAAATAAAATCCTTTTAGAGAAAAGTTGCCAGATATAGAGAATATGCCCACCAGTGCATATGCACCCTTTTTCGTTTGCACATGAGCGTAGCCCAAAAAATAATTAAAAAAAGAAGAAGATGTAGTACAGGCTAGAAAAGTTGGCCTTTCTTGTCTTTTTTGTACAGCGCACATATAATCACCTTTGTCCACAAAATTTGCAAGTGTGATGTGCTAATGTCTTACATGCGTGATTTTTTTCAAGATTTTTGGGACCATTATCATGTGCATATTTGCTTAATGGGTGCATATGCACTTATGCTCAGATTTGATTTTCTTAAAGTTCCAACTACAAACAGCATAAAGTAAATAGTGGATGTGGAAAGTGTGGACAAATCAAATCAACAAATTGTTATGGAGATCAATTAACCTAAAATCATTAAATTATATCAACAAAAAATTGAGGAATTTGGTCAATTATAAACTTATAACTGCCATAGTAATGTAAACATTTGGGAGCTCTTTACATCGTATGGAATAAAATAAGGTACCTGAATATTCCAACCACGAACAAGTGATGCACCGCACAGAATTTTAGCTGCAGCTGATTTTTCTTGTTCTGAACCATTTAATGCTATGTGATATAATTTATCCAATTCTGCGACACTGAACAACAAAAAATAATTCCAAATCAAGGCAGGAACATGATAACACCAGTAAATAAGCAAAACAAAATACAAACATGAATTGAGAAATACAAAGAACCAAGAAGAGTTGACATAAAAATGGAGAATTCTGGTATAATATTAGTCCCAGGAGTGTATATTAACTTCCATGCTATGAACGTTGCATTACAGTGAATGATGCAGCTCAGCAAACAAAAAGATTACTTTTCAGAAATAACTTGTCTCAATGAACAAATTGTCAAAAGCCATAACTAGCCCGTGGAATTTCTATACTCATTGCGAATAGATCTTTACATACCTTGAAGCAGGAGTGGCAATCAAAGCATTCCTAAGTGGATCAGATAGTGGAGCTCCTTGCATAAAGTTCAACCATGGGGATTCCTGGGGTAAAGTCGCATCCTTCAAATGCCCAGATGATACAACATAACCAGGCCACAAGTAAGCAGATGTATCAATCAAATTCCTCGAAATACAGGCTTCCACTATAAGATGTAGCATGTTCCCAACTGAAAAAGATAGATGGTAACAAAAGGGGTTAAAACCAGAGACAGAAGATAAATATATTTTCAAGAGAACCGCATAAAAATATAAATATAAAATCCAAGACCAGCTGGCAACTGAGTGTATCAGGGGAATCCAATCACCAAGCTGTCAACAGTCAGTTTAGTTTTCAAAGCCTGACCTCCTACATGAGTTACTCCCTCCGTCCCGCAATATAAGTCCCCATTCTTAGGAAGCGTCGTCCCACAATATAAGTCCACTGAGGAAATCAAAGTGTAGTTATTGGAATATTTCCACTCAATACCCCCTGCTTTAATGCAGAAAAAGTGGATGAGTAGTTGTATTATCACATTTAATAGGGATATGTATGGTCCAATAATATTAATTTTTTCTTAGATTTAGTGCTTCCTTAGCTTGTGCATATGGTGGGCTTGGACTTATATTGCGGGGCGGAGGGAGTATAATAGAAGCACCCTCTAATAACTATCACAAAAACAAATAACGAGGCAGTGAAATTAAGGAGATGGAATAGTTTGTAAGTTTAGTGTGTGAAAATTATGCCTAACAGGAAAATCAAAAGTATTTGTGAACTAAAGTTTTGGTCAAAAGTGTCAAGTATTCATGGACAAAGGGGGTATTATTGAGAAGACCACCTGCTTACGCAAAGTTCCTCACTAAGTAATAATCTCAGTAAATCTTTTTGAATTGTAACAACTGTTAGAATAGGAGTCCTTTTGTATTTCCTTATCTGTATATGGTACCCCCTTGTACTCCCTATATATATTGCCCATTAATCCTTGACTTCTTGTCCTTGCCTCTCACGTTCCACCACAGTTCTGGGCTGAATCTGTTTCTGCGGCTACATCTCCTCAATATGCAGCCTTCCACTGCTCTTAAGGGTGTCATTCCTATAGAGCGTCTCTACTCTCAAACCCCCCAGTACTCACCTTTGTGTTTTTTGTTGTACTTGTTTTGTTCCGCTGCAGCCTCGTGAGCGCACTAAACTATCGGCTCAGTCAGTTGAGTGTGTGTTTCTTAGTTATAGTTCTGAACATAAGGGTTATCGCTGCTATGATCCTTCTGCTCGACGGATCAGGATTTCACGAGACGTTGCCTTTGACGAATCTCGACCTTTCTTCTATCGAGATTCGGCTCCTTCTGTTTCCACCGTTGAGTCGATTTCATGGTTGTCTCTTTCTGACTCTTCACCCATTTCTCCACTATCACAGTCTTCTCCTGATCTGTCTCCAGTGGTTCCTTCTGTACCTCTGCCTCTGGTGCTATCTCCTGCAGCACCGTCTCTTGTTCCTGCAGCACCACCGTCTCGGTTCTCTGGTATTCACTACTCCAGGCGTCCTCGCCCTTCTCCAGTCTCCTCTCCTAGTATCTTGCCAACACCCACATCTAATCCTCCTGATGATGCTCCTCGTTACGTCCTTCGTGACTAGACATCCCTTCGACCTCCTGATCGTCTTGGATTTGCTCCGATAGCTCATGCTCTCTGCCACTGAGCCTAGTTCTTATCGTGAGGCTGCTCCTCATTCTGAGTGGCAGCTCGCTATGGCAGAGGAGCTTGATGCTCTTCGATGTACGAAAACTTGGGATATTGTACCGACACCTGTGCATGCTCGTCCGATCACGTGCAAGTGGGTGTACAAGATTAAGACCCGGTCTAATGGTACTATCGAGTGCTACAAGGCTCGTCTTGTGGCTCGCGGTTTTCAGCAGGAGTACGGTCGTGACTACGATGAGACTTTTGCCCCTGTTGCCCATATGACCACTGTTCGCACTCTTGTTGCGGTTACTTCTATCTCTCAGCTGGATGTTAAGAATGCTTTTCTTAATGATGTTTTGCATGAGGAGGTCAACATGCAACCACCACCTGGGTATTCTGTTCCTGATAGGCACGCCTGTCATCTTCTCCATGCTCTTTATGTCCTTAAACAGGCTCCTTGTGCCTGGTTTGCGCGTTTTACCTCAGTGATTACTGCTGTCGGTTTCACTAACAGTTCCCACGATCCTGCTCTTTTTATCCATGTCTCATCTTAGGGTAGGACACTGTTTTTTCTGTATGTTGATGATATGCTCATCACTGGTGATGATTTTTCATTCATCACGTATGAAGCATCTCAGTGAGCAGTTTTTTATGACAGATCTTGGTTCTCTTACGTACTTCATTGGAATTGAGGTCTCTTCCATGCCTGAGGGCTACTACCTCTCCTAACAGAAGTATGTCCAGGATCTTCTTGACCGATCTGGTCTGACTGACACTCGCACTGTTGAGACTCCCATGGAGCTATCCCTCCAGCTTCATGCCACTGATGGTGATCTTCTTGAGGATCCTACTCGATATCGTCATCTTGTTTGGAGTTTGGTGTACCTTGTGAGCACTCGTCCTGATATTGCTTATGTTGTTCATATCTTGAGTCAATTCATAGCTCATCCTACCCATCTACACTACAGTCACCTTCGTGTTCTTCGCTATTTGCGCGGGACTATCTCTCGTCGTTTGTTTTTCCCTAGCTCCACCTCACTACAGCTTCAGGTGTACTCCAATGCGACCTGGGCTAGTGATCCTTCTGATCGTCGTTCTCTTTCTGCTTACTGTGTTTTTCTTGACTCCTCCCTGATTGCCTGGAAGACAAAGAAGCAGACTGCAGTTTTCAATTCGAGTGCTAAGGCTGAGTTGAGAGCTATGGCAGCAGTGACAGTTGAGATTACTTGGCTGGGGTGGTTACTTGTAGATTTTGTAGTGTCTGTGATGGGACTTACGACTCTTTTGTCTGACAGTACAAGTGCTATCAGTATTGTCCGGAACCCCATGAAGCATGAGTATTGAGTTCACCAAGTACATTGGTGTGGATGCTTCATACACTCGCTCACAGGTACAAAAGGGAGTACTTGCTTTACAGTTTGTGCCCTTGGAGTTACAGGTTACTAACTTCTTCACAAAGCCACAAACTAGAATACAACATTTGTATTTTCTCTTCAAACTCAGTGTGCGTGATCCACCATGAGTTTGAGGGGGGTGTTAGAATAGGAGTTCTTTTGTATTTTCTTATCTGTATATGGTACACCCTTGAACTCTCTATATATATTGCCCATTGGGCCCTCTTGAATATACACACAATATTCATAACAACCACCAAGTAGAATATGTAAAGGTAGTGTACCTGCTTTCGTCGAAGTGTCACTCTTGCCAATCATGCTAGGATTGCCACCACCGGCCTTATAATTGGCCTTAAATATTGCTGCTTTTGAAGCTGCAGCATTGGCCGCATTTACCACTGACGAGGGTGGTACAAGAAGTCCTGAATATTGGACCAAATCCTGGAGAGAAGATACAAGTCCTAGTCTTCGTGGAAGGATTTTGTTTCCTTGAGGTCCGGATGCATCATTTTCTTCCTTAAGAATTGCAGCAATTGCTAGTGGAATAAGAGCTAACAGCATGCATAATCTCGCATCTAGATGCGGAATTGGCCCTTCGAGAGGTTCTCTAGCCTAGTTACAACATTAGTGTGAGGAGGCCACAATAGAAGTATATATAATTTCACCAACAAAAATAGATCAAGGAAAAGGTTTATCACCCGCTGTACAAGACGAAGGGCAGAAATCCAAAGAGCTTTAAAAGTTTCTTGCCAGCTTGCCTCATTAATTGCTTGGAGTGTCTTGGTCATTTCTGATTAAGAGAAACACGATATTAGTCAACAAAAGCCATGCCAGCCTCTTTAAGAAAATTGAAAGAGAGATAAACACTTTGATTATAAATTCAGAGTGTTGGTTACAATAAACATTTTCATCTAGATCACTAAACCAAGACGAGAGACTATCTCACAGCACAGATAGGTAAATGCTTTGCAGACACTAATAGAAACAAATTACAAGTACGATAATTCAAGTCAGTTTAAACCAGACAAGTGGGGGTACCTTTTAGAATGTCGATAGCAGATATACCACTTAGATGCTTCCCGTCAATTGCGTTCTCGACATAAATATCAAATATAATCCAGCAGGCAGCTCTCCCAGCTCCAGTAAGTTGGCCCAACAGGGAACCACTGGATCTCATGTTACCAAGAACACCCACAAGCCATTTGTTGTTTGGTTGATAATCTGCATTGCTAACTCTCCGGATATTCGTCAACAAATCATTAATTTTATGACTAGCAGGCAATAGTCTCTCCAATGCCATTTTGTGAGCTTCGATCAATGTCACCCTCTGGCTTAGAGAACTGAATTTTTCAGGCCTAACCTAGAAAAATTGTCTAATTAGCACACATTTGTACTGCTGATTATTAGCTGCACCCGAAGTATATAAGGAGCAGAAATTTATTTTTTTTATGAGTTTTTTAGGCAAGGTGATGGCAATGTAAAAGGCTTATGTAACAAATCCTACATTCTTAACAGCTAATGGAGCAGTCAGTTACTATTAGAGTGACTGTCTATGAAGAGTGAAAAGGAGTTACTATTAATCTCTCATAATAAAACGCAGTTTTACCTTGAACGTCATCATTTTTTTTTATTATACTGCTTAGCCTGCTCCCATTCTTATATTTAATGGTAAAAAGAACAAATTGTCCACATCCCTTATCCTCGTGTGTCATGGGCCGGGGTTACTGTTCACGTGCATGAACAGTCCCACGGTACTGTGGCACCGGGATTAGGAACAGATTACCTTCTCCAATAAGAATATCTATTTTCCTAAATAGTTGATTAGTTAATGGGAAAGGTTATCTATTAGTTAAGAAGGTCATCATTTCGATTGATTTTATCCATAATTGTTATAAGAGCCCTCTATATAAGAAGGCTTATTGTAATCGTTGGCATTAAGCAAATAGAATACAATAGTCTAAGTCTCAATCCCTTTCGTTTCCCCAATCTATAATCTTCCCTCTCCCTCTCCCTCTCCCCTAGCAGCCGACACCACCCGGCTATCCTTCCGATGATGTTTACCCCTATGATCTAAGGATCATAACATCACGGTAACCCAACAAGGCAACAAGTGCCAAAAAATTATGCTTGGACATAGGCAAAAATGAAAGTCATAGAATACATATCTTCAAGGTCAGCGTGTTAATAAGGTGGACCACACTCAACACCAGCTTGAACTTTTCTTGCATTTGGAATTGTTAGGCTTATCTTCCGCCATGAATCTTATCCTCAAAGGTAACCATTCTAATGTTAAAAGCTATCAATAGGCTAATACATATATAAGGTTCATTCCCAATTTGACCTTTATATCATACACTCCATAGTCCAGAAAATCTATGGGGAAGATTGTGAGAAAACGTACATGTTCAGGCATATCAAGTGCAGAAATGCTTGAATCTTTCTATCAGCAACCATCATATGCAATACATCTAAAGCCATGACAGTGTTCTTTCGACGTAACTGTTCACGGTGCTGATTTTGCTTCTCAGTAGAGACCCCTTTGACATCTAAGTCCATTCCCTGTGACCCTTCAATGGAATATATACTCTCCTGCTCCTCTGTCAGCCCAGATGGAAAGCCGCAATCCTCAAGTATGCAATCAATCAGTTTGGTGATAACAATCAACACAAACAGAATGACAACGTGTCCAAAGTTTATTCCACATAATCCATAGATTTTTGATAGTTGCAAAGCATCATCAATAGAATTTGTTATCCTGGGAAGCACAGTAACCACCGTATATGAACACAAGTCAGCAGTATACGAGTCACTAACATGTAATATTGTTCATGCAGCAGAGCATTGGCAGTTTGCTATTAATAGGTACTATGGTCATACTGCAAAGTATGAAAACATAAAACAAGCAAAAAAAATGGCAAGTATAACAGTAATGTGTCAACCAACAACTATCAAAACATGCCCATATTCATCAAGCTACAAATTGTGATGTCACAAATAAGAACAAGTCTTCAGACAAGCGAAAACAACAAAACAAGGCTAGTTATTAACCCACTACGTTTCATGCTTGGGGTGTAAGCAAGCATCATGAAGCTGTACATTTTAACAAAGATGAAAAAAAATTTGTTCAAATTTGCAGACGCAGTTAAACATAATCGAATTGAAATTTGAAAGTATGCCTGAAAATCTAAAAGAATAGTAATGAGTTTTGTAAGAACCATGGCGTAGATGTGTTATTTGCAAAATCTATATAATTTTGTGCACAGCGCAGATCTAAAGGAGCAAATATGGCAATATATATTACACTGTAAATAACTAATATGGGAAGTCTAATACACTATGATGACCAAACCACGCCTCTGGTTTTCACATTCCATAGCTGAACTCTTACTTGTCACGATTAGGCCCGGCCTCCAGGGACAGCAAGGAGGACGTGACGTTACACTTCATCAGCTCCAGGTACAGCCGGTACGCCTCCGGCTGCGCTCGCCGCTGCGGCAGCACCCTACAGAACCGCGACGAAGTCACTCAGAAACGCTACAAAAATGGGCACCGATTCGTGCACGAACTGAAACGCGGACCTGGGAGTGAGGAGAGCGAGGACGTGGAGCGGGCAGAGGAGGCGGGATGCCATGGACTGGCCCACGAGCTTCCACAGCGATGGCGAGTTGTGCGCGAAGCAGAGGTTGGAGACGAGGATCCCGGCGAGGTCCGCGCTGGGTAGCCCCGTCCCCTCCCCAGCGACGACGCGAGCCACCTCCACCGCCCTCACCAGAGGCGGGTCACCGCGCGCCTCCGACGCCTTGACCACCGACATCACCCTCCTCTCCAGCTCACCCCCTCCGCCGCTGCCGCCCCCGGCGGGCACCAGCGCCGCCGCTGCCGCCGCCGTCGCCACGGTGACGGGTGACCTCGTCGAGGGTTTGGGTTTGGGTTTGGATTTTGTGTGCCAGTGTCTCGATTTTTTTTTTCCTTTTTACTTTTCTCTTCACTCCACGAGGGGCTCGCGACTTTGGATTCGTGTGGAAGGGGAGGTGTTTTAAGGGTGAGTACCAAAACACGAGAAAGTCAAAGCTAAAATTTATAGTTACTAAAATCGGATAGTCAAATCGGTTTTCCGGATTTTTACGAAGTTTGACATAAAAAAATAAACTAGAGAACCAACCAGAACAGAATTTTATTAAAAAACCAATGTGAACAGAATTTTACCAAAAAAATTAGTACCAAACCAAATGAAAGCTAAATCCGGTCTACGTTACTAAACTTTGGCTTAGCATACTTTAGTTCACATAGGCACCAAACCAAACAGAGCATCCAAATGGTGGGTACCACCCTACACTGAGACCATCTCTAGTATATTGAATCAGTTCAGGTTTAAAGACATGACACATAAGCCTGCATGGAACACATCGTTTTTTCTTTAGTGTACATAATCGATTTCATACTCTACCTAGGACCCACTTTGTATTAAAAAACGGAATGAAATAAAAATAGCCCCTCTCAATTGTGCTCTCTCTCTCTCTTCTCTTGTTCCCCTTGTCCAGTCCCCTCACCTCAATCTCCTCCTCTCTCCACACCTGTCGCCGCCCCTGCCCACGCTGGCGATGCAGTCCACCTTCCCCACCCTGTTGGCGACGCCACCCATTCCCACCACCGCCTCTACCCCACACGACCACCCGGCAAAAGAGGCAGCAATGATTCGTTGCGAAATCGAGGCGGAGGTGACAACTCCGGCGGCCGGAGGTGGAGTTGATGGCTTCGCCAACCGGTGTCGACGATAAAGTCGCCGATCTTACGAAATAAATAGAGGAAAATATCAAAGAGTTCTTGGGAGAGAATAAGATTGTTCTTTATTGCTATGAACTGGTTATTACAGGGGGTATCCTTGACAAGGCAATGGGCTAATCCTAATTACACTGAACGTAATGCTTGCCGTACTGTAGAATCAGACTTGAAACATCAATCTAATGCCGATTGCCGTGCTTCAATCTCATGCAATTCGATCCGCGCTCCATCTTTAAATAATCATCAAAGAGGTGGCAGTTGCTCCTTGAAAAGACACCTGTTAAAAATATCGCGACTGGTCAGAGCGAGACAGTGGTTGATAAAGTACCAACCGTTCGGCGGCTGTGTGTCTGTGTGACCCTCAACCGTATGGTGGTTGTTGTCAGTGTCTTAGGACCATGAAACATCGCGTGGTATGGAGCAAATATGACATGTGTTCCATTCATCACACGGTAAGGAATATACTTAGAGTTAGATCTGAATGTCAGTTCATTGCTTCTACGAGCAGTTATCTGGTCGGGGACTGGGTACAGGATCTCATCCGACCAGAATACTTATTATGTAACATCTGGAATCCTTACGACCACGGGGATTGTTAGCCTTAGGGGTTACGACCACGAAGACATATGGTCTTTTATTATGTATTAAAGTAATACATATAGATTTTAATCCTCGTCAGCTAGCCCTCGAACTTTAAGTGAATTGGTCGTGTGAACACTTTCTCCCACGAAGTCGTATCGGGCAGACCCTCATTTAATCCCGTGACATACGAGATGGTATGTATTCACTTTAAAGTGGAGAAACTGCCTTGAAACCCGAAGAGTTTTTCTGTCTGTTAGACTTTAGGTAACTCTCTGATGCAGTTAAAGAATTGCGGCTATAAGATCCCTTCAATGCAAGGCTTTAGAGTTTTACACCTCCTGCTTCCCCTTTTTATCTCCTAGGAGAAAAAATTATCTTCGACCTCCTTTTGTATACAACCTTCTACGACCTCCTTTCTTCCAAAACTCGGTCATGTCGGATCTTATCGCCAACTGCTCGGTTTCTAATTTGAGCAAGAATAAACTTGAGAGCTTGGAGAAGGTCGGGTTGCTTCCCGACAAGGATCTGATTTCTTGAAGATCAGCGGTCGAAGAGCATTCTCCGAGCAACGAAGATGGGAAAATTCATGTTTTCCTCGCATATATCGAATGTGGATTCAGGTTGCCAGTTCACTCCTTCCTTTCCAAGATTTTGGAGTATTACGGAGTCGAATTGGTGAACCTTGCTCCAAATGCCATCACCAACCTCAGCATCTTCATCTATCTCTGCGAAGCGTACTCGAGGATTGCCGCATATTTGGATCTCTTCAAGTATTGCTACAGAATGGCGAAGTCAGAGAAGACGATCGGGATGCCTGAAGAGTGCACTTTGCGCCTCCACAACGGAAAGGCCGATAAGTACATTCATATGTACTCAAAGTCTTCATGGTCATCATGGAAGAAAAGCTCATTCTACATGACGGTCACTCAAAAACCTCCTAACATGCGGTAAGGGATTTCTCCATACGCCGGATTAGCCCCTTGAACGTCCGAACACATTCGATGCTCTGGTACATTGGTCGTGACGACGCGACCAACAATTCCAAGGAGGGTAAGTCCTAAAAGATTCTGACCAGTTTGCTTACATTGGTTGGTTACTTTTGTGATCCTAAAGTCTATTTTTTCTCCTTACAGCTCTTTCTCCTCACGAAATCAAAAGTCGGATCAAAATGATCTGCACCGGAGAGCCTGGCGAGAAGGATGATTTTCCTTGGATTTTAGCGATTGTTTCCACAAACGAGGGGGTTGAGAGACTGAAGGTAAAAATATCAACCACCTTTCATCATTTATATGTTTTTCGATCAGTTTATCGTAGATCCTCTTTGATGTGCAGTCGGTCGGATTGAGGATCAATGAGGCCACTAAAGTTGTGAGCCAATTGACGCTCCGACCACTCCTACGACCACCCGAGATGGTGGTTTTATAGAGGTAGGTAACCGAAAAGAAATGTATATTCTAGATGAAGAATTTTTCGTCACCTAATCAATTTTGATTGTTAATTTGGCGGTTATCGTAGACCCCAATGTGGTTGTTTAGGACATGCCAATTGCTATTGGAGTAACTGTTTCAGAGGTCGACGAATATACACCCTCTCACCAGATGGTCAGGGATCTTATTCTCGATCAACTGGTCGAGAATATCTCTTCTGACCTCCAGTTGGAGGATGTGAAAAGTCTAACCAGCACTACCGGTTCAAGACCGGTGAAGTTAGTTGAACAGGAAAAAAAAGGAAGGCAAGGGCGACGAATTTTGCTTCAGCGCGCTTCAAACTAAAAACCAAGAAAACGACCAGGTACGTATACATGAAAGAAAGACTTATGTAAGTACTTACCTCTGGTGTTTTTAGAGTCTTGAACTTCTTTTCTTCTTGTCATTGTAGATCTTCTTGTATTCCGGTCGATTTCGACCAGGGCACCCCTCAGGAAATAGCTCGTAAGGAGAAAGAGGTCGAGCTAGCCCCCGAGTAGGTGGTAGCGCCAGTGCCTGTTCAGGAACCCATGGTGGCTCCAACCCCACCTGCAAAGGTGGTGGTTCCTGAGGAATCTCAGCAGGTTCCGACCCCCTTGCTGGGAATTCTTCTCTTCAAGTCGTCTTTTCTCATCCACTACTACAGAAAGGGTCCTCACAAACGGTTCAAAAGCGTCATTACAGACGGTTTCTGGAGCCGTTTGAGTTTATGGGTCAGTGATGACATGAGGTTATCACAGACGGTTTTGGAACCATCTGTGATGCATGCTATCACAGACGGTTATTAACTCAGAACCGTATGTGATATATGACTATCACAGATGGTTTGTGTCTAGAATTGTCTGTGATAAATATCTAACACAGATGGTTTGTGTCTAGAACCGCTCAGATATCGTTTATCATGCATTTGCGGTTCATGTTTAGAACGCTGTGATCATGTTTAGATATATATATATATATATATATATATATATATATATATATATGGTATGGTATGGTACTCCTCGGAGTATATACTCAAGACCTCTCATATACCACTTAAATCATACGATGATACCTCTTTATCTATTTGAGCATACTCCAATAATGATTATAAGATACCCCAAAGTGAGTTCCATGAAAAATTTCATTAAATTCCACTTTTTATAGCAAAATTTGTCTATATACTTCTTTTATATATGAAAAAGGGTACATAGCAAAAAACAGAGGGCTCCAATGAAAATTTTTCAATCAAGTCACATTGGAGTATCTTATAATTGGTATTTAAGTATATTGAAAATGATAAAGAAGTATAATATGTGCGTTTAAGTGGTATATTAGAAGTGGGAGTACATACTCCCAGGAGTACGAAACGAACGTCCATATATCAGAGAGCATTAACCAAACCCACCATTTTTCCTATTCATTTTTGTCAATCTGAACCCACAACATGAACTAAGCAAGATGCACATAATGCACATACACCAATAGCCCTCAGTTTACATCACAGAGCAAGGGGACTATTAATATGAACTAATTATCAATTCAATTTCAGCATAAGACTATTAACATCATTACATCACAGAGCAAGGGGACTATTAATATGAACTAATTATCAATTTAATTTCAGCATAAGACTATTAACATCATTGAGCAGTTCAACAGTAAGACAGCAAGACCAAGGGTGTAGAGACACCACACCAGTAGTAGCCCTCGGCATCCATCGCAGAGCACTAGTCATTTTCATCACAGAGCAAGGGGGGTAGAGACAGAGAGGGAGTAAGGTAAGGTGATACCTCAGTACAACGCAACCACGGTGGCGACCCCACCACCAGCACAACCTTCATCCATCTCCTCCACCTTGCATAAATCACACAAACATCAGGACTCAACAAAAGACATTAAGCTAACGGAGAGGAGAATAGAGGGAGGATGGGGAAAGCAAAGCTAGGGGGGCCAGGGCCCGAGCGCAGGAGGTCGAGAAGGAGAACCAAGCCATGGACGCGGGCAGGCAATAGGTGCAGGTGGCGGCACAGTGGATTGGGTGGCGGCATCACTATAGTTGTGGCACGACCCTGACACTGCATAAGACACTCCTATCGTGCGAGTGTCTTGTGCAGTGCAGAGTGGTGTCACAACCGACGGCGACGGGAGGAAGGGCAGCGATGGCGACGGGGTCGGGCGGCGACGTCGAGGTGGGGAGGGGAACGGACAAGAGTAAGTACGCTGGGGAGTGACGAGTTAGGGTGGGCGCAAACCCTAGCGGCGCTGGGGAGTGATGAGTTAGGGCAGGCGCAAACCCTAACGGCCGGGCGAGCTCCTACTAATAAAGAGACTTATCACAGACAATTCTATTATGGAACCGTTAGTGATAGTTATCACATACGGTTCCATAATAGAACCATCTGTGATATGCCCCATATCACAGACGGCATAATAGAACCGTCCGTGATATGTCCCATATCACGGATGGTTCTTTTATGAAACCGTCTGTGAAATGGTTTTTCTCAAGTATATTATCTTGTATATACACTTACATGACATGAAGAAATTACATGTTTATATTTCAATTTTGTCGTTTAAATGTCATTGCTGAAAATTTGCTCTAACTATACATACATACATACATACACACATACACACACACACACACACACACACACACACATATATATATATATAATTGATTTGTTCCACTAAACTATCTCTGATATGTGTGTGTGTAGTAATAATTCAACATATAATTAATATAGTAACTTCACATCCGAACTAGATTTTTTTTATTTGGAATTTTCATATGGCCAAACAGTGTGGTCAGTCGCTTCTTACAAAGATTAAAAAAAAGAGTAGAAACCTATAAATAAATTAACAAAGTTTTTCTAGTGGCGGAGGTAGGCTGCTATCTCCATCTTCAATACTTCGTAGGCGGCGACATCGGTGTCGGACGGTTCGTGATCGAACAAAGCCTGAAATGCGTCCACCCACTGACGCTCTCGTTCGAGTGTCTCCCGAAGACCCTCGGACTGTTGAACCAAGAAGAATTGAGCCCATAGGCTCTCTTCCCTTGCTTGAGGGGTCTCGGCCGGTCGACTTTGGCCGTCCGCCGCCTCGACATAGCCAAGTGACGGCAAGCCTCCTGGAAACATGCAACGTCGTTGTGGAGGACCACGTCGATGATGCGGTAAACTCGCCAAAAGTGGGAGATTACCCGGAAGACGCGGCAGAGGAGGATGTCAAGACGGCGGAAGGTGGTCGTCACCTGCTCCGGCAAATTCTCAGATAGAGGTGTGAAGATACTGTTGAAACAGTGTTCTTCCGCAGCAACCACCAACGTACAGCAAGAGAGGTGCTCGTACAGTACGGCCAGGTAGGCCATCAATGCTGGCGACAAGGAAACAGAAGAGACAGCCATTTTTGTTTTTTATAAGTACTAGAGTTATACGTGGGGATGATAATCATCTTCGATGGCGAATGGTCCTTTTTATAAAACAAGGAATAAATTCAGAGCGTGAGACGAAGAGACGCATCGAGGAGCCGAAGCGGCATTGATACGATAAAGAGACGCATCGGTGATGAAGAAACTGATCATCGGGCTTCAATCGAGTCAGAGCGATATTACCCGCGACGGTTATAACAAAAACCGCTCGTGATATGTAGTAATATTACAGACGGTTATTGTTAATAGTCCGTCTGTGATATGTAGAATTATCACAGACGATTGTTGTTAATAACCGTCTATGATACTTCACAGACGATTTTAGTTATAAACCGTATGTGATATTACCTCTTCATAGACGGTTTTTAGCGCAGCCAGTAACACAGACGGTCTCTAAACTAAAACCGTTTGTGATTGCATGTAATACAGACGGATTTGGCCAACTGTCTGTGATGAGGCGTCCAGTATTAGCCTTTTTGTAGTAGTGATCGCTTCCGAATCTTTAAAGATGAAGATCTTAACGAAGCTTGGGGAAGAATTTCGGACCATCAAGCAAAGACGAGTCCTAGTTCTATTTTTGCCAAATATATTAATATGCAATCCAGGTAATCTTCCACGACCACTTTAATAGCATTTTCCTTTAAAAAAAATACTTAAAGGGTTTTGCTATTTTTGTAGCATTTGGTGGAGAATTTCGCTGTGGTCGAAGGACTGACCCAGCGAATAAAGCTCTTGAAGAAAAACAACTCCGAATTAGAAAGTAAGTACCCTTTTGGTGTTTTTTCTCTCCTTCTTTACCATTTGGCTCTTTTTCTGTTAGCCAATTTCTCTCTTTATCGTGTTTGATATATTCGAAGAAACTTAAAGAAGAAGTTATGGCTAAGGAAGCTATAATTGCCAAGCTTAAAGAAGAATTTCAAAACAAGGACCGGTCGATTGAATACCTAACGGTAACCGGACGTAAATTCGACCAGTGTGCTTCATTTTTCTAGTCGTATGCACTAATTCTTTGCTTTACTCGTACAGAGCAAACTCAAGTATTGAAGAGAACAGAAAAAGCTCTTGAGTTCGAGCATGGTAAGGAAGCAACTTTTGGGCAAAATCTTGAAGAGAAGGGCAAAACTTTCAATAAGATGCTATTCGATATGGAATCGGGAACACAACTGCCCAAATTTAGGAGATCCTACGGAGAAGATCAACTACCTTGGCCAACAACTCGAAGACCTCAGGAGTGTCCTCGAGACAACTCGGGAGAATCATGCGTAGACTTTGTTTGAAGCTGTCAAGAATGGAGTCAGTTTTGCTTTGGCAAAGCTGAAAGTCTCCGACCCCACCATAAATCTCCAAGCTGTTCAGAAAGACTTTAATTGCTGGGGAGAGGAAGCAACAAAAGTTTTCGAGGACATGGCACCTCTCGGACACAAGGTTGCGGAGGAAATGGAGGTCGGGTCTCCAACGCGCAGCGACCAATATGGTGGCTCTGAGAAGTAAATGATTGTAATATTTAGATTGTTGTAAATAAAACTTACCTTTTATCATCAATGAAGTCTTTGTTTTGTCTTCTTAAATTCGCTGAGCACTCATATATTCTCTAACCCCCCGACTGCTTGTATTAGTAGAAGACCTTTACTAAAGAAGCAGCCAAGAAAATAGGCAATAGCTACGACCACGGTACAAAGTATACGCTGCTTATGTTATAAAAATGATCTATGGATCACTTGCAGAACCCATCTGAATTGGTCAAAAACAGCCGAGCAAAAGGTATTCGGACCGGATATTATTCAAGAAGCAGAATACCAAGTGTCTATGATCAGAGAAGGATTGAAGGTAGTTTAGTCTAGGCAAAAGAGCTATGTTGACAATCGTCGTCGTGACCTCAACTTTGAACTAGAAGATTTCATTTATCTTCGGGTTACTTCACTTAGAGGTGTCAAAAGGTTTCATGCCAAAGGGAAGCTTGCCCCTAAATATGTTGGTCCGCTCAGGATTGTGAGTCATCGAGGAGAAGTTGCTTATCAGCTTGAACTGTTGTGGTCGTTAGCAGGAGTGCATGATGTTTTCCATGTCTCTCAGTTCAAGAAGTGTCTTCGTGTGCCAACCGAACAATCCCCTTATATTCAATTGAGTTAAAAGAAGATCTCACTTATAAAGAACAACCAGTCAAATTTTTGGATATCGCAGAGTGTCAGATCAGAAGCAAGACTGTTCATTTTTGCAAGGTTCAGTGGAGCAACCACTCAGAAGGAGAAGCAACGTGGGAGCGTGAAGAAGAGCTGAAAGCCAATTTTCCTAGCTTTTTCTCTAGCTAGCTTGAATCTCGAGGCCGAGATTCCTTGGGGGGGGATTGTAACATCCCAATTTCCTGAAGTTTAAAAACTCTTTTGAATAGTTTAGTAGTTGGAAAGTTCATCCAAGATATTTTATCTGAATTTAATTAAAGCTTAATATGAACTTTCAGTAACAAAACGATTTAATATGATTAATCCCAACTTCAATTATTGTCAAAACTATTTTATTTGGATTCTATGTGCTTGGATTTATTTTCTAGAATTTTCTAGAATTTTTTCGAGTTCATTAGCTATTTTCTAATTACCATTTGCACTTTCTATATTTTCTAAAATAGAAATATATTTAAAACTTAGGAAAAAGCTTTTTGGCTGAAACCCATCCTATTCAAACCTCAGTAAGCATCGTAACTCAATTTCAAGATCGCTGCCAATGCTACCGATAGGTGGTCCCCACTGTCGGCCTCTCTCTCTCTCCCCTTCAAGGCTTGTGTCCCCACCTGTCAGTCCTTGCGGTGCCGTGTGTGAAGCAGATCCGTCTAAGCCTCAGCCGCTGATGAGTGGGCCCCGCCCTATTACTATTCATCATCCCCAACTGAAAGGTTCGCACTCGCCGCCAACCACCTTTCCGCATCGTAGCCGCCCCGGACTCTCCCGAGCCGACGCATATAGAAGGGAGGCAAGCCCTTGGCGTCCGCACCTCCACCCTAGCCGCCAAAACCCGGGAGCAAAACCCTAGCCGCCGCTTGAGCTCGGAGAAGGAAGCGCACCGCCTCCAACTCCGACGAGCGATTTCTCTGTCGTCAGCGCCGCTCGAGCTTCATCGTCCACGCCGTCGACATCGCATGGAGCCGCGCTTCATCCTAGACCCCTTGGCCTCACGAAAGCATCATTGGAGCACCTTTTCCGTCAAGCCTGAAGACTCTCCGCCGCTTCAACCTCGCCGCCAGCTAGCCCAATCGTCCTCTTGCGCCCGTGAGTGCACCGACGAGTTCCCCTTCGCGTCATCTACCCGCCAGTACCACTCACCGCCGGAGAAGCGTCGCTGTTTGCCGAAACCCTTGGAACCCGAGCCTCGCCACCGTCGAAGTCGACGTGTTGCCCTCGTGTCCGCTGTGTCAGTCGCCACATCAGCTCTCGTGCGTGCGTCTCGCGTGCGTGGCACAGTCCAACCCTAACCCAGATCCAAAAACCCATAGATCTAATCCACAGTAGACCCACCTGTTAGGGTGACTATTCCGTAGACTCATGAGCCATAGACCGCAGTCCAAACTTTGTGGACCCGGTCTATAGACTGAGGGCCCATATGTCATCCTCAGAACCTTTTTCTCAGATTTATTTTAATTCCAAAATCTTAGGGCTGACGTCAGTTTGCGTCATATTCCGATTTTTCAATAGAAAAATAAATCTGGAAATTCCAGAAATTCCTTTTTGAGTATTTTCTTAGGTTTAGATCTTCCAAAAGACATATCTTCTTGATACGAAATCCGATTGAGCCCATTCAAATTTCTAAATTCATCTAAAGTTGAGCTCTATTTTAGTGAGATTTTAATTTAATTTTTAGAGTTTTTTTTTAATATCTTTGTTATGTATTTATTTTGTTTATTTACTTCGTTTATAGTAGTAGCGTTGATTCTTCAGGGAATTTTGAAGAAGAAGGAGTTCACAAAGACCAAGATCATTACCAGGATCTATTCCAAGGCAAGTTGTACCTTTGATCATGTTGAACCCAGTTTTCAAAGTTACTTTGATTCAAATTAATGCATTTACTTTAAGTATTTATTTAAATGCTTTCGGGTTTAGTTATTAATCCTATTTGTTTATATCCACCTTGTCTATTGCTATGTCATAATCTTTTGTCACCCTAGATTGGTTCATTATTTAGTTGGTATTATCGTAGCACCAACGTGGGTTGGTTATATACGAGTAGATTGCTTAGCCATACAACGAGTCATCATTACATGTGAGTTGCAAATATGAATTTGACTAAGTGACTATGGAACTTTATGATAAAACCGTGTACGATGTGTGCTATTACTCGTTGATGGCATATGTTGCACTTAACCAACAGGGTGGGAAAAGATTTAAACTGAGGCAAGTGGTAGAAACTCTGTGACATGGTGGAGCTCAATGCTTGGGATTTGAAAAGAATGATTGCTTAGTTAGAAATCGAAAGTCCTGTCTTGGTTAATTAAGAACTTAACTTTGTGCACCATTGAATTGAGCCACAACTGTACGACCACATGCCTTGTATGAGACGAGCCTAACTTAGTAAGTTTTGGAGTCTTGACATTGACTACTCAAGTAGTAGGTTAAGCTCTGTGCAGGGTGGAGGTGTGTTTCTGCCTCCGTGGTGATTATATTTATGAGCGGTTCGCCATCTTCAGGTTCAACGATGTGCGACGGGCTAATTTCCTATGTGGGTGTTGGTGCTGTCAGTAAAACACATCGAGAGTGTCAATATTTGAGACGAAGTTTTTGAAACATTTTGTTATGGTTAGTGCTAACTACACTGGTTATATCGTGTGGATAAAGTGTGCAATCTCTGCAGAGTGTTAATCAATCTATTTGAATAGCCGCGTCCGCGGTCATGGACATGCTCGGGGATTTCACACGAGGGTTAGATTTTCATAAAACACTTGTGAAGGGAGCTGTGTGATCTAAGTCATATGGTTGTATGAATAATTTAATTAGACTTTGTGTCCTTTGTGAAAACAACTGATAAATTAATATTATTTATTTGTTTGAAATATTGCTTTGATCTATTATTTGTATTCAATTGCAAATATTGCTTTTATGCACACAAAAAAACCGCAGAAGCCATTCCTTTGGAATAAGCCATCATGTATACATTGCATTATGTGGTATAACTTGTGAGTACGGATGTGTACTCATGCTTGCTATAATCAATCAACAGAAGTAGATGAGTCTTCGTCTGCTTTTGAGGTGGAGTTCTACGAAGGTGCTGATCGCTAGGTCTTGATCCCAGTCGGTTGCCTGTGGAGAATCAATGGGTTTCCGCTGAAGTTTATTTATTCCGCTACTATTTATTTCTTGCCAGCCCTGCGAGGCTTAATAAATGTAAACTCGACCATAAGGTCACAACAGTTATTTGCTATTCAAATTACTTGTTTATTCTACTATCTTCGTCAGAGATCGGCTGAGGCAAAAGCACGAAGGACAGACGCTTCGCCCTGGCCTCCACTAGCTCCGTTTCCTCCACGCCCCGACAGGAGAGTGGAGCGATGTGTGGTGTTGTCGAAGGAAGTTGTGGCAGCGGTAGGCTAGTGTGAACAAAGAGGGCAAAAGCGGCACACCTCCACCACAGGTTGGTTGGGCCGGTTCAGCCACGCGACATGGCCGATGCAGCGGGCGTGGCCCAACAAGATAGGAGGTTTTCTCCCAATCAATAGGTGCAATCCATACATGTCTATGATTTTTCGATGACTTGGATGTCACAAATTTTGGTTAAGTTGATTTGGACACCACAAATTTTGGTTCCAGGCTTCGATTTCTTCGTTTTCCTCGCTTTTCAGGAGAACAAAAATCCCACAGCAACTTAATTGTTTATTTAAGGAAAATATTTGATTTCAGCGATATTTGCAAATTCAAGAGGATGGTTTTGTACTTATGTGTTCGGCTCATAATGCAGAAAGAGAGGCGAATGATCATGAATACATGCATGTCAGTTTTGTTTACGCGGATCACCCAGAACCATTTTCTGCGTTGAGACAGATCACCAAAGTCACCACCACACACCTGATGAGCTTCATGGGTTGATGTAAGCTTTGTTTGGCATGGCTTACTCTCAGCTTCTTAGTTGGAGTAGGCTGAAATTGAGTTCTTGTCATGTCCATGTAATGAACTTGCAAAGTATTGCACTTTGGGGGATTAGTACTGATTGCTTACATGAAAGCAAGGGGTCAATGTTCCTAATGAAAATGTTTGTTGTATTCGTTGCTGACGGCGACCTCGTCCTCCGACGGCATGGCGACCTCATCCTCCCCAAGCGTGGCCTCAAGGTCAATCCTTCATTTCCTCTTGCTCCACCCTCCTTTGATGAATTTGGATGAGGAATGTTGGTGGATCTATGTGGGTGTGGCCTTCATTTGTGTTTTCTGATGTTGTAGATCTGTCTGGGCACGGCGACCTCTTCCCTAGATCCACTGAAAAATCATGCCAACCATTGCCTTCCTCGTGAGCGATCACCATCTCCGACAACCCGAAGTCTCCGATCTAAGTTGGGTTTGCTACAGGCTACGACTTTCTCGAGGTATGTTGTCTTCTAAAGCAGTGTGTTGGTGGTTGGTGCGATGAACAGCCGCATGGCTAACATACACAATGGCGGGTCCGGGTTTGGGGACGTCCAGGAGGAACACCAAGATGCCTATGTGTGAGATCTCTAGTCATTTCTTTATTTTGTTGGTATTTCTTTTGTTTAGTCTAAGCCAAGAAACGCAGAGTTGTTGTCAGTAAATCCTGAGATGTAGTGCTATGGGATTAATTTGGTTACCTTCATGTCTTGAGTTGTTAATTTCCGTTTATTTTTGAGATTAGTGGTGGGAATTAAACATCGGAGCTTACTATAGTGTTTATAGCTAGTTTAATCCTTTGCATGTACAACTAAGATATGCTAGTAAAGCAAATTAGACACATGTGAACCATACCACGATAGATGGAAAACCAATTGTTCCTTGTATGAATGTCTGATTGCTTGGATCTTGCTTAACTCGTGGTAGTGAGAACTTAACAATAGACCTTGTAACTTGTAACTCTGTTTGCCTAGCTGTTGTCCCTTCCTGCATACTATTTTTCTATTTATTTTGGGACCAGACCAGGAGCACATTTGAACATTCAATTGTTTTCCAAATTATTGGGAGAGGTTGCCTTCTCACATCTTAAGGGTAAAGTGAATGTCAAGTCATATGTTACCCCTTGTTGTAGCTTCTGGAAAAAAAACGTAGCATTTCTCATTAGTATGCGAATCATGTTGTTAGTACTGCTGTGACTTTCTCTTCTTGACCTTTACTAGTTTTGCTAAATTGACAATATTTTCTGTTAACTTCTTGTGTCCAGAAGAGGTAATACTATTGATAATTGGATTCGAAGAGATGCTAACTAGAATACATTATCCTGGACTGGCTAATGTTATATGCTTTTGCAGAAATAGATCGCTTCCACTCAACCTAGATAAGTTCATTTCCACTCCCAGTTCAAACAATCTAGACAAGTTTCTTATCTCCCTTGGGAACCAATCAACATATCTACACTTGGAGGTAATCTTTTGGGTAGAGTAAAGTATTAACCTTTCGATTAATTTGTTCAGATATTAGAAGTCCATGTGTTGACCAACCTGTTGTTTTCTTTAACATGCATAAATGTACTAGTATCATGTTGTATTATAAACTTGTTATATGGTAGGAAGCTATAAGACCTACCTAAAATTAATATTTAGGTAGAGTATTATTTTGTTTGGACCTGGTACAAAATTTTGATACCATGTGATAATATTGTGTCCTTTGTTACAATACTCTTGGAACCGTTTCTGTATCATTATTTTTTGCTTGTATGGAGAACTTGACATGAACTTGTAGTAACATAGTGAATTTGTCTCTCTC
Source organism: Phyllostachys edulis (assembly GCA_036346405.1). NCBI lineage: Eukaryota > Viridiplantae > Streptophyta > Magnoliopsida > Poales > Poaceae > Phyllostachys > Phyllostachys edulis. The sequence goes on along the minus strand of CM070558.1, from coordinate 68,245,255 downwards.
TTTTCGTTTGCTTCTCTATACGTGATCGGTGATCCGCCAACACTTGATATGAACTTGTACCTGATCAGGAGCGTGATCAACCAACATGACATGAAAAAAAACTTGGAATACTAGTATTTGCCAAACTCGTGTATTGCTCAAACTCGTTAGCTAGCTGCAGACATTACAAATCATAAAAAAACATCGTCTTACGCTTGCTTGCCAAAATATGTCACGGATAATACAACGTCACATAAATAGTTAAACACATGCTTACCCAAATACAACGTAAACAGTAAATAATCCGATAAGAAATACAAGTCACAAAACCAATGTTACTCTCGTCTTTTTACATAGATCTTTGTCATTTATGGAGTGAGAGTTAACTTCCTAACCAAACAATTGCCCTAACTTATCAGGGGAGTAGATCCAAGAGTAAAGCTGGAGTTATAGTTGCTAAAAATTGGAGCGAAGCCATGCCAAATAGGGCCGTAGTCTGCCATTTCAATCCGCATGGATCACTGGATACATGTCCTCGGATCATAGCCATGTTTTATTTTGCCCCAATCTCTCATCTAAGCAAGTTTTCTTGCATGTGTACAAAAGTATAGTGAGAGTCAGAGGGAGGGAGGAATTTATCTAAACTTGTCTTCCTTCTTGGAATAACATGAAATGCATGTATATGGAGTAGTGAGAGATTATAAATTGGCACGTTCACCCTTTAAACTTGGAAATTCAACCCCTATCCGCCTAAAAACTGTAAATGTTCAAATTCCTGGTTCCCTAAATGCACAAATTTATCGTGTTTTCGATTGTTATTGCCATAGCGATTTGGTCAGGAAATCAAAAGGCAAAGGAGGATGGTGCAAGCAGGTAGAAGGTGTAGATGTACACCCTATCACCTAGGTTTGAGTCTTCGTCGGCTCAGATTTGAATGTCTATTTATTCTCAGTTAAATGGGTACCTAGTTCCCGCTAGGGTTAGGTCACCAGGAAATCAAAAGGCAAACAAATTGTCTTAGGCCAGCCTACAGAGAACGCCAACCTACTCTACTAGGCCCCTTCCTCCGTCACGTCACGGCCCAGCCTCCACGGTGAAAAAAAAATAGTGTCAGTTCCTAGCTCATGGAAGCTTCGGCCCGTCAGTCCGTGACTAAAGGGTTGTTTGGTTTGGATCCTCGTATTGCCAAACCAAAGTTTTGGTAATACCAAATAAATTTGGCTAGTGTTTGGTTTAATACCAAAATTTGGCTCAGCCCCTACAAAATTGGTAATGCCCGGATTTTTCCATGCCAACTATAGGCTTCGCTAGGGTTCAGATTTTGGCCGCAAAAAAATTGGCGTGGCAGCAGCCATCAGCAGCATTGATTTGTGGACAAGTGGCAGCAGCTCATTGGGTCTCATGAGTGGCATTAATTGCATGTTAAGTCTGATTCAAGACCTTAAAATGATCATATTTTCTAAACTGAGTATCCGATTTGTGATCCGTTTGAACCGTTGTGTTCCTTGTCATTTTATCAACAAAACGAAATCACTGTTGCCATATTTTGGGACAAAAATATATATGTCATGTGGAACCCACGTGTCATAGTCACAATTTTTGCAATTTTTGGTATGACTGCAATTAAACATATTTTTTTTGCCCAGGTTTTGGTATTGCCCGTGAATTGGTTTGAATACAATCCAAACACCATTTTTTGCCCAGGTTTTGGCATTGCCAAAATTTTGGTTTGGCAACTCGGGATTCAAACCAAACAGGCTCTAAGGGCATGTACAATGGTATAGACAGTTACTGTCTATAGCAACTCTCTATGTCACCTGTAGACAGCACTAAAGGCAGCTCATACAATGGTACAGACGGTTGCTATCTTTTTAGTTGTCTTTATAGAACACACAATCTTTTAATGCTTTTCTTGTTACTTGTGCTATAGTCGGCTACAGAATTATAGACAACAATCTTTCTCTCTTTTCATTCTCTTTCATCCACACCAGCAAAAATACTACATGGCAATAACTATAGACGACTGACATAAACCCATTGCACATGCTCTAAATCCCTCCGCCAGTCCGCTGGGCAAGCAGCCGCGCACGTAGTGCCACGAGCCCACGTAGGGCGCGGGCACCGGGTGATCGGCCTATCATCTAAAGAGCCAACCCACGAAATTACCAAGGAAAAACGCCTCAGCACCAGTCACCACAACCCACTAATCACACCGCGGCTCGCGAGTCGCGACGCGCGTTTGCCGGCAGCCCGTGTACCTCGCACCTAGCGGTGGCCCGCGCGCTATGTTTCACGACGGCTTCTGTGTGCGTCGGCGTCCGCAATAGGGACGTGCTGCATCTCAAACCAAACACAGCAACTTCAAAAGAGATTACAGTTTTGGATCAGGAGATGACTGTACCGTGCCACAAACAGTTTCCGAAGCTCCAAGCAACCTGGTAAAAGTTTGAGATTTTGAAGTAGGTAAAATCAGGCGCCGAATTTTCAGCGCTGACATGGTCATGAGACAGAGGACGACACATGCACATCACTAGATTAGTGAAGGGGGAATTAACACCACCACATTACAGACGCAATAAGCCACTAAAGAAAGATTAGGGCCCTGCAACCAGACGCACTCAACCAGGATAAGATCGTACGCTATAACAAAATACGGAGCCTTAAAAAAACGAAATCTACTGACTGACTAATCTTGCGTTCTCTTCTCTTCTCCAGGTTTTGGAGCTTCAGAAGTCCGCAGAATAACAGAAAACGTTGCATTGCTACGAGCACCCCCCACCCCCAAACGTATTACGAACGGCTCGCAGTATATGCATGGTCGCTCGAATCAATCGAAGCCCGACGGTGATCCTCGCATCATGCACTTGAACTTCGCCAAGTCGACGCATTGTCATTGTCGCGATCGGCGTTGCAGATTCATCTCCGCGACGGCGGCCATCTTCGCCGACCTCGGGCATGCCGGCTTCTTGAGCACCTCCTGCATTCGGCGGTAGAGATGAACTGTCGCCGCCCACGCCGAACACCTTGAACGCCTCTTTCATATCCTCCTCGTCGCCGTCCTCCGCCGATTTGTCATCCGCGAAGGCCAAGAAAGCGCGACGGTGGAGGCCTCGAAGTCTCGAACAAAGCCCGCGGTGCCCTCGGGGCGTAAGGCGCCGACGGTGGTGGCAAGGTTCCGCGATCGGCCTCGAGGCTAAGCGCGAAGCGCTGAGCTAGCTTCGCCGACCGTGATCTCGCCGTCGCCGTTGCGGTCGAAGAGGTCGAACACGCGGCGGAGGTGCACCGCGTTGAGGCTGCCGTTGCGGAGGCGGAACGATGGCGAGGGGGCCTTGGACAGCGACGGCTTCACCGCCGCGACGCTCTAGCTCTGCTCGGCGTCCATTAATAGCTAGCTACCTCGGCCTTGATTTGCTCTTGTGGCTGTTTCCTGCCAATTCTTTCTTTTCGGGGGATGGTGGAGAGCGCGACGAGACAATCGCAGTTTATAGGAGAACGGGGCGCGTCTCCCGTGCGCCCGGGGGACGCGGGTCGAGGCTAGTTTCCTTTTTTTCTTCTAGATCTGCCGGGAAATTGATCACCTACCATACTATTTCCATGGAAACGACGAACCAAATTAGCTAGGTTAGGTGCCCTTTAATTCGAGTGATTCTGTGTAGCGTAGGGCAGGCGTCTTTTCATCAGCTTTAATTAGCTTGCTTTCTTCGTTGTAATTGCATGCAAGCTCAAATCGCCATCTTTCTCGTGATCGAATTCTTTTTTCTTGTACGTTTCATTCCAAACTCGTCCTCATCGATCCACAGCTTCTGCGTTGAACACTTGGTTTAAAGCAATAACCATACTGTTTTGTGTTTCCTTCCACTACGATTTAAGAAGCCGGTTGCTTGGAGTACAAAAATGGTCGATCTGCTTCCATCCACCTTTCACTGAGGAAGGAATAGTGTTTGTATGGCCTTTTTGCCCTCGTTGCTCGTCAAACAGCTAGGCAAACAGAGTTATAGTTTAGTCTAAGCCAAGAAACGCAGAGTTGTTGCCAATAAATCCTGAGATGTAGTGCTATGGGATTAGTTTGGTTACCTCCGGGTCTTGAGATGTTAATTTCCGTTTTGTTTTGAGGTTAGTGGTGGGAATTAAACATCGGAGTTTACTATAGTGTTTATAGCTAGTTTAATCCTTTGCATATACAACTAAGATATGCTAGTAAAGCAAATCAGACATCATGTGAGCCATACCATGATTGTGAGCCATACCACGATAGATGGAAAACCAATTGTTTCTTGTCCGAATGTCTGATTGTTTGGATCTTGCTTAACTCGTGGTTGCAAGAACTTGACAATAGACCTTCTAACTTGTACTACTCACTAATGCATGCACATACTGTGCTACTGGTAAAGTACAAATCCTAGTTGTTTACCAGACAAGTTTGATAGGAGAAACTGCCACGTGCTACTGTTGAGAGGGCGCTATCAGCAATTTCCATGCATTTCCTCCCCTGTTTGGGCCCATGACGAACCGAGAAATGGTGGCAGCACCAGCACATGCGAGTAGGCGTGAGCATTCGGTTAATTCGGTTAAGGGCTGTTTGGAACAGTTGTCGCTTTTCTGAAAAACGGTTTTCAGCTGTGTTGTAGAGCTAAACGGCTATAGGTTGAAAATGTTTGGTATTTGGTTGTCTGACTTTTAGGTAGGCTGACTGCAGCTTCCGAGATGAATGTCTGAAATGCCTCCGAGGATAGTAACGGCTTGTGTTGATGCCGTTTAATGCAATTAACAACATTTAACAATAACTAACGACAGTTGACGATAATTAACAACGCTAAAAGCAATTAACTAACGACAATTGACGATAATTAACGACGCTAAAAGCAATTAACAACATTTAAAGACAATGAACAACTAGCACAATTGACGACAACTACCGCAATTGACAACATTTAACGATAATTAATAACTACTACCGGAATTAGGGCAATTGGTCGTATTTGACGACGACTACCTCAATTAGCGCAATTGATCGCATTTGACAATGGTTACCGCGATTGATCGCATTTGACAACAATTAACACAATATATCGCAATTTAGTACAGCTAACGCAATTAACCATAATTAACATAATTAACGATAATTATTACAATAAACTAATATTACATAAATAAACACAATAAATAATTATCACACACAATGATTAATTATTACAGTAAATAATTATTAAACCACTGATAGTGTCCATTGATTCAACATTTTTAGAAGGAGACAGCTACCAAAAGCTTACTTGATGCTTCAACTTTGGAATTTCACAATTTGATTGTCAGATTGTTCCATTCAAAGTCAAATCATCCTTAAGTACAAGCCATTGCTACTCTTATTCTGATCATAACAATTGCACCAAACTATCCTAAACTCTAAACCGCGCCAATGGGTTAGATACGGACATACATATAAAACGCCAACAGCAACAACAGACAACACTTTCTTTATGAATCAGCTCCAAGGGGAGAAATTGGATGGTCACAAAGGAAACCAACTTTGTTTGATTAAACAATTCTGATACACATTATTCATCCAATGTTTGAAATTTGTAAACAAAAATATAAGCCCTGGTTTGATGAACCCTAAGGTTCTATTTGTTGGCCCGATCTTTCGATGAGATTGATAACTATCGATTTTGGTGGAGGTGACTCTCGCGATTCAACTACAACCGTCTGACGGCGCTATGCCTTTAGCAATCGTTGAACCAACTCCGAGCGTTATTGACCTTCTTTGGAAGCATGATCAACGACTACGAAGGTCTATTCACGCATGCAATCGAAGAACACGCAAGAATAAGATAAAACGCATAATCGATGTATTGCAAATATTTATGAAGTATTGAAAAGTTGGGATTTGAAAAGTCTGTCTTGACAGTGGTCGTCGACACAAGCCAAGAACAGTTTGCACAATGGCTAAACCTTAACTCAACAAAATCCAAGCAAAACTAAAGGGTGCGGTCTCCTTAAATAGGGAGCGAGGCCACAAAACTAAAGGACTAGCGGGTGGTACTAACGGTCGCGCGTTACTGTTCACGTGAACAGTAACCGCGCCCCGGGTGGGCCGCCGGCAGATGGGCCAAGTTCAGTATGATTACAAAGCCCAGTTTGGCCCAAACAAGTGATATGACGCCTTCTTTGGATGATTGCGATCAGCTCAGAAGGAGTTTGGAAGTGAGGCCAGATCCGTTGGAAAGAGGACGAAAACATCTTTCCATTGAGTACTCGTGGACCTCCAACGGACGCCGTATGTGAAAGTTATGGACGTTTGAAGTCAGTGCTATCAGGCTGATTCTGGAGGACGAAACTGGATTCCAAAACGGGTCCCGCTCGAACTCTTGCTTGTCTTGGACCAAAAGTGACGTGGTGACCGCCATTAAGTCTTCCATGCATGTCCATGACTCCACATGCCTCGCCTTCGTCCTTTCCCATGTTCCTAAGCACAATTAAATCACTTGCTTTAGGTAGCGGTCTATTCTCAGTAATATATAAACATAGGAATGAATTCACCTGGTAATTAAGTTGGCGAGTACGAGCTCGAGTAAGTGGTCCTTGTAACACTTCTTCGTGGATGAGTGTTGTGTGTAGGCGGTTGTATCCATGGGAGGATGTCCTCATCATCCTCCCTTCTTGCATTTGAGTCGTCCTCGACTCAAGCTCATCCTCTCCACCCAAGTATGGCTTTAAATCGCAATGTTAAATGTGGGACTAACCCCAAAATCTGCAGGCGCCAAGCTTATATGCTTGTCATTAATCTTTTCTAACACTTTGAAAGGACCATCAGCTCTAGGCATTAATTTTGACTTTCTCAATTCAGGAACCTATCTTTTCTCAAGTGTAACCAAACAAGATCTCCGAGTTCAAAAGTTAAATGTTTTCTCCCCTGACTACCGGCAATTTTATATTTAGCATTCATCGCTCTATATTCTCCTTAGTTGTCTCATGCATTTTTAAAATCAAGTCAGCACGTTGTTTAGCATCAAAGTTCAATTTCTCCGAAGATGGAATAGGCATTAAATCAATAGGAGTATGAGGCACAAAACCATAAACAACCTCAAAAGGGCACATCTTTGTAGTAGAATGCAATGAACGATTATAAGCAAACTCAATATGAGGCAAGCATTCTTCCCACATTTTTAAATTCTTTTTCAACACACCCTAAGCATTGTAGATAAAGTTCTATTCACAACTTCAGTTTGTCCATCGGTTTAGGGATGACAAGTAGTAGAAAATAACGACTTAGTCCCCAATTTAGCCCATAAGGTTCTCCAAAAATGGCTAAGAAATTTAGCATCACGATCTGAAACTATAGTATTAGGCACACCATGCAAGCGAACAACTTCACGAAAGAATAAATCAAGCAATATTGGTAGCATCATTGCTCTTATGACATGGTATGAAATGGGCCATCTTAGAAAATCTATCAACAACCACGAATATACTATCCTCCCATTCTTTGTTCTAGGCAATCCTAAAACAAAGTCCATCGAAATATCTTCCCACGGAACGCTAGGAATGTAGAGGCATGTATAAACCATGAGGATTAAGTCGTGACTTAGCTTTTTGACATGTAGTGCAGCGAGAAAGCGCGCTACCGACGTCTCGTCTCATCTTTGGCCAAAAGAAATGATCAGCAAGTATATCCTCCGTTTTCTTCACCCCAAAGTGTCCCATCAGCCCACCTCCATGCGCTTCCTGTAACAACAACAAACGAACGGAGCTAGCTGGAATGCATAGCTTGTTAGCTCTAAACACAAACCCATCATTAATGACGAATTTGTTCCACATTTTCCCTTCTTTACAATTCAACAATATATCCGTAAAATCCGCATCATGCACATATTGCTCTTTAATAGTCTCTAATCCAAAAATTTTGAAGTCAAGCTGTGAAAGCATGGTATATCTCCTAGACAAAGCATCAAGAATAACATTCTCCTTTCCTTTCTTGTGTTTTATGACATAAGGAAAAGACTCAATAAATTCCACCCACCTTGCATGTCTACGGTTTAGATTTGCCTGACTTCGAATATACTTTAAAGATTCATGATCAGAATGTATAACAAATTCTTTGGGCCATAAATAATGTTGCCAAGTTTCTAAAGTTCGAAAAAGTGCATATAACTCCTTGTCATAAGTAGAATAGTTCAAACTAGGCCTACTCAATTTCTCACTGAAATATGCTATAGGTTTCCCATCTTGTAACAACACGCCACCTAAACCAATTCCACCGGCATCACATTCTAGTTCAAAAGTCTTATTAAAATCAGGGAGTTGGAGTAGTGGTGCATGTGTTAACTTATCTTTCAACGTAGTGAAGGCGTTCTCTGTCGGCGCTCCAAACAAATGGCACGCCTTCTTGGTGAGCTCATTCAATGGTGCAATGATGGTGCTGAAATCCTTCACGGCGGCGGTAGAATCCTCGCAAGTCCTAAAAACTTCGACTGTGTGACCGTGTTAGAGTCGGCCAACTCAGATTGCTTCAACCTTGGCTTGATCAACTTCAATTCCTGTGGAGTAACAACATAGCCAAGAAACGCGACTCGATCGGTGCAAAAGGTGCACTTCTCAAGGTTACCAAATAAACGTGCATCACGTAGAGCATTAAAAACAACACGTAAATGGTCAAGATGTTCCTCTAATGATTTGCTATATATCAATATATCATCAAAATAAACCACCACAAATCTACCAATGAAAGCACGCAAAACTTCGTTCATTAGTCTCATGAAGGTGCTAGGTGCATTAGTTAACCCAAAAGGCATTACTAACCACTCATATAACCCGAACTTAGTTTTAAAAGCTGTTTTCCATTCATCGCCTAATTTCATGCGAATTTGATGATATCCACTACATAAATCAACCTTCGAGAAAACAATGAGCCACTCAACTCATCAAGCATATCATCTAACCTAGGAATAGGATGACGATACCTAATGGTGATGTTATTGATTGCTCTACAATCTACACACATGCGCCATGATCCATCTTTCTTAGGCACTAAAATGACCGAACAAGACAAGGATTAAGAGATTCGCGACATACCCTTTATCAAGCAATTCTTGAACTTGGCGCTGAATTTCTTTGGTTTCTTCCGGTTGGTCTCAGATGGTGCGCGGTTGGGCAATGATGCGTAGGAATTAAATCAATTTGATGCTCAATGCCTCGAAGCGGTGGCAACCCCGACGGTATGTCCTTCGGAAAGACATCCTTGTACTCCTGCAAGATGTTAGTGACAACAGGAGGCAAAGAAGAAGGTGTATCCTCAAATGAAAATAAAGCTTCTTTGCAAACTAATGCATAGCAAATAGAATTACTAGCACCCAATTCAAATATCAGATTTAGTAGCAAGAAAACTAGCACCTTTCAATTTAATTCCTTTATCCTTTCCATGAGTAGTTTTATATGCTTTCTTCTTATGTTGTTCAAGCTCTTTTGCTACAATCGATTTTCGCTCTTAGCGTCTCCCGATTCTTCTCTCTACTAGCTCTAGCAAGTTCATCCTTAACAATTTGTTCAGAGTCATAGGATCTTGAGACAATTTTCTTTCCTTTGAACATGAGAGAGTATTGATTATTCCTACCATGATGCACACAATCAGTATCGTATTGCCAAGGTCTTCCTAATAACAATGAACAAGCTTGCATAGGAACAACGTCGCAATCAATATAATCATGGTATGATCCCATAGAAAGGTTTACTCTGACCATTCGTGTTACCTTCAACTTACCACTGTTGTTGAACCATTGAATATGGTATGGGTGGGGATGAGGGTTGGTCGACAAAGCAAGCTTCTCCACCATATCCATACTCGCCAAATTGTTGCAACTCCCACCATCAATGATTATGCGAATTGAGCGTTCCTGGACAACGCCCTTGATTTGGAACAAATTATGGCGCTGATTTTGCTTTCAAGACGAGAAACTTGAGCACTTAGTACGTTGCACAATAAGGCTCAAATACTTATCGGCATCTTCGGCCAACATGTTCCTCCTCATGATCGATTCATCATCATGTCCCCGCAGGTCGATTGCAAGCATAGCATATGTTTCATCATCAAAATCACTAGCGAGAGGAATACCCACCATCTTCGCGTATAATCAAGACGCTTGTTTGGACAGATCTCGCATCATGTGTCCATAGCCTTTACAACGATGACATTGAATGTCCTTAGTTAGATCCGTCGAAGCAACCAAGAAGAGCTTTTTGCGAAGCTTGTGGTGCCGATTTGGTCGCCGTAAACTCGTGGTCTTTGAATCGAGGTAGTGGGCGCCGCTTGATGTTGGATGATGACGGTGGTGGTGTACTAGTGGACGGGGCAGTAGGGGTTCGTGGCGTCCATGAGTTTGTGCGACCTGCAGAATAGTTAGATCGGGTCTTCGTCTGGCGTCCCTGCACTTCACGTTCAGCTTTGCAAGCAAGATGAAACAATCTAGTAATGGAGTTATAATCTTTATAATCCAGGATGTCTTGAATTTCTCGATTCAAACCTCCCAAAAACCTAGCCATTGAAGCCTCCTCATTCTCATTTAAACCACAACGCAACATACCAATTTGTAATTCTTGATAGTAGTCTTCCACAGACTTTGTACCTTGTCGTAAGCGTTGTAATTTATTTAACAAATCACGAGCATAATATGAGGGAACAAATCGATGCCGCATAAGCAATTTTAAAGTCTCCCAAGTGTTAGGTATGTTATTGGGATGTTGACGGCAATGTTCTTTCCACCAAATAGAAGCAAAGTCAAGAAATTCACTAGTAGCGACCCTAACTCGTCTAATATCGAAAATTCATGGCAAGCAAATTTTGATCAACACTAGTTCCCAATTAAGATAACCATCGGGATCATATTTACCATTAAAAGAGGGCATAGTGAATTTAACCTTAGCAAAAGAATCATCGTGGTCACGCACCTCACGCCGTGGGGGTCTCGTCGCATACCTTGTCGATTTAAACGCGAACCGTCGATGAGCTCGATCGTTGTTGTGGTTACCCATGTCATTGGCCTCGTGATCGATCATATAGTCGAATTCATCTTGTCCCTCTACCACCAGGGCAGCAGGAGGAACAGCATTGGAAGCCTGGGCAATCTCGTCAAGGCGTGCCATAATACCTGCCAAAGAAGTGTTAGTGACGCCTTGCGCTCTCTCCATCGCAATGAAGCGTAGCGTTTGTTTCAATCTGGCGCCTCAAGTTGAGCAAGTCGCTCATTAGTGATCCCGACATCCTCCTCAAGACCCTCCGCACGAAGGTTCATGATGCGCCGAAAATGTTGTACGATTCCCCTCGTACGAGGACTATGAGATGTATCCTCATCCAGCTCTGCAGAACCTGCCATTGTTAGCAAATCACAAGAATATGTCCCTAACAGCTACTAGGATGTAGTGGCTCAAAAGTCGCTCACACTCGAGCCTTTTATCGAATTCTTACCAATTCTTACCAAGCAACAGGGGTGATCGGCAACCAGCGGTGTCAATGTATCTCCGAAGATTGGATGGAACGATTGCCAGGTGAAGTTCAGCCTGTACGGTGTAGAAGAGGTGTAGCTGGGAGGGCTCAAGTATGGTAGCAAAGGAATAGCAATTGTTCAAATCAGTATGCAAAATTGAAAAGCAGTTCAAAGTACTAGTCACAAGTGCTGGCCCTAGTCTAAACCAAGCCTAGCTAGAGCAACTCGCAAGAACGACTAGTAGTACAACTGAAAGTCCAACTGAACAAACAACGCCAACGAGCAAAGGATGACTATGCCAAACTGAACAAAGAGGCAGCTCTATTTTTTTCTCCTTCTTTTTTCTTTCTTTTTTTTTCTTCAGAAAACTGCTGAGAACCGGAGGTAGGCCCCCCTAATTTTTTTTTGTCTCGACTGCTACAGTAATTCGGTTACTGTAGCAACGCACAGGCTTCTTTTTTTTCTCTCTGTTTTGTTTCAAAGCATTAGAAACTCCTGGAAAGCAATACACGTAGGAAGCTCCTGGATGCCAGTCCTCCTGTGGACCCCACTTGTTCCTTTTTTTTTATTTGTTTGCTATCCCTTCCTTCCTCAAGAAGCTACGGCCATTGTCTTCTTCAAACCGAAAAAGCCAACAGAGCCTTTCTCTCTCTTTGCTTTGTACCTCAAAAGCTCTTCAGCCGAATTCAGCCCGATGAAAACGAGGCACACAACACAAAAGGAGCTCGGGTGATACTTGCTCGGCGGCGGCACCGACGGCGAGGGATCGGCAAGGACGGCGGAGGTGGGGCGCGACGTAGAAGCGGACTTGAGGCGGGCTTGCTGCCGCGCTTTCGCAATGGTGGAGCCCGGCGAGCTGGAGGCGGCGGCCGCCTGCGGCGATGGCGGAGCGGCGCGCCGCTGGTCTTGTGGGCGCGGACCGGAGGCGGTGCGTGGTGGCGCGGTTGGTGCGGGAAGCGCGGTCAGCGACACGCCCGAGGAGATGGTGGCGGCAGCGCTTACTGGGCGGGCGAGCCGCAAGGGGCGCGGGCCGGATGCGACGGCGAGAAGCCAGGTCAAAGCGACGGAGCTGCTGGCAGCTGCTAAACCGGCGGAGCTAAGCAAGCGGCGTCGTCTGGGCGTCGCCGCCGGTCGGGCGGCTCGCTGATCGAGGCGAAGATTGCCTGACAGACAAGCAGATCTTCTCCCTTTTTTTGTATCTGCTGTTTGCCCTCTGCCCTCTATATGCTTGTGATTGTATGCCTGCTGCTGCTCTGCAATATGTGTGGCTTGCGGTTTGGATGAGAATGATATGAACCCGACTCTGCCTCGGCTGCTGGCTTTGGTGTTGGATGAAACGACGAACCGATCTGAAATAGAGATGTTTTCCGTACCCCTTTGACAGACTAGACGATCGACGAGAACCTCTAAAGCTAGACCAATCTAAACAAGAAACCAGCACAAGGACTTGACGATGCAACGACAATTCAATAAAGCAAAACTAAGCAGAACAAATTGCGAAGGCACAAACTGGCTGGGACGATGAACTAAACCTTTTTTTTTTGATTTTTGGCTATATGGACTATAGGAAAAAAAAGTTTCTCACCAATGAACTGAAGCTCTGATACCACCTGATGAACCCTAAGGTTCTATTTGTTGGCCCGATCTTTCGACGAGATTGATAACTATCGATTTTGGTGGAGGTGACTCTCGCGATTCGACTACAACCGTACGACGACGCTTGCGCCTTAGCAATCGTTAAACCAACTCCGAGACGTTATTGACCTTGCTGGAAGCACGATCAACCTGACCACGAAGGTCTATTCTCGCATGCAATCGAAGAACACGCAAGAATAAGATAAAACGCAATCGGACGTGCAAATATTTATGAAGTATTGAAAAGTTGGGATTTCGAAAAGCTGTCTTGACAGGTGGTCGTCTGACACAACTGAAGAACATAAGTTTGCACAATGGCTAAACCTTAACTCAACAAAATCCAAGCAAAACTAAAGGGGTGCGGTCTCCTTAAATAGGGAACGAGGAGCCACAAAAACTAAAGGACTAGCGGGGTGGTACTAACGGTCGCGGGTTACTGTTCACGTGAACAGTAACCGCGCCCCGGGTGGGCCGCCGGCAGATGGGCCAAGTTCAGTATGATTACAAAGCCCAGTTTGGCCCAAACAAGTGATATGACGCTTTCTTTGGATGATTGCGATCAGCTCAGAAGGAGTTTGGAAGTGAGGCCAGATCCGTTGGAAAGAGGACGAAAACATCTTTCCATTGAGTACTCGTGGACCTCCAACGGACGCCGTATGTGAAAGTTATGGACGTTTGAAGTCAGTGCTATCAGGCTGATTCTGGAGGACGAAACTGGATTCCAAAACGGGTCCCGCTCGAACTCTTGCTTGTCTTGGACCAAAAGTGACGTGGTGACCGCCATTAAGTCTTCCATGCATGTCCATGACTCCACATGCCTCACCTTCATCCTTTCCCATGTTCTTAAGCACAATTAAATCACTTGCTTTAGGTAGCGGTCTATTCTCAGTAATATATAAACATAGGAATGAATTCACCCGGTAATTAAGTTGGCGAGTACGAGCTCGAGTAAGTGGTCCTTGTAACACTTGCTGTGGATGAGTGTTGTGTGTAGGCGCGGTTGTATCCATGGGAGGGATGTCCTCATCATGGTTCCCATCATACAAGGAAACTAAACAACAACAGTTCTAGGCCTTTGAAAGAGTTTCGTGAACATCCAAGAAAGATCAATGCTGATTAATATCCTACAAAAGAAAGAAAGAAAACATGTTGATGCATAACAAAGAACATTCACTGAAAAAGTGCTTTCTATAAAAGATGCGGTAACATCACCTGAAATCTAAAACCAATGTTTCCATACACTGAGCAAGTAGAGTACTTATGTTAGAAGATCAATGCTACTAGTTGTCAATCGTCATTTGCAATAATCAAAAGTGAAGAATGCCCACCATCAATGCTAAGCAACAAAACCGGTCCTAATTGTGCCAACGTCCCCTTTGATTTGCATTTCTCTGTAACATTTGTGCCAAGCTCTCTCACAATCTGTAATCAAGAAAGATATCCATGAGTACCACTGAAATATTTTCTCAAAGCAGGAAGCTACGAAACACAGAAGTAAGCATTGGAATATTAAATATTGTTATAGTGAATTGTAGCTCAAATACTATGTACATTTTTATTACCTCTGGAGAACTTCATCAAGTTATTCGCATGTCAACAAGTTAAAACAACTATCAGCGAATGATCCATGTTCAAGCAATGTACACAGTTACACATCCTCATGGAATCTAGAATCGACAACTTACTTTGGATCAGCATAGCCATATTCAACAGTAGCGTGTTCGCTCACTGGCCACCAATGTTTAGATACTTCACTGTGTTCCCGATGTTGGTCAGGTTCTCCAACTCAAAATCGACTCCCCCGGTGAACTGGTTGTCGCTGAGATCAATATACTCGGCGTTGCAGAGCTCCATGAGTAGATCACCGGCATTGCCCCAGAAGGAGTTGCGACGGAGGTTCTGGAGCTGTCGGATCTCATCGGTTGGAAGGCCTGAGGAGAAGTTGTTGTAGGAGAGGTTGTGGTAGACGAGGCCGGAGAGGTCAGTGATGTGGCCGAGGATGGGGCCATAGAAGCGGTTGCTAGAGAGGTTGAGGTGGCCAATCGCGACGAGGGAGGAGGGAGGGAGGCGGCGCCGAGGCAGGAGGAGGAGGGTGGGCAGCGAGGAAGGAGGATAGGCACATGAGGAGTTGGGTGATGGGGCAGGAGGAGGAGGAGGAGGGAGGAGGCGAGGCGAAGGAGACGCTGCGTCGGGGGAGGAGGACGGCGGTGGCGTGAGCCGGCGGAGGAGAAGGAGGTCGGAGGCGCCCAGATCTAGACAAGGAAGAAGGCGTCGGTGGCTCGGGGGGAGCGCGACGGGGGAGGAGGAGGCACACGGGAGGAGGAGGGAGCTCAGTTGACCGGGGGGAGGCAGCCAGTGGGGTTTTATTCGATGGTATTTGGCGGGTAATTACCCCTGAAGTTCGGGGGTAAATTAGGAATAGGGGCTGCAGGAAGCCACATAAGCTCCCCGCAGACAGCTTCCGGTTTCCGCACGTTGTATGAGAAAGCGACTGCGAAAATCCTTACGTTTGGGACGTCTTCTAGCTTTTCCGGGCGAAAGCCGAAGTCGTCCCAAACACCCCTAAGTCGGTTCGGTTTATTCGGTAAAAAAATATTTCGGATTTTGAGGAGTGCCCGTCGATTTAACCAAACCGAAATTATTAGGTTCAGTTTGTTCAGCGGACCAAAATATACAACAACACCTTGCACTTCCAAGTTTTCAACAGCTATAAGCCTATAACTGACTGGAATCAACAGATGCACATCATATACACGTACCGATGAACATGACCAAATCCAAATGCACAATACCGAGCATCGGCCAAGATGGCGTAGGGTGGCGGCGACACAATCTCTCCGCGGTCGTAGCTTACCTGACTTGCGCAATGCCGCATGCATGTGGTAGGTCTCAGGTTCCTTCTTGCCCGTCGACCACTCGGCCTGTAGCCGGTTGCCTCCTCCCTCTTGGTTCTTGCCGTCGCAACGTAGCCTTGTCCAACCGTCCTTCTTATTGTCGCTGCCCTCTGCTCGTGGCTCGCCTCTCCTTCTCACGCTTGAACAGCGGTGACCTGGTGAGTGCTGAGTGCTGACTTGGGAGTCTTGGACGGCGGCGGCTGGGAATCGGGAACTGATGTGTGTTAGTGTTAGGAGCCTGCTGGGTTCAGGACTAGGATCCTCTGCGTTGAAGAAGTCAATACGAGGATCTACCGTGTATTGACATTATGAGCGATCCTCGCCGCCCAATAAAAAAACAGAGGCCCAGGCCCAGTGCTACAGTATTTTGTTAAGTAAACTCACTACTGTACTTCCTCACTATTACTACAATTTTTTTTGGCTAAAAGTAAGCATTAATCACTCTCTCACGAAAACATTGTTCACATGATGGATTCGGATTCGTTGGGTGCATGGTTTCACTTGGGCTAGGAGTTGGCCGGTTGGGCCTTGGGCTTCGGTCGGGAGGCAAGACTACAGGAGCCTACTGGCTGCCTAAGTGCGTAGAGGACTAGGGAGCGGGGAGATTGTTCGGTATATTTTGTTCCTCGGAGCTGGAAACCGAAACTCACACCAAATAGCACAAAAATAAACAGTCAAACTAAACATCGAAAACCGAATAAACCGATATTTGGTTCGGTAATTCAGTTTTGGTGTAAAAACGCCTACCTCTGCACGCAAGCGCTCCAGAAAACGTGTGCCTGAGAATCCTATCGTCTCAGATCAGAGACCTCAATAACTACAACTACGAAGGCGATGTTTACTCAAGGAAAGAATCTTTGCCAACCGCGTGGCCTTGGTTTTTATAATTTGACCGCCTTTTTTTAGAAGCCAGTATGGTCTTCCTTGTTTAAGCCCCAACTGACCCTTATCTACTCTGATGAAAAATCATTAGGAACGAAGACATCGCAATCACAGGCGCTATTCGTACCTATCATAGGTAGGCTTCCCATAACTAAAAACCTTCAACATCAAGATTAGCTAGCTAGCAGGAAGCACAAGGAATCCTGACGGAGGAAATTTCAGCTCCGAATTCTAGTTCAAGGTTGGTATGTGCTCTCAGCATTCTTGGGAAGAACATTTCTTTTCTTCACAGTTCAGCCTTCAGTGAAGGACACTACTACTATATGCAAATAAATGATGGAGTTGCTTTCACATTGATCGTTGCCGAAGCAAAGCGAGCGAGCGAGACGGACAACAAGAATGAACTAACAACAGCGCACCCTCACATCGACTCATGTGCCAAGATTTATGTTAAAATTTGCACATCAAAGGATATTAGGGTGACTATAACAAAGGGGCCACACACAAATTGGTTAGTCTTGTATATTATGATATCTGAGATATACCTTAGCAAGGTCCCAAAAAATCCTTCAACAACAAAAAAAAGGAGAGAAAGAAGGACATACATGTTAAATAAAAGGACAATTGAGTATTTGTCACTCCATAGAACAATTCATCATTTGCTACTCTAGAGTGATATTTTCATCTTTTTTTCACCTTAGACATTTTGGCTCTATCTTACCCTTGTCTTTGACGATTTCACACACTTCTTCCTCCTCCCCTGTATCTTCTTCCTTCTCCTTTTCTTCCTACCAAATGGCTAGAAACGATAAACAATACAAAGTGCAAACCACACCCTACAACACCGCAGGGCAGATCGCACCCATCTGCACCCCCTATCCATCCCCATTAGGGCTTGTTTGGATACACTGTGATCCGACTCAATCCCTTCGGATTGACTCGAAATTTGAACTAAAATCCCTTCCAATCCGAAGGGATTAGTTGTAATCCATCCCTGTCCAAACACCCTTAGAATAAAACCGCCACGCATGCGCCCAACCGAGGAATACTACCCCGTGCTCTGGCGTGCGGCGATTTGAGGCAAAAAAAAATCCCTTTCTTTCCTTCCTCCCTTTGCTCCACGCATCGCATCTATCACTGCGCCACCGTGCCGGTTTCACCTCCCTCCCCTCCTTCCTTGCGTGCTGCCTCCATTTCCCCTCCTCACTTGATTCCCAAGCGGCAATAGTTTACATTAACTCGTTGGCAACGACCACCCAACTAGCTTATCGGCCACCAGGCCGGATGCCAGCTACCACGTGAAGTCGGTGAGGTTGGGGAACACTACGAGCATGATGCTCTCATCGCAACCACCTTCGATGGGGACCCGTCAATGAGGCCATATCACTCTAGTCGCCCATCAAGAGGAGGAGGACGCTATTAGGGGGAGGGGGCGACGAGGACGCCGTCGAGGAGGAGGGCTCTGGTGCACCCGATGAAGGAGGTGGACGAGGAAGTCGGAGCCAAGCCGATGCACAACCCCTCCAGTGATGGCGGCCATGCCGGGGGAAGATGAAAACAAGAAGGCGAGGAAGAAGAAAGGCATGATTGTTCAGTAAAGGTAAAGCTGTCAAAAGGTGTCAAATCCTACAGTGTCATTTTGTAGAGTGGTAAATTCTGAATTACAATCTATATAATGGTAAATCCTAAAACATTATTATATGAGTGACAGGGGGCGGAACTTGAACAAAAATAACCAGGGTTCATCGCTTCACTATACACATAACAACATATATAACTTTCAAGCAACATTGTACTAAATAGTAATGCATGCTGTAAACATTCACAAAATGCATCATTTAGCCTCGATGGCCTATAAAAAGAGAACAAAATGACTTAAAATTTTGAAGTAAAAAATAGTATAATGATAAAATTAAAATAAACACATTACCTTTTAGTATTTATGTTCTTTCAAGTTCATGAAGTGACGGGCCACATCATTAGTAGCACCATCTGGCGCTTTTCATTTCAGAAAATTTTCCATAAATTTACTTGTCATTTCTTGATTATTCAAAAACTTTTTCATAAAATATTGGAATCATGTTATGTTCAACAATTGAAGAACAATATATTAGAAACATATGTCGAAGGCCAGGAGGGAGCACACTTACTTGACATTCTAGTAAAAATCTCTTAAGTCAAATACAAAGCATGGTCTAATATGAGCACATCGATGATGGATATCCGAAGGGATTGGTTGTAATCCCTCCCTGTTCAAACACCCTTAGGATAAAATCGCCACGCACGCGTCCAATTGGGGAATACTACCCCGCGCTCTGGTGTGCGGTGAATTGAGGGCAAAAAATCCCTTTCTTTCCTCCCTCCCTTTGCTCCATGCATCGCATCCATCACTGCGCCGCCATGCCGGTTTCACCTCCCTCCCCACCCTCCTTACGTGCTGCCTCCATTTCCCCTCCTCACTTGATTCCCAAGCGACAATAGTTTACATTAACTCGTCGGCAATGACCACTCGACCAGCTTACCGGCCACCAGGCCGGACGGCAGCTACCACGTGAAGTCGGTGAGGTTGGGGAACACTACGAGCATGGTGCTCCCGCCGTTGCCGCCTTCGATCAGGTCCGTCTATGAGGCCATATCACTCCAGTCGCTCATCTAGAGGAGGAAGGCACCGTCAAGGGGGAGGGGGTGACGAGGACACCGTCGAGGAGGAGGGCTCCCGGTGCACTCGATGAAGGAGGTGGACGAGGAAGACGGAGCCAAGCCGATGCGCAACCCCTCCAGTGATGGCGGCCATGCCAGGGGAAGAAGAAAACAAGAAGGCGAGGAAGAAGAGAGGCATAATTTTTCAATAAAGGTAAAGCTGCCAAAAGGTGTCAAATCATACGATGTCATTTTGTAGAGTGGTAAATTCTGAATTACAATATATATAATGGTAAATCCTAAAACATTATTATATGGAGTGACAGGGGGCGGAACTTGAACGAAGATAACCAGGGTTCATCGCTTCACCATACACATAACAACATATATAATTTTCAAGCAACATTGTACTAAATAGTAATGCATGTTGTAAACATTGACAAAATGCATCATTTAGCCTCGATGGCCTATAAAAAGAGAACAAAATGACTTAAAATTTTGAAGTAAAAAAATAGTATAATGATAAAATTAAAATAAACACATTACCTTTTAGTATTTACGTTCTTTCAAGTTCATGAAGTGACGGGCCACATCATTAGTAGCACCATCTGGTGCTTTTCGTTTCAGAAAATTTTCCATAAATTTACCTATCATTTCTTGATTATTCAAAAACTTTTCCGTAAAATATTGGAATCATGTTATGTTCAACAATTGAAGAACAATATATTAGAAACATATGTCGAAGGCCAGGAGCACACTTACTTGACATTCTAGTAAAAATCTCTTAAGCCAAATACAAAGCATAGTCCAATATGAGCACATCGATGATGGATATCACTTGCAATTTTGCCTCCGATTTGCAACGGACTAGGCTGGTATTTCAAAAACCCGAATTAAAACCCTAAGTATTAACAATACATTTCGACAAAAATCAACCAACAATCATCACATCAAAACCATAACTCACAAATTTAGTCTCTTTGCTTGAAAGAAATCGGAAGAACTGAAGATGTGGGAAATATCCCATGTCGATTCTGTGAATCGTGACTTAGTCCTTCCGACAGGCGATTGGACGAGGGACGTCATGGCCGGCGGGTTGCAGCTGGTGTGAGGCGGTGGCCGAGGCCTCCCTCAAGGCTTCACCACCGGCGGTTGTGACCACCGTCCACCGACATAGCGAAGCAAGGAAAATTGTGAGCCGCGGGAGTCGAGAGGGAGAACAATAGACTCGGACTCCCCGGCCACGTGACATGACGCACTCACGTGAGAAGCAACTGGGAGCGACGCGTGTGTCTGCTAGTACTGGGCTGCTGGCTTTGATGCGTGCAGGCATGTAGCTGCTATTGGGTTGTGTTGACTACTCATGTCAACTGGGGCCATGCTACTGTGTAGTCCCATTTGTCCTGGGCCTAGCCGCGACCAGTGGGAGCGGAGTAGTGAGACCGAAAGAGACCGGAGATTGGATTGGACCGGGGCGCACAGTTTTTAGGCCGGGGTGCACGCATGGTATATATAGGTTAATCCCCACTAAAATATTTTTTGGACCCGGTGTCTTGTGACACCGGGTGGGCTATTGGGCTTCGCCTGTGGTGTCAAATACTGAATTGCTCCTTAAATAAAAGACGAAGTAACAAAAAAAAAGAAACATCCAAGTGCCGCAAGCCCAAGCCCGCATGTCCTTACAAAACAAAAGTTGAAACTACTTCATCTACCAGTTCACATCAGGCCCAAATTGCACCAATCACATCCACGCATCCGGCCCATCAATTTCCGGTCATCGCTAAGGATGTGTTTGGTTGGATGAAACAAGTTGTACATGTATGAGATGGTTTTGGATATGACTTCATCTCTTTATTTGGTTGAGTGTATCGAACCAACTGGTTCTGGATAGAGTGGTATAGATTATGGGAATATTCCCATGAGATGTTGAATCATTCCATTCGATGAAATTAGGTGAACTACGCGCACTACTACAGAAAAGGTATTCATAGACGGTTCAAAAACGTCATCACAGACGGTTTCGTGAGCCGTCTGAGTTTATGGATCAGTGATACATGAGGTCATCACAGACGGTTTTCAAACCGTCTGTGATGCATACTTTCACATATGGTTTGTGGCTGAAACTGTCTGTGATAGGAACCTATCACAGACGGTTTCAACCACAAAGTTCCTATCACAGACGGTTTCAACCACAAACCGCCTATGATAGAACCTATCCTGACAGTTTGACCACAAAAGCGGTTTATGGTTTGAAAAAATGCATGATATTTCTCTATAAAGCCCCAGCGTTGGTTGCTTGTGCCATTAAATCGACATCATATATATATATATATATATATATATATATATATATATATATATATATATATATATATATATATATATATATATATATATATATATTTGTAGTCCCTCGGCCACTTTGGGGATCATCCACATGACATGAGAAGGATGAGGCAGTAGCCACGAGCAACCCGTTGAGCCCTACAAGTTTAAAAGCGTATGGATGCAAGGAGATCGTTAGGACATCCAATTACGGATGTTGTCGATAGGTAATTGGACCTATGTTGAGAAAGTGGCGTGGGCCTTACAGGTATTTCGGCTGGGAAGTGGCATCATGTATCAGCAACTAACCATTCTTGAGCATGTAATCGTCTTTAAACCCAACAAGAACACCGAGCAACCATTCTCACATTTCAAAAGAATTCTCAACTTGTTGCTTGGTGTTCTTGTTGGGTTTAAAGACAATTACATGCTCAAGAATTGCTGGTTGCTGATAGATGATGCCACTTCCCAGTCGGAGTACCTGCACATCAACGTCATTTTTTGGAAATAGCGACGTCCAATTACCTATCAACAACATCCAGGTAATTGGATGTCCTGACGCTCTCCTTTCATCCATACTTTTTAAACTTGCAGGGGCTCAATGAGGTTGCCCGTGGATACCGTCTCATCCTTCTCATGTCATGGGACGAAAAAGTGGCTAGGGACTACTAACTAACTAACTAACTAACTATATATATATATATATATATATATATATATATATATATATATATATATATATATATATATATATATATGATGTCGGTTTTAATGGCACAAGCGACCACCGCTTGGAGACTTTATAGAGAAGAGATTATGAATGGAATGGTAGGGCGTGCACAGGATGCAAGAGATAGGAGAACTTGGCCAAGCATGAACACAGGTTGCACGCACAAAGGTGAAATGAATGGCGAGAGACGACATAAGACTATTAACATCATTACATCACGAGCAAGGGGACTATTAATATGAACTAATTATCAATTCAATTTGACATAAGACTATTAACATCATTACAACACGAGGCGGGACTATTAATATGAACTAATTATCAATTCAATTTCACATAAGACTATTAACATCATTACATCACGAGCAAGGGGACTATTAATATGAACTAATTATCAATTCAATTTGACATAAAACTATTAACATCATTGAAGCGGTTCAACGACAAGACAACAAGACCAAGGGTGTCCAAACCCACCACACCAATAGTAGCCCTCGGCATCCATCGCATGAGCACTAGCCATTTTCATCACATAGCATGGGGGTAGAGACAGAGAGAAGTACGGTAGGGTGATACCTCGATCTGGTATAACCACAATGGCGACCCACCACCACAACCCTCATCCATCTCCTTCACCTTGCATAAATCACACAAACATCGAGGACACAACTTAAGGCTCAAGCATAAAAATCAAACTCAACAAAAGACATTAAGCTAACAGATCTAGAGGAGAATAGAGGAGGATGGGGAAAGCAAAGCTCGGCTAGGGCCCGAGCGAAGTAGAAAGCAGAGAACCAAGCCATGGCGTGAGAGCGACATGCGGGGTGGCGGCGTCATCGTGGTTGTGGCGACCACGACCTTTGCACAAGACACTACTATCGTCTGAGTGTCTTGTGCGGTCTGGTGTCAATGTCTGGCCGTGGCGATAAGCGAAGGGGTTGGCGACGGCGGCAATGGCGGGGCGGCGTCGAGGTAGGGAGGAGCGAGCGAGTAAATGTGTTGGGGAGTGACGAGTTAGGCGGGAGCAAACCCTAGCGGCTGGGAGTGACGAGAGTTAGGGCGGCGCAAACCCTAGCGGCGAGCTCCTACTAATAAAGAGACTTATCACGAGCGGTTCTATTATGGGCAGATTAGTGATAATTATCACTGAACAGTTCCATAATGGAACCATCCGTGATATGGTTTTTTCTCAAGTATATTTATTTTATATATACACTTACATGACATGAAGAACTTACATGTTTATATGTCAATTTTGTCATTTAAATCTTCTGAAAATTTACTTTAACTATATATATATATATATATATAATTAATTAATTAATTTGTTCCACTAAACCGTCTCTAATATAATTAATATTAATTGTAACTTCACCTCCAAACTAGATTTTTTTTCCCCACAAAACCGTCTCTGATATATATATATATAGTAATAATTCAACATATAATTAATATAGTAACTTCACCTCCAAACTTTTTTTTCATTTTGGAATTTTCATATGACCAAACAGCGTGGGCAGTTGCTTACAAAAAGATTTAAAAAAAAGTAGAAACCTATAAATAAACAAAGTTTTTCTAGTGGCGGAGGTAGGCTGCTATCTCCGTCTTCAGTACTTCATAGGCGACGGCGTCAGCATCGGACGGTTCTTGATCATTAGCGAACGAAGCCTGAAATACATCCATCCGCTGACACGCTCGTTCGAGTGTCTCCGAAGACCCTCGAACTGTTGAACCAAGAAGAATTGAGCCCATAGACTCTCTTCCCTTGCTTGAGGGGTTTCGGCCTGGTCGACTCGGTCGCCTGCCACCTCGATTACGCAGACCAAGTGACGGCAAGCCTCCTGGAGACCTGCAACGTCGTTTTGGAGGACCACGTCGATGACGCGGTAAACTCGCCGAAAGTGGGAGATCACCCGGAAGACGCGGTAGAGGAGGATGTCAAGACGGCGGAAGGTGGCCGTCACCTACTCCGGCAAATTCTCGGCCGACATAGGAGTGAAGACACTGTTGAAACAGTGTTCTTCCGCAACCGACAGTTCAACGTCTGTGAGAGAGGTGCTTTCGTCAAGTCGGCGGAGTAAGCCATCAATCTGGCGACAAGAAAGAGGCGATCATTTCTTTTTTATAAGTATGTGGGGATGATCATCTTCGATGGCGGATGATCCTTTTTATAAAACAAGGTATAAATTCGGAGCGTGAGACGAAGAGACGCATCGGGGAGCCGAAGCGGATCGATGCGATGAAGAGACGCAGCGGGGAGCCGAAGCGGATGGCGACGAAGAGACGCATCGGCGACGAAGAAACGCATCGGGCTGTAGCGATATTATCACAGACGGTTATAACAAAAAACCGTCGGTTATCACAGACGGTTATTGTTAAGAACCGTCTGTGATGTTTCACAGATGGTTCTTTGTTGAAAACCGTCTGTGATATATAGAATTATCACAGACGAATGTGATATTACCTCTTCCTCCCGTCTGTGATATTACCTCTTTCTCCCGTCTGTGATACTGGAAGCCTTTTTGTAGTAGTGGCGGCACATGACGGACTTTTCCGCTCGTGTCACGTGCACTCACCACTTGCGTTAGATATTAATGAGTTTACCATTAACAGTTAAACTTAAAGAACAAATTTAACTATAAGTTGTATATTTAGAAATGGTTGGTGTTTAATTACTCAAATAGTTCAATATCGTGAGTCACACTATAACTAAAAATTATATTAAGTTAAGAGAAGAGTTAGTAGTATATTATTAAACTTTAAATTGAAATAGAGAACTTAACTAGAGATTAAGTTAGGAATTATATATTAATTAGAAAATGATCATTAGTTAATCATTAATAGTTAGGTTAGAGAAAAGCAAGGGGAAAATGAGAAAA
Organism: Phyllostachys edulis; assembly: GCA_036346405.1. Classification (NCBI taxonomy): domain Eukaryota; kingdom Viridiplantae; phylum Streptophyta; class Magnoliopsida; order Poales; family Poaceae; genus Phyllostachys; species Phyllostachys edulis. Next base: position 68,219,820 of record CM070558.1, on the reverse strand, counting down.
ATGAAAATGAGAAAATAAAAAGAAAGGAAAGAAAAATACCATAGAGGTAATATCACGAATGTAGAGAGGAAGTTACCGAACCAACCCTATTCCCTCAACCAAACACAATCTCGTAGCATTTGTATATCATCACATACAACCAACTAAACACATTCGTGTATCATCCCATATAACCAACCAAGCAGCCTGTCGGTACTGTCCCATTCAGAATGATCACATCTTACTTGCATCATCTCATCCCATTCAACCTCGTCCTACCAACCAAACACACCCTAAGCCGCTCACTTGGGCTGCATGTTCTTCAACAGGAGGCGCACGCCGTGCTCCGGCTCCACGATGAGCCTGAGGGCCGGCGAGTGCTCGTAGGCCGGCGACAGCGCCATCTCGAACCTGGAGAGCACGAGCGAGAGCAGCACCTTTAGCTCGGCCATCGCGAAGCTCCGCCCGAGGCAGGTGCGCGCGCCGGCGCCGAACGGCAGGTACGAGTGCAGCTGCGGCCGCGCGGCCGCGAACCGCTCCGGGTCGAATTCCCGCGCGCCGAAACCCCACAGCTCCGGGTCCAGGTGCACCGTCGAGACCGGCACGTAGATGTTCACGCCCTTGGGCACGCGCACGCCGCCGAGCCTCAGCTCCCGCAGCGCCTGCCGCGACACCACGGCGCCCGCCGGGTACAGCCGCAGTGTCTCCTGTATCACCATCGTCAGCTGCAACATTTGCACACGATCAGAGATGAGCACGTAAAAAAAACGTTCAATTCAATACGGATGATTAATTGCATTTATACGCACGCGCGTGACATGTACCTTCTTCATCTTCTGGAGCGACGCGAAGTCCGGTGCTCGGCCGGCGCCGCCGCACGCCTCCCGCACCTCATCACGCACCTTGTCCAGCCACTCCGGGTGCAGCGCCAGAAGCATCATGCACCACGCGGCGGTGACCGCCGTGCTCTCGTACCCGGCGAAGTAGATGTTCTTGCAGTTGTCCACGATGAAGTCCTCCGCCTCGGCGAGGTCGCTGCTCCCGCTGCGGAGCATCGCGTTCAGCAAGTTCTTGTCGTCTCCTTTCTCCTTCACGACGTCCAGTATCAGCCTGCGCACCTGCTTGTTGAGCCTCCATGCCTCCCGGTTGCTCTTCGTCGGGAAGAAGCTCAGCCCCGTCATTTCGGCGAGTAAGTTTGGCTTGGAGACCGTCTTCTGCAGCTCCCTAATCGTCGCGAAGATCTTCTTGCCCTTGACGTAGCTGCTCCCAAAGCATGTCCTGGATATCACATCTGCAGAGTAAGCCCTGATGTCGTCGTCGATCTTGAGGTCTAAGGCATCACCTCCATCGTTTCTGGCTACTCTGTCTTCCCATGACCGCACTAGTGCCTGGGCCGAATCCACCATCAGATCCACCATACCCTAGGCACGTATGTACAGGGAAACGCAAGAATCAGATTAACTGGCATGGCATCAAAATTAAATTGAAAAGAGCCGCGTGATTAGCACATATATATATACCTTGACCTTGTCGAGGAAGAACTCGGGAGCAATGAGCTTCCTCTGGTAGGCCCAGGTCTCGCCGTTGGACTTGAGGATGCCCTCGCCGAAGAGAGGCTGGTGCGTCACCTTCATGTACGAGCTCTTGCCGAGGTCCAACGACACGCACAGGCTCATCTCCCGGACTACGTCCGGCCGGCTCACGTGCAGGAACACCATGTTCCCCATGGAATAGGTAAATATTGGGCCTGCAAGAGTGCGAAATCGATCGAAAAAAAAAACTGATCACTTGCTAGTAACCAGCAGCAAACACAATTAAGATTATCGTGTGTGAAAATGGTCGGTTAACTAGGCAAATTTATGTGATCATCTGAATTGGTCTGTGGCAACATTTTGGCACACTGTTGATCGTCTTGCTGCTCCACCTAGCTTCTCTCACTCACCCGCCGGTCGCTGCCGTCTCCCACATGCATGCGCTGTAGCTTGAAAACTCAACTCGGCTTTCAGTGTCGTCTCCAACAGAACTTCGGCTAGCTAGGAATCTTCAAAAAATAATACAACCCTCCATTGATGCATGAAGCATCCGATCAGAATCCCCACAGTACTGGTAGCTAGGACGACTTTTGGCAATAGGACAAACGAGGGCAAAGCTTCTGCCGCACTTTTCGCTGGCCGCGACATATGGCAAGAATCTACAAAATCTGCGAATTTTCGGGTACTAAAATTATTGTTACGACACAGTGAGACAAGCTAGTGAGCATCTTTATCAAGCCAACCATGCTTAAGGAAACCATAGGACATGGTCCATGTAAAATATACCCATCACTCCACGTCATGAATGCTTTCTTGCTGTGTCTTGTTTCTCTTCTCATCCTCACATGTCCGCTCGATCCATCACCTTGCCAGTTGCCACCTCTTTCTTTTTCACCACCACTACTACTAGACTTCAAAGTACTATTGTACAGTGTGATGGCCAGTTCATGCACCAATCTAATCGGCCACCCTGTCTTAACAGCAACATCAAAAGCAACATAAAAAAAAGGCAGCAACAGGAAGAGAGAAAGAGATGGCCCTAACCAGAGATCTACCGGCGGCAGACAGCCATTGGACACGGGGGGAAGCATATATGGGCTTATATGCTGAAGGTGAAGGCCGGCTAGCTAGCGAGCATCACCTGAATAAGTGAACTTGCTCATCTCGCCATCGACGAAGATAATCTTACGTGACGTGTATTTAGATATGTAATGCGCAACTAGCTAGGTGTGTAGACTAATCATTCATTGGATTCCTGAAAAGGACAGCGCTCGATCGTTACTTTTTATATGAATATATTTATAAAATAATATAAAATTATTATATTATGAAAATATTTTTATGACTGATCTAAAGATACCATTTTCACATGATCAATACAAATAGTTATATATATATATATATATATATATATATATATATATATATATATATATATATATATATATATATATATAGTTAAGAAAGTTTGTTTACACGCTTTCTAAAATGTGGTATATTTTTGAACGATAGGAGTACTACTACACACATTCCTTAACGATTGGATTCTGACGGCAAAGAAAGCCAACACAATCAATGTGCAGTTGTTCAATGAACTAACACTTAGAATATGTATATATTTCTTTCAGAGAAAGAAGTACACTTTGGCGCATACATATGATAGGCAAAGCCGGAAGAATAGGATGGGACTAATTATAATATGCGCATGAAAATATTCGAGCATTAGCGATTAATTAGTTAATGGTATTCAATTCAATCATTGTTTCATCCTTTTGGACCGGATTGTATTCCTGTACAGCCATGAAGCATACGCTATTCAATTAGTACGAATGATCTATTGCCATATCAGATCTAATGATCTATTGCCATTTTTGTGCATGCAGGAAGCACCAGGGATAGAAAACCCGCCCAGTTATGGGCCGGTTACCGGTACCGGAAGGTGGCCAGGAGGGGGAATTTCGGCGGTTTTTTCAATTTTTGAATGAATTTCAATTGAATTTAAACGAATTTGTTCGATTTGTGCCGATAACCGCCAAGATAACGATGCGAGGAGGGGGGCGGATTCTACCCTCCGGTTAGCGATCCTGGAAGCACACACCTTGTCACAATCAATAATTTTTGCGATTCTATTCAATTATTGCCTCTAGCTATCATTCGATTAATTAACAAATTAAGCACCAAGAATATATAACCGACACGCATCAAATTTAGACGATGATACTACTATCCATGAAGAAATTAACCATGCATGCAAGTATATATACACGAGCAGTACTGCTCGATCAAATTAAGCATGCTACCGATTAATCCTAAGCAAGTTCGTGTGGCTGTGCGTTTTTTTGTTATCTGCTATGGTCTGTATTGTAAGCTGGAGTTCACCAGTTTTGCTATCTTTTTATATGCTCTTTTATTTGCTTTCAATCAAAAGCAGGGGCTCCCTTTATCAAAAAAAAAATAAAATCCTAAGCATGCACGCACACGTACGAGGGAGCTGTAAGAATAGGTGCCATTTCATACATACCGTACTCTTTTCTCCACTTCTCGTAGAAGGGAAACACGGCCTGGCGGTAGTCGTGCACGATGTTGTCGACGTCGGGTTGTGACGACGATAGTCCGGACGTCGACTTGGCGGCGGCGGCGGCCTGTCTCATGTCGACGAGGTTGCCGTAAGGGAAGGACGGCCGCGGCCCGCCGATCCCTTGCCTCCTGAGCTCGCCGCGAACCCTCTCGGGCAGCAGCCAGAGGACGTGGTAGAGGTAGAGCCCCAGGCTGCACACCCCTACGCAGCACAAGCTCACCACCACCTTCACCGCCATGCCCGCGGTCATCTCCACTCCCATCTCTCTCTGATCTCTCTGATGTAGTTGCCGTACTAATCGATGAGATCGAGATCGAGTGCGAATCAAAGCGTGAGGGAATGGGAAGATATGGGTGCACAGCTACTAGGTACTAGCTAGAGTCCAAATGCCAACTTTGGTGCGGGAATATTGGTGCGGTCGGAACTGCACGCGACCTGCCGAGACGGACGTCGCTGTCACATTTGTATGTTGCTGTGTGGTGTGGGTGCGGCGGTGGGCCGGTGGGGGTCGTTTCGCTAGGAGGAAAGAAATATCCGGAGCTGGAAAGGCGCAACGCGTGTGTTGTTCCCTATCATATCGTACATGCATGCTGGCAGGGAGCACATCTTCTGGTATGCAATTATTCTCAGGAGCATGCATGTCACGCTAATTATCCGCGCCCTGTGTACTATTATAATCTAGCGTCGAATAATCGGTATCGGTCTCGAGGCGTTTGGGGATTAACTTGGTTTGAGCAAATTATCAGATTTGCTGGTAGGCGTCAGACGGTTTGACCCGTCAGAGGCCGGCGGTCAGACCGGTTGATGATGAAAAAGTAGAATTTTAATTAATGTGATCAAACACTTATGTGTATGTGTTAGCAAGTATGTTTGCATCAGGTTTAATGAAAAATAGAGTTTCGAGGCAAAATTAGATAGAGTTTTGCCGAAATGTTCATAGATGGTGTTTTCTAGGACTTTGGGAAATTTGGGAACGGTATGACCGTCCTGGTGGCAATCAGACCGACCAAAGAGAGTTCATGCACCAGGAAGGTGGTGAACCTTGTCGTTTTGGCCAAAGTCATGGGTGTCAATGCATAGATGTTGCGTGATACATGTTTTGGCTAACGTGTGTCAAGTTGCGAGAAACTTGTGCCCAAAATCGATTTATTGGTCTATTGTTGTGTAGGTGGCTTGTAGTTAACTACGATCAACGGCGATGATGATCGGGACTAGGCTAGGAGAGCTGAGGACCAGAACGATCAAGGAGGCCGAGTGAAGTGGTTGGACTCAAGTATGACACAAGATGAACAAGAACGATCGAACGGAAAGTTCGGTGTAATGGGTTACATCAAGTGGCTTGGGGGTCGGTGCAAGTGTCGTTGTGGTTCCGATGGGAGCCGGATGTAAGAGACTTGCCGACATGAAGAGAGTCATTGATGAACATACGCGTGGCGAAACAAGGGATTGTTTCACGTAAATTAGACTAGGCCTTTAGCGAAGGATTGAGAAGGGGTATTTTGGTATCTTCGCCAAAATACCGGATTTGTGAACTTGAAGATCGTGCCTGAGTGTAGACCCGCTTGTGTGGGGGTGTTTAATGGGTGTCTGTTAGGGTTTTCTATCTAGACCTAGCCTCCACTATAAAAGGGGAAAGTGGAGGATTTGCACCTTCAACCCGTCCATCCAAGCCTTGGAAACCATAATTTATAATTTAGGGAAAAAGGAGGAAATAGAGGATGCTTGGGTTTGAGAGAGATGGATTGAGAAATTAGGTGTTCAAGTCTGAGCTTTTGTCCTCCATGGTGGAGTAGCGGTAAACCTACAATCTCTATAATCAATCTAATCAAGATTGCCAAGATGAGTTATATCTTATTCTCTCTTGATGATTTTGGGGTTTTTATGTTCCAAGGGTTTTGATTGGCTCTTTTGTTGTGATCTAGCTTGCTAGGACTTGCAGGGTTTGATCTAAGGTGATCTTCACAATCTTAGATCCACGAGCAAGCTTTTGGATCAAGTTTTGATTTTCCCTGGTTTTCGTGACTTCTCGACCTCATTCCAGATATTTGTGGAATCTTGGATTCAATCGTCTTAATCGTTGATTGGAATAGATTCCTGACCTTCTTGATGAGCTATGTCTGAAATTTCAGAGGATTTGGATATCGAAATCAAAAGTTAGGCCGGTTTGAGATCTTTTCGGGTTGTTGTTCCTGTAGCCAGCGGTTAGACTGGTCATCGGTTAGACCGGACCAGTCATAGTAGTCAGACTAGCCGAAGGGTTTTGAGATCGGGTTTTTTTCGGTTTCAACGCAAGATTTATGTTGTAATCTTGTGTCTTTTATCTTCATATCTTTCGTACCTATAGGAGTGATAAAGAAATTAAATACGGAAGCGGTGAAAAAGATAGGTATTGGATTAACACGCCTTGACCAGATACGAGTATATTTTTGCAGATCCTGGCGATTAGAACTGGGACATAGATAGGTCATGCAATCGCAAAAGCTAGCTAGCTAGCTAGGGGAGGAAGATCGATGCCTGCAGTTTTCTGTTAAGTTGGATGCAAGCACTGACTGAATATGCCTGACTATATGAGGAGTTAGCTGTCAATGCAATGCAACTTGGTGAGCGGTCGAGAAGGAAAAAGAAGACCGATGTTGTTGCCTTTAGATGTAGGTACGTGCACAGAGGTTCAGGTTCAGATGTATGACATAATCAGCATATACAGCAGTGGTGGAGCTAAAAAATTTATGTTAGTGGTGCACCATTAATGTTAAAAAATAGAGTAAAAAACGATTGTTAAGTGATTATCGGTTGATCGAATGTTAACACTGGGTAAATAATGCATTATGAATATTGTATTTGTATGATACTTAACATTCCTATATACTTAGTTGGGCTTCCTTTCCAATTAGTTGGTTAGTTTAAAACAACTTATTATATGGGTGATAACGACAACAAATACTAATATTGATAAACAAAATTCAAATATATATGAACATATTATTAAAAATGTATAGTCATTCCATAAATTTTATTAGTATACCACATGACCCACATTACAATTCACATACCCTACCACTCAATAAACACGTACGGTTTTTAGTACATATATACTTAGTATGCTAGTATTGATACTACCTACTTACATCCCATATGGCTTCAAAATTTGTAAGTCAAAATACCCAATATTAGTTTGTACCATTGTACTCATTGTGATGGTTGCAATGACGCAAACAGATACAGAACTAGGCACTTGATTTTTGAGTTAGAAACAAAATAAGTTCCTAAGAGCTAAATAAATAAAGTACTTTCGTCCCATTCGCACATGGCGACGTCTCAGGTGAAAACGCCTGAATGGTGAAAATATGAAAAAAAAATCGATTTAGAGTGTTGGATTTCCACAGGATGGTCAAGATTGAGCCAAGCGTCCCCCACCACTTAAACGCTAGTTTTGTACAAAGCCCCCTGCTTGTTGGTGCAAAATAATACAAAAATATTCTCAGACGAGCGCCTTTCTCACTCCCCTCACACATGCTCCACCCCAATTGCACTATGGAAGACGCGGATTGGAAATCGTAGGTCGGCCTCCGCCATAAATCCGTCGTCGTTCATGCATCCTCCTGCGTCCATTCTCCGCCACTAGCGCTTCCCCTCCGGCACTCCACCTCGCACCATCCTATCGTTGTCCTCCGCATGTCTGAGCCATAATATGCCCCATCACCGCGAGGGCCCAAAGCAATAGCAACAACAATTGTGTTCAATGATGCCCCAAAGCAGCAGCATGTTCAATTCAAAAAAAGGATTTGTGTTCAACTCCCATGCCAAAAAAAAGCGTTAGACTTCCTCAGGAAAAAATGTTAGATTGTTTATGAAATATGAGTAGAGGATGTGAAATACAATTTGCATATAACTCCAAGTATTATCGACTTGAAAGGAAGTCCAAATTCAATGGAACCTATAGCTAGTAAAGGTACGTACATAATTAAAAAAAATATGGGGTGCCTGTGCATATCGGGCACCCTAGCTGGCTCCGCCCCTGATACATAGAATGACGGCCATCTAGGCTCGTATGAGAAGCATGTGCAACATGAGGTGCTGCACAGGCCCCCCAAAATATTAGGGCCCCCATTTTCTATCCACTCTTGAATGATTATTTCCGAATCTTCGTATTAGTAAGAGTAAGAACTAATAAGTGAACATCTGATTTATTCTCTTCTTCCTAAAAACTGCCACTGATTCACATCCATTTCCTCCCACTTTCGCCTCTTTGTTTACTTTTGCTAAATTTATTCCTAACAAAATATGAGCCCTTGTTGATATTTTTAAAGTTCTGAATGGCCAAATTGTTTTTGAAATGCAATTGTTTATATAATTTTGTCGACTATTTTGGCAAATATTGCATCTCTAAGAAAGAGCTTATATAAATCCAAGTTATTAAAGTTCTACTTGCATTATATAAAGACTCAGGAAAGACTTAATGGTAGCATTTGCATTTGATGTTTAATTTTGGAAAGACCAATAACGATGCTAATTGAAGATTTTGCTTCAAGGCATACCAGAAGAATGCTGCTTTTCACTTCAAAGTTCTGGTACTAGCTTAGAAACTTATTTTTCAGCAGGGTCAGATCATTTGTACTCTTGTAAGGAAAAAATAATACAATTGTAATATAAAAAACAATGCCCTTGATTTTAACGGTTGACTTTTATAAGTGTATGACCTAATTTTAATTTTAGCACAGTGCCCCCAAAATATCAGATACGGCCCTGCAGTCATCCAAAATATTTTGGAGGAACAGGGTGCCCTGCAGTCAGATAAGGTGCCACACGTGTTCTGGTATATAAATTATTTATTAATATGGGGTAGGAAGCAATCCACACATAAATAAAATACTCCAGAACAGAACATAACTTGCTATTATTAATACGGGAAAAGTCTTGTAGGACTCATTATAAGAACTTAATGCTATGCTCTCCTAGAGCTTACAACCATTATTCAATAATTCAATGTTCTATTACAACCATAAACTGCAAATGACTATAAAATCCAAGTGTAATACGTGCACTAGATCGAATCAGCGAAGTATGAAGAAACTTCTGTCTGAATCTGCTCCATGTCCATCTTCTCTTCTTCGGCAACTACAGGTGCTGCTGCTGCGATGTCCAAAGCAGGTGTGATGGGGCTGTTGTTGGGCTATCCACATCCATGGGTGCAACCAATGACTGTGGATCCTCTGTGCCTGCAATGGCGAGGTGTGCCTCATGTTGTCATTTGCCCTTCCTCTTAGCCTTGAAAGCATCAATCACGTGCTGCGGCTCACGGCAAACACGTGACTAATGTCCCCAAGTGCCACATTTGTAACAACTTTGGTCCTGCTGACCATAGGGCTTCTCATCGCGCTTCTTTTATTCGCCCTTCTTGGCTTGAGCATTCTGCTTGGTCTTGCGACCCATGGCCTTACCCTTCTTACCTCTTTCCTTTGAGTGAGGCTTCCTCACCTTGTAGCTGCTAGCGTTGACTTCATGGTCAACTTTGCTACTAGGCGGCTGTGAGATGTCGTTCTTCCTGAGAACCTCATCTTGAGCTTCCGCAACCTGCATGATGTCAATCAGTTCGGCACACTCCTTGTAGCCATCTTGACGGTAGTTGCATGTGGATTGCGCCGCATCCGGGTGAAAGGTAGAGAGGGTTTTCTGTCGCGGCCCTGGGGTGAGCAACCCCGGGACCCTTTGTGCATCCTGGACTAGTCCCATGATCAGTAGCTAGTCTGCACAGTTTCAACATCGATGTAATCAAAACCATACAACAAACTAAAGAAGAAACAGATGAATTAATATTAATAGCAGCAAAAGACCTTATGGTCAAGGTTTTTACAGAGTTGCCACGCAGGGCTTACAACAAAAGAGAGCTCGCAGTGGAACACCAAAACAACTCATGGAAGCCATTCGACTTGCCCACAGGCAATTGTAACATCCCAATTTTTTTGAGCCTTTTTGAAAAATTTTAAAATAAAAAGAACCATTTGGTTTTGTTGAAGTTCTAAAGCTTAACTTGAGATTTTGGAATTTAAAAGCGTTTAAATGACTAAAATAAACTTCAACTAATCCAAGAGTTTGGTTTGTTTTGAGTTTGTTAGAGTTCTCTAGGGTTGAAATCCCTTTTCTCTGTTCGTTCCGTTTTCTCCTTGGCCCAGCCCTCCCCCTTTGAGTTTAGACCTGCCCCTCGGTTTAGACCTGCCTCTCAGTTTAGACCTCCCTTGTGGTTTAGACCTTCCCTTTCGTTTGGACCCCCCTTAGGTCCAAACCTTCCCTTTCGTTTGGACCTCTCCTTAGGTTCAGACCTTCCTATTTGTTTGGACCTCTCCTTAGGTCCAAACCTTCCCTTTCGTTTGGACCTCCCCTTCGGTCCAGACCTTCCCTTTCGTTTGGACCTCCCCCTTTGACCGCGACCTCCCCCTTTGACCGCGACCTCCCTCTGTGGCCACGACCTCCCTCTTTGACCGCGACCACCCCTTAGGTCACGACCTCCTCGTTGATCACGACCTTCTCTTGGGTCGCGACCTCCCTTTTGACTGGCCCCACCTGTCAGCTCTGTTCACCTTCTTTTTCCTCCCGTTGCGTCACTGCTGACGCAAATGTCCTTGAGCGTTAAATGCTGTTGTGTCGCATTAAATGCTATCTTTTTTGCAGTAACCGTTTCCCCCTCTTGGCTCCTCACAGACCTGCTCCCATCTCCTCCTTCACCGACCCTTGAACTCGCGTGAGCCTCTAAGTCTCTCAGTGACTCTCCTAGGCTATAAAAGCCTGAGCAGCCCTCTTTCATCTCCTTTAGCCTCACTCAACTCTCTTGCCCTCGCCTAGCTTCACCTTGCTTGAAGTTTCGCCACCGTCTGCTGGAGCCTGCGCCGTCGCATCCTCTTCAGGACCTCCTCCTTGGGACCTCCTCAGGACCACCTCCTCAGGACCTCCCTCGACCTCAGTTGGACCTCCTCCCGAGAGCCCGTTCCTATTTCATCTATTTCAGTGCCTTTTTTTTGTTCTAGTTTGGTAGATTTGGCTTTTGTTTGGATTCGTTGTATTTATTTGGTTCTTTTCGCATGTGTAGATTTCGGCGTCTCTGAAGAGTTCTTGGACCCGGCGACCTCTACCGAAGCATCCCAGCTCTTCAACGAAGGCAAGTCGTAGACCTTTGATCATATCGAACCCAGTTTGTAAAATTACTTTGTTTTATACCAACATGCATGGCTATTTGTAAAAAAAAAATGGATTTGGGAAAATAGCTACATACCTACTTGACAGTATGACTCCTTGAATAATTGTGGTGCGATACCACTGATGTGCAACTGTAGTGCGAGATCACAGTTGTGCCATTTGTGGTGTGATGCCGCTGTTAATAAAATTTGTTGTGCTGTGACCAGGGTGGTCATTTGGCCGGGTTGAACCAAAAAATGATTTTTGCTCGGGCGAGTGGTCGGTGGCAAAGGCAGAATGCGCGAGGCACTGAGGTGCGCGAGGCACATGGAAATGCGGAAAGCCTCACCTGAGCAACAACTAAGGACTTAACCTTGTAAGCCATTGATCCGGGCCATACCGTGCAACTATATGTCTAGGATGGGGTGGACCTAGCCAACTAATTAGCAATGCTTTGATTTGGTTCTGTTGTGGTTGTTGAATTGGCGCAAGAGGGGGCTAGGAATGGTGAAACCTTAGCAGGCAGAACCAAGTCAAAAATAGAGCTTTGTAAAGGCCTTATCACGTACTCTAGACTGCTTACCAAAGGTAGTGAGCAGGGGCATCGACGGGTGCCCGACCAACTAGAGAAGTCATGTCTTGTGGGTAAAGCTGTACAACCTCTGCAGAGTGTAAATCTATTCGAATAGCTGTGTCCCCGGTTATGGATATGCCTGGTGATTTCACGCAGGGGGTAGACTTTATCAAAACTTGTTGGTCTTGGTTGGTTCCGAGTGGTCTGGGCAGTGATCAGGGTGGTCACGAGTGGTCCGGAAAGTGATCAGGGTGATCACTAGTCATTTCAAAAGAACCTTGATTACTTATGTAATAATCTTCCAACTTGTGCTTTGCAATCTACTTACTGTATTTCCATTCAATATTGCTTTCTACAAAGTAACCATAAAGATCTCCTTGTCAAGCCTTGCATGAATACTATTTGCATACTTTTCCCTGCGGCTTGCTGAGTACATTCAAAGTACTCAATGCTTTGTGCCCTCTGGTTAATCAGTAGATGAAGACCACCCAGGGACGTCCGACCTATTCGAAGAGGAGGTCTTCGAAGACCAGGCGAGCTAGGGGACGTCCTCCACTCGATTGCCTGTGGGCATGTCGGGCGATTTCCACGTGTGTTTTGTGTTCCGCTGTGTTGTTGCCTTGTGCGGCAGACCTCTGTAACAACCTTGACCATAAGGTATTTTGCTGTTATTATTGTTAATTTGCCTGCTTCTTCTTTAGTTTGTTGTATGGCTGTGATCTCATCGTGTCGGGACCGTGTGGACCACTCTTCGATCTTGGGATCGGTCCGAATGCCTTTATGGGTCCTGGGGTTGCTTACCCGGGCGTGATAGCAATCGAGTGGAGGATATCTCCTAGCACGCATGGCCTTCGAAGACCTCCTCTTCAAAGAGGTAAGAGCACCCTGGGTTCTTTTCAGCGGCTGATCAACCAGAGGGCATAAAGCTGTGAGTACTTTGAATGTACTCAGCAAGCCGTAGAGAAATGTATGCAAATAGTATTCATGCAAGGCTCAACAAGGATAGCTTTATGGTTACTTTGTAGAAAGAAATATTGACTGGAAATACAGTAACAGATTGCACGTGAGTAATCAAGTTTCTTTGAAAACAACTCGTGAACACCCTGTTCACTTCCCAAACAACTTGTGAACACCCTATTCACTTCCCAGACCACTCGTGAATAGAGAAAGGGAATTCAGCACCAGAGAACTCCAACGAACTCTAAACAAACCAACATTTTGGATTAGTTAAAGTTTGATTTAGTCATTTAAATAACTTTTAATTCCAAAATCTCAAGTTAAGCTTTAGAACTTCAACAAAACCAAATGGTTATTTTTATTTTAAAATTTTTAAAAAAGGTTCAGAAAATCGAGGCGTTACATTTTCTCAATCTTCTCCTCATCTGTGATAGCCTTACCATAGAGCTAAAGATTTGTACAAATTCTGTGCAGTGCAGAGTTGTACTCCCCCACGGTCTTGTAGTCTTCAAAACGTAGTCGGTTTTATTCCTGCTCTGCATGAGGAAGGATGGTATACTTCAGCTTCTCGAACCGTTTCTTCAGAGCGGTTCATAAAGCTAGTGCACTCTTCTCCACAATATACTCATTCTTGAGTGTTAGGCAGAGATGGGGTCTGAGGAAATGAAGTGCTTGATCATTCTCCTCAGCAGTTGGAGTGACATCCTTCGAGGTGCCAAGTCCGATAGCAGCACGGAGCTTCTTGGCTCCAAGTACGATCTCGACATCCGATGCCCAAGTCAAGTAATTACGACCATGTTTGGGCGACTCTTGAACTCCTTGTTCAGAATGCGATCATTTGCATATGCATGCAAAGAGTTCATAAGATTACTACTCGTAATTTGCATAAAATGGTTGCAAAGATTCTCATAATGTTCCCGTATTATCCTATGCATATTTCCATGATTTACTGCTATTTTTATTGATTAAAAGCAATATAAACAATCACAAATAATCAAAAACAGTAAATACAATAAATAAATTGCATAAAATAAAAATAACAAAGTTAAACATGCTTTAAATGCAAAAATTGGTTCAAAAATCGAATTCCCGAGGCACTTTTCCGCTGGAAAATGAATTTTCGGCGAATTCTACAATATACAGGGGTTAAAATGTGAAATTTCAGTTTTGAGAAAATTTTGCGCGCAATTTTCAGCAATTTCGAGGGCCCTTTTGCAAAATTTCCTCACCCGCGTAATTATCCTCGTAATTTTCAGAATTACGAGGGTCCCTTTTACAAGTTTTGGAATTTTTTTTCTTTCCAATTTTTTTCGTTCGTCGAGCTGGGCCGATTCACACTCCCCGACCCATATGGCCTTTCCTCCCGCCTAAAAACCGCCAGCCACTTCGGCCAAGCTCACGCCGAATCAGGTAGGGTTTCCTACCTGCTCAGTAAGCGTAGGCAACAAGATAGGTGAGGCGCCAAGCGACGGCGCAGGCAGATGGCATTGTATACGCCCATGGCGCTGGCCCAATAATCCAACAGAGGCTACGAGTCTTGGGGCGGAAGACGAGGTCGGCCATGAACGCAGCTGCCTCAAGACGAGGTGGTCGGTGGTGCAGCACCTGCGGTGGCGGCTAGAGGGTGGCACGGGCGACGTAGGGCCATGGCGGCGGCTCAAGGCGTAGCGTGTGGCGTAATGTGGGGCTTCCATGGCTGTGGCGCGCAAGCGAGAGCCGATGGTTCGTCAAGGGTTCAATGAGAGCTGTGAGGGGGCGGCGGAGGGGTCGGGTGCCGTCGTGATGGCGGCAACCATGGCATAGCGATAAGGCCCGCCTGCCCGTCGGGGACGCTGGGTTTCAAGTCGTGTCGATGGCTTCAAGTCGACGAGAACGGCCGGTACGGCGGCGGTGGCGCGCCCATGCAACCGTGGAGATCGGCCGGTGGAAATTTTTCCTTTACTGTTCATATGATGCAATGTACTGTAAATGCAAAAATACTATTTATGCAATTATCGTTCATGCAATTACTGCTCGGCTTGGCCGGCGACTTCAAGTCGGCTCGCGATAGATTATAACGTATTTGCAATTTCCAATCTATGGTACAATCGACATCCACTTTTCATGCAATCTACCGATCGACATTGTGTTGACGACTTCAAGTCGGCTCGCGGTAGATTAGAGCAGATTTGCACCGTAGGTTACAATCTAGAAAGCTAATTTTGCAAAATTGAAAGTAATCTAGAAAAAACGATTCGATCTACGAATGTCGTGGTACAACGGTTACCTTTCGATCCGAGGAGAGTTGATCGTGCTGATAATGTGTTGAGGAGCCGTCGCTGGCGAGTCCAGTCCGAGTGATTACCTCGTAGACAAATACAGAATCATAAGAATAATGCAAGAATACAACAACATAATAGTAGATTGAACACAGAGATACGAGGGGACTTCAGGCTTCTTGTTATTGCTCTTCTCAAAACGTTACAATAGTTGGGAGTCCCCTGGATGGATGAGAAGACCAACGTGGGCCAGGGCTGCCGGCCTAGACCGGTTTCTTAACCGATGCTACTGTAACTGAAGTACAGAAAAGGATATGTATGTTAGCCGGCCTTATGCGGCCCAACTCTCAGCCTGGCAAACCAAACCATTTAACTATGGTCCGACGACAACGTAGCCGTGTGGGCTAGATATGTTGATGGCTGGCCTGACAAATGGCCCATCTTTTCCCGGGCCGAGATCGATCAAAATCGTCGTCCGCACCGCACGTGGCACCGTATCAGTGTATCCGCCAGCCGTCAGTTTGCCACCATACACGGCGGCGGCTCCGGCTCGACGGCACGACGCGGCGTAAGGTAACGTGCACCCGCGCGTCGGTAGGCAACGCCGCAACGGTCTTTACATCCGGCCCGCACGCACCGGCAGCCGGGGTTTGGCATCGAAAGGAGGCAGGAATCTTCAGTTTTCTCTCGCGATTTGCCTCTTTTCGTTGCCGCTCCCACCCGGTCTTTGTTCTTAAAAAAAAGAAAAACTTTGCAGAGTAGCGCTGTAGGGAGGGCTGGCACTAGAGCTGTTGGGCATTGGATTAAGTACATTCAGCAGATGCGGCAGCGGCGAGTGCACTGCCTAACGTGTCCGGGGAAGACCGCACCACAGTGTCACTGACCTTTCGAGATTCGGGTGGAAGTGGAAGTGGAAGTGGAACACCAGAAAAAGTGCAATGGCCGGCGGCCACAGATCAGAATCTCCACGGTAGCCCGTCAGCTCAACGCCGTCTTTTTTGGCTTTGGTAACGGAAGATGCAGATGCCTAGCTCCTTAATTTTTCCCACGTTTCCATGCGGTGAAATTAGGGAATGCTTACCTTCCTTTTTGAAGAAAAAAAATGGGGAATACTACTAGGTCACAGTTGCCGACATCAACAGAAACTGTTGCAAAATGTAGTATTAATAATCAAAACTAGCATTGCTACTTCAACTAGAACTCCAGTGTCAACAAATGGAAAACCTAAGCAATGGCGGATGACCAACAGTCTGTTCGACCAATCACATATCTTTTATTTCAACTCACAAGCTTCAATCATGCAACACTGTTTTCTACTAAGGAATGCAAAGATAAATGGTTAGTCCAGGCAAAACGTAATGATTAACCGACAAATACAAACGAAACAATGCACGTACCAGTACTTCTTCACATGACCGGTATCTCTTACACGCATAATAGCATCAGGTCCTACATTTCAGTCGCCCGTGCAGGACTAGCTACAAGGTGACAAACAGCATACATCCATATGCCTGCAGTTATTCTTTTGAGAGCGAAGTGCCTTTCAGGATACAGGCCCTAAGCTGTTTCTTGCAAGCATACTTTTGGCTGCATTACCATGAATCAAATAAAAAATGGCCCGCTAAACAAAAAGAATGGCTAATCGGGATATTTGAGCCTGTGTTGACCGCATCTTCCAAATTCCAATACCTTATACCTGCAGGTTCTTGGCTCATAGCAGTTTGTGTGTTCTTGTTTTCTTCTTGAGACGAAGAGAGAGGGGATGATATTGTAATCTGAACATGCTGCCCCACACTGACCAAGGAAATGATAAACAAAGCAATCGTAAACACAAGCTCACGATCCTATTAATGTGTCCTCTGGATTAGACTCATGGCTGCAGAAGATTCCACACTGGCAAGAGACGCCAGGTGCATGTGCCCAGTGCTGCATTTCTGCATTGAATATATGATATACCACTTGTTGTGTTGAAGCGTTGGTTCCATCCAACCGACGGCGTTAAACTGTTAATTTACTTCAGAGTTATGCAGCGCACTTTCAGTAAGGCTAGCTAGAAGCATATTTCTCAGTCAAGAATCACAGTTCAACACAACGCACATCAATTTCCTCTTTGTTTAATTTATCATTCAATCTTTTCTTTTACGGGCCTCTGAAAAGTCTATGCAGGTACATAGTATTGTTCTTGTTCGGTCACAACGATGATGGCTACATGAAATCGACATCTCCTATCAAGCATTGAATTAAAACTAGCTTCCATCAAATTATCCTCGCCAGTAAGGCAAAGCGACAAGCCGTAGAAGAAACGAGGGCTTTCGCAAGCGCCTCTCACCAGAAAAGCTAGTCCAAGCAATTTCTCTTTCGGAGTCTGCTCCTACTTGTCAGTTAGTAGACAGGTTGACTTCACTATGAGAGGAAAAAGTAGGAAAGCACTTCACCAGATGCTAGCAAACTCGCATACACGTGTGCTGCTGCCAATTTTGACCGCCAGGCATGCAAGTGAAAGGCATGAAATGATAACTAAAGTATTACTCCAACATACTGTAGCATTTTGTCAAAAGAACTGAAAGAGAAGACAAGCATAGTTAGGTCCGCGCTTGTGTCATACTCTTAAATTTTAACAAAAGAAAGATAGGGAGGCTTGTTGTAATATATGGAGTCTACCCGCCAGGTTGGTTAGCTACGCAAGGTGAGCTAGCTGCCCGCCAGGGTTTGACTCGGGAGTTCGAATCTCGTGCGCGTCACAAAAAAAAGGGTATTCACACCCGTTCGGTAAAAAAATAGCCTCTGTAAAAAGCCCTGGATTTGTTTTAAAAAAAACAATCATTATTTTATTCAGAAATACAGTGATATATCTGTCTTTTTTATTTTATAGAAATAATACTCTGTCGCTACACCGTTGGATGACTTGGATCTAGTCACTCAATCGTTAGACGACTGATCCAAATCGCTCAGCCGTAGAGCGACACGTGGCGTAATCACCCAACGATGGAGCGACTGTCGCTTAGGCTACTAATCGTTGAAGCGTTGAGCGACTTATTAACCCCTAGTCGCTCAACGGTTGAACGACTAGAGGCTTATATCTCGCGCGTGCGCGGTGCCATCGCCATTTCTCTTCGTTGGGCAGAACCAGAGGCGAGGAAGGGGAAAAGAGAAGGAGGGAGGAAGAGGAAAAGAGAAGAAGAGAGGAGGAGAGAGGGAGGGAGGGAAAGAGAGGATGAGAGATCTACTCATCTACGACGGTGAGTCTTCTGCATTTCTTTGTAGATTTGCTTTGAAAACCATGGTAGGCTAGCAAATAGTGTAGTCGTAGATAGGTTAGCAAATATGTTAGCATGTAGAGTAGTCGTAAATAGTGTAGGTTAGCAAATAGTGTAGTCGTAAATAGGTTAGCATATAGAGTAGTCGTAAAATAGTGCAGGCTAGCAATTAAAATCATTAGATGTGTAGTGGCATTTTGTTAATAAGTGAAAATAGTGTAGTCGTAAATAGGTTAGCAAATATGTTAGCATGTAGAGTAGTCCTAAATAGTGTAGGTTAGCAAATAGTGTAGTCGTAAATAGGTTAGCATATAGAGTAGTCGTAAATAGTGTAGGTTAGCAACTAAAATCATTAGATGTGTAGTGCATTTTGTTAATAAGTGAAAATAGTGTAGTCGTAGGTTAGCAACTAAAACCCCGATAGGTTAGCAACTAAAATCACGGTAAGTACGTCGCATATTGTTAATAGTTGTAAATAGTGTAGTCGTAGAACTAACGTGAAGTTAGCTGTTAATAGTCGTAATGCGGTTGTGGATATACCCTAACCCGAACCGTAACATCTTAACCCCATGCCTTAACCCTAACCCCTAAACCTGAAATCGTATACCCTAAAACCCTGAAACCGAAATACGACTATGGCTATATATGTTGAGAAATATGCGGTTTATGGAAGAATACAACTAAATTTTCAGAATTTTCAGAGCTACGCTATAAATAACCACTAATTGTGTCGTAATTGCTAACTTGAAATTGATTTGCAGGTATGGCTCACGACCTAGGTGATTCGGACTGGCCTTACGGCCTGTTGGACCGTGACCACAGGCAGCCTGTAATGAAATCATATTTCAGTTCACACCACTATTTCACTTCCCGTTACACCGTAACCACGTCTCTTTGCAAGAATCACTTACCTTTCTACGTACGACTCATTGCTACTTCAATCGTCCTCACAAAATTCTTTAGAAATTATCCACAATACTACATTATACGACAGTCACAAAATGTTATTGCGAGTCTAACAGATTTCGTATCCTTGAGAATCTGGGAAAATCACAAAAGGACCAACCAACCTTGTCACCGCCCTTTTATTTTTTAAAAAATTAACAACCTACAAACAAGATTTCCTAAATTTATTACCTACAAAAATTGCTATTTATTCTCCCACAATTATTTCCATTGGATTATTAAAAAAATAATGTTATTATTTTAAATCGTCCATTGGTGGAGCGACAAGTGGACTAGTCGCTCCACCGTTAAATGACTATTCCACGTCGCTCAACCATAGGGCGGCGAGTCCACGTGTCGCTGGACCGCTGGGCGACTAATCCAAGTCGTCCTATGGTTGGGCGACTAGACCCAAGTCGCTTAACGGTGAAGCAACACAGTATTATTTCTATAAAATAAAAAAAGACAAGTATATTACTATATTTCTGAATAAAATAATGTGCAGGACATGTGCGCGTGTGGATGTGTGTAGTGGTGTGGGTGGGAAGGTGGGTGCCTTGTACCCATCCAAAAATGAGTCAACCACTTACATTCTGTATCCTGTGTGGAACACTGAGCAATGCCAAACCCTAATGTCTTGCAACTAAGCAATCGCCAAGCCCTAATGTTTTGCTGGACCAAAACTAGTCTACCGTTCTAACCTACCACTACACCTGTATTATTGTCAGATTGATGGTGACAACTCAGTAGATCCTCCCCATCCTTCTTTTCTAAGACACCCCAGGCCTCCATTTAGCTCCATCCTGCAACGGCCTTGAAAAGCTTTAGCATAAATGACAATGCCCTACTACTACTACATGTACCAGCTCATTACTACGGTGGTTGTACGTTACACGAGTTTTTGACAGAAATGTCACTGCTGGACATACTTTTGACAGAAATAGCGGACCCAACGCGCTATCTGCAAAAATGACACTTTTCTGTGCTACCTGCGCCCGGCATTATCCTTGTCCGATCGCCCGTCGTCCGGACTCGTTTCAAGACCGCCAGCGTGTCCTTATTCGTTACGCCAGGCCCGCATAAGGCGATCCGCATGCTGCGACCGGACAACGTCGCGTCCACAAGACGTCGCGACTCGGACAACCTTTTCCGCTCCCCTGTCGCCCGGTATTGCAGTGCTACCGACCCTCCTCGCCCGGACACGCCACGTGGGCGGTCTCCACTCCTCCGTGCCCGAGACGCGTCCCTTTATTCACGATCGCCGTCCATCAATGGACCGCTTTACGTCACCTCGTGCGCACGGGAGGGAATCCGATTCCTCCCATCGCTTCACGGTCGAGCGGGATTCGCATTAGGCGGCTATAAATTCCATGACAATGGCAAGACGGTTCTCAAACTCTCCTCCTCGCTCGTCCGCAAAGTCTCGTCGCTCGCTTGCTCGCTCTGTCATTCTCGGTTGTACTGCCGATTTTGTTTTCACCAACGATTAAGGATTGTTTAGAGCCGTCATTAGCAACCATATTAGCAGGTAATTCTTTTCTCGTACGTATTTTCTTTATTAACTGTTAGTTAATGAATCAGTCGTACTTATTTATGCAAAATGAATAGAGTCGTTTTCATTGCTTCGTAATTAAATTTGTGTGAGTTAATTAGTTGCAATTAATTAGGTCATATTTAATTAGTTGTAGTCAATTAGTTACAAAATAAGTAATCGTAATTAGTTAGTGTTAGTTAATTAATTAGTCGTAAATAATTAGTTGGAATTAATTAGTCGAAGTTAATTAAGTCATAATTAATTAGCCGTCATTAATTAGTCATCATTAGTGTAGTCGCAGTTAACCAGTCGTAATTATTTTAGTGCCTTTATTAAGTCATAATTAATTCAGTGGCCTTATTAAGTCATAACTATTTTTTAATTAATGTGTGGTAATTATTCAGTCGTACTTATTTTAGTGCTATTTAATTCATCGTAAGTAATTTAGTCATGAATAATCTAGTTGTCAGTATTAAGCCATAATTATTTATTTTAATTCATTCGTGGTAATTAATTAGTCCTAATTAATTTAGTGGTATTGAACTCCACAACCGGAGCTACTTGAACCCTTCTACGACGAGCATCACCAGCGCAAGTTGTGGTTCATCGAAGACACGGATGGCCCTCAACCCCTTGTGCTTCGGTCCGAGAAGCATTGCTAGGAGCTCGATGCTCGCTACGTCCCAATCCTTCGGGACACGAGCTTGTTGCCCTTTGCGATGCTGCTCTCGGTCGGATGCTACTTTACCCTGGATGGTAGTGTGATGTTAGCACTTATCGACAGGTAGAGACCCGAGATTCATACCTTCCACTTTCGGTGGGGAGAGATGATGGTCCCTCTCCAGAATGTCTCATTCTTGACCGATCTCCCGATCATGGGTGAGAAACAAAGCAAGACTAGTTGCTCAAGAACACTCTCAAGTCCAATGTTTGGATTTCGGTGAAACTTTCACTCCCGTAGCTAGACTTGATATCAAACTATTTCAAATGGATGTTAAAACTGCTTTTCTAAATGGAAAAATATCTGAACTTGTATTTGTTGAACAACCTCCTGGTTTTGAGGATCCAAAGAATCCAAATCATGTGTATAAACTCTCCAAGGCTCTTTATGGTCTCAAACAAGCTCCTAGAGCTTGGTATGAATGCCTTAGAGATTTTCTACTCTCAAAAGGATTCAAAATCGAAAAAGTAGACACGACATTATTTACATAAGTTTTAGATGATTTCTTTGTATGTCAAATTTATGTTGATGATATTATCTTCGGATCTACTAATCAACAATTTTGTAAGGAATTTGGTGATATGATGTCTAGGGAATTTAAAATGTCTATGATCGAAGAGCTTAGCTATTTCCTTGGACTTCAAATCAAGCAACTCAAATATGGGACCTTTGTGAGTCAAACCAAGTATGTGAAGAATTTGATCAAAAGGTTTGACATGGAAGATTCAAAATCCATCGAGACTCCCATGGCTACCAACGGACATCTTGACCTAAATAAAGAAGGTAAATCGGTAGATTTAAAACTTTATAGATCAATGATTGGTAGTTTGCTTTATCTTACTGCATATAGGCCTGATACCATGTTTAGTGTTTACATGTGTGCACTATTTCAAGCATCACCAAAAGAGTGCCACTTAGTGACCGTGAAAATAATTCTAAGATATTTAAAGCATTCCTCTAATATTGGCTTATGGTATCCTAAAGGTGCAAAATTCGATTTAATTGGATATTCGGATTCCGATTATGCGGGTTGCAAAGTGGATAGAAAAAAACACCTTAGGTAGTTGTCAATTGTCAGGGAGATCTTTAGTTTCATGGTCATCCAAGAAACAAAATTTCGTAGCCCTATCCATCGCCGAAGCCGAATATGTTTCTGTAGGTGGTTGTTGTGCTCAATTGCAACGGATGAGGCAAACATTGATGGATTATAGAATTAAATTTGATAATACGCCTCTTTTATGTGATAATGAAAGTGCCGTGAAGATTGCAAATAATCCGGTCCAACACTCAAGAACCAAGTATATAGATATTCACCACCAATTCTTGAGAGATCATGTGAGCAAAGGAGATATAATCAATAGCCACATACGGACCGATAATCAATTAGCCGATACCTTCACCAAACCATTAGACGAGGGCCAGTTTTGCAAATTGGGGAATGAGTTAAATGTTATAGATCATTCAAATATTACTTGAAACTCATGCCTCATGTCATTTGCTCTCATTTGGATTTCTTGAAGTCTTTATAAAACCTATTTTAAAATCTTTCTCAAAATTCTCATATTTGATTAAAAAAACTATGTTAATTGGAGCTTTTATTATCTGTATCATGTAAAATGATCCTAAAAAGAATTTATTTAAGTGTTAAAATAAGAATAATTTGCATTCCAATTCAACTCCTGCTTTTTCAGGCAAAACGGTAATATCGCGGTTTTACCGCCGGTACTACTACGCCTTAAGTGCAGTAATACCACATGTGACTGATGGTCCCAAAATGGTTATGGCTGATTCCTTAACTTGTGCCTACCCTCTTCCCGTGCGGCGCAACCGTTCACATCTCAGAAAAACCACCAAGTGCTCTCTCTCTCCTCTCCTTCTCACAAAAACTCCTCCCAGATCTTTCAAGTTTTTGGAGTTTTTGATTGGATCTTTGAGTGGGATCTGATTCTAGCAACTATATCTCATCTATCCTTCTAGGTAAATGCCCTTGGAATCCTCTCTTTGTTCATATTTTGGCATTTATCTCTATTATAGGGTTTGAGCAAATGTGTATGATTTGATCAATTTTATTTGCGCAAAAAGATTAGAACTAGTGTTTGGTGACATATGATGTCTATTCCATGATTTATCTCATGCCAAACAATTGCTAGATGCAAAATCAATCAATTGCCCTAATTTGTTCTTACTAGTGCGGTACTACCACCCGACACAGTCGGTACTACTGTGAGCTGGTAATACCGGATGTCAACAGCGGTACTACCGCTCCAGTAGAGGAAAATTGATTTTATCATGCTCATACACTTCAACTCTATCCTATCTTGTCCTGATTGATGTTTTTTTTATCTTAGCAACTATGCCAAGGACTAAAACCTCTCTTCGCAAGAATGATACCTTTCAAGAAGAACCTGTTGAACGATACGATCCTCCTCAGACTCAGTCAGGACCTTCTCACCGAAAGGCAACTTCTTAGAAATCAGCTTCTGTGGGAACTCCCCCAGCTCAAAGGGAGGATCGTGATTCAGAAACTGATTCCTTTCTTCAAGCTATGAGAACCAAAGATCAAGGCCAATCCCCCAAGCCAACTCAAGAATCTGAAGAAAAAGAAGAATCAAGTGAAAATGAGGAAGATGATGAAGACTTCTCTCAGGAACAAGTTGAAGAGGATGAGGATACGGTAGAGGCCGAAGAGCCTATAGTAGATCTCATACAGATTCTAGCTGAAATTTTTGCTCTCCTTTGCCATCCAAACCAATTTTAGAAACCAGCAAGCTCAACGGATTCAAGATTTCACACTTGTTTTCAACAAGAAGTTTTTGCCCAACTCTACAACCATCACAGATAATTTGTTGACCACAAGTATGTGGATTGGGCGCATCTAAACTCTCTTGACCGCTTTACTGGAGCTTACAACCTATTTCATGTAGCTGGTATGCAAGAAATTGTGGCCCTAAAGTGTGATTACAATGAAGAAATAATTCATCAGTTTTATGCCACAGTCTACGTCTACCTAAGCTTTGATCAGTTGATATGGATGACGGGAGCTCAGAGAGTAGAAGCTTCTAAGGCTGCCTTTGAGCTAGCCTTGATGACTTACTCAGGCTCATGGGAAAAGGTCTACAATCGTGCAGCGCTTCAGACCCTAGCTTGGTGTGACTTCTATGATAGCAATGTAAGATATACACCTGGGAAGATTGCAGGGTTGCTTCCTCTGCCAAGATTGATTAACCGGATCATAAATCACACCTTCTTCTCAAAGAGCGGGAATTTTGATGCCGTGCATGGACTTGCTTGGAATTTAATTGATTACATCATTAAAGGGAAAAAGTTTGATGTGGTGGATATTATAATCAGGGAGATAGCCTCTTCCAAGAATGATAGAGTCAAAAGGATTTATTTTGCACCATATATTATGGCTCTCATCACGAGGAAGACACACTTTCGTGGAGCACGACCAGGAGTTCACAAGCCTTACAAGCCAAGAGAAGGTACCCCAGTTCCTTCAACAGTTCCCGCTTGTACTCAAGAAGTGGAAGCACCAACTCAAGTACAAGAAAATGCTCCTGCTACCGATCCTATCTCTCTTTCTCAGATATATACAGCTGTTTTGGAGATTCAAAATGCACAGTTTGAGATTCGAGATGCTCAAATTGAGACAAATCATCAGTTGGCTTCTTTAGCAAATCATGTGGGTGCACTTGAACAAGTCTCCTCTTCAGCAACGCTCCTCGCTAATTCGTTATGGTCATCGCCGTCGTCGTAATCCAACTCCTCAAGAGTGATTCCTTTTTGGTACTTGATGCCAAAGGGGGAGAGATTGAAGGGGATAGTTCAAGGGGGAGAGACAAGAAGACTCGATGGAATTTGAAGTTGCTTCAAGACTTATATTATGTTATCTTATACATACATACATACATACATACATACATACATATATATATATATATATATATATATATATATATATATATATATATATATATATATATATATATATACTTTATCTAGTCGAGACTATTTATTTATGTAATGTCCTATTATGTTTGCTCGTAATAGTCTAAGAAAATCTTAAAACTTGATGCTTTGTAGTACTTATGATATGCTACTCTATTGGTGCTTATGTTTATCAAGTTTATATTATCAAACATCATCATTGTCATGATTATAATCTCTTGTGCTTAAATAATAAATCTTTACATATTCTTCATATTCAATAAATAAAGGAAACTCCGCCAAAATTTCCAAAAATTTACACGCGCATAGAAATCACTTCATGAATCAATATGCACATATTTAGGGGGGGTTTTGTTTATTTGATTGATTGACTTTAAAAGCAACTAATTCTTCATCTCTTTTGAAACTCATTTCAAAGAATTATTTGCATAATAAAAGTCAAAACAAGAATATGCAACTTGTTTCTAACATGATGTATATTCAAACTCTTCAAATTCATTCATATTGCTTAGGTTGTCATCAATTACCAAAAAAAAGAGGAGATCGAAAGTATCTAGGCCCCCCTAAATATGATTTTGGTAATTAATGACAACAATGTATTATGGGACTAATATGCGTGCTAAGATGTTTTAAAGGTTTAGTCCCGGAGTTTGAATGATGACATGGAAATGGCAATGCAAAGATGATAAATGATCGACATGTCTCAAGACAAAATGTGTATTGTGGCCTAAGGACTCTTTATAGATTTAACGGTCTCGATGCTTTGGTGAAAAGACCGGATTGTAGGCTAGATGTCATTCTACCAAGAGGAATCATGGCTAGTAGCTTGAGGATCTAATTTTGTACCATCTTGATCAACTAGGAGTCATGCGTTGCATTTAAAATTGCTTCTGGAAATTCTTCAGTGGAAATCCGTATGACCGTATTCTATGAGCGGTACTACTGGTGTGTGGTAGTACTGGGTTTTACATGACGGTATGTTTATTCCAGGGAGCATGTTTTTAGGAGTTTTCATCTCCTCTGAAGATCGGTAGTACTGCATTTGAGAAACGGTATTACCGCTTAGCGGTAGTACCGAAGTCTAGTTGACGGTATGTTTTTTTCAAAGAGCGTGTTTTTGAGTTTCTTCTAAACCTCTGGAAACCGAAAGTACCGATTGAGCCAAGCGGTGCTACCACAGAGCGGTAGTACCAAACATTGTGAGTACAGTAGTATCGCACCTTTTTTGTAACGACTAATTCTGGTGCATTAAATGAACAACAGTCGACCGTTGAGCAGTGAAGAATGGTAGTACCGTATTTATACAGCGGTAGTACCGCTTGTGCTGATTTTTTCAGGGAAAGGCCTCAAACGGCTAGTTTTGTTGTGGAGGCTATAAATACCCCTCACCTGCATTAAGCTCAGAACCTTTGAGCATATTGAACCTTATTGAATACATTTAAGCCTCTAGTGCACTCTCTACTACCCATTTGATCATAATTCACATTTTGAGGTAGTTGAGAGCATTCAAGTGCATTATATTGTTAGTTGATCTTGTTGGCGCCAAGGTAGTTAGGATCGCGATCCAAGTCTTAAAGTCTTACGACTCATTTAACCCACGACACTGCCGATCCAAGTCTTCTTCGCCGATCCGATCCTACTCAAGGTCGGTAGGATCGCGATCCTACTCTTAGAGTCTTACGGTTCTCTTTAACCCACGACACTGTCGATCCAAATCTCACTGTCGATCCTACTCGTAGAGACTTAGGGCAAATTTTTTTAGAGGCCAGGCTTTGCTGATATTTTGTTTTAGAGCAAAATTTGTTGATATTAATTTCTGAGAATAAAACTATAAATAAACAAGGAGCATGCAAAATATTGTATCGAGGTGGTAATGCTAGTACAAATATCTATATTATAGCATGAGCAATCTTGAGCTTGATAATGATAAGCTATTTTTATTCCCGGAGTATGTCTAGCTACTTTTAAGGAACATGCAAGTGGTAAACCATATAGCAATCATACAAACTTATAGTATAGATGTTAAATATGTGTATTTTTACAACCAGTAGAATCGCCGATTCTACGATTCGATACTACGATTCGATCCTACCGGAGGCAAATCGATCCGACTCGGGATCTCGACTCTGACTACCTTGGTTGGCGCTTGATATTCCTCAAGCAAACACTGTGGTTTATTACTCTTGGTGCTTGCCGGCACCTAGACGGCTTTGGAGAAAGTTTGTGCGGTGATCTCTTCAAGAAGATTGTGAAGAGGCCCAACAACGGTTGCGATTGGTTGATGCTCACCAACTCCGAAGTGGAGGAAGAGCAATACTAGTGGAATTGAGGTGGTTAAGGCTTAATTTGTAGAGCCAGTCTAATTCCTTTGGACTTACCTCAATGTGGACTAGTGAAGACCGGCTAGTCTTCGATACCACAGAAAACATTGTTTGTCTCTATTGTGGTTTATCTCTTGTCTTTACTATTTCTATATTTACATCTCTAGCAATTTATTTGTATAGAATTGTTTAGCTATAATTGTGTTTAGTATTGGCATAACCTTGAAATTGTCTTAAATAACATAAGTTTCCATTCCTTGATTTGTGATAAAAATCTTTGTTAAGACATACTAGTTAAAATTGATAGTTAATCAAAAGAATTTTTAGAAACCTCCTATTCACTCCCCCTCTAGTCGGTCATCCTTGATCCTACAGTTGCACGACAACAACATCATATGGGCTCCATGGACTCCAGATTTCGTGAACACAGTAGCACCGCATGGACTGGTCGTGCAATACACGCAAGACGCCAGATTATGGGCGACGACCTGCCACCTGGTGTTTAACCATATGGTGGAGCCTTACGCGCCGCAGCATGTAATGCGACAGTTTGATTTGTTCCAACTTGTGCCCCCTCCCATTGGCAGAATCCTGCAGCGAGCCGTCCACTTGTGAGTCCAACTCCATATGAGTAATGTTTGCATTTCATACCCACATTCCCTGCTCTGACACGAATTCTTCTCGAATGCAGGCAATCGAGGGGCGGACCAACGTGCTGAGGACTAGCAAGCAGTCCAGCATGAGTGGGTTACGGCTTGAATGAAGACAACACACGTCGAGGTCATACAAGAGCAGAGACCGTACGACGTATGGAATAGCGCCAGTACATGGAGTGGTCCATACCACGGTCACGCACCGGACTGACCCATCCTCCACCGGAGCGTCTGTAGCAGGTGACGCACTAGGAGAGGCTCCATCACTCGTTCGATCGACACAGTGCCTCGCGGCGTGTGGACATCGTAAAACACTGACAATCATTGCTCATTTCATTGATGATATTTCTACTATTTATTACTGAACCAGTTTTGTCTGTCATTTCAGTTCGAGCGGCTACAGCGGATTGCAAGTGCATCCGAGACCGTCATCCTCAGCCTAGAGCACACTTTACCAGGGCTTCTGAGCACTTTTAAGTAAACCTTCGTGGAGTCAAAGAATGTAATCAAGAAAATGATATGCGATCGTTCGAAAGACGATGTCCTACACGCCGCGCACCGAGTGGGCCAACCGTGCTCACTTGCTAGGTCAACACAGCCTAGTAAGACCGAAGGGCATCCTAGCGCTCCCAGTTAGTCATCTGCGTTGCAGATCGACAGGGAGGTAAGTTATGTACAAATTTATGTCTTTCAGTCATCCGCGCTATAGATCGATAGGGAGGTAAGTTATATACAAATTTATATTTTTTTATTAAGCCTTAGGTTGTGCTAACATCATGTCATCCTCGGCAAAGACGCTCATCTAATGCATCTCTTCTTGTCTACACCCGCACTCGATGGTGCTCCCTCGGTCATTCGGACTGCACATCCGGGAGGTACAAGATGTTTAGTTCATATCTTGAATTTTTATTTGGCCTAACATCATTCTATCTTGCAGTTTTCAGTCGAGCATGGGGGTGACGGCCATTCGTCAACCGATGAGGAGACGTCCATCCCAGCTACTGCCAGGGAGCAGTAAACGTTGCTAGGGTTTGGACCGTGGCACTCAGGGCACCCACCCCTGACGTACGTTGGCCAACACGGAGTATCGTATGAAGGACAGAGCTCCTCCGAGGTCACTGTCACATCGCACAGTCAAGGCGAGAGCTCCTTCGCACGAAGGGACTTACTGATAGCGCACATGGGGGCGACCGATCCTAACGTGGATTTCTTGATTCCTTCATTACTGACATGATTGAAGGTGGTAACCAGTTTGACATGATTCAGCTGGATAACATTGATGTTGGACAGACTCAGCTTGGCCAAAGTTAGCTTACTGGTGCACCTCCGTTCACTCAACGGTCTCTGTACCCCCTCCGAATCGATACACGATCTCCAGACCGGTTAACGTATCCCATGGGATATGCTCGACGCAAAACCAGGACGCACACGCAGATGCAACGAGCAGAGAGTGGCTCAGACGAGTGAAACATATTGTATCTCGTGTGTATTTGCATTGAATATATATTATGTGCTTTTATTGTGCTATATTTGTGTACATATTTTGTATGTTATATGTGTGTTGTCGGAGTTGATCGGTTGCGGATTCACATGAAATCAGAAAACTCAGAGTGCCCACATTTTAAGTGGAGTTGCAATCTAAAATTTGATAAATAAAATTGACAACATTTCCGAATGCACATTTTTTTATTTGCGAATTACATGCCACGCACGATTTGCTTACATGCATTACAAACGACAGCGCACACAACTGAACAAACTGGAAAACACCTCAGATGCATGCGCGGCTTTTTTGGAATCAGGAAAAAGGAGGATCGAAACTAGTCTTCACGTCGTGATAGTCCCTTCCCCTTGTCTCGGGGCTGCCCACGGTGGCAGTGAGTGTCGAAGTCATCTATCTTCTGTGATTCCATGATGTAAGTAGACCGTACGACCAAATACATAGCCAGCATGCAAATTGTACATAACTCACCTCATCGATGTGGAGTACGCCCCGGCAACCGAAAACGCTACGACGACTGCCAGTCTCATTAGCACGAGCCTTCCCCTTGTCTCAGGACTGCCAACGTCGGTGTCGTGTCTCGAAGTCCTCCATGTTCTGCGGTACAGGCTAGACGATTGCAAGATATTAGAAGAACTAAAGGCCAAATACATAATCAGAATGTAAATTATACATAACTCACCTCTTGGATATGGAGTGCGCTCGGGGGTCCTCCATCAGCACCCGACTGTCCTGGCCTCCTTCGGTGCCTTCTCAATAGGGTACAGTACGTTAGGTTTTCATCGCTGAAAGGTCTCGGCTCACATCGCGTAGTTCAACATGTACTTCTGCTCGATGAACGCCCTATCATATATCTCCGGGCTGTTGATCCATTTGAAGAAGTTACAACGCATCTCGGGCTGCCATTACACACGCATAAAGTTAGAAACTTGTGGAATTCAACGTAGGGTATGAAAAATCGATGTGTGCGTAAGATTCTCTTACGAGGACGTTCCTGCACGTGTAGCACGCCCGGGCGGCGGTGGCCGAGTGTGTCGACTAAATGATCTTCACCGGCTGTTCGCACATACATTGCGGGCATGGAAACTCCAGCGGTACTGACGCATCCTTCGTTGAAAAATCTGGGTAGGGTTTAACCCTCTTCGCAAGCCACTTGCGCTTCTGCAATATCTTCGCATAAAAGCTCAACGACGAGTCTGACATATTCTAGACCAACCTAATGTTTTGCTGTTGTGCACAAAACAAGGGCGAGTCAGTACAGAACAAATATAATGTTGAGATACGTACACATTAAGAAAGAATGACGTAAAGATGTACACAAATATGAGCAGACCACCCATTTACTTGACATGGCGGTCCCCGTATAGGTGGACAATACAATAAATTACGACACTGAATGACGACTAGACGAGCTCGGTCTGTTGGGGCAATTCTTCATGGAGTGCCCAATAGTCTTGCATATCTTGCACTTCATCGTGCGGCTCAGGCCCCCGCGCTGGCTGCCATCCATGTCGTTGCGGAAGTGCAACGTCTGCCGTCGTCCCTTCTAAGTTGACTTCAAGGCCTTGTTCGACCCCCATTGCACCCTGTCCATCTACAGATCCCTATAGTTCATGTCCAAGCCATAGAAGTACGCAATCGGGGCCGGCCCATACGAGACCATCACCATAAAACACTACCAAGTCTTGCATATTTGAAATTACCTAAATAGGGTACGCAATATAACAAATAGGGTACATAATTAGCACTAATTAATTAACTGTACATGACTATTTACAAGGGATTATTTATTCAATTACCATGAATTAAATAGGACTAAACAAAAATGTACTGATTAATTACGAGTTATTAATTTGCTACTAATTACCCATGACACGTATAATTGCATAAATTACATATAAGTAAGAAATTCAACGTGAGTAAGTGAATACAAATAAATAATTAATTAGCAATAATTTGATTACTTATCAATAAATTACTTGCAAGTAATTCATTACAACTAAGTAATTCTCATTGAATTAATTACGATTAATTATTTACCACTAATTAAGTACGAGTCATTACTTACCAACAAATTAATTATGGTCACGTAAATTCGACCTCTTATTTTGCACTAATGTAATTAGCACTAATGAACTATGCGAAATTTAATCACAACATATAAATTACGACTAATTCATTAATTAATACTTTATTTCCACTAATTAATTATAATTACTTAATTACAACTAATTAACTACGAGTATTTAATTGCGGCTGCTTAATTACCACTTGCAAACTACGAGTCAATTACCACTAACTAACTATGACTAATAAATTATCGCTAATTAACTATGGTTGAAATAATTACAACTAAACCACAAGGAAAAATGTTACCATGCCTTGATGTCGACTTCACGGTACTTATACGGTCATAACCACTGCTCCAAACAATATGTACTTCACAACCATTTCTAACAAAGCTTTTAGTCCAGTTCTCTTTGTTCTCATCGACGAGCGCGAGAACAAGAATGAATTCCAGAATGAAAGCGAGCACGATGCCGGTTTTTATAGGCACACGAAGACATTTCACGCAGGTGGGGCAGCGTGATCGGCTTGCATGCAGACGGAGGCAGCGACATGATGGATAGGACGGGGAAAAGATTAGGGGAGAGAGGATGCTTTCGGCGCCGAAAGCAACATGGCTAGGGGAGGAAAAAGAAGGCGAGCGCATGGCTAGGGGGCATGGATCGGGTGCGACTCACCCGGAAATGCGGCCATGTGGATGGACGACAGGTGTTCGGGCCACCATGCAATGGCAGAGAGAGCATCCGGGCCACAGAGCTACAAACAGGTGCTTGTCCACGCCACCATGCCACGGATAGGTCTCCTCTGCACCACCATGCAACGGTTGAGGCGACGTGGCGCGAGGAGCGCCATACGATCTAGGGGCGCATGGACAAGCGCCATCCGGGCTACCGGTGCACGGACATGGGTTGTCTGGGCCATGGTGCCACGGACGAGGTGCGACGTGAAGGGCGGAGAGCCGTCCGGGCCACCGGGGAATGACAGAGGTGCCAAAAATGTCATTCCACCGCACCAAGGGCCAGTTTTGCTAAAAAATGCGCAAACAATGCCATATAGGGCAAAAACTCACATTGCACGACAAGCATTGCAATAACTCTAGTTGTTGCCTACTCTTGTTTACACTACTAGAAAACAGGTGAAACCGCGGCAAGATTTTTTTCCCTAGTAAATTTCACTTTAGAATATGTAATCTTATTATGGTTTCACTTTGTACCACCCTTAGTAAACCTTTTCACTTTGCATCACCTCTTCTTGCCATGTGTTGCACTTTGCACCAGGGTAAAGATTTGACCGCCTTCTATGGTGCTCGCCGGCGATGAATGGTGACCTGAGAGGCGTTGGCGTGGCACGAGATGGAGAGATGAGAGGTAGATATGGAGTTATGAAATGGGTTGAAAGCAGAGAAGAATAGTCAGTGCATCGCCAGCGGTAGCCATAGCAACGACAGCGACAACAAAACGGCCCGCTCTCTCTATTTTCAGGTTGCTACCACCTGGTTGGCCGTGTCTTGCTGCCGGCAAGCTCCCCCATGCCTCTCATGTTTCTCTTTCACTGACAGAACGTTCTCTTGGTGCAAAGTGGAACAAAAAGTAAGAAAAAGATGATACAAATTGAAAAGATTTGCTAAGGATGATACAAAGTGAAACTATGATAAAATTACGTGGTCTAAAATAAAATTTACTCTTTTTTTATATCAAACCGCATAATTTTACATGGCCGCAATTAACTCAGCCGAACGTCCCAATCCAAATCCAAAGGAGTGGGAATCACTCTTATTAGAAATATTGTAGAAAGAGATAAAATACAACATTTTCAATAATTTGTTTCTAATTATATCGAAAAGCGTAAGTTTCACGTGACATTGTGAAACATGGCAAATAGTTTTGAGTCCAAAAAGGGTATAAAGTAGGAACAATCGCAAATTTGCCAAAGGCAAAATGTCCACCAAATACTTTTGTCTTTTATAAATGAGTTCTTTTTATTTTTAATCTTTTTTTAAAAAATATTTTAAAAATAACATATCTCTAACTTTATTTTCAATTCTAACCCCTTTGGCCACGCCACAACACGTAGCGTGGCAAAAGTACGTTGTCACACCACGGACCTCAGCGTGGCAAATGAATGTTGTCATGTCACTCCTCTTGGCGTAACAGGACTTAATGCAAAAAACAAACGCGTGTTGGCTCGAAGGGCTATCGGGGGCAGGTTTGACCACGCCGCAATCGGTGGCGTGACATCACAGTTTGGTCACACCATGGGTTATGACGTGACCACAGTGGTGGATGCAGGATTTTCAAAATGGGTGTTCGAAGTTATAAATATGTTGTACAATGTAAAACATAAATGTTCATAATCATAACATAAAAAATAACAAAGTTCAAATTGTTCTTACTAGAGACAACATGTCAAATAATTTAAAAAAATTACAAAATAATTAAGAAAATTACAATCTAACTCGACGTTCCTTCATGGCTTGGAAGCGAGATATGATGTCATCATCCTTAACTTGCACAAAAAATTCTCGCTCAAGAAATGTAACCAAGCAATCATTCAAGTATTGTTCTCCCATCCTATTCCTTAGCTTATTCTTCACATAATTCATTGAAAAAATACCCTCTCAACACTAGCAGCTTGCTACCGAAGAATCAACACCAATTTGAGAAGCTTGTAAACAATTTTATAATGGTTGTTCTTATTTGTTTCAACAAGCATAATGGAAAGCTCTAAGAAGATTTTTTACTTCTTCAAATCATTATCTCACAAGATATCAAGAATGAAGTGTGCACATTGAAATGGAAGATGTATCAATTTTGTGCTTGAGAAATCCTTAGGATAAAACTGAGCAAGCCTAACCAAATTGTCTTTGTCATAAGCAGCGAATGAATTAACTGGATTGAATGAAGACATGTAAAGAAGCAAATTCGTGTTTACCTCATCAAACCTATCATTAAGCTCTTGAAGTTGTCTATCAATGACACTTAAAAACATGTCAACATAGAAGCGATGGAGATTCTTGACTTTTTTAAAGAACCTTTTGGATCTTGCAACTGGCATATATAAATCATCCATTTTAGCAACTTTGATGCCATGCTTCACACAAAAGGAAGTGACATCTTTAAGAAAAGTTTCCCATCCATCATCCTCTCGCAATAACTGTAACTGAGTCTTTGTCAAATAAATAAGATCAATAGCATTAACAATATCTTGATCCTCTTTGCAAAGCATTGCTCAAGTCATCTGTGTACCCAAATATGGTTAGCAACAAGTGTGCCATAAAACAAACTCAAATGACTCAAATGATGTCAACATAGTTTGAGCTTGTATAGCCTCTCCGCTTGAAGTGTGGTCTTTTCCTATCTTTATAAGAACTCGCCGGATTGAAGGATACAAAGAGATGACATGCATAACAGCTTTTATAGTGGGAACCCCAACGAGTATCATCCTACCTACCTAGGCCCATCTCTTGATGCAAACCTCGGCCAGCCTAATGTCACCCAATTCTAATGCTTCTACAATCTGATCGACTTGAGCTACTCAAGCATTTGTATCTTTTACAAGACATCCCAAGAACATTCAACAAATATGAAAGTTGTTCAAAGAACCAAACACAATCACCATTCTCCTTAGCAACAAAGAACAAGAGTTAATTGGAGTTGATGGGCAAAGCAATGAATATAATAAGCGTATGAGATTCATCCATAATTAGTTTCTTTAGACCATTAGCCTGACCCTTCATGTTACTAGCTCCATCATATCCCTGTCCACGGACCCTAGACAAGCTCAACGAATGATCCATAAGCAAAGACTCAATTGCTGTTTTAAGTGTCAAAGCAGTGGTGTTTTCAACATGGACAACACCGAGAAACCTCTCAACTACCTTTCCTTTTTTATCAACATACGCAAGCAAAGAGCCAATTGTTCCCATAGATACACATCACTAGATTCATCAGCAAGTATTGCAAAATAATCATCACCAAGGTCTTCCATGATAAGCCTAGTGGTTTCTTTGGCACAACAGTTGATGAGCTCTTTCTGTATTGTAGGGGCAGTCATTCGATTGTTCCTTGGGGCACTTTTTAGAACTACCTTGTTAACTTCTTTAAAATTTTCTGCTAGCCAATTTGAAAGTTCAAGGAAATTTCCTTTATTATGTGATTCTTCACTTTCATCATGTCCACGACAAGCCAACCCTTGACGCAAAAGAAACCTCAAGCACTTAAGTGAACATGTCAACCGGGTTTTATACAGAATCTTGTCTTGTTTGGTATTGGAAGCAAAAGATTCTTGAATTGATGCTCTAGGTGTAATGAACAAATCATATTTCTCTTGTGCTTCATTGTGGGCACTTTTAATACCATCAATATGTTTCTCAAACCTATTTTTATGGTTCCAATTTCTAAATCCTCCGCTCACAAAACTATCTCCACCAAAGATAATTAGTTTTGTCCTTGAACAAATAACAAACAAAACAGAAAAGCAAAGATCTCGCTCCACACTATACTCAAGCCAATTATAAGCATCATACCAAGTAGCTACTTAATCGACGATACCTCCAATATTTCTTCTTGGAAAATCATGTTCTCGTGGTTGACATGGCCCCAATGCAATGTATCCCTTCTCGATCAGATCTTGTTCATTGACATCATATTGTGTGATTGGAATCCGCTTCCGGATCATGAGAAAGCAAATCAATATCATAAACCGCTTCATCATCTCCATCATCATCTTCTTCGCCATCATCTATAAGTGGGGACAATGGGGAGGTTCTATGCTTGGTTGCATTGATTCTCGACTTAGAACTTCGCCTCGGATATCACTCTCATTTTGTGCTTGCAATCAATGGAAGGAGAAGTAATTTGAACTTTGCTTTCAATAGATATTGGCCTCTTTCCAACTCTATCCCATAAAGATTTCAAATCTACATGCTTCCTCTTCGCTTTTGAATGCTCTGCGGTCTACATGAAAACAAAAACTTCACATAAATAATTGGACATTTAAAACAAAATAAAATCATCTTTTATCTAACAACTAAAATTACACAAGCTATTGAACTATATAGTATAATCTTCTTTTATGTAACAACTAAAGCTACACAAGCTACAAAATAATTGGACATTTGGACAAAATAATCTTCTTTTATTCAGCGACATATACAATTATACATACAACTATTGTCTCTTCAACTATATGAACTTATGAAGCTAATAAATATCGAATGCCAATATGAATATCAGAATATCTACTCATCTACAAGTCATTCAATGCCAACTGAACAGTTAAATGTGCCAATAAATATTGGACTTCTCCTCCTGTTCTCCAAATCAATCCAGCCGGCCACATAACTCTCCCCAATTCCAAATCCCACCCACTCCTACAGATCTTCTTCCTCCCGCCTCGTTCTGCTTCCTCCGACCTCCAGCTCCACCAGCACAAGGTCCGCCTCCGGCGGCGTGGCCTCTCGCCTCGACGCCTCCCGGTGTTCCTCCCACTCGGCGGCTCGGCCCCGGCCGCTCTAAGCGGGCGCCACCTCCCGATCCCTCCTGGCTCCCATCCAAGATCCACAAGAACCGAGGAGGCGAAGAGCTCCGAGCTCACCTTGACCGCCGCCGCCGCCCGCTCCTTGCGCCGGCAGTCGGTGGTCGGTCTTATACGGGTCTTGCAGTACTGGCTTCCTCCATCCGCTCGGTTCTTGCCGCCGCCACTGCATTCGCTGCCGTCATGCATGCCTTCTTGCGCTAGCAGGCCACGCAAGACAGAGCTCATTTTGGGTTTTAGATTGGAGCTTGAAGGTCGAATGGGATGCCGATGGGTTACTGAGGTTAGGTCGCTGACTTTGGCGCTATGCTTGGTTGGGGTTGATCATGGCGGCTAGCAGTCAGCCGACTTTGCCAGGAATGTGGGCCGGGTGGCGTGGTGGGTCGCACGAGTGGGCGATGGGCATGGCTGGGCGCCGGGTAGAAAACGCGATCCGAGCGTTACAGCGCTTCAAATATGTATTTGATGTATTTACTTGTATATATACCTAATATACTTAATAAATACTGGGTTTTTTTTCTAAAAATAATGGGTGTACATCTGTACACCCATGTCCCTATACTAGATCCGCCCCTGCGTGACCAAAAGGGTCAGAATTAGAAATAAAGCTAGATAGATGTTATCTTTAAAATATTTTTTTTAAAAAAAAATCTAAAAATAAAAGGAACTCTTTATAAACTCATGCCATTCCAATATTGCATGCATAGCGACCAATTAAGTCAGCCGAACGTCCCAATCCAAATCACCTGTAAAATACAGTTCATTAAATCTTTCAAAAAAAGATTTACAGTTCATTAAGTGAGCCGAGCAAAGCGGTAGGAAGTGAAGTGATCAGTAAGGCCATCCACAACCCTAACGGTCTTGGCCATCTTTTTCCCTCTAGCACCCGTGTCCGTCCATTGTAGCGAGGGTAGGTGAGTGTTGTCGAAAAATATTCTTGATCTCGAATTTTTTATCATTGTAGCCTCAGAGCGACAATTTATTTCAAAATAGCCCCAACTCGTCATAATTAGCAAAATAGCCCCCACGTTGCTCGTCATGGCCGGTGAGCTGGGGGACTCCGCCTCACCGGCGTGGCGGCACTGCCTCGGTGGCGAGGCACTGGCCCGACCGGCGCAGGCAGTGCCCCCAAGCACGATTTCTTGTTTTTTTTCTCCTCGCTTGCTGAAATATTATTTCATTATATTTTGTAAAAAACGAAATTTCCTTATATTTGATTGAAAATGAATATCTAAGATCGAGATTTATAAAAAATTCATTAAGAAATAAGGGCAAGGAGTAGGGTTTTTTAATCAAATCGTGGTTTCGCCATAGTTTGAGCGCATATATATAAAAAGGTATCGGACTATTGGAGTGTCTCGAGATGAAATCGTCTCGAGCGTGATACGCCAGATATAGACAAAAATGATGAGGTACTTTATGAAGCTTATACGAATGTGATTGGAGGGGTTGGGAACGGTCGTTGTGATGATGAAGATGTCCGAAAATACTGAGTCTCTCCTCGATGAAGACATACTTGCAATATAGGCTTAGCGGAGACACTTAACAAGAACTACATTAGAGTATGCAGATGTAAGCACGCTACACGAGTGACATGGCATGATGGTCCGCTAATTGCTTTAGTCATCCTCGCTACTACTACGATACAACTGCGACACAAGCATCCGGACCATATAAGTACACATGCCTTTAGGGATAGTAAAATACATGGGGTAGGACGGGGACTACTACGTAATGACCGACCTCTCGTGGGACCGGGCCATTTTCCTTCCTTGCTAGCTCGGCATTGAACTCCTCGCCGGCCTTCCCTTCCCTTGTCGCGGAGTGTCCACGCGGTTTGGTATGTCGAAGTCGTCCATGTCTTGCGATTTTACAATGTAAGTTCATCGATAGTGGAAATCGGAAGAATGATGTAAATTCTTCATAACTCACGCTGTCGATCGGATTCGCCGGACGACCGGATACATCAGGTTTGCCGAGCTCACCAAGATGAGCCTTTCCTTGCCCTTGTCGCGGATCGCCCACGCCGGGCCGGTATGTCGAAGTCGCCCATGTCCTGCGATTCCATGATGTTAGTCGTCGTATAGTGAAAATCGTAAGAATGATGTAAATTCTTCAGAACTCACGTCGTGGATACGGAGTCGCCGGCGACCGGAACGCCGGGCGGCCGGGCTCACCACATGAGCCTTTCCTTGCCCTTGTCGCAGATCGCCCACGTGGGCGGTATGTCGAAGTCGCCCATGTCCCGTGATTGTATGATGTAAGTGGAAAACGTAAAAGGATGTAAATTCTTCATAACTCACGCTGCCGATATGGATTACGCCGGCGACTCTCGGGCTCCTTCGGTGCGCCCTCAACAGGTCCGATGACGTAAGGTTTCCACCGCGACGAAGTTCTCGCCCGCACCGAGTAGTTCAAAGATATACTGCCGGATGAATGCTGTCGTACATCTCCGCCGCCGATCCATCGGAAGAAGTGGCAACGATCTCTGGCCGCCATTTCGTGGGGATGAAGTTAAAACTTTAAGGAAGTCAACGCTGACGAAAATCAATGCGCGAAAAGAAATACTTACGAGGTGGTGCCCGCGTGTAGTACGCCCTGCCGCGGGCCGGGTGTGTGGATCAATGATCTCGCCGGTTCGCCACACACACATTGCGGGATCGGAAAACGTGGTGGTACTTGGAGCATCTTTCATTGATTTATCCGGGTATTGTGGTCGCTTCTCTTCGCTAAGCCAATTTTGCTTCTTCAACATCCTCGTAGAAGTTTGTCAAGAGTCCATAGTCGGGTATCTATTGTGTAGTGTTGTGTAGTGTTGGGTTTGGTTCAACCCCTTTTATAAGCCCCATGATTGGCATGGTGTGGTTAATTTCTTATCATCGCGCAAAGTCGCCCGTGTGGTCTTGTCATCGCGCAAAGTCGTCTCCTTTATGCCTTTGGTCTTATCATCGGGCAAAGTTGCCCGTGTGGTCTTGTCATCGCGCAAAGATGTCTCCTTTGGGCTTATTATCGCGAAAGTCGTCTCCTTTTGGTCTTGTCATTTGCAAAAATCGCTCCTTTGTGCCTTTGGTCTTATCATCGGGCAAAGCCGCCTGTGTGGTCTTGTCATCGCGCAAAGATGTCTCCTTTGGGCTTATCACCACGGGAAGCCGCTCCTTTTGGTCTTATCATCGCGCAAAGCTTGCCCGTGGTCTTGTCACCGCGCAAAGCTATCTCCTTTTGGTCTTATCATCTGCATAAAGCCGCCCGTGTGGTCTTGTCAATGCGCAAAGTCGCTCTTTGGTCTTATCACCGCGAAAGTCGTCTCCTTTTGGTCTTATCATCGCATAAAGCTTGCCCGTGTGGTCTTATCATCGCGCAAAAAGCTTGCCCGTGGTCTTGTCACTTTGCAAGCAAAGTCGCTCCTTTGGTCTTATCATCGCGCAAAGTCGCCCCATGTGGTCTTGTCATCGCGCAAAGTCGCTCTCCTTTTGGTCTTATCATCGCAAAAAGCTGCCCCGTGTGGTCTTGTCGGTCATAAAAGTCGCTCCTTTGGTCTTATCATCGCGCAAAAGTCGCCCCTCCGCCATCATGATGCGGACCGCCCCTCCGCCAGCGCGATGCGGACCGCCCCTCCGCCACCATGGTAGGGACTCGCCTCACGCCACGCTATGCCTCCTGCTTTCGGCTATTTAAACGCTGCCACACACTCGCCGATCGCTCCTCTCGTGAATCTCTCCTCTTTGTGAGGTGCCTCCCTCTCCGCTCCTAACATTTTTCTTTGTCCTTTGTTTGAATTCGTTAGTCGTTACTAATGCGATGCATGTTTGAATTTGCGCTTAGTATCTGCGGTTAAGAGTTGGTAACGTCGTAGCAGTAAGTTCATTTCAAAGAACGCACATATGGTTCTTATGTTGTGTGTTGGTTGAAATAGTCTTATTTTTGTCGTAAATGGAGACATTTGACGTGTTCCATGGTAACGTCGCGTCTTGGTCCGTATGGAGTTGATTTGTCCACCGCCGGCCGCCTTTGGTAAACGCTTCCCAACCTCGCACGCGTCGATTTGCTAGAGCTACGAGGGTGCATTGGCGCTTGTTTGATAGGCACGCCGCTAGGAACAAGATAGTAATAAGGCGGTCATCGCCACCATGGTCCCACCACACGGCAGATGTTGTGGGGCTGGTGAAGGTGACCAAAGAAGGGCATGTGGGCAGAGTACATGGAGATCGTTAGCAATCCTCACGCTCCGATCTATGGACGACCCATGGTGTACGCCCATTTTGTTTATCCCGCTCAATCCTCCGGGGCGCCGTTCAAGGAGCCAGCGAAGCTCTTGCCCCCTCTTTGGTTTATTGACGATGGGAGAGGTCTCGAGAGCGCCAGACGTCGTTACGCAGGATGCTCCAGTTGATGGAGATTCTGGTACTTTCCAACCCAATGAAGGTGTGGATAGATGGCGGGATGCTCGTGTTGATTGTCACGAGATTATCGATGGCATGTCCGAGGGCACTGCCACCGAAGATGAGGAGGACTTTGACTCGCAATCCAAATGAGGACGGTTTGACGATGAGGGCGGGATCGTCGGTGGCATTGTTTCGACCGACACGGACTATGTTCCAAGTCGGTTGGATTGCCAAGCGGCCTCTTCCCTTGTTCTGGCCCAGGAGCACGAGTCGTCGTGGGCCTTCGATGCGGACACCCTGCTTGTGGGGCAACATTTCCCACACAAGGTTGCCGCGAGCAAGCTATCGTGAGTTTCGCGGTGAAGACCAGTCGGACTTACCGAGTGTACAGTGAGTTTGAACTTTGTTTGATGTATCTTCAACCATCTACCATTGGTTGTACTAACTAATATATGTCGGCCATTATGTGCCAGGTCTAATCCTGACACTTACATAGTTAAGTGCGTTTACCTCTTGCCCCGCAAAGTCCGTCTGTGAGAGATTCCTGGGCGGAACGGCCTTCCGCATCACGATCGTGACGGATCACACATGTGAGCTTCAGGAGCCATTGCAAACGATAAGAATGTAACCTCGCCTACATCGCGAGCATTGTAAGCCATGCGCTTGTCGCCGATTTGACCATTTCGCTTAAGGTTCGATGGCTAACGAGCGAATACAATAGGGTATGCCGTTAGCTACTGAAGGTCCGGCGAGCGGCGGAAGGTCCTTGAAGGGTTGTACGGTACCTACAAGGAGGCGTACGACCTAGTCCCCGAATCGTCAAGCAAATTGCGGATGCTAATCAGCGTAGAGTCCTGCGCGGCAATCGCATGGACCTCGGCCCCCATGCCGCCGCGCCATTGGTCGACTCGCTTCGGACGGGGAAGATGGAGGGGCGAGGGTACGCGACTACGCTCCATCCGATGCCTCAAGTCGACATCGCTGGGCCTTCCGCAGTCATGTTACTTAACGACATGCTTGACATCATCAATAACCGCCTTCAAGACCAAAAAAAGCCGCCCATCGTGTTGTTTGTACCCGCCGAGTTCGTGCGCCGCGCTCAATAGCGATCTCCAAACGATCCACCTGCATGGTTACAGAACAAACAAAATTTTGTTAGTTAACCCTATTTCGGAGGGTAGTTAATCTACTACGACTCAACGCATCAATCGCCATTGCGTCTTTGCACGCGGGTCCATCCCCAAGTCCAAGCGTTCGCGTGACTAGGATCCGCATGTCGGGCCGGGGTGCCACTCAATCTCGTCGCGTGTTCCGTGCGTACCACTCCAAGCACGCGTGTCGAAGTCCCTAGATCGACGGGCCGTGCCTCCGCAAACCGAATCGCGGCCGTCGCCATGCATCTACCCACTACCGCTGCGTTTGAAGCCGCCATCGCTCTTGCGGCCCTTCTTTATCTCACTCAAGGTCCAACAAAATAAATAAATTATGGTACTAACATAACATATGACTAAAGGATCTACAATATTATTAAGCAATGCAATGTACTTACAAGTGACTACGCCTGCAAGCTGGCCGCCCTAGAGCAGGGGGGATCTCTGGTGCGGTCGAATCGCCTCATCACTGCTAGGGTTGTACGGCTCAACCATGTGGGAGAACACCAGATGACATGTTGTCCTCGAAGACGCCGATCCGGTGGCATAGCGAGCTCTGTCGTTGGGGGTCGTGCCTGCGTGGGCATTCGCCCAAGGAGCCCATACTATGTCGTTCTCATGCGTGGTCTCGAATTCATTGTGGAACTCGGGGTATATGCGCGCGCCCTCTCCCTAGACCACCCCAAGATCGCCATTAGCCCATCGGGATCCCATGGTTGGGCCTTCCACGGATCCTCCTCGTCCGCCTCACCATAGAAATGTTGTGTGTGCGGGTAAGGATGGATCGGGCGCGAAGTACGGCCGTCCGACCGCTGGCAGCTCC
The DNA here is from genome assembly GCA_036346405.1 of Phyllostachys edulis. Taxonomy (NCBI): domain Eukaryota; kingdom Viridiplantae; phylum Streptophyta; class Magnoliopsida; order Poales; family Poaceae; genus Phyllostachys; species Phyllostachys edulis. The sequence continues at coordinate 68,175,934 of CM070558.1, read as the reverse complement.
CACGACCACACCAGAATGTAGCAGGGCAACCCAAGAGCACGGCTCGTTCCGTCGGCGACGCTGCGGCGCGTCGCCAGACAAAGTCATGCAGATGTCACAAGACAAGATCATACCAACCCCAATCATCATCGCAAGACGTCCTCATCGCTGGCGTCCACGATAGACTCCGCAAGGTGAATATAACTTCGGGTACACCATGTCCCTGCGTGCTAGGGAACATGATCCACCCGAATATAAACAACAAATATGCAATAAAGTGGCATCGAACCACCTCCCGTTCGCGCCAATTGGGCAATGCATGAATCGCCGCAGCCCAACCGTGTGGAATGCCCTTTGACCTCTCGAGGATAGGTGGCCGAAACGATGATGGAGACGCGCCTTCGGTCCGGCGACCTCGGAGGAACAACCGCACGGCCAAGAATCTGAAGGTTTGCGGTAATGAAGCCGACATCTTGCGGTGTCACCGTCATCTCCTCCACCGAAGTGGAACGTGTGGGTCTCCTACGCCAACGATCAACCAAGGCGGAAAGAAGAGAGGCATCAATTAGGAAGTTCGCCCGTATGTTCAAGATGCGGGTGAACGCATCATCGGCGGATTGATGAAGCCTCGAAACATACCGCTCGTCGAGCGGCCAGGCCTCCTCGGTCCCCGTGTCACCAGAGTTGGTGGCCCATCGCCATCAATCCAAGCGTGACAGCGATGCTTGCCGTCCCATGCCGCTTCAAGTAGGGGTGGTAGAGTACGTGCCATTGCTGCAAATAGACAAAAACTAACAGTTAGCAAAATCTAAGTACGCATTTAATCGGTACAAAATGCAATAAGCAAAAAATTAAACACGAACTAAACCTCACTAATCGAACGCTACACGACTTATGATTTCCTCGGTCGACCTCGTAGCGTTGGTTTATATATCGCCTCACAAGCGCATAATGAAAGACAAAGGACGCGATGTAAAGAAAAGTGAACAGAAAAATCGCATGCTTCCAAATTTCTTTCGGTTAATGCGGCGGCATGAAAGCGAGGAGAAAAAAAAGGAAAGGAGAAAGAAATGCGCGAAGACGCGAAACTGGCACCGCCTACCGGTTGGTGAAGCGGTGCTCCGCCATGGGTGAAGTCGGGTCGCCCACTAGCCGCTGACGACCAATCAAGCTTTGGGCTATTTTGCTAATTATGGCGAGTTAGAGCTATTTTCGAAATAAATTGTCGCTACAGGGCTACAACAGTAAAAAATTCGATACGCGAGGTGTCAACTAAAAAAAATATCACGAGATCACTGGTAAGTGAAATGAGAGAGCGGAGAGAAGAAAAAATGATATTTTATTTAATTGTGGGTCATGTTTTAAAGAGAGAAGGATATGCTAAATATAATAAGAGAAATACAAATCTAGCATCAGTATGATATGGCAATAGGGTGATGAATTTGGCACCGACTACGCTGTAGGCTAGAGAGTCTTTGGTTAAAATGACACATTTTTTACACGAAATAGCAAAGTTAGTCTCATCGCGCTCGAAATGACAAAAATAGCACCTCCATCATGTGAATTTACCACGGTAGGCCACGTGCTGCGATCCTAGACCGCGACAGATTATATGCCATGTTCCTATGCCGCGGCACATAGCCTGCCGCGGTGATTTCATGTGACACATCGATTTCCACAATGATTTTGCATGGTATAGATATCATTTTGTGGTCTGCCATGCTCCAAGATCACGACACCTGATCTGCTGCGCTCGCAAATAACTTTCTACGGCGATTTCACACGTTACATTGACTTCTGCGATGATTTTGTGCCGCAGAAATGTCATTTAGTTCGAAGCTAATTTCACTATTTCGTCGGAAAAAAACTAGATGTGAAAATAAAACAAAAAACTCGCCAGTCAGCCGGCAACGCTGCAGCTGCCTCCTCGTCTCATTCCTCGCATTAAATGCGCTTCGCTCTCCTCCTTTCCGACCATTTCCTCTCTTCTTGGGACTCCCCCCTCTCAAGAGTCAAAGACTCACCAAGCAAACTGCTGCCGAGGGAAGCGCCCCTCGCCCCCCCCCCCCCGCCCCCCCAGTCCGAACTGCCCGCGCGCATTTTCCGCAACTCCCTGCGCCGTGGAGGTACCTCGCTACTCCTCCGGCTCTGCATTTACAGTCCTTGCTATTTTGGTTGCTGTTCTTGAGTTCTTCATCTAGGTTGCGCTTGCTCTGTGGGCTGCGCGTCCCCCCCCCCCCCACACACACACACTCAATTTTTCCGTTTTTATGGCCATTTTCTTGAAATTACCGGGGCATTTTTGTGTTATCTTTTTTTTTTGGGGGAAATAGAATTTATATCCGTTTTGGTTTTGGAGTGTTCCCATCCAACCCCACGGGCCGTTTTCTTGATTTTGTTTCTCTTATTTATTTTTAAAACGACCGTTTTGGATTATGCCCTTGCATTTCGAGCCACAGTTGTACTCTGCAATTCTGCATGCTAATTAATAGAACCGTTCCATCTTTCTTTTGTTCAATCTGATTCAATGAGGTACTACTAGTTTTTTCTCAGTGAAAAGGTTGGTTCTTTGTTTTTCCTTCTAAGTTTTCACATTTCGTCTACTCAACTGAGCCCAATTTCACTTGTTTCCGCACTAGGAATTCTTATGGTTCTACCTGTGTTTTGATGTACTGGGGTTGGTTCCACTCCTGTTTCTGTACCATTCATCACTAAGTTTAGATGCTTTGTGCTCATTTACACTGCACACCGCCATTTCAGGTGAATTTGGTGGATTTGGAAGCATTGTTTTGCTTACTGTTTCCTTGTTATTTGCATGTTAATGGGGTTCTACGGTGGTTTTTGTGTTTGGCACAAAGCGAACAAAGATTTCACTTAACTCCACCCTTTCTTTCCTTCAATCTTGTTTTTTTTTGTTAGCTTTGACTGGCCAAAGATTGGGCCTTTGTTGAGCTCCAGTTCTTGCTCCTGTTGTGTGGTTGATCTAGCAGTAAATACTATAAACACTAGTACCCCCATGATGCTATTAATTTATTGTAGCATGTTCCTGCTGTAGTTCAGAATTGGCTCATCTCACTCAATAAGTTTCACATGAGCTATAAATTAGTCTCGCTCCCTGGAATCACAGGTGGGCACCCGGGTTTTCATTAGGGGTTGGAATCTAGAACTTGGAAATGCGTGGATCCTTGCAATTTGCAAAGTGTTAGAATAAGAATCTTTTTGTATTTCCTTTATCTTTATATGACATATTCTCTCTCTATATATTGCCATTAGGCCTCATAAATATACACACAATATTCATAACATGGTATCGGATCTAAGGCACTAACCTAGCTCCTTCCGCTGCCATCCCAACGCCCGGGCCGTGAGCTTGGACTTTGAACTTTGGAGCTCTGCTCATTATTCATTTGTTGGCCGTGATTAAGAAATAGGTTCGTCTCAGGTTCTCTTTAAGTGGAGATGAAGTAATTGCGCACTGCTCTAGATCTTGTAGTCAGTAAACAATGCGGTAAATCTGCACGCACATTGCCATGTGCAGTAGTTTACCACATTTCCATTAGGTTACATTAGCTTCAGATCTGCCTCTCTCTCTCTCTCTCTCTCTCTTTGTTTCACCTTTGATTATTAGTGGCTTCTCTGATGAAGCAGCTTTTTTCAGTGAACACAGTCTTAGATGCCGCATTCGGTGCGCCATGGGACCTTTCGCGAAATGGTAAAGCTGCTCCATTTTAGTCCTAAGTTTGCACAAAGTTGCTACATGTAGGCTTCATCAGATAAGTAGTTCAATCCTGTCGGCACTATTGCATTACCATTGTGAGCGTGCTGTGCCTGAGGCTAGCCTGGTCTGTGCTGAGCTTCAGTCTTTCATCTAAGCTAGTTGTAATAATAGTAAATACATGATGTGATATGCTCATTGCTTATCTTTGTGGGAGCTATGATGGGTTCAGCTTTGCTCTTGCTCTTCTTTTTTCTCCCTACTTTGCTGATGCTTTTGGCTTTTATATGCTGATCGTATCATTTTACTTTTTTCCCCTCTTCCCCTTTAATTGCTTTCTGCCCACAATTTTTTAGGTAATGCTTTCTTTTCTTTAGACTTTAATGGTCGCGGTTCTTTGAAGGTGGAATTTATTGAAAGCGTATGTATTGTTACGCGATGCTTTTCATTCTGTGCACTGAGGCATAAGTAGTACATGGGAATGACAATGTACACGGTTTGAATCAGCTATACAAAGCAATCTGCGGAGAGAGTAGTGGCAAGATTTTGGCAGGACCTGTGCAGGCGAGATGAGCTGCATGCATGCATTGATTAGCATCAATGCATTTTCATATACATTGCATGTATTGCCAAAAACGTATATTTCAACAGCCCCCCGCAGTGTCAACCGGGAGCAGCGCGGGCGTTGAGACTGGATCTGAAGTCGATGAAGACAGCAGTTGGTAGCCCCTTCGTGAAGATGTCAGCGTATTGAAGTGTCGTAGGGACGTGGAGAACACGAACATCACCAAGAGCCACACGCTCGCGAACGAAATGCAAGTCGATCTCCGCATGCTTTGTACGCTAGTGTTGCACCGGATTAGTGGAGAGATAGACTGCACTTATGTTGTCGCAATAGACCACCGTGGCCTTCGGGAGAGGTCGGTGGAGCTCGGTAAGAAGCTGTCGAAGCCAGCAAGCCTCTGCAACGGCATTGGCGACACCACGGTATTCCACCTCTACGCTAGAGCGGGAAACGGTGTGCTGCCATTTAGAAGACCAGGAGATGAGGTTGTCACCGATGAATACACAGTAGCCGAAGGTAGACTTCCGAGTGTTCGGGCACCCGCCCCAGTCGGCGTCGGAGTAGACGACGAGGTCGTGTGCCGAAGAGCGAGACAGCTGCAACCCGAGACTCATGGTACCTTTGATGTACCGCAATATGTGCTTGATCAACAAGAAGTGCGGCTCCCGAGGGTCATGCATATGTAGACATACTTGTTGAACAGCATGAGTGATATCTGGCCGCGAAAAAGTCAAGTACTAGAGTGCACCGGCGAGGCTCCTGTAGAGGGTCGGATTAGAGACCGGTTCACCTGCAGCCGCTGAAAGCTTGGACCGAGCCTTGATGGGAGTGGCACAAGGATTGCACTGTGACATGTTCGCTCGCTGTAGTATCTCGGCGGCGTACTTCTCTTCGGACAAGATGCCGTGGGTGGTGCGACGAGCAGAGTTGCCCAAGAAATAATGTAACGACCTGAGGTCGGTCATGGCAAATTCCTGCCGTAGGGATGCAATAATGAGTTGAAGCAAAGAGGTGCTGGAGGCCGTGAGAAGAATTTCATCAACATACAATAGAAGATATGCCACATCATGTCCTCGTTTGTATATGAACAAGGAGGTATCAGACTTGGAACCAGTGAATCCAATTGATAGAATGAAGGTTTGGAAGCGATTGTACCAAGCCCGTGGAGCTTGCTTGAGCCCGTACAATGATTTATTGAGGCAGCACACGTGTTGGATTGTCGGAGTCAATGAAACCAGGTGGTTGCTGGCAGTAAACGGTTTCGGCAAGAGTACCGTGAAGGAAAGCATTTTTAATGTCCAGCCGATGGACAGGCCAGCCGCAGCTCAAAGCAAGAGAAAGAACAGTACGTATGGTGGCGGGTTTGACAACGCGACTGAAGGTTTCGTCATAGTCAAGGCCAGGCTGTTGCGAGAAACCACGCAAGACCCATCGTGCTTTGTAACGAGCAAGAGAGCCGTCGGAGTTGTATTTGTGGCGATAGATCCACTTGCCGGAAACAATGTTGGCATGAGGAGGGGGAGGGACCAGATGCCATGTGTTGTTTGCCATGAGGGCAGAGATCTCCTCGATCATAGCTGCCCGCCAGTTTGGATCGTTGAGAGCTCCTCGGTAGGATTTGGGTAGTGGAGAAATGTTAGAAGTTGTGGTGACATTCAGGTCAAGAACTGGTTTGGGGATGCGAAGACCATCCTTGCCTCGAGTGGTCATGGTATGGCTGTTTGTTACTGGTGGGATCAGCACAAGACGAGAGCTTGCGGTAGGTGGAGCAGCCGTTGCAGCGGTAGGTGGATTTGCCGCGGCAGAAACGGTCAAGGGATCGGCAAAAGAGGACCCCGAGCCCGGGAACGTCGCGCCGGATGCTTCTGAAGCCAAACTGTCATGCACGACAGGTGAGGCATTTGGCGCGGCAGTGTTTTATGTGGCCGAACTGGAAGGCGCGGCAGGTGTGGCACTTGGCATGACAGTGGTTTGTTGGGCCGTGGCAGGGCTCGGAATTACCGTGGGTGAAAAAAGCAAAGTAAAGGGATCTTCGAGGAAGGTGTAGGTGGAGGAGGTTGTGGTGTTTTTGCTGGCATAGGGAAAAACGGATTCATTGAAGATGACATGACGAGAGATGATTCTATTGGAAGCTAAGTCCAGGCATCGGTAGCCCTTGTGGTTTGATGGATATCCTAGAAAGATGCATTCGGAGGAACGAGGTGCAAGTTTGTTTGTGGCAGTAGATGAAAGATTGGGGTAGCATTGGCACCCGAAAACCCTAAGATGAGTGTAGGTAGGAGCTGTACCGAAGAGGGCTTCGTGTGGAGTGATGGATTGTAGGGTTCGAGTTGGTTGGCGGTTTAGAAGATAGGTAGCAGTGTGTAGAGCTTCAGCCCAATATGGCGGAGGAAGGCTAGCTTGGAACAGCCGTGTGCACATGATATCATTGGTCATTTGAATAACACGTTCAGCTTTGCCATTTTGTTGGGAGGTATGTGGGCAAGAAAGGCGGAGCTGGATGCTGTGCACAAGAAAGAATGAGCGAGAGGCATTGTTATCGAATTCACAGCCATTGTCACATTGGATACTTTTAAGAGTGGAACCGAACTGTGTAGAAACATAGGCGTGGAAATGTTTGAGTGTAGAGAAAGTGTCTGATTTGAGCTTGAGAGGGAAGGTCCATAGAAAATGTGTATAATCATCCAAACAGACTAGGTAATACTTGAAACCAGAAATACTTGGCATCGGTGATGTCCATAAATCACAGTGGATTAAATAAAAAACTTTGGAAGCTCTAGACAAAGAAGAATAAAAGGGAAGGTGAACATGCCGACCCAATTGACATGCATGACATAGCGAAGTGTCATGTTTATTTTTGTCGAGTAAAATAGCATCCGAGTTTGCAAGGCGAGAGAGGGCTTGATGTCCGGGATGGCCAAGACGTCGATGCCAAGTCGCCTCGGAGCAGGAAGGAGCAGCCAAAGCATGGTGGACAGGCGGTGCCACTGGCAGAAGGGGGTAGAGGTCCCCGGTGCTATTGCATCTAAGAATCACGGTCCCGGTTCGGAGATCCTTCACAGAGAGGCCAATGGGGTCAAACTCAACGGAGACGAGTATCAGTGGTAAATTTGCGTACAAAAACAAGATTTGTGATAATACGTGGAGAAACTAACTCATTGGACAGAGAAAGAGAATGTGTGGAGGTAGGAAAGCAAGTGTGTTCGGTGGCTGTAATGGGAAGAACGGAGCCATCACCGACAACAACATGCGAGGAAGAAGAAGGATTAGGGTGGGAATCAGTGGTACGGTGGGAGGACGCGCCAAAGTCCATGTACCAGGTGGAGTTGTTCGGAGCCTGAAGTGACATGGTGTTCATGGCCCGGACGAGATGTAACACTCCAACTCAACATGAGCCTCGAATGCTACTAAAACAACAAGTAAACAATTAAAACCTAAGACATAATACTAAATTTCGGCATAACCTCCTTTGTATAGTTAACCATACCGGAGGTTTAAACAGATATCTATAGCAGTAAATCAATTAATTCAAGCAACCTATATAAATCAAAATCATAAATCTCCCATGGAGCATTAACCAACTCTATTACAATCCAACTGATGTATAAGACATAACTAACATATAACATCATGGCAGTCTGCTCAATTATTAAATCATAATCCAAACTTAATCAATTGTGAATAGTTCGTGGTAGTGTGCAACCAATCTTATGACTATTCCCTCCCATGCATGTCGTTCGCGCAAGGGGCACCTAAAAATACAAACAAAACAACAAAAGTGAGTCCAAGACTCAACAAAGTACAATTAATAAGACAATTCGACACACAACTATAACATCATCATCCAACCACAATTCTTTAATAAACCAAGCCATATGCTCATGTAATGCAAATGCACAAATGCAACTTTTCTTCTCTTTGCATATACCGGTAATGCGGAGTATGCATCCGTCGATGCATACCCATGCCTGTGTCTTCTAACACAGGGACCATAAGCCCACACTCTACGAGTGTGGGGATCTCAAGCCCGTCTAATACATGACGGGGACTTCAAAATCAATGTTTGGTCACCACGTGACCAAGCCTCAAAAATGATAACATGATGCATATGAGTCAATTCTTTTATCCAACATAAACATGTACTAGCCAGTAGCAACATACATGAATAAAGAGCATACTCATACTTCTAGCATTCATGATCAGCGACATACACATCATTCTAGCATCCATGAGTAGAGAATATACACATATTCCAGCAAACACGAATAATCACTCTTAATTATCCTATCACTAATTGTACTTGCCTCAACCATGCGAAGATGGAAGACGCAAAGAGGGCGATGCCCCCGGAACCAAATCCACGTCTGAATAATTTTAACAAACACTCTAAGATAACAATTCTGGACTAAACATTGCTAGAAACAAATATATATAACTCACTACGCTCCCTAGCGCAACCCAAAACTCCAAATCCATGACATCGATCTTTCCCCTCAACAGACAGTCCACTTCTAAAATTCATAACTTTTCTTCCAAAGATCCAAAAGGGGTGTTATTTGATTCTATGGAAAGCTTATTAATTTATCTACATAAACCTAATTGATGAGCTTTCCAGATTCAACGATCTTCTATCCTTATCAAATAGATTAATAGAACAACTAAATCTCGTCAGGGGTTCTGGACAGCAAGACTAAAACTGGCGTATCTTTCAGTACACATAACCAAAATTTATGTTCTTTAGCTTTATGGAAAGCTTATCAAAATACCTACAACTTTCGTTTTGTTGAGATCTTCTAAATAATTCATTAACTATTTACTAATGCCCGATTAACATTAACTGTCAGAATTATGACAGAACCATAGAACAGCGACGCTACGAAAATCATATCTCCTGATCCGCTCATCCAAATGACCTGATCCAAGACTCTACGGAAATCTAGTGACGTCAACGACAACTATCCAGGAGACGGCCAAGTCAGAATCCGCAATTATCATCCTCAAATCTGTCGGCCACTACAGACCGCCCTAAACTGATCTAATACTGACATCGCCTAAATACAAGATTACACTACCAATCGAATGGGATCAGGATTACCCTTGAAGAACCGCTGAAGAACGACGAAATCACCACGTGATCCCTCTTCTCCTCCCTCTCCCTTCTTCCTCTTCTTCTTCTTGGCTGGCAGCAAGGGGGCGACATGGCTTGGCCACGGAGGACAGCATGGAGGGGCGGCAGCAATGGGGAGGGCATGCCACAGTGCCACAGTAATGGTGGTGGCACTGTAGCACGGTAGTACTGTAGCAAAGCTAGGGTTCCCCCTCCTCCTTTTGTTGGTGGCTGGTTTCACTGTGGCTATTTCCCCCGCTTGGCTATGGGCTGGCGGCCCGCTTCCCTCTCAATATCTGAATTTTATCTTTTAATTCTCACGATTTCCTCTCTAATTTTTATTGCACTCTCTAAAGATAATCGGGATATTACACGAGAGACCCCTGGTCCCAGGAGGAAGTTGGGCCTAGTGAAGATGGGTATACTCCAGTGGGCGCAAACAGCGCATTGGCCGGTGTGAGCATCACGCCGGTGGGCTCGTACTGGGCGCCGCTAGGCGGCGCGGTGGCGAGGAGCGCCTGAGGGACTCCTGGACGTTGGCTGAGGATGTCAGGAGCTGATGGTGCATTGGACGACCACATCTGGAAAGTTCCAGTCCATGGATTGAACCATGGCTGCTGGCGGCCTCCATTGCCGGAGTAGTTGAAGGAGCCACCGCCGCCACGGTTGTGGTAACCTTTGCTCTTCCCTTTGCCCTTGGAGCGCCATGAGGGGGTGGAGCTCGACCCGGAGGCCGCGGCAGAGGTGGAAGAGCCGGTAGGCTTGGTGGTGAAGAGAACAGTAGAGGAGGCCGGCTTGGATATCTTCATGTCGGTCTCCTCGAGGAGTAGAAGAGACCGAGCTTGGAGGAACGTGGGGAAGGGGGACTTCGTCTTGATGATGGTGGCCATGTTGCGGAAGTTGTCATTTAGTCCTCGCAGGAGTGTCAGCACGTGCGTTTCGTCAGAGACTTTCTGATCGATGTCGGCCAGTGCATCGGCATATGACTTGAGGCGCTGCGAGTAGGCGAGAATAGGCATGTCACCTTGAGCCAGGTTACGGAAGTCTGCCTCCAGGGACAGTGCCCGCGCCGTCTTGTTGTCGCGAAAAAGGCCCTTGATGCTTTTCCAGACGGTATACGCCGAGGCGCCGGGAGTGAGGACGATGGCCAAGATCTCTTTTGAGATGGAGGCGTAGAGGAGGGAGACAACGGCGTAGTCCGTAGACTCCCAGTTGGCGTCGTTGGCAGATTGGGGAGTGTCGTTGATGCGTCGTTTGGTGCCGAACTTGCTGACAAGAACAAGAAAGAGTTCCCTCCATCAGTGTAGTTGGGTGGGTCAAGAATGAGACTGAACGAGATGTGGTTTTTGACATTGATAACGGAGAGAGCGGAAGCTTGAGGAGCAACGTTGTCGCCCATGGTGGATGGTGGATGTATGAGCACAGGATGGCCGCACGGGAGGAAGAAGAAGAGGTCCTAGGTTAGAAAAGCTTCTGATACCATGAAAGCATATGTATTGTTACGTGATGCTTTTCATTCTATGCACTGAGGCATAAATAGTACATGGGAATGACAATGTACACGGTTTGAATCAGCTATACAAAGCAATCTGCGGAGAGATTAGCGGCAAGATTCTGGCAGGACCTGTGCAGGCGAGATGAGCTGCATGCATGCATTGATTAGCATCAATGCATTTCCATATACATTGCATGTATTGCCAAAAAACGTATATTTCAACATTTATGTCCCTTGTGTTGATTAACTGTTGATTTGATGCTCAATTGCTCAAGTTTTTTACATTGCCACGAAGTGTTAGAAAATCATGCTTTTAGTGAATAGGAAGCCGAATAAAGTGCCCCCAAGAGAGATAATAAAAGCAGGCTTCATGTAAAATTTATTGATGGTCCATACTGATCTCACTGGATAAAAGTCTTCGTGCAATCTGTAATTCACCACCGAAAAAAGCAAGTTGTACTACTTTGGAATGAGAAATCTATAATCATTAGGCATTGATGGGGATTTCTTCTTTTCTAAGTGTCCTGGCTTGTTTCTTTCATGAGTCATTTGCTAGAAAGGAAACGCTTTTTGTGCTGCCCCACTGTGTTTTACGCAGTCATGCGTAATTCACATAAGCGCATGCATTTGTGTTCCCTTTGGGACACCTCATAGACATTTGGAATGATTGTCAATTTGAGTTGGTTCTCTTCTGGTGAAATATTGTTCTTGTTTGCAGCTACATTTGAAATCTTAGTGTCACTATGTTAGCTTTTATCACTGAATGTCCACCACTTTTGTTTGAACAGGGTCGGTTACTAATCTGACATAAACACATGAAGATGTTGCTCATTTAGTTCCCCAATTTGGAGATTCATCAGATGGATTATCTCAGTCTTAGAAGCCCTTTGCCTCTTCTGCTCTCACTACACTTGTTACTATCATTATTGTTGCCCTTGGCTGTAGCGGACTTAGCCTCTGAGAAGCAAGCCCTTCTTGCCTTTGCCTCTGCAATTTATCACGGCAACAAGCTCAACTGGGGTCAAAATACATCGTTGTGTTCATGGCATGGTGTTAAATGCTCAGGAGATCAGTCACACATAATTGAATTGAGGGTACCAGGTGCTGGTCTCATAGGAGCAATTCCTCCAAACACTCTTGGGAAGCTTGATTCTCTCCAAGTTTTGAGCCTGCGGTCCAATCGTTTGGCTGGAAGCCTTCCATCTGACGTGGCCTTGCTTCCTTTTTTACGTTCCATATACCTTCAGCACAATGCACTTTCAGGAGATTTGCCTCCTTTTTTCAATCCTAACCTTAGTGTAATAGACCTCTCCTACAATTCCTTCACTGGAGAAATTCCTACAAGCTTACAAAACCTTACTCAGTTATCTCTCCTAAATTTACAAGAAAATTCTCTCTCTGGACCCATCCCTGATCTGAAGCTTCCAAGTCTGAGACTATTAAATCTAAGCAACAATGAACTGAAAGGCCCAATTCCTCACTCGCTCCATAGTTTCTCGAATGGCTCATTCTTGGGGAATCCTGGATTATGTGGGCCACCGCTAGCTGATTGCTCATTTCCTTCTTCACCAACGACCTCACCAGAATTGTCTTCATCGCCACCATCTCCACCGTTGCCGCATCACAAGAAGAAACTGGGCACAGGGTTCATAGTTGCAGTTGCTGTTGGGGGATTTGCAGTACTGATGTTAGTCGTGGTTATGTTGGTTGTGTGCTTTTCAAAGATGAAGGGCAAGAAAGACAGTGGTGTGGACTACAAGGGCAAAGGGACTGGTGTCAAGAGTGAGAAGCCGAAACAGGAATTCAGTAGTGGTGTCCAAATTGCCGAGAAGAACAAGTTGGTTTTCTTGGAGGGTTGCACCTATAGCTTTGACTTGGAGGATCTACTGAGAGCTTCTGCGGAAGTCCTTGGAAAGGGGAGTTGTGGGACTGCTTACAAAGCTATACTCGAGGATGGTACTGTTGTGGTTGTCAAGAGACTAAAAGATATTGTGGCAGGGAAAAGGGAGTTTGAGCAGCAGATGGAGCTCATTGGGAGGTTGGGCAAACATGCAAACCTAGTCCCACTTCGTGCTTACTACTATTCTAAGGACGAGAAGCTTGTCGTCTACGATTATATTGCCACCGGGAGCTTTTCAGCCATGTTGCATGGTATGCTTTTCACTGATAAGTATGTCTTGCGGTGTATTACTGTGAATGGTTAACGAGCGAACGAAATGAGTCCAACCAACATTGCTAAAGTGTCAACCCCTGACCTAATAAACAGCTTAGCTTGAACTACATAACTTGCGATATTCATGCCATGTTAATGCAGATAGTTGAATCAACATCTAAAGTTATGGCACTGATTAGATATTAGTGATCTTTATTTTTCAGTAGAGTAGGGGGGGAAAAGACATGGCTACATTTCTGCATCTTCCACTTGCCTGAAGCTGCATCGATCTTCCTTTTACATAGCTTAAAATGCTCATGCTAAGAAATGTAACTTGTGTTAGACAACTCAACATATTTAATTGTTGAATTGATAGTACCTCTTACTGAATTGCTGATCAACAGGTATCAGGGGTGCTGCTGAGAAGACACCATTAGACTGGAATACCAGGGTGAAGATCATACTTGGAACAGCATATGGCATTGCACATATTCATGCAGAAGGTGGTGCCAAGCTCCCCCACGGCAATATCAAGTCAACTAATGTCCTCCTCGATCAGGATCACAATTCTTGCGTTTCGGACTATGGTCTCAGTTCTCTGATTAATGTTCCAGTCAATGCATCTCGCGTTGTGGTTGGTTATCGTGCTCCAGAGACCATTGAAAACCGGAAAATCACTCAGAAGTCCGATGTCTACAGCTTTGGCATCCTCCTCATGGAGATGCTTACTGGAAAAGCCCCACTTCAGTCCCAAGGGAATGACGACGTCGTTGATCTCCCAAGATGGGTGCACTCCGTGGTCCGAGAGGAGTGGACAGCTGAAGTGTTTGATGTCGAGCTGATGAAGCATCAGAACATCGAGGAAGAGCTGGTTCAAATGCTCCAGATAGCAATGGCGTGCACGTCAAGGTCTCCAGAGCGACGTCCAGCAATGGAAGAAGTGATCAGGATGATCGAGGGGGTCCGGCAGTCCGCTTCAGAGAGCCGCTTCACCAGCTGCCAGTTGCAGATCATTTGATTTGTTAGTCCTTTTATATGTCTCGCCAGCTGCCAAACTTGGCTGACATGAGGTGCAGCCTCCGAAGACTTAGCATCTATCTATTATTACCTATTTTATCTATTATACTATTAAACAGATAAAAATTTCCATGTTAATCGTGGAAAAATAAATAAATAAATAAATATATACCGTCAATTATGATGGATCTAGATTATAACGATCTAAATTAAAATAAAGAGCTCATATCAAGTACAATAAAGAAATAAGAGTTCATCTCAAGTATAATGCAAAAATTACTGAAATTTGGAATAATAAAATAAAATAAAATTAGCAATTTAATCTTGATACGAATTCATAAGTAAAATCCCTAGATAAACATAATTCGAATTTAAAATTTAAAATAGTCATTGGATTAGTATACTGCTCCAATAAAAATAAGCTGAATTCGGAATTAAAAATAAAATAAAATTAGCAAATTGATTTCTACACTAATTCCAAAGTTAAATCACCAATAATTGTAATTCTTAATTTTTTTTTAAAATAGCAATTGGATTAGTGTACTAATTCCAACAAAAAATAATTGGAATTTGGGATAAAAACAAAAGCAAATTTGAAATTTGATTTACATACAATTCCAAAGTACAATCTATAAATAATTAAAATTTGGAACATAAAATAAAATAAAATAATCAATTTGGTAAATAAATATATTTCGGAATAAAAATTAAACAAAAAATAACGATTGGGTTAGTATACAAATTCCAACAAAAAACAATTGGATTTTGGATTAAAATAAATTTAGCAATTTTATTTCGATACAAATTCCAAAGTAAAATGCCGATATAAGCTGAAATTTGGAATAAAAAATAAAATAAAATTAGCAATTTGATTTATATATGAATATCCTAAGTAAAAATCCTAAATAAATATAATTGAATAAAAATAAAACAAAAATAGATTAGTATCGTATTTCAACAAAAAAATAAAAATGGGATAAGAATAAAATAAAAATTGCAATTTGATTTCCATATGAATTCCACACTAAAATACTTAAATAAATAAAATTGAACGTAAAAATAAAATAGTATTATCAATTTGATTTCCATATGAATTCTTAAGTAAAATCCTAACTAAATATAACTTGGAATAAAAATTAAACCAAAAATAGCAATTGGATTATTATATGAATTTTTTAAAAACTTGATTTTGGAATAAAAATAAAATAAAATAAATATTTTAATTTAGATACAAATTCCAAAGTAAAATACATAAATAAGCGTATTTAGACATAAAAAGTAACAATTGGATTAGTTTATGAATTCCAACAAAAACAATTGAAATTATGGGCAAAAAATAAAAGAAAATTTGCAATTTGATTTCCATACGAATTCCAAAGTAAAATATCTTAATAAATAAAATTTTGAATAAATTAAATATAAGTTATAATGAGGATATCATGAATGGTGTCGGAGGAGATCACGAAAGAGTGCATTGGTGTCGATCTATCCTACAAGGAGACATTGATCCGCAAGGAAGCTAAGAGCCAAGGCGGCGGCGACGAAGATGAGAACAATTCCATGGTGCTCACCTTAGCTATTCGACAAGGACAATATCGTGCTGCTCGCTGGAGCCGTTGAAGAGAAAGATCGGAGTCGAATGAGCTAAGTGTTGTGACGACGAGTGGTGAGCATCGATGTTATTGAAAAAGTCAATGGCAAAAAAAACTCGATAATGGGGAAGAACTAGCAGAGCGGAGATGAAGTTTTGCATTGAAGACGAGCTATCGACGATATGTGGCCATCGGGTAGATAGGAGCGTGCCATCGTTGGTGACGAAGTCACCGAAGATGGCAAGAAGATTCTCACTATCGTTAGACAACGACTACGACAGACATACTGACATCAGTGAAGATGGGAGCTCGTAGCGGTTAGTGAGGAAGCCACATCGTTGAGTTGGACAACGTCGAAGAAGAGGAGCAACCGATATGGGAGAAGAAGACATCGAGCACGTATAACATTGTGCATGTGTATATACATGCATGCATCCTACGAATAGAAGCATGGGCGTTCAAAAACAGAGGAGCAAAAAGCTCGGAGTAGAGACAGCACAAAGGTAAGGAATAGGCTCATGGCCATTAGAGAGAGCGCAACGGGTGTCCTGACATGGACCGACGACATTTGCACGCATATCTGTGTTGATGTCACAACGGTGATCATTAAGCAATAATTGGAGAGAAGTAGAAGATAACTATGTGGTAAAGTATTGCATTGGAAGAGGTAGCAACTGAAAGATATTGATCAAGAATTGAGCTTGCTCTTGGAGGTTGAAGTAGAAAAGTTGTGGAGGGGAGAAGAGATAGAAGACACACGGATCGATGGGGCAACCGGCGCGAGGGAAGATAAGTTCAAGGTAGTTTGCTCATGGTGCGTCGGTGTATACATGGGAAAGTTACTCTAATATCATGTAAACTAATAAGATAATTTGTTGCACACATAATCAGTTTATTGCTTGAGATTAACAGAGATACATGTGCATTCAAACATTTTGGAAAAGAGTAACCAATGGAGAAAAAATAAGGGCATGTAGCTAAATGATGCATACATGATGGAAAGTGGTTAACTTATTATGCTCATAATTTTCTTCCATCAAAGCTCATACTTCAATTACATTACTCAAGTTGTATTTTCCTTCAAGCTTCTATTATCATTTTCTAATGTTTATGATATCTTAAAAATCTAAATAGCTACAACATACGTAAATATATTCTGAAGCATCTAAGTTATATCATTTATTACTACAAACTTTAAAACAAATCTAGCAGCGCAAATGCGTGGGCCACCTCGTCAGTTAGCTTATTAAAGCAAAGGCAAAAAAGTTACCATGTTCGCTCTCAAAGGCTAGAAATTCTCACATTAACCAGAGAAAAAAGAAAGAAAGATCTACACCATCGATTATGGTGGATTTTGATTATAACGGTCTAGGTCAAAATAAAAAGTATGTTAAAAAATAATAAAAGCGATATTCGAATAAAACATAAATGAAGTTAGCAATTAGATTTGTATACAAAATATAACTAAAATAACTAAAATTTGAAATAAAAAATAAAATAACAATAAAAATATGATTTTGATATGAATTCCAATAATTATGATTTAGAATAAAACTTCAATAATAATTGGGGATTAGATTTGTATATGAAATCAAACAAGAAAAATCAAATTCATAATAAAAAATAAAAAAATTTAGCAATTTGATTCAAACTAATTCTAATAATTATAATTTGGAATAAAAATTAAATAATAATTGGCAATTAGATTTGTATACTAAATTCAACCAAAAATAATCTGAAACTCGGAATAAATAATATAATAAAATAAGCAATTTGATTTCAATATGAATTCCTAAGTAAAATCCCTAACTAATTATAATTCATAATAAACAATAAACAAAAGTTAGCAAATTAGATTTGTATACAAAATCCAACAAAAAAATAATGAAACTCATAATGAAAAATAAAATAAAACAAGCAATTTGGTTTCAAAATGAATTCCTAAGTAAAATCCCTAAATAACAGTAATTCATAATAAACAATAAACGAAAGTTGGCAGTTAGATTTGCGTATGAAATCCAACAAAACAAATTTGTAATCTGTAATATAAGTTGGCAATTACTAATTTTCTTTCAATTCGAATTCTAAAGTTTAATTCAAAAAAATTGAAGGAAAATTAGCTATTGGATTTCTATACGAATTCCAAGAAAAAACTAAAATCCGTAATATTTTTTACTTTTTGCAATTTGATTTTCATGTAAATTCTAAATTAAAGCCCCTAAAAAAATTAGCAATTTGATTTGTATACGAACTCAAATAAAAATATCTGTTATAACGAGAATATCAATAGTGGTGTCAGAGAAGACGTAAAAGAAACCACTATGTTCACTTTGTAGAGCTAGAAATTTCCACGTTAATCGGAGGAATAAGAGAAAAATCTACATTGTTGATAGTAGTAAGTTCAAATTATAACAGTCTAAGGAGCGAGCTTTGCTCGCTTGTGCTGAGGCAAGCAGTTGGTCTGGGGTTCGAACCCCAGGGCCTCACCGGACTGTGCAGGGGGCACAGTTGTTGGAGGACTGTGCAGGGGTACAGTGGCACAAGAGAGTTTTAGGCTCTCAGCCCGTCATGGTTCGAGCGCTGCTCTTGTGGGTGCCTTTAGAGGTAGGGTGCTTCTTCTTCTTTAATGTGGACTAGATGGGGAAAATCGCGGACATAAAAAAAAACAGTCGAGATTAAAAGAAGTAGTTCGTGTTAAGTACAATAAAACTGAAATTCAGAATAAAATTAAAATAAAAGTATCAATTTGATATCCATAGTCCATACAGATTCCTATGTAACATCCCTAAATAGTTATAATTCATAATAAAAATCAAACAACAATTGACAATTAAATTTGTATACAAAACACAACAAAAAATAACTGAAATTGGGAATAAAAATAAAATAAAATAAGCAATTTTCATTTCGATACAATTTTGAAACTAAATCCCCTAAATAACTGTAATTCAGAATAAAAATTAGCAATCTGATTTGTATACAAATTCCACAAAAACGACTGAAATTCAGAATAAAAATTAAAAGAAAATTTGCAATTTGATTTCCATAAAAATTCCAAATAAAATCCCTAAATGATTAAAAGTCAGAATAAATTAAACAAAATTAGCAATTTGATTTGTATACGAACTCCAATAAAAATAACAAAATTTTGAATAAAAATAAAAATTATAACGAGGATAGGACAAATGGTGTCGGAGGAGACCGCAAAAGAGTGCGATGACATCGATCTGTGCTGTAAGGAGACATTGACCCACGGGGAAGCAAAGACCTGCGGCGGCGACAACGGAGATGAGGACAATGTCGTGCTGCTCATCTTAGTTATTCAACGAGGATAATGTCGTGCTGCTCGCCGGAGTTGTTGAAGCGAAAATACAGAGTTGAAGGAGCCAAGGGCCGCAATGAGAAGTGGTGAGCATCGACGTTGTTGAAAAAGTTAGTGGCCAAAGAAGCTCGGTGGTGGGGAAGCCATAACAGAGAGGAGATAAAGCTTTGTATTGAAGATGAGCTATGGACGATATGGGGGCCATCAGGTAGCTAGGAGCGTGCTGTCACTAGTGAAGGGCACGACGTCACTGGCGACGGCGAGAATATTTTTCATATCGTTAGACAACGACTAAAGTAGACTTGCCAGTATTAGTGAAAATGGGAGGTCGTCGCGATTAGTGAGGAAACCACATCGTTGAGTTGGCCAACGTCGAAGAAGAGGAGAGACTACCATGAGAGAAGGGGGACACCAAGCATGTATAACATCACGCATGTGTATATACATGCAAGCATCCGTACGAATAGAAGCACGGGCGTACAGAAGCAAAGGAGCAAAAAGCTTGGAGTAGAGATGACGCAGCCGTAGAGAATAGGTCTGGGGCTACCATAGAGAGCATGATAGGTGTCCCCTGCAGGGATCAACGAGGGTAGCATGTGTATGCGTGTTGATGTCGCAACGGTCAGCATTAAGCAATAATTGGGGAGAAGTAGAAGACAACTATGTGATAAAGTATTGAATTAGAAGGGGTAGAAACTGAGAGGAATCAATCAAGATTTGGTTTGTTGTTGTAGGTTGAAGCAAAAAAACTGTGATGGTAAGAAGAGATAGAAGACACAGTTCGGTGGGGTCGTCGGCGTGTGAGGGAAGACCAGTTCAAGGTAGGTCGCCCATGGTGCATCGATGTATGCGTGAGCAAGACACTCTAATACTATGTAAACTAATAAGATATTTTTTGCACACACAATCAACGTATTGCTTAAGATTAAATAGAGGTACATGTGCACGCATACAATTTGAAAAAAAAATAACTAATGGAGTAAGAATAGAGGCATGTAGCTACATGATCTATGTATGATGAAGAATGATTACGTTTCTAAGAACTCCAACAACTTATTATGCTCAATGATTTTCTTTCATCAAAGCTCATACCTCAATTACGTTCCTCAGGTTGTATTTTCTATTAAGCTTCTATTGTCATTTTCAATGTTTAGTATGTCTTAAAAATCTAAATAGCCTACAAGATATGTAAATATATTTTCAAGCATTTATACAAACTTGAAAAAAATCTAGCCATGCAAATGCGCATGCCACCCTATTAGTTATCATTGAAAACTTTGTCTCTTGGGCAAGTGCATCATTTTTCACTCAAAATTTTGATTGTTATAATTGTTCACTATCGTGGTTATGGTGACTTCTCTAGTTCCTTTCAGAGCAGTAAGGTGTGTTTGGTTGGTGGGATGAGATGGTATAAGTAGGATGTGATCGTCCTGAATGAGATCGTACAGGCAGGCTATTTGGTTGGTTGTATGAGATGGTACACGAATGTGTTTGGTTGGTTGTATGAGATGGTACATGAATGGTACAAGATTGTGTTTGGTTGAGGGGATGAGGTTAGTTCGGTAGCCTCCTCCCTACATCGGTGAGATTACCTCCATGGTATTTTTCTTTTCTTTTCTTTTATTCTTTCATTTTATTTTTTTCTCCTTTTCCCTTTTCTCCCTTCCTTTTCTGACCTAACTATTAATGGCAAACTAATGATCATTTTCTAATTAATCTACAATTTTCTAACTTAATATCTAGTTAAGTTCTCAATTTTAATTTAAAGGTTAATAATATACTACTAACTCTTCTTTAGCTTAATGCAATTTTTAGTTACATTGTGACCCAATATTGAACTATTTGAGTAATTAAACACTAACCATTTTTAAATATACAACTTATAGTTACATTTTTTTATTTAAGTTTAACTGCTAATGGCAAACTCTTTAATATCTAATGCGAGTGGTGAGCGCACGCAACGCGAGCGGACGAGTCCGTCCTGCATTGTTTGATTCGCCCAATTTCATCGAACAGAATGGTTCAACATCTCACAATAATATTCTCAGAATTTATACCATCCCATCTAGAACTAGTTGGTTTGATACACTCAACCAAACAGAGGCCGCTCGTGGTCGTAGGAGACAACGGGGGAGGGGACGGTAGGGTTGCAATCAGTCAATTTAAACATTGAAAGGGGGTTTTATGAAAAAATGAGTGGGAAATCACACCTGGATTGCTATTGTACGTTCGATCCGAATCAAGGGGCCTAGATTAAGGTGTCGTAGGACTCTGCAACGGTAACCCTTTACGTAACGATTCAAACGTTACGTGGATAGCGAATGGCAATTACTATCCGTTCGATACAAAGTAAGCGGCTGAGATTGAGGCGATGGATGTACTTTTTGAACGGAGCCCCTTACGTTTTCACATTTTGATCCTGTTAGTATAAAGCTCCCAACGTTCATTTGGATCGCGAATATCTTTCGCGATCCGTCCGATGCAAAGTAAGCGGCTGTGATTGAGGTGATGGATGGGCTTTTTCAAAGGAGACCCTTACATTTTCACAGTTTGACCTTGTTTGTATAAAGCTCCGAATGTTACCTGGGTCGTGCATATATTTCGCGATCTGTCCGATCCAATGTGAACAGCTTAGATCGGGGCCGTACATGGACGTTTTTCAAAGGAGCCCCTTACATCACCGTAATTTTGCACAAGAAACTGTAGCATTTCGGCGTAAGGATCCGGAGGAAACCCTACCCGAAGCCCTTCGCCGCCGTCTCCACCGTCTCTCTCGCGCGCTCTTCACCCGTAAGAACTCCCAACGCGCGTCTCGCATTGATCGAATTAGCGCCGCGTGTTTGCCTCCCCGGTTCGATCTGATCATTCTCTCTTCGCTCGGCTCGTGCCGTGCAGGGATTCGATCGCAGCAGGCGGTTTTGGATTGGAAGGGGAGGTGGTGAAGCCGAGCGCAGCCATGGTGGACGAGGAACACACTGAGAAGAGGGAGGAGGTCTCCGAGGTGAGCAGCCCGTTCTCCCACTATGCCCTGATCGATTCAGCGCTGCCTCTCTCGATTATGATTCGATTCAGATTGCCTCGACGCGGTTTTGCTTTGGATTCCGTTTGGAGCGCTTGAAAACTAGGGCTTGTGCCGTTTACTGTTGATTCGAGTTAGGGTCTCCTAGATTTGCTGACGCGCTAGGTACCAGGATAAGGGTGGGTGTATTTGGAGTTCCGTTATTGTCGCATCGATGAGGGATTCGTAGATGTGGCATTTGATTTTGAATTGATGCCCTGGAGCATTGCAACAACAGAACACGATACCAGTGTACTTTTTTAATGTTCGGATTTGACTAGTTGTCAATTTGTCATTCTGTGTCTTATGAACGGGTGGTACTCATGTGCCCAGTTCAAACAGCATGATGCTGTTCTATCCTGTCCGGAAGGTAGAGAGCTTAGCTGAAATAGGATAGTTATAGATGAAGTAGGCTCAAAAAAAGTTGAGGTGCGCAACTTCTAGGGAAAATTTGGTATTTCTCATAGCTCTGAATCTTGAGCATTCGTTTCTAATCAACTGGTTTGGTCACTAAAATATGCCATTCAAAGTCCGTCTCAGAAGATAGATATTTTGTGTAGATATATATTGGATGTAAATAGATAACCACCACGTTATTGTTACTTGTCCATTTTAACAGAAGCAAAGAGGAACCTTTTGTTCATTCATTTCACTAAAGGTGAATTGCAGCTGAAAATTTTGAATAAAATCAACCCTTTTTTTTGTTAAACGTTTGACATGAAATGCATGACTTGTGCTAAAAAGCATCACATGAATGAAACTAACAATTCTAAGGATGTTAGCAGAAAAGAACACACAGTATAACAGTATAAGGACGGCTCCATACAATCATATCTATAAGCATTTTGCATTTGAAGATAACACATGATTAAGACATGCACGTGGGTGCAAAGATTTATAAACCATAGCGCGAATATGCGACCTAGGGGGTATTTGCAAGTCAACCTAACTTATGGCGGGCAAAGTAAAACGAAAATGAGATGGGAGGGGGGGAGGGGGCCAAATTGAAGTACGTAACTTGTTTATGGATTTCCCCCTAATTATTAAAAGGAATAACTACGAGAGTTACTTGGTCTAAGATGGTCAAGGATTGGATTTCTTATGGCTTACTCATGGTTGTCTATAACTAGGTAAAAAAAATTATGTAGATCTTACCACTTTCTTGTCAGGTACTTCATACGCTCATTAAAAATGATGCTTGACTTATTATGATGTGATTGTTCGTACTCCATACTTTCATCACGCTTTACAGCTTGCTCCGTTTGACCCAAGCAAGAAGAAGAAAAAGAAGAAGGTTGTTATCCAAGATCCTTCTGATGAGGTTGACAACTTGGCAGAGAAGACAGAAAGATTGGCAGGTATGTCTAATGTGCTGGGGGAAAAATCAGTAATTCACCGGAACATCTTTGTTAATTTGTCTCTTTTTGTTCTTCAGTCACAGAGCCTGCTGAGCTCAACTTTACTGGGATGAAGAAGAAGAAGAAGAAACAAGTGAGTTCTCGGACACTCACTTGGAACCACATTGTGCATGTTTGAGAACCAGAAACTGAACTGAGTCTTTACTTTGTTTATCATGCAAATTTCAGGTTGATCTTGACTTATCTATTGCTGACATCGGAGATGGAGAAGACACTCTAGGTACAGTTCATATGATTCACTTGATCCTTACTCTTAGTGACATTTGTTTGCTATATCTGAGTCCCTGCTCTCCAGATGATCAAATCGGAGAGGAAGAAGCGGAAGGCATTGTGCTTGGAGGTGCCCCTAAGTACCCTTGGGAGGGAACTGACAGGGACTACAAATATGAAGAGGTGCTTAAATATATGTCCACCAATTGTTTCCTTAAAGCATTCATATTTGTGCATTGGTTATTGACTTATTATAGACAACTGATTATTCGGTAATCTTTTGGTCAAATTTGTCATGCAAGTTTTCCAGAGCTTGCATGTATGATAGTATTGTGGTTTCATGCTATGACAACCGCATCTAGTTGTTCCACTGTATGACTCACATGCTGACGTTGTTTGTTGCATTGGGAACATTAGCATGTGCTTCACACTATGCTTATTGATTTTGTTTACCTTTCCCCCCTTGTAGGTCTACTTCCATACAGAACTAGCTTGGGAGAACCAAATCACTAGAGCACCGGTTTTTTTAGGGTGTGTGTGAAATCTGACCTTGGGTATTTTTGTTGCAGCTACTGGGCAGAGTGTTCAACATTCTGCGTGAAAACAATCCAGATCTTGCTGGGGACAGGCGCAGAACCGTTATGAGGCCTCCTCAGGTTCTTAGGGAAGGCACAAAGAAGACAGTGTTCGTGAATTTGATGGACTTGTGTAAAACGTGGGTTTCCACATTTTTTGGACTGCACTTTGTACCTGATACTTTCTTCAATGCTCTTTTCATTCGATAATGTTATGATGAACTAACTGTAAATTATATCTCCAGGATGCATAGGCAACCTGAGCATGTGATGATGTTTTTGCTTGCTGAAATGGGGACAAGTGGATCACTCGATGGGCAGCAAAGGTTGGTGATAAAAGGAAGATTTGCTCCGAAAAACTTTGAAGCAATCCTGAGGAGATACATCAGTAAGTTATCCGATTTCATTGCCCTTGTTTGAACAAGGGAGCTTGTATTCTTTCCTTTTGTAATCATTTTGTGCCGAACTGTTGGGAAGGGATAGGTGGTGGTTTACTGTTTTGTGCCTGTTGGTTACCTTTAGATTTCCTGAATTCAGTGGGCTATCTGTAACTTCTGCAATTTCTGAACCTTTCAGATGAGTACGTCATTTGCAATGGTTGCAAGAGCCCTGATACCATTCTGTCTAAGGAAAACCGTCTGTTCTTCCTTCGCTGCGAACAGGTAAATTGCCATATCTAGTTGCACACATTCGGTTACATCCAGTTTCCTTCCACATGACTGATCACTGCCTTGTGAAACACTGTTAGTTGTCACTACAATTTTTCGGTTCTTTCTATTTGTTAAATTCATGTTATCGTCACCTCATGGTTCTGCCAATGATGGGTTGCAACATTATTGCCTACATTGTTTGACAAACATTTTCGTGATAAAAAGTGCAACATCTGAGGCTTAAACAACGTTAGTAAATTTGTGGCATGTATTACCTCCTATCAGTTTCACTAACCAGTTATTTTTATTGTTCTTTAAGAAGATTTTGTTGCATGTGAATCCTGTATAGTTTCTAGCATTTTTTTTACTAATGAAACAATTACTTGCGAACATCTGATTTTTTTGGTGCGTCATTTCTGTGCACCACAATACTATGTGTTAGCACCCATCCACGCTTTTAGCCTATGACGAGTTGCTGGATTATTTGCCTACATTGTTTGAGTAAAGAAATGTGATAGTATCTGAAAAATTCTGAGGCTACCTTTCTTTCTAATCATATTGGAAGACCCAGTGTCCTGTCTTGTTACTACAGTTTCCTTTTCATCTGAAGTTCTGGTTGCAACTCTGAATGAACATTGCCTTTTTCTGTCTAGTGTGGGTCATCAAGGTCTGTTGCTCCAATCAAGGCTGGATTTGTCGCACAAGTTGGTCGCCGGAAGGCCTGAACATAAGCCAAAGCTTTGGATCGTCTATCCTGTGAACAGCCACATGGTGTAAGAATTGAATTTGCGCTTCATTTTGGTGACCAGTTTTGCACTGTGCCCTTGTGTGGCACTGGCGATGTGTTGTCTTTTTGGTTTTTGGTTATGTGAATGCAGATGAGTTTCAATTTATCGCAGGGTGGCTTTACTACCCTGATTGAAAATCACGGTTTTTCGTACTATTCCTTTTGTACCATGAATGAATGTAGATGTCAGTTTAGGGGTTGGGTGTGAGCGGTGGTAGTGCCTGGGTAGATTAACCTCCAGAAGGGCACCTCCATATCCAGGACAGATGGCACGACTTACTACACTTGAATGTGGTGAAGACCAAGCACACTAATTCACCAATACAGGATCTGGTTATTGAAATGTTTTACCAAACAATAGATAGATAGACCTGCAGCAGCTAGTGATGGCCAAATAGACGGTACGGTACGGCCTGATAAGGCCTGCAAAGTAATTGTGTTGTGTTGTGTTAGCCCACGCTAGCCCAGGTACGGCCCGTTGACACTTCGTGCCGTACCGGTCGAGGCCATCCCGCTTAGCTAAACGCTCGTGTAGGCCTTAAAAATTAAATAGAAAATCAGAAAATTCAAAAAAAAATCTAAAAAATAAGAAAAATTTTGTAGAATTTAGGAATACATATGAAAATTGTAAAAAAAAAGAGATAAGCATATTGAAAAGTATAATAAAGAGCTTTATTAATGTTCAAATGACTGTCTCGTTAAAACATTTGCCAAGTAAAAACTCAACATGAGAAATCCTTATCAAAGGAAAAGGAGTACAACCTATAGCTGTACATACATCCTTGTTTTAAGTGTCGTTGTCTAGGTATAGATTTTCGAACACATTCGACAACTCTGGATTTTTCATAGAGTATTGTGTTCGTGAATTAGTTGTTCCCAGTCCTTCACAGTTAGAAGTATCTCTACCATCTCACTCGTGAGACATGTTCTTCTCTTCTTCAATATCTTCCAGAAAGACTGAAAACGGACTCGGAGAAAACCGTCGAGACATGAATAGTTAACACATCACGTGCAAGTATGGATAGCACGCGATATGTTAAGTTATGGCTATGCTACTATTGCAAAATTTTGAAGCCTTCTGAGTTGAAATCCACCGTATCGCTGTCCAGATAGACGGATAGTTCCCCAATCCTTGGGTTCGAGGTTAGTCTTGGTTGAGAAGGTGCCGTTGTAGAAGAAAAAGACCTAGACCTAGAGGAAGAGCCTGCACCCTAGATTTTGCCCCACAAAATTGTCTTGTCACGTGAGGTGGGTGCTAGTGGAGGTTGTTGCAAGCGGATTCACTGGGACTTATTTTTATACCTTTGAAAAACCTCATGTAATTAAGAACGGACATTTGCAAAAAACAGTTGGAATAGTTTAGCCCTGTAGCATCACTAAGAAGATAAAAAACATTAGCAAATCATTGAATTTTAGCTCTAGGATCTAAAATAAATGCAAATGCATATAGGAAAGGGATTTCTCTCCAATATTTAAGGTATTTACTTTTCATAGCAACAATAGCCTCTTGTAAAATTGTGTCATTTTCAATTGACTAGCAATCTGTAAAATACTATGCACACTAATATGAGATGTTGGATAATGGACAGTGGACAAAGCAACAATGGTCTCATAATTTTTTTTTCTAAAAACTGAAGTATCTTCTCACCAACAAATCTATATTGCTCAGTTAATAGTACAATACCGTCGATGCTATGATAGTGCGAAAAATGCTCTTATATGGTAAAAGACTCTTAAACATCAAGTAAGTAGGGTTTCATCTTACCGGCATGTCCAAACCAAAACTTTCTTGGACGTACACCCATCGCCCTGCAAAAATTCTTATATGCTGCTATTCTTACGTTAGAATTATTCAAATAAGATATCGCATCGCGAAAAGCTTTAATATATGAAGTTAACCTCTTCAAACCACATTTGACTATAAGGTTAATAATATGATAAGCGCATCGCTGATATAGCAAGAAGGAACCGACGTATGTACTCAACATTGGAGTAAGAATATGCACGTACTAAATAGATCCTTTAATTTATCACAATGTTCATTATAGTATTTTACTAGATCCCTAATTGTTGTCTGTCTAGAAACGGTAGAAAATCTAGGATTATGTGCAGCCCTAATGTAAGTTTCAAAAACAGTAGACTCCCCAAAGCCTAATGGTAAATCCTCATAAGCAATTAAACGACAGAGAGATTGGCGGACTACCTCAAGATTGTAGTACTAGCCACATACCGTACCGTCGGGGTTGTACTGCAACTGCATCTACTTCATCACCAATCTTTACTTGGCCTTACATCTTGTAGCATGTTTAAGCAAGTGTTCCATTCTACCTGAAGACTTTGCATACAATTCATGACGACAAATTTTGCAAACAACATATGATACCTGATTTTCTTGTGTGTGTGCCTTTGTTGTCATGTCGAAATTCTGCCAGACTCCCGATGTAGCCAACCTCGACCTCTTTGCTTTGGTGGTCACCAACGAAGATGCTGTCCTAGAGCCTAATGAAGAAACTCCTCCTTGCCCTTCCAGTAACAACTCCTTTTGTTATGCAACTTCCTCCGGTAAAAGTCCGTAATCAACAAGAGCAAAGCTATCGTAATTTTTCATAAAGAAAACTGCAAAATCAAAACTTACACTGTTTTTTTCTTCATCTTAGCATTACAAATAATAACAATAAAAATATGCAAAAAAAAAAAACAGTATTGTACCTCTTTTGCTGACTTGCTTCCGGAATTTGAATTTTTCAAAATTTGGCAATTTTTTTTGAATTTTACCAAATTATCTCACAAGGAATCTCAATTTGCACAACAAAATTCGAAAGAGTGATTAATGAATGGATGGGTGTTGAATGGGGAGGGGGAGGTATGGTGGCTATTTATTGAAAAAAATTCTGGATCTTTTTTAAAAAGCCGCAATCGGTAAAAAAAAAAACGGTTGAGTTTTTCAAAAGTTAGAACTTTACTGGGCTAATCGGGCCAAATGCGTCGTGCTGTGCACGACGCATCATGCCAAATGGCCCCAACGACCGTTTTTCGCCCGGGCCGTGCTGTGCTAGGCACGACCCACCGTGCCTAATGGGCCCCAACAGACATTTCTCCCCATGCCGTGTCGTGCTGGGCATGGCCCGCCTCCCCGTCCCCTTCTTCTCCCCCTTGCGCTCGTGCACCTACGCGCCACGGCGGGCTACAGCTGGGACTACTGGCCACGCGCCCACGCCGCCTCTTCTCCCTCCGTCTTCGTCGTCTCCTCGCCCGCCGCCTTAGCATCGGCCGCGCTCGCGCCAAGACTCACACTCCACGATCGCCTTCTCGGCGTCGGTCTCGCCCCACCACAACCGCGTTGTCCGCGCGGCCGCCCCGGCTCGGCCTCTCCCTGTCGCATCTGCACTAGCCGTGCGCCCGGCCCGGTCTCGCCCCATCACAATCGTGCTGGCCACGTGCGCGCTCCGGCCCGGCCTCCTCCTCGTCGGCGTCGACATCACTCGCTATGCACTCCTCCTCGCCCTCTCCCTAGCTGGGCTGCTGTGCTGTGCGGGGCTCGTCCTGATATTGTTTGCGTTGTGCCGGGCCGACCCGTCGTGCCAGAGTGTGGACTTAGGCACAGCCTGGGCATTCGTGCCTGGCCAGGCTGGCCTGTCATGCCGGAGTGCGGACCCAAGCACAGCCTGGACATTCGTGCCATGCCGGCCTGGCCCATGAACAGTTCAGGCCTAACCAATAGTGTCGTGCCTCGGGCCGACTCAGCCCATTTGGCCACCTCTAGCAGCAGCCAACAAAATGAAACGCGTGCGCCTTACAAGCCGGCGTCGCCCGGTAGCACAGGGGCATAGACGCTCCCGAATTCAGGGGCTGTTTGGTTCAACACCAGAACTAGCCAAACTAAAATTTTGGTATTACCCTGAAAATTTGGCTAATGGTTGGTTTATTTCTAATATTTGGTATTACTCTCAAAATTTTGGTAAAACCAAATTTTTTCTTGCCGATTCTGGGCAGCGCCGGGGCGGCCAAAAGGCACGCCAAAATTTTGGCTTTGCAGCCAACATTGAGTAGATGATGTGGCGACTTTTCGATGAATGCAATTAATAGCATTAAATGTATGGTTAGATGGATTAATCACTTTCGAATGGCCATATTTTCTAAACCGAGCATCTGATTTATGATCTGTTTGAACCGTTGTGTTCCTTGTTATTTTATCAACAAAACAAGACTCATGTTGACATATTTTGAGGCAAAAAAAATGATATCATACTGGACCCACGTTACATGCTCACAATTTTAACAAATTTTGATATGGCTGTAATCCAAACACATCAATTTCGGTATTATGTGTGAATTAATATGGCTACGATCTAAATACTATTTTTTACTTAGATTTTGGTATTACTTAGGTTTTGATATTATCAAAATTTTAGTACAACTAGCTAGAGTGGTAAACCAAGCAGACCTCAGTTGTTTCACGCCAGCCCGACCATCGGGGACCTCGAGTGCTCGAGCGGCCAGGACATCGCAGACGCATAGTGTGAGTGTAGCGTAGTGATGCTCATCAGTTCGAAATTTTAAGTCATTAACATTACTTTTCCCTTACCATTACCATTGCATCGTATACAATCTTGCGGATTACATGCGTCCTATGTATAGCTCGCGCCGATATTACATCAATTATTCAGTCCGTGCCTGAGAGTTTCCACCATACTGTGTTTGCTATACAAGAGCCTAAGGAGCCGACATTTCTCCCTAACAGGAGATACAACTCGACAGATCAAAATTGCACGCATATTTCCAATGCGCTAAACCAGCGACTCTTTCAACCTAGAGGTGGAGGGCTTCACTTCCTGGAGGAACGGCGCGGGCCTGACGTAGGTGAACCCCGCGAATCTGCTTTGTCCTCTGCCGGCGGTGGCAGGCGTGGCCACCGATGAGTCCAGCACGGGCATGCTCGTCCAGCACTCGTCGAAGTTGGCTATGCAGGTCAGGCCGGTGACGTTCGGCCGGAAGCTCGGCTGGATCTGCCGGGCCTCCAGCTTCCTCCAGTTGATTGGCTTGAACCACTTGAGCTTCTTTATCCCGTCGCTGCCACCAGGTCCGCTCCCCAGTCTTTTGCCAGCTTCTTTGTCGAGCAACTGAAATGTACAGAGGATTGCGGGTTTTTCAGATAAAAACACCACGTAAAAACCAAAAGGTCAATTAACCAGTTTGTGATTCAACTGATTGTGCGTCTAGTTATATCCTCAGTTCTACTAGGGCACTGACACATGGCTTTTCTCTTGCTGCTGATATTACAAGTGTGGGGATTCGATCCCATGATCAAATGCATTGCTCCTATCCATGGAACCCATGCTTGTAGACATTACATGAACAATGAAGGCAACATAAACAAATTGAAAAACTTACTCCTTTCAAGAGGGAATGAGCTTCACTGGACAAAAATGATGGAAGCTTCAACTTCTCTTTCACGATCTTCTGCTGAACTTTGTCCCTGTTCCCAACATATGGGGGCTACTGTGTGTGTAAGAGTGAGGATTATTAGTCATTGAATCATACGAAATGGCAAATCTGCTATGACAGACCTGTCTGATGAGAAGCATGCCCTCCCAAGCATGCAACTCACCTTGCCTGTGAGCATTTCAAAGAGGAGGATTCCCACACTCCACCAATCCGCGGCCTTATCATGCCCCCCGCCAAGAATAATTTCTGGGGCCTTATATTCAAGGGTACCACACATCGAGTTTGATCTGGTGTTCTCACGAAATTCTTTCGCAAGGCCAAAGTCAGTGAGCATGGCCTAGAAAGGCAGGGCACGAAAGAGATGTCATCCAATAGAAGTAGTTGTAGCACAGCGTCATCGGACCACTAATCTAATGTCCGATACCAGGCCTGCTAAACCAGCATCCCGACTCCAGGTCGTTGGGCCGCTAACCTGCAAGCCCAACTACAGAGCAACAACCAAGGGGTTTTGGGCCATCTCCCCCCAAAAGACTAGCCTAATAGGTGGGTGTATCCTCACCCTTATAAATCGTGCTCTGTCTCCTTCCACAACCGATGTGGGACTATCCCAACAATCTCCCCCTCACACATCGGTGCGCTCCTCGGCAACCGTGAGGCTTGAGATATATCCGAGATACCTGGGCTCTGATACCAATTGTTAGCATAGCGCCATCGGACCACTAATCTAGTGTCCGATACCGGGCCCGCTAAACCAGCATCCAGATTCCAGGTCGTTGGGCCGCTAACCTGCAAGCCCAACTACAGAGCAACAACCAAGGGGTCTTGGGCTATCTCCCTCCAAAAGACTAGCCTAATAGGTGGGTGTACCCTCACCCTTATAAATCGTGCTCTGTCTCCTTCCACAACCGATGTGGGACTATCCCAACAGTAGTGGCAAAAGGAGATTGTTGGTTGTTGTAAAATATTCTTACATGGCCATCAGCATCCAACAGGATGTTCTCGGGCTTGAGATCTCTATGCATAATCCCATTGTCATGAAGGTGGGCCACAGAGGATACAATTTCAGCAGTATAGATTCGTGCGAGTTCCTCCCTGTTATATAAAACACTCTAGTTTAAAGGCCGGTGCTGCTATCTGTTGACAAACAAAATTACTAACAAGAAGTGAAACAGCACCTAAACAATCCTTGCTCGTAGAGCTGGAAAAAACGATGCCCCCCATTTATGAAGTCCAGGACAAGGTAAAGTCGATATTTTGTCTGCACAAGCAGAACATTATGTTTGAATATCGGTACTAAGATTTCACCAAAACTAATGTCAACATAGAGATGAGAA
The DNA here is from genome assembly GCA_036346405.1 of Phyllostachys edulis. NCBI lineage: Eukaryota > Viridiplantae > Streptophyta > Magnoliopsida > Poales > Poaceae > Phyllostachys > Phyllostachys edulis. The sequence goes on along the minus strand of CM070558.1, from coordinate 68,143,513 downwards.
TATGGATACAAACGGCCTACCTGAAAGGAGTACCTCAGCTGCACTACAAAAGGATGGTCAACTTTTGTCAGTATATCTCTCTCAGCTTTCATGTACTCAGCATGGTTATTTTCCAAGATCTTATCCATCCTCATTACTTTCATTGCATACATCTCTGAAGTACCTTTCTTTCTAACCTGAAAGACTTTGCCAAATGCCCCTTGGCCTACAAGCTTCAAGATTTCAAAGTCATCAAGCCCAACACCCTCATTCTCGTTTGTGGCGTTATCAAACTCTTCATCACTGAGCTGCCCTAGGTTCCTTTCCTTTTCTTCTGAGGGGCAGCCTACAAGTTCTGATGATCCCTCTGTTTTGTTTAGAGTGAGCTTGCTAAGTCGCAAGAACCGGCTAACAAGTGATGTTGGACCAACAAGAGAACGGGATCGCTTGATTATGACAACAGGATCATTGTGAACCTCCTCATTAGACTCAATCAAACGTGCAGGACTGTCTGGACCAATAACACAAAGGTCTGTTGGCGTCTGTACTGGAGTGGGACCAAAAACATCAGAGGAATCATACTCAACATTTTCAGATGAGACAACATCTGGGGGACCCATTGGGAGAAGTATCTTTGTCGTAAAGAGCTCGGGCCCTGTGCAAGGGCTGCTGTCAGATAGTGTTGATATTTGGATCTGTAGGACCGTTAATGACAATCAGAAAGGGTGAATGATTGTATTAGATTTTTCGTAATCTTCGTCGTCTTTGCCCGAGCCGCGAACTGAATCAAGGTGTCTTGGCCACGCACGTAGCGCTGTTGCTCAGGAGATTTGTTTTTCTACCCAGAGAGAACAAACTTTGATGTAGATGCAATCCGAGCGAACGAATTCTCTAGTCTGTGAGCAGAACAAGTTGATTTCTCTCTGCGATGGAGCCTACGCGCAGCCGGCCAGTAGTTTACTGTTCTCACGCACGAACAGCAAGAACCAAATAGCAACTAGTCAAAAAAATCTCACTGGGCAACCATCTTGTTGACACCAATAGCAAAAGATCTTCTCTAGTCTCACGTCACCAACAGTCACCACTAGCAATAAACTAATCCTATCCAGCCACAAGCACTCACCTAATACATATAGAACCATCCACCACCATAAGCACAAAAAGCCTCACGTGATGACTCACAGCCAAAATTAGACGCTAGCTGTCACGTAATCACGCCCAGCAGTCCCTGCTTCTCACCAAATCATACCCGTCGCATGTCAAGGCAGCAAGCACAGCCGCCTGTAAACAGCAGCACTTCCTACCGCAAAAGTCAAGGAGCCACAGGAACAGCATAGCCTCAGGACACAGCAACTGGTCACAGCCGCTAGCAAATCTCCTCTGTCAAAAAACAAAACGCTGCTTGCACCACCAGAAGAACAAGCCGCCGCTAGCACATAACGACGGCCAAAAATCCTAATCAACCAAGGACCCCAAAAACCTAAAAGCCGATACAACTTTTCCAAAACGTGGCTGATGTGTCTCTCTTTTTTTTCACGCCGCCAATATATATATATATATATATATATATATATATATATATATATATATATATATATATATATATATATATGTATAGACTGTAGTCTCCAAACCCAAAACGTGTCTCGATTTAGGATCTAATAATCCTTATTTTATCTTTTATCTATAATTTTTATTATAAGTAAATACGACGTCTATATATTCCCCTAAGATACCCCTTAATTTTATAAAGGAGGAGCCTACTAGGTGGTCGTAAGTTCTTCTACGATCACCCCCATAATCGTAAGTCTTGCTACGACTATCTTATGGTCGTAAGTTCTTCTACGACTGCGTCACCATTTACCACCTTATGATCAATAAAACCTACAGCAAGTGGGTCCAATTGATTAAGGAATCTAAACGGTCAATATGCGCTGTTATTATGCGAAAAGATAACACATAATATCCCATTATCTCTGACTAGTAACTGCCATGCGGCGTGAAGGAGTTACCAGCCCGATGATTACTACAAACGTGCGCCCGTTACTTGATTTGATGAGGCGTCTCTTCAGCAGGGGAAAACGGCTATTCCTTCACGACTATATAAAGGCAACGATCAGAGACAGACGATGAAGGGCGATCAAGAAGACAAGCAGGATCATTTGTAATAGTCTTGGTTTTTCTCCTGATTGTTCAGAATACACTCAATACTATACACACACAGGAGTAGGGTTGTTATTCTCTCCGAAGAAGGCCTGAACCTGTATAAAAATACCCGTGTCAATCTCTCTGCGTGATTCTATTCTAGGAGACCCCCCGAATCAAACAATCTTTACGTAAGATCGGTTCTAAAACACCGACAGTATCCTCATTCGACACGGTCACATAATCTAATCCAATCCTAACAAACAAGGATTTCCTAATTTCTTTCAACTTTCCAATTTTGGACACTCCAAGATTATCACGTGTCGTAGCCTCCGAAACGCGCATCCGTAGCTTTAACACGCATCATTCATCTTTGATCTCCACGCCTCCAACTCGAGCCCGATCGTCTCCTCCAGCATCCTCGACCCTCTGGACCATGACTTCGCATCAAGCCATCTCCCGGTCACCGTCGTAGACCACGATCGCCTCCGAGTCACCCTGCACATGCAAAGACCAAAACACCATCTTTTTCTGGCACAAGTTTTTCACAACTTGACCGACATAAGTCCACACACACCACACATCTCAAATAGCATCAGTACCCAATATTGTCAATTATTCATCAACTAAAATATACTAGATCTAGCCACATGGTCTAACAGGATCCGTATGTGATCCGAATTTCGAATATGGAAGTATATGGAATATGTCATATTAACGGAATAGTTTCCTACTTGGACTCTAAGTCCTTTTACCTCTTTATATACCTCTTGTAAGCCGCACAGGAAGAGAGACGCCTCATTGTAATCCTCTGCGTTTTGTAATCACTCCTCATATAGTGATTATCGTCGATTGGCGTCCGTGGTTTTTTTTCGCGAGGGTTTTTCACGTAAAAATTTGTGTCTTCTTTGTTCCTATTTTTTTAACAAGTGGTATAAGAGCACAAGAGATTTTAGGGTTTGAAGAGATAAAAAATAGATCTATTCCGCCGCCGCGAAGCCACCCGTCTTCGTTTCGTCACCTCGGGCCGCGACGCTTCCCGAAGCGCTTTGAAGCCATCATCCGTTGCAAGACGACGGCTTCGGTCCAAGCCGCCGTTGTTTCGCCGATCCATCCGCGAAGGCATGCACGATCGGCTCTTCGATCTTGGTGCCTTCTTGGTCTCAGACGATCGTGCACAATGAAGCAAGAGACCATACCGCACAGGTCCCGAGCAAGGCCCTCCTATGCGATTCACGTGGAATCAGTGAAGAAAAAGCATCCAACAGCACAGGTCTCTTCGAAACTTTGAAGATTCCTTCTTTGGTCAATTCCTTTCTTTAATAACTCATCAAGCTGGCTGTTCCTGTTGATTCACGTGGACATCCAATTTCTACTGATTTTTGCTAAGTCCTCACGATAAGCGTATAAGGAGTTTTGAAGATTTTGATTCGCGTATATAGAACGTGTACGAAAGATGTTGTGATTTTTGCTAGATTTACACAAACCAGTACCAGCAATTTTCAAGATTTATTTCTCATAGCGACTTTGAAGTATGATCTTCCACTCCTGGGTCGCGACACAAGATTTTCACTATGGCAAGTTAAGATGAGGGATGTGTTGGCACAGATGGATTTGGATGATGCATTGGAAGGATTTGAGAAACAATCTATCACATGGACCGCAAATGAGAAGCGTAAAGACCGTAAGGCTTTATCTCAAATTCACCTTCATCTATCAAATAATATTTTGCAGGAGGTTTTAAAGGAGAAGACAATCACGATTATGGTCAAGTCGAACAAATTTATATGACAAATGATCTCACCAAAGAAGATGCATCTTAAGCAGAAGTTGTACTCTCACAAATTGCAAGAAAGAGGATCCGTGCTTGATCATCTTTCGTTGTTTAAGGAGATCGTTTCCGACCTAGAGTCGATGGAGGTAAAATATGATGATGATGATTTGGGTCTTATTCTTTTGTGTTCCCTGTCTAGTTCTTTTTCAAATTTCAAAGATACCATATTATATAATAGAGATATTCTCACTCTTAATGAAGTTTATGAAGCTTTGCATGCTAAGGAGAAGATGAAACAGATGGTACCTTCTGAAAATTCAAGTCCAAAAGGAGAAGCCTTGTTTGTTCGTGGCATGCAAAAGGAGAAGAACTCAAACAATGGATCTCAAAGCAAAAGTTCAAACGGCTACAAGAACCGGCCGAAATCCAGAGGCAAGTACAATTCGTGCAAATATTGCAAGAAAAGTGGGCACGACATCTCTGAATGCTAGAAGTTGCAGAATAAAGAAAAGAGAACTGGCAATTATAAGCCAAAAGGTAAACCAGATGATGAAAGTAAAGCCTTCCTTGCTGCTGATGATAGTTCTGTTGGAGAAGTTATTGTTGCTTTTGCTGGATGTGCTAAGACTAATGATGAATGGATTCTTGATTCTGCATGTACCTTTCATATGTGTCCTAATAGGGACTGGTTTGCCACTTATAAACCTGTTGAAGGTGGTACTATGTTGATGGGTGATAATTCATCTTGTAAGGTTGCAGAAATTGGTTCAATTCAAATCAAGATGTTTGATGGCATTGTCAGAACTTTGACAGATGTGAGGCACATTCCAAATTTGAAAAGAAACCTTATCTCTTTGAGTACTCTTGACGGTAAAGGGTACAAGTATTCTGGTGAAGGTGGAGTTTTGAAGGTATCAAAAGGCTCTCTTGTTGTGATGAAAGCTGATATTAAATCTGTCAATCTGTACCATCTGCGAGATACTATAATATTAGGTAATGTTGCTGTAATTTCAAGTTCGTTATCTGATTCTGATGCTACTAATCTTTGGCATATGCGCCTTGGGCATATGAGTGAAATTGTTTTAAGCGAATTGAGCAAGAGAGGACTTCTTGATGGACATAGCATCGGAAGCTGAAATTTTAGAGCATTGTGTGTTTGGCAAACACAAGAGGGGAGGTTTAATACTTGAGCTCATACCACGTAGGTATTTTGGATTATGTGCATTCTGATTTATGGGGGCCATCTCGGAAGACATCACTAGGAGTTGCTCGTTATATGTTAACAATTACTGATGATTACTCTAGAAGAGTGTAGCCTTATTTCTTGAAACATAGATCAGAAGCATTTTTAGCATTTAAAGAGTGGAAGACTATGGTTGAAAGGCAAACTGAAAAGAAGGTAAAGAAACTTCACACTGATAATGGGATGGAATTCTATTCTGATTAATTTGAATCATATTGCAAGACTGATGGCATTGTTAGGCACTACACCGTTCCTGATACTCCTCAACAAAACGGTGTAGCTGAGCGTATGAACATGACTATTATTTCCAAGGCCCGTTACATGTTGTCAAATGCAGGTTTTGCATAGGCGTTTTTGGGCTGAAGCCGCTTCCACTACTTGCTACCTTATTAATCGGTCACCCTCTATTGCAATTGAAAGGAAAACTCCAATTGAGGTACGGTCTGGTTCCCCAGCAAATTATTCAGAATTGAGAGTTTTTGGTCAGATCGCTTATGCTCATGTTGATAATGGAAAATTAGAGCCTAGAGTCATTATGCATCTTTCTTGGTTATAAATCTGATGTTAAATGATATAAGTTGTGGAATCCTGAAACAAGTAAGGTTGTGATTAGCAGAAATGTTGTCTTTAATAAATCTGCTATGCTTCATGATAAACTGCCCACTAATGTTCCTGTTGAGAGTGAGCAGAATTCAAGTGTTTAGATGGATCACTTTGTTGGTTCAAATAACACATCAGATAAAGAAAATATTGTGGTTCATAATGCTCCTATTGTTGATGATCCTCCTATTGTTCAGCAACCACCACAACGGTTCATTGCAGTTGACAGGCTTAGAAGGGAGATTAATCCACCCAAGAGGTTAATTGAAGAAGCTAATATTGTTGCTTATGCTTTGAGTGTGGCAGAAGAAATTGAAGGTAATATAGAACCTTCATCATACTCCGAGGCTATTAACTCCACTGATTGTAATAAGTGGATATCTGCTATGCATGATGAGATGGAATCACTTGAAAAAAATGTCACTTGGGAATTAGTGAAATTGTCAAAAGAGAAGAAATCTGTTCGTTGTAAGTGGATTTTCAAAAGAAAGGAGGGTATTTCTCCTACTGAGCCAGCAAGGTATAAAGCAAGGTTGGTTGCTTAAGGTTATAGTCAGATTCCAGGTATTGATTTTAATGACGCCTTTCCCCAGTTGTGAAGCATAGTTCTATTCGCACTTTACTCAGTATTGTTGCTATGCATGATTATGAAGTTGAGCAATTAGATGTTAAAACTGTATTCTTACATGGGGAGTTAGAAGAAGACATTTATATGGACCAACCTGAGGGTTTTGTTACTCCTGGAAAAGAACACCTTGTTTGTATATTAAAGAAATATTTTTATGGTTTGAAACAATCTCCTAGGCAATGGTACAAGAGATTTGACTCATTTATGCTCTCTCATGATTTTAAGCGGTCTGATTATGATAGTTGTGTTTATTTAAAGACTGTTAATGGTTTGGCTATTTATTTGCTTCTCTATGTTGATGATGTGTTGATTGCTGCAAAAGATAAGTCAGAAATAGCAAAACTAAAAGCACAATTGAATAATGAATTTGAGATGAAGGACTTAGGTGCAACAAAGAAAATTTTTCGCATGGAGATTATTAGAGAGAGACAATCTGGCAAGTTATATCTTAGTCAAAAAGATTATATTAAGAAGGTCCTTCGTCGTTTTAATATGCATGATACAAAACCAGTGAGTACTCCATTAGCTTCGCATTTCAGATTATCTTCAGCCTTATGTCCTGAGTCAGATTATGATATTGAGTACATGTCTAGAGTTCCATATTCTAGTGCAGTTGGTTCTCTTATGTATGCTATGGTTCGTTCTCGTCCTGATTTATCTCATGCACTAAGTGTTGTTAGTAGATACATGGCTAATCCTGGAAAAGAGTATTGGAAAGCAGTTCAGTGGATTTTCAGATATTTGCGTGGCACTTCTAATGCTTGTTTACAGTTTGGGAATTCTAGAGATGAACTTGTTGGTTATGTTGATTCTGATTATGCTGGTGATTTGGACAAGAGGATGTCTCTAACAGGTTATGTTTTTACTATTAGTGGTTGTGCTGTTAGTTAGAAGGCAAGTTTGCAAGCTACTGTTGCCTTATCAACCACTGAAGCATAATATATGGTTACTTCTAAAGCTTGTAAAGAAGCTATTTGGTTGAGAGGTTTGTACACTGAGCTTTGTGGAGATAATTCTTGTACTACTATATTTTGTGATAGTCAGAGTGCTATATGCCTTACAAATGATCAGATGTTTCATGAGAGAACAAAACACATTGATGTGAGATATCACTTTATTCGAGATGTTATTGCTCAAGGTGATGTCAAGGTGTGCAAGATAAGTACTCATGATAATCCAGCTGACATAGTGACAAAGCCAGTTCCTGTTACTAAGTTTGAGCTTTGCTCAAGTTTAGTTGGTATTACAGTTTAGTCCTAGAGACTAATTGGCACACGGTGATATTTTATCTTATTGAGGAATCATTTGGTAATTGATGATTTTTTATTTTGCTACAAGAGGAAATTCATCTCAAGGTGGAGATTGTTGATATTTGGATCCGTATGTGATCCGAATTTATAATATGGAAGTATCTGGAATATGCCATCTTAGCGGATTAGTTTCCTACTTGGACTCTAAGTCCTTTTACCTCTTTATATACCTCTTGTAAGCCGCACGGGGAGAGGGACGCCTCATTGTAATCCCCTGCGTTTTGTAATCACTCCTCATATAGTGATCATCGCTGATTGACGCTCGTGATTTTTCTCGCAAGGGTTTTCCACGTAAAAATTTGTATCTTCTTTGTTCTTATTTTTCTAACAGAGAGGATGTATGAGAAGAAACCATCTTTCAAAGGCCTATGCAGTTAAGGGTGGTGGCTCCCAGGACAAGTTGCTGATGCTACAGTACAGTCCAAAGTAGGCTCCCTCCACAGCTTCGAAGGACGAAAGAAGATGCAATGCTGTAAACAACGGCCTTGACCAAGTGGAAGTGTCCGCCACAAATTCCCAGGAATCCTGCGAAAAGGCAGAGCAAGAAGATGCTCCTCCTCCCTGCTGAATAGGAGATATTGGATGCCGGACTCATGAAGCACTAGCAGAAGTCTAAAAAAGAACAGTTTTGCAAGGACGTGTTAGACCGGGATACCCTGTGTGAAATGATCCTGACTCTATCTAAAAATTATTTTGTAGAGGAAGCTACAAGAACAAGGTACAAATGGTTACTCCAGTCAGTTCTTGAAAGCATCTCTTACTAGGATTTCTACATTCTTTGAAATAAGAACAAGTATGCTACGCAGCAAAATAATCTGTCTCTGAACATCTTCAAAATTAAATGGCAATCACTTGACCAGTAAGACCTATCCCAATCCCAATTCACATCGTCCGATCAACAACACTGCTCACCTGACACATTCAAAACTCCAACATGGCAACCAACAAGCAAGCAGGTAACTCTGCAGCTTCGTCAGTTAGAAATACAAGTACCTAAGTGCATCATCAAGAATGCCGAGCGTCTTGAATGCTCTGAAACATTCTCGTCAGTCTGGATAATATTGCACTGCCACTTGGAACCTGAAGCTTTGGAGTGTAGCAAGGAGCCATAAGTTCCCAAAACTTACCTAAAATTTTTAGATCTAAGGCATACGCCCTGCTTTTATTAGAAAGCATCAAGTCCTTTTTTTTTTGCTTCTGAATAGAACCGGGCTTACGCCTTTAGTACAAAATTTTAACTACAAATCCTACAATCCTATTACCCTAGCCACACTATGTTGGTCAACACCTCGAACAATTTAGTGCTGTAACAGTTACTCGTCTACACTAGTTCATAGCTTGGCTGCCAACAATTCCTAATTAAGCCCAAAGATCGACTTTTTTTTCTGAACAACCAATCAATTAACAACGGAATCCCAATCAGGATCGAAATCGTTACAGTGCAAGAGTAAACAACCACCCCAAGAAACCACAAGATCTACACTGGGAAGCTTGAGAGGAAACCAATCCAGCGAACAAACCCAGATCAAGAAACCAAAACGCGGTAGTGATTTCCAATAAGAAGTGAAATTAAAAAGGGTGACGGGGGATTCTGAGTGAGAGACCTTTCAGATTTGGCGGTTTTGCTGAGGGGAGAAAGAGCGGTGACAACGAGGCGCCAGCGAGCTCCGCTCCGCTTCCTTGGGCGGTGGGGGCGAGGAGTGCGGTTGGTGGTGCGGGTGAGTGGTGAGGAGAGGAATGAGAGAGAGGAAAGAGAAGCAAATGGATGCTTCCGAATTGGCGCACATTGGGGAGGGGAGGGGAAGCACGCCGTTAGGGGTGAAAACGGATCGGATACGGACGGATGATGGCTCTACCATATTTATTTTCATATTTTTTTCGGGATACGAATACGAATACCCCGGATACGGATACAGATATGAATAATATCGAATACGAATACGGAGTGAATATGAATTGAAACGAATACGGTCGTGGATATTTTTCGGAACACAAAACCCCCTTAAATTGTATGCCAGAAGTTAACGAAAACATATAACTAGTTTATTTGATACAAACATTCATGAATTGTTCATATTTTCAGCAATCACACATAACAATGGCACTAGCAAGCTGCATTAACTAGTTCATCACAAACATAAACACTTAGTTCACAATATTTAGCGAATAAGTCATAACTCACAAAGTCACAAATCATCACATATTCACACTTAGTTCATCACATACATAAAACTTAGTTCACATTAACATCGATCAGGCTGAATGGTTAATCTATATAAAATGACTGTAATATCCCAAAGCATGTTACCAAAAATAAAATTAATAAAGTTATTATTTTATTGGATTTTCGAGATTTAAAAGAGTTTTCTTGGTTAAAAAAAAAATAAAATAAAATAAAATAAAGTCAATTATTTAATTTACGAAAATTTAATGTAAAAAATAAAATTTATTGAGATTTCTGGCATTTTATTGGATTTAAAGTGAAAAAGGATAAATAATTAATTTCTTGAATTTTCGGATTTTAAAAAGATTTTCCTATTTTTTAGAAAATAAAAATAATTTATGTGCAAAAATAATAACCAAGTTTAACTTGGAATTAATTTTATTAAGTTCAAAATAATTCAAGAAATTTTTTGATTTTTTCTAGAATTTTTGAACTCAATTTGCTATTTTCTAAAATGCTATTTGATTTGTTGCATTTTCTGAAATTCGGAAATCAATTAAAATCTCCTTTTTCTCTTTTGGGTTGAAATCCGGATATCCGGACTTGATCTTATCCGGATAATCTGTATTCGTATCCACCGGATAGCATGCCTACCTTATTCGTTTTCGAAGAAAAAAAAATCGAATTCGCTTCCGATCCGAAAATTATCCGAGAAAAATCCGATCCGAGACAATCCGAATCCGTTTCCGTCCGGATCGGTCGAAAAATATCCGATCCATTTTCATCCCTACACGCCACGTCCAACTATGCGGTTGGGGGAGGCCCACCTGCCAGTGGGTGGTGGGCTAGGCTTAGCTCCGCAGCCAGGTCGTTTCCATCTATTTTTCTTTTCACCCTATCCTTCGCCGATTCGCGGGAGCGCCAACTTGGTTGTGCTCTGGAGAGTTTTTTTAAATAATATTATTTTAAAAGACAATTACAAAAATAAATAGCCGTCCCAAACAATTATAAAAATGGTTCCCTGTCGATAGCCAGTTCAACTGGCGACAGCTATAAGACAATTACAAAAATAAATAGCCGTCCCAAACAATTATAAAAATGGTTCCCTATCGACAGCCAGTTCAACCGTGACAGATAGCTATCGTCGGTTGAATCAAGCATAAAGACCTCAAGTGACCCCTATTGCCGGCCTAGCTTCTCATTGCAAGAAGTGAATATCTTCCTATCGCCACTCAATCGGCGATAGGATCCCATGTATAAAAATCCTGAAAATTCACTCCAAAGCTCATTTTAATTCGAAAAAAAACCAGAAGAGAGGAGAGGAGGGAGAGAAGAAAGGTAGCGAAGCTCTGCTAGCTCCTCGCGGAGGAGAGAGATTGACAAAGCATCAGATCCGGTCGGCCATCTTGCGGGTATATTTTTTGCAACTTTGTACATTATATCAAATTTTGTAGAATTAAGTACATCATTTGAGCTGTAGCGAGTAGAATTAAGTAGAATAACGAGTAGAATGATGTAGAATTAAGTACATAGAATTTAGTAGAATAGCAACATAAAATTCAGTAGAATAGCGATATAGAATTCAGCAGAATAGCGAGTAGAATTTAGCATATTAGATAATTGTAGTCAAATTATGTACTACTTTATTTGAGCTGTGTATAGTGTACTTCGTCGTACGACATGTTATGAATATTACAACACTCGAACGATTTAGGATAAATCAGCAGAAATCGGAAGACATCTGTTAAAAATAGGTAAAAAATAATCTTAGCTTTATTTAGCTTCCCATTTGTGCATGGTAATTATATTGTTAATGTCAAAATTAATTTAAAACTGCGAAACTAGGAAAATAGGACGGACTTTGTTTATTGTTTATATTTGCACGTGAAAAATATTTAAAAATATCCTCTAAATTAGAAGACCTTATTACAAATTTCTTTAAATTGCTGACTAGCTTAAATTTGCTTTACATTTTTGTGTGGTAATTATTCTATTAACGCCAAAAATTATTTTTAAAGTAGGAATTTCTTAAATTTGGTTTATATTTTTGTGTGGTAATTATTTTGTTAACGCCAAAAACTATTTTTAATTAGGAATTTTGGTTTTTGTACATGTTTCGTAGTCTTTACAATGCATGCACTTAATTTTTAGGTATGGCGGACGCATGTGAAAGCATCTAGGCTCCTAAAAATTGTTTTGGTAATTAATGATAATATGTGAATATGGGATTAACGTGTTTATTGAGTATTTACAAGGTTAAGTCCCATTGGTGAGTTTGATGACTTGAAGATGCATGCTAAAAGACAACATGAAGATCTACATAGCTCAAAGGCAAGGTACAAGTAGTCTAGGATCCTTTTCGGTTTTACCGGTCTTAGGAGAATTGGTTGGAAGGCCGGATTATAGATTAAATGCCGTACTATTAACAATGATCATGACTAGTAGCTTGATAGCTTGTTCTTGTGCAAATTGGATCAATTTAGGATCATGCATGCATTTGAAATTGGTTTTGGAAATCCAACTTTGTTTTTCAAAGAAAAATGGTAGTATCGACGTTAAGTCGACGGTACTACCGCTCAACAGTACGACCGGATTGTAATTTTAGTTGGCGGTACGTTTAAAACAGTAAGGTGTATTTTTGGTTCGTTGCCTATCCTTGACAATTGGTAGTATTGCATTTTCGTAACGGTAGTACCGCTCTGCGCTTGTACCGATTTCTATGTGGCGGTACGTTTTTTCCAGAGAGCACCTCTTTTCAGCCAAATTGGAAACCCCACAAACGGTCGTACCACTCCTCTGTGCGGTATGACCGGATCAAGCGGTAATACCGCAACTTGGTTGGCGGTCGTACCGCTCTGGGATTTTCAACGGCTATGTCAGAGTAATTAATGCTACTGTTCTAGCCGTTATCGTGCTCTGACATGGGTGCGGTAGTACCGCTCCATGGTTGGCAGTCATACCATATTTCGCTGAAAGTTGGGGATTTCCTCCCCAACGGTCGTATTTGTTGGTGGGGGTTATAAATACTCCTCCACCTGCTCAAGGACAGTGAGCTAGAGTTTATTTATCATCTATAGAGTCTTGAGCAACCTCTCAACACCAAAAACACTCTTGTGCATTCATTGTAAGGTTGTTGAGTTCATTCAAGTGCATTCACTCATTCTAGTTGATCTTTTTGCACTTGAGTGCTGTCAAGCGAAGATTGTTGATTTGTTACTCTTGCAGTTTTGCTGAACTCCTAAACGGCTTGGCGGTGATCGCACAGGGATCTCTTCAACAAGCTTGTGAAGAGGCCTGGTGGCAAGGTTGTGAGTGGTTTGGAGTTCGCCATCTCCGGAGCGGAGGAAGAACTACAATAGTGATCGATGGAAGACTCAATTTGTGGAGCCGGCTTGAGTTGTCAAGCTTCCTCAACGTGGACTAGTGAAGACCGGCAGGTCTTCAATACCACGGGAAAAACTTCCTTGTCTCAATTGTGATTATTTCTTGTCTTTACTTATTCCGTGTTTACAATTTTAGCATTTATCTTGTGTTAAATTGCTTAGCTAGAATTGTATCTAGTTTAGACTTACATCTTAATTGCCTTATTTTGTTAATTAGTCAAAAAGTTTAAAAACCTCATATTCATCCCCCTCTAGTCGGTTATCCTCGATCCTACAAGTGGTATCAGAGCTTGGTCTCTCATTAATTTAGACTTAACCGTCTAAGAGAGAAAATGATGGCTTGTGAGGGAATTGCTATAGGAAAGGCTCCTTTGTTTGATAGCTCTAATTTTGCTTATTGGAAAATTAGAATGTCAATTTATTTAAAGGGCATGGGTCCAAGCATTTGGAAAATTGTAAATGAGGGTTACGTCATGGCTCTTAATCCACTAGCTCCCACGGATCAAGAGGCACGTAATACTCATTTAGATGCCTAAGCTATGAATGCTCTCTTTGGTGCTTTGAACGTGGATGAGTTCAGTAGAGTGAGCAATTTGGAAACCGCTCACGATATTTGGACCACCCTCTCGGAAATCCATGAGGGAACATCCACGGTTAAAGAAGCCAAATTGCATAGGCTTCGGATCAAATATGAGACATTCGTAATGTTGCCTCATGAAAACATCAATGAGATGTATTCAGGACTCAACAACATTGTGAATGAGCTCAAAGGCCTTATCACTAACCTTCTTGATGTTGATATTGTGCGCAAGATACTTAGGGCACTTTCGGACAAGTATGAGACGTTGGTGACGCTATTTCTCAACTCTCCCGAGTTGCCAAGAATGATGCCAATAGGACTTTTGGGCAACCTCATCTCCAATGAGTTGTTCAAGAAAGACAAGAAAGAGCTCTTGGGGTCATCTTCCTCAAAGAAGAAAATTACCGCTTTCAAGACCAAAGCGGAATCGAGTGATGACGAGAATGAAGAAGGAGATTCCGAAGAGGAGTTTGCTTTTCTTGTGAGAAGAATGAAGAAATTCATGAAGAGACGCTCACATAGAAGCTTCAACTTTGACAAGAACACGAAAGGGCAATCCTCAAGTGACAACAATCGTTATAGTAACATTCGGTGCTATAATTGCGAAGAGAAGGGCACATTGCATCCCATTGCCCCGTAAAGAAGGATGACAAGGGCAAGTCATTCAAGAAGAAGGAGTATAGTGGCAAAAAGAAGCTCTTCAAGAAGCTTCACAATGATGGCAAGCATGAAGCTCACATTGGAGAGTGGGTTTCCAATGGGGAGTCAGGCGACTCCGACTCTGATGAGGATGAGTCCCCAAAAAAGAAGGGACTCGTTGGCATCGCCATCAAGGAAGCTCCGTCGCTATTCTCCACTCCTACTTGCCTCATGGTGATAATAGCAAAGGAAAGGTAATAGGATTGGGTAAAATTGCTATCTCAAATGACCTTGCCATTTCCAATGTATCTTTAGTAGAATTATTAAATTTCAATTTGCTATCCGTTGCTCAAATATGTGATCTTGGACTAATTTGCTCATTCTCAAGTGAAGGTATTACAATTTCAAATGCAAAAGATAGTTTTTTAGTTTTCAAAGGTTTTAGATTTGGAAATCTTTATTTGGTTGATTTTAGTTCAAATGAATCTTGTTTAATAACTTGTTTAATTGCAAAAACCTCATTGGGTTGGCTTTGGCATAGAAGGCTAGCTAATGTTGGAATGATTCAACTTAAAAAGTTTTTCAAACATGATTTAGTTGTTGGCTTGAAAGATGTGAAGTTTGAGAAAAATAGACTTTATAGTGCTTGTCAAGCCGGTAAACAAGTCGCTAATTCTCATCCTTCCAAGAGTATCATGTCAACTTCTAGACCATTGAAACTCTTACATATAGATTTGTTTGGGCCAACAACCTATAAGAGTATCGGGGGTAATAGCTATTGTTTAGTCATTGTGGATGATTACTCGAGATACACATGGGTATTCTTCCTAGATGACAAAGGTGAAACCTCCGGTATTTTCAAAAGTTTTGCAAAAAGGGCTCAAAATGAATTTGATTTCAAAATAAAGAAAATCCGTAGTGATAATGGTCCTAAATGGTATTTATTTGAGTGCAAAACTAAGGATCATTTGCATAAAATCTCAAATGCAAAGTCAATTCCTTGAAGTTCCAGGAAAATCAGAACTACCGACGGGTTAAGCGCAGTACGACCGGCGTTATAACTGTGGTATTACCGCTTGGCGGAACTACCGGTGGTATCAAGGCGGTACTGCTGCGTTGGTAGGGTACAAGGTAAAGGGTAAAAACTCAAGGAGTTACTGCCCTTTTTACCAACCAATATATTGTACCTCCTTTATATCACAAGAGTACCGCCAAGCTAGTATCGTGGTCACAATCACGGTTAGTACAAAGATCACGCCATACCCCGCTTAACCCGCCGGTAGTTCTGATTTTCCTAGAACTTTAGGATTTGACTTTGGATTTTGAGAATTATACAAATGATCCTTAGTTTTGCACTCAAATAAATATCATTTAGGATCATTATGCATTGAATAGACGAATGTCTACCTAAGAACATAATTTTTATGAACATAATAATTTTTAATAATTGTTTTGAAAATATTTTCATAAAAGACTTCAAAGAACACCAAATGAAGCCAAATGCATGAGGTAAGAGTTCAACCAACATTTGAATAGTCTATGACATTTAATTCATTCCTCAATTTGCAAAAATGGCCTTCATCTAATGGTTTGGTGAAAATATTCGCTAATTGATCTACGGTCCGGATTTGGCTAATTTCAATATCTTCCTTGCTCACATGATCTCTCAAGAAATGGTGGCGAATATCTATATGCTTGGTTATTGAGTGTTGGACGAGATTATTGGCTATTTCCACCGCACTATCATTATCACACAAAGAGGCATTTTATCAAATTTAATTCCATAATCCATCAAAGTTTGCCTCATCCATAGCAATTGAGCACAACAACTTCCCGTAGAAACATGTTCGGCTTCGGCGGTGGATAATGCTACAGAGTTTTGTTTCATGGATGACCATGATACTAAAGATCTTCCTAAGAATTGACAACTCCCCGAGGTGCTTTTTCTATCTACTTTACAACCCATAATCGGAATCCGAATATCCCATTAAATCAAATTTAGCACCTTTGGGAAACCATAGGCCAATACTAGAGGAATGCTTTAAATATCTTAGTATTATTTTTACGGCCATCAAATGACACTCTTTTAGAGTTGCTTAAAAGCGTGCACACATGCAAACACTAAACATAGTATCGGGCCTAGATGCGGTAAGATAAAGCAAGCTACCAATCATAGGCCTGTAAAGCTTTAAATCTGCCGATTTACCTCCCTCATTTAAGTCGAGATGACCGTTGGTTGCCATGGGAGTCTTGATGGGTTTTGCATCTTCCATGCCAAATTTGTTTGGCTCACGAAGGTTCCATCTTTGAGTTTCTTGATTTGAAGTCCAAGGAAATAACTCAATTCTCCGATCATGGACATTTCAAATTCCCTAGACATATATCACTAAATTCTTTGCAAAAATATTAATTAGTAGACCAAAATAATAATATCAACATAAATTTGACGCACGAAGAAATCATCATCTAAGACTTTAGTAAATAAAGTTGAATCAATTTTCTCGATTTTGAATCATTCTAAGACTAGAAAATCTCTAAGGCGTTCATACCATGCTCTAGGAGCTTGTTTAAGACCGTAGAGTGCCTTGAAAAGTTTATAGACATGATTAGGATTCTTTGGTTCTTCAAAACTGGGAGGTTGTTTAACAAAGACAAGTTCGGATATTTTACCATTTAAGAAAGCACTTTTAACATCCATTTGAAATAATTTATTATCAAAGCATGATGCAAAAGCAAGTAATATCCGAATTGACTCAAGTCTAGCTACGGGAGCAAAGATTTCACCACAATCTAAACTTTCGACTTGTGAATAACCTTGAGCGACCAATCTTACTTTGTTTCTTACAACCATACCATTCTCATCTTGCTTGTTCCTAAAGACCTATTTTGTGCCAATAATGTTGTATTCCTTGGGTCGATCCACCAATATCCAAACTTCATTCCGGGTGAAGTTATTGAGTTCTTCATGCATTGCATTCACCCAATCCGGATCATCAAGCGCTTCTTCTACATGTTTTGGCTCAATAGAAGAGACAAAAGAGTAATGTTCACAAAAAGAAGCAATACGAGATCGAGTGCGACGCCCTATGTCATTACCCCAAGGGTAATCACACTTAGGCATACGGATTACTATTCGTTTGCCCAGTAGAACACTGCTCCAACGAATAGTAAGCCATTTATCAGAGATAACGCAGCAGAACAATAAAATAGAAACTGCTCTTTACTACAATAGTAGCCACACAAGTCTAGGGTTCTGAATACAAATATTTAATTACAAAGGGGAAAACACTTCCCGCTATTTTCTGCTAGATTCCTCCGGTAGTCTCCTCGTCCCACGAGTCGAAAGGGGAGATCATCTCGCCCTGCTTCTCGTACCCAACACCCCCACACTGTGGCCTTTTTAGGTTTCCTTTGAAATTCCTCATCCCACTCGGGATAACTCCCGGTCGGATTAGGAGCTAAGCAAGGGAAGAGATAGCAAGAGTGAGTATTATAGTGTACTCAGCAAGCATTAATAGCTAAAATGCAGTTGATGACTTTAAATTTCGTCCTTATCAAAATTCATAACTCATCTTTTATTATGAAAATAGTTATTAAAACTTAGGTTGCAATTTTAATTCTAAAGAGACTACTTGATTACTCGAAGAGAAGAAAGACCCCTAGCGGTTCCCATAGACTCCAATCCAAGAGACTAGCATGAATTCATGATTTGTATAGCACCGCAGGGGCTTTTACCACTTTACCCATAGCTATCCTGAACCCTCTCTGAGTTAGGTCCACCGTATTTCCTTTGATGCGATTTCGGGTTCAGAATACAGAACGTTTTCCAATTACGTGATGAAGTCTCCACCCATTACTTTCCGTCGGTGTTGATTTACTCACGTTGCTGACCTCGTCATACACCAAGTTCCAGTAATATTGGTTGGCCGGCCCCCCAGTCCCAACACTCCACTGTGCGGTAGTATATCGCCCTGGGTCCCCCATGTTCTGGGATCCTCCCCGTACTTACTTACCCGCTGTGGAGAGTATAATTACGTAACAGGTAACACTTTCTGCCCGTCGAAATGGAAAAATGGTTGGCACTGAATTTACAGCCTCTGACCGAGTAAGAGTTTTGTTGGTCCTTATATTATAACCCTATGCAAAGGGGTCCCACCTCTTACCTCAGCATCATTATCGTGTTTCCCCAGCCCGGGCCCCCCTTTACCAACCTATTTAGTCACATTCCTTCTCTTCTTTCATTTCATTTCTTATCTTCCCAATTTCATTCAAATCCAATTTAGTTTTGAGAAAATAGTTTTGATGCAATACATATATGATAGAGCAATATACAGTTGATATTTAAAATAGCTATGTTTATGAACAAGGGAGTAGCTTGCCTTTGTAGAAGAAGAAACGAACGGTGGTGATGAACTTGAGATCAACTACTCCTGTTGGTTCACCCGCTGCAATTTATAATGACGATGCAGTAATAAATACATAATTAACTACATGACAAGAATTACGCATGCGACTAGGTGCAGTGCATACTGATCGGATGATTCTTTTCATTAGTGGGTTTTAATTTAATAACATTTTCGAAACCCCCGTGAGGTTAGCACTCCCTACTATGGTCGTTCTATGGATTACTCGCTCTAGGGTTGGAATGACCAAAACTCACGTTCTAGTGTAGGGAAAACTAAAATACTACTCATACTTGTATTTGCTTAGGTATATTAAATTTTATTCACGTAATTACGTCCAAGGGGTTTTTATTTAATGGCGTACGCATCTATTTAATTTTCTAAATAGACTCTGTTTGCTCATTTTGATTGTTTTAACAGAATTAGAGGATTTTCTAACGCATCAAACTATCTATTCAAGTTAGCGGGTCCAATTCGTGATTAGTTTCGATAATTAACCTCGTATTTGTTTTACGGCTTTTCCTTGCATTTTCTTTCTACAGGTTCGGCCTATTGATACTTAATCGTCCGCGGCTTAAACAACTGCTAGACCAAAAATTATGTAGCGCCGATATAAAGAAATACCTATGTTCATCTAAATTATTACCATCAATTCTTATTGGATTGTATTTACTACTCCTTTCCCTAATTACCAAAACCACATCTTATTATCCTAATATTCCTCACCTAACCCCTACTTACTTCTGAACCCTAATCCTCCCCTCACTTAAACCCATTCTAACCTCTCTCTCCCCTATCCTACTCAATCCTGCCGACACACACAGGAGCCCCTTCTTCTTCAATCCATTCTCCAAAGCTTCTCTCCTATTCCCCATTTTCACTTTTCCTTTGGTGAAGCTGCCTTGGCCACTTCTCCCATGGCGCCGCTTCTCCTCCTCCTCTGGCCGGGCCAGATGTTGCCACCACCGGGCGCCTCACGCCTTGGTGCCGGTGCCACCTTCGCCTGCCAAGCTCGCCTAATCTGCATGTTTCCTCCTCCAGCTTCCCGGTCCCGACGCCACCAAGGCCTCCTCCTCAAGGCCACCGGCTCCATGGCTGGTCCCTCACGCCGGCCACCGCCGCCATCGCCACCTCCTGCTCCCGACCTCGTGCTAACACCGCCGCCTCGGTCCGCTTCCACGCCCGCCCACTGTCGCCGCTAGGCCCAAATCGCCTCTTTGCTTTCCCCTCAACGCGTCAAGGCAGCGCCACCTCGACTCGGTCCCCACGCTGTCGGCCGGCCTCTGACCATCGGCGCTCTACTCAAGTCCAAGACTACCCAGCTCACTTCCCTCTACTCCCCTTTTACAAATTTGGTCTTAAGTTTGAGTTTTGATGATTGCCCTAATGTGAGTTTTGTTGATTATGCATGGACAAAGGGGTGTTGGATATGGATATGGGGCTTGCTGCTGAGGTTAGTGAAGCCTAAATGGTGAGATGGCTAGCTAATCTTGAGTCCTCAAGGTACAAAGATCCCTATCTTCTATCCTCCCTATTGCTCTATGATGAAATATGAACTGAGAGCTATATGTGAGCATTACTGTGAGGGGATCTATGGATGGATGATGATGTGTGTGGAGCACTGGGGTTCAACTGCGGGTTACCTCCTGTTGGGATTAGGGGGTGGGGAAGAGGATGGTAGCGTCGGTCCTGTGTTGGTGCTCTCCTCTTCTCCCTCGCTGCGATCGGCTTACAGGCTATGATGAGGTGAACTCTGATCTTGCTCCTCCTCCTTGCGGGCTTGATAACTAGTGATGCAGATGGCCCTAATTCTGCAGGTCTTGCTCTTCTCCCTTGCTCCCTTCCTCCTCCCTTTCTATGGTTTGGTGATGGCATTGGGAGGGAAGTGTTGGGGAGCCCTTGGCTCCGCTCCTCCTTTCGACTGTGAAGTGGAGGTGGCTTATGTGGGGGTGAGGCAGGCTGTTGGCCTTCGGCTGGGTTATCTTCTTCCTGTGTGGGCTGGCTTATCTCTTGGGGGGCTGGCTTAACTCTTGGGGGGCTCTTGTGCAGCTAGCTTATCCCTTGCCCTGTGCAGCCAGCTTATCCCTTAACTGTGCAAAGCCCTAGTTACCACGCTACTGTTCATTTTTACTATCTCTTATCTCTTTTGATGTTGCTGTTGCTCTCACTGTGGGCTGTTGATTATCCTGTGCTCCTTTGTGATGCATGCTTGGTTTTTGGTATGCTTGTGGGAAGGCAGTGGCTTTGTATATAGGTACTTATGTGCTGCTAGTGCGAACTTGGGCTTATTAGAGGGAAGTATTTTGGGCTGGCTCTCTGGTGGCATGCTTGTGATCATACTCCTGCCTTATCTTTATTGCCCTCTCATGACACCAATGAGACAAGGACCTGTTGGTCCATTGGTTACTAACTGTGGATGCATTACGAATGGATTTGTGTTGGCCTTTGGCGGGGAAGGAAATGAGGATAATATTAAAGGTGGATTTATGCTGGCTGCACCACATGAGTATTAATGGTGCTAGTTTCGGTATACCCGATGATGCTTTGGCTAAGGGTTGGGTTTAATGGAATGTGAAATGTGGGCTTGTGGGACCCTATGATGCTCCAGCTGAGGGTATGATTTAATGGGATGTGCCGTGTGGGATTATACTGTGATTGCGGTGAATGCAAAAGGTGGGTGTTGGATTCTACTGATGCCGGATGAGGAGACCCTTGGAAGTGAGAGGTGCCTATTTGCTTAGGTTGGCTTGGCTATCTTGATTACTAAAGGAGTCGACTAACTCAGGTTGGTTAGGGTACCTTGGTGATTCGAGGGACCGGTTGACCTAGGTTGATATGGGAATCCTACTGAACTTCGGGAATACTGACGGCCACCTCCTATATTCTAATACTCCTATATGTATATATACCGCTATCGGTTGTACTAATCATTTCCTGTGTTTTTGGCCGTCTATGGAGGTGTGGATCGGGAATGATGGAAGATAATTTGATGAAAAGGCAAGGAGGGCTTCAACAAGATGAATGCAAGCATTTAGATTGTATTTTATATTTTGATCTGTTGTAAATCATTCTTGTAATTAATTCAGAGATTGTATTATTATTATTCTTTTTCTGCTTGTATGGATTGTTGTAAATAATACTGGGTTGTAATATTTTACTTTTGCTTACAATGAAATCATATTGTGATGTATTTTTGAGATTGAAAGAATGATGTATGTTATTTGATAATGACTTCTTGTAGAAGGTTCCGAGATTATATAGATGATTTATTCTTTGTAACTTAAACAAAGTTGTAATTATATTGTATCGCTGGTAATGCATTCTTGTAATTAAATCTAGGCTCAGATTTATCGTTTTACCTTCAAATTTAAGGGATTATTGTAATTGACTTTAAATGACATAAGGATGATATATGCTGATTTGGATGTATGTTTGTATCCTCTTGATGATGTAATTAATTCGATGATTGGATTATTGTTTTAGTTTCGCTTATAACGAATTTTTATAAATAAACTTGAGTTGTGATATTTTACTTTCGTTTGTGAGGAATTCTTGTATGCCAACCACTGTAGAGAATTATCATTATTTAATTTCGAGTTTGTCTGTAATGTTTCACCTTTGATTGCAATGGATTTCATAATTGATTATGAAGTATACTCGATGTTATATGTTTGACTTAATAATTCAGATTGCAACCTATGTAGATGAACTCTGGATAATATTATTTAATAGGAACTTTGTTTAACAAAGCGATTAATATTAATATGACGTTATACTTTGTTGGCGTTTAGAAAATCTTAATTTACTGCTAAATGACGATTAGCGTGGTTTTACATTAATCTGCTTCTCTGGGTTGTCACATCGAGTTTGAACACCCTTACTTACGTCACCCAATATTTGATTTATTGGATGATCTTTAGCAATTGCATTGTGGATTCTTGGTGGTAAGTTGGATGGTTGATCATCTTCCTTATTGTTCTCTTCATCAATTTGAATTTGATTTGTGGAAGAGGTAGGAGGTTCAACTTGGGTGGAAGATGATGAATCATTCTTAGGCTTGATGTCGCCAATTTGCATGTTCTCATCAAGCATTGTCCTAGCCATTTCAATTAATGTATGATTTTTCCTTTCTATAACTCCATTTTGCTCCGGAGTGTAGGTTGTGGAAAGTTCGTGCTTTATTCCAAGTTTATCACAAAAGTCTTCAACTTTAGTATTCTTGAACTCGGAACCATTATCACTACGGATTTTCTTTATTTTGAAATCAAATTCATTTTGAGCCCTTTTTGCAAAACTTTTGAAAATGCCGGAGGTTTCACCTTTGTCATCTAGGAAGCATACCCATGTGTATCTAGAATAATCATCCACAATGACTAAACAATAACTATTATCCCCAATACTCTTATAGGTTGTTGGCCTAAACAAATCCATATGTAAGAGTTCTAATGGTCTAGAGGTTGACATGATACTCTTGGAAGGAAAAGAATTAGTGACTTGTTTACCGGCTTGACAAGCACTATAAAGTCTATTTTTCTCAAACTTCACATCTTTCAAACCAACAACTAAATTATGTTTGAAAAGCTTTTTAAGTTGAATCATTTCAATATGAGTTAGCCTTCTATGCCAAAGCCAACCCAATAAGGTTTTTGCAATTAAACAAGTTTTTAAGCATGATTCATTTGAAGTAAAATCAACCAAATAAAGATTTCCAAATCTAAATCCTTTGAAAACTAAAGAGTAATCTTTTGTATTTGAAATTGTAACACCTTCATTAGAGAATGAGCAAATTAAGCCAAGATCACATATTTGAGCAACGGATAGCAAATTGAAATTTAATGATTCTACTAGAGATACATTGGAAATGGAAAGGTCATTTGAGATAGCGATTTTACCTAGTCCTATTGCCTTTCCTTTGCTATTATCGTCGAATGTGATCTTGTCAACTCCTTTACCATTCTCGAATGTGGTGAACTTCTTTCTATCACCGGTCCTATGTTGAGTGCATTCACTATCAAGCACCTAATGTTTTCCACTGGTTTTATAGTTCACCTACAAAACAACAATCAAGTTCTTTTATGTACACAAATTTGTTTGGGTCCTTGGAGGTTAGTGACTAAGGATTTAGACACCCAAATAGCATTCTTTTTAGCGTCTAAAATTGAAGTGTTAACAAATCTAGCAATGACTTTACCATCTTTAGTTTTTCTAAGCATATAACATGAATCATATATACCAAGGGATGGAGTCTCACCAATAGGACAAGCCTGTTGCACATGTCCTATTTCCCAGCACTTATGGCAATACTTACAATTTTGCTTAACAAATCTTGTGGACTTGTTTACCGGTTTCTTACCTTTCTGGGGCACATACCCAAGTCCTTCTTTGTTGAATGAGCATCTTTGCTCATTCAAAAGCTTGTCAAGGGCGGCCTTTCCCTTGAAGCACCGTTCTAAGCTTTTGTTTACTTGGTCACTTGTTTTTTTAGCTCATTGTTTTCAACAACAAGCTTTGCATCATTATACTCAACATTATTATGATTAGCATTAATATTTGAGCAACATGACATAGCAATAGGATCATTACATGAAGTAGATGCACTAGTTCTAGCAATTTCTATATTAGGCATTTCATCAAGAATATCACATGTAATTCCTATACTAGAGCAAGACTTGCTTGAATTTTCTTAGATAAGCAAGTCATGAGCTTCCTTTAGCTCCTCATAAAATTCTTTTAGAGAGATATGCTTTCTCGTTAAGACTTTATATTTTGGCATATCTTTTCCAAGATATTCATTTAAGTCTTCAAGCATATCCATTAATTTATCATATGATGGTTAATTATCATTAATGGATTTTACCTTATCTCCTTTTTGCCATGAGGCAAGTAGGAGTGGAGAATAGCGATGGAGCCTCCTTGATGGTGATGCCAACGAGTCCCTTTTTCTTGAGGGACTCATCCTCAAAGGAGTCGAGCCGGTTGAATCCTCATCGAATCCCATTCTCCAATATGGGCTTCATACTTGCCATCCTTGTGAAGCTTCTTAAAAGCTTCTTCTTGCCATTGTATTCTTTCTTCTTGAATGACTTGCCCTTGTCATCCTTCTTTGCGAGGTAATGAGAAGCAATGTGCCCCTTCTCTTCTCAATTATAGCACCGGATGTTGCTATAACGCTTGTTGTCACTTGAGGATTGCCCTTTCTTGTTCTTGTCGAAGTTGAAGCTTCTATGTCGGCGCCTTCTCATGAATTTCTTCATTCTTCTCACAAGAAATGTAAACTCCTCTTCGGAGTCTCCTTCTTCATCCTCATCATCACTCGATTCCGTTTTGGCTTTGAAAGCGGTAATATTCTTCTTTGAGGAAGACGACTCCAAGAGCTCTTCCTTGTCTTTCTTGAACAACTCATTTATTATGAGGTTGCCCAAAAGTCCCGTTGGTGTTATTCTTGGCAACTCGGGAGAGTTGAGAAACAATGTCATCAACGTCTCATACTTGTCCGGCAGTGCCCTAAGGATCTTGCGTACCATATCAACATCAAGAATATTAGTACCAAGGCCTTTGAGCTCATTCACAATGTTGTTGATTCGTGAATACATCTCATTGATGTTTTCATGAGGCAACATTACGAATGTCTCATATTTAATCCTAAACCTATGCAATTTGGCTTCTTTGACCGTGGATATTCCCTCATGAATTTCGGAGAGGGTGGTTCAAATTTCGTGAGCGGTTTCCAAATTGCTCACTCTATTGAACTTATCTGTGTTCAAAGCACCAAAGAGAGCATTCATTGCTTGGGCATCTAAATAAGCATTACGCACCTCTTGATCCGTGGGAACTAGTGGATTAAGAGGCATGACGTAACACTCATTTATAATTTTCCAAATGCTTGGACTCATGGCCATTAAATAAATTGACATTCTAATTTTCCAATAAGCATAATTAGAGCCATCAAACAAAGGAGCATTTCCTATAGCAATTCCCTCGCTATCCATCATTTTCTCTCTTAGACGATTAAGTCTAAATCAATGAGAGACCGAGCTCTGATACCACTTGTAGGATCAAGGATAACCGACTAGAGGGGGGTGAATAGGAGGTTTTTAAACTTTTTGACTAATTAACAATTTAAGCCAATAATGAACTAAGTCTAAACTAGATACAATTCTAGCTAAGCAAATCAACACAAGATAAATACTAGAATTGTAAATGCGGAATAAGTAAAGACTATAAATAACCACAAATGAGACAAGAAATTTTTCCCGTGATATCGAAGACTTGCCGGTCTTCACTAATCCACGTTGAGGAAGCTTGAACAAATCAAGCTGGCTCACGAATTAAGCCTTCCCTCGATCATTAATGGTAGTTCTTCCTCCGCTCTGGAGATTGCGAACTCCAAGTCACTCACAATCTTGGCACTGGACCTCTTCACAATCTTCTTGAAGAGATCACCGTGCTCCCACCACCAAGTCGTCTAGGAGTTTGGCAAAACTCTAAGAGTAATAAACCAATGATCTTCGCTTGACGGCACTCAAGTGCAAATGGATCAACTAGAATGAATGAATGAACTTGAATGAACTCAACCACCTCATAATGAATGCATAAGTGTGTTCTAGGTGTTGAGAGGATGCACAAGGCTCTAAGAATGTTAAATGAAGTGTTGCATTGTGTCCTTGAGCAAGTGGAGGGGTATTTATAACCCCTACAACCAAATCCAAATTTATGAGGAAATTCCAACTTTTCAAATAAATGTAGTATTACTCACGGCTAAGGGCCAAGATTATCAAGATCCTACCAATCTGCTCATGCGGCTATAATGAAGCATTAACTACCTCTGACAGAGCCGTTTGAGCTGCGGCGCGGTACTACCGCCAACTATCATGCGGTTATACCGCTAAGCCCGGTCGTACCGCTCACAAGGGCGGTACTACCATTTCACAAAAGATCCAAAATAGGTGCTCTCTGAAAAATACGTACCGCTCCATTTTCCGGAAGTACCGTAGAGCGGTAGTACCGTTTAAACAACAGCGGTAATAACATTCCAAGGGTTTTGCAATTTCAACCAAAATGGAGTCTCTCTGGATTTTACGTACCGTCAACTAGAAAACAGAATAACCGCGTTGCGGTCGTACCGCTCAGCAAAAGGTTAACATGGCAAATTCGGACTGAATACGTGGACGACCCAGATTGATTGGGCCATTCGGACCATACGTTTAAACCACACGATCAGGTGCTGTTCGGACGATCCTAACGGCACATGGTAGTCCCGCCAACTAAAATTCGGAACGACCGCAATGCGGTTGAATGGCACCATGAGCCGGTCGTACCGCTTTAGCGACCAGTTGGCTGTGACGATCGGACCGATTACGTGGACGACCCAGATTGATTGGGTCGTTCGGACCACACGTTTAAACCACACGATCAGGTTATGTTCGGACGGTCCGAATGGCACACGGTAATACCGTCAAGGGATGCGCGGTCATACCGCTTTAAGCGGTAGTTCCTCTAGTTAGACTCTGATACTACCGTTTGTGCTGACAATTGCACAGAGGGCTTTCAAATTCAAATTCAAATGCATGCATGATCCTAAATTGATCCAAATGGCACAAGAACATGCTATCAAACTACTAGTGATGATCCCTCTTAATAGTACGACATTTAACCTAAAATCCGATCTTCCAACCATTTCTCCTAAGACCGGTAAAATATAAAAAGGATCATAGACTACTTGTACCTTGTCTTTTAGCCATATAGATCTTCATGTTGTCCTTTAGCATCATCTTCAAGTCATCAAACTCACCAATGGGACTTAACCTTGTAAATACTCAATAAGCACGTTAATCCCATATTCACATATTATCATTAATTACCAAAACCATTTTTAGGGGCCTAGATGCTTTCACCTACACGTCGATCACTTCGTAGGGGTCCTACTGGAGTACGTTGCGATGTTCGATCAGCTGACGGATGACCGCATCATCTGGACACCGTACACTCAGGAGAGGGTGCACGCGCGCACGCCCGAAGGACTATCGAGCCTGTGCACGCGAGACTACGTGTACCGGTACACACGAAGTGCCTTGGTGCATGAAGTCTTCGTGAAGGAGTACCAAGTGCAGCGGATCATGCGCTAGTTCGGTCTGCAACAGGAGGTCCCATCCCCATGGGGGGGGGGACGCGGGTGCCGGCGCATGTCCATGCGTAAGTTCACACTTTATTTCTTTCGTACAATTTGCGTTACGTGCCGACCAAATAATTATCTTGCCGTCAACAGGTACACTAGGAAGAGATTACGTGGCATGGTCTCCTGGTTGGATAAGATGTCCTCTTGGGTTGGGGCTTAGATCAACGTCTACGATGACCTCGTCCAAGAGGATGCTCCCTACGACCTCGGGACGTACGAGGAGTACATAGAGTGGTACGCCAGTCGGACGAGGCTTCGCTGCGTTCGGATCGTGGTCGACCCACCACGACACGAGGTCGTGACGTCCGACACGTATCCCACCCAGCCGGACTCCACATTCCACCTCTCCATACGTATTGAATGGTCCTTAATTCATATTTAATTTGCAAGATTTAGGTTTCCAACTTGTTGATTACTTGTGTAGACGGATCTACACTGGGAGGTTCTCGAGTTGGTAGCCTCCACGCAGCAGATGACGCTGGGGGACACCAGAGGGGTCCTGCAGTGGATCGCGGAGAAGGCGAGACGAGGCATCCAGATCGCCACTTGTCGCACGCCGAGGGACCCGGTGGACCAACTAGTGCGAGGACAAGGGGTCAGCCAAGGTGGTTCACGGCCACGGGCTCCTACCCCGGACGTGGCGGGCGTGTTGTTGTGGCACCATGGTGGGAGCACCGCAGGACATTTTTGAGGTGAGCAAGAGACATTCACTTCCTCTTCTTTATTTCGAACCACACTAGTTAACTGTTCGTGATAGATTAATTAAATTAAACAACACCGGCGTGAAAACTTTTAGGCAGTTAATTGCACGTAAAATTGAACAGGCTTAGTTGCATGCAGGTACGTGTAGTAATTTTAGTTGTTGTGCGGTACAACCCGAAGTTAGGCGCTAGCAATCCTAAAGTCAGTAGACCGTAGAAAGATCGTAATTAAGAGAGTGCTAACCTAGCGGAGGAACCGAAAAATGTTATTAAATTAAAACATGCTAACAAAATGGAATCTACTAACTTATGTACGCGTAATATCACTCAAAATCAACTAAGTATTTATTTATATATTATTCATGCTGCCGTATTGCTACAGAGGATGAACCAGCACCAACAGGAGTAACTGATAAGAGATTCGTCGACGCAACCTTTCCCGCAATTACGAAGGCAAGCTATTCACTTGAACATAAATATAGTTATGTTAAATGTAAACCGTATATTGTTGTATTATATGTTTATTGCATCAAAACTGTTTCTCAAAATCAAATTGAATAAATGAAAATGGGAAGATAAGAACTGAGATTTAGTAGAGGAAAGAAATGAGAAATTACTAGGTTGGTAAAAGGGGGCCCGAGTAGGGGAACGCGACGATGATGATGAGGTAAGAGGTGGGCCTCTTTTTACATATGGTTAAAATATAAGGATTAACAAAACTCTTACCCGGTCAGAGGCTATAAATTAAGTGCCAACCATTTTCCCGTTTCGACGGGCAGAAAATGCTACCTTGTTACGTAATTAAATTCTCCACAACGGGTCACGTTGGATTGTAGAGCATGGAAGAGAGCCGCCTCAACCAACATTACTGGAACTCGGTGGATGACGAGGTCAGCACCGTGACTAAATCAGCACCGACAGAAAGTAATGGGTGGAGACTTAGTCACGTAACCGGGAAAACGTTTTATATTCTGAATTCGAAATCGCTTCAAAGGAAATGCGGTGGACCTAGCTCAAAGAGAGCTCAGGAGAACTATGGGTAACGTGTTACAAGCCTAGCGCAGTGCTATCAAATCATGAATTCATGCCAGTCTCCTGGATTAGAGTCTACAAGAACCGCTAGGGGTCTTTCTTCTCTCCGAGTGACAAGTAGTGTTTTCAGTATTAAAATTTGCCACCTAATGTTTTAATGAGTTATTTTCAGAAAAGAGATGATTTAGAAAATATGATAACAAACAGAGACAGTCATCCAGTGCATCATTTGCTATTAATGCTTGCTGAGTACTTTTGTACTCAACCTTGTTAGTACTCTCCTTTGTTAAATCCTAGTCCAGTCAGGAGTTATCCCGAGTAGGACGAAGGACATGCAGGTACTGATGCAACCGTAGGAGGAGAAGGCACTGACTACGAGGACCAGAGCGAGATGGGCCCCATATTTGACACGTGGGATGAATAGGCGGCCGGTACTTCAGGGCAGGCGAGAGAAGTAGAGAAGTTCCATTTTGTAATTGTATAATACTTGTATTAAGAACCATAGCCTTACGTGGCTATTACTGAAATAAAGATGTACAGTTTCCATCTTATTGTTCTGCTGCGTAACTCTGGTAAAGGTTTACTATTCGTTAGAGCAGTGTTCTACTGATCAAACAAATATTAATCTGTATGCCTAGGTGTGATTACCCTTGGGGTAATAACACATGGTGTCACATAAGATACTGCAAACAAAGTTTTGTGAAAATCTAGCTGATTTATTCACTAAGTATATGTCTGCATCCAGTTTCCAAATATGCATTCATGATATTGGATGAGATAGTTTAAAGAGTTGCATAATTCAAGAAAGTAAATCCTTAGATCATAACTCTTATCAAATCCCGAGGATTTATCCAAAATCTTAAAGATTAGGCCCCGAAGATTAAACGTTGTACTCTTTTCCTTGGTGAGTTTTCCTGAGGATTTATCACATGAAGGTTTTTAGTGAGACAACAACTGTAATACAACTTACGAATGAAATGTACTTTTTTTCTCTATTGCTTTTTCCCTAATAGATTTTTTTGGAAAGAGTTCTTGATGAGACACTTGCGTATAGTTGTTTATTGCCTAAGGGGGAGTATTACAAAACCTAATTATGGGCAAAAGACTAAACCGCCCCTCGAGAACTTTCACCCCTATATGCTATAAATATGAGGACCCCTATGTGTAAGAGACGGATTGATGATTGAAAAGAGCTCTACCCCTATACTATGTGTCTCCTGTTGTATCTATATCTCCTACATAATTATTTTGTGTAATTGATGCACGTCGATGTCATGATAACTACCGTTATCTATTATATTATTAAAGCGATAGAAAAAGAAGCCACCACGTTTGCTCTCACGGGCTAGAAATTCTCACGTTAATCGGTGAAAAAAGAGAAACATCCATACCGTTGAATATGGTGAGTCCAGATTATAACGATCTAGATTAAAGGAAAGAGTCAATGTCAAGTCCAATATAGAAATAAGAGTCCATCCTAGGTACAATGTAAAAATAACTGAAATTAGGAATAAAAAATAAAATAAAATTAGCAACGTAATTTTGATACGAATTCCTAAGTAAAATCACTAGATAAACATAATTCAGAATAAAAAAAATAGTAATTGCATTAGTACACAAATTCCAACAAAAATAACTCGAATTCGAATAAAAAACAAAATAAAAATAGCAAATTGATTTTGATATGAATTCCTAAGTAAAATTCCTAAAAATATATAATTCAAAATATTTTTTTATTAGTATACTAATTCCAACAAAAATACCTAGATTTTGGAATTAAAAAATACAAAATTTGATTTCAATATGAATTCCAAAATAAAAACCCTAATAAATTTAATTCGAATAATTTTTATAAAAATTAGCAATTGGATTAGTATACTAACTCCAACAAAAAATAATTAAAATCAGGGATAAAAATAAAAAGAAAATTTGTAATTTGATTTCTATATGAATTCCAAAGTAAAATATTTAAATAACTAAAATTCAAAAAATAAAATAAAATTACATTATCAATTTGATTTACATACTAATTCCTAAGTAAAATCCTAAATAAATATAACTAGGAATAAAAGTTAAAAAATCGCAATTTGATTGTTGTATGAATTTCAACAAAAAATAACCGCTATTTAGAATAAAAATAAATTAAAATTGGCAATTTGATTTTGACGCTAATTCTAAATTAAAATCCATAAATAAATTTAATTCGCATAAAATTAACAATTGGATTAGTATATGAATTCCAACAAAAAATAACTTAATTAGGGATAAAAAAAATAAAAGAACGTTTAAAATTATATTTCCATAGGAATTCATCCACACCGTTGATTATGGTGAGTCGAGATTATAACGATCTAGATTAAAGGAAAGAGTCTATGTCAGGTACAATACAGAAATAAGAGTCCATATCAAGTACAATGTTAAATAACTAAAATCCAGAATAAAAAATAACATAAAATTAGCAACTTAATTTTGATGCTAATTCTAAGTAAAATCATTAGATAAACAAAATTCGAAATAAAAATAAAAAATTAGTAATTAGATTAGTACACTAATTCCAACAAAAATGACCGAATTCGAATAAAAACAAAATAAAAATAGAAATTGATTTAATATGAATTCATAAGTAAAATTCCTAAAAATATATAATTCAAAATAAATTTTTTTGATTAGTATACTAATTCCAACAAAAATACCTAGACTTGAATTAAAATTAAATAATAAATTTGATTTCAATACTTAATTCAAAAACAAAAACCCTAATAATCAGAATTCAGAATAATTTTATTAAAAATTAGCAATGGTATTAGTATACTAATTCCAACAAAAAATAATTGAAATTTGGGATAAAAATAAAAAGAAAATTTGCAATTTGATTTCTATATGAATTCCATAGTAAAATATTTAAATAACTAAAATTCAAACAAAAAACATTATGAATTTGATTTACATACTAATTCCTAAGTAAAATCCTAAATAAATATAACCAGAATAAAAATTAAACAAAAATCACAATTGGATTGTTGTACTAATTTCAACAAAAAAAAACGCTATTTGGAATAAAAATAAATTAAAATTGGCAATTTGATTTTGATGCAAATTCCAAATTAAAATCCATAAATAAATTTAATTCTAAGATAAAAATAACAATTGGATTAGTATATGAATTCCTACAAAAATAATTTAAATTAGGGACAAAAATAAAAGAAAATTTGAAATTATATCTCCATACTAATTCCAAAGTAAAATCCCTGAATAACTAAAATTTTGAATAAATTAAATATAAGTTATAATGAGGATACCATGAATGGTGTCGGATGAGACCACAAAAGAGTGCAATGATGTCGATCTGTTCTAGAAGAAGACATTGATATACAAGGAAACGAAGAGCTGCGACAGCGACGACGAAGATAAGAACAATATCTTGCTGCTCACCTTAGCCATTTCACGAGGACAATATCGTGCTACTCGCTGGAGCTACCGAAGAGAAAGGCCAGAGTCGAAGGAGCCAAGTGTAGTGACGATAAGTAGTGAGCATCAGCGTTGTTGAAGAAGTAGTGGCCAAAAAAGCTTAATGATGGGGAAGCCCTAGCAAAGAGGAGATAAAGCTTTGCATTGAAGACGAGCTATCCACGATATGGAGTTATTGCGTAGCTAGGAGCTGCCATCGTTGGTGACACGGCGTCGCTGGCGATGGCAAAAAAGATTCTCCATATTGTTAGACAGCGACTAAAGCAGACGTACCAGCATCAGTGAAGATGGGAGGTCATAGTAGTTAGTAAGGAAGCCACATCGTTGAGTTGGACAACGTCGAAGAGGAGCGAACCAACATGGTAGAAGAAGACATAGCAAGTATAGTATCGTCATGTGTATATACATGCATGCATCCATACGAATATAAACACGAGCGTACATAAACAAAGGAGCAAAGAGCTCAGAGTAGAGATGGCGCAATAGTAAGGAATAAGCTCGGGGCCACCAGAGAAAGTGTGGAGGGTGTCCCCGGCAAGGATCAACGACATTTGCACGTATGTGTGTTGATATCACAATGGTTAGTATTAAATAATAATTGGAGAGAAGTAGAAGATAACTATGTGGTAGATTATTGCATCGGAAGGGGTAGCAGCTGAGAGATATCGATCAAAAATTGGACTTGCTGTTGGAGATTGAAGTAGAAAAACTATAGCGGGGAGAAGAGATAGAAGACACACGGTTCGATAGGGCAACCGACGTAAGGGAAGATAAGTTCAAGGTAGGTTACCCATGGTGCATCGGTGTATACGTAGGAAAGGTACTCTAATACTATGTAAATTAATAAGATAATTTATTGTATATATAATCAACGTATTGCTTGAGATTAACAGAGGTACATGTGCATACAAATATTTTGGAAAAGAGTAACCAGTGGAGAAAAAAATAAGGGCATGCAGCTACATGATGCATACATGATAGAGAGTGGTTAATTTATTATGCTAGAGATTTTCTTCCATCAAAACTCATACATCAGTTACGTTCCTTAAATTGTGTTTTTTTTCAAGTTTCTATTGTCATTTCTAATGTTTACGATATCTTACAAATCTAAATAGCTACGAGATACGTAAATATATTCTTAAGCATCTAAGTTATATAATTTGACATTAAAAATCTTAAAACAAATTTAGCTGCGTAAATACGCAGGACACCTTGCTAGTTTTAACAAAAATAACTGGTTTCCCCTAAAAAAGGACGTGTGGGGTTGCCCGCGTGGCTTGGTTGACTTGCTGTCGATGCTGTGCGTGTAGTAACTAGCAGTTCGATCGCCGGTTGGTGCGCCTTGTGCATTGCAGTTGCAGGCGGCTGGCACGGCACCGTCCGGGTTCGCCCGCGGCCACACGTGCGACGTGCGCGGCTGACCGACGCTGCAGTGCTTCATCCGGTTCCTGGCGATGCTCACTTCGGCCGCCGTGTCATGCTTGACTTGTGTCACCGACGAACATGCCTGCCAAGAAACGCCTTTTCCATTTCAATGACAGGCGGCGTCGCCTCATTTATTCGGCCCGCCCAACCGTGCCGACCGACCGATCGAGCTCACTTGCGTCATGCTATCAACTACTGACTGTGTTTTCTGATCATCTGGCGCATCGCATCGGTGAAGAGTTCGACGGACCGAGGACCAGAAATTCAACGGGGTGGTACATTTCGCGTTCCTCTGATCCTTTTAGTTATCTGAATTAGTCGTGAGGACACGAGGTCCTACTCCAAGCCTAGCTATCACTGCGAAGGTGTGGCTATCGGGTTCGGTAGCTGTCATATAAAGTATTTTTTCTTTCTAAATTAACACAATTTAATTTAATATTATTTTATTTATAGTTTAAAAGTATTTTTAGACCTAATGGTCAAACCGAAGCTAGAAATAAACTCAATTTCATTCAAAATCGACTTATTTTAATATTTAACTAATTAACAAGTATAGTTAGAGCTATTTTAAACCGAGCCAACGGAGCTCTTTTCCTATGTGAGCCGTGGGGATGGCGCTGTCATGGAAAACGGGACACCATTTCTGCTTTACACCACGCCGCTATGTGAATTCATCATGCAATTTCTTCCTTGCTGTACAAAACAAAATCATGCCCCGTTTAGCCGCGCTACTTTTATGATTGCGCCGTACGTTTACAAACCTGCTCAATTGTGCAAAAAAAACGCGCGTGTAATTTGCTACCACTTATCTTTGCCAAACATTGCGACGTTTACAAGTTTCCGGCGAATCAGCCTACCTCCGAAAAAGACGGGGCAATCAGTTTATTTCCCCCGCGCGCGACAGTAAGCGCCACCCGCCACGGACCGCGGCGCACGCGTCAGCCGCCACGCCCGCAGCCAATTTCATCCGTCCGCCAACCCCACAGAAGAGAAAGGCGAGCAGCCACACCACACACGGTTCCACGCTGGCATCCGGAAGGCCCATCGGGACTCAGGGCGCGGTGTGTGACTACTAGGTGGCAGCGCGACTGGCGTTGGCGACACGGTCGCCTCGCCTCGGGCGACCTGGCCCTCGCTCACTCGTTGTCGTTGAAGCGGTCAGCCACTCACACGCACCAGCCTTCTTCACCCCCTCCACTTTCTCTTCTCCTGCACTCACATATAAATATTTCTCGAGCAAGCGCAACGTTTTACATGAGCTAAGCCTCTCCGTTTCTCTCCCTTCTTTTCTTTGTCTATTCCTCGGTTGCTTTGCTCCCCCTCTCTCTCTCTCAAGGACACACCTGCTTCCTCCTCTCTCGCTCGCTCTCTTCATCAACTAACTGCGCCCCCATTTTATAAATCGTATTGCTCGCTCCGGTGAGTGCAGCCGCAACTACCAAGAATTGGAGCCGGAGAAGCCGTATATAGCACCTCAAGAATTGGATTTGGAGGCAGGAGAGGTAGGAAGCTCCCGAGGATTGGGGTCAGGGGAGAAGGCGAGAGCAAGCAAGGAGATCGAAGCGTCTCGAGTGGACGCGAAGGGGGAAGGGGAAAGTGGAAAAGGAGAGGTGAGTGGGTGCTTCTGTTCTGTACTGTACTTGATTTGTTTGGCATCTTTCTGCTTCTGCATCTTACTTTGCTCGTGTAGGTTTCAGATTGCATTTCCTTTCGGAATATTCCGGGTTTTCGGTTTCCTCATGGATAGTGTGGTGCAATTAGATATCATGTGAGATTAGTAGTAGTTTTGAGTGATCACAAAATTAAGTGCAGCTGTGCAAGTATGAACAACTTGTAGTGCCTCAGACTAGTAGTAGGTTATTTTTTTGGTTCTGGTTTGCAGTATTCCGCACAAACAAATATTTAAGCTATATTCTGCACTGAGATTTGTCTGGAATTCTGTATTTGTTGTACGCTTGTACTAGCTGAGCTGAAAGGAGTGACAAGAGTATTTTTCTCTTTTTATAAATAAAAAAATCAGGGCTAATGAAGGTTCAGAGAGCACTAGGTTTTCTACATCACATGATTACATCATGTCCTCAACGAACAGTTCAAACATAGGTGGTTTTTTTTTTATTTTAAAAAAAGGAACAATTCAAACGTAAGGGTCGCTTTTATACGCTTACCTCTCATTTTCCGTCATTATTCGCACTTAACTAGGTTCTTTTGGATATACTATTAACAGCCAAGTCTGACTGCTATATATTTCGCACAAGTACACTTTTGGTTGTTAATTAGTTCCTAATGTTCTTTTGTTCATCCATCAGAAAACCGCAAATTAGACTAACGAAGAGTAGAATGCTGATGAGTTTTCTTGCAACATTTGCCAACACAGGAAGCGTGTTTGATAGATAAGCACCGGAATACCTGTGCCAGTGAGTGATGTTCTGGGGCCTTGTCGGCTCATGGCAAGCTCAGACGCCAGAGGGGTTCGCCATGTGAGGTGTCCCAAGTGCCACAGTGTTCTTCAGGAGCCCAGTGCCCCAGTCTACCAATGCGGTGGATGTGGCACTAGCCTTCGAGGTAAATTCAAGTTTCCCTCTGATTTTGAGAGTTTTGCATTTGGATGTTTACTTACTACAGGTTTCTGATGGACTAATCTGTGCTTGCGCAGCGAAAAACCGCGCCGGCAACACACAAGAGGTGGTCAGTGCTCCCTCTTTAGAGAGTGGCCTGCCTCCTCAGAGCAAACATTTGGGCTCCAGTGATGTTCCAAGTACCAGTGCCTCCAATCCTGATGCTCCAAGCACCAGGCACCAAGACATTGGCACGACAAGCCGACGTGAGACCGGCGATCTCGTGTCGGCGAGGAAGCATGCCTTCGAGCAAGTGCCGCCGATTGAGAAGAAGGAACATGATCAGAGTACCAATCAGGAAGCTGATGGGAATTCTGAACCTCGCAGAGAAAGGGATGCCGGTAATGCAGAGTGCAGTGCTAAAGCTCCCAACGTCAGTGTCACTGTCAACTCCTCCAGAGGAAGCAAGGATGCTGCTGGATTGCCGGATTCAGAGAAGAGGAGAGAAGCCGAGCCTGAACCTGATTCAGGCGAAGCAGCGCAACCTCGGCCCGGGGATCTTGAAGAACTTGCACCAACATCCGCTCGTACCGCAGATTCCCAATCTGCCCGGGCTGTGTTGGAACGGCGAGATAATGCCGCGGCTGATGCCGAGGGAAAGGCGCCGAGCCCTCCTCGCCACGCGCTCCAGCCACAGAGTTTGTCGCCCCTTCATAAGAAGATTCTGAAGACAGTGGATGAGCTGAAAGGAGATCTCTCTGAACTTTTCAGTAAATCTCCAGAGGTCAAGCCAAGGACACCTGCACGCCCTCCTCGTCTTCCCAAACAAGAAGGCTACGTCTCCCGCCCGGCCATGGCCAGAGGCCTCCCTACCAGCAGAGCTCGTCATGCTGCTGCAGTCCACCATCCCAGCAACGCAGATCATGTAGGCAAGCCTGGTCTAGTTGCTCCCCGTGGTCTGGCATCACGACGGTACCGCCGGTGCAGGGCTGATTCATGCTGCCACAGCGTGCACCCAAGATCATGCCATCACAATTGCTGCGATCACCGTAAGCCCGAGTGCAGCAGCTGCCGAGCCCATTGCTGCAGGCCCAGAGCGCAAGAGCCTGCGTCGCGGAAGCCACCGGCCAAGGAGGTCAAGCGGCGTGCGCCACCGAGAAACCACTGCCGGCCGGTCCTAAAGGGCGCGCCGTTCATCGTCTGCTCCAGCTGCTTCAAGCTGGTTCAGGTGCCCGCCGACTTCGCCGTTTCGAGCAAGAGTGTGCGCAAGTTGCGGTGCGGCTCCTGCTCGGTCATTCTCTCCTACTGTTACCGCGATCCGGACAGGAAGAAGCACCAGCAATCCATCGATCAGTACAGCACAGATGGTTCTGAGGTGCATCGCAAAGGCTTTGCGCGGCCGGACCCGTTCTCGTTCATCCAGGACTTTGGGCACGAGGTGAGCTACTCCACGGAGGACGAGCAGCCGCTTCACGTGTCAAGAAACTCGTCGTTCAACACCGTCGACAAGATAAACGGCGTGAAGACGCAGGGCACCAGTCTGCACCGGTTGATGGGATACGGCTCGGCGAGCGAGCTGCTGTTTCAGTACTCCCCTGACCTGTACGAGAGCTTCGACAAGAGGACGACTCCTGATGCGTGGCAGTACGATAGGAAAGGGAAAGGCGTTTGCGTCGATGTCGACGACGGTGGTGACGACGATTCAGATGAGGAAGACAGTGGTGCGCTGAAGAGATCAAATGTGAGAGGGGCTGGTTGGCCATTGCCAGGGCCGGGAGCCATCAGGATCAAGTCATAGCAGAGGAGATTCGTATATATTGTAGAAATTAGAGAAGGATTCAGGTGCTGGAATTCTAATAGTATTTTCAGTTGTTAGAATTCTGATAGGTATAGTGAATTGTAGTTTTATCATTCATTTAGGTAGGTGCGATATTGGATGTACCGGTAGTTTATTTGTTCATTTTTCGAGTGTAACAATGTTGCATAAATGTAAATACTCAACGTTGTGATTCTCAGGAAAAAGAAGGATATTCAGGCCCTGTTTGGTTTGAGAAGAGGGAAAACTAATAGAGCACTTAAATCAAGTGAAAAACTTGCAATTATTTTGAACCAGAAGAACTACGATGATTGAATTGTTTGGATGAGGTGCGTTTCCAATTACTCGCTGATCTCGGTGTCTGTCTAGTGTGTCGCTCAGCATCACGCCTTCCCCATTTTCTTCATACGGCAGAGCTGCGTCGAGCAACGGCCAGCAGGGGCACGGAGGCGGCTCGAAGAACGCGTTACGCGTGCCGGACGAGGCTTTCCCTGAAGAACCGAGGCCCCGCCGCCACGCCCCTGCAACCTCCGAGGCTGTAACACGCCCCTTTTTAGTACCATATTGCCTGTTTACGTTGAGTTCTATTAGCATATAACATATGTTGGTCCGAATCGTAGAACTTCTGGGCTATCCATTTTGGGATGAAGCGATGATGAAAACACATGTGAGGTGCTACCCATGTGTGGACCAACCCCACGATGATCTGTGCTATGAGCGAATTTTGGGCCGCATGGTGTTAAAGATGGTACGAGAGCATCACCTCCCGCTCTCGTAGTCGTCGATGACCCAGATGCACATCGGTCGGGTGGCCACCCAAACAGCAGGAGCCAGGAGGCCGTCGCAAGAATCGACGAGGTCGTACCGGAGTGGTACAGAAAGCGGCGGCGGTCGCTCTCCTTGTCATCCGCAGAGCCAGGGACGGCGTCCAGTGCGGCGGCGAAGACAGGATCTCCCGTGCCTCTGCGCTCGTGGTTGGAGTAGATGGTATGGGTTGTGATAGGAGGAGCTCAGGCGGCAAGGAAGGAAAGGGTGGTGGTGCTCAACTGCCATTGCCTGCAGTGAAACAAACAAGAAATCTCAGGTTTTTCAAATTTTTTGAAGCTTTTGGTTTGATTTTGAAAACCTTCCCAATTCGCCTTTTCCCACGCTTTGCCGCTTTCCTCTTCGGGCCATCCCGCTTCCCTCAGCCGAAAACGGCTTTTGCCGGTGCACCTTCGCCCTTCGTCCTCCCGCAGCGTCACCGACGCCACGCCATCGCCCCTTTGCCACTGTCGTCAGCGCCCTCCAGCGCACCAGGCCACCTCGCCTTCACTCGCAGCTTCTACCACGATCGCCGCGCCACCTCACCCTGCCACCTCCCCTCTTCCGGCGTCATCCGCGCGCACAAGGCCAACCACGTCGCCGCCACTGCCGCACCGCGCCCTGCTCCCACTGCCTCTCTTCAGCCTATAAAAGCCTCCCTTGGACACCCTTCCTCCTCCACACCTCACTCCACCACCTCCCCTTCACTCCTCCCCCTCCGGAGCCGGCAAATTTCTGAGAATCACCGCCGCCCCCATTCTTCTTCTCCGACGAACTCGATGCCCAATCGCCGCCTCTGTCCGCCCCACCACTGAATTGAGCCCGCGGTAATCACCGCCCCACCTCCTCGGTCCTTTCCCCCACCTTCCCCATCACCCAATCTCGCCGGAACCTTGCCAACATCACCCCTCTCTGCTGCCCTTCTCACGGCCACAACCGCCACACCACCTTGGAGCTCCTCAAACCCAACCGCAACCACCCCCAAACTCCTACCACTCCACTGATGCTCACACGCCCCTCGCCTTGGCCGAAACATGGCCGGAGCGCCACCGCCGCCGTCCCCTGTCCCGGCCGTGCACCATTGCCGCCGCCACCCCACCTCCAGATCTCCTCAGCCCAAATAAACCCTCAAAATGGGAAGCCCACATTCCCCTGGTGCTCACCGCACCACCCGGTTTCCCCTTCGGCCGCCGGAGCTGCCACAGACCTCGTCGGCGTAGGCGCATTCGACTCAAGCGCACTTGGCCTCCGGCCACGCGCGAGGCTCAAGCCGTTTTAGCCTTGGGCCAAAAGGCCAAGCCCGGTGGCTTTAAAGCCACCACAGTAATGGGCTTAGCCCATTACTGTTCACCCAATTTGGCCATTTACTATTTACTGCACAGTAAATCTGTTTACTGTTCCTCAACCAAAAATAGGTGATTACTGTTCAATGTCAGGAACAATAAATCCTAATTACTGTTTATTACCTGTAAACAGTAATTCCAATTACTGTTCACAATTTTTGAATAGGAAAATAGTACTATTCACTATCCGACACTTCTTTGTCTGAAACCCTAATTTGACATATTGTATCCATTTCGACCGTTTCGAGCCCGTGAATTCATTTCTCCATTCTGTTCAGTCCAATTAAACACTGAATAAATTTCTACCCTCTTCTTTATATTTCTTTTTGAATTTCTTTACTTGCATGTTGTTCCCAGCTCATTCCTTGTCGAGCCGGATTTTATTTCGTTTATTTTATTTCTTTTCGCGCTAGATCACGACTTTGACGATAAGACTCCAGAAGACATCAGACAAGACCAGTATCTAGAGGACTTTGCGCAAGGAGGCAAGTTGCATTCCTTGATCATTTTGAGCCCATTTTCATATAGTTATAATATTACTTTCATTATTGTATTTCTGCCAATTACTTTAAATATTCAAATAATACTTTTGAATGTAATAGCCCAAATTTCATTTCCTAGCTAAAAATGAAATTTAATTATTTTTGTGGAATTTTCTGAAATTTTAAAAGCCTTTTCTTATTTATTTCAAAGCCAAAACAAATTTATTTGAAAAATTAAATACCAAATATAAGTTGAAAATATTTTATTTAAGTCCAAAATGTCTCAGAAAATTTCTGTGAATTTTCTCATATTTTTTTGTATTTTATTTACTACTTTCTAAAGCCTTTTCGAATTACTAGAATTAATTAAATAACTAAATCATTTAAAATCCCAAAACAATCTTTGGGCCGAATCTAACTCATCCCGACCCTATTTTCCACGCGCGCACGGCCTGCTCAGCCCAATCCTCTCGCGCGCCTTCACCTCAAGCTTTTTGGGACCGTTAGATCAAGATGGAACGGTCCGATCGAGTTAGCACGTTTGGACGGTCCGAACGTCCCAACCAATGTGGACCGTCTGATCAAAATCGAACGTCCCAACCAGTGTGGACCGTCCGATCGAATTTGAATGGCCAGATCGTGATTACACGTTCAGACGGTCCGAACGTCCCAATCAGTCTGGACCGTCCGATCAAAATCGAATGGCCCAAACACCACCTCACAGTTGCGCTTACATGTGGGACCACAACACAACATCAGCTCATCTCATTCCTTTCCTTTCTTCTCCATGCGATTTCCGTTGGCTCTGCCATTGACGACCGCATCAGAGCTTTCCAAAAATATCAAAACGCAAATCAATTCCCTTGATTCCGCACGCAATTAAATCACCTTGTCATTTTGCGTCCGTTACGACCTCCACCTTCCGTTACCTCACTTTCAATTCTTTAAAACCGCCGGTGATGCCGTGCGGCCAACTTGAGCCCTACGGCGATTTGGATCTCCCCGACCACTATAAAAGGGCGCCTCAAGATCGCCTTGAGGCACTCATTCCAATGCCCCAACTCCCCTCTCCCCACTCCCTCTCTAGCGCCTGAATTTTGATGTTCTTCGTCGACCATTGGAGCTCAGTTCTTCCTCAATTCCGATGCCATCCAAGGTCCTCCGGCCGCCCCGACCTTACCATCAGCATCGCCGTGACATCTTCTTCCTCGTGCGCATGCTCACTCGTCCCGAGAATCACCGGAGCACCTTCTTCGCCGTCGACCTAGTGTCGTTGCTACTAAACACCTCGCCGCCAGCCATCCCTTTGTGCTCCACCACCGTGAGGTAAGCATCGAGTTCAATGTTGTTCCCTCATTTTTTGCGCACATTCACGCCCCTTGCCATGGCGCGTAGCGCCGGCGAGGATGTCACCAGAGCATCGCCGGCCTCAAACCCATGTGGCACGCACACGTGTGTGCCACGGTGGTGCCACCTCAGCGCCTCGCGGCCACATCAGCACCACATGTAAACCACGTCAGCACTTGCGGAGCCCTAGCCACTGTAGCGTGCACCAAGCCCGCCATGGACCTTTGACCGTTCATGGACCTAGTCCATTGACTAGGGGCCCACATGTCATAGAGCGAAAAATCTTTTTCTTTAGAAACTAATCCAGCCGGAAAATGATTTCCATGTGTTGACATCACCTTGCACAGTAAATCAATTTTTCCTTTAGAAAAATAATTCGGGAAATTCAATAAAATATGAAATTAGGGTTTTCTTTAGATTTAAACTTCTAGGAGTTCGTATTTCTTCATACGAACTCCGATTTAGGTGATTCAAATTTATAAATTTATATAAATTCAAGATCTAGCTAAATAAACTAAAATTATTTAATTTAAAGTTTATTTGAGTTTTCATTTGAATTTATTTGAGTATTATTTGAATTTGTCGTATTTTCGCATTTCGATTTAGACGACTTCGGAGAGCTAGACCCTTCTGAGGAGTTAGAGTACCAGGACCTCGAGCAAGGCAAGTTATACCATTTATCATGTTGATCCTACTATTTTAAAGTATTTAATTCGATTTTAAATTACTATTGCATGCATTATTTTATCTAGTTAATGTAAATTCCTGTTTTAAATTCCTAGTTACTCCAATTCCTTTGTATGACCAATGTTGTTATTTGAGTTATCATTTCCTTGTTACCATAGTAAAAATAAAATTTGGAAATGATTATATGCTTAGACAATGCCTAGATCAAAATCTTGGATTTGGGAAGTTTTTGCCAAATTTTCAAACTTGATTTAAATTGAGTGTATGGTTTTGTTTTACCATAGAAAGTTGAGAAAATATTTTCACTTCGAAAAGTAAATTAAAATGGTTTAGACTTGGGCATAATGGTTGCTCGTATGGTGCGAGTCGATGCACATGATCGATTCATTTCTATGATCGAGATCAGGGTTGTCGAACGTTGCCCAAGTCAATTAAGAACCGGTCTTTGAGCGTATTTTGCTACGCCCCACCGTACTACCATATATCCTGAGTGGGCGAGCCCTGGCTAAATAATTTGTATCCACCAATGCGAGTTGCACCATTGGAGTGACCCACGAGTCGTGTCGCTGGTTAAGCCATCGTGGACACGGGTCGTGTCGCTGGGTAAGCCGTCGTGTGGCGCAAGAGAGGGCCTGGGTGTGGTGAACTTAACCACCCTTAGGTGAAACCTTAGCGGGTGTAACTTACACTGGAGGATGCATTGTAAAGGCCTTGATACGTACTCTAGACTACTTACCTAAGGTAGTGAGAGGTAGTATCGATGGATGCCAAACAGACTAGAGAAGTCGTGTCATATGGGTAAAGTTATACAACCTCTGTAGAGTGTAAAACTATTCAAATAGCCGTGTCCACATTCATGGATATGCTAAGTAAAGCCTCTCCAAGTTAGAATTTGTTTTTGGTTTTAAAATGATCTTGGTAAATGATTTTAAGGATGGTAAATCCTTGCGGTAAATAGGACGGTTAGCCATGTGATATGAGGATATCCTTCACCATTCATTCATAGAGGTTATCCACTATAAAACTGTCAATTTAAAGTCTGATTTTAATTATAGATTAAAAATTGCCTTGAA
Source organism: Phyllostachys edulis (assembly GCA_036346405.1). Lineage (NCBI taxonomy): Eukaryota > Viridiplantae > Streptophyta > Magnoliopsida > Poales > Poaceae > Phyllostachys > Phyllostachys edulis. The sequence continues at coordinate 68,098,757 of CM070558.1, read as the reverse complement.
ACTTAGTATGAGTATTTAAAAAACTGAAAATGCTGCTTTACGCAAAATAGACGCTATTGGTCTCACTTGTTTACTTATGCATGCATCATATTCTTTTATTGGGTGTAACTTGCGAGCACGGAAGTTGTGCTCACTCTTGCTTAATAATATTTATTCAGGTAAAGAGCTTTATCAGGACGGTGAGGATCTTGACGACTAGGCCTACGCCCCAGACGATTGCTTGTGGCGCATCGTGTGGCTCACCTACTATTTTGTTTCCGCTGTGTTATTTTATTTGGCCTCAGGCCCCATTTTGTATTAAACTCTGATTTATGTTAAATAAATGCGTGGTATGATTGTGATGTCACTTTTGTTTGATTGTGTATACTAGCTATCCTAGACTAGTGTATGTAACACAAAGAATTCGGGATCCTTCGTTCCCAGGTTCGACAAATAGCATGATAAATAGATAAATCTCGTTACCCTACAAACAATCCCACCCAGTACTTGTAGGCTATATTCACCTTGACAAGGTTAAAATCCTTTGTAAGCCATATTCACCTTGACAAGTTTACATAAAATATTAGCTATATAAATAACTTTGTCACCAAAAATGTTTATACATTCTGAAAAAGTGTATTGGCTGATCGCCAATGGTTTTGGAGGAGAGTTGAGGGTTGAGTCCAGGAAGTTGGACTACCAAAAAGACTTGTGATCAAAATGAGTCGAAGGTAGGGCCAAGAAAGTGGAAAGCCACAAGTTGGTTGTTAGTCCACTCCCCGACTAGAGACGAGAACCTTGTGCCAAAGTAACTGACACAGTAAACGCTCAACCACATGTGTGGTCATTACTCCCTAGCTTAGTACACTGCTCTCTCGATTGAATATCTACAGGAATTGGGGTGGGACAGGAGTGGGCTGAGGGACACTCATTTGGTCTTCTAGCAGTGGCGCCATCAGCATCGGGTCAATATTTCTGCCATTGGCCGGTGGTCCCCTGAGGCTATATGGTCCAATAACCTACCGGCTAGAGGCTAGAAAGGTTGAGCAGCGAAAAGACTTTGTTATCTCAGCTCAATCGCACGCTAACGTATTGCATGTTTATTGTATGACAATCTGAGTTTGAGGTATCTTATAGGTAAAGTTGGGCAACTCTGTAAAGTGTATAATTAAAGGTATTCGAATACGTCGTGCTTCTGGTTAATGAAGCTGTGTTAATGGGTGATTCCAGTACATGAGGCATAAGTAGAGTTTTTGAGATGTTAAATTGGTTCGTGCAATTGTTGAGAAACCCCTTATGTTATTATTTATTATAGTTTTACTGTTTTAAAGATAAACTGCTTTAAATACAAAATGCATCCACATATGCCTGTTATGGTAAAACTGTACCATTCCTTTGATAGTCCTAGCATGTAATTAATTAGGATTTCCATATGGCTTGTTGAGTACGGTTGTACTCATTCTTGCAAAATATGCAAAACATCTACAGAGGAAACCTGAGAAAATGCAGAGAATCTTGTTGAGCAGGATTTTGGTGAACCTGCGGATGGCAGCAACTACTGTTTTTAGGTCTTGACCGTGCTCAAGCGTGCCTATGGTTTGAAGTTCTTTTGTCTTGTATTATTTTAACTTTGAGCTTGGATGCCAATGTCAGTGTAAAAACTGGCTGTTAAGCCGTAATCATTACGAGAAAGGTAAGTAATCTTTCAACTTAGCTTTCTTTTGGTTAATCTCAAGCATAACCGCTAAATGTTTTATCCACTTGCGCAGATCTTCCTCAAACGGAGATTGATACTCGAGTCAAACTCGTTTGTGAGAAAAGTCCACCACCTAATATGGTGGCTTCTCGAATCCTAGCGGTTGTATCCGTAGAGGAGAAGAAGGAACGCCTAAAGGTAACCAAGGACTGATTCCTTCTTTGTACCCTCGTAGTCGTAGAAAACGACCACTAAATAATGTTTCTCTTTCTGACCTTTGTAGAAAGTAGGCATGGAAGACTATCAGGACGACCAAGAGGTTGGACGAATGGTTATTGGCATGGAGGCGGAGCAAGTGAAAGCTCCTCCAGCCAAAAATCGTCGACTTGTAAAGGCCATTGACAAGCAAGAGGCGGGCTCAAGTTTTGATCCGACCAGGCCCTTTGCGTAATTCTTTACAGACATAGTTGCTGCGGAGAAAGCAAAGGCGATCGAAGCGATTGAAGCCCTTCAGCACAAAGCCCTCAAGACCATGGTACCATTCGACTATGATGGCAAGACTTTTTCAGTCTCAGCTTCTCACAACTTTGTTAAGCGACTAGAAAAGGAGAACTAAAAAAGCTTTGTATCTTTTGTGAAGGATACCGCTGCATCGACAGAGCCTATGGTTGAGGGAAGTGCTGCTCCTGAGGTGCTCGAAACAGGTTTCGACCATCAGGAGAGTTAGGAGGGCCAAGGAGCGGTGGTTCTCGCTCAGCACCAACGACCAGACGTGGTCGTGGTGGACCCCATTCCTCATCTCAAAGTTCGACCAGACGTGGTCGAAGAGAATAAGTCGAAGAAATCTTCTTTATGGAAGGTTTCTTTTGGATTGAAGATCAAGTCTAGGAAACGAAGGTATGTAAAAAGACAAAAGTATAAGAACAACATTTACTTTTTACTTTCTACAAATTTGACATGTTTATCTTTCTGTGATCTTAGCTCGACCCCTCCAGCCCCCGAGGACGCTTCTGTTGAGATGCCCGCTGCCCTTTCTTCTATAGTCGAGGAAACAGCAGCGGGAGTAGCCATGACTACGGCCACTGTCTCTGTGGTGGAAGAAGTCATTGCCGCTCAAGCGACTATGACCATGGTGGCGGTTGCAGGATCGACCGTTGTTCCTCTGGTGGAGGTAGTCGTTCCTGCCAAAACAACCATGACCACTGAAGTGGTTATGGAGGCAGAGGCGAAGATGGCCAATGATGCGGTGGAAGGATCTAAGCAAGGTGGCAGAACTTTCGATCATCGTGCTGGAAAGGAAGTCATTGCGGACGTTCCCTCAGGCTCGCAAGGAAAACTACCGACGCTGTCATCACTGAAGAAGAAGAAGAAGAGTGCCTTAACTTTTTTTTCTGAGTTCTTTGGACCTGCTTCCATTGTGGGATCTTTCGCATTCAGGTCTCGTAACCGAGTTCCTCATGCTAAGGACATTCCTAACAGGGGAATGTTTTTTTATGACAAGTGTCTCAAAAAGGTGTGGTGGAACCGAGTCGAGGAGATCGATGAATTGAAGGATCCCACAAAGGTATTCTCCATGTTTGCTCAAACGAGCACAAATGTAAGTATCTGATGCCAAATATTTACATATGTAGTTTGTTTCTCGCTTCTCATTGTCTTTCTTTATGCAAAAAGTTTTGGAACAAATTGTCACTGTTGGTGAATACAGCCGACAACTTATACAGCTACGACAACAAAAAGTGGAACTTTGCGAGCATGCAGAGAGATGGTAAACTACTGCCATTCGTAATCATTTTTTACTCGACTATTTGTACAGTTCTCATGTCTATCTTTAACCTTTGCAGGTTTAAGAGTGATGAAAAATCCCTGACTGACGCACTCGACCACGAGAAAGTCGAGACGAAGAGGCTAAGGGATGAAAATCTCGATCTGATGAAGAAACTTTAGGAGGCTAATTCTGTAGCTCTTGGTCTGTAGAGTGAGATAAACGATAAGTTCTGAACTTAAGACTGCTTATGATATTGATCTTTTGTTTTTTCTCTAACTCTTGTTTTTTTTCAGAAAAAGAGGTCAATCAAAAGGCCTTGGTTGTTTACGAGCTATCCCGTATTGCCAAAGAAAAATACCAGGAAATAATGTCGTGGGAAGAGCAATCTATGAAGAATGATACATCCCACGACAATGAAATCAAGCAACTTGACTCTCGACTGGCGGGTAAGTAACCCTTTATCCACGACCAGTGTTGCTTACTAATTGTTTAAGGATATGCTTCTGACCGATCGTACTCTATTTCAGAGCAAGCAATCGAAATCAAGCGACTCTACGAAGCTTCGACTCACAATCAGGAGGAGATGAAGTCAATGAAGATCAACTTTCAAGACAACATATCTCTCCTAAACAATGTACTAAAAGAACTTGGTGGCAAGGAGGTGACTCCTCTTGATGACACCATGGTTGCTCATACAAGTGCCATTGGAGAGTAAGTCAGAGCTGTAGAGGAGCTAATAACTACTCTGAAGGCCAACCAGGCTAACTTGATAAGAGATGTGATCAAATGTGCAGTAGGTTATGCCTTGGCAAAACTTAAGGCACATGACTATAATCTCGATCTTCAACCAATCGAGGACGACTTCGACTACTCCGAAGCAGAAGCAACTCGTCTGATCGAAGAGGTGAAGCCAGTCAACCAAAAGGTCATGGAGGGGATGCAAATTAGATCTCCTCCATTAGAGTAGATTGTAATAGGAAAACTTGTAAGGATAAGTCTTTTGGTTACGAATATATATATATATATATATATATATATATATATATATATATATATATATATATATATATATATATATATATATATTTTTTTCTACAAATTATCTTGTCGAGTAGTTAGTAACTCATAAGATAATGAATAAAAAAAGGAAATTGAATTTAAGACTAAGAATTGAAGTCATATTAATGGCTTTGTCCTAGCCCCCGACTATTTGCTTAGTTTATATAGATACACTAAGTAAATAGTGTGTATAAGGGTTTGCTTAAAAAAAGAAGTTTTTCCTATTTATGTTGTCGATCTTGATCGTCATGTTACAGTAAAAGAGGTTAGTGATAGATAGACACTAGGAAGTTCTTTCTAGTGGACAGGACCACGTGCAGAGAGGAAAGACTTTGATTGGTGAAGCCATGCTCTCTGACCATAGTAATCGAATCAAGAGCATTAACATGCGTGAGATAAACTCTTCGGAGTGCCTTAAAAATTTATTCAACCATTTCCAGTAAACTCAATTTGTTTGACACTAATAGCAAGAGTTGGAAATAGCACAACGCTAGGAAGTTCCTTTTAGTGGGCAGGACCACATGCAGAGAGAAAAGACTACGACTAGGTGTTGTGTCTTTCTCCGACCAGTTTAAACGCATTTGAGGTTACTAAAAGGAGTTAAACAAACTATAAAAGTATACTCCACTTAAAGAATTTTTTAAAAGTAATGAAAAAAAACTAAGGTAAAAAAGAGCTGATTTTGAGAATGTTTCGACCAGTTCAATTAAACCCAGTCTCTTTGCATTGGTAGCAAAAGTTAGGAACAAGGCGACACTAGAAAGTTCCTTCCAGTGGCAGCAGGACCACGTACAGAGAAGAAAGACTTCGACTAGGTGATGTTACCCTTCTTCGACTAGTGTAAAGAAAAACTAAGTGTATAAAAATGATCAAAAGACTATCCAAGCACTACTCAAAAGGAAGTCAATAAAGAGTGAAGAAACCTAAAACTTTATTGATAAAGTAAGGAGTTACGTATAAAACTTGTGTAACTGGTCGATGTTCCATGAATTAGAGAGAATCCGGCCATCTTTCATTGCCAGTCGTACCGAACCTGGCCGCGTAACTTCGACCACTGTGTAAGGATCTTCCCACTTGGGGGGAAAGCTTATTCCGATTAGACTGAGATTGAATCTTCTTCAATACCAAGTCACCTACAGCAAGGCTACGAGGTTGGACCTTACGATCATAGTATTTGCGCAGGACTTGCTGGTAAACCGCTGAACGGATTAGGGCATGATCCCTCTTCTCTTCGAGCAAGTTGATGTCATCTGTTCGAATTTGTTCCTGGGTAGAGTCGCTGAAGGTTTCAACCCTTGTCGACCGGATCTTTAGTTCTGGTGGAAGCATGGCTTCAGCCCCAAAAACTAGGAAAAAATGTGTTTCACCTTAGCCTGACTTGCAGTTGTGCGAACTGACCATAATACTAAGGATAATTCTTGTACCCAAGCCCCCGAGCACTTGACAAGCTGGTCGAACACTCGAGTTTTTATGCCTTACATTATTTGGCTATTTGCTCTTTCAACTGCCCCATTACTCTGTGGGTGGGCAACAGAAGCATAACATAACTTGGTAGCCAACTTGTCGTAAAATTCCTGAAATTTTGTGCTCGAAAATTATTTACAATTATTTGTAATTATTCGACTAGGAATACCAGATCGAGTAATCACGTTTCTCGTCATGAATCTTTTTGTTGCTTCCGCTGTTATCTCAGTCACAGGTTCGGCTTCGATCCACTTTGTGAACGTATCAAAAGCCACAAAAAGGAACTCGAAGCCACTTGGAGCTTTTGAGAATGGTCCTAGGATATCGAGATCTCAGGTCGCAAAAGGCCATGATAGAGAGATTATTTGTAATGCCTCAGCCGGTTGGTGTATTTGCCTGCTATGAGACTGACATTGTACACTCTTCTTAACTAGCTCTTTGGCATCATAAAGGACTGTTGGCCAGTAGAAACCTTCTTAAAGGCCTTTCCGACCAGCATTCTGTAGGAAAGCATGAGCTCCACAGATGCCCACGTGTATGTCGTGAAGGAGGTTTAATCCTTTTCTCTGCGATATGCATCGCATGAGTACCCCTTGAGTGTCTCATTTATAGAGGACTCTTTCGACCAAAGTATACATTTTGGCATTTCGGGCTAAACGATCTGCCTCGAGATCATCATCGGGTATTGTACCTGTATGAAGATACTCGTAGATGGGATTCATCCAGCTATCCTCGTATTCTAGAGAGGCTCTCTCAATAGGAGTTGTCTCTGGTGTTTCGACTAGAGACGACTTCTGGAGCCGCTCCAAGAAGACTCCTTTTGGTACTTGTGATCGAGAAGAAGCTATGCGAACAAGCTGATCTACGAGGAAATTATCCTTTTGAGTGATAAATTGTACCTCAAAACCAAAAAATGCTTTTCAAGCTTTCGAACTTCTAATAAGTACCGAGACATGGTCATGTTAGAGCACTGGTACTCTTTTCCGAACTGATTCACGACTAGTTGAGAGTCTCCTCTCATGAGTAGTCGTCGAATCCCGAACGCTTTCGCAGCTCGTATGCCAGCCAACAAACTTTCATATTCTGCCACGTTATTAGTGGCATAAAAGTCGAATTGAATGGCATACTTTAATGTCTCTCTTGTATGAGATTTCGTGGGTACCGTACTGGGATCCTGAACATGTTCAGGATTTGTCCATTCGGCGACAAAGTCTACCAAGATCTGGGATTTAATGGCCGTTCGGGACACGAAATGGAGGTTGAACTCCCCAAGTTCTACTGATCAATTTGTCATGTGTCCCACTGCTTCTCTGTTCTGGAGGACCACTCCTAAGGAAAACTCAGACAACACAATTATCTTGTGCGCTTGAAAATAATGTCGCAGTTTCCTCGAAGACATGAGGAGGGTATACATAAGTTTTTGAACCTGAGGGTATCGCTCCTTAGGTTCGTGTAAAACTTCACTTACGTAGTAAACTAGTCGTTGAACGTTTTCACGTTCTGCGACCAGTACTGCGCTCACTGCATGTGTCGTGGCAGCTAGATATATTATGAGCGTCTCTTTTGGCTTTAGAGAAACCAAAATAGGAGCACTCGTAAGACACCTCTTGACATCCTCAAAGGAAGCATTTGCCTCTTTTGACTACACAAAACCCTCGTGTTTCCTTAGAAGTTTGAAGAAAGATAGTCCTTTTTCTCTCAGTTGTGTGATGAAACAACTTAGAGCCAACATGCATCCTGTGAGTTTTTGGACCTCTTTCTTCGTGGTTGGAGGGCGTATTTGCACAATGGCCTTTATCTTTTTAGGATTTTCTTCGATTCCTCGTACAGAGACAAGAAATCCGAGCAACTTTCCTGAAGAGACTCCAAACACACACAACTCAGGATTGAGTTTCAGGCGATGTTTTCTGAAGTTGTCGAATGTTTCTTGTAAGTCAGAAACATGATTAAGTCGCTTGATGCTCGTACTGCCGCAAGAAGAAGGCTCCCAGTAGGGGTATGATGCCAACACCCTCTTAGTTGGCCAGCACTTTCCTAACAAGATGGCCGTGCAATAAGCTATAGCACAGTACGCCTTGTCCATCAGCTGTGTGTACCGAGTGCACGGGTCCAACCCAGGATATTACGCAGTGAAGTGCGTAGTGGAAGACTGCCCAGGAAAGGTCAGCACTCAAAGAGCAAAGATCTTTGGCTCAGTCTTCAGGGTCAAGGTGCTGATCGACCACACTTGCGAGCTTAGCGAGCCCCTGCGTCAGCATCGGAACATGACTTCCGCATATGTTGCAAGCCTCATCGAACACCTAGTTGCTGCGGACGTGTCCGTCACCCCAAGATGCTGATGTCGGAAGTCGCCAATCTAGCTGGCTATTCAGTCAGCTACAGCAAGGTTCGACGAGCTAAGCAGAAGGTCATCGAGTCCATGCACGGTATATACGAAGAGGCGTACAACCTTGTGTCGAGATTGCTTCACTAATGCCGAATCAAACCTCGGCACGTACATAAACAAGGTTGACTATGAAGATGCTGAGAGAGGGCCCAACTGCTTCATATTGGACCGGATGTTCTGGGCTTTCGCTTAGGCCATCGAGGGCTTCAAGTTGTGTTGTCCCATGTTGACGATGGATGGCACTTTCCTCACGGGGAGGTGCAAGGGCACTATCCTCACCGCGGTGGCGGCCGACGCAAATGACCAGCTTCTCCTAGTGGTATTTGCCATTGTGGAGAGCGAAAACACATCCAGCTGACTGTGGTTCCTAGCGAACGTGAAGACAACGGTGGTAGGAGGCCGACGCAACATATACCTAATCACAGACCTCAATGTTGGGTTGTTGGTGGCCATCAACACCATACAGCATGGGACAGAACCCCCTCATTAGTGGAGCGACATGCAATCCAAGTGGTGCATGAGACATCTTGCATCTAACCTGTTCACACGGTTCCGCAGCCAGGAGGTTATGAAGATGTTCAAGGCATTATGTCTGTAGAACCAAAGGCAGGAGTTTAAGTCCATCTGGAGAGACCTCGAACACCGAACTACGAGGCATACAAGGGAGTCCACTCTGGAGGTACTGGAGGGAGAGAAACCAAGCTGTGCCATAAGTTTCTCGGAGTGGATTCATGGCCACGCCCCTGAGAAGGAGAAATAACCCCTTCTCTATGACACAAACAGTTCGAGGTACGGGATTATGACAGCCAACATGTCCGAGGTCTACAACAGCATCCTCAAAGGTGTGCGGTGCCTTCCTATCACCACGATTATCGAGGAGACATGAACTCGCACTGTTGGTTATTTCATCAATAGAGCCACCGCAGCCAAGCGACAGATGAAGGAAGACAAGCAGTGGTCCAAGAACATGCAGAGACACATAGACCAGAAGATGGAGAAGGCCTAGATGCACAACATCTCGGTAATCGATGGCCTCAGGAGGAAGTACGAGATCAGGTTTCGACAGAAATACGTCAATAGTAATGTCATGAGGGAAAGGAAACAGACATGCACCCTGGGTGATGTGGCGATATGCACCTGCAATAAGCTGAAGCTCCTGCACAAGCCATGCTCGCACGTGTACAAGGCGTGTGCGCAAATGAGGCAGATGTGTACGCCGTACATCCCTGAGTACTACGACATGCATCACCTTTTTGATACATGGAGTGCGGAGTTTCACACGTACAACTTGAAAATAAACTACAAGGATCTTTGGCCGGATAGGGTACAATGGGGCCCGAACACGGCCTTAAAGACAATAGGGAAGGGACGACGACAGACACGGTGCTTCTAGAAAGACATGGATGCCGGCCAACGTACCAGTATTAGCCGCACAAACAAGTGCATGATATGCAAGACTCCTGGGCACTCAGTAAAGGATTGCCCCAACAGACCCAACTCGTCTAGTCATCATTCAGTGTTGTAATTTAATATTTTTTTGCCTTGTTTTGTTATGTATAGCGAAACTTTCTTGTTAATAGGACACTCTTTGTTAATTTATCGGTTTAATGTTACATACAATTTACATCCTTGGTACGTTTGTTACGGTATGATTCACTTGCATTATGGAATCGCAGGACATGGACGACTTTGATATTCGCCGCCACCGTGGGCAACCCCGAGACTAGGGGGCTATGGCACCGCAGAGACTAGTTGCACACATCATTGCATAGATGATTGATCCAACTACCCTCATGAATAACTCTTTGTTAATTTATCAGTTTACTATGGATGATATTCTTCAATAATATATTGTACCACAGGCTAGATAAGATTGTACACGAACGAACTGAGAAAAATGTGTGGCGTGCAGATCATATAACGATGTACCATAGCCTTCAAAATGCACACGAGTCGAAGGTTACGGTACATCGTTATATGATCTGCATGCCACGTATTTTCCTCAGTTCGTTCATGTATAAACTTGTCTAGCATGTGGTACAATACAATATTAAAGAATAACACGCACATTAAACTGTTAAATTAACAAAGAGTGTCCTATTTGATCGGGCAACATGTGATAATACCCCCTCCTCCTTCATCCCGATTGCAATATACCAGCTTCTGTTATCTAGATGAACCATGAGTTCTAGTGTCTTGTCTTTAGTACCTCTGTATGATGTATGCATGTCCAATGTATGATGTATGCCTTTGCAACGTTGTTGTACTCTTCTATATGATGTATGCCTTTGCGATGTGACCGAACAAGAGAGCTTCGTAGAGCGACGTGACCAAACGAGGCAGTTTTGTGCAGTGGCGTGCCCCAACGAGACAGCTTTGCGCAGCGACGTAACCCAACGCTGCAACAAGATTCCTCCTCGCGGACGTGAATTTGCTTCAACCAGATTGCACTTCGGCCACTATAAAGCCACTACAGCTATGTCCACTTTCGCTATAAATACAACACTACTTGGCCAGGAACTCTACACGAATAGCACTAACTAGAAAACATGAACAAGGAGAAGGAATGTGAGCACATCCGCGAGCTTTTGAAGGACTGTGTTGGAACCCCGGATCACTGGATCCAAGACCTCTGTGTATTCTGAACTAGTCCTAGATCAGCAGTTAGCTCACACAATGACATCATCGATGACAATCATATCCATACAACGAAAGATATATGAAGTAGACAAATTAATATTACTTAGTAGCAAAAGGACCTTATGGTTAAGTCTCACAAAGTTTGCCACGCAGGGCTCAACAACCAAAAGATAAACTTGTAGCGGAACCAAAACATCTCGTGGTAGCCATCCGATGTGCCCACAAGCAATCGAGCGGAGGATGCGACCTAGATCGTAAAGTCTTCGAAATAATCTTCCTTGTAGAACTCGAGGATTCCTGGTTCTTGCTCGGTGACTGGTCAACAAATGGCGCAAAGCCGTGAGTACTTAAAGTACTTAGCAAGTCGTAAGGAAACGTATACAAATAGTATTCATGCAAGGATTGAACAAGGATAGCTTTATGGCTATTTTGCAGAAAGTAGTATTGACAGTAAATACCGTATGTAGATTGTAAAGCACAATTTAAAAGATTAATACATAAGTAAACAAGTCTTTAGAAACAATTAGTGAATGCCCCTGTTCACTTCCCAATCATCAATCAGATCCAACTACTCAAATCCATTCAAAACATTCCCACATTTTTTATAAGATATACCCCTCGTGTGAAATCACCAGGCATTGTCCATAACTAGGGACACGGCTATTCGAATAGTTTTACACTCTCTAGAGGTTGTATAGCTTGACCCACAAGAGATAATCATCTTATAATGTTAGGCATTTCACGCTTCCGAAGGCGTGTGACTAAGTCATTATCACAAGGCTTTTTACAAAGCTCTGTTTTGACCCAGTTCTGCTCACTAAGGTTTTGCTATTCTTGTCCCCCCTCTTGCGTCACTTATCAACCCTTAACAGAACCGAATCAAAATATTGCTAATTAGTTGGCTAGGTCCACCCCACTCTGGACATGTGGTTGTACGGTAAGGCACAGATCAATGGCGTACAAAGTTAAGTCCTTAGTGTCTACTCAAGCGAGGCAACCACATCCCATAATTCGCACCCTTTACTGCACGTTCATTCGACTGAGTATGAAATTGGTTTTGGTTCAACCCAACCAAATGACAACCCTTGCCATGGCACAACAACTTTTAATAACAGTGACCACGCCACAATTCCATATTTCATTAAGTCATATTTAATCATAAGAGCATTTGATCGTGAATTCCATCGTGTAACTAAAGCATGGCTAAGCATATACGATACCCAAGTTGGTATTAAAATATGTCCAACTAAAATTAACCCCACCAACGGTGTCCAAGGGTACATGTCATTCACAATTATCCAAGGAGACATAATGGCAATTAGGTAATTAGCTATTCTCGAAACCATTGTTATACAACTATCAATGCATGTTGATATAAAAATAATATAATTTTATAGAATGAGTATGATATGATCAAAGGTCTACGACTTGCCTTCATTTAAGGGTTAAGTTGCTTCGGTCGTTGGGTCCAAGAATTCTTTGAAAACGTCGGAATCTATACGTGCAGAAAGAGCTAAATAAATAAAAACAATTTCAAATAAAATACAAAAATTACCAAATTAGAACCAAAAGAAAGGTACTGAATTTAGAAATTTGAATCATTGAAATCGGAGCTCGAATGAGGGAGAACGGGCTCTCGAAAGATTGACATCACATGAAATGATGAAATCATGATTTTCGGAATTTTCGGATTTATTTTTCTAAAGGAAATCATTTTATTGCGCCATGTTGACGTCAGCACCCAAAAAGGATTTTCCGGCCGAATTCATTCTACAAAGGAAAAGAGGGGAACACCATGTGGCGCTGACTGGGCGGCCACGTTGGCTAAGTAGGTGAGGTGGCGCCAGGTGGCATGATGTGGTTGTGAGGTGGCGTTGCCACGTCAGCAAAACGGCGACAGTGGTTCGGGCAGTGGTGTTCACCGGCGCTACGCATCATGGCGAGCACCGGTAAGGGCACCAAGAGAAGGAGAGGGGTGCGACGAAGCTTGTGCTCACGGTCTCGATAGCGCGGCTCGACAGAGCGGCCGACGACGAGAGGAAGAAACGGCGGTGACGGCAGTCCGGAGAGCTTCCGAGGAAAAGAGTGTGAACACGGAGAGAACACGGGCTTGCGAATCCAACGACGAAGACCCCGTCACCGGAGAGGCTTTGACGGCGGCGCTAGAGGCGGCGATGCGAGCTCCGGCCGGCGGCGACGAGAGGGCGAGATAGAAGGGGAGAAACAGGGGGAATGAAAGAGGAGCACAAGGGGCGTACAAGGCTCTATTTAAAGGGGGGGGGAGGAGGATGGCCGAGCGAGGAGAACGGCTCGACGGGATGGGCGACGGCGTGGGCAGGCGCGGTGGTATGGGTGCGGCAGGGGGAGTTGGTAGCGGCATAGGGAGTTGGCGCAGGCGTGGCGGTACCATGATGGGTGAGGAGGCATGGGCGGTGGGTAAGGCTGGTGAAAAATCAGCGGCATGGCGCTCGGCGTGCAGGAGAAGGAAGATGATCACGGGAGAGGGAGACCTAACAAGCGGGGCTCGCCTGTCGGCGAGAGAGGGAGGGAGACACGGTGGAGCGGGCTGGCGCACAGGGACTATACCGAGGGTTTGGGCCAAGCACGCAGGAAAGGGAATCAGGCCGAGGGAGATTTGGCCTGAAAAGCGAAAAGGAATTTTAATTAGATTTTTAAATTACAGAAAAGATAACAAATCAAAAAGGCTTTTAGAAAATAGTAAATAAAGTTCTAAAATTCTTGGAAAATACAAAAAAATTCCTTGAATCATTTTGAACTTAATAAAATTATTTACAACTTAAAATTGGCTTTTAATTTTTCACATAATTTATTTTAAATTCCGGGAAAATGGGAAAACATTTTTTTTAAATCCAGAAAATCCAAGAAAAAACTTAAAATATTATTTTTGAATTTAAATCCAAGAAAACCCTTAAAACCTAATTTTTAATTAATTGAAGTTTGATTTATTCATATTAAATTGTTTTTATTTTCTAAAACTTCAAGTCAAGCTTTAGTAAATCAATAAAATCAAATGGTTCTTTTTATTTTGAAATTTTTCAAAAGACCTGGAAATTGGGATGGTACAGACTGGGTGTCTCTCCAGAAAACCGCCGCTCGCCACAAGGCGTTTAGTCAGCAGCCTTACACCCACCACCGACCTCCTCAATAGCCACATTCGAAGCTCGTCGATTTAAGGAGGCTGTCTCGCAGTACGCCCAACGATTCTGGGTCGAGCCACGCCCCCTCCTACGCCTGCTGAACGCCCTCCGAAAGGGCCCCTAAGGGGGGTGGCGCCACCCCTTTGCTGGTGTCGGGATACCTACAAGTGCGTCAAATCAACCGACGAGTGGACCATTGGGTAGCACTATTGGTGCTGCCCAAACTTCTGTGCGGACTACCCCGACCACGGGTTTGATATGCCGAGCCATAGGCAACCGGTTATAAAATCGCATTTAAGTGCACACCACTATTTTGCTTCCCATTACGCCGTAACCATGTCTTTCTTCCCACCGTAGTCTCTGCCGCGCCTATGCGACTTCAGCCAGTGGATCGACGACAAGATCCACCCCTACGACATGTGGATGCTGCTGACACGGAAGGGGTGGGGCCAGAGAGGACTACGAGGGCCATGAAAGGCACCTTAAAGAGCTGCAAGCTGAGATGGAGGAGAAGAAGAGGCGGCAGAGGCTGCACAAGGAGCAGGAGCGTGAGCATGCAATGCTACGCGAGGCCGAGAGGGCACAGAAGAGGGCCATCGCGGTGAAAGCTAAGGCACAAGGCGAGAAGTACAACGTCAAGCTGGGCCGCAAGGGCAAATAGGTACGTTCCACGCAGTAGTTCGACCCTCTTCATCCATATGTCCTATGTATTTCTAATTCCCTAAAGGTATACGTGTATCGTCCTTGGTTCGTTAGCCTGCGTGCTATGTAGCCCTCTTGTCGGATCAACTTTCATGTTGCTATCGTTGCGCCATTTCTCTAAAGTTCTCCACCGTGTATGAATTCCCTAACACATCGCAATATCACTTACCTTCCTACCTATGAATCATTGCTACCTCAATCGTCCTCACAAAATTCTTTAGAAATTTACCGCGCTACAACAACATACGACGATCACAAACTCCTAAAGTTTTTCCATACATTCCAAGTCGCATGAAATCATGAAACCCTAATTCCCGAATCCTAAAATCCAAATTTTCGCAACCTAAATGCAGAATTTTTGAGACAATTCTAGAACACATATAAAACTGCCGAAACATTACACAATCAAGTCCACTATGTGAGGAGCCTTTAAAATAAAATTCAAAATTTTTGAAGCTCATTTTCTACATTTACAAATTCATACAAACAATACACTTATATGAAATTGTGAGAAAAAAAATCTGAACAAATAAATTATAACAAATTTACACAAGCAAGTACACTGTGTCGGGAGGCTCCACATACAATCTCATAATTTTTTGAATGCATTAACTATATTTTAAAATTCGTACAAACAGCGCCAAAACCCTAATCAGCTTAAACCCTAATTTACACACGTGGCGCAGGAGAGGTTGCCGCACGGCGGCCGTGCGGGAACGGTTGCCGCACAGTGGTCGTGCGGCACTGGGTGATGTGGCGGACGGGGAGGGGTGGCCGTACGGCAACGTGCCATTTTTGCAACAAAAAAAAAACCGAAGACGACCACTCCTGTAAATACGAGGTGAAAAAGTGCCAATACGGCCAAAACCTCGCTTTTGTAGTTGAGAAGAAGAGTGAAACTGCTGATAAACAAGCTGAGGATTTGGCACAGAGCAGTATTTCTGTCCAAGGCTCATATCGAACAAAGGTTTGGTTTAATTTCCTTACTTCTGACCGTTCTATCTGTTCTGCGTTTCAAATATCTTATTACTGCTTATTGAATTGCAATTTGCCACACTACATTTGGGAGTAGAAAACGTGTGTTAACTTTGTTTAGTTATCTGTTTACACTGATTTAACATGGAAGGCAGCAGTTACTGTTTCGTGTAGCAAGAAGTAACCTTTTTCATTAGCTAAACTTCCTGTCAAACTGCGTTGCTTGATACTTGGCCATGTACGTGATTAGTTGTGTAATAGATGCATCTGAAAAGATGGACAAATCTGTCTATGTTGTCAGGGTTTTTCTAAATGTCGTCACTCGGATGCACTTTTATTTTTGTGCTCAGAGTACGTTTGTTGCAAAGTCAACGCACATGCAGTTAAATGAGCTATAAGCAGAGAAATCATAGGCCATGTACCTCACCAAACTCTACCAACTCAGGCTTGTTTAATCAGTAATTCTGTGCTCTAGTTGGGTGCAATAACTCATGAACTCCTTTTTTGTTCGATTGTTCTAATTAAGATTGAAGCTGTGACAAGAAGAATTTTGAGGATCACTTCAACTGATGGGGCAGCCAAACTACTTGTTTTTTCAAGTTGGAATGATGTTCTTGGTGTATTAGAGGAGCACTCCCTTGCTGCTAACAATATCTCTTATGCTCGGATGAAAGGAGGAAGGTGAGATACTTATAGCTGAGCCATGCTTAATTATTTCTCTTACTATGCTGAGCTCTATAATGCTATTGTATATCTGTTAGCTAGCAGACACCACAAGCTGCATATGGAATTATATTTCTTGAAGTTATCTTGAATGTTTCCTTTTCTTGTTCTGCTTCTGGTCCTGCTGCTAGATGTTTATATAATATCCCGATTTATACTAAAGAGATCAATGGAACTAGAAAGGTAATTAAGTGAATTAAAAAGATAAAATTTAAAAAATTAGGACAACTCGAACCTTGGACCTTCGTCCCACGGTGTCTTGGCCCAAGTGGGCCGGCCATAAGGGGGAGCTAGGGGGCAGCTCCCAAACCCTAAGCAACCTTAGCCCTGCCATCCACCTCAGGCTGCCGCTTGCCGTGGCAGCATTTTTTGCTGTCGCTACCTGCCGTGGCAGTGTTTTTTTTGCTGCCGTCGCCTGTTGCGGCAGCACTTCCTCTACCATGCCTATGCCGTGGCACCCCATCCTCTGCCGCGCCTCTGCCAAGCCCTGCCGCGGCAAACCGTCGCCCTGCTAAACCTTGCCGTGGCAGCCCTTCCTCTGCCGCACCTACAACCAGGTCTGTCGAGCCCTACCGTGGCAACCAAGTGAGTTTCCATCTTCTACCATGGAAAGGAAAAAGAAGGAAATGGCAGCAAGGGAAGGAGGAGGGAAGGAAGGAAAATAGGAGGATTTTCGCGGGTTTTCGTGATCCTTCGTGTTCGTCAAGGGTAACCCCCTGTTAATCCATAAATTTTACCTTGGATTAGTCGTTGTACGTTGCGTGGATCGTTTTGCCCTAGGGAAGGTTAGGTTTCAGCGTACCCTAGTTTGTCGAGGTTCGACGTAGAATCTTGCGGGGGCAATTTGAGATATTTAGGCTTGGCTTCAAAGTCAAGTTCAATTAGAGAAAAGTTAGATAATCTCGTTAGCTTTACAGGAAGGTCTAGATCATCAGAATCGAAGTAGCGAGCGAAAAGTTGTGGCCTTGGGAAGGTCGATGTCCAGAATTTGGGTCTGTTTCATCTAGTAGATGGCAAAATTAAAATGTGGTGATAACTTAAATAATTTAGAAATTTTTGAGTAGTTTTCAGAAATGGTATCGTTCATATATTTTCAAGTTTTATAATTAAAGGTATAAAATTGTGGAGCGGACTGTCCTGACAGATTCTAGGACGGTCTTTAGGGAAAGAAACGGGGCATAAAACAGTATAATCAGAGATTTGTCATAACTAGGAAATTGTAGGTTTTTTCGTGTAGATTACAGAAAGTCTTGGTTGGTTTAATTTGGAGTTCAGATGAATAAGTTAGAGCCGTTTTACTACTGTGACAGTGGGTAGTACGTCCAGTAGTTTTGGGTTAATTGGATCGGTTTGACGTAAACGTGCGATGATGATAAGTGTAAAGTTTGAGTGCGGTGATGTTGTGATTTTAAGTTGTGCCTTGCCATATTTGTCCAGGGAGTGTGGTCTCTAGTGCCGTGCCGCCGCTTCGCTATCCAGCTCCAAGGGGATAAAAATGTAAGTGCATGGTAGACAGTGATCGATGGTAGATCGTTGTATTCTTTATCACTCATTATCATTATATTTTTTTCTTTCATATTATTTAATTTCAAACAATATGAGTTTTCATGATATTAATTGTATTGACGAATTCAAAAATGTTGGATGATGGTATTATTGATGAACTTATGTTAAATTGAGCATTTATAAGCATCATTGTATGAAGAGAAGGTGATCATGGTTATCACATATCTACATTATTGGTAGAGACTCCATGGGAGTGGAGAAGGTCCCGATCCTTTTGGAGGGCGGGTTTGAGAGTGAACATTGTCGCGAGTGTTCACTCATGCTATACCGATATATGCAAAAGGAGTTGCATGTGTACATGCAATGTAGGGATACCTTGCATTTAATAAAAAGAGAATTTGATGATTGATTATGAGAATAAAGAAAAGAAAACAGTTGATGTTGATGATGATATTGTTTACAATTGATTAATCATTGTATATTGTTTATTATTGTACTTGCTGAGTTGTGGACTCACTCTTACTCTATTATTGTTTTTAGATGACGGTTGATGACGTTGCACATGGGAAGTGCTAGCACATTTGGAATCACGTCATACATGCATTCAAATACTTGAAACATTGGCTATGAGACACTTTATTAGTATGATGATTTATAATTAGGACTTGATATTATTACTTAGCCTTAGTTGATAGGTTGGAGTTGATTATTCATTCAATAGACTTGGTTCGATTGGTTTTGCTTTGATCTTGGTTTATTATCTTGCCATGCTTCCTAGGAAATAATTATCTATGATTGCTATATCGTTATGCTTGCGTTAATGTGATTCGTGAATGGGTTTTATCATTGATATGCTTGCTATAATTTACTGATAATTGATGTTAAAATTGATAGTTATTGTAGTTTAATGGCATTCTGGACTCTGTATTGAACCGGGGTGTTACAGATTATACCGAGGAAGTCCCTTTATATACGCTTCAATCCTATAGACAATGCAGTGGCTTATTGAAAGTTTATTTTTGTTTACAGAGAATCACAAGCAGCGCTTTCCCAATTCAAAGGTCAGCCAAGCAATATAAATGGAGAGAGATTGAAAAGGGCAGCTCCCAAAATGCAGCCTGTTCAAGTACTGCTAATGCTTATCCAGCTTGGTGCAAATGGTCTGAATCTACTGGAAGCACAACATGTAATTCTAGTGGAGCCATTGCTAACAACGCAGTGGCTTATTGAAAGTTTATTTTTGTTTACAGAAAATCAAAAGCAGCGCTCTCCCAATTCAAAGGTCAGCCAAGCAGTATAAATGGAGGGAAATTGAAAACGGCAGTTTCCAAAATGCAGCCTGTTCAAGTACTGCTAATGCTTATCCAGCATGGCGCAAATGGTCTGAATCTACTGGAAGCACAACATGTAATTCTAGTGGAGCCATTGCTAAACCCTGCAGCTGAGGCACAAGCTACCAGCAGAATCCAAAGAGTTGGGCAAGACAAGAGCACATTTATCCACCATTTTATAGTAAGCACCACATCATGTGCTCCTTTCTCTCGTTTGAACTATTCTTTGAACAAAAAATCTAAGTATTATTTGGTTTTCAGGTGAAGAAAACAATAGAAGAGAGCATCCACAAATTAAACAGGGGCAGAGCTGTCTGCTCCACGATAAACCGTAAATCAAAAAACTTCAAAGATGAACTTGTTTTGACGCTGAAGGATGTTGAGTCACTATTTCCTGTGGCAGCACCTTATCAACCTCACAGAACAGGAGAATAAGAATCACGGTGAGGGCTTGAGGAGTTTGCCTCCATCTGTTGCAGCTGGGCGCTGCTGAAAGGAGGCTACTGATGCAGCAACATGACAACCAGCAGCAATAAGTTAACAGATCACTTGTCTTCTTTCAATTGGAAATTCGGAAGGCCAAACAAAAAGACTCAAATCATTGATGCTGCAGATATTTTAACTTCATGGGATTATTTACTTCTTAGTTCTAAACTTTCTTCAGATTACAGAAGAACAACACGAATTATAGATGGTCGGATATAATATTGTCAGGAAGTTCCTGCGTCATGAGAATCCGACTTTTCACCGATAGAATGGTTCAGGGCACCCGAGCCAGCGAGGATGTAGTTTAGGGAGAAGTTAAACGTGCAACATATACAGGTTGGTGTGACAGAAGCATGTGTATGCCCATCTCATTTTCATTTGAGTTTTGGTATGGTAATTCTGCCATGTCAGCTTATGTCAGGTGTACATGTTTATGAACGTTGCCGTATTTAGTAAACGAATGGTCAATTCAGATCATTTGTGGCCAAGCCAGGGTTATGTCCGGACTCCGGAATGCATTTTTCATACGCAGATGTGCTAGTTTAGTCGGTTCATTTGTTGGGGATCTCCCACTGTATGTTTATCAAGATGCAAAATTTTACGGGCATTCTTGCATGAATAGTTTGTTTTCCTGATGGTGTATTTTCTTACATGCATGGTTTAGGACGTGGCTTATAGTTAGCTTCTGCACCCGGGGTACGCCCACTTGTGACTAGAGCTGTTCAAACGCTGGGCCGGGCTTGAAAAAGCCCGGCCTCAAATGGCCAGGCCTGCCCCGAAAATTTGAATTTTGATTTACATATGTTATTTTAATCATTTTTTGGAATAAAAAACCAATATTTAATTCATTTCCATAATTAAAAATATAGGTTTTCATATTTTAAAAATGTTTTTTTGGGTCGGCGGGCTTTCGAGCCGAAAACTCAGTCCCAAGCCCGGCCCAAATTGCATCGGGCTTGGGCTGGGCCGGCGGGCCGGGCCGTCTGTGAACAGGTCTGATTGTGATTGCGGTTTCCTGTGTCGACTTGTGTCGTGTATTCAGCTGTGCAAGTCAACAGGGCAAACGGGCAATATTGGGTCTTTTTGGTTTCTAACCCAGGTAGCCATACTAAAATTTTGGCAATGCCAAAAACTGAGCAAAAAAATGGTGTTTGAATTGTAGCTATATCAATTCCTAGGCAATGTCGAAATTAGGATATAAATTGATGTGTTTGGATTGCAACCATGCCAAAATCTGCTAAAATTGTGAGTATGGCACGTGGGCCCTGCATGACTTCTATTTTTTGCACCAAAATATGCCAACATGGGTCTTATTTTATTGATTAAATTACAAGAAACACAACGGTTCAAACAGACTACAAATCGGATACTCAGTTTAGGAAATATGATCATTTCAAACTTGTTAATCAAACTAAGCATACAATTAATGCCACTAGCCACAGCCAACCAACTTCTAACATGTCTGGGATTCAGCTGCTTCTTGCCACGCCAAAATTTGGTTAAGGATTTTACCGCCCGCACAAAGCCAGCGAATTGGCAAGGAAACAGTTAGGCGTTACTAAAATTTTGAGAGCAACGCCAAATGTTGGAACCGAACTAAACATAGCCAAAATTTCAGAGCAATACCATAATTTTGGTTTGACTCATTTTGGCCCTGAAGCAAACAGACCCATTGTCTTTTGTCTTGCTTCTTCATTTGCCGTATTTCTTCGGAAGTTGTGTGATCTTCTCCTTGAACATGTCTTCCCCCACACACAAAAAAGAAATAAAACTAGTGGGGCTCCTGCCTCAGATTAAATTAAGGGTTCTCCTTGTTTCCATCATGCATGTGTCGATGCAAAGACTAGTCATCCAAGATGCAAATGTTTTCATAAGAAAACTGTCTGAGTAGTTGTCTTGGCAGATGCTCTCCCCTTGGACAATTTGCTGGTGTCCACAGTGCACACAATATATATATGGAGAAGTCGTTATTTTTAGAGGGAGAAATTTACTAGGTCTAAAATATTGCTTATCCACAGAGTCCTGAACCAGATGACATATATGACCCTGTAAGAAAAGTGACATGTGTAGATCCTCTATTTGCCGTTTGCCTTTAGCTTGCACTGCAGGCCAAGTGAAAATTCTAAGTGCCAACATGGCACTTGTAAACACATATCACAACTATGCATCAACTAATCATAGTAGTATTAGTGCTAACATCATCATCACTGTGCAATTAGTAGCGAAAAATTGTCTACTACTCCCTCCGGTTTTTATGAATTGACGTTGACAACTCGAAAGTTTCGCTACAGAACGTCAAGTATTTAGGTCCAGAGGAAGTACCTACTAGAAAAAGGTAGGCATGGGAAACCAATTTGCTGCACTAGCAATATATAGCTAACTACACATTCCACGGATCAGATCAAAATTCAATACTTGGAACCAACAACATCAGAATAATAGTTCCTTTTTTTTTAAAAAAAAAAAGGTACTCAATTACTTGGTTGGACTGTACGAAGTCCTCCACTACAGTCGTCGGGGCCATTTTCATTTTTTGCATTGATATAAAACAGCCAGATTTCCCATTTCTAGCTGACTAGCTCTGCTATCTTTGCCAAGGGATTCATCGAGGAGACTGAGCCATGAGGCGGCCGTGACCTCCCTGCAGGGATGCGTCACGGCGATGACGCACGGCTCGGCTCCCGCTTCGTCGCCTTGCTGCGCAGCCAGGGCCCGCGCGTGTCTCCATGTTCCACACTTCCACTTCCACGCCACTTCCTTTCCCTCTCGATCGTCTTTCCTCCCAACTTCCCACCGCGCGCACCAATAAAAACTGGAGCACCCAATAACCCCATCTTCTCTACGGCCGGGCAGGTGTACATGCATGCACCAGTACAAGGGTATCTTGCCCTACTACCAGCGAGCTGCCAGCATGACGTCTTCTGGAGGCACCGACGGCGGTGGCCGCTCACCGGCGGCTGGCACCAAGGAGCTGGTCGACGACCTGATCGAGGTGCGCGACCGCGCGGCGATGCTCCAGACCATGCTGCAGGGGTCGCCCACGCTGCCGAGCCCGGCCGGGGACGCGGGGGCGGCGGCTGGCACCAAGGAGCTGGTGGACGGGATGATGACCAGGCTGTCCAGCGCGCTGTCGACGCTGGACACCGACGGCGGAGGACGGCGATCGGGCGGGAGGAGGAAGAAAGGGGCGGCGACCGGGCCGCACCGCCGTCGCAGCTCCTGCAGGAGAAGGTGAAGAAAGTTAAAAAAACCCTTAATGATCAACTGTGCAACTAGCTCACTACATGTATATTAGTATATATCATAACGATACCTAGCTTACATATATGCCTCCTTTTGCAATTTGGAGTACAGCCTAATCTGGTAGCTAGTGGGCATAACTTTATGTGCCAATGATCAGGGGAAAAAACTTTTACTGCGTACTGCTAGTAGCTTTCTTGAGACTAGATCGATTTTTCTTGCTAAATCGAACAGATATCAAAAGGTTCTAGCTAGCAAGTTTTGGCACGTATGTGTGCATGTATTGTGAATTTGTGATCCGTGAAGCATGCTAGTTAAGATTTGGGTATGACTATATATTGCCTGTCTGTTGTAACATATGGCAGATCGAAGAGCCCTTTCCTCATGACGGTCACTGCCAAGAACGCGGAGGACGGCAAGTCATGGCGGAAGTACGGGCAGAAACATATTCAGGACTCCCCTAACCCGAGGTATGTATGTATAGATCATCCATATATACACTAGAACTCGCGTGCTTCCTCTGTGTTGCAACTAATTGCAACTTGCAAGAACTTTCACTGTCTAAATTAAATGAATTCGCCTCGTCAATATATGCGTAGCGATGCTTAATTGAAAGCCGCAAGGAAGAAAGGTGAATCTGTCCTCCTTAATCAAAACGAAATTAAAGGCATACCGGACACTTGCCAACTTGGTTAGCTGGTTAATTGCTACGGATCATTGCTGAGCTTTTAGCTAGCCTCAGGTGCGTTACTTACTAATTCATAGATAAGTACATGTGGTGCTTGTATAGAACAGTACCAGCTGCTCTTATTGCTCAAAACAAAGGGAAAAAAAATACCAGTACTAGTTCCTGGCTTCCTGCCTTATAGTTATAGCTAGCACCATGCTGTTATATGCTACCTTGCATAAATTAAGAGTTGTTCTCTCTGCATAATATGCACATATGTATGTATCCAGGAGCTACTTCAGGTGCACGCATAGGCTAGACCAAGGCTGCATGGCCACAAGGCAGGTCCAGCAATCCGGGTCCAACCCGTCGGAGTTCGTCATCAGCTACTACGGCGAGCACACCTGCAGGGATCCCTCCACGATCCCGCTCATCATTGAAGCCGCTCCGACGGCAGATTGCGCAAACCTTATCAGCTTCGGATCCACCATTGGCGCCACCGCAAGCACAAGCACAAGCACGAACACTACTCATCATCGTTTGATGACAGAAGCCATCGATCCGATGATCCCCGGCATCTTCGTCAGCTACGGCTCCCCGCTTCCTCAAGAGTGCGCCAGCGAAGAGGCGCTCAGCAGCAGCTCGCCGGCCGGCCAGCTCGCCGCCGTGGTGGTCTCAGCGGGGAGGACGTCGCCGACCGTGGCCGTGGGGTCAGCACCTGCAGAGTACTGGCCGGGAGGGGTCGCCGGCGACATGGCTGGTGGCACGGGCAGCTTCCCTTCCTCGCCGAGCAGCCTCGGGTTCATGACAGGCTCGTTCGGATCCTTTGGGAATACCGGGGATGACGACTTGTTTGGCTTCGATTCCTAACGAAGGCCGAGGCATGCATGCTTGCCATGCTAATAGCCAATAACACTAGTAGCAATGACTTCTTTTTTTTAAAAAAAAAGTAGCTAATGTACTATTAATGGTATATGTGTGTATATCTTGTTAAGTAATCTTTGTGTATATGGCATATCTAAATTTTAGGAAGAGTTTGTTTTTCGTATTTAGCAGTATTCGTTATGGATACTATAATTGATTTGGTATCCTTTTAGAATACGTGGAGTATTTTCGAATACGAATAGTAGCTTGCACTAAATAAAAGGGCACCTATTGTAATATGTTATTTCAAGCATTCGAGGAGAAAAAAAAAATAGAAAACGCTGCGTTGCATGCAGCACCAAAATTCTTTAAATCGCTTCTTGGCTTTGTGAGTTCCAGTGCGTGTGTGTATTTCTTCCGATGTGATCGTGTTCTGCCGTGCGTGTGCTTCATCTTCCAATCGGGTTCCAGTGTATCGGCTGTCATATCTTCTCCCTTCGTTCAAAAATATATAATATTTTAGAAAGCGTGCATTCAAACTTCTTTAATTTTGACCACTAATATAGAAAAAACTATTCGTATTGGTCATGTGAAAATGATATTCATATAAAAAGCAATGGTCAAAGTAATGGCCCCTCCTGCAGCCTTCGGGCCTCCTTGGGAGCTCCTGTCTTGTTCGCTGGGTCATGAGGGCCGGTGGGCCGCCCTTACGATAAGTCCATCGCGGTCGAGGTCCTATTTCGTCATAGCTAAAACCGCACCTTTCTCCCAGAGGGTCCAGACACACTGTCCCCTTTGGCCTGGCGAAGCGTTGTTTGGAGTGTTTTTGGTGCTGTGGGGGCTGGCTCGGAGTCGTCCTTGGGGAACGCACACAGTGGTTTATTTGACGGTGCTGGCGGCTACTCGGGCATGGCGCGCCGGTCTACATTGATGGTGGCCCTTTGGGGGGTGTGCGTGCGTAGTGGGTGGGTGGGTGTTGTGCACCATAATGGCGCCGGTGGGGGTTGTGCACCATAATGGTGTTGGTGGGGTGGCCTTATGGCTGCCGCATGTCACGCTGGTATTGGTGTGTGGCTCTTCGGTCCCCCCCCCCTTCCCCTATTTTATCAGCTTGTGTCCCTGGCGGTTATAAATAAGGGGTGAACCCACACCCCCCCCCCGCGCGTTCTTATCTCGATTTTTGGTGGCTGCTCGCTGAACCTCCCAGTCCCCTTTCTTTGCGGTGCTAGTGAGTTGCATGGGTTTGCGCTGGGTGCCTCGGGTATAACGAAGTAGAGCAAGGAGGGTGGGGGTGAGGCCTTGTACACAAGCGATCTGGGGAGGTCCAACATGATGGCCCTTGTTCTTCAGACCCTCGTGGATGAGGGCAAGCTGAAGAGCTTAGTGAAGGTCCGTGCCCCTGGGCCGAAGACGGTTCCCGCGCCTCGTCCCGATGAGGCGGTGGTTTTTGTTGATTTCTTCGATGCCGGGCTTCGGATTCCTTGCATCGAGCTTGTCTTCGCTGTCCTTCGGCTTTACGGGGTGGAGTTGGCGCAATTGATGCCGAACTCCATCGTAAAGCTAGGCATCTTCGAGTGGATGCTAAGATTTGCCGGAGCCGACGGCGAGAGGTGCCTGTTCGCCTATCTTCACGATGGGCGCTGCCGGACGAAGATGAAGAAAAGCACGGGCGAGACACTCAACTTTAGCAATGTCAATTTTCAACCCAAGGCATGGTGCCAAATGTATGTCCCTGCCCGGCAACGCGCAACAGTTGGGAGACGGATTGGACGCGGAGGTGGTTTTATCATAGCTGTCCAGCGAAGGATGGTTGTAACATCTCAACTGTATAAACAGGTGTGTGTTTCAAATGTAAGAAAATGTGTAGAAATAAAAACTTTTTCTCACATCTTGAAACTCTTGAACTCCTCTAAAATTCTTATCAAAAGTTGTGGAGTTCAAAAACCTAAACCTCCTGTGGACTAAAGTCCAACCCTTATTCAACTTGTCTCAAATCTTGTGCCTAACCCTTTGGAAATATTTTTCCTTGGTCCTTGAGATGTTGAGGGACCCCTCTGAAAAATATCATAAGTTGTAAAACTTGTTTGATAATTTTGGAGGTAAAACAAACCCTTGAACAACCTTAATTAATTTTTTGAGAAAAATGCATTATATAAAAACCTCTGGAAATTTTATGTAAGGTTAATCCTAATGTCAGCAAGCTCCAGTTAAAATTTCATAAATTTTGGAGTTGTTTTGCTATCTCAAATAATTCTGCAAAGTCTCAGATGTTAAAATTGAATTCAAAACAATGCACTGTTCCTTGGGCTGAGCCACTTTCCAATTTGGGTCAAACCCAACCACATCCCTGGCTTAGCAGACCTCCCTTTCCACCCACTTGAGGTCGTAGCCGTTGGATCCAATCCAACAGCCACGACCTCTGCTGCAAACCATCACAGCGAGATCCTCCCACCTTGTTGAGGTCGTAGCCGTTGGATCAGATCCAACAGCCCACGACCTCCCCGCGTTATCAAGTGCACCAGACCTCCCCCATCATGTGTTGTGCGCCGTTGGATTAAAATCTACGGCCACGACCTCCCCTTTGCTTCGTGCGCATCAGACCTCCCACCCGCGTGAGGTCGTAGCCGTTAGATGTAAATCTCACGGCCATGACCTCCCTTGTCCTCTCTTTGCCATTGGATCCCGTTTCAACGCGCGAGATCTATGGGCCGTTCGGACCATCCTTTTTAAGCCGTTAGATTTAGATCGCGTGGTCTCTGTTGAGTGGGCCGTTCGGACCACTCCTGTGAGCCCTTAGATCTAAATCTAAAGGCCATGACCTCCTTTGCGCTACGCGCAAGGCTCAGGATCTCCTCTCACTTGATCAGCACCATTGGATGCAAATCCAACGGTCCTGACCTCCTGTGCGCTGTGCGCAGCGCCTAGGACCTCCTCATTTGTTGTGCGCCCTTGGATTGAGATCCAAAGGCCATGACCTCCACATCTTTGGCTGTATCGAGCGCAACGTTAAGTCCTCCCATCAGGTCCGCACCGTTGGGTTTAGATCCAACGCCCTGGACCTCCTGTCCCCTTTTCCTTTGCGCGTCCGCGCAACAATAATCGAAGGGTCACGACCTCCCCAGTCCGAATCAGAGGGCTGTGACCTCCTCCCTTGTCTTTCACTTAAGCCTTACCATTTCAAAATCGCATCCGAGGGCCAGGACCTCCCTATCGTTTTCATCAAACGGTGGGGAGAAGCTCCTGTTCTTCTCCTAGCTTGGGCACGCGTGCGAGAGCCATGGCAGTGGAGAAGGTCAGTGCCATGTCACATCCCAACGGCTCTGTGCCTGCGCGCATTAAATGCATGTCAGCACCTTTCCGCCCTAGGCCATGCCCTAACCTACCCCTCTGTCACCTCCATTGTCTTGTCCAAGCCATGGACCGCGCATGGGCTAAGCTCACCATAAGCTTAACCCGTGGCTCATGACCTCTTTTGCCCTAGCTATAAAACCTTCTTGGTTTCACCCTTAGCTTCTTTTACACACTTCACCAAATTACTCTCGGTTCTGTGGAGCTCAAACCACAGACCTCCCCTAATCGCCATTGATGACCGTGGAGCTCTTGGTGAAGGCAGTGCCCTATGGCTCCCTCTCTCGACCTCTTGCTCCTTTGTGCTCCCCTTTATTTCCTGGAAGTTTTAACCCTAACTTAATCTGGGTTGACATTTTCAGGAGTGAGCCAAAGTGGAGCTGGAGCTTTGGCCGTGGAGCACCCTTCTTCACCAGCGCCGGTCCTCCTCTCCTCCGACCTCCCCAGCTCCGCCACGACCTCCAGGTAATCACCCTGGTAGTCCTTAGAGCTGGCACACGCTTGTATGAATCGCTGCGGAGCTTTACCTCAAATGTTGCATTTCAGCCGTGCTTGTCACCTTTGTCATCTCCGGCTCGCCGGCGTTCAAGGCCGTCGCCGCCGTCGAGAGTGAGTCCATTTTGTGTGCAACACTATTGCGCACACGTGGGTGCCCTTGGTTGTCGCCGGCGACGTCCGCATCGCCGGCATTGACCACATCTTTGTGTTGAAGTTCTTGTCGGAACGGGACGTCCAGCGCGTGCCGTTAAGACCAAGATTTGGGGCTGTAAATGCTCCATCATTAGGAGCATTTACTGCTGTCTTAACGCGCCTGGACCTCCTCGTTGTCCCGCGCGCTTTAACTCCTTGCCCCCGCGCGCGCGCATGCGCAAGCGCTGTGGCTTTGGATCTGGGCCGTCAAGACCTCCCCTCTGGTGAGATCTTGACCGTCCAGGACCTCCCCATGTGAGATCTTGGCCGTTGGGGTCCTCCCTGTGTCAATCACAGCCGTGCAGGACCTCCCTCGCAAGACCTCCTCCGCGTAGGACCTCCCCAAGGTCATCTCAGCCGTTTATGACCTCCCCGTGTTGATCTTGACCGTTCCGGTCCTCCCCCTATCGTTGTGGTCCGTTGGATGCAGCATCAACGGCCACGACCTCCCCTCTCGTTCGCGCGTGCACGTTGCTGGGAGGACATGGACCGTTGGATCCAAGATCAATGGCCCATGTCCTCTGAACCTTCGCGAGCGCGCAAGCGCGTTATCACCTGGGAGGTCTTGAGCCGTTAGATCCAGGATCTATGGCTTATGTCCTCCCCCTGTCTTTTTGATTTTTAGAATATCTAGAGAGCTCCTTTTTGCAAACTGAAAAAGGTATGAACTTTAAAAATACATAACAAATTCATCTTAGCTCCTTTTTAGGTGATTCAAATTTTGTTAGCTCTGGCTTGGACTGAGCTCTAATCTAAAAATGGTTATGAGCTCGGTTCAGCTCCAGAACATGGATTTGCAAATAGGTTTCAAAATTAACTTTT
Source organism: Phyllostachys edulis (assembly GCA_036346405.1). NCBI lineage: Eukaryota > Viridiplantae > Streptophyta > Magnoliopsida > Poales > Poaceae > Phyllostachys > Phyllostachys edulis. The sequence goes on along the minus strand of CM070558.1, from coordinate 68,069,256 downwards.
AATGTTGCATTTAACTTGTAAAATGCATAAGTAAATCTCTGTAGATTATTTTTGAGTGAATCCAACTTTGTTGGCTTCCTATGTTATTGCACTAAATGTTAGAATAGGATTTAGGCATGTCACTGTTTTTGAAAGAATTGTGGGTGCAATTTAGTTGTGCTCATTTTCATATCTTTGAAAAATCATAAAACATGCATAATAGCTCCAAATGAGGTGAACTCAATTATGTTATACATCTCATGAGGTGCTTGTTTTACTGTAAAAATCTCAGTTGCACCACCTCTCTATAAAATGTTGCCAAACAATTAAATTAGTGAATAGTAGCAGTTTTGTATTTTTAGGGCTGAGCAGAATTGTTTTGCTCATATCTTTTGCATTGAGAATCCAAATCAATTGGTTCTTGTTGCTAAATTCCCTAAAAATCCTCCTCTTGCTTCAGTAGAAATTTCAGAGCTTTTGGAGTTTGTTTGTTGTGCTGTCTTTAGGATTTTTGTCGTTCTTATCGATTCTTTTCGCCTTTCCGGTTAGGTGTTGACGAGTGTATTGATCCCGTGAGTGATCCTCAGCAGCATCTTGAGCAAAACCAGCAAGGCAAGCAGTTTGATTATATCCCATTATTGTCCCATTACTTTAAAGCTTAATACTTTGTTGCACTTATATGTATGCATGCTACTTTGTGTTAAAATGTCGTTAGTAATCCTATAGATGCATATTCTGTAAGTAAATGTTCATTCTCTACTACTAAGCCTAGGACTATCTTGCTGTGATTTAGAGTTCGATGGATGGACTCTTATCACTTAGTAGTTTACGTTGGTAATGCTTAGCAATGCTTAGATAACGGTAGAAATGGGCGGTTGTCGACATTATGTCGATGACCTTGATCACACAAAAACTATTATTCCATTATATCCATCTTGTGCTTGTGACTTTGTAAATAAACAAAAATGAAAACAAAATTGTTATTGACTTGGGCACAATGGATGTTGGTGTGATTTGTTGGGTGTGAACGGAATGGTGCCTAAGTCCCCAAGGACCGAGTTACTTGCGCCATTGATCCAAGCACTTTTGCGTGCTAACCACACGAGGGGGATATGGGACCTCTCTTGACTAAGTACTTTGGGAGGTGTTAATTATGAGCTGGTCGGTGGGTGTGTTAAAAATAAAATATGTGTGTGTGGTGTTGGGAAGGGAGCATTAGCAGACCGGCTAGGCTGTCTAATGTGTCCTTGTCCCCGTGGGAGGCGGCTCTTAATTAGCATCGTCCATTGGAAATGTCTCGTAGGACTTAGCCGTGTCGGCATACCAAAGGAAGTGTGCTTAATCATGTGGCGAAAAGGTGGTCTGGCATGTGGGTACATTGGTACACCCCTGCAGGGTTAAAACTATTCGAATAGCCTCGTCCTAGGTTATGAACACGCTTGGTGATTTCCCGCAAGAACTAGACTAAACACTTAATTAAAACTTGATGGGTGGTATGAATTGGATAATTCATGCTATTGTTGTGGTGACTTGGGTTAGTCACTTCCAGGTTGTTCTCGTTGTTGTTATTATGTTATTGTATCGTTGTTATTTCAACAATTAAAAATGTTTTGTCAAATTGCTTTCAATCTATTACATTATTGCAAATGAAAGCTTGCTTTATGCTAAAATGAGTCCAAAGCCTCATCCACTTAAATAAAGCTTGCATGTAGTTATTTATAGTTCTGTTATACTACACGTCAGTCTTGCGAGTACATTATTTGTACTCATTTGCTTTGCTTAAAAATTTTGTTGCAAAGGAGGTAGAGCCCAAAGGGCTTTACTTTTGTGAGATGTGCTGCGGTTGGGAATCTAGTTAGGCGGCTTGGTTGGTTGCCTTGTGGGCTAAAGGCAAACCTTGTGGCTCTCTTTTGTTTATCGCCATCTTATGGCTTTTGCTTCCGCTGTGTTATCTTTATTAGTTGTATTTGGCCGGTCGGCCCCTTTTGTAATAACTCTATAATATGTATGCCTTTTAATCTAGTTCGTGCTTGGTTATATGTCTTGAATGGAATTGATACATGATTTTGTAAAGGGGTGTGTATACTGCATTCTGAGAAGTATACATATCTCGAAGACACGGATTATTATGTTTGTGATGCTAGGGTCAATGGATGACTAAGTATTACAAGCCTAATAAACCGGGGTCCTCACAATGGTCTCCAATCTCGGGGTGGACTGATACAGCTTACCGCCACTCCCGATATTGTCCTTACCTCCAAGGAGGAGGCCCTCCTCCATCTCCTGCTTGATACGACGAAGCGACTCTCCACGCGGGACCTGGTGGAGGAGTTATGTGCCTTCGGGATCTGGCCTTTAGCCAAGGAGTGGAGGGTGGAGCTCGGGGTTCCGAAGTCCAGGCTTCTGGTCCTTACTGTGGAGGGGCACGATGGTATGGCTTTTTCTTTTTCTTTTTTTTCCTGCCCTATTTTGTGTGGTGTTTCAAACTAATCAGAAGCTAGTTGTCTTGGTAGTTGCGCCCATCGCCGAAGCAGCGCGTGCCGCGGAGCTGCTCTTAGGTCCTTACACGGGCGAAGAGCATGCGAAGTGTCGTTTGGTTGTGAGGGAGGCACGTTTGAATCGCGCTTACGCCGCCTCGGTTTGTCTCGCTGAGCGCCCGAACCCAGATGCGGGAAAAAAAACGCCCTCGCGTGCCTTAGGATGAAGGCGTGGGGCCAATTACAGCGGCTCCCCTTCGCGTGGCCTGCCCTCGTGATCTCGGTGGCCCATCCCGTAGTGCGGAGGACGTGTCAGAGGGGCCGACTAAGAGGTTGGCAGAGGGCACCACAGAGCGGATTGAGTGCTCCCGGTCTAGCAGTTGTTCATCCAATGGGCGCACTGTTTCGCCCGTGGAGGGTGCCGAAGTGGAGGACATCAAGCGTAGTATGTCGAAGGTGGACAAGGCGATAGGAACGTTTGGGGTAACACGCCTTGCTGTCGAGGAGTCCTCCAGCTCTGACACCCCGTCGCACATTTATGGAGGGGGCACCAAAGTTATCGGGGATGCTCCTGCTACACCGCGAGCGTCCGTTGGTACGCATCTTGTTTTGTTACTTTCCTTTTGTTTGGTGGTGTTGATCTGACTTCTGTTGGTGGTGTAGTGGTGAGCGATGAGGGTGGCAAGGGGGTAGCGGTGGCTCCGCTTCGGTGGGTTATGAGGCGACACCATCGCCCGTTCCTACCCCGGCTGCTATGGGGGCGGTGGACCTGGGCCCTCTGTGCTGCTCTGACTTCAAGGTCAGCGAGGGCGCTGCCGATGTTTGCGAGGCGGTTGCTGACTTCGCGGCCCCTTCCATTGTCTAGGAGCTCTTTTGGAAGACGTCACTGAAGGACATGTTCCGAAGTATCGAGGCGAATGCCGCAAAGGTTGGTTTTCCCCAGCATTCTTGCTTTTCGTCCTTTCCATTGTCTTGACGCTCTGCTGCGTTTGTAGACCTTGATGCTGTCGCGGGCCATTGACGATGACAATCCTCAAGGCTTCGCCGAGATTTAGAACAGGGTTGATGCGGAGCATGCCCGGAGCGGGGCCCTGAGCGCCGAGCGCGACTCCCTTGCCGAGAGGGTGAAGACCTTGGAGGCTCAGGTGGTGGGCCTGGAAGCAGAGCGCACCACCCTTCAGGGCGATGTGCAGACTCTGTGGGGCATTTGGGCAGCTCTTGAGGAGGAGATCCAGGCAGAGCGGGATCTGTCGACCACTGTTGGTCTTTCTACCTGGGAGGCGATGAAGGCTCTCGAGGGAGCTATGACGGAGCTGGACGTCGTACCTCCTCCGAGGCGTCACCAGCCGGTAGAGATGGATATAACCTTGGAGCATCTCCGTTGTGTTGGGGAAGTGCGCTTGCCCGTGGCTCGCGCGTACGGCGATCATTGCACGAAGGTCGCTTGGTCAATGACCCTTGCCTCTCTCGACAAGGCGGGGTGCGCTCATATGGATGCCCTTGCTGCCCGGTCCATTGTAGTGGCAATGGCGGGAGGTTCTTGCCGCAGCATGCTGGATGTGGAGGGTCAAGAAAGTCCAAAGAAAGAGACTTTTTGCGGCAACTGCGACCATAAAACTACGACAGAGTCCTTCCGAGTGGTCCAGGCCCAACAGGCGAAAGGGAAGGCCCTGGCAGGGACTTCGGCGGAGGACCCAGAGGCTGGCAAATGGGGGTCCACCCACGGAGATAAGGTGTGACCCCTCCCCTCTCCCCGCTTGCCCGAAGTGGTTCATACTTTATTAGATTTCTACTGTTAGAAATCTAGGGTCTCTAGTTTGTAGTGCCCGCTCAACTTTTGCCTTGCGCTTTAGAATAGTTTTTGTAGAGGTTGACCCATTTTTGTGTAATGACCTCTGTTTTTAATGGAAATGAGAATTTCGGATGGTTCTTGTGTCCCTAGCTTTGGTTATTTATACTTGTCCTTGGCGACCTATGCAGGGCGAACGGTGCCTGTTTAAATGCCCCGCTCGGCGGAGGCCGCGACCCCCTGGAGGGCGAGGGACCAAGGCTATGGTTCCCATGTGGGGTTCAAAGGATGAGCGTAGCCTCTTGTCCATCTGGCCCCTGCGAGTGTGCTACCGGGGTGTAGTGTACCACGGCACTAAGTGGTAGCAGTGGAAAAAAGCGAATCCGGGTGTCTCCATGGAGGAATTCTGGCTTTTTCAGGAGCGTAAAGCGACAAGGGCGCACGAGGAGATATGGGCTTTCTGGGGTTTGCCGAGTTGTACGTCCGAAGGTGCGGATCCGGTAGCGAATGACTCCCCGGGAGTTTCCACTGGGTCATGTGAGCGGGGCGCAGAGGGAGAGTACCTTAAATTTATGGTGACAAGACCCTCCGACAAGGATCTACTGGAGTAGGCGACGCGCACGGAGGTATGTGACTTCGTCCCGTTCGTGTGTTGTATGTTGTATTGGGTGTGGTTGTGTAGCGAGGTTGAGGTGTGTAACCGTTCGTAGACGCTTGGTGTCGTCATGTTGTGCCTCGTATGCTGCAGAGTTGAGTGTATTTGTAATGTATTTTAATTGTACGGGCCGCGTTGTTGGTCCTTATATGCTGTGTATGAGGTGATTAATAATGTATAATTGTTGCTCGCTTTGGCTTCTACCTTTTGCGAAGGGGGAGGCGAAGCCTCGTGCCGTCCCCCACTTTTTTAGATAGGGCTCCGAGGGAGCCCTAACCTTTTTGCGAAGGGGGAGACGAAGCATCGCGCCGTCCCCCACTTTTTTTAGATAGGGCTCTGGGGAGCCCTAACCTTTTTGCCAAGGGGGAGACGAAGCCTCGCGCCGTCCCCTATACTTTTTTAGATAGAGCTCCGAGGGAGCCCTAATCTTTTGCGAAGGGGGAGGCGAAGCCTCGCGCTGTCCCTCATACTTTTTTAGATAGGGCTCTGGGGGAGCCCTAACCTTTTTGCGAAGGGGGAGACGAAGCCTCGCGCCGTCCCCCACTTTTTTTTAGATAAGGCTTCAGGGGAGCCCTAACCTTATTGCGAAGGAGGAGGCGCAGCCTCGCGCCATCCCCCATACTTTTTTAGATAGGGCTCCAAGGGAGCCCTAACCTTTTTGTGAAGGGGGAGGCAAAGCCTCACGCCGTCCCCCACTTTATTTAGATAAGGTTCCGGGGGAGCCCTAACCTTTTTGTGAAGGGGGAGGTGAAGCTTCGTGCCGTCCCCCATACTTTTTTAGATAGAGTTCTGGGGAGCCCTAACCTTTTGCGAAAGGAAAGGCGAAGCCTCACGCCGTCCCCCATACTTTTTTAGATCGGGTGCTTATACACTCCTGCCTGTAGGAGGTACCGGTGTGTACCGGCGTCGAAGGCCTTGCGCGGTGTCCGTTTATACACTCCTGCTTGCGAAAAGCATCGGTGTGTACCGGGCGAAGGATCTAGACCCACCATTATGTGTTAATGGAGTTTTGGTGATTAATGACAAATCTAATTGGGAGACTAACACTTTTATTGATATACATATTGTGTAGTCTTATTTGGATATAAAGGTGATAATCATGAAGGCATGCAAGTGATTAATGACAAATCCAATTCATTAGATAAATAAAAAGAATAATCCAAACAGGTATGCATTCATAATGATAAATCTATTTGTGAGACTAACACTCTTATTGTTATATCATGCTTAGTCTCGGTTTGGATATAAAGATGAAAACCATTTGAGGTATGCATTCTACTTAGTATTTATATATTTTTTGTTGTATTTCTCAGATCCAAAATATAGGTTGAATTCCACCAAAAGGTTAACTTGAATATGTGCATATGTTTCCATTACACATTCGTGTATGCACACATTTAGGGGGAGTTTATTCTATATTTTGAGGTTTCATTAGTATTGATCCATATTCCTTTGTCCACTTATATTTGGGATCTTTACTTTGAAACATATCCTTTGAATATATTTAACTTGCATAGTTAATATATTCATGTGTGTATATGAGACTTATGTAGTTCATATATCCTTGAATATATTTAACTTATGTAGTTAATATATTCATGTGAGTATATAAGACTTGTGTAGTCTAAATATACTTATATGTGAGTATAACATAACTTGTGTAGTTCATGTGTATTCACATATCCTTGAATATATATAACTTGTGAAGTTAATATATTCATGTGTGTATATGAGACATGTGTGCTCATATATCCTTTGATTATATATAACTTGTGTAGTTATACATATTCATATGAGTATATACAACTTGTGTAGTGCTTATATACTTATATCGTTCTACATTCAATTATTTGTTATTGAAGTGATTATCATTAATTACCAAAAAGGAAAGATTGTGATATCTTGTCCCACCATTATGGGTTAATGGTATGATGTGGTAATTAATGATAATCATATTGTGGAACTAACTTTTTCCATGAGTTGGATAAGCAGGTTAGGTTCTATGATAATGAAAACTTGGGATGACATCATGTGAAGATTGTCATCAAGTCAAGAGGAGTTCCATCATATGTTGATGGAAGTCAAGTGAAGAAAATCATCGTGTGTCGATGATGTTCAAGAAAAGGAGATGATCATGAGTTGACCATCAAGTCAAGATTCTTGAAGAAGAAAAAATCATCATGTGTTGATGATATTGAAGATCAAGAGCTTGAAGTAAAGGATGCATCATGTGTTGATGCATGTCAAGTTCTAGAAGAAGATATGATTATGAGTTGATCATCAAGTAAAGAGAAGGTCCATCATGTGTTGATGAAGTTTGAGTGAAGAATGCATCATGTGTTGATGCATATCAAGAAAAGGGAATCATCATGTGTCGATGATGTTCAAGAAGAGGAGATGATCATGAGTTGATCATCAAGTCAAAGAGAAGGCCCATCATGTGTTGATGGAGATCAAGTGAAGGATGTCATCATGTGTTGATGAGCGTTAAGTTAAGATCCCGAAGCAAAGCTTCATCATGTGTTGATGAAGGTCAAGTGAAGAACTCATCATGTGTTAATGAGCATTCAAGTCAAGAACCCGGACTTGAAGTAAGGATGTGCGTCATCAAGCTTCAAGTGGTTGCTCAAGGCAAAGGTATGACTAGCTAGGGCTAAGGATGTGTTCCTAGTCTTTTACCGGTCTTGGTGTTTGGTTGGAGACCGGATTGCTAGTATAGGTTGCCGTACTATTAAGAGGGGTCTTTGACTAGTAGCTTGAGTTAGTCATGTGTTGATAGCTCATTGTGTTTGTTCTAGCTCACCTTAACATGTTGCCAATATTTGCGAATGTGTTTTGCAAATAGTTGTGGCTCGTGGATAATCCTTGTAGCATGTGACTTTGGTTTGCGAATGTGTTTTGCAAACGGTGTAAGTCCATGTACCTTATTCCTTGTAGTGTGATTCTATAAGCTGGTAAATGTGTTTTGCAACTTGTTGAGAATCTCACGTGAATCCTTGTTTGCATCGCGCGTCAATTTAGTGGCAAATGTGTTTTGCAAACTAAGTTGAAGCGGAGTGCAATTTGTGGTGTGATTCTAAAAGTTGGCAAATGTGTTTTGCAACTTGTTGAGAATCTTGCCTTTGAACTCTTGTTTGCATCACTTGTCAATTGTCTAATATGTTTTGCAATTGAATTTGTTTTGGATGCAAACTGCTATTTTTCTCAGGAAAATCGGTTGTACCGACGTGTTATGGGCGGTACGACCGTGCTGCGGTTCAACCGGATTTTGGTGCGGTATGACCGCACATCGGTTGTTCCGATTTCTAGTTGACGGTTCAAATAAAACAGTACCGGTGTATTTTGGTTCGGCGACTCTCTTGAGAATCGATAGTACCGCGCTCCTTGAGCGGTACGATCGGACCAAGCGGTAGTACCACATGTTTGTTGGCAATCGTACCGCACCGGTACCCAACGGCTAGTTTTATAACCGTTGGAGGAAGTGCGGTCGTACCGCATCCTAGTCGGCGGTCGTACCGCATGTGCTGATTTTTCAGCAGACTTTTCCACAACGGCTAGTTTTTGTGTGTGGGCTATAAATACCCACCTTGGCCGTGTGTGGGAAAGTTGCTGGTGCCCCTAGACAGTTCCTTGAGCAAAGAGCAAGCCCTCTACTCTCATTTGTGCATGTGTTGCACTTGTTGAGCTTTGAGAGGCAAATCGTAGTGCATGTGTTGCATTAGGTGGTGGATTTAGTATCCATTGAGTTTTGACACTTGATTAGTTCAAGTGAGAGTTGTAGACTTGTTACTCTTGGTGTTTGCCGACACCTAGACGGCGTGGTGGCGTTGTGCGTCGGTGATCTTCTCAAAGAATCTTGTGAGAAGACCCGAGCGATTTGTGAGTGGTGTGGTGCTCGCCATCTCCGGAGTGGAGGAAGGAGCAATCTTAGTGGAGCGAGGTGTTGGTTTAGTTTGGAACCGGTCAAAGTGGTTGGACTTACCTCGGAGGCGGGTGCTCAATTCGTGGAGCCGGTCCAATTGGTTTGGGCTTGCCTCAACGTGGATTAGGGGAGACCGGCAAGTCTCCGAACACCATGGTAAAACATCGACGTGTCTTTGTGGTGTGATCTCTTTTGCCTCACTATTGCATTTACATTCATTGTGTATGAATGCTTGATTTACTTTGTGCAATTTATATTCCTAGAATTAAATTGCTTATTCATTGTGTATGATTGTAATAGTTATTCATTACCTTGTGCTATTGTCTTTGTTAGAATTGAATTGCTTACAAGTCTATGCTTGATTGTTATATTTATCATTAGATTTGTTGTTGGTGCACTTAGTTGAACCTAGTTGATTTAGGCTTTAATTGTGCAAAACCGTATTTGTATTAGCTTCCGCATTAGAAATTGGTTTTAGCCAAAGAAGTTTTAAAACGCCTATTCACCCCCCTCTAGTCGGCCTCCTCGATCTTACACCGGGGCCGAGGGCCATACGCGGTATGTTTATACACTCATGCCTGCAGAAGGCATCGGTGTGTACCGGGGCCGAAGGCCATGCGCGGTATGTTTATACACCCATGCCTGCGGCTCTCATGCCTGTGAAAGGCATCGGTGTGCACCGTGGCCGACAGCCATGCACGGTGTCTTCGTTGCAGGGTGTTGCTGCTTTTTCATTGATCAGGGCAAAATGCCAAGGTACATTTGTTTCTGTACATTCCCACACCGTATGAGGGCGACGGCGCGATCTCCCGAGCGCAGCCGGTTCTTACATAGGCCCTAAGGATGGAACTTTCAGAGGCTCTTCGCATTCCACATGTGGTCCAACTGTTGTCCCTGCGATGTCGCGATGTAGAAGGAGTCAGCTCGCGTGCTGCAGGTGATGATGTACAGCCTTTCCCATTTGGACTCCAGCTTGCTCATAGTCGCGGGATTCGCAGCTCGCTTGAGAACCATGTCACCTGGTCCCACGGGGCGAATCTTGACTTTTTGGTTTTAGACCCGTGCGACGCCTTCGTTGTACTTGGACATGGTTGATATGGCTTGTACGCGGTGTTCTTTGAGGAGGTCGAGGGAGATCTCCCGCTGAAAGCATCTAAACCCCTAAAAATTGTTTTGGTAATTAATGATAATATGTGAATATGGGATTAACGGTTTATTGAGTATTTACAAGGTTAAGTCCTATTGTGGTGAGTTTGATGACTTGAAGATGCATGCTAAAGGACAACATGAAGATCTACATGGCTCAAAGACAAGGTACAAGTAGTCTAGGATCCTTTTGTGTTTCACCGGTCTTAGGAAAAATGGTTGGAAGATCGGATTATAGGTTAAATGTTGCACTATTAAGAGGGACCATGACTAGTAGCTTGATAGCTTGTTCTTGTGCAAATTAGATCAATTTAGGATCATGCATACATTTAAATTTGAATTGAAAATCCAACTGTGCAATTGTCAGGTCAATCGGTAGTACCGGAGTATACATGGCGGAACTACCGCATAGCGGTATGACTGTATTTCCTTTGGCGATACTACCGGTGGACGTTCAAACCGTCCGAACGCAATCAAATCGTGCGGTTAAGACTTGTGGTCCGAACGGCCAATTGAATCTGAGCTGTCCACATAATCAGTCCAATCAGGCTAAGCTGATCTGGTCGCTCAACGATACGACTGGTTCATGGTGCGGTATTACCGCAACCCGGTCGTTCTGCTATTTAGTTGGCGGTACGTAAAAAATAGAGAGACACCATTTTTGGTTCGGTGCCTCACCCTGGAAACGGTAATTTCGGGCTTTACTTGTTGGTATGACCGCATCGCGGTATGAAGGGAGCCGATCATGCTGCGGTACTCGCGTTGATCCACGGCTTCTCCTTCCTCATCTGGATCCAAAGCAGTCGAAGTCGCCATGGGAGTGGCGATAAACTACGATCACCCATATCAAAACGCTTGAGCAAATTCTTGGTGTACTTCGTTTGATGGATGAAGATTCCTTCCTTGCATTGCTGGATTTGTAGCCCCAGAAAGTAATTGAGCTCTCCCATCATACTCATCTCAAATTCCCTGGACATGGTCTCAGAAAAACTGGAAACAAGAGCATTAGAGGAACCACTAAAGATAATATCATCAACATAAATCTGAACTAGCAGGAAGTCATTGACATGCCTAAGAATGAAAAGAGTCTTATCTACTTTTCCCATTTCAAAACCATTCTTAAGCAAGAAGGTCTTAAGTCCATCATACCAGGCTCTAGGGGCTTGCTTAAGACCATACAAGGCTTTGGATAACTTGTAAACACGATCAGGGTGCTTGGGATCCTCAAAGCCAGGGGGTTGCCTAACATACACTTCCTCCTCTATAAAACCATTCAGAAAGGCACTCTTAACATCCATTTGATGCAACCTAAAACCTTTAGATGTAGCAAATGCAAGCAAGATGCAAATGGATTCTAATCTAGCAACAGAGCGAAGGTCTCATCAAAATCTAACCCTCAACTCGCTAAAACCACGAGCTACCAACCTAGCCTTGTTTCTAACCACGTAACCATCCTCATTTTGTTTATTTTTAAACACCCAACGGGTGCCAATTACATTATGACCACTAGGAGGATCTACAAGGTTCCAAACTTTATTTCTTTCAAAATTCTCTAACTCCTCATGCATGGCATTGACCCAACTAGCATCAGATAAAGCATGTGATATATCTTTGGGTTCAAAAGAAGCTACAAATTCAGAGTGAGAGAAAAGACTCGGATCATGATACCTGGAGCGAGTGACTCGCTCATGGATATTACCAATCATCTGATCCGGAGGGTGTTGCTTCTGAATATGCAAGGGAGCGCTTGGGGGAGATAGTATCTCCTCAACCTCCGCAGTATCGCGATGAAGAAGATCTGCAGAGCCTCAATTGGAGGTGAAGCGATCGTGGCGGTGTTCGGAGTCAAGTAAGAGCATTAGCATCAGGTGAAGGAGCATCATCAATTTCATCCTCATCTTCCTCAACAAATATGCTCTCTGTCACCTGTAAGTCACCAAACATCGGATCTAGCTCGTGGCTAGTCTCATCAAAAGTGACATTGCATGTCTCTGGGCGATGTTAGTTTCAACATTAAAAACCCTAAAACCCTCGAATGAGCAGGATAACCCGAAATAAACCATCACAAGTCCTTGATTCAAATTTATCTAGGTTCCCTGTCTTGAGAATAAAACACTTCGATCCAAAGACTCGAAAGTGAGAGACAGAGGGTTTTCTGCCAAAACGAAGCTCATATGAAGTCTTGCCCAAAGACGGTCTCAAAAAGACACGATTCGAAATATGGCAAGCTGTAGCAATAGCTTCGGCCCAAAATCTCCTCGGTGTGCTATACTCATCCAGCATCGTTCTAACCATCTCGACTAGAGTCCTGTTCTTCCTTTCCACAACGCCATTTTGTTGAGGGACGTGTGGAGAAGAGAATTGATGCTCAATACCGCGCTCAGCACAAAAAGAGGCAAAAGAAGCATTTTTGAACTCCGTGCCATTGTCACTACGGATCGCTCTCAAGGCACCAGAAAGTTCAGAAGCCAAACGAAGAACAAGGTCATGATAATGATCAAAAGCCTCATCCTTCGAAGCAAGAAAGAACACCCAAGAGTATCTCGAAAAATCATCGACTATGACAAGAATGTACCAATTGCCACCGACTGACCGAACCCTAGCAGGACCAACAGTATCCATATGAAGCAACTGTCCCGGTCCGTCAGTCATGACCATAGTCAATGACGGGTGTGAGGCGGCAACTTGCTTGCCATGCCTACAAGGCGCACATACAGCATCCTTGACAGCTTTGAGTTTAGGCAAACCTCTCATAAGATCAAGGCCGCTAACTCGTGTCAGATGATCAAAACCAATATGCCCCAACCGTCGGTGCCAAAGCCAGATATCAGAAGAGGAAGCAATTAAGCACTTAAGGGATCTAGCAAGAGACTCAGAAAAATCAGCTCCAAAAATTCTACCAACTCTAGAAATCCCAAAAACGAGCTCACCAAAAGAATCAAGCGCACGATAGGCATTCTTCTTAAAACGAGTCTCATAGCCATCATCGAGAAGCTGTGAAACAGAAAGGAGATTGTACCTTAGCTTAGACACAAGCACGACGTCCTTGAGAATGAACTTGTCGTTCACCCTAATCATTCCAGTTCCTTCAATGCGCCCTTGTGTATCATCTTCAAAGGTGATGAAGTCATCACCGGTTGATCGCGTGAAGGAGGTGAACCATCTTGAGTCTCCGGTCATGTGGCGTGAACACCCGAGTCGATTTAACCATGTGTTCTTCCCCTTCCGCCAATCCTCGAAAATCAAGGAACAAAAGAGCGATGTGTCTCAACATCAAGTTAGTTAAAAGCGACTTGGGAATCCAAGATCGAGACACTCGCTCATGAAAGTAGTATGCAAAGCAGATGTGCTATCCTTGACTTTATTAGCGCTTCTATTATGAGCAATGGCAACAAGAACATGAGATGCATCCTGCCTAGGAACATGGTGATGAGCATGTGCAACAAATCCTAGACTGGTTTCTTCTTTTGGACGTGACCATGTCTCATAAAAGCTCTAGGTTGATTAGATGACATTCTAGCAATATTTCTCTTAGCGTTCTTCAACCTACGCCAACAGAACTCAACCAAATGTCCACTCTTCTTGCAATAGGTGCAATGGTATTTTGTACCACTGGGAGAAGCACCTTTTGCCTCAAAAGAAGGTTGGACAAACCCTGCAGATTTAAAGACAGTTTTTGCAGGTTGGGTTTTGAATTCAACTAAGCTATTTTCCAAGACCTGAATGACATTAGACTTGGACATGTCCTGGGCAGAGTTGTATCCTAAACCTTGCTTCTTAAAAGGAGTTTTAGATTTATCTAGAATCATGTTCAACTGTTTTTCACCATTAGAGAATCTTTCTAAAGTATCCTTGAGATATGCATTCTCTTTTCCAATATTAGCACATGATTCACAAGTCTTGCCCTTAATGGCTCTAGCATGTTTCTCCTTAAGATGAGCAACTTCAAGCTTATAGGCGGCACAAGAGGTACAAGATGTAGAATCAATTGTGTCCTTAAGCTTGGCAAATTTAGCTCTAACTGCTTCTAGAATATCCTTAACTTCATGTTCGCGTTCTAAGTAGAAAGAGCAAAAGCTAGATTTCACATTACCAGAAGCATCCAACTTGCTAGACTCTAAGCATTTTTCACATGGAGCAGATTTAACATCAATTAGCTCAGTTCTAGCATTTTCAAGTTGATGCAAAAGCAATATCACGAGCAGATTGTAGTTTAGACAGTTCGGAGTGCAAAGCATGGCAGGATGAACATTCATCAACATCTAGACTCTTAGCATTCACAAGCTCTAATGTCAAATTCTCGACTTGTGATTCTAGATCCTTGTTCCTAGCCATGGTGAACTTTAAAGCTTTATCTTGACTAAGCAATTGCTCATACATGTTATCGCATCTAGCAGAAAGAACGTCATAGGAGAGAGGTACCTCATCATCGTTATCGACGTCGACGGAGTCGGCCATGAAGCACATGCCGGTGAAATCCTTGGCCTTCCCCTTCTTGTCTTGAGGAAACTCCTCCTCCTTGTCCTCCTCGCTCCCGGAGTCCACATCGCTCATGGATTGATCTCCAAAAGCGGCAAGAACTCGGTGAGCAGCCTTCATGAGTTTGGCAGCATCATACTTGGGCTTGCCCCCTTGAGGCTTCTTCCTGGCAACCTTCTCATGATTTCCCTTACCTTTCAGCTTGGGGCAGTTGGCTCGGATGTGATATAGCTCTCCACACTCATAGCATGTCACAGGCCACCTCTCTTCTGCTTTCGACATTGTTATATGCCCGTGTGACTTTCTTGGCTAAAAGAGCTAAATCACCTCAGAAGACTCTCAAACTCTTCTTCTTGAATAGCGATAAACACGCAAGAGAAAAACCGAAGAAGATTCAAAGAACCATCGAGTCCCTTTGAGAGGATCACCACCAAAGCCATGTTATCCTTCTTAGGATTACCGCTTCTCTTGATCTCATGAGTTTTTAGCTTGCTATAAAGCAGCTCCAAAGTGAGATTAGAGAGATCGACATTCTCCTCTATGGCAGTTGCCTTCATCTCCCACTCCTTGGTGTTGATTGCAGCCAAGAGGTGGGTGGCATTCTCAGATTGAGAGTACTCAATGTCAACAGCTCTCATCTGATTGATCACCATGTTAAAACGAGTAAAGACGTCATCGATGCTCTCGCCAGGACACATCTCGAATTTGTTGTACTCTCGCTTGTAGATATTCTGACGCACTTGCTTGATCTGGGACGATCCCTCATGGTAAGTTTCGAGGGTGTGCCAAATCTCATGTGCGGTCGCAAGGTTGCAAATCCTATCGTACTCTTGCCTACCAAGCCCAAAGATATAGAAGGTTCTTTGCCTTGTTGTTGTTAGCCAAGAGGGTCACTTTGGCCGGGCGTAGCAACTTCGGCAAAAGAGCGAGCTCGAACAACCTCCCATATAGCTTGTCCTTCGCTCTCAAGGAAGACTCGCATGTGATTCTTCCAATAGGCATAGTCGAGCCCATCGAAGACATGCGGCTTGGTCGAGTACTTATCCATCGCCAGTTCAAAGGACCTGTTAAAATCAAGATTGAACTAACCTGACTCGATACCACTTGTTGGACCGAAAAGGCGACTAGAGGGGGTGAATAGGAGCTCAAAATCTTTTTCAATTAGATTGATCCAACAATAATTTCACTCCAATAGCTATGAGAGCTATGGAGATCAATATACAAGTATAGCGGAAGCCTTGTATTGAATCCTAATCAAACCCCCAAAGCACAGAGCAAAGAACCAAAAGTTGTCTTTGAAATTTCGTGAATCGGTACTACCATCATAGTAAGTCTTGGTACTACCTCATCGCGGTACTACATGCAGCAAAATAAAGGTACTACCTTTTATCCCGACGATAAACAAAACAAATTTCAAAACGAAATCGAAAATCATCATAACTTTTAAACCGTAAGGCCAAACTCCACCAAATTTGGAACACACCTTCCTAAGGATATTAGGAACCTATTCCAATCAAGGATCGCAGATATCCAAGCCAAAGTTCCTATCTTTTTCAGATTGAACGAAGGTGGTTCAAAAACGAGTCAAAAACGAAACTATGATCTAGAGACTTGCTCGTGGGTGATTGATGATCAAGATGATCCTAGATGGGTTCCCACATGTCCCAGCAAGTTAGATCACGGCAAGAAACCAACCAAAAACTCGCGGATCAAGGAAAGACTCAAAATTATCAAATAGAGAGAAAGAAAGCAAATGAACTCATCTTTGAGAGAACTTTCTTTGGATTGATTTGATATGGTATTGGTTTACAGCCACTCCATCAATGGAGGACAAAGACTCAATACATGAGCACGAAATCAAATCCAACTCTCTAGAACCCTAACCTCCAACTATCAACTCCCTAAGCACAAAAGCAAAACTAGGGTTTACAATACAATGAAAGGGTTGGGGTGGCTGTCCAGCACACCCCCTATTTATAGTGGAGGCTTAGACCTTCTAGAAGAGTAACCCTAATGGGCTCCCGTTAAGGCCCAAAACAAACGGGTCACACACGCACGCATTTTAAAGCGCCGTCTTCAATTCTCTTGACCTAATCCACTTCTTGACGCACCGTCTTGCGCCACGGTTGGCATTAGGTCACCAAGGCGATTTAGTAAAATTACCAAAATACCCCTTCTCGATCTTTTTCAAGACCGAGTCCCATCTTCGTGAAGCACCTCCCATGCTTCACCACGTGTAGGTTGATCCAAATGCTCTCTTCATGTCGGCAAGTCTCCCCATCCGCTCCCACCGAAACCACCATGGCACTTGCACCGACCCCCGCCGCTTGATCGAACCCGTCGACCGAATCGCCTGCTTCGGTCACCTTTGTCCTCTTGCGCAATGCTTGACTCTATTGACCTCACCCGCATCCTCGATCGTTTCGGACCTCAGCTCTCCAAGCTTAGTCCCGATCATCTCGCCGCTTGACCGTCATTGACCTCCAAGCAACCTCGCACATCAATAGACAAAGAAATCGAATCCGGAACAAGTTCTTCACAACTTGACCCACGTTAGTCAAAACATGCATCATGCAACACATATGCCATGACACCCATGAACTTGACCTAACCCAAAAGCAATTCTCCAATTGAAAAGAGATTCAAGACAAAATCGGATTACTACGCCATGTTAGGGCTTCTACTTTATCTTGATCGTCGCATCAGCTCCAACAACGGCGGTACTACTGCTACTAAAGAAAATCCAAAACTCCCGATTACACTTGTTCGGAAAAACCATACCGCCACACGCGGTCGTTCAAAATCATCTTGACTACTCTAGAACTATAGTGAGGTACTACCGCTCCTCTAGAAATCCAAAACACCAAAACATCTTCTCTGTAAATCGTCGCTTCGCTTGCGGTAATACCACCAATGGTACTACCGCCAAACACAAGCCGGTACTACCGTTTATCCTGACACTTGCTGAAAACAGGATTTCAACAAAACCGAAAACAACAGTTTCGACAAACCTAAGGAACTATTGCCAATTGTACCATCACACTAAAATCGTGAGCATATCCCCATGATATCCACACTTGAGCATCCTTTCAACTACTCAAATACACTTGTTCATTCATTGTGAGGTAGTTGAGCAAATTCAAGTGCATCATACTAGACTGATCCATTGCACTTGAGTGCCGTCAAGTGAAGATCTTTGGTTTGTTACTCTTGGTATTTTGCCAAACACCTAGACAGCTTGGCGGAAGTTGCATGGTGATCTCTTCAAGAAGATTGTGAAGAGGCTCAGTGCCAAGATTGTGAGTGGCTTATTGTTCGCCATCTCCGGAGCGGAGGAAGAACAACCAATAGTGATCGAGGGAAGGCTTAATTCGTGGAGTCGGCTTGATTCGTTCAAGCTTCCTCAACGTGGACTAGTGAAGACTGACAAGTCTTCGATACCACGGGAAAACATCATTGTCTCTATTGTGATTATTTCTAGTATTTACTTTCCGCATTTACAATTCTAGCATTTATCTTGTGTTGAATTGCTTAGCTAGAATTGTATCTAGTTTAGACTTAGTTCATAATTGGCTTAATTTGTTAAATAGTCAAAAAAGTTTAAAAACCTCCTATTCACCCCCTCTAGTCGGTTATCCTTGATCCTACACCCGCCCTGCGGGGTCAGTCTTGGTTGTTGCTCGGAGGGATTTGGCCGTGAACTCCCCCAGGGTCATGGCTTCGTCGCTGAAGAGGGGCTTGAACGGGGAGAAGCCCGTAGCCCTTGTTGGTGATGTACGGAGTGCCCATAGGGATTTGTGGAGCTCCTCGGTGTTGGAAATATGCCCTAGAGGCAATCATAGAGATGATTGTATTTTGTTATGTTCATAACAATGGATAATATGTTATCTTGTTCCTAGAATAATATTATTAATATTTATTATCAAATATGTGACTTGATTGTGAAACTCTATATTTCTGCGATGATATTCTTAAACGTTCTCTGGTCGGAAACATATGAGAACACATATGAATAGACTAGCATATGTATTGGTTGATGACTATGTTTCACAGGTCATGGATATGGAGATATCAAACCAATAATATGGACACATGTTAGATAACATAGTGTTGGATAAGGCCCATCTTGAGACACTATTGAGATTGTTATGATTATATGTGTCGTTAGTTGGTCTCAAGAAATGATGATGTATAATCCTTATACCTGAGATCGGCATGGTTTTCTACATGTGTAATAGCACTCTTAGGGGTTGCCAATCGGTACTCGTAACTAGGTAGTTATAAAGGTAGTTTTCGGGTATGCTATGAAACATGCGAAGGAATGTGACTGGTCGGATATGGGATTTGCCCCTCCTAACATAACAGGAGAGATGTCTCTGGGCCCCTCATTGTGGTTGGATAAAGTAAGTGCATGGCCATGCCACTAGTGGTCGAAGTGTTCGACCACGTGAAGTTATCCGACACTCGATCGAGAAAGTATTGAACAGTCCATAGATGACACAACATCTCACCTGGAGTTCAACCAGATATTGTGAGGAAAAGGAAGAATACACGAGAAGGTCTTTCAGTTCGATCAGATACATGCTAGTCGTATGGAGATACGAGCTGGTCGTAACTTGGTCGAACATGGTCGCTAAGTAGTCGAAATCTAGTCGTAAGGAGTTACGAATTGGTCGAGACTAAATATGAACTGGTCGTATAGAGATACGAGCTGGTCATTAGTGACAAGGACCTGGTCATAGATCATATTGCATTAAGGTTCGTCCGATATAATTTGTGTGTATTCGGGAATCGTTATGTCCTGCTAGGAACCGCTAACGACTCGTGGTCAGAAAGAGTTTCTGAGTCACAACTGATTACACATGAACCTACAGGGTCACACACTTAATGGGTTGGAACAAAACATGTTCGGATAGGATCCGTCATGGGCACTATATAAGGAGATGCATGAGGCTGTTGGAAGAGAGAGGAGTTGACGTAGTTGCTCTACTGAAACCCTAGCCGCCATCTTCCCGAGAACTCTACCGTGTGACTTGGTGTTAGCACACCGGCATACGGTGTTCCTTCCTTGGACGTGTGGATACCGTAGAGGCACTACTGCGGTTGTTATTGCGCTTAAGGACGATCTGGGATCTTCACAAGGAACTACAGAGGTTGCTGGAGGAGACGATTGACTTCATCGACGTGCTCGACGTTGGACGATCGACTACGACCACTTCATCGACATGCTCGATGTTGGATTAGGATTCTCCAACTCTTCTTTCGCTGCACTACGCGTGGCTTCCTGGTTTATGTGGTAGAAATTTTCAATTGTTAGCTAGCATAGCCTACCCGTATCCCTACACTCGGGCCAGAGTCCCTTCGGAAGGCCTATGAGGCGTTTTTTCAGGCCCTCTAGTAAGTTGTCGTTGGCCTGCTCGACTGCCACATTGGACTAGGGGTGTCCGACGGAGCCGAAGCATACTGTTACACCTAGGCTTTGGCAAAATGCTTGGAGTGTCGTTGAGTCGAACTGGGTGCCGTTGTCGGTGACGATATCGCGCGGTACCCCATACCGGCAAATTATGTTCTTCCACACGAACCGTTATGCTGCTGCGGTTGTGATTTTGGCGACTGGCTTTGCTTCGACCTACCTGGAGAAGTATTCGATGGTGATGAATGCGAAGCGGAGGCTGCTCTTGGCCGCCAAGTAAGGTCCGATGATACCTAGCCCCCATCGTGCGAAGGGCCAGACAAGAGGCAGGGGATGCAGTGGGACCGAGGGTGCTTTTGTGTGCCGGCTCGCCCACAAGCATCCTTGGTAATATTGAACGAGATCTTGCGCATCCCAGAGCGTTGTTGGCCAGTAGAACCCTTGGCGGAAGGCTTTCCCCACGAGGCTCCAGGGCGCTTAGTGCGCACCACAGAGGCCCTCGTGGATGTCTTTTAGGAGGGACTGGCCTTCTTTCTGGGACACGCACCACAGGAAGGGGGCGTAGACGCCCCCTTGTAGAGTTCCCTGCCGATCATGTGGTGATTTCTGGCCCTATGTTGGAGGCGCCTTGTTTCGGTCGCATCTTCGGGCTTTTCGCCTACGAGGTACTTGATGATGATATCTCGTCAGTTCGCCCCAGCGATAAGCAGCACAGAGTGCGCAGCCCCTTGTGCTTTGGGCGCAGCCCCTAGTGCTTTGGGTGTAGCCCCCTTGTGCTGCCGAAGGTGCGCTAAGTATCTCGTAGAAGACTTCGGGTGGGGGCATTGGCCAGAACTAGCCATTCTGGCCAGCTTATCTGCTGCCTCATTGTCGCCCCTGGGTATTGCTTGGACCGTGATGCCGAGTAAGTGCGTTGACGCTGCTCGCACCGCAGCCAGGTAACTGGCCATTTTGGGGCCTTTTGCTGTAAACGATCGGTCTAAGTGGCCTGCCACAAGGCGGGAGTTGCTTTTGATGATCACATACTTTGCTCCCAGTGCCTTAGCTTTGCGTAGGCCCAACAGCAGTGCCTCGTATTCCAAGGCGTTATTTGTCGTCAGGAAGTCGAGGCGGGGCGGCGTGGGACACGCTCCGCCCGTCCGGGGTGACCAAAATGGCTGTCGCGCCAGCTCCGGCAGCGCACCAAGATCCATCGGTGTACATCATCCATGGAGCCTCGATTTTGGCTGGTTGCTGGTTATCGGTGTTCGGGGTCCACTCGGCCATGAAGTCTGCGAGGGCTTGTGACTTGATAGTTGTGCGTGCCATGAAGGTGATGTCAAAGAGTGCCAGCTCGGCCGCCTATTTGCCTATTCGTCCCGAGGCGTCTTTGTTCCACAGCATTAACGCTAGCGGGTGGCCTGCTGGGGGCCACGGCTACTTCAGCTCTTGAGACTTTGGACTTGGCCCTTCTCTGAGAGGCCATGCTGGTGTTTCGAAGCTTTCCTGCCAGTCCCCACGGACGGTGCCAACTATCGTAGCAAGAAGGACTATGCAGTAGAGAAAGGGGGGACCCCTGGTACCTGAGAGCGACTGAAGGGTCCTCGAAGAGGGAACTAGTGTTAGGAGAAGTGTGTATGTATTAAATGCCTTCAAAATGTCTGCCTTATTACATGAGGGAGGGAGCTATTTATAGCCTCCTGGCGGGATACATGAGACTACTGTCCTACCCCTAGGAAGGCACTGCCTTCATAGGGACTGCAGGGTCTTTTTCCTACCCCTGGGCGTAGCCTCTGGTCCATAGTAGGCTTTCTTAGACCTGGCTTACCCAGCCAGTGCGCCTGGTCCATGTGTCTTCTTGTCCCTTCGTCTCATGCGGAGTGTATCCATGCCAAGGGGACCCCTTCCACAAGGCGGGAGTCACTTTTGATGATCACACACTTTGCTCCCAGCGCCTTAGCTTTGCGAAGGCCCAACAACAGCGCCTCATATTCCGATGCATTATTTGTTGTCAGGAAGTCGAGGCGGGGCGGTGTGGGACACGCTCCGTCCGTTCGGGGCGACCAAAATGGTCGCCGCACCAGCTCCGACAGCACACCAAGATCTATCGGTGTACATCATCCATGGGGCCTCGATTTTGGCTGGTTTTTGGTGTTCGGTGTTCGGGGTCCACTCAGCCATGAAGTCTGCGAGGGCTTGTGACTTAATGGTTGTGCGTGCAATGCATGAAGGTGATGTAAAAGGGTGCCAGCTTAGCCACCCATTTGCCTATTCGTCCTGAGGCCTCTTTGTTCATGCAGATAACGCTTAGCGGTGGCCCTTGGGGTCTTTGGGGGCATGGTACCACTGCAGTTGTTGAGACTTTGGACTTGGCCCTCCTCTGAGGGGCCATGCTGGTGTTTCGAAGCTTTCCTGCCGGTCCCCACGGACGGTGCCAACTATCATAGTAAGAAGGACTAGACAGTAGAAAAAGGAGACCCCCGGTACCTAAGAGCGACCGAAGGGTCCTCGAAGAGGGGACTAGTGTCAAGAGAAGTGTGTATGTATTAAATGTCTTCGAAATGTCTGCCTTATTGCATGAGAGAGAGAGAGAGCTATTTATAGCCTCCCGACGGGATATATGAGATTACTGCCCTACCCCTAGGAAGGTACTGCCCGTATAGGGACTGTAAGGTCTTTTTCCTACCCCTGGGCGTAGCCTCTGGTCCATGGTAGGCTTTCTTGGACCTGGCTTACCCAACCAATATGCCTGGTCCATGTGTCTTCTTGTCCCTTCGCCTCCTGCGGGGCGGCTCCATGCCGAGGGGGCCCCTTCCGTAGCTTTTGAGGCCCCTCTTGCATGGTTTGGGCCCCCTTTGGGGCCCCTCTGCAACCTTTGGGCTTCCTCCGGAGCCCCTCTGCATGGTTTGGGCCCCTTTCGGGCCCCTCCTGCAGCCTTCGAGGGCTCCTGTCCTGTTCGCCGGGTCATGGGAGCCGGTGGGCTGCCCCTACGATAGCTAGCTAGCTAGCTATAGTTATCTGAACTACTAGTGTGTCGTGTGTAAAATTAACAAACATGTTGGTAATTAAGGCCAGTGTGCGCAATGTACATGCACTACTACTATTTGTACATATTGATGTTTGTATAGTATTGGAACATATAGTACTGAGATTGCTGCTACCTAGCCAGCTCTCTAAAACAAAATCAGGGATCTAGCTAATTGATTGTCAATTAGAACATCACAAATTCAAAATTCAAGTTAAAATTAAGTGGGATACTAGCGACCTAGCAAGTTGTAATCGAACACTTGACAAGATATGTCGAAACAGGCACATAAAATTTCCTCGCAAAAAAAAGTACGTATATTTTGAATCAGCTTTATTTTGCTCAACATCTTCGTGGTCAGTGTCTACCATGGAACAGGGATACAGCAACAGCAAGAGATTGATGTGTAACTTGCAGTTGCATTTGGATATGTAGAAATTAAAGAAGCCTAACACACTACTACACAAATGATCATCACAGACGGCTACAAACCGTCATCACAGACGGTTTTTAAACCGTCTGAATTTATGTGTCTATGATGATATGAGGTTATCACAGACGGTTTTTGAACCGTCTGTGAAAAAGCTATCACAGACGGTTCTAAACAATAACCGTCTGTGAAAAAAAAAACTATCAAAGATGGTTCCGTCTGTGATAGTTTTTATTCCTGAGCATTTGCCAGATAGTTTTTTTTCACGAGCAGTTATTGTAACAAAAACCATCTGTAATAGTTTTTCACAGATGGTTATTGTTTAGAACCATCTGTGATACTTTTTTCTATTGCAAAAAAAAAGATGCCGAAACTTCGGAGCCTGTTTTGACTTTTGAGGCTCTAAACGACCTTTTTTGGGGGGTTTTCACTTTGTCTGGAGCCTCACGAATGAATCTAATATAGACTTATGGATTTTCGGATTGAACTTTTCGTTAGCTTTCCAACGAGCCAAAGAACGTCGCTATCCGAGTTCGTATGTAAAAGTTATGATTGTTTTACCGGACAGTGCGCGATCTGAGGTGGAGGCCAGAGGCGACGATGTTGAGGAAGGCTGGGGACGACGAGGTTAGGGGGAGACCGGCGACGATGAGGCCGGTGTGAGGTGGAGGAGGCCAGGGCGACGAAGTGGAGGAGGCTGAGGGCGACGATGTCGTGGGAGGCTGGAGCGACGAAGTGGAGGAGGCTGGGGGCGACAATGTCGGGGGAGCCCATGGGCTATGCAGTCGGGGAAGGCCGGCGACGACGAGGCCGGGGCGAGGTGGAAGAGGCCGCGGATGACGAGCTCGAGGGAGGCAGGGGCACAAGGTCAGGGCAAGACGACGGCACTCGGTTAGAGGAGGAGATGGAGGTGTGAGGTGTGAGGAGACTCGGTTAATATAAAGCGAGTTTCGGTGGTCCACCCATCAAATCCAAATTTTCGTTTCCCCACCCAACAAAACAAAAGTATTAGAGACGGTTTTATCTACAAAACCATCTGTGATATGATTATAATGACAGACAATTCGTGATAAAAACCTCCTGTGATGATTTACAGACGGTTATTAATAAGAAACGTCTATGATAATTATGTATCACAGACGGTTATTAACAAGAACCGTCTGTGATAATTATGTATCACAGAAGATTCTAGTCATCGCTAGAACCGTCTGTGATAAGTACAACATAGACGGTTCCAAAGGAACTGTCTGTGATGAGACGTCCAGTATGACCTGTTTTGTAGCAGTGACATTTTCAGTTATATTAATATTGCTACAGCTTCAAATGGAATGGTATTATGCCAGTAGCAAAATGTCGGCAAGATTCAGTCTGTCCATCCAATCACAAATCTAATGATATAGTTTTCATATAGCCAATCTAAATATATTTAAACATATTAGTAGAAAGTTTGACGGTACGAATTCTAAGATATCATTTAAAAAAGAACGGAGATATGGTAGTATATGGTTTTGTTTAGACGATGCATGTCACTCTCAACCACTAGGTCTTTCTGCATCGATGCTTAGTTGGACCAACGGATATCCACGTTGTGCCCTCGTGACAAGAAAAGTTAGAAAAGCTTTTCTTTGCAAAGTTAATTATTGTCACACCAACTTCCATATATTTGGTTTGTTGATCCACTTTCCAAAGTCTTTCACTCCAAAGACTTTGACTAGTACTACATTATATTGTGCTAGCTGCAAATGGCTCAACCATTGGACACATGAAGCCAAACATTTCACATAAAAAAAAACAAATCAAAATCCTAGATTGTATATACCACCATTGTGGCACGCAACCTTTTGTTAGATGTGTAGCATGCAAGCTAAAAGCATATGGTGAAGGCATAAGGTATATACATTTAGTTTTGCATGTGGTAACCTAGCAAGTACTAATTAAATCGGTATATATCAAGCTACTAGCAGATTGATTTGTTTTTCATTGATGAGTCGATCGATCTAGACCATTTTTTGCAGGATTAGACGACTTAGGAAGATATATTGCAGTGCATCCGTTGCAGTCGTCGCAGCAACTGCAGCAAATCCGCGTACAATACAGTCAAATGGAGTTCAGACTTCAGAGGCCCTGGTCACTGGTCAGTGGTCAGTGGTTACATTAATAGGCTGGGGGTCGACATTGTCGATTAGTTGTTAGTTGGTCGTACTGATCACCTTAATTTGATCAATTCAACAAC
The DNA here is from genome assembly GCA_036346405.1 of Phyllostachys edulis. Lineage (NCBI taxonomy): Eukaryota > Viridiplantae > Streptophyta > Magnoliopsida > Poales > Poaceae > Phyllostachys > Phyllostachys edulis. Next base: position 68,043,729 of record CM070558.1, on the reverse strand, counting down.
GAATGCAAGGTAGCACGTGTATGTACGCATGGACCCTACTACAAATCAGTTCGATCGGCTAGCTCTCGTTAGTCTATATATGCAGGTCTCAAGTTACATATACATAGGATTAATACCTTAATATACATCCTATGAATCCATTCATTCTCTTGCTAGGTGATAAGCATGGGAAACTAAAGCAAAGAAAACCTCGTGACCAAGTCGTGGTCCGAAGTTCTCAGGTCAGTTAATTGTTTGCATCCATTTCTTATCTATGGACTTTACATCTGTAAAAGTTCAGTGCTTTTTTCCCTTGGCATATGCTGCAGCTCCTACTTAGTAAAGGAACAAGGCAGAGAGCTTCCCCACTGAAGACCTAAAGTCTAAAGATAAAGCTCTTTTCGTTAAAAGTTTCTGAAGAAGCTGCAGACATTTTGAACCTTCGCTAGATAGTGCATTAATTGTTATTCTGCTAATCGTGGTTTGGATCCTTCTGCTTGTGTCAATCCGTTCTCCTTATAATTTATACGATCAAAGTGTGTTTCTTACGCTGAAAGTGTCCTCTGATAATTGCTCCATGAACTTTATAATTAAGGTATATATATCGTTTGTTATCTTAACTTCCTTTCAGCGAATCTACCAGTTTGGATATGTGAGATTGATGGGTTGTACTTTGTTTATTCGCGATCGACAGCTGCTTTTTAGGTCCAAAGATTTTACGTGCGGATGAAAACCACCTGCCACGTAGGTACAACCTTATTGAGTGTTGCCAGGAACGGTGCCGGCCAAGTTCGAGCCTCGGGCTAGATTAACTGTTTTTGGGAACGAATCGAATGTTTTGTGAATTTTTAAGAAATTTTGTATGGTCTTTAACACTAATAAGATTTATACATATCAGGTTATAGCCCACCTAGTCCGAGATCTGAATCCGTCCCTGAGTGTTACTAAATTTTCTTCATTTTTCACTTTAGCAACTCCACCAAAGAACACAATGGAAAAGTTAAACTTTTTTTATTAATTAACCTTTTTTTGAATTTTATTTTAAAGTTAACCCCTCACGCACTTTATTTCCAATTCTGACCCCTTTGGTCACGCCACGGGTGGTAGCGTGACAAAACAACACTGTCACGCGCCAGGATAAATCCCTAAAATAGCACTTTTTGTCACGCCACTAGTTGTGGCGTGACCAAATAACACTGTCACGCCACTTCCAGTGGCGTGATAAGAGTTTGATTAGAAATGGGCTGACGTGACAGTGTTATTTTATTACGCCACGGGTGGTGGTGTGATCAAAGGGGTTAGAATTAGAAATAAAGTACGCCGAAAATTCCAAAAAAGGTTAATTAATATAAAAAATTCGGAAAAGTTCCCTCAACTCAAAACATGTGGCATGCGTTCAAAGTATGGTGCAATAATTCTTTGGCGATAGCCTGATAGGTACGGACACTACTAGTACTTTGGGCGTGCACAACTGAATGTTTTAACCAACTCGCTGTGGTGTTTTTGTCTCGATTCACCGTCCAGTCACCGAGTGGGGGACAATAATCTAGCAATTCCACACATCTTTGTTTCTTTCACGTTCGTGCTTTCCATATACTTTTTTGGTTTAGAATAGCATTATTTCTTCTCTTATGGGATGGTGTGCTCGTTTCATAAGGTGACAAATATTGGGTTGTAAAGTAGTAACACTAATTTTTTTGGGAGAGGATCAGGATGTGAAGACACTGATTAAGAAGTTACCCACAACAAATGGACAGTCATATCCTAGTAAAAAACGGACCCGGATCCTCTGCTGTAATTCAAAGATCACCGTGTGAATATTTCTTTGGTGTGAGGGTGCAAATAGTACTCAGCAGCCACACCGTAGCAACTGTAGTGACAGTGGAATATTCACTACAGGGAAATCATTATAGTAAAAGACACTGTAGCTATTTACATTTGCTTTTTGACCGAACAGTAGAGAGCAGTGGAGTCATACATTCTAGATCCTCTCTCTACATGGAAACCAGACGAGGCGTTGTTACTCGGTTAGGTCGTATCGGGCCTGATAACTATATGGGCCGGCCCATAACCCATAGCTCTTCCTCCCAAGGCAACTAGCCCATGTAGGCCCACCTGAACGTGCAAGAAGGAACAAATTTTAACTACTCTCCTTCCTCTCGCCGCTTTTCCTCACCCGCCCTCGAAAGGAAGAGAGAGAGGGGAAAAAAACCAACACCGAGACGCGCAAAGGTAAAGCGGGATTGGCGGCGGCGATGGCTCTCCCGGCGTCGAGCTCCGGCCTCTTCCGCTTCCTCTCGCCCCGCCTCCACCCCCAGCCCACTGACGTAGCAGCCGCCGCCACCTGGGGCGTCGCCGCCGGCAGCGCCGCCATCTACCTCGTCCAGGTCAGGGTTTGCTAACGACTCATATCCACCGCCAATCTACCATCCGTTTGACCTGCGATTATTTCTTCTCATGGCCATGGCTTGATCCGTAGGTATGTTTGTTCTACCGGTGTTAGGGTTTGGTTTCTGTAGATTGAAGCTGCCATGTGCGTGCGCTCGTTGTTGGCCTAGATATGCGGTGTGTTGGGTCAGTCTTAAGGCGCCGCTATATGAGTGACGATTATGTGATCTGCTGGAGATGAGAGGGAATATCTAGACGGTTATTACGCTACAGTCAAACTTGCTGTCTAAATCTAGATAATAATTTATAGGGAAGTAGAGGAGGAAGAAGAACAGATCTAGAGGAACAAATTATTTTTGTGATGACCGAGGTCACAAAATATTATTTATTGAAATCTCTATGTCTAAGGTGTCATATGAATCACAAATCAGAAAGTGCTGCAATGAATAGGTCAGGAAAAATGTTGAAGTAGCTATGCAAACAAAACGTTTGACCAAAATATCAATAGACATATTGTAGAAGCAAGTTTAGCAAAGCACAAACTTTTACCATTTTGCACATGACACAATGTAACATAATTCGGTAACTGATGCAACATGTCATTTGAATTTTGCAACATTTTGATAGATAACATAAAATTTTAGTTATTCTAGCGTGGTAACATATTTTGCTTTCACCTGACCCTGTTAATTTTCTGCTGGATGCCTTGATTTCCTTTTACCTTTATTTATCTGTTGTTTTGTATAGCTAATATGTATCTTGTCCCTATGTGCTCCTGGAAGGACTCTTGGTTGGTGTTTCGATAAGAAACATGATCAATGTAGGTCCTCTGGTCTGAAAAAAAGCACTTTTGCTGAATAAGCTCATCTTATGATGCCCTAGATACAGTGAAATTTTCACCTCGTTGGAAAATGAAATGCGCTGGTCAATCTTCTTTTTGAATTGTATGCTCTATCGAGTTTTGATTATTTCATACTGTTACAAACTTAGGTAGCTAAATGTATCCTACATGGCCTATTAGTGTACTCTGGAGTCTCGACACCAGTTTCCTATATTGGTGGATTTATCTTTATCTGAGGGAGCACCAGCACATGGTATTACATGTTTATTATGGTTCACGGAATATGTTCCTAGTTTTAAAGGCAAACGTCTGGAATTTCCTTTGGCTGAAACTGGTACTTTTCCTCCTTGTGGTGAAAAGACTTTATTTCTTCCCCCTCACATCTTTAGCCCCTTGTCAAATTCAAGAGGTCTTTGCTGCATTCGTGAAAGTTGCAACTAGAAGTTTGGTGTCTATGTTCTATTTAACCTGTACCCTGATCTGTTTAATCAACTGCATGTACTGTGTCTAGAATCTGATCTTTTGCAGCTTTGTTTGCCCTCTCAAAGTTGTAGTTTTGCTGTTAATGTGTTTTCTTCTGCCTTTTTTTTGTCGTGAACCATCATATTATTGGTTTTAGTGTTACAGTCATCACGATTCTGAAGATTATTTGGATTTCTTCTGCAGCCATTTGACTGGATTAAGAGAACTTTCTTCGAGAAACCTGAAACGGAGGCATGAGTTTCCCAGGCATGGAAGGGTGAAACTTTTGATACATTTACATTATCGGGATGGTTTATGCGTGAAGAGAACTCTGATCACGCAGCAAATAATATAATACCCTCATGTTTTGTAGTTTGATTTGAGGCATGAGTTTCCCGTGCATGGAGGGCTGAAACGTTTGATACATTTTCATTTTCGGGATGATTTTTTTGCATGAATAGAACTCTGATCACGCAGCAAATAATATAATACCCTCATGCTTTCTAGTTTGATTTTATTTTCCATCGCAGAGAAACTGTTGTGTTCAACTATCTTGTAAGATGATTTATCCTAAATCGTAATAATTATTTGTGTAAGATGCATGTAAGAAACAGCAAGCACATACTTGCAAGCTCCTCAATCAAGCGCCGGAAATGGCGATGCACCTCCGCCTCAAATGTCCTGCTACTTCAAGTTGTTTGGTGCATGATGTTCGCTCTAGAATGTTTCTCTTGCACTATTGGTGTTACATCCTTTGCCCGAGTCTTTTCTTCAACATCAAGACTAGCAACCAGATCCTCGACGGAAATATTTTGTCTCTTGTGTTTCAGAGATGTGGTAAAATTCCTTCAGGTTGGAGATAATTTGGAAATAATATCTTCAGCCACAAATTTTTTAGACAATCGACAGCCAAGGTGGGCGAGTTCCCTCACAACGAATTGTAGTTCATGAGTCTGCTCGACTATAGAATGGTTATTAACCATTTTTGTAATCATGATATTACTCTGTGACATACAATTCATGTCCATCATCTAAGTCGGCGAACTTATGTTCGAGTTTATGTCACAGATCTGCAGCGTTCTTCTCATGCATATACATATCACAAAGCTGGTTAGACAACACAACACGTTTAAAATGCATCCGACAAATATTGTCGTAGCCATGTCATACTTCGTTTGTTGTGCAGCAGTACGAGGTCCTGCAGGATTTGTTATCACGATGGCGAAGCGAGGCGTGGCGTGGCGTGGCGAGGCGAATTGGTGGATGGGAAATGCTCGTGGGGTTGGGGAACACGACGTGACGCGGTCGGCCTTGGACAGAGCTCATCGGTGCTGCTGGAACGGTATGGGGAGGCGTTGGCGGTGCGGTGGTCTGAAACAAAGGCTTGCAAGAAGAAGAGGTGGAAGGAGAATGGCTCGGAAGGGCGAAGGGAGCCTTAGCCTTGGGACGACCATTTGTAGGCAAGAGGGTGGGGGATGGAGGGTCGGTGGCGGATTGGGATCGGCGGGATGACGCGACGTCAGGGCGGTGTGGGAGTAGCTGTGACGACCCAGCCCTAGGGCACCGAGAGATCCTCCAGGACCTCTGGAAAGTCCACCAGACCTCCCAGAGGTCAGCAGAGAACCTCTCAGGCGATCCCACTCAAGATCTCCCGGAGGTCAAGAAGACCTCCCGGAAGTCGAGAGAACATGACCCGAGAGAGGGGTCTTGGGCACCGAGGAGCACCCACGACTGCCATAGCCCCACGTGAAATAAATGAGGAGGTCCGAAGGCGCACCAAGACCTCCCACGACCCTCCAGAGGAGGTCGTGGAGGCCTAGGTCCACTTCAGAACCCCACATGTTTTTCCCAACGTGAGATCATGGAGGACCGAGCCTGCTCCAAGGTCCTCTGTGAAACATGAGCTAGTCCCAAGGATCATGGCTAGCCCTTCACAGCAAAAATACACAAGGTGATATCCAGAACAATCTTTTATTTATACCACATGTTAACAAAGTTGGTTACAAGGTGGCCTTGGGCCAAACATAAATACATAAAAGCAAAAGAGAGCAAAAGGAAGCACGAGAGTCCATCAACACACCACAGGCAGCTGACTGGAGGGCATAACCTAGCTGCTTCAATCTTCATCACTGCCAATATCTTCTCCTGGCAAAATTTGTAATGAGCAAGAGTGAGCACTACCACTGTGCTCGCAAGTTACACCCGTGGGTTAACAATATGACATGCATAAATGGATAATCAAAGGATGGCATAATAGGGTGATCTTGCACAAAGCAAATTTTCTTTCAAATACCATTACTAAGTTCCAAAGCAAGTCTTTCAATAGATAAAATTCATTTTACCAAAGCAATTTTTCAGTTGGATAGCATTCATCATTATTTGGTGAAGGATACCCTCCTGACATTAGGCTCCTCGCCCAAACCCATGGGACGGCGGTCCCAAAACAGATTTGAAAATCATTTCGAAATTCCCAAAGTCAACAACTAACTTCAAGTGGCCTTTGCCAAGACGCCCTTGACCGTGGACACGGCTATTCAATAGATTTAACTCTGCAGAGGTTGTGCACTTTACCCACACGACATGAGTACTCTAGTTTGTCCCAAGATTCGTCAATACCATCTCTCACTTCCAAAGGTAAGAGATCTAGAGCTCATGACAAGGCCTTTACAATGCATTGCTCCACCACGCCTTTCCTTGCTAAGGTTTCACCCCTATGGATAGCCATCCGTGAAGCCCCTCTTGCACCAATGGAAACAATGGGTCATCAAAGACCTCTAGCCAACAAGACCTCCCACATCACCAATGGAGCAAAGATGTAGTGGAGTTTTGCAAATTATTCACCAGTCCCACACCCCATTCTCGAGACATGTGGTTGCACGATTGTGGCATAGCCCATTATAGGCATGGCATTGGTCGCCAAAGACCGGTCCTCAAATGACTAGGGCGACTTCCACAAACCCAAGGGCATCGATCTACCATAAGGCACGATCCGTGCATCAACTTGCACCAACCAAGTCAACCAATTACGCTATCAAAAATCCATTTTCATACTTTGCTTCCCAAAGAATACTTTCATACCTCCATGACAACCCAATGCCATCGTGAAAACATTTAAAACATTATTTGGTTATGTTGGTAAAGATTTCCCCAAATCAATAGTTTTGGTCTAAGCATAACTGAGCATATGTTTTTCAAATGGTCTTGACTCATACTCTCAGATTAGCCCAAGTTTGACCTAAAGGTGACAATGTGTTCTGTACCAAACCAACAGAGGTCATACAAAGGAAGTGGGTATAACTATAACGTTAAAAGCGGTATTGAACTAACTTGATAAAAATAAGCATGCAAAGACACATTAAAACAGTAACATAATTAGTTTAAATTATCGGGTGCAATATGATCAAGAGTGTAACTTGCCTTGCTCACTACTTAGAGATTCTTCTTCTTGAGCTTTGATTCCCCGGAATCTTCACAATCTACATATATATAGAAGGCAAATTCAAAGAAGATTCAAACAGAGATCCAATAAAGATCCAAATAAAGAACCAGGAGAACTCCAGAGAAATCTCAAAAACCCAATTAATGAAGAGCATTGTATTTAGATTAGGTTCTTTTGGAGAAGGTCTAGCTTACTGAGGAAAAAGGGTCTTTGGAAAAAGGTCCCAAGGCGTGACCTAGGCGTTAAGGCGAGAAGTCCCGAGGCCAAAATGCTTGCGCAAGGTCCGAGAGAAGATCCTCACACGAGCACCACAGAATTCCAAAAAAACCCACCAGAGAAGGTCTGTGAAAGACATGGCCACCGGGGTAGTGGTAAACACAAAGGTGGAGGAGATCATCAAAGAACTTACCAAGGATAAGCAGCAATGGGTGAAAGGGAAGGTCGTGAGAGCCAGGCTTTCCCGGGAAGGCCTCTGGTCTAGAGCCGAGAGGGTGAAAATGGAGAAGGTGGAGTGGTGAAATTTCTTAGACAAGTTGTAGTCAAAGTGGTGAAGAAAACTAGAAATACACGAGTCCAGGATAAGTATGGCAATGGGTCAAAGGTAGGCAGTGGCAGGGCAGGTGTCACCACCACCCTGGTTAAAAGGTACGAGAAAGGACAATGTATGTTGCTTGGGAAGGAACAAAGAAAAATGTCAGGGTACGGTTAAGTGACCCAATTCAAAGTAAAACACCACGTATATGGATGCACTTAATGTGACAAGACCCGCATTAAAGGCTCAATATAATAATGTGGCGGAGGAATTGAGAATGGTTAAGACTGGCAGGTGGGGCCACCAATTTAGAAACAATCGGGTCAAAATAGGAGGTCTTGACCCACAATAGAGGTCCTCGAGGAGGTCCGAGAAGCGACTTAGGAGGTCCTAAGCCCAAGGACGAGAAGGTCTAAAGATTGAGGAGGTCTAGACAGGGAAGGTCTCGGATAGGGAGGTCCCGACGGTCGGGATCTCACCAAGGGTGGTCTCAAGGGAGAGGTCAGGCGGTTGGATCTCCAAGAGGAGGTCCAACGCCCAAGACCAAGCCAGGAGGGAGGTCCCCAAAGAAAAACAACGCGTGAGGAGGTGCAGGCCCTCGGACTCAAAGCGAGGGAGGTCCAAACCATTAGATTCAATATAGAGGAGGTCAGAACTGCTCGATTGCACCAAAAGGGAGGTCCACGAAGGACATAGCGCATAGAAGGTCTAGACCCTTGGATTGGAAATGGGAAGAGGTCCGGACCGCTAGATCCAAAGACAAGGGAGGTCCTTTCGCCAAGAAAGGATATCCAAGGATTTACATGAATTCGGGAGGTCCGCAGTGAACAAGAAGCTCACCGAACACACGGAGGTCCCAATGAAAGGAGGTCTGGGCAACTCAAACCTCTCCAACCGAACCAAACTTGTAATTCTCATTAAAATAAAATAGCTTTAATTTATTTTACACATTTAAAAGGATTTAGAAAATCGAGATGTTACAAGAGCCCCATTGAGTGACTGGAGCGGGCGGTTGGCGATGGCGATGGTGACGAGATGACCTTGAGGAAGCATGCGCAGCGGCGTCGGCCGTGTCGTGGGCATAGGGTGGGCGACGGGGTAGGTACACGGTCAGCAGTCGATTGTGGCACCAAGCAGTAAGCTGGCGAGGCGTCTTGTGCTGGTGTGGCATGTGGCATGATGGCACGAGGGAGTGGCCTGTGGCCTTGGCAAGCATGGGGATACAGAGGAGGAGGAAGAAGCCAGGGGCTGCTAGGTGGGCTGGAGGAAGAAAAAGGAGGAAATAAAATAAAATAAAAAGGAGGTGTCGGGCTGGGCCGGGTAGTCTTCGACCCGGGCCACACTCGAGGTTTTTCTTTTTCTTTTCTCTTAAACTCCGGTTTGATTTTCCTAATTTGATCCTTAAGATCTATAACTTGACTAATAACTCAAATAAAATCTAGGAAAGTTTGAATGTCACCAAGATGAATCAAAAAGTTTTAAAATTTTCACATTTTTACACAACTTAAGAAACATCCAAATTTTTGGGATGTTACACAGCTCTAAGTAGTAACGTGATGCCTTTTCCAATCATTGTCAGCAGCAAAGTTGCTACTTGGCGAAATTGGAGCTTCTGTGGGTTATTTTCTTTGGCCTCGCTTTGGTCGGAGTTGGAGCATCGCTCTATACAAATATCGGCTACGTAAACAACTCAAATTTTTTTAAATAATCTATTTTTTATTTGAAATATCAAAAATATTCCAGCGATATTTGTTTTTACAAAAATATCGTCTGTCGCCCAATGGTTGGGCGATTTGATCCTCGCCGTAGGGTTAGCGATCGTTCTGTCGCCATAGGGTTGGGCGATCGGTCTTGATCGCTTAATAGCCGGGCGACGAGAGCTAGTCGCCTAACCCTATGGTGACAGGAACCATCGCCAACCCTATGGCGACAGTGAGCTCCTTTTGCCTTTTTAATTATTGTTTAATTGAGTTAATGAATAACATTTTGTAGGTTAATTAAATTTAGCAAATCCATGTTATTTATTTTGAAAATAATAGTGTTGTCACGATGTTGGTTGCTCTGCTTGTTATTTTCAGAGAATATCATGGGTACGAAATTTGTCGGACTCGCAATAACATTTTGTGATCGTTGTATATTGTTGTAGTCGCGTAAATTTCATGAATTTTGTGAGGACGATTGAGACAAGAATGATATGTAAGTACAAAGGTAAGTGATATCACGATGAAGTCGTTCGAACGATATGCGTATGTAGGCACGTAGTCGATGTCGTGCTTTATGAAGCTTATACGTAATATGAGTGAAGGGGTTGAGGGCGCCATTGTGATTATGACGATGGCCTAAAACATGGAGGATTCAATGTCGGTGCGAATGGTTCTTTCGGGATTGCGAGAAGAGGCATACTTGCAATATAGTCTTGCTTTGATGGGTCTCCTAACCGTAACTACATTACATCGCAGACGGAAGCACGTTACACGTAGTCACATGGCATGATGGTTCGGCTAATTGCTTTAGTCATGCTCGGTAGTACTACTGAGACATTGTAACACAAGCATCCTGACTATGTAAGTATACATGCCTTTAGGGATAGTAAAAACATGGGGTAGGACGTGGGACTACTACGTAATGACTGAGCTCTCACGTGGACCGGGCCATTTTCCTTCCTTGGCATTTCGGCGTTGAACTCCTCGCCGGCCTTCCCTTCCCTTGTCGCGGAGTGTCCACGTCGGTCGGTATATCGAAGTCGCCCATATCCTGCGATTCCTTCATGTAAGTACACCGTATATTTAAAATTGTAAGGAGGATTTACATTCTTCATAACTCACATCGTCAATACGCATTACGCCGGCGGCCGGATACGTTGTGGCGGGGCTCACCAAGATGAGCCTTTCCTTACCCTTGTCGCGGGATCGCCCACGCCGGGCCGGTATGTCGAAGTCGCCCATGTCCTGCGATTCCGTGATGTAAGGGCACCGTATAGTGAAAATCGTAAGAATGATGTTAATTCTTTGTAACTCACGTCGTCCATACGGATGGCCTTGAGGCGGCCGGATCGATACGTGGCGGCGGGTCAACCGCATGAGCCTTTCCTTGCCTTTGTCGCGGGACTGTGCACGTCGGGCTGGTATGTGGAAGTTGTGCATGTCCTGCGATTGTATGACGGATGTAAGTGCACCGTACGGGGAAACCTTACGTAATAAGGATGTAAACTCTTCATAACTGACGTCATCGATATGGATTACGCCGGCGAATCTTGGGCTCCTTCTGCCTCCTCAGCAGGTCGATGACGTGGGGTTTCCACCGCGACGAAGTTCTCGCCCGCACCGAGTAGTTCAAAGATGTACTGCTGGATGAATGCCCTGTCGTACATCTCCGGGCCGTTGATCCACTGGAAGAAGTGGCAGCGCATCTCGGGCTGCCATTACGTGGGGATGAAGTTAAAAATTTATGAAATTGAACGTTGGGAGAGGAAAATCGTCTGCCGAAAGAAACACTTACGAGGTGATGCCCGCATGTGTAGTACGCCCGTGCAGCGGTGTCTGGGTGTGTGGACTGAATGATCTCTGCCGGTTCGCCACACACACACTGCGGGATCGGAAAACGTGGTGGTACTGGAGCATATTTCATTGATTTATCTGGGTATTGTAGCTGTTCCCTCTTCTGCTTGAGCCACTTTTGCTTCTTCAACAACCTCGCGTAGAAGTTTGCCGAAGAGTCCATAGCTGGGTATGTGTTATGTAGTGGTGTGGAGAGTTGGGTTTGGTTCAACCCTCTTTTATAAGCTCCATGGTTGGCATGATGTCGTTAATTTCATGCAGAGTAGAGAGTCTTGTTTTTAATTACAAAAGTCGAGGGAGGCATAGTGTTGTCACGCCTTACTTTGCGGTGAGAAGTCATGGCTTGCTTTATGAGTCTTTGTCTTATCGGTCCGAAAAGTCGGCGAGGCAGTGTTTTCACGTCTTTCTTCTGAGTCTTGTCTTTTCGGTCTTAAAAGTCGGCGAGGTGGTCGGGGTTGTCAAGTCAATCTGAAAAGCCTAACCTAAACCTAAACCCTAAACCGGGCAAAGCTGTCTCGTTTGGTATTATCACCGCCCAAAGTCGCACTGTGTGGTCTTCTCATCGCGCAAAAGCCGCCCGTGTAGTCTTGTCCTTTGCCAAAATGTCTCCTTCGGTCTTATCATCGCGCAAAAGTCGACCGTGTAGTCTTGTCATCGCGAAAAAGTGTCTTCTTCGCCTTATCATCTGCGCAAAGTGCCCCGTGTGGTCTTCTCGGTTTGCAAAAGCTGCCCGTGTGGTCTTGTCACCGCAGAAAGTCTCCTTTGGTCTTATTATCGCATAAAGCCGCCCGCTTTGTTAGTCTCCCTCGCGGGCCTATAAAATGCACGCCCACGTTCAATTACGACCACTCGACCCTTCAAACCGTAGGAGGAAGAACCTTCTCCGCTTTACAAGAACATACGATGGCGAGCGCCGAGGACCACCCAACCGGTTCACCGGCGGGACCTTCTCCCGAAGGATGGAGCACTTGGCCCTAACCACCGGTTGATGCCCAACAAGCGTGTTCAACCTAAGTGGCGAAATGCGACACGGGAGGACGCTATCGTGCGAGCCATAGACGGCCCTTTCGATGGTGGACGACGTTTCTTCGATGCCCATACTCGGGGTAAGTAGTTTTGTTTATGTTATCGGTAATACATCGACCATACTAACCGTCCCTTGTAGCGGATGGCGAAATGCAACTTCACCCGCCGGATCGATCCTCCCCATGAACGACTGTTGCGGTACTGGATGTATTGTGGAACCGAATCTTTCATTTGGAGGCACAAATTGACGATCTGACGAGCAAAATGACGACCCGCCAACAGATGCAACATGAGAGGGCAATGAGGAGGTCGTGAACATAGGAAGTTCCTATGATCCCGCATGTCTTTGTGCCAACCCTAGTCGCATATGTGCGTGCCACTACAACGACCCGACCACGTCCGAGGCGCCTAACCGAGAACACTCTATGTGGGTTGCGAGAGCACCTTCTACAATTAGGGAGGCGAGAAGCTCGACGTCGCAAGTGTCCCGCTCAGATGCACTTATGTTGAATGTCATGAAGCATGTAACTAAATGGTGAACAGCGTTTTTGCGGTTGCCTTTTATCGAGTTGCCATGTTGTATCGATGTGTCGCAATTACGTTCAATCTCGTAGCGTATGTAAGTGAATGGTGGGCGCGTCATTGCGCTTGCCATTTATCGAGTTGGCTTTTGCATCGAGTAGTCGTGTGCATTAAGCTATAGGCGTTGATATGCATTGAACAAACATGCATTACATGAAAGAGTATACACAAGAACGCAAAAGTAATCCTGGCATCATATATTAAGTGCAAAATTAAAGTATGACATAAAGAACAAATGTGCGGCCAACAAGACGCCCCTACTAGCCCCCCAACCGCACCCCCCATCCCTCCTCGTCACCACCGCCATCCCACCTCCGCCCTCCCTCACGGGCTCGCTTTGGCGCCTTTCTCTGCATTGGGTGTCGGGGCCTCGGCGGATAGAGTAAGACGATGCGAGCCACGATCCGACGAGGACCGAGATGCGGCAAAGGGGTGGACAACACTGGTGTCTTTGTGTGTGTCTTTGTGCACCGATAAGTATGGCGTCGAGAACCTCGGCGGGTGTGGGCCGAGGTGGGCGGTGCCGTCCTCGCCCACCAAAAAGTCTGCGCGTCCTCGTCCGGCTCGTCCACGTCCCGCGGCGTCCACGTGATGCGGCGTCCACGCCGTCATAGGGCAATGTACCTGCACAGCAAAATATTGTTGGTTAATAAAAAAAAACGCGAAGCGTGATGACCAGCAGAGACGTGACATACCCTCGGCTAGCGCCATGGCGTGTACATAGCTCTCCACACGGAAAGGTGGCACGACGTAGTGCGACGCTGCCGGTGTCGGGCGTGTTTCGCCGAGCTATCTGCTTTCAGTAGCGTCGATGTCGGAGGTGCTGTGCTCGAGCCAGCCTGGTCACGGCGCGTCAGTGTCGGAGGTGGTCTGCTCGAGCTAGCTTTAGTAATAACGCGCGTCGATGTCGGAGGTGGTCTGCCGAGCTACTGGTCGTAGCGCGTCGATGTCGGGCGTGGTGTGGTGACCCTCCGCCATCTTGTCTTCTTCTTTGGGCCAGGCGGACGGACGGAGTGTGGACCAGGCTGGAGCGTGCCAACCTCCGGAGCCTGGTGCACGACAGCAGGCCGAAAATACGTCCGCACTGCTGTCGAAAACGACGGAAAACCTGGGCCGTCTCGTCGCGTGTGCCCTCCACACCCTCCGTGAACCTCTGCAGCCAGGAGTCGCACTCCGCAAGCTCAAGAACCATGCCCGCCACATCGAAAAAGAAGACACGGTGAAAACCGTAATGGCGGATAACACAAGCCAAATTTTCGGTGTTGCACGTAACGCATCACAGCGTTGTGCGCCCCGCGCTAAATGCACGAGTGCGTGTCGGTCGGTCGGTGCCGGACACGTGGTGCGGGCTCGCTCGCAGCGAGCACGCAGCTCGGTACGATGTCTGCGAGCGCATCGGCGAATATCTTGGTCATAGCTCGTGTGGTCGTAGGGGATATCCTCCTGCACACGGTCCTGTAGTGCGTCCTCCCACTGCGCTACCCACGGGCCCATCCTAATCCCCGCCAGTGCGCGGCGGACTCTTCCCATCGAAGCCGCAAGACGAACTTGTAGTTAGGCGTCAGTGTGTAAGAGAGACAACAAAACAACTTACGATGCCGATTACTCACGAGTGCACGTTCTCGCACCTTGCATGCCTAATCGGTATCGAACTCGCCGGGCGTAGGCGAATCGGGCGCATCACACGATGCGCCCGTAGTCCTCCACGAAGACGTCGAAGACAAGCACCTGCTGGTCGCCCAATACTTTGCCTCGCAAGCCGAGGAGGACGGCCGTGGGGCGCGAAAGTAACTCCTCGGTAGTATGGCTCCAAATGACGCCGTCCGCCGTGAGGCGGTTAATCGCTACCACGAAGGGCTCAGACGCCGTGTCACCGGACGGCGCGAATCGTACTCGCAACGAACACAACATATTAGGTAGGACGATCGGTAATATGAAAAATGAGTCACGGAAAGAGTACGCACCGTCCGCCGCACCGTGAGAGAGCCCATCGCTCGGTCGGTCCACCTCGTCTCGTTGTACATCTCCGGCCCGTCACGGTCTTATTTGTTGCTCAACAGGCCGCCCGAGGCTAAAGCGCCAAACGACCACAACCGCAGTAGGAGAGGACACCGCGAGGATGGAGTTCGGCTCGGACTGAGACACGACGCACAAGCCGCGATAGGTGGCGACAAGTACAACCAACCCCAAGCGATCTGGGGCCCCCCCGTCGGCGATGGTTCTAAGCGTCGCTGATGAGCCTCGCCGACGGCGGTCACCGCGGATCGCCGTGAACAAAGACCCAACCAAACAGCCACAACAAGTACGCCTCGGTGGCGTGACACTCGCTTCTTTGGTCCGCGTGAGGGTCCATCCGCCGACACATGCAACGGAAAAATAGTAAGTCCCTTTACGGAAAGGACAATAGCGACAAGACCAACGAAAGTACGGTGTGGAACACATACCCGAATCGCGACAACCACCGCAAAGGCGGCCCGTGCCTCTGTGCCTCCGGAATGACGTAGTACCCGACCGCCAACACAGTGGGAGGACTCAAACCTGGCCAAGGTCCTCGCGCGATTATCCGGAGGCTCTGCGGAAGGCGGCACCTCCCGCGATAGGGAGGCCAAGAAGCGAGGCGACGCCGGGGTAGGGGCCATCTCCCGAATGGGAGATGGAAAGTGTGAGTCTCTGTCGCCACGGCCTACAAGAGCCGCCGCCAGGAGCGATCGAACAGGAAGCGCCGTGGATCGCCTGCCCAAAGATGGACGTCTCCGTCGCCGCCGACCGCGGTGTCTTTGCGGCCGTCCTCGTCCGTGGCTTGCACCATCCGGGCGATAGGTAGTAGACCGCCAGACGCTCAACTCGCGAAGGAACAAAAGGTCGATCTGAAAAGTACAAGATTCGCGAAGATAGTGTGGGCGATACTAACTCGCTTTTGTCGGCCGTGGGTCTAGCCTCTGTTACCACGAGGTGTCCGTCGCGATCACCCCCAACACAAGATCGCGTCGGCGGCCCGTAGGATGAGGGACACGACGCGACGCACGATGTACTTTCGCCGATCGCGCTCGTCAAGGAGGCCAAAACTCCATCGGATCCGTGATCCATACCGCAAAACAACTTTAAGTTAGCAAATCGCGGAAATAAAACATCGAGTGTAACGAATGAGTAAATTTAACTTGCAAACAAACAAAATCAAAAGAGTACAACAAGACAACACTTAAATAAACATTACGTGCAACATACGATACATGTCTTACGGCATTACGTACATCAAATGAAAATTGGGTAGTACCGTAACACTACATAAACAATACAAAGTACAAATGACAATGTGCACCGATTTGCCATTTCGGTCCCACTTTCACACCTAAGAAGTGCCGACATCCTTCCATAGCAAGGTTTACTACTCCCCGTGGTGCCTTGCATCGTCGGGTCAGGTAGCCCTCCCCGCATGATGCGCAGCGTGTACCCAACGCCTCGCTTGTGCCGTCCATATCATTCAGAATACGACGACTCTGCCGACGACCCTTGTTGCCCTTCAGCATGTCAATATCCGGAATCCAGATCCTATTTGCAATATCCAAGGTGGCAAAGTTACCCACAACCCCGAAGCCCCTAAGCTCGCCAGTCCACGCCTGCACCACCCTCTCCTTCAAGAAATACTCGGACACAAAGTTCAAAGGGTCCATACGCACAGTCCCGCATGCGGCGAGCACATGAGAGCATGGCTTGTGTAAGAGCTTCAGTTTGTTGCACGCGTCTGGCTAGGCTCGTTGACATGATCTCCAAGGCATACCTCGTGGGTGACAAGAGAACGAGCCGCCCCAAATCGGCTCTATCCCGCAAGAGCACGTCGAAACGATGCTCCATATTGCCCATCACGTACACCGTGTGCGACTGGCCCTTCTGTGTCTTCGCCTGCATGTATGCCGTAATCTTCGAGCAATACGGTGTTTGAGGGTTCGTGGCATGAAGTGCGGCATTTGCATGCCTCTCCCTGAAATACCCGACAGCTGCGTGCGTAACACCTTCCACGATGGCGACGAGGGCCGAGAACGAAGGCCCCTAAGAACCCAGTTGTACACCTCCGCAAGGTTAGTGGTCATTATGCCGTACCTTGCCCCGTCCGTGTCATGCAGCAGAGACCACTTGTCCAATGGCTGTGCCTCGATCCAGTGGGAGAAGCACTCGATGTTCCTCGAGGTCCTCTGCCTCGGACCAAATAGGTTCGAGACTCTGCTCCTTGGTTCCTCGTGTCCACGTGTTTCTCTTTGTGTTAGTCGGCGAATACCATAAGCGTCAAATTTATTCTTGGTTCTCGCATAGCCACCTCTTGAATAGCTTCACCAAGGGTTGCTTCGGAACTTCTTGAAGAAGTTGGCCCCAAATGGCGAATACACCATCTCTCGTCATATCCGGCCAAGGAACGGCTCCTCCGGTCTTCTGAAGTTTTTATGGCCTTGAAGATCCTGCGTGCCGATCATGAATCACGCACACACCAGATCTAGCTCCAACAACTCCCACCCTCGGATGTTGAAGGAACCACAACCACCGTGGAAAATTCTCACCTTCGACAAATGCGATGGCTAATGGCGAAATTTGATTGTTGCCGCCAACGCCTATGGCGAAGGATCTGCCTTTGTATTTCCGGTCAAAAAGTCCGTCAACCGAGATCACGGGCAGATATGCCTAAAAGCCTCGATCACGAGGATCAAGGCTACGAAGGCCCTATGCATTACTAAAAACCTCGCGAATTTTAGATGGCATGTCCTTCACAAAGAATGTACGTGTTCGGGTTTCTCTCTCAAAGACCTCAAGCATACGAGGAAGGTTGTCGTCGCCGCCTCAAAAGATCCAAACCGTCTTTCCATAGCCTTCGCTTCGCACGCCACGCCTTCCCATAGCTGATCTTGTACTTGAATTTCTTCTCAATAGCCACCATAATGTGCCTGGCCTCCATATCCTTCTTCTCCACTATCTCTCCATACATCAAATTAGCTATGAATGTCGACGTTATGTTACGATGTTCGCACAAAACACCGCCGAAAGCATGCACGAGTGCGGCTCCACCTTCGAGACAATCCAAAGAGTCTCATACTTTGGTCTATCTTGCGTGCACTCGCCAAGGACAACCGGATCGCCGCATTTTGATTATCTTGCTCTTGGCTAGATTTGATGACCAAACGTCCATTGCATAGACATAGCCCATACTTTAATGGCATCCTCGCAAGGATGTCTTATCGAAAACATTGAGTGCAACCGAACCTCCGTGGCATGGTACTCCCACGGCGATTCGTGCTCGTCGTCGCGCATACATAGACCCTCGGCGTCAAATCTGCTCCATTCCTGGGATGGGAGCTCCGCCCTCATCGGAATCGCCTCGTCGTCTTCTTGTAAAGCGTCCTCTTCACCAAGGCCATCCGGTCATCGCTTTCCATTTGATGCAATATGTAATCCCTATGCTCTCCTTCATCACCGTCTCTGTAGGCTCATCATGTGGTGCCCGATCTTCCTCTCCTATATGTAGCGCGTCGGGCTCATCACAAGCAACATTCTCTCAACTCTTCAGAAACCAGACCCTCGGGTCCTCTTCTTCACCAACATGCCGCAACCGAAGCCGTCATAACACCGGATTATATCCCAGTGAGGGCCCCGCAGCTTCTTTTGGGCATGGTTGCACAAGTATCACACACTCATATCCACTACGCCGACATCCTTCTATAAAGGCCTTCCACATCGCCAGTCGCGATCGCCTTCTCAACTCCCACCGATGTTCGTGGAAGACCGGCCCAAAGCCCTTGTATGTCGACACAGACACCTCGTGGTTCAAAGAGAAGTCATGGTCACCAATGCTTCACATCTTCGATTAGTGCATTCTCGCCGTCCGGGTGTACCAGAGTGGCTTGTTCAAACCGCTCAAGTCAACACCGCACGGACCTTCACGAGCGGTGCCAACACCGTAATGCACTTTCAATGTAGTGGATACAGGCATGACTTATTGTATGGTCGCAAATATTTCCAACATTGCAATTAGTCACCATAACGCACGATATGCAAGCATCGCTACATTGTAATTTACATTTGTAAGGCCCTTCGCCTATCGTCGACAACTACACGACAAAGATGATCAAGACATCATTCATTCCCTAAGGCGAGGCCGCAATGAACGTGTGGTACCATATTCAGATTCAACCTAAAACCGAGCTATTCCATAGCGTGCATTATCAATTCGGACGCTAACTTGCAACCCAAATGCTACAAGTGGCATCCCTGTCTTCTACCAATTACCTAAGTCGCTTAGTTCGTACTAATTTACTTCTACTAATTAGTTTATACAAAGTATTCATCCTCCTTATGTTTGCTTTTTGGATGAAATTGAATCGGTTATTATATCATGGAAGCATGCACTACATGATAGGAATATTAACTATGATTGTGCTTTAACTGTTGGTGTTGGTATTGTCAAGTTGGCGCTCTAAGCAATCTGCGACTCAAAATAAACTTTTAGAAAACTAAAAGATTAAGTGAAGGCTCCAGAGAAGATTCCCATATTGAAAGGTGAGATTATCGGACCCCTTCATCCTTCAATTTCAATGACTACCCAAAACTCAATCCAATGAATCCATGAATTGCTTATTTGTTTCTTAAATATCAACCAACATTGCTTATTTGTTTCCTAATTTTTAATCATCTTTTACCACAACCCTGTTGGTACCATTCAATTTCTCTTATTTATGTTTCATCAGAGCAAAGACACCAAATTCTAATGCCTCGACAAAGAAGTGATATCTTGCTACATTTTTGTAATCGAGCATATCTATAGAAATATTTGGTACATACATAAGGACGTTTCATATCTATGCACCTTGAACAATTCAAAAATCAAAACTACATTATATGAAATTAAAAATATTATTTTTCAAATAAGATATGAAACTGAAATTCCTTTGTAAGAGAATTTACAAACTGAAATTCTACATATACTATTTATTTTGATTATGACTTGAATGCTTACATTTTTGGAATTTGATACATTAAGGAAAGTATTGCACTAGTACCGTATTGGAAAAGTTGAGACTCTTTAACTTGTGCATTGTTAAGGATATAAAATTGTATTAGTCTAGCATTAGTACCGTATTGTGTTCCATGTACATTTGATTTAATATATAAATGCATCAATTGCTTCCACAATTCATAGCATGCATAAGCCATTTAAGCTTTTTAATAGAGAAATAGTTTCAATCATCCAATGCAAAACAGACCTTAGATTTATCTATAAGTATCCTCTACCTCAAACAGACTCTTAAATTATTAATAATTAAAATCTAAAATACCAAATGCTAGTCACAAGACAAGATAACACATATTATATCACATTTTAGGAGTCAATAGATGATTTCCTAAACATACATAAATCCAATGGATTGCATGAATCCTGCATCAGAACTTCATCGAGTGCTAAAAAACTCTACTGTCATTATGCTCCAGTGTTACCTTTTGTTTCCTATTTGTACTGCGTTTTGGTGAAGGCCACTGTAGTTGAATGTCCGCGCATCTATTTATTTTATCTTATTACTATGCGCTTGGTGTTTGAGGATTTTCTAAAGTTTTTTTATCGCTTCTACTTACATACAAACCAACAAATCTACTTTTTTTTCCTAACTATAGTTTTCATTTAACGCTACTTATACCTAGTATTTTAATTAACTAAATACCTACTTAAAAAATACAAGACAAAATAAATCAAACTTACCTCCTCGCAATCCAAATTTGTCTTCTTTCTTCCTCTCCTTCTCTTTTTTCTCCCTCTCCCTTTCTTTCTTCTCCGGTCGCCGAACTGTTTAACCTCTGCGAAACGAATCGCCCGCTTGAGGACCGCGAGGAGGCTATATAGGTTATCCAGTCGCCGCACCGCTGGCGATCGAACATGTGATCGCTTCACGGTTGGGCGATCAGATCCTATCGCCCAACCGCGGCGGCGATCAGTAATAATTACGCCAACCGCTTGCCTCTCGTGCGCTTTTAAAGCCGGACGGTTGGGCGGCAGGCTTGCGATGGCCGCCCAACCATATGATAGTTCCTTGTCCCCAACCATTGGGCGACAGACGTATATTTTTGTAAAAAAAAATATCGCTGGAATATTTTTGATATTTCGAATAAAAAATAGATTATTTAAAAAAAAAATTCAAACAACTCCCCATCCTTATATTTAATCCATCCGCGAATGATCAGAAAAGTTGCTAGTTCGTTCGGTTGAGATATTTCACCAATTTATGGGTGACTCACACTTTGCGTTATTGTGATGCCATACCAGAGTTACATGGATTCAGATATTCGTGCAATCATGGCTCAGTACATGCCTCTGGAGAACCGAGAAATACCGAATCAACAACATCCTGTGGAGCATGGTGATATCTGAAAACAGCAAAGTTTATATGGAGCAAACATAAGAGTTAGTAACATTGCATCAGTGGACGTCATCTCGACAGAGAGGTCGCCTTGGAGCTGCCCTTTGTGCGCAGAAGATTAATTTTCCATATAGCTTATGATTCTGAAAGAGAAAACAGTCGCACACCCTCTTCTTTTCTGAAACATACATAACATATTATGATCTCACCAGAGTTTAGACCTCCTTGGCCTCCAGTCATAATTTTGAGCTTGTGGTCTTGTTCTGCATTCTACACTGCTACATGTTACCATTGTGTAAATATTATTGTTC
Source organism: Phyllostachys edulis (assembly GCA_036346405.1). NCBI lineage: Eukaryota > Viridiplantae > Streptophyta > Magnoliopsida > Poales > Poaceae > Phyllostachys > Phyllostachys edulis. The sequence goes on along the minus strand of CM070558.1, from coordinate 68,022,222 downwards.
AGACTATAGCATTTTACTGTCCTTAATAAAGCTCAGAAGGGCAGGAGCTTACAACCCCTTACCTGGACTGGACAGTACTGTATGAGTCTACCCCAAAGGCCAAAAGATATTTGCAGCCAGCCTAACTGTAGTACTGCATCACAATGCAGAGTTTCTTCTCATTTCCACTGCCCCAGTAATATTTTCTTCAGAATCGCTGCTACAGTGGCTTCACTGTAATCTTGTTTCCATCCAGAGTTAGTGAGTTACGGCTGACAGGTTACAGGCTGGCCAATACAGCAAGAACCATCATGATATGTGTATGGAATAGTATGGGCAAAATAATACTATTAGTGGTAGACCGGATAGGAGCATCCAGCAGTGCTCTGGTGGTGGACCAAAAGTTGGTGGTGATCAATGATTAACTCAGCGCAAACAAAAAGAGCAGCCTCGGTTCGGTGCGTGCAAACTGCGAATGTCTTGGTTAGATCAGAATAGGAGTCACCGCCCATATTATTCGTGCTCATCTGAAACAAACACAACTCGCAGGGCAACCTGCTGATTGTGGAGTGCTTGGTACAGCGCCGTATAGGGAATTGGACTGTACGTAAACAACTGTCAGAATGAATGAACTGCTTTGGCTGCGTACGCTGCTAGCCTGCTACAGGGGGTTGGATGTTCCCTGAAAGGGGTGACTCGTCTCAGCGCAGGCAGGCAATTCTGCCCCGATCTTTCCGGATGAATCATGCATCATCATCACCTTGACATGTCACTCTTGAGTCTTGTCTATGCTATGCAAGTGCGGGTCTCCATGGACAATCATTGCAAGGACAGATATATTCCCTCGATTTAGGCCCGCAAATTAGGTACGGCGCGGCGTGCCTTCCCCCACCACGGCCGTCGACATTTACCGAACTGGACATTGCAGCATGCACACATCCAAGTGCCCGTGACACTGGCACCTCTCCGTGTAGCATCTTTGCCAACCTCCGCGACTCCTGTACCCGGCAAGGCGGCAACGTGCACGCTTGAATCTGTAGGCGCGCACCGGCGAACCCAACGTGACGTTCCCACCCCTCGCAAGGTCGCAGCCCACGTACGGCGCGCGCGTCGTGTGCGGCGGGCATACTCACAGGTTGCCTTGCTTTGCCGGACAAGAATTCACCGCGGCCTGTTTCCGGATTAGACACCACAATGACACCATTTTACAGTACTTGGCTGAAAGTTTTCCAACGGTCACAATCCCACGCAGACACAAACTAGAGGTGGATCCCAAAACATTGTCGTGGCACTCCAAATCCCGATGTGGATTTTCCAACCACCTTTTTTTGGTTTAAAACGCCATCATGTCGTGTGAATGCGAACAGTATACTCCGTGACATGGGTAGACGGAAGGAGTACAAATATCCTGGCCGTAACTAGTTGCTCAGGCATCCACAGTGTCGCAAAAATAAGGTAGGACACAAGGGTTACGTGGTATTCCTGGTGTCCAACTTTAAGCACGGTAGCTAAAATTGTAAGTAGAATTCAGCTTCAAATCGGCCATGGTCTTAATGCCTAGTCACAAGCAATATAAAAAAAAGAGTTAAATCTCTTTCCTCTCTCCAATTCACCGAAGTCGTTGCTGCTGCGACCAACAAACAGGAGGCCAAGGAAGGGGCGCTGGCCGCCGAGGCGTTGGGGAAGGGTGCCATCAAATCCAGCTGTCGGGACAATGGGAAAGCGTCGTCGACGACGGTCGCCATTGGATCTGGTACGGTGAAGAGGGAGGTGGGGACGACATGCCACCGTCGAATTTGGCCGCCTAGAGCTCGATGGGGCTGCGTTAGCATCGTATCTGGCCACCTAGAGCTCGGTGGGGACGTGCCGATGCTAGATCCAGAAGCTTGGAGCTCGAGGAAGATGTGTCGCCGCTGGATCCGACCATCGGGATGACGACGAGAGGAAGAAGTGGGGAGATAGAGGGGTGGCCACATTTTCCCCCCTCGTGCGCAACATTTTTTTTCACGGTTGCAACATTTTTCCCTCCGGCTCTCTTGCTCTGCTCTGGCGACCACCTCATAAGGGATGGGAGGAGACACGAGGAGGAGTCACGGATCGGGAGGAGGTCAGGCGCGGAGGAGGCAGCCAAGACGGCGGCGCTCAACAAAGAATCGATATGATTCATTCAATAACAACCAGAAGATGAAATTTCAGATCTAAAATTTGTGAGGGGAGGTAGAGTTTTACCTCGCCGGACTATGGATGCGCAGAGCAACCGGAGGGGAGGAGGGAACGACGCTTGGGGAGGAGGCGTGGATGGCGTGGCATGAGCGGGCTGGGCAGGCGGGCGAGGTCGGATCGGCCGAGGCGTCGAGGACAATGTGTCAAGAAGAGTAGGGTGGAGGGCGGCTCAGCAAAAGTGAGCCACCGAGCCGGAGGGACTAGGAGGCGGCGTCGGAGTGGGCTCGTCTGAAGGGACTGGGACCTCGACTCCTTAGTCCGGAGGGGACTGGGAATCCTACAGTGAGGAGAAGGGGAATGGGAGAGGAAAGTAGTGAGAAGGGCAACGGGGAGAGCAAGGATAAGAACGGGAGAGGAAAGCAGTGGCAGACGTGAAGAGCAGTCAGTGGGTGGTGGGCTCGAGAAATTAAATGGTGGAGATTGGAACACGTGGAGTAGGTAGCTTTCAAAATTTTCGTCGCTCCAAGTGCATGAACAGTATCGTTACCCTTCTTTTTATAAAGACACGGGTCCACCTTAAGATCTCCTACTAGCAATGAACATTGTAGCAAATTGTACGGACCATGTGGACCCCACCTTAATACCATTAAGCATGGGAGATGCCCTAAGCATGTTACAATATCTTAATCTTGTGCACAACAGTTTAGCTACTACGCGTGCGGACTAAAACATTATTGTTTCCCAGTTGCACTTGTTTATATTTAGGGCTTGTTTGGTTGACGCTCTGAGCTCTATGTTTGAGAAAAAGTGGTGTTTGAAAGTGGCCTGGAAAGTATATGATTTTTACCTGGCCAGGCAAGCCTGGAGATGTGGTGTTTAGTTAATGACCTGACTAAAGAAAGCGTAAAATAAAAAAAAATATTTTTTCGCACTGATTGTGCATGCCTGAAGAAAGCTCGGTAGGGTCATAGTGTGTTGGCTCTACATGAGGACGGCGATGATATCACACTGATTGTGCATGCCTAGAATTTGGTGTTCGATTTTGGTCACTTGGCTTTGGCTAATGACGTATCGGAGGGATCCAAGCCAGGCATAGAAGGGAATTCACAGGCCTCCAACCAAACAGAGCACAAGCAACTACTAGGGATTGGTCTGGCCAGGCAAGTTTGGTCCAAACCTCCAACCAAACAGCTCCTTATGCATTGTCACGTAGAACCTAGCCTTTTTTTTAATGAAATCTTCTTGGAAATGCCCAGCTTTTGTGAGCCAAAAAATGATTACTTCTTTGTTTTGTCAATATTTAAGTATCAATATTACAAATTTTTCTCAGGTCAAAAAAATATTACAAAATTTTCTTACGAGATATCGTAGTCTAAAAACAGTTCGTGGCTGGGGCGATAAGCCGATAAACGGCAACTTGCGTGGTACGAAGCGTTTCTATTATAAAACTCCACGAAATCATTCTTATCCATTCATTTTCTATGTGAGATGCATCTGTAGTTTTTACTTTTAAGCAATGCCTATTGATGGAGATTCTAAAACGACAGCAATGCCTCCTGTGGTGCTAGGGCCATTGTGTATGAATGTTGAGGACAAAGGGAGAGGAAGGAGAACACGTGCACTGATGCTTCCCTTCCAACTCAAGAGTCGCCTTCTAAGTAGTGTGGGTTGGTTGATAGCTGCACCATCAACAATTATAAAAACTTCTAGACGGAATGCTTCAGTGACTTTATTAGAAAGCAGCAGAAAGAAGGGTAAAGATGTTTCGAAAACGAAAACAGAGGACTCCAAAAACGTTAAAAGAAATCCCTCCCACGGAATTCGGTCGTAAACTCTTACAATTCTCGTGACCGAATATGGCATGAGGTTGCTACCGTTCAATTAGTCAAACGTGCAAGTTTGCAAGAGGCTCAAATTCTAGTAGAAACACAAGCCACAGAGAAGACAAAGCATGCTGCTACTGGTTCTTACTCGTACAAACGGTAAAAAACGGGTACTACTCCACTGTACTAGCAGTACTCTGTCACCGCCGAGAGCAGAGCGTGTGACGGTGATTGGCCTTCTAAGGCTGCCCAACACGCGCAATTTGCGGTGCCGGCGTGCCCGTTGCGCACCATTTTGAACCCAACCAACCAACGAACAAACCGAACCCGGCGCGGGGCCCTGCAAATGCCACGGCGCCCAATTACCTGCCTCCGTCGTGCCCTCCCATTCTTTCACGCACGCACGCGGCACGACCTAGAGTACGTCGTGTTGTATGCCAGGGTCTTTTCGGTAATTTCAATCAGAGAAAACAAAAAATAAAAGAGAAGGTGGAGCCCACCTATCATAGGGAGACAAGAAGAGATAAGGTTGAAGATTTAGGTCTCTAACCGGTGCGCGCACAGGAAGAGGATCGATCCCATCTATGGTGCGGCGTAAGCGATGGCGTGGACGGCTCGGGACGATTCTCGCATCGTCCGTTGGCAGCGTCGTGGGTTTCTCCTCCTCTTAAGTCTTAAGAGCTCTTTTCTCCTCTTTCTTCATACACCGTACAATATGGACCGAGAGAAACCCCTGATAGCTTCTGGCTTCCAACTTTTTCACGTTACATACGGTTCCAACTTCGGAAAAAAAAAACCGCTGAAAAAAGCCGCCGGGGCCTCACCCGAGATGCTGAACTATACTGCTGCTAGTATGCCAGCCGGGCTTTGTCTTGTCGATACCCGATGTTGACCCGTGGGGCCCGGGAGTCTGTCGTTGGGAGGAGGCTGCGCGGCTGACGGCAGCGGACGTAAACGCAACGCAGCAGCTTCACGTTTAAACTTCCAGGCGCACGATCGACGTAACGCTGCGAGAGAGGAAGAGAGAGCCCCCACCGGTTCCGGTGTCCACGTCGCAGCTCCTCCACCGCGCGCGCCGTGGCGAGCCCCACCACTGCCCCGACTGTGACCGCTCGAGGGAAAGCTTTTAATTTCAGTGCTGCGTTTTCACTCCTTGTTTCGCACTCTAGGGGATCGGATGGACACTGTAGCGCCGGAGCCGGAGCATTCAAGGCCGGCAAGCAGAGTGGAGTGATTATTTTGGCCACAGTGGCCGACATTCCTTTCACATTCAATTCGGTGCGTGCAGGGATTGTGCTGCACCTGCGCATCGGCATGCATGCATGCATGCAGCGGCAGCGCATCATTTCCTTTTTGTTTTCTTTCCAGAGAATAATTGATTTGTAAACTAAATAAATATACTCTCTTCAGCATGTGTAAGTATAGAAGGAAATAGTATGGAGAAATCGTCGCTGACAAGTTCAGTCTGGAGGATTACCTCGTAGATAAACTCAGAATCTTAAGAACAATGCAAGAACACAATGACATAATAGTAGATTGAACACAGAGATATGAGAAGACTTCTGGCTTCTCTCTACTTCTCTTCTGTAAACGGTGTACAATAGTTGATGGTCTACTCCTCCTTTATATAGGCTACTGAGTGGATGAGGAGGCCATTGTGGGCCTAAGGCTGCCGGCTTGAGCCCGATTTCTTAACACTCTCTCTTGGGCACTCATCCGTCATGTTCATGTCTCGTCAAAACTTCATAAAAACCCAGTGGAAAAAATTTAGAGAAAGAGTATATAAAACATGTTCTGATGTGCTGCACGAATTGCCTTATTAAAAACCTTAACTGAGAAACTTCAGAAAAAAAACTCATTAAGGGAAAAGAGTACAATCCACCCAATTTCATTTAATCTCCAGGATTCTTTCTTTGCGTACTCGATCTTCGTGATCAAGTTTCAATAAAGAGTTCGTGAATATTCTTTCCCTGAATTCTACACTTCTCTAAGTCTCATCATTCCAATTTCACGTATGCACCTTTCAATGCTAGATGCTGGAAGTGACTTGGTGAATAAATCTGTAAGATTTTCACATGACTTAGTATGCAGTACTTTAATTTCATCCATGTTTTGCAATTTATGAGTATAGAAGAACTTCGGGGTTAATATGCTCAGTGAGAGGACTCTTCGCATAACATATCTGCACTTGTGCAACACAAGATGCATTATCTTCATAGATAATAGTGGGGGTTTGTGCGGTATTCAATCCACATGACTGCTGGATGTGGTGAATCATCCGTCGAAGCCAAGTACATTCTCGCGAGGCTTCGTACAACGCTATAGTTTCTGAGTGGTTCGTCGAAGTTGATACAAGACTTTGCTTAAACGATTTCCGTGAAATTACAGTTCCACCACATAGGAATACATATCATGTTTGCGACTTAGTTATATGAGGGTCCGACAGATACCCGGCATCTGCATAGCCAGTCATAGTTAGGTCTTGGTTCTTTCTATAGAACAGTTCAAGATCTTTGCTTCCTTAGAGGTATCAGAAGATGTTCTTTTGTCGGGACCTCGATTATGCAACCTCGAGACTCTCTGTGTATTATGAACTAGTCCCATTATCAGTAGCTAGCTTACACAGTTTCAACATCAATGTAATCATATCCATACAGAAAACTATAGATGAAGCTTATGGTCAAGTCTTACAAGGTCCGCTGCACAGGGCTTACAACAAAAGAGAGCTTGCAGCGGAAAACAAAACAACTCGTAGAAACCATTCGACATGCCCGCAGGCTATCGAGTGGAGAACATCTCCTAGTTCGCATGATCCTCAAAGTACTCCTCTTCATAGAACTTGGAGCTCCCTGTGTCCTCTTCAGTGACTGATCAACCAGAGGGTATAAAGCCGTGAGTACTTTGAATGTACTCAGCAAGTCGTAGGGAAATGTATGCAAATAATATTCATGCAAGACTTGACAAGGATAGCTTTATGGTTATCTTGTAGAAAGCAATATTGATTGGAAGTACAGTAGGTAGATTGCAAAGCACCCGTTGAAAGATTAATACATAAGTGATCACGTTTCTTTGAAACAACTCGTGAACACTCTGTCCACTTCCCAGACCACTCGTGAACGCCCTGTTCACTTCCCAGACCACTCGTAACCAACCATGACTACATTTTTGAAAAAGTCTACCCCTTGTGTGAAATCATCAGGTATTGTCCATAACCGGGGACACGGCTATTCAAATAGTTTTACACTCTGCAGAGGTTGTATAACTTTACCTACAAGACACGACTTCTCTAGTTTGTTTGGCATCCGTTGATACCACCGCTCACTACCGTAGGTAAGCGGTCTAGAGCATGTGACAAGGCCTTTACAAAGCTCTGTTTTGACTCGGTTCTGCCCGCTAAGGTTTCGCCATTCTAGACCCCCTCTTGCATCATGTGATTCCCTTCGGTAACTCGGAGATCATGACACCATGACAGAACCAAACCAAAATATTACTTATTAGTCGGCCAGGTCCACCCCATAAATGAACTTGTGGTTGCACGGTATGACCCAGATCAAAGGCGCACAAAGTTAAGTCCTTAGGGACTACCCAGGTGAGGCAACAACATCTCAAAATTCTCCCCCTTTACTGCACGTTCATACACCTGAGTATGAAATCATTTTCGGTTCAACTCGGCCAAATGGCAACTCATGCCATGGCACCACATCTTTTAGCAGCAGTGGCCGCACCATGATTCCATAATTCATTTAGCCAAATTATCATCATTGAATCATGTGATCGAGAGACATCACATAACTAAAGCGTGACTAAGCAATATACGCACTCATGTTGGTATCACAATAACGTCCAAATAAGATTACCCAACCTATGGTGTCCAAGGGTACATGTCAACATGTCAATCACAATTATGCAAGGAGTCATACTGTTGAGTAGGTATTTAGCTATTTTCCCAAACAATTTTTATACAATTAGCCATGCATGTTGATATAAAAACAATATATTTTTTGCAAACTGGGTATGACATGATCAAAGGTCTACGACTTGCCTTTGTTGAAGAGCTGAGATTTTTCGGTAGAGGTCGTCGGATCCAAGAACTCTTTAGAGAAGCCAGAATCTATACGCGCGAAACGAACCAAATAAATACAATAAATCCATATAAGATCCAAAAACTATCAAACTAAGAATAAAAAAAAGGCACTGAATTTAGATGAATCAAGAATTTGAATTACTCGAATCGGAGCTTGAATTGAAGGGAACGGGCGCTCGAAAGGAGGTCCAACGACCTGGTCGAAAGAGGTTCGACTGGTCGGAGGGAGGTCCAACGAGTTGAAAGGAGGTCCAACGAGTCGGAAGGAGATGAAAGAAGGCTTCGACTACCAGGTCCAAAGAAGGATTTGACTATCCAACGTGGTCGTAAGAGGGATACGACTATGCAACATGGTCATAAGAGGGATGAAGGAGAATAGGGCACCGAGAAACTTACCAGGACAGAGAGATAGACCGGAGAAGACTGGAGGAGGACAGCGAACGGTGTGGGCGCTCCGATGAATTCTTCGGCGGCGAGGAGGCGATGGCGCAGGCTCAGCGGACTCTTTAGCGACGAGGAGGCGACGGCACAGGTGCTCCGGCGAACCCTTCGGCGGCGAGGAGGAGACGACGCAGGCTCCAGCAGACTCTTTGGTGACGAGGAGGCGGTGACGCAGGCGCTCCGGTGAACCCTTCGGTGGCGAGGAGGCGACGGCGCAGGCTCCAGCTGGCGGTGGTGAAACTCGAAGCACAGTGAAACTGGGCGAGAGCAAGAGAGTTGGGTGAGAAAAAAAGAGATGAAAGAGTGTTGCTCAGGCTTTTATAGCCTGGAGGAGACGTAGAGAGTTACTGAGAGACTCGGAGGCGCACGAGTTCAAGGGTAGGTGGGCGACAGGACAGAGCACGGTACAGGTGTGCGCAAGAAACTGCCCGGGGATAAGACGGGGTGGGAGTTGCTAGCGGAGGTGACAACATTTAATGCGACACAACGACATTTAATGCGCTAGGACTTTCGCGGCAGCCACGACGCGACGGAAGGAAGAAGAAGGTGAGCAGGGGACTGACAGGAGGGGCCGATTGTGACCACCCGGAGGTCTCCCAGGACTACCCGGAGGTCTCCTAGGACCACCCGGAGGCCTGTACTAAGGGGGAGGTCCAAACTGAGAAGGGAGACGGGATGAACAGATAAAGGGGATGTTGAACACCCGAGAACTCCAGCAAACTCAAAACAAACCAAATGTTGAATTACTTGAAGTTTGATTAATTCAAATTAAATTGCTTTTGAATTCTAAAATTTCAAGTTAAGCTTTAGAAATTTAACAAAACCAAATGGTTATTTTTATTTTGAAAACTTCAAAAAGCTCAGAAAATCGGGACGTTACAAACCTATACCCCTTAAAGGGAATCTCGACCCCGAGATTCAGGTTGATTAGAGAATAGGTGCGAAAACTCGGCCTTCAGGTCTTCTTCACGCTCCTAGGTGGCTTCTTCTTCAGTGCGATTGCTCCATTGGACTTTGCAGAAACGGATGATCTTGCTTCTTGTCACTCGCTCTACTACTTCCAGAACCTTGATGGGTTACTCTTTGTAGGTGAGATCTTCCTGCATGTCAATGGCTTCTACGGACATCTGCTCTTCTAGCACACGCAAACACTTCTTCAATTGAGACACGTGAAAAACATCGTGCACATCTGACAACTGGGGCGGGAGCTCCGATTTGTAAGCAACTTCTCCTCTTCTGACTAGAATTGGAAAGGGTCCGATGTATCAAGGTGCAAGCTTCCCATGTACTCTGAAGCGACACATTCCTTTGAGAGGTGAAACCTTTAGATACACATGATCTCCGGGTGCAAAAGCTAAGTCTCGACGACGGTTATCAGCATAACTCTTTTGTCAGGTCTGTGCTGTTCTCAACTTCTCTCTGATTGATCGAACTTGATCTTCGGCCTTTTTCAGAATATCTGGTCCAAGCACTTGTCATTCGCCTGAGTCGGTCCAATATAATGGTGCTTGGTACTTTCTTCCATAAAGAGCTTCGAACGGGGACATCTGCAGACTTGATTGATACTGTTGTTGTATAAAAACTCCACGTAAGGCAACATTTGATCCCAGCTGGCCTGGTTCTCCAGGGCGCAGGCTCTTAACATATCTTCTAGGATTTGATTTACTCTTTCTATTTGCCTATCTGTTTGAGGGTGGTAGGCTGTACTGAAATTCAGATTAGTATCTAGAACATTATGTAGCTTCTGCCAAAATCTTGAGGTGAACTGAGATCCTCGATCCGACACTATCTTCTTTGGTACCCCATGCTGACATACTATCTTAGCCATATACAATTCTGCAAGTCTGTCTCATGAGTAGGTGATCTTGACTGGGATGAAGTGTGCATTTTTTGTTAGGCAATCTACAATTACCCAGATAGAATCATATCCCGCTTGGGTTCTTGGCAGACCGGTGATAAAATTCATACCAATTTCTTCTCACTTCCATTCAGGAATGCTTAACGGTTGCAAGAGTCCAACAGGTTTCTGATGCTCGACTTTAACTCGCTGGCAAATGTCACATTGTGCTACATACTTAGCGATCTCACACTTCATGCTAGGCCACTAGTACAATTCCTTGAGATCTTGATACATCTTAGTGCTTCCGGGGTGAATGGAGTACAAGGTTTCATGAGCTTCCTTCAGTACCAACTGCTTAAGCTCTTTCTGGTCTGGTACACAAATTCGTTTATCGAACCACATGGTGTCTTACTCATCTTCTGAAAATATTAGAGATTTACCATTCTTCATGTTTCTTTTGATCTCCATGACATCTGCATCTTCTCCTTGGGCTTTCTAGATCTGATCTTGGAGAGTTGGTTGCATTTCCAGAGCAGCTAGGTAACCTTCTTCAACCAATTCCAGCTTGAGCTTCTGAAATTCTTCGTGCAGTGCTGGCTGACTTTCCTTGATCATCAGAGTATTGCAGTAGATCTTCCTACTTAAAACATCGGCTACCACATTAGCCTTTCCTGGATGGTAATGGATTCTCATATTGTAATCTTTGATCAACTATAACCATCTTCTTTGCCTCATATTCATATTAGCTTGAGTGAAAATGTACTTCAAACTTTTATGGTCAGTATAGACTTCACAGCGATTACCAATGAGGTAATGACGTCATATCTTCAAAGCATGCACTACGGCAACCAATTCTAAGTCATAAGTGGGGTAATTGGCTTCACGAGGCTTTAACTGACGGGAAGCATAAGCTACTACTTTCCTTTCTTGCATCAGGACACAACCGAGACCTTCACGTGAGGTATCACAGAAAATCTCAAAGTCCTTTCAACATCGTAAGATCAACACCGAGCGGTGGTCGGCCGCTTTTTAACTCTTGAAAACTCGCTCACATTCTCAAGGCCCAAGCATACTTCTTTTCCTTCTTTAGCAACCGAGTGAGGGGTCTTGCTATTTTGGAGAATCCTTCTATAAATCTGCGGTAGTAACCTGCCATTCCAATGAAACTTCTGATCTGAGGCACTGACTTGGGTGACTCCCAGTTGAGCACATCCTTGACCTTGTTAGGATTGACAGCGACTCCTTCTGCAGATAAGACGTGTCCCAAACAGGTAACTTCCTTCATCCAAAACTCACACTTGTCGAATTTAGCATAGAGTTGATGATCTCTAAGCTTGTTCAAGATTAAGCGAAGGTGCTCTTCATGCTCTTCTTCACTTGTAGAGTATACTAGAATATTGTCAATAAAGACTATGACGAACTTATCCAAATACTCCATGAATACTTTATTCATCAAGTTTATAAAGTAAGCCGGGGCATTGGTCAATTCAAAAGACATGATCGTGTACTCATACAGTCTATATCGGGTTGAGAAAGCCGTCTTGGAAATATCCTCTTGACGAATCTTCAACTGATGGTATCCTGACCTCAAATCTATCTTGGAGAACACTCCGGCTCCCTTCAACTGGTCGAATAGATCATCAATCCTGGGCAGAGGGTACTTGTTCTTGATGGTGACTTCATTGAGTGAGCGATAATCCACACACATCCGCTGGGTACCATCCTTCTTTGCAACAAAGATCACTAGGACTCCCCAAGGTGAAGAACTTGGTCGGACAAATCCTTTAGCGGATGCTTTGCAACAAAACTACGAGAAACAAACGAATGCAAAGCTCCAGAATCGAACAAAACAGTAGCTGGGCGAGGTGCTATGGCAGGGTCCTGGATGCAACAGGAGGAGCGAAACGGCCAGGGGGCTGCACGTTTATTCTTGCTCTCTGTGGGTGACCTTAATGAGCATTATGTTGCATCATCTTCCTCTTACAAGACTCACAAAGCTGACGTTGAGCATCCTCTTGCACGAGGGTCTTGTTGACCATCTGCTGAAAGCTGGGGTAGTCAACCGACACTAACTGCACCTTAATGCTAGGGTCAAGTCCTTCCATGAAGCGCCAAATCTTTGCTTCCTCATTTGCAACATCCTCTAGTGCATACCTTGATAGTTGGGTGAAACTGTTGAGATATTCTGACACACTGAGGTTGCCCTGCTGCAGCTTGTGGAACTCCCTTTTCTTCATCTCCCTCCTTCCCTTAAGGATGTGTGCCATATGGAAGGCAGCAGAAAACTCCTGCCAAGAAATGGTCCGAACATTCTGGTGAGCTGCGTAGTAGTTTTCCCACCAGCTTCCTGTGGTTCCGTTGAGTTGGTGAGCAGCATAGAGTACTTTTTCTTGGTCATTACACTGAGCCAAGATCAGTTTCTTCTCAACATTCTTAAGCCAGTCATCATCTTCCAAGGGATCGACTGCGCCGGCAAAGGTTGGCGGCCTGGTTCTCATAAATTCTCCCAGTTTGAACTGAGGTGGAAAGGCTGAAGCTTGAACTGGAGCTGGTGTAGGTTGATTAATCTGGTTCTGGGCAAGTGCCTGAAGTAGTTGTAGTTGCATGGCCATCATCTGCTCCAGGTTTGAGAGGGCTTGACCAGGGGGGTGGTGCCCAGATTAGCACTGGTGTTGGGATTCAAGGGTCCACTTTGACTTGCCGTGTTGCGGGTCTGATCTATTTGCTCAAACAGATCTTCCCAGGTTTAATAAACAACAAGAAGAAAGCACGATAGGTGAGAGGGAAAAGCACGAAGACGAGCGAGAACAAGAGCAAATAGCCAGAGAGCTATTAAGAGGCAACAAAACTCAAACAGAAGATTCTAATTACCGGACTAAATGATATTGGAACTAAGAAAGGCAGCTTTGCTACAACACTTCTAATCTAACTTATCTGGAAGGTCGATTTAAAGCGAAGCTCGATCCTATTGAGATTACCGAGATGAGATGGATCAATTTAAATTTGAAGACAAAGTTTCAGAAGGGATAAGGTGTAAGAATCTAAGAATGAGGTGAGAAGAGATTAGAATAAGATGAGAATATAATAGAATAAGATGAGAAAAGAATAACTACTCACGTTACTCTGTTGGTTTGATTTATAAAATAAAATTTGAAATTCTTGACTAAAGCGACCATGCTAACTAAGGTTACGTCCTACAGTCGATATGGCTCTGATACCACTGCTGTCAGGACCCCGAGTATGCAATCTCGAGACCCTCTGTGTATTTCGAACTAGTCCCATGATCAATAGCTAGCTCACACAGTTTCAACATTGATGTAATTATATCCATACAGCAAACTATAGATGAAGCAGACAAATTAATATTTATAGAAGCAAAAGACCTTATGGTCAAGTCTTACAAGGTTTGTCACACAGGGCTTACAACAAAAAAGAGCTTGCAGCAGAAAACAAAACAACTCGTGAAAACCATTCGACATGCCCACAGGCTATCGAGTGGAGAATGTCTCCTAGTTCGCATGATCCTCAAAGTACTCCTCTTCATAGAACTCGGAGCTCCCTGGGTCCTCTTCAGTGACTGATCAATCAGAGCGCGTAAAGCCGTGAATACTTTGAATGTACTCAGCAAGTTGTAGGAAAATGTATGCAAATAATATTCATGCAAGGCTTGACAAGGATAGCTTTATGGTTATCTTGCAGAAAGCAATATTGACTGGAAGCACAATAGGTAGATTGCAAAGCACCAGTTAAAAGATTAATACATAAGTAATCAAGTTTCTTTGAAACAACTCGTGAACACCATGTCCACTTCCCAGACCACTCGTGAACGCCCTGTTCACTTCCCAGACTACTCGTAACCAACCACGACCACATTTTTGAGAAAGTCTACCCCTTGTGTGAAATCACCAAGCATTGTCCATAACCGGGGACACGGCTATTCGAATAGTTTTACACTCTACAGAGGTTGTACAGCTTTACCCGCAAGACAAGACTTCTCTAGTTTGTTTGGCATCCGTTAATACCACTGCTCACTACCGTAGGTAAGCAGTCTAGAGCACATGACAAGGCCTTTACAAAGCTCTGTTTTGACTCGGTTCTGCCTGCTAAGGTTTCGTCATTCTAGACCCCCTCTTGCGCCATGTGATTCCATCCGGTAACTCGGAGATCACGCCACCATAACAGAACCAAACCAAAACATTACTAATTAGTTGACTAGGTCCACCCTATAAATGAACTTGTGGTTGCACGGTATGGCCTAGATCAAAGGCGCACAAAGTTAAGTCCTTAGGGACTACCCAGGTGAGGCAACCACGTCTCAAAATTCTCCCCCTTTATTGCACGTTCATACACCTGTGTATGAAATCATTTTTGGTTCAACCCGGCCAAATGGCAACCCTTGCCATGGCATAACATCTTTTAGCAGCAGTGGCCGCACCATGATTCCATAATTCATTTAGCCAAATTATCATCATTGAATCATGTGATCGAGAGACATCGCATAACTAAAGCATGACTAAACAATATACGCACCCATGTTGGTATCACAATAACGTCTAACTAAGATTACCCAACCTATGGTGTCCAAGGGTACATGTCAACATGTCAATCACAATTATGCAAGGAGTCATACTGTCGAGTAGGTATTTAGCTATTTCCCCAAACCATTTTTATACAATTAGCCATGCATGTTGATATAAAACAATATAATTTTTGTAAACTGGTTATGACATGATCAAAGGTCTACGACTTGCCTTTGTTGAAGAGCTGAGATTCTTTGGTAGAGGTCGTCAAGTTCAAGAACTCTTTAGAAAAGCCGGAATCTATACGCGCGAAAAAAACCAAATAAATACAACAAATCCATGTAAGATCCAAAAACTACCAAACTAAGAATCAAAAGAAATGTACTGAATTTAGATGAATCAGGAATTTGAATTGCTCGAATCGGAGCTCGAATGGAAGGGAACGGGCTCCCGAAAGGAGGACAAATGAGTCAAAAGGAGGTCCAACGACTTGGTTGAAAGAGGTTCGACTGGTCGAAGGGAGGTCCAACGAGTCGGAAGGAGGTCTAGCGGACTCTTTGGCGATGAGGAGGTGGCGGCGTAGGCCCTCCGGCGAACCCTTCGGTGGCGAGGAGGTGACGGCGTAGGCTCCAGTGGACTCTTTGGCGATGAGGAGGCGGCGGCGCAGGCACTCCGGCGAACCCTTTGGTGGCAAGGAGGCAACGGCACAGGCTCCAGCGGTCTCTTTGGCGACGAGGAGGCGGCGGCGCAGGCACTCCGATGAACCCTTCGGCAGCAAGGAGGCGATGGCGTAGGCTCCAACCGACGGTGGCGAAACTCGAAGCACGATGAAGCTGGACGAGAGCAAGAGAGTTGGGTAAGGAAAAAGGAGATGAAGGAGGGTTGCTCATACTTTTATAGCCTGGAGGAGACGGGGAGAGTCGCTGAGAGACTCAGAGGTGCACGAGTTCAAGGGTAGGTGGGCGACAGGACAGAGCACGGTATAGGCGTGTGCAGGAAACTGCCCGGGGATAAGACGAGGCGGGAGTTGCTGGCGGAGGCGACAACATTTAATGCGACACAACGGCATTTAATGCGCTAGGACTTTCGCGGCAGCCGCGACACGACGAAAGGAAGAAGAAAGTGAGCAGAAGACTGACAGGCGGGGCCGATCGTGACCACCCGGAGGTCTCTCAGGACCACCGGGAGGTCTTCTAGGACCACCTGGAGGTCTGGACTAAGGGGGAGGTTCAAACTGAGAGGGGAGATGGGACGAACAAAGAAAGGGGATGTTGAACACCCGAGAACTCCAGCAAACTCAAAACAAACCAAATTTTGAATTAATTGAAGTTTGATTAATTCAAATTAAATTGCTTTTGAATTCTAAAATTTCAAGTTAAGCTTTAGAAATTCAACAAAACCAATTGGTTATTTTTATTTTGAAAACTTCAAAAAGCTCAGAAAATCGGGATGTTACATCTTTATTCTCTACCAATGCCTTTTGGTAGGTTCTGCACTATACCTTACTAGTATGTTCACGGCAAATACAATGTCCGGTCTAGTACAGTTTGCTAAATACATGAGTGCTCCTACTGCGCCTAGGTATTTGTTTTTCCAGAGAATAATTGATTTGTAAACTAAATAAATATACTTTGTTCGGCATGTGTAAGTGTGGAAGAAAATAGGACGAGTGAGGGTATGGCATGAGGCATTATCTCATCAGCGGTTGATTTTGTTGATATAGTATAAATCAACGGCTGATAGGAAGGGGCCTCACGTGAGGCTCTTCCTTAGCAAATTTTCTTCCGTGTAAATAGGTATTGTGCTACTGCCAAAACAAATCTTCCGACATTATGCAATAATGGTATAGTGTCATTATCACTGTGGACCATTGTATTAGAAAAGAACGTGTGAGATACATCACACAAATACTGTAGCGTTGCAGCAAAACATTGTAGCAGTTAGTCTGGGTCGTTCTTTTCGAATCGGATGGCTCAAATCATAGAAATATCACGATACTGTGCTTCTGCCATTGCCAATGCAATGGCAAGGATGCGATTCCCACTGCTGCTGGGCGTGCTATGCTCTCCGCCAATCTGTACAGTAGTAACGGGAGAGCGGATATATCCCGGTGGGTGTTAGTATTATGCATGCTAGTATACTCTACGAAGTACTAGTAATACATAGACAAACCAAAGTTGCACTAAAAAGATTTCAATTCGTGCTACAACTTAGAGATACACTCTGGAGTACATCCACGACGACAACATCAACAAAAGAAAACCGCAGGTTGAACTTTCGAAAGAAGTGTGCTAATAATTAACCGGAGGATTAAGTACATTATTCGTCTCTGAACTCTTGACCTAGTTTAATGTTCATCCCTCAATTGCAATATCGGATCAAACACATACTACAAGTGTCAATACCGTGCAAAAACCATCATTTATTCCTTTTGAGGGCTATTTCGTGCCACGTGGAAAAAAATAATCCTTTCCCCGTGCCAGCCTGGCGTCCACGCTGACGAATTGTTGACTCAGTCGCTCGACTAAAAGACGTCGCCCTCCTGTGAACGCCTCACTCTCTGTCCCGACAAGAAGAAACGTCGCACTCTCTCTCTCTCTCTCACTCACTCTCCTAATGAGAAGAAATACCCAAAGCCCTCCCCCCGACCTGAGCTCCCTATGCGTGGATCCCCCCTCACTGGAGAGGATAGACCTCGGGCCAGCGGACGGACTGCATCGGCGACATCAGTGAGGCATGAGGATTGGCAATGAACCATGGTGAGTTCTTCATTATTAGATCTGGCACGATTTGTGGCTTGTCTTGCACGATTTTCTAGGGTGTTTTGTGGCCGCCAAGTTCGTTTAGAGATTCGGATAGGCTAGTGTATTAATCGTTGGTTGTTAATTTTCATGTAGGTATCATCTGATTTAGCAATGGATAATTTGGACAAGCTAGCTATTAGGTTCCATTATAGTGGTGATTTCTTTGATGATGGAAAGAGATTGTATTATTGAGGAGGAAGAGCGAGCATGTCTTACGTAGATTGTGATAAGTTGTCGCTGCTCGAGATGAAAGGCCATTTGAAAGACCATTGTGGGGAAGTTGAATTGGTACTCATGCACTAGCTTTTTTCTAGCAAAGTTTTGAAGAATGGACTGAGGGTGCTAACAGATGACAAGGCCTGCCAGACCATGGCTGACTGCATCACTGATGAGGGTGTTGTGGATATCTTTGTTGAGGCAGTGGTAGTTGATGCTGTCTCAGATGGCGTGGGTGACAAAGAAGAAGATGAATGCAGTGATTGGGAAGACGAGGTTGAAGCTTGACTGCAGACAGATGATGATGAGGTTGTGTCAGCTAATGTTAGCAAAGAGATGGAGGTGATACCAATGTCACCAGTTGAGACTGAAAAGGATATTGTCTGCAAGAAGAAGTTCTACAATGCACTGCCTGATAGGAATTGGAAGGGAAAGGTTGGCATAGCTGAAGCAGCCCCTAAAGATGGAGGAAATGAGGATCACTCCAGTTCAGACAGTGACTATCTCCCTGGAGATACTGAGACCTCAGAGGATGATGAGGAAGCTGCTGAGAGCAAGAAGAGATATACATAATTCAAAAACAAGTTGAAGTTAGGAGACTCTTTTGTCCAGGTTGGGTAATTAATGGCCATTGATGAATCTAAAGTAGACAAGTTGGGAAAAGGACAAGAGGGCAGTGACGCTTTTTTTTTGAGTGAAGAAGAGGACAGTTACGAGGAAGGAGGCAGTGATGGTGAGCTCCTAAGGAAGAAACCAAAGTACCCTAGGTATGACCCAAAAGCAAGTCTCCCTACATTTAGCTTGGGCATGACCTTTAGCTGTAAAGACCTTTTCATTCAAGCAGTTAGGCAGTATGGACTAGTTAGGAGGTATTTTATTACATTTATCAAGAATGACAACTTAAGGGTTAGGGATAAATGTCAGTGGCCAAAGTGTCCTTGGGTCATCATGTTGTCAAATAACAGCATGACAGACGACTGTCAAGTCAGTAGTTTTAAGGATGAACACACATGCCCCCAAGAAGGGATAACAAGCTTGTCACTTCCAGGATAATCTCAAAAAAGTTTGAGAGTACCATCATGACAAACCCAACCTGAAAGCTTGAGCACATGAAGCAAACAATTTAGGAAATGAATGCTGACGTGAGCATTGCTAAGTGCAAAAGAGCTAAGTCCCTTGTCTTGCAGAAGATATTAGACTCCAAGAAGAGAGAGTATGGTAGGATCTTTGACTACCAAATAGAGCTTCTTAGGAGCAATCCAGGCAGCACAATGGTGGTTAAGCTTCATCTAGATGCAACAGAAGCAATATTTCAAAGGATGTACATATGTTTGGATGCTTGCAAAAGAGGTTTCCTAGTTGGGTGTAGGAAAGTGATAGGTTTGGATGGTTGTTTCTTCAAAGGTCCAACCAATGGTGAGAAAATTTGTGCAATAGGCAGAGATACAGACAATCAAATATACCCCATAGCATGGGCTTTAGTTGAGAAGGAAACCAATGAATCATGGGATTGGTTTTGTGGGATTTTCTTCAGAGATATAGAATTTAGAGATGGTGATGGATGTGTTATATGCACTACAATTAATATATTATTTATTACATAGTTTATGCACATATGATATTGCAGGATGTGATTCCTGGTTCACAACATAGCTATACAAATATAACCAAGAGAAATGCTAGGTCAAATGCTAGCTACCCACCAGTTGAAACCAAAAAGAGTTGCATTGGGGGTAGGAATCCTGTACTCAGAAAGGACATGGAAAACTATTCAGAATGTGGGTTCATCTGCAAATTCTATAACTTGATTTTTAATTACTTGCATTTGGCAAACTACTAACCTCTAGTTGAAAACATCTGTACCTACAGCCTGGCATGCCAAATCAGATAATCATCAGAACCTCTGCTACTGCCAAAGTCAGTACAATTCATGGTGGTTCTGCTACTATGAACTTGGGGGCAACTGTGGTATCTGCAAGGGCAAAGTCATGTGTGAACATCCAAGCGATCTCTGGTTCTGCTTCTGATCAAGCCAAAGCCCAGGCGCCACCCTGCCAAAAGAAGAAGCTAACTCCAAGCAAGAGGAAGCAAAGTTGTAGTTCAAAGCTTGCAAAGCTTCTGAGTATGCCAACTAATCAGTGATGTTATCTTAAGCTATGTCATTGCCAGACTTGTAATTTTCAGACTTGTGCCTTTTTTATGTGCTGTCATGTATTTGTCTGACTTGTAGCTTGTATGGTGTTATGTAATTTCTAAACTTGTGTCTATGTAATATTCAAGTATTGTCAAACTTCTAGCTCATCCTATGTCATTCCCAAACTTATGCTATCCAATTTTTTGGTAACTACTTTGTGTTTTTGCTTGTCAAGTATTGCCAGATGAAGAGATGTATGTGTTCAACATTTGGTTTTGACCTCCATCGTGAGTACTAACTGCTGAATGTTTGACTGCTTGCCGAAACAGGTTGGAAGTTTACATGCACATAATCTTGTTTTGCCAGACATGCCAAACTCGTGACATACACATACCACATGACATAAAATGGAAAATGCACATACTAGAAACAAGAACAATATCATTCTCCTAATCTTATTTGACCGCTTGCTAAAACAGGCTGAAAAATGGAAAATATCTTACATTTATAAGTTGAACAATATCCCACATGACAGAAAATGAAAAACAGGGAAACATTCAAGTTTTGCCAAACTTGTGCCATACACATACTAGAAACTACCAGAAAATGCACAACATGATGACATTCATCACAAACAATAGGATTCCCTAGATTCATAACCAACATTCACACATTATGTAGGAGATTACATGACTAAGCAATTTTAGTTTCATGTCATACTCATAGTACTAAGGATCCTAGTACTAACTAACATTACAACCAAAGCACCAAGCAAGAACAATAACATTCTTCTTTGTTTCTCCAGCTGTGCTACCCTACCAGTGAGTCCAACTAGTGAAGCTCCCTTTTCCCTCAAATTGGCGGTCAGTGCTACAACATATTCTCCATGCCTCAACTTAACCTCACTCAACTCTTGTCTTGCATCGGTAATGCCTCCACTAAGCTCACAATTCTCCTTCCTCAAAGCTATAACAACATCGCGCAAGTCCAGTAGAAGCTGTCTCAAGAACAGGGTTGTCTCATCGTCACACCATGCCCAAAACTTAGAGCCTCCAGTCTTCAAAGACCAATCACAAATCAGAATAGCCTAAAAAAAGAATTGGCCAATTAGCGAAGAAGACTTACCCGAGCTCGCATGCATGTCATGTACCGCCATGCTGGGTTAGAGTCGCTCCATGATATCCACCGACCAGCCTTCTCCCCACAGTGGCAATGGATAGTTGGAGCGTACTCCAGTGATTGCTCTCTGTACGGGGATAGACGATGTGGAGGGACCAAGAACTATTCCGATGGAGGGTAGACTCGATGTCGCCGACGTCGTGCTTTTTGTAGCCGCCGCCGCCGCCGCCGCCCTCGAGCTCCCAGAGCTCGCCATGGCGCCACCTCCAGTCATCAGGCACCACTCTCCAAACCCTAATCCCCTTCAATCGGCGCCGGGAGAGAGCGAGAGAGTGCGGCGGCATTGTGTTCTGCAAAGGGTAAGTTGGGACCGAATCTGAGTCAACGGCCATAGTGGAAAGGATTCATTTTTCCACATGGCATGAAACAACACTTAAAAGAAATAAATGATAATTTTTGTACGGTATTAATACTTAGAATATGCGTTTTATTCGGTATTATAATTGAAAGACGAACATTAAACTATATCAAAAATTCAGAAACGAACAATATACTTAATCCTTAACCGGATGATTGATTGTCACTTGCATTGCAGCCACAGATTGTTTTCTTCTCCTCCTTTCACCTTCACCCCGTCCGTGAGGCCGTGGCCATGCCACAGGCAGCAGGCGAGGCCGACAGCCAAGTACCGCGGCTGCAGCGGCGGCAGGCACGGCATGCAGGCCAAGTCGTGGAGGGGAGCAACACGACCTCCCCTCAACACAGGCAGCGCGATGAGAGAGCAGAGGAAATATAAAAAAGCAGAGCATGTCGTGCATGCGACATCCCCCAGAAAAAAAAGCCTCGGTCACTTTGCTGTTGCTACTCCTCTTCTTCCTCTCGTCTCTTTCATTTTTTTAGAAGATAAAAAAAAAAATTCCTCCACTCCACCCCCTCCTCGCGTCGATACAACTACAGTGATAGCCAGCAGCAGCTGCTTCCCCCATCTCCTTTTCCTTTTCTTCCCCGCATCCGCATGCACCAATCACCAGCGATTGTTCGTTGCTCTCTCCACATCCATCGGAAAACTACGCTTCCCTCACCGCCTTCCCAATCTCTCTCTCTCTCTCTCCCACTCTGGGGGTGATGAGGTGAGGTGAGCTTTGCCTTTTGGTGGGGAGTTTGATCGGAGAGGAGTGAGCTCGCCGGCGGCCATGGCGGGGATGGCTGCTGCTGCTGCGGCGGCGGCGGTGAAGAGGTGCATGAACGCGGCGTGCGGCGCGC
This sequence comes from Phyllostachys edulis, assembly GCA_036346405.1. Lineage (NCBI taxonomy): Eukaryota > Viridiplantae > Streptophyta > Magnoliopsida > Poales > Poaceae > Phyllostachys > Phyllostachys edulis. The sequence goes on along the minus strand of CM070558.1, from coordinate 67,999,836 downwards.
CGGCTCCGTCGGCGGCGGGAGGGGAGTGGAGGAAGGGCTGGCCGCTGCGATCCGGCGCCTTCGCCGTGCTCTGCGACAAGTGCGGGTACGGCTGCTCCTCTGCGCTTGCTGTGTGCGTGCGTGGGGTTCGTGTCTTCCGAATGGAATGGCTGGGTGGATGAATTAACTGATGCTGTCTTTTTGGGATGGTTGTCTTGTGTATTCGTTTGGATGTTTTTATCCCCCTTTTCTCTAGAATAAAGCAATTAGCTAGTAGTTTTTTTTTGATTGAGTAGAGCTCATGCTTAATTGGGATTTCGATTAACGTTTGTTTACTTAGAACTGGGGAGCTTATCACCAAAAATCTAAACTACAGCGACGTGAAGATGCGTGCAACTTTATTTTGGAAATTGACCCTGTGAGCTGTGTCCGGATTGATGGCCTGGATGAATATTACCTGCAGTTTGGTAAAAAGAAGTCTGGTTGCCAAACCTCTATTTGTTGTATGGCTGAATCAAAATTGCTGCTTGCGGACAATTAGCTGTAGTGACAAATTGGTCTGTGCATGAGACTGGGCGTTTTCTCGCGGTTGGTTTTTGATGACGGGGAAAACATGTTTAGTTAGTTGAATAACATAAGAGTGTTTTCTTCTGAGACAGGATATTACTTTCAGTGATAGCGCTTGAGCAAAATCTCAGGGGGGCAAATATCGAAGCAAATTACCATCGGTGGGTTGTAGGAAGAATCAAGTCAATCAACCAAGACAAGGCAACATCAATAAGATCAAAAGCACACTGCTCACTACTACTGGCTGCACGCCTTGCGTGGCGCACAGACTTGGCTCTCTGGCCGTCGGTTGCACATCTGTTGTCGTCGTTGGGCCCGGTCGCGGCAAGCCCGCGACGCACCAGCGGCCAGCGCCTCGTCTGCTGCTTCTGTGCTTCGCCGCCGCTTGCTACCGCACGATTGAAATCGTTGTCTCGCTGAGTAGTATTGTAAGTAGTAGCAAGTAGCAATAGCGATGCTTCTAGATGTACCTGACCTAACCAAATTGACTGACTGTGGACTGCATACATGCTGTTAATTTATTTTATTTGAAATGTTGGGGGCCACGGCCTAGGTTGGCTGAGCCCAACCTCTGTCCCTGATTACTTTAACCCCAATTACCATTTTGCATTCCAATTTCCTTGGTTGATCTATTTTGATCATATCATTTCTGCTGTACCTAGGTTGGCATATGAGCAGCTTGTTTTTTGTGATATATTTCACCAAAAGGAATCTGGCTGGAGGGACTGCTCATTTTGTGGGAAGGTGAGACGGTGACACATGTTGTGAATTGTATGCAAGTTCTTATGCTAAACTATTTTGAAACAGTCATTCTATTGAACTGCACTATTTCAGCACCTCCACTGTGGATGTATTGCTTCAAAGAACTCCTTTGATCTACTTGATAGCGGAGGAGTTCAATGTGTCAATTGCATGAAAAATTCAGGAGTTCAATCTGTAAGTTTCTTTGTCTCATATCCACATTTCTTTTCCAAATCATCTGATTGTTCTTTTTTGCAGGTTTCAAGTCAAGTGGCTCCAAAGCTTTTTTCATTACAAAATAATCAGAGACTCGAGTTATTGCCAGGTAGACCGTTGGAGCCACCCTCCCTTAACGCCGATGCCAGAAACGATGATATTGCTATTATTTCTAAGAGCAATCATCCAATTGTGGTAAAAAACATAGAAGCTGGGCAAAGCAGTAGCATTTTGAGGCAAAAAGAAATAGAGAATGGTGCAAGGCTGATTAAATGGGAACAACCAATTTTTAGTATTGGGGACATGGGAGGGATGCCTTTCTTAACTAGGACTCAAAGTGCATTAGAGTCTCCTCAATGTACTCGAAGAGATGACAATAAAGATCCAACAGCAGATAGCACAACAAGTGAATCACTTTCTGAGACATGTCTCAGCATGAGCTTGGGTATTGCTAATAACGGAAACAAGATGGAGGCTACTTCAACAGTGGAAAGACCTATTCTATCACCCACAACACCATTTGCTGAAGGAAGAGAACTTGCCACTACATTATCTCCATTTCAGCATGCACAAAGGGCTCGGCATTTTCTGACAAGACCACCAAGGGTTGGTGAAGGTGCTGCTTTTGATCCAACAAAAGATGCTCTTCCACATCTTCGTGTCGCGAGACCACCTGCCGAGGGAAGGGGCCGCAATCAATTACTTCCTCGGTATTGGCCGAGAATAACAGACCAAGAGTTGCAGCAAATTTCTGGAGAGTATCCTTGATAAATTTATCAACTTCTTGGTCACATTGATAGCTAACATCATTTACTTGTAAATAACATGCTCGATAATTGATCAATTAGGCCAATGAACTCTAAAGTTCTGCATACCTTCTTTTTGTTGTGGATTTTATTTTGTCTTCCTTGACTGTATTCTTCTTCAAGTTCAAATTCCACCATTGTTCCACTGTTCGAGAAGGTTCTAAGCGCTAGTGATGCAGGCCGTATAGGACGCCTTGTTCTTCCAAAAGCATGTGCTGAGGTAATATCATTCTTCCTTAACAAGCCTTCTGCTTCCTCTTCGCAAATTTTAGTATGCTGTTGCCACACATTGTTGATTTATCTTTGCTGTATCATATTTCTTATGATTAAAAAACCTTTGATACAAAGGAGCATCAGGAGCACCCCCATGTTAGGATTTGGGGAATCACCGTTACCATTACCGTACAGTATATGCACAAGAGATAGATTGAAATGGAATACAACCAAAGTGGAACATAAATTTAACACATTACATATGCATTAACACAGACAATCTGGTCAATATAACATCTAGCCCTTAATCCCGTACTGTTCAACCTATATGCGTTCTATTTGTGAAACACCATTGTTATTGTGGTAGTACTGTGAGACTACTTGACATTCTTGGGTTACTAATGTGGCCACTGATACTCCTGTCTGAATGATCAAGTTAATCTTTTCATGGTTATGATATTTTGCTTAGAAGGCGCCAATCACAAAACTTTTGTTACTGGGGACAGCTGCTTGATACTATACCCATCTTAATATATTTGTTTTCATTTTTCCTGTCATCCTGAGTTTTTGATGTACTTTGTGTAGGCATATTTCCCCCCAATCTCGCAGCCAGAAGGTCGTCCCTTGACAATTCAAGACGCAAAAGGCAACGAATGGCATTTTCAGTTTAGATTCTGGCCAAATAACAACAGCAGAATGTATGTCTTGGAGGGTGTTACACCATGCATACAGTCCTTACAATTACAAGCTGGTGATACAGGTGATTTGCAGCTTATTTCTTTGGACATGATAATAAGCATCACCTATTCTATTTGCATCATGAGCATGACTTGTTTAATGGCTAGGGTCTGATTTTACATAAATGGATATTATTCTATCGCACACCTTTATAAATTCTACCATCTAAGATAAAAAAACATTTAAATTTACTGGGATGTTTATGATGGGAAAGCACTCAAACCAGTAAAGTTGCCTCTTACACGACCCCCCCCCCCCCCAAAAAAAAAAAAGAAAAAGAAAAATGACATGCTTCAGTAACTTGTCATTTCTTACATGGTTTTATCTGCTGTATACCATGTTCTCTGCGTTTTTTTACTGGTAGTTCTTATTTTATCTGCAGTGACTTTTAGTCGGATAGAACCTAGAGGGAAACTTGTCATGGGCTTCCGGAAGGCCACAAATACTGTCAGTCTGCCAGTAAGTTAGATATTCTAAGCAGTCTTGCTGCCAATCTATTGTTCCTGCAAATGCTTTTTCCCTTTCTTGTTCCCTTATCTTCATTCTCTAGTTTCCCTTCAATGTTTGTATGCTACTTCTACACAGGACTCACAGATTTCAGCTATTGCAAATGGTTCCCTTCTCGGTGATACATTATTTTCTAGTACAAACGAGAACCTAGCAATAGTAAGTGGTTATTCAGGATTTCTTCAGTCCATAAAGGGAACTGCAGATCTCCATGCAAGCTCTCTATTCGATCATCATGTGAACTCAGCTGACGGGGATGTTAGTTGGCTTAAGACAGATAAATTCGGCGGCAGGCAAGATGAGGGGTCTTCACAGTTTTTACAAAAAAGAAGCCGTAATATTGGTTCCAAAAGCAGGAGGCTTTTAATGGATGCTGAAGATGCCTTGGAACTAAAGCTTACCTGGGAGGAGGCTCAGGAGTTGTTGCGCCCTGCTCCAACTGCAAAACCAACTATTGTGATGATTGAGGACTATGAATTTGAAGAATATGATGTAAGTTTGCTAGCCATTTCTCTTCATGTTTCAGCACTTCAGGGCATCCTTTCTGGGAAGCAGAAAAGGCCACCTCTTTGTTCTCAGCAAAGGACTTGGATTGATAGAACCGATTCTAACCTTACTACATACATGCAGGAACCTCCTGTCTTTGCAAAGAGATCAATTTTCACCATCCGTGCTACAGGGTAAGAAATTCATTAAACAACGATCTCATAATACTCTAGTTTTCACTATGGCGGAAAACCAAAAGTGGTGGAAATCAAAAAGAAAAAACTGGAAAGGTGATAATTTAGATTTCACTAGGTATTTTCGTGGAGGTATCATATCATTGTGAAGAGTTTGTCCTCTGAATAGACAACACGTAAATGTTGGTGTCAGTGTACCAATTTTGCCAAATACCTGATTTTTCATTTTTTCATTATGTATTTTTAGGGAACAAGATCAATGGATTCAGTGTGACGATTGCTCAAAATGGCGTCGGTTGCCTCTTAATATTATTGTTGCCTCCAAGTGGACATGTGTTGACAACAAATGGGACCCAAAAAGGTATGATATTTCGCATTCTCTGTTAATACGTTGGATGGTCTGTGATAAAAACTGTCATAGTGTTTTTTTAATCTGTGAAAAAGTTGTAGATTATGACGACCACCTGGGTGTGTAACAATGTACTGCATACTGATAAGCTATAAGATTTCGGACAGACACTTTTAAACTTTTGGCTTCTTCCCTAAAATCTTTTTCGGAGATTGGTTTGGTTTGATGATGTTGTGTCACATTGGTCTCTAGCTGGTCTTGATTCTTGACTGATCCACAGCCTTACCCGATCAAGAAATATTTGCTAACTGAATAATCCTTTACTTCATCATCTGAATACTTGATGAAAGGATTTGTTAGATTTATCTATTTTAAATATCTCAGCCTTTTTCACTCTAATGTATAGAATCTCGAATCTCTTGATGAGGTCTATTTTTTTTATTTGCGAACGCGCAAAAGCTTTGCGTGTCGATATATTAGAGGGCAAGTCAAAGGTCCTTACACAACACTGCGCGGGGCGCAGCAAGAGTCGATTTAAGCTTAAGCTAGCCGATGACAGACAAGCACAACTACAGAACCAAAAACGTGGCACAGCATCTCGCTTACTCCTCCGGCCACAAACCACCTAGGTGCTTGGCACCTGCTCTATGCCAGTCGGCCATTGTTAGAGATATTAGAGATTAGGAAAGAGTTCAGAGTTTAGGTAAGAGTCCAAGTCGTGTTGGAGTCGGACTGTAATATTTGGCACTATAAATAAAGGACGTAGGGATCCCATAAGGGACACACAATTATTCCTCAAAATCCTACATGGTATCAGAGCCAATCCTAATCCACCGTCCCGAAATCTAACCTAACCCGCCACCGCCGCCCCCCCTCGATACGCCCATCACCGCCGTCACCACTGCAACAGGGCGCCACCACCGTCGTCTCGTGGGCGTCATGGCCGTCCCGCCGCGCCTTGTGGGAGGAGGTGCGGTGGCGGCGACACTGACCGACGGCGGCGGGCGAAGTGAGAAGGCGAGGGCGGCGGCGGCTTGTGGGGTTGCTGAGGAGAAGCGATCATGGGCTAGCACACGCTTTGGCGAAGCGTGCGCGCAAGTGACGATTCGGTGTTTAACTACCGATCCGCAAGCGGGTGATCCAGCCGGTCCATCGGAGGAGAGACGAGAGAGGAGGCGGTGGGTGCTCCGGCGGTGGTGGCGAGATCCGGCGGCCACTAGCCGGATCTGACGATCTGGCGTGGTCGGCTCAGAAAGCGCCTTGGCGTTGAGGGGTAGTGCTCGTGGAAGGAGCTTGGGCGGCGGAGGCGGCTCGGCCAAGATGAATGAAGAGGAGCTGGGGTCGGCGACGGTGAGAAGAAGGATCCGATGGATCCGGATCCGCGATGGGCGCCGGAGGTGGAGTTGGCAGCGAGGAGAGGCGGCGACGAGGCCGAGAACGGAGACGGAGGTCGGCGGAGAGCCGACCTCGGAGGATTGCGTGACAAGAGGCGGCGGCGGCGAGCGAGGCCTCAGCGACGGCGACCCGGAGGCAGGCGGAGGCGCCATGAACCCAAGTGAGCCGAGGCGTGAGGCGGGCGTCGGGCACGGGAGGTAGGCGCCGGGTGTTGGAGAAGCGGCGACATTTGTTGGTGCGCCGCCGCACGGAGGAAGGAGAGAGAGCGAGCTGGCGCGGCCGGCCACAGAGAGGTAGGGGAAGCGGGGACACCGGCGGCTGGACCGGTTCGGGCGTGTCGCGTGAGGAGACGACGGCAAGCATGGCGTTATGGGGCGCCGGTCATGGCAGGTGGCAGGAGAGGCTTGCTGAAGGCGGTTGGCCGTCCGACGACGGCGGCGGCAGGGCCTAGAGAGGCCAGCGGCGGCATGGATCGAAGGGAGGTGAGAGGAAGAGAGGAGGTGATTGGAGGAAGAAGGAGCATATGGAAAGGAGAAGGGAGGAGCTTCTCTAGTTTTGGTACTTCTCTAGCTCGGGGAGGAGGAGCTGGTGCTTGCTTGGGGCCGGCGAGCTAGTGCGCTCAGGGATTGGGATTTGTTGTGGCCGAATCAAGGAGGAAGAAGGAGAGGTGTGGTGATCTGGTGTGGTCATTGATCCAGCAGTGTCGATCCGATCCGGCGTGGTTGAGAGGAATCTGGTATGGTTGTGCATGTTGTGTTGGGAAAAGGAGAGAGAGGATGGTGTGTTTGCTGAGAGTTCTAGCTGCTGTGTTGCTTGGTGGTGACAGCATCGGAGATTACGACAGAAGGTATAGAAGACAGGGGGAGAAGACTATCCGGGTGGTGTTTTGGTGGTTGTGCTAATGGTGGAATTGGATGATGGTGATAAGCTCGATGATGGTGAGGATGAAGTAGGAGCTGGTGGTAGCTCCAGTGGAGGTTATGTCAGTTGACGGTGATGGTATTGGTGTCGTGTGGTTGTGTTGGTATGGGTGCCGGAGATTGTGTTGCTGGAGATGTTCGGGAAGATTGGGACTGGAGTCAGGCATAATGGTCTGTGACAGGGGTAGAGGTGGCGGAGGCCGAGACTGGGGGTGTGTGGGTAGAGTGGTGGAGGCCGGGGGTGGCTGGGGGTATGAGGGTAGAGGAAGATGAGGTTTAGGTCGGGCAGCTGATAGATGGTGGAGATGGATTTGATGACGTCCCTGGTAGTATTGGTGATTAGCAACTATTTTTGTGGTATTGGTTATGGAGTCGATGGGTGGTAGTTTTTACTAGATTCTAGTAATGATATTGCATTATGTAACAAGATGATCATGATTGCTATCTTATGCCCATCTTGAAGGGAAGTGTTGGAGATATTAGAGATTAGGAAAGAGTCCAGAGTTTAGGTAAGAGTCCAAGTCCTGTTGAAGTCGGACTGTAATATTTGGCACTATAAATAAAGGACGTGGGGATCCCAGAAAGGACACACAATTATTCCTCAAAATCCTACAGCCATTTCCTGGAAGATAGATGCAGATGAGGTCAATTGAATAACTTAGTAGCATCAGTATCTAATACTGTCCCCTCGCATAAAGAATCTAATACTGTCAGAACATATGGTTGCATGGGAAAGTATGCAGAATATTGTTTTTCATTAGGTCTCGGCTCTTAAAACAAATATGATATATCTTCTTCATGGAAGTGGAATAAAGGGGTTACCATTCTTTCCCTGTGTTCTCGACAACTTAACTCAATTTAATCTCAAATTGGTCAAGTTTATTTTACCTTAACAAACATATCGAGAATGTTCTAGCCTCGCTTTTGTTACATTTGTCCTAAATTGTTTTTTCGTTTTCCGTAATGCTGTTACATTCAGTTTAGCTGCTTGAACTTAAATCAGTTGCAACACATTTGCAGCTGTTCCTGCTATGCACCTGAAGAATTAGCCCCCAAAGAGTTGCAAAGTATTCTTCAGCAGTACGAAGGTATGCTATACTTGTATTCTCTGGTCGGTATGGCCCTGATAACAAGATTAAAAGATGTCCATGATACGTCGTATGGTAAAGGACATTGGGAGAGCTTGACCTTGTTAAAAAAATGAACGTTCCGCTTAAGACATACTGTATCTATTATTGCAGATATCAGGAGGCAAAGGAGCAGCTATGGTCTGAAGCAGAACATCCCCGAAATGGATGCAGCCAGCTTTGATGCCTTGGCCACTGCCGCAGTCTTTGGTGAGGTTGGAAACCAAGGAGCTGCTTCGGTTGCAATGACCACCAAGCACCCCCGGCACCGTCCCGGCTGCACTTGCATAGTGTGTATCCAGCCACCTAGTGGTAAGGGCCCGAAGCACAACCCCGCGTGCACTTGCAATGTGTGCATGACCGTCAAGCGTCGTTTCAAGACACTCATGATGAGGAAGAAACAACGGCAGTCCGAGCGAGAGGAAGCCGAAGCGGGCAAGAAGATCGCTTGGGTAAACAGAGATGAACCTGAGGGAAGTAACTTGTCGAGATCCCCACAGACACTGGACACTACTCGAGAAGGTGATGTGACCATGTTCGACAAGGTTGACATGAACAAGGGGCACATAGACCTGAACGTCCACCCTGCCGGCCGTGACGAACCACCCCTACCGGAGCAGCACGGTGGGCAGCCTCGGGTGAGCATGATCAGCCTCCTCAAGGTCGCGAACCGGCCCCTGGAGAACTACATGAAGCAGAACGGCCTCACGAGCCTGGCGGGAGAGCAAGGGAGCTCCAGTACGGCAACAGTTCCTCACGCCGCTCCGGTGGAGAGCGAAGAGCAAACTTCCAACGAGGGCCGTGTGGCATCGGTGGAGCCGGAGCGAGAGCCAGACAGAATGGCCGTCGACGAGGCCGGTGAGAATCAGGACAAGACCGACGACGACAGGGCCGCCGCCTGAGTTTGACCGCGTGCGTGTACTATGGATGGGTGTTGTTTTATGTGTGTCTTATCGGCTCCCCCTTATTTTTCAGGAACAGGTGGTGAGTTTTGATGTGAAAATCGTAGGGTTTCATCGTGTTGTAGTAGTAGTAGTCCTGTAATTCGCTTCTTCTGTAACATACGTGTACAGGGCTGTGCAACCCCCCTATTGTACGTTGTAACCTTGACGCTCTGTATCAAAGGCAGCTTGGTGGCTGATTGGCTGGTGCTGTATCCGACGCTAAAACATTCCATAACTCACACATACTATCTGATTTGCACCTTCCATCTAGACCCTGATTCAGAGTGGCGATCCATGTTTTCTCGTTTCTTCCCTCGGGGATGCTGTACCAGCTGCTGATGATAAAAGAGTAGTAATCACATGACAACATACATATTCGGCCCTTGTTATTGTCCAGCACAACCTCTGCTCTGCACTGAGCTTGGCCCACTGATTCCGGCCCAGTAAACTCGAAGCCAGCCGCCCACGTGCGATCACCATCGGCCTCAGCCATCCCACGGCCAACCTCCTCCCCCGTACGATCGCCATCGGCATCAGCCATCACACTGCCAACCCCCTCCTCCTCCAGTCCTCCCTCGTCAGTCAGATCCCGCACTCGGCTGTCCAGTCCAGTGTAGTGGTAGCGTTAGCGTGTGTCTATACTCTATTTCCCGACCCGAACGCCCAAGCGGTCAGAGGAAGGGGCGCAATGGCGATGCCGCCGAAGCCCGGCGATCCGCCGCAGCCCTCGCCGGGGCGCAGCCCCAACCTCAACCTCCCCTGCCCGCTCCCGCCCGTCCCCCAGCCAGGCCAGGCCCCGGCGGCGGCGGCTCCGTTGCGGGGGGGCCCACACCACCGCCGCGCCAGATCTGAGGTGGCCTTCCGCTTCCCCGACGACCTGGGCCTCGGCGGCGGCGCCGGTGGCGGGGGCTTCGACGAGATCGGCTCCGAGGACGACCTCTTCTCCACGTTCATGGACATGGAGAAGATCGCCGGCGCCGACCGCGCCGCGGAGACCTCCTCGCCGCCGCGCCCCACCAAGCACCGCCACAGCGCATCCTTCGACGGGTTCGCCATGGGGGGAGGCGCGGGCGGCGGCGCTGGGAAGCAGCAGGATGGCGGCGGAGGGGGAGGGGTGTTCTCCGAGGTGATGGAGGCCAAGAAGGCCATCTCCTCCGAGCAGCTCGCCGAGCTCGCCGCCATCGACCCCAAGCGCGCCAAAAGGTGACCCCTTTCTTCGGCCTCCTTCGCATTCTGATTTCTGAGGGCACAAGACTTGAGTTGCTGGTTGGTTGGTAGGATACTAGGATTACAGATAGCTCGTACTGTTGATAACCAAATGATGGAGTGCGGTTTAAAGACTAGTGAGAATTGTTGTTTAGACAGGTTTGGCTGCGTAGATTAAGCGGCAAAGAAAGGTGACAGGAAAAAATGCAGGCCCTAGCATAGTGAACTGAAAAAGAAAGCATTTCATACTTAAGTCATGCCAGATCGTAGGTGCTAGTGGTCTGGAATCTGGATTGATAGTGAAAGGCAGCTTGCAGGACAGGACTGGAGCAAGCTGACCAACTGAATTGTATACCCCAGGGTCTCACCTTCCTCGTTTACGCGGGTTTCTTTTTGAAACACAGGCACCCATAAAAGTTGTTGAAATGCCAATCTGTTGTTTGGTCCAAAAAGCTGCTTCGTGTTGTTTCAACAACAACAACAAAGCCTTTGGTCCCAAACAAGTTGGGATAGGCTAGGAATGAAACCTTCTCAAGGTCAAAGAGACGAGAGCCTTGTTAAAAAAAAACTACAAGGCTAAAATCCTAAGCCGTACATCCCGCCATCTGAGCCGAGAGCCTAAAACACCGCTCCTAAACCTTCTTATGGTTCCGGTACGGAGATCGCTAACTTCCATACGCTCCTATCCAAAGCTAATTCTTTAGCTAAATTCCAATCCCTCAAATATCTTTTAACTGTTTCCTCCCACGTCAGTCTTAGTCGACCTTTGCCTCTTCTTACGTTTTTAGTACATCTTAAAATTCTTGTACGTACCGGTGCTTCAGAAGGCCTCCGTTGGAGATGTTCAAACCATCTCAAGCGATGTTGGACAAGCTTCTCTTCAATTGGTGCTACCCCCACCCTATCATGTATATCATCATTTCGGATTCGATCCCGCCTTGTGTGGCCACATATCCATCGCAGCATCCTCAGCTCCGCTACACTCATCTTCTGTATATGTTGTCTTTTAGTCGCCTAGCATTCTGCTCCATATAGCATCGTAGGTCTGATCGTCGTCCTATAGAACTTATCCTCTAACTTTTGAGGGACTTTTTTGTCACATAAGACACCCGATGCTTGACGCCATTTCACCCACCCCGCTCTAATCCTGTGGCTCATGTCTTCATCAATCTCGCCGTCCCACTGTAGCACCAATCACAAATATCGAAACGTGTCCTTCCTAGGCACTACTTGTCCATTCAGACTAACATCTCCATCATCCGCCCTAGCACCGCTGAAATCACACTTCATATACTCAGTTTTAGTCCTACTAAGTCTAAAGTCCTTCGATTCTAAGGTCTTCCTCTACATATCCAGATTCCTATCGACACCTATCCTACTCTCATCAACTAACACTACATCATCAGCGAAAAGCATACACCAAGAGATATCTCTTTGTATGTCTCGCGTGACCTCGTCCATCACTAGGGCAAAAATGTATGGGCTCAACGCTGACCCTTGGTGTAGTCCTATCTTAATAGGGAAGTCACTAGTATCACCACCACATGTTTTGACATTAGTCACAACATCTTGGTACATATCCTTAATTAGGGTAACATAATTTGTTGGGAATTTTTTCCTTTAGAGCGCCCACCACATGTCCCTTCTTGGTATTTTGTCATAGGCTTTCTCCAAGTCGATAAACACCATGTGAAGATCCTTCTTTTGCTCCCTACACCTCTCCATCAACAATCGTGTTAAGAAAATCACCTCTGTGGTTGACCTCCTAGGCATAAAACCAAATTAGTTTGTCGTCACGCTAGTCACTCTTCTTAAACGGTGCTCGATCACTTGCTCCCAAAGCTTTATTGTGTGGCTCATGAGCTTAATTCCTCTATAATTAGTACAACTTTGAATGTCTTCTTTATTTTTGAAAATTGGTACTAATGTGCTCCTCCGTCACTCGTTAGGCATCTTGTTCGACCTAAAAATGCTATTGAACAAATTAGTTAGCCAAACGATCGCCACTTCTCCCAAGCATTTCCACACCTCGATAGGAATGTTATCAGGCCCCAACGCCTTACCCACTTTCATCCTTTTTAAGGCCTCTCTTACTTCCGACTCCTGGATTCTTCGAGCAAACCGCCTATCGGTGTCATCAAAAGCATCATCCAGTTCAATCATACTATCGTCATTGTCATGATTGAACAACTCGTCAAAGTAATCTCTCCACCTATCCTTGATCTCATCTAGGGGTGGAAAAAAAGATCGTTAGTGGGGTTCGTTCGCTCGGTTCAAAATTGCTCCAATTAGACTCATTATTTGGTTAAACATTGAAATGAGTCAATTTCGAATGGAATTGGATTTCACTCTAGCTTGGCTCGGCTCGTTAGCTCGGTTCTAAAAATACTTTCAAACTATAAATAAAATGATATTAAATCAAACTGTGTCAATTTCAAGAAAAGCTTGGTAAGATGACTACCTAGTTCGATATCCACCCCTAATCTCATAGTCTTTCACCAATAGTCTATTAGTGTTGTCTTTGATGTATTTAACTTGGTTGAAATCTCTCCGATATCCACCCCTAATCTCATAGTCTTTCACCAATAGTCTATTAGTGTTGTCTTTGATGTATTTAACTTGGTTGAAATCTCTCGTCTTCCTTTCTCGAAGTTTAGCCATCTTGTAAACATTCTTCTCCCCCTCCTTTGTACTTAGCTTCTGGTAAATTCCTAATAGGCCTTGCCTTGTGCCTTACTCATCGCTTTCTTTGCCTTCTCTTTTGCTGCTTTGTATTTCTGTACGTTGTCGTCGCTCCTATCATGGTGCATATGCTTGTAGCATGTCTTCTTCTCCTCGATAGCCTTTTGCACTGCCTCGTTCTGCCACCACGTGTCTTTAGGTTCGCATCTTGTTACTCGGGTCACTCCAAGCACCTCCGTAGCCACCTTCCTAATGCGAGATGCCATCTCTGTCCACATACTATTCGCTTCTCCCACGTTCCATATCCCTTCCGCGACTCCTTAAACGCATGTGAGGCGTCCCCTTTGAGTTTCCACCACTTCGTCCTCGTGGCTCTGGCGACCTTAGCCCGTCGAACCCGTGTCCTAAAACGAAAGTCGGAGACTACCAACTTATGTTGCTGGACAACACACTCTCCAGGTATAACCTTACAGTCTATGCAGGCTCGTTTGTCCTCCCTCCTAACAAGGACAAAATCGATTTGGCTAGAATGTTGCCCACTACTAAAGGTAACTAGATTGGAATGTCTCTTTCTAAAAAAGGTGTTAGCTATCATAAGATCATAGGCTACGACAAAGTTTAAGATATCTTCTCCCTCTTGGTTCCTATCACCATAACCAAAACCCCCATGCACCCTTTGAAACCACCCACTAGTTGTACCGACGTGACCATTGAAATCGCCTCCTAAGAAAAGCTTCTCACTATTAGGCACACACTAAGAATGCTTCGTTTTGTTTATAGTTCTTAAATAAGTGAAGGGTGTGGGACGAAAGAGGCGGGAGATGGCAACAATTTGCCTCCAAGATGTTCAATGAATTTTATCATGTTACACTCTTTAATTATAAATATTCTATTTCAAAATTATGAGTTTAAACCTATCTGTTTCTCTTTTCTTGGTTTACATTAAATTGCATTAAAAATTACTTGGCTTCTTTTTCTCAAAATTTTGTATTACGGCCAAGCTATACAATACCTGATTACCTATATTTATGATATATGGTTTTACTTGTGCCAGTTGGTAAAATTGTTTCCACATTTGACTCCACATTCACTTCAATAATATTTTATTAACAAGACACTTCTATAATATTGGGTGATGTTTGATGTAATAATGTTATATAGTATGGTAAATAACATAATAACATGGAATAGTTAGTACTTATTCACTCATAAAGCTGTTGAAATGCCAATATATCTTGTTAATAAATTGCTGTCTTACTCCGAAAAGCTGCTTGTTGTCGTTTAGTTTTAAATAAGCTCTTAAATAGCAAAGACCGCGGGCCGAAAGAGGCGGGAGATGCAACGATTTGTTTCATGTTGCTTAGGCATGTGCGTTTTATGGTATCTTCTCCCCATTTTCGAGGCTGGCCTTCTTTATTTCATGCCCTAAGGGCCTGCAAGATGTTCAATGAACTGATGAAGTTAGCGTGATCTACTTTTTAATCAATTCTTCAATGTCAAAATAATAAGTCTGTCCTTGCAAAAAAGAGAGTCTAAATTTAACTATTTCCTGCTTTTTTAGGGTGAATTGCATTACAAATTAGTAATTTTTCATCAAAAGTCTACTACAATCAAGTTATATAATATACAATAAGTATGGTTTCATTTGTGCCAGCTGGTACTATTTTTCTCAATTGCAATCCACACATTCACTTTGATAATATTTCCTAAACGATACTATACTGTAGTATCAGGTGAAACTGGCAAGTACTTTTGCTTAAACAACCAAGTTTGCCCCAGCTGTGGACAATTGATGTAACAAAACTTTAATTGGGAACTGATTTTTCCATTTCAAAAAGAGAATTGAATTTTCTTTTCAGTACGTGCCTTGTGAAGCTTGTTGAAGCTATTTCGTTTATATAGAAATTTGGTAATATTGGGCTTGCTGCTGTGGAATAACCATCCTTTCCCAGATCTACAGTTTCTTTCAATTTTCCCCCTTATTTATACAATTGCATTACCCAAATTGTTTTTAGCCAGTGCATTGTATTAGCTGCCAGCGTTTCATAAGTGCCTATAAAATTCCTGGGCTTGGTTTGTTGCAGAATTCTAGCAAACAGACAATCTGCAGCTCGGTCAAAGGAAAGAAAAACTCGATATATAACAGAATTAGAGCGGAAGGTTCAAACTCTTCAGACTGAGGCTACTACTCTTTCAGCACAACTCACGCTATTTCAGGTACAGTCCATCCATCTGTTTGTGTCATGTATTGCAGTATTATGTTTAGTTCATGTGTTTCTAGTGCAAAAATAACATTGTGCATAGTAACTCTCCCTTTTAATCTGCACTGAGCAGCCAGCTGCACCCCATACTTGTAACCTGCATCAACCAAATTGCAACTGCTTTACAAATCAGTGAATCTCCAGTCAGCATAATATTTTCTTTGAACTGATGCACATGCCATGAGAACTATAACACATGTTAGGATAATTCATGTGGTCATGTTGACTAAAGCACATGCAGTGATAAGGCCAAAACATCCCCTGGGATTATTCTATATTGTTATGTGAACAATTTGGAGAGCTGAATGGTGATACCCTGCATGTGACATTAAAAAGTTGTGTTCTCTGTTGACCAGGGCTGTTAGGTTCTAGTAATTGCCATATATTTGTTCTGTTGACTGTTGACCGGGACTGCAATTTTTTTGATTATGTCCATGTTTTTGTATTAAATTGCTGGATATACTTTAAGCCATTATGGTTTTGCTGGGCAGAGAGACATAACTGGATTTTCTGCGGAAAATGCAGAACTCAAGATAAGATTGCAGGCCATGGAGCAACAGGCGCAACTGCGTGATGGTGAGCATTTTTTTACATTAACTAGAATAATCGTATCAACTCTTGATTTTCATTGTCTCCAATAAGTTTGTGTGGGAAGGTGGCTCATTATTGCGGGCTAGCTGCATGTAAGATAAGAAACTTATTATGCAAGGGATGGAGGTTCTTATGAACATTTGTCATTTTGGTATGTAAATCAGATTGGTGTTATCATATTATGATAAGGATACTTGGAGATCTCAATGCACTTTTTATTGACTTGACTTAATTTATTCATTTGTTAGAGCTCCAACATACAGTTATCCCTAAACATCAATGGACAACTTTCTGTATTTCTTTACACTAACTATAGGCATTTCCTATAAATATTATAGCTTATTTCCTCTTGATTGCTCACTTTAAGCTTCTGTGTATGCTTGAAAGAGTATGGGTGGCTGGGTGCAGCTAACATTTGATATTGCTGTTAAGTGCCATGCTCTATCACTAAACATAGACTTATAATGAAAGCGGACACGTTTCAGAAGCTCTCTTGATTGCTCATTTTAAACTTCTGTGTATGCTTGAAACTTTGAAAGAGTATGGGTGCAGCTAGCATTTGATATTGCTGTTAAGTGCCATGCTCTATCACTAAACATAGACTTATAATGAAAGCTGACATGTTTCAGAAGCTATCTCATGTAAGGTCATCGCCACATGTGTCAAGCTAATTAATAATGTTGACATGTTTGAATTGACCACCTATAAACATCTGAAACCACTGCATGGATGAGAGGACTTGTGCTGTGTGCTAACAGAAATACCATATGTTTGCAGCTCTCAATGATGCACTGAAGCAGGAAGTGGAGAGACTTAAGATTGCTACAGGTGAGATGACAAAGTCCAATGAAGCGTATAATATGGGAATGCAGCACGTCCCATACAACCCTTCCTTCTTCCAGCTCTTCGAGCAACACGCAGTTCAGCACCATGCAAGTGTTCAGCAGCTGCCACCCCAATTCCAACCACCTCATCCCAGTGGCCCAAGCCACCAGATGCTATCCCACCCCAATGCCCTCTCGGATATGATGCAGCAAGACTCACTTGGGCGACTCCAGGGGTTGGACATTGGCAAAGGGCCAGTGGCTGTGAAGTCGGAGACAGAGGTAGTCCTGAAGTCGGAGGGCAGCTCCATATCTGCCGGTGAAAGCAATAGCACTTTCTAATTATAGACCTACCTGCCAACAAGTACTCCATTCATTTAGATTTCTTTGTTCATAGGCTGACATCCTTGAACTGCTTCCCTTGCCCCTGTAGGCTTATTTCTTGTTCAATTCTTTCTGTTTAGTTGACATTATTTGGCTGTCGATCATGATCATCGCATGGCTGATCATGTGGAGACTTAGATCTGTTTGTTTTGGGTTCACTTCCTGTGTGTTGTTTCAAGTTAGGGTGAGGGGGCACTGAGTGGTTTTTCCAGAGATTTCTTCTGTATTAATTCCTTTTGGTTCATTTAGATTTGTTTTTTTATATGGCTGATTATGTTTTGTGTTGATATGCTATTTCTGAACTATCTCTTCCTAATAATTCAGCACTGACCGGCAGAGCTGTTTATGGGTAGCCCGCCCTGGTGGCTTGGCCCGGTTTTTCCTGGCTCGGGCTGGGCTTGGGGTTTGGTTTTCGGCCTGAACCTTGAAAAAGCCTGATAGTAATAATAAAATAATAAATATTTCTATTTTATTATGGAAATGAATTAAATGTTAATATTTTATTTAAAAAGATTTAAAATAATAATATGCCATGGAAAATTGGGGGGGGGGTGGGTTTGAGCTTCGGGCCGTTTAGGAATAGACTTCGGCCTAGCCTGCCCTGAGACTTGAACAGGTCTACTCACCAGTATCACATTGTGAGAGAAATGTGTTGTTTCAACAATCTCTGAACTTTAAAAGAAAATGGTTTACACACTCTTTGTAAAAGCAAATGATTTACACACATTATATCTAGAGAAAAAAAAGGTTCAAGTGAGGGATCTTGAATAAGTAAGACACACTAAGGTGTCAATATCGTCAACATACAATGTCCACATGGGAGAGAGAGAGCGTTGATCCGTCTCGCCGATGCTCCAGTATCTCTCCGCACACCGGCCTACCAACTTTCCATTCCTGGACAGTTGCGGTCGCTTGCATTTTTTCCTCTTTCGGTCTTCGTTCTGAACTGCAAAGTTGACACAGCGACGCGCAGTCGAGCCCAAGCGTTGGCCATTCCCAAGACAACCCTAGCAGAGCAGCCGCGCGCCGCCATCCCATTTCGCCCCCAATGGCCATGTTGTCCAGGAAACTCTAGCTGCTGTCGCTGGCTTGGCCGTTTGTGTGCATCTAGTGGAGTAGCTGGCCCATGGCCAGGACTTGGGGCCGCCCAGCCGTGGAGTTTGAACTGTGCGCCTCCTCACACTGCAGAACAACCGTGGAGCCGTTGATTCAGGTGACATTTTAACCTCGGGCCTCGGGCCATTGCCCCGGAGGCCTGAGGCCCGGCTCCGCCTCTTTGTGCATCACTAGCTTTTTTTTGGTCGCAAATAAAATGAAGAATATTGTGTGTTCTACAGTTGTGATTAAAATGAACACAAGTTGGGGGCATGTGCTAATGAGTAGTGGAAGCTCAAAGTTTGTGATATCTTCTAATTGTTGATCGATGTACATATACAAATTAATGTCTTGGTTCGAACTTTAGTAAACTTCTTTCCCTCAAAATTATTTTGCAAAACTTAGCAAATGATAAACTTTGGGTTTACCGTCTTGCAAATAAATATGTGTCAGGGAAAAATATACCAGTTGTTCAGCTGCACAAATCCCTAAAAATTAATCGTGCAGTTTTTTTTCACCGCAATACAGTATTTTAATTAGACATTAGTTTTAGTGTAGTGTGTACTAGTGTCAAATCAAATTTGCATCAATTTTACTAGATCCTCCTCTTCTTTCTCTGTTTTCACGCCTCTTCGAGGCACTCATGTTTCACACAACTCATTAACGACGAGCTTATCATCTCGGATCCGGATATGCTTTCGCCTCACTAGTTACAAGAGACGCCAGTTGCCGAGAGCAATTGCCAAGAGCAACCATGGCGACTCGGAAGCCCCAGAGAATCACAACCGTGCCTCCACCGTCGTGGCCAACCCTGATCCGGAGCAAGAGTGGTATGTACTGTGCTTCATCACTCGTCTATCTCACCAACCCTCGATCCATTCGATCTTTCTTTGCTTATTTGCTTCAATGGATGGTATATGCATGCATACATATGTGTGTTCCTCGTTACATATGTACTATGTATGTAATGTGTGAGCCACTAATTAAACCACACATTCACTATTGTATACTCATAGTGGCATATATATGCATCAATGAAAAAAAAGAACAACCACGGATGTATATATCTATTCGATCATGCACATATACACATTGTGAGAGAGATGTGTTGTTTCAACAATCTCTGAACTTTAAAAGAAAATGGATTACACACTTTCTGTTAAAACAAATGATTTACACACATTTTACCTAGAGAAAAAAATAGGTTCAAGTGAGGGATCTTGAATAAGACACACTAAGGTGTTAGTATAGTCAGCATACAGTGTCCACCGGAAAGAAATTCTCTGGGGAAGAAGCCCTTCCCTAGAGCCGTTGGATTCAGGGGGGGGGGGGGCGGTGTGAACGGTGGATGTTCCTCCGCCCGGGGCCATTGGATTCAAGGGGGGAGGAGGGGGGGGGGATGTGTGGAGGAGGAGGGCCTCCCTAGGCCCTCCCCCGTACGATTTTTTCCATGTCCACCCGGGGAGAGAGAGAGCGTTGATCCGTCTCGTCGATGCTCTGGTATCTCTCCGCACACCGGCCTAACAACTTTCCATTCCTGGACAACTGCACTCGCCTGCATTTCTTTCCTCTTTCGGTCTTTGTTCTGCACTACAAAGTTGACAGCGACGCGTAGTCGAGCCCAAGCACTACCATTCTCGAGACAAAACCCTAGCAGAGCAACCGTGCGCCGCCATCCCATTTCACTCCCGATGGCCATGTCGTCCAGGAAACTCCAGCCGCTATCGTTGGCTTGGCCGTGTGTGTGCATCATTAGCTTTTTTTTTTGTCGCAAATAAAATAAAGAATATTGTGTGCTCTACAGTCGTGATTAAAATGAACACAAGTTGGGGGCATGTGCTAATGAGTAGTGGAAGATCAAAGTTTGTGATATCTTCTAATTGTTGATCGATGTACATATACAAATTAATGTCTTTGTTCGAACTTTAATAAACTTCTTTCGCTCAAAATTATTTTGCAAAACCTAGCAAATGATAAACTTTGGGTTTACCGTCTTGCAAATAAATATGTGTTAGAGAAAAATATATCAGTTGTTCAGCTGCACAAATCCCCAAAAATTAATTGTGCAATTTTTTTCACCGCAATACAGTATTTCAATTAGACATTAGTTTTAGTGTAGTGTGTACTAGTGTCAAATCAAATTTGCATCGATTTTACTAGATCCTCCTCTTCTTTCTCTGTTTTCACGCCTCTTCGAGGCACACATGTTTCACACATCTCATTAACGATGAGCTTATCGTCTTGGACCCGGATATGCTTTCGCGTCACTAGTTACAAGATACGCCAGTTGCCGAGAGCAGTTGCCAAGAGCGACCATGGCGACTCGGAAGCCCCAGAGAATCACCAACCGTGCCTCCACCACCACGGCCAACCCCGATCCGGAGCAAGAGTGGTACGTACTGTGCTTCATCACTCGTCTATCTCACCAACCCTCGATCCGTTCGATCTGTCTTTGCTTATTTGCTTTGATGGATCAAGACACTTGTGTCTTAGCTTTGGTATACGCATGCATACATATGTGTGTTCCTCGTTACATATGTACTATGTATGTATTGTGTGAGCCACTAATTAAACCACACATTCACTATTGTATACTCATAGCAGCATATATATGCATCAATGAAAAAAAAGAAGGACCACAGATGTATATATCTATTCGATCATGCACATATACACATTGTGAGAGAGAGGTGATGTTTCAACAATCTCTGAACTTTAAAAGAAAATGGTTTACACACTTTCTGTTAAAACAAATGATTTACACACATTTTAACTAGAGAAAAAAAATAGGTTCAAGTGAGGGATCTTGAATAAGACACACTAAGTTGTTAGTATAGTCAGCATACAGTGTCCACCGGAAAGAAATTCTCGAGGGGGGGGGAGGCCCTCCCCTAGAGCCATTGGATTCAGGGGAGGGGGGGGATGTGTGGTGGAGGAGGAGGGGCCTCCCCAGGCTCTCCCCCATACAATTTTTTTTCCATGTCCACCTAGGGAGAGAGAGAGAGAGCGTTGATCCGTCTCGTCGATGCTCTGGTATCTCTCCGCACACCGGCCTACCAACTTTCCATTCCTGGACAGCTGCGCTCGCCTGCATTTCTTTCCTCTTTCGGTCTTTGTTCTGCACTACAAAGCTGACAGCGATGCGTAGTCGAGCCCAAGCGCTACCATTCTCGAGACAAAACCCTAGCAGAGCAGCCGCGCACCGCCATCCCATTTCGCTCCCGATGGCCATGTCGTCCAGGAAACACCAACTGCTGTCACTGGCCTGGCCGTGTGTGTGCATCACTAGCTTTTTTTTTGTTGCAAATAAAATGAAGAATATTGTGTGTTCTACAATCGTGATTAAAATGAACACAAGTTGGGGGCATTTGCTAATGAGTAGTGGAAGCTCAAAGTTTTTGCTATCTTCTAATTGTTGATCGATGTATATATACAAATTAATGGCTTGGTTCGAACTTGAATAAACTTCTTTCCCTCAAAATTATTTTACAAAACCTAGCAAATGATAAACTTTGGTTTTACCGTCTTGCAAATAAATATGTGTCAGAGAAAAATATATCAGTTGTTCAGCTGCACAAATCCCCGAAAATTAATCGTGCAATTTTTTCACCGCAATACAGTATTTTAATTAGACATTAGTTTTAGTGTAGTGTGTACTAGTGTCAAATCAAATTTGCATCGATTTTACCGGATCCTCCTCCTCTTTATCTATTTTCACGCCTCTTCGAGGCACACATGTTTCACACTTCTCATTAACGACGAGCTTATCATCTCGGACCCGAATATGCTTTTGCCTCGCTAGTTACAAGATATGCTAGTTGCCGAGAGCAATTGCCAAGAGCAACCATGGTGACTCAGAAGTCCCAGAGAATCACCAACCGTGCCTCCACCACCGCGGCCAACCCCGATCCGGAGCAAGAGTGGTATGTACTGTGCTTCATCACTCGTCTATCTCACCAACCCTCGATCCGTTCGACCTTTCTTTGTTTATTTTGCTTTGATGGATCAAGACACGGTATCTGTATTAATTCCTTTTGGTTCGTTTAGATTTTTTATGGCTGATTATATTTTTGTTTTGGGAAATTTGTACATTTTGTGTTGATATGCTATTTCTGAACTATCTCTTCCTAATAATTCAACACTCATCGGCAGAGCTGTTTACGATTTTTTTATTTAATCCTTTTTTAATTTTATTTTAATGTTAACCCCTCACGAACTTTATTTCCAATTTTGACCCATTTGGTCACGCCACCGCCCATGGCGTGGCCAAACCGTTTTGTTACGCCACCTATATTGGCGTGGCCAAAGCTGCCACGCGAGCCCTCGTGCCTACGCGGAGGGCCTGCGTGGTAATTGTCACGCCAGAACTGATGGCATGACAACCCTGCCGTGTCACACCATAACTCAAGGTGTGACGAGCCTGCCATGTCACGCCTTGAGACTTGGCGTGATAGGGCCCAACATTGTTCACTTTTGATTGGCCCAGAATTTGGATATCTAAAATATGAAATTTGAATTTAATTAGGACTTGAGTTATGGAATTTCGATTCTCGATTCATCCTTTCGATCCAAATTAATTTCCTTTCATTGTAACTCATGTTTTGCTTGTAAAGAGACAAACTTTGAAATTGAAATTTATCGGATCATCAAAACCTACTTTTCGAAGATCTATTCCTTCTCTTGGAGATCGAGCATCAACTGCAACGGTTGGATAGATAGCCTAATGGGATAGATGTAGTTAAACAATGCCCCCCTGGAAACGTAGAGGAGGTTTTCCCCTCGTACGGTTCGAGAAAATTATTTGAATGTATGCACACACTTGTAGAACGTATTTTGTAAAACTAATACATATTGCATCCTAGATAAATTGACAAATATGTGGACTGTGCGGTATAACATTAGGCACAAGGATAGGCATATGGTAGGCGGTGCTCGTCGTCACTCTAGGGTCGTAGACCATTTCGTGCGTACATCCCGAACACACATTTTTTTTTATGTTGTTGGGTGCCTTGCTATGCGAAGAATTCAATGCGAAAGGATGACGAGATTTGCAGCATGCGAATTGAAATAGACTTAATAATAAAGGTGGGCATTACACGATGAATAGGGTTTGGTTACGTGCATAAGAAACAACACCATGCACGATGCAACAAACCGAAGTACTCCTACGATACATATGCGCCTTTTTGGAATGGAAATGAACCGAACTACTACAGAATGGTCTGACCTATTGCGTGGACTGGGGCCATTTGCCCTTCCTTGCGAGCTCGTCGTTGTATTCCTCCCCGTCCGCCTTGGCCGCTATTTCCCTCTTTTTCTCGTGCTTCCTGTGCCTACACGCCTCGAGATGAGCTTGTGTCTCCCACTGGATACGCTCGTTGTACTCTTCATTGCGGAGCTCCTCCTCCCTCCTCTCGCGGTCCCTCTTGGCATCCCACTCATCGCAGTCAAAACCCTACTAGTCATGTGGGTGGATCTCTTGGTCGATCCACTTGCGGTAGCCACATAGCGGATCCGGAGACTACGGTTAGACATGAGAGGTTGTTAGTGTGTACTTTGAAAGAGAAATAGTAGGGGAACATACTATAATAGGTCCTTACCGGTTGCCGATAGCGGGCCATGTCCCAATGGTGGTTGGGATAGTCTGAGGAGTAGTTCGCGCAACTCCAGTAACGTATTCCCAGGCTGAGCCGCTGCTTGGACTTGAAGAACTTGCATGTGTCCCTGCACCAATAGAGGGGTGACGTCTCTCCCTCGGGCGGGTGTTGCGGTGAACGCTCAGTTGGGATGTTCCGGTAGGAGTTGCTGCTATTGGGGGTCATTGCAGGAGGTGCCCTCTTGGCACGCTCCCTTTGCTCTCCGGGGGCCCCAGCAGCCCTTGCAAGTTCGTGTATCTCCTCCCATTGCTTCTCCATCTGGTGTAGTGTTGTGTTTGGTTGTGTAGTGTTCTCTCCCAGATCTGTTTCACCCCTTTTTATAAGCCACAGGGTATAATGCACCTGGCGGAGTGAGGACACACAATAATTTGATGTGTGTAGCCTACGAGGCAGAGTGATGTCTTGTCTTTCTGAAAAGTTGCTGGCGAGGCAGAGTTGCGTCATGTCGATATGAAAAGCTGGCTACATGGTGTGGTTAAATTCATGTGAGTAGCCTGCGAGGCAAAGTGATGTCTTGTCTTTCTGAAAAGTTGCTGGCGAGGCAGAGTTGCGTCATGTCGATCTGAAAAGCTGGTGGCATGGTGTGGTTAAATTCATGTGAGTAGGCCGCGAGGTAGAGTGTTTTCTTGTCAGAACTAAGTTGTTGAAGTGTGACCCTAATTTGAAAATGCCGAGCTGTCAATTTGCATCAAAATAAGGAAGCATCAAGCCTATTTACAAAAAATATGAAGTTTTTTAAGGGAGAATAAGCAGGTCTTGGAACTATTGCACAACTATGTATGGTGTTGGCTAGTCAACCTTCACAGCAAGCCATGTCGATACACCAATGCAGGCAAGCAAGCAAGATACTCGCAGAAGCAAAACGATACATGTGAAATGGTATAAAAATCACATCGACATATGTGGCATATCAGTATTGTCCTAGGGGCCAGACAGAGAGAGGCTTTTTGGTGGTGGTGTACTGTCACGCCCAGATCCCTGGCGTGACAGGTCTCCTTTGTCACGCCAGGAGTAGTGGCGTGGCCTAATCGTGCTGTCACGCTAGGGTTTGGTCCATTCCAAAGGGGTGCAGCGTCGAGTCTTGTTAGTAAATCTTTATCACGCTAGCTATTCCGCTGGATAGGTCGCTTTGTCACGCCAATGTCCATGGTGTGGCAGAACCGTACTGCCACGCCAAATTACTTTCCGTTCCAAAGGGGTTACAAAGAAACGTGAGTTGCGTCTGGTGCTAAGTCCTGTCACGCTATTTATCCCGGTGTGACAGGGCTTCTATGTCATGCCGAGATAGATGGCGTGACATGACTGTTGTGTAACGCCAATGGCCATGGCGTGGCAAAACCATACTGTCACACCAAATTAGTAGTCGTTCCAAAGGGGTTGCAAAGAAATATTAGTCGCATATGGTGCTAAGGCCTGTCACGCCATTTATCCTGACATGACATATGCTCAATGCAATCATCCATTCATTCAAACAGAAAATATACTCAGTCCATTCAATCAGGAAATGTACTTAGTACACTCAATCCGTTTGATTAGAAAATGAACTCTGTCCATTCAATCCATTCATTGCATCCATACATACCATCCATTCAAACCATTCATTCATTCAAAGTGAAATGTCCAAATCATTACATGCAATCATTACATCACTTGCGCTTTCGGCACGCACACATGGTTACCTCAAGGGGCCAGAAGGCGAGAGTGGCGTCGCCTAACCCTACACGGCTGGGAATCCCTACTCACGTGCTTTGCCCTGGTGTGTTTGTGCTCGTGACACTCCGAGCACCTATTGGTGCTGCTGGAGTCGTTGAAGTCCCCAAGAGAGTACATGTCCTTACTGCCTTGCTGTGAGAGGTCCATGTCATTACGAAGCCTCTTCCTCTTCCTTCGACCGCGTCGCTTGTTCATCATTTCTGTGTCGGGAATGTATTCCTCCCCCACGTACGGTGGCCAATATGAGAGATCAAGGTAAGGCTCGAATCTCTTCTCCCAAGTCCTCGTCATGGCTAGCTTCGAGAATTCTTCCGCAATAAAGGTGTCAGAAAGGTGACTTACGCTGCGCACGCGACAGGCGGTGACGATGTGAGAGCACGACACATGTGGCAACATCGGGGCCATGCAACTACAGTCTCCCGCAGTGAGGTTCACTCTATGGTTTCGACCACCATAATGCTCACCCCCTATCGATGTGCCCCCAGCTGCCCTAACGACGTATATATGCAAAGTGGGATCGTATTCCTCTGCCACCTGATTGCATGACTCTGCCTCCGTGATAGCAAGATGCTTGGCAGCAGCCGCACCCCAACGCTGGCCGGTGTTGTATGCATTCCTTGCTGGGGTCCACCGATCCACAAAGCACGAGTTGGTCTTCCAAAATGAGTACTCCAAGATAGTCGATAATGGCGTAGCACGGATGCCCTTAATAGCGTTGTTAAACACCTCTGAGATGTTCGTTGTCATCATACCATACTGACAACCACCTTCATCGTATGCATGTGCCAACTTCATCTTCTGCTGCAAGACCTCGTCCAACCACTTATGACTCCGTTCGTTGGTCAGTCCCCTCAGCTCCGTCAACTTTACCTCGAAGTCCCTCTTCTCCAAACATACGCACAACAGCTTGAAATTTTTTTGTGAACCCTGCTGTATTGCTTAAAGAAATTAGCTGCTAAGTGACGCATGTACCACCTATGCAACACATCCGAGTGTTCGTCAAGTCTGCTCTTCATAGTGTTCAGAATGTCGCGGTGCCTGTCCGAGACGATGCAAACCTGCCATCCAGGCCCAACGAGGCGTAGACGAACTATATTCCAGAACCATTCCCAGCTTGCATTGGTCTCACTCTCTGTCAATGCGAATGCTAATGGAATCAACTGGTCCTCCGCATTAATACCCACGGTGAGCATCAAGGCACCATAGTACTTTCCGGTCAGGAATGTGACATCAACTGATAAGACAGGCCTCCGATGTTTGAAGGCCTCTATGCATTGCCCAAAGGACTAGTACGCCCTCCCGAAAACATGTTTCATAACTCCTCCATCGGGTTCCATTCGGTTGTCGTGCCAAGGATAAAACTCTATGCCCGGATTCTTAGCCTGCATAGCGGTTAGGATTTGAGGAAGTAACCTGTAAGCCTCCTTCTAATCACCCCATAGTAACTGCATCACTTTTCTGCTTTGCCCTCCATGTTTTCCCGTACTTCACACTACACTTAATGAACTCGAAGATAACCTCGATGAGGGTAGCGACAGTCACATCAGGATCGACAGCCACAACCGCGGTAATACGCCTTGCAATGAAATTAGCGGTCTCCTGAAGGCGCTCCCCGGACACTTGGGCGACCCCACTGAAAAATCTAGACCTGTCATTATGAGGTAATAGAGTATTTTGGTAATTAATGACAATAGCCATATGGAACTAATATTTTCTATGACTTGGATGAATAGGTTATGTTCCATGATGATGGAGACTTTAGATGACATCATGAGTTGATCGTCATCAAGTCAAGACTCGGGATGAAGGAAATCATCATGTGTTGATGATATTCATGTCAAGATCCTGAAGTGAAGAAGATCATCATGTGTTGATGATATTGAAGTCAGGAGCTTGAAGTAAAGGATGCATCATGTGTTGATGCGTATCAAGATCTCGAAGAGGAGATGATCATGAGTTGATCATCAAGTCAAGAGAAGACCCATCATGTGTTGATGGAGGGCAAGTAAGGAAGATCATCATGTGTTGATGATAATCAAGTCATCATGTGTTGACGAGCGTTCAAGTTAAGAACCTAGACCTGAAGTGAAGATGTGCGTCATCAAGCTTCAAGAGGATATGCAAGGCAAAGGTATGGCTAGCTAGGGCTAAGGATGTGTTCCTAGTCTTTTACCGGTCTTGTTGTTTGGATGGAAGACTGGATTGCTAGTATAGGTTGCTGTACTATTAAGAGGGGTCTTGACTAGTAGCTTGAGTGTATCATGTGTTGATAACTCGTTGTGCTTGCTCTAGCTCTCGTTAGCATGTTGCCAATATTTGCGAATGTGTTTTGCAAATAGTTGAGGCTCATGTATAATCTTTGCAGCATGTGACTTTAGTTTGCGAATGTGTTTTGCAAATGGTTTAAGTCCATGTACCTTATTCCTTGTAGCGTGATTCTAAAAGTTGGCAAATGTGTTTTGTAACTTGTTGATAATCTCGCCTTCAACCCTTGTTTGCATCTTGCATCAATTGGCAAATGTGTTTTACAAATTGAGTTGAAGCGATTTGCAAAAATCGTCTTTTGTTTCCTGGTCCGAACTGACTGTAGTTAGAAGTCTGGTCTAACCGGACCTCCAGGTCATGCAACCCGGTCAGCTTTTTTCAGAGAATGTGTTTCTTTGGTTTTGGTTGGAGCAGTCTGACCGCCATGTGTTGGCCAGTCTGACCAGTGGGTGCCGGACTAACCGCCATGTGTTGGCCGGTCTGACTGAACCTCCAGTTCAAGTGACCTGGTCAGCTTTTTTCAAAGAAGGTGTTTTCTTGGAATTGCTCCTTGTTCTATTGTGCGGTCTGACCGCCATGTGTTGGCCGGTCTGACCGGGTTGGCGCGGACTAACCGGCCATTGGTTGGCAGTCAGTCTGGATATGTGTCCAACGACTAGTTTTATAGCCGTTGGAGCATGGCCGGTCTGATAGGCCATTGGTTGGCGGTCAGACCGGACTTCGCTGATTTTCAGTAGTTTCTCTTCAAAATGGCTAGTTTTTGTGTGTGGGCTATAAATACCCACCTTGGCCGGTTGTGGATGGAGTTGTTGCTAGTGCTATTCATTCCCTTGAGCAAAGAGTAAGCCCTCTCATCTCTTATGTGTATGTGTTGCACTTAGTGGGCTTAGAGAGCAAACCCTAAGTGCATGTGTTGCATTAGGTAGTAGATTGTGTATCCATTGAGCTTAGACACTTGATTCGTTCAAGTAAGCATCTCCGACTTGTTACTCTTGGTGTTTGTCGACACCTAGACAGCTTGGAGGAGTTGCGCCAGTGATCTTCTACAAGAAGGTTGTGAGAAGACCCGGGCGGTTGTGAGTGGTTTGGTGCTCGCCATTTTCGAGTGGAGGAAGAGCAACCCCGAGTGGATCGAGGTGTTGTTTCGTGTTGGAGCCGGTCCAAGTGGTTGTACTTACCTCAGAGGTGTTGGCTCAATTGTGGAGCCTATCCAATTTGGTTGAGCTTACCTCAACGTGGATTAGGGTAGACCAGCAAGTATCTGAATACCATGGTAAAACATCGTTGTGTCATTGTGGTTTGTTCTCTTGTACTTTACTTTGTGCAATTTACATTTGTTGTACTAAATTGCTTATATATCTTTGTATGATTGCCATCTTTATCAATAGTATCATGTTGTTGGTGCACTTAGTAAAGACTAGTTGATTTAGGTTTTAATTGTGCAAAACCATATTGTTATTAGCTTCTGCATTAGAAATCGGTTTTAGCCAAAAAAGTTTTTAAAACCGCCTATTCACCCCCTCTAGTCGGCCTCCTCGATCTTACACCCACAAGAGTGCGGCTGCTTCACATTCGTTATTTTCTATTGCTTCTCCCTTGTTTTACGCCCCGATACCTTCCATCCGCACCCCCTTTCGCACCTCATGGTATACCTCTTGTTCACATCGGAGTGTTGCACTACGAACGGACGATGGTGCCGCACTGAGTATTCTTACAGCCAAACCTTCATATCATCCATGGTTGGAAACAACATATTCTTCCGTATTATGTCATTCTCCGGGTCCACAATGCCATTTCTGCTCATAAAACCATTAGCACAAACCACCTGATCAGCCATTCTGACATCATCGAATGCATGCACTGACAGGGCCTCACCCATTACACTGAGAAGAACCCGGCCTTCCTCAAAGGAGAAAAGCGGTGCGGGAGTCTCGTTTTTGGTCGAGCTCCATCCTTCGACGAACTCCACCTCATGAGGTGTTCCATCACAGAATACCCCGTCCTCGAGCTCGTTGTTCACTACAACACCATTGAAATCAGTCACGGGGTCACTAACATGTTGCGGGGAAGAAACACGCACATATGGCAGATCCACCAATAGGGGGGCATCATTGCTAACACTGACGCTAACGAACTCTTAGGAGGGTTGCTCCTCCGTTGGGGGGCCTCGGGAAAGATGGAGAGCGGGTTCTAGTTCTTCTGTGTTGCCGTTTGCTACATTCAAATTGTTTGGCAAATCCTCAACAATGATTGTCCTCTCCACCACCACCTTCAACAACTGGACCTGAGATGCGAGCACAATTTCTTTGTACATGTCCCAATCATCGTCGGACAAGATTGACACCAACAAGGTATGCACCTTAGAACCCAGCCCAGCGTCATATCGCCCCTGCATTCCGACAACGACCCCGGGATCATCCCATCCAAAGGTCAACTTAATCCTAGTCAGAAGAGTTCAAAAGTCTGGTGATTCGCGAAACAAAAGAGCGGTCGCTTCCATGCCACCAAAGTTGACAGAACTACCTGTTTGGCTAATGGGACCACCCGTAAATACACGTACAACTTTGTCCATCTATATCCAACAAAACATTGTAAAGTCAGTACTGCATACCATATGTATGAAATACCACAAGTACGAAATATCACAATCAACATTGTACGTAACAAAAGCTGCGTTTCAGTTGACACATGCTAGCAGTTTGAGGGTACGAACGGATGGTTAATTATAGCTTGTTTCCTCTATGTTTTGTACCATGACGGTACTTTATTGTACTTACAGTAACGAGCATGATGGTTTACCATAATCATAGTTTGACAATGAATGTTGAAGAGATACTCCATAGTACTCTGGTTTATGTTAAGTTTGAATGGAGGGGCAATTGTGATCTGTAACTGTCATATTTCTCTAGCAGAGACTAACCCTTGATTGAGGGGTGTGTTAGGCCATACATAGTGAACGAATAACACTAATAAACAATGAGAGGCAAAAACATCCAAATCCTACACTATCTGAGTCTCCCGTGCTCAGTCACGCTCGAGATCCCGTTCTCGAGACCGCCCAAACCACATGTTTGGGACCGCTCAGAGCTTTCCTTTGAGTGCGAACCTACACTACCATGAAACCACGTACTCAGGTACGCTCGAGATCACATTCTCAAGACCACCCAAACCACGTGTTTGGGACCGCTCAGGGTTCATTTCTGAGTACGCCTAGGACTTCACTCCTGGGTACACCAGAGCTACACGCTCAGAGTGCCACGAACCACTTGTTCGGGAAATTTGGTATTCAGAAATGAGGTAAGTCGAAAAATTTCACATTCAGCCTATATTTGATTTCTTTAATTACACTTGACTACTTTTAGAACGCTGACGTGTCATTTTAATTGTATACTTGTAAGGTTCAAGCTCGTTCATAATCAGTGGCTAACACTACGAGGTCAATTAAGGATTACCTCTACATTCGGACTTGTCCATAGTTTACAACGTGGAAATCTCTTGTCTAAAATAATCTCCTTGCTACCCGTAGTATTCTCTAAACTCATGTAATCAGCAAAACGAAATAACGAAGAACGCAAACATTTTGTGCAGAAATCAACCAAACAAGCCAAATAGAATAACAACTTAAAACTGGTTATCATTAAGTTCCTTGTAAAACCTTTTAATGTGAAAAGAAACACATTCCATATATTAACATAACATGTAAGGAAATGCTTCGGTGTTACACCTTAAGAAAATGTTTACGAATCATAAAGCAAATGTAGTTGTTAATGAATAGGGGCAAATATGTACTAATAGTAGTTAGCACTGTCCAAATAAAAACATCCAGGTCTCCTTTGTTTTTTAATACAAACATCAGTGCCCGAGATCAAATGTTGTTGGAAGCCTCCATCTAACTGATAGTTGTTTGCTTTCTAAAATTTGATTTCTAATCAACATGATCCAAACAACCACATGATCCAAATTGAATACAAATTGATTTCTAATCCTATAGAACAGTACACCACACAATTAACCTCACCAAGCTTGGGTGCAACCAGACTTCGCAAAAAAATAGCACTCACATTACAATCCCTAAACCCTAATCATAGAACAATTAGCCATCGCAACAAAAAAAAAAGAACAAGGGGATCGATTAGCACTCACCTGGTAGCGTCGGGACTCGGCAAATCAAGCGTGCCAGCGCTCCAGAGACGGAGCAAAGAAAGAACACCGGAGACGACATCAAGGGGAGGAGGCGGGCTCGACGGGTGCGCCCATCGACTGGAAGAGACCGGAGGAAGGGGAGGAGATCCAGGGGACGGGGGCATACGGTCTCCGGCGGTGGTGGAGGAGGCCGTCAACGACGGGAGAAGAGCCTGGGGAGAACACGGCCCTCGGGGGAGGACGGGCGACGAGAGGAGGAGGTACGGCGGGGGGACGATGGCCGGTGGCGGGAGGAGGAAGTCTGGCGAACTGAGGAGGGCAGGCGGTGGGGGAACGGGAGGAGGAGAGAGGTTGCACAGGGGAGAGATGAGATGGGAATGATAGGGAGAAATGAAGATTTGCCTCAGTCAAGAGCCCTAAGTGCCCACTGTCATGCCATGCTTGTTAGCGTGACTACAGCAAATGTCACGCCACTATAGTTGGCGTGACTTCAACCGTTGTCACACCATTATCGTTGGCGTGACAACTGCCACATAAGCCCTCCACGCTGGCACGGTGCGCGGCCGAGGGCTTGCGTGGCAGCTTTGGCCATGCCACTATAGGTGGTGTGATAGAACGGTTTTGCCACGCCATGGGAGCTGGCGTGACCAAAGGGGTCAGAATTGGAAATAAAGTTCGCGAGGGGTTAACTTTAAAATAAAATAAAAAAGGATTAAATAATTAAAAAAATTCATGTTTATGGGTAGCCCGCCCAGGTGGCTCGGCTTGGTTATTCCTGGCTCGGGCCGGGCTTGGGGCTCGGTTTTTGGCCCGAAGCCTAAAAAAAATAATAAATATTAATATTTTTATTCTGTAATTGAATTAAATGTTAATATTTTATTTAAAAATAAAATAAAATAACAATATGCCATCGAGGGGGCGGGCTTGGGGCATTTAGGACCAGCTTTTCCAGCCCAAATTACCGAGACTTGAACAAGTCTACTCACCAGTATCACATTGTGAGAGAAATGTGTTGTTTCAACAATCTCTGAACTTTAAAAGAAAATGGTTTACACACTTTCTGTTAAAACAAATGATTTACACACATTTTAGCTAGAGAAAAAATAGGTTCAAGTGAGGGATCTTCAATAAGTAAGACACACTAAGGTGTTAGTATAGTCAGCGTACAGTGTCCACCAGGAACAAATTCTCTAGGGGAGAGGCCCTCCCCTAGAGCCGTTGGATTCAGGGGGTATGAACGGTGGATGTCCCTCCCCCTAGGGTTGTTGGATTCGGGGATGTGGTGGAGGAGGAGGGCCTCCCCTGTGCCCTCCCCTGCATAATTTTTTTTTGTCCCACAGGGAGAGAGAGAGCGTTGATCCGTCGTGTCGATGCTCTGGTATCTCTCCGCACACAGGCCTACCAACTTTCCATTCCTGGACAGCTGCGCTCACCTGCATTTCTTTCCTCTTTCGGTCTTCGTTATGCACTGCAAAGCCGACAGCCACGTGTAGTCGAGCCCAAGCGCTAGCCATTCTTGAGACAAAACCCTAGCGGAGCAGCCGCGCGTCGCCATCCCATTTCATTCCCGATGGCCATGTCGTCCAGGAAACTCTAGCCGCTGTCGCTGGCCTGGCTGTGTGTGTGCATCACTAGCTTTTTTTTTTTTGTCGCAAATAAAATGAAGAATATTGTGTGTTCTACGGTCGTGATTAAAATGAACACAAGTTGGGGGCATGTGCTAATGAGTAGTGGAAGCTCAAAGTTTTTGCTATCTTCTAATTGTTGATCGATGTATATATACAAATTAATGTCTTGGTTCGAACTTGAATAAACTTCTTTCCCTCAAAATTATTTTGCAAAACCTAGCAAACGATAAACTTTGGTTTTACCGTCTTGCAAATAAATATGTGTCAGAGAAAAATATATCAGTTGTTTAGCTGCACAAATCCCCAAAAATTAATTGTGCATTTTTTTTCACCGCAATACAGTATTTTAATCAGACATTAGTTTTAGTGTAGTGTGTACTAGTGTCAAATCAAATTTGCATCGATTTTACTGGATCCTCCTCCTCTTTCTCTATTTTCACTCCTCTTCGAGGCACACATGTTTCACACATCTCATTAACGACGAGCTTATCATCTCGGACCCGGATATGCTTTCGCCTCGCTAGTTACAAGATATGCCAGTTGCCGAGAGCAATATATTGCCAAGAGCAACCATGGCGACTCGGAGTCCCAGAGAATCACCAACCGGGCGTCCACCGCCGTGGCCAACCCCGATCCGGAGCAAGAGTGGTATGTACTGTGCTTCATCACTCATCTATCTCACCAATCCTTGATCCGTTCGACCTTTCTTTGCTTATTTGCTTCAGTGGATCGAGACACTTGTGTGTTAGCTTTGGTATCTGCATGCATACATATGTGTGTTCCTCGTTACGTATGTACTATGTATGTAGTGTGTGAGCCACTAGTTAGACCACACGTTCACTATTGTATACTCATAGCGGCATATATATGCATCAATGAAAAAAAGAACAACCACGGATGTATATATCTATTCGATCATGCAAATATACACATAGTATACATGTATTTGTTAATAAGTCATGCTTAAATTAAATTTCGGTGGTTGCCATGTACTCATGGATATATAGAACATAATTTCTGTTGGTTACATGGAAAATATATAAAAAAGAAGATAACGATCAAGTATAACATAATACATTTCCTTACGCTAAACTAATTCCAATGCTTGTTAATCTTTAAAAGTTTTAAATAGGCTGCACATTTTGCCAGAGCTAATACACGAATTGATTTATTCCAGAGTTCAGCCATAGATATGATCAACATAAGATAAGGCTCGTCATACATGCATGAAGGTCACTCGATCATAGCTAGCTGTATGACCAGTGGCAAAAGAGGTGACCCGCTCAATAAGACTACCCCTTCAGGAGAAATATTCCAGCTCTCATATCTGACAGATAGGCTGACACTATCAGTGCGCCGCCGTTCCCCTCGCTCATGAAGATAGGCGATAGCTCGGTCGCCGAGACTTTCCACCTCGACAAGCTCCCCGGCGCCCCTATCACAAACTGAGGACGGCCATCTTGCACATTCAATTCTTTCGACACCAAAATGAGTTCCCCATTGTTGTCAGCTAGGCGCACCATGTGCCACCCCCACCAAGTCAGCGGCGCGCACTAGCCGCCGCAGGCTCACCTTGGCGTCCACCCCCATGACCCCGTCGGAGTTGGCGAAGTAGACGCGGCGTACGACGGGAAGCAAGGAACATCGCACACACCACCATGGCAGATTATAGGGATTGAGCTGATTTGATTAGCGTAATTAGAGGGATTGTACGGTGTGATGGTAGGAGGTTCTACGGGCCGTATATTGCACCTCGTAATTTACTTCCTTTTTAGTGTTTTAAATAGAAAAAAAACATAAAAGACGCAGGGGAGTAGTTATGCGTCGCATCTCGCTGTGTGTTCTCTCTTCCTTGTGTTCATGTGTGTTGCATCTTCTGTAGCTCGATTCCAATAATTGGTATCAGATCCTTGGTGATTTCCGTGAGTTGGAGAGGATACCGAGGGAAGAAAGGAGTGTGTCTCCGTCCGCTGTGCGAGACCTGCTACGAGGTGATCCGTCTGCATTGCAGGGGGTGAAGAAAGAGAGTGTGGGGACGATGTCGTACTCGTAGCTCACCCGCACGAACTACATGATTTGGTCTATGAAGATACGCGTCGCTCTGCAAGCGCAGGGCGTGTGGGAGGCCGTAGAGCCCGACGCCACGTAGTACCGCAAGGATCGGATGGCCTTGTACGCCATCTATCAGGCCGTGTCGGAGCACGCCATGTCTTCCCTCGCCAGGAAAGAGACGGTGAAGTTGGCATTGGAGGCAATCAAAACGGCGTACATGGGGCATGAGTGTGTGCGCGAGGCCAACCTACAGACCTTTAAGAAGGACTCCGAGGGGCTGAAGATGGAGGAAGGGGAGACCGTTGAAGATTTCGCCGGTCGGGTGACGTCGGTCGTCACCGGGATCCGCATGTTGGGCGACACGGTAGATGAGATTGCCGTTGTTCGTAGGTTTCTTCATGCGGCCCCGGCGCACTACATATAGCTCGTCACCTCCATCAAGCAGTGCGTGGACTTGAAGACCCTCACCGTCGAAGACCTTGTCGAGCGGTACAAAGCCTACGACGAGCGTGTCGGAATTAGTTTCGATGACCCGAAGGGGAGCGAGCATTTGTTGCTCACGCGCACGCAATTGGAGAACCTCACCAAAGAGAAGAATGGAGAAGGGTCAGGCAGCGGCGCAAAGAAGAACTGTGACCGCGGTGGTGGTTGCGGCAAAGTTGGTGACCGTGGTGGTGGCTATGGCGACGAGGACGACTACAGCGACTCTGATACCAGTGAGCGCAAGTTCAACAAGAAAAAGATCAAATGCTACAATTGTGACATCCAAGGGCATTTTTCCAACAAATGCCGCAAGCCGAAGAAGTAAGAGGCGCATTTCGCTGCGGCGGATGACGAACCGGCGCTACTCGAAGTTCGGCGAAACGGTACTAGCATAATGACAACAAGATTAGTGGGTGGTTGTTGGAACTAATCTTGTTGCTTTGTTTTTTTCCACTTTTGTCGTGCATGCACGCATTTGCATGGGCCTGGGATGAGTTGCCGTGCATGCATGCATTAGCGTAAGGCATGATTTGTTAGCTGTTTTGATTAGTGTAACTATAGGGATTGAGCTGATTTGATTAGCGTAATTAGAGGGATTGTGGCGTGATGGTAGGAGGTCCTACCGGCCATATCTTGTATGCAATTACCTCCTTTTTAGTGTTTTAAATAGAGAAGAAAACAGAAAAGAAGCAGGAGAGTAGTTGTGTGTCGCATCTCACTGTGTGTTCTCTCTTCCTTGTTCATATGTTTTGCATCTTCTTCAGCTCGATTGCAGCACGAAGCTTCTTGAATTACCGGTCAAGGCTCCCCCGCTGCAGCAGCTCAACACATTTGTAATGGGCGGCAGGTCAGTGATAACCGGTTTGGCCGAAAATCGGAAAATTTTGGCCAAATTTTCAAAACATTTTTTTCGGATTTAAATTAAAAATATCAAATTCGAGCAAAATTAAAGCAAATTCGATTTTTCGGACTGAGTTTGGCTGGTTTGAAGTCTCACCGGGCTTCGATATGGCCGATTTTCGGCCCAAAATCGGCCGGTAAACCGAGCTATGATTGAACAACCTGACGACGAGGCTACGGCGCTGCGCTCATGTACTAGCACGCCGCCGCCGTTTGGGGAACCACAGGTTCCTGATGCCACGGTGTAGCTGAGGAGATCTGACAGATCCACACGGATGATTCTTTTGCTGGTTAGGTTGAGGAGATGGCGCCGGCCGGCGACGTCGCTGGGGAGCCACAGCAGCAAGATCCAGCCACGAGGGTGGAAGCTCTGGTCGAGCGGGCCGTGCGCCTTGGGAGTTGGGATCCGCCGTGTTTCCGCCTCCAAGAAGTGCACACCGCGCGGAAACGGAGGAAGTCGGCCACGTCTTGTGGAGGCACTCCGCGATGTGCTCCGTCAGGTCCGAAGGGAAGTTCTTCCAGTCACGCCTGCGCCACCACAAAATCGAATCACGAAAATCGGTCAAAAAGATTCGATCGAGTGTGAGAGACACAGAGAGAGGATACCAGTTGCGGTGGGAGGAGGGGGCCAGGCACAGATGCTTCGACGCCGGCCGGGGTTGGGGGTGCCGCTCCTCGCTCGGCTTTTAATAGTGCGGTTGCAGCGACTCCTGCGAGTGCTAAGTGCAAACAACCGTTTGTGAGGTCCTTTGGGTTGTTAGAAGAGGGTCTTTGGAAGATTCTGAAAGAGCTTATTCAAGGGGTGACTGTTCATGAGGGTAGTGATAGAGCTATTTGGTGCTTGGAGAATTCTAAACAGTTCTCTGTCAAGTCCCTTTATAGACACAGTATTTTTGGGGGTGTTATTGCTAATAGACTTAATCACATCTGGAATATTAGAATCCCTTTGAAGGTTAAGATTTTTCTTTGGCAATTATTTCTGAACAGACTGCCTACTACTAATCAGCTGGCGATAAGAAACCGGAAAGGGGATACTAAATGTTGGCTTTGTGGAGTTCAAGAAGACTCTAACCATGTTTTTTTTCAATGTTTAATGTCTAACTTCGTTTGGACTTGCTTCAGAGAAATTTTTCATTGGAAGAGATGCCCCAAGACTTTAGATGATTTTCATCTAGGATGGTTAGAATGCAGGGGTGCTAATGACTATAAACTTGGGTTATTCAGTTTTGCAGCATATGCTTGGACCATTTGGAAATGCAGGAACCGAGGAGCGATTGAGAAGACTTTTTGTAAGCAACCTATTGGAGTTGTTTTCAACATTGTATCCTGCTTGCGTATACCGGGCGTGTCCTCATCCAAAAAATGACCGAAGAAGTGGGAATCTTCTTTGAGCCGACGTTGGATTGGCTTCGCAATTTCAACCGCTCCTGACTCCTGAAGTTTGTGCTGCTTTTTGTTAGTGGCCTCGGCAGGTTTTTTTGTTTGGGTGCTTTGTCTGGTGCCGTTGCAATCCTGGCCTTCTGGTAGCAGTTTGGATTATAGTATCTGTGTAACTAAAGGGACCGTAGTGAGCTGGACTTTCTGCTTGTTTTGTTCGTAGACTGGCTCTTGCTGCTGGAGTTAGCTTGGCATACTTAGTATGTTTCTTGTAATAGGATTCTGCTTGCTCTGGTGGTGGTCGCTTTTGGTACTAGCTATTGCTGATGTTTAGTCTTTGTTTGCTACCACCGATGTCACCGGTGGCTTCTTTCTAGTTTGTTGAGTTGTTTTGGTTGGCTGCTGTGTAAACTGGTGTCCTCAGTGTTTCCTTCTTTTACTACTGTTTGTAAGGCCCTTATTTGGATTTTTATAAAAGCTGGGTGCATGTCCCTTTAAAAAAAAAGTGCAAACAACCGTTGGAAGGGGATAGCATAGGGCTATGCAGTTGTCCTTTTTCTGGATACTATTTGTCCAGTTGTCCTATATATGTAAGTACTAATCGTTGTGTATTTCATGTGTGTTTTTGTCTTTTTTAGATTAATGTATATTTCTGTCTCACATTGGGTTTGCGTGTAACTAGTACTTCCAGTTTCTGCCAAGAGTTTATTTCTTTTCGTTGGTGTATTTTAGTACTAGCAATGAAGCATTTGTATACGCTAGCGGGAAATCGAAATTGGAACTGATAGTCCTATATGAATGATCCTATATGAATGATCGATGAGTGCATTTTTCGCGTTGTTTTTTCCCCTAAAAACATTGCAATGGGGGAGACAGATTTTCAAGGCATCCACCGTTGGCTTTCGGTTCAAGATTTGTGCCCTTTTCACCCCTATTAACTTCGAAGACTTTACACTCAAAATTTGTTGTCTCCACCTTAAATATTTAAACTCTCAACTCAAACTTTTAAAAACAATCAATATCGTAGTTGAAAACAATGAAGTTGAAATCGGGAACTTTCAACTCAAATTTGAAGACTTCCAAATCCAAATTTCTCAGTTCCACATTAAAATTTGCAACCTTTAATTCACAATTTCCCACTTTCAATTCAGAAAAATGTCAAATTTAAACTCAAAAATTTGGGGTGGGTAATTACCCATGGGACAACCACATATTTCCGATATATGTAATATATTAATTATTAAATTGATGTTAGAAGAAGACACCACGCGTGTCCGTTCAGAGCCTCTGCAAAATTCATAATGTGTGTATAGTGGATGTGCAAATTCTGTGTGCATGTGTGACCTGAGTGTGGTGTGCATCCTCCGTGTACTCTCTAAAAACATGTGTAGGCCGACACCTTGATGTCGATGGAATTAGCTGTACGAGGTGAATTTGGAAGAGGGGACAAGCTGTCTTCACTGGTGACCTCAGCGCGGTGCTGCTGCCCAACACAAGATATTATCGCTCAGTCAGGTCCAACACCGGCCGTCTACTTCCGGTTCGGCCAGTCCCAGAGAAACTTTGGTGCCAACGCATGGGCAGACATCCTGGCTATTACCCCATGCTGGAGGGTACTCTTGCTAAGTACGTCACTTGCACTAACAGCGAGTGATGCTTTGAGAGCATTTTGTATGTTGACCTTACGTTGTTTCGATACTTTAATTTTGAATAATGTTTGTTGAGACTAGTGATTAAGTTGATAGTGTGATATGTAATAATAAAAGAACTACTCATCAACTTGTACATGTTAAACAACTTTCTCGTGCTGTCGGCAATTTGGGGAACTTGGGTTCCAACGAGATGCAAAATTTTCGCCTGGCTTAAGTTGTTCTTGGCAAGTGCCTCACAGTGGAAAATTTACAGAAAAGGGTCTGGCCTCACCCACCAAATGATTGTGCAATGTTCGGGAGAATCATATGCATGGTCTTGGTACACATATTTATTTCTAGCTAAGAAAACAATGGAGAGCGTTAGTTTGTTTATGGATAGCACCAAGGATTGAAATCCCGCCGGTAACCGGGCCGGTTACCGGTACCGGAGGGTTGCCGGGATAAAAAAAAAACCGGCGATTTTTTTCAATTTTTAAATGAATTTCAATCAAATTTGAATGAATTCGACCGAATTTACTCAGAATCGCCGGTAATCGATTACGTCTGCGAGGGTGCCGGATTTATACCCGGTCCGGTTTCTTGATCGTTGGATAGCACCAATCTAATAATTAAGGACCGATCATGGCTTCACCGTGTGTTCCCTACACATACGGGTCCATTTTTTTCTTGACCGGGATTTTTCCTATCCGACCCACATTAAAGAAGAAGAAGCACTCTACCTCACGAGGCACTCACGAGCCGATTGCTCGGCTCGTGGATTTAGCCGAGAGCTGCAGCCTCCTCTACCAACTGAGCCCCCGCTCAGTCCTCTAAAATCCCCGGTGAGACACCTATGCCGAACCCAAGTCTCGAACACAGGTGGGCTGGACGAGCGACGCTGCCCCAAGCCAGCCGAGCAAGGCTCGGTTCTCACGTACGGGTCCAATTCTAGTTTTGAAAATTCCCGTGTGTTCCCTACACTACATATTCTCATTTTCCCCCTATGTTTGCAGTCCTGTAGTTTTTCATAAGATAAATGGGAGATCAATGCATACGCCTATATATTGTGTAATGCCCGTAGATGTGTTTTTTGGGGCGTCTTCGTAAAATCCGATTATATATATATTTTGTTAGGAGTACTCAAATTTTTCGTCATTGGATCTAGATCCAAAGGACCCCACCCTTCCCCCAATCTATATAAATTCCCCACCTCCTCTCTCCTCCTCTAAACCCTAGCTAGCACCCACCCCAACCGCCGCCGCCGGATCCTCCACTGCCTCCTGCCTCCTCCTAACCACTTGAGCATGTCGCCGCTGCCTACCTCCGCCGCCCACCGTCCTCCTGCGTGCCCGCAGTCAGCGGCACCACCGGTGTCTCGCCGCCCCACTCCCACCTTTGGTCTATCACCCCCATTACCCCTCCCTCTAAATCCAAAGTTCCGGTGAATCCAAACCCTAAATCAGGTGAAACTCGAACCCTAACTCACTGGAGATATTGTCAGAGTGCCGTCCCCGTCGCTGGAGATGAAGTCGGCGAATCTCGAGGCAAATCGAAGGGATGAAAAGTCAAGTACTCCCAAGGAGAATAAATAGTCGAGTGCTCCTTAGCGATTCCTCTTCTTTTTTTTTCATTTGAATCTACGGTCGACTTGTAATGGGGCCAATATTACTTCCCTGGACACATGTGTATGTTCTGGCTCCCAGCATATATTGGAGAAAATCTCTTCTAATTAATGTATGCCTCGTCCCACACTAGTGGGGGTACTAGGAAACTAGAGTTCTACTTGCCGAATCCTCTTGTACATACGTACGCCATTGTTGATTCAGTTTTTAAGGGTTAGTACAGGCGTCGGCCAGGCGGGTACCGAGGTGTGTCAGTACCCAGTACGTATACTGAATCCACCTGGGAAGAGACAGAGACCGTTGATCCTTCTCGATCGCGCGGACGGACGGCGCCGATGGTTCGCTCTCCAGCCTGCTAACTTTCCATCTGGGCGGTGAATCAAGAAAGGAAAGTATTTTGCCTGGACAGCCGCGCTCGCCTGCATCGCTTTCCTCTTTCGTTCTTTGTCCTGCACTACAAATGAGCTGACTCAGCGGCGCGCAGTCAAGCCCAAGCGCTAGCCATTCCCGAGCCAAAACCCTAGCAGTGCAGCCGGGTGCTGCCACCCATTTCGCTCCCGATGGCCATGTCGTCCACGCAAGTCCGGATGTCGTCGCTCGCCGTTCCAGCGCCGCTCTCCCGCGCCAACCCCGACTGGTTTTTTTTATCTCTCTCTCTAGATCTCTAGATATGTGTCGCCTTTTTTCTTATCGAGATATTGTGAGATGTATCGTAGGAGGGACTGGGCAAACCTCGGGAAGCGCATGGCGGCGCAGATCGCCGAGCACGCCCTCGCCAACGAC
Organism: Phyllostachys edulis; assembly: GCA_036346405.1. Taxonomy (NCBI): domain Eukaryota; kingdom Viridiplantae; phylum Streptophyta; class Magnoliopsida; order Poales; family Poaceae; genus Phyllostachys; species Phyllostachys edulis. Next base: position 67,957,357 of record CM070558.1, on the reverse strand, counting down.
GTCGCCGACTACCTGCACTTCCGTGCGGTGTGCACGCCCTGGAGGCACCACACCCCGGACCCAAAGCCACGGTGCGTGCTCAACCCTCGATTCCACCCGCGCCGCTGGATCCTGCTGCCGGAGACCACCGACGACGACAGCCGCCGCCACATGGTGAACCTGTCCACCGGGAAGAAGATCACCGTGGACCTGCCGGACCTCCTCGGCCACGTTGTGGCCGCAGGATCCGGTGGTTCCCCCGGCGGCGTCCTCGTCCTGATAGACGAGCGCAGCCTCATCGTCCGGCTGCTGAATCCCCTGACGGGGCAGTTCATCGACCTCCCTTCGGTTGCTCCAGCGCTAAGCCGCAGGCGCGAGGGACGCCTGGACAAGGAATTCTCGGACCTATGCAGGGTTACCGGCGCCGGCTTCGCCGGAGACTCAACGGTCGTGCTTCACTTCGGGTGGGACAACAAACTAGTGTCTGCCAAGCTCGGCGGTGAGAGCTGGGAGCTGGTCAGTGAAGGCTGCCTGCTCTGCTCGGCCTTCCCGTACGATGGCAAGGTCTACTTTGCCAATTGGGACGGGCTCATGGTCGTGGACGCCGAGGCAACGCCGCCGCAGCTGGTGCTCGCTGCCGAATGGCCTGTAGACTGGACCATCGTGCACATGGCCGACAGCTCCGGTGAGCTGCTGCTGTTGGGAAGCAAGATGCATTTCAAACCCGGGGATGATTACCTTGTGGAGCACGACGTGTACCGGTTGGATGCGGACGCCGGGATGTTGATCCCGGTGAGGGACCTTGGTGAGCGTGCTTTGTTTGCCGGCGATTTCAGCGGCGCGCTGACCGTGTCATCCAAAGATTTTCGCAGCATTATTCCCAACGCTATATACTTCCAGCACGATCGGTACAACAAATTTTATGTGCGCCGTATATCGGATGGGAGAACCAGGCTGCTCTTTGAAGCTCCAAAGGGTAGCTTTATTGATGACGTCACATCTTATGTCGCTTGGAATGGCCGCAAGACGCAAGTGGCAGAGTGATCTCCCATGGTGCCTGCACATATTATGATGCCGCTGCATGTCCTGAACTCCTGATTGTTGTTTTGATTATCCGCCAAAATAATAATAATAATAATAATAATAATAATAATAAGCTGGCCACTTGATCCAGTTAGACAAGCTAGTATTGTGACTTGATCATATATTGCTGTAGCTTTCTTACTTATTTATGTGTGTGTGTCGGCCTATTGATCAGGCCTTAACTCTAATGTACCAGAGAATGCTTTCGGTTCCAAGAATATGGATGATATTGATTGTTAAGTATGATCATACATAATCTGTTGTTAAGTTATTTAGTTTGCATTTTTTTAGCGGACTATACTTTTAAAGTATATAACTGATGCTATTGTGTGCATCAGAACAAGTACTCTAGTAATAACTATCCTCGGCTTGCCATGTACTGTATATGGGCAACAAAATGCATATATAACGCGCATGAGAAATTGTGTAGGCATTACCGCTGATACCGAAAAACTGACCACTATGAAGTGTACTTGTACAGAAGAGAGAATCCAATGAAAACAATATAGTGTTTCGTATATATGAAATTTATTTTGTGGGTTGTTATCTAATAATTGAATACACGAGGGTATCAATAAACTAGATCATTTTATTTATGAATTTATAAAATAGTAAAATAAATTATATACTCTTGAGATTGTGTCGGACCCGGATTCTGAGAATCCAAATCCTCTGTGAATCATCATGCTATTCCTGGATCGAGCTAGCACTTCACAAAGACACATTCTTGAATCATTCATACAAGGCGTGAATGAAACAAATATATTACAACACATGGTAACATAGACCTCATCGGGTCGAGTTTTACAAAAGGGCCGCACAAGGCCAAAAATATTACATTACAAAAGAACGACCAAGTCTACAGCGGAAGCAACAGGGAAGGTAGGGCTCATCTCGCACGAACAGCGGCTCGGGTGTCTCAGTCTACGCAGATATTAACCAAGGGTTGGATAATATCGGTTGTACGCGGTACCAACGAAGTCTACTTAGACTGGGCGAGATCTAAACTCTGAACTATCCTACTCCTCGTCATATCCTTGTCCATCGTCTTACGGTCCATCGTAGTAGGCATAGTCTCCTTCATCTTCATTATCTCAAGGGTGGGGAGAGAAGCGAGGATGAGCACTACTACCGTGCTTTCATGAGCCAACACACAAATGCAATTATATATATGCAAGGCTTAACAAGGATGGCTCGGGTTCTTTTATTTGCAAAGCCGCTTTTGCAATACTATAGTTACCAATCCTATGACTTAACATTTTTAACAAATTGCAATTTTTATAAAGAGAGTAATGTGCAATAATTATTAACAAAGAGAGGTTACCTCCACCTTCATGCTTATTTTGATTATGGTTACATCCACCATATTAACAAAGACCTTTGGGTACATCCACCCGAGGGAAAAACAAATTGAGGGCTAGGTGAGCCCGCCACATTTTTATACAACCCACAAAGTTTTGGAATAGAACTAACTCAAGTTAAGTTCCCATGTCCGCTTTTGACCAGTAAACGCACTACTGCTTAAACAGTTTAATACTCTGCAGAGATAGCACACTTTACCCACAAGAGACAATTAACTCATTGCCCTACACAATTCCTTAGATGTGTAGTCGAGAGGTTGTCACAATAACGCTTCGACTTATCTCGCCCTCTTCGTCATTTCGCACATATAGGGTTCGCCCATAGTGTTGGCGGGATGTTTTACCTCGGCGGCGGTATAGCGGTGCTATACCTCGGACCGGCAAAACGTCACCCTCCTCTCGGTGTCCCATTCAAGCGGAATAAATCCCTTGGCTCCCCATTTATCCGCCCGGTGAAATGGCATCCAAGGTTCAATAAACCTACTAAGCTAAGTCGCAAGTTTTTCACGCAACTTGTGGTTGTACTTGTTTAACACGGAGGTCGTGACCCGATTAAGTCCTTAGGGTTATCTGGCGGTTCATTCCACAACCCAATCATTCTCGTGCTCTAGAGCACCAATCCGCCTCACCATCCGCCCAGATAGAGCTAGCATTTTAGGGTTTTTGAGGAGTAAACCAAACTATTTTCTCGCCTTAGTCATTAGACCACCAATGACTACCCAAAACATTTTATTTTTGAAGACATGATGATTTGGGGTATTTAATACCCGATACTTGAGCAAGGCTAGCATGTCGCCCAAGCATCGACCTATAACTAGTATTACCATAGTATTACTAGGGTGACAAGGGTTATTGGATTCAAGTTGACATGGATGGCAATATTAATTAATTAAACAACAAGTAGGTAATTAACTATCTTAAGCTTTAACATACATTTGATTAAAAATTAAAGCATGCAATTTGTTAATTTAAAAGAAACTAATTTACATAAAATGTAGGAGCAACATGGTCAAAGTATTGACTCGCCTTGGTTAGAGGCAAGATGATCGTGATATTCTTGGTCTTGATCAACTTGAGGATCTCCGGCGTCTTCGAATCCTAAACGGGCGATTTACCGGAAAAAGCACAACGGCAAAGAGAGCAAGTAAATACAAAAAGAATACACAAATAAACTCCAAATTAATCAAGTCCTATGCCATTAGCAAGGTCTCGACTTAACGAATTTTTAGAAATTTAGTTTGCAATTTTTGGAGCTATAACGGAGGAGATACAATTCTGAAGCTTAAAAGGAAAAAAAAAAGAGAGAGAGAGGGTCTTTGGTTCACAAGCAGTGTAGACCAGATCCACAAAGACTGAAGCGGCTCGGGTTCACGCAACAAGATGCTGTGGCCCAGGGGCAAAGCGAGGAGGAGGGGGGCTGCTGGGTAGCTCTGATGATCATGGGGCCTGGTCGGCCTAACAAAGGGACTGCACCTATGACTGGTGGGGGCCCACGTCCTAAAAAAATAAAAATAAAAAACTCTAACTCATCCTCTCCGTCACAACAGAGGAAACAGAGAGGAGAGCTCTCGGCAAGACTGGCATGTGGCGGCGGAAGGCCGGCTGGGTGGCGGCAGGGAAGCCGGAGGTGGCGATCTGGGGAGGTGGCGGGGGCCGGGAGAGGTGGGCGCGGAGAGGAAGAAAGAGGCGGCGGCTTTTCTCGAGCTCGTCGGCTCCGTGATCTTGCGCGCCAGGGAGGAGGCGGCGCACGCACCAACAGCGCGAGGGCGAGGGGGTGTGGGAGGAGCGGTCCGGGAGGAATGGGGGAGACCGGTGCGGCTCGGCAGCGGCGGCCGGGAGTGGAGAAGACGAGGCGGCGTGGGTGGAGGTCTCTGAGCAACGGGAGGAGATGGGAGGTGGGGGACGGGTCTCTTGGGCCACGGGGCTCACGGTGACGCGGCCTCCAGAGGCGGGGGCTCACCGAGGCGGCTACGAGGTGGCGAGGCGCGGCGGCCAGAGGTGGAGCTCGACGGTTTGAGGTATGTTTTCTTATCTTCGCAATGGGCGGCGGGGAGCTCGGGGGAGAAGGGGGCTTAAAGGGGAGTCGAGGCAACAGGAGGGAGACGGGGTCAAGGGAGGACGAGCCGACGCGGCGCCTGCCCCGAGGCGAGGCATGGGCGCACGGGCGGTTCTGCGAGGACGGAGTTGGCGCGACGAGGACGGCGGGTGACGGGTGGTGACGAGGGCACGCTGCGCAGGCGCACAAGCAGCAGCTCGATCCACAGGCTTAGGGCGAGGAGGACGGCGGGTAGCGCCATGGTGACGGCGGCTCGCCGCGGAGGAGCTGGGTCGTCGCTGCGAGGCCTTGGCGAGTCTTGTGGCCGAGGGCAGGATGGGGCGCGGCGCAGAGGAGCAGAGGGAGTCGGTGACTGCTGCTGCTCAACAGAGGGAGGCAGCGTAGGGGAGCAGAGAGTTGGCGGGCAGGCGCAGGGGGATGGGCAAAATGCTTTGTTCTTTCAGGAGGAGCAGAGCAGAGAGAGCGCAGAGGGGACAGAGGGAGCCGTGCTCATGGGAGTAGGGGAGCCAAGCGGATGGGCACGGCGCAAAGGAGTAGGAAGCTGGCGACTGCTGCTGCTGCTGCTCTGCAAGGTTGACCAGGGGGGAGAGATGAAGACCACCTGCTGCTGCTCTGCTGTCCCAGGGGGAATTGGGGAGGGAGAGGAACTCCAGGGCTGCTGCAGAGGGCAGAGAGAGAAGGGCCGGGCTGGGCTGGCTTGGGGGATGGGCTTGGCCCTGAGGAAGGAAAGGTTCACCCAAATCGGCCCGGAGACAAAACGGAGGAGCAAACCCTGAATCGCGAAGTTCGAATTTCAAATGCTACAACCAACGCATTTGAAACTCAAACCGAGGAAGAACGGGGGTTTTTGAAAATAGGAGTTAGTTGAATTATGGCGAAGAACGAAACGAAAACATTTACTATTTAGCCGTCCGAAAACGGACGTTACAGATTGCTGATGACGCATGTGTAGAAAGTTGATGGTCGTTTAACACTGCTTTCTGGATTCGTGTTAATTTGTGGTATGGTTGTATATATTAGAACTGGCCGGTCATCAATTAATAATAAAGATAAGGGAGGCACATATAGTTCAAACAATTAATTTCGTTCAAACATAATTTGGAGGAAAAGTATTGGATTTGTCATCAGCAAACAACAAAAGCTCAAAAATTGACAATTCACTTGTTTTTCATGTCACTTGTCACCGAACTTTTTTTATGATTTAATCAATTTAAAAAATATTTTAAAGATAATCTCTCCCTAACTTTATTTCCAATTCTGACACCTTTGGCCACGCTACAATGCGCGGCGTAGCAAAAAACATGTTGTCACGCCACGAACCTTGGCGTGGCAAACGAGTGATGTCACACCGACTCTCTTGACGTGACAGGACTTAACCCCCAAAAACGGACGTGCGCTAGCTTGGAAGGCTATTGTGGCAGCTTTGGCCACGCCGTGGTACGTGGTGTGATAGAGTGTTTTTGTCATGCCGCGCGTTGTGGCATGACCAAAATGGTCAGAATTGGAAATAAAGTTAGGGAGACGTTATCTTTAAAATATTTTTAAAAAATAGATTAAATCATAAAAAAAAGTCCTTGTCACCCGTCAGGCCAGTGGAGTCTTACCAAGCATGTGCCCACCCGCTTTGTCTTCTTAATTCATGGCACCATTGGTTCTATCTCACCCTAGCCACACCATCGGACTCAGAGAGGAGGGGAGCGATGAGAGGAAAGGATGGTAGGGGAAAGGAAAGAGATAAGGGTAAAATGGTCCAGTGTTGATATGTACTCCCGTTGGTCACAAAAGAGTGACGTCTTAGAATACGTGCAGTCAAAAAAAATAATTTTGACCAAACATATTGCCTCAAATGTATGATTTGGATATATGAAAATGATACAAGCAGATTTGTCATAGAAAATACTTCCATAATATTTCACTTTTATGACTTTTTATGAATATATGATAATAAAACCGAGTTGTCAACAAAGTGGCACATCTTGTTGACTTCAAAAATTTAAAAATGTCACTCTTTTCTAACCAGAGAGAGTAATATGAGAAGCCAGTCAAGATCCCAAATTTCGACTCTATGTAACTTCTATTTGGAGCACCTTCTAGACAAGCTAGTGCTATGTGCAAGAAAAACTGTAGACGAAGACAAGACGAGCCAAATAGGGCCTAACGGTGCTTGCATGCATGGCAAGACATTTTATGTACGTTGTTCACGTAAGTACAATTCATTATATGCCACTGAATAACTTCTTATGTTCATTGTAAGCCACTGATATCTCACTGACATGTGGGTCCAGGTCCCACCTGTCAGTCTCACAACGAGTGTCATATTGTGAATCATGTAGTTATTCGATGACATATTGTGAATTTTCTCAAGTTATATATATATATATATATATATATATATATATATATATATATATATATATATATATATATATATATATATATAATGGTTAGAAAGTGACATGTGACAAATTTTGTATTTAAAGCGAACAAATGCTTTTTAATTTAATTGGAGTAATTAATTGTGGTTTAATTTACACTTATTTCCTCTTTAACAAGGCCATTTCGATTTTTCGTTTCTCATAATCAACAGGAAATTTATGAATAATCTACCTCCATATTATTATTATATTTTAACAGTGGCCATGCCAAATGGTACCTATATAATAACCATATATGTAGTCCAAAATACAAGCATTAAACATATGCTCCATAAATTTACAAAGGTGATGGATATCTCTACTACTTAAAAATTGGAGTTGGTGGTCGTTCGTCCTCCCCAACCTCCCAACCTCCCACCCTTGTCCCTCTCTACTAACATGTGGGCCACGTTATCAACAAACTATCTCGCATCGTGCGCTCCCTGCTCCTCCTCTCTCAGCATCGCCTGCGACGTCGTCTGTGCTTCCTCCTCCTCTCTGCCCTCGCCTCCACCCCCGCTCTTCTGCTCTGCTCCGCGCGCCTTGATGAATTGAGATATATTATATCTACTTAATTGATAAATGACTACATTCATGAGATGTTTCATAGCAATGCACGAGCACTTAACTATAACCTAAAATAATCATCTTTATAGTTTGGTTTTAGGTATCTGGCTCAGGCCGGAATGAGGGAGAGAGAGAATGCTTCAAACACAATAGGGTTTATAAGTAAAAGAAATGTAGACATCGTTTCCCTCAATGGGTCATGATGATCATGCTTGTAATAGTTTGAGTCCAACACTTCCACGCGCTTCTGCGCTATGTTGAAGCAGTAGACAGACCAGTGCTAATTGTGTAGAACTGGGAGGAAGAGCTGCAAAGGAGATAAAAACTCATAAAAAGTATGATATTTACTGTAATGAAACATATAATTTACTGGATCATGAACGATATTTACTGGAAAAAGTTTGATATTTACTATAATGAAACATATAATTTACTGGATTGTAAACGACATTTACTAGATGCGGGTCGGATAGACGTAAATTACTTACCAGCTTTACGCACGTGATGTCTACCACCGCCATATGCTCCTTTAGCATGCTCACGGCCTATTCACTGTTGTACTTCTCATTTTTAATGTACCCCTCTATGTTTAGCAGTTTTTGTCGATGGCCAAAACATAGTAGTTTAGAACTTACCGAGGGCGACGATAGGATTTACTGCTATGCGAGTAAACATTTACTTAAAAAAAGGCTTTTGCGAAAAAACAACTTACTGACAGTTTGATGGGGAGGAACGCCCTATACTTATTGCTTTGAGCCCTCAGGTCAGCGTTGTCTTGACGCGTCGTCGAGTAATGCGCGCAGGCTCGGGAAATACCCCACAGAGGGTTGTGTGGATAATTCCGATAGGTGCGGCATCGCCGTCGCCCCGTGCCAGTAACAGGTCCACTCCCTGCTCCTGAACTGGCCATTCAAACGACACGAATGAATTACCATTGTATATTATCCACATTACTGTAATGAACATCGTGTTTTACTGCTAACAGACAACATCAGTAACTCACACTGAGCTTGTCGAACATGTTGAAGCCGTCCGGGGCCTTTGTCCTATTAGCCGTGACTTTCTTGTCGACGAGAGCGACATCGATGCTGTGGACACACCTCAGGTTGTCGAGGTAGTAGATCTATCATGTACAATTTACCGCTTGTTAAAATTCGTATTACTAAAGTTGGCTCATGTATTTACTACATACAGTAAGTGCAGATCACTTTTGCTGGTACGCACAAGCTATTTTACTGGAATGTGATGCTTCTATTTATTGTGATCATGAAAACGATTTTTTTTTACTACTTGTTGGTTTTTATTGCAAGCGGTAAGCACGGATCACTATTAATGGCACGTGTGAGCTGTTTTACTAGGATGTGATCTACTATTTATTGTGAATATGACCTACTTATTTTACTACTTGTTAGTATTTGTTTTACTAAAATTGAAACATATTGTTACTACATGTGGTACACTATGTTTTTGTGCGAAAAAAATTACTAGTGTGTGCGATTTGTTTTACTTGGATCTAAGATTAATAATTACGGTGATCCTTCTCTACACATTTTACTGCTTATCAATGTGCAAAATACTAAATGCAGCGAATAAGTTTACTGCAGAACATACAAGAACAAAAGGCGGCGCATCTGCTGATAGACTTGGTGTGGAGTTGTCCTTCTTCTTGTTCCAGTTGCATACGGACTCTTAAAGGTCGTCAACGACGGCCTTGCACCAGTTGACACCGGTGAATTTGTCTAGATCCTTCGTCAGCAGAGCATCCTTCCCGGTTTTGTTGTTGTTGGTGGTCGGGAAAAGGAGCCTGCTAAAGACAAGGAGGAAGAAACACCTTATCGTGAGAGTATTTGTGCCTCCGGTCTTAATCCGCGCAATCAGTGTCATGTTCTTTTTGTTGGAGTTCTGCTGTACCCCGAATAGACGCTTCAGCTCGGCCAGCTTGGAGGTCTCTGCGACCTAGGTCACCATCGGCGCGTTGCCATCGCCGCAAGGGATCCCGAGAACGCACTTAATGGTGTGAGGCATAATTGGGATGCTCCTTCCACCGTTGGTGCCAAAGACCATCTTGACTGGGTCAATCTTGTCCATTAGGGAGCACAACATATCCCTCTTCTCCAATCCCTCGTGGTTGAACTTCAGCAGGCCGCCGAACCCCATCCTCATAACCTCGTTCCCTTGCTCTAATGTCAGCTCGCCGATGGTGGCGACAACAAGGGTAGGAGCGCATCTTATGCACGTCGTCTAAGATCCCTTCCTCCTATCGTGGAGCCTGCATTCGATGTAACATCGTTTAACTGATGATATGGCTTACTTATTACTACAATCATAACTCATGTTTACTGTTGATATGAAAAAAAAGATAACATTATATGATATTATCGAATTATTGTAAAAAGGACAAGCATTTAATGGTATATGTGCGCAAACTTAGTGTAGCAATCTCGGGGGCGGCCTCATCATGAGGTGACAAGGCGACAACGTCCTCTATCGTGGGCACCACTGCCTTCCTCTTCTTGCTTGGTTGTTTGTTTCGAGAAACACCCGCGCGAGCGTGTGCGACATGTGCATCCGAGGAGATGGGCTGGACTTGGGAGGGGTGCAAGTAAATCTCCATTGTCGTCTGACTGCCCTCAATGGACCGACTGTACGAATGTAACATCTTAAAAAATCCCAATTTTAGGAAAGTATAATGAAAATAAGTGGAAGAATAATTTTGAGCATGTTTTGTATGGAAAACTATTTTATCATGCTTTTTGAGCTTTTGCATAAATCGAATACTGAAATTTTATGCAAACAATAACTTGTAAGAATTCTTGAGAAAATCACAGAATAGGTAAAACCTTGAAAATTTTACATGAGAAACTATACTGCATTTGGAGTCCGCACAAAAAAAGTTCATAAAATTTAAACTCAGTTTGCTAGGTACAAAAATTCGAGAAACATTCAGCCAGTTTGAAAAATTCAAAAGCCATTTTTGAAATTCCCACTCGTCGTTGGGTCGTAACTATCACAGCCTATCTCGCTCATGCCCAGTCCATCCCACACCAGCACCCCGCTCCCATGTTCGCTAACACGTCGGGCCCGCATGTCAGGACCCTTAGTCCACCTCGCTCCCACGCCCACACGCCAGCGCGCCTCGCCTGCTCCACCGCTCGCCCATGGAATGCGACGGGTGCCTATAGTTTCGCACCTCACCTGCCCCCATCACCTCCGCTTGTCGTTGCCCATGCTGCCTACCCCATCGACGCACCATTATCCCGCATAGACAATGAGACCAAAGCTCGACGCAAGAAACCCGTACGTTGTGTCATTTTCTCGCCACATCTCTCGCGCCATTCTCGACAGCAATTAAGCCCCTCACGGCGTCACGAGCTCCTCAGCTCACCATTCTCACCATTCTCACTTGTCGCATAGAATCAAAGCATCTTGTGCTTTTCTTTGTCAGGAACGAGAGTGTCATCCTTGACGTCGGTCAGCATGCCTCACGTCACCATTTCCTCTAGTGAATTGCCTTGCCCTCGTCACCTGCTTCACAATGTGTCCCTCACCTCACTGATATTTTTTCTTTGCTTAATGTAGCTCTGGGAACCCCGTAGCATGATCGCGTTGTCATCTTCTTCGTCTCCGATGCACATCCCATTTCGGACCTCCGCGTTCTTGACACTCTGGTCAGCTTGAACCTCATCTAACCGTGTCATATCGTGTTCCATACTCCACTAATGTGGGCCCAAGCTCAAGGAATCACCGGAAATGAGCTCTTCCCCAAAACCGCCCGCCGCTGATTAATTTTATGTTTGCCGCCACTCTAGTGAGTCCCCGTTCGATTCATCACTCCTACATCATCCTTAGGACCTCAAGGATCTAATGCACTACTTATTGAAGCATCTTCGTAGCCATAACACGCCTGCACCGTGAGCCACCCCTGCCCACCGCTGTTCAGCGTTGACATGCTTATCTGACCACCCCCCGACGTCATCTACACCCTTGGTGAGCTTTTATTAGTCCCCTAGTGCTTCTATACGCGTTAGATATCGGTAGATTAGCTAGCGTAGCATAGAGTCCACCATGGCCGCCACTGGCGTCGTCGCCGCCTCTCTCCTTCTTTCTATTTGTCTCTCCCATGCGGAAAGAGTCTTTTCGCGAGTACATTTCCTCTCTGTCACAATGCTTCGCCGCTGCTGACCGCTGAGCCTGGGACCCACCTATCAAACCCTTTCATCCACCTTCCCCCAGACCATTCGTCACGCACCCTTACTGCCACCGTGGAGAGGTGCTTGCTCGCCCATCGTCGCTGCCCAGTGAACCCGAAGGTCACGCCTCGATCGTCACCGCCACCTCAACTTGCCACCACTCATCTCCGCCAATCCACGTGCTGATAAGTGCTACGTCACGTCGCCATCGTCTGTCCCGACCAAACCCACTGTTTGGACCAAGTTAGCCGCCCACGTGAGCTCTTTGGTCGTCTTTGTTCCGTCCTGTCCCATCACCAACGCTCCTCTTTACTCCCTTTTCTCTCCGTCTGCTTGTCGTCCACAAATGAGAGAGGAAGCGAGAGAGAGAGAGAGAGAGAGAGAGAGCGTACTCCCATGCTCGGCCGTGCTCCCATTTTTGCCCTTGCCTCTCCGGTTGTCCTCTCGGCCACATATAAGATCCCAAGCACGTATTTTTGCCCCCCGCTCGCCACTCGTTCCCTTCCCATGGAGTGTTGTCGTCACTGACCCCGTTGCCATCGTTACTATCCACCATCGTCGGATCGGAGCAGTCCAACTCTATTGTTATTAACCATCGTGGTAAGCTCCTCGAAGTCCCCTGGTGCTGCTGCTCTCGCCGCTTTTGCACGTCGTCATTGTTCCCCTTGTCGCCACCGTGGCCGTCCATGGTGCCACCTTCTCACCGTCACTGCTTTCACTGTACATAAAACTATATGTCTATATGTCAACCCTATTCGCTTGCCTTGACTTGTTGAACCCCTTTTGATTGTTGTTCTGGCTTATTTGTGGCTATCCCCATTTCGCCATCACAACCATGCCCGTCCACCACCGCTTAAGCCATCGTCACTGGCACTCTGGTCCACTTCGAGCTCGCCACCACCACCTTTAAGTTCGCCATGACCTTGCCTCTCCATTTTACCACTATCTGGCTCGCATCATCGCTGCCTTGCCGTGGGCGAGCTCAGCCGCTACCTCCCCTGTTCTGTTCTGCTCTTCTCTCTCTGTCTTTTGGGACCCACCTGTCAGATGGTTAAAAATATGTTTAGTAGTTAATTAAAGATGATTTATGTTTATGTGTATGGCATGTGGATCGCCCGTTGCCACCAAACCTGGATCCCGCCACCGCCTCCTTCTCGCTTCGTCATCGTCTCCTCCTTGCTCAGCTCCACTGCCGCTTCGCCCGGCTCTCGCTTCCGCTCTCTTGGCTCCCGTCGCCGCTGCTCTCTTGGCTCCCGCCGCCGCCACTTGCCTGGCTTGCTGGAGGCTCAAAGAAGAGGAGGTGGCTGCGGCGTGAGGGCTTGGGCCGCCGAACGGCGTGGTGGTGACGATGTGGGTGGAGACGTCGAGTGAAACACCTAAAAAATTTCAAAAGCTTCAAATTAGTTTGAATTTGATTCGAATATCAGTTTCAAAATCAAATTTGCAAATTTGGCCAAATTCGTCAAAATCCAAAATCCAAAACCCAAAACCGCTTTCCTCTTTCTCCCTCCCGCTTTCTCCCTCTCGGTCGCGTCCTCACCCGAGCCGCCTCCACCTTGGCACCCGGTCGCGCGTCGCCATGGGGGAGCACGGCCGCCACCGCCTCTGGTCGCCGCTCCACGCCAAGATGCGCTAGTACGCCGCCACCTCGCCCGCGCCACCTCCCTCTCGCCATCAATGCGCCGCCCGCGCCCCGAGTTGCCTACGCCACCTCCCGGCCTCGCTCCAGTGGGAGAGCCGGCCACCGCCTCTCCCTGCGCCTTCAATGCGCCCGCGCCCCAAGCAATTGCGGCGTCACCTCCTGGGCTGCTCCAGTGAGAAGGTCACCGCCAGCGCGACGCAGCCCACGCCCCTCCCATGCCATCACCCCTCCGTCCAACACCGTCCAAGAAACCCCACCCAACCACGTCGCCCCCCCTGCGGCTGACGGCCATGCCGTCGCCCATGCCACGCCCTGCTCCCACCGCCTCGTGGGGGCTATAAAAGCTGCCCCGCTCGGCCTTCATCCCTCGCACCAGCCCCTCTCCCTCCCCACCCACCATCGTCCCCGAAGCTGGCAAGAGCCACCGCCGCCTCGGTTCTTCCACCCGTAAGCCCGGTTCACCCCTCCCCCTCCAGATCCACCAAATCCAAGCACCCGACCCCCTTCCCCTACCCCTCCGGCCTCAGATCCACCGGATCTGCGCCGGCGCCGCCCTCTCCCTCACCGTCGTTCCCCAAAACCCGAAACCAAATCCAAACTTACACCCCGCAAAACCCTAGAGATAAAGGCCACCTACCTGGGCGGAGCCTTCCTCGCGCCGCCCTTCGAATCCCTGCCATGCCCACATTGTCGCTGTCATCGCGTCGCTGCCAGGCCATACAAGATCCGCGCCCTCTCGCTTGCCCTTGGCCTTGGCGCCGAGAGGCGCTATGGCGAGGCCAACGCCCAGAACCCTCTGCCTTTTGGCCACATGCGGTTTGGGCCGTCGGGCTGGTTCGGCCGAGTGGGCTCGGCCCATTTTGCTAAAGCCTGCGCTGTGCACAAGCCCAACACTGTTCACTCGGTTTTGATCCAACACTGTTCACAAGCACAGTAATTCTTTTACTGTTCATAGGCCAGCACTGTTCATTCATTATTTCGGCCCATACACTGTTCAAACAGTAAATCATATTACTGTTTCTAAACCTAGATTAGTGGTTAATTACTGTTTGTATCTAATTAATAGGTGTGAACAGTAAAATGGTCACTATTCATCGAAACCCTAAATTGAGATTATATATCCATTCTGACCGTCTCGAGCTCATAAAGCCCATTCCTAGCTCCGTTCAGCCATATCAAACTCCTGTTAAATCTTTTACCTCTTTAAATTTATTTCTTTTTCTCTTTTTATATTTTTGTTGTAGTTGGATTCTTTTCTAGGCTCATTCCTTGTCGAGCCAAGTGTTTTATTGGTTTTTGTGTCTTACGCTAGGTTTCGACACCGACGAGCCAGCTCAGGACTTCACAGGATAGGACACAGACGTAGCAGGACAGTTCGAGGACTTTGAGCAAGGAGGCAAGTTGTATACCTTGAACATATTGAACCTACATTCCATATAATTCATACTATTATCTTCATTAATATATTTTAGCCAATTATTTCAATAAAGAAATAATACTTTGGAATGCCATGTTGAATAGATAAAAACCCTTTACCCCACATATCAAACCACCTATTCTTGTAGGTCATATTCACCTTGACAAATTTAGTCCACATAAAATAATAGCAAATATTCCGCAATGTTATGCAAAACTCATTCTAAATACTGTTAAGGAAGGTTGGCTTTAGGCCAATAGGTTTTGGTATAAGTTGAGGGTTGAGACCAAAATGTTGGACAACCCAATATACTTGGTAAAATAAGTCATCAATGAGATCTAGAGGTGGACAACCACGAGTTGGGCCATCGCCTCACTGGATGACAAGTAAGGACAAGAACCTTGTGCTAAGTAACAGACACAGTAAACCGCTCAACCACATGCGTGGTCATTACTCCCTAGCTTAGTACATTGCTCTTCCAATTGAATATCTGCAATATCAAGGGCGAGACAGGGGTGGACCTATAAGGACACTCGCTGGTCCATGCAACGGTATGGGCCCGTCAGCATCGGGGCACAAATTTCACTATTGGCCGGTGGTCTCCCAAGGGCTGTATGGATTTAGACCTACCGGGTAGAGGCTAAAAATGATAAGCAGTGAAAATGTTTTGTTATCCTTACTCAGTTGTACGCAAACATGATGCGTGTCAATGTGAGTTTGTGATATCGTGTGGGTAAAGTTGGGCAACTCTGCAGAGTGTAAATCAATGTTATTCGAATACACCGTGCTTCCGGTTAATGAAGCTGTGTTCATGGGTGATTCCAATATACAAGGCATGAGTAGGTTTTACAGATGTTAATTAGTAAATTCAGTTGTTGTAACCCCTGTGGCTATATTTATTACTGTTTTACTGTCTTTATTTATTGTAAAGCTTTTAAATTCAACTATTGCATTCCACGTATACCTGTATTGGTAAAACTGTATCATTCCTTTGATATCCCCAGCATATAAGTAAATAGCATTCCCTATGCAATTTGTTGAGTACTGTAGTAGTACTCATTCTTGCTTAAACATCAACGAAGAGTTTTGGGAAGATCCGGTGTTCTTCTGACGGGAAGAACCGATGAGACTCGACGACTCTTGGTACTAGGGTCTCTTTGTGCCCAAAATTTTGTGGTTACGGCACTCTTTTGCGATGTAATATATTAAATTTGGGCTCGGATGCCCGTTTAAACTTTCAAAGCGGGTCATTAAGCCTATCTGTTATAGTAAAAGTCATCTTTTGTTGTAGCGTTTGCTTACTTGTGAAACCACGACTTTACAACTGTACATCCTGGACAGTTGTAAGGATTCTAACGGTCCCAATTTTGGGGCTGTTACATCGAGGCAGCCGGCCCTGTCACCACTACCGCCGTCGAAGGAGGACTGATGCGGGAGACGAGTGGGAGTAGGGGATGAGGAAGGAAGGATTTGGGAATGAGAATTCATTTTAGAAGGGTGTTTATGAAAGCGTATTTCGTTCTTTATACATTTTCTCATTCTCAAAACATGGTTTTTTTTTTCAATTTTATGCTTTCTCAAGCCCAGATCTCCGACCAAACACCACTTCCTAATGCATGTCTGACCAGGCAAAAATCATCAAAATTCCAGACTAGCTCTAAGCACCACTTTTTAGCAGGCATGGAGTCCAGAGCGACAACCAAACAGGCGCAGAGTTTCTTTTGCTAGGTGCTTCTACGCTTGTAGATGCGGATGATGAACAGTTTATTTTAAACGTATGTTTTTTTTTGTACAGTTGGACATATCTAACTCTTTTGGCTCTAGTTTGTTGTGTTTGCCAGTTAATCACTTGGATACACGTGCGTTATGAACATACACATGAACAGTAGCAATTTAGCAAGATATGTTTATTCACGTGGGACCTCAGGGTGACCAACCAAATTCACATATATTTGTCAAATTGAAAATATGAAGCCATAATTTTATGAAAAATTTTAGTAGATCAGATTGTGAACATGCGTATTAGAAGAGAGCATGATTACACTTTTCTTTAGACACAAGGTTTTCATGGATTTATTTCATTAAACACTTACGCTCGCGCGCTCTCGCTCTGCGGCGGAAACTAGACTTGAAAGATTACTACTAAAAAAAATTAACAACAGGTTATATCTAGTCATACTTAACAACGGATATCATCAATATCTATTGGAAACAAAAACATCAATCAGTCTCGGGTAATTAAAGTTCAGGGCCGATGAATAGGCCGGTACACACAGAATAATTAAGAAAGCTACACCGCAATACATGATCAAGTCACAATCACTTAACTAACAAGATCAAGGGGCAGCTTACTGGGGTTTTTTTTTTTGCAGATAAACAAAACAACATATATGAGGAGTTCAGGACAACGGCGTCATTAGCAGGCACCAAGGAGGTCACGCTATCTCTTACGTCTTATGGGCACTCCAATCGACATACGACGTGACACGATCAATAAGGCCACCCTTTGGAGCATCAAATAGCAGCCTGGTTCTCCCATCCGATCGATACATACGGCGCCGCACATAAAATCTATTGTACCGATCACGCTGGAAGTAGATGCTGTCGGAAATGATGGTAGGGGCATCTTTGGATGACACGGTCAGCACACCCGATTAATGTGTGGAACACGTACGTAGAGGAATGTGTGTCACTTGCGCTAACAGCGAGTGTTGCTAGCTTCGAGAGCATTCGTATATTCATCTATGTTGTTTCCGTACTTTCTTTTTGACGAGGCTAGTGATTAAGTCAACGGTGGGATCTATAATAATGAAAGAACTAGTTGTGAACTTGTATGTGATCTGCGAACATGCCAGTGGCCTAGTGGTGAGGAGGATGTGTTTAACCTCCCACCCATGCACTCGGGTTTCAAGTAGCTAGAACTGACTCAGGTGTCCATCTCCTGTAGTCAAGCTACTGGCCAATTTCCAACAAAAACTTGTACGTATGTGATCGAATTCGGGTAGACAACTTATATGTTTCTAGAATGTTAATTGATGTTTCGGAAAGTTTAAAATGATGACGTGGTTTATTTTAAGGAAATTGAAACGAAGAGTTATGTATAAAGTTATTGTAGTTCACCTATTAGATGTATGGGTGAATTTGCTTTTTCATCTCTCTTTTCTGTTAATTAGTGTACGGCAATTTGGCATTTTTCCGTTTACTATTAACTAAAATTCTTAACAACAGATGATATCTGATCATACTTAACAACCGATATCATCGATCAGTATCGTGTACATTAAAGTTCAGGTTGGCGCGCACACACAAAATAACTCAGAAATCTACAACAATACATGATAGTGACAAAAGCACTTGTCTAACAGGATCAAGAGGCCAGCTAATTATATTTGTAGATAATCAAAACAACATCAGTTCAGGAGAACAGGATCATTAGCAGGGACCAAGGAGGTCACTCTGTCACTTACGTTTCGTGCAAGCTACATACGATGTGCCATGATCAATAAGGCTACTCTTTGGAGCTTCAATAGCAGCCTGGTTCTCCCATACGATATACGGCGCCGCACATAAAATCCATTGTACCGATCATGCTGGAAGTACATGGTGTCAGAAATTATGGTGGGGCATCTTTAGATGACACAGTCAACGCGCCCGGTCAGTTTGTGAACACGTTGCTAACAGCGAGTGTTACTTCGAGAGCATTCATACGTTGATCTCATGTTGTTTCGGTACTTTAATTTTGAATAATGTTTGTCGAGACAAGTGATTAAGTCAACGGTGGGATCTTTAATAATAAAAGAACTAGTTGTGAACTTGTATGTGATCTGCGAGCATGTCGAAGACTTGTAGTGGTGAGGAGGATGTTTAACCTCCCACCCGTGCATCCGGGTTCAAGTAGCTAGAACTGACTCGGTTGTCCATCTCCTTTAGTCAATTCCAGATCCTGGCCAATTTTCAACAAAACAAACCTTGTACATACTTGATCGAGTTTGTAGAATGTTAACTGTTGTTTTAGAAAGTTTAAAATAACTATGTGGGTTAAGGAAATTGAAATGAAGAGTTATATATAATGTTATTGTAGTTCACTTATTAGATGTATGGGTGAATTAACTTTGTCTTCTCTCTTTTCTGTTAATTAGTGTACGACAATTTCGCTTACTGTTAACTAAAATACTTAACAACAGATTATATCTGATCATACTTAACAACCGATATCATCGCGTCCTTTATCTTAGACACCATGTCCCTCGGGTTAGTGAACTTGCTCGTGAAGATTCAGGCGTTGCGTTCATTCCAGACCTCCAAGGAGGTTAGGATGACGACCGTTGCCGTCGCTCTCCTTGGGTACCTTCTAAGTTGTTTATTTTAGACCACCAGTCTCCCATATTGTAACTATGATGTTAGTTGGAAGGTTTGAATGGGACACACCCGAGCCATTTTGCTATATTATTCCACACTCGTCTGTTGTATCTACAATGGGAGAAAAAGGTGTAGGGCAGCTTCCCGTGCTTGTCTACAGAGGACAAATGCCGTGATTAGACCAATCATGCTAGAAGTTTATGCTGTCGGAAATGATGGTGGGGGCATCATTGGAACACGTACAGGAATGTGTGTCACTTGCGCTAACAGCGAGTGTTGCTTTGAGAGCATTCGTGTGTTGATCTTATGTTGTTTCGGTACTTAAATTTTGAATAATGTTCATCGAGACTAGTGATTAAGTCAATGGTGGGATCTATAAGAATAAAAGAACCAGTTGTGAACTTCTATGTATAATCTTGGAACATGCCAGTGGCCTGGTGGTGACGCGGATTTGTTTAACCTCCCACCCATGCACTCGGGTTCAAGTAGCTTAGAACTGACTCGGGTGTCCATCTTTTTTAAGTCAATTCCAGAGAGCTCCTTGGCCAATTTTCAACAAAAAAAATATATATTGTACGTACGTGATCTGAGTTCGGGTAGACTACTAGTTATATGTTTGTAGAGTATTAATTGTTGTTTCAGAAAGTTTAAACTAACAATGTGGGTTAAGGAAATTGAAACGAAGAGTTATATACAAGGTTATTGTAGTTCACCTATTAGATGCACTAGTTTGCTGATGAAGCCCTGAAGTCTAGTAGTCAGTGCATTAGCGATTAATTTCATGGTGCAGTTCTGTAACGAAATCGGCCTGAAACCATCCGCTGTAACTGCATTCTCCTCCTTCGGCAGGAGGGCGATATAAACTTGGTTGATACAGCTTAGATCAGCCTCCAGGTTATGGAACGCCTTAGCCAAGTCGAGGAAATCACTGCCCTCTGTATCCCAGGTCTTGTAGAATCTCGGGCTAAAACCATCAGGCCCTGGACTGCTGTGGGAGCTCATCTTCAGGCAGACCTGCCCTAGCATCGATGAACGATACATTTATTTAGTTTTTAGTACTGGACATCATGTGAGCAAGACATTTATGATAATGTACATTCATAGCTAAGATAATGAAAGATCATAGATGAAGCTACTTGATTTTGCAGGTGTTGTTAGGGGCTGCGGACGACAAAAGATGGGTGCTTTCATCAACCTCGGTGCGTATTACCTCGCCGGTATCCCTGCAGCGTTCTTTTTTGCCTTTGTCTGCCATCTTGGAGGAATTGTTTGTATCTGCTGTCTCATCAACTAATTTCAGTTATTTCTTGTTTTCAATTGGAATTTTTTTTTACGGGTTTGAGCTCTGAACAGGGGCTTTGGTTTGGAATACTGTGCGGACTGGTGGTGCAGATGCTCTTGCTTCTCGCCATTTCCTTATGCACTAACTGGGATAAAGAAGTAAGCATAAAGTCTAAGCTTTCATAAATTTTTTTTTTTTATCTTGCTCTCAATGTTTCCAGTTGGTGACAAATAATATGTATGTTTTGTTGGGTCCCCAGGCAACGAAGGCAAAGGACAGAGTTTTCGGTTCTTCGATTCCTGTAGACATTTTTCTTTGTCTTCCATTAATGTGTCTTCCATTAATGTGGGAATTTCTACATTTTTACCCTCTAAGATTAATATGGGGGCTTCTAAGAGAACCGCCAATTAGTATAGATACAAGTGAGCCCAGCCCGTTAGATATGACGGTAATGCTTCGAAGTTGTTTTTGTGAAATGTTATAAAAAAAGAAGTGTGTTTTTTCTGAAATTGTTGCTTAAAAATGTAGTTTTTAATAGTTTTATACAACTGCGAACCACTCTCCTCCAAAGAAAAAAAGAAACGCAAAATGGAGAAAAAAACTAGTATCAGTGAATATCACAGTTACTGCCTATTAAAGAAGGTAGAAGTAACCTAATTTATGTCAAAAAATTTCAAATAATTTCGAACTTCTTTCTTGTTGATGAAACAAATGAAGAAAGTTAGGTTTTACTGTGTTGGATTATTGACGGTATTTCAATATCTAAGAGTTAAGACCCCTTTTATACTACATATGACGCGTAAACAGATCAACACTACCGAAGGTCAACTTGTAGCTTCAATCTGCAGTTGTAGGACATTTAAGATTAACCTTTTCCGTTAAGGGGGTTGATTAGCATTAGCATCGTGTGTTAGCATAACAATGAATGGACATATACACCAGTACTCCACAATATCAACAAAGTAGATAAAAGCAATCAGAACAAATGCAAGCACTACAATGTTGTTCCTAGACCAAATTGTAGAGGTAAACTCCAAAATTCCTAAACCATATTGTGAAGCTAAAATCGAATAACACATCATCAACCTACTATCCACTGTCATACCATATCAAGAATTGACTCCTGTAAGTTGTAACACAAGAGGCAAACACCAGGTTAATGGGGGAACCTATTCAAGATGCCACAAGTTAATACGCACAAACTAGTGCTTTTGAAACAAAGATAGCATCCCTGCAAGAGTTAAGACAAGTGCAAACTCGCAAGGCACAATCAGTAAGAAATTAAAAGGCTACAACCCCTGCGACGTTAGATAACAATGAAATCAACAAGAGAAAACATCATAAGCAGAACTAGCATGCAGATTCAACAACACAAAGCTTAATCCGACAAATCATAAATATGTCCAGACCCAGACCTTATTCAGATCATAAGTAAAATGGCAATCGGTCTCACCATTAGGGGTACTAACAAGGGCAATCAGTGTAGCCGGAGACCTCATCACAGCAGACAGCCTTGCCACCGGAGACATCACCATCTTAGCCCTTACTACCGGTGACGACGAAGAATAGCCTTGCCACCCTTCTTGAAACTGGATCTCGCCCTCGCCGCCGCCCTCCTCCTCACTCCCACCTTCGACCCGCCTTGATCCTCCACCCCCACTACTGGCCATCACCCTCTTCCTCTCTCGCTGCTCGTGCTCGGCCGCCGCCCGCTTCATGTTCGCTTATTCTTCCACTTCTTGTCTGCGCACGGGTGGAGCGATGGAGATGGGGGCACGATAGAGTGGAGGGATGGAGACGGGGGTGCGATAGGGATGTTGGAGGCGGCGGATCCAGCGGTGGTGGGGTGCAGGCGCGTCAGAGGCAGCGGATCCAGCGGTGGCGGTGTGGAGGTGCATCAGAGGCAGCACCGCAGTGGATAGAGGGACTCGGGGAGGAGGCTTAGCGCGATCGGTTTGATCCGATCGATCTAACGGAGCTTGGTCACGGGACTCTTTTGCCACTATTTCTTTTCTGGGTCGAATAGGTGGCCCATTTGGCTGAATGGTTTGGAATGGATCGGTGGTCCATTGGGCTGGCTTAATCCATTCCCACCCCTAATATTAGTGCATCAGTCAGCCTACACTCAAAAGGTGTTAGAAAGGTTCGGCTTTGAAAAGGCATATCCTTCGAAAGTGCCAATGATCGAAAGATCTTTGCAATAAGACAAGGACCAGTACAGACCTAGAGAAGAGAGGGGAGAAAGTCCTGGAACCAGAATTCCCGTACTTAAGTGCAGCAGGAGCACTCATGTATTTAGCAAATTGTACTAGACCAAACATTGCATTTGATGTGAACCTATTAGCAAGGTATAGTGAAGAACCTACCAAAAGGCATTGACAGGGAATAAAGGACATCTTCTAATACCTCCAAGGAAGCAAAGACCTTGGTCTGTTCTACAGAAAGAACCAAGACCTGTCTATGAATGGCTATGCAGATGTTGGGTACCTGTCGGACCCGCATATAGCCAAGTCACAAACAGGCTATGTATTCCTGTGTGGTGGAACTGCATTTTCATGGAAATCGTCTAAGCAAAGTCTTGTATCGACTTCGACAAACCACTCAGAAATCATAGCACTATACGAGGCCTCACGAGAATGTGCTTCGCTTCGACGGATGATTCACCACATCCAGTAGTCGTGTGGATTGAATACCGCTTAAACTCCCACTATTATCTATGAAGATAATGCAGCTTGTGTTGCACAAGTGCAGATGAGTTATGTGAAGAGTCATCTCACAAAGCATATCAACCCCAAGTTCTTCTATGCTCTTGAATTGCAAAAGATGGACAGAATTAAAGTATTGCATACTAAGTCATGTGAAAATCTTGCAGATTTATTCACTAAGTCAATTCCAGCATCTAGCTTTGAAAGATGTATACGTGGAATTGGAATGATGAGACTCAAAGAAGTACATAATTTAGGGGAGAATCTTCACAAACTTATTATTGAAACTTGATCATGAAGATCGAGTACCCAAAGAGTAAATCCCGGAGATTAAATGAAATTGGGTAGATTATACTCTTTTTCCCTTGATGAGTTTACCTGAGGTTTCTCGGCCAAGGTTTTTAATGAGGCAATTCATGTAACGAAGCAGAACGTGATCATGTACTCTTTCTCTAAATTTTTCCCACTGGGTTTTATGGAGTTTTGACGAGGCATGAATATGTGAGGATAGGTGCCCAAGGGGGAGTGTTGGGAAACCATGGGCTTGGCCCAACAGCCGGCCCATGGGTGGGCGTCCTATCCAAAACCCTAGCAGGGTCTCTAGTCTATAAATAAGGGGTGCTAGTCATTGTAAAATATTGATCTTGAGAAGAGAAATAAAGAGAAGAAAGCAGTCCCCCATATCTCTATGTTCAATCTACTATTTGTTCTTGCATTGTTCTATATGATTCGACTTCCGTCTACAAGGTGATCGCTGGGACTAGACTCGCCAGCGACGGTTCCTCAACAAGGAGGAGCTAGATGTGGGGAAGAACGCCCGCAAGGGGGGTGACCAGGAGCATGATGACATGTGTTTCATAGGGACGTATCTGAGGTCAACCTTAAGACAGAAGCCCCAGAGAACACCAATGTCTCACGCGCGTACACCTCATGGCATTCGCACAGGTACTCCGACTGGGAAGTGGCTTCATGTATCAGCAACCAACCATTCCTTGATGTCAAGTCCAATTACATATCGACGACATCCAGGTAATTGTATGTCCACGCGCTCTCCTGGCAGCCATACTTCTTGAACTTGCAGGCTCGATGAAGTTGCCTGTGGCTGCTATCTCATCCTCATCACGACCCCCCGAAAGTGGCTGGGGGACTATGGACATATATACATATATATACATACATACATATATACATATATATACATACATATATATATACATATATATACATACATATATATATATATATATATATATATATATATATATATATATATATATATATATATATATATATATATATACGGTTTTAAAGGCACAAGCAGCCACTGCTTGGAGACTTTATAGACACGAGATCGAGAATGGAATGGTGGGACGTACTTGGGACGCAAGGGAGGAGAACTTGACCGACATGAACATGGTTACACAGACAAAGGTAAAATGAATGACGAGAGATAGGTAAAGAGGTGTTGTAGTAGTTTTTGACTCATTTGGTCTTATTTTGGAATACGATACAACCAATTAATAAATAATTGATGATCAGAGGCACAAGCTAGGTAAAAATTCCAAAAATTTGTATGTTAATTACAGCTTTATAAATTAGCCTAACATTTACAAATCTGAAAAGTTAATTGCACCTTTCAAAAGCAGAATACCATATAGGAACATACCATAAGATTAGTTATATGTACAAAAATTTGTATGTGTACAGACTGATGTTTTGCCCCATCCGTACCATATCCCATGTAAGCCAACCAAGCACAAAGAACCGACATCAATAACCCTCAGTATCCATCAGAGAGCATTAACCAAACCCACCATTTTGCCCTATTCATTTTTGTCAATCTGAACCCACAGCATAAACTAAGCAAGATGCACATACATCAATATCCCTTAGTTTACATCACAAAACAAGGGGAGGGAAAGCGATAGAGAGTAAATGGGAGTAGTTACCTCAGTGCGACGCAATATCGGCGGCAACACCTCCACCATACATTAACCCACCTCTATTTCATTTACCATGCTTAATCAATAAATTAATCCACATCAGTAAATAATCAACTCACATCAGTAAACCAAAACAAGCTCAAACATGAAACTAAAATAATAGAAAGAGAAAGTGAGGGAATGAGGGATTGAGTCCAGGGAGCAGGAAGCCCCAAACAACCGGGCCTCAAACGATAACTGGGTTGGAGCCGAGCGCAAGGAGGCACAGGGGTCGGGGAGAAGGCGTCAAGTTCGGTGGAGAGGTAGCCGAGAGAGGTAGGTGGAGAGGTAGCCGAGGTCGCACACGCTAGGGGGAGAGGACGAAGAGGGGAAGGCGGATCTGGAGGAGGGGAAGGCGGATTTGGCCAGGGGGTCGATTGGACCGACGCCGTTGATGTCGGGGGCGACGGCGTCGAGGTCGTGGGCACTCAGGTGGGGAGGGAAACAGGTGAGAGTAATAGCACTGGGGACTAGGGAGTGACGAATTAGGGCGCAAACCATAGTGGGCTCCTACTAATAAAGAGATATTGCAGACGGTTCTATTATGGAACCGTCAGTGATACTTATCGCGGGTTCCATAATAGAACCGTCTGTGATATGTCTCATATCACAAACGGTTCCGTAATATAACCGTCTATGATATGGTCCCATGGGACCATATCATAGACGGTTATATTACGGAACCGTCTGTGGTATGGTTGTTCTTAAGTTCTTTGTTTTGAGCATATTATCATGTATACATTTACATAACATGAAGAAATTACATATTTATATGTCAATTTTGTCATTTAAATACTGCTGAAAATATGCTTTAAGTATGATACATATCACAAACGGATATTTGTTCCACTAAACCGTTTGTGATATATAGTTCAACATATAATATAGTAACTTCACCTTCAAACTAGATTTTTTTTTCATTTTGGAATTTACATATGGCCAAACAGGTGGCCAGTCGCTTCTTACAAAGATTAAAAAAAGTAGAAACCTAAATAAACAAAGTTTTTCTAGTGGTGGAGGTAGGCTGCTATCTTCGTCTTCAAAACTTCGTAGGTGGCGGCGGCATCGGATGGTTCGTGGTCATCAACGAACGAAGCCCGAAATACGTCCACCCACTGACGCGCTCATTCGAGTGTCTCCCGAAGACCCTCGGACTGTTGAATCAAGAAGAATTGAACCCATATACTCTCTTTCCTTGCTTGAGGAATCACAGCATGGTCGACTCGGTTGCCCACCACCTCGATTAAGTAGTCCAAGTGACAGCAAGTCTCTTGGAGACGTGCAACGTCAATGACGCGATTAACTCGCCGGAAGTGAGAGATCACCCAGAAAACGCGGCAGAGTAGGATGTCAAGACGGCGGAAGGTGACTGTCACCTGCTCCGATATATCCTCGGACAAAGGAGTGAAGACACTGTTGAAACAGTGTCCTTTCGCAGCATTTGCCAATGTACGGTCAGAGCCTGGAGAGGTGCTTGTACAGTATGACCAGGTAGGCCATCAATGACGACGATAAGGAAACAGAAGAGAGAGCTATTTCTGCTTTAAAAGTGTGTGTGTGTGTGTGTGTGTATGTGGGGATGATCATCTTCGATGGCGGATGATCCTTTTTATAAAACAAGGAATAAATTCGGTGCGTGAGACGAAGATACGCATCGGGGAGCCGAAGCGGCATTGATGCGACAAAGAGACGCATCAGCGACGAAGAAACACATCGGGCGACGAAGAAACTCATCGGGCGACGAAGAAACTCACGGGGGAGCTGAAGCGATATTATCAAAGACGATTATAATTAAAAACTGTCTGTGAAGTCTACAATTATCACAGACGGTTCGTGTTTAGAACTGTCTGTGATACTTCACAGTCGATTTTCAATATGAACCGTCTGTGATATTACCTCTTCTGAGCGGTTTTAGCGCGACGATAACGAGCGGTGTCTAAACCAAAACCGTCTGTGATTGCATGTAATACAGACGGTTTTGGTCAACCGTCTATGATGAGGCGTCCAGTTTTAGGCTTTTTGTAGTAGTGGTTACACCGCTTTCTCTGCTAGTTTCTCTGCTAAATCCTACCCTACCCAGCGGAACGTAACATATTCATATGAATCAACCCCACTCTATACTCATTTGTTTATTGTGTGTTTCTTTATGAACTCAACTAATTTGTAATTTTGTATGCATATGGGGCTATATTCACCGCAGCAACTAGTTTTGTAGACTCATTTTGTAGCTACTCGGCATTGCCAAATTAGAAGCCTGAAACTTACTTTTGTTACTAAAATTTTAATGTTTACTATTGTTGTTCTTTCTTGCATTTATGCATTTGGGTGTTACTTGAGTTTTTAGCCATATCTTCTACATTCTGGAGGTGAATCTAGTTATGAAAGCGTAAGTAAAAAAAAAGAGAATCAGAGCTAATTTATGATCAAATTTTAAATGAAATATATTTTGATTTGGTAATTGCCTTTTCTAAACTACAGTGCCTAACTTTAAGTTTAGCACAGGGCCCTCACATTCTGAGATACACCCTGGATCGTACCTATAGTATACACGCGTATACTTAGCTAGTGTTATTTTAATTTGTTTTTCGAATAAAAATTAACATTTAATTTATTTCAAGAATAAAAATAGTTTGTTATTATTTTTATTATCATTGTCAATCTTTTTCGGACTTCGGACTGAAAATCAAAGCCCAAGCTCAAAAAATTCAGGTCGTACTCGGGCGGGGCTGCCCACGAACAGAGCTATGCTATCTATAATGACATCGCTAGTGAATCACTTGATGATCACGTCAAATTTTTTGCTTATGTTATTTATAGCCAGACCAATTACTACTACATCAACTGGATTGCAAGCTATCGAAATGTGCGACGCACGGGATTGTTTGGTTTCTAGTGTTTGGTAGCCACAATTTTGTGTCAAAAGTGTGGTGTTCGGATCGTCTGTCTCAAGTGTGGCAATACTTGGCAAAAAAGAATTGTGTCGTTAACACATGTGAGGGGTACAATAATTGAAAAGTGTGACAGCACAAATTTAATTAAAAATCAAAGCAAACATATTTCATTTCTAGTTTGAACGTCGAACAAGTAGAAAAAACATATATACATATATCAGGGAAATAAGATAATCTTGGCCAAACCTCTTGTCTTAATGCCTCACCGGATTTGATCGTGATCTACTACAAGGAATTAAATGATATTTGAGATTTCATTTTCCAGCTGAGAGGGAGATTTGAAATATTATGCCACTGCATAAATGCTGTGACCTTTGCACAGCATTGTCCGTTTCTAGTTTTTTTTTTCTTTGAGAGGAGTTTCCATTAATCTCTACTTGAAAAGTGCTGAACTCGATCGTTGTGTGGCTATGCTAGCTTGTGCACTGTCCACTCATACGTATTTCGGTTCCAGCAGTCGTGGACTTTGACTTCTCCAGCTTTTTCATTTTTGGTCTTTCAAAAGGCTTCTCACCTTTTTACCTTTCTTCGTGCATTTCATGCACGTACGCATCTCGCTCTTCACACTAGTCCCTACGGGGAATGGTGATACCGCGTGTGTTTTCTTTCCTTTTTTTAGAGGAAAATACGGCGTCTAATTGATTCTAGGAGAGGAAAATACGGTGCCGATGCGTAGTGCTCACCACAACAAACTTTGAAATTTTGTGTGGCAACGTCGCAATGCACGTCACTCCCGTTTGTCCAGATCTGTTGGCATACATGCATAAAAAATACTGGCAACTGGTATACTAGGGTAAGCAGCAATTGATTTCGTAACATTAATGGTTGAAACAGTTTGCTCATCATTGATCACTACAACAACAGAACTGACTCGTAGATACAACTTCTTTGTATAGTAGAGGTGTTTTTTTCCGTCCCTAGGCGGTTGTAAAGGCGTTTTCGAAAACACCTCATAAACGCATTCTCATGTATCGTCGCTATAACAGTAGTGTCGCTTTTCAAGCGTCTCTACAGGATATGTGCGTTATGTAGAGACATTGCACTACGCCTCGATAAATAAAATATATAAAAAAAAATGTGTGCAATCTTTGCAAAGGTTGGGAAATATTTCTCGTAAACTTATCATATTAGACACCTCAACCTTACGACCTCACGTGTTTAGTTGTGTGTTGTAATATTATTATGTAGTTCTTTTAACACATATCAACCACCTAAAAACACCTCTAAAGAGTTTAAAAACGTCAAAAAAAATATCTTTACATAACATAACATTTAGGCGAATTAGAGAGCATCTCAAAACATCTCTACAAGATAAAATTTTGTATGTGTCTCGAAAACGTCTCAAAAACCGCCTCTATCATACAAATTTTTGGAGCGATTTTTAAAGTGCCTCTAAAAAGCACATGTAGACTATATAACTTACAACCACTAGGTGTGTATGATCTCCCTCATCATTAATATTGAGGGGTGCCTTTGAAGGTTGTATAAGCGATATTATTATCTATAAATACTGTAGTTAAATAACATGATTAATTGAGGATTATTATATTCTCGTCAAGAACCACTTAGAAAAATGTATCAAGTCTATAACTTGGCATTATGGGTATCATAAAGATAGCCAGCGTCTGAGTAACCATTCAACTTGATATCTAGTCTCTTGGAATAAAAGAATCCAAGATCAGTTGTACCCTTAAGATACCTAAGAATTTCCTTAATTCTGTTCCAATGCCTCTTCGTAGGCTCGGAACTATATCTTACCAAACAATTTACTGCAGGTGCAATATCAGGACTGATATAATTGGCAAGGTATAATAATGCTACAATAGGACTTAAATAAGGGGTTTCGGACACTAATGTATCATCCTTCTCTCATCTAGGTCCATACAGATCTTTCTCTACTTCCAGCGACCTAATGATCATGGGTGTACACAGTGGACGTGATTTATCAAGGTAAAATTAAATATCTTCAACAGTTTCTTGGTGTAGGTGGTCTGATGCAGAAATATGCCTCCACGCAAAATTTTAATCTGCAACCCAAGATAATATTTGGTTGCACCCAAATCTTTCATCTCGAATTCCTTCTTTAAGTATGAGCTCGTTTCGAGAATGTCTTCTGCGTTTCCGATTATGACCAAGTCATCAACATACACAGAGATGATGCAAAATCCATTCTTGGATTTTTTATGAACACGCACGGACATACTTCATTATTTATGTATCCCTTTTGTAAAAGGAATTTACTTAGACATTTGTATCACATACGACCTGATTGTTTCAACCTGTATAGGGACTTTTGTAACCTAATGCTATACATGCTGCAATGTTCATTCTTGCTCATACATGAGATTTTTAGTCCCTCTGTAATCTTCATGAAGATCTCATAATCTAGTGACCCATACAAAGATACAGTCACGACATCCATAAGTTTCATTTTCAAATTTATTCCTGCTGCCATAGCTGTAAGGTATCGGAACGTTATGCCATGCATTATAGGGCACTGGCCGTAGACGTCGGGGGAAAGGATGATGGCGCAGGTGGCGCGGCGGGGGCCGGTGACATAGGCCTCAATGCCACCGATGTGGACAACCTCGCCTGCCTAGCCGCCTGTGGCTGTTAGGTCGGGTCGTCGCTGAAGTTACAGACAGCGGTGGGGACGGAGGACCGTCGACGGGGCAAGCACTAACGTAGGTGCGGTGGCGTGGCTGTAGACGTCGGAGGCGAGGATGATGGTGTAAGACCAAGAGGTTTTTGGTCATGTTATTTGATGATGAATACATTGACAATAAGTTAGACCTTGTCTCAGTACTTAATGTTGAATATTTTGTCCTATAGACTTGCTGTGGTAACTTGGATCAGAGCTTTGTTAAGTTCTCACGAAAATCGCTTTTGTCAAGATTATCGGTAGTATTGGCTTTGTTTAGGCGGAACTACGCGGTGCGGTATGACCGCAGTGTGTGTCTGCAGTAGTACCGCAAGTCATTTTCTCTGAAGCATTTTGCTCGGTTCATTAGATCTTGATCTAACGGCTGATATTGAGTTGTAACGTTCGGACCGTCCGAACTGCTCAAAGACTTTGAGCCGTTGGATTGAAATCTAACGGATGACATCAAGTGGGCCGTTCGGACTTTCTACAGTGCTTCTAAATCCAACGGCTGAGACCCATGGTTCGATCGGCCCATGGATCTGGAGCGTCCACGTGGCAAAGGACGCTGTTCTGAGGACCTTGCGGATTTTCTTAGAACGGTAGTACCGCAGTTTGAATGGCGGTAGTACCTAAATTTCGGTAGTACCGTTGTTTTAATAACGATAGTACCGCTTTTATTTTCCTTTGAGAAAGAGGTTCGACATACCTTTGCTTTGCTCTATTAAGTGATTTACGGTAGTACTGCGACATGGTTGGCGGTAGTACCGCGAAGATTTTGATACCGCAAGGGCGGTATGGTTTTTCGAAGCGATGTTTTTGGAAGTTTTGGAAGTTCTTGAGAATCGGTAGTACCGGTGTGTTTTGAGCGATGCGACGCTGCGTGTCTTGATAATCTGGGACGTACAATGGCGATAATACCGATTGTATTCGGAAAGTTGTCGCTTACGGGGAATTGACTACGGATTTGTTGAATTCGTAAGCTATATCTTGTTGTATGATGCATGATAGTGTTTATGGGTGTGAGTGAGCTAATGGATGGTCAAGTTGGAGAACTTGTGCCAAGAATTGGTTTCTTTGATCTTTGCATGTGCAAGTTGAGGCGTGAGGACGAATCACGGTCGGTGATGGGATTGACTCGGACTAGGATGAGGAATCTGAGGTCTTGGAAGTCGTGGATGTCAAGAGGTATTTTTGGATCGCGCTGGAGCACGTGGAGATCATGGGGTGCACGCTGGAAGCTACGGGATGGAGTCTTGGAGGCTTACGACGTGGAGTTTTTGGAAAGACAGTTTTGGAAGGAGTTCCAAATCTGAGTGTTTTGAGATAGAGTTCGTATTGGTGTCGTGTTGGACATGGATAGGACTCTAGGCTATAAGAGAAGGCAGTAGGGTACGGCTTGTATAGGGATTTTTGGGGAGTTACGTGCCGAGACTAGGGTTTTTGAGATCGTAGCTTGCTGCAGTTGCTTCGTTTTAGATGTTCTTCGAATTGGGGCTTTGAGGGGTGCTTGCTGAGCACTTTGTAGACACAAATCAAGTTTGATATGTAAAGTTCAGATTCGTTCTACTTTGTTTCTTGATTTGGTGTTCTTCCTGTGCGTTGAGGTAGTCTCGGTTGTGAAGCTCTTCAAGTATCAACAGAGAAGTTGCTGAAATTCTTGCACACCATAAGAAGAAGTTAAAATTAGGGGGTCAATTCGCTGCAATCATTCAACCCCCCCCCCTTCTGATTGCCATTACGATCCTACAGGTGGAGTGGATGGAGCAGCGGGGGCCGGTGACGTAGGCCTCGATGCCGCCGATGTGGACGACCTCGCCACCTGTGGCCGTCAAGTCAGGCCGTCGCCGATGTCATAGCTAGATGTCATAGCTAGCGGCGGGGATGGGGGGCTGCCTAGGGGACAGGCGCTGATGTAGGTGTGGCGGCACGGCCAGATCTGGACAACAGTGGTCTAAGAGGCAGCGCAGGAGAGGGAGGGAGCACGCCGGGGACACGAGGGAAGTGGAGAGGGCGAGGGAGCAGAGAGGTAGCGTCGAAAGATGGTAGAGAGCGAGTGGGTGGAGCGGCGGCCGCATCGCTGCCCTGAGCAAGAAGCGACGGAGGAGAGAGAGGGATCAGGCTGGGGACGCAAGGGAAGTGGAGAGGATGAGGGGGCAGGAAGGTGGTGTTGGAAGATAGGAGAGGGTGAGCGAGGAGAGTGACGGTCGCACCGCTGCCCTGAGCAAGAAGCGACAGAGGAGAGAGAGGGATCAGATCGAGGACGCAACGGAAGTGGAGAGGGTGAGGGGGCAGGGAAGCTGTGTTGGAAGATAGGAGAGGGCAAGCGAGTAGAGCAGCGGCTACGTTGTCGCCTTGAGCGCGAGCGGGCAAAGTAGCTGACGCGTTGCCACCTTGAGCACGAGCGGCAACGCCGCTTAGGTGAGTGTGGGGCGCGGGGGGTGGGGGGACCCTAGGGCTACGGGTGTGGAGCAGTGGAGGTGGTCAGACGTATCTGGGTCGTTCTTGCAATCCAACGGCTGTCCAATTACGACAGATGGTGAAGGGGCAGGGAGGCGGTGTTGGAAGATAGGAGAGGGCGAGCGAGTAGAGCGGCGGCCGTGTCGTCACCTTGAGCGCAAGCAGGCGGAGCAGCGGACACGTTGCCGCCTTGAGCATGAGCGGCGACGCTGCCTAGGCGAGTGTGGGGCACCCAGGGGGGGCTAGGCTAGGGGTGTGGAGCAATGAGGTGGGGCAGGCGTGTCTAGGTCGTCCGTGCGATCCAACGGCTTTGCACCCGTTCGATTACGACAAAGGGTGAGGGGGCAAGGAGGTGGTGTTGGAAGATAGGAGAGGGCGAGCGAGCAGAGTGGCGGCCGCGTCGTCACCTTGAGCGCAGCGGGCGAGCAATGACGCTGCCGCTTGAGCATGAAGCGCGACGCCGCTTAAAGCGAAAGTGTGGCGCAAGGGGGACCCTAGGGCTAGGGATGTGGAGCATTGGAGGTGGGGCAGGCGTATCTGGGTCATCCGTGCGATCCAACGGCTTTGCACCCATTCGATTACGACTGTGCGATGGAGATCGGACGTTTGTCGACAGGCTTGATGTGACCTCGATGTGATTTAAAGAAACTACGGGGGGGTTTTCAAAAAAACATCGACGTGAGAGCTCTTGAGGGCAGCATTCCTTACATGCATGGATAATAAAAAGATATATGCATGACAAAAAGCGAGTGATATATTTTAATCGAGTTTGGTCAATCTTTATATTGCCCGGGGCCAACACCGTGCGGAGGTCTTGCCACCCCAGTGACGCCATCAACACGATCAAGTGGACTATTTCGTAACGTCACGCTAAATAATTGTACCTTTTTGCCGCCTAATCCATTTCCGCAACCCTACAACACGATCTAGTGGACTGTTTCACGCTGAATAATTATACCTTTTCGTTACCTTTTAGTCGCATAATCCACATCCGCAACCCTGGTAACGCCAACACGATCTATCGAACTGCTTTGTAACGCCGCGCATAATAATTATACATTCCCGTCACCTTTTTTTGTTTTGTTTTTTTGTTTTTGTCGCATTTGAAGCTCTTTAGCCCCAAGAAATCGCCTAGCTACGCCTTTAGCCCAGAACCAAGCAGGGGCACTTTTAGGTACCAACCACTCTCACGTCTTTTATATATAAAAAAGGCCGCGTATATAATGCGATAACAGCATAGTTACTCCTTACCACCAACAGTAACATGAAATACTTTTTAGGCTATTACCCCAAAAATAAATAGTATACATTATATGGCCACCATTACACCCATATCCAAAATGGGAATCCATTCCCAATATTTGCACACATACCACAATCACTCCCAGGTTTTGGCATCCTTGGCAATAAATGATACATAAAACCCACAAAACAATATTTAGAAATAAAAATTCGGCCATAACTCAGAGCAGCCAGGATGAGCCGCCTCCCTCCTTCCCCTATATAAAGTGGGGTAGGCGAGGGCATAGGGGATGGACCAGAGAGAGGCAGAACCAAACAGCACAAACCCAAACGCCAGAGTAAGTAAACTAAACCAGAGGGAAGGGAAGGGAAGGGAAGGGAAGGGAAATTATGTATAGATTTTGACTTCGACTCCGCAGCGCTTTCCATTCCCTGCAGATTCCCCGCATGGCAGCGGCCACCGCCGCGTAAGGCAGTGGGCAGCTCTCTCCAATGGCGTACTACGGGGGCCGCGGCGGCTGGTTCGGGGGCGGACGCGGAGGTGGTGGTGGCGGGAGAGGTGGCGCGGGCGGGGGACGGGGGCGAGGCGCGGGCGAGACGCTGGCGGCGGTGATGGCGAGGCGGGCGCCGCTGCCGGCGTTAATCCGGCCCGAGGCGATGCGGTCGGCGGAGGAGGCCGCGGGCGAGGTGGTGCTGCGCGTGCACCCCACCGAGGAGGCGGAGCAGCGGCGCCAGGACGTCATCGGCTACGCCAAGCGGCTCATCGGCACGTCGCTCGGCTGCGAGGTGCGTGCGCCCTCACTTGCTCTCCCCCACGAAACCCTCTCGCGTTTGTTCCGGACGCTGCCGGGATTCTCGTGGATTATGCGTTCGTTCGGAGGGGGCAAAAAGCTTTCGCTTTCGGTCCTTTCGTGTTGCATAGCTCTCTCCGGAAGCATTACCCAAATCCATCCTCCTCGTGCTGCTTAATCCAACCCCCAAATCCCAATCGCCGCGTCTCGGGTTTCGGTTAGCTTTCGTCTCATCGAGTTTCGTCTCTTCTTCCGTCGCTTTCACCTGGGTACAGGATCGTGTCCCTCCTCGGGCTTGGGGATTAGATTAGATCAGATTAGAGTAATCGGTCCTCTTCGTTTGGAGTAGGACTAATCTGTGAATTAATTCTTATTCTATGCTTATCCTGGTCGTTTTCTACTCGTACCTTTTTTTCCCAATCGGTCAGTCCTATTGTACTTGGAATTGCTGTGCCATGAGACATCATCAACTGAGTACAGTTTTTTGTTTTCTCTTACTGGCTCAGATCTGTTTTACTTTTACCCTTTCACTAGCGTAAGTACAGGTTGTCTTTTTAAGCTGGGTGATTAGGACATTAGTTTTACCCTTTTACTTGCGTAAGTACAGCAGGTTTTCTTTTTTTTAGCAGGGTGATTAGGACATTCCTAGAGATACTGTAAAGCCTTTCTGCTTTGCTGAGGTCGCTGTAGCTTTCTCCATATATAACCGGTAGCATGTGGTACTCCAGTATTAGTACTTAGCTCCCAAAGGAAAAGGCACGATTCATGGCTTCATACGAGTGAACATCCACTTTTTACCACCCAAAAAGGTAAATTTCAGGTAGTGCTCGTGTCTGGGTTGGCTTTTATGCTCGCAATCGTTCATGCGTGCGTGTGTGAGCTGTGAACTCGTTGCATTCCAGGGTGATTCACCACGTGCTTGAACGGAGCAAGCATTGGCAACCTATCCATGCAACCCCGTAGTGCATTCTTCTCCGCATGCTGTGGCTACATGCCTACGGACTCGGAGCTTAGAGTGCGACAGAGCAGGAACAAGATGTTAGGCCGATGCAGCGATAGATGCCTGCCACATTCTTGCATTCAACTGTGCTGCATTATCCCTTCGCGTACGATGGGAAAACTTCAGTTTATCCGTATTTAACATGAATAGGGGGCATCATTACTGGTGTTTATGGAAGTTCCTCCTCTCACTGTACCCACCGACTATAAATCTGGAAATGTGGTCCTTACTTGTTGCTGTTCTGCTCATCATATTTGTTGTTTGTAAGAAGTGGAATTCGGTAGGAGGTTCGTGTCTCGGCATATGGCATCACGTAATAGGAGCGTACCCAATACTGATATCTTGTTTCCTTGCACTTGTCAACAATTGTTCCAGTTCTTCTTTATGTGGTGTGTTGGTAATGCCCTTATTGAATTACTGTTATTACATGCCCTTTTGGGATGAAATGCTGCTCGGGTGGTACATCCTTCTCTGGGGAAATGCCAAACGTACTTAACTTGAAACCAAAATGGGGAAGATCCCTACGAGGGAGGAGACGAGATTGCTTTCCACTTTCCTTTAATGCGAGTAGCAAGGTTCTGACTTCTGCTATTAACAAGCTACCTGTGGCCAGTTGCTGGCCACTTCTACTTGATTTTTTTTATATAAACCAGCTGGTTTTGGGACAGGTCAGATTTGAATTAGAATTTCAAATTGTCTCTTAACAAAAACTGGTTAGCGCTGGAAATTGAGTGGCAACTGTTGAGCTTTTCACTAGTTTTGCTGGTAACCATCGGGAAACTTGGTATCTGGTGAATTGCTTTAGTTCAGTTTCAGAATTGTGAATTTCATGACTAGATTAGCTTCTCTATTGTACCAATTTGACCTTTTGCTGAAGGAGGAGGTTTTGTAACAGAAAAGGTTGCATTTCCGCATTTCCTGTCATTTTCAGTGACTGGTCAATGACCTGGCTGGAATGATGTGATCAGTAAACATCTTTTACATATTATTTGCTAGAACCGTGAGTTGGGTTAAGTAGGTGACTTGTAGGTCATGTATTTGTCTAGGGGGGATTGATAATATACACTCCACTTATATGGCAATCTAGCATATATCCTTCTTCCCGAGGTAATTGATGATATACCTCTCTTTAGATGAGAACATTTATTAAATACCCTGTTTGCATTATTTTATTATTTTCCTTTGTTTTCTCTTGTTTTGATCAGGCGAAAGGACCATTTTGCCTTTGGTCAGATCCCACGCAGCCCTTGACGATGTCATCGATGTAGGTGAAGTCGCGGGTCAGATCGACATGGTCCTTGCCGCTAGATCTGTTCAAGCGCCTGACTAGGCCGGGCTAGAACAGGCGGGCCCAAGCTCGGCCCGACTCAAAAAAAAAGTATTTTCATTTTAAAAAATTATTTAATTTTTTGGAAAAGAAATTAATATTTAATTCATTTTGAGAAAAATAGTTTTTTTATTATTTTAAACGCATTTTATCGGGCCTTCGGGCTGGAATTCAAGTCCCGAGCCCAGCCCGGACCCGGTCCGGGCCACCCGTGAACAAGTCTACTTGCCGCGGTACACCGTGATGGGCTTCCCGTGTAGGATGTTGCGGGTGAAGTAGGCCATGTCCGGCCAGCCCCAGGGCCCGTACACGGTGAAGAAGCGGAGGCCGGTGATGGAGAGGCCGTAGATGTGGTTGCACGTGTGGGTGATCTCCTCGCTGGCCTACCTGGTGGCAGCGTAGAGGGAGGCCGGCTGGTCAGCGCGGTTGTGCTCCGAGAAGGGGACCTTGTCATTGAGGCCGTAGGCAGAGGAGCACGAGGCCCAAACAATGGCCGGCTGGGGGTCGGCATCCTTGCAGGCCTCGAGGAGGGTGACGAGGCTACGATGTTGGAATGCACGTAGGACGCCGGGTTCTCCATTGCGGCGTAGCTCACATCGGCCTGCGCTGCGAAGTGGAGCATGTGCGTGAAGGGCACGACGTCGAAGAGCTTGGCGGGGAGGCGTCCGTCGTTGATGTCGCCCTCGACGATGAACATCCCGTGCGAGGCGAGCAGCGCCTGGCACGCCTTCTTGACTTCTTGAGCGAGGGGTCGTAGTATGAGTTGAAGTTGTCGATGCTAACGACGTCATCCCCTCGCTTCCGGATCGCGAGTAAACAGTGCGTGCCGACGAACCCCAACGCGCCCGCCACCAGCACCAACATCCGGGCCCCGCCCGCCGACCCCAGCGGCCGCCTTGACTCGGCGGACGCGCGGATCCTCCCATGAGGTGGCGAAGTACTTGGAGGACGTGTCGACGAAGGACTGGAAGTTGAGATAGGAGGCAGTCATGGCGACGAGGAAGAGCGCCCAGAGGAATATGGTGTTGGTGGAGGTGTAAGGGTACCTGGGACCATCCCTTCGAACGCACGGAGGAACGGCTTGACTGAGACACGTCGTCCGTCTCTACCCGTCGCCCCGCCGATGGTTGCAGGATGCTGCTCGCCTCGCCGAATCGCCGGAGACGAGAGAGAGAGAGGGAGTACCAAGGGCAGTTTTGGGATGAGATGAGCGCACGGGGTAGAGCCGGCGCTATTTGGTGCGACCCAGCAGCGCCGGACCCGAGCAAGGGCAAAACGGTCCTTTCGCCTGGCCAGAACAGGAGAAAACAAAGGAAAATAATAAAATAAAGTAAATGGGGTATTTAATCAATGTTCTCATCTAAAGAGGGGTATATTATCAATTAACTCGGGAAGAAAGGTATATGCTAGATTGCCATCTAAGTGGAGGGTATATTATCAATTGCCTCATTTGTCTATGATATATAATATTATAATTGAATTTGTGGTCTGTAAGGTGTTCCGCGATTTCCTCAAATGTTGTCATATGATTAAATTTAACTCAGAGTATGTGTCTGCTTGGAAGAACTTAAAGTTTAAGAAATTGCCTCTTGAGGTAGTTTCTGTTCATCTAAGAATTTGTTGAGACGAATCAGCTACTTAAGCAAAAGAGCTCATGCATTTTCCAAATCATTTGTAAATTATCCTGTCTTCGTAAACCTATGGAGGAATAGCAGTATAGCTGTAGGATTTTAGGGAATAATTGTGTGTCCCTTTTAGGACTCCTACGTCCTTTATTTATAGTGTCAAATATTACAGTCCGACTCTAACACGATTTGGATTCTTACCTAAACTTTGGACTCTTTTCTAATCTCTAATATCTCCAACACTCCCCCTCAAGATGGGCATGATATAGCAATCGTGACCATTTTGTTACATAATACAATATCATTACTAGAATCTAGTAAAAATTACCATCCATCGACTCCATAACCAATACCACAAAAATAGTTGCTAACCACCAATACTACCAGGGACGTCACCAAATCCATCTCCACCATCTACCAGCTGCCCGACCTCAACCTCATCTTCCTCTACCCTCATACCCCCAGCCACCCCCGGCCTCCACCACTCTGCCCACATGCCCCCAGTCTTGGTCTCCACCACTTCTACCTCTGTCACAGACCATTACACTTGACTCTAGTTCCAATCCTCCAGGATATCTCCAGCAACACAATCTCCAGCACCCATACCAACACCACCGTCTGATATAGACTCCACTGGAGCTACCACTAGCTCCTACTTCGTCCTCACGATCGTCGACCTCATCATCATCATTAGTGCAACCACCAAAGCACCACCTGAACAATTTTCTCCCCTGTCTTCCATACCTTCCACACCAGATCCCTTCAATCACACCAGATCCTGCCACACCAGATCTGAACCTCCACACCTCCACCGAATCCTTCATTCTCGAAGCACCCACACCAAATCAGCAGCAAAAACAAGCAAAGCACCGCACCACCACACCTCTCCTTCTCCCTCCCCGATTCGTTGGCCCAACAAATCCCGAACTTCGTCTCACCTCCCCTCCTCTCCCGGGACCAAGCCTCCCGCACGCCTCCTTCATCCCCTGTTCTCCTTCTCCCCCGAAGCCTTCTTCCTCCTCCTCTCGAGCGCCTCTTCCTCTCGACACCTTCTTTTCCCACCGGATCCTCCTTCTCCCGAGCGTAAGCCTCCGCTTTCTTCTTTCCTTCCTCTCACCTCCCTTGCCCGTTCTTCTCCCCCCGAGCACTCATTCTCCACGTACTCTCCCTCCTCCACCACCGGCCCCTCCTCGCCGGACCTCCTCCCTTCTTCCCGAGCCCGAGCACAGCCCCGGCTCTCCTCTCCTCTTTCCTCTCCTCCCCGGCCGGATTCCTCCACCAGTCAGCCCCGGTTAGCACGTCATCTCCCCCTCAAGCCTCGACCCACAACACACCGCATCGCCGCCTGCGCCAACCGTCGGCTCCGCGCCAACCGTCTTCGCGCCGCACACCACCTACGCCAACCATCGCCTCCGTGCCGCCTGCGCGTGCCGTCGCCCCAGCCGACGCCATGCCTCTCAGCCTCGCGTCACCGCCGCCCCAACCTCGACGCAGCGCCGCGTCCTCGCCTTCCTCACCCACACCCAGATCCGGCCATGGGCCACCGGATCCCGATCCGTGGCTGCCGGATCCCGCTGCCTCCGGTCGGCCTGCTCCTCTTCCTCGCCCCCATGCAAGCCGCCCTACTCCACCGCTGCCCCGAGCACCATATCCCCTTCCCCGAGCTCCTCCTTGCCGGATCCCCCTTCTTCCACCGCCGGACCGAGCGCTCCCGAGCCCGCACAGTCCAGATCCGGCCGAAGGCCAAGGATCCGGCCGCCTCCACCGCTCGGTGCCGCAGCACCTGGGCTGCCGCCAACCCACCGCCTGGGCTGCCGCCATGCCCTCGTCTCCTCTCCACCTCATGCCGGTACGCCTCCCCACCTCCACTACCGGCCTGAGCGCCGTCGGATCTCATCTCCCCTCCTCTGCTCTTCCGTGTCATGTGAGGACCCGCATGCAACCCGGCCGGCCGCCGGTCCGCTCCCGTGAGACATGATCGCGGAGGACCACGCACGGCGGGACAGCGGCGGCCGGCGGATCGACGTCACTAGATGGCGGCGGCGGCTCTTTAGGTATGGGTTTTGCTTGCTCGGGTTAGGGTTTGGGAGGTTGGCTCTGATACCACTTAGGATTTTGGGGAATAATTGTGTGTCCCTTTTAGGATCCACACGTTCTTTATTTATTGTGTCCTTTTTAGGATCCTCACGTCCTTTATTTATAGTGTCAAATACAGTTCGACTCCAACACGACTTGGACTCTTACCTAAACTCTGGACTCTTTCCTAATCTCTAATATCTCCAACAATAGCACTGAGTGTGTCTTGCTTGAACTGTTGATAGTTTTTCATCTTGCTGCTAATATTTTGGTTATGACTACAATGCTCATATTCTTGTTAAAAAAACTATGATACTCGTATTACTTGTTTTATGTGTCATTTAGCGGGTAACAATGTTCCTAGTTGAATTTGCTACTAGTGTGCAGCACATTCTCTGAGATGGTGCTTCTTTTGTGTTCAAATAATACAGGTATTTGCATTTGGATCAGTTCCACTGAAGACCTACCTCCCTGATGGGGATGTTGATGTAACTGTACTTGGGAACACATCTTTGGACAGTATTTTCATTAATGATGTTCTCAGTGTACTTGAGTCAGAGGAGCAGAATAGTGATGCTGAATTTGAACTGAAGGGTTTGCAATTCATCAATGCTGAGGTGCATTTTCATTCTAATACCTCTGCATCTTCTGTTTAGTCATTTATTTTTCAAAATAGTTCAGGCACAGTCTGGTACTGGTATTCCCAAGTGACTGTTTTGACCTTTTCCTTGCTTTCTCATCAGTTATCATGCATTGTCTCTTAAAAGGTAGTTTTTCTTTTTCTTGTTCCAAATCTATGCTTTCATATGTGGAAAGGAGATTAAACTACGTGTTCTTGCTACCTCATGAATGCTACTGATATCATTCCGTACATTGTCTCAAAACTTCTGCCATTGTTTGTACACCCAGGTTAAGCTCATTAAATGTGTTATTGAGGATATTGTTGTTGACATCTCTTTCAACCAAATTGGTGGGGTGTCCACACTCTGTTTTCTTGAGCTGGTATGTAAATGCAAATCTGAACTATCTGCTCCAGTCGAAATCTTTCAGCTTGAATACACACCCAGCAACTTAAACAAATATAATGTGTAACATTGGGTCCCAAACTTGAATGTTTATTCCTGCTTCAGGTTGACCAGGAAGTTGGGAAAAATCATCTGTTCAAAAGGAGCATTATATTAATCAAGACTTGGTGTTATCATGAAAGTCGCATACTCGGAGCTCATCATGGACTAATATCGACTTATGCCTTGGAAACACTTGTTCTTTACATATTCAACATATTCCACAAATCTCTGCATGGCCCTTTGGACGTAATTCCTGGAAGTCATAACATTTTTCAGACTTCTTACAAGCTACTTCACAAGATGTGCAAACTAAATTTTTTTTTTGCACGTATCTTCTTTGTTTAACAGGCCTTGTATAAGTTTTTGGAATATTTTAGCAAGTTTGACTGGCAAAATTACTGCATAAGTTTAAATGGTCCTGTTGCTTTGTCATCCTTGCCCAACTTAACTGGTGGGTCATACTCTAGTATTCTTTTCCTTTGTTGAACGATCACTATTCATGTAATCGCTGGTCTAATTATTAAAATATCTGTGACTTGCAGATGAACCTACAGCCATACATGATGAATTACTGCTGGGTAAGGAGTTCATTAAGGGCCCATTGGATAGACTTCTTGTACTTCCAAAAGATTCTGATGGATGCAACACAAAATTTCGCCTGAAGCATCTAAACATAATTGACCCATTGAAGGGGAATAATAATCTTGGTAGAAGCGTCAGCAAAGGTCAGAATAACTGAGACGCTCCATCATTTTGTTTTATTTCTTTATTCTGTACTGTTATCTTTTTCTTTGCTATGTTCCACCAAACCATATAGTGCACATCCCTGTATGTGCTCAGTCATGTAACATGTGCAATGCTGCTGTGCATGCGAAGAAACAGGCATGTTTTCCTAACTGCACACATGCAGGAGATTTCTTTGAAGGATGGTTCTTCTGATAATTTTTGTTAACGTGTTAATTTTATGCAGGAAGCTTTTATCGTATACGGAGTGCTTTCTCATTTGGTGCACAAAAGCTTGGTCAAATTCTCATGTTACCTTCTGAACGTATTCCTGATGAAATTTATGTATTTTTTACAAACACGTTGGAGAAACATGGAAGAGGAGAAAGACCAGACCTGGGCAATAGTGGTTCGTTCCAATCCTTGCTTGGTCCTGAAAATGCACTTAGCGAAGATGTATCAGATTTGGAAAT
Organism: Phyllostachys edulis; assembly: GCA_036346405.1. NCBI lineage: Eukaryota > Viridiplantae > Streptophyta > Magnoliopsida > Poales > Poaceae > Phyllostachys > Phyllostachys edulis. The sequence continues at coordinate 67,913,944 of CM070558.1, read as the reverse complement.
TCCTTACATGGATAAAGATGAAAACATAAGTCCTGACAATTCATTGGAACTGCCTGAAAAGGAACCAAATGTGAAACCAAATAATATGCATAAGACTTCAAGTAGATATTTGCCAGGCGATGCTCAAGATCGTCCCTGGAACAAAATCTGGTTTACAATATCTTCAGCTGATTATGAAAGGATAGTATCAGGAGCCAGTTTCAATGCAAATTCATCATATTTAACCAGTTCCAGGAGCCACACATCCTTTTCCCCAGAGAATGGTGACGGCAACATTAAACAGTGCTGTAAGGATTCTGCAACAGAGGAAGATTTACCCCTCAGTAGATCATTTATGCAGCAAAATATTTATGCAGACAACCCGTCGCATATATTGACTTCCTCTACTCGTACAAATACTTTTGATGTTTCCAATTCTTGCCCTGCTAACGAGTCAAATTGGAGAGATGTCCATGAAGAACTCCTACTTTCTCCTTTCTCACCAAATTTGCTGGATCTCTCAGGGGATCTGGATTTGCACTTGGGATGCCTTCGGAAAGTTCAGTATCATCTGGAGTCCTTGTTTGATGGGTTCCTGCAGTCAGTTAAAGAAGCATCTTTGGCTGGTGTGCTAGACGAGGACTCCTTCAAGATTCCAACTGTGAGCTTGTCGAATACTGATGCAAGATCCCCAGGGCTATCGTTAGCTTCATCTACTGATACCGAGAGAAGGAACTTATCTCCAGTTTGTTGTTCTCACAGCACAGGAGATGTTTCTCAGCAATCACACGCTGAGGTCCAAGTTAATGCAGTTTGTCAGCAGAATGTGGCATTGCCCTCTGGAACACATACTCTATCCAATGGACTGGGTTTGTCTCCACCTCCTGCTGTTAGTCCAGAGAACTGCAATGTTTCTTGGTTTTATACCACAGGGGATATTCCTAAGACGCATGTAACTGGCATGTACATTCCCAAAATGGTGGAACCCTTGGCACATGATCTTTTTGTTTATCCTACACGTTTTAAAATCAGCTCTATTTTCAATAAATTGACTCGATTCTTGTTTGTTCCTTATGTGCAGAGTGTGCCATTGCCCTCTGGAACAGATATTCTATCCAACGGATTGGCATTGTCTCCATCTCCTCCAGCTGATTCAGAGAACTATCCTGTTTCTTGGCCTTATATCACAGGGGATATTCCAAAGACACATGGAACTGGCACGTATATTCCCAAAATGGTAAGAACACTGGGGATATGATATCTTTGTTTATGCTCCATGGTTTAAAAATTAGTTTTGTTTTCAGTATATAGACTTAATTCTTGATTGTTCCTTATGCGCCCTGAACAATTGTCCACCACGTCTATTTTCCTCTTTTTTCTCAGTAAAGGGATTCATTACCATTTCAGGGTCAATGAAAACTTGCAAAAAAAAAAAGGTTCAACCTTGATTATCTGCAGTGCATTACAAAGGCTGTAAATTTAGCTTTGGTAGGCTAGATTCAAACCTTTGATGTGAATTAGAGAGCATGTATTGGCACTTTTCTCACTAAAATCTCTGTAATTAGTTATTCACTCCAGCTTTGTTCATTTAATATTTTCAGAGTTATGATACTTACAAGGAACGGATGTCTGAAAAGGGAAGAAAGCAAAAGCCAAAGCTACCAGATCGACAGTTGAATATTCAAATCAACCCGAGTGGCAACCTTCACCAATGCAACTCATTTGAACTGGGATGTTCTGGTGAAAGCGATGAGCATATTGCAGTTGAAAGTGCAACAAATCAAATATTGATGAAGCAAAACAATTCACAACAGGATGTTAATTCAAGCACGAGCTTAGTTCCAAAAGGAGGTTTTGTTTCTTTTAAGGAGCAAGCATCAACAGACAGTGGAACTAAACTGATACCAACAAGCCAGCCATCGAAGGTTCAGAACAGTCAACATGGGTATGTTTGCTCAAACATGAACACTGTTGACAGTCAAAAGTCTGGTACTAATGAAGGGCCTTTCAGACCTGAAAATGGATTAAGGGAAACACCGATATTCCATCCACAAAAATTTCAAAACAGTCAAACAATGTCATTGTCGCCAAGGCTAGTGCTTCCTCATTATGGCAGCAATGGTCAAGGAAATCTCCCAGTGTCTAATACCTGTCAGCCCTCCTCACCTGCCACAAAGGGTTATTCTGAAATCAAGGCACAACAAGAGGATAATCTTGAGTTTGGATCTTTGGGGCCTTTATCGTTGAGACCTCTCTCAGAGGATTTTAGCGAAGCATTCCCCCCTCTATCTACTAGTAAGGGGCCTGCAGAAGTCCCTGCCACAACGACTCAGAACCCTAGGCCTGGTGCAACCCAAAGCAGGTAATCATTTCTATCTCAGTAGAAATTTGACGTGATACTTACCTTGCAATGATTAATTGCCTATGCTGAACTGCGGTAGCGCAAGGAAACAGAAAAGGCAGAGTTAGTTACTATCCATTACTTTTATGCAAGAAGCTGATCTCAATGGCAATGCTGCTTGTCTTCATATATTGTTAGTGTGTACATGATGCTCATGTTCTTGCACTTCATGTTCATGATACAATCATGTTATTGTTTTTTTTTATAGAAATTATCTCAGTCAAGTAAATTGCGTAATACTGTGAATGAAAAACTGCAGGCCACAATGGTTGTACCAACTGAGGGACGAAGCTGACTTCCCTCCTCTGCAGGCTGGTTGCCGCTGAGACTTACAATACTTGTTAGAGATGAGATGATACAGCTAATCATCGAGTTAGAAGGTGAAAGGGAAGCTTACTGATTGAGGGATAGGGCATCATAAAAAGCTTGGATGCTATTGCTCATCGTAATAGCATGTGTTCTGCCTTGTAAAACTCCAATAATCCTTGCCTCCTTTTAGTGTTTTTTGTCCTTGTAGGTCTCTGCAACTCCTAGAAGAGGGCGCATTTACTGTAGAAACTGGCTGCACCTCTGTAGCTTATATAACCCAAAAGAAGAAGAAGAAGAAAAAAGAAAATGCTAAAAAAACCATCACCTTCGTAGATCCGCCGTTTTAACTTTTATAAGAAAAACAATGAAAGAAAAATAAAGTACTTAGTGTAACGCCTCTAGTTTACTGCTGTTTTCATACTTGTGTGCTTTGCTTTATCATGATGAACTCTCTGTGAATTGTGCAACAGCGCTAGCCGTATAGATTGCCGGCAGAAATTTCGCCAGGCCCGAAGCTAAGGCATCATCACCCATACAGGAGAGTAGATTAGGTTCAGGTGGGGGTATTGTCAAGCTTTGGAAATTGTCAAGTGCCGGCAATAGAAGAGAAAACGAGCTCAGAGTTCAGAGAACACAAGCGTATTCAGAGTTGGAGTGAATTCGTCAGCAAAAGTAACGTCTCGCCGACTTTCACTTGAAGCGCTGAGGGAAGCTAGTGACGGCTGGATCGATTCAAGGAGGATCTAGCGGCTGGGAAAGCACCAATAGTTACTATTCTGTACTGTAGATATCATCAAATGTTGTTTTCATGTCATTTACTTGTTACTACTGTCAAACCGAACCCTTTTTACCTCTTTTAAGCTTAGGAGATTTGGATGCTCCTGTAACTTTGTGGGTATTTAAACCGATGCAATGGAATGGAAGGTAGGTTGTTGGAGCATAGTCTTAGTTCTTCATATAGTAAAGTAGTTCTAGGGGTTTGCTTCTTCATTCCTCGCAAACATCTCTCAAAACTTTATAGGAATATTGTCAGATCTGATCGATCCTGACAAAGGTATCAGAGCTTCAGCACGATCTATCAAGTGTGGATCTAGATTTGTGAGGGTTAGCAGCAGAAGCCAAGTTGCTGCTGTAAAATTCCTGGAACAAACGAGATCTACGACTTGGGGGGCGAGAACTCTATCTGATTTGGTCGGGTTGGAAGGAGCGACAATAAAATACCCGTTCAGAATCAGGAAGAGCAAGGCGGCGGTGAGGATCAACAGGAGGAACAGGTGAGAGTTTGACTTCTGGCTAGTAAAATCTCTCGAACCGATCTTGAAAATCCAGGTGCATGGTAGTAGAGACCCAGTCACAAAGTAAGATGGCTAGAGAAGAGGGAGCTTTTGATGCAAGATCTAAGGTGGTGGCGATCAGGGAAGAACTCGCGAAGTTGAAAGGGTTGAGAGCCGAGATGGCAGAAATCAAATCATTCTTGAAGAGAACTTGCCCTACCAATGCAGATGAAGCTGAGATGCGGAAAGCTTCAGAGAAGGTGAGCAATGCTACACTTGTGAATACTGGGGATGATGTGCCTATGAGTCATACTATTGTGGGAAATGTGGGGTATTCTGGTAATGTTACGGATAGAGTTGCAACCCCACCAGTACATTTCTATATTGAACCTAATGTTGTCACACATACTACTGCACCCATTTTCACTGCTGCGGTCAAGACAACAACTCAACCTGGAGTACAAGACCATAACCAAGGGATTCTATTGAATAACACAAGTAACCAGCAGAGTGTGAGAAATTTGAAAAGTAATAACAATCAATATGGAATTAATTGGTACCATCCCTTCATGAGTAATCATCAATACAATCCAATCACAGGGCAGTTCTTGAATCAGGACTGCTTACCTCAGAGTTCAGGGTACGACTGCTGGGATCTCATGGGATTCATCCACTTGGAAATGGTGGGACACACTCTCTTTATGCAGAAGCAGTTATCAAAGGAACTAGGTTGGAAATCGCATACTTCAATGGTGAAGATCCCATAGAATGGTTGAAGCAGTGTGAACAGTTTTATGCCTTATCTGGTACACCTCATGAACAATGGGTGAATTTGACTACAACCCATTTCCAAGGTAGGGCCGCACGGTGGTTCAAAGGAATTGGAGTGCCATGGCAGATAATCAATTGGAATCAGTTATGTTCAATGGTGGTGGATCGCTTTTCGGAATTTAATGCACATGACACAGTTGAGCAACTTCAGAACATAAGACAGGGAGGATCAAATGTATCTCAGTATGTGGACCGGTTTGAGGAATGTATGACTCTAGTAAAAAGGGAACATCCTTACCTGCAGGTGGCATTCTTGATGAGCTGCTTTATTGGGGGATTAAGAGGGGGAGATTAAACATGATGTCAGTGGACAAAAACCGCAAGGTTTACTAGAATCTTATTGGTATGCAAGCGTGTATGAAAAAATTTGTTGCAGCCAAAAGGATCAATTACTCAGGGGGTTACAACAAAGGAAAGTATACTGCTGGAGGCCAAGTCTAGACCAAGAACAATCAAAGGGCAACACAACCAGTGACTGAGAAGGTACCTTTTAACAAAACTGGAAACAATAATGGAGAGAGGGACAGGAAAGCCTGCTGGTACTGTCAGGAACCATGGTTTGTAGGTCATAAATGTAAGGTCAAGAGGGCTCTTCATGCACTATTATTGAGGGAAGATGGTGAGGAGCTGATAAATGATGTGGAAGATAATACTCAAGAAGAAGGGTATATCACAGCTAATGATAGCCCAGAACAAGAGAAAGACCAAGAGTCAAATGAGGAATTAATGCAAATATCTCAACATGCAGTAAAGGGAACCTCAGGACCAGCTACTTTTTCTTTGATAGCTGTCATTGGAGGAAGGAGGGTAATAGCTCTAGTAGACAATGGAAGCACAAATTCATTTATGAATTATGAACTGGGACTCAAAGTGGGAGGTCAGATAAGCTATGTATCATCCAGAAAAGTGATTGTAGCCGGAGGAGAGTTGAAGACTGATGCAGTATTGGAAAACCTCACATACAAGGTACAAGGGGTACAATTCCAAAATTCTTTCCAATTATTGTAACTGGGTAACTATGATATGATCTTAGGGGCTGATTGGATATATGAACATAGTCCCATCGTGCTTGACCTCAAGAAGAGACAATTGCCAGTTGCAAAATGGGGAAAATCATTACTTTCAATGATTACACTGATCCTATTGACAAGTGTGTGATTGATGCAGTTAAGCTGTATAAAATGATCATGAAGGGAGGAACTGACTGTATTATCCAAGCAAAACTAATGCAAGATAATGAGAAACTCTTCGAAGACGAGATTCCAGCAAGTATAGAAGGAATTGTAGATCAATACTTTGATGTTTTTTTGCCGAGCCACAAGGATTACCCCCAAAGAGACAATGTGATCACTCCATACACCTAACAAATGATGCTGGCCCACCCAATATTCGGCCATACCGAATCCCTCACAATCAGAAGGAAGCAATGGAGAAGATTATCAAGCAATTAATGGAGAACAAGGAGATCATAAATAGCATGAGTCCCTATTCTTCACCGGCCATCATGGTGAGAAAGAAAGATAGTTCTTGGCGCATGTGTGTCGATTATAGAAAATTGAATTCAATGACGATAAAGAACAAGTTTCCGATGCCGGTTATTGAAGATCCCTTGGATGAACTAAATGGATCTTGCATTTTTTTTTCAAGATGGACTTGAGGTCGGGCTACCATCAAATCCGAATGAATGAGGCTGACATTCCCAAAACCGCGTTCAAAACTCATTTAGGACACTATGAATATTTGGTTATGCCATTTGGATTGACAAACACTCCTGCGACATTTCAAGCATTAATGAATACCATCTTCAGTGAACACTTGAGGAAATTCATTCTAGTCTTCTTTGACGACATACTAATCTATAGTCGTTCGATGGAGGAACATGAAAGACACTTGAAAATAGTTATGGAAATTCTGAGGAGTAATCAATTATCAGCTAAGAGGAGTAAGTGTGTATTTGCAGTAACTCAAGTGGAGTATTTGGGACATGTTATTAGTGGAGCTGGGGTTGCTACTGATCCAAGGAAGATAATCGACATTCTTCACTGGCCTAAACCCAAAACCATTACTCAACTCAGAGGGTTTCTAGGTCTAACGGGATACTATAGAAGGTTTGTCGAAGGATATGGATAGCTTTGTAAGCCCTTGTTTGAATTGCTGAAGAAAGATGCTTAGAATTGGCAGGATCATCACACAGCTGCATTTGAGAATTTGAAGAAAATCATGACTGAGTGTCTAGTGCTGTCTTTACTTGATTTCTCACAAGCTTTCACAATAGAGACTGGCGCATGTGGTACTGGAATCGGAGGTGTACTCATGCAATCAAACAAACCAATAGCATTTTTCAGTAAAACACTTGGAATCAAAGCATCAGTTCAGTTCATCTATGACAAGGAAGCAATAGCCATCCTGGAGGCACTAAAGAGATGGAGGCACTACTTCCTGGGGGATAAATTAATCCTAAAATCAAATCAGCAAAGTTTGAAATATATCACAAATCAGAGGCTGACAGAAGGAATCCAACACAAACTTCTAATTAAGCTATTAGAGTTTGATTACAAGGTGGAATATAAGAAAGGAAAGGAGAATGTGGTGGCGGATGCGCTCTCAAGGAGGAATGTGTTTCCTAAACAGGAGACACTATCATGCTCAGCTATGGTTACAATACTACCAGAATGGATTCAAGATGTGAAGAAAAGCTATCTTGGAGATAATGTGAGCCAGAAAATCATGGAAGAAATACAACAAGGGATAATGCAAGGAGGTGAATACACTAATGCAGATGGACTTATAAGATACAAAGGAAGAATTTATGTGGGAAGTAGCACTGAAATCCGACAACAGATACTTCACAACTTTCACTCTTCTCCTATTGGGGGACATTCTGGAAAAAGAGCGACATATCAAAGAATCAATAAGCTTTTTTATTGGCCCAAGTTACACAGAGAAGTGGAGGAGTTGATTTCTAAATGTCCAGTGTGCCAAATCACAAAGTCTGAGAACATTCATATTCTTGGTCTGCTAGATCCTCTGGAAGTCCCAGAAATGCCATGGTCCCATATTACAATGGACTTTGTAGAAGGATTACCAAAGTCAAGGGGAAGGGATGTCATCTTGGTGGTAGTCAACAGATTAACCAAGTATGCTCACTTCTTAGCGTTATCTCATCCATACTTAGTTCAACAAGTGGTGCATTTATTCATGGACAATATATTCAAACTCCATGGCATGCCAACGGCTATCATCACTGATCGAGATAGAATCTTCACGAGCCATCAGTTTCAAGAGATTTTCAAGGCCATGAAGGTATCACTTCGGTTTAGCACTGCTTATCATCCACAATCAGACAGGCAGACATAACGAATGAACCAATGCCTAGAAGGATACTTAAGAAGCATGACATTTCAGCAACCTCGAGAATGGCTAACTTGGTTGACCATGGCCGAGTGGTGGTATAACACTACATATCACACATCCCTGAAGATTACTCCATTCCAAGCTCTATATGGATACCCTCCTCCGCAAATTGGTGAACTTACAATTCCCTGCAATGTATCTGAGGAGGCAAAAGTAACAATTGAACAGAAGGAACAAATGTTGCAGCAAGTTAAGGCTAATTTACAGCAATCTCAAGCAAGAATTAAGTATTTCACTGATAAGAAGAGATCAGAGAGAAGCTTTCAGGTAGGGGACATGGTATACCTCAAAATGCAACCCTATCAACAGAACGCATTTGGGCTTCGAGGATCTCTGAAATTGCGAGCAAAATACTATGGACCGTTCAGAGTTCTTGAGAGGATCGGGAGGATGGCCTATAAGATACAATTACCCGATGATGCTCAAATACATCCAGCTTTTTATGTGAGTCAACTCAAGAAGCACAGCGGTGTCAATGCGATACCAATGCCAGGATTGCCTTTGGATGGACCGGACGGAAAGGTGAAAACAGCCCTGGCGGCAGTGCTTCAGAGGAGGGTGGTTCCTAGGGGAAATGAACCCGTGATTGAATGGTTAATTCATTGGGAAAATCTCAGTCCAGAGGATGCTACATGGGAAGATGCATCATTCATTCAGAAGACTTATTCCAATTTCAATCCTTGAGGACAAGGATTGGGTTCAGGTGGGGGTATTGTCAAGCTTTGGAAATTGTCAAGTGCCGGCAATAGAAGAGAAAACGAGTTCAGAGAACACAATCGTATTCAGAGTTGGAGTGAATTCGTCAGCCAAAGTAACATCTCGCCGACTTTCACTTGAAGCGCTGAGGGAAGCTAGCGACGGCTGGATCGATTCAAGGGGGATCTAGCGGCTGGGAAAGCACCAGTAGTTACTATTCCGGACTGTAGACATCATCCAATGTCGTTTTCCTGTCATTTACTTGTTACTACTGTCAAACCGAACCCTTTTTAACTCTTTTAAGCTTTGGGGCAGCTCCTGTAACTTTGTGGGTATTTAGACCGATGCAATGGAATGGAAGGCAGGTTGTTAGAGCATATTCCTAGTTCTTCATAGAGTAAAGTAGTTCTAGGGTTTTGCTTCTTCATTCCTCACAAACATCTCTCAAAACTTCATAGGATCAATATTGTCAGATCTCTTCGATCCTGACAACCGCGACGACTAAGGAGAGTTATTTAACGCTGCGCATGCTGCTGTACGTGAAATTGTTGGTTGTGAAATCGGCCGTAAGGACTGGAGGCCGCAGGAGGGGCAGACTTTGTTGCCTAGTCGTCGGCCTAGGAATAGGATGGTGTGGCAGGGGAGGAGCAGCCGCGGAGGCCCAGGCCGCGCGAGTAATGACCCTACTGCTCGATTCATTTCCGCGTAGCTTTCCACTGCATTTCCATCTGATTTTGACTTTGATTTTGCAGGACATGGATGATGTAAAAGTGGTATCAAACACGCGACCTTTGATCTGCATCGGCCCACCCTACACTGGTATTACACGCACTAACGTATCTTAGTCTCTCGCTGTCGTTATTGCGGATCCACCGTCTTCTCAGCAAGATACAAAAGTGGGATCGATACATTTCAGGGTAATCTCACAGCTACTGAGCCTCGTACCCCAAGAAAGATAAATTATTGAACAACATCCTGTACTGTACAGCGTAGAGATGGCGTCGAGCCTCCAGCAAATTACACCCACACGTCTGACGAAACATTACAGAGTTCACTCGCATGAACTTCCCCCAAGAGAAATGGCAGGCATTGCGAGCATTTTCCACAAAGCATATATTTTGGCACTCGGGTGGCTCGAATGCTCCATAATTGATCGAGTTTGTTTTCAGAAGATACTCTCACATACCGTGTGGGTGTGGCGTTACCCTTTTCTGATCAACTTGCAGAAACACTGACGGCAGGAGTAAAAATGTACATTTTGCAGTCATGCACATCAACTTGTGCTCCGAAAGCTCCTACCACGTTCGATGATAGAGTTTCATGCTGGAAGATGCAAATTCAGCAGGGAGTAAACACATCATGCAGAAAAATGTTAACAAGATAAGAAATTAGGAATATGACTAAAATCTCGCCAAAAAAAGAAGAATATGACTAAGATATTAAGAAAGCTTGTTTTGTCTGTGTTGCTGGTCAGTAGAAACTATACTATGCTCATGCTTATTCTGTGTTGTTCATTTGCTCCCAATCTTGGAGGTGGGATGAAACGGACGTATGTGGCGACCTTTCTTTCCATTCTCCTTGGTTAGCTTGAGATGTAACTGAATTACCGATCCTTAATTTGTGTTTCAATAAAGAAACTGGCGACCTACCTTGGATCACCTAATAGCAATTAAAAACTATTTTAACTTACCTTCCACAGATCTCTAACAGAATAGGCAGATGACCCATCAAGGCCTACGGCTGGCAATTTCATTGTAATATTAACAGTCTCCGAACAACGGTTCCACAAAGCAACAGCCAAACGGTTACCAGAGAGGGGGCCAGCCCACACCTGCAAACATGAGACACATTATGAGTAACGTAGTGATGCACTGGTCTACAAAACCTTACAAAAGAGTGCCATTTATAATAGTTGAATTCCATGCAGCAGCTAATCTATTTGTCACGAACCTTGGTTCATAATGGGGTAAACACCGCCAAGAAGAAGACCGGGCGGCGTCGGCTTGGTGAGATAAGAGATTAGACTATAGACTGGAATGATAGAACCTTAGGAGGGAGACTAGATCAATTCATCTTTCTTGCTTGATTGATAATAGATACATGCTAGCCTTTTTATAGGAACAACCCGACTTGACCCCTAAGAAATAATCTATAAGGAAACATATCTCGCCGGCCCATGACAGCTACCCCCCTCCTTTCGCGAGCTCGTCCTCAAGCTGTGGTGGCGGCTATGGCTGAAGCCCTAGGAGACCACATATTACGAGAGGTTGCGATGGCTACATGATTCCTTGGAGATCGCTACCTCCACGTGCGGTTGTGGCAAACTCACCAGTTGCTGCGGCAGACATGGTAGCAACCTTGACAATAAGCATAAAGGGCTACGGTGTACTTTCTGTAGGACCGCGACAGTTCGACAAATTTCGCGACAAGACATGACAAGATCAAAAGGTTTTGGCTCGGCGCGCAAGCCGGCGATGCCACAGCAGAGCCTCTAGCGAGCTGTGGTCGCCATAGCAGATGCGACAACGCCGCGACAGTCCTCGAGCTGGTCATTGAAAAACAACACCGCCGCCTCTTGTTGCGCCTTCTTCTCCTTCTGATCTGCAATCATCTTCTTTAAAGTAGCATGCATGTTGAGAAAGATGACCGCTATCTTCTTGTCGTTGCCGTTGGTACTCATGGCCATCATGTTGGCGTTAGCCTTTATCATAACCAACGACTCGGAGGCAGGTCTGATGGTTTGATTTGTCGCCATAACCATGGTAGCAGAAGTCGTGGGAAGGGATCGACTGCTCTGATACCAAATGACACGAACCTTGGTTCATAATGGGGTAAACACCGCCAAGAAGAAGGCCGGGCGGCGTCGGCTTGGTGGGATGAGAGATTAGACTATAGACTGGGATGATAGAACCTTGGGTGGAAGACTAAATTAATTCATCTTTCTTGCTTGATTGATAATGGATACATGCTAGCTCTTTTATAAAAACGACCCGACTTGACCCCTAAGAAATAATCTCTAAGCAAACATATCTCTAACAATCAAATCTAATAATAACTTGCCTAACTAATAGATAATATCAAACACCTAATAGATTCTTATCCGCCGGCCCATGACAACTACTCCCCTCCTATTAGAGCGGTGCATGCTTTTTTCATACTTCAATACGCCCCATCTAACAAGAATCACCAGAACTATAACATCAATTAAACATTGTCTGCAGATTTTAGTCCATTAAATACCACAAGCAGCTTTTACCTAAGACATAAACCAAGCAGTCCACCTCAAGACCGGTTTGTTGTTAGGTTGTTAATGGTCGAGCTTCATGTATCAACGAGCCACTCCAAAAGCTTAAATTGCTGGAGGAAAATTTTACAACAACACGCTGTATTCATATTTAAACACAGTTGTTTATATATATCATGTACATTAGTTGCTCACTTTCTCATGCACAAACCGATTCTAATTAGTGTTTTGTAACTGCAATGAAAATAAGGGAACATTCATGAAGACAAAGCAACAATACTACCTAGTTTTAAATGAACACAAAAGGACAGTTAAATCACCTCACGGCATCCATATTTTCCTTGACCTAAAATTCTTCTTCCTTGAACTCCAAGAGGATCTGCAGAAAACAAAACATATTTAATTTAATTGGGTTATACATTTACATGAACAATATATAATCAAATTGTTCTTTTATGTGAATAGAATGATAGGAGAGATAAAACTCATAAATAGAAAAAGAAAGAATCTACTTTGCAAAACAGATATTTTCAGCGTGTGATTCAGGACAGTATATTACATGTCCGAGAGGAATAAGGAAAAGACAACTTGCCAGCTCACAAGACACCAAAACACACATCAGATGGATCAAACCATTCTTCACTGTCAAATCCATCTACAAGCTTGGCAACAAAACTGGCTTCTAAAGAGCAACTGATACTAATAAGTAATAATACTTGCAATAACATTTTCTATGCATGAAAAATTTGCCCCAAAAAATCAAGTTCACTTTCTTCCCCATGCTCTTTGAAAAAAAAGTAATAGCAATATAAAAATTCTCTAGTAGACAAACTATTTTGAATTTTCTACACTCACACTGTATTAAGAAGAGAATTAAAAAGACAAACTTCAGAGTAATACCTTGGTTTATTTGAATTACTTCTTTGTTGCTCAATATTTCCATTGTTTCTGAAGTCATATTTCTGACATCACAACCAATTAAGAGAGGGGCCTGAAGCATCATAATACACAAGGAATTGTTACCGACCAGTGATTAATGCATTACAAGAACTCTTTTTTCATCTGAAAGAAATAATAGGAGTTGGCAATTTTGATGTAAGAAATAACAGGCGTGGGACCTGTACTATCTTTTTGACCATTTGTAAACAACGATATTATAAGCTAAAGAACATATCCAAATAAATTATTCAGGCTGTCATGAGAGAGAACTAAAACATGACATAATAAGACAGCTTACGCTAAAGCTACAACGATCCTGAAGAATAATTACTGGTCACTAGTCAAACAAACAGAATAAAAATAGCAGATAACGTGTGTCCACTAATCAGTTTGTGTTTTGCTTTTGTAAAGTAAAACTGATTATAAAATTTATTGCCCAGGATTTCATAATATGATCATCCAAATTTGACATTATTATAATACTGACTTATATGAAGCCAAATGGAAAATAACAGAGCTACACCATTGTCCTATTGCATAAATTGTGCTCATTCTGCACATGTCTATGGTGTTGGCCTAAAGTTGAGTGTCAAAGAAAGTAAATTAGAAAGTAAACACTTAGTTAGAGGCTTAGAGCAAGCAAATGACAATCTTTGATTTTAATAAACCTTTTAGTTTGCTCCTTTACAATTACCCTATAAATAAGTGAAGCAGTGAATGCAATACAACCATGAGACATTGGTCTGATCCTATTGATTACAAAATGCACTTGACGAATGCTTACCTTCATAAGAGCCCAAATGCTAAAATGCGCACGATACTCAGCAAAGGTCATTCCACCATTCCCGACTTCCAGCATGTCCGGGTCTGCCAAAAAAAGGCGGTTGAATAATAGTGTAACAGTGTTTCTTTCAGTCTCAACATCATGAAAAGTAGTGAAAGCTAATTACCATTCCATCCACCGGGTCCAGCGTATGACGCCCACTTGTTATTCTTATCAGCAATGTCAGTCATGCTTATATTAAACAGAGAAAGATAAATAAGCTTCAGTGCACATCAACATATTGATAGTGTTTTTTTTTCATGAAAAAGCATGAAGCACCTTTTCCATGTATCCTGTATGTCATCTGTTGTACGCCAACTGTTTCCAACTTTGCCAGCCCATAAAGCTGGATCGTCCTGGCCCCTAAGAGAGGATAGCAGATAGCGCATCACACACATCTGAACTCAGCAAGATTGGAGGTTGAGCGTGACCAACCGCTAGTTTTTTCTCCGAAAATAAAGGGGCCTACCATTCACATAGAGAGTACAATATCTGGCGGCCGGTTGAATTTAGTGCATCACGCATCGGAGGATACCTAAAAATATGACATCATGGGGAAAAAAATTAGCACTGATATGTTAAGGTCATATAACAGTGCTCTAAACTGTCGCTGACAAAAAGGGAAATCATGTAGTCCTACCTTTCCTGGGGCTTTATTCCCAAATTGTAACAGTTGTCATACTTAAGGTAGTCGACACCCTGTACAAAAATCAATTTCCATATTCGTGTATTACTAAAATTATCTGCAGTTTAATGAAAATACAGTGTAGTTTAAAACATAAATAAATAAAAGATGCTCTTAACATATACATCGATAGCTTAGTGAATGCTTCTAGCTCATACCCATGAAGCAAACAGTGCAGCATCATCGTTTTCGTGATGGAGTGACCCAGGTCGAACTTGACAAGTAAATACCCTGAAAAATTCGACTAGTTATAGTTTTTGGTTATTTGAATTACTCTTGTTCATGGTGTATCGACAACCATAAAAATTCAGCAATTTAAATCATCTCTAGTTGGGCTGCTTACTAACCCAGCGTCAGAGTAGATACCAAGTTTTAGACCTTTTCCATGCACATAGTCCGCAAGAGCTTTGATGCCAGCAGGGAAAGTCTTCGGATCAGGTAGCAATTGATCCTACATGTTACAGGAAATGATTTATTAAAAACAGTACAGATGAAATGATGATGTGGAGTATTTGTCTAGGCATGAAACAAAATTAACAGATGAAATAAGTCGATGCCGTAAGCCATCCCAGTGCCTCAAGTAACGCAGTAGAAATAATGTATTTAAATTTTTAACAGAAAAAAAATCATTTTGCTATTAATTTAAACGCATTACCTTCTTTCCTCTTTTGACATAGGACCAACAATCATCTGAATATGTAAGGAACAAAAAAAATCAGACAACAATTAAAATATTCTCTGCAGCCAGCAACACATAGTATTGAGCCAAGTAATGTACCAATATTTACATGGTTGTATCCCAAATCAGCCAGCCCCGTCGAGACCAGTGCATCAGCTGTTTCATAACAACGGGGGAAAAAACTTTAAATTACATGCCTGGGCAGCTCTTCTCTGGACTCTGGAGAACGCATTCAGCGATTATTACAGGAAAGCACAAGGTACAGCTGCAAACATGTCACTTGAACAGTGGTTCGTACCAATCCCATGTCTATCCAACATTCCAACAGTGTTCTACCGTTCTATGCCTATCGCTTTGCCTTTTGTGCTATGAAGGAAGCACAAGTGTACCGCTAGTTAAGGAAACATCGTCCGATGCCGATTTGGATTTAAAAAAATGAAACACACAAAAAAAATTGCAACGCGGAATTGCAGATTTAGCAAGGAAAATTAAGGGGGTCCCGCGGCCAAACCTGTCTCGCGGATGACCGTCTCGTTGATGTTGCAGGCGAAGAAATTCCAGCTGTTCCACCTGCGCGCAGAGCCCATACACCGATTAATCACTCAAAATTTGATCGTAACACCCTCCGTGGAACGAATCAAACATACTGCCAGTTCTGGCCAAAGCAGCAGCAGTCGGGGAGCAGCGGAAGCGGGAGCGGGTGAGGAGATTACCCCATCTGGGGCGTGAGGGCGAGGCCGTTGTTGAGCTGCAGCTTGCCGTAGTTGGAGGTGTCGTAGAGGCGAAGCAGGGCGGCAGCGGGGAGCGGCGCGACGCGCGGCGCCACCCTCGCCGAGGCACCCGACCACATCGTTGCCGGCGAGAGGAGTACGACGAGGAGGAGTAGGGGGAGGCGGAGCACCCCCATTTCCGCTTCGCGATGTTTTCTCACACACCCTGCTCCCTTGCGTGCTGTGCTCTGTCCCTCCAATTCGAGGCAGTTGTTTGTTGATATGTGCGGGGGACGGGCCGAGGCCGACTACTGGTTACAGTTATGTAGTTACGACCCTAGTAGCTAATATTAAAATTTCGGCAAATAAAAATGATATTCGGATTGTAGCTATACCAATTCATAAGTAATACCGAAATTGATTTGTTTAGATTGCAACCATACTAAAATTTACTAAAAATGTGAGTGACACGTGGTCCCGCATGACATATATTTTTTTTGCACAAAAATATACCAACATGGGGTCTTGTTTTGTTAATTAAATGACAAGTAACCCAACGGTTTAAACGGATCACAAATCAGATACTCGGTTTAAGAAATATGGTCATTTGAAACTGATTAATTAAACTAATTATGCATTTAATGTCATATTCGCATCCAACGATAACCCACCATGTGGCAAAGTCAACAGTTGTTGCCATGCCTATTCTTTGGCAAGCAATTTGGCCACCCGGTTTTGGCCCAAGATTTGGGAAGAAAAAAATTTGGTGTTGCCAAAATTTCGAGAACACATCAAATATTTGAACTAAAGCAAACACTAGCCAATTTTTTTGAACATCACCAACATTTTGGTATGGCTAGCTGAGGTCAAGAACCAAACAGGTCTGTAAAGCATTTCGCCCAGACGATGGACCCACCGGTCAGTGGCCTCTGTACAAAAGTTGGGCCCACCTTGCATTGACAAGACGTGGAAGCCTGCCAACTACTGTACAAGCGTTTGCAAGGGTAGTATATGACAAGTCGGTGTTTACTTTACCTGTATCCAGATGATGTTTAGTGGGGCGGGAAAGATATACGACACGTGGCATAGTCCACAGAAGTCGACTCGTGCGTCATCCGTTTGATTTTACGATAATTATTTACCCTCTTTTTTTGCAAGGGAATTCTTTCATGCCAAGACAGATACTGCTACGGGTGCAATCGGAACATATATGAACAAATATTATTTGTCCTATATCCTATTTCGTTTTTTTTCTTGGAGTCAGAATCGAACACGGATAGTATCGGATACCAATTTCTCCACCCTGTATTCACTCCGCGAGCCTTCGGTCGATCGTTCGGACGGAAATTATCCGTTTCTTTTGCACTCATATACATGACATTGGACAGTAGAAGTGCAATAAGAGCGAACACGAAGAGACTAATCGCTGATATGCCGAAGGAAAAACACTCAGTATCCCCTATCTGCTAAGATGCAACAACCCACCTATATGTTATTATGTTCCTAAGTGAAGTCACAACAAGCTTTCCTCATAAAACCTAACATATGGACGGATATCGCTCATCCCATATCATTTTCTGTATTTTTTTCCTCGGAATCGGAGTCGGACACGGATAGTGTCGGATAAGGTTATTAAGTTGACAAGTCGACACTACTCTCCTAGTGACCGACTTGCCGACTAGTCGTCTAGTCGGCCGACTAGTCGATAGGTACTGTTCATTTGATAAGTAGTATGTACACATGTAGCAGCTAGCCCACTCTGCCTCTGTTCATTTGATATGTAGTATGTACACATGTAGCAGCTAGCCCACTCGGCCCACTCATCTGCCCGAGCTCCCACTCTCCCTGAGCAAACATGTAGCCCCCTGCCCGAGCTCCCCCTCCACTCCTGTCTCTGCTCGAGCTCCCCCTTCTCCCCACCTCCCTATCCTCGGCCTCCTCCCGATCTCCAAAGCGGTGACAGGCTCGCCTCGGCCCTCCTCCCGTGGCGACCCTTCCTCCTCCTCTCGGCCTCCGCCTCCTCCTTCTCCCCACTAGGCGGGAGGTTGGGTCGCCACGGAGGAGGTGGGAGGGAGGAGGAGGTGGAGGCCGAGAGGGAGGTGGAGGCCGGGAGGTAAGGGAACCGGGATAGAGGGTGAGGCCAGGAGGGAGGGCGTACCTGGATCCAAAGTTGGAGGCAAGACGGTGGCCGAGGGCAGCGGAAGCTGGGGCGGCGGGAGCTGCGGCCTGCGGCCTTCACCTCCTTCCACGGGCGAAGGGAGCTGCTGCTATGAGCCTCCGACAAAGGGAGAGGGCGATGGCGATGGCGATGGCGACGAAGGCCAACGGCGCGGTGGGAGCTTCCTCCGAGGGCGGCGGAGACCGGATCTAGGAGCTACGCGGCTGCGCCTCTCCGAGCTCACGTGTGAGGACTGAGGCGAATACCGACGGCGCGGAGGAAGGACCGAAGGAGGACGAAGGCCGGAGGCGAGGTGGGAGCTGGCCGACGACGCGGCGGAGACCGGATCTGCCCGGCTGCGCCTCTCGGCCCTCTCCGAGCTCACGTGTGAATTGAGCCCAACTGCCTCGCTCCCTCCCTCACTCCCCCCTCTTGCCTCTTTGCCACTACGCCACTGCTCCTGACAGCCCGACCCTACGTCCAATCGCCTGACTTTGCTTTCGACTGGTCGACTAGTCGACCGACAAGTCGACGACTAGTCCACCAGTCGCCCGACTTGCGCCGGCAAGTCGAGTTGGTGCCTTCAGCCGGTCATCCTCTAACGACTTGTCGACTAGTCGACGACTTGATAACCATGGTATCGAATACCCATTTATCCCTTTTGACGAGGATCTAATAATCCTCAATTAATTAAATTATTTATATGTAATATTTAGTATAGATAGTAATGTCCCTTATACAACCTTCAAAAGTACCCATCAATATTAACAATGAGGGAGATCATACACACCTAGTGGTCGTAAGCTATTTTACGACCACCCTCTATGGTCGTAAGTTCTACTAAAATCACCTCGTGGTCGTAAGTTCTTCTACGACCACCTATTGATCGTAAATCCTACTACGGTCACCTTATGGTAGTAAGTCTTACTACAACCAGGTCAGCTACCACCACCCTATGATCGATAAAGCCTACAGACATATGAGCCCAATCGACTAGGGACATTTGTGCGTTGTGTTTAATACAGACAGTAGTTAATATGTGTCATTATTCCTGAGATAATTGTACATATTAACACTCTGTCTCTGACATAACCGCAAGGCAACGTAGGGGTATGTCTCTGACAATAACCGCCCTTAAACGTGTGCATTGCATCAAACGAGAAGGTGCCTCTTAATGTGGATACTGGCACCCTTTATACGCTATATAAGGAGTAGAGTCAGTGGACAGAGGAGAGAAAAAAGGAGAGGATCAAGTGATCAACCGATCAAGAGATTCAACAGCTACAACAAAAGTCAGAAGTCATCAAGCCCTAGTTTTAATGACTTCCTTCTTGTTGTAAACACAATCAATACACCAACACAGGAGTATGGTTATTATTTTCTCAGGAAAAAACTCGAACCTGTATAAAATTCATGTGTCCTTTTTTGTGTGGTTTCGCTCCAAGAGAGCCCCTAACATTCATTCATAAGATCGATACTAAACCATCGACAGTTAGCGACGTGCATGGGGAACTCCTATTTCTTCTTTCCTTATCGACAAATTGTCTTTATTTTCAACTCTGATACTTCACCTACGGATTCAACCATACCCCCGCAAGGTTCACCTTAAACCGGAGACGGTTATAACCCGGAATTCACCTTCCTAAAAGGGATTGCTCCAAGTCGCGAGGCGTTGTCCTTCGACCACTCCTTGAGTCAGGAGGACTCAATCGTGAGTGGGGATAGTAGCACCCAGGAGGTCTTTGTCCTCCCTTCAGATCCTAATTGTTGATGATATGCCCTAAAAGCAATTATAGAGATGATTGAATCACGTCTATGTTTATGAGTTATTGAATAAATGTTATTATGTTCCTTGAATGAATCATCGGTTATAAAGATAAACAAGTATGTGACTTATTGGTGAAGCTATTTAACTTATATGATGTCGTTCTAAATGTATCCGTGGTTGGATGTCACTGGTCAGAACACTAGTAACTGACGACCATCGCCTGTATTGATTGATGACCATGTTTCACCGGTCATGGATATAGAGATATCGAATCAGTAATGTGAACATATGTTAGAGAACATGGTGTTGGATAGACCCACCTTGAGACACTATTTAGATTGTTATGATTTTATGTGCTATCAGTTGGTCTTAAGCAACAATGATGTATAATCCTTAGACCTGAAATCTGCATGGTTTCCTACATGTGTAATAGTACACTTAGGGGTTGTCAAACGCTACTTCGTAACTGGGTAGTTATAAAGTTAGCTTTCGGGTATGCTATGAAACATGCGGAGGGATGTGAATAGTCGGATGTGGGATTTGCACCTCCTAACATAACAGGAGAGATATCTCTGGGCCCCTCGATGTGGTCAGATAAAGAAAGTATGTGGCAATGCCACTAGTAGTCGAAGAGTCGACCACATGAAGTTATCTATCACTTGATCGAGAAAGTATTGAATAATCCATGAATGATAAATTATCTCACCTAGAATTCAACCAGACATCGTGAGGCAAAGGGAGAATACAGAAGCATGTCATTCAGTTCGACCAGATGCGGACTGGTCGTATGGAGATACGAGCTGGTCGTAGGCTGGTTGAACATAATCACTAAGTGGTCGTAAACTAGTCGTAAGGAGTTATGATCTTGCCGTGACTAAGTATGAACTAGTCATGTAGAGATATAAGTTGTTCATAAGTGATTAGGACATACTCGTATATCATATTGCATTAAGGTTCATCCGATATAATTTATGTGTATTCGAAAATCATTATGTTCTGCTAGGAACCGCTAACGACTCGTGATCGAAAAAGGGTTTCTGAGTCACAACCGATTACGCATGAACCTACAGGGTCACACACTTAACGGTTTGCAACAAACATGTTTAGATAGGATCCATCATGGGCTCTATATAAAGGGATGCATGAGGCTGTTGGGATAATGAACAAACAGACAACTTAAGTTGCTCCACCGAAACCCTAGCCGCCATCTTCTCGAGAGATCCCTACCATGCGAGTTGGTGCTACCAAACCGGCGTACGATGTTCCATCCCTGGATGTGTGGATGCTGTAGAGGCGCTGCTGCCATTGCTGTTGTGCTCAATAAGGACGATCCATGATCTTCATAAGGAACGCGTTTGGTTGCTAGAAGCGGACGATCAACTACACTGGATGATCGACTACGTTGGACGATCGACTACGACCACTACATCGATGTGCTCGATGCTAGATCAGGCTGCTCCAACTCTTCTTCTGCTGCGCTATGGTTCTAGCGGTAACGATCTATGATCTCTTACTTATATGGCTTCCTGGTACGTGTGGTAGAATTTTTTAATTGTCAGCTAGCGTAGCCTACCTGTATCCCTTCACTAATGTCTCTCCAAAAGGCGGGACTGGGGTTGCTTTCCATCGCGCACTAGCTTCGGCCTCTCGTGGTGATGGTGAGAACACCTCCGGTGACAATCCGGATCTCCGTATTCATGAGCGTGGCCGAAATCCTAGAAGTGGCTACTCTCCACTGAGACACGCTTCAGCTGATTCAGATATCAATGATCCTAAAACCGACAGGATAAGAAGAATTACTACCCAGAGATCCTTACCTTGGCGCACCCAATACCAATCGGAGGAAGCTCAAGAACTTCAACGAATCAATGACCTGATTGAAAACCCGGCTCAAGAGCTTGGACAAGCGCCAAGCTATAACCTCTTCGCTCAAGAGATCGCACGAAGACTTGGGGACACAATGGTCAAGCTCGAGCGAAATCGACAACACTATCTTGGAAGTCGTATCGGGACAACTCCATCAAATGCCAGTCGTTCGAATGACACTCCTCCTGGAGAATGATGGGACCACAGATCTGATCGATCTCCAAAAAAATGACACTAGTTAGAAAAGAGTTCCACGAACAACTGGTGATCGAAAAATTACTAGGGGAGGTGGTTGTTCACCACTTCTTCCAATAAATCCGTACCAGCAGATGGAGCACGGGGAGTAGTACCCTCATAGGACTGAGATCTATGAGAGGTCAGGTCCATTTACCACTGGGTATCGTTGAGTACAATCGTCTGGTGATGTCAACCCTTCTTTCCAGCAAAGAAAACGTTATGGTATTATTACCAGATGTTGAGCGTTTTTGCCTGACCTTTGAGCAGTTCACTGGCCAATTACCTTCCTATTGTGCTTGAAGGATCTGCTCGATCGTGCCTGTTAAATCGGCCACAAGATTCGATTCAATTGTGGCAGCACCTCTGTGACCTACTGCTAGCCAACTTCTAGGACACTTACAACCGCCCTGAAAAGAGGACGACCTGCATAGAATGCGGCAGGATTCTCATGAGACCCTACGCTAATTTATCAGGCATTTCAGTCAGGTTCGTAATCCAATTCCTGAAGTTTCTGACTCTTCTGTCATCAAGGCTTTCAAGAAGGGAGTCCGTAATCGAAGGATCACGAAGGATATTGCTCTAAATCCTATAGCTACTGTCGCTGAGCTCTTCGAAATGACCGACCATTATGCAACTACAGCAGAAGCGGTCAAGTGGAATCGTACGATTGATCATAATGATAAGGACACAAGAGGGGTGGGTGAAGGTAACAAGAAGAAAGATAAAAAATGCTGGGAAATCCAAGAGCAAGACTAAAGACCAAAAATCTCAAGTCAAAAGCTCTAAGGTGGTCTTAGCCGTGAGCAACAAGGAGTCTCGGAGCTCTAAACCATACTTCGACCGGAGCAAAGGTAAACGCCCTGAACAAAAGAATGACAAGTCTAGGTTGTGTCCTTTTCACAAAAAAGAATGACACGACCTTCGCAACTACCAAGTTTTTCAGTGGAAACTCGAGGATTACTACTCCAGCAAGTGACTGCTTCCTACACTCGAAGAGGTGGGATAAACGAGTGGTCAAAAACAAGAAGCCCGTAAAACAAAAAATTACGGAGATTTACACATGATCGACGAGATATTATTATATCAGAATTGGACAAGCTACTTAAGACAGGTTTCATAAAGAGGTCAACCACCTAGAATGGTTGGTTAACCCTGTAATGGTTAGGAAGTTTAATGGTAAATGAGGTATGTGTGTAGACTTTTCTGATCTAAATAAAGCTTGTTAAGAGGATGATTTTCCCCTTCCTTGTATCGATCAGTTAATTGATTCCACTGCTAGTTATGAAACACTGAGTTTCCTAGATATATACTCTGGTTATCATCATATTAGTATGTGTTTAGATGATGAAGGAAAAACCATATTTATCATACCATTTGGAATATTTTTCTATGTCAAAATATCATTTGATTTAAAAAAAATATTGGTGCTTCCTTCCAACGCTTGATACAAAAGACCTTCCTTCCTCAACTTGGTCAAATTTTGGAGGCCTATGTTGATGACCTGGTCTTCAAAAGCATACAATGTCATCATATTTTTGACCTGCAGGTAATATTCGACAACCTCAAAAAATACCAGTTAAAACTCAATCATAAGAAGTGTGGGTTTGGTGTCTCTTTAGGAAAGTTGCTTGAATTCATTATCTCTGCGTGAGGAATCGAAGCAAACCCTGAAAAGATAAAGGTTATTGAAAAAATGCACCCTTCGACCACAAAGAAAGAAGTGCAGAAACTCACAGGATGCATAGCGGCTTTAAGTCGTTTCATCACACGACTGGGACAAAACGGACTTTCTTTATTTAAACTTATGAGGAACCACGAGGATTTTGAATGATCAGAGGAGGCAAACAAAGCCTTCGAGGATGTCAAGAGATATCTTACGAGTACTCATGTTCTAGTTTCTCCTAAACCATAAGAAACACTCTTAATGTATCTAGCTACTACGCCACAAGAAATAAGCGTGGTACTGATTGTCGAACGTGATAACATCCAACAACCAGTTTACTACATTAGTGAAGTTTTACATGGGCCTAAGGAGCATTACCATAAGGTCCAAAAACTTCTATATGCCCTCCTCATATCTTCGAGGAAACTGAGGCATTATTTTCAGTCGCATAAGTTAATCGTCGAAGAGGTCCTCAAGAATAGGGAAGCAGCAAGACGTATGGCAAAGTGGTTGGTTGAACTTGGGGAGTTCGGCCTTCATTTCGTGTCCTGAATGGCCATTAAATCCCATATCTTGGCAGACTTTGTCACCAAATGGATAAATCCTGAACATATTCAAGCACCCGAGTGTGAATCCCATGACTAGTCGAAAGTCGGGAGGCCTGAAAATCATTTTTTGGTTTCGTGGTATAATATATCCCTCGAAAGGATAATTTTCTCGTTGACCAGTTAGCTCGAATAGATTCTTCCCGATCACAAGTACTACAAGAAGTCTTCTTGGAACAGCTCTAAAAGTCGTCCCTGGTCGAAACACTAGAGACATCTCTTATTGAGACAACCTCCTTAGAATACGAGGATACTTGGATGAACCTCATCTACGAGTATCTTCAGAAGGGTATTATACCCGATGACGATCTTGAGGCTGATCATTTATCGTGCAAGACCAAAAGGTATACTTTGGTCGAAGGAGTCCTCTACAAACGAGGTTCTCAAGGGATTCTCATGCGATGCATATCGCGAAAAGAAGGATTAGACCTCCTTTGAGAAATACTCAGAGGCATCTATGGGACTCATGCTTCCTACAAAATGTTGATCGAAAAAGCCTTTCGACAAGGCTTCTACCGACCAATAGCCCTATATGATGCTAAAGAACTCGTTAAGAAGTATGTACAATGCTAGTTTCATAGCAGACAAATGCACCAACATGCTCAAGCATTGCAAATCATACCTCTTTCTTGGTCTTTTGCGACCTGGGTCTCGATATCGTAGGACCGTTCCCAAAAGCTCCAGGAAGTTTCGATGTGGCTATTGATACGTTCACAAAACAGATTGAAGTTGAACCTGTGACGGGGACAACAACAGAAGCAGCCAAGAAATTTATGATGAAAAATGTGATCACTCGATTTGATGTGCCAAATCGGATCATAATACATAATTATACACAATTTTCAAGCACAAAATTCAAAGAATTTTGCGAAGAATTGGGTACTAAGCTATGTTATGCCTTTGTCGCCTATCCACAAAGCAATGGAGCAGTCGAAAGGGCAAATGGCCAAATTATGTAGAGAATCAAAACTAGAGTTTTCGACTAGCTTATAAAACGCTCGAGGGCTTGGGTAAAAGAATTCCCCTCAGTATTATGAACAATTCGCACGACCACTAGTTGGGCTACAAGTGAAATACTTTTTTTTTTAGTTTTTGATGCTGAAGCTATGCTTTCACCTGAACTAAAGATTCATTCGATAATGGTTGAAATCTATAACGACTCTGGCCAAGAATAAATTCAGCTGATGATATCAATCTATTTGAAAAAAAGAGGAACCAAGCCTTAATCCGTTCTGTAGTCTACCAACAAGCCTAACGCAAATACTATGATCGTAAGTTCCAACCTTGTAGCCTTGTTGTAGGTGACTTGGTATTGAAAAAGATTCAATCTCAATCTAATCAGAATAAACTTTCCCCTAAATGGGAAGGTCCTTACACCGTGGTTGAAGTGACGCGACCAGGCTTGGTACGACTAGCAATGGAAGACGGTAGAGTTCTTTCTAATTCATGGAATATCGACCAATTGCAAAAGTTATATGTGTAACCTCCTATATTCTCAATAAATTTTATGTTTTCTTCAATCTTTATTGTCTTAAAATATCCATTGATAAACGTTTTGATAATTTTTTGATCACCTTTTTACAACACTTGGTTTTCCTTACACTGGTCGAATGAAGGTAACATCACCTAGTCGAAGTCTTTCCTCTCTGAACGTGGTCCTACCCACTTGAAGGAACTTCCTAGTGCCGATCTGTTCCTAACTTTAGCTGCCAATACAAGGAAAATGATTTCAACAAAATGTGGTCGAAATAATTTTAAGCAAGCTTTTTTTAATCATTTACTTTGTTTACTTCATTTTACGTAGAGATTTCTAAGTGGGTTGGGCTTTTGTATTTTGTTCGACTACTTTTGTTACACTCAATTTGATTAACCTGGTCGAAGAAAGAAACATCACCTAGTCGAAGTCTTTGCTCTCTACATGTGGTCTTTCCCACTAGAAAGGACTTCCTAGCATCGATCTGTTCCTAACTCTTGCTACCAGTACAAGAAAATCGAGATCAAAAGCAAAGGTCGAATAAATTTTTTAAGCAAGCTCTTTTTCCACTATTTACTTAGTTTATAGCATTAAACTAAGTAAACAATCGGGGACTAGGATAAAGTTATAATTGTTACTTCAATTATTAGTCTCAAAATTTCAATTCTCATTTTTTTAATCTTATCTTATGAGTTACTAACTACTCGAAAAGACAAATTGCAGGAAATGGAGCTTTATATACATAACAAAAAATTGTTTTTTACAAAGGAAATTCTATTACAAACTACTTTGATGGAGGAGATCCGATATGCATCTCCTCTGCGACTTTCTTGTCCGATCGATCGCACTTCTTCGATCAATATGCTCCTCTGCTTCAGGCGATCAAGTCACTTTTGATCGGTCAAGGCTAAGACTTCGGTCATGAGCCTTAAGTTTTGCAACAGTAAAACTTATTGGACCGCTTGTCTTATCGAATCGGCTTGATTGGTCTTCAAAGTAATTATCAACTCTTGTAGTGTTCCGATCTGTTGTTCAATGGTGCTCGTATGTCCGACCATGGTGTCTTCAAGGGAAGTGACCTCATCAGCACTAAGTCCACCGAGCACATTGCTTAGGAGAGAAATATTGCCTTGAAGATTGATCTTTGTAGCGTTCATTTCCTCCTAACTATGGGACAAAGCTTCCTGAAGTCGTTTTATTTCGACTACTTGCTCTAAAAATAGAGCACGACCAGTTAGAAAAACACTTCTCAAAGATTAGTAAATAAAACTGGTCGTAGGTAAAGAATTCACACGTGCCAAGCGAGAGTCAAGCTTCTTGATTTCATCATCATGGGAGGCAGCATCCATTATGCACTGCTCTTCCCATTCTTTTACGCTCCTATCTTTTTCTTTGGAGATACGAGAAAGCTCGTGGATCACCAAGATCTTCAAATTGACCTCAGTGCGAAGCTTACCCATATCAACCTCTTTTTCTAAACGAGAAAAGGAGTTAGAGAAAGAAAAGAAAGTTATCAAAATAAGCAATGTCAAGTGAAATACTTACTGTTTATTTCATTCTACAGCTCGCAAGCTACATAATTTGCCTCCTAAAGGTTCTTCAGCGGGTCTTCTTTTTCGACCTTTTGCCTTTGAGACACAACTTTTTGTAGTCGAGTGAATCGGCTAAAGTCATTTCATCGCTTTTAAACCTACAAGAAAAAAGTGATATGATCACTAAACAAGTGGTCAAAAACTACTCGTTAACAGTGTCTTATCATCTCTCTGCTTGTTCGCGACTTTACGCTTTACGCTTCGTTTAAGAACATTAGTCGCCAAAGGGTATTCACCAACGGTAGCAAGTTGTTCGAGAGCTCTCTGAAGAAAGAAATACATAGTGAGGAAAAGTAGAAACGTAAAAATGTAAATACCCAAATATATAAATTTTGGTATCGAGCACTTACATCGATGGTTGATTGAGCATACACCGTCTCGGAATTCTCTAGTTTACGAAATTCATCGACTTTGTCCCACCATATTCTTTGAAGACATTTGTCGCCAAAGATACATCCCCTATTGGGAATATCCTTAGGGCGTGGGACTCGGTCACGAGACCTAAATGAAGATATCCCAAGGGTAGATGGTCCAAAGAACTCGGGGAAGAGGTCGAAAGAGTCTTAGTCTTCTTCTTCTTCATTGTTGACAAAAGACACGACTCCACCTTGAGGACCTGGAGGAACATCCTCCGCAACCACTTTTACAACACGATGGTAGGAGCTCTCCATGACCATCGGATCAGCTGCTCTTGGCGATTGCAATGATAAATATCTTGTCCGAACATTGATGTCCTCAACAGTTGACTCGATCATCATCATTGTTTTGTCTTCGAGAGCCTTCATCTCTGCCTCCACGACCACGAGTGGTTCGACCACCTTAGTGTGTGTGGCTAGCTCGATGTCAAGCATCCCTTCTTCTGTTGCCTTAGGGATGGTGGTCGAAGGCTCGACCACCTTCGCTTTTATCTCTACGACCGAAGGAGAAACTAACATTCCCATGGTCGTAGCCATGACAATAGCAACTTTTTTTCCACAGGGACATCCCCAAGGGCTAGAGAGGCAGGACTGAAATAAGACAGATGTTAGTACATCAAGAGGTAAAATAAAAGAGTAAGTATAATTATTTATTCTTTAAATTTTACATACCTAGGAAGAATTTATTCTTTAAATTTTACATACCTAGGCTTCCTAGATGCAATCTTGAAGCCCGAAGAAACCTTTCTAAGAGAATACTTGCTCTTCTTCTCCTTCTTTTTCTTTTCCTCCTCTTCGGTCACTCTCATTGGCTTTGCGGTCTCAGCCTCTGGAAGGCTACCCACATCTCTAGTTTGAATGACCGTGTCATGTATGACCTCAGCTGGTCGTACATCAACGGGGGTGGTCGAAGCTTCTTGTGCAACCTCTTCTTCTGGATGGCTGAAACTAACTTCGACCACCTGAAGGTTGTTATTTCTTTTGATCACAGGCTCTGCTGAATCGACAGTAGCCTTCACAAAAGAAACGTAACTCTTTCAGTTTTTCTTTTTGGTTCGCTTGACAAAAGCAACAGAATGAGAAACTGAGAATGTTTTATCATCATAATAGAATGGTACTTTGGCCTTAGGAACCTTGTGCTTGAGGTCTACGACCACCTTCTGCGTGTCCTTGGCAGTCAGATCTGCCAAAAAACAACCTATGGCGGTGGTCGGTTGGGAAGTTGCGCTCGAACTCCCAACATCTTCCTTCTTCTTCTTGTCGATTGCCTTCACAAGACGGCGCCTCTTGCTCAGAGGAACTTTGTCCTCCTTAGAGTCCTCCTCAGTAGACCCCAAATCCATCTCGGAGACATCATGAGGATCTGGCGCGCAGACTTGTTGCAAAAGGTCACAAAACAAGAATTAACAAGTAGTCGAAACTATGAATACTACTCCCTAAAGATGAAACAAATATGTGGATATCATGGGGATATGCTCACGATCTTAATGTGATGGTACAATTGGCAATAGCTCTTTGGGTTTGTCGAAACGATCGTTTTCGGTTTTGTTGAAATCCTGTTTTCAGCAAGTGTCAAGATAATCGGTAGTACCGGCAGTAATCGCGGTACTACCGCTGATGCTTGATAGTACCGCTTGTGTTTGACTCGTAGTACCGCTGGTCGGTATTACCGCAAGCAAAGCGGTATGGTTTTTCCGTAATCCAGTGTATTTTGTGTTTTGGATTTTCGAGGAGCGGTAGTACTGCGTTTTGCTGCTCTGTAGTACCGCGATGATTTTAACGACGCGCAGTGAGCGGTATGGTTTTTCCGAACAAGTGTTTTTGGAAGTTTTGGATTTCCTTGAGGAGCGCAGAGATTATGGAGTTATGGGTACAGATTATCAAGAAGGCGGTAGTACCGCCATAACATGGCGGTAGTACCGATTTGGTTTCGAAGTTTCGCTTAACTTGGAGAATTGTTTTTGGGTTATGTCATTTCTATGTTTGTTAATGCATATATGTTGCATATTGCATGTTTTGAGCTAATGTGGGTCAAGTTGTGAAGAACTTGTTCCCGGAGACGATTTCTTGGTCTATTGTCGCAGCAGTGGCTTGCGTGTCAATGACGGTCAATCGAGGAGGATCGGGACTAAGCTAGGAGAGCCGAGGTCCGTAATCGATCATGGATGCGGGTGAGGTCAGTGACTCAAGCATGGCATGTATGGACGAGGTGGATCGAACCGCAGCTCGATGTACCGGCCGATCAAGCGCTGGGGCTCGCAAAGTGCCTTGGAGGTTCCGGGGATTCGAACGGAGAGACTTGCCGACATGATGAGAGCCGCTGATTAACCTACACGTGGCGGCAAAGCGATTGCTTCGACAGATTGACTCGGTCCGTGGAGAAGGATCGAGAAGGGTATTTTGGTAATTTCACCAAATACCACCTTGGTCACCTAATGCCAACCCAGCGGCGCAAGTCGGTGCGCCAAGAAGTGGATTAGGTCAAGAAAAGTGAAGACAGCTTTTAAAATGCGTGCGTGTGTGTCCTGCTTGTTATTAGGCCTAACGGGAGCCCATTAGGGTTAAGTCTTCTAGAAGCTCTAGGCCTCATATAAATAGAGAGGGTGTCAGTGCACAGCAGCCAAGCACTTCATTTGCAAACCCTAGTTTGGTTTTTAGGGTTTAGGGAAGAAAAGAGAGGCATAGGCTCTAGAGATGGATTGATGTGTATGCTCTTGGATGGAGCTCTTGTCCTCCTTGAGGGAGTGGTCAGAATCAAAGAACATCATGGATCAATCTATGGATGTTCTTCCAAAGATGAGCTCCCTCTTGTGTTCTTCCTTCTTTTTTGATGATTTTGGGTGCTTCCTTGATCCATTGGTTTTGGTTGTTCTTGTGCACTCTTACTTCTTCTGTGACATGTGGGAATGTATCTAAGGTCACCTAGATCATCAATCTCCCACGAGCAAGAGTTGGATCAAGTTTTTCGCTTTTGCTCTGCTTCTTTGCCCTTCTTAGGTAAAACCGAAAAAGATCGAAACTTTAACGAGATCTGGACGATCACCACTTGGAATAGGTTCCTAATACCCATAGGAAGGTGTGTTCCAAATTTGGTGGAGTTTGGCCTTACGGTTTAAAAGTTACGCCGATTTTCGATTTTGTTTTCGTGTCGTTGCTCATCGTCAGACAATCGGTAGTACCGCACTTTTGCTCGAGGTAGTACTGCTGATGCGGTAGTATCAAGACATTTGCTCATGATAGTACCCTGATGCGCGTAGTACCGCACTTACAACAAGGTAGTACCTTTGTCCCCGATTTTTCGTGATTTCTTCAGGAGTTTGTCGCTATGCTTTGAGGGTTTAGGAGTGATTCATTCAAGTCTTCCAATGTGCTTAAGCATTCATCTTCATAGCTCTCATAGCTATTGGAGTGATTTACGATTTAAGAGTTGAATCCATTATCTTTGCAAAAAGATTTGGTGCTCCTATTCACCCCACTCTAGTCGCCTTTCCTGGTCCTACAATTGGTATCGAGTGGTTAGCTCTTCTCATAGATCTTAACCGCTTCTTTGGAGCCATGGTGATCGACAAGTATTCACTCAAACCTCATATTTTCGATGGAGTTGATTTTGCTTCTTCGGAAGGCTCGCATGCAAGCCTACATCGAGGCTCAAGGGCACGCAATTTGGCTTAAGGTCAAAAATGCTTATGTCGTCTTACGATGAAGATGTAATCAATCCCGATGTAGAGGCTAACAAAGAAGGCTCTAACTTCTTGATTCAAGGGCTTAGTCGATCCGAGTTTGAGCGTGTGTCTCATCTCAAGTCTCGCTCATGAGATCTAGAAGACCCTCTGTGATTACCACGAGGGCTCTACAGCTATCAAGGAAGTGAGACAGAACCAACTCAAGAAAGAATACTCAAAGATCGAATAAAATCTCGTGAATGTTTGGATGAGTTATTGGGAAGGTTTTCCAAGATTCTTCATAATTTACGTCTTTGTAGGTCTCACATTCATCGAAGTCCGAGAATGCACGCCAGCTTCTTGGGTGCTCTTGATGTGAGAGTCTGGGGAATGAAGATCACATCTATCAATGACAACATCACATGAGTGAGCTTACCATGGATAAGCTTTACTTGAGGTTGAAGTCGCATGAGATTGATTTCATCTCGCGACTCCCCAAGACGAGTCGATGGCTTTAGTGGTTGACCCATCTCGTGGTAGCTCTTCCGATTCTTTGGACTTTGGCTCATCTGGTCTTTCGTTGTCCGCTTTGCATTCTTTGAGTGATGAGCACTAGAGAAAATACCGAGGATGATTTAGCCCTCCTAACCACCAAATTCTCGAGAGTCTTCAACAAAGTGAGGAATGTATGAGAGGTGACCTCACATTTGCTTTGAGTGTGGTGAGCCAAACCACATTCGCTCCAGCTTGCCCCAAGTCAAGGGCAAGATGGAGAAGGACTTTCGAGGCGCCCTCAAGCTAAGGATGCGAAGCCCAAGAAGCCGAACTATCGCAAGTTCGCAAAAGGTCCTTACCGCTCTTGAGTCTGCTGACATGAGCGATGTGGACTCGGGGACGGAGGACGGCACGACTCTCATGGCAAGAAGAAGGATCAAGACTTCACCGCATGTGCTTCATGGCCAAGGACACCCACGACGCCGACTCCTCCAACGATTTACGACCTTTTCAATGATCCCGATGAGGTTCGGGCGGCGAGGAAGGAGGACATATGGATTGTTGACTCGGATGTTCTCGACATATGACCGGGATTCTAGATGGTTCTCTCCTCACACGCATCCGCAATAAATTGATCACATTTGGGGATGCTTCTACCGACCGTGATGAAGAAGGGCACAAGGCGCTGGCCAACAACAAATTCATGCTCAAGGACGCCGCTTTGGTAAGTAAGTCAAATATAATCGCTTCTGCTTCTCACTACTTGATGTGGGTCTAGAGGTGAGATTTAAGAGTGGTGAGTGCAGGTTTTAGATTCCTCTCGTGAGCTTGTCTTTAAGATTTCCGTGTTTGAGAGGATCTTTTGTGCCGATTTCAGATTCTTCTCGCTTCTAGCCCTAGGTGTCTTGTTGCTTCGATTCCCATGATCTAGTTTTGTGGCATCGTAGGCTTGGTCACATAGGCTTCACCACTTGACTAGAGTCGAGAGCAAGGACTTGATTAGAGGTTTGCCTAGGTCAAGGTCATTAGAGACCTTGTGTGCACACCTCAGAGACATGGTAAGATGGTTTCGCTTCTCATCCACCTCTTACTTTAGTGATGACCGATGGACCAGGTCAGCTCTTGCACTTAGACACTGTTGGTCCTTCTAGAGTCCAGTCTGCCGGTGGTAAGTGGTATGTGCTTGTGATTGTAGATGATTACTCCAGATATTCTTGGGTTTATTTTCTGGTTTCTAAGGACGAGGCATTTGGTTTCTTTAGAGATTTGGTCCTTAGACTTGCTGTTGATCTTCCTGGAGCTTTGAGAGCCATTAGGAGTGACAATGGGACAGATTCAAGAATTCTTCCTTTGCCACCTTCTCGCTCGATAGGGGCTAGATCACCGCTTTTCTTCACCTAGAGTTCCCCAAACAGAATGGTGTTGTAGAGAGGAAGAATAGGACCCTTGTAGAGATGGCTGTGACCATACTAGATGAGCATTCCACACCTAGGAGGTTTTAATGAGGCTATCTTTATCGCTTGTTATATTTCTAATAGGGTGTTCTTGAGATCTCGTTATTGGTAAGACTTCCTATGAGCTCAAATTTGGTCATAAGCCCAAAGTTTCTCATTTCAAGATTTTTGGTTGTAAGTGCTTCATTCTTAAACATGGCAACCTTGATAAATTTGAATCTAGATGTTCGATGGCATATTTCTTGGATATCCCGCTCATTCTCGTGGCTATCGTGTATTTAATTTTGACACTAACAAAATTGTTGAGACTTCATGGTCACTTTTGATGAGGCTAGTCCTGGTACTAGACCCGATGCTGCTGTACACATGTGTTCCTCGATATTCGAGAAAGCATCTCGTCGACGATGACTCGAGGATGAGGACCCAATCCATCCTCCACTATTTCGAGAGTTGGGGAGCCCGCTTCTACTACACCACCTTCAGATGAGCAACCTCTTCCTACCTTCACCGACGATCGAGTGGCTCTGCTCCTACCTCCACACCCATGAGGTAGAGGCCACTTCTACACCAGAGCTCCTCTTCACATTCAAATGACAAAGATCCACCGAGCAGATTATTGGGGATATTCATGAGCGAAGTCACTCGCCTGTGTTCATTTCTTCCGATTCTCATGCACATTCTCGCTTTTGTCGCTTCTTTTGAACCCCGAGATATCACCCATGCTCTTCTCGATGCCTCTTGGGTCAATGCCATGCATGAAGAACTTGAAAACTTTGAAAGAAACCAAGTCTGGACCTTAGTTGAACCTCCACCTAATCAACATGTAATTGGAACAAAATGGATTTTCAAAAATAAGCAAAGTGAGGATGGGTTGGTAGTTCGCAACAAGGCTAGGCTTGTAGCTCAAGGTTATTCCTGTGCAGAGGGCTTAGACTTTGAAGAGACTTTTGCCCTCAGAGCTAGATTGGAAGCCATTCGTATTTTGCTAGCATTTGCGACATCTAAGGGCTTCAAGCTTTTTCAAATGGATGTCAAAAGTGCTTTCCTGAATGGTTTCATAGAAGAAGAGGTCTTTGTCAAGCAACCACCTGGTTTCGAAAATCCCAAATTCTCAAACCGTGTTTTTAAACTCTCCAAAGCCTTGTATGGTCTAAAGCAAGCCCCTAGAGCTTGGTATGATAGGCTTAAGAGTTTTCTTCTTAGTAATGATTTCAAAATGGGAATAGTTGATAAAACCTTGTTCACTCTTAAGCATGGCAGTGACTTCTTATTGGTTCAGATTTATGTGGATGATATCATATTTGGTGGTTCCTCTCATGCTTTGGTGTCTAGATTTTCAGATTCTATGAGCAGGGAGTTTGAGATGAGCATGATGGGCGAATTGACCTTCTTCCTTGGTCTTCAAGTCAAGCAACTGAAAGAAGGCACCTTCATTCATCAAAGTAAGTATACAAAGGACCTTCTTCGTCGCTTCGACATGGGAAGCAGTAGACCAATGCCTACTCCCATTGCCACGACCACCGTGCTGGACCCAGATGAGGATGGAGAGCCCGTGGACCAGTATGAGTACCGTAGCATGATTGGCTCCTCCTCTACCTCACAGCCGAGGCCGACATACAATTATTTGTGTGTCAGTGCGCCGATTTCAAGCTTCCTCGAGCTTCTCATCGCAAGCAAGGCGTCGATATTCAGTACCTCCGTGACACTCTTGACTTTGGACTTTGGTATTCTTCTTCTTCTCTCTCTCTATTCGGGCTTTTTCGATGCCGATTTTGCCGTGTAGAGTAGATAGGAAGAGTACTTCCGCACTTGTCATTTCTAGGCACATCTCTCATCTCGTGGTCATCTAGGAAACAGATCCTCTGTTGCACATACCCATCGCCGAGGCCGAGTATGTAGTCAGCAGCCAAGAGTTGCTCTCGTGTTCTCTGGATCTTATCTACTCTTCTGACTATGGGTTGTTTTTGGGTAGTGTTCTCTTTTCTCGTGACAACACTAGCGCCATTAATATTGCAAAAACCCAAAGGCAACATTCTAGGACTAAGCATATTGACATTCGCTACCATTTTCTTAGAGACCATGTTGAGAAGGGTGATGTTGTGCTTCATTTTGTTGAGTCTCGAGCATCAAAGTTGTCGACATTTTCACTAAAGCTCTTGATTCTTCTCGCTTTGCTTTTCTCTCAGGGAGAATTGGGGGTTGTTAGTCCTCTTGGCCTGTTTTGAGGGGGAGTTTGCTCTTTTGCATTCATTGTACCATAATGCATTTTAAACTTCAAAGAACTTGCATTGTAATATAACCTTATGGAGCTTTGATTATTATCCTTGTGTGACATGCTTTCATACTTTATACCTCGCCATGTCTTGTGCTAGCTTGCTAGATGTCTTTTATGGCTTTTTATGTATAGCTTAG
Source organism: Phyllostachys edulis (assembly GCA_036346405.1). NCBI lineage: Eukaryota > Viridiplantae > Streptophyta > Magnoliopsida > Poales > Poaceae > Phyllostachys > Phyllostachys edulis. The sequence goes on along the minus strand of CM070558.1, from coordinate 67,878,158 downwards.
CTTTTGTCATGCTAGCTCTATTATCTCGTGCAAACCTAATTATAATATAACTTGTTGGATCTTGTGACTAGTTTTGCTTTTAGTGATCCTCTCATGATTCATGCCATGTCATATAGGCTTAATTGAATCCTGAACTTTTTCTGAGTAGTAAATTGAGCTATGCTAATTCTCAAGTCAAGCAAATGAAAAATGAACTTTTTGTGCGAAAAACCGATCTCACCAATTCTTTCTTATGAGATCGCTACCATTGCACTAGGCATGAACTCGGGGGAGTTTTGGATGACCCAGACTATTCTCTTAAGCTTGTGTTGCTTGGGATGGTCGAGTGAGGCTTGAGATCTAGCACAATGATAAGAAAATAAATTGGCAATTGGTTGAAACTTAGAAGGCGCTTGTGGATGGCTCCTAGTCCAGACTTGCTTTACTAAGATAAAATCAATCATTTTCAAAGAAAGTACTCAATGTGCTAAATTCTAAATGCTTGAACAAATTGATTCAAAATTGATCTCAAAGTGCTCAAACTCCACTCATTTTCTAGCTTCGCCCGCTTTTGCTTATAGACATGGCCCGACTCATTTTGGATACCTGTAGTTAAACTGTGATCTTGAGCAACCGGTCATGCCTTCAATTCATTTAATCTCAGATTATTGCTATTTTGGCCTTAGCTTTATGGTACATGTTTTGCCATACTTGCTTATAGCTTCTTCACATAATATGGCTTGGTGTAATACTTGTACAGTTTTTATGGATAATCTTCATGGCTCCTTTTGCTTAAATTACAAACAAACAAACAAACAAAAAAATTGAAAAAATGAAAAATTACAAAAATTACAGCCATTCCATTACTTTCATGCTCTATCTTCTTCCATGCACCTTGATGAATTCATTGTCAAAGGGGGAGAAAGATTGGTAAAAATGTTGTTTTAGAGCTTTTTGGAGTCATAGGGTTTTTATTGATCATAGTGAGTGGGATCATCTCTATTTCATTCTTTTGGTCTTATTTGCCTTTTCTGAAGTTGATTTGCAATTCTTGAAGACTCACAATGATCAAAGGTCATTTCAACAATTGTTCTTTCATATGGACCTTAAGTGAGATTTTGACCCGCTTTTGGAAAATGAAGCTTTTTGCCTTCTTTTGTCAGATCTCACTTGTCGATACTATTCTCGAGCTAGCTTGGTCATTTCCTTTGCTTTTTCTTGCTTTTGGACCAAGTTGTGCCTTTGAACGAAAAACGCCGAGTTTTTACTTTTTCAAACCTCAAATTTTGCATTTGTGGAGTTTGCTAATGTGTTCATCAAGGGGAGATTGTGGATATCATGGGATATGCTCACGATCTTAATGTGATGGTACAATTGGCAATAGCTCTTGGGTTTGTCGAAACGATCGCTTTCGGTTTTGTTGAAATCTGCTTTCAAAGTGTCGTCGATAATCGGTAGTACCTGGCGTATGCGCTGCGGTATTATCGCATGATGCGGTAGTACCGCTTGTGTTTGACGGTAGTACCGCTGGTCGGTATTACCGCAAGCAAAGCGGTATGGTTTTTCCGTAATCCAGTGTATTTTGTGTTTTGATTTCTCGAGGAGCGGTAGTACTGCGTTTTGTTGCTTGTGAGTACCGCGATGATTTTAACGACGCTGCGTGAGCGTATGGTTTTTCTAGAACAAGTGTTTTTGGAAGTTTTGGATTTCTTGAGGAGCGGATGACGATCAAGAGTTATGGGTGCGGATTATTACAGATATGCGGTAGTACCGCCATAACATGGCGGTAGTACCGATTTGGTTTCGAAGTTTCGCTTAACTTGGAGAATTGTTTTTGGGTTATGTCATTTCCATGTTTGTTAATGCATATATGTTGCATATTGCATGTTTTGAGCTAACGTGGGTCAAGTTGTGAAGAACTTGTTCCCGGAGACGCATTTCTTGGTCTATTGTCAGGTGTGGCTTGCGGTGTCAATGACGGTCAATCGCGAGGAGGATCGGACTAAGCTAGAGAGCCGAGGTCCAAAACGATCATGGATGCCGGTGAGGTCGTGACTCAAGCATGGCATGTAATGGACGAGGTGGATCGAACCGCAGCTCGATGTACCGGCCGGATCAAGCGGCGGGGTCGGTGCAAGTGTGTTTGGAGGTTCCGGGGGATTCTTGACGAGAGATTTGCCGACATGATGAGAGCCGTTGATTAACCTACACGTATGAGCAAAGCGATTGCTTCGACAGATTGACTCGGTCCGTGGAGAAGGATCGAGAAGGGTATTTTGGTAATTTCACCAAATACCACCTTAGTGACCTAATGCCAACTCATGGCGCAAGACGGTGCCAAGAAGTGGATTAGGTCAAGAAAAGTGAAGACGGCGCTTTAAAATGCGTGTGTGTGTGTCCTGCTTGTTATTGGGCCTAACGGGAGCCCATTAGGGTTAAGTCTTCTAGAAGCTCTAGGCCTCATATAAATAGAGAGGGTGTCAGGCACAGCAGCCTCAAGCACTTCATTTCAAACCCTAGTTTGGTTTTTAGGGTTTAGGGAAGAAAAGAGAGGCATAGGCTCTAGAGAGATGGATTGATGTGTATGCTCTTGGATGGAGCTCTTGTCCTCCTTGAGGGAGTGGTCAGAATCAAAGAACATCATGAATCAATCTATGGATGTTCTTCCAAAGATGAGCTCCCTCTTGTGTTCTTCCTTTTCTTTTGATGATTTTGGGTGCTTCCTTGATCCATTGGTTTTGGTTGTTCTTGTGCACTCTTACTTCTTGCTGTGACATGTGGGAATGTATCTAAGGTCACCTAGATCATCAATCTCCCACGAGCAAGAGTTGGATCAAGTTTTTGTTTTGCTCTGCTTCTTTGCCCTTCTTAGGTAAAACTGAAAAAGATCGAATTTTGACGAGATCTGGACGATCGCCACTTGGAATAGGTTCCTAATACCCATAGGAAGGTGTGTTCCAAATTTGGTGGAGTTTGGCCTTACGGTTTAAAAGTTACGCCGATTTTCGATTTTGTTTTCAGTCGTTGTTTCATCGTCAGACAATCGGTAGAGTACCAAGACTTTTGCTCGAGGTAGTACATGATGCGGTAGTATCAAGACATTTGCTCGCAGTAGTATGCTGATGCGTAGTACCGCACTTACAACAAAGGTAGTACCTTTGTCCTTGATTTTTCGTGATTTCTTCAGGAGTTTGTCGCTATGCTTTGAGGGTTTAGGAGTGGATTCATTCAAGTCTTCCAATGTGCTTAAGCATTCATCTTCATAGCTCTCATAGCTATTGGAGTGATTTACATTTATGCAGTTGAATCCATTATCTTTGCAAAAAAGATTTGGTGCTCCTATTCACCCCCCCTCTAGTCGCCTTTCCGGTCCTACAAAATACAAATATTGGTTACCTTTAGACGTCTTGTCCTCTCCTCTTCGGACATGACCGTCAGGATTTAAGGAGCCCCCTCCATGGTCGTAGGGGCCTTCTCGCAGATGAGTTTGACCCGAGCGTCAACCTCTTTCTCTGGCAGGTCTACGAGCAGAAGAATACGTTTAATAGATGTGCTCAAATCATAATTGAAAAGGGTATATTGATTATAATATTACCTTCCTCGTAGTCCCTGGTCGTACCATTAACCCTCGAGTACTCCTACATGGGATGTACTCGATTCTTCAGGGGGCTAATGCGGCGTGTGATGAAATCCTTCACCACATGCCATTCAGTTAGCCCTTCTTCTCTCAACTCCTTGATAGCTCAAATGAAGGGGGCTAAGCGATTGAGGTTCTCTGGACTCGAGTCTCAATTCTTCTTCTCTGTAGGCTTGCCCTTGAAGTAGAGGTTATCTTCCTTGGTCACGGTCCAATAGAACCAGTTCTTCCTCCATCCCAGCCATGACGACCTGGTGAACATTAGGATGTACTCCCTTGACATCCCGTTGTAGAGTTGGAAACCGCATGTGCCAACAATCGACAGGTGTTTACCCATTCTATAATAGTACCCGAAGAGATCCAAATCTAGAGCGATTCCTAGATAGGCCTCGCACAGGTACACGAATACGCTTAGCAACGTGATGGAGTTGGAAACCAAGTTCACCAACTGCCATATCGAAGTGCTCGATTACAGCCGTTAGGAATGGGTGACCAGGTAGTCGAAGGCCACACTCACAGTATGTCTGGAAGATGGGAATCATTCCCTCCTCCTCCGATGGCCAATATTGACCATCAACTTCGGTCCACTTCACCAGAGCTGACCTCACAATCTTCTCCGCAGCAACTAGAATTGTAATCTTAGCAACATCCATCTCCGACCTCTCCCATTTCGACGCGACTCCTGCCATCTCTTCAAGGTTATGAGTCGGATTCGAGGAGATTTGTTTTAGATTTGAAGATTTGGGGAAAGATTGTTAACTTGGTTAGCAGTAGAGAGGACAAGAACTCAGGAGTAGTTAAAGCAAATGGGGAAAATAAAAACCCTAAATTACTCCCCAGTGAATATTTATAGCCATCGGTCTAAGTAAAAGAGTTTGTAAGAAGCTATCATTATTCTTTTTTTTTTTGCCTTTTCAAGAAAAAAGAGTTTTACTTTTAAAACTCAAGTTAAAAATATTTCTTAACCAAGTCAATTTCTGGTCAAAAGAAAAACCAGTCGAAGAACACTTAATCTTCGCCCATGATTCTACGTCCTCTTTTCCAAGTCATTTCCACTTGAAGTTGAGGACTAGATGACGAGGATCTAATAATCCCCAATTAATTAAATTATTTCTCTATAATATTTATTATAGATAGTAATGTTTCTTATATAACCTTCAAAAGTACCCCTCAATATTAACAATGAGGGAGATCATACATACCTAGTGGTCGTAAGCTATTTTACGACCACCCTATATGGTCGTAAGGCCCACTATGATCATTTCATGGCCATAAGTTTTTCTACGATCACCTATTGATCGTAAGTCCTACTACGGCCACCTCACGGTCGTAAGTATTACTAAGATCAGGTCAGCTACCACCACAATATGATCGATAAAGCTTACAGATATGTGGGTCGAATCGACAAGGGGCATTTGTGTGCTATGTTTAACACACGCAGTAGTTAATATGTGTCATTATTTCTGAGATAACTGCACATATTAACACTCTGTCTATTCGGACCCGGATTTAGCCAATCCAGAATCTTCTGTGAATTCACTGCACTATTCCCTATATCAGTAGATAGTGCTCACAGATACATCACTAAATCATTTCATACAAGACGTAAACCGTACCATACATTATATTACGAACATAAGAGTTTACATAGACCGCATCAAGTCACGTTTACAATAGGGCTGATCAGGCCAAATGGATACATTACATAAAAACGAAAGTGGTAACGGAAGCAAAAGGGGTAGGGCACATCTCTCCACAGGCCCGCGATTGGGGTAGCCTGTGTACGACCGATATTACCCAAAGACTTGGATAATATTGGTGCACGCAAGCACCGACTGAGCCGTCTAAACTGGGGCGAGACCTAGACTACTAGAAACTAATATATTCTTCATGTCTTCCTGACCATCAACCTTTGGATCCTCGTAGTATGCATAGTGTCCTTGGCCTATGGCTTCCGAGAGATTTGGGGGAGAGCGAGTGTGAGCACAAGTAACAGTGCTCCGCGAGCCAACACACATAATGCAATAATATATATGCAGGGTTTAACAAGGATGGATCAGATTCATTTATTTGCTAAGGCAACATTTTCAATTACCATAATTAGAAACTCCTATGACTTAGCATTTTAACCAAATCATATTTTGTTAAAGAGAGTCAAAGTGCAATATTTATAACAGTGCAGGTTACATCCACTTTATGCTTAATTTTGATTAGGGTTACATCCAACGTATTAGCAACACTGGGGTACATCCACCTAGAAAAAATATCCAAAATCAGGGTTACATCCGCCCGATGAGTTTTCATCCCACCCACAAAGGTTTTAAAAATAAAACTAACTCGAGTAAGTTCCCATGCCCGCCCTTAACCGTGGGCATGACTGTTCAAATAGTTTATACTCTGCAGAGACTGTACACTTTACCCACAAGAGATAATCATCTTGTTGTACTCCACAAGTTTTCATAGACATGTGAGTCAAGAGATCATCACAAGGCCTTTATAATTCAATAATTCATTCCCTAGTGTAAGTTACGCCCGCTAAGGTTTCATCTGAGGATGGTTACGCCTACCACACCCACGTCAACCGCACTGCATTCTCTTGTGCCACACAATGCCTACACCAAATGACATGACCTGTGTCCACGACGGCCACGCCAAATGACACGACTCGTGGGTCACTCTAATGGTGCAACTCGCACTGGTGGATACAAATCATTTATCCAAGTCGACACCATTATAGACATGTGGTTGCACTATTTTACATTGGGAGGTCATCACAAGATTAAGTCTTTAAAGTCATCTGGGTGGTGCATACCACATACCAACATTTCTCATGCTACATCCGCACCAACCATCATATCATTCGCCCATATATGGTAACAGCAAGTTATTAGGGTTTTGAGGAGCATGAATTAAATTATCTCAAATATTCCAATCGTTTACCTACAATGACTATCCAAAACAATTTCATGTTTAAAAGATGATGATTAAGGCAATTGATGCCCTGATACTTAAGCAAGACTAGCATGGCGCTTAAGTACGACCTATAGCTAATAAAGTTACCATTTAATTATTTAGGGTGACAAGGATCATGTGATTCAAGTGCTAAGGATGGTATAGTAATATTTAATCATTAAGTAGGTATGTAACTACATTAAAGATTTGACATACATTTGCATAATGAATTAAGCATGCAATTTGATAATTTAAAAGAATATAAATTTATATAAAATGTAGGTTCAATATGATCAAAGTATTGACTCGCTTGGGTCAAAAGCAAGGGGGTCTTGAAAGTCTTGAGCTTGATCAAATTGGGTCTCTCCTGGGTTAAAACGAGGGAGAACGGGCTCTCCAAAGTTTACTTTTGAAACAAATCTAGAAAAAACAAAAGAGGAGAGAGATACTCTCTCACTGACAGGTGGGGTCCACTGTCATAGACTTGGTCTACAAGAACAGTGCATGGACCCAGGGTCCACATGTACAATGCATTGGTTCACAGGGCACTAATTGTGCACTTAATGCACTGGACCCACACTGTAGTGTCTCGTAGCTAAACTGACTTTTAATTACCTTGCATTAACTGTGTATCGGGCCCGCACGTCATTGAAGCACAATAGCATTTAGATCGACAACTAGACACAGCTTAACCCTAACGACACAGATTTGGTCCAATAATTGTTGAGCTACCAAGCTTGTCCCGTTCAGACAAAACAAGGGGACTCCCGTGCGCTGCCTTGACGTGCTTGTCACCGGTGAGGGGAGCCACGGCGGGTGGTGGCGATGCCAAAAATGGAACTGTGGGAGTTAGTCGGTCCTAAGGGTGGCTGTGACATGACCGGCGGTGGACCGGAGCGGCGGCGCGCCGAAGATGAGCAACGACAACGCAACGACCATGGTGGCCATGATGACCCGACGACGCTTTAAGCTAAACAACGAGCGCACTAGCATCTAGGAGGCACAAGAAACTCACTGGAGCTAAAACGGGGTGCCAGAGATGGATGGAGGGAGGTTGGTGATGGTGACCGAGGCAACGGCGAGGTGGATGACGAGGAGAGCTTGCCGGAGACGAAGATGAGGCTCGAGGTTGTTTAGGGAAGCTTCAAGATACCCTTGGGTGTGATCCTGGCGTAGTGAATCGCCTCTAGGTGCAGCAGATCTGAAATGGCGACGATGGCGGCGAAAATGACCGAAGGCGAAGAAGAAGGGAACTCGACGACGCTCAGGGGCAAAGGAAGTGGCAGGAGAGGCTTTAAATAGCCACGGGAAGAAGTGGGAGCCGCTGAGCGAGTTGATGCCCAAGCGGTGTCTCGAGGTGGCACTAGGTGCGGCGATGGGGTAGGTGTCGACGATCGAATCGCCGATCTTACGAAAATAAACGAGGAAAATGACGTGGAATATCCTGGAATGGAATGGGGGTCGCTCTTTATTGATATGAACTGGATTTACAAGATGTGGCTAAGTACTACCCTCGAATTACATCAATGGAGGAATGTTTAACCGCAATCGACTTAGAATATGAGTCTAAGGTCGATTATCTAGCTTCTAATTCCACCGCTTAGGCTTCGTGCATATCTTTGCCTTGGCCTTGTTTTGTGTGTTGCCTATCGCCTCCTTCTTGTCTCTTTTTTTTTTTTTTTCTTAGGCTTCACCTTTAAATAACTTCCAAGAGGTGGCGCTTACTCTGGAGAAGACGTTCGGTGAAGCGCTACGACCGGTTTGAACGGTAGAGAAGTTAGCAATGTGCTAACTTCCTTGCGTTGCTTGTGAAAAGCTTAACCGTAGGGTGGTTAATAGTCGATGTCTCGTGGTTGTACCATCGCATGGTTTGGAACGATAACACGTGTTCCATTCATCATAGATAAGAAATACCAATTCAAGAATTTTACGAGCGTTATCCGGTCGGGATTAGGCACAAAGCCTCATCCCACAGTGGTACCCATTAAGTAACCTTCAATACTAACGACTGTGGAGGTCGTCGGTCTTAGGGTTACGACCATGAAGACGATATGGTCTTTTATTATGCATTTAAAATAATACATAGAGGTTTTAATCTCGCTACCTAGCCCCTAACTTTAAATGAACTGTCGTATATATATCTTTTCCCGATGAAATCGACGGGAACCCCATTTAATGTCGTGGTATACGGCGGTCTGTGGTTCACTTTAAAGTTGAGAACTTGCCTTGGGAAACGAAGAGTTCTTCGTCTGCTTGAACAAAAAGAAGCTTTTTGTCGCTTGGACTTTTGTGGAATCCTTCAAAGTATCTAAGTTTATAAAATCTTCTTTCATTGGGCTCTTAGAATTTTTATGCTTCCAAAATCCCCTTCGATCCCCTTTAGCTTCGCCAAGAAATCCTCCAGAGCCTTTTCCCCGTTCTTCCCACCACAAAGTCTTCAACTTCCACTACTCATCCTTGAGGATTTTCGCCATGCCTGAGCAAATTACTTAAGTGGTTGCCTTCGAATTGGGCAAGAAAAAGCTTGAGGCTTTGGCGAAGATGGAAATGCTCCCAGATAGAAATCTGATTAATTGGAGACCGCGATCGGAGAGTATTTTCCGAGCCGTGAAGATGAGGAAATCCTCGCTTTTCTCGCCTACATCGAATGTGGGAGATTATCGGTACACAAATTCCTCCTCCGCGTTCTTGAACATTACGGGTGGAATTAGTGAATTTGGCCCCAAATTCGATTGCAAATATCAATATTTTCGATATTTGTGCGAGGCATACCGAATACAACCGAACTTGAAGCTCTTTAGTTATTTCTACCGCATGGTGATGGAAAAATCATGCAAAATCAAGGCGCTCTGGGGAATGCACATTGCGCCTTCATGACGGAAGGCCGATGAGTACATCCTCATGTACGCCAAATCTTCGTGGTCGCTATGGAAAAAGTACTTGGTTTTACATGACGATTACGAAGACGATGGCCTCTACTTCACGAACTAGAGCAAGTGAAAACCCCAAATGGAAGGAGACCAGAAGAAGACAGGATAGTCAAAAGATGGGCGGATGCCATCTATGACTTAAGTAGTCGTGGCTTGACTTCGTGGCATGTGGTGAAGGATTTCACCTTTCGCCGATTAGCCCATTGAAGCTCCGACTCATTCCCTACTCGTGCCTTGATCGTGATGAAGCTACCTCGTAAGGTGGTAAGTCTTTGAGATAAATTCGATCGGTATTTTGATTTGATTAATGTATTACCTTAAAATCATCTATTCTTCCTTCATAAAGCTCTTTCCGGGAAATTAGAGAACGAGTCAAGATGATCTCGTAAGGGGAGCTCGGAGAAAAGGTCAATGCCCCAAGATCTTAGCCAGAACTCCTATTGAAGGAGACTGGCAAGGCTTAAAGTAATTTAATCAAAATTCCTTTTACCATGTGTATACATATATTCCACCAGATTTCCAATCGTGTTTCTACTTTTGCGTTTGGCCGGATTGCGAATCATACAATCTAGTGAGGATCAACGCCCCACCTTAGTTCCGACCGAGTCGTGCCTCGAGGCACTCGAAGGAGATGAATCCTCGAGGTAATAGAACATTTTGAATCATATATGTACGAATTTTTTAGATAAAGGATTTCTTCACCCAATCAAATTTGTTCTTTGATTTAGGTGGATAAGCTCGAGGGCCCGCAGAATGTAATCATGCGAGGTCAGAGACTCCAGAGTGGTCGCGGCACGACCTTACGGTTGTTAATCAAACAATCGATCCGAGATTGATGAAACCACTCCTCCGACCGTATAGTCGAATGCGGTCCTTGATGAACCGGTCGAGGACATAGCTTCCGACATCTTGTTGGAGGATGTGAGGGTTCCAATAAACCTTGCCGGTCCGTAACCAAAGAAAATTGGAGGAGAAGAAAAGGAAGGCTAGCGGCACGATTTCTCTCTTGCGCTGCTTTCAGAGTCAAATCCCGAGATTAACAAGGTATGTACAAATGAAAGTGGTCGATAAGTATGTACCTCTAATAATTCCTTGATGATTTGATACTTTGAACTTCCCATCTTCGGTTTGCATAGGTCTTCGGTGTTCGTCGCTTCCCACTGTGTTCTTCCCGAGGACTGCACTGTGGAAGTTCCCCATCAGAGCACTTCTCAGACAAAGTTCCCGAGGAAATTGTGGTCGAAGAAGCCCCGAAGCAGTGACAAGGGCAACGGTTGAGTTGGATCCTTTGGTGATTGAAACCCCTTCGTGGAGGTAGATGCCTCGAGAGGTCTCAACAGTTCCGATCATCGTTGATAACCCTTCTCAACCTAACAAGTTCCTTTTCGCCCCGATTTATCGAGGATAAGGAGCTTGATGAGGCGTGGCGTAAAGTATCGGATACTCAACTCAAGATGCACCTCGATTTGATTTTTGCCGGTTATAATGACCAGCAATTCGTAAGTATTCTACGACCACTTCATAGCTCTTCTTTAAAAAGTTTATAAGAAACTTAAGAAAGAGAACGCTATTTGTGTAGCATTTGGTCGAGAACTTTGTCGTGGATCGGAGGATCCACCCAATGAAGTTAAGGACTTGGAGCAAAAGCACCGAGTTGGAAAGTAAGAACTTTTCCTTTTGAACTTTTGTTTCTTCTTCAATACTTTGCTCCTCTACAATTATTCTCCTTATCGTATTCGATAGATCCGGAGAAAATAAAAGAGGAGGTTGTGGCCGAGAAAGCCAAGACAGCTCTTCTTGAAGAAGAAATAAAGCTAAAGATCACCATTTGTCAAGCAAGTTCATTTAAAGACCCATTGATCGTCAAGCAACGACCAAATATGAAACACTTAGCAAAACAAATGAAGGTAATATGTCGTAAGCTTGATTTTTCCTTCACTTATGCTTGTGTTCATTAATCGATTTGTTTTTGCAGAGCAAACGCAAATGCCGAACAGAGTAAAGAAAACTCAAATTTGAGCAGATAAGGAGGCGCTCTTGCTCAAAATATTGATGAAAAGATTCATGCTTTGAACAAGATGATCTTTGATATGGGATCAGATCAAGCCCGCCTTCCTTAGGAGATCCAATAGAGAAAATGAACTATTTGGGTCAACTTCTAGAGGACCTTAAAGTTCGCTTAAAACTACTCTGACGAATTATGCCCAAGCCCTAAAAACAAAGGTTGCAAGTGGAGTTAGTTTTGCTTTGGCAAACTGAAAGCTTCCGACCCTCCATAGATCTCCAAGTCATTAAAGATGACTTCAATCGCCCACTGAGGAGGCTACAAGTTCATGGAAGAACTCGTGCCACTCGAGATATAGTTGTAGAGGAGATGGAGGTCGAATCTCCGACAAACAAGAGTTAGGCCGAATATTTCTTAGAGTAGGTTCTGCAAGTGTAAAAATATTTGAATATCTATGAAAACTTACCTTTTATGTCATTGACAAAGCTTTTGTTTATCCTGCTTGACTTTTTTTAAATTCTCGATATTTCTAGCCCCGATCGCTTGATAGTAGAAGAACGCATCGCATGCAAAGGAGCCAAGAAAGAGAATAAAAAGAGGTCATAACCATGTATGTGAGACAAAACCGATCGCTGCAAAGATTAGGAAATCAAATGTGGTCAGACTAGCGATGATTTCGACTAGTTATAGATCTTTGTTTGTCATAATGGAAATACCAATCAAAAACACTATATATGGTCGGAAAAAGACTTTGTCAAACTTGACATAAGAAGAAATGCAAATATGTATGCAACAAATTATAAGTGAACTTTGTTTATATCTATTGTCCCATAACTGCCTGAACTAATGCTAAGACTCAAGGCATACGACACATTTCTTGAAACGTGTTCAAATTCTCAGATCCGATCGGTAGCGAGGATCGAAGAAAAGAACCGCCGCTAAGAAGCTCCTTCCAGCAAGGTGACCACGTGCGAAAAAGGAGAGACTTCGACTAGGAGGCTTTCCGTGTCCCGACCAAGAACTGAGACAAGAATAGACCGTAATCGTGAAATAATGAAGCATAATCTTCGTAATCGTAAGCATATCATTCATGAGATAGTTAGTTGTGTGGCGCTCGATTACTCATTTTCTTTGAGAAAAGAGTGTAGTCGCTGCGTGGGAATCATTTGAAGAAAATGCTCACGACTAGGACCATAGAGTATCGTAGATCCTTAAAAGGATATCGGAGAGAAAAATGTCTTCTCCGACTGCACTAACAATAATAAACGCACTGTAATGTAGGTGTATATATATAAGCAAGGTTGCACTTCTTAATTAATTAATGAATTTAATGAAATTGAAATAGAAAGAAATGAAAAATGAAAATTAAACATAGAACTTACGAATTGATCGATGTTCCAAGAATTTGACAAAATTTGCCCATCGACATAGCCAACAGATGAACTCCGGTCGGGTTACTTTAACCACGCAGTAAGGACCTTCTCATTTAGGAGAAAGTTTATTGCGATTTGTTTGGCTCAATTTTTCTCGAGAACCAGATCACCTACTGAGAAGGTCAGCGAGGTCGCACCTTACGACTATGGTACCTTCGCATGGCTTGTTGGTAGATCGCCGATCGTATAAGGGCTTGGTTTCGCTGTTTTTCAAGGAAATCGACGCCGCCGAAGTCGTCGCTCATTCTCGATCATTTTCGCCAAGACGATCGATTCGAAAGCAGAGCCAATTTTGAGTTCGAGTAAGCATAGCTTCAACCATAAACCAAAAAGAATGGAGTTTCACCGGCCGCACGATCGGTCGTCGGGTTCGAACGCCCATAACACGTAGGGAAGTTCTTAACCTGCGCTGACCGCTTGATTAATCGGTCAATACTCGGCGTTTGATCCTCGCATAAGGATACCATTAGCTCGCTTAATCGCTCCGCTGTTTCGCGGATGTGCAATGTAGCAAAATGAACTTTGACACCAAGTTCATCGCAAATTCTCGGAATTGATCGCCGGAGAATCGGGAACCATTGTGCGTGATGATACACCAAATCGCGTGATCATATTTTTCAGAGAAATCTCTTAGCGGCCTCGCTTGTTATTTTAACGATCGCTCGGCTTCAATCCATTTTGTAAACGTGTCAATCATGACGAAAAGGAATTAAGCCCCGGTGCTCTTGGGAAAGGTCCCGAATATCCAAATCCCCAAAGTTGCAAAAGGCCAAGAAAGAGGAATTGTTTGTAAGGATTGTCCGGCCGGTGTACTTGTCGGCTATGAAACCGACATTGTACACACTTCATCACAAGCTCTTTTGCATCATGAAGGGCGCTTGGCAAGAATAGCCTTGCTTAAGGCTTTACCGACTGTGGTTCTCAGAGGAATGGTGTGCTCCACGACACCTTCATGGATTTCGTTAGCAATCTAATGACATCCGCTTGAGATATGCATCTCATCAACACTCCATGAGATCCTCGTATATACAAGGTACTTTCGATTAGAGTGTATGATTTGGCTTTTCGTGCTATACGATCGCCTCTACATCATCTTCTCGAATTGTGTCATGTCAAGATAATTGTAGATCGATGTCATCCGCCTCTACCTTGATCGTGATAAATACCAACCGTCAACGACACGTGGAGCATCCATGTTCCTTGATTAGTTTGTTCAACTTGCAAAGAATCATGTATGTTCTCAAGGCTCAACTACCGAGGGTGAATTGAGTTGCTCGAGAAAAACTCCAAGGGACTGGCCGACCTCGTGGAGGCCATCCGCGCTAACCGGTTCCGCCAGAAAGTTTTCCTTTCTAGGAATATGTTGATCCGAAACCAAGAAGTGCTTTTCGAAGTTTTCGATTTCCGCCAGATAAGATGACATCTTGGTACTAGAGCATTGATATTTTTCCCACTTGATTCGCTACTAGTTGAGAATCGCCTTTCACTAGTAATCATAATCCCGAGCTTAACGAGCCGCCGAGTCCCGCCAAGAAACTTCATATTCTCGCCACATTATTGGTGGCGTGAAAATTTAATCGATGGCGATTTGATGTGTTCGCCAAGAGGGATATCAAGACCACTCACTTCCGATCCTTGTAACATCAAGGAACCGTCGAATACATTGTCCACTGCCGTGGTGTTCGTACTCGAGTCCTTGGGTGGGTTCGTGGTTTGTCCATTCGCAATGAATTCGCTATTGCTTGGGACTTTATTGTCGTTAGTGAAATGAAATGGAGATCGAACGCCTCTAGCTCAACCGCCCATTTGGCTATTCGTCCCGATGATTCCTGTTTCAAGGACTTGACCAAGGGATATCCGTAGGTACGACCACTTTGTGGGCTCGAAGTAGTGCCTTAGCTTCCTTGAAGACATAAGGAGGCCATAGAGCAACTTTTGTACTGTGGGTATCTTTCCTTTGGTCCATGTAAGACTTCGCCACGTAATAGACCGGTCGTTAGATATTATCCTTTTCTACAACCAAGACACCGCTAATCGCTCGTGGTGTTGCCGCCACGAAATTAGCAATGTTTCTCCCGGCCTCGAGAAACTAAAACCGGTACTTGTAAGGTACTTTTAAGTTCCTCAAAGGCATCGCTTGCCTCTTTAGTTCACTCAAAACTCCCATGTTTCCAAGAAGTTTAAAGAAAGGTAATCCTTTTTCCCTAACCTTGCTATGAAACGACTTAATGCCGCCATACACCCTGTTAGTTTTTGGACTTCTTCTTCGTGGTCTGAGGGCGATCCGTCGATGGCCGCAATTTTTGCCGGATTTGCTTCAATACCTCTAGCCAAACTAGGAAACCGAAAGCGCTTTTCCAAAGAAACTCCAACACACACTTTTTCCGGATTTAACTTGAGGTTATGTCTTCTCAAGTTATTAAAATTTCTTGTAAGTCGTGAATGTGGTCGCCAAATTGGTGGTCTTTACGACCGATCACAACATAAGCTTCTAGATTCCAACCGATTTGTGGACTAAAAGTTTTTGCATCAACCTTTGAAAAGTTGCACCAAAGATTTTTGAGACCAAATGGCATCTTAATATAACAAGAAGTACCATATGGGGTGATGAAGGAAGTTTTCCTCATCTTCTTTACACATACTAACTGGTGGTACCTCAATACGCATCTAAAAACTTAGTAACTCGCACCCGTAAGTAGAGTCTACTAGTTGATCAATGCGGAAGGGAAAGTCATCCTTCTGCAAGCTTTATTAAGATCTCAGAAAGTCGATACACATTCGCCATTTCCCATTATTTTTCCTAACCATTACAGATTAGCAAGCCACCGTGGGTGGTCGACTTCACGAATAAATCCCGCTCGAGAAGCTTGTCAATCTCCGATCGATTGCTTCTTCCGATCGGGTGCAAAACGTCAGAAGTTTCGCTTGATCGGTTTTTATCGCCGAGAGCAAGCCTGTGCTCGATCACCTCCCGGGACTCTGCATATCGGACGCTGCAAGCAAACACGCCTTGATTTGCTCGGAGGAAGGAGACGAGCGACTCTTCCTATTTAGGGTCGAGTCTTGCCCCACCGTAATCTTGGCGCGTTGGATCTGGTTGTCTGACCCATGTGACGACTTGACGCCGTCCGAGAAGCGCTTTTGTCGAGTAGTACCTCCTTGGTCCGGTCGGATGGTTTGGGCGCCATCTTTGGCTTCGAGTGCTTGACTCGCATGGGAGACGGATTAACCTCTCTCGTCGGAAGTTCATCAACCAAAGGCAAAGGATTTCCGATCGCATACGTAAGCCATTTTCGATCTCCTCGAATTGTGATGACTCCTTCGCCCCGAGATTTTCAAACTTTGATAACCGTAATGCGTGGCTATCAAGAATTTTGCTAATGCCGGTCGACCGAGGATTCCGCTAGGCGCGGATTCAAGTTTACTACATCAAACGGATCTTCTCTGGTCGGAAATTGTCGTTTTCCAAACGCCACCAGAAGGAAACTTGTCCTATCGGTTTAGCGGTAGAACCCTAACTATGCCATGAAAAGCATATTTCACGTGTTTCACCTTTGACATGGGGACCGTGATTTCTTCTAAAGCTCCTACAAATAATATATTCAAGGAACTACCCCATCCACTAAGACCCGATTAACCCGACAATTATTAATAGTTGGTTCAACGACGATGGGGAACCTACCCTGGTCGAGTCGATGGGATGGTGCAATGCCTTTTGTCAAGGAAATTATGTGTCCGACCACTTCGAAAGTGCTTGATTACAGCTTGGAGAGTCGACGAGGTTGACCTCCCGCCCATGGCCTTCGATGACGCTCGACTCATATGAAGAAGATCCTCCAAAAATCATGTTGATCGTGTGTTGGGGATCCCGGTACTCCATCTCCTCGCCGCCATCCTTGTCCTTTTGGAGCTCGCTTTCTCCATGTTCCTCAGATATCGAAATGGTCCTTTACCCGCATAATAATCCTCCGCTTTCTTCCGCCAGACACGACAGCGCAGATCATGCCCTCGTCACGGTGAAGTGGACACCACTTATTCGTCTCGAATCCTTCGGCCGAATTTTTGCTTTGCTTTCGACCCAAGATAGTCCTTCTTGCCCTTCCCGATCTTGTCCGAACGGCGAGGACTTCTTTGTCGTCGGTCTGCGGTTCTTTTTCTTCTTGAGAGACTTCTTGTTCTTTTTCTCCTGCTTTGTCCGCACCGGTCAGGGAATCTTGTCTTCCGATCGATGGCTTCACACCACTTGATTGCTTCACTAGCAAAGGGCATATTTGTCCGCCATATCAAAAAGCTCAACGGTTGTTCTTGGAGGGTTCATTGCTATGTCCTCCGTGAAACCGCCGATTCCTTAGACTGTTTTTAAAAGCCCGAATAACAGAGGACTCTGCGACTTCAGTATAGAGTTACTTAACCCGGTCAACCTCTTGATATATTGACGAAAGTCTCATCGATCCTCGCCAGATTCGTGGAGATCGTCCTCCTTCCTGTATGGCGGTCGACGCACTCGAAGTTGGCAATCGAAGATCACGAGTTGTTCCCAAGTATATATGGATCCGACCAGAAGTTTAACAACCACGACGCGCACTTCTTCGAGCACGGTGGGTAAATAGTTGGCCATTACATTCTCATCGCCACCAATGCAGTTCTCGATAGCGGTGGTATATATTTGGAGAAATTCCAATGGGTTTTGAGTTCCATTGAATTTGTCCAAGTTGGCTTGGCCGGAACGGCTAGGCTAACGCACGCCTTGGAGCCCAGCAGAGAAGGCTCGACAACCTCGTGATTGATTCATGGCGCTTCTTTGGGAAGGTGTCGGATTGTAATCGGCCGGAGACCGATCCCTAAGATTGGAACGCTGAACTCCGGTATGCGATCCGGGCGTGGACATTGATACGATGTCCACGCATCACCACTTGGTTCAAACGATGTCGGAGATCGTTAGGTCCTAGTGGTGGTTCTTCTCGACGCAGATGGGGGAGTATCCTCTTGAAATAGCCTTTCCCTCGTGACTCCTTGGTCGGAATCGCCGAGGAGGTCTTGGTATCGATCGCTCTCGGTATGACCGTCTTTGCCCCTCACCGAGGGAGGAGCGCTGGGACGAAGTCCTAGTCCGACTTCCTCAACCCTCTCGCTCGAGCACGCCTGCTCACGCATGGTCTGTTGGAGAATTTCGATAGTCGACCTCGAGTTGTACAAAACTAGGCGTTCTGCTAGAGCAGATCGAATTATTTAACATGTTTTGAATACGCCGCAAGTTTTAGATAGCTATCAAGGTCTCGTAGTTCATACCGGTCGAGGTGTACGCCGTCTCAACCTTCCCCGACCTTCGGATTTGTTCGTCCCGTCACCACTGGGTGGGCGGTGCGGCGAGTTAACCGATTGACGCCGAGTAGTTTCGTTGCCTCCGGAAGTTGGTGCTTGACGGCCCGGATCATCTCTAACAACACGTGATGGCGTGGTAGAGAGTGTAGGACCGCAGGCATCTTGATCTTCATCTCCGATCGCTTGACCTCGTGCTTCCAAAGATTGATCTTCCGATGAGCTTCCATCATAACTAATGGAGAGCTTGTCGGCTTCGCCGTAATCTTCCACGATGGAGATCGGTCGGAGATGAGCACTTCTCGAGGTCTTCACCGATCCGACGAACCGCCGATCGTATGTCGAGTGTGATCATCCCCACATGGCCTACGACCGTGGAGGTTTCATCGACACCGCTATCAGTGACGCTGACTCGGAATTGCCGGTCAAGGAGAGTATCTTTCACCATGATTTCATCAATGGTATAGAGTTTTCCGGTGATGGAGCTGAAATTTCTTCACTGCTTTCACGGCCGAGAAGACCGGCTTGAAGAGATCCTCCGCATTCCGAATCGGTCGGAACGGCCGGTTCTCTGGTTGCGCCACCGTAGTGGCGGCAAGATCTTCATCCATCCGACGACCTCGCTAACGCTCGGCGACGACGCGAGCCGGGCGAGGAGGATGAGGAGGATGACTGCTATTTTCTTCCATGGCGCGGATACATCCTTCCATGTCGAGGTTGGCGAGTCCGCCAATCGAACCGATTTTCTCATCCCAAACTCCGCATAGTCGCATGAGCGATTGCGAGTTTTTGGGCGAGGATTTTCTTGAGCGAAAAGAAAAATTTCTTCAGAAACTTACGCCTTCTTCCCCACGGACGGCGCCAAATTGTCGACGATCGAATCGCCGATCTTACTTAAAATAAACGAGGAAAATGACGGGAATATCCCGGAATGGAATGGGGTCGCTTTTATTGATATGAACTGGATTTACAAGATGTGGCTAAGTACTACCTGAATTACATCGAATGGAGGAATGTTTAACCGCAATCGACTTAGAATATGAGTCTAAGGTCGATTATCTAGCTTCTAATTCCACCGCTTAGGCTTCAGGCATATCTTTGCCTTGGCCTTGTTTTGTGTGTTGCCTATCGCCTCCCTTCTTGTCTCTGTTTTTTTTTTTTTTTCGTCTTCGGCTTCACCTTTAAATAACTTCCGAAGAGGTGGCGAGCATTCTCGGAGAAGACGCTCTCGGTGAAGCGTTATGACCGGTTTGGACGGTAGAGAAGTTAGCAATGTGCTAACTTCCTTGCGTTGCTTGTGAAAAGCTTAACCGTAGGGTGGTTAATAGTCGTTGTCTCGTGGTTGTACCATCGCATAGTTTGGAACGATAACACGTGTTCCATTCATCATACGATAAGAAATACCGGCTCAAGAATTTTACGAGCGTTATCCGGTCGGGATTAGGCACAAAGCCTCATCCGACCAGGTACCCATTAAGTAACCTTCAATACTAACGACCAGGAGGTCGTCGGCCTTAGGGGTTACGACCATGAAGACGTATGGTCTTTTATTATGCATTTAAAATAATACATAGAGGTTTTAATCCTCGCAAGAGGGGAATGGAGGTGCCGCCGAGCGGCAGTTACACACAAGAGAGGAGAGGGTTGGTGC
Source organism: Phyllostachys edulis (assembly GCA_036346405.1). Taxonomy (NCBI): domain Eukaryota; kingdom Viridiplantae; phylum Streptophyta; class Magnoliopsida; order Poales; family Poaceae; genus Phyllostachys; species Phyllostachys edulis. The sequence continues at coordinate 67,858,252 of CM070558.1, read as the reverse complement.
GACCAACAGTAAATGCGGGGTGTAGCAGAGGTGCAGAGCGCGGAGGCGTGGAGTGGCGAGGAGAGGAGAACCAAAGGGGTCCCAAGATCGGGCACAGAGGCAGAGGCGCTGGGCGGCCGACGCAAGCGGGCAAGCACGCGTGGCATGGGCGAGGCGGCACGCCAAATGAGAGCGAGGGCGCCGCACAGTGCACGCACTAGCGTGTCCAGAATGCATCCTGTGCGGTAGGGGCGTTCTGGGCCGAGCCAGAGGGGAAAAAGGGCAGGGGGATTGGGCCAAGCCCAAGAGATTTAAAATCTGAATTTTGAAACTTTGAGATATTTTTGACTTGCAAATTTGAATTCAAAGTAAGTTTTGAAATTCCTTTACAAAACCGAAAACGGGATGTTACAAAACACAATCAATACAACAACACAGGAGTGGGGTTATTATTCTATCAGGAGAATGCATGAACCTGTATAAAATTATTGCGTCCTTTTCTGTGTGGTATCGCTCCAGAAGAATCCCCAACATTCATCTATAAGATCGATAATAAATTATCGACACCTTCCATATTCGCTCTGGGAGTCTTCGGTCGGTCGGTCGATCGGACGGAAATTATCCGCTTCGTTTGCACCCTAGATACTGCTAGCCACATCTTAAAGATTGTTTTTTTAATTCCTGGGCATGGGACTTACATTCTTTATGTTTAGTTTAAGGACAGTCTAGGTTAAACAGATGCAAGAGTTTTGGTTAATTTAACCTCTTTTTCAAACGAAACAACAAAACTAAACTAGTCCTCCGCGAACGAAATGATAAAAAAAATCTCTACCGTGCGAAATCACCGCGGAACCGATATTCTACGCACCCAGACCACGACAGGTGACTTGTGCACATTTGTGTCGTGATCTGGGTACGTGGAACGTCCATTCCACAGTGATTTCGTGTGTTAGAGGTACCATTTTTATCATTTCGTTTGCTAGAAGGCTAGTTTAGCTGCTGCAAATAAAAAATGTGTACTCACGGATAGAGTTGCCGATCGTATCAATCCCCATCCTATTGCGCGTTAAAGAAAAGGGAGAATAGAAATCTACAGCTTATCGTCGGTCGCAATGTGCAGGGGCGCAGGGTTCGGCTGCAATTCCCTCGAGCTCAGCTGGCGGTCGTGTTCGGGACGGGACGATGCGTGAGGGGGCACCGAGAAGGCGACGTGCCTGCGACACAACGGGATACCCGTGTGATATGATGCTGTGCTACTGACGCGGTTCTATAACCTAACCGGCCACCAACCCAACGCTCGTTGACGTACAGTGAGACGCATCTACTTGCTGTCTCTTGTGGGATATTCGAGGTTATGCCTTGTACGCCATCTTAAGTACGTGCACGAAAGATACATGGGCTCCTGATTCATGAAATGTCCTTTTTTTTTTTTCTATAACGATTCCTGAAATGTTATTGGACGGTAATCTGATAGGAAACTTTTGAGTCAAGGCAAAAGATTGAATGGGTTGTCTACGACAGAAAGCCACTTGGATGATTTTTTTAACGGTTTTGCTAAACAATATTCCACTTGGATGATTTTTTTTAACGGTTTTGCTAAACAACATTCGGTCGTTTTTTTTTTTGTTAAAATAATCGAATTTTTATCTGTCCGATATGCTTTTTGAGACGTGCACTTCTTCTTATCTGATGAATTGAGTCCGAATTTATTATGATTTTTCTTCAGAACATAAGAGGTTTACCACGTTGCCGTATTTTGTTGGTATAGAATTTTATTTTTTGTCTTTGTTTCTGTTCAATCTCTTAAAGCATATGTTAGACTTTGAATTATGTGATGAGAATATGAGTTATTAAGACTTTCGAGAATAACTACAGTAACCAAAAACAAAAAATACATAAATAATTTACTGTAATTTACGTATAACGAAATTGTAAATGAACTAAAACCTAATTTTTTGGGCTGAGAAAACAGTCATATAGACGGACTCTTTTTTTATCGCTTTTCGTTAGCTCAAAACAGCTACTTGTCACGTTTCTTTGTTTCTTTTTTACATCAGCTACTTGTCACGTTTCGATCCTGCATAAATTAGTTTTACTCGATTCTATCTACAGTTTTGAATATTTTTGTTTTTTGAAGGGTAGTTTTGATCTTTTGATTTCAGGATATCTCCCGGTACTGATGTGAAAGTATGGTTGCTCGACGTATCGTGCAGGCCGATGGGCCATTGCTACGTTACGGCCTGCCAAACAAAATCATGGGCTTACTGAGAAAACTAAAAGGAGGCTTGTCCAATCAAGGCCCCAATTTAACCGAAAGTATCGATTCCCCGTTCAGCCCGCTCTACCTCTAGTGGGCGACTCTACCTGACACGAAGAACATCGTCAGTACACCTACATTACGCATATCTCACTCTCGAAAGAAATCATCTCGATGGCTTCACGCCATCATCGCGAAGAAATGGCGCATTCTTTGCCGGGCACTTCGCCTTTCTCCATTTCCGGCCATTCGCAGTACGCCCATGTGTATGCTGAATTTACTTTACCATCACGCGGCCGGGCAGGAACCAAAGCATGCAGGGCTGCGAGGCCTGACGGTGACGGCCCTGAACAACCGGATGGCGAAATCTTTGTACGTTGCGCTTGTTCTCTTCCGAAACATGTGTATCTCTGGGCAGTCGCATCCATGCTCAGACATTGCTCTACCTTTCTCCACTCTTATCCTCTGCTATCAACAATTCAGCAAATGCCTGAGGACCTAGATCCAGTCTGAGATGTTAATTGCAACTGATGGATGAACTTACAGGGAAAAGGCTGCATACTGCCCAAAGAATTCCAAGTCCTCACACATTGAGCTTCTGGATTCTTATTTTTTGTTGAGAATTCGAAACACTTTTGCCTTTAAGCATTTCTTTTTTGCTCTGCTGATGCTTCATGCTCTCAACCTTTTTGATAAGTGGATCTCCCTAAAAGTCAGCTTTGCTCATTGCAGCCACTAGGCACAAGAAAGGATTTAAAGAGGTCCTACTCCTGCCCATTGGCGTTGCAGGCCAGGAGCAGGAGGTTCCATCTTTTCTCCTTTCCGCACTGCGCTGCGCTGCGCTGCACACACCCCAGGCTAAGAGGACCGGGCCCACACGTACATGAGTACATCCATGCAGTTAAGCCTGTGCCCTGGAAATCTGACAGATCAATCTTGCAAACATGACAGGAAGGTTTTCTGGGCGTCTGTTTTTTCAGTTGGTGACCTCCGCATCATCTGAAGAACAGCAGCTGTGGCAACTGGCAAGCAAAGCAAACGGATATAGAACTTTTTATTATTATTAATTAATCTTTTTTCAATTCTAACTCCTTTGGTTACACCATCACCCGTGGCGTGATAAAATAATATTGTCACGCTATAGGATAAGCCCGCTAAAATAGCACTTTTTGTCACGCTACAGGCTGGCGTGACGGTGTTGTTTTGTCACACCACAGGTGATGACGTGACCAAATAGGTCAAAATTGAAAATAAAGTTTGCGGAAGGTTAACTTTAAAATAAAATTTAAAAAAGATTAATTAATAAAAAAAAATTCACGGATATATGGTCGTTGCCAGCAAGCATTCCTTGCATCCTTGTGGAATGGAGTGTAGCACGGGTGGAACCGAAACGAACAGTAGTATACTATGGCTATGGCTATGGCGCAGGCCTGACGTCTCTACTCTCTAGGGGGGCAGTGAGTGAAGCTAGCTAGGCTGAAGCCTGAAGGCTCAAGAGGACACACCCGTCCATTTCACCTGAGGAAGCGTGAGAACGACGTGTCCTGTTAGATTCTTGGTGGAATTCTGTCCACTTCAGTGCGTAGCTAGCATGGTTAACAGGGACCAATCTCTCTCTCTCTCTCCATTTTGTTTTGGCTGTGTTGTGTTTCTCCTGAAAAATTAAAAGAGCTTAATACTCCGCTGTTTTTTACTTGAAAGGTAGTTGAAATACATAACATTTTGTGCAAGAACTAAAGCGAAGAATCTCTATAGTAGTAGTCGACACTACGATCAGTTTTTGTAGCACTTGTGAAACTTTTGATCTCCAACTCCAAGTATTACGTTCTCTTGATCAGTAGCACAAGAGAAGGAAATCTGGAAACTGAAGCAGCAAATTGCACGTGAGATAGATCGATGTGACGCGTGCCTGGTCCTCTCGGTAACTAAACAAAAATTTGTGCTATGCATGACACCCTATGCATATATGCTTCCTTAATTAGCTCGTCCATAGCATTAGCATAACCTGGGAAAAAAAAGAGTTCTTCCTTCTTTTTTTCTGACGCAAGCAGGCCTACGCCGATCTGTAAAGACAACATACGATCGATTCACGTCTGAAAGACTGAAACTAAAGCGGCATGCACCCACTCATCGATCCTTCAGCTTTGCAGAATTGCAGCAACAACCAAACCAATCAAGCAAACGATCTTGTGATTTGTGCAGAAAACTGTCAGAACCACGCATATCACCACCATAATTCACATATAAACGAGCGCGCGCGCGCGCGCGAGGGGTCATACTGTACACAGGCACGTAGCAATCTTGCGTTTGCTTGTAGTAATCGGTGATCGAGCTAAGTAATAACTAGCCCTGCGACCTTTGCTTGGCGTTGGTTGTATCGAGCCACGCGCGCCGGAACGCGCCGACGATGGCGCGGTGGTGCTCGGCGGCGTTGAGGGTGAGGTAGCACGTGAGCAGCTCCTCGAGGTCCCGCGGCGACCGGACGTCGTTCTCGGCGATCATCTCCTCCATGCTCTCCAAGAAGTCCTCCTCGGGGGCGGCCGACTCCTTCACCACCACCAGGCTCTCGTACAGCCACCGCCGCCTGGCCCACCGCCTCTGCAGCCTGGTCTCCGCCGGCAGCGTGGCCACCCGCCCCTTCCGCCTCCCGCTCGGCTTCACGTGGAACCGCCGCACCCTGGCCGTCGGAGACGCGGCCGCGCTGGTGCCGCTGTCCGAGGCCTCGTCCCCCCGCTTCTTGGACGCCGGCCTGGTGAGGATGGGCCGCAGCTTGAGCTCCGGCGTTGCCTTGAGGCCGTCGAACCGGTCGGCGACGACATCGAAGACGATGTCGTTGGACTGCGGGCTGCACGGGAGGTGGGTGTCCCGGAGCTTGGGGTTGTCCTTGGCGGGGCTCGGAGGGAGGCGGCGGTCTCTGCTCGGGAAGTAGTAGGACGCTCTGTTCGGGGAGCAGGGTGGCAGCACTGCCTGGGGCGTCGCCATCGGAGCTTGATGGCTTCTCGGCTTGCTCGTGAGCTCGGCGGCGTCGTTGGCTTCCCCTCTCTTCGTGCTTCTCTTGCGCCGCAGCTTGTAGAACCAGGAGCTCGGCAATGGCATCCTGCCGTGCGGGAGTGGGAGGAGCGCGCGCGGCACACTCGCACACACTTGAAAGTTCTCTCTGCCTTGTGTTGCAGACTTGCGCTGCGCAGTAGGGAGGGAGTGTGGAGTGAGCTGCCGCGTGCAGCACTTTTTATTACGAAAAGAAGGAGAGGAGAGAAGTTGCGGTGGAAAAGCGTAAGCGGCATCTTCCCTATCTGTCATCTCTCAGTCTCAATGTGCATGGGTGCTTATCTTATGTTCTTCTCATCAAAACTTAACCAGGACAGTATACAATGCAACTGTCTCGTGCACAAAATATCACCATTGTAATTTGTTAGAACAGACAGACAGTCAAATGTAAAAAGATATGCGTGGTACAGGGCAGCTGCACACTAAAATTTCAAGTGTTTGTTCATCAATGGAGATTCAATTTTCTTCGACAGTGGGTTCATTACATAGCAGCAATACAAAGTCAAAATATTTGAAATGGAGACTGTGTACCCCGGAAAGTTGTGGGTACTGAAGACCGGGGAGAGGAGAGGGTGGGGATGCAGACCATACAGTGATTTAGGACAGGCATGGAGCTTTTCACCACAACCCTGCAACAACAAGTACTACTGATTGTCTCTATCCTAAGCTCAATTTGGCCATCCCTGCAACTAAACCAGGAGGACTTAATTTGCGCATGAGCTTGCAGCAGGAGGTGAATGAACTGTTAGGTTGGAGTGTGAACCAAGTCATTTCCTGAGGCAGGCTGCTATGATACGGTGCTTGCAGGTGACATGAGGACTTCTAAAAGTCCAAACTTGGTCCACCGCGCATCACTGTATTCGAATCAAAAGGGATTTGCTTTGATCCTCATGTGGGGCAACTTAATATTGCACACAAGTTCATGGATCCCATATAGGGCAGTCAGACACCTAAATGCTCTGCACAGTTGCACTATTTGTAGTTCACTTGCATCTTACAAAAGGCTACGTATTTAGGGACATGAGCATATCGTTCTAGCTAGCAATGTACTGTATAGGGTTGCAATAGGTTGAAGGATGCACTGTGTAAAGACCTCGCACCAAGAGACTACAATACCAAATTTCGAAGAATCTACACAAATAACCATTTAACATGAAGTTGGTAAGGAGACGGTGTCATACTACCTTCATTTGCGAATACTTGGTATTGTTGACTTTTCATGGTCTCAAGGTTAAACTTTGACCGCTAATTGTACACGGATACATTTATAAAATGTTGTAAAAATATAGTTCTTATGATAAATCTAGCAGTATTGTTTTAATATGATCAATCTAAATATTTAAAAAAGTAGTATTGCTTAAAGATTGCGAAGTTTGATCGGTCCCATTCAAAAGGGTAAGTATCCGCAACCGAGGGGTAATATACCACTTGGATTAACCAACTGTTTGGAACTTCTGGTCGCCGTAAAAGATTCGACTGTGCAGAGCGGCAGAATCCTCCAACTGTAGTGATTCCAGAACATGTAAAACAGTACGTAACAGACTAATGGGGCCCTGCAATTTATTTTTGCTTTTATTTTTTGACGTCAAACCTACAAAAGCTGTAAGCTCTACAGTGCTTGCCGCCTCCAGGGTTTGCGATCGAAACCATGCTACCACACTTACGTTTACTAGTACAGAGTACTGATCAGATATTCAGATATGTCATATGTCTGCACTGCAATCAGAGCACACTTATAATATTTTTTAAACGAAAGAGCACACTTTTTACTGCAGCCTATAGCTTCCCTGATGAACTAGTTACTATTCACGTACTTTTATTTTCAGTGACAAGTACACTTGTATTGCTATCTTCCAGTTCTTGCTCTCGCTTGTATACTAATTCGACCAGCTTAAGAGCTGCTTTTAATTTGCGAGCGCCAAGAGCAGAGGAATCATTCGTTTGGCACACATTTTCTTGAGCAGGTATGATCGCGCTCATGATTTCGCGGTGCGTTTTGCCGGACGACGAGACTCGACTCACTGGATCATTATATTCTGCCAGTGGTTGCAGGAACACTAGGAGTTTATTTCTGTGAGACTAGACAAGTGCAGATCGGTGCTCGATCGTACCAAGTTAGTTCGTGCATGCCAAATTGGCGAGCATGTTCGAAGTGTGACAGCTTCTGTAGTTTGTCTTCAAGAGACAAAGTTGGAGGTTCTATCAAATTCTAATTTAATGCAGACTTTGGGTCCGGATTTCCTGACCTTTGCTTACTTGCCAGCGTCGCAAACCAGGGGAGGTGTTCTTGTTGTTTGGCGAGCTTCTGATATTTCTGGAACGTAACCTTCATATAGGAATCTTTTCGGTAACTATTAAAATAAGGATAATGCTACTGTTTGGAGGAACAAAAAATCGGACAATTCCATTGCCCACGTAACTTGTCTATGTGCCTAGCTTGGACATAACTGGTTTTCATCCACACAACTACATCCAGACACTCAAAACACTCCGGTCGCCGTGAGTCTCCCGCTTCCAGCCTCTTCTCAAAAAAGCTTATCTATTCCCTACTTCTCTCTCTCTTCTCCCATCTCTTTCACCATGGCTGCAGTTGGCAAGAGCTCGTGTGCTCCTCCTTGTTCCTCTTACTCTCTCCTCTCGCCACTCGCGGTCATGGTTGGAGCCATGCGTGGATGACCTCCCCTTTTCAAGGATGCTATCGCTTATGCTCACGAGCGTCGCCTAGGTCAGCCACGCTCCATCGTAAGTGCGCATGGACTCCATGAGCGCTGTGGCCATGGTTGATGAAGAAGAAAAAGTCATCACCCTATAGATATGTGAGTTGTTGCAATAGGTTGTTCGAATTGTTTGCAATAAGAATTGTGAGATGTTTCATCTATTTATTTTGATTGTTGCAACAAAATATTGAAATGTTGGGTTTAGGACTTCACGATTGTTAGGGATGGATGTTTCCATTTTCAAATGTTGCAATGGTGTTTTTGATTTCTTACACAACTTTGTTGCAGTCCCTCCACCATTTGATTGCTGCATCATTGTTCAAAAAATGTTGCAACAATTATTTTCAGAGGTGTTATCTCTAAATATGTCTTTCGATGACATGAAGTTGATATAGCAAAATTAGAGACGATATTATTGGAGATGCCCTTAGACCTGTTTAAACGTCGAACCAGGCTTCAGGCAAAGCCTGGAAAAACCCAGTCTTGAATTGGTAGGCTCGAGCCTAGCCCAGCCCAGCCCGACATAGTGCAAGCCTGAGGTTTGGTCTGAAGCCAAAAAAAGTCGTTTTTGTGTGGTCTACCTATTGTTTTTCTTTTCTTGTTTCCCTGTTTTTCTTTTCTTTGAAGGATACTTCGCTTCGCTACCATTGTATTGGTTTTTTTTTCTATCTTAATTAAAATGGCATGCAAAAAACTTTGCACGTTTAAAAAAAGAAATCCAGGGAGCAAGCAACCACCGGCCTAGCTATTCCTGCCTGCGACAACTCATAGTTTGCTAAGAAGTAGAAACAACATCGATCCTTAATTTCTCTCTGAGTACACACATGACATATAGACCTTGGAGGTAGCTGGGCAGGTGGATAATTAATTAATTAAGATGGTGTGTCCTGTTGGGTACAATCCAAGAGGAGAAGATAATTAGTAAGACCCATGGCATGATTGTAGCTTTGCAAATCTTACTCGAATGCCATCATTGTAGTGTACCCAAATGACAAGTTTATACGAAAGCTGGGTTCAGTCATGGGGATCATTGGTAGTAATCAATCATGCAGCAAGTAATCTAACACTGCATGCTGAATTGCTGACACTGACACACCAGCGCTACGTATTAAGATATGTCTGTGTTGTCTACTTGTCTCTGTCGATTAATGAATAGGAACGTAGGAGTGGTACAAAAGCATTTCTCACACGTCCAGTGTAATTATTACTTGTGGCGTTGTTCTCTCATATTCGTAGAATCACGCAGCAAAATTCATCGAAAGATTTAATGATCCTGAGTCGAGCAAAAGAGAAATGTCCACCTTTGCGGCGATGCATGCTTGTAGCAGTGATTTAATAATTCTTAAACAAGCAGATCGACTGATGCAATAGTACATGTAGGATCAGCAGTTAAAGATCGAGATTGAATCCCCTGTCTTACGGTCGGCTGAAGCCCGGAGAACTTTTTTTTTATATTAATTAACTATTTTTTAAATTTTATTTTAAAGTTAACATCCGACAAACTTTATTTCTAATTCTGACCTCTTTGTCGCGCCACCACTCATTTATATATCCTGCTGTGTTCATTTCGTGTGTACGTGCCACACGTGTGCATACATCACAATATATAAGGGCGAACTCAAAGATGACTGGGTGGACCATCCAAATTTCAGTTTTTAGTAGAGTAGTTTAATGTTTGACCATTTATGTCTTCACTCTGTCCAACAGAGGTGTCCTAATAGCTCACTTAGAGCATCTTTAGATCATCTCCAATGTTGTGTTTTAGACGATTCAAATGAGAAGAGAGAAGATATTGAATCGATTCAATACATTAGAGGGGCCGATTCTAACAAAAAAATGCATGGAATCGAACTCTACTTAGAAATCGATTCAAAGCATTAAACAACTCATATGAATATTAAACAACTACATAGAAGAGAGTGCGTTTGAGAGTGGATATTATTATTTTATGGTTTTTTAATGTAACGTGGGTCCCAGTTATTAGTAGGAATTGGTTCAATACATTGGAGAAAAACAAACTCAGTTCCTAGAATACTTACGTGGTATGACTTTGAATCGACGTCGATTCAATACACTAAAGATGCTTAGTTCCTAGAATGCTTACGTTGCATGACTTTGAATCGACGTCGGTTCAATACACTAAAGATGCTCTTAGTGTGTTGAACCGATATCGATTCAAAGTCATGCTACGTAAGCATTTTAGGAATTAAACTTGTTTTTCTTTAATATATTGAACCGATTCCTACTAATAACTGAGACCCACGTTACATTAAAAAAAATATCATCTCCCAACCACACTCTCTCCTATACAATTGTTTAATGAGTTATTTAATGCTTTGAATCGACTTCCTAAGTGGACTCCACGCCAATGTAAAGATGAGCGGGCTATAAGACCATCTCCAATTGGCTATAAGTACGTATACACCGTGGCCAAGTATATATATATATATATATATATATATATATATATATATATATATATATATATATATATATATATATATATACACACGTGCCGTGTCAAGTGCGTGCTCGATCATGCTGTGCATCCACGCTGATCACATATCACGTGGACGCATGGACGGATTGGGGGAGAAGCGATCAAGAAACGCATGTTTGCTTGTGCATGATTCCGACGGGGACCGGTCGGTGGTTGATCGAGCGCGGCCGAACGCCGGACGCCAGATGCCCACGCGCCCGGCTTCAGCCGGACAGTTCGGTGCCGGACCACGGCCACGGTTTTAAAGCTTCTATTTGTGCCTCCACCGAGCCGTGACTCGCGGCGCTGGTTGTGGTGCCAACCCGCGAATGAAACGCGACCGACGCTAGCTATTCGGTTTTGTCTGTAGCTTGGCACTGCATGCACGGAGGGGTCGTTTCGCGGTGGAAATTTCTGACGCCGAGAGGTCGCGCGCATCACGTCGAGCGCATGTACGTACGTGCGTGCTGCGAGGTGCCTTTTTCGGTGTCCGCGCCGAGATTTGGCCACGCAACATCGACAGATGCACCGAATTGGCTAGCGATATGGGACAGCGGAAAAGGTGGGGCAAGCTCACACATACATTGTACGTGGCTGCAGGTCAATCAATCCGCGCTTGTGTCTAACTAGCTAGCATCTGAAGGAGTAGTATTTCTGGCCATGCATGGATCATGGATGATTTACCAGTTTGGATCGATCTGTTGGTTGAGAATGAGCCCAAATAATTCTTCTATCTTGGACTCGTGGTTAAAAACAAAACAAAACCGGAAATTAATACATCTGCAGTCCGGTTTCCATTCAATTTGTCTTCTCAGAATGACATCGGTCGATCGTACTCGGTAGTGTCATGATGTACATCTGCGATGCATTGCAGTGTTGCAGCAGCATCTGTCCATCGAGAGAGCAAAAGCACAGAGAAAAGAAGGCAGGAAAGAAAGAGGGAGAGCAATAATAAATGGCCTGCTGCTGCTGCGGTTCTGCCGCTGCCGCTGCCGCTGCCTCTGCCTCTGCCGCCGATGATTGTATTTGACGCAATCATGCATGGCTGCCTGCACTACAGTGAGTTCGTTGGCGACTGATGCCTGCAACGACAGAATTATTACACCGTTGTCGCCTGCTCGTCTGTCCAAGGCAAGGTCAACTTTTTACCCCGCGATTTGACCCAACTTTTCTTACAATGCACATTTGCACCTAGCATGGCTTCCGTGTCTGCACCTTCTATTCTGCCCAAACTTTGGCAATACCCACGGAAAGGCCCAATTCTCCTCTTGCTGACTTCGCCCAAATACACGCAGCCTTGTCCAATAAAATGCCACGCCGAAGAGTTCTTGAAAAAAATAATACGGCCCTCTCAAAAAGAAAAGAAAAGAAAAGATGGCTGGGCTGATCATGAACAGTACGAAAGGCAAGGTGTGTAATGAAAGGGTTGGCCCAAGTCTAAAATATTGGGCCGTGCAGAAAATTGTTAGGCCTGTTTGGAACGTAGAGATCAATTTTACAGAAATTTTCGAATGAATTTTTTAATTATTTGGTTTCGATAGACCGGACAAAAGAGGATATTTGGGCCGGTCAATAACGAGCTAAATCATAGAGTACAGCCTTACATCTTCGGGTTGTTCTGCGTGCTAGGTGGTGAAGTAGATCTGAAGAAAATGTTGTTGGCTGAAGTGTGTCTGTATGTGATGGTTTTCATATTCAAAGACGCAGCAAACAAATTCACGCCTTCGAGTTTTTCTGCACAAGATTGATGCTTTGCACGTATCTATGGACGAATCTGCGCTCACAGGTATAAATTCTCACGTTGTAGTTACATGGACGCCTCTTACTCTAGCTAGCAGCTAGCAATCCAACTGTGGTAGCATTTGTTAATCAGCCTATTTGTGCCGGCTTCGGATCAGATCAATCATTCATCACAATGTCATTTTAAACTCCGCTGACGATCGCCATTAATTGCACATAATTCTGTATTTCTGTCACGCATCATCATGCATAATTCTGTATTTCTGTCACGCGTCATCATATAATTAATTTTGCTAGCTTTGGCCACCTATGTTTTCAGTTCATCATGTCCTCCCACTTTGCCGATCTACGTGAACACCACATCCACGGCTCCACGCCTCCACCCATCATGCCCCTCACCATCATCACCCATAAGAATCCGACGCCTCAATCATCCATCGCATCCAAATCAACCACCAGATCGACCCTCAAAGCTCTCGCAACAAACAAGGCAACAACGCACAATGCAATGCAAATATGCAATCCTCCTAGCTAGCCAGCTAGCTAGTTTACCATACAACGACCGAGAAAAGGAGGAGTAAAGCACAAGAACTCGATCACATACATACACCAAACGGCCGGCCTGAACAGTAAGTAGTAGCATCATTGCATGCACTGCCGATGCCGTCGTCTTGCTTGGAGTGCAATCCATGCAAGCCATGCAGTGGCATGCTCGCGCTCTTCAAGAGCCGGCGCCCGCGGGCGCTGCAGCAGCCGGCACTGCTCCACCGCGCGTTCGGAAGGATGAAGAACCGCCGCCGCCGCGCCCGCAGCTTCAGCTCAGTCCGCGCGGTCTTCTGGCCTCTCATGTCCATGCGGTCCGACACCGACCGCAACGACGTCATCGACCGGCCGCCGTCGAGATCCTCCCCCGACAGCGGCGCAGACGCGCGCGCGCCGTCGCCGTCCCTGGACACGGCCGCTGCCGGGTCGACGACGGCCGCACGGGTGCTCGCGCTGCAGGCCCAGCTTGGCGAGGCTGCGGCATTGGCGTCGCCGACGAAGCCGAGCGGCGCGTCAGGTGGTCGCAGTAACGCTGGCGCTTGTGACGAGGGCGGCGTGGAGGAGGCGTGCAGAAGCTTCGAAAATCACCTGATGGAGATGCTGGTGGAGGAGAGGAAGGTGAGGGACCTCATGGACGTCGAGGAGCTGCTCTGCTGCTGGGAGAAGCTCAGGTGCCCGGTGTTCGTCCAGCTCGTCGGCAGCTTCTACGGCGAGCTCTGCATGGACCTGTTCTCCGGCAGCGACGCCGACGTGTCATCTGAATCGTCCGGGGATTTGACTATTTGACTTTGGATGACGTGGTTTTTCAGTTTTGTTTTACTACGACAGGTAGACCCAGATGTGATATCTTGAACCTTTTTTTTAAATGTTTTGTCATTATATTGCATGGCTCTGGTTTACATACATGCGCTACACACGCATGACGCATCTATTCAGCCGTCTTACTGCTTCATGTATGGATGTTTTTGATGTGTAATGTTTCAGTATGTACATCTCATCCTACAGCTTTATGGAGGTTTTTGATGTGTAATGCTTCAGTATGTACATGCCTCCCAACGTGTTTGCCTTGAGCTAGCACGTACTGAATCCTTGAATGTTCGGTCCTTGCTTGATTTCCAACAGGACTACTCAATTCTGCAACCAACATAAAGCAACCCCTGCAATGCTTTGATCAAGACTATGACAGCCACTATATCCTACTATACCATCGTCTCAAACCCATAAGCCCCATGATCGATATAGTCAGGGCTGGTCCTGAGTTTTTTTGACCTGAACGAAGCTTAAAATTTTGGGCCTTTTTATATAAACATGATAATACTACTAGTACTACCCATTGGTAGTATATATACACACATATATAAAATATTACTAATAAGCGATTAATCGAATGCAAAAGCAATATTCATATGAAATAATTTGTATACATATTAAATTACCTCAAAATTTCTTCTAACATTCCTTGATGGGGAGGGCCCATCAATGTCTTTGGCTCGACGGCCGCCTCCCGCCTCAGGCCGGGCCCGGATATAGTACATATATTGATACTCTCTCGAACTTAAATACATGACGCTGTAGTAACAAATTGGCTCGGCTGCCATCATGTAATACCGAACGGAGGGAGTATATAGCTTCGTATCTAGCTTCAAGTTGCAGTTAGTCTGTCAAAGTTGCAGTTAACATAACCCCACTTTATGTTATGGAGGTTTTCCAGACTACCTATCCAAAATCACTTTTGAGTGATTCCTGTGCCCTAGGCAGGTCTAAATAAATCAATCCAACACAACCTACAATCTACTATGCCCTTCCTGTTCGTAGTTCGTTGACCTTTGGACTATTTGAGACCCTTCGATTCTTCTTCTGTGTGTTTCCCATAAGCTTTGGTCGGATCTTGGACTCTTTACATCAGAAGGTGGTTGCCCTGCCATTGAATTAGACGGCCGAATACAAATCAGATATGGAGTGGTTGCTTCTACTGGTCAATTAACATGGACATCACCAGCCACGGGATGAAGAACTTTTTTTTTATTAATTAACCTTTTTATTTTTATTTTAAAGTTAACCTCGACGCACTTTATTTCCAATTCTAGTCCTTTTGGTCACGCCACCACCCGTGACGTGACAAAACAACGCTGTCACACCATAAGATAAGTCCACTAAATAACATTTTTGATCACACCACTAGTGATGGCGTAACCAAACAATAGTGTCACGCCACCGCCCATGATGTGACAAGAGCGTGATAACGTTGTTTTGTCACTCCACGAGTGGTTGCGTGATCAAAAGGGTCAGAATTAGAAATAAAATGCACCGGTGTAAATTTTAAAATAAAAAAGGTTAATTAGTAAAAAAAATCCCGGATGAAGCCACGTGTAGACCAAATCACTAACGCTTTACCATATGAAACGATCACAGCCGCAGCCAAGCTTTGTACATGCCAGGGCCGGGTTTAGGATTCCGGCGATGGGATGGGAATATGAAAGCTTAAAACACATAGCACGAAAAGTTCAATTATTCAACTATAACAAATTACTTATATTGTTTAGACTACTGCCAAAATCACAAATATTTTAGAAAAAAATTATAACTTCACACGGCCTTCTTTCCTGCTTTGAAAGCGGTTGATTACATCGTTATCACTAACTTAACGAAAAAAAACCTCACACTCAATAAATGTAACTAAACAATCATTCAATCATTGATTACCCATACTATTCCTATGTGAGCTGTCACTGTACTATGTGAATGTAGGATAAAAACACTAGAGGCGTGCAAATGTGGTATTTAGACTATGTACATGTGTGTAGAATTTTTTTGCTGATACGGCCGATTTGGAACCCGTATTTATAGTTTTGACTGTATAATAACTGTATTTACAAAAATATCAAGCCGGGTGCACGGCCATCGTCGCATGACATTGGCGCTGCACACGCGGTGGCGCGCCTTGCCTGCCGACACGCGACCGTGGCCACGCCTTCGCCGCCACCCGCCCGCCATGTCGCCATGTCAAGACATGGCGGTGGCCATGCGCCAAGATCGTGGCGCTGGCGCGCCACCCTGCGCCAACAAATTGCCAGCTCTAATTAGGCTGTTAGTTCATTAGCCGTTAATTAAGCCTAATTAATTCATTAGCTGTTAGTCATGAGCTGTTAATTAAACCTAATTAATGAGGTTAGTTCATTTAAAATTTGTTGGCGCAGGCCAACCACGCGCCAACCAATCATTGAATGATTGTAATTGATGTTAATCAGTTATTTAGTTATTCATTAAAATTTTATCGCTATTTCGTATAAGTGTCATGTTCGCATTTAAATAGCTTATAAAAATTTTGAACGAATAAAATTATGAAAAATTTATACAAGCAAGTATACGGTGTCAGGAGGCTTCACAAAAAATTTCATAATTTTTTCGACTCATTTGCTATATTTAAAAATTTCTTAAAATTTCAGCCACTAATTAACACTAACTCACCTAACAACTGATTAACATCAACTAATCACTTAATGATTTGCTGGTGCGTGGTTGGCCTGCGCCAACAAATTTTTAAATGAACTAACCTAATTAATTAGGCTTAATTAACGGCTCGTGACTAACAGCTAATGAATTAATTGCTTAATTAACTGCTAATGAACTAACAGCTAATTAGAGCACGGGCTATTTGGCTGGTGCGGTGGCTATGCGCCACGGCGCGCGCAAGATGGCCACCGTGGCGCCAAATACGATGTGGCGGGTCGTGAGCGCGGCCACACGCCGACGGATATACCAAGACGGCCACCGGCGCTAGCTATAATGTCGCGACGGGCCGTAAGGTCCGCTTGATATTTTTATAAATACAGTTATTATACAGTCAAAACTGTAAATACGGATTCTAAATCGGCCGTATGGGCAAAAAAATTCCATATGTGTATACATAATATATCTATCATATACTTTGACTTTTTATCTAAAACTGTTTTTTCCGTGGACAGATGCCCAACTCTACGCTCAGCTCTCTTTACCAAAAACTTTAGAGGTGCAGCTGGCCCATGCAACTGATCCGCCCCTGATACATGCGGAAATATTTCACGGCTGAAAAGAAAAAAGGACAGTTTCTTTAGAAAAAGAAAAGGCTAATTTTCAGAAAAGAAAAAAAAAGGACAGTTTCTTTAGAAAAAGAAAAGGCTAATTTTCAGAAAAGAAAAAAAAGGACAGTTTCTTTAGAAAAAGAAAAGGCTAGTTGAGTGATGCACGGGTCGAGATTGGCATCTTCAGACGCCGGCCATTGCCTCCCTTAGACTTCAGCATTCCCAGTACCTAGAATTTATTAATGGACGTCAGTGGAGCCACATGGAGACTGCCTAATGATTGATTGAGAGAAATGAAATACGTTTCTCTGAATTTGTCATGCACATGATGAGTGACGGTTAGAAAGGATGCAGAAAATCTCTTGAACGAGCTTACTTCCTGTTCGGGCGTCTCGGACTAACAACAAACGCTACCAAGAACCAGAAACTTGTACAAATGCAAAAGCAGTAGGCTTCTCACAAACTGATGTACGAATCTGACCCTTAGTCTGGTCGATTCCCCACAACTTTGTACGTAGAGAGCAGGAATGAACGACGCTGGTAAGCAATGACACGTGAACATCATTTCGTGTCCTCTAGGGGCAGGGCAAATAGCCAAACATGACATGCATACGGACAAGCAAGGTTGCCGAACCACGCATGTGTGCATGCATCTCTACACGTGGTCGGCCAAACCAAACCCCAACACGCGTGGCGTTGTTGGAGACCTTCGAGCCATGTGTGCGGTGGCTGCTGCAATTCGGGCATGCATGCAGAGCGCCGAAAGTGTCATTCTGACAATTGATTCATGCATGTTCTCTCCTGTTCAACCACGTGAGCAGGGAGGATATACGGCAAGATAATCATCAATGCTACTTCTTTGCTTGTAACAACAAAAAATTAATCTCCAAGGTGCTTTCTTTGAGGCTGTCAAGACACATCGATAATTTGATCTCTAAAAGCCAAAGTGTCTTTATCGAGACGCGTTACATACAAGATAACTTTCTATTTGTACAGAACCTTGCCTATAGCTACCACCGCTCTAGAACACCAGCACTCATGGTCAAACTGGATATATCTAAGGCCTTCGAGATGGTATCGTGGCCTTACTTGCTCGACATACTTCACCAATGTAGCTTCGAACCAAGATGGAGAGAATGGATTTCTATCCTATTGGGTACATCAAACTCTGCAATTATCCTAAACGGGATTGGACGACAAAAAAATTGGCATCAATGTGGGGTGCGACAAGGGAACTCACTATCTCCGTACCTTTTCATTGTGGCGATCGATGCTCTATAATGCCTGCTGAAGATGGCCATATCGGAGGGGTGGCTATCTCCCCTAAGTGGACGAACGGTCAAGGTGCAACTGTCTCTATATGCGGATGACACGATGTTTTTATGCCACCTATCAAAGAAGACTTGGACGACTTAAAAGAGCTTCTGAACATCTTCGGAGAGGTGACTGGATTAAAGATAAACCTAAACAAAAGTGCGATCATACCTATCCAATGCCAACAACAAGATTTATACACCATCCTCCAGGATTTTCCAGCCACCAAGGGGTACATGTCGTGCACATACCTAGGACTTCTGCTGTCTCCGCGGAAGCTGAGGAAGGTGCATTTGCAAGGCTTGCGGGTTACAAAAAGAAAATGTTATCAAGAGCTGGAAGGCTTATGATGCTCAAGGCGGTTCTCACTTCGATACCCATGTACCACATGACATTGGCCGATCTTCCGGCATGGACACGGAAACAGATAGATAAGCGTCACAGGGCTTGGTTTTGGAGTGGGAATGATCTGCACACAGCCACACAGGATGAGGGAAATGTTGGATCAATTGGAATACATTGTGTCGCCCAAAAAAGGGGGAGGGGGCGCTTAGGAGTCCTACATCTTGCCTTTTTCGGCCGGGCTCTACGCCTTCGCTGGTTATGGTACCAATGGAAGGACCATGCAAAACAGTGGAATGGAATGCGGCTCCCAATTGATGAGAAGGACCATGAGCTTTTTCGAGTTTCAACAAAAATCGCACAGGGAAGTGGGGACAAAGCAAAGTTCTGGAAGGATATGTGGATGGGGAGCACCCCCCTAAAAGAAGTGGCCCCTAACCTGTATTGAATCGCAGCCAGGAAGAATAGGATGGTGAGGGAAGCACTAGAAAGGAATAATTGGATCTCGGACCTCAGATGGAAGATCACAACACACCATATTCCGGACTTTGTGCACCTGTATGGCAAGGTCGCACAAGTGGCACTCACACCGGAAATTCCAGATGACATCTCGTGGAAATGGACTTCGACAGGGATATATACCGCCAGGTCGACATACAAGGCACAATTCATGGGATCGATAGAGAAGCCCTATAGTCACCTCATTTGGGACTGTTGGGCGCCACAAAAATATAAAATTTTTGCATGGCTCGCTGTTCAGGAACGGATACCAACAGCGAACATTCTAACAACAATGCACATGCAAAATGATTTCTAGTGCCCCTCTGTACAAACACCCTAGAAACGGCAAGGCATCTGCTTCTCAATTGTGCCTATACAAAGAGGGTTTGGAATGCTATAGCATCGTGGGAACAACATAGCAGTTTCTTACCGACACAAGGTGATACGGGGTCGCCCGATCTTCTCGACGTAGGATCAAGATACTCATGTGTAGCCTCTCGAATCGTAGTGATCCTCCGTTGCTAATGCAAGAACGAACACTCTTTAATTCGCAAGAACACACGCGCCAGACTTCACGACCACCAAGCGAAGCCCTATCGTGCTCCCAATTCCCAGCGGAAAGGTTGAACGATCTCAATTAACAAGAACTCTCAAATTTTCCCCATTGATGCAATCAGCCATCAAGGAGAAACAGCAATCTCTTTATCTCTGTTTAATATCACAATCATCGTCTAACCCTACACGAGGGCGGCGGCTGCTACTTAAATGTGCGCCACATGCATAGCAGGCCTTGGGCCGGCCTTGTCCTCTAGTCAATCATGAGACCAAATTGAATCCTACTGAACCAAGTAATGTATGCATGGTTTGGGCTCACCTAACAAAGGTTTACACTTTTAAACTAATACATTACATCACGTGAAGTCTGGCCGAGAGCATGGGATCATGGCACACAGACCCCATCCCCCTCCTCATGTGCATGCATGCATGCATGAATTGTGTCCTTGGTATTTGCTGCAGCCGCATGGATGCTGGAGCTCCCTCCAGCCGCATCATGCTCCTTAATACTTGGTGGTCTTCCAGTGCTTTGGTCTCGATTCTATTCTTATACCTAATTATGCACAACACACTAGCATTAGGTAGTATATTGTTCTCATCAATAGAAGGAAGTGTATTAAGAAACAAATTCACCTGTTTATTTAAAAGCTTGGCTCGTGCTCTAGTCATTGGATCTTTCAGTGCTTCTTGAACACGTGGAGAATTTAAAAAGGTAGATGAATTGTGCCTATACAAAGAGGGTTTGGAATGCTATAGCATCGTGGGAACAACATAGCAGTTTCTTACCGACACAAGGGGACTCTCAGGAGTCGGTTCTGCAATGGTGGATGGAAATATCACAAAGAGAAGTGGCATCGAGGCAGGAAGGGCCAAAGCTCATTAATCATACTGACCATCTAGCAAATATGGAAAGAAAAGAACAGAAGAATTTTCCACCATCAAAGAAATGAGGTGATCGGGATGGTAGCGATAATCAAAGAAGAAGCCAGGGCCTAGATAATATGTGGGGCAATCAGTTTAGCGGCTTACTTACCGATGGGGGATATGGCGCCTGCATGAACACATCATTAGCAGGGAGGCACCGAGACAAGGCCCTATAATTTTTGGCGGGCCGCGGAGGGATGTGACAGGAAGAGCGAGCTATTTTAATAAAAGAAGAAGCCAGGGCCTAGATAATATGTGGGGCAATCAGTTTAGCGGCTTACTTACCGATGGGGGATATGGCGCTTGCATGAACACATCATTAGCAGGGAGGCACCGAGACAGTGCCCTATAATTTTTTTTGGCTGAAGGGGGTGGTTCTTTAGCCTGCTCTTCCCTGTCACATCCCCCCCCGGATACGAGGTGGAAGAAACGATCAGGCCCACAACACCTGATGATAGAGGGTAACATGAAGGGTGCCATCTCCAAAAAGCATCAAAAAGCTGGGACAAGAAGGAACCTCAGGGCAGTCACACAACAAGGGGTGAAGGGAGCATGAAGTGTTGATTAGCTTGGTTTAGGGGTCCTTTCGTTTTATTAGGGTTTATGTGTTATGCATGTGTTTTATGGCTTTTGGCTATTTTTCCTTTCGGTTTTCATTTCGTTTTATGGTTTTTTTTTGGGTTTGTTGCATTTGTATGTTGAACCTTGTTTTTTTCCGCCTTTAATGTAGTGTTGGCAGTTCTCCTGCCACACTGTAAGATCGATGAGGCCGACTAGAAGGGGGGGGGGGTAAATAGGCGGTTTTAAAAACTTCTTTGGCTAAAACCGAGTTTTAAGTGGAATTGTAAAACAATTCGGTTTTGCACAATTAAAGCCTAAATTAACTAGTCTCTACTAACTGCACCAATAATATGAGACTATATAAATGATAGCAATCATACACATACAATTAAGCAATTTAAATACAAGGAATGTAAATTGCACAATGTAAAGTACAAGGAATCAAACCACAATGACGTTTTACCGTGGTGATCGGAGACTTGCCGGTCTCCCCTAATCCACGTTGAGGTAAGCCCAAAATCAATTAGACCGGCTTCTTGAAATAAGCCAAACTCTCCGAGGTAAGTCCAACCACTTGGACTGGTTCCAACAAGAATCAACACCTCGATCCACTAGGATTGCTCTTCCTCCACTCCAGAGATGGCGAGCACCAAGCCACTCACAAACGCCCGAGTTTTCTCACAACCTTCTTTGAGAAGATCACCGAACCTCGACGCCTCCACGTCGTCTAGGTGTCGGCAAACACCAAGAGTAACAAGTCTAGAACTCTCACTTGAACTAATCAAGTGTCTAAGCTCAAATGGATACTCAATCCACTACCTAATGCAACACATGCAATTAGGGTTTTGCCTCCCAAAGCTCACTAAGTGCAACACATGCACAAATGAGAGTAGAGGGCTTGCTCTTAGCTCAATGGAAATCAATATGGCACCAGCAACAAGCAATCTTAGACCATGCCAAGGGAAAACACATGAATCCCAACAATTTGTAAAACACATTTGCAAACTTAGATCATGCCACAAGGAGTAGGTACATGAACTTCAACCATTTGCAAAGTATAGTCACATGCTACAAGGATTAATTGCATGAGTCTCGACTATTTGCAAAACAAATTTGCAAATAATAGCATCATGCCAAGGTGAGCTAGAGCAAGCGAGATTGAGCAATCAACACATGATGAGACTCAAGCTACTAGACAAGACCCCTCTTAATAGTAAGTCAACCTATACTAGCAATCCGGTCTTTCAACCAAACACCAAGACCGGTAAAAGGCAAGGAACACATCCTTAGCCCTAGCTAGTCATACATTTGCCTTAAGCATCTTCTTGAAGG
Organism: Phyllostachys edulis; assembly: GCA_036346405.1. Taxonomy (NCBI): domain Eukaryota; kingdom Viridiplantae; phylum Streptophyta; class Magnoliopsida; order Poales; family Poaceae; genus Phyllostachys; species Phyllostachys edulis. The sequence goes on along the minus strand of CM070558.1, from coordinate 67,835,899 downwards.
TTGATGACGCACATCTGCACTTCAACTCCGGGTCATCATCTTGACATGCATCAACCCATGATGCATCCTTTACTTGACCTCCATCAACACATGATAAGTCTTCTCTGGACTTGATGATCAACTCATGATCATCTCCTCTTTGAGATCTTGATATGCATCAACACATGATGCATCCTCTTCTTGAACTTTGACTTGATGATGATCAACTCATGATGCTATCTGAAGTCTCCATAACCCTGGAACATAACTCATTCATCCAACTCACGGAAAATGTTAGTCTCACAATGATTAACATTAATTACAAAGATATATCTGCAATAAACGCTTCTAAACAAGTCATTTCTGCCAGGTCGGACGAACAAAAAAAGGGGACTAAAGATTTTCTTAATTGTAATTAATTAACATTTTGTGGTCGGACGAACAAGAAAAGGGGACTAAAGATTTTCTTTCTCGGCAAAGGGGATCTGAAAGCATAAAAATTTCAAAAGGTCTAGCGATGGGGATTTTATAGCCTCAGATCTTTAAATTACGATCGGAGGTTACCCACAAAAGTCTAAACGGCAAAAAGCTTCTTTTTCGCCCAACGGACAGAGGAACTCTTCGGTTCCTAAGGCAAGTTCTCAACTTTAAAATGAACATAGACCACCTCGAATGTCACGGCATTAAATGGGGGTCTGACCGATTCAACTTCATCGGAAGAAGGTGTTCACACGACCTGTTCATTTAAAGTTCGGGGGCTAGCTAACGAGGATTAAAACCTCTATGTATTATTTTAATACATAAAAGACCATACGTCTTCATGGTCGTAACCCCTAAGGCTAACGACCTCACTGGTCGTGAGGATTCCAGAGGTTACACGATGGGTACCTTGGTCGGACTAGACTTCGACTAGGTAACTACTCGGAAAAGCTATGAACTGACATTTCTTACCGTATGATGAATGGAACACGTGCTATATGTTCCAAACCATGCGATGATATACAAGATACTGACAGTAAACCACCCTACGGTTAAGCTTTTCACAGGCACTTAACCGTAAGGTAGTTAACACGTTGATAACTGCCTTAAACCTCCGACCAGTCGTAACGTTTCACCAGGGACGCCTTCTCTAGGAGTAACTGCCGTCTCTTCGGGAGTTATTTAATGGTGGAACGCAGAAGACGAAGAGGATAACAGAAGACACACAGAGCAAGGCAACACAGAGGCCAAAGCAGTACCATTCAATACTTTCAGTGTAATTAGAGATAGTCTCTAGCCAGGTCTTGTAATCCCAGTTCATATTAATAAAGAGCAGCCCCCATTCTCTTCCAGGATACTCCACGTCATTTTCCTCTTTTTATTTCGTAAGATCGGCGACTCGATCGTCGACAGTTGGCGCCGTCCGTGGGGAAGAAGACGTGAGTTTTCTGAAGAAACTTCTTGCTCATCAAAATCCTCACCCAAATTCCTGTAATCGCTCATGCGATTATGCCCGGAGTTTTCGATGAGGAGAACTGGTTTGATTTGACGGACTACGCCAACCTCGACATGGAAGGATGCATCTGTGCCATGCAGGAGAATGGCATGTCATCCTCCTCCTCCTCCTCCATTGGTTACGCTTTGTCGCCGAAGCGTCGTGAAGTCGACCAATGGATGAGGATCCACCGTCTGAAAGGTGGCGGTTCCACCATTCCGATTAGCTCGAAGGCGAGGAACTTCCTCAAGCCGGCCGCTCGGCCAAGAAAGCAGTGAAAAACTTTCGACCACAAACCGAGAATCTCTATACTCTCGATGAAATCATGGTGAAAGATACTCACCTCGACTTCCGGCAATTTCAGAGCGAACCGACACCGATAGCGGTGTCGATGAAGCCTCCACTGGTTATAGGCCAGACGGAGATGATCAAACTCTGCATACGATTGGCTGTTCGCCGGGTCAGGATGAGTTCGCTAAGAAAACCTTCGGAGGTGTTCATCTCCAACCGCTTTCCATCGTGGAAACTTCTGGCAAAAGCACTGAGAAGCTCTCCATCAGTTACGATGGAAGCTCATCGGAAAACCGCTGCTGGAGGCATAAGGTCAATGCGATCGGAGATGCAAATCCGGATTCCTTGCGCGGTCCTCGCGACTCGCCACGCCACCACTTGTTGGTGGAGATGATCTTGAACCGTCAAGCACCAACTTCGAGGCAACAGAGGCGATCGGCGTCCATCAATTAACTCACTGGTGCTTGCCCGACCAAGAGTAATCGACGACGAACAAATCCGAAGGTCGGGAAGGTTGGTCTGCGTACACCTCGACCGGTCGAACCACCGAGACCTTCGATCGCTATCTAAAACTTGCGACATGTGCAAGATATGTTAAATAATTCGACCTGTTCTAATAGAAACACTAGGTTTTGTACATTTCGTGGGTCAAGTATCGAAATTACGCAACAGACTATACAGCGAGCGGAGGCGTATCGAGAACAAAGAAGTGCAGGAAGTCAAACCATGACTTCATCTCAGCGCTCCTCCTCGAGAGAGGCAACATGGTCAAGTTGGGGAACAAAGCGATACCAGAGCCCTCTCGGCGATTCCGACCTAGGAGTCACGAGGGAGAAGGCTATTCGGATGGCAACTCCTCACCACGTCGAGAAGAACAAGCAGCTGGAACCTAACGATCTCTGGCACTGTTTGAATCAAGTAGGTGGTCGGAGACATTATACAAATGTCCACGACCGGATCGGCTCATCGGAGCGCCTGTGTTCCAATCATAGGAACCGGTCTACGACCGATTACAATCCGGCGCCATCCCAGAGAAGGCGCCATGAACCCATCATAGGTTGTCGAGCCTTCTCTGCAGGGCTCCAAGCTGTGCGTTGGCCAAACCGGTTCCGACCGGCTAATTTGGACAAATTCAACGGGACTCAAAACCCGTTGGAATTTCTCCAAATTTACACCACCGCCATCAGAGCTGCTGGTGGTGACGAAAATGTAATGGCTAACTATTTACCCACCGTGCTCGAAGGGTCTGCCCAGTCATGGCTATTGAACCTACCGGTTGGATCAATTTATACTTGGGAGCAACTCTGTGATCTTCTAATTGCAAACTTTCAGGGCACATAAGATCGCCCTGGAAAGGAGGATGATCTCTACCGAATCCGGCAGGGCTCTGATGAGACTTTACGTCAATACATTAAGAGGTTCAGCCAGGTTCGTAATTCCATACCGGAAATCTCAGAGTCTTTAGTTATCTAGGCTTTTAAGGCAGGCTTAAGGAACCGGAGGTTTACGGAGGACATGGCAATGAACCCTCCACGAACCACCGTCGAGCTTTTTGACATGGCCGATAAATATGCCACCGCTAGTGAAGCAATCGAGTGGTGTGAGGCCATCGATCGAAAAGACAAAATTCCCCAGTCTGGCCTGAATCGGAGAAAAAGAATAAAAAGTCTCTCAAGAAGAAAAAGAACCACAGACCCGACGATAAGGAAGTATTAGCGATTCCTGAAAAATTCACGAAGGGTAAGAAGGACTACACCGGTCGAAGCAAAATAAAGGCTTCAACCGAAGGATTTCAGAAAAATAAGAAGTGGTGTCCACTTCACCAGCAGGCAGGGCATGATCTGCGCACTTGTTGTGTCTAGCAAAAGAAACTGGAGGATTATTATGCAGGTAAATGACCATTTCCCGCAATACAGGAACCAGGAGAAACAAGCTCCAAAAAGGACAAGGATGGCGACGAAGAAATGGAGTACCAGGATCCCCAACACACAGTAAACATGATTTTTGGAGGATCTTCTTCATACGAATCCAGGCGTCATCTGAAAGCCATGGAGCGGGAGATCAACCTCGTCGAATCTCCGACCGTCACTAAGCAGTCAAGGTGGTCGGACACGGCAATTTCCTTTAGCAAAGGCGACTGCCCCATCCCTTCGACTCGACCGGGTAGGTTCCCTCTTGTTGTTTAACCAACTATTAATAATTGTAGGGTTAATCGAGTCTTAGTGGATGGAAGTAGTTCTTTGAATATATTATTTGTGGGAGCTTTGAAAGAGATGCAGGTCCCCATGTCAAAGGTGAAACCAGTGAAATATGCGTTTCATGGCATAGTTCCTGACTCCACCGCTAAGCCGATAGGACAAGTTTCCCTACCGGTTACGTTCGGAAAGCCTGATAATTTCCGAACAGAAAAAATTCCATTTGATATTGTAGATTTTGAATCTGCATATAATGGAATCCTTGGTCGACCAGCATTAGCAAAATTCTTGATAGCCACACACTACGGTTATCAAAGTTTGAAAATGTCGGGACCAAGAGGAGTCATTACGGTTCGAGGAGATCAGAAAATGGCCTTTGTATGCGATCGGAAATCTCTAGAATTGGTTGATGAACTTCCGACCAGAGAGGCTGACCCATCTACTGTACAGGTCAAACGCTCGAGGCCAAAGATGACGTCGAAGCCGTCCGACCAGTCGAAAGAGGTATCGCACGACAAAGACGCTTCTCTGGACAGCGCCAAGTCACTACCTGGGTCAGAAAATGCTGACCCATCTGCTCACAAGGTTCTGGTCGGAGCGAGACTCGATCCTAAATAGGAAGAGTCGCTCGTCTCCTTCCTCCGAGCAAATCAGGACGTATTCGCCTGGCAGGCGTCTGATATGCCCAAAGTCCCCCGGGAGGTGATCGAGCACAGGCTAGCTCTCCAGCCTGATAAGAAACCGATCAAGCAGAAGCTACGGTGTTTTGCACCTAATCGGAAGGAGGCAATCCAGTTGGAGATTGACAAGCTTCTCAAGGCTGGATTCATCTGTGAAGTCGACCGCCCTCAGTGACTCGCCAATCCTGTAATGGTTAGGAAAAATAATGGGAAATGGCGAATGTGTATCGACTTTACAGATCTTAATAAAGCTTGTCCGAAGGATAATTTTCCCCTTCCGCGCATTGATCAACTGGTAGAATCTACCTCCGGGTGCGAATTACTAAGTTTTTTAGATGCATATTCAGGGTACCACCAAATTAACATGTGTAAAGAAGACGAAGAGAAAACTTCCTTTATCACCCCATATGGCACTTACTGTTATGTTAAGATGCCATTTGGTCTCAAAAACGCTGGTGCAACTTTTCAAAGGTTGATGCAAAAAACCTTTAATCCACAAATAGGCCGGAACCTTGAAGCTTACGTTGACGATATGGTCGTAAAGAGCGTCAACGCTAGTGATCATGTTCATGACTTAAAAGAAACTTTCAATAACCTGAGAAGGCATAACCTCAAGTTAAATCCGAAAAAGTGTGTGTTCGGAGTTTCTGCTGCAAAATTGCTCGGTTTTCTAGTTTCGGCTAGAGGTATTGAGGCAAACCCAATTAAAATAGCGGCCATCGACCAGATGCACCCTCCGACCACAAAGAAAGAGGTCCAAAAGCTAACCGGCTGTATGGCAGCGCTAAGTCGTTTCATAGCAAGGTTAGGTGAAAAAGGATTACCTTTCTTTAAGCTTCTTCGGAAACACGGGAGTTTTGAGTGGACTAAAGAGGCAAACGATGCCTTTGAAGAACTTCAAAAGTACCTTATAAGTACCCCGGTCTTAGTCTCTCCGAGATCGAGAGAAACATTGCTGATTTACGTGGCTACAACGCCACAAACAGGTAGCGGTGTACTGGTCGTAGAGAGGGATAACATCCAACGACCAGTATATTACGTAAGCAAAGTCTTGCATGGACCAAAGGAAAGATATCCACAGGTACAGAAGTTGCTCTACGACCCCCTTATGTCTTCAAGGAAGGTTAGGCATTACTTTCAGGCCCACAAAGTAGTCGTACCGACCGGATATCCCCTTGGTCAAGTCCTTGGAAACAGGGAATCACCAGGACGAATAGCAAAATGGGCGGTTGAGCTAGGGGCGTTTGACCTCTATTTCATTTCACGAACAGCAATAAAGTCTCAGGCAATAGTAGCAGAATTCATTGCCGAATGGGCAAACCCTGAACCCACCCAAGGGCCTGAGTACAAACACCACGATGAGTGGACAATGTATTTCGATGGTTCCTTGATGTTAAAAGGATCGGGGGCTGGAGTGGTCTTGATATCCTCTCTTGGCGAACACATCAGTCGCCATCGATTAAATTTTCCCGCCACCAATAACGTGGCGAGAATATGAAGGTTCTTGGCGTAACTCCGAAAGCGGCTCGTTAAGCTCGGATTCGCAGACACTAGTGAAAGACGATTCTCAACTAGTAGCGAATCAAGTAGGGAAAGAGTATCAATGCTCGAATACCAAGATGTCATCTTATCTGGCGGAATACGAAAACTCGAAAAGCACTTCTTGGCTTCAGATCAACATATTCCTAGAAAGGAAAACTTTCTGGCGGACCGGTTAGCACGGATGGCCTCCACGAGGTCGACCGTCCCGCCTGGAGTTTTTCTCGAGCAACTCAATTCACCCTTGGTAGTCGAGCCTTCCGAGAACATACATGATTCTTTATAGGTCGTACAAACCGATAAAAGGAACATGGATGCTCCACAGGTCGTTGACGGTTGGTGCTGTCACGATCAAGGTAGAGATTAGATGACATCGATCTACAATTATCTTCAACATGACACAATTCCGGAAGATGATGCAGAGGCTGATCGTATAACACGAAAAGCCAAATCATACATTCTAATCGAACGTACCTTGTATAAACGAGGATCTCATGGAATGTTGATGAGATGCATATCTCAAACTGATGGCATTAAGTTGCTAACCGAAATCCATGAAGAAGTCATGGAGCACATCATTCCTCTGAGAACACGGTCGGTAAAGCCTTCAGGCAATGATACTACTGGCCAACTGCCCTTTATGATGCGAAAGAGCTTGTGACGAAGTGTGTACAATGTCAGTTCCATGGTCGACAAGTACATCAGTCGGCACAAACCTTACAAACAATTCCTCTTTCTTGGCCTTTTGCAACTTTGGGAATTTGGACATTTTGGGACCTTTCCCAAGAGCACCGGGGCTTCAATTCCTTTCGTCATGATTGACACGTTTACAAAATGGATCGAGGCCGAGCACATTGTTAAAACAACAAGCGAGGCCGCTAAGAGATTTCTAATGAAGAATATGATTACGATTTGGTGTACCCAACAGTATAATCACGCACAATGGTGCCAGATTCTCCAAAGATCAATTCCAAGAATTCTCGATGAACTTGGCATTAAAGTTCATTTTGCTTCTGTTGCTCATCCGCAGAGCAATGGGGCAGTTGAGTGAGCTAATGTTATCATTATACAAGGGATCAAACGCCGAGTATTCGACCAGTTAATCAAACGGTCAGGAGCTTGGGTTCAAGAACTCCCATCTGTATTATGGGCCGTTCGAACCACGACTAGTCGTGCGACCGGTGAAACACCTTTCTTTTTTGTTTATGGTGCTAAAGCCATACTTCCTCCAGAACTCAAAATGGGCTCTGCTCGAACTGATTGTTTTAATGAAAATGATTAGAATGAACGACGACTCGACGACATCAATTTCCTTGAAAAACGACGAAACCAAGCTCTTGTACGATCAGCAGTATATCAACAAGCCATGCGAAGGTATCATAGTCGTAAGGTGCAACCTCGCAGCCTTGCTGTAGGTGATCTAGTTCTCAAAAAAAATTCAGAATCAGGCTAATCACAACAAGCTTTCTCCCAAGTGGGAAGGTCCTTACTGTAATCGAAAGTCACCGACCGGAGTTACATTAGACTCGCCATGTCGGATGGGCAAGTTTTGTCAAATTCTTGGAACATTGATCAATTGCGTAAGTTTTATGTCTAATTATTTTGTACTTTATTTCAATTCTTATTTTAGCATATTCATTCATTCATTTTTCAATAAGTGATACAGTTTATATATCTATGCCTATATCCTGGTCATCTATTTTGTTGTTTAATTAAAGTGGTCGGAGAGGACGTTTTTTTCTCTCTTCGATATCCTTTATCGGGATCTTTGTTACTCTTTGGCAAACGACATCAGTGTCATACGCTGTATAGGTCCTAGTCGTGATCATTCCATGAATGATTCCACGCGACCATCTGATAAGCGAGCATAACACAAGCAACAATGTATAGTTCATTATTATATTAAGATTATGAAGACTATATTCCTTCATTTCAACATTACATTTTCTACTCTCGTTTAGCTCTTGGTGGGACACGGAAAGCCTCCTAGTCGAAGTCTCTCCTTTTTTGCACGTGGTCACCTTGCTGGAAGGAGCTTCCTAGCGACGGTTCTTTTCTTACGATCCTCGCTGCCAATCGGACTTGAGCTTGAACATGTTTTGCGAAATGTTTTTCTATATCTTCTATTCTTACTAGTTTTTTCGACCAGTTTTAGGTCGTATATATAAATACGATCACTTCTATTCAATTGCATACATTCTTGCATTTCTTCTTATGTCAATACAACAAGTCTTTTTTCCGACCATGTACAACTATTGATTGGTATTTTGATCATGACAAACAAAGATCTATAACTAGACGAACTCATAAGCTGGTTCCGACCACAGTGATTTCCTAGTATTGCTACGATCAGTTTTGTCTCCATATCGGCACATACCTTCAAAACTATGGTTTCGACTTTCATTCTCTATCTTGGCTACCTGCTTGTATAGTAAAGTTCTTCTACTATAAAACAGTCGGGGGCTAGGAGGTATACGAGAATTTTAAAAGTCAAAACGGAATAAACAAAAGCTTTGTTGATGACATAAAAGGTATGTTTTATACATTATTTTCAATATTCTTACATTTGCAGGGGTCTACTCTCGAAATATCTCCAGGTTAATTACTGCTTGATGGAGATCCGACCTCCATCTCCTCTACAACTTTATCTCCAAGTGGCCTAAGTTCTCCCATGAACTTCGTCGCCTCATCAGGTAGGCAGTTGAAGTCATCTTTAACAGCTTGGAGATTAATAGAGGAGTCAGAAGCCTTTAGTTTTGCCAAAGCAAAACTAACTCTACTAGCAACACCTGCTTTCATGGTTTGGACATAGTTCTTCCGAGTAGTCTTGAGCAGATTTTTAAGATCCTCTAGAAGTTGACCCAAATAGTTCATTTTCTCTACTGGATCTTTTAAAGTAGGCAGGCTTGATCCTGATCCCATATCAAAGATCATCTTGTTCAAAAATAGAATCTTTTCGTTAATATTTTGCACAAGAGCCGCCTCCTTGTCTTGCTCAAATTTCAGAGTCTTTTATGCTCTGTCTAAAGCTTGTTTTTGCTCTGCAAGAGTAAAATAGGTGATAAGCACAAAAATAATTGGAGGAAGATAATAAGTCAAGTTTGCGACATGTTACCTTCAATTTTCTTATTAAGTTCTTCCTTGCTGGTCGTCGCTTCGGTGATCGACCGGTCCTTAGCTTTCATTTCCTCTTCAAGCAGAGCTGTCTTGGCTTTCTCAGCCATAGTCTCTTCTTTTATTTTCTCCAAATCTATCGAATGCGATAAGAGAGAATAATTAGAGAAGGGTAAAGTTTCGAAGAAAGAGAAAAAGTTAAGTGGGAAGTTCTTACTTCCCAATTTGGAGTGTTTTTGCTTCAAGTCTTTAATTCGTTGGGTCAGTCCTCCGACCACAGCAAAGTTCTCGACCAGATGCTGTGCAAAATAGTATTTTTTTCTCTCTTTAAGTTCCTTGTAAACTTTTGAGAAGTACTATGGAACTGGTCGTAGATACTTACCCGGATCGCCAAATCATTATAACCACCAAATATTGAATCAGGATGCATTTTGAGTTGATGATCCGATATTTTTTCCCATGCCTCGTCAAGCTCCTTATCCTCGATAAATCGGGGGCGAAAAGGGAACTTATCAGGTTGAGAAGAATTACCAACATCGGTCGGAACCGGTTGAGGGCCTTTAGGGGCATCTACCTCTGCAGAAGGAGTTAGGACCACCACTGGATCCGACTCGACCATTGGCCTTGACATCTGCTCGGGGGCTTCTTCTACTGCTTTTTTCTCAAAAGTTCTACCCTGGGAAGCACTCTGGTCGGGGATCTCCACGAATGCCTGGTCCTCAGGAAGAGTCCGGTCGGAAACAACTAGAACACCCGAAGACCTACGCAAAGCAAAGAAGGGAAGTTCAAAATCAAATCATCAATAAATCATTAGAGGTATGTGCTTATACGACCATTTTTTTCATTTGTACATACCTGGTTGATTTTCGAGATTTGACTCTGAATCATGGAAGGGTAAACTCGTGTCGTCACCCTTCCTTTTCTTTTCTCTGCTTTTCTTGGTTCCAAACCGCGGGGTTGGTTAAACCCGTTGCATCATCAACAATATTTGGAAGCAATGTCCTCGACCATTTCGTCGAGGGTTCGTCTTGACCACTGGTGGGCGAGTGGTTTCACCAACCTCTAGACCGGTTGTTTCATTAACAATGTCCGTCGTCAATGACCGATGCAGGGTTTATGGCCTCCTTGATCGCGCCTTCTGGCCCTCGACCTTCTCCACCGAACCAATAAGAGAATTTGGTTAGGTAATGAAATCTTTATCTAATATATATATATATATATATATATATATATATATATATATATATATATTCATCGAAATGTTCTATTACCTCGGAGATTCATCTTCTTCCGATTACATCGGGCACGAATCGGTTGGAACCACGGTGGGATGTTGACCTCACCTGAATAATTAAGTCCGACCAATTGCGAAAATAGAACATGATCAAAAATCTGATTGGAGAATATGTATACATGATAAAAGAAGTTTTTTGATTATTTACCTTAAGCCTTGCTAGTTTCTCTTCAGCAGGAACTATGGCCAAGATCTCGGAGAATCCGGCCTTCTCACTAGGTTCCCCAGAGCAGATCAGCCTGATCCGCTCTCTGATTTCCTCAGGAGAAGGGCTTTAAAAAAAGCAAAAGAAATAATGGCAGATTTTAAGGTAGTATTATAATTAAAAAACAAAATACTGGTCGGAGTTTCTCTCGAAGACTTACCACCTCCTGAGATCGCTTCATCACGACCAATGGACCAAATCAGGGAATGAGTCCGAAGCTTCAGCGGGCTAATCTGGCGCTTGGTGAAATTTCTCACCTCATACCAAGAGGTCAGGCCCTTGACTCGCAGGTGATAGATGGCATCCACCCATCTTCCGATCACCCCTGTCTTCTCCACGGTCTTTCTCCACTTGGGATTTTCATTCGCTCTCATCCCAGTGAAGTAGAGGCCATCATCCCTCATAACCGTCATGTAGAACCAGTTCTTCTTCCATGACGACCACGAGGATTTCGAGTACATATGAATGTACTCATCGGCCTTCCCGTCGTGAAGACGCAATGTACATTCTCCAGGAGTTTCCGTGGTTCTCCCCATCACCATTCGGTAGAAATACCTGAAGAGCCTCAAACTCGGAGGCACTCCCAGGTATGCTTCACACAAATATGTGAAGATGCTGATATTGGCAATGGAATTTGGAGCCAAATTCACCAATTCCACCCCGTAGTATTCAAGAACACGAGGAAGGAATTTGTGTACCGATAATCTCAGCCCGCATTCAATGTAGGCGAGGAAAACAGAAATTTTCTCTTCTTCGCGACTTGAAAAGTGCTCTCCAATCGCAGGTCTCCATCTAATCAAATACTTGTCCGGGAGCATCCCAACCTTCTCCAACGCCTCAAGCTTTTTCTTGCTCAAATCCGAAGGCAACCACTTTGTGATTTGCTCTGACATGATGAAAATCCTCAAAGATGAGTAATGTTCGTAGGAGATTTTGTGGTCGGACGAACAAGAAAAGGGGACTAAAGATTTTCTTTCTCGGCAAAGGGGATCTGAAAGGGGATCTGAAAGCATAAAAACTCCAAAAGGTCTAGCGATGGGGATTTTATAGCCTCAGATCTTTAAATTACGATCGGAGATTACCCACAAAAGTCTAAATGACAAAAAGCTTCTTTTTCGCCCAACGGACAGAGAAACTCTTCGGTTCCCAAGGCAAGTTCTCAACTTTAAAATGAACATAGACCACCTCGAATGTCATGGCATTAAATGAAGTGCCCCCACTTCAACTTCATCGAAGAAGGTGTTCACACGACTGTTCATTTAAAGTTAGGGGCTAGGCGACGAGATTAAAACCTCTATGTATTATTTTAATACATAAAAGACCATACGTCTTCATGGTGCGTAACCCTAAGGCTAACAACCTCCTTTGGTGGTGAGGATTCGGAGGTTACGATGGGTACCACAGGTCGGACTAGGCTTCGACCGGTAATCGCTTTCGGAAAAGCTATGAACCGATATTTTTTACCGTATGATGAATAGAACACGTGATATATGTTCCAAACCATGCGATGATATACAAGACACTGACAGTAAACCACCCTACGGTTAAGCTTTTCCAGGCACTTAACCGTAAGGTAGTTAACACGTTGATAACTGCCTTAAACCTCCGACCAGTCGTAACGTTTCACCAGGGACGCCTTCTCTAGGAGTAACTGCCGCCTCTTCGGGAGTTATTTAATGGTGGAACGTAGAAGACGAAGAGGACAACGGAAGACACACAGAGCAAGGCAACACAGAGGCCAAAGCAGTAGCATTCAATACTTTCGGTGTAATTAGAGATAGTCTCTAGCCAGGTCTTGTAATCCCAGTTCATATTAATAAAGAGTAGCCCCCATTCTCTTCCAGGATACTCCACATCATTTTTCTCTTTTTATTTCGTAAGATCGGCGACTCGATCGTCGACAACCACCTTCTCCGTTGGACCTCCTCCCAGCGAGCCAAGCTTCCTCCCGAAGAGCCCGTTTCTAGTGCAGTGTTTTTCTGTTGGTTTGAGTTTTGAGCTTCTTCCGGAGTTCTTTGGTTTTTATTTGGACTTTGTTTGAGTTTGTCTCTTTCGCTCATGTAGATTGCGATGACACCGAGGAGCCCGAGTTCTTTGAAGAGGAAGATCCTCAGACTTTTGAGCAAGGCAAGTCATACCCTTGATCATGTTGAGCCCAGTAATTTAAGTTATTTAAGTTTCATTTCAAATGATTATTGCATGCTTATTTCATTTTAAGTAATTTAATCCCTGTTTTTAAACTTAATAGTTATCCCAGTTTTCTTTGTACAACCAGATTTGACAATGAATCATTCACCCTTGATGCCATAGATGAAAATCTAGTTGATACAATAGTATGAGCTAGAAGTGTTGCAAAATTTGATTCTTAGCCATGCTTAGACCAAAATTTTTGTCTTGGGAGATTTTACTGCCAAAAGACCAACTTTATCAAATAATTTAAGCCATGGCATTGGGTTGTCGTGGAAATTTTGGAAAAGGTTTTTGAAAAGCAAAGGAAAGGAAAATTTGGTTTAAACTTGGGTGAACTGGTTGTTTGGCTGGTGCATGTTTATGCACGGGCTCAATCTGGTTAGGGTTGAGGTCCAGGGTTTTATGGTGGTCGCCTAGGTCAGTTAAGGACCGGTCTGCGATCCGCATCTTGCCATGCCTTATCGTAAAACCACACGTTCTGAATGGGTAGGACCTGGTTGACTAATTTGCAAAGTTCCATTGTGGTCATCCCTATTGGTGCGGTAGGTAGTCCTTTATGACCTATGTTAGTCCCACCTGGCGCAAGAGGCGGCTCAGATCCTGCGGATGGTTAGTCCAAAGGGGGCGAAACCTTAGCGTGGGAGGGCTGCGGTGGAATGGCGCATTGTAAAGGCCTTGTGATAATCTCTTAGTCGCACACATTGGAAGTGTGTGAGCAGACAGTATAAGTTGATTATCTCGTGTGGGTAAAGCTGTACAACCTCTGCAGAGTGTAAAACTATTCGAATAGCCGTGTCGACGGTTATGGACATGCTGGCAAAGCCACTCAAAGTTAGACTATGGTTTTATTTTTAAAAGACTTTGTTAACTGGTTTTGGATGTCTATCCAAATGGGTTTGGGCGGGGAGCCTTGTGATAGGAGGGTATCCTTCACCATTTGTTGATGAATGTTATCTAACTATAAAACTGAGTTTTGGAAAATGAATTTTAGTATATTGTAACTGCCTTGAAACTTAGTATGAGTATTTGAAAGAAACCTGGCTTTGCACAAAACAACCCTACAAGACCTCCCTTGAGTCATCCATGCATGCATTACAATTTGTTACTCTACGGGTGTGACTTGCGACCACGGTTGTTGTGCTCACTCTTGCTTGACGTAATATTTGAGCATGGGAAGACGTCTGCAGCGAGGGGGAGGACCAGGACGACTAGGTTGTGCCCTCCAGCCATTTGCATGTGGCGTGATGGATGGACTGCTTGCTCTTTTGTTGTATTTTTGTTCGGCCCCTAAGCCGCTTTTGTAAGCAACTCTATTGATATTTTATTAATAAAGTACTCGTTGTTGGATGTCACCACTGTTGTTACTGTGTGAGCTAGCAGCTGATCTTGGGACTAGCTCAGTTGCACAGAGGACTTGGGGTGATCCCTGGTCTCATGACCTCCTTCGGGATTGGTCGTGGACTTGGGGGTGATCCTGAGCCCCATGACCACTCTCAGACCTCCAGGTGGTCTTGCGGGACCTCCCGGGTGGTCTTGATAGACCTCTGGGCGGTCTTGACAGATCTTCGGGTGGTCTTGCAGGCCTCTCGGGTGGTCTTGTGGGACGTCCAAGTGGTCTTGACCTCTCGAGTGGTCCTGGAGGACGTCCGAGTGGACCTAGGAGTTCTGGTCATGACAAGCCGGTGGCGGTAGGCGCAAGAAGCCGGCCAGAGGAGAGCCAGGGGGGCGGCGCCGAAGAAATCCACCAGGGGAGTGAGGAGTGGAGAAGGAGAAATGGGAGATTGGATGGGGATGAATGAGGAAGAAGGCCACACTGGAGAGTCCATGTCATGGTCAACCTTCCATGTCAGCGGTCAAGGCTAGCCTGGGCTATTTTGGACCTCCAATGTCCCACTTAAATAGATTGGGTACTGGATTGGACACTTTCATATATTTGGGACCCAAGTGAACCCCGCTGCCAAGTTTAGGGACCCACAGTGTACTTTTCTCTTTATGAAATGTTATATTAAATATTGATTCATAGTTTCTCCAAATGTTGTTACCTACCATTCCCCTCCTTAATTGTTGATATAATGACTACCTTG
Organism: Phyllostachys edulis; assembly: GCA_036346405.1. NCBI lineage: Eukaryota > Viridiplantae > Streptophyta > Magnoliopsida > Poales > Poaceae > Phyllostachys > Phyllostachys edulis. The sequence goes on along the minus strand of CM070558.1, from coordinate 67,820,854 downwards.
TTACCCTAGGTTAGTTATCATAATAAGATTATCATTGGTTAATTAAACTTTGATAATGGTCACACCTAGATATGCTTCGTGGTGGAATTGAATATGACACAAACATTGTCAGTACAAAACATGAGATAATATGAATCATAGTGTGGTAACATGGGCTACCACTGGAAACAGAAAAATGTTTTGTAAAATGGTGCAAACTTGGGTGATTAGATGGTATAAGACCGGTGCAGGGATGGTACGAGGGTCGGGTTTGTGGATTGTCTCGCCGAAGTTGATTAAGTACTGAATCATGTGTCACACTTCTAAACTAATAACTGTGCAACCATAATTCAAGTAAGGGCGCGATCTGGCCAAGTAATTTGCTTAGTTTCGGCATAACTCCCGCGTAGTAGTAGTTTGGATCTCTATACGATGTCTATAGTGGAGAAGGGATGTTGACTTCCCTCACAACGGTGGGTCCCTTATTGAAAATGTAGCCTGCTGATGGGAGCAATCTGGGAGTGTCTCGTAACGGTCGATGTCCCAGTGTTGAGGGGTTACCCACCGAGCGAGGGAAGTGTCAGAATTAGGTATCAGACAAGCCTTGTTATGATTGTCCGCGTCGCACGCCTAAGGAAGCGTGTCATAGCCGACATTATGAGTTGATCATATCTTGTAGGTAAATGTAACGACCCAACTCTAGAGCACCTGAGAGGTCCTCCCAGACCTTCTGGAAAGTCCATCAGGACCTCCCAGGAGGTCCACAAAGGACCTCTCGGACAGTCCACCAAGACCTCCCAGAGGTCGAGAGAACATGACCCGAGAGGGTCTTGGAGCCGGAGCACCCGAGAGCCTGCCACGGCGGACCAAGGGTGTTCGTGGAGGTCCGTGGGCATCTCAAGTCCACCGCGACCACGGAGGAGGTCGTGGAGGACCGAGGCCACCACCGAACCACACACGACCCGACCATGGAGTGAGCGTGGAGGACTGGGAGCTCTCCAAGGTCCTCTATGTAAACTGAGCTAGTCCCAAGGATCATGGCTAGCTCTTCACAGCAACACCAGTGGTAACATAGCAACAACACAAGCTTTATTAATGACTAAAGGAGTTGTTTACAAGAGAGCTTACAAGCCAGTAGGCAAAACATAGAAAAATAAACACATGAGCCACCCGATACACCACAGACAACCGGCTGGAGGGCGCAATCCTAGTCGATCTGGACCATTTGGTCCTTGAGTATATCACCTTAAAGCTTCCATAACACGCTAAAAACAAACATCAAGCAAGAGTGAGCACAACAACCGTGCTCATAAGTTACACCTGATTAGATAACAAAATGACATGCATAAATGGATATCACAATGGAAAGCTTAATATGGTTAATTTGCGTAAAGCCAAGTTTCTTTCAAATACAATTACTAAGTTTCAAAGCGGGTTCTTAATAGATAAAATTCATTTTCTAAACTTGATTTTCGGTTGGATATTCATTCATCACAAGTGGTGAAGGATACCCTCTGTCACAAGGCTCCTGCCCAACCCATGGGATAGCAATCCCAAAAGCAGTTTGATAAACATTTACGAAAAACCCAAAACTAACATCTAACTCAAAGTGGCCTTTGCCAAGACGTCCATGACCATGGACACGGCTATTGAATAGATTTAACTCTGCGAGAGGTTGTGCACTTTACCCACATGACATGAGTACTCTAGTTTGTTTGGCATCTTGAGTGCCACCTCTCACTTGCCGAGGTAAGAGGTCTAGAGTTCATGACAAGGCCTTTACAATGCATTGCTCCACCACGACTTTTCCTTGCTAAGGTTTCACCCCCTATGGACTCGCAATCCAAATGAAGCCCCTCTTGCACCGATGGGAGCGATGGGTTATAAAGACCATTGGCCATATAAGACCTCCCACACCTCCAATGGAGCGACCTATGGTAGAGCTTTGCAAATTATTGATCGAGATCCCACGCCCCTGCTGGAGACATGTGGTTGCACGATTGTGGCATAGCCCATTATAGGCTTGGCATCGGTCGCTCAAAGACCGGTCCTCAAATGACTAGGGCGACTTTCACAAACCCTGGACCTCCACCTTTGCCAGGATAGAGTCCGGTGCACAAACATTGCACCGACCAATCCAACCAATTCGCCCCCCATCCAATCCATTTTCATTTTCCTTGCTTCCCCAAAGACAATATTTTCATTCTTCCATGACATCCCAATGTCATGGTGGCTATTAAAAGCAGTGTTTGGTCATGATGGTAAAGATTTCCCCAAATCAATACTTTTGGTCTAAGCTTGACTAAGCACCAGTTTTTCAAATGGTTTTGGTTCACACTATTGCATGACCCAAGTTTGATCTAAAGGTGACAATGAGTTCAGTTCAAAATCAACAGGGGCCATACAAAGGAAGTAGGTATAACTATGAATTTAAACCAGGTATTGAAATACTTGGTAAAAATAAGCATGCATTAAACTTTGAAACTGAACATAATTAAATTGAATTATTGGGTGCAAAATGATCAAGAGTGTAACTTGCCTCTTGCTTGATAGCTTAAGATTCTATTTTCTCACAGCTCTGGCTCTCTGGAAACGTCAAGTTCTACACGGCAAAAGAGCAGATTCAAATAACGATCGAATAAAGAACCAACAGAGCTCCAAATAAAGAATCAAAATAACTCCAGAGGAGCCCTAAAACTCAACCAACAGAAGAGTACTGTACTTAGAATATGTTCTTTGGAGGAGGTCTAAGCTTACCAGGAGGAGGGTGGTCTTTAGCATAAGACCCCAAGGGAGTGGCTTAAGCAGTAGGCAGAGAGGTCCCGAGGCAATGGTTCTTGCAAAAAGTCCAGAGGGAGGTCCTCACACGAGGGCCATAGAATCCGAGAAGATGTCCACGGGGAGGTCTGTGAAGGACACGACCAGCTCAATGTGGTGACAAAAATAAGGGTGAAGCGGACCATCGGAGGACCTACGAGGGACAAGAAGGGCAATGGATGGAGGGAGGTCGTGAGCGGCAAGGTCTTCCTGGAAGGCCAGAGCGAGAGTCAAGATAGTGAATGTGAAGAAGGTGTCTGACAAAGTTCACTGGGTGATTATAGTCAAAGTGGGTGAAGAAAACTAGAAGTATCGTACCAAGGATAAGTATAGAAATGGGTCAAAAGGTAGGTGAGTGGCGGGACAAGTGTCACCACCACCTGGGTAAAAGGTGCGAGGAAGGACAACGTATGTTGCTATGGGAAGGAACAAAGAAGGATGTCGAGTGCGGCTAAGTGACCAAATTCAAAGTAAACACCACGTATATGGATGCATTTAATGTGACAAGACATACATTAAATGCCCAAGATATTTAAATGGCGGAGGAAATGAGAATAACTAAGTCCAGCGAGTGGGGCGATCAACTTAAAACAGATCGGGTCAAGAGGGAGGTCTTGCCCTTGAGAGGAGGTCTTTGAGGAGGTCAGAGAGGCTTAGGAGGTCCTAGGCCCAAAGGACAAGGAGGTCTAAAGGTTGAGGAGGTCCAGACATCTGAGAGGAGGTCTCGGACATGGGAGGTCCCGACGATCGGGATCAACAAGAGGAGGTCTGACGGTTAGGATCTCTTCAAGGGAGAATGCAGGCGGTTGGGGTCGAGACAAGGGAGGTCCTAGAGAACACGAAGAGGTCTGAAGGACATGGGAAGATCGGCTAAACAAGAAGGAGGTCTAGAAGGACAAAAGAGGTTCAAAGGATTGAAATGAAATTGTGGTCAAGATTTGGTCTAGGAGGTCCTTAGCGAGTGAGATCAACTCAGGGAAGGTCTCAACGGCTGGGATGAAATCAAGAGAGCTTTAACAATTAAGATCAAGGCAAAGGAGGTCCAAATGACACACAAGGGGGTCTCATGGGCGAGGAGGTCCGAAAGACACACCCACAAGATGGTCCTGAGGACAGGACCCACAAAAGGCTAGTCCTGACGGTTAGATCTCACAAGGGGGAGGTCTAACGGTCAAGATCAAAAGTCAGGAGAGGTCCTGACGATCAAGAAAATAAGCAAAGGAGATCTGATGGCTAGGACCTCGCAAGGGAGATCCTAACGGTCACGATCGGCAAAGGGAGGAGGTCCTAGAAAACGGTAATACCGCGAGTTGGGGCGGTAATACCAGATTGCACTAGGAGGACTTCTCCAAAGAGAAGGTTTACTAAGGTCAAGGTGAAAAGGAGTCCAAGTGATCACCGATGGGTTCACAAGAGCATAGAAGGAACTCAAGTAGTATGAGAGAAGACCTAGACCCCGAGGAGGTCTAAGCCAGAGAAGGAAATCCGGACCAGAGGAGGTCCAATTTGAGCACAAGGGTGGTTCGATCAAATGCAAAGAAGGTCTAATTGGACACGAGTGGGTTCAAGTGAATTACTGGGCGTTCCAGTGAGCATGGGGGAAAACTCAAGCAAAAGACTTGAGGGGAGATCTAACATAAGAGTAGACCCAAACAAAGAATGAGGTCTATGATCAAAAAGAGATACAGACATCAAATAGATCAAGACAAAGAAGAGATCCGCACCATAAGTGAGGTCCAAGTGGTAAGGAGGTTTGGGCATACAAAAGGGTCTAAACCCAAGGAAAAGTCTAGACCTAGGAAAAGTCTAAACATGGGAAGGAGGTCTGGACCAAAGAGATTCAAATCAACAAAGAGATCCAAAGCGGTCCAAACCAAAGGGAAGGTCTGGACACAGAGAGGATCTGATCTGAAGAGAGTACTCAAATAAAAAGGAAAGTGGTTTAAAGCCACAAGGATGATCTAGACCTCAGAGGAGGTCTAGCTACAAAGGAAGCCTAAACCTCACGGGAGGTCTAAACTACAAAAGAGAGATTAAGAAAGAGATTTCCAGGGGAGAGGAAAGACCCGACAAGGCAAGGGGGAGATAACAACAACAGAGGTCACACACGAGGGACTGTCTGGACATATAAGAATGTCCAAACGTAGGATAGAGGATAGGAAACCCTTATCAAGAGAAGGAGAGAGAGCTCCAGGGAGCTAGAGCAACACCAAAGAACTAAGTTTTGGATTAGTTGAAGTTTAGTTAAGTCATTTTAAATTCTTCAAATTCTGAAATTCTCAAGTTAAGCTTGGAATCCGCATCAAAACCAAATGGTTCTTTTTATTTTGAAAAGTTTCAAAAAGTCTCTGAAAATCAGAGCGTTACAGTAAAGTTGTACAAGCTCTACATAGTTTATAGGGCTTGTTTGACTACCAATTTGACTTTTAAAACTAGCTTCAATTTGGATGAAGGGTTGTATGGTGAACGATCGTAATGAAGAGGTTTGATATTTGACTGTATGGCTTTTAGGTAGGCTGGCTGAAGCTTTTGAGTTGGAAAATATCTAAAATACCTCTGAGGCAAATGATGGCTTTTTTTATACCGTTTAACGACAATTAACGATAATTGACTGCAATTAACGATAATTCGCACACAAGTAAATCTCGAAGACAATTAATGATAATTCACACACAAGTATCTTAACAATAATTGACGACAATTAACGACAATTTGCACACAATATAATGATTACATAAATAATTCATCTTTACCCCAAAAAAAAGGAAAATAAACAATATCAGAAAAAAAGAAAAAGAAAAAGGCGGTAGGGGGCAAGGAGGAGGGCGACGGCGGCGCGCGCGGGAAGAGGAGGAGGGAGGAGGATGGGGGTGGGGTGGCGGCGCAAGAGGATGAGGGAGGAGGCGTAGGAGGAGGAGGAGGAGGAGGAGGCAGGCGAGGCGGCAGCTAGAGTTCTGATTCAGCGGGGGTGTTGGTGAGGTAGGGGGTTTTGTTGAGTGGCAGTGGCGGGTAATTACCCCCAACTCTAGGGGTAATTTCGAAAGGCAAACCCGCTGAAGCTGCGGGAAGCGCCCCCTAGGCGGCTTCTGGCTTTCACGCATTGTAAACGGCTTTCAGCTTTGGGAAAAGCCGCTGGAGAAAGTCGGGCGTTTGGGATGGCTTCCGTATTTTTCAGGCGAAAAACCGAAGCCGAAGCCGTCCCTAACAGTGTCGTAATCTATTCGAATAGTCATGTCCTTGGTTATTAGCATAGTGAAGAAAGTCACACTTGATTAGTTTTATTAAAATATGGGAATGTAGCAACGAGATAATTGTAGGTGGATGGAATCTTGATGTCTAGAGTCAAGTGGATGGAACCTAACGACTAGAGTCCGGTGGATGGAACTATGTGATCTAGAATCTGGTGGATGGAGCCTGATATATAGAGTCAGGTGGATGGGACCTGATATCTGGAGATAGGTGGATAGAACCCTATGAGTAGTAATAGGTGGATGGAACCTTATTACATAATGAAACTTGCGTATAAACAATCTTTTGGTTTTAAGTCAAAATGGCTATGTCATATATTTGAAAAATAATTATAGTATTTCATCAAAACATACTTTGTGCTAAAATAACTATAAGACGCAAGCCATGCATCTATATAATTTCATTTCGTGCTAGGGCTTGCTGAGTACCTTCGTACTCATTGTTGCTCAAATATGTGGATTCAGACTGCGAGACTGAAGATCTAGTGTATAAATACTTCTATGTGTTCGGCTTTGGAAATGAAGATGACAGCGATAACTAGGTCGTAGCTCCAGTCGATTGCTTGTGGCAGATCAAGGAGGCCCCAATTGGTTTATTTATTTTTCGCTGCTGTTTACGCTTGATCTCGTCGGTCTATCGGTTCATTATGTAAGAACTTGGTCTTAAGACTTATTTTCGATTGTTTATGTAATATTAAGTACTTATTTTAATTTAGTGTATGTATAAATGTGATACTCATCAATATTGTATAGTGTGAGCGAACTGCCGATCATAGCACTAGCTCAGTATTCGCGGAGGTAGATACAAATCCGGATCTGACATTGATGTCCAGGATTGCGATACCAATCCAGTCCTTATCATGAACGCCGTCGACAAGAGACGACGCAGTAGTAGATTACTTGGAAATCCAATCCTGGTGACTTTCAGTGACCGGAAAATCGTATTCCTTTTCCTGGATTATGTATAACCCAATGGTGAATTAAATTGATGTTTTTGTCTCAGAGCACTACAAGAGATTAACAGTGAAGTCGTTGGCGGCATGCAAATGCAATGCAGTCGGCGGCAGCGGCGGTCACATGCAGGCAGTGCAGGCGCCACCAACCAACCTGCCTCGCCTAACAGAAGAGCAGGCACTCCACGTTGATTGGCATGTCACCCTGATCGCGCTACGCAGATCGACTGAGATGGCTGTTGCGATCGGGATCGCGCGGGACACGCGCGGCCGGAGCCACTGGCGTGAATTGAACGGTCGATCGATCATGCCGAGACAGCGCGGCGATGCAACTGATGTCAACACTTCATATGGAGTGCCGCCACCGGTGGAGAACTCATTTTTTTTTTTTTGGCCCCATGACGATACGGGAATTGCAAAAATAGCTCTCGTGCTTTTTGTATTTGCAAATGTAGCCTCTTCCCGAACGCGAAATGTCCGGAGCATGATACGTGTCTATTTCCGCGCTTGTGGACCACGGAAGCTCGGTGGCCAACGCGGCAATTCTTCCGGCGCGGGAACAGCGGCGACAGCGGAAGGTGGTGGGCCCGGGGCTCTTTTCGCGCTCGGGGGCCGCGGAAGGTGGTGGGCCCCGGCCTCTTTTCGTGCTCGGCCACCGCGGAAGGAGGCTTGCCCCCTTACCGTGCTCCGCCACCGCGGCAAGTGGCCGCCCAATCCACCTCCTATGCCGGTGGCCTTGGTCCCGTTCACCCCTCACTTTCCACGCTCACCGACCGCAGAAGGAGGCACGTGTCGATGCCCGGTACTTCCCTGCTCGGGAGGAGGCCAAATTCGCAAATACAATGCCAGGAGGGTTATTTTTGCATTTACGATGGCAGCATGGGGCTAAATTTAAAAAAAAATCAAGAACTCAAACGGTCAGTCTCACTTAAAGAATTGCCTGGTCTTTATTCCTTGGAGGAAACAGACGTTGTATGGGAGTGCCGGATATGATTCGCTTCTCTTCTCTTCATGTAGCGTAGGACGTAGAGCTGGGAGTTGGTCCGTGCTTCTCCGGGCCAGCCTGAGGCCCGGCCGGCCCGGCACCTCCAAAGCACAGCCCGACTTGACACATGGCAGGTCGGGCTGGCATGACATGGACGGTGGGCTAGGCTAGGCCTAGAAAACCGGCCCGTCGAACGGCCTGCTACGGCCCGGCAAACCGTGCCATGCTCGGTGGCCGCCCGTGAAGCACAGCGAAGCATGGGGGCACGGCCACGGCCAAGACGGTGAGCACCGCAGCGCCTCGCCTCCCACCGCCTCCTCGCTCCTTCCGCCGCCTTGCTCAGCCTCAGCCTCGTCGCCTCCCACCGCCTCCTGCCTCGGCCTCGTCGCCTCCCGCCGCCTCTTCTGCCTCGACCTCGCCTCCTCCGGCTCCCATAGTCCCGCCTCACCCTCCCACGCCTCCTCCGCCTCCTTGCCTCCCGCCACGGTCGCTCCGGGCTCCGCCATGGCTAGGCCGTTGGGAGTGGGTGGTGGAGCCGTGGAGGTGGTATTGAGCAGAGAGCCTGCGAAGCAGGGACAAGGATCGGGCGCGGCGGTGCGCGGAGCCACTCCGAAGCATGAGCTTGCGACTGCATGCCAGCGCGGGGCGACGGTCGAGATCTGGGAGTGGGGGCAGGGTGAGCAGCTGGATCTGGCTGTTGTGGAAGAGCTCATCGGCCGAGATCATGGGCCCGCCGAGTCCTCCGAACTCAAACTCGGCACCACCCACGCCACCGCACCTCACGCTGGACATGGGACTAGATGCACAGAATGAGGACAATAGCAGAAGGTGGTGGATGGGGTGCCAACATTGAAGAAGTAGCCATCATGCCGCCAGAGAGGGGGAGAACAACCGAGGCCGGAGGCTGCAAAGGGGGTGGAGCAGGTGCTATCGATGTCGTCGTCCATGGCGCGGGCTCGTCCTAGTAGCTCGCTTGTTTCTTGGGAGGTTTGATTGGGTTGTGGTGGCGATGGAAGAGGAATGTGGTGTTGGGAAATACGGAGGGAGTCTGAGAGGATTAGAGAGAGAGGGAGGATTAGAGAAAGAGAGAGACCGGCTCATGGGCTCAGTGGGGAGAGAGAGGCCGAGAGGTTAAAGAGAGAGAAAAGAGTGGGCAGTGGGGATGTGGTCTGTGACGGTCTGGACTCTAGGGGATTGGGGATCTAGGGGAACAGAGCCACCGGGGAACCGGGAAAGTAAGAGAGAGAGGAGATTAGGAAGGAAGAGAGGACAATGGCCGCTAGCGCTGGGTGGTGGTGAGGACCGAGGAGACTCAATTGTTTGGCTTTCATTCAAATCGAGAGACACAGGGAGAGGAAATTAGGGGGAAAAAGATAAGAGGGATTGTGCTGGTGGATAGAATTATGAAAATCTAAGAGATCCTCAGTCTGTTGGTGGGTATTGTGCTATTGTCGTTGCTCCCTTAGAGCATGTATGATAATCTGAGCATTCTTGTCTATAAGAACTCTCTATGTCACTGTAGAGCAAATCATACAATATGTTGTGGTGATAATGATCATGTGAATTGTAGACAACACACAATCTTTTAATATTTTTCTTGGTCCTGGTGCTACAGTTGGCTACAGGATTGTAGACATTATATTTCTCTCTTTTTATTTTCTTTCATCCACATCAGCTTAAATCCTACGTGAGAAAGTCTGTAGACAGCTAATATAAATCTATTGTACATGACCTTACACCTCCTTTCCTTTCAGCAAGAAAAGATAAGAATCTTTTTAATTCTTCGTTTCCTGCACAACTCCCCGTAAAAAAAAACGATTGGATCTTTAGGCCTGTCGCTGCATTAGAAATGTCAAGATTCTTTCGCTTTTTGTAGCTTACAGAAGGTGGACAGGATTAACACACTCAATTTTATGGAGGAAGGAGTATGACACTTGAGCAAGTCTCTTGCTTTGCTTCATGGTTGTTGGAGTTGTCACTGATTCGTTATCGTGAGTCTATTGTCGATTTGGACCTATCTCCCTTGCCAAATCCGAAGAACTGACTTAAAAAGGTTGGATCTTTTAGACCTCACTAAATTATTGCACTGGTTTGTGGCAAAAAGAAAAGAATAAGGGTCTATTTGGTTCATATACTAATATTGTTAGAGTTTGTCATATTTTTTTTTTGCCAATCCTGACTAAGGTTAATTTATCAAAATCGGCGCCACACACTGACCAGTAAAAATGAATATTTTCATACTTTTTGAGCCACTAATGCGTGAGACCCAAGTGATAGAAAAATAATCTTGCCACATGTGTGGCTACGAACTAAACGGACGCTTAACTTGATCAAATTTGGTTAACTCGAAGTATGACAATATTTGACTACCAACCAAATATACCCTAAATTTTTAGACACAAGCCATGACATCATTAGTCCCACCATTAACATAGTAGTGATCTAGGGGATTTGATGATTTACTATTAGGAAAACGCTTCGGTTTAGACGTCCGACGGGCAAAAGAAAATCGTACGGTCATTCCGCATCAACTAGCCAATTTTTGCGTATAGTAGGAGCTTACAAGGTGCAGACGTACGTACATATTCCATAACTTTCCTAGTGCATGTATCGGATGCTACTGTGAGTCTGAGTGCAAGGGATAGCCATCTGCTACTGGGTGTTGCAGCAACCAACACATGCGCTGTCCTGCATGACCAAGGTGCTTACTCTGCTTTTATAAGAGAATGTCGGTAATTTATTGATCACAAAATATCGTTATAAAGAGTCTTTCAGATACACCATTACGAATAAAGGAGTTAACAGAGTGTTTATAAGATCTACCTAGAGTATATGCCGTCACATTCACCACACGACTAACATGACGAAAAACAACCGAGGAAAAACTCTCTGCCATAGACTTGATATCAGAGATAACCGCATCAATAGAGGACCGATCCCGCATTGACAAATTCAGCCGTTGCACTACAAACAAATAGTCAGAAGTAAGGATGGCATTTTGATATTTTTCAGATGCTTTGTTTTTTTTATTTGTGATGTTGCAACCGTTGTTCGAGAATGTTGCAACTGTTGTCCGGGAATGTTGCAACTGTTGTCCGGGGATGTTGCAACTGTATCTGGAGGATGTTGCAACCATTATCCTAGGATGTTGCAACCGTTGTCCTACGATGTTGCAACCATTGTCCTACGATGTTGCAACCGTTGTCCGAGGATGTTGTAACCGTGTCCGGGAGATGTTGCATACAGCAGCATACTTCTGCCCCTTTTATATGGTGGGCGTTGCTCCGTGCGTCTTGTGCGACAAGAACGAGATGCTAATGTTGCGGCTCATTGAACAGCTAAGCAAGCATGACCGTCCTTTTTTGGATGCACTTGGCTGAATCACATTCCAGATTTTCTTGTAACGCGCATTCAGCAGCAGCATCTAAATTTTTTTGTAACGTGCATTCGAGAACAGCATTATGCTCATGCTGATTAACGAAATCAATCTTGCCATGTCCGCCGCTTGCCCGCGTAGAACCCGCGCGTCTGATCCTACCACTTAAATCAGGCGTCTGGGTCTAAGTATCACCCTTAGTATTGCGAGATAAATGCACTTAAGAATTTACTTATGACATCGAGAAGTAAATTCGTATATACATCTATTTACATGTAAATAGTGCATGCTCAATAATTGCAGGCAGGGGAGGCTGGCCCGGTCTGCATCCTGAAAGCTAAATTCTGAAAGCTAAAGTTGCTGGAGTCGGCAGCGCCTGTGAGAATGTGAATTCACGTGCTTTTGTCCTCGGCCCCACAAGGCACGCTCCTCCTCCACTCCCGAACCGGCCTGTGTGCGTTTGGTGATGCCCAGAAGCTTCACCCTTGCCTGCACATTGCCGTTGCCATCCATGGATTTATACACACACAGAGGGATGTAACTAGGTGGAGAAAAGTTGCCTGAATAATCAAATCTCATGATATGCCAACTTTATCTGATTATTTCACTTTGCAGTTTGGTAGAGGAGTGAGCAGAGCACTAGTTGAATTGTAGGTGTGCTATTCCCCACCACGCGTGCCCATATTGCTTCCATTACCTTACCCCTCTCCCAGCAGTGATCCCCGGGGCTCCACCATCTTTTCCTTGGACATGTAAGTATGCCTTCTGATTGCTTATTTCCTGCTCTCTTCGCGCTTTCCCCTTCTTCCATTTTATACTTTATTCTCTCAATTAATTCCCTAATACTACTATCCTCACATTGACAGCTCTTGGTTGTTTCGAGGTGTGCGAGTGTATGTTAGTGTCTATCTTGTTCTTAGCCGATCCAATCTGTTAAAGTAATGACTGTGTTGTATGCTGGTGCTTTTCTTGGAACAGGAGAGCATAGTGTCATGAAATTATGATCAATTGATCAGAGGCAGCTTGCTTGTTTCTTGCTGAGCAATGGATCCTGAGTTTGGGAGAGGCATGGCACCCCGAAAGGTCAACAATTTCCAACCTAAACCTGTGGTACAATCAACTCGAACCAATGCTGAACTGAGCTGCTCATAGTGGTTTGGTGTTCATTGTTGCAGAGGGAGTCATGGAGGACGACTTTGCTGCTGGCCTACCAGAGCCTGGGAGTGGTGTATGGCGACCTGAGCATATCCCCTCTGTACGTGTACAAGAGCACCTTCGCCGAGGACATCAAGCACTCGGAGACCAACGAGGAGATCTTCGGCGTGCTCTCCTTCGTGTTCTGGACGCTCACCCTGATCCCTCTCATCAAGTACGTCTCCATCGTCCTGCGAGCCGACGACAACGGCGAGGGTAAGAATCATAAGAACTTCTCCTACTACTACTACCGCAAGATTTTCATCTGTGCAGTGCAGAATATTTTTGCTAAGCTTATGCGTGTGCTCATGTGTTCTTGTCGGGATTTGGATTTGGCAGGAGGGACGTTTGCTCTGTACTCTCTGATCTGCAGGCACGCCAATGTGAGCCTTCTCCCGAATAGGCAGGTTGCCGATGAGGAGCTCTCGACGTACAAGCTGGAGTGCCCGCCTGAAGTTACCAACAAGTCTCGCATCAAGGAGTGGCTTGAGAAGCACAAGAACCTGCAGACCGCTCTGTTGATCATGGTGATGATTGGAACCTGTATGGTGATTGGGGACGGCGTCCTCACGCCGGCGATATCTGGTAATAGTCTTCAGTCCATGGTTTTTAGCTCTCATCACTGGTTCTTCAAAAGTTGAAGCGCAGTTACTTACTTTTGGGATTGTGCTGCTTATTCTGTCTGTTGCAGTGTTCTCGGCTGTTTCAGGGCTCGAGCTCTCCTTATCCAGGGATCAGCATGAATGTAAGTTTTCAAGTGTAATTTCCTTTTTGAAGTTTTGCTATGTGTTGCATGCACTGATGAGACGAGTACTGAATACTGACCACAAGAGCACACTTACGAGTTACTGCTAGTTCATACTTCACAATGATGCCAAATTACCAGCAACCTTAGCAAAGTAGTACCAATAGCATTAGCAAAGTAGTTAAGCATTGGGCAGCTCTTTTTTGGTGAGGTCATTTAGCTATAACACAACTGTAATAATAACCCCCCAAAACAAACTTTACATACTGCTAAGTAATTGGACATGACAAAATCATTTACCTGAATTGGAGAATCTGGTTCCTAGTTTACAATACCATTCCTACAGTCAGTTGACTATAGGTCCCACATACCACTTCTCTAGCAGGGCTATATCATGACTTATGCCTGAATTTAAGAATTTCAGCATAAACTTTATCTGGAAGAGAGAAGGATAGAACTGTTAAATGGTAAAATACTGGTGTTAACCATATGACTACATTAGTTATCTGCCATGCTCATTTCTTTTTTTTTAATGCAGATGCCGTCATTCCAATAACATGTGTCATATTAGTGTTCCTGTTTGCTCTCCAACATTTTGGTACCCATCGTGTTGGATTTCTCTTCGCTCCGATAGTTTTAGCCTGGCTATTCTGCATGAGTGCACTCGGCTTGTATAATATCATCCACTGGAACCCTCAAGTTTACCAGGCTCTTAATCCCTACTACATGCTCAAATTCTTGAAGAAGACTAGGAAGTCTGGCTGGATGTCCCTGGGAGGAATTTTGCTTTGCATGACAGGTAAAGTACAGTATGCCTCTCTTGAGAAAAAGTTCATTCCTTTCCTGAGCAACAGTTGTAAGATAAGGGTGTATGATATGAAGTTAACAGTCTGACATGCTTGGCATTGCAGGATCTGAAGCAATGTTTGCGGATCTTGGCCACTTCTCTTACAGTGCAATACAGGTAATTCACTGGTCCTGCATTTCAGTTCCTATCTTATATTTGTTCATTACAAATTTTTTTGGTAAATCCTAGTCTGGTCCTTGTTTTTGCAGCTTGCTTTTACTTCTTTAGTTTACCCTGCACTGATGTTGGGATACATGGGCCAAGCTGCTTATTTATCAAAACATCATAACCTTGACTCAAGCTACCAAATTGGATTCTACATATCAGTTCCAGGTACTTAATTATTCTCTAATGAACATGTATACTATTACCGGCTGATTATTCTTACGGTACCTATCGAGAGTTTCACTGGTCTGCATTTACCATTTGAGTAAACAGTAAAGTTGCAGCATTTTTGCCAAAATGCAGAGAGTGTAAGGTGGCCTGTGCTTGTGCTGGCGATTCTGGCGTCGGTGGTTGGGAGCCAAGCGATCATCAGTGGGACATTCTCCATCATCAACCAGAGCCAGTCCCTGAGTTGCTTCCCTAGAGTGAAAGTCATGCACACATCTGAGAAAATTCATGGCCAGATTTACATCCCTGAGATCAACTGGCTGCTCATGATCCTTTGCGTTGCAGTAACTGTCGGATTTCGCGATACAAAGCACATGGGAAATGCATCTGGTAAGTAGTATCTTACTATCCTATCAGATACCTGACAGTAATTTCATTCTTTTTTTGACAACTTTCTGTAACACTATCACTGATGGTTACAACAATGTACATAACTTGATCAAACCCTGTACCTGAACTTTTGCGATACATGTGCTGTTGTTCTTGCTGAGGATACGTTAGTGTATCATGTTCATGCTGCTTTCTGAATTCGTGTGCAGGCTTGGCAGTGATCACAGTGATGCTGGTGACGACATGCCTCACATCCCTGGTGATCATGCTGTGCTGGCACCAGCCGCCGGTGCTGGCCCTCGTCTTCTTCCTCTTCTTCGGCTCCATCGAGGCGCTCTACTTCTCGGCGTCGCTGATCAAGTTCCGGGAGGGCGCGTGGCTGCCGATCCTGCTGGCACTCATCCTGGTCGCCGTCATGTTCGTGTGGCACCACACGACCATCAAGAAGTACGAGTTCGACCTGCACAACAAGGTGACCCTGGAGTGGCTGCTCGCCCTCGGAGACAAGCTCGGCATGGTGCGCGTCCCGGGCATCGGCCTCGTCTACACGGACCTCACCTCCGGCGTCCCCGCCAACTTCTCCCGCTTCGTGACCAACCTCCCGGCGTTCCACCGCGTGCTCGTATTCGTCTGCGTCAAGTCCGTCCCGGTGCCACACGTGCTCCCCGCCGAGCGCTACCTCGTCGGCCGCGTCGGCCCGCCGGGCCACCGGTCGTACCGGTGCATCGTGCGGTACGGGTACCGCGATGTGCACCAGGACGTGGACTCGTTCGAGACGGAGCTCGTCGAGAGCCTCGCCACCTTCATCAAGCTGGACGCGCTGTACCGGTGCAGCGACGCCGGCAGCGAGCAGCTCAACAGCTACGAGCGCGAGAACGCGCTCACGGTCATCGGGAGCAACCCGCTCCGGCGGCGCCTCAACTACGACGACTCCCACGACGGCGCGTCGTCCGTTGAGATACGCGTGGACAGCCCGAACGGGATAGAGCTCGCCGCGCCGGAGGCGGCGCCGGCGGTGGTGAAGAAGGTGAGGTTCGTCTTGGAAGCGGCGAGCCCCGACGTGGACAAGCGCGTGCTGGAGGAGCTGCATGAGCTGTGCGAGGCGAGGGAGGCCGGCAC
Organism: Phyllostachys edulis; assembly: GCA_036346405.1. Taxonomy (NCBI): domain Eukaryota; kingdom Viridiplantae; phylum Streptophyta; class Magnoliopsida; order Poales; family Poaceae; genus Phyllostachys; species Phyllostachys edulis. Next base: position 67,804,868 of record CM070558.1, on the reverse strand, counting down.
GGCGTTCATACTGGGGCACTCGCACGTGCAGACGAAGCCCGGGTCGTCGCTGCTGAAGAAGTTGGCCGTCGGCGTCGGGTACAACTTCCTGCGGCGGAACTGCCGCGGCCCGGACGTTGTGCTGCGCGTGCCGCCGGCGTCGTTGCTCGAGGTCGGCATGGTGTACGTGCTATGATGCATGAGGCGATGGGAGTGCGATTTCCTACTGCTGCAGTGCTGCTTAAGCTCTAGGTAGATCTCCCTGCTTTGACAATAAGCAGATTCTGATTAACTTGCTGATCGATGTAAATTGTAATGCGAATATGCGATGCAGTGATGCCCTACTATTTGCCTGTGGCTCTATAAATGCACAAGCATATACTCCATATGATCACTTCTTTTGGACTCGAAAGGATTCATCATTCATGCAGGGTAGGGCGAACTTCCAAATGAGCCATTTGAGTAGCATCCTCTCTCTGCACTTCCGGTTTAGCCTTATCAACTTCTATTCCTCTGCGTGAAACACCACCACCAAAGATAACCAGCACCGACGCTGGCTCCCGTGTACTATGATCATCGGAGTTCGGAATTACAATGTGTCAGGGGTTAGCATACGGATACGGCAATTCCCATTTCAAAAAGCCGGAAAAAAGAATAGACAAAAGGAGACGTAGTACCAAAAACAGGGCCCCGAACTTTGACGGGCTTCAACACTGGACCGGCCCATTTAAGCCCAGACAGAAGTGCTCATCCAGCCCATCACATAATAGTCCTGCAAAACCCACACGACGATCGAGGACCGAGCTTTGTCGCGACGCCGTCATGCGAGCCCTCCTGTGCTCGTTTCCAGGTGGCTCACGATTTAGGTGGTTTAGGGTAAGTTTACGTGTGTTCAGTGATCAAAAAGTGTATTCGTATCCCGTAGGGTTTAAACTATCACTCTAGATTAGAAGTATATTTATAACACACTCACGTGTATGCGTGTGTTCAATGTGTACTAAAAAAACGACACGAAGATCCCCATCTCGTCTCGTCCTCTTCTACGTATCGATCTGAATCCTGTCCGACTCCTGAGCGATGAGCGCGAGAATCCCCCAATGGCGTCGTCTATTTGCCCTCCTCCTCGCTGCACTCCCCTCCCACCATCGCTGCCTCATCTCCGCCGTCCGATGCAGCGCAGGCACAGGTAACCAACGCACTGCGAAACTCTTGCTTTCGTCGTTTGGGGCTCAGCGGCTGAGGATAAGGTTACTGATCCACCCCTTCTCTGATGTGCAGCATTGTTGTCAGATTTTAAGAGCATGGTTATGGTTAAAGCCCGTGGTGAAGTATCTCTTAACCTAATTTACATCCAAATAGCATGGAGCGACATAATTATGTTTCTTAAAAATTTGGCTGAGGAGGAGATGATATTTGATCAATTGATTACAGATGCAACATGACTCACTCGCTTCAATTAAGTATCCTTCAAGTTGTACTTATATTTCCTTAACTCCAAGCGAAGAGGGGGAAACTTGGAGAACAAACGCAAGAGATCATGAAATGCGAGTATCTTAAGAAGACTTTTGCAAAATACCTTGCATTTTTTACGTGATTTTGCCCCTACATTATTAGAGAGAGAGAATAAGAAAATTCTAGCTTCCAGGCTTTGCCAGGTGTTGTGTGTTTTGACGAGAATCTTCTACGAGTATGACAAGAAGTTAGGCATCCTCAACGGGCATCCTTAACATGACAGTTAAACATTGGACTCACGATCCATATTGTGATATCTGTTCTGCAATAGAAATAATTGATCATATTATACTGCGCTGCAAGACTGCCGACAATCTTTGGAGTAAATTAAGACTCACAAGGGAAGCAAACTCATCTCAAAACATGCTACACTTCCTAGAAACTACAAGAGTTAGGGACAAAGACTTTTGTAAATTTTGGCCGATTTGTTTTGCGGCCTGTGCTCATATATTATGGATTACAAAAAATTATCACGTTTTTCAACATTCCAATCATAACACGACGTTGCTATACCTCAGATCCATAGTATAATCAACCTTTGGGTTCATCGAGCGAAACCCAAATATCAAGTTGGTATTCGCCAGTGGAGCCAACTCTTATTGTAACTTTTTTATTCTTCTTCTTCTTCTTTCGTTCTTTTCTTCTTTTCCTTTTCCTTTTTGTTTTTTTCCTTTCGTTCTTGTATCTCCCATTTGACTTCTATTATAATATAATGGTTATAAGGTAGAGATTTCTCTACCTTCTTACGTAAAAAAAAGTTGTTTGAATGAAACAAGTGCTCACCAAACTGGCAAATTCTTGCTGTATCAAAGTATCAGACAATTTATCCTTGTTTAGATTTTCAGTGCAGCATGCAACTGAACATGCGGTGAAAAAAAGTTGTTTGAATGAAACAAGTGCTCACCAAACTGGCAAATTCTTGCTGTATCAAAGTATCAGACAATTTATCTTTGTTTAGATTTTCAGTGCAGCATGCAACTGAACATGCGGTGATGGAATATACTGGTAGAAGCCTGCTCCAGTTAGTAGCTGCTTGAGAGCACAAGAGCTCATATGACGAAGGAGCATTAAACAACAACAATTATAGAGCTGGTAGTCTTATACACAGAGTTTGTTGTACGTGTACCCCACCATATTCTGCATGTAAGATGTAAGGAGGGAGAATAAGAGAGTTGTTTTCGTAGGAGACTAATTCCTTTTGGCTTTCCTATTTTAATCAATCATTATGGCAGCAACTTCTGAGGCTGTCAATTGAAAGATTTATGGATCTTTTATCTTTGTTATTTTGAGCCTAGCTAGTTGCTTGCTTGAGGTGAAAGCACCAAGATGGGACTGCTTTAATTTGGCTGGTGGTTCTGGATATAAATAACAAGGTTAGGTGCATCTCTTCTCTAATTTGCAGTGTTGTTTCCGATGCAAGTTTTCTCTTCTTTTTCTCCCCTTAAACTAATATAACATTACAGCACGGCATATATGCTAGATTTTCTGGTTTGGGTCGACTTGGATGGCTGCTGTGATGTAGGCATGGAGAAATGTTATGGAATGGTGATGTAAAACATCAAATGCTGGAATTTAGTTTCCTGCCATGCTTATCTGTAGCTCGATTGTTCTTACAAGTCAATAACAGCTCCATTGTATTTAGCTTCTGAACTGTGACATCATTTGAGCAAATACTTGTTTATACCATGGTGAAAGCTTAGTGCCTGTCTTCTTTTGGGCTGAATGATGTAATACCCGTGCCTGAAATATAAAGTAAAGCAGATATTTTCCAGCGCAATTGCAATTTGCCGACTGATTCAGACAGGCAACAATTGAAAACGAAAGTCCAGCGTTTGTGAACATGATTAGGCTCCAATTTGATTCCTGTTGTCGCTAATGTTTGGTTGGGTCAGTCGATTAGTCTAAGTCGCTGAAAATGACAGGGTCTCTGCCATTTCGTAACATTATTATGGTAGGGAATGATCTGCCCAAGCATCACCAATATGCAGAAGATTCTGCGAAAGCTTGGACCTAGCTCTGAAACACTGCATCCAGGAATTTGAGGTCGCTTGATAATGATTGTCATGCGTTTTCCTCTGTTCATTATTTTTACTGACAAAATAGAGAGCACACTTTATTATTGATAAAAACGAGGACCAAAACAAGAGAAACCAGTACTCTGATGTTGCCTTTTATCTAATATATATTCTCTGTGATTTTTGTCAAATCTGTTTAAGCTAGTTTAGTTGTGATGCTTAACTCACCAAAATGTATTTTTATGCCTCGATGAAATGAGGTGTGATGGTGAGCAGTGGAAGGTCAGTATCAGGGGGCACACACCAAGGGTACAGGTGTCAGGCTGCAACAAGAGCCGGCCCCACGGTATCAGAATCAACTTAGCCGGTCTTGCCAGTTGCCACGTGGGTGCAGGTGGCTCGCACATGTATGCAGGGCATGTAGGGCCAAGCCAAGGTCACATATGCTTGGATACCGTTTGCGCCCCTTGCCCATAGCGAAAGCGCCAGGGAAATCTACGGGCCTGTTTGGTCTATTCCAAGATGTGGCTTTGCACCTAAGTTTTTCTCGCAATTTCCTTGGCTCGTCTCGGGCGACCGAAACCATCGCCCAGATTTTGATTCGGCCGAAATGTGATGGCTCTGACACGTGACGCAACATGGTTGGCCTGGGCTGTTAGCATTAAATGTTTGCTTCGTGTGATTTAAATGATCATATTTCCTAAATCGAGTATCCAATTTGTGATCCGTTTGAGCTGTTGTGTTCCTTGTCGTTTTATCAATAAAACAAGACCTATGTTGACATATTTTGAGAGGAAAAAATAGATATCATACGGGACTCACGTCACTCACAATTTTAGCAATTTTTGATATGGCTGCAATCCAAACAAATCAATTTTGGTATTACCAGTGAATTGGTATGGCTATGATCTAAACACTACTTTTTTGTCCAGGTTTTGGTATTATTAAAATTTTGATAAAACTACCTGAGGTGGTAAACCAAACAACTCCTATATACAGAATTCTAGGCATTTTTGGCTCCCTGTCCACCCGAAAACATCAAATCTAGATCTTCCATCTCCCAAATTCCACTTTTAGCCCACTGCCTGCTGGCCAGACATGACAAGTACCTGCCAAAGCGTGCTGCTGTGGTCCTCAGGCACAGTAGGCAGGAGGACAAGGCTAGGAGTGGAATTGATCTGGAATTTCGGATGCAAGAGCCAAAAATGCCAAGAATTCCTATATACGCATGGCGTATCGGTTTGAGTAGCTGACAGCTACAATTAGAGTGTTTAGTCTCCATTATGTAGGATTAAGTTTTAGCACCATTTCCCCCTTGTCTTATGGAAAAGTATAAACAGCATAGACAATAGCAGCGTGTATTTAGGTGCCGTTTAATTGTTCGGATTTAGATGCTGCTATTGTTCGACTTAGTCATGATTTTCTAGCTACAAACAAACATGTGATCAGCTTAGAAGTTAGAAGTCCTGTTTTTGTATACAGTTTGACTTACTGATGCAATTAGTCTACCGTTTTTCGAGCCCGAACTAATCACAGGAGAAAGAAACAAACATCATGCATTCTAGGAGCCGATTATTCGGATTTAGATGCTTGTTGGATGCTGTTGGTCAACCCTGCCTGGAGTCATAATTTTTTCACAGCAACAACAAGGTGCACATGGCGCAACAGATTGAAATGTTCAGAAATACAGGACCTGCATAGTCAACCCTGCCTGGAGTCATAATTTTTTCACAGCAACAAGAACAACAAGGTGAACATGGCACAACAGATTGAAATGTTCAGAAAAATACAGGGGCCTGCAGGAATGTGTTGGAATACGGGTAGACTACACTAACGCGCAATAAAAACTTCTACCGCGTAAACTAGTAAGTCACACGAGTAAGAGATCATATATCGTTATCAATAAACACGCAATACAGTGGGAGACGAGTTGGAGCAGCCCGGTCCAACGTCACGTGTGCCGATGTAGTGGAAGTGATCGATTGTTCAACGTCCTTGGCCACTGATTGCCTCCTCTAGCAACCCCTCGCGTTCCTTACATACGTCACGGATCGTCATCGATCAATGCAATAACGTCTCTACGATATTCACACGTCTAGAGGTCAAACGTCGTGTGCCAGTCTGCTAACACCAGCGCACATGACATAGCCTTTGGAGAGAAGGTGGCTAGGGTTCCGTTGGGTGGTGCAACATCCTCCTAAAAGCCCTCACGCCTCCCCTTATAAAGTGCTCCTAACAGATCCTTACGTTAGAAACTCATTATGACTTTTAACCACGTACGGATTATAATCCGATTTAAGCCTCTAATAGATTCAATCCGAACTAGTTTGTTCCTACCCATTAAGTGTGTGATCTTGTAGGTTCATGTGTAATCAGGCATGACCTGAAAACTCATTTTCGATTCACAAGTCGGTAGCGGTTTCTAGCAGGACATAGCGACTCTCAAATATACATAAAGGTCATATCGGACGAACCTTTATAAAGCTCGTGTATTTATCCCTTTGCCTTACGATACTAGATCAAACTCAAGACGAGATGTGTGTCATCCTATGATAGTTCTACCCTTCACTCGATCTTGTAGTGAATCACTTAGTTGTAGTTGACTCCCCAACCATATTCGGTATGACCATACACTTTCTTAATCCAACCACATCGAGGAGCCCAGAGATATATCTCCTATTAAAGAGGAGGGACAAATTCCATCTTGATCGCTCACAAAACTCATGTGTTGATCCCTTTGCCTCGTAATTACCATATCGAACTCAAGGTGAGATGCGTGTCATCCTTTGATAGCTCTATCATTCACTCGATCTTGTAGTGAATTTCTTAGTTGTAGTTGACTCCTCAGTCATATTCGGCATGACCATGTACTTTCTTAATCCAACAACACTGATGGGCCTAGAGATATATCTTTCGTTAAAGAGGAGGGGCAAATTCCATCTCGATCGTTCACATTTCTCCGCATGTTTCATATTAAATCCGAAAGCTACCTTTATGACTACCCATTTACAGAGTAGCATTTGGTAACCCCTAAATAAACTATTACACATGTTGGATACCATGACGACATCAGGTCTAAGAATCACACATACACTATGTATGAGACCAATTGATGATACTTAAGAATATAACAATTCCCGCAGTATCCGAATACGGGTCAATTTAACACTATGTTCTCCAACATATGTCTACATTATTGATTTGATATCTCATATTCATGATCCGAGAAACGTGATCATCAATCGATACATGTGATCCATAAATTATAAGTATCACACATAATGACATAAGACCAGTGATGTTTAGAATGATATCATAAACATAAATTGAAAATATTATGAACAAGTCACATACTTGTCAATTAATATAAAAGATATTTCATCGAAAGGACGAAATAACGTATTATTCAAAAGTTCATAAACATAGAAGCGATACAATCATATGTATGATTGAGTTTAGGACATATCACTAATTGAATACATGTACTAAAGTAAAACAGTTTCACGTATCTGGTATAGTACATATTTGACATATTGACCATGAATTTTACATAGATATATGTATTATGACGTCCTGCATCTGTAACGACGCCCTTATTAATTCAGAATTGCCTTGTTTTGTCCGTTGGTTCACCATGAACAAGAACAAGCAAGACAGTGACCGCATCCTGCAGGGGACAAGCAAACGTGCAGCCATTGCAGCAGCTTGCGGCTTTGGAGCGTCACGGGAGGAAGCCCGCATCGCAATCGACATGTACCACGACGCGACAGGCACACGGCTAGGCGCCGGATCTTTTCCCAAGATTGCAAGTGAACGTCCAGATTTTACAGGGGCCTAGCATTTGGTAAGGAACAAAGGTTGAGGGCGACGTGCCATGTACCAACAAATGGTTTGGACCCCGGTGCCCATGCGGCCGTGCCACATGATTTTGTTTTCTCCACCGGGTCTGTTTGAATGACAGCTAGCTGCAGAAATTTCTATAACTTCTTCGGCAGAGTTAAAATGTGAATTTAAATCTCTTTTTTCCTTGAAAAATGTTGAGCTGGCTATATAGTACGAGTTTTTTTTTTTATTTTTTTCATCTATTTTTAAAAAATATTTTAAAGATAATATCTCTCTAACTTTATTTCTATTTCTGACCTTTTGATCACATCATGACCCGTAGCGTGATCAAATTATACTGTTACGCCACCAACCGCGGTGTGGACAAACCTGTTACAATAACCCTTCGAGCCAACACGCACCCATTTTTAGGCTAAATCCTGTCACGACAAGAGGAGTGACGTGACAGCACTCGTTTGCCACGCCGATATCCGTGACGTGACAACGTGCTTTTGTCACGTCACGCGTTGTGGCGTGACCAAAAGGGTTAGAATTGAAAATAAAGTTAAAGAGTGGCTATCTTTATTTTTTTTTAAATGAATTAAATAATAATAAAAAGTTCTCTAAAACCTTAGAGTTCCAATCCAATTATTCAGGTTCTTACTTACAGTTACTGAATAGTACTATACCCTCAGTGCGTGGAAGCTAGAGTCCAAACAGATTAAAATCACGACTTAACGATCGAACAAACTGCTGGGCGGTATGGTATGTATTTGACGCGTCCCATTCATCTCGCAGAGAAATTAATCCAGCTGTTGGTGATGGATACTCGCTGATCACGACATAAGATGGTCCCTCTCTGGCTTCATTTTCCAGGAAGGTTTCTCTGTGTCACTCTTTGCTCGATCTTTAGTGGTGTATATCTCCCGTAAAGAAAGAATCAAATCTGGTCATCTCAACCCCCTATCCAGTCCGATAAGTTGAGCCGTGCCTTTTCGGAGTGGCCAGAGACCTAACTGACACGACACAACTTGGCACGTGGTGGGCCGGACAGGACGACACGAACGACTGGGCTATGCTGGGCCTAAGAATAAGGAACGGGTGGCATAGCGCGCACAAAGACGACCCGCCCCATGGGTCGTGCTTTCGGCCGGCACTGCCGAAAAGCTCGATCTGACCAATAGCGACCGGTTCCTGGCACGCAGCAGGTAGCACTATGATAGTTGGCACCTCACCTCACCAATGTCGCCATGGTCGTCGTCACTATGTCATCGAGGAGAGGGGAAAAAGACCGTTGCCGCGGCCCGTCGCCGATTGGTCGGATCTAGGAGAGAGGAAGGGGACAACCGCCATCATTGTGGTAGGCTTTGCGATCACCACCGCTTAGATCTAGGAGAGAGGGAAAGGGGAGGGGCGAGCGTGTGGGGAGCGGCCATGCGGGCCACGGCTACCGTCGATGGGAGAGGGGGGAGTGAGATGCGACGGGGGGACGGGACGGAGACAGAGGAACCATGCCGAGGCCATTGTCGTCGTGCCGCCGCCATCATCGCCGTCCTGGACTCGTCTCCTGTGCCAATTCCGTCGCCTCATCACCGTCGAGCTAAAATTCGGGCCCGAGACAACGCCGATGGGAAAAGGAGAGCCAGAAAAGGAAGGGGGAGACCAAGAGAGGGCGGGGGAGGGGAGTGCACGATAGGGAGAGGGGGAGAGGCGACGGTCGAGAGGGGAGGAGAGTGCACAAGAGCGAGAAGAAGAGAGGCGGTGGCAAGCGGGGGAGAGAGCTTGAGAGAGAGAGAGAGAGGTTGCACGAGCGCACTGCGCACAGAGGGAGAGAGTGAGAAGGAGAAAGGCAGAGGCGCGAGCACGAGAGGTCGCACGGGGGGCCGTGCAAGTCACAGCAACGGCCGGCGAGGTATGCGAGGCAACAAACGTCACCAATGCTTTTGCAGCCACATGAGCAGAGGAAGAGGGTAGAGAGGCAACGGGCAAATGCAATGTTTCTCTCCTCTACGGATATAAAATCACCTACTCTCCTCATTTCTTCTCCACACAGCTCAATCAATAATTTTCCTACCGTCTCTAGCTCTCTATCCCTCATTATCTTGATATGTTTAGCTTGAAGAAGAACCAACGTGGGGCCAATGCGCAAGCAAGCACGCCCCCACAACCCCTCTAATCCTCCTCCCCGGCAAAATAATGCTCACATCGATGCCTATCAATTCTCCTCGGGCATGGGAGACCACGACATGGATGACCGTCATATGAACGGTATGGTGTAGTGTCATTTCCCGTGTTATGCCATTTCGCACGGGATATCCTATTGTGGTGTCGACTGTCTCTTCTGAGGCGGCATTCAACATGGTCAAGAAAATAATTGAAGAAAGGAGATCGTTCCTTACGTCTGAGACAGCGGCAGCGGCGATGGCAATAGCCATGGCCTAGCAGCAGCGGAGGCATGCAAGTATGGTAGTGATGGCGACCATGGTCTGGCGGTGGCAGAGACCGGCAAGCGCGGCAACGACGATAGTCAAGGTATGCATACAACACCATGTAGCACAACATGATTGCAGCCCAACATATCCATGTGTCGTGCTAGGCCTCGCCGGCGACCGTCTGTGCCGCACGGACGGATCCGACGAGCTTGCTGTGCCATGCCGATGTGGCCCACGCCCATCGTGCCTGCCTGTCCATCCATTCGTAGACGAAAACAACCTTAGTGCCTGCATGCCTGCCCCCTTTTCCTTTTCCCAAAAACGTCTGAAAATTGGATCTCTCACAACATTTTTTGCCTATGAGTATGGCGTGTTTTCCTTCAAAATTGAGCTCGACTCCGTAAAGAAACGAATGCATAACCCGCCTTCTAGCGATGCACAGTTCTCAACCTTTGTTCCTTACCAAAGAGCTCTACAATAGATTGATGTTCAATGCAAGCAATGCTCTGAAACCTCTTGGGGATCGATTGATGTTTTTGTTAATCATGAATGGCCGTCCTGTCCGTGCATGTAATGCGTACAGATACAGATAAGTTGCCTATTTGGGACACGCGCGTACGTCGGGAGAAATAATACACGGGCTGAGCAATCAACGTTTCCCAAAGCATGCAGCCACGGGGGCGTCCCATCTCTCATGTTAGCTAGTCGATCAAGCTATCACGAACCTTAGTCGTGACGGCTTCAACAACCGCATTAACAGGACGTACAAGAAATGAGCATGCCGATTTAGTAGATCAGATTAGGCATTATCTTCGCTGATAGCTCGACAGTTACCTATTCTTGGTGAACACATATAGTTCATGTGTCATTGAGCTTTTACCACTTATGGTGGCAGCGCACTCCGTATCTAAGTCCATTCCGTTGGAATCAGACCTGGGCACTGGTGGTGGTGTGGACAAGGTGGGGGTCCACGGTACGGCCGGCACGACACAACACGGCACGGAGCAGAGGGCCGTGTCGGCCTGTCTCTCTGGCACGATGAGCGGCACAGTCACATCGTTTGCTCGGCCACCGTCACTGTGTGTGTGCGGAAGGCGAGGTGGACGATGGGCGGGCCATGCTAGACAGGCACGACACGATCTGGGGCCACGCCCAGTGCCCAGGTCTAGTTGGAACCAGGCAGCCTTCTTCGGCCGAGAAACAAGTTGTGACGTGGCGAATCCTAGGCTTTGAGGCAGCCACCAGCTCGACGACAGGTGTAAGAAGCGATGAAGAACACCGTCAGATTGCATCCATCGGAGTGTGTCACTGGCTCTTGAGGCGGACGGAGGAGAAACTGGCCAGCAGAAGCAACCTAGTCTAGCTGGTCTGGGCCGGTGGTGATTTGATATTCTTCATAATTCACGCTAACATTTCATTATTGATAGTTAAGTGCATTATTGTGTGTGAAGATATTATAGAGTTGTAAGTAGGCGATTCGTGGTATTGTTACTGTGCTCGTTGATTTTTACGCGTATAGAAAGAAAGAGCTGGTGGTTAATTGTCAACGACGGACCTTGGAAGAAAATATAGAGGAGGGCGATCTAACATCATATACTTAAATAACTTAGAAAAAGAGTGTGATGCTAGTATTTAAGTAGTAAAATTAAGCACTTCCTATAATTTTTTTCTTGGGGAATAGGGACCATGGCCCCTAAAGAAGCTCCGTGGTTGTGATAGTAGGTTCTACTATCATCCTCTCCTCTCCTCACTTCGAGAGATTTTTAGATGGATCTAGGTAGACATGTGTGAGTGATTTGTACGATGTTTTGTAAAGGATTGCATCATCTACATATGTGTACATGCATGTGGCCGTTTCATCTGATCAATGTGAATTATGCATGTAATAGTTTTAGATTTGAGGATATTTTTTTGGCTTTTTTAAGTTTAGAGCTTATGGTATATTTATTTGAGATCTGTCGCCACACACGGTCACAATGCTAGTTTGTTAAAAAGTTGTAACACAACCTAATTAAGCATTTGATAAGAGAAGGATAAGAGAAGCAAACGGAGTAACAATAATAACAGCTTCTGAATGGCAGATAGGCAACGTAGCTAGACTCCAACTGAACTGCTAGTAATACCACTATGCTTAGCAAAATTCACTTTTAATTAGAACGTGTAGCAAATTCAACGTTTCCTGTCATTAGTCCTGACCATGAGCGATGCCCGTTTGTGTTTTGTTTTGGTTTCTTCCTTCCGCTTTCTTTCTACACACATCAAATCACTGGCAAAGGGCTAGCAACTAATATGCACATGGCTAGCTACCCGAGTAGACCAATTCGTATCTCTCTCCCATGCGACTTGAATTGCAAGCTTATATGGGTGATTCAGACGTATGCCAATCAGGAGCTCAATTACTGATAACCACGGGGATGCATTTATTTATTAAAGTTAATCACCCGGGACCTTTTATATGCACCCTCCCTTTTCGTTTACTCGTCACTTTTGACTTGGACTAGTCAAACTCGTCATCAGAAATACTTTCATAATACTATACTTTCACGTCCTTTTACAAATGTATTAGTGTAAAATTTGCGGTCAAAGTTTAACCTTAGAGATAGTACAAAATCAACCTTGCCAAGTATTCGTAAACAGAGGTAGTAGTGCGTTTCAACGGTTTTTATATATTACTACTCCCTGTTTTCAAAAGCTGTCAGTTTAACGTCTGCACCGTAAAAGTTAACGATGAGATGGTTGATAAATCTGAATTAACTGAAAGTACCGATAATAATTTGTTAAGCTCCCAAGTAGGGGTGAAAATGGATCGGATAGTTTCCGACCGATCCGGACGGAAACGGATTCGGATTATCTCGGATCGGATTTTTCTCGGATAATTTTCGGATCGGAAACGAATTCGTATTTTTTTTGTCGGAAACAGAAATGAATACGGTAGGCATGCTATCCGGTGGATACGAATACGGATCATCCGGATAAGATGAAGTCCGGATATCCGGATTTTGGCCCAAAAGAGAAAAGGAGATTTTAATTGATTTCCGAATTTCAGAAAATGCAACAAATCAAATAGATTTTAGAAAATAGCAAATAGAGTTAAAAATTCTAGAAAAAATAAAAAATTCCTTAAATTATTTTGAACTTAATAAAATTAATTCTAACTTAAAGTTGGTTTTTATTTTTACACATAAATTATTTTAAATTTCTAAAAAATAGGAAAAATCTTTTTAAATCCGAAAAATTCAAGAAATTAGTTAAAATTTCCTTTTACACTTGAAATCCAATAAAATCCCAGAAAACTCTATAAATTTTATTTTTGACATTAAAACTAGGAAATTAAATAATTGACTTTATTTTATTATTTTTTCTTTTTAATCAAGAAAACTCTTTTAAATCTCGAAAATCCAATAAAATAATAACTTTATTAATTTTATTTTTGGTAACATACTTTGGGATGTTACAGTCATTTCTTGATAGATTAACCATCCAAATGATCAATGTTAGTGTGAACTAAGTTTTATGTATGTGATGAGCGAAGTGTGAATGCGTGATGACTTGTGACTTTGTGAGTTATGACTTATGAGCTAAATATGGTAAACTAAGTGTTATGTTTGTGATAAACTAGTTAATGCAGCTTGCTAGTGCCAATATTATGTGTGGTTACTGAAAATATGAACAATTTATGAATGTTTGCATCAAATAAATTAGTTATATATTTTCGTTAATTTTTGGCATACAATTTAAGGGATTTTTATGTTCTGAAAAATATCCGCGACTGTATTCGTTTCGATTCGTATTCCCTCCGTATTCGTATTTGATATGATTCGTATCCAGATCCGGGAAAAAATGTGAAAACAAATATGACAGAGCCATTATCCGTCTATATCCGATCCGTTTTCACCCCTACTCCCAAGCAGTGCATGCCAATTTGCAAAAGCTCAAAATTACAAGAGGTAACCGCAAACTGTTTTCCCTCTCTCTGAATTCTACAGCATGATGAAGAGAACAATTAAAGCATGGGAAACAAACGAATTTTGATTTGGTGACACACAGATTCCATGTCGGCCGAGCAAAACGAACGGCGGAAACCAGCATCAAGCGTGGAAAAAACGGAACAATTCGGTCCGTGTATGGCAGAAGGGCAGGACGGTCGGTAAACATGCGAGGCAGAGGCAGCCAGACAGCCCACCAATTATTGGTGGGGCCCTCTAATTAGGGGCATAAATTGTTAATTTAACATCTGATGGGGTCCAGATCCTCTGAATTACTCTTCCACTGTGACGCAAGGGTTCTGTGTGAATAGTAGTTGGCGTGTAAATATCATTTGAAATTGGTACTGTAGTAAATACTCTAGAAACAGTACAATATGTAGCTAAAAATACCATTTTTGATTTTATTCTTTGTTTTTTATCGGACAGAGGAGATATCTTCGGTATCGAGTACCGTAGATCCTCTACGGTGAAGATTAAGCTTAGATGCAGGGGTCCATTTCCGGCGGTGAGAGGTTTCCGAGCGGAATATACCCTTTCGCTCTGGGATCCCCTTAGTGCGGCGCGTATAAAAAGGACTCGCCTCTAAAGCTTTGCCTTTTGCCGCATCGTTCCTGAGCAAATTGCTGCGCCCACCGCCGAAGGCGAAGCCAGTTCCATTCAAGCATCTCCTCTCCTCGCCGTCTTCACTGCCGTTTGCGATTTCTTGGGGATTTTTTTTCTAGTTCTTATCGGAGGAAGGAGGAATCTAGCGCCCACTCCTGCGGTCCTCGTCGCGTCTCCAGACGCCTGTATCTGGTACTAATTCTTCCCTGTTTTTTGCCTCGTAATTTGTATGGTCCCTATGGTGTTCTTGATTCGTATGTCTATGTAAAACTGGATCTCTAGGGGTTACGGGATTTAAGTGTTCAGTTTGATTATGGCAGAAAGATCTAGTTTTTCTTTTGCTTGTTCATGTCACTTGCTCCGTTTACCTCCTTGGTTAGGTGAGTGTTTCATGGTACTGTCTCAGTATCTCTACAGTTTGGAATTGAGAAATTTAGATATCGCAAGACTAGGATCTTTTGCTAGTGTATGTGTAGAAAAATTCTGATCAACTAGCTGTTGTAGAAATTTGGACAATTGCATCTGTTTGCAGAATTTGAGTTTAAAGCCCTTCATAACCCGGTGAGTGGACAAAAGTTAACTTTTACAGTTCTGATTGCAAGACATAGAAAACTTTCTACTATGAGAAGAACATACCTTGTTTTTTTGTCATGTATGTGGAAAAGATTTATTCTTTTGCTTTAAACTTCTATTTTTTGTTGGATTTCTTTTGACGCCAAGTAGTTCTATGACTAACCATATATGTCTTTTTTTTTGGCAGTATTGGGCTTTCAATAAGAAGGAAACACCTTAGGGAATGCAGAAAGATGTGTTTGCATGCTAGAGAGCTACCTTGTGAGGGGACAGGCAGGGTAGCCACCCATATTCCTGCTTTGATAGCTCTTGATGACATTGGAGCACAACAATATACACAACTCTTGCTCCATGTGCTTTCGCACAATGGGGTTCGACGTGGCAGCTCAGCCATCATCTTAGATCGCCATCTCGGTGGAGACGGTTGAAGTCATCTAACATTTGCAACCTTCTTGTTACCCCACTTCAAGGTTCGCCTGTTCAGGAACACTGCTTTCTGTGTTCATATATAGTATACATCTGGCACGATGGTAGAGCAGAAAGGAAATATTGTGATGCAAAAGTACGAGATTGGGAAATTACTTGGGCAAGGGACCTTTGCCAAGGTTTACCATGCCCGCAACACTCAGACTTCACAGAGTGTTGCCATCAAGGTGATCGACAAAGAGAAGGTTTTGAAAGTTGGGCTCATTGATCAGATCAAACGAGAGATTTCTGTGATGAAGTTGGTGAGGCATCCAAACATTGTGCAGCTATATGAGGTTATGGCTACCAAAACGAAGATATACTTTGTGTTGGAGCACGTGAAGGGCGGAGAGCTGTTTAACAAAGTTCAAAGAGGAAGACTTAAGGAAGATGCTGCAAGGAAGTACTTCCAACAGCTGATTTGCGCTGTCGACTTTTGTCATAGCAGGGGCGTCTATCACCGTGATTTGAAGCCAGAAAATCTTCTTCTTGATGAGGACAGCAACCTGAAAGTTTCGGATTTTGGTCTAAGTGCTCTTGCTGAATGCAAAAGACAAGACGGGTTGCTCCACACAACCTGTGGCACGCCTGCTTATGTTGCTCCAGAAGTGATCAATAGGAAAGGTTATGACGGCGCGAAGGCTGACATATGGTCTTGTGGGGTGATCCTCTTTGTGCTATTGGCTGGGTATCTCCCATTCCATGACAAGAACTTGATGGATATGTATAAGAAGATTGGGAAAGCGGAATTCAAATGTCCGAGTTGGTTTTCTACAGATGTTCGAAGGCTTCTGCTAAGGATTCTTGATCCTAACCCTAGTACAAGGATCTCAATTGAAAAAATAATGGAAAATCCTTGGTTCAGGAAGGGTCTAGATGCAAAGCTACTCAGATATAATTTACAAACAAAGGATGCCATTCCTGTTGACATGAGTGCAGCTTTTGATCCCTTGAGTAGCAACACAATAATGGAGGGCAAGCAGCAAGAAGCAAGGAAGCCCACCAACTTGAATGCGTTTGATATAATTTCTCTTTCAGGTGGACTTGACCTCTCTGGTATGTTTGAGGAGTCTGACAAGAAGAGGGAGTCCAAATTCACATCCACTAACACAGCTTCGACGATCATATCGAAGATTGAGGATATTGCAAAGAGCTTGCGATTAAAGCTCACAAAGAAAGATGGTGGACTGTTGAAGATGGAAGGTTCCAAGCCAGGAAGGAAAGGTGTTATGGGTATTGATGCTGAGATATTCGAGGTTACTCCGACCTTTCATCTTGTGGAGTTAAAGAAGACAAATGGTGATACTCTGGAGTACCAGAAGGTTTTGAACCAAGAAATGAGGCCAGCACTGAAAGACATAGTCTGGGCTTGGCAAGGTGACCAACACAAGCAGCAGCAGCAGCAGCCATGTTAAAAACTGCGAGAAGTGCAAGATTTTGCAATTTGAAGGAATTACGAATCGTTCATGTATTTCTGTAGTGTTTACTTGTTGTTTGGTATTCGTTTTCATTCCCCTTGTATTGTCAATATAAACTTCTGTGTTATCTTCTAATAAAGATTTATTTGAATGCATTTTGTCGTCTATGTTTAAGCCTTTGACATTCGGAGTATGCTTTTATGTACCAATAACTCGGATTGCAAAGTTCTCCGAGGACGATGCTTTTGTGTACGAAAAACTTGTTTACAGTATCTTTTGCTCAAGAATTTATCCTCGCCATGTTAAAAGTTAGTCTAGATCTGCACCATGATTTAAATCCGCCACTCTTTGGGTCTGCAACTCTAGAAGATATCGTTAGAAAAGTTTCTTGGATGGGTAGCATCGCTCCTTTTTTCTCTCTAAAAACTAGGAAGATATGCTTCTTATTTTAGACAGCATTGCTTTAGTGGGAGAGTACGCTAGCAACGATGTGCTGCTATGGCCCAGAGGTAATTGAAAGCTTTGTCTTCTCTGCACAATATTCAGTATAGGTACTAGTTCAGTCTAAATTCAAGCAATATGTCACAAGTTGCAGGTGACATACAAGCTTAGGAGGTAGAATTATGAGTTGTTACAGCCATATGATTAGAAAGATGCTAAATAAGATGCATACTATAGGCAGGTACAGTTTGGTGCGCAAAAGCACCTGTGGCTAGGATTTATGCATTTCCGTAGTTGTTTCCTGCGTGAGTACAAAAACTAAACCTACCTAACTGGATCCATGGAATAATTGGTAGGTGTGATGAATCTGAACAACTAAGCAAGTTGTTCATTTGGATTTATTATCCTCTAGCACTTACGATTGAAGACAAACTGTAAGTTTACTTGTTAGAAAGTTCAGACATCTAATAGTTTTCCTTCTCAGAACAGCATGCTGTTTACAAGTACAGCTGTATAGGTTTGATCGAAAAAATGAGCTTATAAAACCTAAATAATCTGTTAGAGAGAGAAACTTTTCAGGTCTTTTTTTACATTTCAGTGTCAGGAAAAATGGAGTTGCTTTGCCCAACTGATACAAACATGTGTTAAAAAAGAACCGATACAAACGCAAGTTTGCATGTACTCCTATATCCTATGCCACAGCTCCCAACATGGATGAACAATTTGCAGTATCAATACTCTTCAATTTCGGTGATACTTTTGTATCCTCATTTCTTACCAATCTCATGATTTGCTTGCCTTTTGCTTTCTTATGAGCAGGGGATACCTGTTACAGCCTAACCCAACAATAATTCCAGAACTCTCTTCATTGAACCATATTGGTAAAAGGATTGGCTAACACTTGAAGAATGATTAGCACAACTTGGCAATGCATTGTCCTTAAGCGGCTCTGGCAGCAAAACAAAGGGTCGCTGTGGAGATGATGAAGTATCATCAGTGGTTCAGGAAAGCACTTGCTATTTGGATTCCAATCCCCTTTCAAGCATCTTCGAGTCTGACGGTATGGAAGAGTTGGGATTCACCTTCAGCATTGTCAATCTTGAATTACGATCAATGCTTCTCCTTGCTATTGAAGCTTCAGTTTCTGTTGCTGAACTATCTGTTGACCGACCAGTCCGAGGAGTTAATTTACTTACCAAATGTCTGAAATGTCATGCCTAGGTACTTCTTTAGACACATGCAGTTGCCGTTTACATTAGGGCACAATGATGAGCCGTGGAACCGTTGAAGCTGCTTCCAGTAACCTCCAGTATCGTCCAGGTTTGCAAGACTGGCCTGAAAACTTGCTGTCACTGGGACCGAAGATTAGTATGTGTTTACCTGTGTTAGAATTGGACGCGTAAGTGTAAAGGGCAATTCTTTTTGAAAATAAACGGCAAGAGAGCTGCCCGTTATATTAATAGAGGAGAAGCGGAGCAAGATCGTACGGAACCAGAGTTAATAACAAGGCCTAACTACTGAGAAATAAAAAACTCCAAAGATTTGGCCCTCGCAAGGTGCCAAGCTCTACCCTCCTCCTTGATCTTAGCTAGGAGATCTAGAGGCGCAATAACTCTATTGTTGAAAATTCTCACGTTTCGTTCCTTCCAGAGCTCCCAAGTGATTAAGATCATGGTCGTCGTCCTGGTCTTCCTAAGGGAGCCTGACGTCTTTGCCACGTTGGACCACCAAACAAGAATGTTCGAGCAAGGGGGCCAGGAGGAGGGTTGAAAACTATCTGTTCCTGTCCAGTCCGCCATGAGCTTCCAAATACGTCCAGAGAAGCGACAATGTGCAAGAAGGTGTAAGATCGATTAAAATGTGTCTGCGCAAGGGGCAAAAATGGTGGTTTGGCCACCCCCTTGCTTCAAGCCTGTCTGAGGTCCACAATTTGTTTTGAATTGCTAACCAAGTGAAAAACTTTCCCTTTGATGGGGCCTGAGTCTGCCAGATTAAAGGTTTGAAGTTAGTCGCTATGGAGCCCATAAAGTGCAAGGCGTAGACGGATCTAGCAAAGTAGGTTCCGTTTTGATTTTGCTTCCAGGAAATCTCGTCTGGGGTGCCTTGAATCAGTTGGATTTGGTCGATTTTAGTCCACAGTCGAACGAATTGTTCAAAGTGGTGGACCGAAAAACCTAGGGAGAGGTTGATATCCTGCACCCACCGCCCGTTCTGCAAGACCGAGAACACAGTCTGATTTTTGCTCTTCGAAGAAGCAAAGATCAAAGGGGCTACGTCTTTGGGGGCCTGTCCAAAAAGCCACGCTGAAAACCAGAAATTTGACATCTTCCCATCCCCGAGGGAGATCTTTGTTGCCGCCGCAAAGAGATTTCGGTCAGAAACATCACAAAGGATTTCCATTCCGACCCAAGGTTTAGTTGGGTTCTTCCATTCTTGCCAAAGCCAGCGCAATCTGATTGCCGAGGAGAAATGCGGTAGACTAAGGATGCCTAAGCCGCCAAGATGGGTTGGGCAACACACTCTTTCCCAGTTGATTCTGCACTTTGCACCCGAGAAGTTGTCGTCACCAGCCCAAAGGAAACGCCTCCTTAACTTGTCTATGGACTGGATAATCGTTTTGGGTATTTTGAAGGCTGTGAGGAAATAAATTGGGATCGAGGTGAGAACTGATTTTACAAGGGTGACCCGCCCTGCTGGGGAAAGGAGACGCCCCTGCCAGCCTGTTAATCTGCCGGCCACCTTGTCGAGAAATGGTTGTAAATCCACTTTGCGGAGCCGTCTATAAGTGAGCGGGAGTCCCAGGTACTTGATCAGGAAGGTTGAACGGATTGCCGGGCAGTCTTGAAGTACGGAGGTGAGGTCTAAATGGTCACAACTGATTGGGAGCACGATGCTTTTTTGGAAATTGGTGTGAAGGCCGGTGGCCTTCCCGAAGTTGAGAAGGATTTGGGTGGTAAGGAAGATTTCACTTGGGCTGGGGTTGATGAAGATAGCCGCATCGTTCGCATAAATGGAGGTTCTAAGTCTAGCGAGACAATCACGCGGGGGGGGGGGTGAGATATCCCAAATCCGTTGCCACCTCAAAGAGACTTTGGATGGGGTCGATGGCCAAAATGAAGAGGAAGGGTGAGAGGGGGCTCTCCTTGCCGCAGCCCCCGCCCATGAGTGATCGCATTACCGGGGATGCCGTTGAGTAGGACTCTCGACGAGGCAAACCTTAAAAGGGCTGCCACCCAGTTTGTCCAGTGAAGGGGGAAGCCTCTTTTGTATAGCAGCTCCAGTAGGTAATCCCAGCAGACCGAATCAAAGGCCTTGGCTATGTCAAGCTTGAAGAAGAGCGAGGGGGTTTTGGATTGGTGGAGTCTTCTAATCAGGTTGCAGACATAAAGAAAGTTGTCATGAATGCTTCTAGTGTTGATGAATGCACTCTGAGCTCGCGAGACCAAGCTATTGAGGAAGGGCGCCAACCGCAACACGAGCGTTTTAGCGATCCACTTCCCAATCCCATGAATAAGGCTGATGGGTCGGTAATCTTGCACTTTGTCGGCTCCCTCTTTTTTTGGGATCAACACAATGTTTGCTGTATTGAGTAAGTGAAAGTGTGACGTGCGAAGCGAGTGGAAGCTATAGAAAACTGCCATGATTTCTGCTTTAATGATTGACCAGCAAGATTTGTAGAAATTTGTGGAGAAGCCTTCCGGCCCCGGTGCTTTGTCTCCCGGAAGTTGATCTAGGGCGAGGCGCACTTCAGGTTCCGTGAACGCAACCTGCAGACTGTGCAGATCTTGCGCCAATGGGGGTAGGGTCTCCTAGTTGAGATCTGTGTCGCGCAGGGCTGGCCTGGCCAGCATTTCTTGGAAGTACTTTTGAGTTATGTCCTCTTTCTCAGAGTGCGAGATCGCCCAACCCCGACCATTTTGGAGTCTTTGGATGTGGTTTTTCCTTTTACGACCGTTTGCTTTTATGTGGAAGAACTTTGTGTTTGCGTCGTTTTCTCTGAGGTTGGTGATCCGGGAACTCTGGCGTTTCCGGGATCGCTCGATCGCTGCCAGGCCCAGGACTCGCTTCTTTAGGTTGGATCTCAAGGTCAATTCAGAAGAAGACAGGGCCCTGCGCTCTTGAACCACATCGAACCTGAGAATGAGCTCTAAGGCCATGTGGAGAGAGAGCCTAGGCCAAGGGAAGAGGGAGGAGCTCCACAATTTTAGAGCGGTTGCCGTGGAAGCTAGCTTGTGGTGCAGCCTATGCATGGGTTCAGTGTGCAAGCAGGGTGCTAGCCAGGCAGATTTGACCGTCTCGAAGAAACCTGGCATCTTGATCCAGAAATTTTCGAAACGGAAAGTTTTTGGGCGAGCGGGTCCGGAAATGTTGGAAAGAAGAAGAGGACAATGATCGGAGATCGGAGAGGACAGAGCCTGAAGGATGTGGTTATCGAAGAGGGTGTCCCAGCCTTCATTGGAAAAAAACTCTGTCCAGCCTGACCAGAGTGGATCTCTGCCGTTCACTGCTCCAAGTGAATTTTCTATTTTGAAGGTGAATTTCTTTAAGCTCGTAGGCATTGAGCGTGTTGCGGAATTGCGCCAAGCGTCGTGGGTTGAAGTTGGGATTGTTTTTATCTTGGGCTCGATAGATGAGGTTGAAGTTGCCTAAGACCAGCCAGTTGGAGCCGGTGGTGGGTTTTAAGGAGTCGATTTCTTGGAGGAAGGCCGACTTGTCTCTGCTGTTGGAAGGCCCGTAAACTATCGTGAGACGAAAAGACGAGTTACATTCTTTTAGGAGCACCGTCGCCGACAGACTGAAGACCGAGGGAGGCCCGTAAACTATCGTGAGACGAAAAGACAAGTTACATTCTTTTAGGAGCACCGTCGCCGACAGACTGAAGACCGAGTAAAGGGCAATTCATTTATGAAATTCTAAAGTGTGCATGATTTAGTCCCATACTCCTATATTGTCTAGTTAAGTGGTGGAAGAACAATTTATAAGGTGGAGTCTTTGCCACCCATTGAAACATGTGACACATAACATGGGGTGACATGAGGATAACTATAGCTAAAGTTATACACACGCATGTACGCACGCGTGCAAGTATATTTGCGTGACAATCGCGTGACTTGTGTGGTTGTAATCACAGTCTACCTTTCTTTTGCAAACCGTGTATGTCTCTCTCTCCTTTTAAACACAGTGGTCGAAGTCATACACCAGTGTGGACGAAATAAAGTGGTCGAAACACAGTGGTCGAAAAACACTGGTCGGATCCATAGACCAGTGTGGACGAAACACTATAGGCGAAATAAAGTGGTCGAAACACAGTGGTAGAAAAATAGTGGTTTGATCCATAGACTAGTGTGGTCGAAATAATGATGTTGAAACAATGTGGTCGAAATACACTGGTTGAAGCTAGACTAGTGGTCGAAGTTGTAGAGCAGTGTGTAATCAGGATATGATAAACACGGTTTAATTACCATTAATTGATTTTGAATTAACAGTTACCAGTGGCTTAATTTGTGCTTTATTATGCAGTTACTAGTGGTTTAATTTGTGTTTTATTATGCAGTTACTAGAGGGTAATTGTCTCGACCTTAAAAAGATCTAGAGACGTCCAGACCAGAGAATGAATTGATTCGCTATCATTTTCCTCTTCTTTCTCTATGTTCTACTGTGCTGGAGAGTTGTGTTGTCGAATCAAGCCATCTCTTCTCCTCAACGTGCGCCGGGAAGGAGGGTGAGCGGGTATCTTCGAACTATTGTCGCATAGTTCACCTGCACGGGACGACAATAAGGTTTCTGAGCAGTGCATCTGCGCGACCGTTCGAGTATGCGCTGCTTCTAGTTCTTCATCACGCCCGACTGTAAGTTGGTTGTGTGACTAAACTATTATGTTATAATACTATTATTGTGTATGTTTAGAAGTGCAATGAGTTGTCTGTTGTTAGTATTGCTTTATGCATCTCTAGTTTTATGTGATCTTTGCCTCATAATAAAATCTAGAATTAAAATATTGTCCATATTTCCAACAACATGTACCCACTTTTCACCACATTGGGTACGACGACGGAGTGTTGCATTCAGTGGACTGGGGAAGCTTTGCTTCCTGAAATAGCCGTTCTCCCTCCTTGGTTTGACTCCTTGCAATAATAGCATGTTTCGGTTGCTTTCAGCCAAACAGACGAGGAGAGACCATTTAAAAAAATAGGCAGGAGTGCTGCTGTAACATCCCGTTTTCGGTTGGTGAAGAGTATTTGCTTTTGTCAGCTGGTTTCAAAAACTTATTTCAACTTAAGTTGTATTTTCAAAATCTCTAACTTTTACCTCAAATTCAAAACCCCTCTCTTGGGGCTCAGCCCACTTTCTCCCTCCCCCTTTGGGCTTGGCCCTATTCCTTTTGGGCCCAGCCCACCTCACCTCCGCTCTCTTGGCCCAGCCCAGCTTCCCCTGCCGGCCCAGCTCCCTCCTGCCCCTTTTTCTTCACCGTGCTAGCCTCGTGCACTCTGCGCAGCGCACGAGCACCTGCGTTTGTGCCGTCGTCGTCAGCGAGAGCCTGCACCTCTGTCGCCACCAGCTCCTGGCCACCTACTCCCTTGACTCCGATGCCCTCCTCTCGTCGGATCCTATCACCACCGATCCCCACCACGTCAGTGCCCCGTGCGCTCTAGCCGTGCTCTCGTGCACCTTGTCCCCGCCCGATGCTCTCTGCTGCCACCTGCTCCCTCCGTCACCTTGACTCTGGTGACCTCCCTGCCTCGTCCTGTCTCATCGACCGGACCACCCACCTGCTCCGGTCACACCAGCTTTGCCGCGTCGTGATGCTAGCCCGCCATGGCCGCCGCACCTGCTCCCCACTCTGTCGTGTCACCAGCTCGTACCCATGTCAGCGCCCACGTGTTGCGCTTGCGCACGAGCGCCCGCGTCGCCTTGTCCCGTCGCCTGGCCGCTCCCACCTGCCTAGGGCGCACAAGTAGTCGCCACGTAGAGCTCCCCTGCCGCTAGCTCCTCGAGACCGCGTGCCGCCCCGAGCTCCTCAAAGGCTCTTTCTCCCTTCCCCAGCTATAAAAGGAGCTCCGAGCCTCTTTTTGCCTCCCCTCTTCGCCCCTTCGCTGACTAGTAAGTGTCTCCAAAGAATCACCCGGATTGGTTTCTCCTCCCTCTTTGGCTGAATCACCCCCTTCCATCGCCGACCGAGTTCCTCATCGCCTCAGCCCAATCGCCGCCACCAGGAGGACCTCCTCAACACCCCGAAGTCACCCCAAGCCGCCCTGAGCATCTTCTCCCTCCTCGGTGAGCATTCTGCATCACCCACCTCACCACCACCGTGTCACCGACGCCAACTCGCCTCAAGCATCCCCAAGCTTCGCCGTCGCTTCTGGTGAGTTCCTTAGACCATCCTGGTGCTCCTATGCCCATTCTTTTCCACCGGGCGCCGTTGCTTCACCATGACCACCATCACCGTCGCAGGAGTCGTTGTTGTTCCTCTTCTCCTTCAGTCCCGGTCGACTCCTTCGTCACCATCCTCCGATGTTTCCGACCACGAGCTTCCCCACCGCCGTTCGCCGTCCACCAACCTCTCTCTCGGTCTCGGTAAGCTCCCTTCCCCGTGCCCTGTTTTCCCTCTTGTTCTTTTCGACCAGGTCACGTGGTCGAAACCTCCTTCCGACCATGTCTACGACCAGATCCCCGCCCAGGTAGTAGCTAGTCAAACCCTTTTCGACCACGTAGTCGATACCCCTTTGTCGACCAGCACTCGAAGCTATCAGTACTCGTAGTGAGCAGTACTCGAACCAACAGTGCTCAAAACCCAAAACTTCGGAAGCTCCGTTATAACTCTGATTCTAGTGTTTTTTGTTTCTAAATTTGTCCAAATTCAAGACCTTGCTAATGGAACTGGTCTTGTTTAATTTGGAGTTCATTTATTATTTCTTTAGTATTTAATTGTTCTCTTTGCTTGTTTGATCTTTTCTGGTGCGTTCGTCCGAGTAGAGTTCGAAGAAGCAGGAGACCTCCATTTCAATAAAGCATAAGAGTTCCAAGACTCTCTTACCTTTAACCCAAGTGAGTCAATACTTTGATCATATTGAACCTACATCTTATGCAAATTATATTCCTTTAAAATACCAAATTACATGCTTTATTTCTCTATGCAAATGTATGTCAAATCCTTAAGAGTTAGTTACATGTCTACTTGGTAATTAAATGATCATTATACCATCCTTGACAATTTGGATCCCCTAATCCTTGTCACCTGTAACATCCCAAATATGGGTGTGTGTGTTTCAAATGTAAGAAAACAAGAAGAAATTAAAACTTTTCTTGCATCTTGAAGTTTTTAAACTTTTTTGTAATTCTTGTAAAGGAATTGTGGGAAATCAAAAACCTAAACCTCCAATTGACTAAAGTCATAACCTCCTTGTTGAGAATCTTGTGTGCAACATCTGAAAATATTTTTCCTTGGTTCTACACAAGGTTTATCCTGGAGCTAGGAACCTCCAGTCCAAATTTCAGAATTTTTGGAGTTAGTTTGCTATCTCTAATTATTCTTCAAAGTTTCAGCTCAAAATTCAAACCTTAGGTCAACTCTTTTGGGTCTGAGTCAGGCTCGGGCTCGAACCCAACTCCTTTCCTGGTGCGACCCAACCAGCCCGAGCCCTCTCAATCGCGCGCGCATTCTTAGCCATTAGATCTTGATCTAACGTTGCTTGTGCTTTCCCGCGTTGCGCTCGGTCGCTTGGTTCAAACCGGCTCGCACCTTTTGGTCGAGCCCAACCAAGCGTACCAGTGGGCCTAGACCGTTAGATCTTAATCTAACGCTCTAGATTTCGAGTGCCTTTCGGCTTTTCCTGTGGTCCCAATCAATCATAGCCGTCCATTTTCTATCCTATGGTTTGAACTCGTACCGACTGGGTTAGACTCAACCCATTTGTTCCTGTGTGACCCGAGCCGCTTTGAGTTTGTTTCACCGACTTGTGGGGCCCGCGCCACACCTGTTCGTCCCCTACCTCTCGCCCGTGCCATTGCCAGCGCACAAGCGTGGGAGAGCAGCGCCTTGTCACTTCTTTGAGTCCTTTAAACGGCTCTTTGCTGCAAGCATTTAATGCCGCTAGTGCTTTCGCCTCCAAAGTCTCCCTTGTCAGCTCCTCCACCTGCTTTTCTTGCCCATGGCAGAGCATGGACCGAGGTGCACCATGGAGCTTTGCCTGGCTCATTTCCTTTGCTCCCCGGCTATAAAAAGCCCCCTTGCTCCTCCTGGTGTTCCTTTAAACTCCCTCTCAGCTTGCTCTCTGCTTGTTGAGCTCAAAACACCAGTGAGCACTTGGCCACCATTGCTGGACCTTAAAGCTCTTCGGTGCCGACAGGGTTCCAGTGGTCTTTCTTCCAATCTTTTTGCTTAGCCTTGAGCCTCTCACCACCGTGGTTCTTTCCCCTAACTTAATTTTAGGTTGCTTTCACAGGAGCTGCCTAATTTTGGGTTTTGGACCTCTTCGGCCGTAATCACCCCTCTTCGTCCTCAGCTCCGGTAAGGGCCTCTTTCTTCAATTGCTTGCTCATGGACCTTCTGTGAGCCCTATTGAAGTTTTCTTGATGACTCGGTCTTGCTCATTTTGCTTAGGTCGTCATCTCCTCGTTGTCGTCTCCATCGCCGGTGCTGTGCTTCGTCGCCGGAGCAACCCCGGCAGCTTCTGGTCCTCTCCGTGCTAAGGTAGCTTCGCATTAGTCCCTAGAAGCTTGGCACCCGCTTCTCAGAACCGCTGCGGAGCTCCTTTGCAGTTTTCGTTTTCGGTCGCGCGTTGTTGCGCCACCTCTTTCCGGCTAGCCGCCAATGTGGTCCTCCTCCGTGGTCGCCACCGCCACCAGCGTGTGCGCGTGGCTATTGCGGTCTCGTTTTGGCCCTTGGTCGACGCCAGCGTGGTCCACGTCGCCGGCGGTGAGCCTTGGAAGCCATCGATCTTTTTGTCGGACGGGCTGGTACTGTGCCGTACTCGGTTAAGACAAAGATCGTGTTGTTAATTGCTAATCATTGATTAATCCGTGTTAATGAATGCTTAGTAGTTAATGCCCGGCTTTAAGTTTATCTCTGAGTCTCTGTTGGGTGGGTCCAAGCTTCTCGCGCACTGTGCGCGTCTTTAAAACTAAGATTCGGTCATTAACTCACTAATTATTGCTAATCATTGGTTAAGTAACTTAATGACTGTCTTAAGGTTGGCTTGGCGTCACTGACATGCGGGCCCGCGAGTCTTTAAAGCAACCGTGCGCTTTAAACACCCGTGCGTGGCCTACGTGTCACTGACAGTGGGGCCCATCTCTTTTTCTCTCTCTCGGGCGCGTGCGGATGGCTTCCATTGATCGTGAGCCGTTGGATTCCATCTCCACGGCCCAGATCTGCTGGGCCGTTCGGACCACCCTTTCTGCTCCGTCCGTGCAAGCCGTTGGATTTAGATCAACGGCCCAGATCTGATGTGCCGTTCGGACCGCCGAACCTACACCGTCCTTTTGGAGATATGCGGTCGAGATCTAAGGGACTTTCGGACCCCCGGACCTCTCGTAGTTTTGGGCTGTCCATTTTGAGATCTACGGCCCAGATCGAGTGGAACGTTCGGACCGTCCGAACGATGCCTCGCTCTGAGCCACTCGTTTCTTGATCAACAGCCTAGATCGTGTGGGACGTTCGGACCGTCCGAAGTCGCCTCAACGTGGACCGTTGGATCTCAATCCAACAGTGGTTCTGTTTGGCTCTTTTGCGAGCCTGTGCATGTGCGTTTGCGTCCGTGCGCATGGGCCGTTGGATTTGATCTCGACGGCCCAGGCTTTTCCTTTTCGGTTTAGTTTAAAGAAAAACCCGGTAAGAGTTATTTGTAAACTGAAAATTGTGTTAAACTTTAAAATTGCTTAACTAATTCGTTTTATCTCCTTTTAGGGTGATTCAAATTTTGTTAGTTCTGGTTTTAACTAAGCTTTAATCTAAAAATGGTTGTAAGCTTAGTTTTGCTCCAGAAAAATTTGTGTTAGTAGATTTAATTTCAGTTTAGCTTTATTTGTTGCATTAAAAATTCTTTTAACTTGAAAAATGCATAAGTATTTCTCTGTAGCTCATTTTTGAGTGAAATCAACTTTGTTGGTTTCCTTTGTTAGTAAGCTTATTTGTAGAATAGGTTTTAGGCCCTGCTGCTCTTAAGTTTTCTGTGGTTGCTTTGTCTTGTGCACTTTTTCATCTCTTTGAAAAATCATAGAAAATACATCCTAGCTCCAAATGAGGTGAATCAAATTGTGTTGTTCATCTCATGTGGTGCTTTATTTACCATAAAATCTTAGGTGCAACACCTCTTTGAAATTTATGCCAAAAATTTAATTTGAATTGAGCGATGCAGAGATGAATTTTTCAACATTTTTCAACCGCCAAACTTGTTTTGGCCATAACTTTTGCATTGAGAATCCAAATCAATTGGTTCTCATTGCTAAATTCTTTAAAATCATGCTCTTCCTGCAGTAGAAATTTCAGAGCTTTTGGTGGAAGTTGGTTTTTGAGTATTTCGGTGTTCTTCGTTCTTATCGGTTCTTTTCGTTCGTTCGTTAGGTGCCGACGAGTTCGTTGAGTTCGAAAGCGATCCTCTGCAGCAAGAGAGCTACCATCAAGGCAAGCAATTTGATCATACTAATCCCATTAATTTCAAAGTATAAATATCTTGTTTACAAATTGTATGTATTGCATTCTCTGTTTTGTTGTTAAATTATTGATTGATTTGTTGATCCTCTAGATGCATAATCTGTAGGTAAATGTTATTCCTCTACTACTGGCGATGGTGGACGTCTTCGATGTCATTTTGGCTCCTTCCCGCCTAGGCCACCACCAATATGACTCCCACGCTAGCGAAACCAGCCAGAGCCGACGATGGCCATGGGTCCGCTGGAGTGGAGGCCGGGTCGTGTCCGTCTTGCCCGCCCAGCTTGAGGAGGGCATTGTCGGCCTGGGTTGTGAGTTGGCAGTCGAGCTTGAACAGGTGGGGTGAGGGCTTCAATGGTATCTTATGGCAGGGGGCATCGTACATCGCTAGGTACTCCTTGAGGGCCTCTTAAGAGATAGCTTCGTCCTTTGGTAGAATGCCCAATTTGCGTGCGAGCATTTCTTGGGCTCAATGTAGCATGGAGCCCGAGCGTTGCTTGATAGCCAGACACGAACTATGGTGGATGTTTGAGAGGTCGAAGTATCTTGTGGATCACTTGCTCTTGTGTTGAGTGGGGTGTTGGCGTGATTAGTAGCGGTGCCACCGGGGAGGGGGGCGAAGAGCGTGGCCTCTAGGTGTTGCACAAGCTGTCGGCCAGTGGAATGGCCACTTAGGTCTTTAGCCGGTTGCTCAGGGAGTGCTAGGGGGCCCGACACCAGTGGCAGGTGTCCTGGAGCAGTCCCGCTGTCCCGGCCGGCCATGGCTTTAAAGGGGAAGTTTGTGCCTGTTAGGCCGCAGGGGAGCTCGGACGACTTTGCGATGGCTGGGTCACCCGTAGTGGCTCTGTTAGCCCCGGGGTTGCCACTGCCACCGAGGGTTGATGCGTCGTGGTCCCCTAGTCGGGGAGGCTCGCAGATGCCCAACTGCGGGGCGGGAAGGGTAGGCTCCAGGTGGAGCTCTAGGGCGGCTTCCTGGAGGATGGCCCCTAGCCCCTCCTCGGAGTGGTCCGATAGCGAGTCAAGAGCCGGTTCAAGGACTTCTGGGTCAGAGAGCGATGCCGCGGTGCTTGCTGCGAAGGTGTAGCCGATGGGAGCTTGGGCTCCCACAGGAGCCAGCCAAAGGGCAGCTGCAGAGGACCCCATGGACGCGCTCTTCACCACAGGAGGCGACTCTGCCTCCCGACACGAGGCTAGGCCCAGTCTAACGGCTGCATTGCCTATGGCCTTGATGTAGTCCTCCACCTTGCAGAGCCACTTGACTCGTGCTTCCTTGAAGGGGTGGGAAGACGGTTGCACGTCAGTCGTGAGGGGCACTGCTGAACACTTCGTGTAGAGCTTGTCTCAAGTACTTGGTGTAGGAGGAGAAAAGCTCTTGTAGGGTGCGGTCTGCTCTTGCTTTGAGCTCTTGAGGCGACGACTTGGGGGGGTGAAGCAATAGGCGGGGAGTCACATCTCCAAGGTCAGCCCTGCGCCGACCGTCGTCTCTGTGGTGATAGTTCGCATGCCCTTGCCAGGGCGAGCGGTCGTAGTCGCGGCTCGAACCGAGCCGCAACCTGTCGGTCCTCGCAAGGGAATGACCGTGGTTGGGACGGGTTGGCCGGTTGTGGCGGCCGTCATCTCCATCGCCATCGTCGTCATCCTTGCGTGTACGGTTGAAGCGCGATGGGTGGTCGTCTTCAGTCGGTCAGCGACGGGGTTGATGGTGCCCACTTGCATTGCGGCGTTCCTCCCAAGTGAGGTTGTCGTCAACCTCCTCCATTTGCCGAAGTGCTTGGGGGGGAGGGACAAGCAGCTAGGCCCCCATTTGGATTCCAGTGTGCCATCGACAGCCCTGAGGCTCCACGGGAGCCTGGAGGTGATCGGCTCATAGGGGACCATGTCCGTGGAGGTAATGAAGTCGTCCAGCGGTGCGAGAGTGTGGTCTTCGATGTAGTCGAGGTAGAGGATCACCAGATGGATGAGGTTGTGCTTCCACTTGTCCGGCAGGCAGGAACTGACTTTTGGCAGGGGGTGACGGATGTCGCCACTACGGTGTGAGAAGGTGATCCAGGTGACCTTAGCAATGGTGCTTGGGTTGGATGTCCAAGCCTAGAGGTTGAGCGTTTGTGTGCCTTCTTTGCTCGCCGAGACGCCTTCCAGTGCTTGCAAGGAGCAATTCTTGTCGATGAGGCGCGCAATAATGTCCAGTGTCCAAGCGTACACCACGAGCCCCTCAAGGCAAAGTTACACACGAAAGAACATTGTTGCCCCGAATGCGCGACTGACCATGCACGATGGTCGAACATGGAGCTCCAAGTCTTTGTGGTGGGACTTCTTGGCGTCCAGCACTCTGTCCCGAGTGTAAGATCGAGGAGGCCGACTAGAGGGGGTGCATAGACGGTTTTAAAATCTTTTGGCTAAAACCGAGTTTTATGCAGAATTATAAATCAATTCGGTTTTGCACAATTAAAGCCTAAATCAACTAGTTTTTACTAAGTGCACCAACAATATGAGACTATATACAAGATAGCAATCATACACAAACAAGCAAGCAATTTAATTCAAGTAATGTAAATAGCATAAAGTAAAGCACAAGAAAGCAAACCACAATGACATGATGATGTTTTACCGTGGTGATCGGAGACTTGCCGGCTTCCCCAAATCCACGTTGAGGTAAGCCCAACCACGTTAGACCGGCTCCACGAATTAAGCCAACACCTCCGAGGTAAGTCCAACCACTTGGACCGGTTCCAAACCGAACCAACACCTCGATCCACTATGTTTGCTCTTCCTCCACTCCGAAGATGGTGAGCACCAAGCCACTCACAAACGCTCGGGTCTTCTCACAACCTTCTTTGAGAAGATCACCGAACCACGACGCCTCCACGCCATCTAGGTGTCGGCAAACACCAAGAGTAACAAGTCTAAGATTCTCACTTGAACTAATCAAGTGTCTAAGCTCAAGTGGATACACAATCCACTACCTAAGGCAACATATGCACTTAGGGTTTGCCTCTCAAAGCTCACTAAGTGCAACACATGCACAAGAGAGTGTAGAGGGCTTGCTCTTATCTCAAGAGAGTAGAATGGGGGCACAATAACTCTCTCACAACCGACCAAGGTGGGTATTTATAGCCCACACACAAAAACTAGCCGTTAGGACAAAGTCTGCTGAAAAATCAGCTCGAGCGGTAGTACCGCCAACTAATGGCCGGTACTACCACACCTCTACTGATACACAACAACGGCTGGAGAACTAGCCGTTGAAAAGGTGGTGCGGTACTACCGCCAACAAACATGCAAGATTATCTTCGAGGTCGGTCGTATCAGCTCACGAACACGGTAGATTACAGTTCACAGGATTTCCAACTCAAGCCGAAAAGACGCTTCTCTGGAAATTACGTACCGCCTACTAAGAAATGGTACAACCGCCACGAAAGCGTGGTACTACCGCTTGACATGGGACCAAACTTGCCATATGGATGGCTCAGATGAATTAGGCTTTCGGACGATCCGATCGGCACACGGTAGTTCCGCTCAAGAGCGTCGGTACAACCGCAGCGCGGTCGTACCGCTCAGTACATGTCGGTACTACCGATGTTCCTGAGAAAACACAGATTGCAATCGCTTCAACTCAATTTGCAAAGCATATTTTCCAAATTGATGCGTGATGCAATCAAGGCATGAAGGCAAGATTCTCAATAAGTTACAAAACACATTTGCCAACTTTTAGAATCAAAGCCACAACTAAAAGGTACATGGACTTAAGACATTTACAAACTAAAGTCCCATGCTACAAGGATTACCCATGAGCCTCACTATTTGCAAAACACATTTGCAAACAAATAGCATCATGCCTCAAGGATAAGGTGCATGGACCTAGACCATTTGCAAAACACATTTGCAAATTATAGTCACATGCTACAAGAGTTATATATATGCCTCAACTATTTGCAAAACGCATTCGCAAATAATTGCATCATGCCAAGATGAGCTAGAGCAAACACAATGAGCTATAAACACATGACTAACTCAAGCTACTAGTCAAGACCCCTCTTAATAGTACGGCAACCTATACTAGCAATCCGGTCTCCAACCAAACACCAAGACCGGTAAAAGACTAGGAACACATCCTTAGCCCTAGCTAGTCATACATTTGCCTTGCACAACCTCTTGAAGCTTGATGACGCACATTCTTACTTCAAGTCCGGGTTCTTGACTAGATAATCATCAACACATGATGATTTCCTTCTTCTTGAACATCATCAACACATGATGATTTCCTCTTCTTCAAGAAACTTGATATGATGCTCATCAACACATGATGCCATCCTTTTCTTGAACTTGGCTTGATGATCATCAACACATGATGATCTTCTTCTTTTCAAGATCTTGATACGCATCAACACATGATGCATCCTTTACTTCAAGCTCTTGACTTGATGACGATTAGCTCATGATGTCATCCAAAGTATTCATCCTCATAGAACATAACCTATTTCACCAACTTATGGAAAATATTAGTTCCACAATATGATTATCATTAATTACCATGACATACCATTAACTCATAATGGTGGGATAAGATACCACAATCTTTCCCTCTTTGGTAATTGATGATAATCACTTCAATTTGCAAATAATTGAATGTAGATTGGTATGAGTATATACGAACTACACAAGTTGCATATACTCAAAGAATATATGAGCATATATGAACTACACAAGTCTCATATACTCATATGAATATATTAACTACACAAGTTATATATACTCGATGATATGTTTCAAAGTAAAGATCTCAAATATATGTGGACAAAGGAATATGGATCAATACTAATGAAACCACAAAACATAGAGTGAACTCCCCTTAAATATGTGCATACACAAATATGTAATGGGAATATATGCACATATTCAAGTTAACCTTTTGGTGGAGTTCATCCTATATTTTGGATTTGAGGAATGCAACAAGATATAAGATTATGATGTCGAATGCATACCTCTTTGATTTTCACCTTTATATCTAATTGAGACTAAACAATAGGTATAACAATAGAAGTGTTAGTCTCACAAGTAGATTTATCATTAATAACCAAAATACTCTATTAACACATAATGGCGGGTATAGATTCTTCACCGAGTCCGCTTGCTGTCAAACTTGAGGAGGTATTCCTCCGAGTGGTGAAGTGAGACAATGACTTCGCCTCGGCACAGTCTGAACCACCGGAGAACCGCGTCGGCGACCATCTTGTCGTTTGCACGGGAGCCACCCTTGAGCACCCAAGCGACGAGTGTTGTGGCCTCCCATTCTTCGCAGTCGAGCTGGGGAGTGTTGTTGACAATGCAATAATATTCCTCTGGACGGGTGTCAGGGGCATCGAGGAACGCCATGCTTGGAGTCAAAGGCTTGCAGTGCCCTTGAAGGGCCGAGAGCTTGCGGGGGACTTGGTGAGCAGGCAGCTCGCAGGGGGCTTGAACCGGTGGGGAGTATCGACGTAGAGTGGCGAGACTGACATCTTGGTGAATGATCTCTGTGCGGGGTGGGGGGGGTGGGGTGGAAGAAGGTGGCGGGGATTATGTCAACAGGAGCGCACCCTGTGGCCGCTTCGGAGGCAAATGAAGCATTTGAAGGAGTCTCGACTGGCTGTAGCTTTGTGGTCAGAAGCCAGGCAATGGAAGAACCTTCCTTTTGTTCTCGCAAGGAAGAGGCTGGGTGGGGTGCTGGGGGGAGCGTTGAACGCATGACCTAGTGGAGGGGGCTTCGAGTAGGCTCCTCTGCACGACTCCCAACGCGATGCCACCAGTAAGCGCTCTTGACTTCTTGCCACCCAGACTCCTCTCTGGGGATGATGGCTTTGCTTGGTGGGAAGCGCGGTACAGGATGTTGTGTGACCTCTGCAATGGCGCGGCGATGAGACGTTGGAGCAGCCGGGCGCCGAGCTAGGATGATAGAAGCAATAGGGGAGGGGTGGCGAGTGAATGAGCACCTGATGTTGGGTGGAGGTAATGGGGCAGCTCGACGCAGTAATGAGGGATGCTGGATGCAGTTGGGGAGTGGGGCCAAGCTTGGGGGTCGGGCACTGAAGGGGAGCAGCCTTCGAAGCTTGTGATTGAGGGAGCTTTAATGGTCGAGGGAGCTGGGCGTGGGGCCTGAGGGCGGCCTAGAGCCGAGTGAGCGGGGGCATACTAGGGTGCAGTCCCTAGCAGTGACACAGGAGCCTCATCGCCGATGGAGGGTAGCTTGGGGGTCGGCGTCGAGGAGGAGGTAGGCCATACCAGATCCGGATCTAGGCCGGGGGGCGAATGGGGATTTGCAGTGGCCTTAGGGGGCTTGGCCGGGGTGGGATGGTGGAGAGCTAGGGGCAGATGAGGATGGTTGGGCCTTGGCGGACGACTACCGGAGGCGAGGAGGGAAGGGAAGGGCGGCGGCAGGGGAGGAGTGGGGGACATCGCTCCCTCGTCAGAGCTTATTTTATTGTTGTGTTGAAGAGCAGAACCGGCACAGCTGAGGAGAGACAGTGGCCGTTCAGACATCAGGGTGATGGGAGATGAACATGATGGTACGTCGACAGGTTGGTGTGTGCCACTTTGCTGGGGGAGTTTCCATTTCCCCAGCTAAGGTGATCATTGGGCGAAGGAAATCAGGCCTAGAGCAGTTTCTTCTTGACTTCTTCACATTAATGAAGCTTTTTTTAGTACATATCGGACGCACTCACACAAACACGCTACACGCATACCCCCACCCACACGTGGGTGTGTCCTTAACACATGTCTAATCTAGAGCAGGAGTTAGACCCTACGGAGCGCGAGCATACATTTTGACTACTGAATGCATCTACATGTGTGTACTGAACCTAACCAGTTTGATTCCAGGGATCGAACCGCGACGGCGGAGCGAGTCCTAGCTCGGTCCTTCACATTAACGAAGCTAGAAAGGGCTATCACTCTGAGCGAGCATATTGGGTCGGCGGATACGAGCCGGGCCGTAGAATCGCCAACAGCTCATGCTGGGCGGCGACGCTCACGGCTCACCTCGTCAATACGAAGCGCTGAGCCCACCAAATTCCCCCGTGCTAAGCGGCCTGAGCCACTCCACCCAACCCCTTCGCCTCGGGCCTCTTCTCCGCCTCGCGTGTACCGAACGCACAATGGGTGCTCTGGGACAGGAAACGCGCCACCTCACCCAGGCGGCCAGGCCGAGCGCCGCGACGTTGAACGGGCCTCTCTGTATTGCCCACCAAATCCCCGAGCCATCCCATCCCGCCTGGGCTGCTTCATCGTCTGGGCGCCTCTTATCCGCACCGCGCGGCCCGCAAGCGCAGCGCGTGGGTTGGGTGAGAGCCGCCACCTCGGCAACAACTCCCGCGCCGCGCGGCTGCAACTGAGCAACTCATGTAAACACCTCGCCCGTGCGCACAGGCGGACTACCCAGGCGGGCCAATCAGTTTTCGGCCGCGGGCGGCGGGACGCAGGCCGCGGACGCCGATCGCCATCCGTCCTCAACTGGACCCCAAGCCAGCTTTCACTCTCAACAATGCTGCCTTTGGATGTAGGTACGTCAAGTTTCACCTAGTTATTCTACTCATTCCTGTGTCACCGTATCCAAGTAAAGATTCAGAATAACAGATTCAATATCATTTTACTTCATTAAAATTCACATACACAT
This sequence comes from Phyllostachys edulis, assembly GCA_036346405.1. Classification (NCBI taxonomy): domain Eukaryota; kingdom Viridiplantae; phylum Streptophyta; class Magnoliopsida; order Poales; family Poaceae; genus Phyllostachys; species Phyllostachys edulis. The sequence continues at coordinate 67,768,324 of CM070558.1, read as the reverse complement.
ATACGTGTACTTCATAATTTATACGTATTCACTCTATATATATATATATATATATATATATATATATATACATCACGGTGACACTGGTCCTGGATGCGTCACTGTGTCACCATGTGATGCTCCTTCAAGTTTCACCGAAACCCCATGTGATAAGAGCTGTACGTGCCTGGTTGGCAAGTCGCAAAAGTACTTAATACTACTGCTCCCACTGCCATCGTTCCACTGGCTGGTGGCAGTTGATGATAGCTTGCATGATACGGCAGCGGCGTTATCAGTGAGAGTTCAGCCGTAAGGTTCTTTCCTGGGACCCCATGTACGGTTCAGAGTCCAAATTAAACGCACCCGTTTGCGTTTACGATTCGTTCTCTGCTTCTCTGATGCTGATGCTGCTGCATTCTGCGTTGCTACCCCTTCTTTTGTGGCTGACTGGCTGGGTCATTTTCAACACCCTGAGCTGACGGATTTGGCTGGTTAATTCATTCATGGCGTGATGTTAAACATAGGCTGTATTCGAATTCGCATCCTTCTCTCCGGAACACGTTCCACACACGAGATTTGTTCTTAACTATGGGCAGCTTTGGATCACTTTATGTCCTTGTTCCCCTGAGGTAATTTGTGCGGCAAACTTTTCTGAAAGGAGGTGTCTAGGGGATATGGGTGTTTTTTCTTGGCTTATTTAGTCTCTTTTTGAAACGAAATAACAAAACTAGTTCCGTACGAACGAAATGACAAACATAGCATTCCTACTGTGCAAAACCACCGTGAAAGACAACATGTCGTGCGGGAAAGTCATATACCGCGAACTGGGACCACAGTAGGTCGCCTGCTGCTCAACCCGTCTTGTCGCCACAGGTTCTGAAGTGCTACGGGAGCACTGCAGAGGGACACATGCCGCATGCTTATCCAACGGTGGTGTTATTTTGTCGATTCCGCGGGAAGGTGGCTATATTTGTTATTTCGTTGCCAAAACAGGCCAAAAGAGTGAAAAGCTCTTCTTCTTTTTTTTTTGTTACAGGGTACTCAAGTTTTGAGCCATTAGATCTAGATTCGAAGGATCCTATCCTCCCCACCAAACCATATATACCATCGTCCTTCCCTCCCACCCTCCCTCCCCTTCCCAAATCCTAGCTAGCCGTCACCGTGCCACCAACCGACGGTGACGAATGCTGCCCTCGCCCCCCCCCCCCCACCCCAAACAACCTCCAGCACCACCCTTCTTACTAATGAAGCCAAATACGAAATTTAGAGCTTGAATTGTACAAGAGAAATGGATCCATTTGTCTTTTTTGAAAATGCAAAAAAGAATCATTAATTTTTAAAACATAAAGCATTGTTTGCTTGCAACCAATGACGGCATTTTTTTTTATTAAGATTACGCCGGCTTTGCACATTTCAGTAAACCATTGGTTCACACATCCAAATGGTCCATCACCGTCAGTGTGGTCAATCAAGTCTATTTTCTATACACCCTTGTCACGTACAGACAACTCAAGAGCTTGTTGTGACTACAATAACCAGCAGTAGCTGACGAGTTACATCCCGTGCCACATCACATGGCCACACGTTCTCTACTTACAGCTCAAATAATACACACACTGCATGCCCAGGTCACTAGGTCAGTTCCAAGACAAAGTGATCCCCGGTGCGTCAGCACAATCACGCGATACCGTCATCTTGCCCCATTATGAGCGGAGGTGAGGTGGCCGATTGAGAAGGACTAATGGTTATACGATAGTACAATGATGGGGGTGCATGCTATCGCTGGGCCTCAACTCAATTGATGACCGGTTTGTCGATTCGCTTCGTGTCCAATTTTGATGGTGTCTATGTTTTTATGATAGAGGCAGTCTTCAAGAAAAACAAATTCCCTGATGCAGCCACTGGTTTTGTGTTTAGAATTGATCGCATTCCTTCATTTCACTGTGATGCACGAATCATTCCGAGTATTTTGTCTTTGTTTCTGTACAATGTCACTCTCTGTTCGCTTCAGTTAAATTTTAGGGGGGCGTAGTATGTATCAAGGAAAAAGGAAAAAAACCGACGGTTACCGAAAAAACCGGTGGGAACCGAGAGGAAAAAAACCGTTCAAATTTTTTCAAATCTAAATTTAAATTTATGACTGCATAATACACTTTCTAGGTTGGTTTAAGCCTTTTTTGTGCTAGATTACCTATTGTATGAGCTAGATATGCTTGAATTATTGTATGAACAAGTTTTAAAAAAACCGGTTTTGGTGGCGATTTTTTTGGTTTTTCCGGTTTTGGGTGGTAACCGTTCCGGTTACCGGGTTTAAAACATCCTCGATTCAATTTTCAAGTTTCGAATTTTGATCGAGTTTTTTTTTCGGTTACCATTACCAGCCGCCAGACAGGTTTTTCTTCAGTTCCAAAATTTGTATTCTTAGTATGTATGGTTGATTGAGACATTAGTTTTTGGATTCATAGTTGGAATGTAACTTCCTGTACAGGCAATCGGATTAATCTTGGCCACGATACATCTGCTGAACAGTTAGCCCTACTCTCGCCCCCACCCCACACACATCAAGTGAAGTTCTAGCATCGTGCACGTCGTGCCACAGCACCATCTCGTGGGTGAAATCCACCGAAATAATCAGCGTCCGAAACTAGACCCTTCCACGAGAAAGCAGAATACTTCAACTGGTTGCCAGTTTCCATTATGGTTATCTGATCTTTTCTTAAAAATAAATTATTTTTAATCATTTTACACAAATAAACAACAAGTTATTTTTTCACAAAAATAACCATCAGTTGTTGGCCACCAAGCGACTAGACCCAATCACGATGTGTGCATCCGATTTAAGTTCAACCGGCCCACAATGGCGGACTTGTTCTTGATCGAGGTTCGCTTCGGCACTCGATCGCCGCGACAAGCGGATGACGTTGAGCCACATCATCTAGTCATGACTGAGGGCCAATATAGTGATTCCTATGTCTGCTCGCGCGATAGAAAGAGGGGAAGGGAGCAGAGCGCCAATGGTGAGAGGAGAGGAGAAGGAAGAGGAGGAGAGGAGGAGGAGACTACCATCGGCTCGACGTGCCTCCGTGTAATCGTCCTTTTGCGGTGAGTTCGTTGTATTCGTGTAATTTATTGGCCATTTCGAGAGAAAAAACATGTTAGGTTAGCAACAATAAATATAGCTTAGTGGTAGAACTAGGGTTTGTAGTTGTAGATTTATAATTTTAGGGTTAATGACGTGTATAGTGTTACAATGTAGGATATTTATGTATTTATTATAGTGTAAAAATATTAGGGTACCTCTATTAGTAGATCGATTATTGGAAGACCTAGGTTGCTTAGGTTTAGATCCGCAAGACTTAGGGATACCAGATTTAGGTTATTTATATTTTTTCCCATTTCATTGAACATTTGTGGTCGTATTTTTACAATTTAATTGAAATGACGAATATTTTGATATGCACAGTACGATTTGGGTTTCATTAGACTCGATGTAGTATGCTTAATTACTAGATATCTTAAGTCGTGTGACATGTATGTTAGGTCACTATTTTTTCCTGAGTGTTTTATGGGCTGGGAGAAGTTCGTGTTAGGTCAAATGATTTGAGAAGTTTTTCGCAGACCACGCTGTATCACCTGAACTCAGATAATCTTAAAATCTATTAGGTGTTGCATTGGCTGACATGGAGGTTCTCGCTAAACCCAACATTAAATAGTGCCACTGCTAAATGCTTGTGGAGTCGTTCAGCAGAAGTGGTCTGCTCGGAGTTGAAACCCATGGAGCAAACAAAGTCGTGACAGACATGGATGGAAGCGTGCATGTGTCGTGGCTATGAATGGGTGTTGTTTGTGCAAGCGTGTCCGAGTACACTTGGTAGTGCCCTTGAAGTGGGGGAGAGTAATGCGGGTGTGTAGGTGGAAGTTGAGGATGGTAGGGTAGAGGATTGTGGTGAAGATGCAGTTGTGGTGACAGATAGACATATCGATCGCAGCGGACAGGCAGACGAAGGGGAGGATATTTAATTCATAGTGGATGACTTGGAGTGGGAAGACCAGAGGGACAGAGGCAAAGAACAAGCATTGGAAGAGGACGAGGAGGGTGGCGACTTTTCGGATGATGATGATGTCCCTGATGTGTCGGTGCCTGATGCTTGGAATAGACATGACCCAGGGGCCATGGTTGCGAGTGATTGCCATGATTCCCGGTGGGAGTATGGGCAGAATGTAGTGCGTGTTAATGCCATATTTGCATATAAGTCAGCTCTTCAGGATACTATCAAATTGTGAACGATGTCAATGCAGAGGCAGTTTAAAGTTGTTAAATCAAACAAAGAGTAGTACACTGTGAAGTGTGAGAAAGATGGGTGTTCTTGCAGTGTTCACACCTACAAGCTGGAGTATGAAATGCACTGGATCGTGTCGAAGGTGGAGGAACACTCGTGTGTTCTGATCAATGTACTGCCAAAGCGCCGCAACCTCACTTCTTATTTCATTACAAATGTCATGTACAGGGAGATAGTAGAGAAGAAGGACATGGAAGCGCAACACATCATGTTGCCCATTGAGTATAGGTACAAGTACATGATTGAGCAGTGGTATGTCTTTTATTTCACACCTTAGTATCAATGTAGTTGATGGGATTGTTTTACTACTGTATACTTTAAAATTTTGCATGTTACGTCATTTCTTGTGGTGCTTGGGTCCCTCAGTCAGCACCGCGATGATGGGACATGCAACATAATTCTCGGTCCTACCTCCTCTAGTCAGCACCGCGACAAAGGGACATGCTACTCAATTCCAACTCCTTCCTTCCTAGTCAGCACCGTGATATATGTGGCTTGAAATATGAATCTCGCTATTACAACTAGATATCCTCCCCTACTCAGCGACATCCTCCCCTGCTCAATGAGATCCAATGGATCGACATCCTGGAGAATTACGACAAGGCATCCATTCAGCAGAAAATACATGTTGAACTACACAGTTGCGCTCGAGGCCTTTACTCATTGGAAACCATATTCAACCAGGAGCGTTGAAGACAAGGGGAAGGCCCCAATGGTCCTTGATGCCCATGTTGCGAGGCCCTGGACGAGGATAAACCCGAAAAAAAATCCTTTGGGCTGAGTACTACGAGGCCCACGCTCGCAAGGGGGAGTAGGATGTATGTTCGTAAGCCTGACTTGATTTTTATCCGTCAAGTATTATTTCTTTCTGAAAGACGTGTTTGTATCGTAGTTGTAGTTCAGTTCAAAGGTTCATGCATCTAGCCATTTGTAACGTAGGAATAGGCACACGAACATATGCACTAACCAAACCCTACGTACCATGTAATTCAGACATTCATGGTCAAGTGTTATGTCGAGCTTGCAATCTCATGTTCATTGTTCCATTCTCGCTCACATTGAAGCTAACAAAATATTTTGCCAAATTTTGTGTTATTTATGTAAAAACTTAAAAGGGTGAACATCCACGTAAAACGATTAAAACATGATTTATTTACAAATAATTGCAGCCAACAAACTCCAGCTTTTTATCACTAACATTGTTCACAATCAACTCCACCAACCATTTATTTTTTGTAAAATTATTTCTTAAAAAAATATCTATTATCGTTGGGCTAGAACACGACTGCGCTCAACCACTGGCCTGATCTACGGTTGGCCTCCATCGCGTTCTGGCCTAGCGACTCTGCCCAACACGAGCCTTAGTCGCGCCATCAGCTTGCGACTGAGACACGTGGCAGAGTAAGGCCTCAATAGTGTTTTCATCGCATGACTAGAACTCTGACGTCAGCTAATCACTGAACCACAGAGCGACTAGGCGTACTCCAGCGGTGGCCCAGCGAATGTGGATTATTTTTATAAAAATATTAAAATGTTGTTTACTTGTGTAAAATGATTAAAAAATTGTTTATTTTGAAAAAAATTCTACCGACGTGGACCACTTGAACCTCTCAGTGGACTTATTAAAATGTTGTTTATGTGTGTAAAATGATTAAAAAATTGTTTATTTTGAAAAAAAAAATTCCACCGACCTGTACCACTTGAACCTCCCGGTGGACTGATCGCAGCCACTGGACTCTGGAGTACATGGCACCAAACCTTTTTAGTCACCCTGCGCGGACCCCATAAAGCTGAGAAGCATCGGAGTGTTTGGCTGAAATGCACGTTTTTTAGTTGCAACAGCAAAACTAGTCTGCACAATCGAAATGTTAAAAATAGCATATCTATTGCACAAAATCATCGCAAAAACCGACGTGTTGCGCAAAATCGTCACGGACGACTACCTGCTACGAACACAGACCGCATCAGGATAGCGTGCCAACACGCAAGCCCACACGGCATCCATCCTAACGTGTTCTAGATGCGCGGAAGATGGCCTTCCGCGACAATTTTGTGGAGGTGCTATCTTTTTTTTCATTTCAAGCTTGAGGGCTGGTTTTGCTTATTGCATTAAAAAAAAGCTGGATGAGAAGGGAAAAAAAACTCGAAGAATCGAGCACGGCCGAACGGGAGATACGCGCGGACAGCGCGGTGCCGCTGTTTCCTTCCGATCGGAGGTCCCGTCCGCATCGCAGGATGGGCCGCGTCAGCCAACGACGTCGCTAGACCGTCAGGCTCACTGGCAGAGCCAGAGCCGAGCGTTAGTTCGGCCTATCCAGTGACCGATGCACATGGCGTTAGTACCACCGTGCACTGATCAGAAAGAACCCTGGGCCTTATAAATTCAGATGCCACCTCTGCTATCATCATTCATCAGATCAGGATCTGGTAGCTGACCTATAGTGCGCACACACACACTGAGAACGGATCGTACAGGGAAGTCAATAATGCCCTCATATGGTAGAGCAAAACTACAGTGTTCTGTTACCGTGAAACACTGTTTGTATAGTATAATCCTATACAATAGAATCCAGGTTACCCTGAAACACTGTTTATATAGTATAATTCTATACAGTAGAATCCAGGTTTCCGTGAAACACTGTTTATACAGTATAATTCTATACAGTAGAATCCGGGTCGCATTCTATCAACACTACCCCTGCTTTCTTATCACCTACAGTACTACACTGTTACCGTACTGCAGCAGTACTACGCGATGGGTATAGGCACTGCTACAGTGGTACCAGCTAACGGATGCCGAGCCAAAGGCGGAGAAGGAGCGTTGGGTGGGGGATGTTCATGCTCTTTTTGCAAGTCGTCGCCGAATGCCGAGTTGTCTTTTGCGGGAGAGAGAATCTCGAGAGAAGCCGTCCGGTACGGAAGAACCGTTCCGATGGCGCGTTCGTGGTACGCGTGACAGCGAGAACTGAGAACAGCGGATATCGCGCTGGCCTCAGCGCTGGATTATACCATCCCTCCTATGAGTTGACTGGATTCGCTGCAGCAAGCTTTTATTAAACTTGCTCCACCCCGACTATAGTTGACGTTAGCGCCAGCAATTAATAAGGTATATTTGATTCACAATCACAATTTGTCAAATGTTGTCGAACTTTCAGTGGTAACTGTTTGGAATGGTAGCTGTTCGATTCCTTGCCACCCACAGTTTTCATGTGCCAGGCGCGGGAGGAAGAATGAAAGTCGAAGAGCGTCAACTCATTTGTCCGTTTTCTAGTGCAACATAGGAAAGCTCCAAGACATTAGGAAGATCCTCATGCTACGCCGAAAACGCCCGGTGGGGAACTGGACCATAACCCTAAAGGGGGATAAGAAAGCATGTTTCTTTCCGCCTTCAAAACTAAAATTTTTAAAAATATTTCCAGAATAAGTATGCTCTGGATTAAAAGGATTCGAACCTTTGCATGCCGGTACCACGAAGATCACCACTGAATATAACCTGAAATAGCAAATCATACCTGAGGTGTGTGCAAGCCTAGATGCACAATAGTTAAGCGTCGTCTCTTTCTCCCTCAAGATGGAGAGTCCCGGGAGGGTTGCCAATTTTTTTTATAATAAAAACGCCCTGTGACAACTTTTTTTTGGAAAACCTCTGTAAGGGCTTAACTAATAGTTAGAGATAATCTTGTCTCTAATATATGCTACATCATCTTTAGAGACAACATCTCGAATAGACAGTCTCTAGCACACTCTCCAACATTTATATTTTATAATTTTTCTTTGAAACGAGTCTACATGTCAACTAGAGTAATTATGTATCATGTCTTATTTCGCGTGCACGGTATCTTTAGGAAGAGACGACCTGTGCTCTCTCTCCTCCTCCGCTCTCCTCTACATACAATTTTGTTGACGTGACATAACTAAGAGACGACAATAAATATACTATTGGAGATGCCCTAAAGCGAATATCAGAAAATTGGGGCTATGAAATAAGGAGTCAATTTACAGAAAGAGTAGAGACGGATATGGGTTCATTCTCTGCCTACCTATAGTTTCCTTCACTCGCGTCGTTGGGGTTTGGTACAATGACAATGTACAACAGGAAAGGAAAATGGAGAATTTGATAAGCCAATGATATTTTTTTGGGGAGTTCAATTATTTGCCACTGTACTTTCAGTGGTAATTTAGGATTTACCACTATTGTGTGTGTGACATGTGGGTCCGGGACCCAGATGTCACACACACATGCAGTGGCAAATCCTAAAATGCACTCCATTGCAGTGACAAATACTTAATTTTCTCTATTTTTTTTCTGTCTTGCTGCTTTGCAATCTAAGCGGTATAGCTAAGCTTACTCGTCAAGGAGATCACGAGTGAATAGCAAAATATCATGACAGTCTCCTCGGAGGAAATGTGTCTAGCCTTAGATCTTGTCTAAGGTGTGCCCACAAATTTATTGGTCACAGGAAAACTAGGTGGGGAAATGTTTAGTAGCAAAGGAAACATGCCCCAAGCGTTACCTCGCAATTGGGAAACTTTTTTGCTACGAAATTCTCCTTTCGAAACGTAATAGCAAAAATAACCGCCACACAAACGAAATGTCAGAAATGGCACCCTATCGTACACCCAGACTATAGTAGACCACATGTCGTGATCTGGATACGAGGTAAGATGCCATTTCTACTATGTTGTTCGCGCTGATGGTATCTTTGCTATTGCATTAAAAAAAGCGTCGTTTTAGCGAAGAACTCCGGAATTCTTCTGTCCGTGTCCTTCGCCTGACCACTCTCGCAGAAAAAGGGAAGCAGGAGGAGGCAAGGTTCATGCCGCCGATGCGTGCGCCCTCTGACCATTTTGTCTCAACATCGAGAGAATTCTTCCTCCATATTGTCCAGATCAGGTCGCCGATCAGATACCAAATCGTGCTTACATAGTGCGACATAACGCATTAGTACAAGGCCAAAAATCAAAAGAATCGTCGACCAGCACAACAAACATCACTCGCAGCACGCGCCGGTGGCAGCATCACGACGGCCCCATCCCAGCTCCACCCTTGGCAGCTCAACACACTACCGGAGACTTCACGGCCGGCTCGAGCCGGTCCTTCCAGAACCTGACGGCCTCCATGCTGTCGCCCTTCACCACCTCGACCACGGACACCGCTTCGGCTATCTTGAAGACGCCGACCTTGGCGACAATGCCGCCGCTCTCTCCTTCCACGTACACCGGACCGGTGCCCTTCTTCCATTCCCTCCTTACACGGTACCCTTCCTTCTTCCCGGTCTCCTCAACTCGGCGTAGCACGACCGCCGCCGACTCGCCGACGAACACCCGTTCCTTGCACGGCCCAGCCCCGAACAGCCCGGAGAGGTCAGAGCCAGGCGAGAAGGCCAGTATGTCGAACGCGGTCATGTCCCGTGCCATGTCCTCCTTGAACTCGGTCTTGAACCACGCCTCCTCGTCGTGGCCACGCATCAGCTGCGCCACCTCGTCGTCGCTCGCGCCTTCACGTAACCATGGGTGGTTCGAGATGCCGTCGGTGTCAATGCGGGTGTCCGGGTTGGGGTCCAGTATGCGGCGCACAAGGCTGCGGAGCTCCAGCGAGAACCAGCTCGGGCACCGGAACTTGCCGGCGTAGATCTTGCGGTACATGTTGACGAGGCTGGCGTCGTTGAAGGGGAGGTACCCCGCGGCGAGCACGAACAGCACCACGCCGCAGGACCAGATGTCCACCTTCGCCGGGTGGTACCCCTTCCTTGAAAGTATCTCCGGCGCCACGTAGGCCGGGGTGCCACAGAGGGTGCGGCGGAGGTTGCCGTCGGCGACGGCTCCGAGGCCGAAATCGGCAACCTTGAGGTCGCCAGCGTCGTCGAGGAGGAGGTTCTCCGGCTTGATGTCACGGTGGTAGACGCCGCGGGAGTGGCAGTACCGGACGGCGGAGATGAGCTGCCGGAAGTAGCGGCGGGCGAGGTCCTCCGTCATGCGGCCTGATGCGTCGAGCAGGGAAAACAGCTCGCCGCCGCTGGCGAGGTCAAGAACGAAGTGAACCTTCTTGCGGGTCGCCAGTATCTCGTGTAAACGCATTACATGGCGGTGGCGCAGCCGGCGGAGAATGGCCGCCTCCCTCTCGATGGGCGCTGGGCGGGGATCCTCGCAACCACCGGCTCGCGGGTTGGGGAACGACTTGATGGCAACATCCCGGCCGGTGAGGAGGTCCCGCGCGAGGTACACCTTGGCGGACGCGCCGCGGCCAAGCAGGCCACCGACCTCGTACCGACCGAGGAGGACACTGGCGCCTGAGGCAGCCTCGTCTCCCACCGCCGCGGATGGGACGGCGCCGGTGGCGGGCGGCATCGTGACGGCGGCGTCTGCTCGGCCGGCGCCGTTGTCGTGTGCGGTCGCGACTGTGGAGGAGTAATTTTCTTTGGCAAGGGGAGGAGAGCTAGCGCTCGTGTTTCAGCTTCGGGATTGGGAGCTTTTGAGTTGAAGAAGATTTGGTGCGCACTCGTGGTGACATTTATGCGCGCCGCGGTGGTCGCTGCGGGATCGGGAGAGAAGACTCCTCTCCTCTCGGTTAGGAAAACGAAATCCGGACTTGCAATCGCGGTTGGGTTGGGTTGGGTGTGGGATGGCAGCAACGGAGAAAGTAGTTAGTACGGAGTACGTGTGAGAGCTGTTATCCTGGATTTTTTGAATGTCTTTACACAATGGTTTACATAGAACTTGTAACGTGTACCGTTGTAGTTTTCTTTATTAGAGGTGAGACTTTGGACGCTTTGGTTAGTGTTCGAGGAAAGAAACTCCTGGCAGTAATACCGAGGTTGTTTTGGAGAGTTCTTAGGACTATTTGGCACTGTTGCTTCTGTATTTAGCGGAAATGATCTGTTCATGCTGTATTACCAAATTTGGCACAACCGACACGCTGGTTGTGGATACGTGTCCAAGTCCGTGCCACTATCGCCCGGACATACCTCTACCAGCCCTCCCTCGCTCGGACGAGCCTTGACACGACGCGTGGCTCCCGACCCGCCACCGTCGTTGCTCCCGCACACGGACAGCGCTCCGTCTCGTCCATGGCTCAGTGGCCCAGACAGCGCCTGTGCGTGGGGGCTTCGAGGCGCGCGTGTGTTGCTCCTTCGGTCGTAGGTGCGTGTCTGTTGCTCCCTCGTCCGTGGCAGACAAGTGTTGTATGTGGCTCTGTCGTCCGAACAAGCGTTATCCGTGGCTCCCTGGCCTAGACACCTGTCGTCCATCCACGTGGCCATATTTTTGGGCGAGTCGCGGTCGGCCCATGCCCTGTAGCCCTTTCGGCGCCGAAAACCCTGTTTTTTCCCGTCTCATCCGTCACGTCGCTGCCTCCGCTCGCATGCATGGCTCATAATGCTGTCCGTCTGTGCGAAACACGTGCGCCGAAAGCCCTGTCTTTTCCCGTTCCATCCGTCACGTCACTACCACCGCTTGCATGCATGGCTCATAAATCATAATGTTGTCCATCTGCGCGAAACGCATTCGTGCGCCTATAAAAACCGGTGCCGCGCTCGCTCTCGCTCTCACTCTGCAATCTGTTCTTGTTCTCGTCCTTGTCGCTGAGAGCAAAGAGAAATGAACTAATATTTTGTTCAAAATACGGTGGGAAGTAAATACTTTGTTCGACATCAAGGCAAGGTAAAATTTCGTCGTGTAGTTTAGTTGTAATTATTTTAGTCGTAGTCAATTAGCGATAACTTATTAGTCGTAGTTAGTTAGTACTAGTTGTCCCGTAGTTGTAATTGGTAATTAAATTAGTGGTAAGTAAGCAGTCGTAATTAACTACTCGTAGTTAGTTAGCCATAATTAATTAGTGGGCATGAATTATTAATTAATTAATTAGCCATAATTTCTATTTCTTAATTAAACTTTGCGAAGTTTGTTAGTGCTAATTACATTAGTGCAAAATAAGTGGTCGTATTTATGTTAGCACAATTAATTTATTGGTAAGTGATGACACATATTTAATTTGTGGTGACTAATTAATCATAATTAATTCAGTGGGAATTACATAGATGTAATGAATGACTCGTAAGTAATTCGTTGTGAAGTAATCAAATTGTTGCTAAATAATTAATTATTTGCATTGACATACTCGCATTTAATTGCTTATTTGCATGTAATATGTCGTAATGATCTGTGTGCTAGGTAATTAGTGCCAAAAAATACGAGTAACTAATTAGTACCTTTTTGTTTAGACCCATTTAATTAGTGCTAATTGAAGAAATAATCCCATGTAAATAGTTGTGTATAATTAATTAATTGGTGCTAATTATATATCTTGTTTGTTATATTGCATACCCTGCTTAGGTAATTTCGAATATACAAGACTTGTGAGTGTTTTATGGCGACAGTCTCGTACGGGTCGGCCCCAATTGGTTGGACCTATCGAGATGCCAGTACAATGTAGTCCGAGCGAAGGGGCTCGATGGGATGAATACTCACGAGCTTAGGAGCTGCATCCGGAGGGATTTCAACTCGGAGCCAACGACGAAGAAACTTGCTATCGAGGCGATCACCTTCATGCACAGGGTATGGGAGCTAGTCAAGGTGAATAGAAGCGTTGCATGCGGCCAGTACATGCAGATTGCTTCCCAGCCCTAGGCGGCGATATACAGGAGGCCGCTGGTGTACGTGGATTTCGTACGCAGACCGCCGGGAAACCTTGATGATGCAGGTGCCTCGGGAAGCGGGCAACCGCAGGTGGAGCTTGAATATAGTAGCACGGAATGTGCTGTTTTGGAGGAAGTCTACGAGAAAAGAGTTGTGCATAATTTTATGCAAAATGAGGGGGTGAGACTGTGGTAGTTTGCTCGCATTGAGTGATGAGGACGCTGACCCAGGCTTGGATGGTAGCGATGAGGACACACCCCAGGATGCTGGTCCCACCGGCGGAATTGTGTCTTTGGAGGTGCCGTACGTGGCATCTAGACTTGATGATATCGCAGTACGATCGCTCGTACTGCCGCAAGAAGGGTCTCGGTGGGGGTTTGATGCTGATAACCTCTTAGTTGGGCAACACTTCCCTAGCAAGGTGGCCGTACATCAATCTATAGCACGGCACGTCTTGTCCATCAGCTGTGTGTATCGGGTACACCGTTCTAACCCGGGACATTACACAGTGAAGTGCGTAGTGGACGCCCTGGCAAGGTCAGCGCTCACTGAGCAAAGTTCTTCGGCTCGGTCTTCACGGTCAAGGCGGTGATCGACCATACTTGCGAGCTTAGCGAGCTGCTGCGGTAGTATCGGAACATGACCTCCGTATATGTGGCAAGCCTCATCAGCCACTTAGTTGCGAAGGATGTATCTGTATCCCCCAAGGCGCTGTTGTCAGAAATCACCAATCTGAGTGGTTATCTAGTCAGCTACAACAAGGTTCGACGAGCCAAGCAGAAGGTTATTGAGTTCATGTATGGGACATACGAAGAGACGTACAACCTTGTACCAAGAATGCTTCACCAGATTGTGGAGGCAAACCCTGGCACACACATAAACAAGCTTGAAAGTGAAGATGCTGATGGAGGCCCCAACTACTTCATACTGGACCGGATGTTCTAAGCTTTCGTCTAAGCCATCGAGGGCTTCCAGATCTATCATCCTATGCTCACGATGGATGACACTTTCCTCATAGGGAGGTACAAAGGCACAATTCTCACCACGGTGTCGGCTGACGCGAATGACCAGCTTTTCTCGGTTGCTTTTGCCATTGTAGATAATGAGAACACATCCAGTTGGCTGTGGTTCCTGACGAATGTGAAGCGGAGGGTTGTGGGAGATCGGCCCAACGTATGCCTTATCACGAACCACAATGCTGGGTTGTTGTCGGCTCTAAACACCATGAAGAATGGGACAAAACCACCTCACCAGTGGAAACCCGGTGATGCATGAGACATCTTGCATTGAACTTATTCACACGGTTCCGCGGTCAAGAACTTATGAAAATGTTCAAGGCGTTGTTCCTGCAGAACCAAAGGCGAAAGTTTGAGTCCATCTGGACAAATCTCGAACATTGGACCACGATGCATACAAGGGAGTCCCCCTCCGGAGGCACAGGAGAGGCCACAGGCCGCGATCGGCCAATCCAGGAGCGCCGTAAATTTCATGCAGTGGATTAATCTCCACGCCCTTGAGTTGGAGAAATGATCCCTGCTCTATGACACCTACGGTGCGAGGTACAAAATTATGAGGACCAACATATCTGAGGTGTACAATAGCGTGCTAAAAGGTGTGCGATGCCTCCCTATCACTGCGATCATTGAGGACACATGGACTCGCACGGTCAGTTATTTCGTCAATAGAGCCACCGTTGCAAGGCAACAAATAGAAGAAGGGAAGCAGTGGTCTGAAAACATGCTGAGATATATGGACCAGAAGAAGTAGAAGGCCCAAATGCATGACATACGGATGATCGATGGACTCAGAAGAAAGTACGAGATAAGGCAGCGGCAAAAATATATGAACAGTCGTGCCAGGGGAAAGAAACATGCATGCACCCTGGGTGATGTGACTACATGAACCTGCAACAAGCAAAAACTCCTGCACAAGCCATGCTCGTATGTGTACAAGGTGTGTGCGTAAATGACACAGATGTCTACACCGTATATCTTCGAGTATGATGACATGCAGCACCTTTTCGGTATATGATGTGTAGAGTTTCACTCCTATGACTTAGATATGAACTACATGGATATGTGGTCGGACATAGTGTAATGGGGGCCGAACAAGGCCTTGAAATCAACTGGGAAGGGACGATAGTAGACGCGGCGATTTCAAAATGACATGGATGACAGCCAACGTAGGGGGCCTGAGTTGCATGATGAAGTACAGGATATGCAAGACTCTTGGGCATTCCATGAAGGATTGCCCCAACAGACTGAGTTTATCTAGTCATCATTCAGTGTCATAATTTATTGTATTGTCCACCTATACGGGGACCATCATGTCATCTAAATCGGCAGTCTGTTCATATTTGTGCATATCTTCACGTCATTTTTTTCTTAACATATACGTATCTTGATATTATATTTGTTCCGTACCGACTCGCCCTTGTTTTGTGTGCAATAGCGAAATATTAGGTTGTGGCGACCCAACCCTAGGGCACCCGAGAGGTCCTCCCAGGATCTCCTAGGACGTCCCTTAGGACCTCCCAGGAGGTCCGGTAGCACCTCCCGAGGCTCGGGTAGGATCGCCTCAGGTACCAATCGAGTCTCCGCAGGCCACTCGAGGGTACCACTGGGGGAGCGAGTCACGGGAGATCCTCATCGCCACGGCCAACTCAGAGAGGTCATAGGACTGACCCGAGGAGGTCGTGAGGCTTGAGGATCACCTGTGATTCCTAGCGTGAACCGAGCTAGTCCCAAGGATCTCAAGCTAGCTCTTCACAAAGATACAAGAATGGTAACATCCATGACATAACTTTATTTACAACATAACAAAGGAGTTGTTTACAAAAGGTGGCATTGGGCCAAAAGCAAGCTTACAAAAGAGCGAAACCGACGTCCATCCACTATACCACGAGCAAAATGGTGGAGGGCACAACCTACTCGTCCTGGTCCTCTTCTTCACCGCTGTTGTCTTCTCCTGATAGAATTTTCATTGAGCAAGAGTGAGCACTACCACTGTGCTCGCAAGTCACACCCGTGGAATAACAAAATGACATGCATATATGGATATACAAAAGAAGGCATAATAGGGTTGATTTGCATAAAGCCCAGTTTCTTTCAATTACAATTACTAAGTTCCAAGGCAGGTTTTTAATAGATAAAATCCTTTTCAAATATTTGATTTTCGGTTGGATAGCATTCATCAACAAGTTGGTGAAGGATACCTCTGTCACAAGGCTCCTCGCCCAAAGCCCATGGGATAGAAATCCCAAATCAGTTTATTAAACATTTTAGGAACCCAAATTCAACATCTAACTCGAGTGGCCACGCCCAAGAGTCCATGACCGTGGACACGGCTATTCAATAGATGTACACTCTGCAGAGGTTGTGCACTTTACCCACATGACATGATTCCTCTAGTTTATCCGGCATCCGTCGATGCCACCTCTCACTACCAAAGGTAAGTGGTCTAGAGTTCATGACTAAGCCTTTAAAATGCATTGTCCCACCACAGCCTCTCCTTGCTAAGGTTTCGCCTCCTTTGGATTCAACTCCGCAGGATCTAGGCCCCCTCTTGCACCAGTGGGAACATAGGTCATAAAAGACCATTTTGGCCATAGAAGACCTCCCACTCCTCCAATTGGATCAGCTGCGGTGGAAGTTCTGCAAATTACTTAGCTAGGTCCCACACCCCATACTGGAGACATGTGGTTGCACGGTTTTGGCATAGCCCATCATAGGCCTAGCATTGGCAGCTCAAAGACCGGTCCTCAACTGACTTGGGCGACAATTACAAACCCCTGGACCTCCACCTTATCCAGGTTAGAGTCCGTGCACAAACCTTGCACCAACCAAGCAAACCAATTCGCCAAAGTCTAAATCAATTTTCATTTTCTTTGCTTCCCCAGCAATATTCTCACACTCCCATGACATCCCAATGCCATGGTCAAAACATTTTAAACAATAGTTGGTCATGAAGGTAAAGATTTCCCCAAATCAAGTACTTTTGGACTAAGCAAGACTAAGCATATGGTTTCACAATTGCTCTGGTTCACACTAATGTATTAACGGTGTTTTGTCTAAGGTGACAACAGATTTGGTTCAATGTCAAGTTGGCCATATGAAGGAATTAGGCATAACTATGTGTTTAAAGACGGTATTAAAATATCTTGGTAGAAATAGGCATGCATTATCCTTTGAAATGTAACATAAGTAAATTGAAATATTGGGTGCAATATGATCAAGAGCATGACTTGCCTTGCTCACTGCCTTGAGAGTCTTCTTCTTGATGCTCTCAAGCTCCTCGGTCCTTCACGATCTATACGTGAGAAAGGAGACAACTCAAACCAAATTCCAAATAAAGAGCCAAAAGAACTTCAAAAGAAACTCAAAACTTAATTGATAGAAGCATCACATATTCAAAATGGGTTCTTTGGGAGAGGTCCCAACTTCTCGGGAGAAGCTCAATGAGGAAGGTCTTCACGGAAGACCAAAGGGGCGCTTTAGCAATGCATCAAGAGGATGATACTTGCGCAGAGTCCAAGGAGGTGATCTTTAGACAAAAATCATAGAGTTCCAAGGAGAAGCCGTAAGAAGAGGTCCCGGAAGAGGTATAATCTCTTATTGTGGTAATAAGAACAAGACAGATCGATTGCACAAGGAGGCTTACCAAAGAATTGGGAGGAGGTGACGAGTTGAAGGGAGGTCGAAGGCAATATGGGCGGTTGAGGACAACGCCCAAGCTCCTAACAAGCCTCCAATGGTGATAATACGATGAAGAGATGCTCTGGCGATGTTCTTGGCAAGAAGGACTCTCCAGAAGCCACCGGGTGTGAACAATAATGTTGAGTGTGTGAAAAAGGTGGCAATGGAGGGCTCCGGGACTAGTTATAGTCAAAGGAAGTGAAAAGATCACTCAATGCGTACATGATTTGGTGAGCATATGAGATGGGCAAGAGGTACGGGGGTGTCAAAGAAAAATATAAAGGACGTAGTGTACTGTTACGGGAGGAGACTAGAAAAGACAGCAATAGTGCCCCAGAATAACCCCATACAATAGAAACAGCCACTTGCTTGGCTGCATTTAATGCGACAATACATGCATTAAATGCTCATGGTACTAGTGTGGCGGGGAAACATAAAATAGGTAAGCCTGGCAGGTGGGACCAGTCAAATCTAGAAACAGTTGGGTCAAAGGGGGAGGTCCTGACAGTTGGATCTCCAAAGAGGAGGTCCAACGGCCAAGATTGAGTGCTAACGGGGAGGTCCGCGAGGTAAGAGGAGAACCTCACCCGCCATGGAGGTCTAGGGCCGTAGGATCAATTCCAAACGGGAGGTCTGAACGGTTAGGATCTCCAAGGGGAGGTCCTAACGATCAGATCTGCCAACGAAGGGAAGTCTGGACGGTTAAGATCTCCAGGGGGAGGTCTTAACGGTCCAGATGTTCAAAGAGGAGGTCTGGGCTGTTAAGATCTCAAGGGGGAGGTCTAAACGGTCCAGATTTATAGAGGAGGTCTGGACATGGGGAGGTCTACGCGACAAGAGGTTCTAACAACCAAGATCCCATCAAGGGAGGTCCTGGCTGAGGGGATCCTTGTAAAAAGGAGGTCCTGACTGGTAGGATCTCACCAAGGGGGAGGTCCTATCAGTTAGGCTCTCATGAAGGGAGGTTCCACGGCTCAAGGAGGTCTTGAAGGGAGGTCTAAAGGAACCGAAGTCGACCAGGGAGGTCCTAATCGCTAGGATCTCCACAATGGGAGGTCCCGCGGTGAGGATCTCAATATAGGAGGTCTTAGAGGTTCGGGAGGAAACCCACGGAAGTCGGGGGTTCCCATGTTAAGCAGTAAGGAGGTCCAATGGATGGGGAGGTCCAAAGGACCCAAGTCGAAGGAGGCCTAAACATATAGGCACGGTTTAACCAAGAGGAGGTCTAGACCTAAGGAGGAGGTCTCGAACCAAAGAGATTCAAACCAACAAAGAGATCCAAAGAGATCTAGCTCAAGGAGAAAGGTCGGACATAAAGACACGCCCAATTGAGAAAAGGTCTGAGCCCCCAGAGAGGTCTAACTTCAAGGACCACTGGGAGGTCCGAGCCACGAGAAGGTCTAAACCAACATAACACAAAAGAGAGGGACTGAGGGGAGAACTGGCCAACATACAGAAGGGGTGACAACATGAAACTTAAACCTCTCCAACGAACCAACTATGAATTCTCATCAAAACAAAATAGCTTTATTTTATTTTACAAATTTAAAAGGATTTGGAAAATCAGGATGTTACATAGGTCGACCTATAATATGTTGGACTCGTCGGCGTACTTTTATGTGAAGATATTGCAAAAACGCAAGTGGATTGCGAAGAGGGCTGAAACCTACCCAGATTATTCAATGAAGGACGCATCGGTACCACCGGAGTTTTCACGTCTGCAATGCATGTGCAAACTACCGGCGAAGATCATTCACTCAACACACTCGGCCACCACGGCTAGGGCGTACTATACGTGCGGTCATCTCCTCGTAAGTGAATCTTGCACACGCGTAGATTTTGTACTCCCTACGTTGAATTCCACAAAATTTTAACTTCATCCGCGTGTAATGGCAATCCGAGATGCACTGCAACTTCTTCTAATAGATCGACGACCCAGAGATATACGATAGGGCGTTCCTGGAACAGAAGTACATGTTGAACTACGTGATGCGAGCCGAGACCTTTCAGCGATGAAAACCTTACATACTGGGCCCTATTGAGAAGGCACCAGAGGAGCCCAGGACAGGCGGGTGGTGGTGGAGGACCCCCGAACAGGAAGCTGAGTACGACAGAGCACAGCGCGCGATGGACCATCGTAACTTCTCCCGTCGCCCAGACGCACTCCGTATCGAAGAGGTGACTTATTTTTAATTTGCATCCCAATTATGTAAACAATCTATGAGCTCAAAATTTAAATTTCCGGTAGTAGTAGTAGCAGATGATGCAATAGACAGAATTAATGTTTCTGTTTATATGTGTCACTCTCTTTTGGGGTCCATTACAATGCATGGGTACCTACTAGTAACTTATAAAAGTTTGAGCTCTTAATTAAAGGAATATATGCATTTTTTAATAAACAGATGATATGATATTTTCGAAAGGTAAGAAATAATGAGAGGAAATAACGCTAGCACTAGTTGTTTAAAACAAAGGCCATGTTTCTCGTAGTTGGAACAAGTGTACTATATCACATACACTAAACTATAACATTTTAGTGAAGTTTCTACAGAGTTTTTGGCCTAAATGGCACTGTTGTGCACGTTTTTGATAAAAGTAGCGTCTCTCTCGTCGTATTGCCAAAAATGACAGCTCGATCACACACCCATAGCCTGGACAAACGATGTGCCAACACATATTGTGTCCGCACGGCCACTGCCCGGACATAGCCGTGTCCGTGTGGCCACCGCCCGGACGTAGTCGTGTCCGCACAGCCAGCCCCCGTCGGGCGACACGTAACGTAGCGAGTCCGGGCGGTGACTGTGCGGACAAGCTTTGTCCGGGCGACGACCGTGAGGACAAAGCCTCTCCGGGCTAGGGACGACCTGAATTGCACACGTGACGGCGTGAGGCTCGTCCGGACCACCATATTTGCAAAAAAAAATGCATGAGAAGAACCATATTTACAAATACGCCGCGGGACAGTGCCATTTAGGCCAAAAATTTGGTTTCTAGATTGGCGGTGAAAATACTTTCTAGCTTTAAACGTGGTGGCACATCAAACAAATATCCTGATGAGAAAGATTTAACCCTTTTTAAAGCACTTACGTGTATCTGATATGACATCTTCAAATCTAAATCTAGATATACAGGTATGGGCCACAAACTAGGGGTGGAAATGAGCCGAGCCGAGCCGGCTCGAGCTAGGCTTGTTTTGGCTGGGATCAACAGTGGGCTCGGCTCGGCTCATTTCGGAAACGAGCCAGGAGTAAGGCTCGGCTCGGAATAAAGCTCAAGCTGGCTCGCAAGCCAAGAAACTGACGAGCCTCTTGGACTGCACAGCTCTGCTACGATCAGAGGTTGGTTCCTGGCTAACAGAAAATCTGAACGATTTCCACATTACAATCAATTAATGCAAATTGGTCTTACAGGATCAAGAAATTTTTTCTATCATCCAGCACTAAGAAACAGGTAAAAATTCTTCAAGAACAATAGTTACAAGACCCATTGCATCAGTTCATCCAAAACAAACACATCGTAATAAATGAAATTGCAAGAACATCACAGAAACGAGAGCTCGGCGATCGCTTCCACCCTTCACAACGACCTCTCCAACCCCGCCAGGTCGACCACCTCCCGGTTGAGGAGAAGCTCCTTCTTGATCTCCTCCATCCTGGTCTCTTGGCCCCGGCGCTGGCGGCACCCATCGTCGCTTCCAAGAACTTGCCCCTCACCTTCGCCTTTGCCTTCCTCTCCGTATCGGCACCAACTAAAAGATCGAGAACCTCTGCCGTGTCGACGTTCGGAGGGGCCTCGAGCGGAGGGAAGGAGAACTCCCCCTCTGCGCCCTCCTCCTACGGGGCAGCAGCGCTAATATAGGGGGTAGGGGAAGGACTAGATGGCGAAGAGGATGGAGGGCGGTGAATGGAGGAGAGGACGGAGCGGGATGGACGGGGGCCAGGGGGAAAGACTGGACGGCGGCACGGTGAAAGGGGCGGTGGTGGCAAGCTGGAGGATAGGGCGAAAGGGGCGGTAGATGGGGCGCGGCGGCACGGTGGAAGGGTCGGGAGACTCGGGAGAGAAAGGGGATCGGGGGGAGGATGGGGACTGGGAGTTGGGGATTTGGTATATTGAAAATGGGAGTATATACTCACAGAAGTACGAAACGTGTGTCATACATACATACATACATACACACACACACACACACATATATATATATATATATATATATATATATATATATATATATATATATATATATATATATATATATATATAGAGAGAGAGAGAGAGAGAGAGAGAGAGAGAGAGAGAGAGAGAGAGAGAGGCAAGGGTAACCAAGAAAAAACAAAAAGTACTGAGCAAAATAAGCTGCACCAGCTCAGAACACGTGCGATGCGTTATGCGGATGCACATCTAAAAGGCGTTTTGGCTGATTTGGTCAATTTTTGATTCGTTATTTCAAAAGTAGCGCCCAAGCGTATGGAATAGAAAAATGGCACCACGGTAGGTTACGTGAGCGTCACGTGTCACCTGCAGCGCTCCAGGATCACGATAGGATGAAAACCTCACGGTAGCACCAGCCAAGAGCTGGAGAAAGGCGTGTCACTGCAGGAGCAAACCAGCCACGCTCTCGATCAGCGGGAGTAGACTTGCCGCGCTCTGGGTCCGCGAGACTTGGATGAAATTACAATCCTATTGGCAACCGCAACTTCCAGTCCGGGGCTTCGTCAAACGGCTTACTTGGCTCGGCTGCGTTGGTTTGATCAGTAGGGTACAGTTGTAGTGATGAGAATTGAACAAGCTTTATCAAATGATAACTGTTCTTCCCAAGTTGCAGAGATACATGCTGACTGCTCCGGCGGCCTGGACCGTTGCTGCCGCCTCTCCACTGTGCACGCCTTGCCATGTGCACATTTACAGTATCTTTGTAGTGCAATTACGGCAAGACACTAAAATGTACTTAACCCCAAAATGCTTCTGACAATTTCGTTAGCAGAGCCATCCCATTGAGGCATTGAAGGAGCAATTAAAAAAACTAGTCAATTCATCGATGCTGAAGCTGTTCTAACAGAATGAACTAAAATAAGCATCGGGTGACGGAGGTGCCGAATCTTCTGGAACAGAGCTGCTAAATTAATTATTAAGCCTGTGATGCATCAATCTCACCGATCTTTCCTGGCTGTTTCCTCCTATATTACGGCCTGCTCGAAGCATCCCCATTTTTCTATGGTTCACCGCACCATCAAATCAGCTGGAAAATGATAGCAATGAGTCTCCAACGCCGGAATCAGCCGTCCATTTCACCAATATTCAGCTCCTTCCTGGCCATTTTCTCCCACTCGCGCATGGACAGTTGTCCTAGGGTTTTGCCTCACTAGCGTTAGGAGTGAAAACGGATCGGATAGTTTTTGACCGATCCAAACAGAAACGGATTCGGATTATCTCGGATAATTTTAGGATCGGAAATGAATTCGGTTTTTTTTGTCGGAAATGGAAACAATTACGGTATGTATGCTATCTAGCGGATGCGGTTACGGATACGAATACGAATTATTCGGATAAGACGAAGTCCGGATATCCAGATTTCGGCCTAAAAGAGAAAATGAGATTTTAATTGATTTCCGAATTTCAGAAAATGCAACAAATTAAATAGCCTTTTAGAAAATAGCAAATAGAGTTAAAAAATTCTAGAAAAAATCACAGAAATTCCTTGAATTATTTTAAACTTAATAAAATTAATTCCAGCTTAAAGTTGGTTTTTATTTTTGCATATAAATTATTTTTAATTTCATAAAATAGGAAAAATATTTTTAAAATCCAAAAAATTCAAGAAACTAATTAAAATATCCTTTTTCACTTTAAATCCAATAAAATCCTAGAAAACTCAATAAATTTTATTTTTAACATTAAAAACTAGGAAATTAAATAATTGACTTTATTTTATTATTTTTTCTTTTAACCAAGAAAACTCTTTTAAATTTCAGAAAATCCAATAAAATAATAAATTTATTTTTTGTAACGTACTTTGGGATGTTACAATCATTTGCGATAGATTAACCATCCAGCCTAATCAATGTTAGTGTGAACTAAGTTTTATGTATGTGATGAACTAAGTGTGAATGCGTGATGACTTGTGACTTTGTGAGTTATGACTTATGAGCTAAGTATGGTAAACTAAGTGTTATGTTTGTGATGAACTAGTTAATGCAGCTTGCTAGTGCTAATATTAAGTGTGGTTGCTGAAAATATGAACAATTCATGAATGTTTGTATCAAATAAACTAGTTATATGTTTTCGTTAATTTCTAGCATACAATTTAAGGGGTTTTCATGTTCCGAAAAATATCCGCGACCGTATTCGTTTTGATTCGTATTCGCTTCATATTCGTATCCGGGGTATTTGTATATGGATCCGAGAAAAAAAATATGGCAGAGCCATTATCCGTCAGTATCCGATCCGTTTTCGCCCCTAACTAGCGTCAGCCGTTTTATGCCTTCGGTTACAACGCGGTTAGCGTTTTACGCTTTGCCTCGGCTCGAAGCGTCATCGCTGTTGAAAACCATCGAGTGAGTTGCCGTCATTGTGTGTGCGTCCACGGTCTTTCCCGTCGCGTCTTAGTCTCTGCGCCCCACTTCGGTTTTCATGCCCACGGAGCTATCGTCACTGATGAGCTTCGATGGTGTTCGCTGTTGTGTTCTGGGTCAGGTGTGTGCCTCACACCGCTAGGTGGGTCATGGCTGCGTTGGGTCAGACGCGAATTGGTGCTGGTTGTGATGTGTTGTTTTCATGGTAAAGCAATGTTTGTTGCGTGTGTTTCATTGTTGTGGCGTGCGCTCGCCTCCCTTGGCTTACGCCCAGATCGGTGGTTTCGTTTTCCATTAGATGGAGCTTGCGAGAGAAGGTTCCGACGTTTCGTCTTCCCGGATTCCGTCCTTCGTTGTTGACCCATCGTGCCTCGTGCTGTGACTGAGGTTTGCTTTTTTGAATCCGCCAGATTTCTAGTCTTACCTGTTTTTGCCTTCTTCTGGTTCTTGCTCTCATCCTTTTTCGCTATTCTTTTCTTTTCTCTTCTGGTTTCATGTGATTTCTTGCTGCGCACATGTCAGTCCGAATGTCTTTTGCATGGATGCCCTGGGTCTGCACTTAGTTCTTCCAGCTTGCTTCCTTCGAGTATACGGGTATATTACTTTTCCTTTTGACCAAAATCGTTGCGCTCGAGTCTCTCCTTTTAGTGATTTCTTTCATCTTCATTTTGTTTCCTGGTTCCGCAGGTGTCTGTGCGGAACGTACATCTTGGATCGTCCGTACACACATATCTGTTCCTGTGAAAAGGTGAGGCACATTTCTCATTTCTATAGATTTGTTAGCATGTTTTCGAATGTGTTTGTTTATGGGTATAAGAAAGGGCCAGTTCTTGGTTGTTGTCACGAACAAAGCAAAGAAATCACCGTATACGCGTGGATACAACGACCTTTTCATAAATTGATCGTGTTTGGTCCAGTTGTGCTTTCTTTCTGTGGGTATAGTAAGGGTTGGTAGGTCAGTATGTACGCGAGGATGCAATGCTCTGTTCCATAGTTTATCAGATTTTCGCTTGTATTTATATGCTTGTTGTGTTCTGTTTGCTGTGCTTGCACTTTCCTTTTGTGGGTATAATAATTGTTGATTGTTTCCTCCTATTGCGGTTGCTTCCCTGTGTTCCAGTCTATTGTTTTTTCAATGTTCGATAGCCGTTGTTTCTCCTTTGTTCTCATCTCTGTCGCCTTTCCTGTTTCAGTATTCAGGCTCTTCCGATTTCTATATTCATTTCTTATGTTCGGTTTTAGCTTCATTCGGCCGTACTCAGCTTCCTCTCTTAGGCATTGTTTGTTCCAGGTCTTTCCGTGTCTACAACCACACATATGTCCGTTACTTCTGTGGCAGAAAAATAAACTTGCAATGAATGTTGGTCATTCAAGTCCATGGACGCCACAACACTTATGTTGCGGAAACGTAGTAGACCGCGTTCTACCCTTGCTAATCCTGCGCATACTTGAGGTGAAAACCACGACTGCTGGCCCTTGCCATGCTTTGTTGTCAATTCAAGTTCCTACGTCATAGGTCATTTTATATTAAAGAACATAAACATATTCTTGTTGA
The DNA here is from genome assembly GCA_036346405.1 of Phyllostachys edulis. Taxonomy (NCBI): domain Eukaryota; kingdom Viridiplantae; phylum Streptophyta; class Magnoliopsida; order Poales; family Poaceae; genus Phyllostachys; species Phyllostachys edulis. The sequence continues at coordinate 67,742,553 of CM070558.1, read as the reverse complement.
ATAAATACAGTAACAACATTGTCAAATCTGCTGCCGTCCCTATCTTTCCAGTCTTCTTCACGCCCCTGCCTAGGTGGGTCGTTGGTGCTTATATCTTTTAAAGTGTTTCCTTGTTCTCAATGCATTAATTACCACATGTACGTCTAATATATGTGGTTTTATTGTTGGGTGATTATATTGTTCGGTCCAGCTTTTGGTCTATGGTCGTCAAGATGTACTACCATCAACCGTTCCCGACACGACTCTCCACATTTGGTCTAGTTACGCTTTCTGCCCATATGGTCTTATCGATATTTCTACCATTACATCTGGTATCATACTTACTCACTTATTCGCGTTTTGTTGTTAGAAGACCCTTTTTACCCTTATGTTTCACGCTAGAAGGCGTCCATAAATCGGTCTAGGAGATGCTTGGCGAGGCGCCAACGACGGTTTGTGCAGCCAAGTGGATTGCTTTTCGTCTAAAAAGAAGTTCATGTTCTTCCTACGAAATAGCCTTCACACTTCCACTTGTTATTCTTACTTTGCTACTATCTTTTTTTTGTGTTATGCTCTTTTGTATTTAGGGATTCCACCCTGCATGGCTTTTATGAATGGTGCTATCGGGCTTAACAAAGAATATATCGAGGCTTTAAAAGGTTGTTTTTTTGGGGGGTTTTCCATTACACGTCTTCGTTTTGTCCTATCCCTTTTATGCATTTTTTCGTTCAGTGATACCGTTTCCTCCATACTTTAAATGTCTTTCCTGTCATTTTTACAGCATCCTTTTATGGACGATCCTACTATGATGGACCTGACTATTCTTGTGTCCATTGCGGTGCTATCTTCTGGTATGTAGAGAGGGTCAGATAGCACAACGTCTTCACCCGTCGTCGTATCGCTAACAATGCTTGTTGTCGAGGAGGCAAACTTGTTCTACCTCTGTTTAAACCATGGCCTCAACCATTGCGAGAACTAATCCGTTTCGACGGTACTGCTGGATCAAATGAGTTCATGCATCTTATAAGATCGTATAATTCCCTTTTCGCCTTTACCTCTCGTGGTGTGGAGGTTGATAGAAGCGTTCATGTTGGTCCACCATTGAATTGGTTCTATGTTACCTTCGTTTGGTGAGCCTCTGCAATTTGCACAGCTCTATGTGTATGACACGGACTATGAACTTCAAAACCGTCGTAACGTATTTGATGCGAACTCCGACCAAGGCGCTTTGTCGGATCCATCCATCGTAGATGCGTTGATAAGAATGCTTGATCGGTGCAATCCACTTGTGAAAAAGATCAGAGTTGCCAGACAAAGAGTCTCTCGTCTAGAGGAAACAACATAGTGATTCGTATTTTAGGTTTCGAATCAATCAAAGGAGATCGTTATATACCTCAAGCTGCACCAAAGCTAGCCGCATTGATAGTTGGTGATCTCACCACTAAAGCTTACAAATTTGATATAGTAGTTCAGGCCTCATTGGTCTTTGCGACGTGTGTCTCCTTTGCATCCTGCTTTAATGGCATTGCAATATCTACTTCTTTTCCCTTATGGTGACAAGGGATTCTATGTTAGTCTTAAATTTGTCGAGGTTGATGGCGAGTTGCCTTCTGGGAGATAGGATGCTAGCATACTCGAATATTATTGTTATTGGTGTCATTATAGGAAAGGCCAAACCAATCCATACATTTGTTGTGGTCGACTGTCTAACCAGGCCACAATTAACGCTTATTCTTGTGTTGAATGTTCAAGACTAACATTCATTACTGAACACCAAGACCAACTGAGAACTGAAATGTATCAGGGTATATCTGATGCAGTTGGACGTGGATGCAGCAGTGGTAAAAACATTGGCATAAAAAACCCTTCCTGCAAGCTTTACTGGGTCATGTCGTTATATGAGCATGAATTTTCGCGATGCTATGGCTATTTGTCGTGTGTATGGTCCACCAGATTTACTCGTGACTTTCACATGCAATCCTAAATGGCCCGAAATCGCTGATGCACTGAGGACAGAGCCTGGTCAGTGCCCGCATGATAGATCAGACATCGAATGTCGTGTGTTCAAAATGAAACTTGACAATTTGTTCGGTAGTATTAAAGAAGGGACTATTTTTGGACTGATTCTTGTTGGTGCGTGTATGTCTATTCAGCTTTTACTCATCGTGTTATTGTTTTGTTTCTATTAGCTTATCCTATCCTTTGCTCTTGCTTTTGCCTAGCTTTGTGCACGACTAAGTTTCAGAAGAGAGGTTTGCCGCATGTGCATATTTTGGTGTGGCTAGCGGGCCAGACCGAAGCTTCTTCTGCATTCATTGATAGTTTAGTATCGGTTGAATTGCCAGATGTTTCTATTGATCCACACGGATATGCCTTGGTTAAGGAGTTTATGGTACATTGGTCTTGTGGTGATCTCAACATCTGGTGCCCTTGCATGAAGGATGGCGTTTGTTCAAAGCGATATCCCAAATCCTTCCATGAAGAAACCACCATTGATGAATCCAATTTCCCCGCATGCAGACAACGAGATGATGGTTGTTTCGTAATAAAGAACAACACTAGGCTCAATAATAGATGGATTATGCCCCACAATCTTGACCTACTAAAAAAATACCGGGCGCATATCAACGTAGAATGGTGTAACAAAACCAACTTGGTAAAGTATCTTTTCAAATATGTTACAAAGGGCCATGGTTGAACACGCATTTTCGTTGGATCATCCGATCCATCGAACTCTGCTCCACAGCCAGTCACAGCAAAAGACATTGATGAAATACAAGAGTACATCAACTGTAGATATTTATCATGTTGTGAGGCGTTTTGGCGTTTGCTTGCCTTTGATATACATGAAAGAACACCATCGATTGAGCGTCTTCAGGTAGATCTACCTGGCATGAATATGGTGATGTACCATGAAGAAATAGATTTGTGTGAACTTGTTCATGATGAGCTACAACTGAAAACAACACTCACATAATGGTTTGTTCCAAACCAAACAAGTTCAGCAGGGAGAAATCTTACATATTGCGAATTTCCAAATAAATACACCTGGGATAGCACTGCTAAGTTATGGAAAATGAGAAAGCGAGGAACAAAGCTTGGTAGGATGTATTATGTTCATCCAAGTATGTGGGGACTCTTCTATATGAGAATACTTTTGATGGTTGTCCGTGGTGCACAAAGCTATGAAGATATAAGACGCCATGATGACGTCTTATATAATACATTCATAGAGGCATGCCAAGCTCGTGGTTTGCTCCAAGATGACAACAAATGGTTCGCTCTATTCGATGAGGCTATCGTGTCATCTATAGCATTCCAGTTAAGAAACTTGTTCCTAACAATTTTGCTTTTATGTGATATTGCGAACCCTTGGTTGCTTTTCGAGAAATACTGGATATATTTAGCGGACGATATAGCCCTACGAATAAGGAGGGCACTCAACAACCATACATATGCTATACCAAATACCTACTTGCAATCACAATTAATTACGGAACTCCTCTCTCTATTCTTAGCTAACGGAGCATCGCTTTCATCTTCTAATCTTCCGCCTATTAATTCCGGAGGTTCGGATGACAATCTCAATAGACTTGTTGCAAACGAAATGGCGTATGGTTCAGAGATTGTCATGAGCGAATGGGAATAGCTTCATGAAAAACTAAACCAAGAACAACAAACTATATATGACGAAGTCATTCATAATGTGCTTGCGAGAAAACTAGGTATACTCTTCGTGTTTGGACATGGTGGCACAGGAAAGACATTCCTTTGGAATGTCATAATCATGAAATTAAGATCCAAAGGCAAGATTGTGTTGGTGGTTGCCTCTTCGGGTGTCACTGTGTTGCTACTACCTGGAGGCCGCACTGTGAATTCGTGGTTTCGTATACCTCTCGACGTTGATGAAAGATCCCTTTGCAATATCCATAGGGGCACGATGCTTGGTGATCTTATCAAGAAAACATCGCTCATACTATGGGACGAGGTACCCATGGCTCATCGTAAATGCTTTGAAGCGCTGGATAGAAATATTCATAACCTACTTTCTGACGTGGAACCCGCAATGGCTATGTTACCGTTTGGAGGCATGCCAATAGTTCTAGGTGGCGACTTTCGCCAGGTTCTTCTGGTTATTGACGGTGGATGCCAAACAGATGTTTTTCTTGCCTCTCTCACCAAATCTCCTATATGGCGATATATAATGTTGATGTCTCTTCCAACCAACATGAGATTACCCAATCCTTCATTATCAGAAAGCGAAAGAAGGGAACTTGATGTTTTTGTGGAGTGGGTTCTTGCAATTGTAGATGGTGCCTGACGAGAATATAATAATCCTCATTTAATTATTTATCTGTAATTCTTATTACGGATAATAATACCATCATATGGTTCTTGAGTATACCCCTTAATATTCATAAGAGGGAGGTCTGGGTATAAGAATATGCCCAACCGAAGAATGTGGTCTAGGATCAAAAGAGATCCAGACATCAAAGAGGTCAAGACAAAGAAGAGGTCCGAACCACGGGAGGGGTCCCAGTGGTAAGGAAGTCTGGGCACACAGAGGGGCTAAACACAAGGAAAGTCTAGACCTAGGGGGTGCCCAAACAAAAGAGAAATATCGAAACCGTAAGGATTGTCTAGTCCTCAAAGGAGGTCTAAATACAAGGAAAAATCTAAACCTTAGAGGAGGTTTAAACTGTAATTGAGATTAAGGAAGGTCCTGACCCAAAGGATGGGCTGGACCAGGAGGGTAAACTTAACAAAAGGTCTCAATAAAGAGAGATTTACAGGGGAGAGGAAAGACCCGAAAAGACAAGGAGGAGATAACAACAACAGAGGTCAAACAAGAGGGACGGTCTGGACATATAAGAATGTCCGATTATAGGATAGGGGAAAAGAAACCCTTGTCAAGAAAAGGAGAGATCGCTCTAGAGAGCTAGAGCAACACCAAAAGAACTAAGCTTTGGATTAGTTGAAGTTTAGTTTAGTCGTTTTAAACACTTCAAATTCTGAAATTCTCACGTTAAGCTCTGAATTCTTATCAAAACCAAATGGTTCTTTTTATTTTGAAAATTTTCAAAAAGGCTCTAAAAATCAGGGTGTTACATCAGGCAACAATCAAAGGCTTAGCTCCAGACGACAAATGGTGGTACCTAGCTTGCAGGGCTTGCAAGAAAAAAAGTGATACCACACAGTGATAGCTACAGATGCACCAAGTGTCCTAACAAAACTGCAGAACCCAGGTATACCATATCCTTTAGAAACCTAATGCTATGTAGACCATCTTGTTTAACAAATATACCTATAAACTTTATTGTCTTTGTTGTTAGATATAAACAAGCAGTTAAGCCAACCGACGATACATCTATCATTGAATTCATCTTCTTTGGTGACATCGCTGAAGAACTTGTTGGACTGCCAGCCACCATGCTTGTTGCCACTCAACATGGGTCATCTACGTATGTCCCTAGATATATAGCGACTCTATTTGGAAGAACATATATCCTAGAAGCGACTGTCTCTTGCGGCTCATTTCAGCGAGACAATATCTTGTTCCAAGTTACTCGAATTCATCGAGATCCTCCGGCACTGAGGCCATCACACCATGATAGTAATATTCCAGGAGGAAGCTCCTCATCTTCACAACTCCTCCAACACCATGTCCCCATCCAGCAGACAGAAATAAAGATCACCATCACCGAGCCCCAAGATCCCACCGTAGCACAGAAAATTGCTTCCATTCCTTGCCCCACTCAGGTAACCTCTTTTCGTAACACGCTAACTTATTATTTTCAGTACATAGACATTGTCATACAATTTGTTGTGTGCACACAACATACTGATCGGTTCTTTCACTTCAACATCCTCACGTTTGATTAATTTATGTAGATGGCATCTGTGCTAGACAACGGTAAACAATTCCCTCGCAAAGACAAGACCTCGAGCACATTTCAGAAACAACAGTAATACGTTTTGATGGACCTTTACCACATCATGCGGAAAAGTTCATCTCGAAAATAACATCAGCGGAACATTCAATGGTGAGTACCATGCTTCATAGACCTGTACAACTTCGTCACTTGCTGATCACGCGCATCTTATTTTATGATAATGTAGCTCACTCCCTTATAGATCACCGAAAAAAACTTTCAATCGAAGATAGAAACCCACCAGAAATGGAAGATATTCCTCAACAGGCCAATTCTCTAAACGGTAAAACTCCTATTTACGCTTTTCGTTCTGATCAAACCCAAGAAAAAAAGAACTCTCTTATAGTACATAGATACCCATACATAGCATCACATACATAACTCTGAAATTGTTTTTGTAATTACAGACGTAGCGCCTCAGGAAGTGTCTCAAAAACTGCTAGGAAACTATTCAAGGATCACGAAGGCAAACCCATCAGCAAAACGTAGGTCAGTTCAATCCATCTCATATGATATGTTTTCCTAGAGAACAATCAATCAAAATAGCTAAACATTGCAATATATCATCTTTCTTACAATCCAAACAAAATATTTCCCAATTTTAGATGTGCAATCATTTTTTCCAGAACTAATGTTTTTGACTTGAACGATACACCAAAGTCAGATAATTACATGACGGATTCGGGTACTTTACGGATAGCTACATGTTAAAAACCACATACACTGCCTGCCATTTCACTACGCCTACAAATTATATTTGTTATCATGATTTAAAACAGTTTTCCCAGTGCTTCTTTAGTTCAGCTCAGCCTATGGATGTTCTTTAAATTCCACAGTTATTAAAATTGTAGTAATAAAAGCTAAACATTACGTTAACTCAAAGGTTAAACTGATCTCAAACATTATCATGCCATCACAACTTTTTCAAATAGGTATAGTTCCGGCATTACCTCGACGTCTTTGCACAGACAATCGTTTTTGTGTTACCACAGTTAGTTTCGGCTTTACCATGACATATTTACACAGACAACCGTTTTTGTGTTACCACAGTTTCCTCATCGCAGTTTGTTCAAAAAAAATGATTCAACATATCTTTGCAAAACAATAGTATGCAGCTCTATAGTTTTACACAACAATATGCTGTCTACTACTACGTCCTTTTGGTACCCGCATTGTCAGACCCAGATTTCACAGTCCAGAATACTCCGTGAAAACACTGTGCTATTCCCTAGATCAGTAGGTAACGCTCACAGGTACATCGCTGAATCATTTCATATACATATGTAAACCAAACCATTCATTTATTACAACACATCAGAGTTAAGTAGACCGCATCAGGTCGAGTTTTACAGTAGAGCTGAACCAGCCAAATGATTACATTACAGAACAGTGGAAACAACAGCGGGAGCAAAAGGGGTAGAGCACATCTTGCCACAGACGTGCGATTGGGGAAACCTATGTATGACCGATATTATCCAAAGACTTGGGCAATATTGGTATACACGAGTACCGACTGAGTCAGCTAGACTAAGGCGAGACCTAGACTACTCTTCACCATCATCTTGTCCACCAACGTCTGGATCCTCGTAATGAGTGTAATGTCCTTGATCCACGGCTTCTGAGAGTTGGGGGAAAGAGCGAGGGTGAGCACAAACAACCATGCTCGCGAGCCAACACATAGAATGCAATAATGTACATGCAAGGTTTATCAAGGATGGCTCGGGTTCTTTTATTTGCTAAAAGCAATATTTTCAATTACCATTATTAGAAATTCCTATCACTTAGCATTTTAACTAAAAATTATAATTTGTTAAAGAGAGTAATTGTGCAATATTCTATAGAGACTATACACTTTACCCACAAGAGATAATCATCTTGATACGTACACACGTTTTCTTAGACATGTGAATCAAGAGGAGATTATCACAAGGCCTTTACAATACATCTCTCAGTATTAGTTACACCCGCTAAGGTTTCACCTGAGAAGGGTTACGCCCACACAACGGCGTCAACCATTACCTAGACCTCTCTACGCCACACTCAAGAACTCTCGCAGCACCCCGACCGTGTCCACGATGGCTTCATCAGAACATTCTCGATTTTCTAAATCCTTTTTAAAATGTGTAAAATAAATTAAAACTATTTACTTTAATGAGAATTCAAGTTTGGTTCATGGAGAGGTTTGAGTTGTTGGTATCTCTTCCCGGTATGCTTGGCGATCCTCCTTCCGCTTTATCTTTTTCGGCTATGTAGGTTTAGACCCTCTCTGTGGCCTAGACCTTCCCAGGGGTTCTTAAGGTTAGACCTCCCTTGAGGCTTGAACCTTTTCTCACTTGGACGTATTCTTACGTCCGGGCCTTTCCTTTTGAGTTTGGTCACTTTAGACCTCTTTGTTGGTTTGAATCTCTTTGGGTTTAGACCTCTTTTCTGTTCAGACTTCTCTTAAGTCAGGACCCTGGTTGCCTGGGCACTTCCCAATGCCCAGACCTCTTTTCATTCGGACCTCCATGCATTCCAGTGGACCTCTTATGTGTGCCTTCGACTCTCCAGAGTTCATTTGAACCCTTGGCGTTTCTTCTTGGCCGAAAGGACCTCCCTAGGGTTGCCTTGATCCTTGCGAACTCCTGTTGGACCACCTGTTGTGGATATCTTCCCTTGGACCTCTCTTTCATTTGATCTGGTGGTCCAGACCTCTTCCTATCTCCAATCCAAAGGTCCAGACCTCCCCGTGCGTTATGTCCCTCTGTGGACCTCCCCTTTTGTTTTGAATCAAACGGTTTGGACCTCTCCTCACTTCCGATCCAAAGGCCCAGACCTCCCCTGCATGTCTGGACCTCCTCAACCTTCAGACCTCCTTGAGCCGCAGGACCTCCTTTGATGAAGTCCTGGTTGTCCGAACCTTAGTCACGTGGACCTTCTCCATGTGTATTTGGACCTCCCCATGTTCGGACCTCCTTTGTGTATATCAGGACCTCTTAGCCCCGGACCTCCTCGAGGACCTCTCTTGCGGGGGCAAGACCTCCCCTTTGACCCGATCGTTTTAAATTGATCGCCCCACCGCCATCTTAATCATTCTCATTTCTCCGCCACGTTATTATATTGAGCATTTAATGCGTGTCTTGTCACATTAAATGCATCCATATACGTGGTGTTTTACTTTGAATTGGGTCACTTAACCGCACCTCGACATTTTTCTTTGTTCCTTCCCATAGCAACGCACATTGTCCTTCCTCGCATCTTTTGCCCAAAATGGTAGTGACACCTACCCCGCCACTACCTACCTTTTGACCCATTTCTATACTTATCCTTGACACGATATTTCTAGTTTTCTTCACCATTTTGATTACAATTAGACCAAGAAATTCTACCACATCACCTTTCTCCACACTCGTTATCTTGGCTCTCGCTCGCTGGCTTTCCAGGAAGACTTGGCTCTCACGACCTTCCCTTCCCTCCATTACTCCTTGTACCGTAAGTTCCTTTGGTGGTCTCGCTCCACTTTTGTGTTCATCATCAAGATCGAAGTGGTCGTGTCCTTCACAGACCTCCTTTTGTGGACTTCTTTTGGATTTCTATGGACCTTGTGTGAGGACCTCCTCTCTCGACCTTGCGCAAGAACCATTGCTCAGACCTCTTTGCCTCTCGCTTAGGTCATACCCTTGGGGTCTTTTGCTAAAGACCACCCTCCTCCGTAAGCTTAGACCTCTTCTATAAGAACCTATTTTAAAATTTAAGGCCTCCCTGTTGGTTAAGTTTTGGACTTCCTCTGAGATTCTTTTGATGTTCTTGTTAATCTCAGTTGGATTTTTATTTGAACCTTCTTTGAATTTGCTCTTTCATACGTAGATCGCGAAGACTCCAAGGAGTCTCGAGTACGTAAGAGGAAGATTCTCGTGATGATGAGCAAGGCAAGTTGCACTCTTGATCATATTGCACCCAATAACTCAATTTATTTATGTTCAGTTTCAAAGTTTAATGCATGCCTATTTCTACCAAGTTAGTTCACTACCTGTTTTAAATCCATAGTTATGCCTACTTTCTTTGTATGGCCACTGTTGACTTTGGACTAAACTCATTGTCACCTTTAGATCAAACTTGGATCATGCAGTAGTGTGAGCCAAGATCATTTGAAAAACTCGTGCTTAGTTAAGCTTAGACCTAAAAGTATTGATTTGGGGAAATCTTTACTAACATAACCAAATATTGCTTAAAATGTTGTTACCATGACATTGGGTTGTCATGGAAGGATGAAAATGTTGCTGGGGAAGCAAGGTAAATGAAAATGGATTGGGACTGGGGCGAATTGGTTAGATTGGCTGGTGCAATGTTTGTGCACCTGATTCTATCCCGGTAAAGGTGGAGGTCCAGGGTTTGTGAAAGTCGCCTAGTCATGTGAGGACCGGTCTTTGAGCGACCAATGCCAAGCCTATAATGGGCTATGCCACAATCGTGCAACCACATGTCTCCAGAATGGGGCGTGGGACCTGGCTGAGTAATTTGCAAAACTTCACCATATGCTGCTCCATTGGAGGTGTGGGAGGTCTTGTAAGACTGATGGTCCTTTATGACCTAAAGTTCCTACTGGTGCAAGAGGGGCTTCATTTGGATTGTCAGTCCATAGGAGGGTGAAACCTTAGTAAGGAAAGGCGTGGTGGAGCAATGCATTGTAAAGGCCTTGTCATGAGCTCTAGACCTCTTACCTTTGGTAGTGAGAGGTGGCATTGACGGATGCTTGGGATAAACTAGAGAAATCATGTCATGTGGGTAAAGTGTACAACCTCTGCGAGTTAAATCTATTCAATAGCCGTGTCCACGGTCATGGACGTGCTGGCAAAGGCTACTCAGAGTTAGATGTTGATTTTGGGATTTCCAGAAATGTTTTCAAATCTGTTTTGGGATTGCTATCCCATGGGTTTGGGCAGGGAGCCTGTTGTCAGGAGGGTATCCTTCACCAATTTGTTGATGAATGTTATCCATCTGAAAAATTGCTTTGACAAAATGAATTTTATCTATTTAAAGACCTGCTTTGGAACTTAGTAATGGTAGTTGAAAGAAAATTGGCTTTGTGCAAATTAACCATAATATGCCATCTTTTGATTATCCATATATGCATGTCATTCTGCTAATCCACGGGTGTAACTTGCGAGCACGGTTGTTGTGCTCACTCTTGCTCATTACAATCTTTGCCAGGAGAAGACCTTGGCAGTGAAGAAGATCAAAGCGAATAGGTTGTGCCTTCCAGTCAGCTGCCTGTGGTGTGCTGATGGACCCTGTGATCTTTTGTTCTTTTGCTCTTTTGTATATGTGTTGGGCCCAAGGCCACTGTGTAACAACTCTGTAAATATTTTGCTTAAATAAAAATACGTTCCGGATGTTACCACCATTGTATTATTTCTGTGAAGAGCTAGCCATGATCCTTGGGACTAGCTCGGGATTCACAGGGAACCCTGGAGCAAGCACAGACCTTCATGTCCTCACAATGGGATGAACGTGTGAGGTTCTGAGGGGGTCTCGGACCTCCACGACCTCCTCTGGAGGGTCGTGGGTGGTCTTGGGATGTCCTCAGACCTTCTCGTTTTTCCCTGACTGTGGTCGTGACAGGCCGTGGGTGCTCCCTGGCTCCAAGACTCTCTCGGGTCATGTTCTCCTGGACCTCCAAGAGGTCCTGCTGGATCTCCTGGGAGGCTCTGGGTGGACTGGCCGAGAGGTCCTTTGTGGACCTCCTGGGAGGTCCTGATGGACTTTCCAGTAGGTCTTGGAGGACCTCTCGGGTGCCCTAGAGTTGGGTCGCTACACTTACGCCTGCGGCACGGCATCGCGGGTCCTCCAATGGTGCAACTTGCACTGGTGGATACAAATTATTTAGCTAGGTCGACACCATTATAGACTTGTGCTTGTACTGTTTTACATTAGCAGGTCATCACAGGATTAAGTTCTTAAAATCATCTGGGCGATTCATGCCATATGCCACCAATTCTCGTGCTACGTTAGCACCCACCATCATACCATCTGCCCAAATGTGGTAACAAGTTATTAGGGTTTTTGGGTAGCATAAATTATATTATCTCAAACATTACAGTCATCTACCCACAATAACTGCCCAAAAACCATTTTCATGTTTAAAAGATGATGATTAGGGCAATTAATGCCCTAGGTACTTAAGCAAGACTAGCATGGCGCTTAAGTACGACTATAGCTAGTAGGTTACCATATATTTATCTAGGGTGACAAGGATTAAGTGATTCAATTTCCAAAGGATGGTACAACAATACTAGAGTATAACGATTTGGCATTTAACTACCTTAAGGATTTGACATACATTTGTATAACAATTTAGCATGCAATTTGATATTTTAAAAGAATATAATATGCATAAAATGTAGGTTCAATATGATCAAACTATTGACTCGTCAGGGTAAAAGGCAAGAGGGTCTTGATAGTCTTGAGCTTGATCAAATTGGAGCTCTCCCGCTTCTTTGAACTCTACTCGGACGATCGCGTCGGAAAAGAACAAATAAGCAAGCAAAACAAATAAATACTAACAAAATAACAAATGAACTCCAAATTGAACAAACCTACTGCTATTAGCAAGATCTTGAATTTAGAAATTTTTAGAAACAAATTCCACTTCAATCGAAGTTAAAACGAAGGAGAACGGATCCTCTGAAGTTTGAGTTTATAATTAAATCAAGAAAAAGAAAAAGGAGAGAGAGAATCTCTCACTGACATGTGGGGTCTGCATACACAGTAAACATTTTCTTTTTTCCTTTCATTTTCTTAAAGAAAAACGCCTTCTGATATGTGGGGCCCACTGTTAGTGGCTCGGTCTACATGCATAGTGCATGTACCTTCGGTCCACGGCACAATGTTCTGGTTCACTGGGGGAGGACTGTGCTTTGGGCCCGCTCGTCATTGACTGACGGAGAATCATCAGGAGTTAAAGCAGGTCATTACTGTCCCTTGGGTCCATTTGGCAGTAATTCGCAGCAGCACTAAACCAGCAGCTTAATTAAAGCTAATCACTACACAACCCTAAAGACCAAGATCTTGTCATTAATAATGAAGCAACAGGGCTGTCTAGTTTTCGGACAAACAGAGAACTCTACAGGCGTGGCCTTGCCGTGCTTGCCACCGACGAGGGGAGCCACGACGGTGGCCCACGATGCCAAAAATGGAATGCGAGGGCTAGCCCGTAGGGATGGGTGGCGGTGGCGAACCGGAGTGGTGGCGGCGGCGCATGGCTCTGAGCCGGGGAAGGAGAGCACGAGTGAGAACACAGCATGGGGAACTTACTGGGACGAAGGGGGAGGCCGGAGGTGGACGGTGGACGACGAACGGTGGCGAACATGGCGTTGGCGGAGGCAAAGGAGATGGTGAAATATGGAGGCGGCAGAGGTGGTGGAGCCGGGGCATGTCAGGTACGCGTCCCGGTCGTGCTGGGGTGTCAAGGGGCAGCTTGGGAAGGTGAGGCTTGGGTTGAGCCCAAGGGAGAGGCTGAGGGGGAATTGGGCTAAGCCCAAGGTTCTCGGAGGAGATTTTTGAGGTTTGAACTTTGAGAGAGATTTGAAGTACACACTTAACTCAAATTAAGTATTTGAACTCCTTTACAAACTGAAAACCAAATTAAGCCAAAATAAGCCACCCCAAAAATGCGATGTTACATGCATGCACTCATGTCTTACTCAGACTACCATGATAGTCTCTACACGGCGCATCGGACTGATGTATGTGTTCTAAACTCGTACAACCATAACAACGATGCCCATGTAATAGCTATACACACACACACAACTTTGCTCTTATGGTTCATGCTCGAATGTATATCGTACGGTACTTAGACGTGCAGTACTCAAGAACTGCTGTGTTACAATTATGTATGGACAACATAAGCCATCTTTAATGTTGTGTCTTACTACCATCCCTTTTGCTAGATTTGAGAGTGATAACATATACCATGGTGGTAACAACACTATACCCTAGCTAATCATGCATGTTCATAGAAAACCATGCTCTCTACAACAATAGAATCCATTGTGTGCAGTTAGATAAATACACCAGTTATCGGACCAATAATCTGAGATCAGCGACGGAGCAACGCGCGCTATCATCTTGGTAAAGGTGAAAATAGCTATATATTCACATATGTCAAAGCGTGCACGTCATGGCCAGGCTTTCAACGCCAAGGATCATCTCATACTAATATAGGCATTAAATCTGTGCACCGTGCAATCCTTTTATACCGTGCACCGCGTCGCGTGTGCGGCTGAGCCTTTGGCACGGCGCAGAGGCCGTGTCTCGCCACCACGGAAAAAGGCTAGTTGTTGTGTTCTTCCCATAATTGAGTTTTTATATGCGCAAAACGGAGGTTAATTAAGAAGGTGCTAGAAGCAGTGAAAGTTTGAGAGCAAGTTAATTAACAATCGCAACGACCGTCTTGCCATCACTAGCCAGCCTGGACCACGTCAGAAAAATGTCTCGTCAACGCACCGCAACGTGTGGACTTCTACCTCGATCTCCGTAGAGTAACCGGTTTTTGTGTGGCTCCCTTCTCCTTTTGCTTGTTATTTTGATCAAAATTTTCTTTCACGGTTTTTTAAACAGATTTTTAGATAAACTTTCTCAAAATAGCCATCTCACGCCACTTTGCTACCTTGTTTTATATGCATGAGATATTATTGGAGGGTAATTAGTCATACAGCATCAAAGTATAAGCTTCTTAATATGTGTGTATTAGCCAAAAAGTGACGAGTAAACAAAAACGAAGAGGGAAGTTCTCTACTGCGTACGTAGACGATGAAACTTGACCTATTCAACTGATGTGACAACGTGACGGAGTCCACCTACCAAAGAAGATCGTTGCCGTCGCCGACGTTGCATTTGCGATTGTTGAGTGCGCAAACACAAGCGCGCGCGAGGCTGGACGCGCCCGTCCGCGCGTACAGCACCAATCATGCAATACGACGCGCGCGGGCGCTTCGACTCCACAACTCTCTACATGATTGATCATATGCGTCTGTACCGTCGCATCATACGAGGAGTTTTTGCATGAATTGACATGTTTTCGATTTATAATAGCAAAAGTAGCTTTTCACGCATTTAAATCAGAAAATAAGACCGCGGCGAGAACCTACAAGACTTCTAGTCAGTGAAAGTCACCTATCAAGCCTCGCCTACTGTGCCGTGGACTGGGAGCGTGATAGATGGCTTCTGCGGATTAGGAGTGTGGTAGGGTGCCAATTTTACCATTTCAGACGTGGGGGATGTATTTACTATTTCATTTTTAAAAGGAGACTAAATGAGCCGAAAACTCAGCGACAAAGTGGTGTTATTCTCGTTTAGTCCTCACACCGACCGGCTTATATAGTTTTGATTAAGATGTGACACTAGCTAATACATGCTGCTTTTCGTTGATGTGTACGCAATTAATCAAGGACCGCGAGTTATTGACTCATTTGGCATACTTTTAGAATAGAACAGCAAATCTAGCCCCCTCGTATCGAAAATGACAAAAAACGACACATCCTACCACGCTTCTCGTGCGTAGCACCCGTCCTATCGCGCTCCCCATGTGCAGCACCCTCTACTGCGTGCTCCCGTCCACATCGCAAAATGCCTTCACACCGCCGCCGCAAAACTAGGAATACACCGTGGCTCGTCAGGATGGTAGCGCGACAAGTTGCTTCATCATGGATGTGATCGTGGAAGGTAGCTTCCGCGAATGGAGAGTATGGTAAAGAATACGTGTTATTTGTCTAATCTGCTGCGATGCTATTTTTGTCATTTCAGTTGCAGAAGAAGATAGAGGACCGCCCGTCTCTCGTTTGGTAGGGCTTGCTTTCTTCGGAGCAGCAAATTAAAGCGTCGTATACATGGTAGCGTCACTGTTCGATTTGAATTGATTTGAGGCAGTGA
The DNA here is from genome assembly GCA_036346405.1 of Phyllostachys edulis. Lineage (NCBI taxonomy): Eukaryota > Viridiplantae > Streptophyta > Magnoliopsida > Poales > Poaceae > Phyllostachys > Phyllostachys edulis. The sequence continues at coordinate 67,726,729 of CM070558.1, read as the reverse complement.
TAAGCTGGGTGGGGGCAGCGAAGGCTCCAGCTGAGTAGCTTGTGTGCAGCGCATGCATCATCCGGTTGGTACACGAGCTAGCGAGTACAGCGCAGATGGTGGAGCTGACATGGAAACACTCAAGCAAATGTCATGCGTATCTTGATTAAAGGGACTCGTCCTCGATCATGCATGATGGGGTTTTGGTAGCGTTTGGCAAACGTTAGGTTAGGCTTGTTCAGTGAAAAACTTTTCAGTTGATTTTTTTTAACAGGGACCGGTAAGACCGGTAACTGACGAAAATCGGAAATTTCGGCCTAAATTTTTATTTTTTTTTTTAAATTTTAGGATTTTAATTAAAAAAAATCAAATTCGAACAAAATTCAAGCAGATTCGATTTTTTTTGGACAAAATTCATTAAAACCGATTTTTTTAGCCGGTTTTAATTCCTATCGGCCATCACGCAGAATACCGTTATCAAGCAGTAACCGCAAAAAATTCACGGTAAGTTTTTCCATAGGCTTGTTTAGGTTTGTTCCGGTGTAAGCAATGTTACGCTGAATAGTAGTGAAGGATAGAGTGAGATGGCTCGGTCGATGGTTACTTGGGTTTTACTGTGAATTTACGGGGAATTCATTCAATGCATATGATCTACAGTACATGATATTAGAAAGCGATTTTCTCCGTCTGTTGTATATATTTTACTGTTGCTGCAGTCCCACTGTGTAGTGCTGTTTGCACTCTCGCAACACCCTGTGTGAACGTCGTCTGTAGTAATACAGAGAATCATTTGTGGCCAGTGCTCAGTAGCAAAAGGCAAAGGTAGATGTTTCGAACGCGATAATGATTTCTGATTCATATGAAAATTAGAATTGTTTCAAAATTCACGTATTTCAAATCTTTCTGTATAAAAGCTGGCGGACTCGAGGCTCAACCAGGCTGTCCACGTCGGCTCGTTTTTGTGTTCCGTCCGATTTCCGCGCCGCTCGCGTCGTGTTCGCCCGATTCGATTCCTTCCGAAGCACTCATCTGCGGCCTTGCGTCGTCACGGCTGTCTGGTGTGCTCCAGACGCTTCCTCTCTCGCTCGCTTTAGGTCGCTCGCGTTTGGCCTCTCCGCCTAGCTTCCTGCCTTTTTCTCTCCTTCCTCGCTTCTCGCTTGTGTCGGCTCCTTGACGAGCGAAGAGCCCTAGAGGAGTTGGGACTCCATGAAGGGCACCGCCATCTTGGTCCCGAGTTTTTTTGACCTAGAACGGCTAAAATTTTGGGCCTTTTTATATAAACATGATAATACTACTAGTACTACCCATTGGTAGTATATATACACATATATAAAATGTTACTAATAAGCGATTAATCAATGCAAAAGCAATATTCATATGAAATAATTTGTATACATATTAAATTACCTCAAAAATTTCTTCTAACATTCCTTAATGCGAAGTCATCGATGATGGTGTCAATATCAATCTCATCCAACAATCGCTTCTCAATGCATAATGTTGTCAATCCATTTAACCTCTCTTGTGACATTGTAGATCTCAAATAGTTCTTCAAAATTTTAATTTTGAGAAGCTTTTTTCACCGATGCCACACCATCCCAAGCATAGTAAACAAGATGCGATAAGCAATGGAAGTACTAGGATAACAATCACCGTCAGAATAAACTCAAAAATCTCCATAGCCGCTATTTCTCTATCCTGCAAAGCGGATTGCGAAGCGGAGAATCACGCTGCTTTTTTTCTACTCTACTTAGACCTTAAGATCAGCAGATCTTGACGTCATCGCAGATATATCTGGGAGGGCCCATCAATATGCTGAGCCTGGGACGGCTGCCCCCCCACCCCACCCAAGGGCCGGGCCTGGGCACCGCTGGGCGGGCAACAGCCGCAGCAGGGTCCCAAGTCCGGCCGCAGGGGCGATAGCGCGAACCATTGTGTTTCCCTCCATAAAACCCAACCGCCCAACCCACTCACCCCCACCCCAACGGTGACGGGCCACCTCCACCCCCTCATCTCCCTTCCCGCCGCCTCAGTAGCCTCCTCAACCGCCTCCTCTGCCCCCTCCCAAATGGGGCTCGGGCTCAGGCTAGGGCTGGGGGCGATGGGCCTCAGCCTCCTCGTCCCCACCGATCCCGCGCCGGAGCCAGCTCCAGAGCCGTCCCATCCATCGCGGGGCGTCCTGTGGCTGTGGGGAGCCGTGCAGCACTACGAGTGGGGCCGGCGCGGGGCGCCTCCCTCGTCGTGTGCCACGCCGGAGGAGCAGGAGGGGAAGGTGGGGTTGACCCTGATCAGCCGTTTGCGAAGCTGTGGATGGGCACGCACCCGTCCGCCCCGTCATCGCTGGCCTCCGACGATGACGTCTCGCTCAGGGAGTGGCTGGCCCACGGCCCCGCCGCACCATCGCGGCCCGCTAGGGCGGTGACCTCCCGTTCCTCTTCAAGGTGCTATCCGTGGCCAAGGCGCCCTCCATCCAGGCGCACCCGGATAGGGAGCTGGCTAGGGCGCTCCACGCGCTACGCCCCGCCACGTACCCGGACAGCAACCGCAAGCCCGAGATGGCCGTCGCCGTCATAGAGTTCTGTGCCCTCTGCGGCTTCGTCGGCATCCAGGTGCGTGCTTCTGCGTTGCGCGCGTGCGCACGTCGTGCTATTGCGTATTGCTGATTGAACGATTATTGGTTTTTTTTTTGCCATGGCACTGATGGATGGGTTGGTTGACTTGGGATTGATTACGGATGGCATCAACTGATGGCGCCCGTGAATCAGTTGTTAGGGGGTCCGATGAGTTAGTCGAGTTGTTTATTGGACATGGCAAGCAGATTCCATGGATGATTCCTGATGGGTTGGTGGGGAGAGTTGACTAATGTCTAAACGTCAAGTGGGGTGGGGATCTGGCTGCTGATGAATTCGGTAATAATTAAAGGGATTCGTTAACTATATAAAAAGCAATTGCTCACTGACAGCCCAACGATTGTCCTCATTGTTTGCCGAAGTATCGATTTTATTCCTCCCAGCAATTTGTGTTTTTATACAAAAATGTCAGAAGAAGAGGTTAAAAAACTTCTGTCATTTGAATCTTTTCGTTCCTTCCAAAAAGGAATGCGAAGTGTTCCAGACAATCAATTGTCGACAATGTGGACTATATATATTAGCTCCGAGGTTTTTGGAACAGTAAGTATTGACCGTTCATAGAATTATGAACTAACTTATTTGTACTATGACCTAGGAGCTTAAGGATGTTTTGAGGACTATACTTGAGGTTCAGGAGTTAATTGGCAAAGAAGAAGCTGTGAAGCTTATGACTGTCAAACAACATGATAGAGGCATTGGAGTAAGATCTCATTTGCAATCAGCTTTTACTAAGTTAATTATAGCAAGTAAAGAAGCAGTTTCTGAAGCAATTACAAAACTAAAGAGTCGCTTGAATGGTGAGAGTAAGGTAAAAATCTTTTCTGTATTATTCTTGACAGACATTTTATGTTTATTTGAATTACCTATAATTTGTGTTAGCTACGAGGTTGATGTCAGTGTCTTTCCTTCCCCCATTGCTCCATTTTTGTCAACTTGTTTTGTCCGTCTTTGTGTATCTATCACGGTAGCATGGATTAACTACATGAGATTATTTTCCCTTCTAATAATTTCTCTTAAGTAACATTGATACATATCTTTTCCTTCTTTACAGTTGCTATATGGCTTCAATAATGAAAGTTATGTTTTCAACTCATCCTTTTATATCACGGTTGGTTCTACTTTCTCATACGACACTTCACCATTTGTTGTCTAGTGTTGCAATTTTTCCGCTTTTCACCTTCAGCAGCACCCGCCCTTTCATTTATTCATTGAATCTTTTAAGATACTTGGAGAAGCAGAGCTTGAAAGCTGCATTTGCAACTTCCCCAGCTGATCCAACACTGGACCTCAACATGCAAATGTAAGTATGCACCACCTGATGCAGTTTTCTTAGCTTTTAATGCTAAATGTAATTTTAATACATAAAATAGATGTTTTGCCATTTATTCCTTACGCTGCAAGCATCATAGCCTGTCTACAAATTTCTTTACAATTCTCCTGAAACACCATCACAAACAGCATGACTACTATTAGCATCTGATTCTGGTGAGCCCACACTTTTTTTTTGCTGGCACTGGGTGGCCGCTGTGGGAAACTCACCCAAGTGATGTAAGTGCGTACTCATCTAGGGTTCTATATTGTTACGTACTGTTGTTTCCCTTCTTACATCTTTATTAAGTTTTGTCCCACTGCAGCTCTTAGTACTTATATTTCTATAAACTACACTTCTGGGCGGCCAAGAAGAATCTAGGCGACGTGGCCACCACGAGCTACGGAGGAATTACCTAGCAAAGTTAAGTTTTCTCTTCAGCACGGCAATTACAGCTTGGGATGCAGAGTTCTATGTCAAAGTTGACGATAACATTAATCTTGACTTGGTAACTTGTTTTTTCATTTTTTTAGAAATTGTTATACCTATTATTGATTTCAGTTCTCTTCTTTTACTCCTTGCAATTGTGTCGGACCCGGATTTCGAGAATCCAAATCTCCTGTGAAATCACCGTGCTATTCCCTGGATCAAGAGTTAGCACTTCACAAAGACACATTGTGAATCATTCATACAAGCGTGAACTGAAATATTAAATATTACAACCAACTCGAGTAATATAGACCACGTCGGGTCGAAGTTTTACAAAAGGGGCGAACAGCCAAATTGATTACATCACATAAAAGCAACGTAAACTACAATGAAGCAAAAGGGCGAGGTAGGGCTCATCTCACACGAACAAGCGATCGGGTAACTCGGTACGCCGGATATTAACCAAGAGTTGATAATATCGCTTGTATGCAAGTACCAACGAAGTCTACTTAGACCGGCGAGACCTAAACTACAGACTATACTACTCCCCGTCACAGCCTTGTCCATCATCTCTGGGCCGTCAGAGAAGGCGTAGTCTCCGCTGCCTTCATTATCTCAAGGGTTGGGGAGAAGCGAGAATGAGCACTACTACCGTGCTCATGAGCCAACACACAATGCAATTATATACATGCAAGGCTTAACAAGGATGGCTCAGTTCTTTTATTTATGTAAAGCCGCTTTTGCAATATTATAATTACAAATCCTATGATTTAGCATTTTTAACAAATTTGCAATTTTAAAAGATTAATGTGCAATAATTATAATAGTAGAGATTCCATCCCATGAAACTCTACCAATGCATCCTTTCAATTGGGGCTGCCCCAAAGACCACACCCATCGAGCTCGGCGACTCAGAGAAATCCAAAACAGGCTAGGTGAGCCCTTCCACCATTTTTCCATTCCGTCCACAAAGCTTTTTGAAATAGAACTAACTCAAGTTATGATTCCTATGTCCGCTTTTGACCAGTAGGGCACTACTGCTTAAACAGCTTTTAGACTCTGCAGAGGTATGTACACTTTACCCACAAGAGATAGTCATACCGATTACCCCACATGATTCCGTAGTCATGTAGTTGGGCGGCAAATCACAAGAACTTTTCTAATTACCTCGCCCTTCCGTCATCTCACCCATATGGGGTTGCGCCCATACGCTCATGTGGGATGTTACCACCGCGCCAGTAGTTAGTTTACCCCACGCAGTAACTTCACCCTTGCCTCGGTGCCCTTTCAAGCCTTATTTACCGCAAGCTTGCATGATACATTTTTCCACCGTGTGAGACACATTCGTGGTTTAATAATTGTACTAGGCCAAGTTGCACTTTGCAGACTTGTGGTTGCACATGTTTAACACGGAGGTCGTGACAAGATTAAGTCCTTAGGGGTATCTGGGCGGTTCATTTCACAAGCCAACCAACCATGTGCTCCTCGAGCACCCACCGCCTCACTATTCGCCCAGATAGAACTAGCAATTGGGGTTTTTGGGGAGTAAAACTAATTTATTTTCACAACCTTTAGCCAATGGACCACCAATGACTACCCGAAACATTTTATGTTTGAGGAAATGATGATTGGGGTATTTAATACCCCGGTATTAAGCAAGACTAGCATGTCGCTATACAAACTATAACTAGTATTACCATATAGTTACTAGGGTGACAAGGATTAATGGATTCAAGTTATCAAGGATGGCATATTAATTTAATTAATCAACAAGTGGGTATTTAACTACCTTAAGCTTTAACATACATTTGATAAAGAAATAAAGCATGCAATTTTGCTAATTTAAACGAATATAATTTGCATAAATGTCAGATCAATATGGTCAAAGTATTGACTCGCCTTGGTTAAAGGCTAGGGGATCTTGGTACTCTTGGTCTTGATCCACTCGAGGGTCGCCGGCGTCTTCAAATCCTAATCGCGCGAGAATACCGGAAAAGACACAACGGCAAAGAGAGCAAATAAATAAATAAGGAACAATAAATAAACTCCAAATTAATCAAGTCCTATGCCATTAGCAAGATCTTGATTTAACAAATTTTTAGAAATTTAATTCATAATTTTTGGAGTTAAAATGGACAAGATATGAATTTTTGAAGATTAAACAGGAATTAAAAGGAGAGGAATAAAACTATGGTCTACAAAGACAAGGCGGTGGGACCGGGCTCATCAAGATCGACCAGCCGGTCCACTAAGACAGGAAAAGGGAGGGCCCCACATGGCAGCCATAAGGGAGGGCTCAAAGCCTTATGACAAGTGGGCCCTTCAATCCCAAATTAATTTCCCAAATCAATCCCCATTCTATTACCCTGTGCTTCATTCTTTGCTCCATATGCTACACAGGGAGAAAGCAGAGGAGGCGAGGCGGTGGAGGCGGTGGCGGGCAAGTGGCGGCGGCCGGCCGGGGGGTGGCGGCGCGAGGTGGCCGGAGGGCGCGGTGCAACGGAGGTGGCGGCGAGGTCGGAAGGAGCAGCGCCAGGCTCGAGCTTCGAAGGGTGGCGGCGCCGGGCAAAGACGGCGCCGGCGGTGGAGCGGCGCCAGCGCCGAGGGGGCACGCGACCCAGGCATGGCAAGGCGTGGGGAGGCCGGCCGGTGGTGGGCCGGCTCGGGAAGGAGCGGGCCGGGCGACGCAGCGTTCCGTGGCGGAGAAGAAGAGGCACTGGCGGGCCGCTCGCGACGGGAAGGTGAAGGAGGTGGGGGTTAGCTTCAAGCGCCACGGGATGCCGGTGACGCGTTGTCGAGGGCGGGGCTCACCGGAGCGACGAGGAGGCGCGGAGGCGGCGCGGTCGTCCACGGGAGCGCGGCCGGGCTCTGCTTCGACTTACGGAGCTCGGGCGGCGTGGGAGGTCAAGCGAGGAGGAGCTTTATAGGGAGCCATGGCGCGGGAGGACGAGGGGTCGGGCCCGAGCGCGGCCACATGCTCGAGGCGCGACGACGACGTCTTGCGCGCGGAGGCGCTGCGATGACGTCTGGCTCGGCAGCGACAAGACGGGGCGCCGAAGGGAGACTCGGCTTTCACGGAAAGCTGCGGAGTTGGTGAGGCGTCGCCGGGAGAAGGAGGGGAGCAGTGACCGCCGCTGCGACGTCGAGCTTTATTCTTGAAGAGGACGGGTTGGTCTGGCGACAAGACAGTGGCGAGGACACAGGCGGCGGCAACAGAAGGGGAGGAGAGAAAGACAAGGGGGGCCCGGGCTGGGAGGTAAGTCAAAATGATCGTTACAAATCCTACCCACCTTAAACGGAATCTCGACCCCGAGATTCGGATCGCCCGAAACGACAACGGTAGTCTTGTTTCAGTTGATCTTCGCGTTCCCAGGTTGCTTCCTTGGCTGAGTGGTGACTCCACTGGACCTTGCAAAGGCGGAAGACTTGGCGTCTTGTTCGCTTCTCGATGACGTCGAGGATCTTGATCGGATGCTCGGATAAGTCGATCTTCTTTCAAGGGCGATGGCTTCAACAGCGCTCGCTCTTGTACTCGAGACACTTCTTGAGCTGGGAAACGTGAAACACGTTGTGAACCTCTGACAGATGTTCTGGTAGCCCTAGCTGATAGGCTACTTCTCCACGCTTGGCGGTAATCGGAAACGGTCCTATATATCTTGGGGCGAGCTTGCCCTTTACCTTGAATCTTCGAGTTCCACGAAGTGGGGATACCTTGAGGTATACAGCGTCTCCAACTTCAAAAGTCAATTTCCTTCGACGGTTGTCGACATAACTCTTTTGTCTTGACTGAGCAGCTTGAAGGCGATCTCTGATTAGTCGAACTTTCTCTTCAGCTTGCTTGAGGGTATCCGGTCCAAATATATATCCTTCACCTGATTCTGACCAATGCAGGGGGGTTCTGCATTTTCTCCCATAAAGTGCTTCTAATGGGGACATTTTCAAACTCAATCTGTAGTCATTGTTGTATGCAAACTTCGGCATCTGGAGACACTTTTCGATCTATGGTAAATTCCAAAGCACAAGCTCAAGCATGTCTTCTAGAATCGATTTGTCCTTTCATCGACCATCGATTCGGAAGATAAGCTATGCTGAAATCAAGGTGTGTCCCAAGGGCATCATGCAAACTAGCCCAAAAATGTGCGGTGAATTGAGATCCTCAATCAGAGACTATCCTCTTGGGTACTCCATGTAAACACACAATACGAGCCATGTATAGCTCGGCTAACTTGTCTCCCTTGTAGGTTGTCTTTATTTGATGAAATTGGCTACTTTGGTCAGTCTATCAACTATAACCCATACTGAGTCACATCCGGACTTGGTTCGGGGTAGACCGGTAATGAAATCCATTCCAATTTCTTCCCATTTCCACTGGGGAATTTGCAGGGGTTGAAGCAATCCTGCTGGCTTCTGATGTTCGGCTTTGATTCGTTGACATACATCACAACAGGCTACATACTCGGCGATATCTCTTTTCATGCGTGGCCACCAATACAAAACCTTCATGTCCTGATACATGTTTGTACTGCCTGGATGTCGGGTATATGCTGAGCTGTGGGCTTCTTTCAGGATCAAATCCTTGAGTTCCTTCTGGTGGGGAACAAAGAGACGTGTCCCATACCATAGAATTCCTTGCTGGTCTTCGATCATCTTGGGGGCTTTTCCTTTAGCCATGAGACGCTTGAATCTTTAGACTCCAGGATGTTCTTTTTGAGCGGTCTTGACTTGCTCTTCCAAAGTTGGATGTGCTTCCATGGCGTCTGGGTTACCTTGTTCTATCAAACAAAGGTTTAGGGCTTCTAATTCCTTATAGAGCTCAGGTTGGTGCTCTTGAATCATAACATTATTACAGTATGACTTGCGGCTTAATGCATCGGCGACTACATTAGCCTTTCCGGGATGATAATGGACATCCAAATTGTGATCCTTTATTAACTCTAACCATCTTCTTTGCCGAAGGTTGAGATCGGATTGGGTGAAGATGTACTTGAGACTCTTGTGGTCCGTGTAGATGTTACAATGATTTCCAATCAAATAATGCCGTCAAATCTTGAGGGCGTGCACTACTGCTGCTAACTCCAAGTCATGAGTTGGATAGTTGTCTTCATGAGGGCGAAGTTGTCTGGATGCATAAGCTACAACTTTTCCTCCTTGCATAAGCACACATCCCAAACCTTGGCGTGATGCATCGCAATAGACTTCAAAGTCTTGATGAATGTCTGGCAGGGTCAAAACTGGTGCAGAAGTTAATTTCTTCTTCAATTCCTGGAAACTTTTCTCACAAGCCTCGGTCCATTCATACTTCTTTTCCTTTTTAAGCAAAGGGGTCATTGGTTTGGAGAGCTTTGAGAATCCTTCTATGAAGCGTCTATAGTATCCGGCTAAACCGAGAAAACTACGAACTTCCGTTACTGACGTAGGCTGTTTCCAATCCATCACAGCTTCTACCTTGGCCGGATCAACTGCTATTCCTCCTGCGGATACAATATGTCCGAGGAAACCGATTTCTGAAGCCAAAATTCACATTTATCAGACTTGGCATAGAGCTCATGCTCTTTAAGCTTTTCCAGACCAATTGTAGGTGTTCAAGATGTTCTTTCTTGGTCTTGGAATATATCAAGATGTCGCCTATGAACACGACTACAAACTTGTCCATTATTCCATAAATACCTTGTTCATCGATTCATGAAGTAGGTGGTGCATTGGTTAAGCCAAACGACATGATCAGTGAACTCAAACAAGCCATACCGGGGTGGTAAAAGGCATCTTGGGAATGTCCTCATTCTCGATCTTGAGTCGGTGGTAACTCGACCGCAGTCTATCTTGGAGAAAACTGAAGCTCCTGTCAACTGATCGAACATGTCATCAATGCAGGGCAAGGGATACTTGTTCTTGATGGTTACTTCGTTGAGGGCTCTGTAATCTACACACAATCTGGTGGAACCATCTTTCTTCTTCACAAAGAGAACTGGCGAACCCCAGGGAGAAGAACTAGGTCTAATGAATCCTTTTTCTTGCAAGTCTTCAAGTTGTGTCTTCAACTCTTCAAGTTCGTCAGAGGCCATCCTGTACGGTCTCTTGGCAATTGGGGCCATCCCTGGCTTCAAGTTGATCACAAACTCGATATCTCTATCAGGGGGCATGCCTGGCAATTCTTCTGGGAAAACCTCGGGGTAAGCTTGGACTACAGGCGTTGTCTCTAGAGGCATCTCTCCAAGATGGTGGATTGTTCGAACCAAAGGAGAGGAACGATCCACACTAATCCTTATTGTGGTTCCAGGGTCTTTGGCGAGTACCACTTTCCTGTTGGCGCAGTCTATTAGTCCATGATACGCAGCCAACCAATCCATTTTACCAAAATCAACATCATGAATTGGTAATCCTATAATCCAATCTTCATTAATCAGGTAACTCCTTGATCAAAATCCCACCGTAACACCTTTCTATAATCCATCATCCAACAATTATGGTTCGATAATCCAATCATGATTCAACTAACTCTCCCCAAGATTAATATCATGAATCCTAAGAGAATCCAATTTTCTTTGCATTCTATTCTCTGCCTTTAATGCTCACATATCTCCATTCCAGGTTGTCAACCAACATTATAATCAACTTAAGTTTAGATGAAGGTCCAATTCCTTCTAATAACCAAATCAGTACTTCTGATTCCTATATCTTTCATGGTTGACCAAAATTTCCTCTTTGATCATTTTCTTTCTCCATAATCTATATAACCCACCGATTTGCTATTCTTTAAACCTTTCATAAACAAGGCTTATTAACCATCGCTTTCTAGTAATCATAAGAATTTATCATATTGACTAAGCTTAAAAATTCTCCATATCACCCCATTAATGATCTCCAAAACCATCTTGCTTTATCCCATACACATCGCTTAAGCTCAACAAGATTAGCTTCCATGCGACTTTACTCATTTGAACACTCTCCCATAATCATTTCTCGAAGCGACATGATGGTATGAGGGAAGCACGATAGGCTAGAGGGAAAAACACACTAGGTGAGGGAGAACAAAGGAGGAAGACTAAGCATCCTCTTTGGGGTTGTCTCGCCTACTTTATTCATGACGATGCTCATAGCAATTTGGAATCTTGTCCTTTGCAACCCTACCTTTGGTCAATAACAGCGAGGAGCAATCCTCGGGCGATGATCTTGTCCTTCACGGAGGACGACATAATTTTATACGTCTGCCTTCACCCTACCGGTGGTCCTCATCGTAGTTGGGGCGCTTTTACAAGGCATTGGTTTGCTCGATGTCCTTTTCTCCACAACATGTGCAAGCTACTAGGTTGGTAGGAAAATCTTCGATTGGTGATGTTCCTTGCGGCGAGGGCAGGTGGGGAGTGAGCACGTAGCAATAGTGTCCATATTGCCCACATGTAAAGCATACTCTTCTTGCATCTTGTCGCAGTGGAGGGCATGATTGGGCGACATGTCCTGTCTTGCCACATTCAAAGCAAACATTTGGCAGAGCTTCTGGGTTCGATGATAGAACTTTGGCAGGCACAGCTTGCTTTTTGCTGGGGTCCTTGATAAGTTCTTCGTTGTCAAGGTTGAGGTTGGTGACGATGACATTGTTTGCTGGTTCTTCAATATTCCGTTGGGGACAGCTGTTCATGTGGTGTCCTAGGCTGGCACAATAGAAACATCTGATCTCTTGGCCTTGCTTCCTTTGGGGACATCTATTGGCGAAGTGCCCTTTTATCCACAAATGAAGCGAAGAAGGTTAGGCTATTTGGGTTGCTTCTCGCTTTCGCCTAACGGAGACGAAGAATGCAAAGACCATTTCCACTGGAATGCAGAGTTGGGGTTGGAGCTCTTGGTGGCTGGGCTGCTGACGGATTGAAAGATGAGCTGCCGAGAAAAGTCGATCACGGGGCAATGTCTTGTGGTCTATCGTGGTCATCTTTCTTTTGCAAGTGGCACCACTTTCTTGGGATGTTTGCTCTCTTTGGTGCCATCTAAAGCGAATGTAAGAGGTTAAGAACTAGAGGGGATATATGAGGGTTTACTGGCCCCCTATAGCACCACAAAAGAACTCCAAACCAACGAGGAGAAACGATCAAATACAATACAAAGCCTAGAGTGGCTACATTATAATAAGGGGGGGTTAGGTGTTACATGACTCCTGAACATAGCATATAGGCTATGCTAAGCCACGACACAAGATACACATCGTCTACAAAAGGGAGAAACAAAAGTGCTTGCAACCCAAAAGACTGCCTAGCAAGCACTGCTAGCTATCCTAGCCTATCCTCGACTACTCCATCGAGGAACGGAGCGAGGCGGCTCGACTAAAGCTCGTGAACGAGAGTGACTCGAGTGATCTTGTGAAGCGGAACGGAACGGCGGGGTGCGTCCACGCCGACACCGGAAGGTCGTCGAAGGCGGCGATCGGGCGTCGCCGACGCTTTCGTGTTGTCGACCTAGTCTTGAGTCCTCTACCGAGGAGGAATCAAGCCGAGCCGGGCGGTGAAGTGGCGTCCGTCGTCGGGCCGTGTGAGGCGTGCTACCTCTGCAAGGCGGCGTCTCTCTCCATCTTGATGATGTCTCTGTCCTACGCCGATGGTGTCTCTCTCCACAAGGCATCATGGTGGGCTTCATCGCTTCGATCATGTTGGTGCGAAGGGTGTCGGAGTGAGCCTCGCTGTCGGTGAGAAGCATCCGAAGCTGTTGGATTTCGCTGGTGTGGGAGTGGATGTTGTGAATCATCGCCTGGGTCAGCTGCACTTGTTGGGTCAGGCGAGGCTCGTTGTCGATGGCGACGAAGGACTCGGAAGCTCTCTCCGTCGTAGAGACATGGGAAGAAGCGATCTGGTGACTCTTGCAGAGGACCTCGTATTTCGACACAAGCGGTGACGGCGACACGGGCCGATCTGGATGGCGTCGGAGCTGCTGCTGGGGTGCCTCGGCCTGAGAACACGTGGGTCGTGAACTCGCCGGTCCTGGCATAGAGGAAAACCTCCATGTCCCAAGACTCGTGAGCCATGACCATCGTCTTCCGTCCTCTGAAGAGCGGAGGGCGGGGGAAGCTAAGAAACTGCATCAGCTCGCAAAGGAGTTCGACGAAACTGCCTTCATTAACTCCATGAGAGCTATGGTCCCATGGGCTGCGGTGGAGGAGAAGCCATCTACAAATTTTGAAACAGAGAAAAGATTAGTAACACTTAAAGAGAATAGAGATAAGTATGGAACTAGGAATGATGAGTAGAAGCAATAAATACTCTATATTTTTGGCAAAACTTTTCTTAATTTTGAAAATAGGACGCAAGTCCTTAGGGCTCGACCAATCTAGCTAAGGCTCCTCTGAGATGCTCGATACCGGCTCATGTCGGACCCGGATTTCGAGAATCCAAATCCTGTGAAATCACTGTGCTATTCCTGGATCAAGCTAGCACTTCACAAGACACATTCTCAATCATTCATACAAGCGTGAATGAAATATTAAATATTACAACCAACTGAGTAATATAGACCACGTCGGGTCGAGTTTTACAAAAGGGGCCGAACAGGCCAAATTGATTACATCACATAAAAGCAACGTAAACTACAGCGGAAGCAAAAGGGCGAGGTAGGGCTCATCTCACACAGGCAAGCGACTGGGGTAACCCGTGTACGTCGGATATTAACCAAGAGTTGGATAATATCAGTTGTACGCGAGTACCAACGAGTCTACTTAGACTGGGCGAGACCTAAACTACAGACTATACTACTCCCCGTCACAGTCTTGTCCATCATCTCCTAGGCCGTCGTAGAAGGCGTAGTCTCCGTCGTCTTCATTATCTGAAGGGTTGGGGGAGAAGCGAGAATGAGCACTACTACCGTGCTCGCGAGCCAACACACAATGCAATTATATACATGCAAGGCTTAACAAGGATGGCTCGGTTCTTTTATTTATGAAAGCCGCTTTTGCAATATTATAATTACAAATCCTATGATTTAGCATTTTTAACAAATTTGCAATTTTAAAAGATTAATGTGCAATAATTATAATAGTAGAGATTCCATCCGGCGGAAACTCTACCAATGCATCCTTTCAATTGGGGCTGCCCCCAAAGACCACACCCACTGAGCTCGGTGACTCAGGTGAAATCCAAAACAGGGCTAGGTGAGCCCTTCCACCATTTTTCCATTCCATCCACAAAGCTTTTTGAAATAGAACTAACTCAAGTTATGATTCCCATGTCCGCCTTTTGACCAGAGGCACTACTGCTTAAACAGATTTTAGACTCTGCAGAGGTTTGTACACTTTACCCACAAGAGATAGTCATACCATACCCCACATGATTCCGTAGTCATGTAGTTGGGCGGCAAATCCACAATAACTTTTCTAATTACCTCGCCTTCCGTTATCTCACCCATATGGGGTTGCGCCCATACGTTCATGTGGGATGTTACCCCATTGCTAGGTAGTTAGTTTACCCCGGTGCAGCAACTTCACCCTTGCGTCGGTGCCCTTTCAAGCCTTATTTACCGCAAGCTTGCATGATACATTTTTCCACCGTGTGAGACACATTCGTGGTTTAATAATTGTACTAGGCCAAGTTGCACTTTGCGCACTTGTGGTTGCACATGTTTAACACGGAGGTCGTGACAAGATTAAGTCCTTAGGGGTATCTGGGCGGTTCATTCCACAAGCCAACCAACCATGTGCTCTCGAGCACCCACCGCCTCACCATCCGCCCGATAGAACTAGCAATTGGGGTTTTGGGGAGTAAAACCAATTTATTTTCACAACCTTTAGCCAATGGACCACCAATGACTACCCGAAACATTTTATGTTTGAGGAAATGATGATTGGGGTATTTAATACCCCGGTACTTAAGCAAGACTAGCATGTCGCTTAAGTACAAACTATAACTAGTATTACCATATAGTTACTAGGGTGACAAGGATTAATGGATTCAAGTTATCAAGGATGGCATATTAATTTAATTAATCAACAAGTGGGTATTTAACTACCTTAAGCTTTAACATACATTTGATAAAGAAATAAAGCATGCAATTTTGCTAATTTAAACGAATATAATTTGCATAAATGTCGGATCAATATGGTCAAAGTATTGACTCGCCTTGGTTAAAGGCTAGGGGATCTTAGTACTCTTGGTCTTGATCCACTCGAGGGTCGCCATGCCTTCAAATCCTAATCGCGAGAATCTGGGAAAAGACACAACGGCAAAGAGAGCAAATAAATAAATAAGGAACAATAAATAAACTCCAAATTAATCAAGTCCTATGCCATTAGCAAGATCTTGATTTAACAAATTTTAGAAATTTAATTCATAATTTTGGAGTTAAAATGGACAAGATATGAATTTTTGAAGATTAAACAGGAATTAAAAGGAGAGAATAAAACTATGGTCTCTGACCAAGTCACGGTGGACCGGGCTCATCAAGACTGGACCGGCCGGTCCACTCAAGACAGGAAAAGGGAGGGCCCCACATGGCGCCCATAAGGAGGGCTCAAAGCCTTATGACAAGTGGGCCCTTCAATCCCAAATTAATTTCCCAAATTAATCCCCATTCTATTACCACAGGCTTCATTCTTTGCTCCATATGCTACACAGGAGAAAGCAGAGGAGGCGACGGGTGGAGGCGGCTTGCTATGCGGCGGGCGGCCGGGCGGTGTGGTGGCGGCGCGAGGTGGCGGAGGGCGGCGGGTGCAACGGAGGTGGCGGCGAGGTCGGAAGGAGCAGGCGCGCGGCTCGAGCTTCGAAGGGCGGCGGCGCGCCTCGCAAAGACGACGCCGGCGGTGGAGCGGCGCGCGCCGAGGGGCACGCGCACCGCATAGCAAGCGTGGGGAGGCCGGCCGGTGGTCGGGCCGGCTCGAAGAAGATGGACGGGCCGGGCGACGCGTTCCGTGGCGGAGAAGAAGAGGCACGGCGGCGGGGCCGCTTTCGGCGACGGGAAGGTGAAGGAGGTGGGGTTAGCTTCATGGCGTCACGGGATGCCGGTGGCGTTGTTGTCGGCGAGGCTCACCGGAGCGACGAGAGGCGCGGAGGCGGCGCGTCGTCCACGGAGCGCCGGGCTCTGATGCGACTTCCGGAGCTCGGGCGGCGTGGGAGGTCAAGCGAGGAGGAGGAGCTTTATAGGGAGCCATGGCGCGGGAGGACGAGGGGTCGGTCCGGAGCGCGGCCAGCCTTGCTCGAGGCGCGACGACGTCTTGTGAGTGCGGGAGGCGCTGCGACGTCTTGGCTCGAAGCGGCGACAAGACGGGGCGCCGAAGGGAGACTTCGGCCACGGAAAGCTGCGGGAGTTGGTGAGGCGTCGCCAGAGAAGGAGGGAGCGGTGACCGGCTGCTGCGACGTCGAGCTGTTACAAAAGAGGACGGGTTAGTCTTGGCGACAAGACAGTGGCGAGGACTCAGGCGCGAGGCAACAGAAGGGGAGGAGAGAAAGACAAGGGGGGGCCGGGCTGGGAGGTAAGTCAAAATGATCGTTACAAATTGTCCATTAGCAAATGTCACTTATATCTGGTTTATCTTCGTATAACTGACATACTTAAAACAGTTCTATGTAAAAAGCAATATGCGTACCTACTGTATGATACAGAGAACAATTCTTTTTATGCAGCTCTTTTTCTCTCATGACCAAGATCGCTTTTGTTTAGCACCGCGCGCCAAGGTGCGCGAGGGTTTCTAGTAGGATCTAAATGGAGTAGTAATCGGGACCGTAGGATGCATGGGTTGTGTGATGTGGAAAACGGCATACAACGATTCCCACTGATGTGGATATCCATTCCTAGTTTCTTCTAGGAACGGGGCGTCGTATCATCGAACCTGGATGGCCGCCGCAACCACGGTCAATATGGCGGGCGGCCCATTAGGCTTTGATCCATATGCAAAACATGATCCGATTTCGTGGCGGCGACAGGGGACGCTTAATTTCATGGGAATAGGGAAATATTTCTTCTCCATCCGCTTATGAGGGCATCTTCGATAGTGTATTTATTATCGTATCTTAGCTACGTCATGTCAACAAAATCTTACGTGGAGGAGAGATAATAAGGGGAGGGAGAGAGAGAGAGAGAGAGAGCACATGTTGTCTCTTCCTGAAGAGACTGTCGTGCACGCGAAATAAGACATAATATATTATTCTACTTTAATTGACATGTAAGCTCGTTTATATATATATATATTGGAGAGTGTGCTAGAAACTATCTATTAGAGATGTTGTCTCTAAAAATGATATAACATATGTTAAACATAAAGTTATCTCTGACTATTAGAGATGTCCTGAGTCTCCAGGGTCCTTTCCCTCTTCGGTCTTGAAAGGATTTTTTGCAGCCATGTTTGACCTAATCCGAGCATGTAACCTGGACAACATTGCAGCCAGTAATGATTTGAGTCGTGGATGTGTTGTTGCAGTGTAAAAAGTAAAGGGACGATGAATTGATGTTTAATCTGCACTATACGGTACCTTGGTCCTTGGGGTACTGCATGAACAAAGAAGGCAAAACAAAAAGAGAGAGAAACTGCAATATAAGATGAACAAGAACGCACAAGGGCCCAGCTCGCAAAATAGAACGAATGGCCCAGTCTACGGAAAAAAAATTTGTTGCGTCGACAGCAGGGTTCGAACCTGCGCGGGCGAAGCCCAACAGATTTCAAGTCTGTCTCCTTAACCACTCGGACATATCGACGTTCCGGAATGAGAAGCATTGCCAAATCTAGACACATCACAGAATGTCCAAGGTGCCCCCAAAACATGTTTCGTTTTTCAACCAAGAGGCTCATGTTCATCCAACTTGGAACACAGAACGACAGAAACAAGGAGTTTATCCAAAAGAAATCTGAACACTGCATTTAGTAATATTGATGTCTTCCATGTTCATAGAGTACATGACATAATTTAACTACCCTAAACAGCAACATCAGTCAGCAGCTGCTAGCCTGGAACATATTACATGGAGCCACCGGCAATCAAAGGACCTAGAAACAAATCCTGGGAACGACATACAACAACATGGAAATTAGGGTCAACACTCAGCAACTAGGTATCATTATATTACAATGCCAAGGTGAATTCAGCTCTAGTATGATCCTTTCTTCTTCTTGCTCTTGGCTTGCTTTGCCAAGAAAACTGAAAGTCCAGTAAACGAAAATTTCTTCCTCTTTCCCGATAATTTCTTGTGAGCAGTTGTTTCACCTCTATACAAAATTGCATGCCTTCTATTCAGAATCTGGCCAAGTGAGACATTAGAAGTTTCACTTGTATCGTCACAAACACTTTTCGATCGATCGACAATCAGGGGCGGAGCCAACGCAGCCCAACGACTCGGGCCGGCCCAGCATGATTTCAGCCCAACTATTAAGTTGCACTCGGATTTCACGTTTCATTTTTTTTAGCTGGTGTTTTTTCGCTGGGCCTCGGGCCACGGCCCGAGAGGCCCGAGGCCCAGCTCCGCCCCTGCCGACAATGTTGGCTTCAAGGAGCTCTTTGAAACATCAATCATATCCATACTATGAGAATATTTGCGACGATGTGCTGCATTTTTGAACTTGGGAAAGTCATGGAACGAGCGCCTCTTGTGTCCAGTCTCGGATCGCCATCTACGAACAGCCTCTTCCACTTCGAGCTTTCCCCGGTTGGCAGCATCTACCCTCGTCAGGGCCTCATGTAGTGCCTTCTTGCATTCCTCAACTTCTAATTTACCTTCCTCCAGCTTTCTAAGCGAGTCGGACTTTGATTGGTTAGCTTCGTCCACCTGCACCATTGCAGCTTCAATTTTCTTTCTTGGCTTGGCCCGGAGCAGCCCATGCCACCTCCCGCCTGTTGCCACCTGTCTGTCGGTGTCTTTGCCTCACTGGCCTTGCAGATCTTTCTTGCCCTCGTGCCATCTTGCTGTCTGCACAGATCACCTCCACATCCGCACCTCACCCGACCCCTAGCTCCTTGTTCAAGACTGCCACTGCTGCGAGCACAATGATGCACCATGCCCTTCAACGACTACTCCCACGGCTTTATAAGACGGGCCAGCCCTCGCCTTTGCCCTCCTCATCGTCATTCTCCTCCTCTCCCTCTCTTTCGCCAAGCTAAACCCAAAGAGAGCGAGTCCCCGTTTTGGCCGCCGTGTTCGTCTCCCCGCGTCGTCATCACTGTTTTCGCCGCCTCAATGAGCTCCTCTCCCCGGCACTGTGTCACCTTATGTTCCGGAGCATGACGAACCTTCCCCCCCCCTTGATTTCCCCTTTTGTCCACAGGAACCCGCCGACACCTTCATCTTCATCGATCCCAGCTAACTTCGCCAATCCCGCTGTCGCATCGCCTCCGATGAGCCTCCCTTCAATTCCATCCTCTCCGATCACCTCCTTGCATCCCTGGTGTCCCTTCGACCACTCACGATGCCCCTCTCCTCTTAGGTCCCCACCGTAGCATGAAGCTCCTTGCGCTGCCTCGGGACAACGTCACCGGCCATCCTACGGCGTCCCATTTCGATGTGGTAGGCTACCCATACCCCCTAGATGCTTGTGCGCGCACCCTTTTGCCGAGAGTAATCACCGGCGTATAACTGCCACCGTAGCACCGAGCGTCGCCGCCGCTCATCACCGTTGCGCCGCCGCTACCGGCCATCCCTCCTCCTCACCGTCGGTTGACGCTCCAGATTAAATGTGTTGTTCGGACCACATGTTTAAGCCACACGATCAAGTCACTTTCGGACAGTCCGAACGGCCCATAGTAATACCACCAAGGGATACGCGGTCATACTGCAAAGTGGTAGTTCTGCCCTTTAAACCCTGGTACTGCCGTTTGTGCAGACAATTGAATAGAGAGCTTTCAAATTCAAATTCAAATACATGCATGATCCTAAATTAATCCAAATGGCACAAGAACATGTTGTCAAGCTACTAGTTATGATCCCTCTTAATAGTATGGCATTTAACCTATAATCCGGTTTTCCAACCATTTCTTCTAAGACCGGTAACATACAAAAAGGATTCTAGACTACTTGTACCTTGTCTTTTATTCCAAAAGATCTTCATGTTGTCCTTTAGCATGCATCTTCAAGACATCAAACTCACAAATGGGACTTAACCTTGTAAATACTCAATAAACATGTTAATCTCATATTCACATATTATCATTAATTACCAAAACCATTTTTAGGGGCCTAGATGCTTTCACCCACATCCAAGATATGGGGAAAAACAGCCTTGACATTAGCTCCCTAGCGCAGATCATGTTGACCCGCTCTGTGACTTCATCAGAGGAAAGAGCTTCAAAAGAATAAAGATATTTCAGGGTTAGGAAATAGACAACTAAATAAACTACACTGGTCGGGATTTTTAGGACTTACCTTCCCTAGAATCCTTGGTCGCCTCGTCACGACCAATGTACTAGAGCAGAGAAAGTGATTGGAGCCTCAAGGGACTAATCCAGCCCATGGAGAAGTCCATAACCACGTGACAAGTAGTTAAGCCCTTGGCGCTGAGGTCTTGGATTGCATCAACACACCTTCCGACCCTTCTCTCCTTTTTCATGGTTGACCGCCAGTTGGGGTTCTCGCTCGCCAATTTGCCGATGAAGTAAAGGCTGTCTTCCTTTGTGACCATCATATAGAACCAACTCTTCTTCCATAACGACCACGAGGACTTTGAGTACATTCGAATGTACTCATCAGCCTTCCCATCGTGGAGTCGTAGCATGCACTCCCCAGGTCCGGTCGCCGACTCCCTGGACCTCGCCATCTTGTAGAAATACCTAAAGACCTTCAAATTTGGTCGGATCCCCAAGTATGCTTCGTACAGGTAGGTGAAGATGTTGATGTTGGCGACGGAGTTGGGAGCCAGGTTCACTAATTCGACTCTATAGTACTCGAGAACTCGGGAGAGGAATTTGTGCACCGAAAACCTAAACCCGTACTCAATGTATGCCAAAAAGACAGGGATCTCTCTATCCTCGCGGCTCGGGAAATACTCTCTAGCTGCAAACCTCTAAGAAATTAGATTCCTACCTAGGAGTATCCCAATCTTCTCCAAAGCTTCGAGCTTCTTCTTGCTCAAGTCGGAGACCAACCATTTGGTAATCGAGTCCGACATAATTGGATCATGGGTGAGAGGAGATCGGAAAAGGTTTTGGCGAGAGGATAAGAGGAGGTCGGAGAAAATTTCTCTCAGAAAGCGAAAAAGGGATTGAAGGGAAAATTGAGAGTATAAAAACCCTAAAGCTGTGCGCACTAGGAATTTTATAGCCGTAACTCTTTAACTGTAATCGGGAGTTACTCAAAGTCCAACAAACACAAACCTTTTCATTGTTCAATGGACAGAAAAACTCTTCGGTTACCTAGGCAGTTTCTCAAGTTTAAAGTGAATACAAACCACCTCGTTTATCACAACATTTTCATCGGGGAGGGTTCACACGACCAATTCATTTAAAGTTTGGGGGCTAGCGGATGAGTATTAAAATCTCTATGTATTACTTTAATACATAATTAAAAACAATATGTCTTCATGGTCGTAACCCCTAAGGCTAACTACCCTTGTGGTCATAAGGATTCCAGAGGTTACATTATGGGTACCCTGGTCGGGCAATGTCCTGCGCCTTATCCCCGACCAGATGACTGCTCGTAGAAGCGATGAACTGGTGCTTGGATCTGATTCTAAGCATATTCCTCCCGTGTGATGAATAGAGCATATATCTTGTTTAATCTAAGCCACACGACATTTACAGCCCTAAGACACTGACAATAACAGCCATATGGTTATTATTTCCTTCTGATATCATCCACCGAGCGGTTGATACTTCACCAACTGCCTCCTCCCTCCGACCAGTCGTGACGCTTCCAATAGGCGCTTCTTCTAGGAGTAACTGCCACTAGGGATGGCAATCGGGCGTGGCGGGCACGGGTAGTGCTTGCCCATACCCATGTCCGCGACCCCGATTTCCCCCCACAGGTATGCCCGCGAAGGATGACGGGCGAAGAACCTCGCCCATACCCATCGCCCGCGGGTACCCGTCGCCCACGGGCATACCCGTGTACCCGCAAACAATACATCACATATTCACAAGCGAACGGGGCATGCGGCATGTCTGTGTATTCAGCAACAGTGCACGCCCCAAAATTTAGCAGGATCAGTTTGCAGACATAACTAAAATAGAATGGAACTAGCCAAAGAAGCATGCATCAGAAGTTGAGTGTATTAAAATTTTCAGTTTTCGAGAAATCATTTGTAGTAATGAATGCAAACTTGGAATTAGAGCGCAGACAATCCATTATTTACCTATGTAGGATCAAGGATAACCGACTAGAGGGGGGTGAATAGGAGGTTTTTAAACTTTTTAACAATTTAACAATTTAAGCCAATTAATAACTTAGTCTAAACAAGTTACACTTCTAGCTAGGCACTTTAATCACAATAATCAAGCTAGAAATATAAATACGGAAATGTAAAAACTAGGAGTAACCACAATGAGACAACGATGTTTTCCCGTGGCATCGAAGACTTGCCGGTCTTCACTAGTCCACGTTGAGGAAGCTTGACGACTCAAGCCGGCTCCACGAATTAAGTCTTCCCTCGATCACTATGGTTGTTCTTCCTCCGCTCTGGAGATGGTGAACACCAAACTACTCACAAACTTGCACCAGGCCTCTTC
This sequence comes from Phyllostachys edulis, assembly GCA_036346405.1. Lineage (NCBI taxonomy): Eukaryota > Viridiplantae > Streptophyta > Magnoliopsida > Poales > Poaceae > Phyllostachys > Phyllostachys edulis. The sequence continues at coordinate 67,703,771 of CM070558.1, read as the reverse complement.
ACAATCTTCTTGAAGAGATCACCGTGCTCCACCACCAAGACCGTCTAGGAGTTTGGCAAAACTCCAAGAGTAACAAACCAAGACCTTCACTTGACGATGCTCAAGTGCAATAAGGATCAACTAGGATGTTTTGATGCACTTGAATGAACTCAACTACCAAACAATGAATGCACAAGACAATTTGGGTGTTGAGTGAATGCACTTGGCTCCCAAGGCTCTAAGGATGTTAAATGTTCACTAGCAGCCTGTCCAAAGGTAGTTGGAGGGGTATTTATAGCCCCCACCAATAATTATGACCGTTAGGGACCAAATCCCCAACTTTCAGCTAGATTCGATACAACCGGCGTTAAGAGTCCGGTTGAACCGCACTTGTGTCAAAAGTCCGTAACGGCTAGAACGGCGGCATTAATTACTCTGACATAGTCGTTGGAATTTGCCGTCCGGTACAACCGCCAAGTAACCTGCGGTACAATCGCATTGCCCGGTTGAACCGCATTGAAGCGCGGTACAACCGATCGTAGGGTTTCCAATTCTGCTGAAACGACAAGCTCTCTGGAAAATATGAATCGCCTTATAAAAATCAGTACAACCGCAACACGGTTCAACCGTTCCTCATATGCGGTTCAGCCAATTATCACAAAGAGCTCTGGGTCGAGATTACACTTGTTTTGGTTTTCTTGAACCGCCAACTAATTATCGGTTCAGCCGAAAATCGGTACAACCGATTCTCAGCGTGGTTCAACCGAAAACCAAAGAGAGGTTCTGAGCCAAAATGCACTGGTTCTATTTTTATTCAACCGCCAACTAAATATCAGAATGACCGCAATGCGGTTGTACCGCCAAGAGAGCGGTCGTCAAGATTAGCGCCGAGTTGGTCAAACCTTCGAATTGATACTACCGCCACGTAAACTTCGGTCATATCAAGATATAAGCGGTACAACCGCAAGATGATAATCATGCAGACTACCGATTTTAGACAAGAGTGCTCAAGGCTTTCTAATTCAATTTTAAGTATGAATTCAAATGCATGCATAATCCTAAATTGATCCATATGGCATAAGAACATGTTATCAAGCTGCTAGTCGTGATCCCTCTTAATAGTACGGCATTTAACCTATAATCCGATCATCCAACCAAATCTCCTAAGACCGGTAAAACATAAAAGGATCCTAGACTACTTGTACCTTGTCTTCAAGCCATGTAGATCTTCATGTTATCCTTTAGCATGCATCTTTACGTCATTAATTTTACCAATGGAACTTAATCTTGTAAATACTCAACAAACATGTTAATCCCATATTCACATATTATCATTAATTACCAAAACAATTTTTAGGGGTCTAGATGCTTTCAACCTAGCAATGCTTCAACACTACTAGCCCCTTCCTTAACAATCACTACTCTTCTTGAACCATTTTCACAAACATTGTCATCATCAACAGCTAGATCCTCTCCGACAATATCATCAACCCACAACACTGTACCACTGGTACCTACAACCTTTCTGGCATGCTCATAAAGCATCTCATCTCTATGTGCATACACCGACAGAGAGGCATATGTCACATTGGAAAACATCAAAGAGATGAGATTGTAGCACTGTCGGGACATCCATTTGCCGCCTCTCGGCGATATGTGTGGCTTTGATTCCCCACTTTGTGCAATGGAACAATGACACGGGAAGTGAAGAATTTATGAACGAGGCAACCAAATTACCATTTATATTGGACATGGGTGATTCAAGAAACAAAATTTGCATTTAATCATGCGAATCAAGAGGCCAAATTGGAATGATACTGTAAAACCAAGAAAGCAAATTTGCAGGGGGGTCATTGGAATAGAACAACCAGATTTACATGGGCACGGGTATCTAAAACAAGAACTAGAATTTTCACACAGATTCAAGTGAAATGAAGAAACCAAATTTACATGGATGATCCATATCTCACCAACGGCTGCCGCATGGGCGCTCTGGCAAGCCCCGCATGTTATCTGCAATCGAAACAATGACGATGCCATCAGATTAGTAAACGATATGTTGAGAGGAGAATGTGGCAGTGGGTAACTAGGTACCGACCACGTCAGTGGCGCCACAGCGGCGGAGGAGCAGGAGGAGGGCGTCTAGCTTGCGGGCCTTGTTGCTGTTCACGAGCGGATGGAGGAGGTCGTCGCGCACCACCTCGAATCGAGGGCTCCTCTGTTCACCCCCCCCTACCGCCGTTGCTCTTGAGCGTGGTGGTGAGGTTGGAGAAGGCGAGCCGATGAGTAGGGGTCGGCGAGTGGGAGGGAAGGATGGAGATGGTGTGGACTTGGGTGGCTAGAGAGGGAAGCATCCACTCCGTGGCGGAGAGAAGGTTTGCGACCGCCCTGTCGCCGTCGTCGAGCGCCGGTGCTAGCCGCATGAGGAGATGGCGGCGGGAGATGACTGCAGTGCGATGGATGGTGAACTCAACTGGTGAGTGGTGAGTTAGAGTAGAGCGGGAAGTTCTGGATCTAGAGTTCTTGAAGCCGACGCCTTGGCCACCAGAGAGGGAGGAGGGCGGCGGCGGCCACGAGAGGGAGGGAGGCGAGCGGCGGGAGGCGACCATAGGAGGGAGATGAGATGAGGTGGGGATTGGATTTAGGGCTGGATCGGGGGAGCGACAGTCGGCTGATGCCTGATGGAATTAGGGAGAGATTTGATGGATGGACCCACCTGTCAGCGTGGATTGACGGGTAAACGGGCGTGACGGGCATGGGTAGAGCTCGCCCATGCCCGCGCCTGTTTACCCGATGGGTAGAGGATTGCCCCTATTTCTATACCCATGGACAAAGAAAGCCCCTCATACCCGGCTCTATTAGGGTAATTGCCCGTGGGCACACGGGTAATCGGGCACAATTGCCATCTCTAACTGCCACCATTTCGTCAACTACTTAAAGGATGTCACAAATGGCAGAAGAAAAAAATTTCCAATTCGGAAGATCAACCAACGATTGGATTTCATCTAAAGCATTAGCATAGCAATTAGTACACCAAGTATAATTAGGGCTAGTCCACTGCCTTGTCAAGAGCATCCCCTGTAAAGAATCCAGTTCATAGCAATAAAGAGCAATCTCATTCTTTCCCAAGAACTCTTTGATATTTTCCTCTATTTATTTCGTAAGATCAGCGGCTCGATCGTCGACAGCTGGCGCCGTCCGTTGGAAAGAAGGCGTTGAGTTCCTGAAGATTACTTCGCTCAATCATTCCTCATGCACTCCCTTCGCTCCAACGTCGCTCATGCGAACATGACAGAGACTTGGGACGAAGAAAACTGGTTTGACCTAACGGACTACTCTAACCTCGACATGGACGCATGCATCCACACCATGGAACATGACGCAATGTCATCATCATCCTCTTCCGCCGGCTCGCCACTCGCTGAGACTAGCGAAATCGACAAGATGGATGCGGATTAACCGCCACCATCCGTGACGCTCCCAGAGGAACTGGTCGTTCCAACCGGTTTGGAACGTCCAAATGCTTCTACAAGCCCGGTCTCTCCGACCGACAAGAACGGTGACAGGAGCCCAACGCTATAATTAGAGAGTCCATGTACTCTCGATATTGTCATGGACGATCAGTATTCGCCAATAGCTCCTACGTATTCCAGGGGTCAATCGACATCTTGTGAGGATGTCAATGAAATTATCACCAATATTGTCTTACACTACAATATTTTACGACATTCAAAACATTATTTGTCTTACGAAGGATCAAATTTTTTATGATAGAACGAAGCACATTAACATTAGATATAATTACATTCGATGTGTCATTGGTTAAGGTGACATTAAAGTCATAAAGATAAGTATTCATGATAATCCAGCTTATATAATAACATAGCCAGTTCCTACCGCTAAGTTTGAGCTTTGCTCAGACTCAGTTGGTATAATTCAGTAGTCATATGGACGTTCGACACACAAGGTGTCTATGCTAATCTGTTCCGAGGAGATCATATTTTGTTTTGGCTACATGAGGAATTCGTCTTAAGGTGAAGATTGTTGAGTTTAAGTATGATACGAATTGAGTTTGAGTGTGACATGAATTTTGTTTTCTACTCCAACTCATAATTCTACTTATACACGGAATCTTTTATGTACCACTATAAACATATCCCTTTAGTCTATAGGGAAGAGCAAGAACTTTATTGTAAATATCTTTTCATATAGTGATATTAACTTCTTGTGCCTATGATTTTTTTCGAAAGAGTTTTCTTTGTAAAATTTATCTCTCGTTCCTATTTTTCTATGCATTACTTACAACACGTGAAATGCTACCCAGGAAGAATATTACAAGAACATGAGCAAGGCTAGCTGACGGGTCACTTCTATCTAGATAATTACAATTCGATGCAGTACCAAGGTCATGTAGGATTTAAGCTGATATGGATGAAAGAGAATAAAGAGAGAGAAATGTGTTGTCTACAATCTTGTAACCGGCTGTATTACCAGAATCAAGTAAAACATTAAAAGATTATGTGATCTATAAAGAGAAATAAAAAAGACAATCCATTATATAAACTGTCTTTAGCGCTACTATAGATAACAACAACTGTACCACTATACATGCTCTAACGCGGCCTAGGTAACGCGGTCTAGGTAAATCCGTGCAAACAAGTCGGCATTACACGCAAGAAAATGACACTTTCCACCCATAAAAAACTACAAGTGTGTCTGTCAATAGGTAATTGATGAGATGGAGAAGAAACTGGGGTCTCTTCGTTGACAAGCCTCTCACCCTGAATAAGGCCTGGATTAGCATTAAGTCTATCAAACACTAAACAAACATCGGTTGGTAACGTGGCTAATCGTGACAGGCCAATCGCACAGAGCTACAAAAGCACACAGCCTAGCAACATCACACACCAAATCAGCACTCCTCGAGTATCTTGCTAGTCACAACTAGTACTGGCAATACTAGCTCTCTTTTTTCGAAACAGGAGGCAATACTAGCTTGATTCGTCAAAATGTCGATTCTTGTTCGCTTCACCGTCATAGCCGCGGTTCTCGCCTCGGTCTCCGGGGAGCTCACGGCGGACTACTACGACGAGACGTGCCCGCAGGCGCTGCCGACCATCAAGCTCGTCGTCGGCGCGGCCATCTCGAAGGAGCCGAGGATGGGCGCGTCGTTGGTCCGGTTGCACTTCCATGACTGCTTCGCCAATGTGAGCTAATTACTCCGTGTATGTTACAAGTTATAAAACGTACAGAGATATCGAGTCGATCATATGTATCGAGTGGATGAGATGTGTTCCAATGTTTCAGGGTTGCGATGGCTCCGTTTTGCTGGATGACACCGATGACATGATCGGAGAGAAGACGGCGAAGCCCAATAACATGTCGGTAAGAGGGTTCGAGGTGATCGATGCGGTCAAGGATGCGGTGGACACCGTCTGCCTGGGAAATGTGGTCTCCTGCGCTGATGTCTTGGCAGTTGCTGCTCGCGATTCAATTGTTGCGGTAAGTTCAGTTCTAGCTTCTTCCTGCCTTACTTAGGTACTCTGAACTTTTGTTTGGCTTTGGCTCTTGAACATATCGTGGCAAGACAGCAAGCTAAACCTAAATTGTTATGTCTTTGCCCTTTCTTTACAGTTTGGTAAAGTCTTACCATCTGCTTCACGGCATCATTCTTGCCAAGCAATACATACATAAAGAGATGGTGCTGTCCATTAGAAACAGGGGAAAGTATGGAACTTTTGTTTGGCTCTGGCTCTTGAACATATCGTGGCAAGAGAGCAAGCTAAACCTAAATTGTTATGTCTTTGCCCTTTCTTTACAGTCTGGTAAAGTCTTACCATCTGCTTCACGGCATCATTCTTGCCAAGCAATAATACATAAAGAGATGGTGATGTCCATTAGAAACAGGGTAAAGTATACTGAAGAGATCTCAGTCCTTATGACTTATCCACAGATTACACACACTGTTAATTGAAGATAGAAAGTACTCCCTACAGTCACCGAAGGAATGCCGTTTTTGAATTTTTAAAGTCAACAAGATGTCACTTTAACCACTAAATTTTATCATTATATTTTTTAAAAATGTTATGGAAGTGCAATATTATGAAAATATTTTTGTGACAAATTTACTCGTACCATTTTTGTATATCCAAACTATATATTTTAGATAATATCTTTTGTCAAAATTTATATGAATGCGACTTTTTTTTTGGTGGCCGGAGGGAGTAACAAAATATCATTAACAGTAAGATAAGCAATGCTAAAAGCAACTTTAGAGGCGACTCTTTCTACAACCTAACCCCATTTAGTCGGCCCTGATAACATCATTTCCAAAAGAAAAGAAAACGATATATCCGTTAAAAGAAAGGAAAACGATCTATCTTTCAGATCAGTCCAGCTCTCCCTGTCTTTCTCTGACAACGTGCAGATCCCTTTTTACCCGAAGAAATGAAGGCATAGCAAACTTGACTTAGTCAGGCCAAAATGACAATGCAATATGACCCCTTCGGTCTGCGTGCATGGTTGGTTGCAGCTCGGGGGAACCTCGTACGACGTGCTCCTCGGCCGGCTCGACGCGACGACGGCGAGCATCGAAGACGCGAACAACAACATCCCGAACCCGTTCATGGACTTCCCGGAGCTTCTCGCCAACTTTCAGTCCCACGGCCTCTCCCTGAGTGACCTCGTCGTGCTCTCGGGCAGCCACACGATCGGCTACTCCCGGTGCCTGCTCTTCCGCAGCCGGCTCTACAACGAGACCAACACGCTGGACGCGGCCTACGCCGCGTCCCTCGAGGAGCAGTGCCCGATCGCCGGCGACGACGACGCGCTCGCCTCGCTCGACGACACGCCGACGACCGTGGACACGGACTACTACCAGGGCCTCATGCAGGGCCGAGCGCTGCTGCACTCGGACCAGCAGCTGTACCAAGGCGACGGGGGCGACAGCGACGGCCTGGTGCAGTACTACAGCGAGAACCCGAGCAACTTCTGGGAGGACCTCGGCGCGGCCATGGTGAAGATGGGCAACATAAGCCCGCTCACCGGTGACGACGGCGAGGTCAGAGAGAACTGCCGGGTCGTGAACCAAGAGTGATTCGTGGTGTGGTCAAACGGCACGAGCTGCCATGAATTGTTACGATGTCGTTGCTGAGCGCACCGGCGAGAAAAATACCCTGCTACTATACGTTAAGTTTGAGCATGATCGGAATTGAGTTTGAGTGTGATACGAATTGAGTTTGCTACTATAACTTATATGTCTACTTCTACACGGAGTTTTTCATGTACCACTATAAATTCATCCTTGTAGTATATAGGTTAGGGTAGAGTAGGAGCTGCACTGTAAATATCTCATCATATAGTGATATCGTCTTCGTGCGTCCGTGGTTTTTCCCGAAATGATTTTTCACGAAAAATTCGTGTCTCCCGTTCCGGTGCATTATTTGCAACACTATATATGTTTTTTGAGGGTGCTTGCATGTACTTTCGTAATTTTGTCCCAATTTGGTCATGTATTTAAATTGTTCACAGCAAGGTGTTTAATCAATGAGTAATATCCGTTCATATCAATCGGTGGAATCAGGGTACTATGGAACGTTTTGGAGGGTATTTACCCTTGAAAGCAAGGAATCACGCATGAGTACCAGTATGAACGAACAGCTTCTTCTGACGAGCACATTCCTGGGCTGATGGCCCAGTTCCACTTGGGCCTGCAGGCGCCGCCCAGATGGGGAAACGCTATGGCTCCCGGAAGGCCAGCGCAGTCCGTCCCTCGCGGTGAAACATGTGTAACTGGGGTAGACGAAACCGTGTCGTGCGGCCCAGGCAGCCAGGCTTCTACACAAGTGGACCCTCAATATCTCGTAACCGCCGCCGAGGCAGGAGGTTCGGGTGCGCGTGTGGCGGCCGACGCGGAGATCTGCGCGCCAGCAGATGCAGCCCAAGTTGGTCTATTTCTCCCTCGTCGTGGATGAGGCTTCTGCTGGTCGAACAGGTGGTCCTCGAGGGAGCCGAGCGACATGAGGTGGTAGACAAGGAGGCGCTGGTTGCCGTCGGCGTAGTATCCGAGGAGGTCGACAAGGTTAGGGTGGTGGAGGAGGCCAGTGAGTACCAGCACCTCCACCAGGAACTCGCGGTTGCCCTGCAGCCCGTTGCGGTCAAGCTGCTTCACGGCCACCGCCTGCTGCTCCCCCGTCCCCGTGCTGCTGTTGCTGTGGATGAGGCCCTTGTAGACGTGGCCGAATCCACCCTCGCCGATGAGGTTGTCCTGCCGGAAGTTGCCGGCGGCGGCGGTGAGCTTGCGGAACGAGATGACGCTGTGGTTGTAAGCTACTGGAGGAGGAGGCATCGCCGGAATCCAGATTGTTGTCTCTGTGTCCGTGATCACAATCACGGCCAAAACTCGCTGGCGCGGTCGTGGTGCAGTGGATGATCCGACTCCTTCCAGCCGCATTGGACGAGCCCTTCTTGCTGCTATAATGACAGGAGGTGGCCTTGGAGTGCTTGCGCTCGATGGCATTGTGAGGGAAGGCCGGCCATGCATCCGTCGTTGGCTAATCTGGTTTCTTAATTAGTTAGTTTCGAGGCCCAGCGGAGCTGCCGCAACTGCAAGACAACGACGAGTGACTCATGCATCCACTCGACACGAGTTGGTTGATTTGAAGCATAGGGAGGAGTTTAGGACCGCGAGAAGGGAGAGCAGAAGAAGACGGCGTTCATGGTGAGCCAACTACGAACGGCAGTGTTGTTTTCAACGGTCAAACAGCGAAATATTGTATTTGGTTAACATTCCAAATCTTGTGATGGCACAACAGGATAGAGAGTAGTAGTAGTAGAAATTTAGGTATAATTAAGATGTGCTGAAGTAATCCTCCGTGCCTTCGCATGAGATTTCGTTACATATATATGTAGATGCCTGCCTGCCATGTACTCTGTTCCATACACTCGATGGATCAAGAAATTAGGCGAGCTAAATATACGAGTATACAACCACTCCACAGACGCACGCTATTGGCAGTGGTAGTGGGACCTTATTCGTTCTGTCGTTCATGTGCTCGTCTTAACACATAAGTACGTGTATATATATACGAGACATCCTTACGAGTTCACCTTGGAGCAGCTGAGCCTGATCTGGCCCTGCGTCCCGGTCAATGGGGCGATGTTCCCCATCTTCACCATGGCCGTCGTGAAGGCGCTGCTGAACGCAGCCGTGTTGGACGCGAAGTTCCTGACCGTGTTATCGGTGCTGCCGTTGTTGAACAGCACCTGGTCGGAGTGCAGGAGCCCCTTCTGGGATAGCAAGTTGCTGTAGTAGGCGTTGTCGAACGCGTTGGGCGTCGTCGTGTCCAGCGGCGCCAGGCTGTCGTCGCCGGTGCCCGCCGCCGAGGGGCAGTTGGCCTTGAGGGACGTCGCGTAGGCCGAGTTGATGTTGGCGTCGTTGTAGATCCTCCCCCTGAAGCTTATGCACCTCGCCTGGCCGATCGTGTGGGCACCTGCAAATTAGAGCGCTCATCGTTGTCAGAAACGCTGCAGGACACCGTCACTGCTATCCTTTGATAAAGAGGATAAGGCGTGCACCTGAGAGAGCAACCATGTCGTTTGTGTTGAGGCCCTTCTTGTCGAACGCACTTACAAGCTGTGAGAGGCTAGAGGCAAAAGAAGGGAGGTCGCTATTGGCCAGCGCCTCGCTTGCACTGATGGAGTCCCTTCTCCCCAGAGGAACAGTCCATGACGGGCCTCCGAGCTGCATGCGTAGAATTAATTCCAAACCAAATGCAACAAAGTACTGGTATCAGGTTAATGGTATAAAAATGCCGGGCATTCATCGATCGATCATGTTATGCCAAGCTGATGCGATCTTACTGCGACGACGGAATCGCGGGCGGCGACGGTGAGGATGTCGGCGCAGGAGACGGTCTGCTTGCACGCGGCCTCGATCTGCGCCTTGATGTTGTCGATGACTCCGAAGCCCCTCAGCGATCCCTTGTTCGGCTTAGCGTTCTGCTCGTTGCCCGACAACAGAACAGATGCGTCACAGCCCTGTAGTCATGCAACATGGTAATCGGTTAATCCCGGTAGTTCATTTAGCACGTATGTTAGTTAACAGGTTAGAATTAGATGTATCCTGCGCCTAATAGCTCAAGTTCCTGTACTAACTGCTAACACCTTAAGACTAAAGGAAAAAGTGCCGGTTATGTGAAACTTGCTTGGACAAAGCAGTCGTGGAAGTGCAGCCTGAGCAGCGACGCCCCCATGCGGGGCTCGTTGTTCACGGCGGCCGTCACGGCGCTCTTGATGATGGCCAGCGCTCTGGGGCACGACGTGTCATAGAACGTCGGCGACAGCTGCGCCGACGCCGACGAGGCCAGCGCCACGAGCACCAACAAGGAAACGTAAGAGGCAGAGGCCATGGCTAGCCACAAGATCAGCAGAGCTATCTGTATGTGCCTGCCTAACTATCTGCACTTCTTTACTTGGCCGTGGCTTGCAAGAGAGATGCTGCGTTGCATGCATATTTATAGCCGGATTGTTAGCCCGCTAGGGATAAAACATCAAAAATCGATGCCTGATTAGTCTAGGGTTAGTCTCGCGACATGCCCGCATCCACTGTCGTCGTGCAGCCATCCGATCGGCGATACAAATAGAATATTTGACCAACATGCCACATATTGGCACGCAACATGCTCACGCTGGATTTGATCAGTAGTGTAGTACCAGTACGCATGCATCCAAGAGTGACAGCGTCCAACTTAAATTGCTACCGCCAACACCACCTCTGCATTCTTCGTGCTGTAGGGCCAGTTCGATCGATCTCTTGTCCAAGTCTGAAACATTTGCGGCATGAAGCGGATATAGTGCATCATTTGTCACTTTAGTTACAGCTATGCTTATGAACTCGCTATGGCCTACGAGTGGAATACGAGAGAGTAGGTACGCCCTTTAGTCAAGGGACAGCGGAGGCGAATTTTTGGCCGTATTAGCGTGATTTTGTTTTGTATTTACAAAAATAGTTGGAGTGTTTTTTTTTTTTTGTAAAATTAACACCCGACCAGACGGCTGCACAGGCGCGGCCGCCTCGAGCCCGCCACACGCCGCTCAAGACGACCACCGTGCGGTCGCCCGCCCCGCCACGTGTTAGGGTTAGGGTTTCAGCGTGTTAGAGTTAGGGTTAGGTTAGGGTTTCGACCGATGTCTGCGAATTTCGTAGCATTTTAAAACTATAGCAAATTAGTTTCTAAAATTATAAAATTTTATGTGAATGCTTGTAACACGTGTACTTTCATGTGTAATTTTTCCATAATTTTTCTCATTTTGATTTTACCTCGCAATTCCATTTAAGTGTATTTATTTTATCCCGTCACATGTTACCCTTTCCCCCTCCCACATGCATAACCCCCCTCCCGCCAGCCCTGCTCTCCCCCTCCCACACGGCCCCCCTCCCACACGAGCAGCAAACAAATACTTGATCTCCAAAAAAATTAATTATGTTAAGTTCTCTGAGTTCTCAGCGACGAGCGCCAAAACAAGAAGTGAAACACAATTGGGATGAGCGAAGAGCGACTGCGACATCTCGGTATTTATAGCCGAGCAAAGGAGGGCCCGCTACATTGGCGTCGGGAATTTCGGATGCATTGTCTACTGTGATGATTCCGGACAAGGGGGACAGTTGCATGAGTCAACAGATGTGCGGAGGAGGGAGGATGCACGGTTCAAAATATGGACACCAGAGGGGGGGCCGTGTGGAAGGGGGAGAGTAGGGTTGGCGGGAGGGGGGCCATGCCTGTGGGAGGGGAAAAGGGTAACATGTGGTGGGATAAAATGAGTACACTTAAATAGAATTGCGAGGTAAAATCAAAATGAGGAAAATTATGATAAAATTACACAAGAAAGTACACCGTATTACGAGCATTCATGTAAAATTTCATAATTTTAGGAACTAATTTGCTATATTTCTAAAATTCTACGAAATTCGCGGATTATCGGTCGAAACCCTAACCCTAACACGTGGCGACGGCGCGTGGCATTGGGTAATGGCGGCAAGCCACAATGGCCGTCTTGATCGAGGCACTAATTTTGGAAAAAAAATCGTTGCATCTATTTTTGTAAATACGAAATGAAATCCCGCTAATACGGCCAAAAACTCAACGAGCACAAATGTCATAGAAACAGTCTATAGCTAGCATACAGGAAAAACTAATGTGGTATACATACGTATCCCTCGCGTTGCAGCCGAAATATAGTTGTGCAAAACGAAGATGTTTGTAATAAAATTGATTCAAGCCAGTAGAAGCAGGGGCGAAGCTGGACCTTGGCCCTCTGGGGTAATGATCCGAAGTCTACGATCAAAAGATCATGTAAAATTCCTTAAAAATCAGCAAAATACAACTTTGAGCTAAAAGCAGTTGGATTAGCCCGAGGCTTGGGCCGTGGCCAGCTCCACCCATGAGTAGAAGGCAATGTATCAGGTGCAATATACTTTTACACTGAAATCATGTCATCCGTCATCTGTTGGGGGCGTCAACTCAATATGAAAAATTCCAGGGAAAATGACATGGTCTTAAAATTGAGTTATAATTAATTATTAGAGTTTGATAAAGAAGAATGTGAGAAAGAAGAATAGATGGTCTAATGGATGTATGGAAAAAAAACATTTACCTCAATGAGGTGCCTTTAAATTTTGGGAAAATTGACTATAGGGCACTGAACTTTTGCGTCTTTTGCCGGTGAACATTCAAAAAACGTTGTTTCACCAAAAGACACTAATATTTTGTGGTATTTTGCTGTTAGACAATCTTCTCATTAAAATAATATATCCGAGTGATTAGGAGAGAGAAATGGCGTAAAATGCCCTCAATGCCTTCAATGCACAGTGCCTGGCTTGGTCCGGTTGCCCTCCTCATCCAGCAAGTGTACACACACTGTCCCCCTTGGATTCTTTCTCCACACCACATCTTAATTACTTAATTTAACAGTTTATTAATTACTAGTTAGCAGTATACTGCTAGTAGTAATTAGCAAAGCTGTGATATTATCACCATCACCTCCTATATAACGATCCTTCTGCTTCTCTTCACACACTTAGCGTCAGCTCGGTCTTGTGTATCTACAGGTCATTTAGATCCCTACAAATTGTGGTAATAATCTCATCGTCGAGATGTCACCGGGCGCGACATCTACGATGTGCTGGCGGCGGTCGTGCCGCTGTACGTGGCGATGTTCCTGGCGCTACTCCATGAACTACCGCTTCCTCGCCATTGACTCGCTCTAAAAGCTCATCATCCTCACCGCGCTCGCCGTATGGCACAACGTCCTATCCCGCTACCGCTTCTGAAAGCCGAGCCGCCTCGACCGACCATCACACTCTTCTCCTTGCCATGCCGCCCAACACGCTCGTCATGGGCATCCATTGCTCGCGACATGTATGGCGACTTTCTCCGTGTCGCCATGGTGCGAGATCATCGTCCGCAGAGCATCATCTGGTACATCCTCATGCTCTTCCTCTTCGAGTACCGCGGCGCCAAGGCGCCATCTCCGACCGTTCGCTTCGTCGGCGCCGGCAAAGCCGCTCGCTTCCGGTGGACTCGACGTGGTGTCGCTCAATGGCCGCGAGGCACTACAGGCGGACGTCGAGGTCGGGCGTGATGGCCGCGTCCTCGTCGTGATTCAGCGGTCGACATCCGTGTCGGCCACGGGGCACGAGGCCGCTCGCTCCGAGGTGTCCCAAACATACCGCGCACGTTGAACCTGACGGGCGCGGAGATCTACTCACTGCAGACGTTGTGGGAGCCCACGCCGTGTGCGTCCAGCTTTAACCAAGCCGATTTCTACGCCATGTTCTCCGGGAGCAAGATAGGTGGTGCCATGGAGGGCCGAGGCAGGAGATGGCGGCGTCGGCCGAGCCAGGAGCAGGAGAGGTGGCGCCATGGATGCCGAGGGAGCCAGGCGCGGGGAGGAGCACGGGCAACACCATGGAGGGTCAAGGAAACCGGATGCTGGAAGGAGCACAAGCGCCGCCATGGAGGGCCGAGGCGCACCGGTAGTTGGGTCGAGCCGGAGCTAGGAGAGGTGGCGCCATGGAGGGCCGAGGGAGCTAGAACGGGGAGGAGCACGGGCGACGCCATGGAGGGCCGAGGCGTGCCAGCAGCTGGGTCGAGCCGGAGCCAGGAGAGGTGGCACCATGGAGAAGAGAGCTCCAAGGGAGAAGAAATAGAATGGGGGAGAAGAAAGAGATGAGGGGAGAGGGTAGGAAGGGCAAAATTGATAATTCGTGTGCTTTCTCTCTCCCCTCCGATCCAGAAATGATAAAATAATAGCCTTAGTGTCCTACGGCAAAATTACACCCTTTTACAGTGTGTTCTAGCATAACCTCGGTTTTTGGGATATCCGTTGGCAAAGGATGTCAAAGTTCAGTGTCCTGTGGCCAATTTTCCCTTAAATTTTAAACCACACAAGTTCTAAAATGTTGTTTTAAAAGCAATGAAGGCATCGATTAAAAGTAAAATGTATAAACTTGATTCTTAAAGTAAAGCTATATATTGGTTATATGATATATCGTATAATATAAGCAATAAAGAAAACTCGATCGATTTAGGATCTTGAGTCATACACTACTACAGAAAAGACCTTTACAGACGGTTCAAAAACGTCATCACAGATGGTTTCTTGAGCCGTCTGAGTTTATGGGTCAGTGATGCATACTATCACGCATTTTCATCCACAAACCGCTCTGGATGATGACTATATATCATGACGGTTTCATCCACAAGCCGCCTGTGATGACTATATATCACGACGGTTTGACCACAAAACCGCCTCGATGACTATATATCATGACGGTTTCAGCCACAAAAATGCCTCAGGATGACTATATCATGAGCGGTTTGTGGTGAAACCGCCTCGTGATGATTTCTCTATAAAGCCACCAAGGGATGGCTATGTGCCTTTAAACTATATATATATATATATATATATATATATATATATATATATATATATATATATATACATATATTATATTTATTTCTATTGTTCCTAATCCCTCGGCCACTTTCGGAGTAGTTGTCCCACACATGACTTCAGAAGAGCTGACAACCGAAGGGCAACCTCATTGAGCCAGAAAATTAAGTAATTGGATGTCCCGAAGCGTCGGGACATTCAATTACTTGGTTTTAAACATGATGCCACTTCTCAATGAGGTTGCCCATGGTTGCCGCCTTTCTCCTCATGCAATTTGCTGGGCTCAATGAGGTTGCCCATGGTTGTCGTCTTCCTCCTCATGCCGATGGACTAGTGGGTGAATGGACTACATAATAATATATAATATATATATATATATATATATATATATATATATATATATATATATATATATATATATATATATATATATATAATGCCTTTTAAAGGCACAAGCAACCAACGCTGGAGACTTTATAGAGAAGAGATTAGGAATATTGGAATGGTAGGACGACGCACCTCTACGACGCAAGGTAGGAGAACTTGACTCGCATGAACACAATTATACGCATAAATGTGAAATGAATGGCGAGAAGCAACAGATGACATCTTGACAAAATGACAAATCGACAAATAAGTCATAACATACATATCACACATTTTATACATCTATTTTTGCAAATCATCAATCATACATATCAATAGCCCATGGTTCACCAAGCAAGTTTCCACTATCAATAGCAGACAACACTTGACACTTCTGAATAAGTCATAACTCATAACAATATAACATATCAACAAACTTCATACATATCAACAACCCAATAAGTCATAACATATCAAGCCCCATCCAACCCACAATGAACTAAGCAAGATGCATAGAATGCACATACACCAATAGCCCTCAGTTTACATCACAGAGCAAGGAGACTATTAATATGAACTAATTATCAATTCAATTTTAGCATAAGACTATTAACATCATTACATCACAGAGCAAGGGACTATTAATATGAACTAATTATCACTTCAATTTCAGCATAAGACTATTAACATCATTACATCACAGAGCAAGGGACTATTAATATGAACTAATTATCAATTCAATTTCAAAGATAAGACTATTAACATCATTGAGCGGTTCAACAAAGAAGACAAAGAAAGACCAAGGGTGTCCAAACACTGCCACCACACGAGCACTAGCCATTTTCATCACAGAGCAAGCGGGTAGAGACAGAGAGGGAGTAAGGTAGGGTGATACCAAGATATAAGCAACCACGGTGGCGACCACCACCAAACACAACCTCATCCATCTCCTTCACCTTGCATAAATCACACAAACATCGGACACAACTTAAGGCTCAAGCATAAAATCAAACTCAACACAAGACATTAAGCTAACAGATCTAGAGGAGAATAGAGGAGAATGGGAAAAGCAAAGAGGCCAGGCCCGAAAGCAGAGAACCAAGCCATGGCGGCGCGAAGCGACACGCGGCCAAGCCCAGTGGTTTGGTGGCGGCGTCACCGTAGTTGTGGCACGACCACGACATCGCGAAGATACTACTATCATACGAAGTGTTTCGCAGCGCAGAGCGGTGTCACAAATCCCATGGCGACGGCGACGGGTTGGCGGCGACGCGACGGGTCGAGTGGTGGCGTCGAGGTGGAGGGAACGAGTAAATGCGCCGATAGTGACGAGTTAGGTGGCGCAAACCCTAGCGAGTCGGGAGTGATGAGAGTTGGGCAAGCGCAAACCCTAGCGCCGGCCGGTACTAATAAAGAGATTTATCACGCACGGTTCTATTACCGAACCGTCAATGATATTATCACGACGGTTCCATAATGGAACCGCTCAGGATATAGAACATCTACGGCACGGTTCCATTATAGAACCGTCCGTGATATGGTTTTTTCTCAAGTATATTTATCTTGTATATACACTTACATGACATGAAGAAATTACATGTTTATATGTCAATTTTGTCATTTAAATATCAAGTGAAAATTTGCTTTAACTATATATATATATATATATATATATATATATATATATATATATATATATATATATATATATAATTTGTTCCACTAAACTGCCTCTATATAATTAATATTAATTGTAACTTCACCTCCAAACTAGATTTTGTTTTTCCACAAAACCGTCTCTATATATATATATATATATATATATATATATATATATATATATATATATATATATATATATATATATATATATATATATATATATATATATATATATATATATATATATATATATATATATAGCAATAATTCAACATATAATTAATATAGTAACTTCACCTCCAAACTTTTTTTTTCATTTTGGAATTTTCATATATATATGGCCAAACAAATATGTTAAACACAAAAAGATTAAAAAAGTAGAAACCTAGAAATAAACAAAGTTTTTCTAGTGTCTGAGGTAGGCTACTATCTCCGCTCTTCAATACTTCATAGGCGGCATATCGGATCGGACGTTTCTCGATCATCGTGAATAAAGCCCGAAATCGCCCACTCACGACGCAGCGCTCGCTCAAGTGTCTCTCAAGACCCTGACTGTTGAACCAAGAAGAATTGAGCCCATAGGCTCTCTTCCTTTTCGAGGGTCTCGCCTAGTCGACTCGATGCGCCGCCACCTCGACACGCAATCCAAGTGACGGCAAGCCATTTTGGAGGACTACGTCGATGACGCGTAAACTCACGAAAGGGGAGATCACCCGAAGACACGACGGAGAAGGATGTCAAGACGGCGGAAGGTGGCCGCCACCGCTTCCGCAAATTCTCCGCCGGCAGAGGAGTGAAGACACCGTTGATCAAACAAAGTGTTCTTCCGCAAAGACGGCTTCAACGTGACACCGAAAGAGGTGCTTTGCAAGGCGGCCAGAAGGCCATCAATGCCGCGACAAGGAAGAGGCAACCATTTCGCTTTTTTTTATAAATATGTGGGGATGATCATCTTGGATGGCGGATGATCCTTTTATAAAACAAGGAATAAATTCGAGCGTGAGACGAAGAGACGACGGGGAGCCGAAGCGATGGCGATTTAATAGACGACGCGATTTAATAGATGCATCGGCGACGAAGAAACTCACCGTGGAGTCAGATAGCGATATTATCACGCACGGTTATAATAAAAAACCGCTCGTGATATGTGGTAATATCACGAGCGGTTATTGTTAAGAATCGTCATTATGTTTCACGACGGTTTTGTTGAAAACCGCCTGTGATATGTAGTATTATCATAGACGGTTATTAAGAACCGCTCTGTGAAGTATCACAGACGGTTTTCAACATGAACCGTCTGTGATATTATCTCTTCATAGACGGTTTTTAGCTCAGCCAGTAACATAGACGGTCTCTAAACCAAAACCGTCTGTGATTGAATGTAATACAGACGGTTTTGGTCATCCGTCTGTGATGAGGCGTCCAGTATTAGCCTTTTTGTAGTAGTGATACTAGTATACGCATGGGTGGAGCCAACTGGGTGCTTGGTATGCATGTGCACCCCTATTTTTTTTGAAAATTATTTATATACCTTTTCGAGCTATAGTTTCAATTGAAATTGGGCTTGATTGTAATTTAATAATACTTGAGAGAATTAGATGCAAATTGTATTCCATGCCCTTTGTTCATATTTTTGTAGAAATACATTTTTCTCTATATACGTGGCTCCGTGTGAATGGTACGAAAGTGTTTTATTTTATTTAGCTCTTAGGAACTTCTTTAATTTTTAACTAAAAATCAAGTGTCTAACTCTCTATTTGTTTGCACCATTGCGATCATCACAATGGGTGCAATGATTCAAAACTAACAGATGTTTTGCTTGCAAATTTTGAAGACATATGTGACATAAATAGGCTACATCAATGCCGGTGCACTAAATATAGATGTAGTAAAACCGTATGTGTTTTTCGAGTGGTAAGGTGTGTCAATTGTCGTGCGGGCCGTGTGGTGTACCAATAAAAATTTATGAAATAATTATATATTTTTAATAATATATTCACACACTTTTTTTTATCAATGTTGTAATTGTTATCATCGCCACTGCATAAAATTTAGTTGTTTTCACAACTAAATATGTAAAGTAACCGATTGATTGGAAAAAAAATCCCAACTAATTATATAGGAGCATTAAGTATCATATGAATACAATATTCATAATGCATGATTTACCTGACGCTAACATTCGTTCAACCGATAATTGCTTAATAGTCCTATCTCTCATCAATAATGGTGCATCTTCAACATAAATTTTCCAGTTCCGGGCACTGATTATACGAGTAATATTTGTCTAGTATAACCAGTATACCAAAACTGCAGGTCCAATAAAACTGTTATATGCTTTATAAAAAACAAAAACAAAAAAACAAAATAAAACTGCAGGTCCAACGTGATTCATCCCTTGTGTGGAACTTGCGTACTAGCAAACGAAACAGCCAGCTGGACGAATCGATTGGCCTACTTTAAGCAGGGAGGTGAGGTCAGCATTTGTCCACGGCAATTCTATCTTGCTCTGACCGTTGTGTGCAGTCATTTTGCAATGCAAGGACATACTATTTGGTCGATGGCCTCAGATATCCACACTTGAGTTGAGTTATTGTAGTGCTATATTTCAGTTATGGGAAATCTATTATTAAAATGATAGAAAAAGAAGGCACTATGTTAGTTCTCAAGTGCTAGAAATTATCAAGTCAATGAGAGAAAACAAAAAAGATCTACACCATCGATCATAATAAAGTCATATTATAAACGATGCAGATCAACAAGATATATACAAGTTGTATTCAATACATTGTATTTTAAATCATAAACATCATAGTTGTATAAAAGTATAACTCAATTTTCTAATATAAACATATGTGTTGTAGTATTAGCAGCGCAATTGCGCAGAAAATTCGGTAGTCATATTATAAACATTACTGGGAGGAGGGGTTAGGAGAGGAGGAAGAGCAAGTGGGAAAGGGACCCAAAATCCAAAACTCTAAACGCTAAACATTTCATTATTGCTACAATACTACTGTATAGTGCTATTCACGCGTTCGCAGAATACTGTCACACAGCGAACTTAGGGTAACAGAGGATCCGAATCCCAATCCGTAGCCAACTCAAGTTGGGCGTCTTTGCTCTAAAGCTAGTTTGGTTGGCTACCGTGCGTTATTGCTGGGCGGAGTTCTCCGAGGACTGCGGGCACTGCTTGCTTTCGAGGAGCACAGGCGCCAAAGCGCAAAAATCAATCGCCTGGGAAAACTGTCTGTCAGGCAACTCATCCACCTTTGATTCCTTCAATTCAACGGTCTATTTTTTATTCACCAATTTCAGGCACAGACTTCCAACCAAACAACTCATCTTCAGGTTTGTCTGGCCAGACAAAAATCATTTACTTTCCAGACTTCCTCTAGACACCACTTTTTCTCATACATAAAATCCAGATCACCGACCAAACAAACCTAAAAGCCATAGCCCGTAAGCGCCCCTCAACCTCAAGGCCGGAGAACGAGCGGAAGGTGGCGGCACAGGCGTAGAGTCGTGGAGATGTCTCGGCCCACGTAGCATGAGCGAACGGGCAGAGGACGGGCCGAAGTGCCGGCCCCATTAAGTCCGCCTCAGCTGGTGGTTTTGCTCCGCAAGGCCCAACGCGGGCAGGGCAGGGCAGGATACAGTCAGGCCACGGCGACCGCCAGGATAGATTTGAACAGGGGAATAGATCGCCGCCACGACCACGATCCCGTCGATGCGGAGTCTGTGACGCACATGATAGTGCACACTGCAGCGCTGCTCCACCCGGTTACCAACTTACCATTCCAAATCATGAGATGGCACGACAGACTAGAGTGGTAGTAGAAACTAGGGTTAGGGCGCGAACAGTCGTGGGCACGACGATCTGCACCGCTCGCCCTGGCGCCGTGCGATCCAATGGCCGGAAAGCGTCGATACCGCACGATCCCAATTCAGCGGCCGTATTATCACCGTATACTTACCGGCATATTAATATGCCGTAAAATTTCTCTAGCTCTAATGCTCACCAGATGGCACCCGACGAGCGCCTCTAGCGCCATGGGGATCGAAGCAGAAGCCAGAGAAGCCCTCGGGTTTGCTTTACTAATTATCTGGACTATACTTTAATTAACTAGGATAAGTAATCCTCCCTGCATTCGCATGTGAGTTCGCGAGGCGGCCAGTGGGTGCGGCGTGGGTTTTGGGCTCAGTTCAAGCTGAGAGCACAGAAATTGGGTGGGGAGGAATGCGAGGAAAAACCCAATGAGGGGCTTGGTGGCTCGGGCTGATGTTCTTATAGGCGATGTGGGCGACGATGGCAATGAGGCCGGCATGGGCGGCGATGCTCTCGCTGGCAGCACAGTGGTCCGGATGGCAGGGCGACAAGGCGATGGCGCAGCACAGTGTGTGTGATGCTGGCGGCAACGAGCGACGGGTAGGCAGCGCGGGAGCGGCATGGCCGCGATGTGGCATGGTTTGGCCAGAATTTGCCAGCGCAGGAGAGAGAGGTGGCTGGCTCGGCCTTGCTCGGGAGGAGAAGAAAAACAACGACGAGGTGGTTCGGCTGCAGTAGCTAGCTCGGACGTGGGGAAAGAAGTTGGCCAGGCTGAACCGGCCAAAGTAACAGTAGACTGGAGAAAAGAAAAAAATGCTAATGAAAAATTGGGAAAAGGCAAAATACCAGAATTTCATAATTGTTAAAATTCTTATATTTGCTCCAAGAATTTCTAATATAATGACAGATATATATTGATATTTTCTAATTGGGTTTTTGTTTAATCGGGGAATTAGGTTTTGACTGCGATTTTGATTTTAGGATTTCTACTTGTTGTTGGTGTAAAAACCGAACACAAGTAAGAGGGCGGACGTCGGCCGTGCTACGGGCTTTCATCTACGAGAGCGAGCGTAACACGAGGATTTATCTGAGTTCGGGGTCCGAGAGGATCGCCTTTACTCTGTCGGTGGCTCATGGGGTTCGAGGGTTCCTCCCAGAGGCTCACCTAGAGTCTTCCTTTCATGTATTGCATAAAGAGAGTCCCCTTGAATGAGGGATACATGGGGGTATTTATAGGCTCCCAAGCCTGTACAAATGACCAAAATACCCCTTGGGGGATAGCTACACTTATGAGTACAAGTGAGGGGTACAATAGTCTTTCAGGAGCGTTACTGCACTTCTTGGACCTGTACGTGAGTCTTCTGCCAGGCGGGCCCCATTAGTGTGATGGATGAATTATTCTTACAACACTGGCCCCCTTGCCCCTTGGCGTTTTAGGGGAAACGTCAAAAGAGGTGGTCTTCAATTGTGCCTTTTAGTGCAGAGGTCGATATTTCGGAGGAGTCCAGTCGGATTTGAGCGATGATTGCATCCGAAAATGTGCTCTCAAAGCGCCATGCTTTGGCGAGCCAGGCGCTCGGTCACGAAGGTGCTAGGGCGTCCCAGCGCTCGGGGGTGCTTAGGCTGTAGGGCGCTTAGGATCCGCACGCACGCGAGCAGGGTGCCAAAGGGCACGCGGCGTCATCGGGCGCCCAGGAGCGGGACGCCGGTGGCCGACACCAGGCACTGGGCGCATGGAGGTAGGTCGACGGGCGACTTATGCGCACAATACAAATCTCACATGTAAACTGCATTTATTGCATTCACACTTTACCCTCTGACTTGATGTAGCATCTCTATGTGCTTTTTTCACGTGAGTCTTCACCTGTTTTGCTTTTTCACGTGAGAGCCTTGGCTGAGAGTCTTCATGTAAAGTAATGAAAGCTATTTATGCAAGACAACAAGGAGACCAGGGCGTGGGAATCCAAGGAAAGGGCCGATTCTTTCAGTGTTCCCCAGGAATCCAAGGCTAGAGGCTTCCTTTTATCTCATTCTCTCCCTTCCATTTGCTTGGCCGAAACACACACAGCCATTTGCTTCTTCTCTCCTACCCCATTTCCATTTCTCTCAGCTCCTGGGATTGCTTCGGCGCCGCCTCTCCTTGCGCATGGCGCCTCCGCTTCCAGCCGCCGCCCCGCCACCGCCGCCCGCGCTTCCTTGGCCGACCGCTCCTCGTGCCTTGAGCTCACACCCCTGAGCCTCCTTCTCCGGTCACTACTGGCTCAGAGCTTTGCTCCCCATGCGCCATGGGCTCAAGGCACCGCTCTAGATGGCCATGGCGCCGCCTCTCCTCTCGCCTCTGGCTCGGCCTCGCGCTCGTTCGTGCCGCACTGGCCCCGTCACGCCACGCGCGGCAGTGGCCTCCGGCAGCCCTCAAGCCCGCCTGCCTCTGTCTTGCGTGGCTGCCGCTGCGTCGTTGTCGCCGAGCGTCGCCGCCACCGGCGCCTCCTCGAGACGGAGGAGCCCTCGGCGAGCGGCATCCTTAGCATCGTCGCCTGATCGCCAACGACGGCGGACATCGTCGCCCACTGCCGCAGCTCTCCCAGAGCTTCGGGAGCGAGGCTACGGCCCCGCTGTAGTTCTCGCAAGACTTCACCGAGCGGTTCACGTCCCCTGCGGCGCCGGCGAAGTCACAGCGGAAGCGGTTGTTCGAGCGGCAGCTGCTACGGGTTTCGTCGGCAGAGTGGCTCCCATCGGTCGCCTGTGGTGCGGAGAAGGACCAGCCGGAGTCGAACTCAGTGTGCCCAGACGGTATGGTGCGGCGCTTCTTGGAGAATAACGGCGGCGGCTTCCTCTACCTCCCCGGCCTCCAGACCCGGTGGTCTCCGCGCTGAATCTGGCAAGGGAAGGCCCGGATCCACCCGACGGCGTCCGGATCTGGGCTTTGTTGTCTCCGTCGGCCTCCATAGGATGCCGGGGAGCTCCTTTGCCCGGGTTCCCCGCTTGAGTACACTTGTTTCAAGTGGGCGACGTATTCCTTGCAGGACTAGCCCATTGGTTCTTCCCACGGCCCCATTGGTTTTTGGACGAGCCACCGTATCAAAGCGAAGGGTGGTCCCGATGGAGTTATAGGAATCTCCGAAGGCTGGAGCGTCGAATTGGGTATCGTTATCCACTATGAGTTCCTTAGGAACACTGAAGCGACAGACGACATTCTTCCAAAGGAACTCCATCATAGAGCGAGGCGTGATGGAGGCTAGGGGCTTCGCCTCTACCCATTCGGCGATGTAATTCACTGATGCTACCACACGCTTGTAGCCCCCCTTGCCTGGTGGGAATGGCCCGAACAGGTCCATTCCCCATTGGGTAAAAGGCCAAGTGATTGGTATGGTGCGTAGGGGATTAGCAGGATCGTTGCGATTGGCTACCATCTTTTGGCATCCTCGCACTTCTGGAAGCGTCGAGGCATTCTGCACCATTGTGAGCCGATAGAAGCCTTGGCGAAGTGTTTTTGCTGCGGTTGCCCTTGGCTCAATATGAGAGATGCAGATGCCCTCATGAACGTCCAAAAGAAGTGTCATGTTTGACGGTGTCCAAGCGAATATGCCAGTGTTGGACTTTAAGAACTCCATTAGCTTCTTCTCCATCTTTCCTGGGATAACGACCCCGATTCTAAGAGACCGCGGGTCACCCTGGTCGAAGGGTCGTAATTCCTATAGGTCCTCCTCCGAACGAGGCTTAAGGGAGCACCTCGCTGGAGGGGGTACATCCTTGGTGTGCCTTGGTGAGAGAGGCAAGGGCATCTCCTCCTTTGACTCCTTGGGTTCGAGAAAGTTGATGTCGCGGAGTTAGTATGTCGTTTTGTGAGTACAGACGACGAGCTAAGTCTTGATCACCCTCACGGAGATGACCCGAGGGCCTGGTATCTTTAAGCACGTGTAGTTTTGATGTACCGCATTGCCTGAAGCGGTTGAGAGTTGCCCTTCCCATGATAGCATTGAATGGGGACTCGATGTCAACAACATCGAATCTAACAGCTTCCGTGCGGTGATTCTCCTGTGATCCGAACGTCATGAGGAGTTCGATCCTCCCAAGGGGTTGAATGGATTTTCCTGGTACGAAGCCGGCGAGAGGGCGATCGGATGGTAGTAGGATGCCAGGATAATAGCCCCCTCGTGACTCCCAAAGTTCCTTGAGCGCATGCAGGTAGAGTATATCTGCAGAGCTTCCTCCATCGACAAGGATGCGGGAGACCTCACAATTGGATATTGTGGCAGTTACTAAGAGGGCGTCATCATGAGGGAACCTTAAGCCTTGTGCATCATCGGGCCAGAAGCTAAGAGAAATGCTTGCCCATCCGGGAGGGGCGCTTTGAGGAGCCACCCCACGACGCTGATTTCTCGGCGTACTCATACGCTGGCATTTTGATGCATGCCCGGAGGCCGAGCCCCCTATTATGACATTTACTTGTCTTTGCGGCGCTTGGAAGGGGAGTTCATGCTCAACATCGTGCAAGCGCTGCCCGAGGGGTAGATCACTAGGGGCCTATGCCTGGGGTGGTGGAATTGCCTGAAGGGGCATAGCCTCTGCAGCCGTGGGACGTGGCGGTGACGCTCGACGCAACCTGGGCGTGTTCGAGGAGCACGCTATTTCAAGGCATCTTCGACAAAGACTCATTCAGATCATGTCCGTTCAACTTATGGTAGGCACACCAGCGCCCGTCTCCTCCTTTTGGGTTGCCCCTCCTTTCATTGCGGCCTTCGTCAGGACGTCCCTTCCAGTGGGCTTTTGGTCTCGATTCCTTCTTGGGGTCCTCTGGTGGAGTTGCTCCGCGACTCCTCTGAAGGAGTGTCGATTCGACAAGAATCTTGGAGTCACGTTAAGCCGGAGTGATCCTCCGGTCCTGCCCTCTTCCGGAGGAGCCTTTTGACCTCCTCCCTGGGGAGATGCTTTCGTCCTGCGGGCGAAATCCCTTCTTGGCCAGGTCATCTTCTTCTCCCCGGACGTATTTTTCAACGACCTCGAAGAGCTCATGGGTCGTCCTGGGGGGATCTCTCCCAAGCGATTGAGTTCTCCGGGAGCGACCCTTCTTTGCGCATTGATGATCATGGAGTCCGGGGCATCTGCCACAACCGCACTTTAGAAAAGCGCTTAAGAAATTCTCTTGTGGATTCACCCTTCATTGTTGTGACAAAGAGAGTTGGTTGGGAAGCATGGGCGCTTATAGCTTCCTTGGAAATTCCACTGAATTCTCCTCGCTTGGTCCCATGAGTAGATGGAGCCTTTCTCTTGGTTAAAGAACCAAGAACGTCTTTGTTCTAGAGAGGAACAAGGAGGCATTTGCACATTTCCACCTCTCCACCTCCCCACCGAATGGCCATGGAGTATACTTCCAGAACCGCATGGTGTCGAGTCCCCATCGTATGGCCCGAGATTGGTGGCGGAACTTTGGTGAAACAGACTTTGAAGATGTCTCGGCGAGAGGTTCCCGATCTCGGGATGCCCTTGTCCCTTCGTCTGCGAGGTGATGGTGATCGAGGCGGTGCGGCGACGGTGGTGGCGGGGCTCTCTGAGTGGAAGAGCTAGATGCCGCCGGTGGCGGCGATAGTCTGCGCGCATTGGCGAGTTGGGCGCCCGCGCCGACTTGCAACTTGATTCTACCGAAGATTAGTGATTCAACATCCATTTCTTCACAAATGGTGGTGACCGCGCTCCCAGCGGATCCGATTGGTGCACGGAACACGCCTAGTGCCCGCAAAGTACATGCTCTTTGACCGCCTTGGCCTGGCCTCCTTGATGTGAATCCTTATGGCTTGATGAGTGCACTTGGGCCATGACGGTGGAATGGTCCGTCACTTTGAAAGGGCCTAGGGGCACAGAGGAGTATCTTTTGGTCTGCGGGCCCCTAGTCGCCTCGCCACGTAACACCTTGGGGGTGGAGACTTGCATTAACCGGAGGGAGTTGGTTTACCATTTCCGAGTCAAAGCGCATTGTCAGTGGAGGAACTTGAAGAGGGGCAGCGGGCGCCCATTCCAGAGGGTATGAACTTAGGCCTCGGAGGCTGAGGCGACGGAACGAACTGTAATGGAACGGGCCGAGCGCCCATCCGTGGTTTGGCGGGTGTATCGGCAAGATGGAGCCCCTGTTCATCACCGTCGCGTGGCGAGTGGAGGAGGTTATAAGATGTCCCCTTGCACCCTCCGAGGAAAACTCCCCGTGCGGCCGGGCCAGAGGCCACTTGAATTGAAGGTGGTGCTGGTAGTGGAGAGACGTGTTGAGGGCCACTGGGAGTACGATATGCGGCCATTATGTAGTCCACCACCTGTCTTGTGGTTGCCTCCACCATTGCCTGGCAATTAGTGGCGTTGAGCTCCCCAGGAGCCGCGGACGGCCCTGGAGTGTCGATGAGACTTCGGGCCTCTTGCCTTTGGCCAGACACTGCGCCCGTTGGTGCGATGGATGTGGGAATGCTTGGTAGCCTGGGGATGCGTAGGACGTTGTCCCCTCTGGGGTGGACAGCCTCGATCTCTGAGGATAACCCGCGCCTTGGGTTTCTTCGGAGAACGGACCGGTCGTCCGCGGGCTCCTGATGCTCTGGAGCAGGAGGAGGCCTCGTGGACTTGGAGTACTTCTTGGTAGGAGCCATAGCCTTCTGTCGATTAGCTAATTTCCCCACGGCCGGCGCCAATGTTGTTGGTGTAAAAACCAAAAACAAGTAAGAGGGCGGACGTCGGCCGTGCTACGGGCCTTCGTCCACGAGAGCGAGCATAACACGAGGATTTATACAGGTTCGGGGGTCCGAGAGGACCGCCCTACTCCTGTCGGTGGCCTGCGGGGGTTCGAGGGTTCCTCCCGGAGGCTCACCTAGAGTCTTCCTTTCATGTATTGCATAAAGAGAGTCCCCTTGAATGAGGGATACATGGGGGTATTTATAGGCTCCCAAGCCTGTACAAATGACCAAAATACCCCTTGGGGATAGCTACACTTATGAGTACAAGTGAGGGGTACAATAGTCTTTCAGAGCGTTCTCGCACTTCTTGGACTCAGACGTGAGTCTTCGCGGCAAAGGCCCCATTAGTGTGATGGATGAATTATTCTTACAACACTACTACATGCAATATTTAAAAGGGGCGATGCCTTAAGTTTATTTTGAATTCGCAATTTATGTTTCTAGGGTTCACATTTTTAGGTTTCTGTATTTTAGGGTTTTCATCTCTAGGTTTTCCGCTTCTAGGGTTTTTATTTTAATCACTTATGTTGACAAAAGAAAACACAGATTAATAACTCACAAAAATGCAGGCAAAAGGGGTTGACAACAGATATTATACAAAAAAAAAAGTTTTAAAAATCTTGTATTTTTGTATTTAGGCATTTTTGGGATGTTACACCTTGCGTCCCGGTCGATGGGCTTATGTTCCCCATCTTCACCATCGTCGTCGTGAAGGCGCTGTGTAATGCCGCCGCGTTGGACGCGAAGCTCCTGACCATGTTGTCGGTGCTGCCGTTGTTGAAGAGCTCCTAGTCGGAGTGCAGGAGCCCCTTCCGCGGCAGCAGATCGTTGTAGTAGCCGTTGTCGAATGCGTTGGGCGTCGTCGTGTCCAGCGGCGCCAGGTTGCCGTCACCGGTGCCCCTTACTTGTCACTCTCCCTTACTCTCGCCCGTTCACCTCCCCAGCGCCTTAGCCACTTGCTCTCGCTCGTTTGCCTCCGACCTCGACGCCGCTGCCCCCGACATCGACGAAGCTGCCGCCGCCTCGACGCGTGGCCTCCTCCCCGTGTCGGCGTTCTCCCTCTGCCGGCCTCCTCCCCGTGTCGGCCTCCTCCCCTACGTCGGCCTCCTCCCCTGCGCCGGCACTGTGAACGTAAGAACCTATCCCGTAATCCTCGACTGTGAATGTTGTCTTTGAGATTAATGTGTGATATAAGATCAATGGAGAGAACCTATCCCTTGCTCCCTCTACAGTGGATTCATGATATTGTGTTAGGGTGCATCGGCGAGTTGTTCCTAAAAGTTTCTTTTCTTAATTTGGTTTTGCCTGTATGAGAGAAACACTTCTAGAAGTGGAAGCCACTATTGTCAACTAGTTAGGGGCATCAAATAAATACAACCCTTCGTAAACCTATTCTGCGATGGAATGTTGACTGTATAAATACATCAATTGTTAATTGTGGCTTATTATTTCCTCATTCTGAATATGCTACTGTAGTCTGACAAGCGACGCCCACCATGCGGGGTTCATTGTTCACTGCGGCCGTCACGGCGCTCTTGATGGTGGACAGCGCATTCGGGCACAACGTGTCATAGAACGTCGCCGTTAGTGGCGCCGAGGCCGCCGAGGCCAGCGCCAGGAGCACCAATAAGCTAAGAGAAGAGGCTGATGAAGCCATGGCTATCACTTGCAGTCTATAGATCAGAGCTATATGTGCGTGACCAACTGAACTTTTTTAGTTGGCCGTGGCTTGTCAGAGAATGCCACACTACATGCATATATAGCTAGAGGTTTGTTGCCACCGTTGCCCATAGTGCCCAGATACAAATAGTACATCAATCAGATACAACTCCACTAGGGATAGATCATCCAAATTCGATGCCTAACTACTCCAGAGACATGCCGCCAACCATTGTCGTCGTTCAGCCACTCGACCGGGGATACAAATAGTATTGATCAACAAGTGACATGCAAGGTGCTCACATTGATTTGATTAGTAGTTTAATACACAACGTCCAACATAAACTTCTACGGCCAACACCAACTCTGCATTATTCATGCAGTGTAGGGTCAGTTCGGTCCATTTCTGAGCCTTTTCATGCATTGCTTAAGCGAAAAGCGAAAATATGCGTACTAATACATGATTTGTCTCTTTGGTTAGTGCTGTATATGTGGGAATTAAAAAGTACAAGTATACTTGGTGATCATGTAAGACAATCAGGCAAGTTTCACAAAACAGTCTATAGGAAATAGTAGAATCCACCCCACGCATTGCTGAAGAAATATAGTTGTGAGAAATGGAGATATTTGTATTCAATAATATAATTAGCCGAATTCCCGTGTAATTGCGTGGCTAGGTATTACAAAACCTCTAAAAAATAATGTTGTACTTGTTATCTAACTCCAATACTTATAATATGACTGAAAATACAATTGTATTTGAAAATACACTTGTATTTTTCATACTACTTTAATAGCTCTTATATACATCTAGTTAATCTACACCGTTATAATCTGGACATACCACTATCGACGGTGCAGATCTTTATCTTTTTCCTCTGATTAGCGTGATAATTTCTAGCCATTGAGAGCGAACGTCGGATGGCTTATTTTTTATGTCTTAATAGTGTAATAGATTGATTGAAGTTAATTTGTTGCGAGTTTGATAAATGAATGTGAGGATTTGGAACTTGGAAGACATAAAAGGGTAAGGCCAATGGATATACAATTGAGATAATCATTAGGCTCAATGCGGTGCTTCAAATGGGGAGTAAAGTGAACTGGTAGATAGAGTGGTGAACTTTACAGGTAACAAATATGTAGAACAAAGGCCTACGCACAACATATATCCCATCCGGCACTTACTATGTTTCAGTTTACTCCTTAATTTTCATTAACCAATATGTATATATTTTGATTCTTAAGGCGAAGTTATATAGTGTGGTTATATCATATTGTTAATATATTATGGGCAAAAGGGACAAAGGTTAACTTGCATATAGAATTAGTCTCGAGCTATACTAGTGTGAGGGATGGCATTATTCGTCTTGTGACTCGTATATATAACCACTGTTAGTACTAGTGGTCGACATTTTCGTCTAGCTAGCTAGCATCAACTGATGCGGGTCTATCAGGATTCATCTCTTGTGTGGAACTTGTGTACTAGCGGACGAAACAGTATGGACGGATCGATTGGACTAATTAAGTACAGTGGTCGGTATTTGTCCAAAGACAACGATCCGTCACGGTCTGACGACCGTTGTGCAGTCATTTTCCATCTTTCCAACTCAGGCAATCTGCAAGGGAGCTTTCCAGTTAGCCTTGACATGATTAGACCATGCTTGTTGATGATTCGATTTTCCTCTCGAGGAGTCTAGGGAATAAACTCTCGGTTTAGCAAATTGTCGGATTTATTATCAGTTTCCGTCAAATTATTGTGATGACTGATGGTACTAGACTTTTATTTCGCGAGGAGCACACTATTACTTCACTTGGCTACCGTTCTAGAGCCAAATAGTTGAGAGATAATGGGAAGTAATAATACACCATGCCTTCGCATGAGAATTCGTTACATATGTGGGTGCTGGGTGCATGCCTATTGGCATGTCCTCTCTATTCCATACACTTGATGGACCAAGAAAGGGAGCATTTCTGCTGCGTACACAACAACTCCACAAACAGTTGGAGGTGGTAGTGAGACAGAGACACTATTCGTTCGTGTACTCGCCTTAACACATAGTACAAGCTCGCGCTACCGGCGTCTTACGAGTTCACCTTGGAGCAGCTGAGCCTGATCTGGCCCTGGCTCCCGGTCAATGGGCTTATGTTCCCCATATTCACCATCGCACTCGTGAAGGCGCTGCTGAACGCCGCGGTGTTGGACGCGTAGTTCCTGACCGTGTTGTCGGTGCTGCCGCCGTTGAACAGCTCCTGGTCGGAGTGCAGGAGCCCCTTCTGGGACAGCAGGTTGCTGTAGTAGGCGTTGTCAAACGTGTTGGGCGTCGTCGTGTCCAGCGGCGCCAGGTTGCTGTCGCCGGTGCCGCTCGCCTGGGGGCAGTTGGCCTTGAGCGACGTCGCGAAGGCCGAGTTGATGTTGGTATCGCTGTAGATCCTGCTCCTGAAGTTCTTGCACTGGGCCTGCCCGATCGTGTGTGCACCTGCAATAATGCACTCGTCGTTGTAAAAACAAATTGTGAATTATGCGAGTCGTGGTACCGTCACAATCTAGTATCTTTTGATAGAGAATAAGGTGTGCACCTGACAGAGCAACCATGTCGGTTGTGCTGAGGCCCTTGTTGCCGAACGAACTCATAAGCTGTGAGAGGCTAGAGTTGGGAGAAGGGAGGTCGCTATTCGCCAGCGCTTGGCTTGCAGTGGTGGAGTCCCTTCTCCCCAGAAGAACACTCCACGACGGCCCTCCGAGCTGCGCAGAATTGGAAACCAAAACAAAGAAAGGTCTAGCATCAGGTTAATCGTGTAAAAATGCAGGGCATGATTCGATCATGTAACCGTCGCAGGCTGTTGATCGTACTGCAACGACAGAGTCACGGGCGGCGACGGCGAGGATGTCCGCGCAAGAGACGGTCTGCTTGCAGATTGCCTCGACCTGCGTCTTGATGTTGTCGATGACTCCGAAGCCCCTCAGCGATCCCGCGTTCGGAGCAGCGTTCTGCTCGTTGCCCGACAACAGGACAGATGCGTCACAGCCCTGGATTGAAATTTAGTAGATCCTGCAGGTTATTTTCATGTCCGGCCATGTGCTAACAGCCAATGCGTCAAGACAAAAGGAAGACAACAAGTGCTAGTTAAGTGAAACTTGCTTGGACAAAGCAGTCGTGGAAGTGCAGCCTGAGAAGCGACGCCCCCATGCGGGGTTCATTGTTCACGGCGGCCGTCACCGCGCTCTTGATGGTGGACAGCGCATTGGGGCACGACGTGTCATAGAACGTCGCCGACAGCTGCGCCGAGGCCGCCGAGGCCAGCAACGCGAGCACCAGAAAGCTAAGAGAAGAGGCAGAAGCCATGACTAGCTACGATCGAGATCAGAGCTATGTATGTATGTGATGCTGCCGAAGCCGGACTGACTGCACTTCTTAGTTGGCCGTGGGTTGCAAGAGAATGCTACATTGCATGCATATTTATAGCTAGAGGATTGGCCCGCTGGTACCTGAATATCACGCTGGTAGGGATAACATGTCACATATTGGCATACAAGCTGTTCAGCCTGAATTGATTAGTAGTTTCGTATTCATGCATCCGACGGTGACCGCCCAACTTAAATTACTACGGCCTCGATCCTTATCATGCGTCGCATAAGGAAAAGTCTGCGAACTAATGGCATATATTATTTGCAGCATGAACACGATATAGGAACTAATAGCTGAGTGCTCTTGGTGGTCAAGAAAGACAGACAAGCACCAGTGGCGGGCCAAGAATTAGATATAACCGGGACTAAATAAGTCACACAATACAATAATATTTGATAAGATGAGCTAAATAGTACTGATGCCATCAAATTTTGTTGAAATCTAACGTGCTGAAATGCAATGTTTAGGATCATAAGGGGGGGTCATGGCCCCATCAGCACCCCTCCCTCCGCTACTGGTGGACACGTGTGAGAGGACAGTATACAAGAAGAGAAAAACTAACCTACGCTGTCCTGTTGGGTAGCAAACTGACGGGATAGGGCCTCATTGTTTGATCCGTTTGCATCCCACAGCGAACCACCGTTCCCCATCCCCCCTCTCCCCCACCCTCCCTCTCCCTCTCCACCTCTCCCCCTCTCCTGGTTGATTACACCTTCTTCGTCGGCAGATTTGTGGTCGTCATCGGTGGATCTCATGATTGAGCCCAACTCGCTTCGGCCACAGGCTTATGGGGCAGCAGCGGATGGCGAGCAGTGAGTGGTGGGCATGCTCCGTTGGCCACTCCAAGGGCCCAAGTGGTCCTTCTTCCTACTCCTGCACGACCTTGCTAGCAGCGGGACACGTGTGAGAGGACAGTATACAAGAAGAGAAAAACTAACCTACGCTGTCCTGTTGGGTAGCAAACTGACGGGATAGGGCCTCATTGTTTGATCCGTTTGCATCCCACAGCGAACCACCGTTCCCCATCCCCCCTCTCCCCCACCCTCCCTCCCCCTCTCCACCTCTCCCCCTCTCCCGGTTGATTACACCTTCTTCGTCGGCCGATTCGTGGTCGTCATCGGTGGATCTCATGATTGAGCCCAACTCGCTTCGGCCACAGGCTTATGGGGCAGCAGTGGATGGCGAGCGGTGAGTGGTGGGCATGCTCCGTTGGCCACTCCAAGGGCCCAAGTGGTCCTTCTTCCTGCTCCTGCACGACCTTGCTAGCAGCGGGAGCCTTGAACTTAGCCCCAACCCCATCGTCAAGATCAATCCCAAGGGCCCTACCGCTCCTGCATCTCCTTCCCCCCTGTACTCCCCATCGTCCGAGGAGGCGGTGCTGTGCAAGAGCCTACACGGTAGGGGTGGATCTGGTATAAGGACATGGGTGTACAGAAGTACCTGTACACCCAAAAATTTAGTCAAAAAATTATGTATATAATAGGTATATTAGGTGTATATACTAATAAGTGGGATAAAAATACGTATTTCAACCTCTAGTCATTTCAGTTAGTCACACCCACTCCCTCTCCCAATCTTGCTCCATCCCTGTGCGACCCAACTAGAAACATCACGACCCAATTGGAAACAACCAACAGCCCAAGAGAATAGGTCACACACCCACACCCACGCCTGACGCCCCGGCCATGCCCTAACTCTCTCCTCTCGTACTCTATCGGTCTCTCTATGGCGGTGGCGCACGACGCGATGTAGACGAGCAAAGAGCACAATCGTGGCAACACGGCCAACAGGAGCCGGACACGGTGGGCGCCGAGCAACCACCAGCCAAGTGCAAGGAAATGACGAGCTAGCCACAGATGGAGGGTGAGGCGCCAACGCCGACCGATGGGTCATGGCGGCGATGAGCGGCGGGGCAGGGAGTAGGGCAGTGGACGGGAGTCGAGCAGCCACCAGCGTAGGCACAAGGACAAAGACTCAATTGCAGTTATAGCAGGAGGATGATGGTTAGAAAACTTTTCCTAAAGATGTCACTTCCTTTTGTATGAAGCATGGCATCAAAGTTGCTAAAATGGATGGTTTCTATAAGCCGGTTTCAAGATCTAAAAGGTTCTTCAAAAAAAGTCAAGAATCACCATCGCTTCCATGTTGACATGATTTTAAGTGTCACTGATAGACAACTTCGAGAGCTTAATGATAGGTTTGATGAGGTAAAGACATATTTGCTTCTTTGCATGTCTCCATTTAATCATGTTGATTAATTTGTTGCTTATGACAAGACAACTTTGTTAGGCTTGCTCAGTTTTAACATCAGGATTTCTCAAACACAGAATTGATGTATATTTACTTTCAACTTACAAACTTCATTGCTGATATGCGTAGAGATGAAAGGTTTAGAGAAGTGAAAAATCTTGCCGAGCTTTCTATTATGCTTGTTCAAACAAAGAAGAAGCTCAA
Source organism: Phyllostachys edulis (assembly GCA_036346405.1). NCBI lineage: Eukaryota > Viridiplantae > Streptophyta > Magnoliopsida > Poales > Poaceae > Phyllostachys > Phyllostachys edulis. Next base: position 67,668,753 of record CM070558.1, on the reverse strand, counting down.
TTATAAAATTGTTTACAAGCTTCTCAAATTGGTGTTGATTCTTTCGGTAGCAACTGCTAGTGTTGAGAGAGTATTTTCTTCAATGAATTATGTGAAGAACAAGATAAGGAATAGAATGAGGGAGCAATACTTGAATGATTTTGCTTGGTTACATTTCTTGAGCGAGAGGTTTTTTTGTGCAAGTTAAGGACGATGACATCATTTCTTGCTTCCAAGCCATGAAGGAACATCGAGTAAGATTGTAATTTTCATAATTATTTTATAATTTCTCTAACTTATTTGAAATGTTGTCCCTAGTAATAACAATTTATACATTTTTTTGCTATTGTGAACCTTTATGTTTTACATTGAACAATATTTTTGTAACTCCAAACACCCATCAAGGAAATCTTGGATCTGCCACTACTGCACGGCCTCATCTCCAACGGCGGGGATGGGAGCGGCCTGCGCTTCACCATCCCTAGGGCATCACACATGAAGCCAATAAGGTGAGAGGCGAGGGCAGAGAAGAGCGAGGAGGACATGGAGATGTGTCGGACCAGGATTTCGCAAATCCGAATCCTCTGTGAAAACATTGTACTATTCTCTGGATTAGTAGATAGCACTCACAGGCGCATTGCTAAATCATTTTATACATGACGTGAACTAAACCATTCAATATATTACAAATATTAGAGTGATATAGACCACGTTGGGCCGAGTTTTAAAATAAGGACCGAACAGACCAAACTGATTACATTACATAAAAGCGGCGGAAACTACAGTAGAAACAAAAGAGGTAGAGCATATCTCTCCATAGGCAAGCGACTGGGGTAACCTGTGTACGACTGATATTAACCAAGGGCTTGGATAATATCGGTTGTACACAAGTACCAAATGAGCCAGCTAGACTGAGGCGAGACCTAAACTAACAGAACTAAACTACTCTTCATTGTTGCCTTGTCCATCGACTTCTGGATCCTCATAGTATGCATAATCTTCATGATCCGCATAATCTGAAGGGTTTGGGGGGAAAGAGCGAGAATGAGCACAACTTCTGTGCTCACGAGACAACACACAAGATGCAATAATATACATGCAGGGTTTAACAAGGATGGCTCGGGTTCTTTTATTTGCTAAAGCAATATTTTCAATTATCAATATTAGTAAAATCCTATCACTTAGAATTTTAACCAAATTTCATTTTATTAAAGAGAATAATTGTGCAATATTAAATACAGCGAAAGTTACCTCCACCTTATGCTTATTTTGATTGTGGTTACGTCCACCATTTAACATCACTGAGCACGACAACTCAGGCAAAATTCAAAGTCAGGGCTTCATCTACCCGACAAGTTTTTATCCCATCCACAAAGGTTTTTGAAATAGAAATAACTCTAGCAAGTTCCCATGTCCGCTTTTGATCGTAGGCACGGCTGTTTAAACAGTTTAGACTCTGCAGAGGTTGTACACTGTACCCACAAGAGAAAATCAACTCGTTGCCCCCACATGATTTCTTAGTCATGTGGTTGAGAGACCATCACAGTAACCTTTCAAGTTATCTCGCCCCTTTCGTCATCTCACCCATATGGGTTACACCCATAAGTTGTGCGGAACGTTCACCTCAGCAACTAGCGTGACTGGCAACTTTACCTTGCATCGGTGTTCCATTCAAGCTGGACATATCCAGTGCTTGCACTATCCCGTTACCCCTCCAGCGAGATGATATTCAGAGTTTAATAAATTTACTAAGCCAAGTTGTACTTTACAGACTTGTGGTTATACTTATTTTACAATAGGAGGTCATCACCGGATTAAGTCCTTAATGTCATCTAGGCGGTTCATACCACATTCCACACATTCTCGTCGCCGGCGGAGGCAGGCATGGCGACGATGGCCAAGACCCAAAATGGGTTGCTCTTGGCGAGGCGAAGTCGATGATGGAGGTGGTACGGCCGGAGGTTCGCCGGAGCGGTGAGGGAAAGCGGCGGCGGTGCACGGCTCATGGTGACAACGGTGGTCCGATGGTGCTCTGAAAGGGGGAAAGGGAGCACAGGCAAGAATGGAGCTTGGGGAACTCACCAAGACCGAAAGGGAGGTCGGAGGAGGACGATGGAGGTAGATCGGTGGGGATGAAGCTGATGGCTAGAGGTGGAGAAGAATGTCGAATCCACGCGCAACGGTGAACCGATTCCAAAATGGCTTGGGGGGATGGCTTCCTTGGTGCCTAGGGCACGGAGTGACGACGGTGGGGCGGCGGCGGTGTGGCCGGAGCGGCTAGACGATGGTGGAGCGGCGCGGCAAAAAATAAACGTGGGCACCTTTCTTCAGTGGCACTTACCGGAGATGGGGGGCGATGTGGAGAGGCAAAGGGGGAGGATGGGGCCTCTTTATAGCCGATGAGACGGTGAGGGAGCTGTTGGAGCTCGGAGAAGGACGCACGGTCCCGAGGCGGCTTGGCGTGGGCGAGCTCTGGCGAGGATGCGATAGGGCAGGGCGCTCGTTGACGAGGGCAGCCGATGGCATCACGGCGAAGACCAAGAGGGCCGGGCACAGGTAGGGGCAGGTGGGGTGCGTGGTGAAGCGTGTGAAGCACTGATCTGGCGGGCGCCGACGTGAGCATAAGCGTGGCGATCGGGCGATCTGAGCTCATTGACGCAGGCAAGTGGGGAAGTGAGCACGGCGATGACCTAGGCGGGTTGGAGCAGGTGGTGGAGGCGACATGGCGACGCGGCTGGTGGGCGTGCATGGCACGGACCGGGCGCGTCGCTTGCATGCCCTTCGCGGCTCGGCTGGCCGGGGGAGAAGGGAAAAAAGGGACAAGGGGAGGAGAGATGGGCCGAGCCCGAGGTGAAAGTGGGCCAAGTCCGAAAGGAGGAGGGAGAAATTTCAAAGGAGGTTTTGAATTTGAGAGATTTTGAAAATACATAAGTAATTTGAATTATGCTTTTGAACTCAACTAAAAACCTTCAGTTACTGTTCACGGTCTAAAAATAGGATGTTACAAGACGAAGGTGGCGTCGGTGTTGTGGGCCGTCGGGGAGGGGTTCCTAAGGATGGAGAAGTGCAGGCTAGAGACGACGCTCCAGTTGGAGAAGGTGGGTCTTGAAACTTTCAAAACTTCCTGAAACTTCTTCAAATTTTTTGACTAAAACTTGTTAAAACTCAGGCTTGAAACTTTCTTGGAATCCTCTAGAACCTTCTAGGAACACATGAAACTCCCTGTAACTTGAAACTTCCTAAATGTATTCATGAAACTGTTTGTTATACCGTTATCTAGCTGCCCCATACAGGAAATAATGAGCTCTTTTACCTAATGAATCTTGTTGAAACCTTTTGACGGAAACTTGAGTTCCAAAATATGAAACTTGTTAAAACTCGGGCTTGAAACTTTCTTGGAATATTCTAGAACCTTCTAGGAATGCATGAAACTCCCTTGTCGATGGTTTAGTATCGATGTTATGAATGAATGCTGGGGGCTCTCCTGCTGCGAAACCACACAAGACACGTGAATTTTATACAAGTTCAAGAGTTCTCTTGAGAGAATAATAATCCTACTCATGTGTTTGCTGTATTGATTGTGTTTACAACAAGAAAAAGTCACTAAAGCTAGGGCTTAATCTTCTTGTCTCTCGCTTCTCGTCTCTTCCTCTATCGGCCGACTTTACTCCTTATATAGCGCATGAAGGTGTGGCAGTTGTTTACGTCAAGAGGCACATTGTTGTTTGATGCAATGCACATGTTTAAGGGTAGTTATTGTCAGAGACGCATGCCCCCCACGTCGCCTTGCGGTTATGTTAGAGATATAGGTTTAATACGTGGAGTTATCTTAGGAATAATAGCACATATTAACTACTGCGTGTATTAAACACAACGCACAAATGTCCTTAGTTGATTGGGCTCACATGTATATAGGCTTTATCGACCATAGGGTGGTCGTAAATGACCTGGTCGTAGTAAGACTTACGACCATGAGGTAATCGTAGTAGAACTTACAATCAATAGGTGATCGTAGAAGAACTTACGATCCTATAAGGTGATTATAATAGAACTTACAGTCAATATGTAGTCGTAGAAGAACTTACGACCATATAGGGTGGTCATAACATAGCTTACGATCACTAGGTGTATATGGTCTCCATCATTGTTAATACTGAGGGGTATCTTTGAAGGTTATATAAAATACATTATTATCTATAAACATTATAGGTAAATAACTTCATTAATTGAGAATTATTAGATCATCGTCATCCTTGAAACCTAAAACTTCTTAAATGTATTCATGAAACTTCTTGAAACCACACAAAACTTTTTGCTATACCGCTGCAACGCTATACTGTTATCTAGCTGCTCCTATACAAGAAATACGGTGCTCCACTTACCCCTTGAGAAATAAAAAGAATATTTAATCTATGCCATCCATTGATCAATGGTAAATTTGTCTATATGACCATTCTATGAATAGCAAGTTAGTTACCAGCTATGTTAAAAATATATTTTAATGGGATTTAATTACCCCTTTCCAAAACATCAATGATTATATACCATACGTGATAAGCACATACATGGAAGGAAACTAACAGTGAATCCACAATTGGAACATAAAACTAACATTAATTAGTATCATTATTCTTTTCCTTATTTACTGTTGCGCTTTAATGATATTATTAATTACTCTCTCAAGTCACAAACACCTGTCGCCTTGGAATACATGTAATCAAACTTTCAAAACCTTGGCTATCAATATCTTTTTTAACATTTAGATTGGATATATGAAAATCGTATGTATAGATTTGTCTCGAAAAGTATTTTCATAACATTATAATTTTATTGGGTGTTATAACTATATTACAATAAAAATTAATTGTTAAAGTTGTGTTTTAAGGACAGTGTCAATGCACAAAACGACATGTATTTGTGAATAGAGGGAGTATTAACTTTCCTCATTTGTACAAAGTGGAAAGTCCATATTAACCCTGTATAGTCATTGATAGTGTTATTTCCTACTACGAGGTAATAGTAAATATTAGCCATTGGATCACACAAAATCAACGGCTCATATTAGTGTGAGTGTACCTTAAAATTCCTCTGAGAATAATACAATGCATCATGCGTCCGGCGCATCGCTGTCGAAATATACTTGAGGCAAATGAATTATATGTTCTTGCTCAATCAGTGATTGAAGTAGGGTAAGAGTCGTCGAGACTTGGTTGGATAAAAATCAGATTTAGGAATGAGGAGATGATCGGACAGTCCAATGCATGATTGCATGAGAAGGTAGCGATGTTGAGCTGTACTAAATTACTAATACATCTTCGTCTAGCTGGCTAGACATCGACTGCGGAGGTTCATCATGATTTTCATTTCTTGCGTGGAACTTCTGTACTAGCGGACGAAACAGTATGGATGAATCGATTGGACTGATTAAACACAAAGGTCAGCATTTGTCCAAGACAATTCTATCTTGCTCTGGCCGTTGTGCGGACGTTTTTCTTCCAACTACTTCTGACATGATTAAACGATGGTGACAACTTAATTTTCCTTTTTTACTTACCTATCAGCACTCTGGTCTCAACGCGGTGCTAGCTCTAGCTTGACGTATCTGCTTTAGACATAGTGGGTGTAGTTTAGGGTGAGCCAAACATATACGAGGAGATCGAATAATCCTCAATTAATAAAGCTATTTATCCGAAATATTCATTATAGATAATATTATTCAAAATAGCCCTCGAATATATCATTGGTCGATAATACCTACAACGATTAAGGAAGGTTACAACTAGTTCAGATTACGACCATCCTATGGTCAAAAGGCCTGTTACGATCAGATCGAATCACGACTACCCTATGGTCGATAAGTCTTACAGACACATGAACCTTATTGACTAGGGACCTTATGCGTTACGCTCGACTATGCGTTGTAGTTAATACAACACATGTATGTATATATCTTTGACATAACTGCACACACCTCTCTTCATCTCTGACAATAACAGCTTGGCGAACATGCAAGGAGAATGTCTCACTAGCAACAACCATCATCAACATGTGTATTCAAGTAACCATTAAGGCGTCTCTTGACAATACAACAACAGCCACCCTTTCAAACGCTTTATAAGGGACGGAGCCGATAGACAGAAGTGGATCAATAGAGAGTTCGACAAAGACAAACACACAGACAGAAGCCATTGATCCTTAATCTTAGTTTCGGTGGATTGTTGTTTTTTATAACTTCATTCAATATAAGAACACATGAGTATAGTTGTTATTATCTCTAGAGAAGGTCTGAACTTGTCTAAAAAGCCTACGTCTCTTCTTGCATGATCTTGAGAGCTATGTCCCTATAATTTAAATCACAAATATCAATAGTAATTCATCGATAATATATAATTCAAAAGATAAGAATTCGTTTAGGCTGAAGAAGTTCTAGCCAGTGAGAAAAAGACTTCTTGGATTTATAAGATGAAGCACGGGTATAATCTGACTTCTAGAAGATTTACGTACATTAACAAATAACAAGCTACCATCATATTCAAGACATCAAAAATCATGTTGTTCACGACTGTATCTGGCCGTGTTTTTACAAGATTTTTTTATTCTATACCATTCAATATTTTGGTTTTTTTTTCATGTTTCTGTTTTGCAATATAAGCATCTGTTTTAATTGGTGACCTCAAATAGCCACACTTGAGATGTATTTATATTGTAGCACAACCATATTGTCGGACCCGGATTCAGAGAATCCAAATCCTCTGTGAATCATTTGTGCTATTCCCTGGATCAAGAGCTAGCACTTCACGGTACACATTCTTGAATCATTCATACAAGGCGTGAACTAAAACAAATATATTACAACACGTGGTAACATAGACCTCGTCGGGTCGAGTTTTACAAAAGGGCCGCACAAGGCCAAATATATTACATTACAAAAGAACGACCAAGTCTCAAATGAAGCAAAGGAAGGTAGGGCTCATCTCACACGAACAAGCGATCGGGTGTCTCGAGTCTGACAGATATTAACCAAGGCGGGATAATATCGGTTGTATGCTGGTACCAACGAGTCTACTTAGATGGCGAGATCTAAACTGAAACTATCCTACTCCTCGTCATATCCTTGTCCATCGTCTTCTGGCCCATCGTAGTAGGCATAGTCTCCTTCATCTTCATTATCTGAAGGGTGGGGGAGAGAAGCGAGAATGAGCACTACTACCGTGCTCGCGAGCCAACACACAATGCAATTATATATATGCAAGGCTTAACAAGGAATGGCTCGGGTTCTTTTGTTTGCGAAAGCAAGTTTTGCAATATTATAGTTACAAATCCTATGACTTAGCATTTTTAACAAATTGCAATTTTTATAAAGAGAGTAATGTGCAATAATTATTTCAGCAGAGGTTACCTCCACCTTCATGCTTATTTTGATTATGGTTACATCCACCATATTAACAACACTGGGGTACATCCACCCGGGAAAAACAAATTCAGGGCTAGGTGAGCCCGCCACATTTTTATACCACCCACAAGGTTTTGAAATAGAACTAACTCAAGTTAAGTTCCCATGTCCGCCTTTGACCGTAGGCACGGCTGTTTAAACAGTTTAATACTCTGCAGAGGTAGCACACTTTACCCACAAGAGACAATTAACTCATTGCCCTACACAATTCCTTAGATGTGTAGTCGAGAGGTTGTCACAATAACGTTTCGACTTATCTCGCCCCTTCTGTCATTTCGCACATATAGGGTTACGCCCATAGTGTTGGCGGGATGTTTTACCTCGGCGGCCGGTATAGCGGTGCTATACCTCGGCGGCAAAACGTCACCCTCCTCTCGGTGTCCCATTCAAGCGGAATAAATCCTTGGCTCCCCATTTATCCGCCCAATGAAATGGCATCCAAGGTTCAATAAACCTACTAAGCTAAGTCGCAAGTTTTTACGCAACTTGTGGTTGTACTTGTTTAACACGGAGGTCGTGACCCGATTAAGTCCTTAGGGTTATCTGGCGGTTCATTCCACAACCCAATCATTCTCGTGCTCTAGGAGCACCAATCCACCTCACCATCCGCCCAGATAGAGCTAGCATTTTTAGGGTTTTTGAGGAGTAAACCAAACTATTTTCTCGCCTTAGTCATTAGACCACCAATGACTACCCAAAACATTTTTTTGAAGACATGATGATTTGGGGTATTTAATACCCCTGATACTTGAGCAAGGCTAGCATGTCGCCTAAGTATTTAACCTATAACTAGTATTACCATAGTATTACTAGGGTGACAAGGGTTATTGGATTCAAGTTGACATGGATGGCATATTAATTAATTAAACAACAAGTAGGTAATTAACTACCTTAAGCTTTAACATACATTTGATTAAAAATTAAAGCATGCAATTTGTTAATTTAAAAGAAACTAATTTACATAAAATGTAGGAGTAACATGGTCAAAGTATTGACTCGCCTTGGTTAGAGGCAAGATGATCGTGATATTCTTGGTCTTGATCAACTTGAGGATCTCCGGCGTCTTGAATCCTAAGCAGGCGATTTACCTAAAAAGCACAACGGCAAAGAGAGCAAGTAAATACAAAATAATACACAAATGAACTCCAAATTAATCAAGTCCTATGCCATTAGCAAGATCTTGATTTAACGAATTTTAGAAATTTATTTTGCAATTTTTGGAGCTATAACGGAGGAGATATGAATTATTGAAGATTAAATGGAAAAGAAAAGGAGGAAGAAAAGGGTCAGTGGTCCACTTTAATGCAGTGCACGGACTCGGTCCACGCACAGAGCGACTCGGGTTCACGCATAGCAGTCTTGGGCCCACTGGGCGATGAGGAGGAGTTGCTTGCGGCTACTGATGCACGCAGGGGCCTGGTCGATGAGTGAGAGGAGGGTCGCTTGTGGTTTCTTGTCTGGCAAATGCCCGCATGGCGATGGGTCGAGGGGGATTAGGACAGCACTTAAGCCTTAATGATGGCCATTAAGGCATTAATGGCGAGGAACAAGGTTGTCGAGGAGACACGCGACGGCGCCTGCACGGAGTGCACGGCGCGCGGCTCCCGACGCAAGGCGCAAGTGTGGCCGACGAACCTGGCGAAGCGAGGGCATGGGCGCGAGTCGGCGAGAGGTGGAGGTAGTGACGGGTGGCGGCGCCGGTAGGTGAACGACGGCGGCGGCGGGTGGTGAGAGGCGGTGGAGGCGGCACGGCCACGGTGGAGGGGCGGTTCCAGTGATGCTCGGGGCCGGGGAAGGGGAGCACGGGGTAGAGCTTGGCGAGGTGGTTCTAATGGGCTTGGCGGGGTGGCCGGAGAGTGGTTGTAGGCGGTGGCGGGTGCGGTTGAAGGTGCGGCCGGAGACGGAGAAGAACGACGAAATCCGGCGGCTACAGGGGGCAATAGCCGAGGGGATCTTGGGGGAAAGATTCCTAGGAGGCCGAGGCTCACGGTGACGGTGGTGGCGGTGCCGGGAAGTGGCCGGAGGCGGGGAAGAAGGGTGGAAGTGGCGGCGGTCGAAATGGGGACGAGCGGTTTTGGGGGTGGATTCTTACCAAACTTCAATGGGGCGGCGTGGGGGTGCTCCAGGGGGGAGAAAGGGGGCTATATAGGGAGCCAAGGGCGAGTGCGTCCACAGGAAGGCGCGGGAGGTCATTGGCGAGGACGAACAGTATGCGCTGTCCGTTGCGGCAAGCGCGCGTGGAGGTGACGAGCGAGGCGAGGCGAGGACGGCAGGCATGGGCGCCAGCATGACACAGGCATGACGCCAGCGCGCGCGCTTGCTTGTGCTGCGCTTCTGTCTGGCGATCGGCGGTGTGGCCATGATGACGGGCGGATTCGCACGCCGAGGCGACGGGCGGGAGTTAGTGGCGGCCGGGCGCTACAGTCCACGAGGAGGGCGACGATGACGCCATTGCGCAGGGCTCCGGTCGTCGCTAACTGCGGTGCACGGACGGGTGGTGGCATAAGCAACAAGGCGCAGCAAGCGGCGGCATGGGGCGAGAAGCTGGAGCTACGCCATTCTTCTGCTTTCGGTTGCATACTGAAGGCGGGGAAGGTGAGCTGCAGCCGCAGAGGGAGCAGGAGAAGGCCCTTTCTGAGCATAGAGTGGGCTGACCAAGCTAACTGCTGCCGCCTGCACTTTGACGAGGAGGAGCTGGGAGAAGAAGATGGCCCGAGGGGACTGCTTTGCCGCACGGCGACAGAGGAGCGAGGCAGAGACGGGGAGTTAGCGGCTCGAGCTCTTTGAAATTCTTCTTGGTTTGACCGAGAGAGAAGAACGGGGAGAAGGTGACCAGTAATTGCACGCAGCCGGTAGAGAGAGAGCCAGGAGGGTGGGGGAAAGAAAGGAGGACGGCCGGGCTGGAGATGGGCCGGGGCGGGCTGGCAGGGAAGAGGGCCGGGCTGGCAAAGGGGCTTGGCCCAGAGGGAGAGATGGGCTCAGCCCGAGAGAAGAGGCGAAGATCCAAGTCAGATTTGGCCCGGAGATTCAAAACGGAGGAGAAGAGCTCCAAACTGCTAATTCGAGTTTCAAATGTTACTAACGTTACATTTGAAACACGAACCGAGGAAGAACGGAGGTTTTCGAAAATAGGAGCTAGTTGAATTACGGCGAAGAACGAAACGAAATCTATTTACTATTTGTCCATCCGAAAACGGATGTTACACATATTTTCAACTATGAGTAGTAATTGTTTGGAGTAAAGATGTAGTAGGGCATGTTTATGTACCCTGCCCAAGTTGTGTATTGATGTACCACCACAAAAAATGAGCCAAAATCATTGCTAATCGACCTAAACAAGCCAGATTTGGGTGAAGAGCAAAAGCAGGGCATGATGAACCAAATGACTGAGTTCTAACTTTCTACGGCAAACCGAAATGTGGTGGTACTAAGTTAACGAACCAAAGATTCCTCAAGACTAAGTTTAACTACTTTAATTAGTACGTCGATGGAATTTCTTGTTCTTCGGCAGATACTGTAGTAGATTGTATGCCTTTTCTAGCCTTCTGTTACATCAGAAACAGCTGCTCACTGATAGTACCGATAGCTGAACAGGACATTTTAAGCCTAGAAGTAGGCTAAAGTACAGAACTGATAAAAGGGAACCTTTCATGCCTTTGCATGATGCCCTTGAGATACATATATAACATCGATCTTATACTTCAATTGATGCATGCCACTTTCTCTGTTTCACACGCTTATGATCCAAGAAAGGGCGCTTAGTGCACACATGTAAATACTATGGTGATCTATCCTTATTCCCACATATATATCATCATGTCTTGCTCGCTTGACAGCGTTGTTGCATGCGTATAATGATTCCTAGTTCACCTTTGAGCAGCTGAGCCTGATCTGCCCCTGGCTCCCGGTCAATGGGCTGAGGTTCCCCATCTTCACCATGGCCGACGTGAATGCGCTGCTGAACGCCGCCGAGCTGGACGCGAAGTTCCTGACCGTGTTGTCGGTGCTGCCGCCGTTGAACAGCACCTGGTCGGAGTGCAGGAGCCCTTTCTGGGACAGCAGGTTGCTGTAGTAGGCGTTGTCAAACGAGTAGGGGGTCGTCGTGTCCAGCGGCGCCAGGTTGCTGTCGCCGGTGCCGCTCGCCCGGGGGCAGTTGGCCTTGAGCGACGTCGCGAAGGCCGTGTTGATGTTGGTCTCGTTGTAGATCCTGTCCCTGAAGTTGACGCACTGCGCCTGCCCGATCGTGTGCGCCCCTGCATGCACGCGCGCCGGTGGTGCAAAGTTAAGACTCGTTTTCGTGGTGAGGAGCAAGAAAAGGAAGAGATCGATCGCGGAGCACGTACCAGAGAGAGCAACCATGTCAGTCGTGCTGAAGCCCTTGCTGGCGAACGCGCTGGTGAGGTTGTTAAGGTCGAAGAAAGGAGGAGGCAGGTCGCTGTTCGCCAGAGACAAGCTTGCGGTGGTGGAGTCCTTCCTCCCCAGAGGAACCGTCCAAGAAGGCCCTCCCAACTGCAACAACAACAAAAAAAGAAATCCTTTGCGTAAGCAAATCAACGGGTAAACTAGATACCGATGATGACGACGTGCGCGCGTGGGGTAGCTAGCCGTTCGAAATCTTACCGCCACGACGGAGTCGCGGGCGGCGACGGCGAGGATGTCAGCGCAGGAGACGGTCTGCTTGCAGACGGCCTCGACCTGCGTCTTGATGTTGCCGATGACGTTGAAACCTCTCAGCGACCCAGCGTTCGGAAATGCCCCCTGCTCTCCGGTGAAGCTGGCCGTGTCCGCCAGCAGTACGGACGCGTCGCACCCCTGATACGAAGTAAAAACGATCAGTTTTATAGTGGGTCCTATTAGGGTGCAACTGTGACTCGGACGTACAGTGAGAGACTTCCCACCGTACGGTCTAATGCAACACTTAAGAAAGAGTAGTACAACATTTTTTCCTCTTGTTGTAACATATCAAACAATCATATGCAACATTATCTTAAAATCTCAGAATCAAGCAAACGAAACATTCTCAGAATAAAAAAAACACAAACATTCTCAGAATCAAACAGCCAACATATCAAACAAAAAATGCAACATCTCATAAATTCGTATGCAACATTTTTTCCCCTCGTTTGCAACATTTTTTTCTCTGTACCGCAACACTACGGGAGGCGCCCGAGAGGCTAGCCGGCGCCGAACCCCTGATATGAAGTAAAAACGATCAGTTTTATAGTGGGTCCTATTAAGACCCGAGTCAAATTTAGCTAGGCTTGGAATATCAGTGTCAAAGACGAGTCCATTGCCATTTGAAGGCGCGATATGTATTAGTTCTCGCATTTCAAAGTGAATTGACTAAAGAGAGTTACGTAGTGTTCAGACTTTAAGTCACACCAATGAGAGTCATTACCTAATACTACTAGTACTACGCACGTAGAGTACTACAGCATGTTTAACCACAGTGCAACTGATGTAAATAAAACTAAATATAAATGGTGAGCATGGCATGAGGGACTTGCTTGGACAAAGCAGTCATGGAAGTGAAGCCTGAGCAGCGACGCCCCCATGCGGGGCTCCTTGTTCACGGCCGCCGTCACCGCGCTCTTGATGGTGGCCAGCGCTCTGGGGCACGACGTGTCGTAGAACGTCGACGACAGCTGCGCCGACGCCGCTGCGGCTAGGCACAAGAGCAATAGGATTGACAGAGAAGAGGCCATGGCGGCAATGCAACTATTACAAAGCAGTTATGGACTACGAAGTACTAGAATCTACAAGGCACTCTTGTGATGTTGAGATGCTTGTGGATGGAATGCAATGCCCTGCATTTCATGCAGATATATATAGCCACTCGCAGGGTCATTTGTGGCCACTTGTTCGCGTGCCGTGCTTCATCTCCCCCCACCCACCAATTTTTTTTAGAGGCGTGACATGCTGCATTTTTCGTGGAGTGTATTGTGCATGGATGCATGGAGTCAAATCTACAATGGAAAATTAATTTGGTAGGGAGTAGTGCAATGCACGATCAGAAGCGGACGCATGGTTTAGAATCGCTTCAACGTGTCAGACAAGTCATATGACAGATTGGAACATGTCTCTCGTTTGCATTCGATACGGCCAAGGGAGATCTCTCTCTCTCTCTCTCTCCCTGTTATGCACATGGCCATATATAATTGATGCTGGGAATTTCCGCGGTTCCTGCCTAGATATGAGCCTCAAATTGAGCGCATGGGAAAATGGAATGCAAATCGATCGTGGCAACGCCCATGCTGCTAGGCGTTAGTAATCAGCAAATCATCTAAACACAACCGTGTTCCACTAGTATCGATCGAAGATTTTTGGCTAGAATGGACTGAAGGTTTTTTTTTTGTTGTTGTTGCTAGAATGGACTGGAGATTTTGCTGATGGTTGCAGCAATTGATCATGAAAACCTTGAGCAATCTCACGTATATCATTCAGAAGGATAAGGATTAAGGAACTTTGAGTCGAAGATATTTTTAAGTCAACAAGTAAGCATTGCATGCACGCGAGCAAAGAAAATTCTAGTTTTTCCACTGCACAGTGCACATACATGTGGAGCTTGGCTGCAGGTAGCATGCCAGCCATGCATAATTTGTCTTGGCTTGAAATCATGTAAAGAGGACCAAGGATTAATTGATTTGAATGATCGCGACATGCATGCAAAGTGGAGAATGTAGGGACTAGCAGCACTACCCTTCATCCAGGAAGTACTAATCCGCAGAGAGGGATGCTGCATGTGTTTATGCATGTTTTGTTGACTGGATTCTACAGGTTCCGAACTGTCGGTTCGTAGCCAAGACTCTTGTTTAAGCAAATCTTTTAATCTGATCTGCCTGGTGTAACCATTGATTGGAAGAAGTTTGAGTTTACATTTTGCTGCTAACCATGTCAGCCTATATCACAGCTGGCTTTTTTTACAGTCCTTTCAATTGCTCCTTTGCAACTTAAGGCAAACAGTACAATGGAGTACTAATCAGTAAATTCAATTGCTCCTTTGCATCGTCGTCAACATCGCTTTCACCACGGCGCAATGTTTGGGCCACTCCTTCGAATTTCCGTGTAAGTCCACAGAGCAGCACTTACGAGTCAGAATAAGCATAACGCACAGGTCAACGTTTGTGGCCGTTGACCTAGCTGCTTTAGGCACACAGTGCGTAGTTGTGGTTTAGCATGTTCGTGCTGGGCAATTCACAGGTCAACCTTTGTGGCCGTCGACCTAGCTGCTTTAGGCACAGTGCGTAGTTGTGGTTTAGCATGTTCGTGCTGGGCAATTCTATAGTTATAAATGTTAGTCACAATCTGTTCGTTTAGCTAGCTAGTACATAGGCTGTTTAGATCAAAGACACAATAGCCACAACGCACAAGTGGTGCATGGATCATGTTCGAAAACCAGATTCTGCACCCTCTGCCCACTTCTCTTTCGGACCACTGCTCTCTTCTCCTCTTGAGTGGCATTGGCCCGAGACGACCGGCTACCTTCCGTTTCGAGAATTTCTGGGTCAAGGTGCCTGGCTTCAAAGAAGTAGTAACCAACAAGCGTGGACACTGAACACTCACCCTACGGAGCCGTGCTATAGGCTTAACCACAAATTAGGCACAACGGCGAGGAGGTTACGGGCTTGAAGTGTAAAGCTCTTTTCGCAGGTAAAACTACATCTTATCATGGCTCTAGAAGTAATTATCCGGCTTGATGTAGCCCAGGAAAGCAGAAAACTTTCACAATCAGAAAGAGGGCTAAGAGCAGGACTCAAGAAAAAGAGTTTTGGGGCTGGCAGTGATAGAACGCTCCAGGAGAATACAAAAACTCTCGTATCACAAACTTAAAAGAAAGTGACGCAAACACAAAGTTCTTCCATCTTAAAGCTAATTCAAGGAGGCGAAAAAACCACATTCAGTGGCTGCACGTGGGGGCAGGGTTGGGCACACACGCACGACGAGAAACAAGATTTCCTACAACAACACTTTCATGATGTATTGTCCACACCAACTACAAGAAGCTATGACCTGCACTAGGAAGCGTTAGACATCACCCCGCAAAACCTAGATGGTCTCGATGGACCTTTCTCGGAGTAGGAAGTTGCATTCGCGTTAGCGCACATGCCAAGTGATGAGGCACCAGGTCCTGATGGTTTTACGTTCATGTTCTTTAAAACTTGCTAGCCTGTCATCAAGGCAGACATCATAGGGGTTTTTCAAAGTTTCTATAGCCTCGGAACGACGAGCCTCCACCTGCTGAACATAACAAACATCTCTCTACTTCCAAATAAAGAAGGGGCAGAGAGTGCGGCAGACTACAGACCCATCAGCCTCATCCACGGGGTAGGAAAGTGGATAGCCAAGACATTGTCATTACGTCTAGCCCCACACCTACAAACGCTGATATCCATTAATCAAAACGCTTTTGTAAAAAGGAGAAGCATACAAGACAACTTCATGTATGTCAAAAACATGACAACGAGGCTACACAAATCTAAAACACCCACATTATTCCTCAAGTTAGACATAGCAAAAGCTTTCGACTCGGTACGCTGGGACTACCTTTTAAATCTTTTCCAAAGAAGGGGTTTCCCCTCCAGATGGAGAGACTGGATTGTGGCTTTGTGGTCGACGGCCTCCTCAAGAGTCCTCCTCAATGGCATTCCCGGTGGCAACATCATCCATGGTAGGGGCCTGCAGCAAGGAGGCCCGCTATCCCCTTTTCTTGTCATTCTGGCAACCAACCTTTTACAAAAGTTGTTTAAAAGAGCAACAGATATGGGTCTTTTGGAACCCAACCGTGGACTTCTACACATGCTCAAGACATCGCTATACGCTGATGACGCGGCCATATTCATCTGCCCCACCACAAGAAACGTGCAATCGACCGCCAGCATCCTACAGCTCTTTAGGAATTCATCGGGCCTTGAGACTAATGTACACAAAAGCACGATGGTGCCAATAGGGTGTGATCACATTGATCTCGACACGCTTCTCACAAATTTTTTGGCCAACCACTCTAACTTCCCCGTCAAATACCTAGGGCTCCCACTACATCATAAAAAGCCCAGGAAGGTTGATTTCCAGCCTCTGCTAAACAAAGTTGGGCAAAGGCTAGCAGGTTGGCAGGGTAGGCTGCTCTCCTTGACTGGTCGATCCACCCTGGTAAAATCGGTGTTGTCCTCGATGCCGACCTACTACTTCACAGCCTTCAAAGCACCAAAATCCATCCTTTGAACCCTAGACCGATTGAGGAGGAGGTTCCTCTGGGCGAGGTTAGAAGTGTTAACCGGTGGAAAATGCAAAGTAAATTGGGAAAGAGTGTGTCGCCCAAAAGATCTTGGTGGTCTGAGGATTCTCAGCTTCTCTAGGTTTGCGAGGGCACTCAGGCTTCGCTGGCTCTAGCAAGAATGGAAAGCCAAAAACAAACCTTGGTTGGGATGGAAATACCTTGCGACGAGACCGACAGACGTCTATTTGCGATGGCCACCTCAATCACTTTAGGCAACGGGAAAAAAACAATGTTCTGGACGTCGGCCTGGCTCAATGGGACTTCTCCTCAGGACATCGCATCGAAGATATACCATCTTTCCATCCGAAAAAATAGAACGGTCCACATGGCGCTGCAGGAAAACTGCTGGATACATGACATAAACCTTCAAGGCATTACCCTTGATGGACTAGTCCATCAATTTCTATGACTCTGGGAAATAGTCCACCAAATCACCTTGGACCCATCGGCCTCGGATGAGATCATCTGGAAACAATCTTCAAAGGCTGAATACTCAGCAAAATCAGCTTTAATATTATAAAAGAAACACTTGGTGGTGGTGGTGGTGGTGAGTCTACCATCTATCTCTCACCTCTTGAGTTGGTGGGATCTTTTATGGATAGATAGGTGCATACATGCATATGTTACTATAAGGATCTTGTTGATAGGAAGCAAATTATGTATGTAACTTTTAGATGTAAAGATAATTACCTTATATATATATTTGTTTTTCAAGTTTAGAACTTATATATGTTTATCTGATATTTGTTGCAACACACGGACACTCAGCTAGTGATGTAAGAAAGGGCAATTCATCTTGTACACGATCGGTACATGCACAAATTTCACAACTGATGGCATAACCTTATTAAATCTGCTGATCTGCTTCTATAGCTCAGTTCACCTTGGAGCAGATGAGCCTGATCTGCTCCCGCGTACCGGTCAACGGGCTGATGTTCCCCATCCTCACTATGGCCGTTGCGAAGTCTCCTGTGGACAATTAAATCATCTACATATGTGATTTGTGATAAGACTTTGTATCTTGTTGATAGGATACAAATTATATTTGCAATTTTTAGATGTAAAGATAATTACATTATGTATATTGGTCTTTTAAGTTTAGAATTTATATATATTTATTTGAGATCCGTTACAACGCACGAACAATCGGCTAGTGATATAAGAAAGGGCAGTTCCATCTTGTACATGATCGGTACAGGCACAAATTTCACAACCGATGGCATAGCCTTATTATCCCCACACATATGTGATCACTGTTTGATCACCTGGGGCTACACTGACTCCTATAGCTTAGTTCACCTTGGAGCAGACGAGCCTGATCTGCCCTTGCGTGCCGGTCAACGGGCTGATGTTCCCCATCCTCACCATGGCCGCCGCGAAGTCCCTGTTGAACCGCGACGGCGTGGACACGTACCTCCGGACCTGGCCGTCGGTGGCGCCGCCGTTGAACAGCTGCTGGTCGGAATGCAGGAGCCCCCTCTGCGACAGCAGGTTGCGATAGTAGGCGTTGTCGAACGCGTTGGGCGTCGTCGTGTCCAGCGGCGCCAGGTTGTTGTCGCCCGGCGGGCCGCTTGCCGCCGGGCAGCTGGCCTTGAGCGACGTCGCGAAGGCCGAGTTGATGTTGGTGTCGTTGTAGATCCTCGCCCGGAAGTTCTGGCACTGCGCCTGCCCGATCGTGTGCGCCCCTGCACGCACGCGCGTACGTTAAAATTTGGACGCCACAGGAGTCAGTTTCTTACACGTACGATGCGATCTTGCCATGGAAACAAGCGTGCATGCTACGCGCAGTACCAGAGAGGGCAACCATGTCGGTTCTGCTGAGTCCCTTGTTGGCGAACGCGGCGGTGAGATTTGCGAGATCGAAGGAAGGAGGAGGCAGGTCGCTGTTTGCCAGGGACAAGCTCGCCGTCGTCGAGTCCCTCCTCCCAAGAGGAACCGTCCACGAAGTCCCTCCCAACTGCATGCACAAAAAATTAGCTCAGTGCTCGCGTGAACAAACTGGTGCCTGATGTCGACTTCAACTCTACAACAGCTGCGGATCTTACGGCGACCACGGAGTCGCGGGCGGCGACGGCGAGGATGTCGGCGCAGGAGACGGTCTGCTTGCAGATGGCCTCGACCTGCGCCTTGATGTTGTCGATAACGCCGAAGCCTCTGATTGATCCGACGTTCGGACCTGCCCCCTGCTCTCCGGTGAATGTGGCCGTGTTATTCAGCAGTACGGACGCGTCGCACCCCTGATGCATGTCACAGACATTACTACTTTGTTAGTAAAGATACAGAAGTGAGTAGTAATTAATTTGGTTGGTTCGTACGAAAACTTAAGAGAGTCAAATTAGAAGGTAGCGGACTCGGAGTCTCCAAGCGTCAACTTAAGTTCGTTTGTGTTCTGACGCACTATAAACTACTCCAGACTCTGCTACTAGAAGGCGTGTCAATCTGCCAGTTTCAAGTTAATTGACTTTAAACTTAAAGTTAGTTAGATGTAGTCCTCCAAGTTGCAACCCTTGGTCACATCAAAGAGCGCACTTAATTAACCCAATGCAATGCCTTTAACCACAGTGTAACTGATCGATGTAGGGAAAATTTAGTACTGGAAAGTAATTAAGACACATGAGAGGGACTTGCTTGGACAAAACAGTCATGGAAGTGAAGCCTGAGCAAGGAGGCCCCCATGCGAGGCTCCTGCGCCACCGCAGCCGTCACGGCGCTCTTGATGGTGGCCAGCGCCCTGGGGCACGACCTCGCATAGAATGTAGGCGACAGTTGCGCCGAGGCAGCCGCTGCTAGACACAAGAGCAACAAGACTGGCAGAGAAGAGGCCATGGCCATCAGTAGCACTGCAATGCAGCTACACCACAGTCTAAATGGCACGTACTGTTCCTGTTCAGATGCGACTAGATGCAATGGCCTGCATAGCATGTATTGCATACCTGTATATATAGTAGCAACATGTCAAGTCGTTTTTTAGCCCGTGACAATCCTGTTGGTAACATGTCATACCTCCCTTTTTTCAGAGGTGTGATGCTGCAATTAGGTTGGGGGTATAGTATGGTTACCATCATAATGCATGGGCATGGAATCCACAACACTGGCAAATCGATTGGCCGGCTAGTAGGCTAGGGTTATGGTAGAGACATCACAATCATCACCAAATGGTTCGGAATATTAGTTGGTACTGTCAGATGAACCTCAATATAGAATCGAACATGCCTCTTGATTTTGGTTTATTTCCCGCAGCTCCTTTTCTTTCGAACTAGTGCAGACATATATACCCCTGTTTCCCTTTATTAAAGGAAAACAGTACATAAACACTTGTTTCGCTGGATTTGCGCATCCCCTTGCTTCGAGTGTTCATCAGTGGGTGTCGTTGCAGACCCGCCGACTAGATGTGGAAGACACTGATCTTGCGAATAGCCCCACAGGTATCACTAATATCTGAACAAAAAATGAACACACGGAATGTTTTCTGCAACTCTCTGCATCTCCAACAGATGATATGAGAAACGATTTATGGACTGAACCATTTGTTCTAACGGCCAAGACTCCAGGGAGACGGGGAGCGTGGACATTCTGCACCCCATATGCACATACATACTATTCTCCTCCATTGTGATTCGTGCCCCCCTCCTCTCTCCTTCATCCTCTCTCCTCCGGCTCTCTCTCTCTCTCTCTCTCTCTTCGCCGCCACAGCCGCTGCCGCCCTAGAAACCTCTCGAAACCCTGAGGTTTCCGGCCAAGCGCGCGAGGTTTCCAGCAGGCGGGGTTTTCAATGGCGGCGCGGCACGCGCATGGTGGCCTGGCGGTGGCGTCGCTCGCGAGAGAGAGGAGAGAGGGGCCAGAGAAAGGAGAGAGAGGGGAGGGGTAGAAGCACGAATCTCCTCTCCACCGTGTAATTAATTAGTCGTAATTATTTAGTTATAATTATTTAGTCGTAAATAATTAGTTATAATTAATTGACCGTAATAATTTAGTTGTAGTTAATTAGTTGAAATTAATTTAGTCATAGTTAATTAGTCCTAATCAATTTAGTCGTGGTTAATTAGGCGTAATTAATTTAGTTATAACTAATTACTCATAATTAATTAGTCATAGTTAGTTAGTTGTTATTAATTAGTCATAATTAGTCCGTCCTAATTATTTAGTTATAATCAATTTAATTGTAATAAATTAGCAGTATGAGGAAAGTCCTCTCACCTGGCGTGTGGACGAGGAAAGTCCCCTCCTCACGAACGCGAACGAGGAAAGCCTCCTCTCCAGAAAAGGGATGAGAAAACATGTCGAAAGTCCCCTCTCCCGGAGAGAGGATGAGGGGGTTCGAGCACCCGTGGCACGGACGAGGACACATGTTGCTTACTGGCGAGTCTGCGGTGTTATTTTTTGCTTTAATCTCCAACGAGAACTAGATTTGTTATTACACGTGCAAATAGTGTCATTTAAGCAAAAAAAATCCATTATCCACATGGCCATAGATGATTCCTGATGATGGGAATTTCCGCGGTTCCAGGCTAGATTTGAGCCTCAAATTTAGCGCAAAAACGATGTTGCATCATGTAATCCCACAAATGTGTGCATCCATCGTCTTCAAATTTAGATCAACTTTTGTCCAATAAAAAAAAAAATAGGTAGTACAGTAGCAGTACCATTGTTCAAGGCGAAATGTAACCGCTCTCCTTAATGAGCAACTTTAACCATGTAAGGTTTTCCACCATCAATTAATAAACTGTTGAGAAACCCTCGCTGGTGACCAGTCCGATCGGCACCTCATACAGAATAGATAAATCGCACACAAACACACAAGTACAAGAATAAGATGACACAGAGATATGTGGACTTCTTCTCTTCTTTATTACTCTTTTCAGCAGCTCTTTACACTGAATGAGATCCCCTATTTATAGACTAGATGGGATGAGAAGCCCACCATGGGCTAAGGATTTAGGCATAGGTTTTCTAACACTCCTCTTTGGGCACTCATCCGACATGTTCACGCCTCGTCAAAACTCCACAAAAGCCCAATGGGAAAAATTTAGAGAAAGGGTGTATGATACATGTTCTGCTGCGTTGCACGAATTGCCTCATTAAAAACCTTAGCCGAGAAACTTCAGGAAAACTCATCAAGGGAAAAAAGAGTATAATCCACCCAATTTTATTTAATCTCTAGGATTTATTCTTTGGGTACTCGATCTTCGTAATCAAGTTTCAATAATGAGTTCGTGAAGATTCTCCCCCTGAATTCTGCACTTCTCTAAGTCTCATCATTCCAATTCTACGTATGCATCTTTCAGAGCTAGATGCTGGAAGTAACTTAGTGAATAAATCTGCAAGATTTTCACATGACTTAATGTGCAGTTCTTTAATTTCGTCCATCCTTTGCAATTCATGAGCATACAAGAACTTGTGGTTGATATGCTTTGTGATATGACTCTTCACATAACTCATCTGCACTTGTGCAATACAAGCTGCATTATCTTCATAGATAATAGTGGGGGTTTGCGTGGTATTCAATCCACACGACTACTGGATGTGGTGAATCATCCGCCGAAGCCAAACACATTCTCATGAAGCCTCGTACAGTGCTATGATTTCCGAGTGGTTCATCAAAGTCGATATACGACTTTACTTAGACGATTTCCATGAAAATACTGTTCCATCACATAGGAAAACATAGCCTGTTTGCGACTTGGTTGTATGCGGATCTGACAGGTACTCGGCATCTGCATAGCCAGTCATAGTCAGGTTTTGGTTCTTTCTATATAACAGACCAATATTTTTGCTTCCTTGGAGGTATCGGAAAATATCCTTTATTCTCTACTAATGCCTTTTGGTAGGTCCTGCACTGTACCTTGCAAATAGATTTACGGCAAATGCAATGTCCGGTCTAGTACAGTTTGCTAAATACATGAGTGCTCCTATTTGCACTTAAGTACGGGAATTCCAGTCCTAGGACTTCCTCCCCCCTCTTCTCTGGGTCTGTACGGATCCTTGTCTTGCTGCAAAGATCTTCCGACCATTAGCACTTTCGAAGGGTATGCCTTTTCAAAGCCGAACGTTTCTAACACCTTTTGAGTGTAGGTTGACTGATGCACTAATATCCTTTCAGGGATATGCTCAAGCTGCAATCCTAGGCAATATTTGGTTTTACCCAAATCTTTCATTTCGAACTCCAACTCCAGGTAAAAGTTTGCTTTCTTAATATCTTCCAGGGTTTCGATGATATTCAGATCATCTACATACACTGAGATTATACAAAATCTATCATGGGATTATCGTATAAATACATAGGGACAATCCTTATTATTCGTGTAGCCTTTCTTACATAGAAAGTCGTTCAAGCGATTATATCACATCCTGCCTGATTGCTTAAGTCCATAAATGATTTTCTGAGTTTCACACCGTACAGATTTTTATTTGCTCTGTCTTGGTTCGAGACAGGGATACCTTTAGGTACCTTCATATAAATATCTGAATCTAAGTTTCCATAAAGGTATGCAGTTACCACATCTATCAATTTTATTTCTAAATTCAAGTTCACTACCATTGAGATTAAATATCTAAAGGTAACTCAGTCCATGACCGGGGAATAGGTTTCTTCATAATCAACTCTTAGATGTTGAGTGAAACCTTGTACAACAAGCCTTACTTTATATATCTTACAATTTCATTATTTTTATTTCTCTTTCAAACAAATACCCACGTATGCCCTACGGAGTGCACATGGAGAGGTGTATGGCTTACAGGCCCAAACACCTCTCTTTTTGTTCAGAGATAATAATTCAGTTTCTAGTGCCTTCTTTCAATCTTTCCAATCTGATCTTTTCTTACATTCAATGAGCGATGAAAGCTCTGGATCAAGATCGATGATTGTGGCAATTTTGTTTGCAAAATAAATACCAACATTGAATGTTGACCTATTCATGGATTCTTCCGTGGTCATATAGTTTATAACTATTCCTTCATATGGTGATTCTTCTAATGCTTATACTTGCTCACCGCTGCTTCCAATTACAGGGCAAGTCCCTTTAGTTTTTCAGCTCCGATGTGTGCGCACACATCCATACTGGTATCTCCCTCTGTGGGAATGTTCAAATCTGGTATGTCTTTTCCTGAATGTTCCATACTAGTGCCCAGTCTCAACTGGCTCTCCTTCTGGTTCTGGGGAACTTCGGTGATCGACTGTGTCAAGTCATTCTTATCCTTTTTCATCAGACGTCCCCGGTTACTTTGGATTCGAGGGGTCAGAGTTCTCGTCCTTTTCTAAGGCCTTTGGACAGGATTAGGGATACCTTCGACTTTCTTCGGTATTTCAATAGATTGTTTAATACTCTGTAGAGGTTGTACACTTTACCCACACGATATAACTAGTGTTGCAAGCACTAATTATAACAAAACCCTTCATAAACTTCATCTCAAGCATTGACACTCCCGATGTGTTTTACTGACGAAACTAACACCCACTGAGGAAATTAGTCCATCGCACACCGTTGAACAGGAAAGCAGCGAACTGTCTCGCGATGTGATCTACCTGGTAGTCCACACCTCCACCCATCAGTGAGCACCTAACCTACAACCTGAGTAATCAATGTCGAGACTCCATAACTTACTAAGTTAGGCCCGTCCCATACCAGGCATGTGATCGTACAGTTGTGGCTCAATTCAATAGCGCACAAAGTTAAGTCCTTAATTGACCAAGGCAAGACTTTCCAATTTCTAACTATGTCACAAAGATTATCATTCCCATTCACAAAGCTCCACCATATCACACAATATCCACCACTTGCCTCTGTCTAAATCTTTTCACACCCTGTTGGTTAAGTGCAACATATGCCATCAACGAGTAATAGCGCACAGCACACACAGTTTTATCATAAAGTTCCATAATCACTTAGTCATATTCATATTTGCAACTCACATGAAATGACGACTCATGGCATGGCTAAGCAATATATTCGTATCTAACCAACCCACGTTGTTGTTATGACAACACCAACTAAATAATAAGCTAATCTAGGTTGACAAAATATTATGACATAACAATAGATAAAGTGGATATAAACAAGTTGGATAATAACTAAACCCAAAAGCATTTAAATAAATACTTAAAGTAAATATAATAGTTTGAATCAAAGTATTTTGAATCAAAGGTACAACTTGCCTTGAAATAGATCTGGGTACTGGTCTTGATCTTGATCTCCTTCTTCAAAATTCCTCGAAGAATCAACGTCTACTTGCAAACGAAGCAAATAAACAAATAGTAGAGAGAAAAAAAAACTCCAAAATTAAATAAAAATCTCAAATAAATAGAGCTCGAATTTACATGAATTTAGAAATTTGAATGGGCTCAATCGGAGTTCGGATGAAGAAGATATGGCTTCTGGAAGATCTAATCTAAAGGAAAAGGAAAAACTGGAATTTCTGATATTTTATGAATTATTTTACTATTGAAAATCTGGATTATGACGTTAGCCTTGATATTTTTGGAATTAAATAAATCCAGAGAAAAGGGTTAGACACCGACAGGTGGTCCCAGGGTCTATAAACCCGGTCCACGCAATGGATCTAATGGTCCACGAGCTCACGGGTGTAGAGGGTGCAAAGGCGAACTCATGGAGGTACTCACGAGTGCTCGAGGGTGATCGAGGCGACTGGCAGTGAGGTCGAAGCAGAGGAGAGGTCTCGGGCTCGTCGGAATCAGTGTTCTGGCGAGGCCCCTGAAAGCATCTAGGCCCCTAAAAATTGTTTTGGTAATTAATGACAATGTGTGAATATGGGATTAACGTGTTTATTGAGTATGTACAAGGTTAACTCCCATTGGTAATCATGTTGATACAAAGTAGTATGCAAATGGACTACATGAAGATCTTTTGACTCAAAGACAAGGTACAAGTAGTCTAGGATCTCTTTTTTCATTTTACCGGTCTAGGAGTTTTGGATGAAAGACCGGATTATAGGATAAACACCGTACTATTAAGAGGGATCATGGTTAGTAACTTGATAGCATGTTTTTGTGCCACATGGATCAATTTAGGATTATGCATGCATTTGAATTCAAACTTGAAATAAAATTGAAATGTTCTAAGTGCTTCTGTCCAAAATCGGTAGTACCACAGTTACTTGCGGTCGTACCGCTTGGTGCGATATGACCGGACTTTACTTGGCGGTAATCTGGTATTTTGAAGGAACATCAATTAAGTGTTAAGCGAAACAATCGGATCCTTGAGCAGTCGTGCGCGCCATCGCGATCATTCCGCATTTTAGTTGGCGGTTCAATAAAACCAGAAGCGTTGCAAATTACCTCAGACTTTCTCATGGAAATCGGTCGTACCGCTCTTGGCCAACGGTCGTACCGTTGGGCGGTCGTTCCAAATTTTGTGAGGCGGTTCAATAAAAACAGAACAAGTACAAATCTGCTCAAAAACTCAATCTGGAAATCGGACGTTCCGCGTTTGGGAGCAGTCGTCTGCAAACATCTTGGTCATTCCGATTTTATATGGCGGTACAAAATTTCCGAACCACTTTGCAAATCTTGACCAAATCTTGAAACCCTCTGAGCGGTCGTACGTTTCGTAGAAAGCACGTGTAGGACCGGAAAGGCGACTAGAGGGGGTGAATAGGCGCTTTCACAATTTTCACCTCGATCGAACTCAACACTACTTTCACTCCAATAGCTATAAAAGCTATGAAGATCAGATCTGAGCACAATGGATGACTGTGTTGAATCGATCAAACCCTAAGTAAAAGACCAAAAACATCTCATAGTGCGTGCTAGCACAACAACAAAGATGATTGTATATGAGTGTATGTAAACTGAAACTCAATAAGATGCAAGTGTGTGCGGCGATACTTGATGGATCACAAGCACTAATCCTACAAGCGACCAAGAAGAAAAAGCGCAGCACTAATCCTTGGTCTCATACAGACTGAGTCTTGTTACAAACATAAGCCATTTGCATCATCAATACTCCAGTTAATAAAGAAGGAGGCACAAACCGGCGATTACTCTTGGAGATCAACTAGACCCGAGAACAAGCCATTGGAACTCAATGCAGCGAACATGGCCATCAAGACAATGCCGCAGGGGCTTTCGATTTTAGCGAGCGCCCTCTGAGGACTCGCACACACACTCGAGAGAGAAGCAAGAACTCACGCACTAGCTGCTCACCACTAGCTCATGCCCTCACTCAATACACATCTGAGAGCTCATGCTCGGCTAGAACACCATGGGAGCACTACTCTACACCGTGGAACTCACCGCCTTTTTCAATACACACAGGGAGCTCCTCATCTCAATCTGACACACTCAGTTTTTCACTCACACACACTCCACACAAGAGCACACGACTGAGCCTTACCCCTTCTCAATGCCTGCTCCACACCCACGGGGCTGCACTCTGGGAACACTCGCGAGGAGCTACCCATGCTAGCTCAGTGCTTCTTGCACACAAGCTCAGCTCATATCCTCAAGCAACAAATCAAAATTGCAGTCCAAGCCTCACATGTTTGCTCCACACCCAAATGAGGCAAAGGTCATGGTCAACATGACCAGGATTTGGAGGGAAAAACCAGCCCCTCCTCTCATTGCTTGAGTCAAAACTCCAATTTGCCCTCAAGCACCTTCCCGGAAGTTTCCTGTCGACACACGACCGCACAAGACATCTCCCGTCTGGACCTCGACACCTCCTGTGTCTAGTCGATCCGCTAGTCATCGCCCGTCGTATCCGTCACGCAGACGATTCCGGTCGCTCGTCTCCCGGCTGAACCACCTCGTGAGACTCGATCATCTTCGGCATCTTTGACCGTCTGGACCTCGACACCTCCTGTGCCTAGTCCCGGTCCTCCTCGCCTCACCATGACCTAGCTCCGAAGTCCTGCAGTCACACAGACAAGCAAACCATCACATAGCACCGCACGAAACAATGTAATCCATATTAGCACAAATAAAGGTACTCAACCCTCGAATACCCGAAACAAACTCAAACTCACTAAACCGACCGTCAATTACTCATCACAAACATGGGGACACCTCCACATGGTCTCTCAATCTCCCCCTTGATGAGTATATTGACAAACCCCGAAAAAGCACAAGTTGAGTTTGTTTGAAAGTCGTACATGGTCCAAGAGAAAAATTGATGCTAATGACCATGTAGACACAAGGAGTAAAAGAAAGAGCAAGTTTTCCTCAAACGCTCCCAAAACTTCCCAAAAGTGACTTTTTCTCCAATATTCTCCCCCTTTTGGCAATAGAGTCATCAAGATACAAAAGAGAGAATATAGCATGGTGTGGTTGAATGTTATGCAATACTAAGCAATTAGAGCCATGAAGATTATCCAAAATGACTATTAAAGTATTACACCAAGCCATAGCATTATATGAAAACTATCAATATCATTACAAGATATGCATAATCAAGCCAAGCCACGTAAGTAACAATATGAAGATTAGATGAATTTCTTAGCATGTCAAGCCACTCAAGAGTATAGTCTAGCTAGAGGTATCCAAAGATGATGCAAACCATGTCAATAACCTAAGTGGAACCAAGAAGCTAGAATTTAGTCAATTTAGTGTGCTATTAGTTCAAGAATGAATCATTTGCACAAGTACTTGGTACTTTTGGTAGTTAAGCAAATTTAGCCCAAATCACATATTTTCATTTGAAATTGATAATTTTGGTGATGTGCTAGATCTCAAGCCTTATGCGACCATTCCAAGCGAGAAGCTTAAGGAGATGATCTAGGTCATCCAAAACTCCCCCTGAGTTCATGCCTAGTGCAATGGCAAGCAGTCTCATGAGAAAGAATTGGTGAGATCAGTTCTTTCGCACATAAAAGAGATCTTTTGCTTTCTTAAATAAGTGTACTCACTCATGTTTCATCATGACACTAGCATAGCTCAAACTAAAGCTCAATTAAAGATTCAAGACTCAACTTAGCCTATTTGACATGGCATGAATCATAAGAGGATAACTAAAGATAGACTAGCCTCAAGAGCTAACATGACATGTCTTAGTTCAAGTTGTGCAATTTTAATTAACTTAACAATGGCAAAGGCTTGACGACACATATGAAGCAATGATAAATCGGCGATTAAGCATAATCATGGCAAGATGTAATGCATTGAAGCATGTCATATATGGATAATAGTCAAGGCTCCATGTAGTTATATTACAATGCACAATGCTAAAAAGCAAGAAAATCCAGCTCCCCCTCAACATGTGAAGCAATGTTTAGTTCAAGTTGAGTTATATCAATATTAAGCTCCAGAAGCTCCCAAATGAACTCTCCACTGAACCAAAGCAATAAAAGCGAGAAGTGGCAAAGAAATCGAGATAAAGCGGTCCTTAAAGCATAGACAAGATATAGAGAATACTACATTTCTCAGTGACTCTCATCTACCCCATATGACACTAGGACTATCAAGCTGCCGGCTAACACACTAAGGAGCAAACACGTTCCCTGTCTACCCAAGGGTGGCCCAACCCTTGCTAGAACCTATAAGAAGTGAGTAAGCTCAACCTAGTGAGAAGAGACGACTAATAAGCAACATCCTAGAGCATAAGATGAGAGGAAGAAGTCTAAGCAACTAGGCGAGAGAAACACTCTAATCTATGCTAGGAGGACTAACCCAAAATGCATCCGAATGCAATGCGACGATGAGAAGCAACGACATAATATACAAGATAAGCAAGAAAGCACAAAGCTCCCCTCACTCTCAGTCCATAAGGACAAACCACCCCAAGCTCTCCCATGAAAGGTGAAAACCTAGAGCTATCCAAAGGCTTGGTAAAGATGTCGATAACTGGCGGTCACTCTCCTAGCTGGAGCACTATATCACCCTTCTCCACATGGTCTCTAAGGAAGTGATATCGGATATCAATATGCTTGGTCGAGAGTCTTTGACTTTGGGTTCTTAGCAATGTTAATAGCGAAGTGTTATCACAAAAGAGTGGAACACTTTCTATAACTAACCCAAAGTCATGAGGTCGAAGCCATCAAAGTGTCTGGTTTGCAAACAATCGGCGGCGACAACATACTCGACCTCTGCGGTGGGGTGCAACAGGATTGCTTCCTAGAGGACCAAGAACGAGAGAAGTGCCAATGAATTGGCAGTGCGGAAGTGCTCTTCCTATCTATCCTCTGACCCGAAGAAAGTCTGCGTCAGAGTAGGCTCTAAGGAAAAACGAGGATGAGGAAGAGTACCAGATACCATAGTCAATGGTAGCTCGAAGGTACAAGAGAATCGCTTCACCGCTGGCGGTGAGATCTGTGAGAGAAGCACGAATCGAGCACACACACACACGGAGAAGTGTATGTCGGTCTCGAGGCGATGAGGTACAAGAGGAGCCAATCATCTTGCGATACTCCTTTTGATCAACCGCTCGCCATCCTCATACAGGTCAAGATAGGTTTGTAGAAGCCATCGGTGTGGACACCGGCTTACCATCACTCATGTCGAGCGTCTCGGGAGGTCACGAGTGTACTTGCCTTGATGCGAAATGTACCTCCCGAGTGCGCTTGATCTGGAAGCCAAGGAAGAAACTCAACTCGCCCATCATGCTCATCTCAAACTCGAGCTCATAACATCGGAGAACCGAGAAACAAGAGTATGAGATGAGCCACCAAAGATGATATCATCCACATAAATCGGGCGAGTAGAAAGTCATTACCATGCTGCGAAAGAACAAGGTCTTGTCTACCTTACCCATCTCAAAACCATGACTCAGCAGATAGGACTTAAACCTCTCATACCAAGCTCAGGGCTGCTTAAGTCCATACAAGGCTTTAGAGAGCTTGAAGACATGGTTAGGGTATTTGGGGTTCTCGAAACACGGAGGTCATCGGACGTAGACTTCCTCCTCAATAAGGCCATTGAGGAAGGCACTCTTCACGTCCATCTGGTAAAGCTTGAAACCCTTAGAAGCTGCAAAGGCAAGCGAGATTCTAATGGCTTCAAGGCGAGCTCTGAGGGCAAAGGTCTCCTCGAAGTCCGGACCCTCAACACAGGAAAACCCCGAGCGACCAATCTAGCCTTGTTTGGGATGACAACCCCATCCTCGCTCTGCTTGTTCTTGAACACCCACTTGGTTCCAATGATATTGTGACCTCGTGGGGGCTCAACAAGCGACCAAACCTTGTTTCTCTCAAAGTTTTCCAACTCCTCATGCATGGCATTGACCCAAGACTCATCGAAAGAGCATGATCAACATCCTTGGGCTCGAAGGAGGCAATGAAAGCGAGAATGGAGCAGAAAGAAGTGCAGATTTTGGCGTGTGACACGCTCAAAAGATCTCAATGATCTGCTCTGAAGGATGCCTTTTCTGGATATGTCGGGGAGGTCCTGGATGAGAAGAAGAAGTGGCCTCTACCTCGTGTGCAGACGAGGCAGGGACAGAGCCACTAGCTCCGGAGGAAACGGAAGGCAAGGGCTGATCACCTTGAGGTGCCGTGGAAGAAGGCATCTCAAGGGGAGGAAAAGGAGCTGGATCAGGTAAACAACCATCGTCTCCCTCGTCCTCATCATCCACAAAGATGGTCTCGGACTGCTCTAAAGAACCTGAGATATCTGGCCTAGTCCCCGGACTGGCCTCGTCAAAAGTCACCTCACAGGTTTCTACCATTTTGCTAGACTCGCAGTTCCAGACCCTATAAGCCCGCGAAGAAGTCGAGTAGCCTAGAAAGATACCGTCACAGGAACGTGACTCGAACTTGTCTAGGTTCCCAGACTTCAGAATAAAGCACTTGCAACCAAACACACGAAAATGAGAGACATTGGGCTTTAGCAGTATCTCGACTCATAAGTCTTGGTGCAAGTGTGCCTAAGAAATACTCGATTTGAGACATGGCCTTGGTAGCTATAGCCTCGACCCAAAACTTCCGGTGTAGAGTACTCATCAAGCATCGTCTGGCCATCTCGACCAAGGTGCGGTTCTTCCTCTCCTAGCGCCATTTTGTTGAGGGGCGTATGGAGAAAGAAGCGGTGCTCTACACTGTCTCACCACAAACTCTCAAAGTAGGAATTCTTGAACTCCGTGCCATTGTCCTTGCGGATCGCTCGTAAGGCACCCGGGAGCTCAGCAGAAAGCCTACTAAAAGACCTCGGAAATGTGTAAAAGTCTCATCCTTGAGGCTAAGAAAACACCCAAGAATACCTCGAGAAGTCATCGACCACAACAAGAACATACCACTTCCCTCCTGCCGATTTCAGTGGTCCAAGCTGTGTCCATGTGGGCAATTTGTCGGTCATCGGTCATAATAATCTGTGGGGAGGATGAGAAGCGGCAACCATCTTCTTGCGTCTTAGGCATGGAGTGCAAACAAGATCTTTGACCATCTTGAGTTTGGCGGACCACGAATGAGATCATGGTACGCTAACTTTCGAGTCAAATGGTCAAATCCAATATGACCAAGCCTCCTATGCCAAAAAGAAAGGTCACGGGACTCGAAGCAACTAAACACACGAGAGGATCACCGAAGACTCAAAGCAAAATCAGCACGAAAGATCCTCCCATAACGAGAAATCCTCGCAAACCAAACTCCCAGAAGAATCAAGAATTTTGCAAGCGTTTTTCTTGAAGCTCACCTCGAAACCGTCATCGGTAAGTGAAAGCGGAAAGCAAATTATCTGCGACTTACTAACCAAGGCAACATCCTTAAGAATAAAAGAAGCATGTCATACGACAAGACCTTTGGCGATGTGCGCCGATGAAGCATCTCGAAGGATCTTCTCATCACCGGAGCACGGGCAAGGGAAGAGAACCAACGAGAATCTCCGGTCATGTGTCGTGAACACCGGAGTCAACAAGCCAAACCTTCCTTCCTTCCCGCGTGAACTGAGTCAAGCAGAGTAAAGTCTCAAGATCGGGTAAATCAACGATGATTTTGGCACCAATCTTGAGTAACACGTCGAAAGCGGATGAAGTAGTCAAGCCCGACCGACCTCTATCTACCCTCGCTCTCTGTAACTCAAAGCGAAGGTCTAAGAGTAGACCGAAGTCATTCTTTGGGTCCGATCCCTTTCTGAAGGAGCGAGTGAACACACAACATCTTTGAACACGCCATGAGTAGCTATCTCGATGGGGAAGCGAGATCTACCCTCGGGGCGGCGGAAGTCACGGTCGAAAGCGACTTGAGGACGAAAACCGAAAACTTCGGAAAAACCAAGTCCTCGATCTTTGCACAAACCCATCGGAAGAAACAAGCCTAGACCTCGTGTTGGTCTTAGGTGCACTCAAGGTCCAGGGCCGACCACGAATCGCCTAAGAGACTCAACATAGTCTCTACGCGATCTTAGTGCGCTGAAGCATCGATCGATTGTGTGTCCATCCTTCGACGAAGGTGCGGTGATACTTCACCTTCGAGAGGTAGAAGCGACATGTGAAATTACCCTCTTGTCGAAATCCTGGACATAGCCCGCCGACTTGAAATGGACTTTCTCGGTCTGGGCTCGGTCTCGATCACACACAGTGCTATGGAGTGCGAGCACGGCGGTGGATGCTTCCTCATGTCCTCAAAGAAGTCATATCCTAGACCACGATTAAATCTGCGGATCTTAGATTGGTCTAGAATAAGATTGAGCTTCTTCTTGCCTCCTACAAATCTCTCGAGAGTGTTCATAAAGTCTTGACACTCTCGAAAGAAGAGGTGCAAGAAGAGCGGGGGAAGAAGAGGCAGCGAAGGTAAGGGAGCAAAAGAAGAACCAAAGAAGAGAGGAAGAATGGCTTGTGCACGCCTGGCCGACTCTGAAGGGACAGATCCCTCTTGCTAGCCGGTTGGTTCACGTCGCTAAGCGTCTCAACCTTACCACAGGGCTTCTCCCTTCTCCACAATCATATTACAAGCACAATGTGGCTTCTCTAGAAGGTCCTTAGTTAGCTTCACACATTTCTCATCCAAAGCAATCAAGTCGATTTTAGTTTGTTACACTTAATGCATGGTGAGCTAACGAGGTCCTTAGAAGCAAACTTAGCCATCTTCCTTTCATGATCAATCATATCTTGAAGCTGTTTGGAGACGACCTCAAGTTCATGATTAACTTAGGGCAGTTCGAGCATGAAACAATCGGCTCAAGTAAAGAAGCTTGTAGTTCACAATTTTATGATCTGCTGTTTTAGGTTCATCTTCAAGTTATTGCAATTTTCACAAGACTCGGGCAAATCAAGGAGCATGGCATAAGACCCTCTAGCAGCAATGTCCTTACCCTCACATGAGGTGGGAGAAGTAGTCTCATCGGTAATAAGTAGGGTAATGACCATCCTACTCGATTCTAACTCGGCAAGCGGACTAGCATTCTCCACCTTAACAATATCAAGCTCGGAGGACAAACTATCATGCGAGGTCCTTAACTTCTCCATATCAACCAAAGAAAGCGAGCATGTATCACAATCATCACTAGAAGGGCGGATGTAAGAGCAATAATCTCTAGTGATGACTATCTATTTCCTTCTCTAACTCAAAGCACACCTAGCCTTAGCTTTAGCATGAAAACCTCCTAGCTTAAGAAAAGCATGATTGAGCTGTTCAGTAGGTGGGACATACCTCGTCCGAAGTCGAGTCTGACTCATTGTCATTGAGTTAAGCCCTCGAGGGCCATGAAGCACATCTTGGAGAAGTCATCGCCGCCATCCTTGGGCTCTTGGTCACCCGTCCGTCATCGTCGCTCCATCCCTCCACCTCGGCGAGGTCGAGGTCGTCGAAGCGGTGAGGACCTTGCGTGGAAGAGCTTCTTTGCTTTGCCGGGTTGCGGAACTTCTTCTTCTTTGGGCGTCCGAGTGGAGGCTTCTTGTTGCGGTTCTTGTCGGTGTAGTCGTTCTTGCCCGAACCGCCGTAGTCGTTCTTGCCCTTCTCCAGCTTGGGGCAGTTTGCCCGAATGTGGTTGGGGCCACCACACTCGAAGCAAATCACAGGTCCTCCTCTCTTTCTGTCCCTCCTCCTCTTGTAAGCATGGGAAAACTTCCGAGCTAGGAGGGCCAGCTGCTCATCCTCGAGCTGCTCTAACTGATCATCAGTTACGTCACAGAGAGCAGCAAGGGAGAAACCACACAACGAATCAGCAAGAGAACCAGAAGCCGAACTGGGATCGGTGACTAGGGCCATCGACTGTGACTTCGACTTTCGAGAGACAATGTCAATCTCGTGAGTCTTGAGACGCGAGTACAGCGCATCAAGAGTCAAGGTCGAGAGGTCCGTGGTGTCCTTGATGGTAGTCACTTTCATTTCCCAAACACGAAGATCAAGTCCGTGAGCATCGACGGCGTTGTCCGAGTCGGGGTATGTGAGACCGACCGCTCGGAGGTTGCTCAAGATTTTGTGAAATCGCGAAAAGCACTCGTCGAGGACTCACCGACAAGCATCTCAAATTTGTTGTATTCGCTTGAATCGATCTGTCGAACCGTCTTGATCTGGGTGGTGCCCTCATGGTATGCATCGAGGTCACCCGGATGTCGATAAGCGGACGACAGGTGAGATATCTTGATCAAACTTCGCTCGACTCAAACCACGGATGATGATGTTCCTTGCCTTTGCATTCGCCTCAACATCGGCCATGTTCCGGCATTGATGTTCTCATCGGCAGAACAATGAATCGTACCTTGACCTTCCGCCAGATGGCATACCCACAGGCACGGATGTATGTCTCCATTCGGCTCTTCGGAAGGGTGTCGATGCCATCAGCAGGCGGCAGTCGAGTGCTTATCCATCGCCATGGCTCTTGAGACCGGTTAAGATCTATTGAAAAGAGCTAACCGCTCGATACCAATTGTAGGACCGGAAAGGCGACTAGAGGGGGTGAATAGGCGCTTTCACAATTTTTCACCTCGATCGAACTCAACACTACTTTCACTCCAATAGCTATAAAAGCTATGAAGATCAGATCTGAGCCGACGGATGACTGTGTTGAATCCGATCAAACCCTAAGTAAAAGACCAAAAACATCTCATAGTGCGTGCTAGCACAACAACAAAGATGATTGTATATGAGTGTATGTAAACTGAAACTCAATAAGATGCAAGTGTGTGCGGCGATTTTGATGGATCACAAGCACTAATCCTACAAGCGACCAAGAAGAAAAACGCGCACTAATCCTTGGTCTCATACAGACGAGTCTTGTTACAAAGATAAGCCACTTTGCATCATCAATACTCCAGTTAATAAAAGAAGGAGGCGCAAACCGGCGATTACTCTGGAGATCAACTAGACCCGAGAACAAGCCGTTGGAACTCAATGCAATGAAACATGGCCATCAAGACAATGCGCCTGCAGGGCTTCCGATTTTAGCAGCGCCTCTGAGGGACTCGCACACACACTCGAGAGAGAAGCAAGAACTCATGCACTAGCTGCTCACCACTAGCTCATGCCCTCGCTCAATACACATCTGAGGAGCTCATGCTCGGCTAGAACACCAAGAGGGAGCACTACTCTACACCCGTGGAACTCCTTGCCTTTTTCAATACACAGGGGAGTTCCTCATCTCAATCTGACACACTCAGTTTTCAGCTCACACACACACTCCACACAAGAGCACCACGACTTGAGCCTTACCCTTCTCAATGCCTGCTCCACACCCACGGAGCTGCACTCTGGGAACACTCGCGGAGCTGCCCATGCTGCTAGCTCAGTGCTTCTTGCACACAAGCTCAGCTCATATCCTCAAGCAACAAATCAAGAATTGCGGTCCAAGCCTCACATGTTTGCTCCACACCCAAATGAGGCAAAGGTCATGGTCAACATGACCAGGATTTGGAGGAAAAACCAGCCCCTCCTCTCATTGCTTGAGTCAAAACTCCAATTTGCCCTCAAGCACCTTCCCTGAAGTTTCACGATCGACACACGACCGCACCCGCATCTGACCGTCTGGACCTCGACACCTCCTGTGTCTAGTCCCGGCCAGTCATCGCCCGTCGTATCGAAATCCGCAGACAGTTCACATGCCTAGTCCGGTCCTCCTCGCCTCACCATGACCTAGCTCCGAAGTCCTGCAGTCACACAGACAAGCAAACCATCACATAGCACCGCACGAAACAATGTAATCCATATTAGCACAAATAAAGGTACTCAACCCTCGAATACCCGAAACAAACTCAAACTCACTAAACCGACCGTCAATTACTCATCACAAACATGGGGACACCTCCACATGGTCTCTCAGTACGACCGGGGCAAATCGGACGTACCACGCGTTTGCCTGCGGTCGTTCCGACTGGGTTTTCAACGGCTAGCTTTTTCCTTTTTTAGTATCTGTTCTAGCCGTTGGTATGCTCGATCGAAGTCTTGATCGCACTTAGTAATATGTCTCTTGATCGTTCGATTTACTTTGAAATCTTGGATTTCGTCTCCAACGGTCATAATTGTTGGTGGGGGCTATAAATACCCCCCCAACTGCTCAAGTCAAGGCTGCTAATACCCACTTGACATTCATAGAGCCTTGAGAGCCCTTGCATTCACTCAATACTCAAAAACACTCTTGTGCATTCATTGTGAGCTTGTTGAGATACATTCAAGTGCATTCATTCTCCTAGTTGATCCATGTGCACTTGAGTGTCGTCAAGTGAAGACCTTGATCTATTACTCTTGGAGTGTTGCCGCACTCCTAGACGGTTGGTGGTGGAGCACGGTGATCTCTTCAAAGAAGATTGTGAAGAGGCCCGGTGCAAGCTTGTGAGTGGTTCGGTGTTCACCATCTCTGGAGCGGAGGAAGAACAACCATAGTGACTTGAGGAAAGGCTTAATTCGTGGAGCCGGCTTGAGACGTCAAGCTCCCTCAACGTGGACTAGTAAAGACCGGCAAGTCTTGGATACCACGGGAAAAACATCGTCGTGTCTTTGTGGTTATCTGAAGTCTTTACTTTCCGCATTTATATTTCTAGCTTGTTCATCGTGATTAATTTGCCTAGCTAGAAGTATAACTTGTTTAGACTAAGTTATTAATTGACTAAATTGTTAATTTGTTAAAAAGTTTAAAAACCTCCTATTCACCCCCCTCTAGTCGGTTATCCTTGATCCTACAGACCCGACGAGGTGAAGGCGTCCAAGGTGTAGCCCACGTCCGTGCGATGTCAAAGGTGCAGACCACAAGGCTCTAGTGGCTCCAGTGGCAGCGAAATCCCTTGTGGGAGTTGGTGGGGGCGCAATTCCTTCCTCGAGCTCCTACAGTGGCTAGGGATTGGCGCTGAGGCTTTGGCAGCTAGGGTTTCATGCAGAGGTTGAGGGCTCCTATTCCCTTTATACGCGGCCAGCTAGGAGAGTCCGAGGCGCGCACGTCAAGAGAGAATCATGCGGCGGCGGAAACAAATCCTCAACGGATTCGGGAACGATCAACAATGATACGGCGGGGCCCACGCGTCAGTGAGCGCAACTCGAACGGAGACGCGTAGAAAAATATGTAGCAGCGACTGACTAGTGGGACCGAGTGCGGCTATGCGTGCGCGAGAGAGACAGAGGCTGACATGTGGGGACCACATGTCAGCGAGACACGGGCGCGCGTGAGTGAATGGGCCGCACAGTGCTAAGCCGGAAATGGAATAGGGTTGGGTTTCGGCCCATTAGCTTTTCTGATATTTTAATCTAGTTTTTCTTTTTAGAAATTAACAGAAAAAGCAAATGACAATTAGAAAATAGCAAATGAGCTCAGAAAATTTCTAGAAAAATCTAGAAAATATATCCAAGCACATAGAATCCAAATAAAATAGTTTTGACAATAGTTGATATTGACTGTAATCATATTTAATGGTTTTGATACTAAAAGTCCTTGTTTAATCTTTAAATAAAATTCAAATAAAACTCAAGGGTCCATTTTTCGACTACTAACTAATCAAAAACATTTTTAAAGCTCAGAAAATTGGGGTATTACAAACCTCCCCCCTTAAAGGAATCTCGACCCCAAGATTCAAGCTAGCTAGAGAAAAGCCTAGGAAACTCGGCTTTTAGGTCTTCTTCACGCTCCCACTTGGCTTCTCCTTCTGAGTGGTTGCTCCACTTGACTTTACAAAAATAAACAGTCTTGCTTCTGGTCCGACGCTCTGCGACATCCAAAATCTTGACGGGTTGCCCTTTATAAGTGAGATCTTCTTTCAACTTAATTAAATCCAAAGGAGTTTGTTCTGACGGCACACAAAGACACTTCTTCAACTGAGAGACATGGAAGACATCATGCACTCCTGCTAACGACTACGGTAGTTTAAGCTGATAAGCAACTTCTCCTCGATGACTCACAATCTTGAACGGACCAATATATCTAGGGGCAAGCTTCCTTTTGGCATGAAACCTTTTGACACCTCTCAACAGAGTGACTCGAAGATACACAAAATCTTCTTGTTCAAAGCTGAGATCACGACGGCGATTATCAGCATAGCTCTTCTGCCTGGACTGAGCTATTTTTAATCTTTCTATGAACATAGACACTTATTCTTCAGCTTCTTGAATAATATCAAACTTTTTGCTCGGCTGTTTCTGACCAATTCAGAGGGGTTCTGCATGCACGTCCATACAAAGCTTCAAATAGTGACATTTGCAGACTGGCTTGGTAACTGTTGTTGTACGAGAATTCTGCATACGACAAACTTTTGTCCCAACTGGTAGCATTAGCTAGAGTATAAGCTCCCAACATATCTTCTAATATTTGATTAACTCTTTCAGTCTGCCCATTTGTTTGAGGGTGATACGCAGTACTGAAATTCAGGTGAGTTCTCAATGCTTCATGCAAACTCTGCCAAAAACGAGAAGTGAACTGAAATCCTCGATCTAACACTATCTTCTTAGGCACGCTATGCAAACTGATAATTCTTGACATATACAACTCTGCAAGGCGATCTCTTGAGTAAGTGGTTTTAACAGGCAAGAAATAGACAACCTTTGTCAAATGATCAACTATTATCCAAATCGAATCATAACCCGATTGAGTCCTAAGTAAACCGGTAGTGAAATCTATTTTGATATTGATCCAAAGTATATCTTGATCATCTTTGGTGAAGTCCTTGAATTTACCTTCTTCCATCTTAAGCTTGATGTCCTTAATCCCCAGATCATTTGGTTGGGCTTCACGAATCTACTTCTCCAAGGTGGATTGTACTTCTAAACTGGCTATGAATCCTTTGGTTACAATGTTTAGATTCAGCTTCTGAAATTCCTCTTAAAGTTCTAGAAAAATCTCTTTTACTTCCAAAGCATCACAGTAGCTCTTACGACTTAAAGCATCTGCAACGACATTGGCTTTTCTGGGATGGTAGTGGATTCTAAGATTATAATTCTTTATTAACTCTAGCCATCTCCTCTGACTCATGTTTAGACCAGACTGAGTGAAAATGTACTTCAGGCTTTTATGATCTGTGTATACTTCACAGCAATTACCGATGAGGTAATAGCGCCAAATATTTAAAGCATGCACAACAACAGCTAGTTCCAGATTATGGGTAGGATAATTCTCCTCATCAGGCCTCAATTGCCTTGATGCAGAAGCGACAGCTCTTCCTTCTTGCATAAGGATGCATCCTAATCTTTGACGTGAAGCATCACAATAGATATCGAAATCTTTACGAATATCTGGTAGAGTTAACACTGGGGCTGAGGTCAAACGCTTCTTCAAGTGAAAACTTTCTTCACAGGCTAGGGTCCAAGTGAACTTTTTATCATTCTTCAACAACTGCGTAAGAGGCTTAGCAATAGTTGAGAATCTTTCGATGAAGCGGCGATAATAACCCACCATTCCCAAGAAACTACGAATCTGAATAATGGTCTTGGGCTATTCCCAGTGTAATACTGCTTTCACTTTACCGAGGTCAACTGCTACTCCCTCGGCTATCATCACATGACTAAGGAAATCAACTTCCTTTTTTCATAAATCACACTTGCTGAACTTTATATATAATTGATGCTCTCTAAGATTCTCCAGGATTAACATCGGGTGTTCAGTGTGTTCTTCTTCTATCTTAGAATAAACCAAAATATCATCAATGAACACAACTATAAACTTGTCCAAATATTCCATGAATACCTTATTCATCATGTTCATAAAATATGTTGAGGCATTAGTTAGACCAAAAGTAATGACTAAGAACTCATAATGTTCGTACCGTGTAGAGAAAGTGGTCTTCGGTATATCTTTCAGACAAATCTTCAACTGATGGTAACCTGATCGCAGATCGATCTTTGAGAACACTCCAGCTTCTTTTATTTGATCAAACAAATCATCGATTCGGAGCAATGGGTACTTGTTCTTGATGGTGACTTCGTTAAGAGCATGATAATCAATGCACATTCTCATGCTTTCATCCTTCTTCATGACAAACAAAACTGGTGCTCCCCACGGCGACGAACTAGGTCTCACATAATCTTTCTCAAGAAGTTCTTCTATTTTCTTCTTCATTTCTACTAGCTCATCGGCTGGCATCCGATAGGGTCTCTTAGAGATTGGTGTTGTTCCTGGCACTAGATCGATGACAAACTTAATGTCACGGTCTGGTGGCATCCCTTGTAATTTCTCTGAAAATTCATCTGGATATTCTCTGATAATAGGCACATCTTCCAAAGCGACGGTCTTTAGGCTATTGATTGACATATGTCCATCACGCACTGAGCTAGCTAGAAACTCCACCTTCTTTCCATTGGTATCCTCGATTGTTACGACTCTTCGGCCACAATCTAGCACAGCGTTGTGCTTAGTTAACCAATCTATGCCAAGAATGACATCTAAGGTTTGGATGTCTAGAACAATAAGGTTGGCTAGAAACTCAACTCGAGTTATGAGTAACTTAGCTCCTAAAGATCCCACTTTAGAACTTAACTCTGCTCCAGGCGATTGGACTAATAGAGTATGCTTAAGATGCATAACTTTTAAATTATTCTTGGTTGCAAATACTCCAGAAACAAACGAATGCGAAGCTCCAGAATCAAACAAAACTGATGCAGGTACTGAGTTAACTAGAAACTTACCCAGTACGGCGTCGGGTGTTTCTTGGGCTCCTTCTAGAGTAATGTGGTTGATACGACCTCTAACCACCGACTGTGGAGCTCCTCTGGATTGACCGATAGCTTGAGAGGCTCCTTGGTTGTTGCTTGGTGCTGGCGTCTTGGCCGGTGTAGCTCCAAGATTGAAGCGTACTGGAGTCATTGTTCCCTTGGCTGATAGCAGGTATAGCAAACTTTAGCTCCATTCTGTTGATTGTTCCCTGGATTGGGGTTGACGATCACAGGGTTGCGGAAGTTCTGAGCAGCTGGACGAGGTGCTAAGGTTGGTGCAGGCGTTCTGAAAGAGTTCTATGATGGAAAACGTGTGAACTGTTGGGGAACTGTTCTTGACTTCTGCTGAGCATGATGACTCCCTTGCTGAGCCATTCTGCACATACGGTTATCCTCCAACTCTTTGCGCTTATCCTCTATGATCAAAGCTTTGTTGACCAGCTATTGGAAATCTGGAAAGGTATGGGCGATCAAACTGACTTACAATCTAGTATTCATCCTTTGACGACTCGACTCGACGGCTTTGATCGATGGCGACATCTTTTCAACAGATGCGAGGCTAGCTGAGAGAATTTATTGAGGTAGTTAGTTACTAACATGCCTCCTTGCTTGAGGGCACAAAATTCATCCTTCTTCAGATCAATAATTCCTTCTGGCACATGATACTGGCGAAAAGCTGTTGAAAACTCTTTCCAAGTAATATTTTGTGGCATCTTCATGCGCAACACAGAAGTTTTCCCATCATTCAGCGGTGATGCCTTCCATCTGATGGGTGGCGTATAGAACCTTCTCATGATCGCTGTATTGGGTAATCAGTAGCTTCCTTTCGATGACACGAAGCCAATCATCGGCTTCAACTGGTGAGACACTCTCAGAAAAGGAGGGGGGCGAGTTCTCATGAATTCTCCAAGCTTGGATGGTCCATGATAGCTATGGTTGACTGGTGCTACGTTGTTGTTATTGCTATTCTGATTATTGTTCATATTCTGAATTTGGTTCATCATCGTGTACATCATTTGCGTGTGAGCTTCCATACGCTCCAAAATTCTGTAAATTGATCGGAGGTGTTTGCGGCGAGACTGCTCCTACTGGTGTTTGCTCATTCTCTTCTGACCCAGGGGATCCTGAACCACTAGCAGCAGCATGACGAGTCTGAACCATCTGGAGAAAGCTCCATGGGTTAGATAAGGTGGCAAGCACAAGATAAGTTAAGAACTAATCGGGGGGGTAGATTAAACCCAACAAACACAGCTTCAAGAAACCAACTGAAATACTTATATTAATAGGGTCTTAGCATGGCTGCAAAACATACCTAAAGGCCTTTTGAAGAATCTAGACCCGCCATTATGTGTTAATGGAGTTTTGGTTATTAATGATAAATCTATTTTTGAGACTAACACTCTTATTGATATATCTATTGTTTAGTCTCAGCTTGGATATAAAAGGAAAAATCCAAATAGATATGCATTCATTTTGATAAATCTAATTGTGAGACTAACATGTTTATTGATATACCTATTGCTTAGTCTCAAATTGGATATAAAGGTGAAAATCAAAGAGGTATGCATTCTACATTATATTTCTATATATTGTTGCATTCATCGGATCCAAAATATAGGATGAATTCCACCAAAAGTCTAACTTGAATATGTGCATATGTTCTTATTACACATTTGTGTATGCACACATTTAGGGGGAGCTCAATCTATGTTTTGTGGTTTCATTGGTATTGATCTGTATTCCCGTTTCCACATATATTAAGGATCTTTACTTTGAAACATATCCTTGAGTATATATGACTTGTGTAGTTAATATATTCATATGAATATATGAGACTTGTGTAGCTCATACATGCTCATATATCCTTTGAGTATATACAACTTGTGTAGTTCATATATACTCATACCAATCTACATTCAATTATTTGTAATTGAAGTGGTTGTCATCAATTACCAAAGAGGAAAGATTGTGGTATCTTGTCCCACCATTATGAGTTAATGGTATGTTGTGGTAATTAATGACAATCACGTTAATGGAACTAACATTTTCCATGAGTTGGATGAATAGGTTGTGTTCCATGAGGATGGAGACTTTAGATGACATCATGAGTTGATTGTCATCAAGTCAAGACTCGGGATAAAGGAAATCATCATGTGTTGATGATGTTCAAGTCAGAATACCGAAGTGAAGAAAAACATCATGTGTTGATGATATTGAAGAGCTTGGAGTAAAGGATGCATCATGTGTTGATGGAAATCAAGTAAAGGGTGCATCATGTGTTGATGCATATCAAGACTCGGGATGGAGGATGTCATCATGTGTTGATGAGCGTCAAGTCAAGATCCCGAAGCGAAGCTTCATCATGTGTTGATAAAGGTCAAGTAAAGAACTCATCATGTGTTGATGAGCATTCAAGTCAAGAACCCAGACTTGAAGTGAGGATGTGCGTCATCAAGCTTCAAGTGGTTGCTCAAGACAAAGGTATGACTAGTTAGGGCTAAGGATGTGTTCCTAGTCTTTTACCGGTCTCGGTGTTTGGTTGGGAGACCGGATTGCTAGTATAGGTTTGCCGTACTATTAAGAAGGGTCTTGTCTAGTAGCTTGAGTCTCATCATGTGTTGATAGCTCAATCTCACTTGCTCTAGCTCTCCGAGGCATGATGCTATTATTTGCAAATGTGTTTTGCAAATAGTCGAGGCTCATGCATTTAATCCTTGTAGCATGTGACTATACTTTGCAAATGTGTTTTGCAAATGGTTGAAGTCCATGTACCTACTCCTTGTGGCATGATCTAAGTTTGCAAATGTGTTTTGCAAATTGTTGGGATTCATGTATTTTCCCTTGGCATGGTCTAAGATTGCTTGTTGCTAATACTTTGGACTTAGACCATGGTAGTGGCTCTTTGGAGTTGTGCTTTTTGATTTGATAAAATGTGTTTGAGATCAAATCAAATAGGTGGGTTGTGTAGCCCTCTGAATAAGCTTTCCATAGAGTCCAAGATCACTAAATTCCGACATCGGAGTCAAAAGTTATGACCGTTTTTCCGAGTGTCGCCTGTGCTGAAATCCAGGGCCGGACTGACCGCCCACATGCCTGCGGACTGACCGCCCTTATAAGGCCGGTCAACATTTTCCAGAGGGCATATTTTTCGGTTTTCTTGCACCCGGAAGGCCCAGACTGA
The DNA here is from genome assembly GCA_036346405.1 of Phyllostachys edulis. NCBI lineage: Eukaryota > Viridiplantae > Streptophyta > Magnoliopsida > Poales > Poaceae > Phyllostachys > Phyllostachys edulis. The sequence continues at coordinate 67,623,924 of CM070558.1, read as the reverse complement.
CCGGGGGTCCGGTCTGACCGGACCCTGTGAGGGCGGACTGACCGGGAAATTACATCAAACGGCTATTTTTATAGCCGTTGCCTTCAGAGGCCTGGACCGACCGCCCTATGCTCATGATCCCGACCGGTTTCCCGATTTTCAGCAGATTCTCCTCCAACGGCTAGTTTTTGTGTGTGGGCTATAAATACTCACCTTGGCCAGTTGGAGGGCAACTTTTTGCATCCTATTTCACTCACTTGAGCTAGTGTGAGCTTCTCCTCTCTATTGTGCATGTGTTGCACCTTGTGAGCAAGGAGAGAGGTCTCTAGTTGCATGTGTTGCATCTAGAGGTGGATTTCGTATCCACTTGAGCTTGTGCATGCGTTGCACGTGGTGAGAGTCAAGCAAGGGGCTTGGCTTATTACTCTTGGTGTTTGCCGACACCTAGACGGCGTGGAGGCGTCGTGGACCGGTGATCTTCTCAAGAAGCTTGTGAGAAGACCCGACATGTTGTGAAGGTTGGAGCTCACCTACCCGGAGCGGGAAAGAGCTACCACTAGTGGAATCGAGGTGTTTGGCTTAATTCGTGGAGCCGGTCCAATTAGTTTGGGCTTACCTCAACGTGGATTATGGGAGACCGGCAAGTCTCCGAACACCACGGTAAAACGTCATTGTGTCGTTGTGGTTTGCTCTCTAGTGATTTAGTTTATGCAATTTACATTCCTATAATTAAATTGCTTACATGTCTTTGTATAATTGCTATCATTATCAATAGACTTATATTGTTGGTGCACTTAGTAAAGACTAGTTGATTTAGGCTTTAATTGTGCAAAACCGAATTGATTTACAATTTCGCATTAAAACTCGGTTTTAGCCAAAAGATTTTAAAACCGCCTATTCACCCCCCCCTCTAGTCGGCCTCCTCGATCTTACACCTTTGCAACTCATACTCGCACATAAGAAAAACAAACGAACCTAACACACAAACTACCGCTAAAGAGCGACACTCCTAATCTTAAACTGACGCGGCTTGAACACACTGAGCCTCAACTAACTTAACCTAAACTTAAACGAACTACTTGATAAAAACCCTCCACAGCCACGACGGTGCTCCCGCCTGCTGTAGACCTAGAACTGCGCGGGCATCCTCGCAAACTGGTCCTAGTGCCTCGAAACTGGTGCAGTAGGAATAGGAGTCCCTGGTGCAGGCACAACTGGCTCCTTCGGTGCTTCGGGCTCTACTTTTCTCCTCGGCCTCTTCTTGGTCTTCCTCTGGATCTTCTTCTTCGGGGTCTTCCTCTTCATGGTCTTCCTCGTGTTCATGCTAACCTAGAGAGCTTCTTCTAGTGTGGCGATTCTCTCTTCTGCTATCTGTAGAGTCTCGTAGATGCACTCCAACTCTGTGGCAGCCAACTCCAAGGATTCCTCCTGAGCAGCTGCAAACTGGACAAGATGCACCACCATGGCAGTGCGCTCTCCATCTGTAGACGGGTAACGTGTAGGAAGGTCCACTACGAAGACACGGGGATAACAGTGGAAGATGGTATCCTGAAACTCGCGAGAGTAGATGTTGTAGATCCTCAAGATAGCAAGGCGCGAGGACTCCCGAACTCCTTCTGAAAAGGTCATCCTCCGAACAGAGATATTCAGAGGACGGCTTGCTTTAGTGTCCTTCCGAGCGTAGATGGTTAAACGACAAAGCATTCACGGCTTCGACCTTTCACCACCCAGTCGGTGCTCTTGTATATTGGTCGGTCGAATCCTCCGAGCACTTGCAACAGCTTCCATAGTTCTGCAGCAAGTCATCCCTTGCGCTCACCATAGTTCTGAAAACAAGGCATCTGCTAAGACAGACAAGAGGGTAAGAACCAAATTAAAAACAACGGAGAGAGGAAAATTTTCAACAATAGTTGAGTCAAGAGAGACATAAGAGAAGTTAAGTAGTTCAATTAATCTTGCAAGTTATTTTTGCTTTAGAAAATAGTTTTGACACTCTAAAGGCGACCGATCTAACTAAGGTCAAGACCTACAGACAGTATGGCTCTGGTACCACCTCTATCGGGACCTAAAAATGCAATTTTGGACCCTCTGTGTATAATACACTAGTCCAGGATCACGCTAGTGCACACAGTGTTAACATAGATGAATATCGATCCACACAAGACGCAATAATAGAATAAGCGAGTAATTTGAATAACAAATAAATGTTGTGACCTTAAGGTCGAGTTTACATTTATTAAGCCTCGCAGGGTTGGCAATAACAAAATAAGCACCAGCGGAACAAAACAAACTTCAGCGAAAACCCATCGAGCTGCTTGTGATCAAGACCTAGCGATCAGCACCTTCGTAGAACTCCTCCTCAAAAGCGGGTGAAGACTCCACCACTTCCGTTGATTGATTATAGCAAGTATGAGTACACAACCGTACTCGCAAGTCATACCACATAATGCAATGTGTACATGATGGGTTATTCCAAAGGAATGGATTTTGTGGTTCTTTTGCATTAAAGCAACATTTGCAATTGAATGTGAATATTAGATTAAAACATAATTCAAAATAAATAGACAATATTAATTTAACAATTGGTTTCACAAAGAACACAAAGTCTAATCAAATTATTCACACAACCATATGACTTAAATCACACAGCTCCCTTCCCAAATGTTTTATGAAAATCTAACCCTCGTGTGAAATCCCCGAGTATGTCCATGACCGCTAATGCGACTATTCGAATAGATTGTTTAACACTCTGCAAAGGTTGTACACTTTACCCACACGATATAACCAGTGTTGCAAGCACTAATCATAACAAAACCCTTCAGAAACTTCATGTCAAGTATTGACACTCCCGATGTATTTTACTGACGAAACTAACACCCACAGAGGAAATTAGTCCATCGCACACTATTGGACAGCGAAGCGACGAACCATCCCGCGATGTGATCCACCTGGTAGTCCACACCTCTACCCATCACTGAGCACCTAACCTACAACCTAAGTAATCAATGTCGAGACTCCATAACTTACTAAGTTAGGCCCGTCCCATACCAAGCATGTGGTCGTGCAGTTCTAGCTCAATTCAATGGTGCACAAAGTTAAGTCCTTAATTAACCAAGGCAAGACTTTTAATTTCTAACTATGCCAAAAAGATTATCATTCCCATTCACAAAAGCTCCACCATATCACACAGTATCCACCACTTGCCTCAGTCTAAATCTTTTTTCACCCTGTTGGTTAAGTGCAACACATACCATCAACGAGTAATAGCACACAGTGCACATAGTTTTATCACAAAGTTCCATAATCACTTAGTCAGATTCATATTTGCAACTCACATGAAATGACGACTCGTGGCATGGCTAAGCAATCTACTCATATCTAACCAACCCACACTGATGTTACAATAATACCAACTAAATAATGAACCAATCTAGGATGACAAAATATTATGACACAACAATAGACAAGGTGGATATAAACAAGTTGGATAATAACTAAACTCAAAAGCATTTAAATAAATACTTAACGTAAATACAATAGTTTGAATCAAAGTATTTTGAAAACTGGGTTCAATATGATCAAAGTTACAACTTTCCTTGAAATAGATATGGGTACGGGTCTTGATCTTGATGCGCTCCTTCTTCTTCAAAATTCCCCCAAGAAATCAACGTCTACTCGCAAACAAAATAAATAAATAACAGAGAGAAAACAAACTTCAAAAATTAAATAGAAATCTCAGATAAATAGAGCTCGAATTTAATAGAATTTAGAAATTTGAATGGGCTCAATCGGAGTTCGAATGAAGAAGATATGGCTTTTGAAAGATCTAATCTAAAGAAAAAAGGAAAAACTGGAATTTCTGATATTTTTCAAATTATTTTTATATTGAAAATCCAGATTATGACGTCGGCTGATGTTAGCCCTGATATTTCGGAATTAAAATAAATCCAGGGAAAAGGGTTAGACACCAACAGGTGGGCCTAGGGTCTATAGACCCGGTCCACGCAATGGATCTAGTGGTCCACGGGCTCACGGAACAGCGCTCTAACATTGGGGCCCACATCACAGTGGCTTGATCCACCGTAGATTGGATCTACATAGGATTGGGATCTGGGTTAGGGTTAGGTGGCACGCAGGTGCACATGCGAGCGCTGACATGGCGGACACGTGCGTGCCACGTAGGCGACACACACGCATGGGGATGAGGTGGCAGCTGACGTGGACGATGGCGAGGTAGTAGCGCTCGGGTTCTGATGGCTTTCGGCGAACGACAGTGTCTCATCGGCTGTGGATGGTACCGCCGTGTAGAGGGTGCAAAGGCGAACTCATAGAGGTACTCACGAGTGCTCGAGGGTGACTGAGGCGACCGGCGGTGAGGTCGAAGTAAAGGAAAGGTCTCGGGCTCATCAGGATTGATGTTCTGGCGACGCCCCAACGAGGTGAAGGTGTCCAAGGTGCAGCCCACGTTCGTGCGATGCCGAAGGTGCAGACCACAAGGCTCGAGCGGCTCCGGTGGCGACGAAATCCCTCATGGGAGTTGGTGGTGGCGCAATTCCTTCCTCGAGCTTCGGCGGCAACTAGGGTTCGGTGCTGAGGCTTTGGCAGCTAGGGTTTGGTACGGAGGTCGAGGGCTCCTATTCCATTTATACGCGGCTGGCTAGGAGAGTCCGAGGCGCGCACGTCGAGAGAGGATCATGCAGCGGCAGAAACAAATCCTCAATGGATTCAGGAACGATCAACAGTGATACGGTGGGGCCCATACGTCAATGAGCACAACTCGAACGGAGACACATAGCAAAAGACGTAGTAGCGGCTGACTGGTGGGACCGGGTGCGGCCATGTGTGCGCAAGAGAGACAGAGGCTGGCATGTGGGACCACATGTCGGCAAAGCCAAGGCGTCTTGTGGTGTTGGGCAAAGGTGATGCGGTAGCCGAAATGGAACAGGGCTGTGTTTCTGCCCATTAGCTTTTCTGAGATTTTAATTTAGTTTTTATTTTTAGAAATTAACCAAAAAAGCAAATGACAATTTGAAAATAACAAATGAGCTCAGAAAAATTCTAGAAAAATCTATAAAATATACCCAAGCACATAGAATCCAAATAAAATAGTTTTGACGATAGTTGATGTTGACTTTAATCATATTAAATTATTTGGATACTGAAATTCCTTGTTTAAGTTTTAAATAAAATTCAAATAAAACTCAAGGATGCATTTTTCAACTACTAACTAATCAAAAAAAAATAAAGCTCGAAAATTGGGATGTTACAAGACGTGCCCATGCGAGGTAGGGGCGCATGTGCTGTGTGGTGGCCATGTGACCATGCGAGGCAATGGCAACGACGCTGGTCAGATGGCATGCTGAGGCGGCTTCAGGCGGCGTGTTGGTACGGCCGCATGCGGGTGTCGGCGTCGTTTTTTTCTTTTTCCTTTTTCTGTGTTCATGCAATGTACCATCTACAGTGTGATCGACATCTGCTCCTTCATGTAACCTACCGATCAGCTTGGCTGGTGACTTCAAGTTAGCTCGCGGTAGATTAGATCGGATTTGCACTGTAGAAAAAATAATCTAGAAAGCCAAATTTGCAGAATTGAAAGCGATCTAGAAAGATGATTCAATCTACGAGAGACGCTTCGACGATTACCTCTTCAATCCGTATAGCGTAGTCGTGTTGATAACGTGTTCAGAAATCGTCGCTGGCGACCAGTCCGATCAGCACCTCGTAGAGAATAGATGAATCGCACACAAGTACAATAATAAGATGACACTTCTCTTCTTTATTACTCTTTTCGGCTGCTCTTTACAATGAATAAGATCCCCTGTTAATAGACTAGATGGGATGAGAAACCCACCATAGACGAAGGCTTCACGCGCAGGCCCAGGGTTCCTAACGTAAACTATGACATTTGTGCTGATCGGGGCAGCAATTGATCAAGCAAATATTCGGCCTCCGCAGTGTAATGTAGTACTACCGTACCACTGAACAGATTGTTAAATTTATCTTACATATGTCATTCATAAGGATACGGAACCTTGACTTGAAGATATTATGCCAATAAAGTAAGCATTACTGTATGCGAGCAAAAGAAAATTTCAGTTTTTCCACTGAACACATGTGGTTGTTAACAGATAGCATGCCAGCCATGCAAAATTTGTCGGGGGTTCAAATTCTGTGAGAAAGATCAAGAACTGATTTTGAGTGATTGCGATATGCAAGAGGAGAATAATATAATAGACTGAATGATGTACTAATCTGCAGACGTGTCATGTGTCTATCCTTCTTTTGTTGACTACAGACTTCTATCCGTCAGTTAAAAGTCAAGATTTTATTGACAAAGCGATGTGTTCAGTATGACAGTTAGAATCACCAGTTCGTCACTGATACATTCCAGAAAAAGCAATATATTCCCATCCATACATCCTGAAATGGATGTCACTATGTTTCTACTTTCTGGAACCTTTGATGATAGTGCAGATTTGCTACTATCATATACCAATTGAAACACTGGTAATCTGGTATGATTTGATTTACTACTGAACTTTGGACACTTTGGTATATACAACCATGTCATCTTCAACTGTGAATGGTGGTCAAACGAGGTTAGTGATCAGTACAAGCACTTCAGAAGTTTGTAAGTTGCTGCAAAACATGCCAGACTCTTTAGTTGGTGCGAAGAGAAAGGTGCCCTTCTATCATCACAGCTGGCCGGTTTGCATTTTCAATTGTCAGTTTGCAACTCTTTCGAGTTTTTATTGTCTGTTTGCAACAGGCAAACAGTGCAAAATAATCAATCCGTTCAACATTGACGTCTATTTCGCACCAAACACACACGCATCGCATCCTATCGTTCTCGGACTCTCCTTTTCACCACGCTGCGCTGCTCGTTCGGTTCTTGAAATTTCCATACGAGCAGACAAAAAGCAGCGATAATGGGTCGCGACTAGCATGACGCAAAACATCAAAAATTGTCAAAAAAGAAAGATACTGCCATACGTGGATTGGTCCTCTCGTCTGACTAGTGCGCCAGCAACAAAGGGCCCAATTATGGACACTCGGCACGTAGTACCGCGGATGGCTCGCCATTTCTCCATGCAACTGCGTGCTACGGAAGGAGAACGCGTGGGTTGGGCACACGTCGGTTTCACGGGAGCATGCCGTTCCACTGGTCAAGCCAAGCGGCCTTGCGGGCGCTTTTGGAAGCACCTGCGCACGCGGGGTCGACGGATTCGTGTCCTCTGCCATTGCGGCATCGGCAACGGCAGTGGAGCAGTGAAATTGGAGTAGCGTGATTCGAGAAGAACGTGCCGGATCAACAGCTACATACAGTGTTTGGAAACAGTACTTTGCTACAGTGTTGGTATAGCTTTTACGGCAGTGCAGACACTTCGCAATGTCATAGAATTGTGAGAGGATGCGCGTCCCTCGTCGACTACTTGTGCTCGTCTATCAATCTGGTAGTTGGGATCGGTATCTGATCTATTGGTCGTCTCTTTGAGCTTCCTCTTTTTTTAAAGTTTCTGGGGAGGAAGCTTCTGCTGCGTACATGGCGGCATTGTTAATACTTAAGTGTCAGTGGCACGTCCATCAGTTGTCTGAGCAGAACTCAAGAGAAGAACTTCTTCACGTGAGGGAGAGAGGATTTACATAAGCAATCGCCTCTTCTCGAAGGGAGGTGAGTGGGACTGGTTGGTTAATGTCTTAATGCATGGGATTACAAATTTACAGTTTACTCACAGCATTATTCTTATTTTTTTTTGATAGGATACTCACAGCACAAATTTGCAGCTTCCATCAGTCAACTGTATAAAGTACTCCCTTCGTTGCAGAATATTTTACTCTCTTTCACTTTGACAAGTCAAACTTGATCATCTTTGGCCAATCATATTTTTCTAAATATTTAGGCTGCTCATATTAAAATGATATTGTTAGATTTGTCGAATTTTGTTATGATATTATACTCTCATAATATTTTATAAATGTATTAGTATAAAACTAAGAGACAAAAATTAACTATGAAGACCGCGAAAAGTCGAAAAGAACCAAGTATTCTAAAACGAATGGAAGTATAAATAAGGGTCAACATTTTCCGTCCTGAGAAAAGACGGGCCAACTTTTCATGTAACTCTAGCGCAGCTCACTAGTAGGCCCAAGGTACCTCTTAAAAAAACGAAGGCCCAAATAATAAAGGCCTATTTTCGGAGTATATAGGCCGCCTCAAAAATCGGGCCAGAAGAGCCTCTATTTTACCAGGGATGGCCCGTTTTGCCTTGGGCACATGGAACGGCCGCCCCCTCCCCGCCGCCGCCGCCGCGCCGCTACGCCTCCTCCGGACACTTCCCCTCGTCTCCTTTCCTATCCGTCCAAGCCCTGTATTCGTCCGCAACACTGGATCTGGTCGAGTAATCGAATTCGGGCAAGAGTATATGGGATTGATCTTGCAGAGTTCATCAACTCAAATCTGCCCAACAATGTGAGCACTCGGCGTTCCTGGCATGATCTGCGTTGGGCAGTCTAGAGGCAAGCTCTGTTTGAGGTTTGCATGCTGCATTTGCTTCTAGCGACAGCAAATTTCTGTTGATTACAAGTTCATTCCTGGATGGTGCATTACTTAATTCTATTAGTTCATATGCAGGAAACAAAATCGAAGTGATGGATCCTTCTCTATGTTTGCCAGGCAACAGCAACGTTATCCTTTGTCTAGTGAGAACTTCAAGGCATTATTGCATTACTATTACATATGCCCAACACTGAACTGAATCACTGATATGATGCTTATTAGTGGTTGAATGCGTCAATCAGCATACATTTCTCTACGCTCTTGCATGGGCCAATGGTGATCTTTGTTTTTTACTGCATGTCTAATCCAGCGGAGGCTAGTGCAGAATTCCGTGACGGGGTGCTAATGGGACACTGCCGCCTGCCTACCCGGCTACAAGCTGTCTGTCTGATTGTCAGCGCTGCCTACCTTTCATGCCGACTGTCGCGTTGCGCACAAGCTTGTGCCACGCAGCGCTACCCGGTTGCCACCACCTCATGCCTGTGCGAGCTGCCCAGCATGCCCAAGCCCACGCCCACACGTTGGCCGCAACGCTAGTTGCTAGGGTTCGTTATGATGGGGATTAGGAAATTGGTTAGGATTTAGAGTGGGACTCAACGTCTAGTGGGAAGAGATAGCAGAGTCAAAATGAGATAAATGAGTTTGGTGGACTTGGTCAGTTGGCCCAAGACAGCAACGACCAGAGGCGGAGATGGGCCTTGGGCTGGTTGGGCAACGGCCCGAGGCCCAGAGAGAATAGTAGTAGGATTTTTTTACTATTCAGACATTCAGTTTTGGTCCACAATAGCCAGGCCTAAGGCAAACTTTGACCAGCACCCCAGCCCAACTTGGCAGCTCCCACTCGGCCCACTCCCACTCCCACCAGGCAGCAGCAGCATTGCAGCAAGCAGCCAAGAGGGGAAGCACACAAGCACGACCAGGCGAGGCGACCAGCCCTAGCTGAGTAGCCGCCTTCGGCCTTCCACGGTTCCACCCTTCCCCTAGTGGCTAGTGCTCCTCTCCACCACCGACCGCCCCCCGCCTCCTCTCCGCCGCCCAGCACTCTGCTGATCTGCTCCAAAGCGACACCGCCCCCACAGCCTCCTCTCCACAACTCCAAGGCTGACGGGCGACGGCTCCACCGCCCAGCGCTGCCCCCACCAGCCACCACCTCCTGCCCTCCTCTCCTCACCCGGAGCCGTAAGGACAAGGACAAGGTGATCTCCATTCTCCCATCGCATCCCGATTCTGGAAGACGACTAGCTGGAGTCTCCATTCTCAGCCTCCCATAGTGCCCCCCCCCCCTCCATCTCCTCATTTTTCTTTCCCCTCTTCCAAGCGCGGGGCATCGCCGACGTGCGCGCGGACGCCGAGTCCACCACCTTCCTCGTCGGCACCCTCAGCCTCAAGGAGGAGAACGAGGTGCGTTTCTTCGAGGGGTGTCTCTCCAACAACTCATCCTGCGTTCATGAATGGACTCTGCCTTGCACTTGTACTGCATCAATTTTATTGGATCTCGAATACTTTGTATCTAAGTAGGTGCACCTGATCCGGTTGTCGCCGGCGGAGAGCGAGCTCGTGTGCCGGCCCGAGGCTTGGGCCGACGCTGGCTCCGCCCCTGGCAACGATCAGAACTTGGCTTGACCCAACCCATACAGAAGAGAATTCTGACCTAAATCATTTCATTGTTGTTCTTCTACCCAAAAGTAGCTACGCTTCAAGTCATGTCGCCCGATGAATAAGGGTGCTAGCTGTATCTATGGTCTGGCCGTAGGAGGTGCTCTGCCCCCTTAGCCTCCTGTTGGGTCCTCCGCTGAGTACGGTGCTCGTCGCTTCATGGGCAACATCTCACCTCTGCCAAAACCTGGCTGAGCTGGAAAAGTTGCCGAGCCTCTGGACTCGAGCGAATTGTCTCTGATAGTCTGATGAGGACACTGCAACGTTGGGGGGCTTTCAGACATCTTGCATTGCAGATCCCGCTCGTGATACATATAGGTCAGGCGAATACTTCTTGGAGATGGTAAATCGGAGATGACAAGCTGAGTGCAGTGCTATAAGATACTATTACTGTCATCTAGACTACTTACCATCAGAGTTCAGAAGAAATCAAGAAACAAGAACAGCTGCTATATATTATTAGGCTCATCGATCCCTCGTGATAAGGATGACGCATATATAGCAGCCAAGAGCATTCAACGGATAAGCTGAGCTGGCCCGCGTCTCGCCCCCACATGGATGGACGTAATATTCTCTGCTTCCCCTTCTCGCCCTTCGAGACAGACACATTCGCGGCATTGTTTGATCAGTTTCTCTCCAAGATGTTCCTGTCTTTTTCACGAGAATTGATCACGAGCGCATAGTAGCACCTCTAGTTCGTTCTCCCTAAAGAAATGGCACGCCTTGTTTGCTTCCTGATTAGCAAGTTTCTTAATACCACGTCTGCATCGTGGGCTAAACAGTTGTGAGCTAGCCTTGCCCTTTGTCCGAAAAGATCTAGCCAGAATAACGTCAATGCCTAGTTGTACTCCAGTCCATTCCCTGTCTTTTCATTGGCTGTTTTCCATGGTTATTGGAGTCATTCTTGATTTGTTTTGCTGTTAACTGACACTGCCCGGCTCATTGGATTCCTGCTTCTTCCTGGTTATTACCATAAGTATATGCAAGTTATATCTGATATCCATGGCCACATAATTCCTCTACAGGTACTACAGTTACAACATGGAGTAATATAAATGCCAGAATGAACAACATTTAAACAGCCCTACTACAACCGCTCGAAGGCCTCAGCTTGCATATATTCAGGAGTTTACTGTTTTCTTACAATAGCAGGTCTCAGGAATATATTTGACGAGAGGTAAAGCAAGAAAATCAATGGTCACATGTTTATGCGCGGTTTCTGCACTTATATATCAGCTGAATTGTCATAGTCTTCAAGTAATTTTGATGCATATGATTATATGTTCCGTGCGTAAGTTGCGTGATTCCATTGATTTCGCCATTCGCTCGAAAGGGCAGAGCATATTTTAGTCATGATCAGTACAAGGAACAGCTAGCATATGTTACACCTTGCCATGGACTAAGTACACATAATATTTTCGTCTAGTAGTACACGGGAATATCGAGCTTTGCAGCTCCTCTCGGGTAGATCAAGCGAAGAGGCATGCAAGAGCGCGGGCCGGAGACGAGAAGGAGATGCAGGGGTATAAGCGATCATCTTGATCGACATGCTATTCGACGATCGAATCACCCCTTCGAGCTAGCTACTCCTCTTGCTCGCTGCCGCTCTCCGAGCAGTTCCTGATGGCCTGCAGCACCGCTTGCTTGACGACATGCTCATCCACATTCTCCACCTGGTTCTGCATCAGATTCCGGCAACGTAGTGCATGCAAAAACCGAAAATCAGCCCAAGTATGCTTGACAGACCAATCAACCGCACGTACAATTGTCTCCGATGTCGCGATGCGACGCGAATTATTGAGGAACTGTATGGACAGAAGAGCTGCTGCTTTACTGATCAGGGGATTACTGATTGAGCTCTTATTACGTACCTCTCCTCCCACGGCCTGAAGACGGAAGGTATCGGCGCAAGACGCCGTGGCTTCGAGTACGTTGAGGCCCAGCTCGTCGAACGCTTCCAGCATAGAAACAAGCAGCCCGGGGCAGCTCTTGTCGGAGAACACGTTGATGAGGAACCCGTGCCCTAGGGTTTCCACAGTGACCTGCGTTGATTGAATCCGAACGCACATATGTATACAAGTGAATGCATGATACATCATATATGTAAGTACAGTCCTATATATATATATTGATCATACACAAGCTTCAGAGTAAGCTGATGACCAGTACGCGATCAAAGAGGTTTTGTATATATATGTTAAGGATTAAGGAAAGAGAAGTCGATCGAGCTACATGTGAACGTGTTTGTACGTACCGCCGGGAAGGAGTTCTGTTTGATTGCGTCTTCCGCGCATGCGATCTCCTGATTGAACCTAACGACCTTCTGCTTCAGCTCCTTGATGTACTCTGACGCGTCCATGATTATGGAAGTATTGCTCAGCTGTTATATATCACGGCATGCAAAACCAAGTCGATTATACTGTGATTTTGCTCAAATTCGATATGGACAAGTAGTAAATCATAACGCCACACGTGTTCTTGGGAAACAAAAGGTTTGCTTAATCATTCAGACTCTGATTTGTTCTATCCTTAAGCCTACGTGGCACGCGCGCTGCTAATTTACGTAGTCCTTGCTGTACTCGAGCAAATCTTGGAGATCCAAGTGTGCTTCGAGTTGAGTGCTACTACTACTCTAGGTCTCTAGCTCATAATAGGAAAAGTAGAGGCAAATAGGTGCGCGTGCGTACTGCAAAGTGATTCAAATGGAGCAAAAGACGCCCATGATTGTACAGAAAAAGCGAAAAGAAACATTAGTTACCGCGTGGGAATGAGTGATGGAGCGCAGGGTCTGCAGCTTCTCGTGTAGACCAACTGCCTTCTTGCGTTCCCTCGACATCATCTCTCGCCTTTTCTTTCCTTTTATCGGCACTCGATCCTCTCAGAAATCTCTCTCTCTCTCTCTCTCTCTCTCTCTCTCTCTCCTGAATGGAAGCGAGCGAGCACGGGCGGCGAGCTGCTTCAAAGGGGAATCAAGAAGCCTTACATGCCTTTATAGTGGTCTCCGGATCAGGTCGCCACCCCACGTGACCTTACTGGTTTTCAGGAAACTAACAGTCGAATGATAGGAACACAAAATGAAGTAAGGGCAAATTTCATCTGCAAGGGATCCATGGAGCAAGTTGAAATTTGAGTTTGGCTAGCTCTGCCTTCTTTTTTTCGTTTCCATGCATGCTACCAAGAAATACACACATATATGTTGTATACCAAGGGCATTGATAAGAGTCATATGGTCTTATCCTGCTGAGAGAGAGACTGAAAATGAGGTCGGGGGGTTGATTCGATCCCCATGCAATGGCTTCTGCGAGAAGCTTGGTAGCCGTTTTGGCAGTGGCATCTCGTCCTCCACCTTATATACTCCTCCTTCCTCTTGGAAAAGTGTTGATCGAAGTTCATTCTTCTCTTCTCTCGAAGATTAAAAAAAATTCACCTCAACCCTACTGATTTCTAGGACTTGCCTCACGGTGAGTCTTACACTTGATCAAGCGGCTATTGGGTGATTGGGTGTTGGTTCGTGTGCTTGGCCACTGCGCGATTCTTATGTTTCTTTGTGCGGAAATTCCCCAACCTCGATAGCGTGCTTCTGTACACTTGGATTCACTGTGGTGACATTATATCTCTGACCATCTTGTTGGGAAAACTGTGGTGTAAAAACGGCAATAGGTTTTTTGGGTTAGCGTCCTATCGACTTGCCTTGCTTTCTCGGTGGCTTTGATTGCCATTGGTTCTATGAGTATCTCTAGTTTTCAATTCATCTATCTTGCATAATGTGTTGTACTAGTACTATTCCTGCAATTGTCCCTTCCCATAATTTGTTTATATTAGTACTAGGAGATTTGCATGATAGTTTGTGGGCTATTTGTGAATGCTGAGTGATCATTTTGGACTTATAAATTATTGTGATAATTTGGAATCATAGATTAGGCTTTGAGCTGGAATCATAGATTAGGGGGCGCGACGTGCGCGCTTGCATGGCGCGCACGCGGGCGCAGCGCGGCGTCGTGGGCTTCTTGAGCGGCGGGGGGGTTTGGCGTGCCAGATAGTACGGGCCGCCCAAGCACGGCCCAACTCCCCGTGCCGTGTCGTGACGCCCGACAGGCCCATCCTCAAGCCCACCATGGCCCTGCTGTTCATGCCATACCAGCCTGACCTGCCACATCGCGTGTCGTGTCGTGCTTAGGCCGTGCTGTGCCGGCTAGGCCTCGGCCGGCCCGAAAAAGCATGGCCTAAGTCTCAGGTCTAACCATAGTATTCTCGTCGTAGTTTAACTTGAGAGGGACGTGACTCGTTAATATTGATTGGGACATATAGGCATATAGCTCATTGTAGTTCAAATCAAATTTGCACACGGTCTCTACAGTAGAAAACGATCGATATTGCTCGATTGGTGCGTGCAGTACGGGCGGCTAGTAACGGATGCTTAACAAACAGTTTTGACATATTAGTATTTAATAAGGATGTCTATTGCAAGGGGTTGTCTATTTCACAAGTGTATGAAATTTTTAAAAATCCCAATCATCTTTTTCTACCGTTGGATCAAAATCTTGTGGCTCACATCCTCCCCCCCCCCCGGCCACCGCCCTTCTTCCTTCTCTCTGGCGAGATCCCCCCATTCCACGCTTCTTCCACATCTCTAGCCATCGGATCCGTCACCACCTCCTAACCGCTCTCGTCCTCGTCGCCCCCACCGACCCTCTCAGCACCACCGGCCTCCTCCGACCCACAGCTAACGGCGCCACCACGACCTACCGCCACCGCCGAGCTATCACCTCTCTCTCTCTCTCTCTCTAAAGTTCGGGGCTCAAGTGAACCCTAACCCTAACTTGCCACCTGCAGTGAAGACGCTACCACTATCACCAGCCGGAGAAGCATACGATGATCTTCTGACCACGAATATCCACATGCCATCCGAAGGTGAGAAAATAGACTGTGATTTTGCAAATTTTCAAACATTTGTGATTTAACAAGTCCGATTGCTAAAGTGTCTAATCTTTTCTTAAAATCAGTCTTTTTTGCTACTATATATTGGATCTAGTTCATGTGGTGCTCATCCCCCCTCATATATAACCCAATCAAATCCACACCCTAACCCCTACCATGCCACCTCCAACCGTTGCGGCCCTTACCTCCACCACCGCACCGCTTCACCGGCACTGCCCCCAGTGTTGGTGTGCCCTCCTGCAACCTGACACGGATACCGATGAGCCAAGGGAGGCATCGGTACCACCCGTCGCCTCCTCCTCCACCCGACCTCCACTGTCCCCGCCTCTGCCCTCCTTTCTCGTCCCTAGCAGCAATGTCGGTGAATCCGCCACCACCTATCGCCGCCCCTCTTCCTCGTGTTGGACTCATCGCATGCCCCCCCCCCCAAAAAAAAAAAAATTGGCCTCCTACAATCTCGTGGCTGGCGCCGCCATTACTGCAACCCTGCTCACAGTCGCCCCCCTCCATCAATACAAATGGCAATGAGATCACAGGGTGAGCAAAATCATTTGATGGGTGGACAATTTTCAAAAGACCGAAAATTTGCAAGTCTGGTTGAAAAATCGCTGGAATTTTGGATTGATGGATCCAAACTGGCGCCACTAGCGCAGTTGAGCCTCCCAGCTTGTGCTTTTTGTCATTGCAACATTGCCACCACTCATTGTGGACTGCCGGTTAGTCGTCGCCATGCAAAAATCTAGGGTTGAAGGCTTGGTGAATCCAAACCTTGACTAGAGCACAAATATAAAGGTATATATGATCTAATTGCACATCAGAATTCGACCTGTCTTTTAGCCAGAACCGTGATAATTAATAGTTTCTCACGATTATAACAATCAATCTAGCTGGGCTATAGAACAGAACATTGGTTGGCCGTCGGGCTAGTCATCCTGCATCGAGCAACACCAAATTGATCTGCTAGGTATCTTGTTTGATTTGATAGTTCAATTATGCTCTGACGGGGTGTGCATACCCGTGTAGCACGTACACCTGGCAAAGGGACGTCGTGTCTTGTAATTAATAACCAGTCCTGTGAATGAATATGTGATGGGGCATGCATGCACGTTAGCGCGTTCGGACGTGATCATCAGCTCGCGCCACAGGGCGGCCGGCCCGGCCAACGGGAAGCGTACGTTGGCCTCAACGGTCACAGCTAGCCATCGAGCTCACATGACCTTGTCGATGCATGCCTACACTAGATGCATGGGCGATCGCCGTACGTCCGGGCAGTGCAGTGGCGCGCGCTCGTCGTGTCATTGCACAAGTGCAGAGGCAGCATGTAGCTCCCGTGCTGCAGCCGGCCGCGCATATGCACGCAGCGCAACGATCTGGACGCGTTCGCGCGCCCGGACATGCACGCGCGTACTCTCGTGATCGCAAGGGCACGCGCCCATTGGCCGCCCGGCCGCTGCATATGCTAGCCTTTGGGCCCCGAACCTTGCACGGGGATGGGGTTTGAGCTGCCTCGACAACGCGTCGCGCCGAGAGAGAGAGAGCGTACGCCACTGTTTGTTCGTTCGTCTTCAAGACTTCCTAGTCCGTACTCGATCGATCACATGCGCGCCGTGCACGGCCGGCCGCGCGCGAGGATGGCGGATTTCTTGCACGCGGATCCTCGATCTCCTCCACCGTGTGCGTGCCCATTCGAACGGCACGCACGTACGTGCGCAGCATCCGATCATCGTCAGGGGACGGCAACTGGCCTTCAGCAAATTTAATTTCAAGTGTTCACTAGTTTAATTGAGATGAATGGTTGTGTTTACGCACACGGAGAGAAGTGGACAACAGTACGCTCCAGGACGATCACTGCCTTGGGTTCATCTCGAGAGCCGAGCGGTGGCAGTGGCGGAGCCAGTATTTCGCCGATGGAGGGTGCAAATTTTTTTTTTGCGATTACAAGGAAGACACATATGCACACACCTCACCACACACACAAGTGAGTGTGCCTCATATCACATGTCTAAAAAGACGGAGGTCGGGAATAAATCCATGACCTTACAAAATATCAACTGAAAATGCACTCGTGTGTGTATAAAGGTGCGAAATTAAATGACATATTTCAACATAGAAGTTTAAATGACATAGTAAAGGTTCAAGTTGAACAAATTACATGTTTCTAGTACAACCGACATCACAAAATATTGCTTGTGTTGGTGGATTACTGACTGTTGATTGCTGAGAATAACACAATGTAATTCATTGTATAGTCTGTGTATTATACTAGGTATATATACTGTAGAAAGAGTTTGCATGCAAAAATTTTGGGGGTGCACCTGTACCCTATGCACTAGTGTGGCTCCGCCACTGCAGGCTGGCGCTATCGCCGCCTCACGATTTGCTGGTGGGACTTCCGGTGTTACTGGGGACGAAAGTGTGCCTCCACAAGAGTTGTTTCAAGAAGAACGTCGGGGCAGCTGGATGTTAACGAGGGATGAAAGGAGGGTCATTATGATGACCGTCTCGGAAGGCATACAAGCCTTGTCGGAAGTTTTTTTCTGCCTTTTTCAAAATTCCATCTGTTGTTTTTTTGCTTGTTCTTTATTTCTTTCTTAATTTTTTGTCTTTTGGCTGGGCAGAATCAGCTGTGTTTGTTAGACCTGTTCTTCTTTAACGCAATAATGGCAATGCTATTGCCATTTTTTCACACACAAAAAAGCCATCCCATGCATCAACCTGCGGTTTTTGGCCACACATGCTCCATTCAATCTGTCTCGGTGGCAGCAACATTCCGCACCCACATTCCCCTATTTTATTGGGGAGCTTTGCTAGGAGTATTAACTCATGTGAGCCCAGGAATATAAATTTTGCGGGTTAGTACAGTAGTGGTAGATTTGCCTCATTCTGAGTCCTTTAATTTTTATAATGATTGACCATCAACAAGTTTTAATGTGTAGAGAGAGAGAGACAACAATATACGCATTGGCCTGGAGTGACAGAGTGCTGTGGTTACATTTGGCCTTATGGAATTTTGACAAACATCTCGTGAACTCGGACTGTTCTAGCAAGGTTTGTTCTATATGCCTAGATGAGCATGTACTCGCATTAGGGCCGCATCCATGTAAAATCTGACCTTTTGTCTTGTATGCATGAAATGTGCGCTTGTCTCTATTCCTCTCTCTGTTTTTTTTTTCCTTTAAGATTCTTTAAAGAAAGTTTTCCCCTGAGAAAACGATATTGTGTACTTGTAAGTTTGGACTGAATTAGCTGTTGTTAATTGTTTTTTTAGAGAAGCTGCTGTTAATTGTTTCCAGCAGAGTGCACCTCAGATGACCATACAAGGGTATATGCATAAATTCAGCAAGATGGGTACGTATATGCGTGTCTTCATCCAAATGAATAATTCTTTCTTCACATGTTCTTCAATAATTTGCGAGTCATTAATTAGCTAAAAAAACAGCTGGCCGGCACATCAGCTTGCTTAAGATTCCATAGCTTGTGATCCATGCATGCTAGAGATTCGAAGACAAGGGCAGCGGATCCATGCATGCTTAGCATAATATTGGCTAGCTCAGAAATGGTAACAAGCGTTTGCTCGAAGTTTCAACGTATATAGTAACGTACTGATGACAGCGAGCTGCGGATTGAAGCAACTTGCAGAATCGAAACAAGATACGTACGTTTAATTTGTTGCTCGTGGCCCCTGAAATTATGTTCCACGACAACCCAACTTGACCTACGTTGTCGTTCATCCATGCACATATATCGACTGAAAACGTAAGTTTATCCCTCCAAATCCCTCTAATTAATTAAGTGCGCGTTTTTATCGAAGAAAAATCAGGACAATTAACTACCGCGTTGCGACCAATAGGAGCTAGCTAGCTAGTTCCTGTGGCTCTAATTAATTCATCCATGATCCATCACGCTCACACGTACGTATCGCGAGCCCGGGCAGCTAGCTCATACTCACACATGCACGGCCGGTCATAGGATTCCCTCGATCGGTAGGCAGCCGCGGCCAGGCGACGTGCCACCAATTCCAAACGTCACGTGACGGCCGCGCGCTCAGTCTCTCTCTCTCTCTCTCTGCGAAGTAGGTGCATCGCATTCACATGCCATTGGCGCAATGTAAGCGTAGCGCGCGGTCGTACGAGCCGATCGATCGAGCAGCTCGATTGTGCCGGCGAGCGAGTGATGCATGTGCATACGTCTAACCCAGCTTGCCTGCGGCCTCTATGCCTGGTTGCTTATGTGGAACTAGTAATTAATACTACTGCAAGCTAGGATGAGTAGTTGCATCTTGCAGCGATCGCTAGCCATGCATGCATGCATGCGTACACGAGCAGCCAGCTAGCTAGCTGCTAGCTCTCAGAGATGGATCATGGATGAATGGCTGATGAGCCAAGACATGCAGCAGGCGAGGCGAGGCGAGGCGATGGCGTGGGAGCACTCTCGAGCGAGGCCAAATCGGCCTTTGGCTTGGAGCCTGCGCCGTGCGGTGCGGTGCGTTGCGTTGCGTTGCATGCGTCGTCGTTCATATATATGGAGCCGCGCTGCCTGCTGCCGAGGTCGTTGGATTTTTTCGTAGACCGGGCCTTGAAGCACGCCTGCAGCCTGCAGCCTGCGGCTGTAGTATACGTACGGCGTAACTCATCCCTGGAGCAACACATGCATGCATGTGAGGTGAGGAAGCAGCCAGATCTCAACTGTATTATTGGGCCAAGTGGCAGACATGGAGAGAGCCCGCTGTGCATAGTGCTATGGATGAGGACTATGGCAACTGTAACGGGCCTCATGGGCTGTTCTGCAGAAAACGAATATTATTTCCAATTGAAAGAAAAAGAAAGGAAACAAAACGAGATGCGCATCCGGGGAATCGAACCCCGGTCAGTACCGTGGGAGGGTACTATGATACCACTACACCAGATGCGCCTTGTTGTTGAATAGTATCTTAGTTTTCCAAGTGCTTTTAAGCTTCCCTATGAGCATCGCACAAGTTTTAAAGCAAAAATCCATGATGGGTTCCATTTAATTATCCTTTGAGTGCTTCAAGATTCGCGCAACTTGTAAAGGGTGAAACATGGAAGCACCACTCTTTTTTTGTGTTTTCAACTGAACGGAAGCTTCCTCGGTATATATTATCAGCCGCTGAACATGAGTGATCTTATGGGAGACATTTTACTCCCAACTCCCTTCCATTACAAATATAAGCCATTTTAGCATATAATTTTTTTATTTGATGTAGGTCAATCTACAACTTGAAAGCACATATGTCATGTTTGTTCTTATCATAGCTTTGTTGAACAAATTCTCGCATTCTCACCGGTAAATGAGGTTTCCTACCTAATCTATCTCCTTTCGACACATATTTTAGAGCAAAGTTGGTATTTTTTTTTGAAATAAATGAATGACACTGCAATAGCTCTTATATTTACAGTTGGATGGAGTTGCCAAGAGTTTACATCTCATTATCTCAATGACCATTGGCGGATCCAGGATTTCACAAAGCCTCGAGCTAAAATTCGCACCAAATACTATCCATACTGAGACATAACAAAAGAACATCACAAATGCACGGTTGAAATGAAATTTGAATTTTACGCTTAACAAGAAAAAGTACTCTATGCGGCTCACCAACTCAATGGAACCATAGGAACTTGGTGGGAAAACTACTGCGCAGCTCACCAGAACGTCCAGACCATTACTTGGTAGGAGTTTTCTACTGCTTTCCAGACGGCACACATTCCTATGGGAATAATGGAGATGAAGAAAAGGGAATTCCACAAGCTGCAGCAGGGCAACCTCAGCGTGTCAGAGTATCTCAACATATTCACCCAAATATCAAGGTATGCACCGGAGGATATCACAAATGAGGAAGCGAAGATTTGGCACTTCATGGAAGGACTTGACACCAACATTAAAGTGCAGTTGGTGACAGTTGACTACCCTAGTTTTCAGCAGATGGTCAACAAGGCCCTCGTGCAAGAAGATGCTCAACGTCAGCTGTATGAGTCTCGTAAAAGGAAGATGATGCATCATAATGCTCATCAAAGTCACCAGCAGAGAGTCAGGATGAATGTGCAGCACCCTGATCGTTTTGCTTCCCTGTTGCATTCAAGACCCCTGCACCAGCACCTCGTCCAGCTACTCCAAGATTCCATAGCTTCAGCAACAACAATCAGTAGCCCAGAGGCATCAATCATGCTATAGGAATAACCTATTTCAACTATCAGCAATTGGGACACTACGCCATCAACTGCCCGCAGAAGCAAGCTCCATCGCCTGTCAGATTCAATTTGAAAGCTACTCCGACCAAACCCCCCATGACAGGAGCAGAACATAGAGCACCTCAGGCTCTAGTTGCAGCAACCAAGACCCCACAGCCTTTTGGGAGAGGCCACGTGAACCATGTCATAGTGGATGAAGCCTATGGAGCCCCGGACGTCGTGCTGGGTAAGTTCCTAGTTAGTTCAATACCTGGTACTGTCTTATTTGATTCGGGAGCTTCGCATTCATTTGTTTCTCGAAGTTTTGTTGCAAAGCATCAGCTAAAGGTTTTAACTCTTAAAAATACTTTATTGGTTCAATCCCCTGGTTCGGAGTTAAGAACGAACCAAGGTTACCCAAAAGTTAAAGTAACTAGAAAAGGGGTACAATTTATAGTCAACCTCATAATCATCGATGCCAAGTCCTTAGATATGATTTTGGGTACGGATTGGCTTGCTTGTCACAAAGTAGTTTTGGATTGTGGTGGTCAAAGCATCACCCTGGTCAGTCCAGTTGGAACCAAAGTAAAAAATTTAAAGCCTCCACAGAAAAGCAGGATGGAGCTTTAGTCTGCAGTGTCAAGACTGTATCTTTGGAAGACGTGCCAGTGGTCATAGAGTTTCCTGATATCTTCTCTGATGACCTACCTGGAATGCCACCAGACAGGGACCTAGAGTTTGTCATCAACCTAGTTCCGGGATTGGCACCAATTTCCAAGAGACCCTACCGTTTGACTGTTGACGACCTAGTCGAGTTGAAGAAGCAGATCGAGGAAATGCAAGATAAAGATTTTGTCCGACCAAGTTCTTCGCCTTGGGGAGCCCCAATGATCTTTGTTGCAAAGAAGGATGGTACCCGGCGGATGTGTGTGGATTACTGCTCACTCAATGAAGTCACCATCAAGAACAAGTACCCTCTACCCAGTATTGATGATTTGTTCGACCAGTTGAAGGGTGCTGGGGTGTTCTCCAAGATAGATTTGAGGTTAGGATATCATCAACTGAAGATTTGTCCGGAGGATATTCCCAAGACAGCTTTCTCAACCCGTTATGGACTGTACGAGTTCACGGTCATGTCTTTTGGATTGACCAACGCCCCTGCTTACTTTATGAACTTGATGAATAAAGTATTCATGGAGTATTTAGATAAGTTTGTCATTATCTTTATTGACGATATTCTAGTGTTCTTCAAGAGTGAGGAAGAATATGGAGAGCACCTTCGCTTGATCCCGAATAAGCTTAGAGATCATCAACTCGATGGTAAATTCGACAAGTGTGAGTTTTGAATGAAGAAAGTTATCTTCTTGGAGCACGTCTTGTCTACAAAAGGAGTCGTCGTCAACCCTGGTAAGGTCAAGGATGTGCTCGACTGGGAGTCACACAAGTCAGTGCCTCAGATCAGAAGTTTCCTTGGTATAGTAGGATACTACCGCCGATTTATAGAAGGATTTTCCAGAATAGCAATATCTCTCACCAAGTTGCTGAAAAAGGAGAAGAAATTTGTTTGGACACCAGGATGTGAGCAAAGTTTTCAAGAATTAAAGAAGCGTTTGACCACCGCACCAGTGTTAATCTTACCTGATGTTCGAAAGAACTTTGAGATTTTATGTGATACCTCACGACAAGGTCTCGGTTTTGTCCTGATGCAAGAAAAGAAGGTAGTGGCTTATGCTTCCCGTCGGTTGAGGCCTTACGAAGCAAATTACCCCACTCATGACTTAGAGTTGGCAGCCGTAGTGCATGTTTTGAAGATATGGCGTCATTACCTCATCGGTAATCACTGTGAAATTTACACTAACCATAAGAGCTTTAAATACATTTTCACTCAAGTTGATCTTAATATGAGGCAAAGAAAATGGTTGGAGTTGATCAAGATTACAACATGGAAATTCATTATCATCTAGACAAAGTCAATGTCGTAGCGGATGCTTTAAATAGAAGGGTCTACTGCAATACTATGATGATCAAGGAAAGTCAGCTAGCACTGCACAAAGAATTTCAGAAGCTCAAGCTTGAATTAGTTGAAAAATGTTACTTAGCTGCTTTGGAAATACAACGCACTCTGCAAGATCAGATCAGGAAAGCTCAGATAGAAGATGTAGATATCAAGGAGATCAAGAGCAACATAAAGAATGGTAAATTCCCAAGATTTTCAGAAGATGAACAAGGAACCATATGGTTTGATAAACGTATTTTTGTACCGGACCAGAAAGAGCTTAAGCAGTCGATACTCAAGGAAACTTATGAAACCTTGTATTCCATTCACCCCGGAAGCGTGAAGATGTATGAAGATCTCAAGGAGTTTTATTGGTGGCCTAGTATGAAGCGTGAGATTGCTAAATACATAGCTATTTGCCAGTGAGTTAAAGCCGAGCATCAGAGACCTACTGGACTCTTGCAACCTTTAAGCGTACCTGAATGGAAATGGGAAGAAATTGGTAGGGATTTTATCATCGGTCTGCCGAGAACCAGAGCTGGCCGTGATTCTATCTGGGTAATCGTAGATCGTCTAATAAAAGTTGCTCACTTCATTCCAGTCAAGACCACCTACTCAGGAGACAGACTTGCAGAATTGTACATTTCAAAGATAGTATGTTAAAATGGTGTACCGAAGAAGATCATGTCGGATCGAGGATCCAATTCACCTCAAGATTCTGGCAGAAGCTGCATAGCATTTTAGGTACGGACCTAAATTTCAGTACAACTTATCATCCGCAGACAGATGGCCAAACAGAGAGAGTAAATCAAATCCTAAAGGATATGCTGAGAGCTTGCACTCTAGCAAACAAAGACTAGTTGGGATCAAAGTTTACACTATGCAGAGTTTTCTTACAACAACAATTATCAATCAAGTCTGCATATACCCTCGTTTGAAGCTCTTTATGGAAGAAATGCAGAACACCCTTGTATTGGACTGAAATAGGCGAAGGACAAGTACTCGGATCAGATATCTTGAAGGAAGTCGAAGATCAAGTTCGGTCAATTAAAGAAAAGCTGAGAACCGCTCAGACCAGGCAGAAGAGTTATGCTGATAATCATCATCGAGACTTAGCTTTTGCACCTGGAGATCACGTGTACCTAAAGGTTTTCCCTCTCAAAGGAATACGTCATTTCAAGATAAGCGGGAAGCTTGCACTAAGATATATTGGACATTTTCCAGTTCTAGTCAGAAGAAGAGAAGTTGCTTACAAATTGGAGCTCCCGCCTCAACTGTCACATATGCATGACGTCTTCCATGTGTCTCAATTGAAGAAGTGTCTGCGTATGCCAGAAGAGCAAATGCCGTTGGAAGTAGTTAACCTGCAGGAAGATCTCACCTACAAGGAGCAACCCATCAAGATTTTGAAAGTGGCAGAGCGAGTGACGAGAAGCAAGATCATCCGTATCTGCAAGGTTCAGTGGAGCAACCACACTGAAAAGGAAGCCACCTGGGAGCGTGAAGAGAACTAGAAGGTCGAGTTTCCAAAGCTAATCCTTAGTTAGCCCGAATCTCAGGGTCGATATTCCCTTTAAGTGGGGTAAGTTTGTAACATCCCAGATTTTCAGGGCTTTCTGAAAGTTTTCAAAATAAAAATAACTATTTGATTTTGTTGAATTTCTAAAGCTTCACTTGAAGTTTTTGAAATTAAAAACAATTTAAATGACTAAATCAAACTTTAACTAATTCAAAATTTGGTTTATCTTGAGTTTATAGAGTTCTCTAGTATTTTAAATTCCTTGTCTCTATTTGTTCTGAATTTCTGTCGGCCCATTCCTTTCCCCGCACGTCGACCAACCCCCGGGTTTTGACCGTCTCTCGGTTTCGACCAGTCTCCTGGTTTCGACCAGCCTCCTGATTTTGACCGCCTCTCAGTTTCGACCAGCCTCCTAGTTTCGACCGTCTCTCAGTTTTGACCAGCCTCCTGGTTTCGACAACCTCTCAATTTCAAGCAGCCTCTTGGTTTCAACTAGCCTTTTGGTCTCGACCAGCTTCTCGGTTTAGACCACCCTTTTGGCTTCGACCAACCCCGCTTGTCAGCTCCCTGCTCACCTGCTGTATGCGCATTAAATGTCGTCTATGCATTAAATGTTGTTGTCTCCATCACGTCACCGCGAATCCCGCTGCTCCATCTTGTCGCCAGATCCCCTCCTCCTTCCTCAATAAATAGAGCCCCAGGGAGCCCTCGCCCTCCTCTTGCTTTCCCCTCTACTCTCCCTCTTTCTCTCGCCCCGTTTCGCCGTGCTTCGAGTTTTGCCACCAACCGGTTGGAGTTCGCGCCATCGCCTCTAGCGCCACCAAAGAGTTCACTAGAGCCCACGCCGTCTTCAACCTCCTTGTCGCCGAAGAGTTCACTGGAGCCCGCGCAATCTTCGACCTCCTCCAGCCTCTCTCTCAGTCTTGGTAAGCTCCCTGTGCCCTGTTCTTTCTTCTTTCGACCGTGTCGAGCAGTCGAATCTCCTTCCGTCCAGATAGTCAAACCCCCTTTCGACCACCTATAGTCAAACCTCCTTCCGTGAGCTCGTTCTCCTTTGTTTGAGCTCTGATTCGAGTGATTCAATTTCTAAATCCATCTAAATTCAGTACCTTTTTTTTTATTCTTGTTTGGTTCTTTTTGGATTTTATTTGGAGTTGTTTTATTTATTTGGCTCTTTTAGCACGTATAGATTCCAGCGTTTTCGAAGAGTTCTTGGATCCGACGACCTCGACCAAAGCATCTCAACGCTTCAACGAAGGCAAGTCGTAGACCTTTGATCATGCCGTACCTATTTTATAAAATTATATTATTTTATATCAGCATGTATTGCTATTTTTATATCAATTGTTTCCGGGAATAGTTAAATACCTACTTGATAGTTTGACTTCTTGAATAATTGTGAATGACATGTTGGCATGTACCCTTGGACACCCTAGGTTGGGTAATCTTAGTTGGACCTTATTATAATACCAACATGGGTGCGTGTTATGCTTAGTCATGCTTTAGTTATACGATGATCTCTCGATCACCTGATTCAATGATGATAATTTTGACTAAATGATATATGTAATTATGGTGCGGCCACTGTTATTAAAAGTTGTTGTGCCATGGCAAGGGTTGCCATTTGGTCGGGTCGAACAAAAAACAATTTTATACTCAGGCGAATGATCGTATAGTAAAGGGGGAGAATTTTGGGATGTGGTTGCCTCACCTGAGTAGTCACTAAGGACTTAACTCTGTGCGCTTTTGATCTGGGCCTTACTGTGCCACCACATATCTAGACTGGGATAGACCTGGCCAAATAATTAGCAATGTTTTGATTTGGTTCTGTTTTGGTGGATGAATTAGTGCAAGAGGGGGGGGGTCTAGAATGGTGAAACCTTAGCGAGCAAAACTGGGTCAAAACACAACTTTGTAAAGGCCTTGTCACATGCTCTAGACTACTTACCAAAGGTAGTGAGCGGTAGTATCGACGGATACCAAACAAACTAGAAAAGTCGTGTCATATGGGTAAAACTGTACAACCTTTGCAGAGTGTAAAACTATTCGAACAGCCGTGTCCCCGGTTATAGACATTGCTTGGTGATTTCATACGAGGGGTAGATTTTCTAAAAAATATGGCCGTAGATGGGTATGAGTTGTTGGAATGGTTTGGTTGGGGAAGCGATCTAGTCGTTGGTTGGGAAGTGAACAAGGTGTTCACGAGTTGTTTCAAAGAAACTTGATTACTTTTGTACTAATTTTTCAAATTGTGCTTTACAATCTACTTCCTGTATTTACTGTCAATATTGCTTTATGCAAAATAGCTATAAAGCTATCCTTGTCAAATCTTGCATGAATATTATTTGCATACATTTCACTACGACTTGTTGAGTACTTTAAGTACTCACGGCTTTGCGTCATTTGTTGATCAGTCGCTGAAGAAGACCAGAGGAGCACCGAGTTGTTTGAAGAGGAGTACTTCAAAGACTATGCGAACTAGGATGCGTTCTCCACTCGATTGCCTGTGGGCATGTCAGATGGCTTCCACGGGCTTGTTTTATTCCGTTACAAGTTTACTCTGATCGTGGATCTTGTCGTGGACCTAGTCGTAACTTTAGCCCTGCGTGGCAAGTTCTGTAAAATCTTGACCATAAGGTCGTTTTGCTGCTAAGTATTATTGATTTGTCTGCTTCTTAGCTACCTTGTTGTATGGATATGATTTCATCGATGTTGCAAACTGTGTGGACTAGCTACTGATTATGGGACTAATTCGGAATATATAAAGGGTCTCGGAGTTGCATATCCAGGGTCCCGACATAGGTCGATCGGTCCAACCGGTGGTTCGAACGATTCGACTAGTGCCCTCTTGGTCGAGAGGTTTAGGACCATGTCCCGTTACTGCTCACGACTATCCCCTTCGATCCAATTCTCTCTCTAACAATCCGGTTTGTGACAACTTGGCATCAGAGACATCTGCTGCTTCGCCAAACATGTCGGAAGGAGATAGTTCAGATGCAGTCAACAAGAAGCTAGACGTTATGTTGCAGCAAATGGAGATCGATCGGCTCAAGCTCTATGACAAGATTCTTGTTGACGACAATGAGATAACATAAATATGCTGAAGAGATAACTTAGGATATCTCTTCAGGATGCCAAGAGTTTCCATCTCATTATCTCAATGACAATCTACATTTTTGATAAAACTTGGAATCGAGTGGTATGAATGGATAATTCGTACTATTATTGTGGTGGTTGTGAGCAGTCACTTTTAGGTTGTTAATTATGTCTATAATTATTGGCTCGCTCTTGAGATAACGCAAATCTGCCGGAAAAATTGAAAAATTATTTGGATCGCGGCGCGATCCTTTTTGAATGTCCCAACTAATGGGCCGCCAGCCTAAGAGATCGATCGAGCCCATACAATGAAGGCTGGCCCAACTTGAGAGACACTGAAACCCTAACCCCCCTGAGCTATAAGACGCCATCTGCGCCGCATTTCCCAAATCCTTGCGCCGCAACCACACCCGCAGGTAAGGGAGAGAGAGCTGAGCGGCGGCGAAGATGGTGTCGCTGAAGCTGCAGAAGCGCCTCGCCGCGAGCGTCCTCAAGTGCGGCAAGGGCAAGGTCTGGCTCGACCCCAATGAGGTCAACGAGATCTCCATGGCCAACTCCCGTAAGGCGCTCCCCTCCCCTCCCCCACCCATCACCCTCTCTCTCCACGCGTGCCGCTTATCGTGTGTATCTGTAATCGGTTTATTGTTCTGCGTGTTTGGATTGTGTAGATCTGTGGGTGAGGTAGTGATCTGTGTGGGTTAGGATAGTTTCAAGCTGATTGAATGGAACGGTGCTTGTTTGTGCTGCTTCTACCTCATCGATCATCTAAGCAGTGGATGGGCATGATTATTGTCCCACTGCAACTGATTTTTGAATTTTGTTCATAAGAACAGTGTTAGATAGATTCATTCGTGCCGCCTTTGGCGGTGTTCCTAGTAATAGATGAGTTATGGCAATCCATGTAGATCCTTTGTGGTGCGCTGCTGTTAATGTCGTGCATGCCCATGTCAAAAAATCATGTTCAGTTTATGCTTGCGGCGGTGTTAAATTCGGTGGCTTGCCTGCCGTGGTTGCTGATGCTATAAAACCCCGTGAATCGCGAATTGGATTTGTCGAACCCGAACAGGTTTAGGGTACGGGTACGGGTACAGGGTTTGTGTTTGCAGTGGAAAATGGAAGAAAAAGTGGCGAACAACGAACCCGAATCCCGTACTGACAAACCGTGTTTCTAGTAACTATTGCTGCTATTAGGAATCAATTTTAGTTTGTCTATGTTACTTAGTTGCGCACACACTCATGGGCAAGCAGGGGCGAATCCAGCAGGGGGTTTTAGCCTACCCTCCCCGCCGGTGCCAACACCCCTCACCCCCCATCCCAAGCTCCGGCCGCCCGGAGGCCATAGCACAAGAAGAAACAA
Source organism: Phyllostachys edulis (assembly GCA_036346405.1). Taxonomy (NCBI): domain Eukaryota; kingdom Viridiplantae; phylum Streptophyta; class Magnoliopsida; order Poales; family Poaceae; genus Phyllostachys; species Phyllostachys edulis. The sequence goes on along the minus strand of CM070558.1, from coordinate 67,594,641 downwards.
GAAGAAGCAAGTAGGAGGAGGAACAAAAGCATATGTGGGCCTTTGCCGAAGCCTACAAGGCTCAACTGCAACCTCACATGCTTACATCCACCCCACCCCCACATCCCCATTGGTCCCCACCTCATGTTCCCCGTTCCAAATCCAAAATTCCCAAATCCAAATCGATTGAGGTCTAGAATGCACAATGACAGCACGAGGCGGCCGGTAGCCTGTGGTGGTGAAGCGGCAGTGCGCCACCGAGGATGAGGGAGGGAGGCACGTAGAGGTAGCCGCGTGCCGGGCGCTGGGGTAGCCACTGAGCCGGAGGAAGCCAGATCTGGCGGGCGGGGGAGCCGGAGGAGGTGAATATAGTGTAGCATGAAATCTCGCAGAATGAATTTGCCTCGTGAAAGTCGTGATTCAAGCTAGCGCCTTAGTGGTATGGTTATTTTATTTTGAATGATCATGATCATTTAAGTACAATGTGCTATTGAATCACTAATTTTTCTAATTTTGATGAACATGTTGTTACCCACTGGAACCATATTTACATGTTTTGGGATGCACTTTCCATTAGTGAGGTACCTTCATTGTATTTATCTTTGTTTGTTTTGCTTTGATTCATGTATAAATTTGATTGCACAAAAATACAAGACTATGTCTGTTTCAAATTAGTTTAGTCATTCGAGGCTTTGAGTCCACCCTCTATTTTCATCGTGGATTCGCCACTGTGGGCAACTACACGTTTTTTCCTGTATTCCCTTGAGATGTATATTTTTTTCTGCTCTAGGCTCTACTAGGTGGTTTGCTGTTTTATGTATTATCCATGCACAATCATCAGATTGTCTCTAATGCTGGTGTAGGTGTAACTGCTGTATTATCCATTTCTTGATTGCTTTATGCCTGCATGTCGAGTTGTGCAGAGACTGTTGAACACATGCATAACAACAAAAATAACAAAAACTAACGAGGAAGCAGAAAACCTGATTAGCTTGACCATAATTGTAACACCTGGCAATCGTGCTTGCACATGTAACACTGCCAATAGCCCAATACATAACAAAAGTCGAATGATAAGGAAACAGGTAGCTCTGTTAGCTTGACTATGATTATGATTTATGACGACTGGCAATTCTGCATGCACTTGTTGTAACGGTTGAGCTAATGGAGTTGCCGGTTTCATTGTTAGTCAACCTTTGTCATGCATGAATCTGCAGTCTTATGTGTGTATGTAGGATTGCCACGTCTTTTTGTAATGGTCAAGTTAGTGGAGCTACCGTCTTCTTTCTTACTCTGTTTTCACTAATGTATCTGCAGTCTACTTGTGTACTTTGGATTTTGGAGTTATAATTACAGGTGTTCTGATGTTGTTCTTTGTTTCTTTTTAACTTGTATTTCTGTTTATGTTGTTAGTCTTATGTGTGCGTGCGTGATTGCTGGGTGTTATACTTGTCTTCATCTTTGGTTTTTCATGTATCGCACATGCAGGTTTGCTGATCTTTGGGATTATGTTCATTCTATTTGAGTTATTTGTTCCCCTTTTACTCACTGTCATTATGCAGTATTTGTTGTCCTATTGTTTTTTAACAGAGCACAAATGATCATTTTATTAAAACTTGCAGGCCAGAACATCCGGAAGTTGGTTAAGGATGGTTTTGTCATCAAGAAGCCTCAGAAGATCCACTCGAGGTCCCGTGCAAGGAGGGCACATGAGGCCAAGCAGAAGGGACGTCACTCTGGATATGGTATATGACTGCAATATGCTATTATGCTTTTTTGGCATTGTGGTGTTCACGTCTGTAAATGTGCCGTAATCTCTGATTATACTCTTTGTACAGGTAAGCGTAGGGGTACCAGGGAGGCTAGGCTCCCCACCAAGATTCTCTGGATGAGGAGGATGCGTGTCCTGAGGCGCCTCCTGCGCAAGTATCGTGAGGCCAAGAAGATTGACAAGCACATGTACCATGACATGTACATGAAGGTCAAGGGTAACATGTTCAAAAACAAGAGGGTCCTTATGGAGAGTATCCACAAGTCCAAGGCTGAGAAGGCAAGAGAGAAGACCCTTTCTGATCAGTTTGAGGCCAAGCGCGCTAAGAGCAAGGCAAGCCGAGAAAGGAAGATTGCCAGGAGGGAGGAGAGGTTGGCTCAGGTAAGATAATGTTTTGACTCAAGGTTGCATTTCCTCATGTAATTAGTTGGGCCTGCTTCTGCCTAATATTGGTGCAGAAATACGTAAGGTCTCTCGTGACTTGAGAAACTAGCATTTGAATTTTGTTCTTCTCTTGTTGACCAACAAATTGGCGCGCTTTCTACTACGGATAATCATTTGTTTGTTGATCCTAGACAACAGACAATATGTTCAAGAATGGATGTTATTGATTAGATGATGTTGAATATGGCAAGCTCCCAAGCTGTCCTACATTTGGCATTTCCAATTCAGGGTGGCATTTCGTATAGCTTCAAATGTTGCAGGCAGACCTGATCATTCTTTCCTTTTGTTTTTGAAGGCAGTGTCTTGATTGAATTCCGCTAGTATTTTTATAGAACAATATTTTTTTAATAGATCCTATGGCTAAATGTATGCTTTTTTTCAAATAGGGCCCGAGAGAACCTGCACCACCAGCTGCTGCGGCTCCAGCTCCGACTGCAGTGTAAGTATCTTGGAATTCCTTTCTTTCTTTGATCATTTATTCATGTTTCATTGAACTAATTTTATGCAATTTTCAATGCTATAGGGCACCAAAGAAAGCGAAGAAATGAAACTTTAGCTTTCTGGTACTATGAAGGATTAGCCTAATTTTGGAGCGTCAGAACTGTTTTGTTCTATATCTAAGTGTCATGTCTCAGATACCTTGACTATCATATCATGTTTGTTCTGTTGGATGTAGCAGAGATGTTTATGCAGAGTGTCTTTAAACAATTGAGCTCATAATATCTGGTTATGTTTATGAACCTAGTTTTACAACAGTTCTACGTGAGAATTTGCAAGTTCCTGTGTGTCTGTTTCCGGTTCTTTCCTACTGTTGTATCTTCAAGCTTCAAGCTTTACCCGTGGTGCCTTGAGGTATTGATGCTTGTGGTGATAAAGCGTCGTGTATGTTTATGATGGCCAGAGGTTGATTTTGGTTGAAGCCCTACCGGCGTACATTGTTTGCCCCATAACTTAAAGAGATGAACCGTTTTATCTGAAATGGCTTATGGGTCTATAGATTACTGTTTGAAGTACTAGGTATTTTCCTGTCGACTAAGGGTGCGTTTGGATGAGGAAACCGGACTGTCCTGTATCGGATGGTTCGAGAAATAGATAGATTCATGTGTTAGGTTTGCTGTATGGAACTAAATGATTCAGGACGAAATGGTTTCAAGAAATGAAATATTCTGTAAAGATGCTGTACCATACCATTCCAAAAAAAACAGCGAACCATTCGGTTCAATTTCTCCCAGCAGTCATATTGCTTCAAACACAGCAGGTTGAATTAAAAAAGATGAGGTGACAAAGTAATTTACAAGCTTCAAATGGCTATATTTCATAAACTGAGTATCCGATTGAACCGTTGTGTTCTTTGTCATTTAATCAACAAAACAAGATCACTCTTGGCATATTTTAGTGCAAAAAATATCATGCGGGCCCCACGTGTCATAACATTCTAAAGTTTAGTACAATCCAAATACAATCTCATTCATCAAACCAAACACCATCTTGAACCATCCAGGATCATCCTATCCCACCAACCAAACAAAATAATGTATCATCCTATCCCACCAACCAAACACCATACTTGTATCATCTCATCCAGAACGATCCCATCCTACCTGTACCATCCCATTCCATTCAACCTCATCCCACCAACCAAACGCACCCTAAGGGCGCCTCTAATGCTCCACCCTGTACAAAGTCCATAGTATTAATCATATTCACAACATCCATTTAGAATTAGAGATGATGTTGCAAAAAGTTAAGGAAGAAATAGAGAGACATTGTATGAGCACATAATCCAATAAGATAGCTAAAACATGCATTGATTGGGGAAGAGAGTAGTGTCTACCTACACTGTTTGTGGGGGCCACATCATTAACACACCCATAGCTGTAGTTGGAGAACTTGATGTCATCGTGCCCGGTATCGCCGCCGCCGCTCCATGACGCTGATGTCGTCGAGGACGCCTCTCCTTAGCGGATCTGGGAGATGCGGGTGGAGTGTGGAGGAGGCGCCGAGGTGGGAGACTGAGGTGGAGGGGTGGACACGGTGAGCGTGGATGTGGCTTTGGTGTATTCATTAGGCTGCTTTCAGTGTCCCATCTTAGCTGGTATATTAAGTCTGTCATGAAGCAAAATGATGATGTGGCATCATAGTTAATGAAAAGAGAGGGTACTCTAGTATCTAATCTGAATACCGGTTCGGTTTCGAAATCCAGCGCATAAAATTTATTGTGATCGATCCCGTGTATTTACGTTTATGTGTGTCAACAAACATGTATTGCTTTAGTACATGCCTCAAATAGGCCACAATGCTCAAATACTAGTAAAGATCATGCATGTAATTAAATGAAACAGCCTAAGATACTACACCATAAGAAACCATGCATTAGGAAGATAGTACCTTAACACTCCTCATGTACTAAAGAAACTGCACTAAGATACTACCCATTGGATGCAACCTTAGAGATGTAATAGTGCTACTTAGTATCTTTAATAGTGCTATTTCAGTAAAATCCTTGGGAGAGAGCATACACTGTTCTTTCCGCGAAACAAGACGCGAAACGACGATCACACGAGTTGTTGGAGCAGAGCCGTCCGCTCCCCACGCAATTTGTGGGGGCGCACGTGGTGGCGTGATCCGGACACGATGAAAAGGACCACGGCCAGGCTGTGATCGACACGGTAACGATGACAGTGAGGCGGCTGGCTCGGCAGAGGTGACGATGGTCATAGAGGACGCTAAGGCGACGAATGCGAGGGCAGTCAGCTCGACGATGACGACGAACGCGAGGACCATCGGAGAAACACTCGATCTGGCTAGATCCGATTCGTCGACGGTTGGATCTGGCCAGATTCGGTATGATCCAGATACCGGCGAGCCAGAAATGGCCAGGTTGACAGTGGCGGCCTTGGAGCAGTGACGGAGGAAGTCGCGGCGGTGATGTAGCGGGATGCGGGCGGTGGCGAGGGAGCAGACGACATGGGTGGAGATGATATGATAACAAGAGAACATTATTGTACATGCCTGGCACGGTTATCGTACACGCTTTATCTTGCGTCGGTATGTGGTTATAGTAATTGGTGCCAATGAAGACCATCAAATCGTCTTACGCGCATCGGCGGCCTTAGAGGGATTGAAATCCTCCACATTAAAGGTGTCAATGCAGATGATCTATAGTCTATAATATTATAAGTGATCTCTACTATTCGATTAAAAATCAAAGACCAAGATCAGTGGCTACAAAAATCAAATACTAAAATCACCATAGAGTACTATTCACCTCCGCCCTCTGCCCGGATCAGTCAGTCACACCTCACCTCTTGCCGGCTGGATATGCGCATACAGTACAGCACGGTGCCATGGGGATCAGGCGGCCCCGTAATATTTGACTTGTCGGTTGTTCCGTGCTGATCCGGCCCGCCGGCCAAGTCACGCCACGCGGCACGCCCACCGCCTCTGTCCAGAAAAGTGGTCTAACGTGGCGATCGCCTCAATGCCAGTGGTCATTCCAAGCTGACGACCAAGCCACCAACCATCCTTTTCTCTATCAATGGCGCTCACATGCTCAGACTCGAGGTTAGCCCAGAATCTTCTAGGCAACTCTATCTCTTCACTCAGTAGTGAGTCACTGAGTACCCCCCATTTACTTGGAATTGAGATACGACGCCTATCATTAGTTTTCAATGTATACAGTCATGGATTCTTTATTTGAAACAAAAAAATACTCTATAATATATACGATAATTCTCTAGCATATTGTACTTATTTGATATCACAATGCGACCTAATATTGTAAACGTGCAAAACACGTACCTAATATTGTAAACGCAAAAATGGCTTGTAGCGCCCATAAAAATGGCATCTCAAAGTAGTTAACGCACGCAGCGTGTATGTAACACACGGCAATCCACGCCATTAAAACCCAATCCCACATGATCAAATCCACCGATCACCCTCTGGATATACACTCACGCACAGGTTGTCGTAAGATCTTGCTCTGCTCTACGCCGGTCGTTGATCCTTCTCGTGAGTTGCAAGACATGGACGGCATTGCTCCTGCTGTTGCCCTGGCCGGCCTCTCGCCGGCGGCGTCGGGCTGGAGCCTCTCCGGCATCGGCGCGTCGGGCCTGGCGGCCGCCAGCAGCGTCCTCCTTTTCCTCTACCTCACCGGCCGCTTCATCTGGATGTACAAGAAGGATGCCGCCGCGAGCGCCGCGGCGTCCTCCCCGCCGGTCGCGCGGCCCCACAGCGCCGTGCCGCTGTCGCTGCTCCCGGTGTTCGTGCACATGGCGTCGCCGGACGGGGCGGAGAGGGCAGCGGAGTGCGCTGTGTGCCTGTCGGAGTTCAGGGAGCGGGAGGCCGGGCGGCTCCTGCCGGGCTGCGGCCACGGGTTCCATGAGGAGTGCATCGTGACGTGGTTCCGCCTCAACACGACGTGTCCGCTCTGCCGTGCCACCGTGGCCCCAAAATAGGGGGTGCCTCCGAGGTGTGAAGCATATCCGCGACGTACATGTGCATACGTGTGAATGTGTCGTTCTACCCGGCGTCCGGACGTTGGACGAGTAAACATTTGTCCCTTTTCTTTATGTATAGTTTTTTAGGAACAGTTATATATGTATAATTCTAGTCCCTTCGAGTTACCTTAGACATTTTTCTCTCTCTTTTTGTGTGGCATATGTAGTTCGAGTAGCCTTGTAGAATTTATAATTGCAGTGCTGATGCCAACTGAAGATATTACATATGAACAATCATGGTATACAAAGAGCTCTTTTACTGTATACTCAATTCAACATGGGTCGTCTATTTTTTTCGATCCAATGGTTCAGATTACTTATGATTTAGTTATACTACGTTTGGCAGTATAAGTAGTAGAATCCCGATGGAGTAGAATTGTAATGGGATCGCATGACACAAAAGTAATGTCAATGATTTAGTATTGATTTTATGAATGAATGCTGGAGGCTCTCTTGGAGTGAAACCACACAAAGAGACACGTGAATTTTATACAAGTTCAGGTCTTCTCCTGAGAGAATAATAACCATACTCCTGTGTTTGCTGTATTGATTGTGTTTACAGAAGAGAAGACACCAAAGGCTAAGACTAATGATTCCTATCTCTTTCGTTGCTTGATCGCCTTTCTCCTCTGTCCACCGACTTTACTCCTTATATAGGATATGAAGGGATGACATTTATTCATGCAAGAGGCACCTTGTCGTTTGATGCAATGCACACATTTCAAGTGTGATTATTGTCAAATACACATTTCCTCAAGTTGCCTTGCGGTTATGTTAGAGACAAATGCTTTAATATGTGCAGTTATATAAGAAATAACGTCACATATTAACTACTGTGTGTATTAAACACATCACACAAATGTCCCTAGTCGACTGGACCCCACATGTCTGTAGGCTTTATCGACAATAGGGTGGTCGTAGATGACCTAATCGTAGTAAGACTTACGACCATGAGGTAATCGTAGTAGGACTTACGATTAATGGGTGGTCGTAGAAGAATTCACAACCATATAGGTTTGGTTGTAGTAGGACTTACAACCAAAATGTGGTTATAGAAGAACTTATGACCATATAGAGTGGTCGTAAAATAGCTTACGACTACTGGATGTGTATGATCTCTCTCATTGTTAATATTGAGAGGTATCTTTGAAGGTTATATAAAACACATTATTATTATTATTATATGTTACATATAAATAACTTAATTAATTGAGGATTATTATATCCTCGTCAAGTAATATTTCCAACACTAGTTAAAAAATTACATATAAATAACTTAATTAATTGAGGATTATTAGATCCTCGTCAAGTAATATTTCCAACACTAGTTAAAAAAAAGTCCATAATACCCCATAAAAATTATAAATACAAAGAAAAGTCTATTATGCCTTTAACAAATCAATTGTCAGATTTGATTTATAATACCACTATATAGAATATAGAATGTACTGTAAAATCCTTGAAACAACCCCATTTTTCAAACAGGTACCACCAGTTTGCGTAACCACCCTGAATTTCAGTTGCAGACTGGAATGGCATCAAACCGGCTCACGAGCATTTAAAAACATTAATTTGGTTAAATTATATCCTAACGGTTATTTTGCAGCAATAGAATAGCCATCTCAAGCCCAAAACTTTAACTTACATTCAGAAGAACCAAAGAGCTTCCACAAGAAAGCTTGAGTGCGATCGTGACCCTAATACATTCTCTAAAGTGTCCTTCATTCCTCTGATACACCTTCTAATGAAAATTGATTACTGTTATGCAATATACATGCAAGCATGCGACTGAGTTGAGATAATAAAGCATTTTTACTATTCAACCTTTCTAGCCTCTGCCTGGTAGGTCCTTGGACAATACAACCATCGAGAAACCACCAGCCAATGGTGGAGTGCTTGGTCCGATATTGACTGTACCTACTGTTGTGGAGATCAGTGAGTGACCTAACCGGCTCACTCCTGTCTCACCCCTAATCCGCGGTTGCTCTATACAAAAAGTGCAGTTGATATCTCGTAGATATTCAATCGGAAGAGCAGTGTACTAAGTCAAGTTGGATATACCAAACCCGTGGTTGAGCGATTTTTGTGTCTATTATTTGGCACAATGTTCTAGTACTTACCTGTCTTCTAGTGACGCGATGGACCAACACCAACTCGTGGTTGTCCACCTGCTTGGTCTCACCTTTGACTCACGTTTGTCGAGTCTATTGGACTGTATAACCTCCTGATCTCAACCCTCAACTCTCTACCAAAAACTATTGGCGAGCAACCAACAATCCTTATCAGTATTTGTAAACACATTGTGTGACAATGCCGAATATTTATTAAAATATTATATTCCTTAAACTTGTCAAGGTGAATATGGCCTACAAATGAATAGGTGTGTGTGTGGTAGGATTTATCTAAACATCATGGCATTCTAAAATATTATTGCAATAAAGAAGTAATTGGTATAAATACGATAATGAAAGTAAGAATATAAATTTATGAAATGTGGGTTCAAAATGATCAAAGAATGCAACTTGCCTTCACATCCGCATTCCTTGGTTGGATTTACTTCTCCTACGTCTGATCAACTCCTTTCGTAACTTGATCAACAAATTCGAGTTCTAACGTGGAAGAAAATTAAATAATTAAGTCCGGGCTCAACAAGAAGCGAGCTAGGAACAAAATGAAATAAATAAATTTGGAAAGAATTAGAAAGAAAGGTGGTGTAAGTGGTTGGGATTTATTGGGTGCTTGGTTAGATTAAACAAAGTAGAATGGGTTTCACGGCTCGAAACGGCCGACATGGATATATTATGTCTTATTGGGCTTGGGATGAATAGTGATGGATTCATATGAATAGTGCCGGATTTGGTACTATTCTCTAACGGGTTTAGGTGGAACAGTAACGGGTTCATAGAATAGTATTGGGTCGGGTTCGATAAATAGTAGTGGATTTGGGTTGTGGGTTAATGGGTTGAACAGTGATGGGCTCTCTCGGGTGGGTTTTGAACAGTATCAGGTTTTGAATAGTGGGGAATAGTGCTAGGTCGGCCCAATGTCTTGGCCAGGCCTCTTGGCCAAGTGGGAGGTGGCTTGTGGTGCATGAACCAGGAGCCGGGAGCGCACTCCCGCTGATCCGAGACGAGGACGCCGGCGCCGGTGATGACTACGGCGGCGGTTGGTTCAAAGAGCACCAGGGAGGGTAGCGCAACTCATTTTGGGCTTTTGCGCGGGTGGAGGACGTCTGGTGATGTATCAGCGGCGGTGGTGACACATGGCCAGAGCAGGGAAAGATGGCGGCAGCACTACAAATTCGCTACGGTCAAATTGACCAATGCTTGAGCTTTAGGGGGGGTGGAGGGGATCTCGGGAGTGGTGTTAGTGAGGCTAGGGGAGCACCGCGGTGGCTTGGCGACAGTGACTGTGGGTGGCGCGTTGGTGGGACACAGTGCCAGCGAACTGGCGGCGGGGAGGGGGTGCTTGGTGGTGGGGGTTGGCTATGGGAGGTGGAGGCGATGCCTGTGATGTTGGTGAGTGGTCAAGGGTGTGAGGGTGGTGGTGGATCGAGGTTAAGCTCACTGGAGAAGAAGATGGGGGCGACGATGATTGAGAGGGGACGATAGAGTGTGGCAGTGGGGTGAAGTGGAGGTTGATGAAGAAAATGGTGTAGTGGGCACGGGCTTTCATAGCCATTTGAGGCACTGGCAACAGTGCGCAAGCCGGGGCGGCCGTGGCGCGTGGTGGCGAGGTGGACGGCGAGGCGGGAATGGCGCGGCGCGGGGGTGAGTTGGTGGCGGGGTGGCACTGTGGGAGAGGCAGTGTCTTACTTGCGTAGGCACGCGAGGTGGCAAGGACAGCAACAACGGTCGTGGGATGTCGACCAGGTGGCGGGGCAGCGTGGGCAAAAGCCCGAGACCGAGGTGGTGCTGGCGTGGCCAATTAATGTTGCAACGAGGTGGCTGATGAGGTGGTGAGGGAGGTGGCGAGGTCCTAGCACAGTCTTGGCGCATGCGCAAGCGACGGGAGACAAAGGCGGTGCGTGGCACAACACGTGGACAGTAAGAATAGGGGAGGTGGTGGCTTTCTCAAGGTGTTTTGGGGTTGGAAAGGCGTAAAGACGAAAAGGGAAAACAGAAACGAGGGAAACTTTCTGAATTTGGCAAGAAACTTAAATTGAACCAAATTTCGAACCAGTTTTTTTAAAACTCAAAATTTTGGGTCTTTCATCCTGCAACAAATGAAGGGGCATCGTTCCCCCTTTTTCGAAACTAGACTAGAATCACGTGATTCTCAGAGCTTAGTTCTGTACCATGGCAGCCCGTCTTTTAATCCAAACCATTGAATCTAGCCGATGAGTCCATGATGCATGCAATTTGACCCGCTGAAATCACAACGTCTGTATAAACTGTGCTGTCACCTGAAGCCTGAAGGTCGTTTTCACCATACGGCCATAGGGATGAAGTGTGATTTCGTCAACAAAGGTAGCGGGCTCTATCGTTCCCCGTTCTCAGTGTGTAGATGCCACCGACAACAGAAAGTCACCCGAGAATTCTATGATTCTGAGAGCTTAGCTCTGAGCCATGACCGTGGTACAAGAACGCAGAAGTACCAGGGGAACATCAAAACTAGAAAACGAACACCTACAAGAGTACAAGTTACTCGCAGAAACAAACATCAAACCATCTTTATTTCGTGCTTGTAGTATGTACACAGATGTAGCAACGCTTCTTACACTGTATAGGAAATAAATTTTCCAAGACCCTCCTCCACAGCCATCCGATCTCCCCTCACACACATGTGCTATAGTGATATCTCACGCGATCCAACGGTGGTGGGGGAGAGGCCTCAAGAAGTTCCGAAATCTAGTACAATACTACTAGTCTATAGCCTACAATACAAGCAATGGATTTAAAATCGCATGGTAGCGCATGATGACACACAAGCACATCACGAATCACCGCCTTACAAAGGCGATGGTCCCGCCCAAATGTCGACATCCAAATATGCAAATCTGAACCATCTGTATATAATGCACTAGTCTAGGATCACACTCGTGCACACAGTGTAAACATAGATGAATATCATTCCACACAAGACAAATATAAGAACAAACAACTAATTTGATTAATAAATAACGATTGCGACCTTATGGTTGAGTTTACACTTATTAAGCCATACAGGACTAACACTAAAGAAAGAGTCAGCAGCGGAACGGAAACAACTCCAGTGGAAACCTATCGACTTACCATAGGCAACCGACTAGGATCAAGACCTAGCGATCACTCTCCTCGAAATACTCCTAGAAAGCAGACGAAGACTCCTCCACTCTAGTTGAATGATTGCAGTAAAAATGAGTACTTCGAGTACTCAACAAGTTGTATCACAGAATGCAATTATAGATGATGACTTATTCCAAGGAAATGGCTTCTATGGTTATTTTGCAAAAAGCGACACTTGCAATTGAATATAAATAATAAATTGGAAACGTAATGTAAAAAAATAAACAATAGTACTTTAACAATTATTTTCACAAATGACACAAAGCCTAATCAATTTCTTTCACACAGTCATATGGATTTAACCACACAGCTATCCATTCCCAAGTGTTTTTAATGAAAATCTACACCGCATGTGAAATCCCCGAACATATCCATTACCGTAGACGCAACTATTCGAATAGATGGATTAACACACTGCAGAGGTTTGTGCACTTTACCCACACGATATAACCAGTGTAGATAGCACCAATCATAATAAAACCTCTCCGAAACTTCATTTGGACAATTGACTCACTCGATGTGTTTTACCGTCGTACCAACCTTAGCAAAGTGCTTTGGTCCGACGTACATCGTTGGACCTAGAGACGGTGAACATCTCATAAGTGTGACCCGACACAGTAGTACACACCTCCACCCAATCACACAGTCTAACCTAAATGCTTGAGTAGTTAATGCCAAGATTCCATAGCCTAATAAGTTAGGCTAGTCCTATACCAGACATGTGGTCGTACAGTTATGGCTCAGTTCAATGACACACAAAATTAAGTCTTTAATTGGCCAAGGCGAGACTGCCCAATTTCTAACCAAATTAACAATATTCATACTTTCCCAAGCATGAAGTTCCACCATATCATAATTCTTTCCACTTGTCTCAGTCTAAATATTTTCCCATCTTGTTGGTTAAGTGTAACACATGCCATTAACAAGTAACATCACACATCACACAGTTTTTACACCAAGTTCCATAACCATTTTTGCCGAATTTAGATTTGCAACTCAAAAAGATATGAATAACCTATTGCATGGCTAAGCAGACTATTCGTATCTAACCTGCCCACGTTGGTGCTATATTAATACCAACTAATAATTAACCAAGCTAAGGTGATAAAAGATCATGGTAATACAATGAGCAAGGTGAATATAATCAAACAGGTGTATACTAATTCCAAAACATTTAAAGAATTAAATACTTGAAATAACATGCAATAATTTGAATCAAAGTAATTTTGCAAAAACTAGGTTCAACATGGTCAAATATACAACATGCCTTGAAACAAGTCTTGGTACTCGTCTTTAACTTGATCAACTACTCCTTCCTCAGAAGCTCCCGAAGTATCAACGTCTACTCACAAACAAAAGCGAAAAACCAAATAAATACAAAACAGAGCAACAAATAAACTCTAAAAATCAAATAAAAATATCAGGAAGGTAGGGCTTGAATTTAGAAAATTGAATGAGTTCAATCGGAGTTCGTATGACGAAGAACAAGCTCTCGGAAGATTTAAATCTAAGAAAAAAAAAGAAAGAAAATACTATTTCAAATTTTCTTTCTAAAGAAAATTCCAAATTATTGCATTAGCATGACGTCAGTAATGAATCGTGGAATTAAAAGAAAATATAAAAAAAATAGGGAATAGAGGCTGACAGGTGGGACCCATGGTCTATGTATCGGGTCCATGGCTCTGGTCTACGGGTCTATGGACGGTGGGCGAAGGTGGACGACGGCGAGGTCAAAGCGGTGGCTATAACTCAGGCTTGACGGCGATGGGGTTAGGGTGGTGCTTCGGCGACGGCGAGGGCAACTAAGTTGCTGTCGTCGAGGCGGTCCGATGTTGGTGACCATTGACGGCGGGGCTCACCAGAACAGCGGTGACGAAGACAGAGTCGTTCGACCGGAAACGAGGAAGAAGACCGCGGCTACAGCGCTTGGCAGCAACTCGAGCGAAGGCGACTAGGGAAAAAGGTGTGGCGCGGCTCGTGGTGCAGAAAACAAAAGCCCTCAGGGCTTTAAATAGCCTCGGGAGGTAGAGTCCGAAGCGGCTACGGCGGCGACACGACGAAGGAGAGAGGGGAGTCTGTGTCGGGGACAACAGGGATGCCTAACAGGTGGGACCCATCTGTAAGTGGCGGCTGAAGGTGGGTTCTGATCTTGGCGCCGCAGTTAAATTTGGATGGATGGATGGTGAGAGAGAAGAAAAGGGTCGTGGCAAAAGAAATTCTGCCTGAAAGATTTCCTGAGATTTAAATATTTTTTTTTAATTTAGAAATACCAAAAAAATCCAAATGACAAATTAAAAATAGCAAATGAGCTCTAAAAATTCCAGAAAAATCTAAAAAATATTTCCAAGCACAAAGAACTCAAATAAAATAATTTTATAATTAATTGATGTTCAGATTAGTCACATTCATTTGTTTTGACTTTAAAAGTCACATTTAAGTTTCATTAAATTTAAATAAAATTTGATAAAATTTTCCAATAAATAAACTACTCAAAAATATTTTGAAGCAAACAAAACTGGGATGTTACAAGCGGCTCCCTCCCAACACCGCGTCAGCATCTCCGCGAAGCGCCAGATAGTCTTGACCACCACGGGTTCAGCAGCACGCTGCCTCACGGAACATGGCCTCGCCCCGCGCGAGCGATGCGTCCACCGTGTCCTCCACCATCCTTTCGGGCACGTCCGCGAACCGGTCCGCCGTGCCTTTGTCCGTCGCCCACGTGATCGGCTTCCTTGTGTTCGCGAACTGTTACCTCCGCGAGCGAAGACGGCTTGTGAGTTTGGTAGTACTCCCTGTCCTCCTCCCTCACCTTCCGCGATGTCACGTCCAGGCGTCGTGTCCTCACGAGAATCTCGACCGGGGACGCTGGAGGACCAGCGTGGCTTATGCATGAACGACGAGCCTCTTGTCGGGTCGGCGAGTTCTTGGGACCCGAGCTTCCCTGAGGGAGCGAACGACGGGACCCGCTCCTCGGTGGACCCCGATGGCGGTGCCGTCGACATGTGCTTATTGTTGTCTCCGGTGGCCTCCTCAGTGCTGGAGAACTTCGGGGGATGGTCAGCGTAGTCATCACTTGGCGGGTTGCTAGAATGAACAGCTGGATCACTTGCACCCCCAGCTTTTGGCGAGGTGGACAGGACACGGCGGTGGATGGTCTTAAAGCGATGAGGCGAAGAGCCCGTGCCGTGGCCATCGTGCTATCTAGTTAGTACATGGTTGTTTTGGTTTCCTTTTGTTACTCGATTCCGTTGGTCATGTAGTGGAAGATCTAGGATTTGATCGTGCCTCGGGCTAAATTCTAATAGCTAACATCTTAAAACTAACGCTAATTTCTATCCACACTAGGACATAACAAAAAAATAATCCACAAATGCTTCATTGACATGAAACTTTAGCAAAAATGCTTCAACATAAAATATAATAAGAAAAACATGGCAAAATATAAATAATATAGCATCTTAGAGATACAAATTGAGTACCTAAATAACGAAGATTTCATCTCTAACCAGTGGCGGATCCAGGATTCCTACGATGGGTGTTCAGAGTTACAAACATGTTATTCAATGCAAAACATAAATGTTTGTAATATATAATAAAAAAAACATCATGGTGTTTGTACATTTAAGAAAGAATAATATTCTCTTTTAGCTAACATCAAGGTGTTTGTACATCGATCAGGCACCTAATTCTTTTTGTTATGGATAAGACAAAATTTTGTTATCTAACAACTAAGGCACACACATGTCCAAGCATATCTAACGACCATGAAATTCAACTTACTTTTATAGAGTGACTAATTTTACATGGAGAGCATTCTATACTTTTTGACTGCATATGTGATTTTGCTACACCACTATCCAAATGAGTAATAGCAGTGTGATAAAATTCAACTCACTTAGTTACTTTTATTGTGAAAGGAAGTAGCATTACTAAATGGTCAACATCCATATAGTCCATTGACTCCATTCATCCTAAGTTCCACACTCAATTTGGAAATATTTGTAAATCTCAATCAATATAATTCATTCAAAATTCAACAAATGATCACCGGTCAATCTTCCATACATTACATACAAACTAACTAGTATTATACATGGAGAGCTCAAGTATTTACATGGAGATCTCAAGTATTCAAAATTCAACAAATGATCACCAGTCAAATTCAACTAATTATACATGGAGAGATCAAGTATTTACATTAATTAACAAGTATCAAATTCACTGAAGTATGGAAATTTTGTGCTAAGAAAGACGGTCATCGAGCAATTTCAGAAAATAAGTGGTAATTGAGGTCGTTCTAAATTAGATAGAGCACCTTGTAAAATGCATTCCTAGATGATGCTCCCAGCACCACCTTGTAAACATTTCGGGGCACACTGCACCAGGCACAACAAAGTCCACAACATTACAACAAAATCCACAATAGCCAAGAAGAGGTTAGTAACTTAATATGGCACCCAATTGCTAGATTTATCTAGAGATCAAACAAGGATGACTCCAAGCGGAGGGAGGGCGCGAGGGAGCCAGGAAGGGGTGGTCGCCGGGCGTGGAGGCGAGGGCGCGGCGCCGGGCGTGGAGGGACGGTCTTGGCCTGGGCTTGGAGGCGAGGACGGAGGGAGCCGAGGAGGCGGCCGCCAAGCGTGGAGGACCACGCGGTGTCGGCGTGGAGGGAGGCGATCACGGGCGTGAAGGGAGGGTCTTGGCAAGGCGGACAGTGTGAGAGTGGGACTTGGGAATGGCCGAATGGGAGGTGTGGGAGTGATGGGCTGTGGTGACTAGTGACTGGGTGGGGTGTGGGGAGGACTGAGGAGGCTAGCGACTAGGCCTTGGGCTAGCACCTGCGCCGGACGTGGATGGTCTTATATTACAAAATAATTTCCACTTGATTTTTGTTGGGCATATGCATCTAGACAGTTGAGACCTCATGAAGAGAACTACCCAACACATAATCTTGAATTGGCAGTCATTGTGCATGCTTTAAAAATTTGGCGACACTATCTTATTGGCAACCGTTGTGAGGTATACACGGACCACAAAAGTCTGAAATACATCTTCACACAACCAGAGCTCAATTTGAGACAAAGGAGATGGTTAGAATTAATTAAAGACTATGACCTTGGGATACACTATCACCCAGGCAAAGCCAACATAGTGGCAGATGCTTTAAGTCAAGAGGTCAAGCAATACTTCTTGGTTCAAGAACAACAACCAACACTTTATGAAGAATTGAAGTACCTCAACTTAGAGATAGTGGAGCAAGGATATGTGAACACCTTGGAGGTACATCCAACTGCTTCGGATCGATTAAGGAACAACAAGAAAGAGATGAAGACATCCAAGAAATCAAGAAAAATATGAGAAGGGGTAAAGCCCGGGTTTCTCCTGAGGATGAGCACAGGTGGTGTGGTTTGGTAGCCGAGTTTGTGTGCCAAACAACCAGAGGATTAAGCAACTCATTTTGGTGGAAGCACACGGATCACCATATTCTATCCACCCGGGCAGCACCAAAATGTACCACAATCTTAAAGAAAGATATTGGTGGACTAGTATGAAGCAAGATGTCGCTAAATATGTGGCCCAATGCGATGTGTGTATGAGAGTTAAGGCCCTACACCAAAAACCAGCCGGTTTGCTACAACCCTTGCCAATACCCGAATGGAAATGGGAGCAAGTGGGCATGGATTTTATTACTGGATTGCCTAGGACCCAATCTGGGTATGATTCCATATGGGTGGTGGTTGATAGGCTAACTAAAGTAGCACATTTCATACCAGTCAAGACCACCTATGCTAGTAATGTCTTGGCAGATCTGTACATGGCCAGAATCGTTTGTTTACATGGAGTGCCCAAAAGAATAGTGTCGACGAGAGGATCTCAATTTACCTCAAGATTTTGGCAAAGTTTGCATGAAGCTCTAGGTACTAAACTCAACTTCAAGATGACTTATCATCCTCAAGCGGATGGGCAAACCGAGAGAGTAAACCAAATCTTGGAAGATATGCTCGTGGCATGTGCCTGGATTTTGGGAGAAGCCGGGACAAGAACTTGCCCTATCTTTGAATTCTCCTATAATAATAGCTATCAAGCTAGCCTACAAATGTCCCCACTTGAAGCTTTGTATGGTAGACCTTGTAGAACACCTCTTCTCAGGGATGAAGTTGGAGAGCATCAACTCTATGGGCGGACCGATCAAAGATGCCGAGAGCAAGGTCAAATTGATAAAGGAGCGATCGAGAGTGGCTCGATCCGATAAAAGAGTTATGCTGACACCAGGCGCAGAGATTTATCTTTTGAAGTTGGAGACTTTGTCTACCTCAGAGTAACACCAATTTGGGGAGTTAGAAGATTTCGGATTAGAGGAAAGCTAGCTCCAAGATATGTAGGACCATATAAGATTTTAGCAAGACAAGGCGAAGTGGCTTATAAACTGGAACTTCTAGAGTCCTTGTTGGCAGTGCACAACATCTTTCATGTATCACAATTAAGGAAGTGCCTGCGGTTTCCTAAAGATCACACATTAGTTGAGGACATAGACTTACAGGAAGACCTCACATATGTGGAGCAACCAATTAAAATTCTGGATGTTGCAGAGCGAGTTACCAGGAGCAGAATTATCAAGTCATACAAGATACAGTGGAGTCATCATCCAGAAAGTGAAGCTACGTGGGAAAAAGAAGAAGACCTCAAGACTAACTACCCCTACCTCTTTGCTGATTCTATTTGAATCTCGGGGTCGAGATTCCTTTAAGGGGGGTAGGTTTGTAACATTCTGATTTCCTAAATCCTTTTTAAATGTGAAATAAATTAAAAATATTTTGTTTTGATGAGAATACAAGTTTGGTTCGGTTGGAGAGGTTTGAGTTGTTGAGACCTCCTTTTGGTATGCCCAGTAGACCTCCCCTTAGCATATCTTCTTTGGTTGTGTAGGTTTAGACCTCCTCTGTGGTCTAGACCTCCCTAGTGGCACGTGAGGGTAGGCCTCCCTTGAGGCTTGGACCTTTTCTCGTCTGGAGGTACCCTGATGTCCTGGCCGACCTCTTTGAGTTTGGTCACTTTGGACCTCTTTGTTGGTTCAATCTCTTTGAATCGAGACCTCTTTTCTGCTTAGACTTCTCTTAAGTCTAAACCTCTTGTTACCGGGCACCTTTCTAGGCCTGCACCTCTTTCCTTCGGACCTCCTTGTATTCCAAAGGACTTCTTATATACTTTCAACCTTACTAATTCATTTGAACCCCTTGATATTTCTTCTTGGCGAAAGGACCTCCCTAGGGTTGTTTTTATCCTTGCGAACTCTGTTGGACCTCCCGTCGTGGATTTCTTCCCTAGGACCTCTCTTTCTTGGAACCCCTCAAAGATGGACCTCTCTTTCATTTGGATCTGGCGGTTCGGACCTCTTCCCATCCCCTATCCAAAGGTCCCGATCTACCTGCATTATGTCCTCTATGGACCTCTCTTTGTTTTGAATCTAACGGTTTGGACCTCCCTTACTTTGAATCCAAAGGCCCAGACCTCCCTCAAGACGTTTGATCTTGGTCGTTGGACCTCCCTCTTGGAGATCCAACCGCCTTGACCTCAACTTGCCTTTAATCTCAACCGCAGACCTTGTTGTAATTCTTTGGACCTCTTGTCCAAGACCTCTCTGCGGCCTTTTAAACCTGGCTTTGGACCTCCTCGCACGACCTCCCTTGAAGAGACCCTGACCGTCGGGACCTCCCCATGTTCAGACCTCCTTTGTGTGTCTGGACCTCCTCAACCTTTAGACCTCCTTGTCCTTTGGGCTTAAGACCTCCTAAGCCTCTCGGACCTCCTCAAGGACCTCCTCTCATGGGCAAGACCTCCCTCTTGACCCGACTGCTTCTAAGTTGATCGGCCCCACTCACGAGACTTGGTCATTCTCATTTCCTCCGCCACGAAAATATCTTGGGCATTTAATGCATGTCTTGTCACATTAAATGCATCCACATACGTGGTAATTACTTTGAATTGGGTCACTTAGCCGTACTCTGATATTTTTTTTAGTCCCTTCCCAAAGCAACATAAGCTGTCCTTCCTCGTACTTTTTAACCAGGGTGGTAGTGACACCTGCTCTGCCACTCACCTATCTTTGACCTATTTTTATACTTATCCTTGACATATGTATTTCTAGTTTTCTTCACCACCCTGACTACAATTGGACCAAGAAATTCTACCACATCACTTTTCTCCACACTCTGTTATCTTGGCTCTCGTTCAGTGGTTTTCCAGGGAAAACTTGGCTCTCACGACCTTCCCTTCCCTCCATTACTCCTTGTACCTGGTAAGTTCCTTTGGTGGTCTGCTTCACTTTTGTGTTCATCACTGCACTGAGCTGGTCGTGTCCTTCACAGGACCTCCTTTTGTGGACTTCTTTTGGATTTCTATGGACCTTGTGTGAGGACCTCCTCTCTGGGCCTTGCGCAAGAACCATTGCTCAGGACCTCTTTGCCTACTACTTAGGTCACACCCTTGGGGTCTTTTGCTAAAGACCACCCTTCTCTGGTAAGCTTAGACCTCTTCTATAAGAACCTGTGCTAAAGTATGGACCTCTCTTGTTGGTTAAAATTTGGACTCCCTTTGGGGTCCCCTCGGTTTTCTTGTTGATCTCAGTTGGATCTTTATTTGAACCTTCTTTGAAATTGCTCTTTCATACGTGTAGATCGTGAAGACTCCAGGGAGTCTGAGTGTACTGAAGAGGAGGATTCGCAGGATAGTGAGCAAGGCAAGTTGCACTCTTGATCGTATTGCACCCAATAATTCAATCTATTTATGTTCAATTTCAAAGTTTAATGCATGCCTATCTTTACCCAGTTATTTCAATACCTGTTTTAAATTCATAGTTATACCTACTTCCTTGGTATGACCATTGTTGACTTTGGACTGAACTCATTGTCACCTTTAGATCAAACTTGGGTCATGCAATAGTGTGAACCAAAACCATTTGAAAAACTTGTGCTTAGTTAGGCTTAGACCAAAAATATTGATTTGGGGAAATCTTTACCAACATGACCAAATATTGCTTAAAATGTTTTGACCATGACATTGGGGTGTCATGGAAATGTGAAAGTGTTGCTGGGGAAGCAAATATAATGAAATTGGAATTAGACTGGGGCGAAATGGTTTGCTTGGTCGGTGCAATGTTTGTGCACCTGACTCTATCCTGACAAAGGTGGAGGTCCAGGGGTTTGTGAAAGTCGCCCTAGTCATGTGAGGACCGGTCTTTGAGCGACCAATGCCAAGCCTATAATGGGCTATGCCACAATCGTGCAACCACATGTCTCCAGAATGGGGCGTGGGACCTGGCTGAGTAATTTGCAAAACTCCATCATATGCTGCTCCATTGGAGGTGTGGGAGGTCTTGTAAGACTGATGGTCCTTTATGACCTAATGTTCCCACTGGTGCAAGAGGGGCTTCATTGGATTCTGTCCATAGGGGGTGAAACCTTAGCAAGGAAAGGCTGTGGTGGAGCAATGCATTGTAAAGGCCTTGTCATGAGCTCTAGACCTCTTACATTTGGTAGTGAGAGGTGGCATTGACGGATGCCGATAAACTAGAGAAATCATGTCATGTGGGTAAAGTGCACAACCCCGCAGAGTTAAATCTATTCAATAGCCGTGTCCACGGTCATGGGCGTCTTGGCAAAGGCCACTCGGAGTTAGATATTGGTTTTGGGGTTTTCGAAAGGTTTATCAAATCTGCTTTTGGGATTTTATCCCGTGGGTTTGGACAGGAGCCTAATGTCGAGGGTATCCTTCACCAACTGCTGATGAATGCTATCCAAGCGAAAAATTGCTTTGCTAAATGAATTTTAGCTATTAAAGACCCCTTTGGAACTTAGTAATGGTATTTGAAAGAAAATTGGCTTTGTGCAAAATAACCATATTATGCCATCCTTTGATTATCCATATATGCATGTCATGTTGCTAACCCACGGTGTAACTTGCGAGCATGGTTGTTGTGCTCACTCTTGCTCATTACAATCTTTGCGAGAGAAGACCTTCAGAGTGAAGAAGACCAAAGCGAATAGGTTGTGCCTTCCAATTTTACTGTGGCGTCTTCGATGGAAATGTTGCTCTTTGCTCTTTTGTGTTCATGTTGGGCCCAAGGCTACCTTGTAAACAACTCAGAAATGTTTTACCTTAATAAAGATGCATTCGGATGTTACCACTGTATTTGTCTTTGTGAAGAGCTAGCCATGATCCTTGGGACTAGCTCGGGTCTCACAGGAACTTGGGAGCAACCTCGGACCTCCATGTCCTCACCAGGAAGGAACACGTGAGGTTCTCAGGTGGTCTTGGACCTCCACGACCACCTTGTTTTTCCCTCGGTTTGGCCGTGGCAGTCATTAGGCGCTCTCGGCTCCAAGACCTCTCGGGTCGAAGTTCTCTCGACGCCCAGAGGTCTGCGGGATCTCCCGGGAGGTCTTGAACCGCCCGAGAGGTTCTTCTGAACCTCCCGGGAGGTCTGATGGACTTTCCGAAGGTGCAGGAGGACCTCTCGTGCCCTAGAGGTGGGTCGTTACAAAAGTGGTATCAGAGCATCCTGACTGTAGGACGCAACCTAGTAGCATGGTTGTAGAATTTCAAAATCTATTTTATAACAAAAGAAGAATAAAATGTTCTTTCTTATCTGGGTCATCTTTTCACCCGTACCTTGCTTCTGGTGCTTTTCTTTACCTTTACCTCACCTTATCTTGTTTCTTCCTACTCTCCTGTTTACAACATTAATTGGATCTCCTTACCCTAGCAACATTCTGTTAGAGGTCTTTTAGGGTAGGCTGGTGCCTAAGACTTCCCTTAAAATGGTAAGAAACGAGTAGAATAGTGTTGGTTATTATGAACTTTGGAAAAGTTGCTTATTGCCGTTTTCTTTGCATCGGGTTTCCTATTCTGAATGGATGGTTTTGGCTAGTGTTTCCTTAGCCTTTCTCTTCTCTTTTCTCAGCCCTGGTACTTGGACACTATGGCCACCTCTAGAAACGGCAGTGGCAGTTCAAGCCATCACAACCGTCAAGCTGAGGAAGAGGCCGAGAATCCAGCCTTGTAAACCAATCAGAATAGAGGAGTTGAGGGTGAGCAAGGACAACCTACTTCACAGCCACCCCCACCTCCAGCTTGAAGGTCCTACTTGACTCAAATAATGGCAAATCAAGCTCACTTAATAAACCTACTTTCACAGTCCATGGCCAATACCTCCTCAGCGAGCCCACAAGAAATGCCCAACCTCAAGCCCAAGTTCCACCTCCACTAAGGTCTAGCATTGCGAAATTTATGAGGTTGCCCTCCAACCTTTTCAAGCAAAGATCTTGAGCCAATGGAAGTCGACGATTGGTTAAGGGCGGTGAGCGAAAATTAGACATGGTGCGCAGTCATGCCATGAAAAGGTGCTTTTTGCTTCTCACCACTCGATGGGCGACCTCCGAATGGTGGGACAATTTAGTCATCCCATGTTGATCCTCGTGCCATCACATGGGATGAGTTCAAGCGAGCTTTTCATCGTGCTCATCTTCCACCGAATGATGTCATTAAAGAGGATGAGTTTCAGTACCTTGAAGCAAGGCAACAGACCGTCAATGAATACATACATAAGTTCAACCAACTAGCAAGATATGCTCCGGAGATGTTGCCACCGATGAAAGCAAGCAAGAACACTTTTTGGAAGGGTTGAATGATGAAATTTCAGTTCACCTCGTGTCCCAGGAGCATACTGACTTCCAGCAATTGGTGAGCAAAGCTATACGGCAGGAGGATAAACTCCAAAAGATGGAGGGCGAAAAGGAGGAAAGTCACAGCAGAGGTTTAACCTCGAGGATTTCCTAAGTCTAGGACCTCCAGCCTCGCACCTCCTAGCGCAAGACCTCCAGGACCTCCTCCTCAAGGGCATCGGGGTCAGAGCAACGCACCAGCAAGTCAAGCTTTCATAAGACCTCCTCTGGAAGTCAATTTCAAAAGAAACCCTCCACGACCTCCTCTACCGAGTGACTGCTTTTTTGTAATGAGATTGGGTACTATGCTAGTAGGTGCCCAAAGAAGCAACAAGTCTCTGCTCCAGTCCGATCTGAACAAGGGGTGTCGGCCCAAGGTAGTGCCTCAAGTGTGAAGCCAGCTGCCAAAGTCATCAAAGGTCGTGTCACACATGTCACGGCTAAAGAGGCGCATGATGCACCCGATGTAGTCCTCGGTACGTTTCCTGTGAATTCTGTACCAGTTTCAATTTTATTTGACTCGGGGGCTTCCCATTCTTTTGTTTCCAGCAAATTTGTGGGGAAGTGTGGGTTAGCTATAATCCCTTTGGTTAACCCTATGCTAGTACATGTCCTGGGCATAGATATGAGGACTAATACCCTCTGCCCCAAATCTCACCTTAGAGATCTCTGGAGTTCTATTTCATGCAGACTTGATAGTCTTGCCAACTCAAGGACTAGATGTAATCCTTGGAATGAATTGGTTGGCTAAGAATAAAGGGCAAATTGATTGTGCTACCAAATCTGTAACACTTACCAATGAACAAGGAAATAGAGTGGAGTTCAAGCCAAAGACCTCCCTTAAGCCAGGACCTTGTCTAACCAATATAAAGGAAATAGTGAAGTTGGAAGACCTCCCAGTGGTCAGTGAATACTTGGATGTGTTCCCTGAGGAACTCCCTGGTATGCCACCCGATAGGGGCATCTCCTTTCTAATTGACTTGGTCCCTGGGACTGCACCCATATCAAAGAGACCTTACAGGATGCCTGTAAACGAATTGGTGGAGTTAAAGAAGCAAATCCAAGAACTGAAGGGCAAAGGATTTATTAGACCAAGCTCTTCACCATGGGGAGCACCTGTGCTATTTGTCAAAAAGAAGGACAGTAGCTTGAGAATGTGTGTAGATTATAGATCACTCAATGAGGTCACCATTAAGAACAAATATCCATTGCCAAGGATAGATGACCTCTTTGACCAACTTAAGGGGGCAAACGTGTTCTCCAAAATAGACCTAAGGTCTGGTTATCATCAATTGAAAATAAGACCAGAGGACATCCCCAAAACTGCTTTTACCACAAGGTATGGTCTATATGAGTTCACTGTGATGTCATTTGGATTGACAAATGCCCCAGCTTATTTCATGAGCATGATGAACAAAGTATTCATGGACTTCCTTGACAAATTTGTGGTGGTGTTTATTGATGATATTCTCATCTATTCTAAAAGTGAAGCAGAACATGAAGACCACCTTAGAATGGTGTTGGGAAGACTTAGAGAGCAGCAGCTCTATGTCAAGTTTAGTAAATGTGAGTTTTGGCTAAGTCAAGTAGCCTTTCTTGGACACATTATTTCGGCTAAAGGAGTAGCTGTAGACCCCTCCAAGGTTGAAGCTGTCCTAGACTGGAGACCTCCTAAGACAGTGACTGAGGTAAGAAGCTTTCTTGGTCTAGCTGGCTATTAAAGGAGATTTATTGAAGGTTTCTCCAAAATTGCTAAACCTCTCACCCAGCTCTTGAAAAAGGAGAAGAAATTTGAATGGACTGAAACATGTGAACAAAGTTTTCAGAAACTAAAGGAAAAGCTTGTCACAGTTCCTATCTTAGTCCTGCCAGACATCCAAAAAGACTTCGAAGTATTTTGTGATGCCTCCCATCAAGGTCTTGGATGTGTGCTAATGCAAGATGGTAGGGTAGTGGCATATGCATCTAGACAGTTGAGACCTCATGAAGAGAACTACCCAACACATGATCTTGAATTGGCAGCCATTGTGCATGCTTTAAAAATTTGGCGACACTATCTTATTGGCAACCGTTGTGAGGTATACACGGACCACAAAAGTCTGAAATACATCTTCACACAACCAGAGCTCAATTTGAGACAAAGGAGATGGTTAGAATTAATTAAAGACTATGACCTTGGGATACACTATCACCCAGGCAAAGCCAACATAGTGGCAGATGCTTTAAGCCGAAGAGGCTGTTGCAATACCTTACTGGTTCAAGAACAACAACCAACACTTTATGAAGAATTGAAGTACCTCAACTTAGAGATAGTGGAACAAGGATATGTGAACACCTTGGAGGTACATCCAACTGTTCTGGATCAGATTAAGGAACAACAAGAAAGAGATGAAGACATCCAAGAAATCAAGAAAAATATGAGAAGGGGTAAAGCCCCAGGTTTCTCACAGGATGAGCACAGGGTGGTGTGGTTTGGTAGCCGAGTTTGTGTGCCAAACAACCAGAGGATTAAGCAACTCATTTTGGTGGAAGCACACGGATCACCATATTCTATCCACCCGGGCAGCACCAAAATGTACCACAATCTTAAAGAAAGATATTGGTGGACTAGTATGAAGCAAGATGTCGCTAAATATGTGGCCCAATGCGATGTGTGTATGAGAGTTAAGGCCCTACACCAAAAACCAAATTGTTTGCTACAACCCTTGCCAATACCCAATGGAAATGGGAGCAAGTGGGCATGGATTTTATTACTGGATTGCCTAGGACCCAATCTGGGTATGATTCCATATGGGTGGTGGTTGATAGGCTAACTAAAGTAGCACATTTCATACCAGTCAAGACCACCTATGCTAGTAATGTCTTGGCAGATCTGTACATGGCCAGAATCGTTTGTTTACATGGAGTGCCCAAAAGAATAGTGTCAGACAGAGGATCTCAATTTACCTCAAGATTTTGGCAAAGTTTGCATGAAGCTCTAGGTACTAAACTCAACTTCAAGATGACTTATCATCCTCAAACGGATGGGCAAACCGAGAGAGTAAACCAAATCTTGAAGATATGCTCGGGGCATGTGCCCGGATTTTGGGAGAAGGGACAAGAACTTGCCCTATCTTTGAATTCTCTTATAATAATAGCTATCCACTAGCCTACAAATGTCCCTATTTGAAGCTTTGTATGGTAGACCTTGTAGAACACCTCTTATCTCGGGATGAAGTTGGAGAGCATCAACTCTATGGGCCGACACGATCAAAGATGCCGAGAGCAAGGTCAAATTGATAAAGGAGCGATCGAGAGTGGCTCACCCCGAACAAAAGAGTTATCTTGACACCAAAGCAGAGATTTATCTTTTGAAGTTGGAGACTTTGTCTACCTCGAGTAACACCAATTCGGGAGTTAGAAGATTTGGATTAGAGGAAAGCTAGCTCCAAGATATGTAGGACCATATAAGATTTTAGCAAGACAAGGCGAAGTGGCTTATAAACTGGAACTTCGAGTCCTTGTCGTGCATGCACAACATCTTTCATGTATCACAATTAAGGAAGTGCTGCGGTTTCTGAAGATCACACATTAGTTGAGGACATAGACTTACAGGAAGACCTCACATATGTAGAGCAACCAATTAAAATTCTGGATGTTGCAGAGCGAGTTACCAGGAGCGTAATTATCAAGTCATACAAGGTGCAAGTGGAGTCATCATCCGAAAGTGAAGCTACGTGGGAAAAGAAGAAGACCTCAAGACTAACTACCCTACCTCTTTCTTGATTCTATTTGAATCTCGGGGTCGAGATTCCTTTAAGGGGGGTAGGTTTGTAACATTCTGATTTCCTAAATCCTTTTTAAATGTGTAAAATAAATTAAAAATATTTTGTTTTGATGAGAATACAAGTTTGGTTCGGTTGGAGAGGTTTGAGTTGCTGAGACCTCCTTTTGGTATGCCCAGTAGACCTCCTCTTAGCATATCTTCTTTGGTTGTGTAGGTTTAGACCTCCTCTGTGGTCTAGACCTCCCTAGTGGCACGTGAGGGTAGGCCTCCCTTGAGGCTTGGACCTTTTCTCGTCTGGAGGTACCCTGATGTCCTGGCCGACCTCTTTGAGTTTGGTCACTTTGGACCTCTTTGTTGGTTCGAATCTCTTTGGAATTAGACCTCTTTTCTGTTTAGACTTCTCTTAAGTCTAAACCTCTTGTTGCCTGGGCACCTTTCTAGGCCCAAACCTCTTTTCCTTCGGACCTCCTTGTATTCCAGTGGACTTCTTATATACTTTCGAACCTTACTAATTCATTTGAACCCCCTTGATATTTCTTCTTGGCCGAAAGGACCTCCCTAGGGTTGTTTTGATCCTTGCGAACTCCTGTTGGACCTCCTGTCGTGGATTTCTTCCCTAGGACCTCTCTTTCTTGGAACCCTCAAAGATGGACCTTTCTTTCATTTGGATCTGGCGGTTCAGACCTCTTCCCATCCCCTATCCAAAGGTCCCGATCTACCCGTGCATTATGTCCCTCTGTGGACCTCTCTTTGTTTTGAATCTAACGGTTTGGACCTCCCCTTACTTTGAATCCAAAGGCCCAGACCTCCCCTGCACGTTTGATCTTGGCTGTTGGACCTCCCTCTTGGAGATCCAACCGCCCGGACCTCAACTTGCCTTTAATCTCAACCGCAGGACCTTGTTGTAATTCTTTGGACCTCTTGTCCAAGACCTCTCTGAGGCCTTTTAAACCTGGCTTTGGACCTCCTCGCACGACCTCCCTTGAAGAGACCCTGACCGTCAGGACCTCCCCATGTTCAGACCTCCTTTGTGTGTCTGGACCTCCTCAACCTTTAGACCTCCTTGTCCTTTGGGCTTAAGACCTCCTAAGCCTCTCGGACCTCCTCAAGGACCTCCTCTGCATGGGCAAGACCTCTCCTCTTGACCCGACTGCTTCTAAGTTGATCGCCCCACTCACCGGACTTGGTCATTCTCATTTCTCCGCATACGAAAATATTTTGGGCATTTAATGCATGTCTTGTCACATTAAATGCATCCACATACGTGGTAATTACTTTGAATTGGGTCACTTAGCCGTACTCTGACATTTTTCTTAGTCCCTTCCCAAAGCAACATAAGCTGTCCTTCCTCGTACTTTTTAACCAGGGTGGTAGTGACACCTGCTCTGCCACTCACCTATCTTTGACCTATTTCTATACTTATCCTTGACATATGTATTTCTAGTTTTCTTCACCACCCTGACTACAATTGGACCAAGAAATTCTACCACGCCACTTTTCTCCACACTCTGTTATCTTGGCTCTCGTTCAGTGGCTTTCCAGGGAAGACTTGGCTCTCAGGACCTTCCCTTCCCTCCATTACTCCTTGTACCTGGTAAGTTCCTTTGGTGGTCTGCTTCACTTTTGTGTTCATCATCAAGATCGAAGTGGTCGTGTCCTTCACAGACCTCCTTTTGTGGACTTCTTTTGGATTTCTATGGACCTTGTGTGAGGACCTCCTCTCTGGGCCTTGCGAAGAACCATTGCTCAGACCTCTTTGCCTCTTGCTAGGTCACACCCTTGGGGTCTTTTGCTAAAGACCACCCTTCTCTGTAAGCTTAGACCTCTTCTATAAGAACACATGTATAAAGTATGGACCTCTCTTGTTGGTTAAAATTTGGACTCCCTTTGGGGTCCCCTCGGTTTTCTTGTTGATCTCAGTTGGATCTTTATTTGAACCTTCTTTGAAATTGCTCTTTCATACGTGTAGATCGTGAAGACTCGAGGGAATCTGAGTGTCCTGAAGAGGAGGATTCGCAGGATAGTGAGCAAGGCAAGTTGCACTCTTGATCATATTGCACCCAATAATTCAATCTATTTATGTTCAATTTCAAAGTTTAATGCATGCCTATCTTTACCCGCTTATTTCAATACTGTTTTAAATTCATAGTTATACCTACTTCCTTGGTATGGCCACTGTTGACTTTGGATTGAACTCATTGTCACCTTTAGATCAAACTTGGGTCATGCAATAGTGTGAACCAAAACCATTTGAAAAACTTGTGCTTAGTCAGGCTTAGACCAAAAATATTGATTTGGGGAAATCTTTACCAACATGACCAAATATTGCTTAAAATGTTTTGACCATGACATTGGGGTGTCATGGAAATGTGAAAGTGTTGCTGGGGAAGCAAATATAATGAAATTGGAATTAGACTGTGGCGAAATGGTTTGCTTGGCTGGTGCAATGTTTGTGCACGGACTCTATCCTGACAAAGGTGGAGGTCCAGGGGTTTGTGAAAGTCGCCCTAGTCATATGAGGACCGGTCTTTGAGCGACCAATGCCAAGCCTATAATGGGCTATGCCACAATCGTGCAACCACATGTCTCCAGAATGGGGCGTGGGACCTGGCTGAGTAATTTGCAAAACTCCATCATATGCTGCTCCATTGGAGGTGTGGGAGGTCTTGTAAGACTGATGGTCCTTTATGACCTAATGTTCCCATCGGTGCAAGAGGGGCTTCCATTGGATTCTTTGTCCATAGGGGGTGAAACCTTAGCAAGGAAAGACGTGGTGGAGCAATGCATTGTAAAGGCCTTGTCATGAGCTCTAGACCTCTTACCTTTGGTAGTGAGAGGTGGCATTGACGGATCTTGCCTGATAAACTAGAGAAATCATGTCATGTGGGTAAAGTGCACAACCTCTGCAGAGTTAAATCTATTCAATAGCCGTGTCCACGGTCATGGACGTCTTGGCAAAGGCCACTCGAGTTAGATATTGGTTTTGGGGTTTTCGAAAGGTTTATCAAATCTGCTTTTGGGATTTTATCCCGTGGGTTTGGACAGGGAGCCTAATGTTAGGAGGGTATCCTTCACCAATCTGCTGATGAATGCTATCCAACTAAAAATTGCTTTGCTAAATGAATTTTAGCTATTAAAGACACGCTTTGGAACTTAGTAATGGTATTTGAAAGAAAATTGGCTTTGTGCAAAATAACCATATTATGCCATCCTTTGATTATCCATATATGCATGTCATGTTGCTAACCCACGGTGTAACTTGCGAAGCACGGTTGTTGTGCTCACTCTTGCTCATTACAATCTTTGCGGAGAAGACCTTGGCGATGAAGAAGACCAAAGCGAATAGGTTGTGCCTTCCATCGATTGTTCGTGGCGTCTTGATGGAAATGTTGCTCTTTTGCTCTTTTGTGTTCATGTTGGGCCCAAGGCCACCTTGTAAACAACTCTGTAAATATTTTACCTTAATAAAGATGCATTCGGGATGTTACCACTATGTATTTGTGCTGTGAAGAGCTAGCCATGATCCTTGGGACTAGCTTGGGTCTCACAGGGAACTTGGGAGCAAGCTCGGACCTCCATGTCCTCACCAGGGAAGGAACACGTGAGGTTCTGGGTGGTCTTGGACCTCTACGACCACCTTGTTTTTCCCTGGTTTGGCCGTGGCAGGTCATTGGGCGCTCCCTGGCTCCAAGACCCTCTCGGATCGGGTTCTCCTGGACGTCTAGGAGGTCCTGCGGGATCTCCTGGAAGGTCTTGGGGAACTGCCCGGGAGGTCCTTTGTGGACCTCCTGGGAGGTCCTGATGGACTTTCCAGAAGGTCTGGGAGGACCTCTCGGGTGCCCTAGAGGTGGGTCGTTACAAGACGATACTGACTATTTTGTAGAAGTTCATTCTCGGTTATACGAGGTTTACCAAAGGTATGAAAATAGGTTCCGGGGAGTCCGTTCGCAACGAACTCTAGTAGCCCCCACCTCAAGTGGGAAGACAAATATGTCGGGCGCAATTTTCGATGCCTCTTCCTCCAGGTCCAGGTCCAGGGCTTCTTCTTCTTCTTCTTCTACACCAACGCCTGCTCAGCCAAAACCCACAAGGAGCGGAGAACTATCCACCTATCTGGACGGCGGTACGGTGGATTTCAACTCAGAAGGCTTCGACATCTTGTAATGGTGGCAAGCCCATAAGTTAACATATCCTGTGCTATCTATACTTGCACATGATGTGTTAACTGTTCCTGTCTCTACGGTTTCCTCCGAGTTTGCTTTTAGTCTTTTTGGAAGAATATTGGAGGAGAGAAGAACAAGTCTCACAAGTGAGATGGTGGAGATCCTTCTAACTGTGAAGGACTGGGAACAAACTGATTCACGAACACAACACTCTGTGGAAAATCTAGAGTTGTCGAAGGTGTTCGAAAATCTGTACTTAGGCAATGATACCGACACATAAAACAAAGATGTATCATGTATGTAGAATTGTAGAGTATAGGCTGTACTCTTTTTTCTTTGCTAAGGTTTTCTCATTTTGAGTTTTTACTTGGCGAAAATTTTAACAAGACAGCCAATTGGATATTAATAAAGCTCTTTATTACATTTTCAATATGATTGTCTCATTTTTTTTTAATTTTATGTCTACTTCTGAATTCTACACAATTTTCTAATTTTTTGGATTTTTTTGTTCTGATAGGCCAAACGGGCCACATCTAGCCCGACGGGCCAAACGGGCTCGAACCAGCCTGACACGACATGAATGCCCGACGGACCGTGTCTGGGCCGTCACCCAACCCGACACGAATAGTACACGGAACCAGAATGGACCGTGCCTAGCCAAGTTCGGGCCGTGCCAGCCCGTTTGGCCAGCGCAGGTGGAAGACACGAGTCGATCACGGAGACAGAGGCACCCCTGGTCTCTGGAATGTGCGGGAAGAACAAGACTTTTGCGGCGGCTGGGCCCACAAATCAAGCCCAATCATTTCGATGTTCCCTACTTCCCTTCCCAGGTAATTCTGCCTGCTTCTTCCAGAGTAGTACTCTTTCCTTTTTGGGCTGTGTATTTTATTTGGGCCTAGTTTTTGTTTGACCTGGAGCTGGCCGCCACCACGAGTTTGGCCATGATGCGTCCGTTCATTCGTTGCCAAACTCACCGCATGCCACCGCGATGTCGAGTCGAGATCGATCGCTGGCTGCACCGTGCCACCGTCACATGCACCGACGCACGCACGTTATCGATCGACGGCGCGCCACTGCCCATGACATCCACCGATGTACTCGCGCAATCTCTGCGTCCTAAGTGCCGTTGCTTTCGGCGTGTGTGCAGCGACAAGCTCTGCCTCTGCTCTGCATTGCATTGCACCGGATGCATCAGACAAGAGCTGATCGAGTTGGGAGTGTCGGTGAATGCGCCGCTGCAGATGGGGCCAAAATAACCGCGTCGAGAAAAGCAGCAGGCATTTGTGTGCCTGCCTTGGTCACGCAAGGGATGGGGTCCCATGCACGCTGCTGCATGTGCAGATACATTAGCATGTGAGCACTCGTCGCCTGTTTGTTTGTGTTGGAGCCAGGACGAACGCCACTACTGTCTCTTGCCTCTCTCCATGCTTCTTTTCTTTTGTCCTTTTCAAATGTAATTGGGGTGTAAACGCATCAACTTATTTGGCCATGGCCTCGATAGGGAAGAGATTCACGGTAGCTGAATCCATGACTGTAAACTGCATGCGTTACATGGTTCTCTGTTGCCAATCTTGGTCTTGTGGATAGGAACAGCTAGCTCTAGCTAGGATCTTATATATTACTACCTCTGTTCAAGAATATATTACTTTTTGGACACCGACGTGATCTCAAATACCTAACTTTGACTATTACTTTCCATATGATTATGTTAGTAAAAAATTATTATATTATAAAAATATTTATAATGACAAATCTAATGATATTATTCACTCATGACTAATCTAAATAATTTTTCATATATTATTAGTCAAAGTTAGATAAGTTTGATTGCACGTTTTTTAAAACGTTATACATTTCTGAACAAAGGGAGTACTATTTTGCGTTTTGCGATGGAAACCTGGCCCAAAAATAGGAGTCATCTATTGCATAGTTACCTGAAAATCTCCTAACTTCTGGTTAATTTTTCAACCAATAGATCTAGATCCAACAATCCACATCACTCC
This sequence comes from Phyllostachys edulis, assembly GCA_036346405.1. NCBI lineage: Eukaryota > Viridiplantae > Streptophyta > Magnoliopsida > Poales > Poaceae > Phyllostachys > Phyllostachys edulis. The sequence goes on along the minus strand of CM070558.1, from coordinate 67,561,026 downwards.
CCCACTTCATATATAAAAGCACCCTTCAACCCTAACCCAAATCTCTCCTCCTACACCCGAATCGCTGCCCCAAACCTCCTCCCTCAAGACGCCTCCACCCGACTCCCCTTTGTCGCTCCCCTCTATACGCCCCAGCCACATCCTATGTCGCTCGTCTTCCTCCTCTCCGGCGAGCCACACCCCGCGCCGCCCTTCTTCCTCATCTTCGGAGAGATCCCCTAGTGTCGCCCTCCTTCCTCGTCTTCGGCAGCTACTGCTGTTGGATCCACCAACGCATCTCGTCACATCCTAACACTCTCATCCTCATTGCCTCTGCTGACCACCACCGCCTTCCTCCTACTGATGTTCATAATGACCCCAAATTTTGGGATCAAAATTCTTTACAACCGCCCAGATGTGCGATTCTTGAATGCGGCGTCTCAAGCAAGCTTCCAATTACAACAAAAATCAAGCTTTTATTAAACAAGATTACGACTTAACAGCCAGTTTTTACACTCACACGAGCATCCAAGCCCAAAGTTAATATAATACAAGACTATTATGGGAGTAGTAACGTTCTCACATCGCCAGACAGTTATCACCAGGACAGAGAGTTAGATCATACCATTATTCTAGAGAATAACAGCATAATTAACTGCCCATATCCTTAGATTTGGTGCAGAGGATTCCTCATCGACGAGGCCCACATGTCTGTAAGCCCTATCGGCTAGAGACTGGTCGTAAAAGAGCTTATGATCAGGTGGTGGTCGTAGCAAAGCTTACGACCACAGACTGATCGTAGGAGGACTTACGATCAGGGGATAGTCGTAGAAAGACTTACGACTATGGGATAGTCGTAGAAGGACTTACGACTATAGAGTGGTTGTAGAAAAACTTGCGACCTCCAGCTTCTCCCTTATGAATATTAAGGGTATACTCAAGAACCATATGACGGTAATATTATCTATAATATGAATTACAGATAAATAATTAAATGATGATTTATTAGATCCTCGTCAAAAACAGTAAAACAATAATAAATAATAACATAAGGGGTTTCTCAACAAACTCAAATACCAACTTAACATCTCAAAAACTCTACTTATGCCTCATGTATTGGAATCACCCATAACATAGCTTCATTAACCGAAAGCACGACGTATTCAAATACCTTTAATTATATACTCTACAGAGCTGCCCAACTTTACCCACAAGATATCTCAAACTCATATTGTCAGTACATAGACACGCAACACGTTAGCGTGCAACTGAGCTGAGATAACAAAAAATTTTCACTGCTTGACCTTTCTAGCCTCTACACGGTAGGTTTAACTCCATACAACCCTCGGGAGACTCCACCGGCCACAGTGGATCTTGCACCCTATGCTAACGGCACCTACCGTTGTGGCCAGTGAGTGCCCCTTTAGTCCCACCCCTGTTCCGTGCTGCTCTATCACACAAGAGCACATGCCTGTCCTGTAGGTCTTCGATTGGGAGAATAGTGTACTAAGCCAGGGAGTAATGACCACGCATGTGGTTAAGCGGTTTTCTATGTCGGTCATTTGGCACAAGGTTCTTATCCTTACTTATCTCTAGTGAGGCAATGGACCAACACCAACTCGTGGTTGTCCATCCTCATCTTCGACTTACTTTTAACACAAGTCTATTGGGTTGTCCAACTTCTTGGACACAACCCTCAACTCTCCACCAAAACCATTGGCGAACCGCCAATACTACTTTTTAGGATTTAAACACATTTATGTGACAAAGCTATTTATATAGCTAATATTTTATGTGAACTTGTCAAGGTGAAAATGGCTTACAAAGGATGTTAACCTTGTCAAGGTGAATATGGTCTACAAGTGTTAGGTGGGTTTGTATGCGGGGTAACATGATTTATCTATTTATCATGGCATTCAAAAGTATTATTTCACTAATTAAAGTAATTGGCACAGATATAATAATAAAAGCAATAATATAAATATATAAAAATGGGCTCAAAATGATCAAGGAATGCGACTTGCCTCCTTGCACAAAGTCCTGTAGATACTGGTCTTGTCCGGTGTCTTTTGGAGTCTGGTCGTCAAAGTCGTAACATAACGTAAAAAGAAATAAAATAAATCAAGTAAAATCCGGCTCGACAAGGAATGAACTAGGAACAACATGCAAGTAAATAAAATCCGGAAAAGAATCATAAAGGAAGGTGGTGTGGGAGGGTAGGAATTTATTTGGAGCTTCAAATGGCTGAATGGAGTGGTGAAATGGATTCACGGGCTCGAAATGGTCAAAAGGATATAAAATGTCGAATTAGGGTTTCAGATGAAAAAGGGGTCAGATAATTAATAGTACTATTTTACTATTAATTCATGAAAATAGGTTGGTGATTAGTAACAAGAATTACTATTTTTGGATAGAGAACAATAATTAGGGTTTACTGTTTTTGGATAATAAACAGTAATAAGGTTATACTATTTATTGGCTGAAAATGAATAGTATTTGGGTTGAAAAAGGATAAACAGAATTGAATTTACTATTTATGGATGAAAACTGGATGTGAATAGTAATTAGAATTATTGTTTTAGCTAATGAACAGTGTTTCGGTTTTCGGGTGAACAGTAAAAGAAACTACTGTGCAATGAACAGTTTTTAGCATAATTGGTTGAATAGTGAATGGGTCGTCCCATTTACTGTGGTGCCCCTTGCCCCATTCGGCTGGGCCTTAAAGACCCAAATTTCAAAGTGCTTGAGCTGCAGACTGAAGGTTCAAGCCGCCTGAGCCGAGGAGGCGAAGTCGGCCGTGGCCCTCGGCCATTCCGTGTGGCACGAGAAAAGTGGGTGGTGCGGTGGGCACCAGTGGGCGACGGGGATCACGGAGGTGGTTTTGGTGCTGGCTTGGTGCGGCCTGTGGTGGCTTGGCGGCGGTGGCCATGAAGGAGGCGACGGGGAGTAGCGGTGCTGGCGAGCTCCGGTGGGAATTGGGTCGGGGGTGAATGGGGAAAAAGGTGGGCAGCGGCGAGATGGTGCTTGAGCTGAGAAGGGGAGGAAGGGAGGCAGTGGATTTCACCTCGGGTCGCCGGAGAGAAAAAAGGAGGCGGCAGCGGATTCTTCGAATTCGGCCAGTGCTGGGAGGGAAGGAGCAAGGGGAGGTGGTGATGGAGGCGTGCCCTGGGGTGGCTTTTATAGCCATGGGGAAGGCGGTGGGAGCAGTGCGGCAGCAATAGGGAGGTGGCGATGTGGTTGGGTGGGGGCGGTTGGGCGGCGCTGGGCGGGGCGAGGTGGCGACATAGGCGGGATGAGGTGGAGAGCGGCGAAGGTGGTATAAGGACCGGGTGGGGCGAGGTGGCGCTGCTGGTGGCGGCTGACGGAGGCGGAGGTGGCTGTGATGACGTTCGGCCGATGATGATCGGGGAGGAGGAAGAAGGGCAAAAGCGCACGGGCAAAAAGTCGCTTCCGACGGAAGAAAATGGAGGCGCCCAAAAAAGGAAAGCGGATTGGAGTTGGGAATTGCCGAATTGAGTAAGTTTTTGAATTCAAACCAAAAAATTCAAAAATTTTGAAAACCTGGAATTTTTGGGTTATTTCAACGCCACCCACCACTGTGCTTCCTCCCTCTAAGGTCTGGCTCCGGTGAACCTAAACCCTAATCGGTGAACCTGAGCCCTAACCTGGCGGTGGCGTGAGACGACAGCGCCGGAGAGGAGGAAAACGAGCTCGTCGGATCACAAATCTCAACACAAGATCCAAAAGTTAGAAAATTAACCGAAAGTTAAGAGATTTTCAGTTACCCGTGCATTTGAAAATCCGAAAAAAAATAAGTATTTTGCCATGGATATGTCATATAGCTAGATCCGAAAAGCTTGAGTTGAGAGGGCCAAAAGGAGAATCTTGTGTTACTGTCCATGCATGTTCATTTCGGTTGTTCTCCTGGACGATACATACATACATACATGTTTTGTCCTGTCCTGCTGGTTCTCGTGTGCGACTCACAGCAGATTAAGTGGGGTGAATGTGAGTATGTGACTGACTACTGGAGTCAGAACAATTCTGGCGATCTTATATATGACAATACTAAGAACATGCCCACCCCCAAAAATACTCACAGGACGATCAAATCTTAGCGAGCTCGTCAGAACGAGTCGGCATGGAGGAGATTTATATGCACATAAGACCCTGTTTCACGTGGCCGTTTTGACATTTGTGCTAGGAACATTTGTACCCCCAAGTCAAAGACTCGATTACCGAAACTAATTTTTACGCCAGATGGAGTAGTAAAGAAAGAAAGAAAGAAAGAAAGACGTGTCTCGGCATCTTTGCGCGTAGATACGCTCGTGACACACGTACTACAGGTACCTTAAGTTCAGTACCGATGTACTCCTGTTACTGTCCATCTTGAAAGACCATGGCGCGCAGCCAATGCTGCTCGATCGATCATTCATTCATTCGTACTATGTTGCGGCACAGTTCTGTCCATTAATGATCTTGAGGGGTAGTTGCAAGTTACAAACTGCAGTTAATTCATGCCGCGCTTCGCGAGCGCAGCTACTCTGCGTACTGGAATGGCCGGCAGAAGAAAGAAGAATTCCTTCCTCCCCCAAAAGAACATGGGCTAGCACTAGCTGTACTTCACAGACTCTCGAATGGAAAACACTGGATTGTTAGGCCCCGCCCGCTTGGAGCGCAAGAATCCGCATGAATTTCACAAGGAACAGCTCAATCGCGGTAGGAATTCTAAACGCGAGCCTTAGTTCATGAGAAAAGCAACCCCGGAACAATTACCAAGGCCGTTCGCTGAAGTCTTTGATTTAATTTGTACTAGCAGTTGGTAATGCAAGAGAAGATCTAGCTTTCCATTCGCTTTCAGAAAGCTAGCCACTGATAATCATTAGCTTGATTGGAACTGTTATCGTAGAAATATAACGAGATTGGACTTGGCAATTGATAACTCGACGAGCTAATCATGTTCGGTGGCCGTAAGCCCTCGTAACCTATTGCCATCATAAGCCGCTCATTGTCAAGGCCACATAAAACAGAGCTCAATTTCTCTCCCGCTGGTAGAAAAAAGAAGTGGTGTACAATCGCAAATGGAAACATTGACTCAGTTGAGTCAATATGTATTTTCTTCAAGAACAAACAAGTTGTCGATATATCGGATATGAAAAACTGAAGATTCCCCGGATGCCATCTCTAACTGGTTGTTGCAGACGTAGCATCAGCATTTAACGTTGCTATAAAAGGCACCGCACGCTCCTCGCTCGCTTCACTCCCCCACTGTCCTTGTCACGTTCGCCACTTACTCCGACCGCTCCCTCCCTGCTCCCACGGTGGAGTGGAGTGATCCGATCCCACCACAAAATGCCACCTTCGACTCCAAGAACCAAGCAACCAGCTGCAGATAAGCTGCTTCTCCTAACCACCTTCCTCTCCCTCTCCACCCTTCTGCTGCTCACCTTCTTCTCCGCCCAAAAGGCATTCGCCGCCACGCCCACGGTCGCGGCCGATGGCCACCACCGTAAGCGCGCGCTTCTTGATGATGGCAATGCGGACGCTGAGCACGCGGCCGCCGTGGACCGGCATTGTGCCGGCACGCTGCATCGGGACGTGTGCGTGTCGACGCTCGCCACCATCCCGAGCCTTGCGCAGAAACCGCTCCGGGACGTGATCTCCGACGTCGTGGGGCGCGCGGCCTCCGCGGCGCGCGCGGCCTCGGCGCACTGCACGTCCTACCTCCGGCGGCCGCAGCGGCTGCGCATGCGCGACCGCCTCGCTCTGTCCGACTGCCTGGAGCTGTTCGGGCACACGCTGGACCAGCTCGGCACGGCGTCCGCTGAGCTCTCAGCGGGGAACCACACCGTCGAGGAGTCCATCGCCGGCGTGCAGACCGTGCTCTCGGCCGCCATGACCAACCAGTACACCTGCCTGGACGGCTTCTCCGGCCCGTCCGCATCGGAGGACGGGCGCGTCGGGCCCTACATCCAGGGTCGCATCTACCACGTGGCCCACCTGGTGTCCAACTCACTCGCCATGCTGCGCCGCCTCCCGCAGCGACGGCGCGGCCGCGGCCTCCGCGCGAGGGGCGAGGCGTTCGAGGGCTACGGGCGGGTGCGGCGAGGGTTCCCGTCGTGGGTGTCGTCGGGGGACCGGAGGCGGCTGCAGCAGGGCCAGGACGACGGCGTCCCGCCTGCGGACGCGGTGGTGGCGAAGGACGGGAGCGGGAACTTCACGACGGTGAGCGAGGCGGTGGCGGCGGCGCCGAACAACAGCGAGACGCGGTACGTGATATACATAAAGGCGGGGGGCTACTTCGAGAACGTGGAGGTGGGGAGCGAGAAGACCAACATTATGTTCGTCGGCGACGGCATGTGGAAGACCGTCATCAAGGCCAGCCGCAACGTCGTCGACAACTACACCACCTTCGGCTCCGCAACGCTAGGTCAGTCACCGATCACTCTAATCTAATGGCTTTCACATTGCTAATTTATTCCTCCTCTGATTAACCCGACGCATTAACATAGAAGAAGGCAGTAAATTACGCGAGCAATTAAGCTTTCATGCACGAGGAGGAACATGAACTTAGTACTGTAGCGGTAGATCATCCGACATCGTGTTCGGGCCCGCACGTGTATAGGAGCGAGAGACTGTTTCTCCTCCTCCTTTTTTTACTTTGCGATCGACCGGTGTTTAAGTGAGATGTCATCAGGTGATGAAATCTGGAGGAATGGCGAAAGGTCAAAGAGTCGTACTTGCCTTGCCTCATTAGTCATTATGCAGCAGCTGCTGAATGGGTGATCCAAATATGGAACGTCGTACGCAACCGTTGCAGTATCTCTATGGTATTTATACGTCTAGAGATGAAACGTCGTACGCCGGTGTACTAGTACTAACGCACACGGTGTGGCCTTCGAGAAGATAACGACTAGGCTTTTGGTGGAGTAACTCACGTATGTCCAAACAGTGTCATGCATCCCTCTATAAAGAGTTTATAATGGATCATATCCGAACTCGTTTGTTCTAACCCGAGTGTGCGACCCTGTAGGTTCATACGTGATCGGTTGTGACTCGGAAACTCCTTTCCGACCACGAGTTATTAGCGGTTCCTGGTAGGACATAACGATTCCCGAGTACACATAAATATTATATCGGACGAACCTTATACAATATGATCTGCGACCAGGTCCTTATCATTTACGACAAGCTCGTATCTCCATACGACTAGTTCGTATTTAGTTACGACTAGTTCATAACTCCTTACAACCAATTAATAATCATGTCCAACCAGTTTGTATCTGGTCGGACTGAACGACATATTATATCGGAGAACCTTATGCAATATTATATGCCATCAGGCCCTTATCACTTATGTCCAATTTGTATCTCGATATGACCAGTTCATAACTTCTTACGACCAGCTAGTGATCATGTCCGACCAGTTCATATCTCCATACGATCAGTTCGTATTTGGTCGGACTGAACGACCTACTTGCGTATTCTCCCTTTGTCTCACGATATCTTATTGAACTCTAGGTGAGATATTTTGTTATTCATGGACTGTTCAATACTTTTTCGATCAAGCGACGGATAACTTCATGTGGTCGTCTCTTCGACCACTAGTGGCACGTCCATGCACTTTTTTATCCTACCACTTCGAGGGGCCCAGAGATATCCCTCCTATTATGTTAGGAGGGACAAATCTCGTATCCGACCAGTCACATCTCTCCACGTGTTTCATAGCATACCCGAAAGCTACTTTTATAACTACTCAGTTATGGAGTAGCGTTTGACAACCCTTAAGTGTACTATTACACATGTAGGAAATTATGTTGATCTCAGGTCTAAAGATTATACATCATTATTGTTTGAGACCAACTGATGACACATAAAAATCATAACATTCTCTATAATGTCTCAAGGTGGTTCAATCCAAAACTATGTTCTCTAACATATGTTCACATTATTGATTCGATATCTTCATATCCATGACTGGTGAAACATTGTCATCAATCAATACATGTGATTATCAATAAATCTCTAGTGTTTCAACCAGTGACATCCGACCTAAGACACATTTAGAATGACATCATATAAATTAAAGAGTTTCACCAACAAATCGTATACTTGTTAATCTTTATAAATGATAATTCATTCAAGGAACATAATAACATTTATTTTATAACTCATAAACATAGTCGTGATACGATCATCTCTATAATTACCTCTAGGACATATCGCCAACAATTCGTACTACTAGCAGTACAGTAGGTCACTATAAAGCTCATGTAAATGTCAGCGACTACGCACACTATCAAATTCAACATAGCCTTTCTAAAAGCATCAACGTAGAAATGCTCCCAATTACTTGAGGAGGCTACGAACGATTTGATCACAAGTCAAGCAACTTAATACAGGTCAATCCAAGCCGGGAAGACACACCTAACTCTGACCCTTCATCTGGTACCTACTACTTCGCTTTTATGTCAAAACAACTAAAAAACAAAGCAGGTGCTAGTCTTTCTGTGTGCTTGCACTTGCAATTTGCAAATTGAAGTCTCCTGTATGGACAGTATGCCCCACATAGGAGCCAGGAGTAGGGCTGAAAAAATAGCTCGAGGCTCTCAAACTAGCTCAGCTCGAATCAAGCTCGGCTCAACTTGGGCTCATAAATTTTCAAACCGAGCCAAGCCTAGATCCTGACTCACAATTTTTTCAAACCGAGTTCGAGCCGCTCGGCTCGTTGGCCTCCCTTTACTCAATTCCTTAAGACTTTAAGAGTCCCTCTCGACTGTGCCCCAAATGCCAAATCCCTCAAATGGCAGATCCACCTCGCCCGCCACCTCTGGCCCCCTGTCCTCCCCCCTTCAGTCCTTCCCAAATACGTTACAAAAATTTGGTTTGGTTCATATTGGTAACAGACCAAAGAGGCCCCACATTCTGTTATCCAACCGCTTTCAACCACTACTATAAAGGGCAGCCAATCAATTATAACACCATGGAATGCCTTTCTTGGGTTTTCTTATTTTCTCTCCTTTTCCCTTTTTAGTTGGGTGGATGTGAACCGGTGTCTTCTGGTCCCCTGTGGAGATCGGATGGCTCAAGCTAAGCTGTCTCTCTCAGCAAGAGCGAAGACGTATAGGCACCGACAGATAGATTCATGTCAGCGTAGGTTGTAAATTTAATTAGTTAGCACTTAATCCAGTGGAGTACATACGGTGGCGACCCAACCCTAGAGCACCCGAGAGGTCCTCCCAGGATCTCCTAGGACGTCCCTTAGGACCTCCCAAGAGGTCCAGTAGCACCTCCCGAGGCTTGGGTAGGATCTACCCCCAAGGGTACCAATCGAGTCTCCACAGGCCACTCGAGGTACCACCGGGGAGCAGAGTCACGGGAGATCCTCTCGCCACGGCGAACTCGGGAGAGGTCATAGGACTGACACGAGGAGGTCGTGAGCAAGGATCACCCTATGATTCCTAGCGTGAATCGAGCTAGTCCCAAGGATCTCAAGCTAGCTCTTCACAAAGATACAAGAATGGTAACATCCACGACATAACTTTATTTACAACATAACCAAGGAGTTGTTTACAAAAGGTGGCCTTGGGCCAAAAGCAAGCTTACAAAAGAGCGGAAGCAGGCGTCCATCCACTATACCACAGGGCAAAATGGTGGAGGGCACAACCTACTAAATCTGGTTCTCCTCTTCTCCGTTGTTGTCTTCTCGATAAGATTTTGCATTGAGCAAGAGTGAGCACTACCACTGTGCTTCGCAAGTCACACCTGTGGGTAACAAAATGACATGCATACATGGATATACAACGAAGGCATACTATGGTTGCTTTGCATAAAGCCAAGTTTCTTTCAATTACAATTACTAAGTTCCAAGGCGGGTTTTAGTAGATAAAATTTATTTACAAAACTTGATTTTTTCAGGTTGGATAGCATTCATCAACAAGTTGGTGAAGGATACCCTCCTGTCACAAGGCTCCCTGCCCAAACCCATGGGATAGCAATCCCAAAACAGATGTTAAACACTTTTAGAAACCCAATTCAATATCTAACTCTGAGTGGCCGCTGCCAGCATGTCCATGACCGTGGACACGACTATTCGAATAGATTTACACTCTGCAGAGGTTGTGCACTTTACCCACACGACATGACTTCTCTAGTTTGTCCAGCATCCGTCGATGCCACCTCTCACTACCAAAGGTAAGAGGTCTAGAGTTCATGACAAAGCCTTTTAAATGCATTGTCCCACCACAGTCTCTCCTTGCTAAGGTTTCGCCTCCTTTGGATTCAGCTCCGCAGGATCTGGACCCCCTCTTGCACCAGTGGGAACATAGGTCATAAAAGACCATTTTGACCATAGAAGACCTCCCACTCCTCCAATTGGATCAAGCTCATGGCGGAAGTTACGCAAATTACTTAGCTAGGTCCCACACCCCATCTTGGAGACATGTGGTTGCCTTTGTTTTGGCATAGCCCATTATAGGCCTAGCATTGGCGGCTCAAAGATCGGTCCTCAAGCCGACTTGGCGACAATCACAAACCCATGGACCTCCACCTTATCCAGGATAGAGTCCGTGCATAAACCTTGCACCAACCAAGCAAACCAATTCGCCCAAGTCCAAATCAGTTTTCATTCTCTTTTGCTTCCCCAGCAATATTCCATATTCCCATGACAACCCAATGTCATGATCAAAACATTTTAAACGTTATTTGGTCATGAAGGTAAAGATTTCCCAAATCAAATGTTTTTGGTCTAAGCAAGACTAAGCATAAAGTTCACAATGGCTCCTGGTTCACACTAAAGTATTAACCAGGTTTTGTCTAAGGTGACAACAGATTGGTTCAATGTCAAGTTGGCCATATGAAGGAATTAGGCACAACTATGTGTTTAAGACGGGTATTGAAATAACTTGGTAGAAATAAGCATGCATTATACTTCGAAATTGAACATAAATAGATTTAAATACTGGGTGCAATATGATCAAGAGCATGACTTGTCTTGCTCACTGTCTTGAGAGTCTTCCTCTTCAGTGCTCTCACGCTCCTCACTGCCTTCACGCTCCATACGAGAGAAAAGAAGACAACTCAAACCACATTCCAACTGAAGAGCCAAAAGAACTTTTAAAAGAAACTCCAAAACTCAACCAACAGAAGCAACTTATAATCAAAATAGGTTCTTTGGGAGAGGTCCCAACTTACTGGGGAGAGGTCGAGTGAGGAAGGTTCTCACAGAGGACCAGAAGGGCGGCTCTAGCAACAGACCAAGAGGATAATAAGTGCGCAGGATCCAAAGAGGTGATCTTTAGACAGGACCATAGAGTTCCACCGAGAATCCAAAAGAAGAGGTCCTGAAAGGGACACAACCTCTTATGGTGGTGACAAGAACAAGAACAGCGCAATATACAAGGAAACTTACCAGCAATAAGAAGGAGGTGATGGGCGAAGGGGAGGTCGAAGGCAATCTGGGCGGTTGAGGTCAAGCCCAAGCTCCTACCGAGCCTCAATGGTGAAAACACGATGGAGAGATGCTCTGGCGATGTTCTTGTCGGAAGAACTCTTGAGGAGCCACCGAGTGTGAGCCAAAGTGTTGAGTGTGTGAAAAAGGTGGCAATTGAAGGGCTCCGGGGCTAGTTATAGTCAAAGAAAGTGAAAAGACCACTCAATGCGTACATGATTTGGTGAGCATATGAGATGGGCAAGAGGTGCGGGGTGTCAAGGAAAAATATAAAGGGCGTGGTGTCTTTATTACGGGAGGAGACTAGAAAAGACACCAATAGTGCCCCGAGAATGACCCCATACAATAAAACGACCACTTGCTTGGGCGTGCATTTAATGCGACAATACATGCATTAAATGCTCATGGTACTAGTGTGGCGGAAACATAGAATCGATAGCTTTGGCAGGTGGGACCACCAAACCTAGAAGCAGTTGGGTCAAAGGGGAGGTCTGACGGTTGGATCTCCAAAGAGGAGGTCCAACGGCCAAGATTGAATGCTAACGGGAGGTCCACGTGGTAAGAAGAGAACCTCACGCGCAAGGGAGGTCTAGAGCCAGCGGGATCAACTCCAGACAGAGGTCCGAGCGGTTAGGATTTCAAGGGAGGTCCTAACGATCAGAAATGCCAACGAAGGAGGTGCGGACGATTAAGATCTCGGGGAGGTCTTAACGGTCGAGATGTTCAAAGAGGAGGTCAGGGTCATTAAGATCTCAAGGGAGGTCTTAACGGTCAAGATTTACTGAGGAGGTCGGACATAGGGAGGTCGGACATACATGGAGGAGGTCTCTGCGACAAGAGGTTCTAACAACCAAGATCCCATCAAGGAGGTCCTGGCTAAGGGGATCCTTGTAAAAAGGAGGTCCTGACTGGTAGGATCTCACCAAGGAGGAGGTCCTATCAGTTAGACTCTCATGAAGGGAGGTTCCACGGCTCAAGGAGGTCTAAAGGAACTGAGTCGACCAGGGGAGGTCCTAATCGCTAGGATCTCCACAATGGGAGGTCCTGGCGGTGGGGATCTCAATATAGGAGGTCTTAGAGGTTCTGGAGGAAACCCACGGAGGTCAGGGGTTCCCATGTTAGCAGTAAGGAGGTCCAATGGATGGGGAGGTCCAAAGGACCCAAGTCGAAGGAGGTCTAAACATATAGGCACGCCTTAACCAAGAGGAGGTCTAGACCTAAGGAGGAGATCTGAACCAAAGAGATTCGAACCAACAAAGAGATCCAAAGAGATCTAGCTCAAGGAGAAAGGTCTGGACATAAAGACACGTCCAATTGAGAAAAGGCCTGAGCCCCCCAGGAGAGGTCTAACTTCAAGGACCACTGGGGAGGTCCAGGCCACAGAGAAGGTCTAAACCGAACATAACACAAAAGAGAGGCGGGGGAGGCGAACTGCCAACATACGTAAGGGGTGACAACATGAAACTTAACTCTCTCCAACGAACCAACTATGAATTCTCATCAATACAAAAATAATTTTATTTTATTTTACAATTTTAAAAGGACTTGAAAAATCAAGTTGTTACACATACTACGTAGCAATTAGCCATGATAGTGTTCAGGATGAATCTTGAATCTTGATTCCTGAATGCCTCCTCTGTGTGACCAAGATGCCACCTTAGCCAAGGAACAACAGCAAACCGACACCATCCGTACGAATGGTGTTGCGTGCGTGAGGCGTGAGGAGATCGATGGCCTATTCGACCGGCGGCCTCGTACGCCGTGCGACTCTTTTGCGACTTTGTCTGGTCGTTCCACAAACACGCAAATTTAGAACATGGGCCCGTCATTGGCATTGTTAGGACCAGGGTGGGAAAAAAAAAAGATGGAAACTCACGAGCTAGCTCACTTCGTTAAAGACTCGACTCAAATTCAGGCTATAAACGAACTGAGCCGAGCAGATATTTTACCTTAAGCCAGCTCGTGAAGAACTCGCTAAACTCGTTTATATTATAACACAACCTAACCAGCCTAGTAGCCCAACCTAAGTCTACCAGCTCTGCCCAGCAAACCGCAACCCTCTCCTATCCACATAGCGCTCGACCTCCGCCTAACGTCCTCTCCTTCTGCGTCTGGCTCAGTGCCCTCCCGCAGTCCTGAACCAAACAAGTCAAACAAGCCAGCTCGCGAGCTCATAACGAATCGAGCTAAGCTGATATATTTACTCGTTTGCTTAATGAGCCAAGCCGAGCTCAATTCCTTAACAAGTTTGACCGAATCGAGCCGATCCGGCTAGTTACCCAACCCTAGCTAGGACCGGCCGGGATGATGCTAGCCGGCCACAGCAGAGCCTTAAATCCGTCTTCCAAATTAACGTTGCCATGAGGGACGAAATGTGTGTGGTTGACACGCCGCTATCGTCGTCTCAGGTAGTATGGTGTCGGTGGAGAGAACGGAGGAGCACCGGTACCCTCGCATGCATTTGCATCTTGCACTCATGATCGCCCGCGCCCGCGTACGACCGCACTATATGCAACTGTGTTGGCTAGGCCATAGGACATGTATCACTGCAGTATCACATTGCATCATGCGCAGATGCGGTCACGTGTATGTACGACTCGTCGAGTACTCTACTCGCCTAACTCCCTAACAATTAATCTTGCTACAAGTACTGGTACAATTTTTCATTTGATCGGTTGCAAAAACCAACATAAGATGTGTGTTTTGCAACGTTTTAATCACCATCGCAGCCGTGGTCGGCACGGGGTTCCTGGCGCGGGACATCACGGTGGAGAACGCGGCGGGGCCGAGCAAGCGCCAGGCGGTGGCGCTGCGTGTGAACGCGGACCTGTCGGCGTTCTACCGGTGCAGCTTCGCGGGGTACCAGGACACGCTGTACGTGCACTCGCTGCGGCAGTTCTACCGCGACTGCGACATCTACGGCACGGTGGACTTCATCTTCGGCGACGCGGCCGTGGTGCTCCAGAACTGCAACCTCTACGCGCGCCGGCCCGACCCCAGGCAGAAGAACGTCTTCACGGCGCAGGGCCGCGAGGACCCCAACCAGAACACGGGCATCTCGATCCAGGGCTGCAAGGTCGCCGCCGCCGCCGACCTCATCCCGGTGCAGGCCAACTTCTCGTCGTACCTCGGCCGGCCGTGGAAGCAGTACTCGCGGACGGTGTTCATGCAGTCCAAGATGGAGAGCCTCGTACACCCCAGGGGGTGGCTCGAGTGGAACGGCAGCTTCGCGCTCGACACGCTCTACTACGCCGAGTACATGAACCGAGGGCCCGGCGCCAACACGTCGGCGAGGGTGGCGTGGCCCGGTTACCACGTGCTCTCCAGCGCCGACGACGCCAGCAACTTCACCGTGCTCTCGTTTGTCCAGGGCGACCTGTGGCTCAACTTGAGCTCGTTCCCGTACACGTTGGGTTTGAACTAGAATATCGAGGCGGTTGTTTGGACACGAGGATTTTTGGGTCCATAGTTAGTTCATCATCATACGTAGTTTTTCTTCTTTTGGAATAAGGGTGGTTCAGCTCAGGTTGGATGTAGCTTCTAGTTGGATGATGTAACCTTGGAGCTACCACTACTACATGTGTTTTGATGTGATTCTTGTTGGCCTCACGGGGTTAAAATCTACGAAGGCCGAAGGCTAGCCATGAAAGGGGATAGGCTTATTTCTTCTGATTCATCTCTTCTGTACAACAAACAAAGCACATTTGCTAGTGCCAATGTTCAGATTGTAGTAACATCTCAAAACACATCGTTAGGCTCATATATATATATTTTTTCAATCAAATACTATTATTCAACTACGTTTCCTCGATATGTGTGGCTTCAGAATGTATTATCATTTCAAATGTTCACCTTAAAGAAGGCATATATAGCCCAAATATCATACTCCCTCCGTTTTTAATTACTTGATGTTACTGTAGCTAACTGTAGAGTATAAAAAGGTGTTCTAAACCATCTAATTAGTTGCAGCTTATTGCTAAAACTTTATAACAAATCTAGCCGTACAAATACACTAATCACCCTACTAGTTACCGCAGAAGATTACATCATCACACAGAGGTCGTCTAGCTGATAAAATTAACAGAAACCAGAATAGAGTAGGACGTGAGCTCACCCAACTTGCAAAACCAACTACACACTATGCTTCTTCGCTGTGTGTGTGTGTGGGGGGTGTTAGAAACTCTGAAATCTGAACAGCCTTTCATGTTAGCGTTTCTCTTCTTCCTCCTCTTCAGTCTCCGTAGCTTCTCTTCTCCTCGCACTCCTGTTCAATTCAAACCTTACCAGTGCCCGCTGCCCGAGGCGACCGTTGCGAAGACAACGACAACGAATACCTCACCGGCCTCCTTGCCGCCGATGAGATTTACCGCGGCGGTGCCATGCCCGCCCCCGCCCCGCCACAATTCGTGTCAGGTAACTCTCAAGTCTCATCCCCGTCTAGATCCCCACAATTCGGTTCCGCCACTGCTCTCTCCGACTAGGGATTTGATTTATTTTCCCGAGTCCTGACCTTGTGTGTGTGTGTGTACGTGGACGCAGCTGCGTCGTCGCTGGAGTGCGTGAGCCCGTACAGGGCCTCGTGGAAGGGAGGTGGAGGGATGCTGTACAAATGCAGCGTGCTCTCGTGCGCCTGGAAGGCGCCGCGCGCGCTCACGGGCGCCCTCGCGAGCACCGCGCAGTGCTCGTCCGGCCACCACGACCACGCCGCCGGCGCCGCCAGGAGCGGGTGGAGGCCGCGGAGGTGGTCTCGGCGTAGTAACAACCAGGTCAGTTGTTTCTGCGTACTGGAAATGCTATTTATTTGCCTTTTGATTTCAGAGTAATTCATGTGATGCTTACGCACTGGAATTTGGTATGGTTAACTTACTACTTTGGATCGAATTAGACGTGCTGGGTAGATACTGGAGAGTAAATCTAAGTGCCAACTTTGGAGCATTACGGTGTGCTATGTTAGTTCCTCGTACATTTCTGTTGGTGCACTTATCACTTACCCTAGCATGCAATTTGAGCACACGATTTAACTCAGTGCTATCTTCTTAATTAGCTGAAGTATAATAACGATTTAACTCAGTGCCTCATCCTGCGACAGAGAGAAAGGTATCATCTGCGGTCTGAAAAGTGATAGGGGCAGCTAAAAGACCAATGGAAGTGAGACTGAAAGGAAGCACCAGAGTCAAGAATCCAAGATGATATACCTAAGGAAGAAGAAGTATAAAATGATCTCTCACTAGAAGACTGTGCAGCAGAATTAGCAGAACCGTACAGTGTAAAAGCAGCCATATGACGCAGCAGTGTGAGAAGCTCCTGAGTATCAGAAGCACCAGAGCTCCTCTCAGAGGAGGAACCGCTAGTTAGGGAAACAAATTTCGTTTTTGAAAAAAAATCGTTTGTGGCCGAAATAGCCGAAATTTCAGAATTTTAGTCTGAAATTTTGGTGGGTTTTCAAACTGGTTTGAATCAAATTTGAATTTAAAATTTAAATAATCGCAAAAAATGATGTCTTGTATGGGATTCGATCCCTGATCTCCAGCAAACCAACAAGCGCGCCTTGCCACCAGGCCATCTTTGGTTTGCTATTTCTATGATAGTGTTTATGGACTTTAACCCTCCAAATTCAAACCAACCGAAAATTTTTGAACGAATTGAGTTTCTTTCGGATGTGGACGAAATGAACGAAATTTCGGACATTTCGGCGAAATTTCACCGAATTTGTGAACCCTGCCGCCAGTGCCCTTTGGAGGACGGCTATCACGACGTAAATAATTCTTCTTCCTCTAGCAGAACTGCTCCACATGTCCATCCTTGTTGCAATAGGTGCAGTGGAGTCCTCTACCAACAACAGCTGTCACTTGTGAAGGCACCACTGGTGAAGGAGTAGCTGGAGACGTAGCGGGTGTAGAAGCTGGTGGAGCTGCCAAAATCGAAGGAAACGACGGAGACGGCAGCAGACGCGCAACACAAAGGCGAATCTCCTCAGCACGAACAGATGCAAGGGCCTCCAACAGAGTCACACAAGGGTGACGCGCTAGCAACTGAGCACGAGTCTGCTCATGCTCAGCCCGGAGACGTGTCAAGAAGTCGTAGATGTGACGAAGCTTCAGGTGAGACTGCTGACGCTGATAGCACTAACAAGTGTGGCAAACATCCAGTCCCAAAGAGTTAATCTGACGCCATACCGCGGACAACTGAGCATAGAACTCGTCCACAGTGGCATCTCCCTGCTGCAACGACTGCTCCTGACGCACAACAGTAAGATACAAGGAATCACCAGCTGGAACGTAGTGGTTGCGCAGATGCGCCCACATCAACTGTGTTGAAGCCAAGCCAACCACATCCCTAGTGAGACGCACTTCCATGCTAGCAACCAGAATAGCAGAGGCACCAGCATCCTCATCAATCTATGTCTTGTAGGTAGCATACTGAGTCTGAAAAGTCTCCATGGCATCCTTAAAAATATCATATGCCTCTTTACAAGTGTCCTCGGAAGCAGCCTTCAGGATCACAAGCTCAACAGGTGGAACAGGTCGAGGCGGACAAGGCAGCTCGCCGGTGAGAAAATCCCAAAGACGCTGACCACACATGTGCAGTTGCATGTGTTGAAACCAGTCCCGATAATTGAGACCATCGAACATCACTGGGCAACGAGGAATGGAGACGGTGCTCGAAGAGGATGACATTTTTTTTTCTTGATCGATCGAGAAAACGAAACCGACGGCGTCAAAAACCCATCGGTCGGGAGGCAGCCATGAGTGATAGGCGGCTACCTGGGCGGAATATCTGGAGGGAACTAGCAGCTGATCTGGCGGATCGAGGGGATCCAGCAGTTGCGCCGGCAGATCGAGGGAATCCAGCAGTGGCGCCGGTGGATCGAGGTGACACCTCAATCGATGAAGGCGAGCGCCGGGAGTAGGCGGTGAAAAGTGCGAGCGGCGAGGCTACGCGGTGACAGGCAGAGCAGCAACGATGACGGCGCCGGGCGGTGACGAGCGGAGGACAGATTGGGAGGTGACCTCACGGCTCCGAGCGACTTCGGCGGAAGACGAAGACAAGGCGACGACGGGCAAAGAGAGTCGACGCCGACATCGGGTGAAGGTGCGACAAATCCGGGCGACCCGAGACGGCAACGACGAATCTGGGCGGCCCAAGACAGCAGCGTCCCAAATGGAAGACGACGATGAATCCAGGCGGCCCAAGCAAGCGACAGGTGGAAGAGGAACCAGCGGCAAAGCCAGGCGGCGACCAAAAGAAAACCAGCGGCGGCGTGACAAGAAAAACAAACCCTAGGTTTGCTCTGATACCATGTTATGAATAGCACTTGTATTTATCATGAGACCAATAGGCCAATATGTATACAATTACATGTATGGCATATATGCAGATAACTCTTTATACAACAGGGAAAATACACATGTAATAATACACATTTAACCAGATTGACATATTTCATTTTTCTCTCAATAAAGTAATACCACAGATTAGCTCTTCTCCCTGTTTAATTGTAATGCCTATTCCTTGTATTATATAATCAATTTTTTTATGTCATTTGTCTAGTCGGCACAGCAAAGGTTAATAAAGTTGCACAGGGTGATTTTTTATAATTGCAGGGATGATGGGAGAAGTTACATCAGCTTTTACAGCCTGTGGAACTAACATATGTTCTTGTGTGGTATGTGAACTTGACTTATCATGATGATGATGCAAAGTACTTTCAGTTTTGCTGTCATAGCACATTAAGTTTTATGAAGAATTAAAGCTGCATTAATTATTAAGTGATTTTTCCAAGCCGACAGATACTTTTCCGTGATGGTGCTTGACAACTTGTGTTCTCATTTTACAGCCACCTATCTGTAGTTCCAAGTTCCTGAAAAGTGAAAACCACTGCATGTGCCTTGAAAACACGTTTTTTTATAGTAGCTTCTTTGTCTGGGCTGCAAACTCTTCCTTTTTTTTCTCAGATTAATGGCTAGGGATGCCCTTTTCTGTTTTATGAGATAATGTTTTGCGCTATAACCGGTAGATGGTTAAAGGCACAAAATTGGAACTATAATATGGACAATGCCGAAATTGGAACCACAGATATCTATTTGCAACTTACTTGCAACATAGAAAAATAATTGTCTTTTGCCCCGTTTTTTTCTTCTATGGTATCATATTACATGACAATTGCAGCAATTGGGACAATAACAGTGGTGGCAGTCATGGCAATGGTACCAGCGAACAACCTCTGGTGACTGTCTGGTCTGCCATTATCATAGCCAGTGCCATCCACTATTTGGCCTTCCTTGTCATCGCCTTCCCACTCATTTCCGATCTCCTCCCTCGAACGCCTACTTTGCCATCTCTATGTGCCTGCCACTGACATTCACTGTCCTGTTAATGTTTACCATGGTGATTGCTGCCTCGTTGAGGTTGCTGTCACTGCCTCCCGCATCACCATGGAATTGAGTCATGGACTGTCGCTGTTGTCATGACTCACCCTATCACTGCTTCTTTTGTCTTGTACATTGCCATCTCCAGCCTCGCAAGAAGGGACTATCTGCAACCACGGAAAGGAACAAAAATGATGAAATCCAGAAGAAAAATGAAACACTATCAGGCGTGCTTGTTTGTCAAGCACTTACTTTCTGTTGCAGTTGAAACAAAAATCTTATGGAGGGCACATTGTAGCTCCTAAAGACACGCATGGGGTTCAATTAGCACCTTTTCACATTGGGATTATCGATTATTTTTCACTAAGTTGATGTGCAATTATTAATTTGTTACTCCATGTCTCACTGAGATATAGGTTCCGGAGCCACATGTCAGTAAGACACGGAGTGACAAATTATCAATCGCACATCAACTATCGTGGCAAATTATCAAATCCCCGTTTCACATTTGGGTAACTCAGAAAACCATGGAAAGTGCAAGGGGCAGTTTAGTATTTCCTCTGTTAATGTGATATCGTGGAAGGTGGTAATTAACACTGTACGAGTACTGTCAATTTCTTACTTATAAGCTATGGACACCTCCTCCATGACAAGTACAGGATTTCAATGGAAGTTTGTAGTGTGTTTTAGATACATTGTTATGTGTCTCCATTGAGGAAATAAGGAGCATTAGCTGTTGGTTAGGGTTATGTAGCTTGAAATATGAGAACAGACAAAAGAAGGGGAGTTGGTGTTATGTTGTTTCATTTCGAGGGAACCTATGACCATATGGTATGTCTTTTAAGCAAGTTATTCAATCCAGTATACAATTTTAGTCTATTGAGTGAATATTGTACCTAAATAAGCAGTACATTTGTAGCTGAGCACATGCTCAGGTGCCGACGTGATTGTCGGTGTTCTTGGCTGGTCCGTCGGATGTAGCTGGACGAGTAACCTTGATAACCACAAGTATCTTGAATTCTAGTGGACTATCTCCATCAGAATATTTCAATAATTTTTGAAATATGAACATCTCAGTAATTTTTGTGTGGCGAGAACTTCGTGCTCGATGAAAGCCAAAGTTGTTGATTTACGACATTGGGAGTTCTCAGTTTATCTTTTACCAAAGCTAGAGGACGGAATATACTGAAACCAGATAATCTGGTTCGAAGCGAGAGGATTTAGTACACAGTTAGTGTAACGAGTGATTGGGTATTCAAAAGCCTCCATAAAAGGCTGGCAAGTTGTCCTTGATGGGGGTTTGGGGTTGGGAGGTGGGTTCAGGTAGTGGTGAGGAAATGTGGATATTGTACGTGTTTTCGTGAAAATTGCAATGGTTTGCAGCTAGTCAGCTACAATTTTTTTGACCTACACCGGCGTTTTGTCGGTCTGCATTTTTGAAATTTATGGTCTATAGATAGCTTACTCGATGGTCAAGCACGCTAGGCTGTGCTCGTACTGTGCTCATCTGTTAAATATACGACGCTAGGCAAACTAATACGTAGGATCGTTAATGACAATCAGAGATGGGTGAATGATAGCGAAAGACTTCAATAAGGAATCTCTGCCCTTAGCCAATTTCCTGCCGCCTAGCACCTGACGTCGTTGTAGGTTATAATCTAAGGCTAAACATGATCTAATGACATTAACCCTAGCTCAATAATGAACACCTAGTCTAATCCTTAGAGCGGAAGCGTGATCTTCTTACCCGAACTTGGAGATGCCATTAAGGCTTGTAGATGCGTCAATGTAGAGGGTCGGCGGCCGTAGAGGTGGCGTGGGCGAGGTCGGCAGTGTCGCGGTGACGATGGCGGCCTTCAGTCTTCGCCCACCGCAGCGCACGTGATAGATCGGATTTGTGTGGGATGTCGTAGCCTAGAACCGGTGGGTTAAAAGCCAGCTGAGTCCCCTGTTATTTGTAGCGCTAGGTGGACGGGACCAAAACCAAAATGAGTTGGTTTTGCCCCCAATCAGGGCGCGTAGTTGGGCGTGACCCCCTTGGATCTCAGGGTTGTTAGCCGAGATTAACCTAACATTCTTCCCTTTGATTGTAAGGTTAACATCATAAGCCCATTCTCAATAAAACAGCATACCAAGGTAATACGTCGCATGGCCAATGAAGTGTCATACAACCCTAGTACCTATAGTGTACTATCCCATCTTGAAATGGATATTCATTATACTTGATGGCAGTTGGTTTGCTTTAAGATCCTTTTATCCAGAATTAGAGGCTTTCCAATAGACAGATGTCGGCAACATGATCACGAAAGATATTGAGTGGTAAGCCTTTAGTAAGCGGATCCGCAAGCATTGACTTAGTACTAATATGCTTGATACTAATGGTTTGATCCTGGATTCTGTCTTTCACAACATGATACTTAATGTCAATGTGTTTGGCAGCACCACTTGACTTGTTGTTACTCGCATAAAAGACTGCGGGTTCATTATCGCAGAATAAGGTGAGTCGTTTAGAGATACTGTCTACCACTCTAAGTCTCGGGATAAAGTTCTTAAGCCATACAGCCTGCCCGGCAGCCTCATAACATGTCACAAACTCAGCTTGCATCGTTGAAAATGCCGTAAGGGTTTGTTTTGAGCTTTTCCACGAGATAGCTCCCTCAACGAGTGTAAAGATATAACCTGACATGGATTTCTTAGTATCAACACATCCCACAAAATCTGAATTTGAATAACCAACAACATCAAGGTTGTCAGAATTCTTATATGTGAGTATGGAATGTTTAGTTGCTTGCATATAGCGCAAGACTTTCTTAATGGCCTTCCAGTGGTCCGGTCCTGAATCTGACTGATATCTGCCAAGCATCCCGGTTACAAAAGCTAAATCAGGGCGCGTGCATACTTGAGCATACATAATGCTTCCGACAGCTGAAGCATAAGGAACCGACTTCATCTGATCAGTTTCATATTGGTTCCTTAGACATTGAAATGTCCCAAACTTATCGCCCTTAACAATAGGAGCAGGCGAGCCAGAGCACTTATCGCCCTTAACAATAGTACTCTGTTAATGTATGCCTTCTGAGATAAACCTAATACTCCTTTGGACCTATCTCGGTGAATCTCAATGCCAAGAACGTAAGAGGCATCACCAAGATCCTTCATATCAAAATTAGATGAAAGAAATCTCTTGGTCTCAAACATCATATCCTTATCACTGCTAGCCAATAAGATGTCATCTACATAAAGAACTAAGATAGTGAATTTACTCCCCTTGAACTTAACATATATGCAGTTATCAACTTCATTTTCCTTAAATCCAAAATTCCATCCAAAATTCCTTATGATCTTATCGAATTTGAGGTACCATTGCCTTGACGCTTGCTTTAAGCCATAAATTGATTTCTTAAGTCGACATCCTATATGCTCCTTGCCTTCCACGACAAAACCTCCCGGTTAAACCATAAAAACGTTTTCTTGCAAGTCGCCATTAAGGAATGTCGTCTTAACATCCATTTGATGTAACTCTAAATCATAATGAGCTATAAGTGCCATAACAATCCTGAATGAATCTTTAGTTGAGAGAGGAGAAAAAGTGTCATTATAGTCAATCCCCTCTCTTTGTGAGAAGCCTTTTGCTACAAGCCTTGCTTTGAACATTTCGACATTTCCCTTAGACTTATGCTTGGTTTTGTAGACCCATTTACAGCCTACTGTTTTGATTTTGTCAGGAATTTTTACTAAGTCCCATACATCATTCGTGCTCATAGACTTCAGTTCATCCTTCATGGCATCAAGTCACTTAGGAGAATGTTCACTCATCATGGTCTTCTTATAAGAGGTGGGATCATCTACCTTCCCTATATCATTAATATCCTCATTCATATAAACAACATAATCATTTGGGATGGCAGATCTCTCCCGCTGTGATCTTCTAATAGGTACATTAGCTATTGCAGGAGACTGCTGAGGCTCATCATTAGGTGTGACATTAGGAATTTCAGAGACCTCAACAGTGGGTGTAACAACAGTATTCTGTACTGGAGGTGCAACCACTTGAAGCACAGGAATAAAGGTCTCTGAGATAAGCGGTGAAGGAACATAAACTCGTTTCTCTTCAAGATCTATTTTCCTGGGCTCTAGGTCCTCGTCATTCTCTAAGAACACAGCGTGTCTTGTTTCTACAAACTTAGTTATCCTATCAGGACAGTAAAATCGATACCCTTTGGATCTTTCAGGGTACCCAATAAAATGGCAACTTACTGTCTTAGGATCTAATTTTCCAATATGTGGATTAAATATCTTAGCTTCAGCACGACAACCCCACACTCATAAATATTTCAAACTTGGTTTGCTCCTAGTCCATAATTCATAAGGTGTCTTAGGCACTGATTTACTGGGAACCCGATTAAGAATATGTGCAGCTGTCTTTAGTGCTTCCATCCACAAACCAGTTTGTAAACTAGAATAGCTAAGCATGCTTCATACCATATCCATAAGTGTACGGTTGCATCTCTCAGCTACCCCATTCTGCTGAGGTTCATCTGGTGTAGAATATTGGGCAACAATGTCATTTTCCTGAAGGAACTTAACGAAAGGGCCAGGTATTTGCCCATAAGAGGCATGTCTACCATAATATTCTCCCCCACGGTCCGATCTTACCACTTTAATTCTTAGATTGTGCTGATTTTTCAACTTCAGCCTTAAATATCTTAAATTTGTCAAGTGACTCAAATCGGTCTTTAATGTGAAAGATATAACCATAACGAGAAAAATCATCAGTAAATGTGATGAAGGAATCAAAACCATCCACTGATGTCACAGGAAAAAGACCACAAATATCAGTATGAATTAATTCTAAGAGTCCTATGCTGCAAGTGGCTCCCTTTTTTATTTGCTTTACATATTTTCCTTTAATGCAATCAATGCAGTGGTCTGAGTCAGAGAAATCTAATGGGTGGTGAATTTCTTTCTTAATGAGACGCTCCATTCTCCCTCATCGAAATGTGGCCTAAACGACAATGCCACAGTTTCGAAGAAGTCTCATCATTCTTTTTACGCTTAGCATCACACATATTCAAGGATACAGAAGATTCATTAAGGGAAAGCATATAGAGCTTGTCTTGTCTAAAAGGAAGACCAACATTATTTGAATTAAATGTAATAATGCATTTATTGTTACCAAAACTACATTTAAAAGCATCATCGTCCAATAAAGAAACTGAAATCAAATTCATTTTTTCAGAAAGAACATAGACTACATTATTAAGACGGAGTATGAAGCCGCTATCTAAAATTAATGAGATAGATCCAATTGATTCAACTTCAGCTTCTTTTCCATCCGCGACTCTAAGACTTCGCTCCCCTTTCTTAGTGTTCATGCAGTATGGAATCCTCAGAAGAGTTGGTAACGTGCACGCTTGCACTGAGTCAATCCACCAAGACTTAAGGGAAAATCAGCATAAAGAGTTTCATCAATGAACGTTATTGTATCATTACCCTTTTTTGCGAGCCACTTCAGAAAACTGACACAATCCTTCTGAAAATGCCCTGGCTACTTGCAGAAGTGACATTCATTCCCATTAAGTGCTCCAGCAGGAGCAACATGGGGCTTAGGTGCATTGTGCACCTTAGGCCCTGACTTATCTGAATTAGGGGAGTATTACAGCTTTTTCTTAGATTTGAAGTCCCCTGAGAACTTCCTTTTGTTAGGGCCGTCAACTTGATGCACAAAATCTTTCTTTTCGGTCCTTATTCTTTCTTTCTCCTGGACACACATGGCGATTAAATCGCTCATGCTCCATTTATCTTTCTGAGTATTGTAATTTATCTTAAATGCAGTGTTCTCAAAAGGAAGAGAAGTCATAATAAAGTGGACTAGGAAACCATCAGATACCTCCATGTCCATGCCCTTGAGCTTTCCAGTCATATCGGTCATCATCATGATATGCTCTCTTATGCTGCTGGACCCGTCATACTTAGTGGATAAGAGCCTCTGGATTGAAGTACTGGCATAAACTTTAGTGGAGCCTTTGAATTTCTCCTCAACTAAAGCCAAGTACTCCTTAGCATTTTCGGAATCAGGGATTGCTCCCCCTTATCCCAATTGAGATAGAGGTCTTCATGATCATTAGTGACAGGCGGTTGGACCGCTCCCATTTTTCAGCATTAGCTTCGTAAGTTTTTCTTTTCTCATCATAATTATCCTCACTGTCGGTGGGAGGAATGGGAGAAGTCACCCTTAACGCATAGTCAAAGTCCAAAACTCCAAGGACAACATGAATTCTTTCTTTCTAAGTGGGGAAGTCGCTTCCCGTGAGCTGCTCAATATTGTCAATTGTGGCGGCAGCATTTGAAGCGTTTATTGCTGCAAAATTAGAAATTATAAAGACGTATTGCATGCAATTAACCCTATGTTGGTATGATTAACAACATGCAAAACTACAGTTCTAATCCAAATCACCGTTGGGCAGAAAATAGAAAAGAACTTAACAATTTAATATGGTGACACGTGACTACAAACAACATTGGTCAGAATTTAATCATGTGCATACATAATGCCAAAATAAAACATAAAAATCTCTAATCAAAATATCTCGTTGGTTCAATTTTAATTAGAGACAAAACATTATGCATAATACATTGTTATTTGGGCATCTAAACATTAAGTAAACAGTGTACAAAACAAACATTAATCAGCCAGAAAAAACTCAGCCGGCCCAAAACTTTCAACCGACCCAATTTCATGCACAGCCGGCCCAAAACGAAATGCCACGATGGCCGTTGGATCTTAACGAACGGCCGAGATGGAACCCGAGCAATATAAAAGATCCCAAATCTCTAACTCTAACTCATTTCTCCCCTTCTTCTCCCGAAAAAGACGGGCGGTCGTCTCGATGCGCTGAATGCATCTAGCGTTCTTGTGGCCTTGGGAGCGCCAGAGCAATGACTTGAGGTGGCGGCGACGCGAGAGGAGAGCTTGAGAAAGGCTTGAGGCGGCGTGCAAGGCGTCTGAGGAGAGCTTCGAGCGGCGGCTTGAGGCGCTTGCAAGAAGATGAGGCGGCCAGGCCATAGTAGCTTTCCGGCCGTGGCGTGGCAGGTGAGGTCGCCGCATAGCCGTCGAATGGAGCTACTGGTGGTGCTCGAGACCGAGAGAGCTCCAATGATCTCCAAAAAAACGTAAGTATCCGCCGATTTGGGTTTGATTGCTTCGGGATTCTCGGGATTTTGCAAAAGTTCTTGATTCTCCTCCTTCTAAAGTGTTAAACGAGAGTAATCCGGGCATGAACAAGTTCGGTTGGGACTAATTTGGGTTCAAAACGAGACTAGGGGTGGCTCTTATACCAAATGTAGGTTATAATATAAGGCTAAATATGATCTAATGACATTAACCCTAGCTCAATGATGAACACCTAGTCTAATCCTTAGAGCGGAAGCGTAATCTTTTTACCCGAACTTGGAGATGCCATTAAGGCTTGTAGATGCGGCCGTAGAGGTGGCGTGGGCGAGGTCGGCAGTGTCACGGTGACGACGGCGGCCTTCGGTCTTCGCCCACCGCATCGCACGTGATAGATCGGATTTGTGTGGGATATCGTAGCCTAGAACCGGTGGGCTAAAAGCCTGCCGAGTCTCCTGTTATTTGTAACGCTAGGTGGACGAGACCAAAACCAAAATGAGTTGGTTTCGCCCCTGTTCAAGGCGCGTAGTAGGGCATGACCCATTAGATCTCGGTAGGGGCGGAGCCAGCGTCCCTATGCAGGCAAGTGCAGGCTGCGGTCAACTCCAGCCGGCAAAGACCGGCACAATTCTGCATGAAGCTGGGCTCCCATGGCTGGAGGTCTCGGTGCAAGGGGCTTGCCCAGGTTTCACATGTCCACTGGCTCCGCCCCTGAATATCAGAGTTGTTAGCCGAAATCAACCCAACAGTCGCCACACCAATTGTATACAGCCGAGAGCCCTCACGCCCAAAATCTCACGTACAGCAAAAACTCAAGCCGAAATCAGCAAATGTCCAGCACTTAATCCCCTACAGCGTCCAGCCCCTAATCGCACGCAATGACTCACGGCAAGAATCTGTGTTGTCACAAGGGCCCAAAACTAAGGCCAGCAAATGTACAGTCGCCACGCACATCACAGCTGCATGTCACAGCCACATCTTGCACAAAACAATCAACTACCAGCAGCAGATTTCCTGGATTGACTCAAAAGCAAAAAGTGTTTTCCTTCTACGCACTTGATGACACCAACTGCCACCATCAATCACATCAAGCCACCATCATGGCGTTTTCGGAGAATCAACTCGACAGAAAAGCCCTCGCCTCTACTGATGGCCGTAAAACCTTTCTGACAAATCGCGAAACCTTTTACAGACGATCACCGCTTTCTAATCACCACCAAACCGCGTATACTGTATTCTAACCAATCAAACTTATTAAACCATAATTCTTAAAAAGATCTTCACATTTTGCCATCCAATGTCTTCCGAAAGACATACCCAATTGCTCAAGTTAGACCATTTAACAAATATGTCCTGCTCACTTCATCTCTAATTTCATTTGCAAAATCTTTTATTGGTATGCGAGGCGCCAAATCGGCAATAATTTCATTCAGATTAAATTCTAGTCGAGGCTTCTTTGGTTGAGTTGCGCTCTCATCGGTTGGAGGAGTGCTACTTGAACTGTTTGTGAAATAATTACGCAAAGTTCGTTTCTTCATTATTGCAAACCTATGAATAATGAATTAATGGCTAATTGAGTATATATACACCATATTACCACACTATATCAAACTTACTAACAATTAACAAATAACAAATGGGTAGTTGACTAATAACTAATGACTAACAAGTAACTAGTATAGTAGTATATACCAGTTGGGAGTTGGCACTTGAAGCAGTCAACAAATCAATTAATATACTGAACTGCTGAAGACTTCAACTCTTCAAGTCTTGAAGAGTGGAGCAGCTCCACTCCAGAGGCGCCCAGATCCAGAATCCAGCCGAGGAGCCTCCTCGGTGGCAGCGTGTAACGACTGTTCTTGGCTTACCTCCAAGCCCCCCCCCCTGGCGTTCTTCCTTTTCCTTCTTTTCGTGGCAGACGCCATCGCCTTCGCTTCGTCCTCTCCTCGACGTCACCACGATGGCGCCGCCATGGAGACTCGCTTCGGGTCGGCGGCGGCCGCAGCAGCAGACGCAGCCAACTTTGCTCCGCGTGCTTTCGCCTTGTCACGTCGCCGCGCCAACCCGTCCTCTGCGGCGGCGTCCGTCGCGTCGGCGCCGTCTCGCCGCCACTTGTACTATCTTGCGCCGCCTTCCACCACAAGCTCAAGACGCGCTGCTACAAGACGCCGCCACTCGAAGTCAAGACGCACCGCTCCGGACCGACCCCTTGTCCTCCGCGCCATGGCCTCCCTATAAAGCCCTCCTCCTCTGCGTAGCTCCCACGCCCGAGCTCGGAAGTTTCGAAGCGAGCCATAGCGCGCCCTCTCCTCGGCCGCCGCCGCCTCGCCTCTGCCCCGTTCGGTGGCGCCGCCTGCCAATCATACACGGGCATCCCGCGACACGGATCCCATCCCCGCCTCCTTCGCCGTCCCGTCGCCGAGGTGAGCCCAGCCGCGCCTCCTCTTCCTCACTTGTGGCGTCGTGCCGCCACTCCCATCTCGCCAGCCGCCGGCCACCCACCGGCCTCCCCCACGCCTTGCAAGGCTGTGCCCCCCCTCGCCGGCGCTCCCCCATGCCAGGTCTTGCTTCGTCTGCCAAGCCACCGCCGCCATCCACGCCCCGCCCATGTTGCCACACCATGGCCGCCCAACTGCCTGCCTCCCTTGACCCCGGCGACCCACCACCACGGCCTGGCCTCACCGCTCACTTGCGGCCACCACCTCCACCTGTGTGCCTCTGTTTTCCTTTGAAGCAAAGAGAAAGGTGGAGATGAGGAATGAATTGGGGAATTGGTTTTGATTTGGGGATTTTTGGTTTTGGGCCCACCCGTCATGCTTAAGACCTACCCTCATTTGGCTGCCTTGTGGGCCCTACCCGCCAGCATGGCCCTCTCTCTCTCTCTCTCTCTCCTTTCTTTTATTTCTTGAGTTTTGTTAAAAAGGAACTTCAAAATTCATATCTTCTCCATTTCAACTCCAAAATTATGAAATAAATTTCTAAAATTTGTTAAATCAAGATCTTGCTAATGGCATAGGACTTGATTAATTTGGAGTTTATTTGTTGTTCCTTATTTTTTATTTGCTCTCTTTGCCGTTGTGTCTTTTAGGTATTGGCGCCGATTAGGATTTGAAGACGCCATGGCGACCCATAAGTCGATCAAGATCAAGATCCCCTAGCCTTTAACCAAGGCGAGTCAATACTTTGACCATATTGATCCTACATTTTATGCAAATTATATTCGTTTAAATTAGCAAAATTGCATGCTTTATTTCTTTATCAAATGTATGTTAAAGCTTAAGGTAGTTACATACCCACTTGTTGATTAATTAAATTAATATGCCATCCTTGATAACTTGAATCCATTAATCCTTGTCACCCTAGTAACTATATGGTAATACTAGTTATAGGTTGTATTTAAGCGACATGCTAGTCTTGCTTAAGTACCGGGATATTAAAATATCCCAATCATCATTTCCTCAAAACATAAAATGGTTTGGGTAGTCATTGGTGGTCCATTGGCTAAAGGATTGTGAAAATAAATTGGTTTCCCTCCTCAAAACCCTAATGCTAGCTCTATCTGGGCGGATGGTGAGGTGGTGGGTGCTCGAGGAGCACATGGTTGGTTGGCTCGTGGAATGAACCTCCCGAGATAACCCTAAGGACTTAATCTTGTCACGACCTCTGTGTTAAACAAGTACAACCACAAGTCCGCAAAGTGCAACTTGGCTTAGTAAAGTTATTAAACCTCGGATGTCATCTCCTTTGGAGGGAATGAAGAACGTACAAGTCTTGAGATACTCCGGCTTGGAAGGACACCAAAAGGTGAAGTTACAAGTGCGCTAGACGTTGTGGTAGGGGCAACCGGCTTAGACGTTGTGGTGAACATCCCTTTAACATATGGGTGTAACCCGTATGGGTGGAATAGCTAAGGGCGAGATAGCTAGAAAGGTTCTTGTGATTTGCCGCCCAACTACATGACTACTAATCATGTGGGGTAACCTGGGTAGACTATCTCTTGTGGGTAAAGTGTGCAACCTCTGCGAGTCTAAATCGCTTAAACAGTAGTGCCTCTGGTCAAAGGCGGACATGGGAATCATAACTTGAGTTAGTTCTATTTCAAACAACTTTGTGGGTGGAATGGAAAATGGTGAAAGGGCTCCCTAGCCTGCTTTTGGTTATTTGCCCGAGTCGTCGAGCTCGATGGTTGTGGTTATTGGAGGCCGCTCCAATTAAAGGATGCATTGGTAGAGTTTCACGGATGGAATCTCTACTAAATAATTATTGCACATGCTCTCTTTATTAAAATGCAATTTGTTCAAAATGCTAAGTGATAGGACTTTGTAATTATGATATTTGAAAAGTTGCTTTCGCAAATAAAAGAACCCGAGCCATCCTTGTTAAGCCTTGCATGTATATAATTGCATTGTGTGTTGGCTCATGAAACACTAGTAGTAGTGCTCATTCTCGCTTCTCCCCAACCCTTGAGATAATGAAGACGATGGAGACTACGCCTTCTCTGACGGCCCGAAGATGATGGACAAGGCTATGACGAAGAGTAGCATAGTCGTAGTTTAGGTCTCGCCAGTCTAAGTAGACTTCGTTGGTATTCGCATACAAGCGATATTATCCAACCCATGGTTAATATCCGTCAGACACGAGTTACCCGATCGCTTGTTCGTGTGAGATGAGCCTGCCTCGCCTTTTGCTTCATTGTAGTTCACGTTGCTCTTTTGTGATGTAATCAATTTGGCACCTTTCGGCCCTTTTGTAAACTTCGACCGACGTGGTCTATGTTACTCGATTGGTTGTAATATTTTAATATTTGAGTTTACGCTTGTATGAATGATTCACAATGTGTCTTGTGAAGTGCTAGCTCTTGATCCGAGGAATAGCACATAATTTCACAGAGGATTTGGATTCACGAAATCCGGTCCGATAGAGCCGTATCGAGCATCGATTGTAGGACCCTAGTTAGATTGGTCGATTGCCTTAAGGATTTGGATCTTATTTTTAAAACCTAAGAAAATTTTTATCAAAATATAGAGTACTTATTGCTTCTACTCATCATTCCTAGTTCCTTACTCATCTCTATTCTCATTAAGTGTTACTAATCTCTTCTTCTGCTTCAAAATTTGTAGATGGCTTCTTCTCCAGCTAGGCCCATGGGACCATAGCTCACATGGGAGCATCTTGTGGATTCGCCGAGCTCCTTCGCCACCTAATGGTGGAACTTGGTTTCATCCACCCTCCAATCTCTGAGGCCGATGACGAGAGTCATGGCTCACGAGTCTGGACAATGGAGGTCTTCCTCTACCCTAGGACTGGCGAGTTCGTAGCTCATACCTTCCAAGCCGAGGCCCCTCGTCGCAGCATCCCCGACGCCATCCAGGATGCAGCCGTGTAGCCATCACCCGCCTATGTTGGATACGACGAGACCTCTGCGCGGATCACCATTCTCCTTCTTCCGTACCTCCCCGACGGCGCTTCGAGTCCTTCGTCGCCATCGACGACGAGCCCTACCGACTCACGGTGCGGTGACCCAGCGATGGTTTACACCATCCACTCCTTCATCGACAAGGTCCGCCCGACTCGGGCGCTTCTCGCCGGCCATGGCCCACTCCGACACCCTCGCGCCTAACCGGACCAGAGTGATGAAGCCCTCTTTGCTGCCAGATGGGAGAGAGACACCGTCACTACAGAGAGAGACGCCGCACTTGCAGAGGTGGCACGCCTCACCGCCGCCCTTGCGGCGCTACCTCGGCTCGGCTCGGCCCGGCCCGGCTCGGCTCGGTCCCTCCTCCGGCCTTCCCTTCCAGCATCGGGACGCGCAACCAACCTCTTCGCCCCCGAGGAGCCCGCACCAGATGATCATACAGTAGAGCGTCTGACGCCCGATCGCCGCCTTCGACAACCTTCTGGCGTTCAGGCGTGGACGCAGCCCCAGCTGTTCTCCGCACGTCGTCGGCGAAAGTCATTACGGCTCGTCGGGCTTGAGCGAGCCGCTCGCTCCGAGTCCTGTTGGAGTAGTTAGGATGGCCTAGGTTAGCCGTAGTGCTTGCTAAGCGAGATTTTGGGTTGCAAGCACTTTTGTTTTTTTTTTTTGTAGACGAGATGCATGTATCTGTGTCATGACTTAGCTTAGCATATAAGCTTTGTTTGTTAGTTATGTAACACCTAACCCCCATAATATAATGCAGCCATTCTAGGCTTTGTATTGTACTTATTTGATCTTCTCGTTTGGTTTATGTTCTTACATGTGTGCCTTAGAGGCTAGTGAACCCTCATATACCCTCCCTGGTTCTCTCTAGTTCTAAACCTCGGTTTTCCTTGAGATGCCGCCAAGAAGAGCCACCGACCCATTCGTGGAGCCTTTGCAATCTGGCGAGGTCGTGGTCGTGGCCGTGGTCGGTGGACAAGGACAAGAGCTACCTCCCCACCACCACTCACCCGACCATGGCACAAGTAATCTTTGCAATGACTCAGATTCTCCAGGCTATGCTCAACAATCGGCATTCAGACTCACTGGGCCGCCACTCCAAACTCAACGACTTCTTAAGAACAAGACCTCTCACATTTGAAGCGACTAATGAACCTCTTGAAGTCAAGATTGGCTCGGGGATCTTGAAAAAAGCTTAGACTTGCTCGTTGCTCGACGCAGAGATAAGGTGGACTTTGCTACCCACCGGCTAAAAGGTGCTTGCCACAGCATGGTGGGAGAATTACCTTCTTTGCTAGAAGTAATGAAGGACGGAGGATGAAGAAGAAGAAGATCAATGACAGAACCGAAGTAGTGGGATCTACGAATGGAGAACCAGCTGACCCATGTTGGCGCCGTGGAAGAAGAAGTGGTGGAAACACCTCTTGTGGAAAATGAACCGACAGGCATCCAATTCCTTCGTCGAATTCAAAACCGCCTTGAACCAATTTTGTGCGGTAGGTACCATGAGGCAAGAAGAACGAGTTCGAACTCTTAAACAAGGACATATGATGGTCAACGAGTATGTCACTAAGTTTACTCCGACTTGCCCGCCACGCCCCCAATGACGTGGTGATGAGGAAGAAAAGATAGACCGCTTTGTGGAAGGTATGCGTAGTGACATGCGTGGAAAGCTTATCCTCCATGACTATGCCAACTTCCATCAGTTGATCAACAAGGCCCTACTGTTGGAAAATGAGAATAAGTTAGCGAAACTAGCCGCCAAGAGGAAGATGCCTTTCGAAATCGCAAGGAAGCTTTCATCGAAGTCAACATTCCAGGTAGCTCCTCCTTTAGATCTTCGCCGCCACACCTCGTAAAAGTTCATCTCCAAGGCCCCAAGGAAGTGGTTTCGCACTCTCCGCCCTCTTGGACACCCCCCACACCAACCCCCCAGCCTAATCTCCACTTTTGTTTATGGAGAAAAAGGACACTTTGCTAATCGGTGCCCTCATCACAAAGAACCCCGCCCCAAAGAACAACCCCGAGCAGCTGCAATTCAAGGTCGAACCTCGGCTCGAGAAGAGCCACCAGACTTCTCAAGCTTCAAGGTCTCGCCATCGCAGAGCTGTGGTGTGTGAATCATGTCACCGTGAGGAGGCACAAGATGCCGCAGAGTGCTAATGGGCACGTTCTCTGTTAATTCATACCACTTTAAGTTTTGTTTGATTCGGAGCTTAGCACTCTTTTGTTTCAAGAAAGTTTGTTGAAAGGCTTAAGTTGCCGACCTATAAGTTAAAAAACCCGTGGTACTTAGTTCACCCGGGACCCCTATATGCTACCTCGCTTAGTCCCGAGTAGAGATTGCTTTGGAAGACTCGGATTCCTAGCCTCCTTCTTGTGCTAGAATCTCAAACATTGGATATCATCCTAGGGATGGATTGGTTGGCAGCGATCATGGACTAATAGATTGCGCCAACAGAAAGTAGTACTTGCCAAAGACCCGGAACCACAATAAGGATTAGTGTGGATCGTTCCTCTCCTTTGGTTGAACAATCCACCATCTTGGAGAGATGTCCCTAGAGACGCGCTTTGTAGTCCAAGCTTACCCGAAGTCTTCCTGGAAGAATTGCGGGCATGCCCCCGACGAGATATCGAGTTTGTGATCAACTTGAAGCGAGGGCGGCCCCAATTGCCAAGAGACCGTCTGAGAATGGCGATTTAACTTGAAGAGTTGAAGACACAACGAAGACTTGCAAGAAAAAGGATTCATTAGACCTAGTTCTTCTCCACAGGGTTCGCCAGATTCTCTTTGTGAAGAAGAAAGATGGTTCCGCCAGATTGTGTGTGGATTCTGAGCCCTCAACGAAGTGACCATCAAGAACAAGTATCCCTTGCCCGCATTGATGACTGTTCGATCGGTTGACAGAGCTTCAGCTTTCTCCAAGATAGACCTACGGTCGAGGATACCACCGACTCAAGATCGTGAATGAGGATATTCCTAAGATGACCTTTACCACCCTAAGATGGCTTGTTTGAGTTCACAATCATGTCATTTGGCTTGACCAATGCTGACCTACTTCATGAATCGATGAACAAGGTATTTATGGAATACTGGACAAGTTTGTAGTCGTGTTCATAGGCGACATCTTGATCTATTCAAGACTAAGAAAGAGCATGCGGAACACCTACAATTGGTCTGGAAAAGCTTAAAGAGCATGAGCTCTATGCCAAGTCTGATAAATGTGAGTTTTGGCTTGAAATCGCTTTCCTCGGACATATTGTATCCGCAGGAGGAATAGCGATTGATCCGCCAAGGTAGAAGCCGTGATGGATTGGAAACTTGACCTACATCGATAACGGAAGTTTGTAGTTTTCTCGGTTTAGCCGGATACTACTGAGGCGCTTCATAGAAGGATTCTCAAAGCTCTCCAAACCAATGACCCATTTGCTTAAAAAGGAAAAGAAGTATGAATGGATGAGGCTTGTGAGAAAAGTTTCGAGAATTGAAGAAGAAATTGACTTCTGCACCAGTATTAACCCTGCCAGACATTCAGCAAGACTTTGAAGTCTACTGTGATGCATCACGCCAAGGTCTTGGATGCGTGCTTATGCAAGGAGGAAAAGTTGTAGCTTATGCATCCAGACAACTTCGCCCCCATGAAGACAACTATCCAACTCATGACACAGGTTAGCGGCGAGAGTGCACGCCCTCAAGATTTGGCGGCATTATTTGATTGGAAATCATTGTAATATCTACACGGACCACAAGAGTCTCAAGTACATCTTTACCCAATCTGATCTCAACCTTCGGCAAAGAAGATGGTTAGAGTTAATAAAAGATTACAACTTGGATGTCCATTATCATCCCGGAAAGGCTAATGTAGTCGCCGATGCATTAAGCCGCAAGTCATCTTTACAATAATGTTATGATTCAAGAACACCAACTTTGAGCTCTATAAGGAATTCGAAGCCCTCAACCTCTGTTTGATAGAGCAAGGTAACCCAGACGCCATGGAAGCACATCCAACTTTAGAAGAGCAAATCAAGACTGCTCAAAAGGAACATCCGGGAGTCCAAAGATTCAAGCGTCTCATGGCTAAAGGAAAAGCCCCCAAGATGATCGAAGACCAGCAAGGAATTCTATGGTATGGGACACGTCTCTTTGTTCCCCACCAAAAGGAACTCAAGGATTTAATTCTGAAAGAGGCCCACAGCTCAGCATATACCCTACATCCAGGCAGTACAAAGATGTATCAAGACATGAAGATTTTGTACTGGTGGCCACGCATGAAAAGAGACATCGCCGAGTATGTAGCTTGTTGTGATGTATGTCAACGAATCAAAGCCGAACATCAGAAGCCAGCAGGATTGCTTCAACCCCTGCAAATTCCCCAGTGGAAATGGGAAGAAATTGGAATGGATTTCATTACCGGTCTACCCCGAACCAAGTCCGGATGTGACTCAGTATGGGTTATAGTTGATAGACTGACCAAAGTAGCCCATTTCATCGATAAAGACAACGTACAAGGGAGACAAGTTAGCCGAGCTATACATGGCTCGTGTTATGTGTTTACATGGAGTACCCAAGAGGATAGTCTCGATCGAGGATCTCAATTCACCTCACATTTACGGGCTAGTTTGCATGATGCCCTTGGGACACACCTTGATTTGACCTGACATATCATCCATGAGACCGATGGTCGACTGAAAGGACAAACCAGATTTTGGAAGACATGCTTGAGCTTGTGCTTTGGAATTCTGATGGTAGGAGAAATGTCTCACCGTATCCGAGTTTGCCTACAATAACAGATTATCGATCAAGTCTAAAAATGTCCCCATTTGAAGCACTTTATGGTAGAAAATCGCGAACCCCTCTGCATTGGTGAAATCGGTGAAGGATATATATTTGGACCGATACCCTCAAGCAAGTCAAGAAGAAAGTTCGACTAATCGAGATCGCCTTCAAGCCTCGATCAAGACAAAGAGTTATCTTGACAACCGTCAAGGAAATTGACTTTTGAAGTTGGAGACGTTGTATACCTCAAGGTATCCCGCCGTGGAACTCGAAGATTCAAAGTAAAGGGCAAGCTCGCCCCAAGATATATAGGACCATTCCGATTACTAAGCGTGGGAAGTAGCCTATCGGCTAGAGCTACCGGAACATCTGTCGAGAGTTCTGGCGTGTTTCCGTCTCCCGGCTCAAGAAGTGTCTCGAGTACCAAGAAGCGAGCGCCGTTGAAGCCATCGCCTTCAAAGAAGATCGACTTATCGAGCATCCGATCAAGATCCTCGACGTCATCGAGAAGCGAACAAGACGCCAAGTCTTTCGCCTTTGCAAGGTCCAGTGGAGTCACCACTCAGCCAAGGAAGCCACTTGGGAACGCGAAGATCAACTAAAGCAGGACTACCCGTTCTCGTTGGCGGAAGCGACCGAATCTCGAGGTCGAGATTCCGTTTAAAATGGGTAGGATTTGTAACGATTGTTTTGGCTTACCTCCAAACCCGGCGTTCTTCCTTTTCCTTCTTTTCCGTGGCAGCGCCATCGCTTGGCGCTTCGCTCGTCCTCTCCTCGGCGTCACCACAATGGCGCGCCATGGAGACCGCGCCGCTTCGCTTCGGCGGCGGCGGCAGCAGCGAGACGCAGCCAACTTTGCCCCGCGTGCTTTCGCCTTGTCACGTCGCCGCACCAACCCCGTCCTCTCTGCGGCGTCGTCCGTCGCGTGCCTGCCGCTTCGTCGCCACTTGCTACTCTGTTATTGCTCAGCGCCACACGCCGCTTCCTCAAGCCGCGCCGCGCCCTGCTGCCAAGGCCGAGCCAAGACGCAGCCCGCTCCGGACCGGACCCCTTGTCCTCCGCGCCATGGCCTCCCTATAAAGCCCTCCTCCCCTGCGTAAGCTCCCACGCCCGAGTCTCGGAAGTTTCGAGCGAGCCATAGCGCGCCCTCTCCTCGCCGCCGCCTCCTCCGCCTCATGCCCGTTCGGTGGCGCTGCCTGCCAACCAACGGCGTCCCGCATCCCGACACCGGATCCCAACCCCACCTCCTTCGCCCGTCCCGTCGCCGAGGTGAGCCCCGCCGCGCCTCCTCTTCCTCACCTGGCCGTCGTGCCGCCCCGCTCATCCTCGCCCAGCCGGCCAAGCCACCCACCTCCACCTCGCCATGCACACAACGTCCACCTCCGCCCTCACCATGCCGCCCGCATGCCGTCTTGCTTCGTGCCATCAAGCCACCGCCGCCATCCACGCCTGCCTTGTGCCTGCCCTGGCAAGGCCTGCGCCTGGCTGACCCGCCGCCTCGGCGACCCCACCCGCCACCACGGCGCCACCTCCACTCTGTGCCTCCCTGTTTTCCTTTGAAGCAAAGAGAGCAGTGGAGATGAGGAATGAATTGGGGAATTGGTTTCTGATTTGGGGATTTTTGGTTTTGGGCCCACCCGTCATGCTTAAGACCTACCCTCATTTGGCTGCCTTGTGGGCCCCACCCGCCAGCATGGCCCTCTCTCTCTCTCTCCTTTCTTTTATTTCTTGAGTTTTGTTAAAAAAGGAACTTCAAAAATTCATATCTTCTCCATTTCAACTCCAAAAATTATGAAATAAATTTCTAAAAATTTGTTAAATCAAGATCTTGCTAATGGCATAGGACTTGATTAATTTGGAGTTTATTTGTTGTTCCTTATTTTTTTTATTTGCTCTCTTTGCCGCTGTGTCTTTTAAAGATTGATTGGCTCGATTAGGATTTGAAGACGCCTTGGGTGACCATAAGGTGATCAAGATCAAGATCCCTAGCCTTTAACCAAGGCGAGTCAATACTTTGACCATATTGATCCTACATTTTATGCAAATTATATTCGTTTAAATTAGCAAAATTGCATGCTTTATTTCTTTATCAAATGTATGTTAAAGCTTAAGGTAGTTACATACCCACTTGTTGATTAATTAAATTAATATGTGAAGGACCTGGAAGGCGACTAGAGGGGGTGAATAGGAGCACCTAATCTTTTTCGCAAAGAATGGATTCAACTTATAAATCACTCCAATAGCTATGAGAGCTATGAAGATCAATGATTAAGCCGAGGAAGTCTTATGTTGAATCCACTCCTCACCCCCAAAGCTCGACAAACAAAAAGCGAGGAAGAGCCGAACAAATCGGGACAATCGGTACAACCGCGAGCAAGCGGCGGTTGTCTGCAGATCCCAGACTAACCATGAGCAAATGACCGGTTGTACCGCGATCCAAGACTAACCGCAGATGTTAAGCCTTGTTCATCCGATTGTCTGGAACAGCAAAATCCGCTTCGGGTTTCAAAACGAAAATCAACGTAACTTTTGAACCGCTTGGCCAAACTCTCTGAGATTTGAACCACACCTTCCTAACGATACTAGGAACCTATTCCAATCAAAAATTTCAGAGATCCATTCCAAGGTTCCTATCTTTTGCATTTGAGCGAAGAAGGATGGCAAACCGCAAGAACAAACCTCTAATCCAATCACTTGCTCGTGGATGATTGATGATCTAGATCACCCTAGATGTATTCCCACACGTCATAGCAAGGTAGATTGGGGCAAGAAACAACCAGAGAAACAAAGGATCAAGAAATCTTCAAAAAGAGGTCATCGAAGAAAGAAATGACAGAGAGTTCAAATATGAAACAAACACCATCTCATATTGATCTAGAGGAAGAGAGATACATGATTGATACAAGAGGAATGATTACAAGCTTTCATCTCATCCTCTCCCACTCTCAAACCTCAAGAACACACACTCATCCATTCTTGAGGAGGGAAGCAACGAAGGGACAAGCGAGGAGCACCCACCGCCTCCACCAACACCCTCAACCACTAAAGCCTAAAGCAAAAACAACCACTAAAGACTCTTTTGACTCTAGCAAACCCTAATTCCTTTTCAAGTGCTCAAGAGGGCATGCAGCCCTCCAATCCTTTATATAGCCTTGGCTAACGGGTCTCCTCCCGTTCGCCCGCTAAAGTCCAACGGAGCCCCCGCTTGTGCGACCTTGCGAATTTCGATTCGCTTCTTCACTGCCTTCCGAAGCTTCGCTCCTTGTCTCAAGACGCCTCGCAACCACCTCGAGTCCACGTCGTCTTGACACATCGACCGTTCGACCTCGGCGCCACTGCGCCTAGTCCGATCCACCGTGTCTCGCCACGACTCGCTCGGCGTCCTGCAGCCACACAGACAAGAACACGAAACAGGAACAAGTTCTTCACAACTTGACCTAACGTTAGCTCAAACATGCAATATGCAACACATATGCATGAACACACTGGATATGACCTATCCCAAAACTCAAAACACCAAAATGGCGAACCTCACAATACAATCGGTACAATCGCCATATTACCGGCGGATCAACCGCGCTCGGTCGTCACCGCTCAATACTGCGGCCGTTCCGATTTCCAATGAAGACCGAACTCGAAAAACAACTTCTCTGGAATTCTTCAACGCCATTTACCAATCGGTACAACCGCCTGCATCGTGCAGCTCATAATAACACGCCGGTCGTTCGATTATCCCGACATACGATTGACTTCACGAAAACGCGTGAACCTCGCATAACGACATGGTCAGACCACACAAACCAAACTCGATCGACCTAAAACCTTTGTCAATTACTCATCACTCTCATGGGGACACGACCACATGGTCTCTCAATCTCCCCTTGATGAGAATATTGACAAACTCGAAAAAAGCTTTTAAGAAGAGTTTGAGTTTGAAGAAACCAACATGGTCCAAAGAAGAAGAGTGAAACAAATGACCATGTCGATGGAAGAACACTAGAGCAACAAGCTGAAAGAGCAAATTGATCTCCAAAGCTCTAAAGCTGCTCCCAACAGACTTTTCTTCTCTATTCTCCCCTTTTGGCAATAAGCGATCAAGATGCAATAGAGAGAATATGACATGTTAATGGATGAAAATGGTGAAGTGTGTTTATTTAAGCATTTTGAGCCATGAGAATTATCCATAATGACCAACATGTAATACACCAAGCCATAACTCAATAAAAGGCTACCTAGATCATGACAAGATATGTATAAGCTAGCTAGAACACATAGATGACAATCTGAAAATGAGGTACATTATGTGAGCAAGTCAAGTCATCAATGAGCAAAGTCTAGCTAGAGATATCCAAGGATGATGCAGGCCATGTCAATAAGCTAAGCGTAGCTAAGAAGCTTAAATTGAGACCAAATAGAGTGCTATGCTCAAGAATGAAACATTGGTTAAAGTACTTGATACTTTTTGTAGCTTTAAGCACATTGAACACATAAAACATATTTTCTTTTGAAATTCATGGTGGTTTCCAACCAGATTTTTGTTTTATCATGTGCTAGGTCTCAAGCCTTATACGACTACTCCAAGCGAGAAGCTTAAGAAGATAGTCTAGGTCACCCAAAACTCCCCCTAAGTTCATGCCAAGTGCAATGGCAAGCCGTCTCATAGGAGAGAATTGGTGAGATCGGTTTTTTCACAAAAGAGATCTTTTTTTAACAAGTTGTACTAACTCATGCATCATCAAGAGACTAAAACAGCTCAATCTAAGGCTCAATATAGATTCATCACTCTACCCAGCCTATTTGACATGGCATGAATCATAAAAAGATATCTCAAGAAAGACTAATCTCGAGTGCTAACATGACAAGTTTTAG
The DNA here is from genome assembly GCA_036346405.1 of Phyllostachys edulis. NCBI lineage: Eukaryota > Viridiplantae > Streptophyta > Magnoliopsida > Poales > Poaceae > Phyllostachys > Phyllostachys edulis. Next base: position 67,518,993 of record CM070558.1, on the reverse strand, counting down.
TTTAAGTTGAGCAATTTTAATTAACTTATCATGGCAAAAGCTAGGCTACACATATGAAGTCATGATAAATCTAGCAAATAAGCACAAGTCATGGCAAGGTGTAAAGCATTGTAAACATGTCATAGCGGGATAATAATCAAGGCTCAATGTAGTTATATTACAATGCGTAATGCTAGAAATGCGAAGATCCAGCCCCTCAACATTAGATGCAACTTTTAGTTCAAGTTGAGTTAACTCAATATTAAGCTCGAAGCTCCCAAATGAACTCCCTTGAACCAAAACAATAAATCGAGAAGTCGCAAAGAAAACATAAAACAATGGGTCCTTAAAGCATAGATAAGATATAGAGAATACTATGGCTCGATGACTCTCATCTACCCCATATGACTCTAGGACTATCAAGCGCCTTGGCTAACACACTAAGGAGCAAACACGTTCCTGTCTACCCAAGGGTGGCCCAACCCTTGCTAGAACCTATAAGAAGTGAGTAAGCTCAACCTAGTGAGAAGAGACAACTAATAAGCGACATCCTAGAATCACAAGATAAGAGCAAAATCTAAACAACTAGACAAAAGAAGCACTCTAATCTATGCTAGGAGGACTAATCCCAAATGCACCCAAAATGCAATGCAATAGTAAGGAGCAAGAGCATAAATAATATAGTAAAGCAAGAAACCCAAAGCTCCCCTCACTCAAATCCATAAGGACAAACCACCCCAAGCTCTCCCAGAGTGAAAACCTCGAAAAATCCAAAGGCTTGGTGAAAATGTCGATAGCTGGTGGTCACTCTCCTGGCCGGAGCACTATATCGCCCTTCTCTACATGGTCTCTAAGGAAGTGGAAGCGAATATCGATGTGCTTGGTCCGAATCTTTGCTGGGTTCTTGGCAATGTGTCGCAGAAGTGTTATCACAAAAGAGTGGAACAACATCGATAACTAACCCAAAGTCCCGCAGGTCGAAGCCATCGAGCACTTGACTACAAACAATCGGCTGCAACAACATACTCGGCCTCTGCGGTGGGTCGTGCAACACTGCATCGCTTCCTTGAAGACCAGAAACAAGAGAAGTGCCAAGAAATTGGCGGTGCAGAAGTGCTCTTCCTATCTATCCTCTGACCCGGTAAGTGCGCATCCGAAAAGGCTCTCAAGGAAAGACAGGGATGAGGAAGAGTACCAGATACCATAGTCAATGGTAGCTCGAAGGTACGGAAGATGCGCTTCACCGCTTTGGCGGTGAGATCTGTGAGGAGAAGCTCGAATCGAGCACACAGACACACGGAGAAGTGTATGTCCGGTCTCGAGCGATGAGGTACAAGAGGAGCCAATCATCTTTGCGAAACTCCTTTTGATCAACTGGCTCGCCATCCTCATCTGGGTCAAGATAAATTTGTAGAAGCCATGGGAGTCGACACGGGCTTCCCATCACTCATGTCGAGCGCTTGAGGTCACGAGTGTACTTTCCTTGATGAAGAAATGTACCTCCAGAGTGCGCTTGATTTGGAAGCCAAGGAAGAAGGTCAACTCACCCATCATACTCATCTCAAACTCGGTGCTCATGACATCCGAGAACTGGGAAACCAGTATGGGAAGAGCCGCCAAAGATAATGTCATCGACATAGATCTGACGAGCGAAGGTCGATGCCATCTTGGCGGATGAACAAGGTCTTGTCAACTTTACCCATCTCAAAACCATGACTTATCAAGTAGGACTTAAGCCTCTCATACCAAGCTCGGGAGCCTGCTTAGAATCCATCTGTAACTTTGAAAGCTTGAAGACATGGTTAGGGTATTTGGGGTTCTCGAAACACGGAGGTCAGTCGGACGTAGACTTCCTCCTCAATAAGGCCATTGAGGAAGGCACTCTTCACGTCCATCTGGTAAAGCTTGAAACCCTTAGAAGTTGCAAAGGCAAGCGAGATTCTAATGGCTTCAAGTCGAGCTCTGAGGGCAAAGGTCTCCTCGAAGTCTAGACCCTCAACACAGGAAAACCCACGAGCTACCAATCTAGCCTTGTTTGGATGATTATCCCATCCTCGCTCTGCTTGTTCTTGAACACCCACTTGGTTCCAATGATATTGTGGCCTCGTGGGGGCTCAACAAGCGACTGACCTTGTTTCTCTCAAAGTTTTCTAGCTCCTCATGCATGGCATTGACCCATGACTCATCGGATAAAGCATGAGAAACATCTTTGGGCTCAAAAGAGGCAATGAAGGCGAGAATGGAGACAGAATTGAGATAAGCGATTTTGAGCGGGTAACACGCCGAAAAGATCTCCAATGATCTCTCTCAAGGATGAACTTTCCGAAGTGTCTAGGAGGTCTGGGAGAGATGAAGAAGTGGCCTCTACCTCATGAGCCGAGAGGTAGGAGCAGAGCCACTAGCTCCAGAGGAAGCGAAGGCAGGGTGATCACCTCGAGGTGCGGTGGAAGACGGCACCTCAAGGAGTGGATGAGGGACGGGATCGGGTAGACAACAGTCATCTCCATCGTCCTCATCATCCACAAAGATGGTCTCGGATCGCTCTAAAGAACTCGAGATATCTGGCCTAGTCCCGGACCGCCTCGTCAAAAGTCACCTCGCGGTCTCTACCATTTTGCTAGACTCGCGATTCAGGCACCCTATAAGCCGCCAAGAAGTCGAGTAGCCTAGAAAGATACCGCCACAGAGGCGTGACTCGAACTTGTCTAGGTTCCCGGACTTCAAGATAAAGCACTTGCAACCAAACACACGAAAATGAGAGACGCTGGCTTTAGCCAGTATCTCGACTCATAAGAAGTGCGGTGTAGGAGTGCAGAAGAAAAACTCGATTCAAACATGGCACGCGGTCGCAATGGCCTCACCCAAAACTTCCTCGGTGTAGAGTACTCATCAAGCATCGTCCCGCCATCTCGACCAAGGTACGGTTCTTCCTCTCCTACAACGCCATTTCTTTGAGGGGCGTATGGAGAAGAGAAGCGGTGCTCTACACTGCCTCACCGAGAAACTCTCAAAGTAGGAATTCTTGAACTCCGTGCCATTGTCATCATGCGGATCGCTCGTAAGGCACCGGGAGCTCAGCAGACGACCTACTAAAAGACCTCGGAAAAGTGAAAACGTCTCATCCTTTGATGCTAAGAAAACACCCAAGAATACCTCGAGAAGTCATCGACCACAACAAGAACATACCACTTCCCTCCCGCCGATCAAGACTCGAGCCGGTCCAAGCTGTGTCCATGTGGAGCAATGTCCTGGTCATCGGTCATAATAATCGGACCGAGGATGAGAAGCGGCAACCATCTTGCCGCGTCTTGAAGCAAGGAGTGCAAACAAGATCTTTGACCATCTTGAGTTTGGCGGACCACGAATGAGATCATGGTCGCTAACTCGGGTCAAATGGTCAAATCAATATGACCAAGTCTCCTATGCGAGAAAGAGAGATCGCGGGACTCGAAGCAACCAAACAGGAGAGAATCACCAAGAATCGGAAAAATCAGCACGAAATATCCTCCCATAACGAGAAATCCATAAACTAGACTACCCAAGAATCAAGAATTTTGCAATTGTTTTTCTTAAAACTCACCTCGAAACCGTCATCGGAAGGTGAGAAACGGAAAGCAAATTGTCTTTGCAGACTTACTAACCAAGGCAACATCCTTAAGAATAAAAGAAGCATTAATCGCACAAGTACCTTTGGCGATGACGCGTCGAGACGAAGCGTCTCGAAGGTGATCGTCTCATCACCGGAGCGCGGGCTAGGAGGAGAACCAGCGGAGTCTCCGGTCATATGACGAGAACAACCGAGTCTACAAGCCAAACCTTCTCCTTCCCTACCCGGCGAACTGAGTCAAGCAGAGTAAAGTCTCGATCTTGGGATAAATCAACAATGATTTTGGCACCCAATCTTGAGTAACACGTCGAGCGGATGAAGTAGTCAAGCACGATGACCTCTATCTACCCTCGCTCTCTGTAACTCAAAGCGAAGGTCTAAGAGTAGACAGAAAGTCATTCTTTGGGTTCGATCGCTCTGAAGGAGCGAGTCGAACACACAACATATGTTGAACACGCCATGAGTAGCTATCTCGATAGGAAAACGAGATCTACCCTCGGGACGGCGGAAGTCACGATCGAAAGCGACATGAGGACGAAAACCGAAAACTCGGAAAAACTAAGTCCTCGATCTTTGCACAAACCCATCGAAGAAACAAGCCTAGACCTCGTGTTGGTCTTAGGTGCACTCAAGGTCCGGGGCCGACCACAATGCGCCTAAGAGACTCAACATGGTCTCTCTGCGATCTTGGCGCGCTGAAGCATCGATCGATCGTGTGTGTCCATCCTTCGGCGAAGGTGCGGTGATACTTCACCTTCGAGAGGTAGAAGCGACATGTGAAATTACCTTCTTGTCGAAATCCCGACATAGCCCGCCGACTTGAAATGGACTTTCTCGGTCACGGGCTCGGTCTCGATCACACACAGTGCTATGGAGTGCGAGCACGGCGGTGGATGCTTCCTCATGTCCTCAGAGAAGTCATATCCTAGACCACGATTAAATCTGCAGATCTTAGATTGGTCTAGAATAAGATTGAGCTTCTTCTTGCCTCCTACAAATCTCTCGAGAGTGTTCATAAGGTCTTGACACTCCGAAAGAGAGAGTGCAAGAAGAGCGGGGGAAGAAGAGACGGCAGAAGGTAAGGGAGCAAAAGAAGAACCAAAGAGAGAGGAAGAATGGCTTGTGCACGCACAAGACTCTGAAGGAACAAATCCCATCGCTAGCCGGTTGGTTCACGTCGCTAAGCGTCTCAACCTTACCACGGGCTTCTCCCCTTCTCCACAATCATATTGCAAGCACAATGTGACTTCTCTAGAAGGTCCTTAGTTAGCTTCACACATTTCTCATCCAAAGCAATCAAGTCGATTTTAGTTTGTTACACTTAATGCATGGTGAGCTAACAGGTCCTTAGAAGCAAACCGAGCCAATTTCCTTTCATGATCAATCATATCTTGAAACTGTTTGGAGACGACCTCAAGTTCAAGTGATTAACTTAGGACAGTTCAAGCATGAAACAATCGGCTCAAGTAAAGAAGCTTGTAGTTCAAGAATTTTATGATCTGCCTGCTTTAAGTTCATCTTCAAGTTATTGCAATTTTCACAAGACTCAAGGCGATCAAGAAGCATGGCATAAGATCCTCTAGCGACAATGTTCTTACCCTCACATGAGGTGGGAGAAGTAGTCTCATCGAGAATAAGTAGGGTAATGACCATCCTACTCAACTCTAACTCGAAAGAAGCGACTAACATTCTCCACCTTAACACTATCAAGTTTGGAGGACACACTATCATGTGAGGTCCTTAACTTCTCCATATCAACCAAACAAAGCGAGCATGTATCACAATCATCACTAGAAGGGCGGATGTAAGAGCAATAATCTCTAGTGACAACTCTATCTATTTCCTTCTCTAACTCAAAGACACCTAGCCTTAGCTTTAGCATGAAAACCTCCTAGCTTAAGAAAAGCATGATTGAGTTGTTCAGAGGTGGGATCTACCTCGTCCGAAGTCGGAGTCTGTTCATTGTCGTTGAAGTTCGCCCTCGAGGGCCATGAAGCACATCTTGGGAGAAGTCGTCGCCGCCATCCTTGGGCTCTTGGTCACCCGTCCGTCATCGTCGCTCCATCCCTCCACCTCGCCGAGGTCGAGGTCGTCGGCGCGTGAGGACGCGTGGAAGAGCTTCTTGGCTTTGCCGGTTGCGGAACTTCTTCTTCTTTGGGCGTCTGAGTGAAGGCTTCTTGTTGCAGTTCTTGTCGGTGTAGTCGTTCTGCCCGAACCGCCAGTAGTCGTTCTTGCCCTTCTCCATTTTAGGGGCGGTTTGCTCGGATGTGGTTGGGGCCACCACACTCGGCAAATCACGGGTCCTCCTCTCTTCTGTCCCTCCTCCCTTTGTAAGCGTGGGAGAATCTTCGAGCAAGGAGGGCAAGTCGCTCATCCGCGAAGTCGCTCTAACGATCATCGGTTATGTCACAGAGAGCGACAAGGAGAAATTGCAAGAGGACTCGGTTTAATCGGATCGGTGACCAAGGCCATCGACCGTGACTTCGACCTCACGAGACAACGTCAATCTCGTGAGTCTTGAGGCGTGAGTCTGTGGCGTCAAGAGTCGAGGTCGAGAGGTCTGTCGTGTCTTTGATGGTGGTCACTTTCATCTCCCAAACACGCAGACGAGTCTGCCGTGAGCATCGACGAGCATTGTCCGAGTCGGGTATGTGAGACCGACCGCTCGGAGGTTGCTCAAGATCTTGTGAAAACGTCATGAAGCACTCATCTAGGGACTCACCAAAGAAGCATCTCAAATTTGTTGTATTCTCGTTTGAACCGGTCTGTCGAACCGTCTTGATCTGGGTGGTGCCCTCATGGTATCGTCGAGGTCACCCGGATATCGTGGCGGACGACAGTGAGATATGCGGTCAAACTCACTACGACTCAAACCACGGATGATGATGTTCCTTGCCTTTGCATTCGCCTCAACATCAACCATGTTCCCGGCATTGATGTTCTCATCGGCAGGAACAGCGAATCGAACCTTGACCTTTCGCCAGATGGCATACCCCTGGGCCTGGATGTATGTCTCCATTCGGCTCTTCCAGAAGGGGTAATCGATGCCATCAAAAACAGGCGGCTTGGTCGAGTACTTGTCCATCGCCACGGCTCTTGAGACCGGTTAAGATCTATTGAAAAGAGCTAACCGCTCGATACCAATTGAAGGACCGGAAAGGCGACTAGAGGGGGGGTGAATAGGAGCACCGAATCTTTTTCGCAAAGAATGGATTCAACTTATAAATCACTCCAATAGCTATGAGAGCTATGAAGATCAATGATTAAGCACAGAGGAAGTCTTATGTTGAATCCACTCTCACCCCCAAAGCTCAAAGAAACAAAAACGAGGAAGAGCCGAACAAATCGGGACAATCGGTACAACCGCGAGTAAGCGGCGGTTGTACTGCTGATCGGCTACAATCATGAGAAATGACCGGTTGTACCGCAATCCCAGATAACCGCATGATGTTAAGCCTTGTTCATCCGATTGTCTGGAACAGCAAAATCCGCCGGGTTTCAAAAGCGAAAATCAACGTAACTTTTGAACCGCTTGGCCAAACTCTCGAGATTTGAACCACACCTTCCTAACGATACTAGGAACCTATTCCAATCAAAAATTTCAGAGATCCATTCCAAGGTTCCTATCTTTTGCATTTGAGCGAAGAAGGATCTAAACCGCAAGAACAAACCTCTAATCCAATCACTTGCTCGTGGATGATTGATGATCTAGATCACCCTAGATGTATTCCCACACGTCATAGCAAGGTAGATTGGGGCAAGAAACAACCAGAGAAACAAAGGATCAAGAAATCTTCAAAAGAGGTCATCGAAGAAAGAAATGACAGAGAGTTCAAATATGAAACAAACACCATCTCATATTGATCTAGAGGAAGAGAGATACATGATTGATACAAGAGGAATGATTACAAGCTTTCATCTCATCCTCTCCCACTCTCAAACCTCAAGAACACACACTCATCCATTCTTGAGGAGGGAAGCAACGAAGGGACAAGCGAGGAGCACCCACCGCCTCCACCAACACCCTCAACCACTAAAGCCTAAAGCAAAAACAGCCACTAAAGACTCTTTTGACTCTAGCAAACCCTAATTCCTTTTCAAGTGCTCAAGAGGGCATGCAGCCCTCCAATCCTTTATATAGCCTTGGCTAACGGGTCTCCTCCCGTTCGCCCGCTAAAGTCCAACGGAGCCGCCCGCTTGTGCGACCTTGCGAATTTCGATTCGCCCCTTCACACCTTCCGGAAGCTTCAGCTCCTTGTCTCGCCGCGCCGCAACCACCTCGAGTCCACGTCGTCTTGACACATCGACCGTTCGACCTCGGCGCCACTGCGCCTAGTCCGATCCAATCGTGTCTCGCCACGACTCCGCTCGGCGTCCTGCGACCACACAGACAAGAAACACGAAACCGGAACAAGTTCTTCACAACTTGACCTAACGTTAGCTCAAACATGCAATATGCAACACATATGCATGAACACACTGGATATGACCTATCCCAAAACTCAAAACACCAAAATGGCGAACCTCACAATACAATCGGTACAACCGCCATATTACCGGCGGATCAACCGCACTCGGTCGTCTGGCTCCAATACTGCGGTGGTTCGATTTCCAATGAAGACCGAACTCGAAAAACAACTTCTCTGAATTCTTCAACCGCCATTTACCAATCGGTACAACCGCCTGCGGTCGTCATCGCTCATAACACGCCGATCGTTCGATTATCCCGACAATACGATTGACTTCACGAAAACGCGTGAACCTCGCATAACGACATGGTCCGACCACACAAACCAAACTCGATCGACCTAAAACCTTTGTCAATTACTCATCACTCTCATGGGGACACGACCACATGGTCTCTCAATATGCCATCCTTGATAACTTGAATCCATTAATCCTTGTCACCCTAGTAACTATATGGTAATACTAGTTATAGGTTGTATTTAAGCGACATGCTAGTCTTGCTTAAATACCGGATATTAAAATATCCCAATCATCATTTCCTCAAAACATAAAATGGTTTGGGTAGTCATTAGTGGTCCATTGGCTAAAGGATTGTGAAAATAAATTGGTTTCCTCCTCAAAACCCTAATGCTAGCTCTATCTCAGGCGGATGGTGAGGTGGTGGGTGCTCGAGGAGCACATGGTTGGTTGGCTCGTGGAATGAACCGCCCGAGATAACCCTAAGGACTTAATCTTGTCACGACCTCTGTGTTAAACAAGTACAACCACAAGTCCGCAAAGTGCAACTTAGCTTAGTAAAGTTATTAAACCTCGGATGTCATCTCACCGGAGGAATGAAGAACGTACAAGTCGCGAGATACTCCGGCTTGGAAGGACACCAAAAGGTGAAGTTACAACAAGCGCTAGACGTTGTGGCGGGGCAAGCGCTAGACGTTGTGGTGAACATCCCGCACAACATATGGGTGTAACCCGTATGGGTGGAATGATGGAAGGGCGAGATAGCTAGAAAGGTTCTTGTGATTTGCCGCCCAACTACATGACTACTAATCATGTGGGTAACTGGTAGACTATCTCTTGTGGGTAAAGTGTGCAACCTCTGCGAGTCTAAAGCTGTTTAAGCAGTAGTGCCCTCTGGTCAAAAGCGGACATGGGAATCATAACTTGAGTTAGTTCTATTTCAAACAACTTTGTGGGTGGAATGGAAAATGGTGAAAGGGCTCCCTAGCCTGTTTTGGTTATTTGCCCGAGTCGTCGAGCTCGATGGTTGTGGTTATTGGAGGCCGCCCAATTAAAAGGATGCATTGGTAGAGTTTCACGGATGGAATCTCTACTAAATAATTATTGCACATGCTCTCTTTATTAAAATGCAATTTGTTCAAAATGCTAAGTGATAGGACTTTGTAATTATGATATTTGAAAAGTTGCTTTCATAAATAAAAGAACCCGAGCCATCCTTGTTAAGCCTTGCATGTATATAATTGCATTGTGTGTTGGCTCGTGAGCACGGTAGTAGTGCTCATTCTCGCTTCTCCCCAACCCTTGAGATAATGAAGACGATGGAGACTACGCCTTCTCGACGGCCCGAAGATGATGGACAAGGCTATGACGAAGAGTAGCATAGTCAGTAGTTTAGGTCTCGCCAGTCTAAGTAGACTTCGTTGGTATTCGCGTACAACCGATATTATCCAACCCATGGTTAATATCCGTCAGACACGGTTACCCGATCGCTTACTGTGTGAGATGAGCCTGCCTCGCCTTTTGCTTCATTGTAGTTCACGTTGCTCTTTTGTGATGTAATCAATTTGGCACCTTTCGGCCCTTTTGTAAACTTCGACCCGACGTGGTCTATGTTACTCATTGGTTGTAATATTTTAATATTTCATTTACGCTTGTATGAATGATTCACAATGTGTCTTGTGAAGTGCTAGCTCTTGATCCGAGGAATAGCACGATAATTTCACAGAGGATTTGGATTCACGAAATCCGGTCCGACACGGCCCGCCCAAATGACGTGTGGCTCCTCCTCGGTTCCGGCCGCGCCCGCCCCGCCTCCTCCGATCCTCCGTGGCCGGCCTCCTCCTCCTCCGACTCGGCCTCGGCCCAGGCCCCGACCTCACGCTCCTCGGCCTGACGGCCGGCAGGCGTCGGCCCGCGCCCGCCCTCGCCTCCTCGTGGCCCTCCTCCTCCGGCTCGGCCTCCTCCGCAACTCGCTCCTCGGGCGATGGCGTCGGCCCGCCCTCGCCTCCTCCGGTCGGCCCTCCTCCTCCGGCTCGGCTCAGACTCCATTGGACCAGTGGCGATCTTGACATCGTGGTGGCGCTTCCTCTGGCCCTCCTCCCCCTCAGGTGCTCGATTGGGGATTTCGGGTTGGGGATTTTGGGGATTTCGGGATTCACTCGATTGATTGCTTAATTCAACAGACAATAGGGACTGCCGTGTGGGACCGGAGGCAGTGGGGGACGTGGGTTGGGCCTGGCCGCTGGGCTTCGCTGCTTCGGGCCTCCACTCCAGCAAGCGTCTTCTTCTTCGGTTGTTCTTCTTCCCCACTGCGCACAGCCATGGCAGCGGAGATTGAACTAGGGGGGGGTTCGGCCGTCGGTGGAGGGTGGGCTTCAGCTTGATGAAGCCCACCCGGTGGATTCGCCCTTGCCTTCTAGAGATAGCACCTAATCACTCACGTACGAGTTACGACCCGCTAGTCCTAGGACTCAATACATAGACTTATACATTAGGTTACAAAATTCAATCCAAGCCCAATACGTGGACTTTCTAATTTTGGACACCCCGAAATTGTTATGTGTCGTAGCCTCTGAACCGCACATCCGTAGCTCCAACATGCATCATCCATCTTTGATCTTCACACGTCCTAACTTGAGCTCGACTGTCTCCTCCAGCATCCTCGTCTCTCTGGACCATAACTTCACACCAAACGATCTCCTGGTCCTTGCCGTAGACCACGATCGTCTCCAAATTACCCTACACATGCAAGGACCAAAGAACTATCTTTTTTCGACACAAGTTCTTCCCAACATGACTGACATAAGTCCACACATGCATCACATGTCTCAAATAATATCAGTAAACAACATTGTCAATTATTCTAGACCAAACCATATGGTCTAACATAATATCTCTTGAGATGTAAATGTGTGATGGTCTGGAGGAAAATTCCTTTTTGTCAATTTTACCAAATCATCTTTCAAGCCATTTTATATATGTTTTTTTTTCCATCTTGGTAACTAATATCTCATGAGGTGTGCATGTGTTATGGTTTGAAGGAAAAAATCTTTTTGTCTAGGGGAAAACAAAAGAATGTAAGAAATCTTGAACAATATGTGCAAAAAAGATAGGGTGATGTACCTCAAGCAAAGACAATTGGACAGGGGAAGCCATGAGCACAAATGGAAGAAACCCTCAAGCAACAACGTGGGTGCAAGAACGAATTGCGAGCACACTGCAAAGTATCAGCGCCATATCATTAGGGAAAATAAGAACCATGGGAATAAATTGGCAGACACAAATGCTAAACCTTTGTTGTGGGGGTGTGTGTGTGTGTATATATATATATAGATAGATAGATAGATGGGAATCCCCTAGCGAAACCCTAATTGAGACATTCATCATAAGCCAAAATTCAGGTCTATGCTCACATACAACATCAAGAATTAATAGAAAAGGGAGAAAAACGACATAATTAGGCAACCAAAAGAAAGAAGGTAACAGGAACAGACCTTACACCCGCAGGATCCTTTTGTTGATAAGGGTAAAACTTGTTTAGACACCTACAAAATCTATAACCATATTTTTTAGAATAAAGTCATATAATAGCATCACATATATTTAATGAATCAAGACGTGTGGCATTATGTGAAACAAACATGGCTTGGAAACTAAAATTGTAAAAGCAGGATTGTGGTGCTTGGTGATCATTGCAAACTTGCAATAAACTCAGTCATGCCAAAGTTAAGTATCTAGATACTTTTTTTTACATATTGATGGTGAAAACTAAGAATGTTTGACTACACGCATTCTATGATACAACCTAAATTTAGTGACAGAGGTAGTATAAAATTTCAAAAAACTATAAGAATATAGTGGCTGGTTCCTCACCGCACATGAACAGGCTGAGAATTTCTCTTGTTCATTATTGTCTGTCCTAATAAATGAATCAAAAGCACGTGTGGTGCTTGGGGCATTCGATTGTAAGTTAAAACTGTTGTTGTAAACATCTCTACGCACAAGAGTATTTTATCTCCTCATCTTGGTCTGGATCTTCATACAAATCTAAGCCTCTTTATTGAGAAAATGAATCTCAAAATTACAGGTGTTTGAGAGAAGAAAGGACAAACCCATGAGCAGAAAGTCACCTCAGTAAGATGAATATCTTCTGTTACTTCATTCTCTATTCCTAGCTATTTTTGCAGCTTGCTTTTCAAGCTCTCTCATGTGAGGACCTATCTCAAGCTTTGTGGTGTAAATTTCTTCATTGAAAGTACTCTTTACTCCAAACAAAGCTGAATTTGTTTCAAACTGGTCCCAACTTCTAGCAATATATTAATTATTAGTCAATTATGCTAAGCAAGTACCCATAGGACTATGGGGGGAACACGGCTGTAGAAGACAGTGATATACAACTAGAGTAGAAGGTTTTACACGAAGATGTGAACAAAAAAGACCATGCAAATTAGCAATAATCTATAATCCATTCCTACATTTCTTTTCGATTGCTTGGTTTCCTTAACAATTTGGGTACATACGCCAGCACATGTTCTTGGACAGTCAAGTAAACGTGGTTGCTTATTTCAGCATTCCATCACAGCTAAGTAAGACGATCCAATATTGCAGTAATCTTAAGAGGCAAAACTCAACGTAGTTTCATTACCTACTGCCTACCGCTAATACCCGATATAATAGATGAATCTTAGTCTGTCAAGTAATTGTGGTTGCTTATTTGGTAACCCTAACTAAGTCAGATGACCAATGCTGCACTGATGTTTAGAGATAAAACTCTAACGTAGTTTCAGTACCTGCTGCTGACACACAACAAAACCATGTGTCGAGCACTGCTATTGCTTTATCTCATAAGTTATAATTTCACCATAACGAAGTCAGATGACTCATTGCTGCAACTATGTTAAGATCTATAATGTAATATAGTTTTAAGTACATGTTCCATTTCTGGTCATATTTCTCCAATTCAATTAACTCTAGATCATCTTCGTATGGTGTCCAGGCAGCGCTCAAGTTCCCTCTCTCCAGGACGATGAAAGTGAAGAGTCTATCATAAGTTCTTTCCTTTCGTCAAGGACAGGACCATTTTAGCAGTTCATCACCACCAAGAGCTTTCCTTTTGTCCTGAAAATTGATAACAGATAGTCGTAAACAATACAGAAGTCAAGACGGCAATAAAATCAATACCACATCCATCAAGACAATTTGTATAATTCCTAGTCAAAAAGGCAACCGGTTGATGTTGCATTGGTAATCGTTGCAATAGCAACGCAGGATCAATCCATCAATCCACCCACCAAACGGCCAACACAGACCCATCTCCTACGGTTGGGGGAACCAACCAGATGGATCACATCTAGCCGCTTGAACACAATATGAGCTAAATTTCCACATGCATCTAGAACTCGTCGACGCGAGGTGTGTGAAGCTGTTCAATTCAAATTAACACCACAGAAAGGGGCGTACCACGATCAATCGACGGGGCTGAGTCGGTCTCTTCAGTAGTGGTGCAAGTGGGGCGGGCTGCGGATAGCCTGCGCCCACCTCGCGCTGGCCGCTGAGGGAGTTGCAGCTGCTGCTAGCCCTCAATGCATAGATACAAGATCGATCGGTGGGTTTGGCGGCTGCCCTCAATGCATGCTATATGCTATTTGGCGGCTGCCCGCAATGCATGCACTTAGTCTGTTAGCAGTTTAGAATTTAGTCTGTTAGCAGTTTAGCAATTAGTCTATCCCTACTGCTACATGCTAATTCTGCATTACTAGTCTGTTAGCACTTAGCAGCATGCTACTAGTCCATTAGCAGCTATTCTCATGGAGTTGTTAAGATGAATAACTTAATATGATTACATCATTTGTAATTCTATCTTACAGAAATTAAGAATTATATCATATACCAAAACAGCTAGGAGCTGAACTTCATAATTTGCCATCAAAGAGTTGGGAGCTGAACGTCATCTTGAAAACACTTTAGAGTTGTCATTTTTCTGAAAATTGGACCAATGTTGTCTGCAAAGCAAAAAAAAAAAAAAAGATTATAAAAACAGAACACACATGATGTTTTAATGAAACATTACATTTCAACATGTTCCTATAATAATTTGAACAGCCAAAATAAATATCACGAACACTATAGAGCATGAACAAACAAAAATAAAGCAAAGGTAAAGTCAAATTTGTTTGACTTATAGTATGTATATAGTTTCTGAAAATACTTCAATATCACTTCAATCTTCCAACAGGCAACATCATACTTTTAAGTCCATAAAGTATTGTATCATGATTTCCCCCATGCATCTTGTATCTGGTTTCTCAAAATACTTGATCATCACTTCTATCTCCAAACATGTAGCAGTAGGGACTCAAAAGCCAAAAGGATTCATAATTTTAAATTATCATAACATGTAACTATATGTATGCAAGAAATTATATACTGAGAGCTAAATCAGATCCACGATAGCAACACTGGTTTAAACAAAAGGAACCAGAGTCACCAAACAAAACATCATACTAAAATTAATTGTACTCAAATTATGAGTACACACCAGAAGGGAGGGAGGGTTCTCAGTTGTGAGAGCCCGGAGTATTTAACTTGTAATATTTAACCATCCATTGGTCCTAGCATTACAAACCAAACATCCCGCCCTCGATGTATTGTATATCTCCCAGGAGTGATATACACACACCGTTCATAAAATAATATCAATATCAATGCCATACAACAATAGTTCATTACTGTAGCCACAAAAGGTTACAACAAAGTCATCACAACTTCAGTTTCTTACATACAGCCGACCGGCCAAATAGCAATAATAAAAGTACTAAGAGTGCAGCGGAAACATAGCTATAAGATGGCACCAAAAGAAAAGCCGCCCGTTGTGCCCTTACCCACAAGGCAACCTGACCGGAAATCTCCAAGCTACCCGTCATCCTGCGCGAAGTCGGTCTCACAATGGTCGATCCCTTGGGGATCAACCTCCTCTGAAATTGTAGCAAGCAGGTTGAGTACAAAGATGTACTCGCAAGATTTACAAGCAAAAGAATATTTAGATGCATTCATGTATCAAAGGAAGGCTGCTACACTAAGCAATTTTCAGCATAAAGCAATATTTGATTTGAAGTACAAGTAATAGATTGAAATGCCAGTAAGCAAACATTTTTAATAACTTTAAATAACAGCGGATAAACAATAGTAGACAACATCTAACAACAACAAGTGGCTACCCCGCAGCTCACAAACATAGCATGAGACCATTCTCAATTGCCACCCGAACAAGTTTTAAGTTTAAGATTCCAAAATGTTGAGTCTAACTCCTGCAAATCCAATCCCAAGCGTGTCCATAACCTAGGACGAGGTTATCCGAATAGTTTATACACTGCAGGGGTGTACCAATGTACCCACACGTCAGACCACCTCTTTTGCCACTAGATTAAGCACACTTCCGAAGGTATGCCGGCAAGAATAAGTCCTACGAGACGTTTTCCAATATTATGTATTAACTACGAGTCGCCCATATGATAGAAACCATACGTTGTGTCGGAGTCATCGGCAGAGAGATAACTTACCGATGCTCCTCGGGGTAGGGAACTTACATCCAGAACCCATCTCGTCACGCCCAAACAACAACAACACAATTCTTTTTAACACAACCCATAACCACCACCTGCGACTCGGAGCCAACACATGCCAAAGTACTAAGTCAAGAGAGGCCCCACCATATCCCTCTCATGTGGTTAGCACACAATTATGCTTGGTTTTGGTGAAACAAGATGTTCGGCCCTTGTTGACCTAGGCAAGACATTCACACACCCAATATCACACCATCCAACCACTTGCCCAAGTCTAAAACATTTTATTTACACTTTTAGCTTTCAAAGTAATATAGCACAAGGTGTTGGACATAGTGTAGTAAAATGATTTGTGTGATCAAGGTTATCGACTAAGTCGATAACTGCCCAATTCTATCGAAAGCTAAGCATGACTAAACATCAATTCGCATACACAAGTATAGACTCTATAACATCCACCGAGCACTAACATCAGCGGGAATAATAACTTAGGGTTAGTGGCAAGGGATAAACATTTGCTACAGCTCATGCATCTACTATGAATAACTACCTCTAACGAAAAATAATCATTCAAGTAGAGCATGTGTACATACAAGTTGCAAACAAGATACTTTGTAACAAAAGTAATAGGATCAATATGATCAAGGGGGGGGCTGCTTGCCTTGTTGAAGATAACCCTCTTGCTGCTGTTGAGGATCACAAAAGAGCTCGTTCGGATCTTTGTAATCTATCGTTCAAATACGAAAAGCCAATAAGAACACAAAACACCAAATATAACCAAAAATTCAGATTTCTCCAAAAATCATGAAAAATTCACAGTAAGTAGATCATGATTTTATATGAATTTAGGTGAAAGAATTATTTCATTTGGATTTAGTATGTGAGAGTTATAGAGGTTTGAAGATCCGATTTTCTGGAAAATCCAAAAAAATCCCCTCAGTTACTGTTCAACCTAAATTAATTATTTGGTGAAAATTTGTAGAATATCAGTGGGAAAAAGGATTACATATATGAATAGAGAATAATATTATAAGACCAAAATAGTTGAGTTTATCTCATTTGGAGTTTTTATGAATTAGTTATGAATTTTCAAAGTTAACAGCAATTTATAGTGTAAAAACAATTCATTTTCGGATCACTTTCCACAAACTAAATTTTCTGTGATATTGAAAAGGTTGAAACCTATTTTAAAATAAATTTAAGTTAAAATGAAAAATAACAAAACTAGTTTCACTCATTTTGGAGTTAAGATGAAATAGTTATGCATTTTTTAAGTTAAAAGCAATTTACAGTACGAAAATAATTGATATACCGATTTTCTTATAACTCCCGAGCTGGAAACGTTTTGCGCCGTTGAGATCTAATCGGACGGCTCATGTGACTGGGAGGTTCGGATGGTCCGAACGGCCCAATAGATCTGGACCGTTGATTTGAAATTGGACGGTCCAAAATGAAGAGGGGTTTGGACGGTCCGAATGACCCAATAGATCTAGACCGTTGAATCAAAATCGGATGGTCCAAAACGAAAGTTACGTTCGAACTCTAAACTCAAGCGTTCTGACAGGTGGGTTTCTCAAGTCATTGACTTGGTTTACCAAAAAGGTGTGGGCTAAGTCCACAGCACAAAGCAATGAACTAAGGGGCCGATTACTATGCACTTAAAGCGCCTGGCCCACTTGTAAGTCAAACTACACTCATTCAAATCTGTGTTAATTAAACCTAATCATTACTTTACCTTAACCAACCAAGATTTACCCAAATAATTGCGATGCTACAGGAACGGTCGGAAATCCGACAACGCAGGAGCGCCGCAGTGCGAAGCTTTGTTTGCTGCTTCGCCAGGCCTTCTGCCGCCATGGCGGTGCTGACCAAGGCCAAAAATGGAAACCCCGTGCTCCTGCGAAGCTGATGGTACTGGTGGTAGGCTTCACGGCGGCCTGTAGCGGCGGCGCACCGGAGAGTGGTGGCGGTGCGCTACGGGTGAACATGCAAGTCGCAACTCGAGTGATAAACTAGCTAGCTAGCACGCGCATAAGGTACTAGGAGGTCCAGTGAACCTACCCGAGTGCCAGAGAGGGGACTAGCTGGTCAAAGGCTCGCCGGCGACGGAGATGGTTACGGCGACGTTGAGCTTCACCGTGGAGGGGATTGCTCGGGCTAAGAGGGGAGAAAAGGGAGGTTAAGGGAGTTCAAGTGAGACCATTAGAGTGTGTCAAAGCGAGTAATCGACAGATGGCTCACCCAAACGTCTTCGGAGAAGAAAGGGGGTCCTTGCGGCCGAGTTAGAGAAAAATCCTAGATTTGATGATCCCTGTGATGCAAAGATAAAATTGGTTGAGGGGAAAAGATCCTCATGAAGTAGTGCACATGGTGACGCACAAGGGAGAGTGAAAACCTTACTGGACACAAAGTTGACACGGCGATGGCTCGGGTGCGCGCTCTAGTGAAGAAGAATGGCACGAACGTGTTCCCAGAGCTACACACACTGACAAGGGGAGGCATAAGTGAAAAGGAGGACGGTGATGATCGTGGAAGAGAACGGTCACCCAGGAAGGGAGCTTACTCAAGAAAGGAGCGCAGGCGAGCCTCTTCCTCCTCAGCCACCGAGAGGAGGAATGGCTATAATGGAGGCGAAGGAGGGGTGTTATCCCTAGGCGAGGATGGGAATAGAAATGGCGTGAACCAGTGGTGCTTGGAGATTGGTCGACGAGGGCGGTGCGGTCACGGCGAAGACGGAGGTGCGGCAGAGCATGGCGGCGACGTGGCGCTCGAGTCCTGCCTGCCCGCCAGCGCGAGGAAGGGGACGACCCTGCCGTGTGGGCCCAGCATGTCAGCGACACAAGCGAAGGAGAGCGGTGAGAGTTGGTGCGGCTGGACCAAGTGGCATGTTGGGCTCGGGTCGGTCGCATTTGGACCACACGATCAAGATTGGGTGGTTGGGATTCATGACCGTTCGATTTGGTCTGATCGCCCAACCGATCGAAGCGATCAATTTAGATCAGACGGCTCGGGCGAAGGTTGGCTCGAGCCAAGGTGTGGTGCGGTGTGGGTCCAACCAAGTCAAAGTGGCTCAAGCCAAGTCAACGTTGACTCAGAATTAAAATCAAACTCTCCTACTTTGACCGGGGGTTTAAAAATAGCAAATAAAATCCTAAAAATCTAAAATTTCTCAGGGAGGTTCCTGGGACATCCTAGTACTCAAATAAAATCTTAAACCTCACTATTCAAGACTTATTTGCTTAATTTAAAATTCAAACTTAGAATAGGTCATAGAATCAAGTTTGAATTTTCTGTGGGTTGATTTTAGTTCCAAAAAATTGGGACAAATTATATTAATTCATGATAATTATTGGAGTATTTGAATAAATTATTTTTAGAGGATGATAACAAGCTTTTGTTCCAGTTTTCTTTTGGAACTTCAATTTGAGTTGTGTGTTTTCTTTGGTTTTGACCATTTCAAATGCAACAAAATATGCAAAAGTTCCAGAAAAACCAATGCAGGTTCAAAAGTTTTACATTCTCCTCATTTTTATATATTTGAAATACAAACCCAAGAGTTGGGATGTTACATCAGTTCTCACTGCACGATCACCACAAGAACCGATAGGTAGTGAATAATCAATGTTAGAAGTCTCTCACTGCACAAAGTTGACAGTACGTCAAAAGAGAGGTAGTTTACATGACTCAACTTGAGCAGCGGGTATATCATAAGTCTCTTCCATAAATATTAGACATCACTAGAGCAAGGGACTACAGTTTGGTGAGAAGAAATATATGCAAGAGAAAGGCCGGTTCATGCCAATGATGGTTAAATCCAATTGAAATGTTGACTATTAGTCCATAATGTTAGGAATTGAAATCTAACACGCGAACAAGAATTGCAATTCTAAATTCTCCAAAATTTGAACTATCGGTATTTGGCTAGAAATCAATTCAATACTTAGTTTCTAACCTCCTATGAAATGAAAAGTGTGACCTAATAGCTTTAGTAACACAGAATTACCGCAAGAAACACTAGGCAGCTTAAAGATGCCCGAAAGTGGAATCAGTTGGGCACCAGGAGGAAGAAGGTAGGTAACAAAATCATTTGACCGATACTTGATTGGTTTGTTGTTAACAAAATCAACTCTTGATGAACTATAATGACAGTACAGCCCTTCATATATGCAAATTAATCACCTAACATTATAAGAAGGAGATTACCTCTATTAAGTATTATAAGAAGGGGATTAGAAGTAATAAATTAAAGGAGATCATCACCATCCCCAATATCACTTGTTGTTGTGTTGTCATTAGTGTATGAAACATTGAAAAGGAATCAATATGCAATTACACTAAAAAAAGTATTTAGCATAACATAGTCTAGAATTTTTTACTAGAGATAAGAGTACATGTACCATCTGCTGTTATCCAATCATGGAGACAAATAAGAGCTTCAATAATCTCGCTGGTCAGCCTGCTCCTATAGTCACTTATAACCCTATCTCCAGTAGAAAATGTAGACTCTGATGCCACTATAGATGCGGGGGCTGCCAACAAATCATGCACCATGCGAACAAGTGTAGGATACTTGGTGGAAAACATCATCAAATACGTATTGTAAGATGTCAAAATCAACTGTTATGGGGACAATTTTTTCTTCCAAGTATTTGTCAAGCTCACTTACTCTATTTCTTTGATGTGCATTGAGATGTTACCCCCCAGTCAGCCTATGGGTTACTTTCATCTACAATTATCTCAGCATTATTGCTTTCCTGTGCATTATCAATGCTTGAGTCTCCTATTTGTGAGTAATACTCAGCAAAGAGTTTTCTAATTGCCTTCTTCACTTTGGAAAGATATCCATATGCTCTGTTCCCAAATCCACGGCTCAAACGATTCTCAAGAAAGCCCAACTTGAACCTAGGATCAAGAACAACAGGAACACATATTTTCAAGAATGGCAGGTCCTAATATTTTTGAAATTTCTGCTTCATTTCATCCACCATACATGCAATAATAATGTCTAGATTCAAAGACTCCCTTTCCAATATTTTCTTCACTTCCCAAATCTGATGGAAGTAGCGGCTGGCAGTAGGATATTTTGAACCTGAAACTACTAGAGTGGCATCATAGAATACCTTCAACATGTCATAAAGTTTCCCTACCATCGTCCATTTTTCAATTGAAGGCACATGTATGTACTGAGTGTCCTCTCGTGCCAAGGCTTCAAATGCCCTTTTGTACTGTAAGGCTAAATTAAGCATTTGATAAGTTGAATTCCAACGAGCACATACATCAAGGGGGGAGTGGGCACTTCTCACATGATATGCCCACTTGCTCAATCATCTCTTCAAACATTTGCTTGCGAGCTCTTGACATACTTTACGCTATCCCTGATACTACTAGTAGTATCACTCATGGCCTTAAACCCTTCTTGAACAATAAGATTAAGGACATACGCTGTACGACGACCATGAAATAGTTTACCTTTACAAGGTAACAAATTCATCGCAACAAGATTCTCTTGCAAAGAACTCACCATAGAGTCATTTACTGATGCATTGTCTAACGTAATACTGAAGAGCTTATCTTCTGCTTGCCAATCCTGTATGCTCTTCAATATTGCATTAAACCTAGTTCTACCGTCGTGTGGTGTCTCTATGAGAGTAAATCTTATGATTCTTTTTTGCATCTTCCATTTATTATTGATAAAATGACATGTGATGCACAAATAACCCAATTTTTTATTAGATGTCCACATATCTGCTGTGAGAGATATCGTAGAAGTTGAGTTCTTCAAAACCTCTCCTCTCGTAGAGCCAATGTTTGTTGCTCATACGCACTAATGCAATCACCCTTGATGGTAGTTCTAGAAACAAGTCTAAACAATGGGTTTAGACTGGCCACGAAGCTCTTGAATCTAAGGTACTAAACTATGCTAAAGGGCAACTCATGCAGAACGATCAACTTCATGAGTTCTTGCCGAGAGACTACTTGGTCAAATTTCCAATCTTTCGAAGCAGCGACATGAGGGGACAAATTAGAAGAGTTCATCTGATCTACCATCTGATGCAATCTAGCTCTTTTCTCACAACTTTCCAAATGCCTACGACAACTACTTGTGCCAACATCACGTGTAGCCTTAAACAATCTGTTGTAGTGAATGCACTAAGCTTCTATAAGTTTCTTACCAACGTATATAGGCTCAAAATCACTCCATATATCTTATTTAAGTTTGCCTCTTCTAGTTTTACCCGAAGATTCTAAATCATTAGCATGGAAACATTTATTACAACAAGATCAAGTATAATGCTAATGTGCATTTAATGTTGAACTAAACTGAATGTACATGAAAACAACAATTGAATGTTGACTGTTGCAATATAATCAAATATGAGAACAGCAGCAATATAATCAAAGATAAGAAAAATACAACAATTGACTGTTGCAAATAATCAAAGAGTGGAAGTCTGCAAGACATCAAGCTTCTTATAAGTAGCAACAGATTGGAAAACTTACCATGCCCAAGACCACTTCTTGTTTCCTCAAGAGGAGACACTGTAGATGGGGACCTTGCCCGTGGCACATATGGGAACCTTGCCCGTGAAGCAGATGGGGACCTTGCCCATGGCACATATGGGAACCTTGCCCATGAAGCAGATGAGGACC
Source organism: Phyllostachys edulis (assembly GCA_036346405.1). Taxonomy (NCBI): domain Eukaryota; kingdom Viridiplantae; phylum Streptophyta; class Magnoliopsida; order Poales; family Poaceae; genus Phyllostachys; species Phyllostachys edulis. The sequence continues at coordinate 67,496,490 of CM070558.1, read as the reverse complement.
TTGGAGATGTCATGAGCCTTATTCCTGAAGACCTCACCATTGTCACTACCGGCGAACTTAGTCGCTTCGCTGCCGTCGGATTCTGTCGCTTTGTCACAGGGGCTTTCCGTTTTGCCACCAACAAGCTACTCGACGAAAGTCCCACTTGTTCATGAACATCTCCTCCTTACCTATGAGAAATTTGTTAGGGAAAGGATGGTGAGTGCAAGATGTTCGTTCGGTTGATAGTAGAATATTATTTTGGTTACAAAGCACAATGTAAATAGAGCAATGATGTAAGCACATCAACTTAGACGGAGAAAAAGCTTAACTGTTTCATGTTAGGAATGTCTAGCTACTGGCTATGAAGCATCTACTGCAACCATTAACTTTTGACAAAGAAAACCCAAATCAGTTCATGAGAATATCGCACATGTAAGTTTCTAGTAATCAAACCGGGAAACGGATTCAGTCATATGCTAATTTAGCTAACACATGAATATCAACATGATCGATGGTTGTTTATAATGCAATGATAGTTCAGAACGTAGACCATCTTAGGCTCAGCAAAATGTTAATAAGACTAGCACATCTTTAGTTCTTATAGAGCATGATACGACACAAAGGGAAATAGTCTAGTAATTAATCATCAGGCAGGAGTGGATTGGGTTATGAAACAAGAAATTAGCAGAGAGCAACAGTAACACCAATCTAAACCTACGAGCGTCGCATTTTATGATAGATCATATCCACACCAATCGCTCCATGCTTGGACATGATGGTCCAAACAGTCTCATAAACAATGAACTCTAGCAGATTTTCTGATTCAATTTGGCTCAACTAGAGAAGACCTTACCAATTGGTTGCTTTCAGCACAACCAAGACACCAAGTGCAAGTAAATTCTTTCTTGATAAATTTTTTGATTCAATTTGACTCAACTAGAAAAGGCCTCTGAAGTTTGAACTTCAGGTTATTTTCCAGTAGAGTAAAATCCTGAATCTGCCATGACTATGTCACTAGAAAATATTTTTAGTCCAGATCAAAATGAACGAGCGTATCCATGGCATTTCAAGCGCCGACCAAAGAATCTAAAGCAAATTCACATGACCAAAAAGGTTACAATTAGGGACCCTTTCTCATCACTCCATGTTTCCTCACCAAAATACAACTCTGAATCCACCAAAAAAAAGAATTGAACCACAAAAATATCCAAATGCATCGACAAGGAGGGGACACATCTCTTAGATCGAAGGCAATGTCCGAGGATTGGCGGCAAAGGGGAGAGACCTAGGCTACGACTGAGAGACCCCGGCTGCGACTGAGATCTTCTTCTCCGATGACTCCTCCCATCCGCCATCCTCTCCACCCGCACCTCCTCCTGCACGCAAACAAACCACCACACGAATCCCACCCAAATCAAACACCACAAGAAAAAAAACCAATAAATCAAAAGAGGGAGCGGGATTCTTACGGCGGCGGGCTAGCCGCGCCGACGATGGGGGCGACGTCGGAGGAGTCAGTCGCGCCGGGTGATGTCGGAGGAGTTGGCTGTGCCAGGCGACGTCGAAGTAGTCGGCCGCACCAGGCGACGGCAGAGGTGGCTAGGGTCCAGACTTCAGAGCGAATACGTGAGAAATGCAAGGTGGCTAGGGTTCAGAGTAGGAGTGCAAGACACGCTATGCGGTGCCCAGCGGGTTACGTGGGCCGGCCTGCTTCAAACGCTAGCTCTAAGTGGATTTTTGCGAACGAATATGTGGGCTACTTTTGCGGGCGGGTTGGCGGCTTAGCGGACAGCCCACCCCACTTGCACTCCTACTCTTCCAGCGGTGGCTCATTGTGGGCGATCAGAGGAAGGGAGGCAGCAAAGCGGTCATTGATTTGCTTCACCTTTGCTGCGGCATTCGTTGCCTCGTATACCGCTCTTTGCGCCGGTGTGGACGCAGAGGTAGAATAGGGAGAAAGCGACAGCGACAGAGTTGAGGAGGTGGATGCACCATGGGGAGAAGTCTTGGATCGGGTTGGATCTAAGTCATAGCCGTCAGATCCGTCACTCCATCTTCGATGGCGGCGGCGGCGGCGCCAAGAGAGACGGCGGTCGGGATGTCGAGAGGGTATGGGGAGCCGGAGGCGGACCGGCTCTGTGGAGGGTGCAGTGGAGGAGAAAGGCGGCACTGGAAAGAGGTGCCAGGAGGTTGGTGAGGCGGCGGTGGCGTGAGGAGAGGAAGAGGTGGTGGATGAAGCGAGGAGGACGGATGGGCGTGTGGGAGCGAGAAGGACGTGGAGATGGGGCGGATGGATCTAGACCGTCCGTGCAAGAAACTGCAATCCGACAGCTTCACACCCGTGTGATGCCGATTTGATAGTTCACGGCCGTCGAAACGGGAGCTCCACGTAATTTGAAAAACTGCAGGGGGTGGGGGGGTGGTTCGCAAAAACGCCGACGTGGGATCTTCTTGGGCAGCGTTCCTTGCGCGTATAGATAAGAAAGAGATTTGATGAAATGTTGGCTGTTAGCAATTTATTGAAAGTTATGAATGGCTGGATGCCGAAGTTGATTTCTGCCGGTGGATTGTGACCCATCAGACTAAAGACTTCCGAGGAAATTGACCAGCTGAAGCTCTTTGTTTGCATGGTGTATTCCCGAGTCCTAGTAGTACAGCTTTGCCGTGCATATTATTATACTGTTCCCTTTGAATTCCGTCTTTCTGTTTGTTAATTTCTCTAAGATTTTCACATGTTAGTCATAGCATGATTACAGCTGATTACTTTGTCCCAATTTGTTTCACTGAAGTAGACTTTCTTTTCATCTTACGAGCAACTTTCAGCATACTTGAATAGTAAGTAATCAGCTGCCATCGTTTTCGGTTTCGGTAGGGATTAGGCGTGTGTTAACCACAAGGACCGTAGTTTTTTTTTTGGTCTTGGAATCATGAAGAAGTTGATCTTTGGGGGTTTGCTGTAATTCACTCGCGACGGTGAAAATTGACACTTCCACAAGGAAGGAAGCAGACAATGCAGTGCAACATTTTATTTCCCTCCTGGTTTCTGTCTTTCCTTTCGGCTCAAAAAGGTTTGTTGTTGCAACTGGTTGATGGAGAAAGCGCTGTTCTTTTCCTATGGGAGTCTGCCGTTCGTTTACCAGTATATTTTACTCTATTAAGATCACCTCAAGCCTAATGTTTGCTTACTGAAAAATTTGCACAAGTTGCTCGAAAGATATCGATTGCCACGTGCACTTTACTAACCCATGCAAGCCTTATCGTCAAACAAAGGCAAAAAAAAAGACACACGTCCACAGGATTACAAATCACACGGCAATCTAATAAACAATTAATACTGTACGTACAGATGTGGCTTACACAAAATTAAATTTGACACGGGACTGTGATTTTGCTTTGATTAAAAGCAACGTCTGTTACTAAATCCTGCAAATTAGCTGGTACTAATAGCCTAATAGGATGTTACGCGATGAGTTTGTTTAAGGCCGTGTTTGTTTAGGCTTTTTTTTTTGGCTTATAAGTACAAAAGGCTAAGCTTAAATAAATGGGTGTCTTTTTTATCCAGCTTATAAAAAGTTTAAGTTATTTTAAGCCTAAAAGCCATAAGCCAAGAGAGATATGCTTTTTTTTTTATCTTTTGCGGAATAGAATATCCATTTGCCACTGAAGTTCATTGAAATTACCCACGAAATGCCAGTAGAGATAATTGGTGTAAGGGGACAAAACATTTCTTATATATGTTCTGCTAGTGGAGCAGTTGTTCTTGAGGAAATCATAGATTATCCTGATGAGATTCTAGTTACGATCAAAGGCAATTCTTCACAAGTTCAAACTGTGCATCTACTTGTACAGGGCTTCAAGGATTTCCTTATGAAGAAATAAGACAGGCTGTGAAGCTTCTCCGTTTTTGTTACACGTGGGATGGATCTCCAGCTTCATGATTTTGAGCTTTGCGGCTGTAAAACTTATCCTTCAAACCAAATTGTGATTGAATTGACATGAAATACGAGATGTATAGAATGAATAATACCCTTGTAACCTTGCCAATTGCTATCCTTTACAATCACAATAGTCATTGGTATTATTGTACTGTGATGTTATGCACTATGTTGCACTGTAACCTATGGTACACTACTACTGTATTATGCAGTGGGGTTTATTTTCCAAGATTATGCTTCCTTTCTAATCTGTTTTCAAATACTGAATACATGCATGCACGGACGAGCGATATTTTGCTATGACTAGGTTGTCGGTTATATTCCGGTCTTCTTAGATATACATCTCCGATATCGAGATTTGCAATTTATTTGGATAGGCTATGGTACACACACGTATGCTTGTACAAGTGAAATCCATTTTGTTTCATATGTACACTTGTATGTATCATCATATTTTCAAATCTCATGCAAAAATAAGTTTAAATACATGCTTAAAAGGGTTCTTTAAACCTTCAAGGGTAATTCAGACTTTTTATCCTTCACACATAACTCAATAAGCCAACATCCTACAAAAAGCCAGATTACTAAACACCAAAGTTTGACTTAAAAGCTAAAGGGTTTATAAACTAATTAAGCTTTTTAAACTAATTAAGCCAAAAAACTGGCTTCAAGCTATAAGCTAAAAAATCTAAATCTAAACAAAGAGGGCCTAAAGCAGTGCTAACGTTCTTCGAGCCAAATTTTGCAGTAACTGCAAGAAGAAATGTTGGGACTTGGGAGGACGTTGTGGTGAAATTGTATCGAGACGAATTGGTATAAACACGGAGTAACAGCCGGTGGAACATTACATAAGAATTAGGAACGAACTGATGCGTGCAAGCGCAACAAGATGGTATACTACTGTCTTTCATCCAGCATCAATACATCGTCGCCGTTGTTTTGGTAAGTCGTAGGAATATCAAATGTTTTTTTCCTCACAGAAAGCCTAATGGCCAATACATTTTTTTATAGGGACCAATCACCTGACATGTACACAGTACACACTTGCAAGTTGCATCAAACCAACGGCTAAACGAAGACATTCTATGGGCAAAACATGGTTCAATGCCGTTGAAGGCCGCAGCATTCGGTGGGCACGCATGATACGCTGCTTTCTTGAGCTGACCAGTTTGGATTAGGCGGCGATGTCAATGGACTCGTAGGATTCTTTTTGCCTTTCCCGTTCCTTTTCCGTAACCCTTTTTTCCGTAATATATTTCGTTTTCTTTTATTCCGTAATATCGGGAGAGTGGAGAGAGAGACGTGGGCGGAGTGGCCGGGGAACCGAATGGGTGGGGAGAGGTGTGATCGAGTTGGGTTTTTATACCTGGTATGGGATGGATAAATAAGTTGAACTTAACTTCTAAGGATAAATACTTAATTCCAACTCACGTCAGGAAGATATGGGAAATAAATTTTATGGAGGAGGGTCTCAGTGAGGCTCCTCTCCCACAGCCGTTGGATCTCTCCTCCTATACACACATGCTACAGTGATATCTTACAGCATCCAACGACTGTGGAGGAAGGACCTCACTGAGGCTCTCTCCCATAGAATTTATTTTCGAAGATATGTGTTTAGAACGACTTCTGCCTTCTCAAAGAGAAACTGCTTCTCATGCGGGACTGGTCAACGAGAACGAAGCAAACGAAGCGGTCACACAATTTGGAGCACGAAAAAGTTACTGGGCAAGCGGTGAGATGAGGCTCCAACAAATCAAGCCGTTGAGTTGGAAGGGACGATGGAGATGAAGTAAAGGCAAAACGACTAAAGCACGAAAAATATTCTAGCACTTTATTGAAGTCTGTTCGAAACATAAATACTTCGTAGGAAATAGCTCATTTCCACTAACTAATATAATGCGTGCTCCAATTGGAAACACACAGATCCTTGTCCACTTTTGACAGCATCATGTCTAGATTACATCCTCTCCATTTCAGTGTTTCACAATCCACAATTATTTACTCCTTAGTTCACAAAAAAAAAGTCATTCTAAAATGCGTGCAATCAGTATTTAGTCGTCAATGTCTTTTTAAATATTTAGATTAGATACATGAAAATCACATGTATATATTCGTCTCAAAAAATACTTTCATAATATTAATACAATTTTATTGTGTTTTGCAAATATATTGCAATTGTAATTAGTGATCAAAATTGTATTTTGGGAACTACGTCAAAAACGACTTTGCTTTTTTGAACCGGAGGGTGTATCAACTATTGCACTTTTTTCCATCGTCTATCCTGGCTATAAATGATACGAGCGACTGAAATACGCCATTAATTAGGAATAACCATAGTCCAATCCATTAATCATTATTTTGGATTTCATGCCTCTCCAGCCTATGCGCGTAGAGTAGTTCGTGAAACAGACGGAGTAGTCCCCTACGCACAGCAGAGCAGAGCTAATGCTTAGCACATGCTACAGTATTAACAGGCACAGTAGCTTCGACAGAAGATTCCTAAAAGCAGAGGCAGCCGCGTCAAAAAAAAACCGTGGGTCCGCACATCGGCTAGCTTCATTAATTTTCACCACCTAACTGGAGTCGCACTTTTACCACGCTGATCATCAGATATGTCAATTTGGAGTAATTAAGTGGTATTTCAGATCTAACATACAACGAAAGCATCAGTGCATTTTGTCGAGTACTGTATCGAGAGTGCCGTAGGCCAAGTGCAAGGCCAGGGCGTTGGAGCAAAGCAGTAACGATTAATGAGCTTCACAACGTCTAGCACCAGTAAATCGTGCCTGGGCGCTCGTGCAATTCACCGGGTCACCACTCGGAAAGAAGCGGCGGCAGCGACCCTCACCCACGCGGGCAAGCCGCAAGAGAATAGTAACGCTGTATCGACAGCGACCGCTCCGGATTCGGGACGAAGAAATGGGAAGCCCTACCGCCCGGACGTCCGTTGTTGCGGCGGCGTAATATATTAAGAAAATGTATACAATAATTTTGTTCAACATTTGCAACAAAAAAGTTTTTATCTTATAAAAATCTATATAATCAGTCTGTCAACAAAGTTTACTTGAAATTTTTGATCTCGTTCTCATGTGAAGATGACAAAGATGTACAATGTGAATAATATTTCTGTCGTAACACCAGGCCTCCCGTGTCGCTCTCCTGGGCGACACCGCCCCAGCTCGAGCCCGCCCCTCCTCCCCTTACCTCCTCGCCGCCGTCGCCGCCGGTGGCAGCAAGCGGCAGCAGCAAGGGACCATATTCGTGCTTCGAGCCGAGAGAGCCCAGCGCCGATCCGCCTCGCGGCAACCCGAGCGGGGAAGAGGCGCGTGGTGGTCGAGTCGAAAGGCTGCGCAGATCCGGTCGGGTGAGCTCGGGATGCTCGGGCGGCCGGATCCGAGTGGGGCCGACGGCGGAGCTCGAAGCGAGGAGCTTTACCGACGCGTTCGAAGTCGGCGCGCGTCTTGAGGACCACGGCGCGGGACGCATCAACAACCGTAGCGATGGAGGGAGCACGGCGAGCAGAGGCTCGGGCCGGGCGAAGCGGGCGAGTAGCGGCGGTCGGTCCGGCCGGATCCGAGCAGAGAGGTTTCAGCGGCGCCATGAAGCTTGTTCGGCGGCGACGGCGCCTCGGTCCGGCCGGATCTCGAGCAGAGAGACCGGATCCGGCGACGGAGCAGAGGGGCGGCCGTCTTGGAGTCTGGAGCGTGGCCGAGCCCTCCGGAGTGGTCTGGCCGCCAACACGCTGCTACGCAGTGCTTGGAGGGCTTGGCGGCTCGTTCGCCGGTGTGGTTGTGTGCGTGTTCCAGCGGCCGTTGTTTCGGCTTGGTGTTTGCTAGGCGAGGGTCGCGTGGCCCGCTTCTCCTTTGTGCAGATTCCGGTGTGTCGGAGCCGCGAGTAAAGCTTCGCCTTTGCCGGTGCCAATGTCGTTGACGCCCTCGGGCGCCATTCCCTCCCTGGAGGCGACTTTTTCGCGGCTCCCCCACCCTAGTTGCTTCTCCGGGTGAAAACCCTGTCCGGGTATCCGGACGGGCGACGACGGCATTGATGTCATTTCCTTCCTGAAGGCGTCGCTTCGAGAAGCCCATGCTCTCTTCGTTTTGTACCACCGGATCTTCTGTAGGTTTACCCCAACGTCATCGATTCGCGGTGGCTCTTCATTCTGGATTGGCGCTTCACGACAACATTTTGATCCAATGCGCGCTCCTCCGAAGCGACGCGTTGCCGACTTGCGTGACAGTAAGGTGCGGCGTGGGAGCAGGGCTCTGCCGACAGAGAGGAGCGGCGTGGGAGCAGGGCTCCGCCGACAGAGAGGTGTGGCGTGGGAGCGGGGCTCCGCCGATTGAGTGGTGCGGCGTGGGAGCAAGGCTCCGCCGACCGAGTTGTGAGGGAGTCAGTTTGTTTGGTTGGTTAGCGCGCGAGTTGAGTTGGGTTGAACTAGTCTGTTGTCTGGTTGTGCTTTCTGGCGTGAGCGACGTTCTGTTTGAGTTGAGGTCGTTTTGTCGTCTCGGGGTTGACTGCCGGTTTTTCTCTCTAAAACCGTACACTTGTTAAGGTTTTCGGACCCGGTTTCCCTTATAAACTGGGTCATTTCTCTTCTTCTTTATATATATGCTCAGCTGAAGCTCTATTCAAAAAAGACAAAGATGTACTACAACAACAAAAATCGAAACAAAACAAATTTATTTTGCTACAACTACCACAACATTATAGAAATGTTTATGCAACAATTGGGGGGACACTTGCAACAAATTAACATCAAAGGTGCAACAAAAAGCATCTGGTGGCAACAACCTCTAACGCAAAACAGTTGTAACAAGGCCAACAAACCACTCCGCAACAAAAACAAAATTCTTGCGCAACAAATAAAATCCCAACTGCGACAAAAATCTCTTTCTACAACATTTGAGAAGGGGGGTTACAACAAAATGAAACATTCCATGCAACAATTGAAAATGGGTGTTGCAACAATTTGAGAAAATGCTCACAACAAACCAATTAGGCGAGGAGGTGAGCAGGCGAGTGGCGGCAGCGACGAGTCATCTGCCCCGTCGCTGGTGCTCCTTGGCGTCGCTTGGAGTCTCAGCGTAGTGCTTGATGGCGCTGTCGGAGCCCCCTGGGAGCGGTAGGACGGGCCAATGTAGGGGGAGCAGGAGCGCATGTGGTCGGCACCGACAATGAGGGTGGCTTGCGCGAGGGGGGAGGGCCGTGGCATGAGGCTCCGCTTGCAAACACGTCGATGGAGCGACAGGAGCGGCGTACGAAGTCAGCAGCAGTGGTCGGGCTAACCGCGGGAGGAGGAAGAGAGAGAGAGAGAACAATCATGTGGGGATGTGTATTGGGCAAGGTTAGAGCTCCCAGAAGTTGCTTCGTCGGGGGAGGTGAAGACGAAGTGAGAGGAGCGACATATGAAGAACAGAAGAGATGATCTCATGCGACAATGAATGGATAAGGTTATCTAATTATATGGTTGGAAAGAAAGTGGAATGAGCTACTGTGCTTGAAGACCTCTGGTGGGAAGGAAATTTGCTGGAGGAGGACCTCACCCCCATCAGCCGTCAATCTCTTGATATCATCTCAGGTGGACGGTGGATGAGGTAGGGCCTACCGAATTTTCCCCCCTCCGGTGCGTCCGGACCGCAAGCCGTAGCATTACGGCATTACCCTGAAGAAATCCACCGATTCGCCCGTCCCAGGAAGCTGCCGCGTCACATTCCAGATTCCACCGAGACATGCGTCCACGCGCCTCTTTTCAACCACATCCACCTGCGCTCGCCCCGCCCCGCCCCGCCCCTATATAAACGCGCGCGGCACACGGCTCCGCTCCTCACCAAACCGCTCGCGCCCCCCTTCACCACCACCTCCCGACATATCCACTTGCGCACGTACCACGCGTGCTCTCCCTTCTTCACAGGCGCACACACTCGCGAGCCTAGTTTTGCACGCCGCGCGAGCGCCAAGATGTGTGGCGGCGCGATCATTTCCGAGTTCATCCCGCGGCGCGACCACCGCGCGGCCGGCGGCAACAAGCGGAGCCTCTTCGCCGCCGACTTCTGGCCGCAGGCAGACGCCGCCTTCGACGTCCCTGCCGACCATGAGCCCAGCACCGAGCTGACCGGCGCCTGCACGTTTACACCCGACCAAGGTAACATTATTTGCTAGTACTGTATCGCAACGTAACATACTAGTAGATGCTTCTGTCCTGTACAGTGCTACAATAAGAAGTCTCACTCGGTGCTCTACTAGCAAGTGGAGTAGTAACTAACCACTCGACCGATGCGTGTGTAGTTGCAGGGCCGAGCAAGAAGCGGGAGCGCAAGACGCTGTACCGTGGCATCCGGCGGCGGCCGTGGGGCAAGTGGGCGGCCGAGATCCGGGACCCGGCCAAGGGCGCGCGCGTCTGGCTCGGCACCTTCGTCACCGCCGAGGCGGCCGCGCGGGCATACGACCGTGCCGCGCGTCGCATCCGCGGGACCAAGGCCAAGGTCAACTTCCCCAACGAGGAGTACCCGCCCCTCGACCCGGCCAACCACGACGCCAGGATGGCGATGCCCTGCGGGGAGCTCATGGACTACGACGCCGTCATGGCGGGCTTCTTCCACCAGCCGTACGTCGCGGATGCCGTGCCGGTGACGGCGGCGCCGGAGGAGGCTCCGACGGTGGCGTACGTGCACCAGCTGCCGCCGCAACAGGAGGCGGGGCTGGAGCTCTGGAGCTTCGATAGCATCGACACGACCGTGCCTATGTGATGATGAAATGCTGTGATTTGCTTGAAATGTTCCATTTAGTTGTTAATCTTGCGTTTAATTAGTTCATATACAGGAGTGATTTATCTTCCTCTATGAGACTTTGCCTAGGGATGTAAGTAAATAGTCTGAGGTGACTATAGCTTGCCTCTAGCCGCATCGACTTCTTGTAAAGATGAATGCTCCGGCAATAAATTGCATGGAACCACACTTGTAATACTCTACTACCTATTACATACGCTGTACTTTTACCTCTTATAATACCACCAATGCATACGCTGTACTTTTACAATAGTTCTGAATTCGGATTGATCATTGTTTGCACTGGATGGATTTGTATTCTGGAGCAGCTCTAGGCTTCAGGACCATGGTTTTGGGTTGCATGACGACACAGTACTGGGGTTTTGCAAGTTGCTACTTTAAGATAATAATTGATCATCATCGTCTCACCAGCACTCCGGCAGTACAAACTACAAAATACTGATACATGAACTCCTATCTTCAAGCTGCTATAAAAAGAGTGTAATTTAATTTCACTATAACCAGTATATATGAACTCGTTTCAACCCCTATGCGTCCAATTGGTCTCCTAACACCTGGCACATGATCATATGAACTCGTTTTAAACGCATGTGTTCATGGTTTGGTGGGAAACGCTGAATATCTTGAACAGAACATTGAACTTTAAAATGGGCATAGTTATGTTTAATAGCGAGGAGTTACATTTTACATCTAGAATATCACAATTCTGTGCATCATCGATCTATTCAGCCATCAACAACATTGCAGAAGGGCTAATTTCTGGAACCCAGATTTGAAAACCTTGACACAAAGTGGTTGTGAAGCCCCACGATGATATGAAAAAGGATATTCATAATGGGCTTATAGGCACTAGTCTTATGGTGCAAACCACGGAAACAAAATTTGATTGGTTCTGAAAAGTCAGTAACACAATACTCACATCTAAAACAGTGTGAATCTGGTATTCAAAACAGTGATGTTTTAACTGACAAAAGCAATATGACAAGGGAGCCAAAATGCTGCAACTTAAACCTTAAAGCCCCTGCTGTTCCTCCTTCCTCTTGCCTTCTCAAATTTCCTACCCTTTGAGCGAACATATGGCTTGGTATGGCTGTGTGGGACTCCTGGAGCAGGGCCGAAGTGCTTAACAGCTTCCCTGGCATTCTTGGGACCCCTAAGGATAACCTATTAAGAAAATGTAGTTTATTAGAACAGTTGAATGCTTCAGCTGGGGAAACATGAATAATAACCCTAAAAAGCATACAGCTCATATTTTGAGGTACATCACTAATAATATGAAAAAGGGAAAGACAGGTTTGTTGCAAATACAGTATAATTCTTGTAATTTTGTTTCAAAATATATATAATTCTTGTACTCATCATTACAGGAGTTCCAAAATCTTAGAAGCAAACTCATATATACACATCAAAAAGAAAATAAAGGGTTATCTTAAATTGGAGCAAAATTCTTAACATAACTACAATGTGAGAATCCTAGCTTCAGTAGCATATACTATTACAGACAAAGCACCATATTCTGTATTACGTGACAATAGTGAAATTGTACAAATCATGTCAGGAAAAACCCGTGGTATCGGACTCAGTCCACACACTATTCACCATGTATGACATCAATGCACATTACATCCCACTCATTCAATGTGAAGGAAAATGCATTCGAGTTTAAAACCACTCTTAACAGAAGAAAATAAAGCACATAAGCTTTCATAACTAACAACTAGGCGTGAAGAAGCATATTTACTCTATTCGACCATTAGGATAGTTTTTTAGTGGAACCATTAGGATAGTTTAATAGCCATCAATAAACTAATTTTGGTTGGACCATTTGACACCAGGGCAACCTTGAATAGGTAAGCCAACCAGGTAGATCTATGCACCTGTTATATCTCCTTGGCTTGTGTAAACACCCCAAGAAGAGGGTAACTGATGCATCTCTTATACTCAAACTACATAACTCAATGATCAGTACATTGTACCTGGAATAACCTACCACAACCTACACATAAACGTCTCAGAGTGAAATGTAACACAAGGTGAGGGTGAAGGATTAACTGGGTTGTCAGCCACTGTTAGATTAGAGGGAGAGGGGCCTGGCATAGTTACTAGTTCAATTGAATAGAATACTCTGCTTCAGTCTTAAAATGCATCAAGTGGCGTCACTACCAAGTGGTGGCTGAATTACAACTTGAAGAGCTGTACCGTGTTCTGGCCAAGCGGTGCGCGGAGAGCGAGCTGGTCGAAGGTGAGGCACTCGCCACCGGCATTGATGATCCTGGCCCTCGCCGTCTCGGTGAACCTGAGCGCGGCCACCTTCATCGCCGGCACGTCGTAGACCCTCTTGTCGTCGGTGACGGATCCCACGATAACAGCGATCTGGTCCCCCTACACTCGCACAAGCCACACACACATACCCAAATGAGTCCCACCTCTAGCTCTCATCTCCAGCATCAAAACCAAAAATGGCACGTCGAGACTCGAGATAGATACCTTTCCCTCCATGAACTTGACGAGGCGGCGCATCGAGAGCGGCGGGCGGTTGGTCTTGCTCATGAACAGCCGCTTCAGGATCACGGCGTTGAAGTTGCTCTTGGTCCTCCTCACCAGGAAGCGATAGAGCTACGAACAAGAAGCAAATCGCACCAAATCAGAATCGCTGAGCAAGCAATAAACGTAGATTCTATGGTAACACCGGATCAGGGAGCAACTGACCTTGACGAGGAGCTTGAGGTAGACATCGTCGGACTTGGGCGCCGTGCGCTTGGTCTTCTTGTTGCGGCCGCCGGCGACGAGGTCGATACCCTGCGCACGACAGGACGGGGCGGAGTCAGTTACGGGTAGAGTTATGGAGAGTTGGAGACCAGCAGGAGGAGGAGGAAGACGAGATTACCATGGTTGTGTGATGGCGGCGGCGGCAGGGACGACGGCGGTGGCGGCGGGACGGGTGCTAGGGTTTTGGTGCGGGATGGGGAGCGGGAGTTAAATATGGGGTGGACGGAGAGTCATGGTGGGCAGGCCCGGCCCAAATTAGTAGTGCTTGCTTCTCGGGTTGGGCTGATCGTGGTCCTCGTCATGATTCTTTTTCTTTCCTTTTTTCTTGAGATTTTTGTTATTTTGGGAACTGTGTTTTGCTTAAACAAGTTGCACTGACGTCTTGAAACTTTCTGTTAGTTTAGAAACTATCGTAAGACAATTAATCGTGATATTAGGGTTTGTTTGGTTGGTGGGATGTAGTTGAATGGAATGAGATAGTCATGTACTATGTGGTTATATTATTTTTGGTGAATGAGAGAGAATATTCTACAAATTTTTATTCCATCATCTAGGATGCGATGATTCTATTCATGCAACAAAGCACATGGATTACTTTTTCTTAAACCAACCCATACATACATCGTACATGTACCATTTCGTAACAAAGCAACCAAACACACCTAGTTCCGACTTTCGAGTGGATTAGCCAAGCTCCAGCCTTGACTGCCCAAATCTAGTTTTGAGTTTTGAGAGTTGCTGGGGCAAAGCGTTGCCCACATGTCAATATATCTAAGCAAGGCTAAGCATGACGCTTAGATACAGGCTTAGTAACTAGTATGTAAACCATTAGTTCTAGGGTGACAAATGATAGTGTCCAAGTTTAAGGATATGAAGGTTATATTCAATATCATTAAGGTATTAACTATGAGCTAAACCAACATAGTTGTATAAATCATAGCAATAAAATTTCATAATTTAAAATAATATAATTGCATTTTAAAAGTAGGTTCAACATGATCAAAGTGTTGACTTGCATTGCTCAATATTTCGATAACCGCTTTGCTTGACGTTCTGATAATCTTGGTCTTGTTCTTGTTCTGTCCCGGTCCCATCTCAGCTTCGCCTTGTGCACGTGAGTGGGGTCGCGTCGAGTCACTCCATCACCGCCTCACCTACTTGTCAGTGCCCCGTCGCCTCGCCATTACCCCGCTTCACTCGCCAGTTCTCCGAGTCACCGCCAGGACGCCAATGCCCCGCCCAATTCTTGCCACCTTGGGACAGGTGCCTCCAAAGAAAGCCCCAACGGCTCCACCCTACCCCTCCCTTCGTCTATAAGAAGCCCAGTGCATCCCCTTTGCCTCCCCTCCTCATCTCCTTCTCTCTCGGTAAGTTTACCCAGAGAAAACCGTTGCGCCCTCACCGACGTTTCATCGCTCCAGTGAAGCCCTCGCCGCACCGTCGCTGTCATCCGGTGTTCCATGACGTGAGGAAGCTTCCCCCCAAGTGGATTTGCTCTTGGTCCACCAGAGCCGCCAGATTTTGCCTTTTCCTCCACCTCCGGTCGCGACCTTCCTCACCGCCGATCTCAGTGCTCCGTCCATCTCTAGTCTCCCTGCTTGTCCCGGTGAGACCCCCTTGTCGTGTTCTCACTTGTGCTCTCTTGTTCCAACTCAAAACCTCGCCGGAGCTCCTAAGCTGTCGTGCCGTGGTAGCCACCGCCGCTACCGGCTAGCTGGTGCCTCACCGCCGGCATCCTCAGGATCGCCTCGCAGAGAGGAACCCATTTTAGGCCTTGGCCGCCGCCGCCGTGGTCGCCCTCGCCGGCGATGAGCTGTGCCAGAGAATCCCTAGGGCTCCTCTGCCTTGTCGAGATGACGGACATCCACTGTGGCATTTTAATTAACTCGAATCACTATCAGCAATTAAGGCTTGAGCAATCATTAGATGAGTTTAATGTCGGTTTAACTGATGCTTTGATTCACTGACTGGTGGATCCGAGGAATAGTAGTAATCGACATTAAAAAACCTGGTTTCCCCTTCGGTGGCTGACAAGCAGGCCCCGTGGACTGTGCGCTGCACTGGTGGACTTCGGTCCATGCGCTGTTGCGTAGACCCCACTGTCAGAGAGAGTCTCTCTCTCCTCTTTTCTTTTTGGGTTTATTTCCAAATCCAAACTTCGGAGAGCCCGTTCTCCCTTGTTCTAACTCTGAATTAATTGAAATTTGTTTCTAAAATTGTCTAAATTCAAGCTCTTTCTTGTAGTAGTAGCCTTGTTCAGTTTGGAGTTCATTTGTTATTTCTTTTGTAATTATTTGTTTTCCTTGCCTGCTTGTTCTTTTCCAGCGCGATCGTCCGAATAGAGTTCGAAGAAGTGGGAAAGCTCCAACTTGATCAAGCTCAAGACTATCAAGACCCTCTTGCCTAAGACCCAGGTGAGTCAATACTTTGATCATATTGAACCTATATTTTATGCAAATTATATTCTTTTAAAATATCAAATTGCATGCTAAATTGTTATGCAAATGTATGTCAAATCCTTAAGGTAGTTAAATGCCAAATTATTATACTCTAGCATTATCGTACCATCCTTTGGAAATTGAATCCCTTAATCCTTGCCACCCTAGATAAATATGTGGTAACTTAATAGCTATAGTTGTACTTAAGCGCCATACTAGTCTTGCTTAAGTACTAGGACATTAAATGCCCTAATCATCATCTTTTAAATACAAAAATTGTTTTGGGCAGTCGTGGGAGGTACATGACTGAAATATTTGAGATAATCTAGTTTTTACTTTTCAAAACCCTAATAACTTGTTGTTACCACATCTGGACGAATGGTATGATGGTTGGTGTGGACGTAGCACGAGAATGGTTGGTATGTGATATGAACCACCTAGATAACTTTAAAGGCTTAATCCTGTGATGACCTCCCAATATAAAACAGTACAACCATAAGTCTATAATGGTGTCGACCTGGCTAAATAATTTGTATCAATCAGTACGAATTGCACTATTGGAGGACCTGTTCCGCCGTAAGCCTTAGTAGTTACGGGTTGGGGTGTACTACTTACGTACGGTTCTGTGTGAGCGTAAGCCGTGTGGAGCAAGAGGGGGTATGGGTAATGGTTGACGCGTCTGTGTGAGCGTAACCCTTCTCAGGTGAAATCTTAGCGGGTGCAACGAATGCTGAGGGATGCATTGTAAAGGCTTATGATAATTTTCCTTGATCCACAGACCACATGTCTAAGGAAACGTGTGTACATATCAAGACGATTATCCCTTGTGGGGAAAGTGTACAATCTTTGCAAAGTATAAATTGTTCGAACAGCTGTGCCTACGGTCAAAGGTGAGCATGTAAACTTACATGAGTTAGTTCTATTTTTAAATAACTTTGTGGGTGGGATGAAAAACTTGTTGGGCCGATGTGACCCTCTGATTTTGATTTTCCCTAGGTGGAAGTACCCCAGTGTTGATTAATAGGTGGATATAACCCTATTTAAAATTAAGTATAAGGTGGGGGTAACCTTCGTTGTATTAGACATGGCACAATTACTCTCTTTAATAAAATGTGATTGGGTTAAAATGCTAAGTGATAGAAATTTCTAATAATGGTAATTGAAAGTGTTGCTTGAGCAAATAAAAGAACCCGAGCCACCCTTGTTAAGACTTGCATGGATTATTATTGCATCCTATGTGTTGGCTCGTGAGCACGGAAGTTGTGCTCATCCTAACTCTTTCCCCCAAATCCTCAAAACCCGTGGATCAAGGGCATTATGCCTACTACGAGAATCCAGAAGTTGATAGTCAAGAAGATGGTTGGGAGTAGTTTAGTTCTATTAGTCTAGGTCTCATCTTAGTCTAGCTGACTTAGTCGATGCTTGTGTAACCAATATTATCCAAGTTCTTAGGTAATATCGGTTGTACATGGGCTACCCCAGTCACGTACCTATGGAGAGATGTGCCCTACCCCTTTTGCTTCCGCTTTTATGTAAGGTAATCATTTGGCCTTGTTCGGCCCTATTGTAAAACTTGGCCCGATGCGGTCTATGTGACTCTGATGTTTGTATTTAATGAATGGTATGGTTTATGTCATGTATGAAATAATTCAGTAATATATCTGTGAGCACTATCTACTGATCCAGGGAATAGTGCAATGGCTTTCACAGAGGATTGTGGATTGCGAAATCTGGGTCCGACAGTACGTAACAAGAGTTCCGTTAAGAAAGACAAAGATACACTGAGTAAGATTTTAGGCCTGTTTGAAATGGAGAAATCCCATGTAAATTTTGAAAAATTGTATTGTTTCCTACGAAGTAAATGGAGAAATTCAAGTGTTCTAAAGAGAGCTTTATACGATCCATCAAGTGTCTAAGGACATGCCCTCGCATCTACACAAAACTCAGAACGTGAGCGTTTATGCTCATTAACTTGCTCTATAGAGCACAGAGAAATTTGGAAGCTGCTAGCCGCAACCCGCAGCAGCTATGCACTGCAACTTGCAAGGGAAATGCTTATGTTTACGAGGGCAGTTGCTATCCCACTAATTGGCCATCACACACGGTCTACAGTGCACTCAACAAAAGACATGCATGCCAACAGTATTGTACCCTAGCGGTGTGCAGTCTGTCTCTTTGGCTGATGTCCATAGTTCAATTC
Organism: Phyllostachys edulis; assembly: GCA_036346405.1. Classification (NCBI taxonomy): domain Eukaryota; kingdom Viridiplantae; phylum Streptophyta; class Magnoliopsida; order Poales; family Poaceae; genus Phyllostachys; species Phyllostachys edulis. Next base: position 67,478,381 of record CM070558.1, on the reverse strand, counting down.
TCACCGGCTATGAGTTAGGTTAATTATTTATGTGTATTTTTCACTTTAATTATTCAAAAATTGAATGCATGACCTGTAGAGTTAGCCTTAATATTACTACTAACCAATTGTCCACCCTCAAGAAACAGTAGGCATGTATGCATCGAGCAACCTAGTGAGATCGACACATAACGCTATTACGCGTGCGCACAAAGGAAATAGTTCAAATCCAGCAAAAATCTGGAAAAGTTTCTACGTTCCAAACGGGCCGTTAAATGTGGTTTTGTTTGGGGTGCCGTGGTACACTGAGGTGAGGGATGGCTTGGCTTCCGTGGGGAGTTTTGGGTTGGAAAAATAGTTGTAACGTCAAGTTTTCGGACGTAAATAATAATTACATTTGGCTCTTGATTTTCAAACTCTATTTCAAATTATCTAGTTATTTCAAATCTTCTAGCTTCTAGCTAAGAGCAGGTTTGTGTTTCAAACCTCTTTGCAATTCCCGAATTCAAAATTCGAATCTGAATTCCTCTTTTCGATTTTGGGCCCCTTTTCATTTTTGCCCTCCCCGTCTTTCTTGGGCTCAGCTCCATCTCTTCCTTGGGCCGGCCGAGCCTCCCCCGGCCCATTTCTTCTCCCCAGCCCACTTCCCTTCTCCCTTTTTGGCCGGCCCATTTCCTCCTTTCTACCATCCCAAGAACTCCTCCTCCTTCAAATTCTTGGCCCAAATCCTTCTTGCTTCCTTCTTCCCTACCCCTTGTCTTTGCCCACGCCACCAGCACCACCGCGCCTCTATCACCATCACGCTACCCCTCTGAGCCACCCGCGTTGTGAGAGCCGCCGGGCGATTTAACTTGTAATGCTTAACCCCCAATTGGTCATAGCATCACAAATTAAATTTCCCCGCTCTCGGTGTACTGTGTACCTCCCAGGAGCAGCACACACACCTTCACAAACAGTATCGAGCTATACACAGGGTATCATAATATCGCAAGATAAACATATCGAGTATACAGTGGAAAAACAATAAATGAATTGAAATAAAATCAGAACTTAGTCAGCGATGGAGTCCCAATGGCTTGCCATAACCCGCAGGGCAACCGACTAGGGATTAAAACCTTAGCAATTGACGTTCCTGCGCAACTTTCTTACCCGATTCGGCCTCAATACCTGCTGTCCAGATTAGTAAACAAAAGTACACAGTGAGTACACGAATGTACTCCGCAAGCATTTACCAAGCCTATATATAGCTACATGCAAGCTCTACTCAATAGAGAAGGCTAAAGTTCCTTTTTCAGCGCAAAGCAATATTTGAATTTGAATACAATGTAGTAGATTTAGATGGCAAGTGAGCAAACATTTTAAATATTTTAAATAATAATAAGTAATTATCATTAGACAACCACTAATCAAGTGGCTGCACCTGTAGCACACAACAATAGCATGAGAAACCATTCTCAATGCTACCCATCAAGTTTTAAGTTTAAAATCCAAAACATTGAGTCTAACTCTCGAAAGACCTTCCCAAGCGTATCCATAACCAAGGACTTGGCTATTCGAATAGATTTAACCCTGCAGGGGTGTACAACTTTACCCACATGTCGGACCGCCTTTTTGCCACCAGATAAAGCACACTTCCTTAGGTATGCTTAAGACGGCTAAGTCCTACGAGACTGCTTTCCAATATTGTGCATTAATTACGAGTCGCTCAGATGGGTAAAACCTTCGTGAACCGCCTCGTGCACACAAGGCTCCCACGCAGACCCATACATTGCGTCGATATCGGCCCACCAAGCAATCTGCCGATACCCTTAGGATCGAGAACCTAGACCTAACTCCACCCCTCGCACCCAACACACACAAATAATACCTTTTTTTTAACACAACACACTCACACCCGCCTGCGACTCGGAATTAACACACGCCAAAGTACTAAGTCAAGAGGGGTTCCCAATACCCTCATGTGGTTGCACACAATAATGCTTGGTTCAGTGTAACAAGATGTTCGGTCCTTATTGACTCGGGCACCAATCACACACCCAAAAGCACACCAACATACCAATGTGCCCAAGTCCAAATCATTTTGTTTTCATTTTTAGTTTTCCAAATACAATAGCACAAAGTGCTGGTTATAATCATAATAAAAATGTTTATGTGATCAAAGTCATCGACAAGTCGACAACTGCCCAATCTACCGAAAACTAAGCATTGCTAAGCATGACGCCGAATAAACATAATTAGACTATACAACAACCATTGGGCTCTAATTCACCAGCGGGATTAGTAACTTAGGTTGGTGGCAGGGGATAAACAATTTTGGGGAAATGCAACCGGATTAACTACCTCTTAGATGACAAAATTAACTTGACAAATAAAGCATGCATACATACAGTTGCAAACAAAATAATAATTTTTGAATATAATATGATCAACATGCATCAATGAAAATTAGGTGCTTGCCTTTGTTTGCTGATAATCGAGACATTCTCACAATCATTTCAGTAGCGCTCTCGTACCAACGTCATCTAACGATAAAAACTGCCAAAGCGAAAAACAGCGAATAACCACCGGAATTCCAAAAATCTCCCAAAAATTATGAAATCACTACAGAAGAAAGATATTGCTTTTATAAGAAAGAAATACTCGACAATGTCATTACAAAACATTCAGATCAAAAATTTGCCATGGATCTTGCAAATGATCATTAGTTAGCTACTAACCATCCATTTAACATACAAGGCTATACACATGCGTATATCCACGATGATCATATAGTCAAAATTAATCCTCTTATATGCTCTCCTCTTGATTAGCTTTCAAATTGCCTTAGTGGAGGGGAGTACAAGACAACTAAAACCTACTACAACATTCTACCTACATCCTCGATTTAGCTACCTGAATTCCTTTACTAATTGAACAATTAACAGGTACTAAGTCAGATGTCACTAATCATTTTGCTAATCCTCTACTGACTTGGCTCATTAAAGTATTTGACAAATGCAACACTTATTCACTAATCACCTAACTAATTATCTACGCGTTTGACTATACGAAACATAGAGCTATGTATACATTTGACAAATCCATTACCTTGATCTGCGATACTAAAGCACCACTAGTTAGCTATTAACAGATGGCCCTATTGTCAGTTCTCACTATACTCAGACTTCCCTCTCTATTCAACATTTCAGCAAAAGAGTTGGTTACTCACTGTTGGGTTTTCTGAAAAGGCACATCAAAATGGTTTTTCAGGTTTGAGTGCTACTGGTAGCTAATTACCAAAAGATTACTAGCACTAAGAAAGCTTCTAACTACTAGAATTAACCATGCGATTAGCTCACTGTTGACGAACTAAACTTAGGTGATCTTCTTTTTCTTTTTAACACCTTTTAATCAGAACTAAACTGAGATGAAAAGTTGTGAACCAAACTTATAAGATCAAAATTCAGTTTTCAATAACTCACTAAGTGATTCAACAATCATTTAAAGGTTCTATTAGCAAATGTATTAGATGTTTTACAAACTGGACTCACAAAATCAATGAGGGAGAGGAAAACACACAGCAGAAAGCACAAAGTGTAGAGGAATAATTATGGAGCTGACAACTGAATGAACGGAAGCGAACAAAACACAAGGCCGAAGTGGTCCATCCGTGGGTAGTGTTGGCAGCGAGAGGAACTCCAGCGGTGGTCGACAACGACAAAATCAGAACCGACCAAGTGTGGTGGCCTCGTGGGGAGGAGGCGGCACTGAGTGTGTGTCTTTGGTGGCGGGAGGGTCGATGTCGGCGATTGAGCACAGGTGAAATGGACTGGAGATGGCCGAGGCGAGCTTCCGCCTGCAGAGAAACAAAACAGCCTTTGAGGCATTACAACAAACACCTAGAGGGCAAGGAGGAGGGAACCGAAGGTGGCTCGGCATCGGCTTGCCACCGGTGATCAGGGAGGTGCCGGAGGAGCGGGACGCGCCAGGGTGAGTCGGCGGTGGAGGTCCTTGGTGCAGGGCACGGCGGCATCGAGCGGATCCAGGTGGCAGGAGGGCCGACAAGACTCAGTCTTGTGGCGCGGCCGAGCCGATGGGGACGGGCCAACACAGTCGGGCCGAGGGCGGCCAAGGCGGCAGGCAGTGGAGCCACAGGTGAGGGTCGGGGCCAGGGAGGCCAACACCAGAGGAGCCGAGGTGGTGGCGTGTCTTGGTCGGGGGCGGGGCTCCACGGCCAAGCAGCTAGGGACTGGGCAATGGAGGGTCTGGGCAGAAGGCAGAGAGCTGCCTGGCCGGGTCGGTCGAGGAAGGAGGCGGCCATGGAGCAGAGGGAGGATCCCGGGGCGACGGAGCAGAGGGAGGAGCCGGGGACCAGGAGGAGGCGGGTTGGAGGTGAAAGGGACGGGCTAGAGATGGAGGAGCCAGCCCTTGGCTTGGTGGAGAAGAGAATGAAGAAGGGAAGGGCTGGCCTGGGTATGGGGCGTGAGAAGATAAGGCGGTGCTGCTTTGGCGTTGGAGCTCGGATTGAGCCGAGGGGAGTGAGGGTGGAGAGAGGAGGGCGGGGAGATAAGGCCAGGGCAAAGGCGGCAATGCAAAGATCAAGGCCGAGAACGGCAGCGTGTCCGTCTTGTTGGGCGCGAGCTTCATCAAAAGCGGCAAAGAAAGAAGATAGGCGCTGGCAATGAGGGGCCCGCCGGTCAGTGAAAAGGGAAAGGCGGTGCGTGTAAGCCCGAGTCTGACTTGGTCCGGACAAATTGGCGCGGTCGAGTCAAGACAAAATAATGCGGCTCGGGTCGGAACAGTGTTTGGGTCCAGCTGAGCTAGGTTTTGATTTTCAATTTGACCAAAAAATGGCAAGTTTGACTGGGCTATTAAATATAGAAATAAATTTCCAAAAATTCTGAAAAGTTTTGTGGGTGATCTCAGGTTCAACTAGGACTTAGGAAAAATAATTTTGGCCATTGTTCATACATTAGTTGGCTAAAATAAATTCCTTTACAAATCGGCCTTAGAAACTTGGCTAGAATTTTAATAAGGTCAAAATATCTTATAAAAATTTAGGAAAAAATATATTAATTCGCGATAAATAATATAGTATTTGAATAAAATAATTCCAAAAACTTTTATGCGCACAATTTTCTGAAATCAACGAGAAACTTGAATTCAAGATAAAAATTTGAAATTTCAAACAAATTTTAGAAAACCAAGTGCAAACTCATGAATTTCAACCAAAAGTTTTTAAAATATTTTAATTTTATACATTTGAAACACAAACCTAAATTTGGGATGTTACACGTGTGCTCCACCTGCCCTCTACGCCGCCACCTGCTCCCCTACCACTCGTGACTCCAGTGACCGCCTCGTGCGTCCCATCGCCATCGGTCGGCCGCCACCACGCATGACGCCTCCCCGCCGCCTACTCTCTCACGCCCATGCCACCTCCTGCTCCCATCCACCCGTAAATCACGCCCACGAAGCGCCACACCTGGCCTTGGCCTGTGGCGTCTGCCGCAACCCACACCGCTCCCTGCACCTCGTGCTCCACCATGCCTCCTGAGCGGGCGCTGAAGTCGACGTTGTGCCTGACCTCGCTTGCACCGCCTCGTCAGCTCCCCTACCTGCCACCCTTGACTTCAGCGCCCTCCCTTGCCAAGTCTTGTCACTGCCTCTCGCCAAGACCTACACTCACACCCTATGCATCCGCTCATACCCATGCGCGCCGCTCTGCCTTACCCGCCGCCTCCAAGTTGCACCGTGATGACAACCTCCTCTGCCGCCTCACCCTACAAGGTCACCGTCGTGCACTTGCCTCCATCCCATCGCTCTGCGCTCACCATGCCGACTACCAGAGCGGCCAACGGCTCCTTGACCTCCCAAATGTCTTTAAGAGGACCCCGGCACCTCCTTCTCCCTCCCCACCTCATCTTCCTCTCCTCTGCACGCAAGAGCTGAGCCGCCGCTCCCGTTTCGGCCGCACCGCCTCGCCGCCGTTCGGCTGCTCCGGTGAAACGCCGCCCCGACCGCCCCCATCACCGTGTTCCCCACGACGCGCGGATGCCATCCCCCACCTTCCCTCTCCGTCCCCGCCGCCGAGATGCACCATCGCTGTAGCTCTCTTCTTCTCCGCCCCGACCGCCGCCGCCCCACTACCACGGTCGCTTCCAGGCTACCCTGACCACCTCGCTGGCTTCCCCACCTCCAAGCGTCGCCCGTGCGTGCACCCTCTTCACTGTTGCGCCACTCCATCGTCGGTGCCTTCGCGAGCCCGTGCGCTGCCCACCTCCATTGGAGCCCCCGCCGCCGCCGTCATGCGCTTTTGGCGCCACCGCCTCCTCCAGTAAGGCCACCACCTTCGTGGGAACCTGCTTTGACACTGGCCACCGCCGCCTCCCTCGCCCCGCCTTGGCGCCTCCCCCTCCCCGTTTCTCTCTGTGTTGCTCCCTCTTTGTTCCGTCTCTCTCAATGACACATGGGCCCCCAATGTCATACTCCCACCCCCCCTCTCTCTCTCATTGTCTCTCTTCCAGATGGGGCCCAAAATGGCATTGTGGTGAAATTTCATAATGGTGAAATATGAATAGTGCAATTTCATATTTGCTCCATCATTTCCCGTAAAAATCCCACTTCTGGATGATCATTCTACCTCATACGAACTCAGATTTCGTCATTTCTTGTTTCTAAAATTTTGTAAATTCAAGATCTTGCTAATGACACTGGTCTTATTTTATTTGGAGTTCATTTGTTATCCCTTTAGTATTTATTTGCTCTCTTTGCTTGTTTGTGTCTTTTTCCGGTACGTTCACCCGATTAGGATTCAAAGAAGCAGGAGATCTCCAACTTGATCAGGCACAAGAGTATCAAGACTCTCTTACCTATAACCAAGGTGAGTCAATACTTTGATCATTTTGAGCCTACATTTTATGTAAATTATGTTCATTTAAAATTACCAAAATTGCATGCTTTAATTCTTTAATCAAATATATGTTAAAGCTTAAGGTAGTTAAATACCCATTTGATGATTAATTAATTATAATACCATCCTTTGACAATTGAATCCATTATTCCATGTCACCCTAGTAACTATATGGTAATTACTAGTTATAGATTATACTTAAGCGACATGCTAGCCTTGCTTAAGTACCGGGACATTAAATGTCCTAATCATCATCTTTTAAACATGAAAGTGGTTTTGGGCAGTCATTGTGGGTAAATTACTGAGATGGTTGAGTTATTGTGTTTTTGCTCCTAAAAAACCATAATAACTTGCTGTTACCGTCTGGACGAATGGTAGGATGGATGGTATGTTGATGGGTGCTAATACAGCCCAAGGAATATGTGGTATAAGGAATAAACCACCCAGATGACCATAAGGACTTAATCTTATCATGACCTCCTGTGTAAAACAAGTACAACCTTAAGTCTGCAAAGTGCAACTTAGCTTTGTAAATTTATTAAACCCTGAATGTCATCTCGCTGGATGGATAACAGGAACGTGCAAGCGCGTGATACGTCCGGCTTGAATGGGACACCGATACAAGGTGAAGTTGCCAGTCGCAGAGGTGTAGTCCAACTACTCCAATCGCTGAGATGAACATCCCGCACAACGTATAGACGTAACCCCATATAGGTGAGATAATGGAAGGGGTGAGATATTTTGAAAGGTTATTGTGACGGTCTCACGACCACATGGCTAAGGAATCGTGTGGGGCTACGAGTTGATTATCTCTTGTAGGTACAGTATACAACCTCTGCAGAGTCTAAGCTATTTAAACAGCCACGCCTACAGTCAAAGGCGGACATGAGAACTTAATTAGAGTTAGTTCTATTTCAAAAACCTTTGTGGGATTGAGATGAAAAATGTGGTGGGCTCACCTAGCCCTGAGATTGGATTTTTTCCGAGCCATCGGACTCAGTGGTGTTAATAAAATGGAGGTAGCTCCAATCAAAAGAAGCATAAGGTAGAGTTTCTGACGGAGGGAACCTCTGCTGAAATAAATACTGCACAATTACTCTCTTTAATAAAATGCAATTTTGTTAAAATGCTAAGTGATATGAATTTGTAATTATGATAATTGAAAACATTGCTTTAGCAAATAAAAGAATCCGAGCCATCCTTGTTAAACCTTGCATGTATTATTATTGCATCTTGTGTGTTGGCTCACAAGTACGGAAGTTGTGCTCATTCTCGCTCTTTCCCCCAAAACCCTCAGAAGCAGGAAATCCTGAAAATTATGCATGCTACGACGATCCAGAAGTTGGAGGCCTAGGATATGATGAGGAGTAGTTTAGTTCTTTTAGTCTAGATCTCGTTCCAGTTCAATTGACTCCGTCGGTGCTTGCGTGCATCGTATATTATCTGAGTTATCGGGTAATATCGGACGCACACGGGTTTCCCCAGTCGTTTGCATGTGGAGAGATGTGCCCCTACTCTTTTGATTCCGTTGTCACTTTCGTTACTTTTGTAATGTAATCAGTTTCAGCTCTTATTGTAAAACTTGACCTGATGTGGTCTAAGTAAACTTTGATGTGTTAAATTAATGAACGGTATGCTTTTAAGCTATGCATGAAATGATTTAGCAATATGTCTGTGAATGCTATCTACTGATCCAGGAAATAGCACGGTGTCTTTCACAGAGGATTCGGGACTTGAGAATCCGGGTCCAACAATAGTATATGGCAACTTTTGCAGTTAGCACGTCAATGATTTGGTAACTCCATTTTCACGTAATGGCAACTTGGACGGATCATCTGCATGTTCTACATAGGAGCATCGTTGCCTGAATTGGCACATGCAACCTCAGCTCTCTACTAGTTGTAGCAGTCAATTAACCGATCCAATTGGGCTGATCTAATTGAGTGACGGTACGACATAGGAGAAGCCCCGCGGGAAGAAGACCATGCTGACGAGAAGCCGCAGGCCGGACTCGAGCGTCCCCGCCGCCGGGAGCGTCGCGTTGCAGGAGACCAGCGGCGTGGCCACCACCAGGTCGCAGCCGCTAGCAACGCTCGACAGCGTCGCCGTCGTGTTCATCGCCATGCGGAACCACCCCCTGCCGTCCGTCGTCGCGTTGGCCGCCACCGCGCCGTCCGTGCACTGCAGCTGCACCAGCGCGTCTGCCATGGTACGTACAGAGCAGTTGATCGAATCAGCACACAACCACACGTACTTTTGGGGCAAAAAAACACATCAGAACTAGCGCAACTGCGCGGGACATTCGGCTAGTTATACGACAACATGACATGCGTGGAGGAGTGAGGTGCAGCTTACTTGGGAACCCGGGAGCAGAGCCCGTTTTCATGGAAGTGCCGTTGTTGCAGGGCACAAAGCCCGTGATGAGGACGTCCGTTCGGATGCGCGGCGGCTGTGGAGGCTGCGCGCCCGACGCAAACGTGCTGATCACCGCGGCGCCGGCCACGAGCAGAAGGATCTTGGACACCATAGCTGTAGGCCTGTAGCAGAGTTAGTGTTCTGGAGAGGCTTGGTTTGAGTTCTTTGTTGTGGTGTTGTGTGTACCGTGTACGTGTTTATATGATATTACGAAGGCCAAGCTCGATTTGATCGCTTGATTTTAGCTACTAGCTATTGGCCTAATTAAGTATGGTTATCCATGAAAATGCTTGTCACCTAGACCGATGATCCACTAGAAATTAAAATACTTCGCCACTTTTTTGTGCACTTTTGACGGCGAAAAAATGGTGGTGGCGGCTGCTAGTGCAGGTTCAGTAGTTAGCCACTGTGAATTTGAACAACGTATTGTCCTGGCAACTGAATTATAGATCTATCTTTGGAGGTTTCGGCCAACATAGCGAAGGTGAAATGATGAAAAGCAGTACTCCAGTTAGGTATGGCACACTGGACATTTGAGAGTGGCATTTCACTTTCTTGGCCTTTATTTTTCACTTTAGTCTTAAAAAAGGAACCAATATGTATCCATTGCACCTGTCAAAACTCATCCAGAAAAGTATTATCAGTGTCAAGTAAAAGCCCTTTTTATATGTTGGTGTTTACAACACTAACGAATGTCGTTAACTTGTTGAGAGGATTCTTTTGCAAGCAAGCAGCTAATCATCTGTCGTCAGTGCTTATTTCCCTGCACCATCAAAATTTATCCTTACTTTGGAAGACATTGACTATGTCCAAATTGGAGGATAAGGGACAACCATGTCGGACGATTCATGTTGGGGGCAGAGTCAATGTTAGTTTAGATGTATCTTATTCGGATTTTTAGTATCTATCTAGTCCCTCTTTGAAATTAACTTGGAAGCAGCCCGCCTATTAGTAAGCGTTTGTAACAAAATTGTTTCTAAGTAACAAAGCAGGTGTCTACAGATAATGTGCAAACTCCTCGACAAAAATGCAGAGAGCAGGAGGCCAGTAAGCTGCTTAAGTTAGCTGATAAATAATTAACTAGCAGCCATTTCCTTTGGTTGCAGTTCCTTGCATAGTACAATACATTTTTAGATAATGGAAGAGAACAATCTCTATCGGTTTCTGCATCAAAGATAGACACAGCCCAACATAGTACAGTACATATATCCGACTAAAAACGTTTCGAGGTCTTGCCATGGCCTGCCGCAAGCCATGATGAGCCTTCAAGGTACAGACATCACCAGTTCAGCACTATGTGCAGAGTACCACACATCCCATTTCCAGACAAAGATGGAAAAGAGAAAAATCAAATATTAGGGCGTCGAGATGATCTATATATCTTAATTTCATTGGCCGTGGAATGAGAATCCGGCGGGGAAGAGGCGGAAGATGCCGCTGAGCAGCCTGGTGAGCGGGCCCTGCAGGTAGGACACGAGGCTCCCAGCCGCCGGCAGCTCGGCGTTGCACTTGATGAGCGGCGTGTCCACCACCAATGTGCACCCGCCGATGAACGCCGCCAGCGCGCTCGTCAGATCCGCCTCCATCGCGAACGACCCGTTGCTGTTCGTCGTCGCGGCGGCCACCACCATGCCTGCGCACCGCAGCTCCACGTCCGCGTCTGCACACATACAAACGCGTCATGAGTCAACAAGTGTGCCGCCTAGCTATAGCTTGTACTATCTTGCTTTGCTGCGTACGTACTCGGGAAGGCGGGGGAGGTTGCGATGTCGATCAGGCTGCCGGTGTTGCATGGCACAACGCCAGTGATGACGAGCCTGCCGAGCTTCGCTTCCGCGGTGCCGAGCATGCACGCCGCCGCGATCACGGCAGCCGCTAGGAGGACGGCCTTTGATGCCATTTGTCGGAGCGCTACCGTGGTTTAGGTGGTTCGAGATTCGAGTGTGCGTCAGAGCTTTGCTTGCCTGGCTTGTCGCCTTGTTTCTTTAGGGGCGACCTACTTATAGACTCGCGAAGTGAGAGCGCTGCCTGCTTCCGTTTTTACTCGAGTAACTTAATTGGATCAGCTTTTACTTGGTTTCAGTCTTGAATGGCCTTGACCTCGTTAGTTGGTGACAAACTTTGATGCGGAAGAATGATGGTACAAATTACAGTCGTGATGAGGATCTTTAGGCTTTTTTGACGGACTAAATCGTTGTGCTTTTCTGAAACAGTAGCAAACGGATCTTTAGCGTTAGTTAGTGCGCGGCTTAGTGCTGTGGAAAAGAGAGAAGAATGCAACGCAAATGCGGACCGATGTGCCATGTCGGCAATTGTTTATCCCACCAACTAACAAGACCAGTGCGACGACGACGAGCTAGTCTGGGTATGCTTTTGGAGCTCTTGTACAGTTGTACCTTAAGAAAACGGTGAATAGCTGGCATGCTCAGAGTGAGCTGAGGCCTGAGCGGATCCCGAACCTCTGCAGTAAATGCACACGATTCTGCGTGAATAGTGTGGTGTTATGTGAACAGATTTCTGCCGTAGTACTGTAGCAACACTGTAGCACTGCTCTCTCAATTGGACGGTGGAGATTGCTCGTAATTCACGTGCACTGTCTGCATTGAGAGCAGTAATGCAGAGGATCTCCATCCGGTTTGAGCATATATGTACACTTGGATTGAGATCTTCCGTATCAAAGTATTCAATGCACATGATCAACAACGCATACAATGTTTGTTGCAGTAAATCGACGCATCAAATATTCCACTGCTGCTACATTTGCTACATTGCCGTCATAGAATTGTTCGTGTACTCATAAAATACTATTTATACAGTAAATCTCTGCAGTAACAGAGGATCCGGATCCTTACTATGCCGGCATGTGTTCGCACTTCCGAGTGGACGCAGGTCCGAGATGAGATCACAAGCGCTACACTTTTTGAGTATCCTCTGCACTGGCACTCTGCCTGTTGCAAGCTCGTGACTCACTTATCCCTGCATATCAGCATGAATCACTAGTATTTTCATACGGTTACCCTTTGCAGGAATGGTTCTTTCCTGTATAATATCCGTTGTCCCATTCCTTTTAGTCGGAGCATTGGATTCCCGAACGTGAGCTTTCTAGCCGTGCGCGGGGCCGTCCACCTCCACTCCAGTTCGATGATTGCTGTCTGTCACTGTGGGGGCGCTTTGCCAACACGATCGTTCACTCCATAGCCCATCCAGGCATGCGCTGGCTCGGTTTGTCAGGCGCTGCGACTTTGCGAGATTGGCTCGCTCAGTTGCTCTGCAACCTGGCCCTGGGTGGAAATGGAATCCTGTGTCAACACCTGGATGGGAGGCCCGTGGTTCTGCATCTGGTGGATGACATACAATGGGCCCGATCTGAGTGCAGCCCGAGAGCAAATGTTCCATGCAAGTAGCTGGGCCGGCTCCTCTAAAAAGACAGCATCTCTCGGAAAAAGGTCGCTGGGCTGGCTCGTGGCTGCCCTTCTAGACATCACCGAGGATATTTTTTCACCGTGTTCATTTCTGTTGTTCCAAAAAAGGGAAACGAAGCCACCATGGATTCATTGAAGGTAGCCCCATAGCAACTTCAGAATTCAAAACACACACACACACACACACAGTGCACCTTGTTCTGTAAAAAAAAAGAGAGGATCAAAATACGCAAAAGATATTTCTATCATCTTCATTAAAAAAACCGGTAATCCATCATGTCATTATCAATATCATGCATCGTAATCTGTCCAAAGATCCAATAGATTGATTTGATGCCGGTTGGTTGGTTACTCGCGGCCCTGGCGTCGGGTAAACGGTCATAAATTCCGGGGGTGATCAAATCAAATCAAACCAAAGTTTGGAAGTCTTTGCACTCAAGCAAACGTTACGCGCGGCCACAAAAATCCCTCGGCCTCTCTCCCCCACTGTCCATCCGCTTGCGCACGTCGTCTTCCACTCTCGCTGTCCAACCAATCCATCCGTCAATCCGCACGTCCATCCACCACCTTTTCTCCGCCCATGTAAACATACGCACACGCAGATCACACCCGGGCGAGCTTTGCGTCGTGGGATACGCAACTCATTCAAGTCGATCTTTGCGTGTGTATCTCGTGAAATCGACAAGGATCTCAGCGCGGCCTGGCTAACCACAGCGGCGCGTCCAAGAAAAAAGTTAACCAGCACAGCAGCTGCGTGGTTCTTCCGAGGCAGATAATGTCGTCGCCGGCCGTTTTTTACCGATCAGGTTGGTCGCCCCGCGCGCGCGGTGTCGAACAAGGAATTAAGCCGGAATGAAGTGCTTACCACCCTGGACACTGACACTTCAACAAACAGTACCAGCCTTAAGCCCTTAGTTGTATTCGCAGTACATATCATGGCATGATCGTGTTAGGTTTCTCTCTTCTTTCATTGCCGATCGAGGGGCATATTACATTCCTATCTTGGTTAATTGTCCCTAATTAACTGACATCGAGTGTGTGCGCCAAATGCAGATGCATGCGCAGGCAGTGGCCGGCCAGGGCCAGCCACGGGGACGGCGCCTGCATGTGAGGCCGGCCGGCCACAGCCCAGACTCCACAGCATCGCCGGCACCTGATCCTGCTACATAATTGCTTCGTCTCTCTTTAACTTGAGTTTTTCACAATTTTGGAGAAACTTGCAGGAAGTTAAACGTTTCTTAAACTAGGGAGTGATTCACTCTATAGAAGAAGATGGTAAATCGTCTTATTTCTGGAACGATATCTGGAAAGATTCCTGTCCATTCAAAATCAGATTTGACAAGTTGTATAAGACTTGCAGTAATACTGACATTAGAGTGTATCAATGCTGGTCTCAGGACAGTTGGCATGTTAACTTTGTTATGACCTTTGGGGTGGAAGAGGCTCAGCAATGGGATGAAATGAAACAGATTCTAGATGAACTTTACCTCAATGAGGACAAAGATAGCATCAGTTGGTGTTTGGAGAAATATGGTGTTTTTTCGGTCAATCTTTGTACAAGTTTCTGGCTTTTGGAGGTGTTTCTAGCTTGAAACTTAAAAGGCTGTGGAATAGTAAGATCCCTCTTAGAGTTAAATTTTTTTTGTGGCTGGCCTTCCAAGATAGGATTCAAACCGCAGATCAACTCAAGCAGAGAGGCTGGTTGGGAGATGTGAATTGTATTCTTTGTAGGATTAAAGAGGATACTGACTATATTTTTTTTAACTGTGTTTTGGCGAAATTTGTCTGGAGCTGTGTTAAAGAAATTCTTTTGTGGGATCTGGTGCCTGTTTCTCTTGATGATCTTCATTTGAACTGGTTAGGGAGAAGGGGTGCTAACTATTACCATGTTGACTTATTTAGTTTCGCAACGATCGCTTGGACCCTTTGGACTGTCAGGAACAAAGGGGCTATGCAGAAAGTTTTTCCTAAACAACCTTCTGCAGTCATTTTCAAACTTATATCTTGTTTGCAGCGCTGGCAAATACTTCTCAAAGATCAAAGCTTAATCAGTTCTTGGAGAGAGCGGGAGCTTGGATGCAGAACTTCAAGCATCGAATTTGATCGACCTGGTGGCAGCTACTTTTGCTTTCTTCCTGTTAACTAGATCCATTGTTGCTATCTGGATTGTAATAGGCGGTTGTTTGGTCCGTTGGATGTTGCTTGTTCGCTGGTATCCCCAGTGTTTTTTTTGCTTTTTGCTTTGTAAACCTGATTCTGTAAGTCTTGTTAATTAGCTTTCTATAAAAGCTGAGTTTAATTCCCTTTTTTTAACAAAAAAAAACTTGAGTTTTTCACATCAGGATTTCGTGTATGCAGACGCGCGTGTACACGTACCAGTACTGATGAGCAACGAGTCCGATGCCTCTAAAATCACTTCACCCTGACCGATGACTCTATAATGCAACACCAATATACAGGTGTTAGCTGTACGCACCTCCATGAGTCTCAGCCTATCAGGTCATCCATCGTACTCAAGCACGGGGACATTGCACATTTATTTGCAGTGGTGCTTTGATCTTCAGCAACACAAAACGGAAAACTGATAAGATGCAACTACGAAACCAGCCGGCAAGACAGGACGATGACTTGCTACCATAAGAGACGTGCTCCAATCTATGCACTGTGCTGCTGGTTTGCAAAGGATCCACATCAGCTGTTGGCCTGCAAGCTGAAAAACTGACCATGCAGCAGGCCAACAGCTAGTGGCTTGTCAACGACGAATTCATTACTATTACAGAACCATTTCCATGTGCAATTTGTCTTGGCGAACTGAGCCACGAACAAACGACTTGTGTGACACACTGTCCACGTATGCAGGGCCATTACATATGTGGGCAGGAGCAAAAGATTTTAGAGAAGTCGCCTTCCGCATACGCATATATGTGGCCCGACAAGGCTGCGCAGAGTAAAGCTCGACAGGCTTTCCATTTTCATTCTTCTACTAATATGATTTGGGACGGGGACCCTGCACTGCATCACTGCATGTTCCTCTCCCTATTCTCCCCTCTCCAAGCAAAATCATCTACCCCAACACTCCACACCATCTCCTCTCTCTCTCTCTCTCTCGTCTTGGGTATAAAAAGGAAGGGTTTCTCTTCCTCGTCTTCACCATTCTCAGGGGGGGCAGTGAGAAGGACCACGTTGGAGAAGCATTCAGCGTCCTCTGGATCAGTTAGAAGGACCGTGTTGGAGAAGCAGGGCACGTGCAATCATATCGATCTTCTCTTCCTACCTTGTGGATTAGAACTAGTACTGCACGTGCTCTCCTCCTCCATCACGGTCTTCCTCACTTGTGATATGCGGAGTTGTGAACATGAATATATCAACCCTCCACGCACAAGGTACGCAACATCCAACATACATCTTCATCCGCTGCTTCATGTGTACTAATCCATGCCCAATATATGTTCGAGTCCAAGAAGGCATTGCATTCTACATGCTTCTGTGAAATTACCCTTGATGGTTTATGCTGCATGCGGGGAATTTTTGTCATTTGCTTCCTCGACACTTCACAGCAAAATCGGTCGAGGCATGCAAGACCTACCTATCTCCTGACTACTTTTTTTTCCCTAATTAAGTGGCAATACATGTTTGTTTTCGTCTGTATATATGAAATTAGACAAGTCTTTTTCCTTGTTCACATTCAACGCAGAAGACAAAGAAACCGGCAAGTTGCTGCCCCGGCCCTTGATTGTTGTGTCACTCATGTCCTAGCTAGCCTACTCCAAATGAGAGTATGTGACGCAAACAAGAACGCGCGTCGTAAACCAATGAATCCATCGACCCATTGGTTTCTGAACAAGTTAAGTGTTGTTAACTTCACACCACATATTATTAGCAGATTAATTACAGATGGCTACGTCAGGCACGAGTATTCAGTGGCGGTCATTATCTAGCAGATTCGTCGTGGCCTAGTGGGATTTGTTGTTTTAATTACTTTAGATTTTTCAATGATGCATTGGCCTGACTTTCTTTGCTTACCACGCAGATCCTATGCAATGCTCTCAGTTAATAATCACATCTTGCTCACTTAATTCGTTCTGCTCATTTCAACGATTCTACTGGTTGGTGATGCATGGCCTTTTGGCACGAAGCTAGGGGCGTGGCAAATTAAGTGGCTTGCTTGCTTGCTTGCTTGGGCCACTAGCTATGATGGTGGATAGAGATGCAGATCCAACCAAGGAGCTAATTGAGTGCACCGCGGTGAGGTTGCAAAAACATATATATGGTGCATGCATGCTTGTGGAAGACGGCCGGAGAAAGTTTAAAAAATGGATTTGATGTTTGCTTGTTGAAGTATATGTGAAATCACTTTGTCCTTAAGCACCATTTGTAACGCATCATTTGAAACGGGGGAATTTTCTAAGATTCACGTGGAAATTACATTATTTTTTTAAAAAATAATGTGAAATTCTTGTGTTGTAAACAGATCCTTAACAAGGAAGATGACATGAATTCCTGTGAAATCAATCCATTTTATGTGTATAATTTATAAACCAATACTTCTAAAGTTGTACAAAGCATAACTACTCTTTCCGGTAACAAAAGAGTGACATTTTGGTCATCGACATGTCCTAAGACGTAACTTTGATTACTAGTTTTTATATGTCTATAAAAACATAATAAAATTATACTATTATGAGAATATTTTTGAGAAAAATATTTCTAAAGATATTAATAGCGAGAGTTTACAAAGTTGGTTGTACGTGCTCCAAAATGTTGCTCTTTTGCGACCAATCTCACCACAGTGAGATTTTCCCGTGGATGCCTAGTTATTTGCCACTGTTTCGCTCTAACTAAAAAAGCCTTTGCCTTATGGTTCCATAGTCTGTCTCCTCTCTCCATATCGGTGATACAGATGTATCGATATGAACTAGCATTAGCTTTTACAGCAAAGCAGGCAACGTTAACTGAGGCCAAGCATGGCGGAACGTACATGCATGCGTGGGCAGCTGGATCAGTTCCCGATCAACGAGAGGGAACTCAAGTCACTCATGGAGCAAAGGAAAAGTAAGGTGAAAGCCACACGCAAAGGGCAAGGACACGAATCAAAGCGTCAGATATCATGCTACGTACACTGATCTCAATGCGTGTCTCCCGGGGGGACGGAAGCACGGACGGGCGAGGGATTCGCGGGGGGCGATCTGACGGAATTTACAGTTGCCTACCAAAGTCACCTCCTCTTCCTACCACAGAGCCGTCGTACCCGGTGCACATGGAAGCTTTTACAGAGAAAAAAATACCGGGCTTCAGAATTCAGAAGCGTACTCCTCTCCGTTTCCATGTCCACCAAGACCAAGTATCTCTGTGCGTAGGCTTCGGCTTCACTGAACTGAAGAAAGCTTCTACTGAGCCGAACAAGTGGGCCCCATGGAAGCGCACAGCTTCGTGATTGGCTGACGTGATGGCAAGGTGGGGCCCCGAGTCGAAGTGCGTCAACCCTGACAGGCAGACGCAGCCAGCCTGACCACTTGATGGCTGCGTCGAATCTGTCGGTCTATGCGTAAAAAGGAACACAGCTTGAGTGTACAACCAATCGTAACTAGGGACAAGAACAATCACATAATGAGATAGTGTAAAAATAGTTGAACAATGGACAATAGATGTGAGAGATGACAATTCGACATAGTCTTTGTTTCAATAATTTCTTTTGTACAAAATACATAGCATCTTCCCTGTATTTATACTAATGTAGTCCTTGGAATCTGGTATGAGCTTACCTTTCTTGTACGTGATGGAAACGGCGGACGGAGTCCTAGCCGACTCAGGCATTGGATTCTTAACACTCCTTTCAGGCAAATACCATAACATGTATATGTATACGTCTCATTAAAATCTCTTTTCAAAGCTCCAGAGAAAAAAGATAAAGAAAATAGTACATCGTATACGTAAGTTACAACGCATTTGTTGCCTCATTAAAAAAACCTTAAACCTTCTAGTAAAAACTCACTAAGAGAAATAGAGTACAACACCTAATCTTCTTAATCATATCATTCTCTGGACTACTATCTTTCATGCATAGTATTTGATTTTTTTTTTAAAAGAACAAAGATAGATGGACTATTATACAAGGATTTGCTCCCCTGAATTTTGCATCTATCTTATAAAAGCTTCGAGGTAACTTCAGGTGGTGATCATCAAATTGGTTCCTTCTAGGTAAATCAAACTTAAGTCTTTTATAGTCTAAAGTATGATGATCAAAGTTGAGCATATATATTCCCCCTCAATACGACATCTATTGGAGTCTTCCTGTTCCAATGTTGTAATCATATTTTCAGAAATAAAATATAGGTAATTATACTGTGAGTAAATCTACCATATTATCACAATGTTTAGTCTTCTAGACATTTATCCCACTATTCTTCATAAAATGATTTGGGAGCAATGTGCTTAACACTTTCAAATAGCCACTATTTAATTGTGCAACACAAACAAAATTTTGTCCTTTCATAGAACTATGGGGGTAAATCTAGTTGAAATGTCACATACCTTCTGTGTAACTTATTAAGCCTCTTTATCTGGGCTAAAAATAAGCAATCTTCTTTGAGTGGATTTATCAAAGTTACAAGCAATTAGTCTGTTATGCAGATCTATAAGAATTGGCTTGTGCCACTGCAATGTAAGATATATACCAGTCTAAATTTTGGCATTTAAGGGATTAATCAAATTGCCAATATCACCAATATAATTGTATCTTCATGGTACTAGAGGATATCATTGTTCCGTTATCTTCATTATGCAAACACACTATATAAGTCCTTATATTGCACTTCTGGTCTTATGGTTCCGCATTTCATTCTTTCGGGTCTACCCACTTCTAGCGATCATATAGTCTTGGGTGAGATTTCAGATATTGACGGGTATGTCACTTACTGACTTATTCCTTCGAGGAAAATGCTCATTCTTCATATTGAGACGTATTAATAGGGATGAGATTTATATATGTTGTGATTTTCTTTTCTTTCCATTAGGAAACATGAGTACTTCAAGATTATCTTCATATGGATTTTAAGAATCCATTAATTGTGTATTCTTTATTCATGCCATTTACCAGAAATACTATGCAGCAAAACATAATTCCATTCATAATATGAGAGTATATGTCTTCTACAAGAACCTATGAACCATCGTTGTTTACCACATCATTATTTTCATAATGGCCCACAAAGTTTGAACTTCCTGATCCAAGACATACATTTAGCGATTATGGTTCAACCTCAATTGCTTTCTTTATTTGACCTGATATGAGTGCTTCCTGCACTCTACCATGGACGTTAATTCCATATCCAAGTTCTCATTAGAGAAAAATTAGCAATCATAGAGGCAATATTGTCAACAACTATTCTTTTCTCCCACAACCTCGTAATTTTAAGATTGTAGTGGCTTTCCTGTGCCTACTATATGAGCATCACTTCATGGTCTTTACTCTTGGTTGTTCTGCATTCCTAGCACTATAGTTTGCATACACTTATGTTGTTGGATGTTCATCTTCATGATGAGTATATTTCTTCTGAACTTCGTGCTCAGCCTCTTTGTGAGGCACTTTCTAGGCGTATTCTCTACAAGAATCTTAAGAAGTGTTTAACCATTATTTGACTAGTGTCATTTAGACCATAGAACCCGCAGGCGTCCCCACAGATTTAGATCATTGACCAACAAGTCATTTCTCTTAGGTGGATATACAATTCAGAACCTAGGGTATACCACTCTCAGCGATGAGTTCACATCAAGCAAACTCAACTTGGTTACTCCTTTATAATTTCTTGAATTATTTGGCAAGCTCCCGCTTTTGGCTTACAGGAGTATCAATTAAACCTCTAGTTTAGCTTACATTGTTTGTGAATCTTAATATTAAAGATCTTTTTCACCCAAGAAAAATCGAGGCATTCGACATTTTTTTTTGTTTTTCTCTCCCATTAATGTCGAGATTATATCTTTATTTAATAGCATAGCACAAAAAAAACCTATCATGGGCACTGGATTAATAGAATTTCTAATCCAACATATATCCCCAACTTCTAGCGGAGGCCCATGGATGTATGGTATGGTGGTGAAAATATGTAGGAAATATTTGTTCTTTCAACACGCACTAATTTCGATTAGGGGTTAATCATTATATGCAATGAAGATACAATTATATTGGTGATATTGGCAATTTGATGTAGTGACATGAAAAACCGCATGACCCTAATAGTTATGCTGGTTATCCCAACTCCTAGTTGGTTCTAATTCTACGATAAAGATCATATATAGGGAGCATGCGGCGAGGACATGAGAGCATGGCTTGTGAAGGAGCTTTGGCTTGTTGCATGCGTAGCTAAGTTCGTTCACATGATCTCCAAGGCACGCCTCGTGGGTAACAAGAGAGCGAGCCGTCCCAAATCCGGCTCTGTCCCGAAGGGGCATGTCGAAATGATGCTCCGTATTGCCCATCATGAAGACCGCGTGCGACTGACCCTTGTCGATCTTGGCCTGCAGGTACGCCGTAATCTTCGAGCAGTACGTTGTATGTGGCGAAAGAGACAGTGAAGGGGCTTGATCTGCCTTTCTATACAACCGTCTGGTCGCTCAACCGTTGGACGACTTGGCTGCAAATAGTGGCTCAACAATTGAGCGACACATCGACTAGTCGCTCAACCGTTCGACCACTACTTGTTGCCAAGTTGTCCAACGGTTGAGAAACACGTCGACCAGTCGCTCAGCTGTTGTACCACTACTTGCTGCCAAGTCATCCAACGGTTGAGCGACACGTCGACTAGTAGCTCAACCGTTGGACACTATTTCGTTCAACGGTTGAGCGGCGGAGGTAGGAACGTTTAGTAAGTAGTAAGGTAAGTTATATCACAACGCACGAGGGAATGCATGCACAACCATATCATAGTAACTACAAAGTAAAATACATACACAACGAATACAAGTACACAAAGCACAACGAAGACCCCCTACTGGCCACCCACTGCACCACCTGCAGCACCTCCTCCGTCGTCGCTACATCCCACCCCCAGTTCGTGCCCGCCCGTACGACCCCGCTTGGGCCTCCTCAACATGGGGTGCCGGGGCCAGGGCCCCGACAGGGAGAGGCGGTCAGGAGCCCTGCTGACCCATGGTCCCAAGGCTGGGGGTGTCGAATCCACCTGCGCCTGCGTACCTACTCCACTTGTGCCTGCGTGCCCATTAGGGCACCGCTAAGCTACGACCCGGAAAGAACCTCGACGGGTGCGGGCTGAGGTGCTCCCCTGAACTCCCCTGGGTCATCCGTGAAGAAGGCGTCCATGTCCTGCGGGGGCTCCTCGTGTAACACCCTGGCTATGCGGAAGCCAAGATGTTATCTAAAAGACTCACATACAACAAAATTACGGAAAGAATTTCAAACATCTTAATAAGCCGTCAACCAAACATTCATTCATGAATGACATGATGCTAATATTCAAGAACTAGCACCATCTACAAATATTCAATTATAGGAACATCCTCTCTCAATTGAATATAAGTCAAACATGTTGCCTTCTCTTTCATTCATTGATCTAAGACAAACCAATATTTTTCCCTAAGGCAGCCAATAAACAAATAGATCCATCTAAAGCATCAACGATCAGCATATCTATGAGGATGATAGAATAATCCAAACAACCATTCTAATCCATCAACTAGAACTAAATGAACTCAATCAAAGAAGAATTAAAGACATAAATGGATCATCGATGATCACAGCCAAAACATCCACCACGAAGGATGGTCACAGAACCGAATCGAAAGTAAATATCAAGAATATAAATTGTGGATAATTGGACTAGTTTATTCATTGTGGTTTGTGTTTATGTGACGTGCACCATGTCTACCCCTTCCCATGCATGCCGCTGCCTTGAGAGGTACCTAGAAAGCACAACACAGCAAGTGTGAGTCCACGACTCAACAAAGTGCAATAGCAATAAACAACATAGCATCATAATCAGCCAAAGGGAATAAACAATCCCATCGTGAACAACAACACTATATACCACCAATCCATCTCTTATGATAGCATCATAAGTAGTCCAAGGGAATAAACAATCCCATCATGCACAACAGCATTATATACCACCAAATCAATCTCTTATGCAGAAATGCAATGAACATGTCATGAATGCACCTTCTTCACTTCTTAGCAATTACTGGTAATGCCGAGTAATGTATCCGTTGATACAAACTCAATGCCTGTGCCCTCTAGGCACAGGGATCCAATGCCCACACTCCACGAGTGTAGGGACCCAAGCCCGTCCAATGCAGGACGGGGATCCAATACATACTCAAGGCCTGTGCCCTCTAGGCACAGGGATCCAATGCCCACACTCCACGAGTGTGGGGACCCAAACCTGTCCAATGCATGGCGGGGATCTAAGCCCGTCCCATGCATGACGGGGACCTCAAAAGGACAAACCCTTGGCTACCACGTAGACCAAGGTACATATATGTATGTCATGATGCAATTTGAACTCACAATATCAACACATCATGAAAAATGTAAATGCTCATCAACATTACCAAGCAGTAAGCCTCATCATTAAACTATAGCATTCATCAATTATGAAATAAAGCAACTCATTATTACTAAAGATTGAAATCACAACATCAACTCATCATGAACAGGTAATGTTCATCAACGTTATCAAACATGAAGCTTCATCATTAACCATGGCAATTAACAAGTATGACATACAACAATTCAATGATACTCATTGCACTTGCCTCAACCGTGAGACAGAAGACAAAAGGCGGAACGCTCTAGCATCGGGGTCCACCACCACCTGGTAATCAAGAATGATACTAGGCATCAATCAACCATGCATAACAAGTCCTTAATCGTAGCACTCTACAATGTTTTCCCATAACGCAAGTGTAAACACTTGATCTACTCAACTAGACAACATGCTAAGCAGAAATCTAGTTTGAACAGCAGTACTAACAACATTCATATCTTTTGCTCTGAGACTCGAAACGGAGTGATCTCAGATCCTATGTAAAGGTAACGATAACCCCCACAATAGTCTAGTTGGTGGAAACTTCCAATTCGGCAAAAATCCTAAGCCAGCATTCAAATGAAAGTCTAACATACAATCTGTCTAGCAGAACTACACAACAGTAGAGAAACAATCATATCTTTTGATTGGATTATCCAAAATCCAAGATTATTATTATTCTGGAAATCTAAGAACACCACCTTCAAAAGTCTAGTTGGCATGCTATTCAGATTTTGCATTTAACAAAATGTGGCACACGGGTCAAAACTACTGACAGAACCCGACAACAATCTGGACAGTCAAATTGAAACATACATAACTTTTGTTATACATATCCAAACAAAGTGTTCTTTACCAATATGGAAAGCTAAGAAGGTAAGATACAATATTCGTTCAGGTGGACAGCCCTGAATCGGCCCTTAACAAATTGAAATCTAACCGTTAATATTTCTGCTACGTTTTGACAGATTCCTAGACAGCAGCAACGAAAAAGACCATAACGTTCAAACCATAAATCGAAAATTAGTGAACTTAGAACCCATAGAAATCTGACAGCATAACCTACAACTCTCTAGGAGACGAAATCCTCATATTCGGAATAGATATACCACAAACCAGGCACACAAGAACTGGACAGAAACTGTTGAGTCACAGCAGGGACTCGATCTACCAAATCAAAGCAAAATCTGAACCTAATTCAACCAAAACAGTGAGGAAAACACTAAAAACCCTTGAATACCTGCAGAAACTGAACAAACCCCCAAGGATCCTCCTTCTCCTCCTTTCTCCCCTCCTCTCCTTCCCTTGGCCAAAATGGTCATCTTCCTCCCCTCCTTGGCCGGTTGTAGCAGCAAGGAGCTTCAAGGGCAGCCATGGATGGAGAGGGGGAGTATGGATTTCAGTTTGGGAGAGGAATGAGTGGTGGAGGCGCAAGGGGGAAGCAATAGGGGGCTACGGCCAGCAGAATGGGAGGGGGAAAAGTGTGGTGGCTGCTAGGGTTAGGGAAGGGAAAAGGTGGGTTGGAGCTAGGGTTTGAGGGAAGGGAGTGGGCTGGTTGGGCTGGCTCATCTTGGGCGCCTTCCCCCCTCCTGGCCCACCAAGGCCAGCCCTCAAGCTGCCAAAGCCTGGGCTGGAGGCCCAGGCTCCAAAGATTCACCTCAAAACTGAAATTCCGAATAAATTCCCTCTCCCGACTAAAATACTTTCTAACTGGAATTTGGGGTATTACACCTCGTGTAGGGGGAGCTCTACTCCCGGATGGGATGCGAAACCTGCAGGAGAAATATAGTTTATTCATGCAATACATCGATGCGAACAAACCTGAAGAGAGGAAATGTACCCTCGAAGTGGGCCATGGTGCATGTCCAAGGGTCGTAGCGTCCGTACCTGCCTTGTCAGAACAGGTTGTAGGGCTCTAGGAACGACGACGGAGGTGGTGGCGATGGCGATGCGTAGCCACGTGCCCACCCTAACCCTCCGGTCCGACCCGACGACGGCGGGGTGGGGCACGTGCCCACGCTGACCCTTTGTCCTGGCTCCATGGCAGCGTGGGTGGGGCACGTGCCCGGCTTGACCATCCAGGATGGTCAGGCGTTGATGGGGCATGTGCACGTGGCCCTCTGGGGCCTCATGGCTGGACTGCAGGACACGTCGGCCTTGGCGTACGCATCAACATGGCCACCTCTTGGACTGTCCTGCAGCACGTCGGGGTCACGACACACCTTGTCCCATTGTAGACCCGACGGACAAGCTGCAGTAGCTCGTCATGTGTCACCTCCGAACCGTGGGCGGCCCTGTCCAAGATTGACCCGGCGTCCCTCGCTAACTCGGCGACGATGTTCGTCTGTGAGGAGTACATGAAAGTGTCAAACTTGTAATTATGGTAAACGTACTCAGACATTTCGAAACACATGAGTGTGTACCGCGAGGTGTACATTCCACACGAAGTGTACAGGGTACGCGCCGGTCGGTGCTGGTACGAGAGCGGGGGGGAGGGTCGACGACACGCACCAGCTTGGTGCGTGACTACGGAGCATACCAGTGTAGGTACTCATCGTACGCGCTAGGGTCATAACGGGCACCCTCCTGCATGTAGTCCTGGCGCCATCTTCATCGCCCAGCTAGTCCTGCTGCCACCCCTCCTACTATGCCTGCGAAACATACCACTGCAATTAGAAGCCATCGTAGCCGAGTTGGGAAAAAATATAGGGACATGTGTTGTGTGTAACTCACGTGTGAGCCGAGTTCGGCACTCGACGCCCGACGGGGATTGGAACAACCTAGCGGAGGCCGAACTAGCGCATCACCCTGTGCATCGCGTAGTCCTCAATGAACACGTCGAAGACGAGCTTCTTCCGCGTCAGCAGGTACGCCTGGTCGCACCAGCACAGTAACGACAGCCCAGCGGGAGCACAATCCTCCATCGCCTGAGCAGAGTATGGCTGCCAGCGCATGTTGTCGGTGGTGAGGTGGTCGAGCTGCTCGACGAAGTGCTCGTACACACATGTGACCTGTACATGTGCAAACTGTGCCTGTGAGCTGGAACAATGGTTACAAAGGATGACACGTCCGGCAGGGAGGCAGCGGCTCTGGCGATAGGCAGGCTGAGCAGCACCACGACGTCCTCCAGAGTAGGTGCCATCTACCCAAATGGGAGGTGGAAGGTGTGCGTCTCGAGCCGCCACCGGTCCACCAGAGCTGTTAGCAGCGACTGGTCGAACAGGAACCGTCGTGACCGGTCCAGGCAGGCCTGGACCTCCTCGTCTTCCTCGGCCGGAGCCCTGTCCTCGTCGGTGGCCTCCACCATCCGCGTGAGAGGTAGAAGGTCGACATCGCTCAGCCTGCAAAGCATGAAAAGTAAGTACATAGTGGACATATGATAAAAAGAAGTGCCACAGTTAGCAAACTTACCTGTTTCTCCAGTATGGGTCTAGTCTCCAAGCCCTTCGGGGTGTCCGCGTACGGACCACCCCTAAATCACTCGCCTCGACCCCACCCACAGGCTGCGGGACACGATGGCTGGCGCGGTGCTATGCGTCGATGCGCCGGTCCAGCAGGCCGAAAGGACAATCCGAACCACCTAGGTCGTGAGCCATACCTGCAAATCAATTTCAAGTTAGCAATTACGATACAACTAGTGGTTTAATTATTTGTAGCGTAGCTCCGAAAATTCCGAAAATTTAGTTGCATTCTTGCATGAACCGCATATTCCTCAACATATATAGCCATAGCTGCATTTCGGTTTTAGGGTTTGCGGTTTCAGGGTTAAGGGTTAGGGTTAGGGTATGTGGTTAAGAAGTTACGGTTTGGGTTACGGTATATCCAAAACTGCATTACGACTATTAACAACTAAATTCGCGTTAGTTCTACGACTAAACTATTTACAACTATTAACAATATGCGACGTACCTACCGTGATTTTAGTTGCTAACCAACCGTGGTTTTAGTTGCTAACCTACGACTACACTATTTTCACTTATTAACAAAATGCCACTACATATCTAATGATTTTAGTTGCTAATCTACCGTGATTTTAGTTTCTAACCTACACTATTTACGACTATACTATATGCTAACCTATTTACGACTACACTATATGCTAACCTATTTACAACTACACTATTTGCTAATCTACACTATTTACGACTACACTATATGCTAACCTACACTATTTACGACTATACTATGTGCTAACCTATTTGTTAACCTATTTACGACTACACTATTTGCTAGTCTACCATGGTTTTGAAAGCAGATCTACAAAGAAGTGCAGGAGACTCACCGTCGTAGATACGCAGACCTCTCCTTCTCTCTTTCCCTCTCTTCTCCTCTCTCTTTCTCTTCCTCTCTCTTCTCCTCTTTCCCTTCCTCTCTTCTTCTCTTTTCCTCCTCACCTCTGGTTCTGCTCGACGAACAGAAATGGCGATGGGTGTGCGCTGATATAAAGCCCCTGATTGCTCAACCGTTGAGCGACTAGGGGCTAGTAAGTCGTTCAATGGTTCAGCGACCAGTAGCCGAAGCGACCATCGCTCCACCGTTGGGCAACTACTCCAAGTGTAGCTCGACGGTTGAACGACTTGGATCAGTCGTCTAATGGTTATAGGGGTGTTAATGGGTTGGGTTGGAATGGGTTGAACGGGTTGGGTTTTAATTTGGGTTGAGTTTGGATGGGTTGAAATGGGTTGTTGTAGTTAACGTGTTGGGTTGGGTTGGGTTTGCAGTAGAAACGGATTGGGTTGGGTTGGTGTGGGTTTAGAAATTTTGGGTTGAAATGGGTTCAACCCGTGGATTTCCTGTGGGTTGGTTTTGAATGTGTTTGGACGGGTTTCCTGTGGGTTGGTTTTGAATGGATTTCCAAACACGCATATATTTCTGAAGAAGTCTGAAACTGAGGGACAAGTAGTCTGAAGAAGTGTTTCTCCCGCTGTCTGCAAACTGAGGGACAAGCAGTCTGAAGAAGTCTGAAACTGAGGGACAACATCATGCTACAAATCAAAGAGCTTCAAGGCTACAATCTGAAGAAGTTTGGGAGCTCAAAATCCCCCAATCGCTTCATCTTCTTGATCCAATTCTCCTCCATCTCGTCAACACTCGACACGCAGTACTCGTGGCCGCAGAAGGTGCGGACAGAGGTGGGGCGGTCGGGGGACAAGATCTTGAGCGTGGCGTCCTAGGAGGCGGAGAGGAAGGCGTCGCGACAGACAGGGTTCCAGTCGATGCCGTGGACATCCCACGCGTGCTCGCAGAGGAGGCGGACGGGGTTCTGCGCGGGCGATGGTGCGGTGTTGAAGAGGCAAACGGAGCCGTCCCCGGAGGCGGCGGCGCAAAGGGAGTCATGGGACTCGGACCAGGTGCAGTCGAAGAGCGCGTCGGAGGTAGGGAAGGAGAAGAATGGGTCAGGCGAAACCGCCCGGCAAGGAGGAGAGATCGAGGACGAGGAGGTGGCCGGTGCCGACAAGGCCGAAGTGCTGGGAGGTGGCGGTCATGGAACGGGCTGAAGCGGACGGCAAAGCCTGGCGCCGGGGGGCTGGTCGTCGTCCTCCTCGGACATGGCGCGCGCGCGGATGATGATTGGTGCGGGTGGCGAAGAGGAGGAGAAAGGATGGAGCGGAGGGAGGCTGCGGGTGGGTGGTGTACTGGTGTACAGGAGGAGGCATGTGAATGTGTGATGTGCAAATCTTGGGTTGGATGGATAAGGATGGGTTGGAAATGGGTTAGAAATGGGTTGAACCCATATTAAGGAAATTGAGTTGGGTTGGGTTGGGTTGGGTTGGAGTTGCATACGGGTTAGGTTGGGTTGGGTTTTGAAGGTGGAGAAGTGGGTTGGTCTGGGTTAGGTTGTTGTGCTGTATTGAAGTGGGTTGGGGTGGGTTTAGGTTGGGTTTCAACCCATTAACAGGCCTAAATGGTTGAGTGACTAGGTCTAGATCGCCTAACGATGGAGCGACAATGTATTATTTCTGTAAAAAAAACAGATATATTACTGTATTTTAGAATAAAATAATAATTATTTTTTTAAAAAAATGGGTTTCCTAACATGAGTAACTTGTTACTTGCAGCGATGGTTTGCACGGCACGCCCGCCGTTATCTCCGTCTTTCCTACCGAGACTGCAGAGCAGACCAGCGCGAGCCTGCACTCAAGTTGGGCTGCAGGCACCATTTTCTCCCACCAGGCCACCGTTTACTTGTAGAAAACGCGACAGCCGCCGTCACGAGGTTTCTACCAGGTCGGCTGCGTCTCGTTTCCTTTAACGGGCCGCGGTTTCCTGGAAAAAGCAGCGTCGCACGCCTGCGAGGCCGCGAGTGACGCACCGCGCACGCGCATCTACGATTGCGTGGCCTGTTTGGGCCTAAAACGAGCGGCGCCCGTTTCTTCGGCTGCTTCGGCCGCACGCCCGCAGCGAATGGTTAAGCATGCGCCTGGGCGGGGTATATTTCGTTGTGAGTTTATTCTAAGCAATTATTTTATAGATAAGTATAGAATTGTAAAAATAATAGAAGAACACAAGAACATAATAGTAGATTGAACATAGAGATATGAGGGGACTTTTTGCTTGAACATAGAGATATGAGGGGACTTTTTGCTTCTCTTTATTGCTTTTATATAAAACTGTAGTACAATGGTTAGGGTCACCCCTTTATATAGGCTATTGGATGGACGAAGAACTCGTCTTGGACCAAACCTGCCTGATCTGGGTCCAGCTTCATAGATAATAGTGGGAGTTTACACGGTATTCAATCCACACGACTACTAGATGTGGTGAATCATTCACCGAAGGCAAGAACATTCTCGTGAGGCCTCGTACAACGCTATAATTTCTGGGTGGTTCGTCAAAGTTGATACAAAACTTTGCTTAGATGATTTTCATGAAATTGCAGTTCCACCACATAGAAATACATAGCATGTTTGCGACTTAGCTATATCTTGGTCTAACAGTGCAGATATCTCAGATAGCCACCATAGTTAGGTCTTGGTTCTTTCTATAGAATAGTCCAAAATCTTTGCTTCCTTGGAGGTATCAGAAAATATCATTTCTTCTCTGTCAATGCCTTTTGATAGGTTCAGCACAATACCTTGCTAAAAGGTTCACTCCAAAGCAATGTCCCGTCTAGTACAGTTTGCTAAACACATGAGTGCTCCAACTGCACTCAAGTATGAGAATTTTTGCCCCAGGACTTCCTCCCCTTCTTCTCTAGGTCTGTACGGGTCCTTATCTTGCTGCAAGGATCTTCCGACTATTGGCACTTTCGAAGGATATGCCTTTTCAAAACCGAACATTTCTAACACTTTCTGAGTGTAGATTGACTGATGTACTAAAATCTCTTCAGGGGCATGCTCAAGCTGCAAGCCTAGACAATATTTGGTTTTACCCAAATCTTTCATTTCGAACTCCGACTCCAAGTAAGAGCTTGCTTTTTTAACATCTTTCAGGGTCCCGATGATATTAGGATCATCTACATATACTGAGATTATACAAAATCCATCCTGGATCGTCGTATAAATACACAGGGACAATCTTTATTGTTTGTGTAGCCTTTCTCGCATAGAAAGTCACTTAAATGATTATACCACATTATGCCTGATTGCTTCAGTCTATATCTTGGTTCAGGACAGGGATACTTTCAGGTACCTTCATATAAATGTTTGAATCCAAGTTTCCATAAAGGTATGCAGTTACCACATCCATCAATTTCATTTCTAAATTCAAGTTTACTATTATTGAGATTAAATATCTAAAGGTAGTTCCGCCCATGACCGAGAAATAGGTTTATTCATAATTGACTTCTGGTCATTGAGTGAAGCCTTATGCAACGAGCCTTTGTTTATATCTTACAACTTCATTATTTTTATTCATCTTTCGAAAAAATACCCACTTATGCCTTACGGGGTGCACATGGGGAGGTGTGCGGCTTACAGGCCCAACCACCTCTCTTTTATTCAGAGATAATAATTCTGCTTCTATTGAATTCTTCCAATCTTCTCGATATCATATTTTCTTACATTCAACGAGCGATACAGGCTCTAGATCAAGATCGATAATTGTGACAATTTTTTTTGCAAAATAAATATCGACATTGGCTATTGTTCTATTCATAGATTCTTTGGTGGTCACATAATTTATAGCTATTTCTTCATGGGACGATTCTTCTAATGCTTCTACTCGCTCACCGCTGCTTCCAAGTGCGGGGGCAAGTTCCTTTAGTTTTTTAGCTCCGATGTGTGTGCACATATCCATGCTGATGTCTCCCTCCGTAGGGATGTTAAAATCTGGTATGCCTTTTACTGAAAGTTCTATACTGGTGTCAGGTCTTAACTAGCTCCCTTTCTGGTTCTGGAGAACTTCAGTGATCGGTTGTGTCAACTCCTTCTTATCCTTTTTCACTAGGCATCCCCGGTTACTTGGGATTCAAGAGGCCAGAGTTCTCGTCCTTTTATTCTGAGGCCTCTAAACAGGATTGGAGATACCTTCAATTTTCTTTGATATTTCAACCCTCTCCAATTCATTATGTGCAGGCTCATGCGACTTGGTCATGCTCTTCAAATCACTAAAGTGGCCAGATAGTTGATTCGCTAATGCTTGCAAATCAATTATCTTCTAAACTTCGCTAATGCATGCATGCTGCGTTGGTGGTATATGTACATAAACCTTGCAACCAAACCCGCGAAGATGAGAAATTTTCGGTGCTGACCCTTGCGCTAGTTGCATAGGTGAATGGATGTTATATACCGATAGTATAAAATTGATGAGAGTTGCTGCATGCAGGACTGCGTGTCTCCAACATGTAGTTGGTAAATTACAATTCTGCAAAAGCGGTTGGGCAATAAATTTAATTCGCTTAATTAATGCCTCTGCTAGTCCATTCTGGGTGTGGACATGTGGTACAGAATGCTCAATGGTAATTCCCATTGCCATGCAATAATCATCAAAGGCCTTTGAAGTAAATTCTCCGACGTTGTCCATTCTGATGAACTTCACATGATGATCAGGGAAGTTATTCTTAATTTTAATTATCTGCGAGATCAGCTTTGTAAAAGCATGGTTTCTTATAGATAATAAATATACATGCGACCATTTCGAGGAAGCATCTATGAGCACCATAAAGTACCTAAATGGCCCTGACAAGGGCCGTATAGGACCGCAAATGTCTCCCTGGATACGGTCCAGGAATGCAGATATTTCATCCTTTACTTTCAGAGCAGAAGGTCTAGTAATTAATTTTTCGGTGGCACATGCGGGGCATACAAAATCTTCTTGATTCGAGAAATTCTTTACATAGATATTATGTCCCTAAGAATTGTTAATTATATTTCTCATCATCCTAATACGGGGGTGGCCTAATCTATCATGCCAGAGACAGAAAAGTTCAGAGCTCCTAAAAGTGGTTTTCAGGACAATATAGGCTGCAGGTGCAGGTGCCTTAATACTAGTGTAGTATAGTCCAGATTCATATGAAGGAAGCCGTTCTAATACCATTTTTTCATTTTATTCACGCATTGTAATGAGTAGGTATTCTTTACCATACTCTTCTTTAGTCTCTATATGGAGACCGTTAGCGCGAATATCCTTAAAGCTTAGGAGAGTTCTAGTCGATTCTGGGTATAATAAGGCTTCTTCAATGACCAATGTTGTGCCCATCAGGAGTATAATTGTGGCTCTTCCTAAGCCTATTATACAAGTATCGCTTCCTGCGATTGTCGTAAGACTACCAGCATTCTTGCTGATCGACTGATTTTTTTTTGTCTTTCTCAAGATGGTATTCGTTGTGCCGCTATCCGCTAAACACACTTCCTCCATAGGGCGCCACACGTGTTCTGATATATAAAGTATTTATTAATATGATGTAGGAATCAATCCGCACATAAATAAAATACTCCAAAA
The DNA here is from genome assembly GCA_036346405.1 of Phyllostachys edulis. NCBI lineage: Eukaryota > Viridiplantae > Streptophyta > Magnoliopsida > Poales > Poaceae > Phyllostachys > Phyllostachys edulis. The sequence continues at coordinate 67,445,253 of CM070558.1, read as the reverse complement.
CAAAGCATAACTTGTTATTATTAATACGAAAAAAAGTCTTGCAGGACTCGTCATAAGAATTTATTGCTTTGCACTCCGAGAGCTTACAACCATTATTCAAGAATTCAATGTTCTATGACAACCATAAACTGCAAATGACTATAAAAATCTAAATGCAATGCGTGCAATAGATCGAATCAGCGAATTATGAAGAAACTTCTGCCTGAATCTGCTCCATGTCCATCTTCTCTTCTTGAAACTACTACGATGCGGCACTGTGATGTCCAAAGAAGGGGTGATGGGGTTTCTTCTTTGGCATCCATATCCATAGGTGCAAATAATGACTGTGGATCCTCTGTGCCTGCTAGTACGTTCTTCTCCGCCATATACTCATTCTTGAGCGTTAGGCAGAGATTGTGTCTGAGAAAATGAAGTGCCTGATCATTTTCCTCAGCAGTTGGAGTGGCATCCTTCGAGGTGCCAAGTCCGATAGCAACACGGAGCTTCTGGGCTCCCAGTACGATCTCGACATCTAATGCCCAAGTCAAGTAATTACGGCCATCTTTGGGCGACTCTTGAACTCGATTCATAATGCGATCATCTGCATATTCATGCAAAGAGTTCATAAGATTACCGCTAGTAGCTTACATAAAATGGTTGCAAAAATTCTCATAATGTTCCCGTATTTTTCTATGAATTTTTAATGATTTACTGCTATTTTTAGTGATTAAAAGCAATATAAACAATCACAGATAATCAAAACAGTAAATAAAATAAATAAATTGCATAGAAATATCGGTAACATAGTTAAACATGCTTCAAATGGAAAGACCGATTGAAAATTTGAATTCCCAAGGCCATTTTCTGCTGGAATAAGAATTTCAACGGATTCTACAATTTTCAAGGGCTAAATCCCTAATTTTCTGTTCTAAGAAAATTTTCTGCTCCATTTTCATAATTTGCGAGGGTCTTTTTGCAAATTTAGGGACTTCTTTCTTTTCCCTTTTTTTTTTCTTTCTTTCGGCTGATCGAGCCAATTCAAGACTGACCAATTTCCTTGGGCGATCCGTGGCGTTGGCCCAGCCCTTGGTGGTTCAAAGGAGGTGGGGGTAGTGTTTCCCTACCCTGTACTCACCTGCCGTGGCGGTGCTTCAAGAGCGCAAGCGGGCGGCTGGAGGGACGTAGCGTGGCGGCGCTCCCGTGCGGCGGCGGAGGGTGGCACGACCATGTGTGGGGCCATGTGCAGGTGGTGGTGGAAAGCGGTCTGCGCGTCGAGGTAGCTCAAAGCGGCCGGCGTCTTCTTGGCGGCCGGAAGCGTCGTGTGTGCGTCTGCGGGCGAAGCGATGCTGGCGTCTTGGGTGGCGAAGGTGGAAGCCTTGGTGGCGGCGGCGTCGGTATGGCGAATCTGGCAGTGTATGGTGCTTGTGCAGGAGGCGGTGACCCATGCGGGGGAGGGTTCCGACGGCGTGGAAGCGGCGGCGACAGTGCGAGCAAAGCGGTACGCAGTCGGTGGAACCACGGCGTCTGGCGGGTGTTGGCGCGACTTCAGGCCGGCGACGTGACGATGTGGCCATGGCGCGGTGGCACGTGAGCCGTGCGGCAGTGGGAGCACAACGGTGGCGGCCTCGGGTGCTCGCGAAGCTGCGTGGCGGCGCGATGCGCCTCAGACATGGATAGTGCTGACTTCGTGTGGTGTCAGTGGCCGTGTGGTAACCATGGTGGCTGCAAGCGCTACATGCTGGGGTCGGTGGTGCTGCGTGTGCGGCCGCGGTCGCGGTGTTCTGGCGGCGGCGCGGCGCACGAGGTCGCGTCGAGGCCTAGCGAACACGCATGGCAAGGATCTGTCTTGAGGGTGACATGGCCAGCGACGAGCTTGTGCGGCGTCGCGATGGCGGCCTCGCCCGCGTCGCGGTGTGGCGACGGCGCATAGTGCGGCCACGTGGCCATGTTTTTTACTATTCATGCAATGATCTACGGTGCAATCAACATCATCTCTTTCATGCAATCCCACCGATTGGCTTGGCTGATGACTTCAAGTAGGCTTGCAGTGGATTAGAGAGAATTTGCACTGTAGGAATTAATCTATAGAGCCAAAAATTGCAGAATTGAATGCGACCTAGAAAAAAACGATTCGATCTTCGAGCGTTGTTCTCGACGATTACCTCGTAGACAAGCATATAATTATAAGAACAATGCAAGACCACAAGAACGAATTAGTAGATTGAACACAGAGATATGACGGGATTTCTTGCTTCTCTTTATTACTCTTCTGTAAAACTATAGTACAATGGTTGGGGTCCGCCCCCCCCCCTATATAGGCTAATGGATGGATGAGGAGCCCATCTTGGGCTAGGCCTGCCTGGCCTGGGCCCAGTTTCTTAACACATTTGTCGTGCCGCTGCTTTCGCGTGGGCCGCGTGGAATGCTCGGACATTTTCGTTCCTTTTTTCAAGCTGCCATGTACGAAGATTTTTTTTTGAAAGGCTGCCATCTACGATGCATCGCTATGCGATCTGGTATCTTAGGTCTTGAATGCGCCGATGCAATATACAACATTTCCCAAAAACTTTGGTACGTCGGTACAATTGTATATATATAATAAAAGTAATAAAAATATATAGTATAAAAGATAATTGATAAACTCATAAGACACACATAAATACTAGTACGTAATAAGGCCATACAACTCAGCTCAACAACCATATGATCCATAACATAGGCAAACATAGAGAAACATAGTGTGAACGGGGCACAGAGATGTGCACGAGCATGTGGCACACAGACACATGCAATAGAACGCCTAACAACATCTTGAGTGATCAAATTCACCACTCACCCTGCCTGAATCATCCCAGCCCGCACATACTAAATTAGACATTTCTAGCATATGGTAAGAATAATAGAACCATTTATCTTTGGGCAGGGCTTGATACCATAACCAGAAATCTTCAACAAATGTGTCTTAACTCTTGAGTAGCTCTCATTGATGATAGTACCACAATAGCGGCATTTTGATTTAGCATTTCCTCTGCTAGCACCCTAGGCCTCTCAAAGCAATCAACATGATTCCATAGAGGTTTAGATTCATCAACTATTTGTTGCACTCGGTGGGATGAAGAACTTGCTTCTAAACTTGTGCACTGCTAGGGTTACACACTTAAAAACATCTTCATGGGCTTCATGAGCTCGACTTCCAGGGATTTTTTTATTGGGTCGTACCAGCACCCACACATACCAAGCAGTACCCATTCTTTTTTTCTTTTGTTTTAATTAGTAAAAATCTCGATACCTCTGGGTACCATACCAACGCCAAGACCGAAGTCGTACCGATACCGATCTTGTCGAAAGTCTTTGATCGAGGCCCATGAATAGTGCTGACGCATCACAGACCGCCATGTATGAAACTCAACACAACCTAGATCAAGTTGCACAATTTCATAACAAAAGTTGCACAACTCATGCATTTATCTTCTCTTCACATAATTTTTTACTGTGCCCCCTGCAAAAATATAGAACTTCTGATTCTTTCCCTTCCAAAGCATCTCTGTTTCTTGACTGTGGTGCAAATGGCTGATTCTATGCCCTACTGCGTGGGATTTTATCCCAGCATTGCTTTCGCCAAGGCTGGAGACTGCAGTGAAATCCAAGCACAAAACTGTGGATACTGTAGCAATAGCCGTTCATTTTCCAATCAAATGGCTCAGATGCGCCCAGCCGTAGCACAGATGAATATTGTGATAGTCTTCTCCTCCACAAGGTTGTTAAAATCTCGACTCTAGTCGTAGAATCGTACGAATCGTCGAAATCTATCGATTGATCAATAAGAGCAAATAAAATAGATAACACCAAAATAACCAACATTCAAATTAATCAACATTCATACACAGCAGGTAGAGTTTGATTATTAAAGATCTTAGGTTCAGCCCAAAGATTAATTTATTTGGATTTTTCTAAGTACTTAACAAGTTAAAGGCATAACTTCACAATTTAATTAATTAGAAAATTTTTCTGGAACAGCAACAAGAACCAAACTTAAGCCAAGTTATAGTATAGGAAAAATAAGAATTATCAATATTAATTTCACTCTATTTGGAGTTCGGATGAAATACTTATGAATTTTAGAAGTTTTAACCCATTTTCTAATGTAAAAACAATTTCTTTAAATAACCAAAACTTTATAGAATAGAAACATACTTGAAAGCTAAACAATTAAAAAGTACACTAAAAATGAAAACTAACAAAATTGGTTTCATTCAATTTGGAGCAAATTTGAATTAGTTATGAATTTTCTAAGTTAAATGAATTTCCAATGTAAAACTAATTCTTTTTGAAAATTTTAAAAGCATTAAATCCTTTTTATACCGACGTGCAGCCGACCCACGGTCACTGACCGGTGGGGCTTGAACAGGGCGTTGACTGGGTCAGCTTGACCCAGCCGCGGCTGACGGCGACGTCGAAAGTGGATTTACGAGAATACGTCTTCGGCTTCCGAAAGCGTAACTCATCAAAAGCACTAAAGGAAATACGTTTTCCTTAAGAGAAAACGTATTTCACCAATTTGTGCAAACACTTAACCGTCCGAGAGGGGCCCACATGTCAAAGACTCCAGGAGTTAAAATGATTCAATTAAATTTCTAATTACGTTTAACCTCGACGGGGTCCACCTGTCATACTAATACATAATCAAGTAATTAACCCAAATGATTACGGTTAACCTTAACCACCGGTGGCTCGTCGGCGGCTCCGCACGTGGCCGCGGTGGTGAGGAAATGGATCTGGCGTTAGAGTGGGTCTCCGGGCTCGAGGAGGACACGCACGGGTGCGCATAGACCTAGTGAAGCTGGTGACGGTGACCCGGGTCCTCAAGGAAGTCGACGGCGAGCTGGTGGCGACCGGAGGCGGAGACGAAGACACGGCCTTCATGGAGAGGACGCCACAATCATCTAGAAGCTTTGGGAAAACGCGCCTCGGGTGCGCCTCGACTCCAGGAGCAAGACTCCCCAAGTCTCGTCGCCGATGGAGGTCGGACGCGGCCGAATTAGAGGCGGCGGCGGAGGACTGTGTCTGGAGAAGAAGAGCAATCGTGGGCGAGAGAGGGCGAAAGATGCCAATCGAACGAGTGGAGAAGGTAGATAAAGGTCCGACGACTCCTTGCAAACGGCCACACGTGCTCGAGGTGGCGTGGAGAGGCTGTGTGGCATCCATGCACAGCGCCAGCGCGCACAGCCTTAAGCGGCGACGAAGACGACGGTGCTGACAAGTGGGACCCACTCATCAGCGACCAAAAGAAATGGCGTGGCGCAACAGGGTTCGACCGAGTCAAGTGCGAAGAAAACAGCTCGGGTCAGAACAGTGCAACCAGGTCCGGTCGGGTTAGGGTTTGGATTTAATTTTGACAGAAAACAAACAAGTTTGACATGGCCGTTTAAAATAGAATAAATTTCTAAAAATTATGAAAGTTTTTGTGGGTGCTCTCAGGTTCATCTAGGACTTAGGAAAATTCATTTTGTCCACTGTTCACATTTGAATTGGCTAAAATAAATTCTTTTTCAAATCAGCTTTAGTAACTTCGTTAGGATTTTGATGGGGTCAAAATAACTTCTAAAAATTCAAGAAAATTTATAATAATCTGTGATAAATAATCTTGTATTTTATAAAATTATTTCTAGAGATTTTGATACACACATTTTTTTTGAGATTAGATAGAATCTTGGTTTCAAGTCAAAAGTTTGAATTTTCAAAACAAAATTTTGAAACCAAGTGCAAACTTATGAATTTCATCAAAAGTTTTTGAAACCCTCATACTTTTATATATTTGAAACACAAACCAACGCTTAGGATGTTACAAGCCCACACCCAGCTGCGCCAATCCCCAATCCTAATCCCTGCGTGCCCCTGTCCCTAGCTTCCTACCCCACGACGGCGGGTCGGCAGGCGGTAGCCCCGGGCGATGCGAGAGCAGACGAGTAGTGTGGGAGCCGAGAGCAGTAGGGGTGCGACAGCACAGGGGCAGCTTATGGGCTGCGGTTAACGCCGCACAGCGACCAACGGGCCGGCGCAGGAGTAGCAAGGGGTAGCAGCCAGGCACCAGCAAGCTAGCGTGGGAGTAGCATCCGCGCTCCGATAGCAAATAACGAGGAGCGGCGGCAAGTCTGACGCAGGGACGGCAGGGAGCAACAAGGGGCCGGGAGTAGTGCAGTCTTGTTGGTAGCTTTGTCTTGACATGATGTGGGAGCGGTCGAGTGGGTCAGTCGTCAGTGGGAGCAGCAAGGGGCGCGACATAGTAAGTCATGACTTGATTTCGATTTGGGATTTGTGGAATATTGTGAATGGAAATTTGAAGTTTTTGTTATGATTTGTCAATGTAGATATATGATATTATGAAACCATTGTACAAACTATAGAATTATGAGTGTAAAATATGCACCCCCATTAGAAAGTTTCTAGTTCCGCCACTGCACTCCTGCAATACACCACACATTGAAAAAATGTATTCATGGTAGAATCAAGTAGAATCTTAGATTCTACGATTCGATCCTAAAATGTGATCCTACCGGAGTGTCTCTGATCCAATTCAGAATCACGATTCTGACAACCTTGCTCCTCTAGTTGATGACTAGAGTTTGAACCCCCCACCCGTAGCTGAGTGCACATCACATACGGAATAGCAAAGGGTGCAAAGAAGATTGCATCCGTAAACTAATTTACTGAGAATCAATATATTGATTTGATCTCATACACCAAACAATGGGTGCCGGTTTCATGCTTATATTGCCAAATACGGAACAGTACATGTACAATACTTTTACACTCAGGTCAGAGAAATAGACACGGATTCTACAACGTGTTTGTACATGGCATTATCTCTAGAGATTAGAGATAAGGAGAGTCAATATCGATATCCAAATCATATATGTTAACACTCCCCCTCAATCGAAACCTTCTTCTAGATTGAGATTGCACTTCAAGTTCTCTAACGGTTGAGCTGCTAACACTTTGGTAAAACCATCTGCTATTTGATCCTGGGATATAAACCGATTGTCAAGAACCTTGCGTGCAACTCTTTCCCTGACAAAGTGGAAATCAACTTCACTGTGCTTTGTTCATGCATGGAACACCGGATTTGCTGACAGATATGTGGCTCCTAGATTATCACACCATAAACATGCTGGTCGTGCCTAAAATATACCAAGTTCCCCAAGCACTGATTACACCCAAACAATTTCGGCTGTAGCATTTGCAGGAGCTTTGTATTTAGCTTTCGTGCTAGATCTAGAAACTGTTGGTTGCTTCCATGTACTCCATGATATAAGGTTTGAACCAAAGAACATAGAAAATCCTCGTGTGGTCCTTCAATCATCAGGACATCCTGCCCAGTCTGCATATGAAAAAGCACTTACTAGAGTAGAGCTAGACTTGCGAACTTGAAGACTAACCGAAGAAGAGAACTTCAAGTATCGCAAAATTCTCTTAACCGCAATCCAATGCACAGTTGTTGGAGAATGCAAGAATTCACCCACCTTATTGACTGAGACAGTAATATATGGATGCGTCAATGTGAGATATTGAAGTGCACCAACAATACTTCGATAACTGGAAGCATCTGTAGCTCCTAGCGCCTCATCAACTGACGTCGAAAGCTTCTCAATTGTAACCATAGGTGTTGCAACTGGTTTGCACTTTGTCATACATGCTCTATCAAGTAGATAAGAGATATGCTTTGACTGTGATAATGCTAAACCATCATCCACCCTGTTAGCTTCAATTCCCAGGAAGAAATGCAATTCTCCAAGATCCTTCAATGCAAAATCTGACTGCAAATCCTGAAATAATTTGGTAATGGCCTCACTGGGCGAACCTATTACTATGATGTCATCAATATAAATTAACATGTAAATCAATGTTCCTTGATGATTGTATATGAATAGTGATGTATCCGCTCGTGAAGGCATAAACCCTAGTTCTTGTAACTTAGAGCTTAATCTGGAGTACCAAGCTCTCGGTGCTTGTTTCAAACCATACAATACCTTGTCCAGTTTGCATATGTATGTCAGATATTCTTTATCTTCATATCCTAGTGGTTGTTTCATATACACCTCCTCTTCTAGAATGCCATGTAAAAACGCATCATGAACATCAAGCTGTCGCAAACTCCATCCTCGAAATACAACTATCGATAGAATTAGACGAATAGTAGCAGTTTTTACAACTAGACTGAAGGTATCTTCATAATCAATGGCATACCTTTGCTTGAAGCCCTTAGCGACTAACCTTGCTTTGTATCTGTCAATGCTTCCGTCCGCTTTATGCTTAACCTTGTATACCCACTTACAATCTATGAGATTTTGTCCGCTATGAGAAGGAACAAGATGTCAAGTTTTATTTTTGATCAAGGCATTATGTTCTTCATCCATAGCATGTCTCCAGTTTGGATCTGCAAATGCTTCATCAATAGATGTTGGTTCCACTGTGTTCATGTATGCATACTATATCATCCCATATGTCTGTACCTTAGGTGTGCGAATACTATTTTGGAGCCGTGTCCTAGGCCGACTTGGTATTGCTGCTGCACCAGGCAAGAAATCAAGTGAAACATCACCAACCAATACCCCCCTGTCATTGCTGCCATCATTAGCATTGGCGATTAATGCGATAAGTAGATCGTATTTACAACAGAGTGAGGCGGAGTTGAATCTATTTGCCATGTAGCAAGCGTCGATCTTTGCGGCAACTCCTAGCAAAGCTGCACCATCATTAGCCGGCTGCACCTCTCCATCCTAGGACTACATCAAAGAACCAGACAACTCAAAAGGCACAATATGAGGCAGTTCATTAATCAATTGGTCACCTCCTACATCCAGATTTGTAGAAAAAGAAGGAGAGGCCAAAGGAAAAGATGTGCAAATAGATTGATCGACCAATGAACAATGATCTTTTGAGTTGAAATCATACGAAAATGAAAAAACACCCTCATCAAATATGATATCCTGAGATATGTAAATATGACTAGTGGAAGTACACAAGCATTTGTAGTCTTTATGAATAGGGTTATAGCCAAGAAAAACACCTTTTATAGAACAAAACTGGAGTTTGCGCTAATTGTATGGTCGAAGATTGGGCCAACACGCACAACTAAAAGTTTTAAGAAAAGTGTAATCCGGCGTATTCCATAGGAGACGCTCTAAAGGAGTAGAAAAACAATTACTTTGCTTGGGAGACGATCGATAAGAAAAGTAGCAGTTTGGAGAGCACTATCCCAGAACTTGACCGGCATGGAGGCATGTGCTAAAAGAGATAACCCAACCTCTACAACATGTCTATGCTTCCTCTCAGCAGCACCATTCTGTTGATGTGCATAGGGACAAGACACTTGATGAGTTATGCCGATTTGATTAAAGATACCATGAAGTTTTTGATATTCTCCTCCCCAATCAGTTTGCATGCTAATGATTCTTTTATTAAGGAGTCGTTCAACATGTTTTTGAAATTGAACAAAAAATTTTAGGACATCGTGTCGGACCCGGGATTAACACCCCAAATCCTCTGTGTATTTCTGAACTAGTCCCATGATCAGTAGCTAGTTCACACAGTAAACAGATATGGTAACATCCATAAATCGCATAATTATATTAATAATCAACAGAGTTTATTACAAAAGAGGCTTACAAGCCAACAATAAAGAACACAACAGAAGACGAAGAAGTTGCGGAGTCCAGTTAATCTGCCACAGGCAATCGATTAGGGTAGCGGCCTACTCGTCAAGATCCACACCGGTAGTGAAGTCCTTCTCCTTTGAAATTTGTTTGCATAAAGCAAGTATGAGCACAACTATCGTGTTCGCAAGTTACACCCGTCAAATAACAGAATGACATGCATACATGGATATCTCAAAGGAAGGCTTAATATGGTTGATTTGCATAAAGCCATGTTTCTTTCAAATACTAATACTAAGTTCCAAGACAGTTATACAATAACTAAAATTCATTTTATAAATTCTCAATTTTATAGTTAGGTAACATTCACACAAGAATAATGAAGGATATATACCCTCCTATCACATGGCTTCCTGCCCAATTCCCATTTGGATAGAAATCCAAAATCATTCGTGTCAAATCATTTTTAAAACAAAACCAAAGTCTAATCCGCGAAAGGCTTTGCTCAGCATGTCCATAACCGTGGACACGGCTATTCGAATAGATTGACACTCTGCCGAGGTTGTACAGCTTTACCCACATGACATGAATTCTCTAGTTTGTTTGGCATATATCTATGCCACCGCTCTCACTACCTTAGGTAAGCGGTCTAGAGCACGTGCTAAGGCCTTTACAATGCGCCATTCCACCACAGTCCCCCCTCGCTAAGATTTCGCTCCCTTTGGGGTGCCACCCATAGGATTTGAGCCCCCTCTTGCGCCAGGTGGGACTAACGTAGGTCATAACATGACTACCCACCGTATCTGAAGGGAACGACTACGGTGAAACATTGCAAATTAGTCGGCCAGGTCCCCTCCCCATACTCAGGACATGTGGTAGTACAATTTTGGCTTAACAATCCGCAGCTCACAGATTGGTCCTTAATTGACTGGGCGACTTCCAAAACAAACCCTGGGCCTCAACCATTCCAGAGAAGAGCCCGTGCATAATCTTGCACCCACCAACTATCCGTTTCGCCCAAGTCCAAACCAGTTTTTCATTTCATTTTATTTTTCTAAAATATTTGCAAACTTCCATGACACACCAATGCCATGTATACAAGTTAAACAATATTTGATTTTTGGCTGAAAATTCCCAAATCAAATATTTTTTTGTCTAAGCATGGCTAAGCATCAATTTTTCCAAAGTGTTCTAGTTCATACTATTGCATGAACTCGATTTTCATATAATATGACAAGGTATGAATTATTTCAATATCAAGATTGGCAGTACAAAGGATTTAGGCATAACTACAATTTAAAACAGGTATTTAAATTACATTGAATAGAAATAAGCATGCAGTAATAATTTAAAACAGAATTCAAATAATTTAAAATAATGGGTTCAAATATGATCAAAGGTATAACTTGCCTTGCTTGATTAGTTTCTTTCAAACGACGTTGAAATTCGACTCTCCGAAGTCGTCGAAATCTATACGCGAAAACGATCCAAATTCAAACAAAAATTCAAATGAAGATTCAAATGAACTCCAAATTATATAATTTTAATTTAGTTAGCTAGATCTTGAAATTATATGAATTTAGAAATTTAAATCGACGAAATCGGAGTTTGTATGAAGGTGAACGAACCCCGGGAAGTTCAAAATTACATGAAATGATGAAATAGGATTTTCCCGAATTATTTCCTAAAGGAAAATCTGGATTTCGACGTCAGCGTTCCGAATGTGCCACTGACGGGTAGGCCCCACGGTACAGTGACCGGCTGCGCAAGCGCTGGTGCTAGCGCCACACGGCAGCCACGTGGGCGTTGACTCAGCAAAAAGGGCGGACGTGGCGTTGAGGTGGCGCCTACGTGGACATGCCACGTAGGTCCGGTACCGGCGAAGCTCCGGTGACCACCTCACCGGCGCTACGCGCCATGGCGAGGGGTGTGGATGTGCGCAAAAGGAAGAGGGGACGATGCTGAATGTGATGCTCACCGGGGTTGCGAGAATGCGCGGCGGAAAGGTCGTCGGCGACGAGGTTGAGCGGCGGTGAGATTGGGTCGTCGGTGAAGAAGACGTTGTAGTGGTCCTCGGGGTGAACGAAGATGCGCACGGGCTTCGCAAAGATGCGGCGATGCCGATGGTGGCGAAGACGGGGCCGGAGAGGGCTTGACGGCGGCGGAATCGAAGGTCGAAGCTTCCTCGGTCGCTGGCGAAAGAACTCGAAATTCGGGCACTAGGGGAGAGGAGGAGAGCAATTGGTGGTGGCATTGTGTTGCGGTGACCAAGGCGCACCTGGGGCTCCTTTATATAAGGCGCGGGCGTGGCCAAGGCGACGTGGAGAGCACGAAGGCCCGAGCGGGTCTCCAGCGAGGATTAGGGGATTTGGGGGAGAGAAAGGAAAGGACGAGGCCATGTTGGGGGCGGATTGACACGGTGGTGTTAATGCGCGCGGAATCAAGGGAGATGCGGCCGGATCTGCCCGGTTTTGGAAGGTTCAAATTAGCGTCCATGGCAGTCGGCGAGAAAGGAAAGCGCGGACGCGGAGAAGAAAGGAAAGGGAACGAAGCACAGTAATGATGGCCCCACCTGTCGGCGACAGTAGCGAATAGGAAACTAACAGGTGATGCGAGGGCCGTTAGGTTGAAATCGAACGGTCCACACTGAGTGGGCCGTTTGGACCGTCCGAAGTGTTCAACAAATCTTGACCGTTGAATTGAGATCCAACGGCTGATGAGGTTCGGAGGTGATGCATGTGAGGAGCTGGCTGTGTGGGCCGCACGCGCGGAGGAAGGGAATGGGCTGGAGGGGAATTCGGCCCAAACACAGTTGGAAGGATTTCTTTTGATTTACCAATTGATTTAATTCAGTTAAATCAAAATAGCTTTAGAAAATAGCAAATAAAATCCAAAAAATTCTAGAAAAATTCACAGAAATTCCTAGAGTTATTTTGGACTTAATAAAATTATTTCCAACTTAAAGTTGGCTTTTAATTTTGCACATAATTTATTTAACTTTAAAATAATTAAGTAAAAGCTTTTAAAATTGCAAAAATTAATTAAGTTTTTATTTTTCAACTTTAACTCAAATAAAACTTCAAAGACTTCAATACATTTTTCTTTTGACTTTTAAAACTTTAGAAATTCAAATAAAGCAATCAAACTCTTTCAAATTTCAGAAAATTTAATAAAATAATAACTTTATTACTTTTAATTTGGTAACATCACTTTGGGATGTTACACATCGGCTTTGTTTTTCAAGAGATATTTCCAAGTGTACTTACTATAGTCATCAATGAAACTAAAGTAATATTTATAACCTTCATCAAAAGTGGGAGCATGCCCCCATACATCAAAGAAGACAAGCTCTAAAGGAGTTGGGGAGATGCTAGTAGAACTAGGATATGGTAATTGATGACTTTTTCCTTGTTGACAAGCATCACAAACTGAAACTTTATCGGATAGATCTAAGCAAGGAAGCTGATTTGACCTAATAATTTGTTGAACGACTGAAAAATAAGGATGCCCTAGACGACCATGCCACTGTTCTTGAGTAGTCCAGATGGTTGCTAACCCTTGTTTAGATGCCATACTAGAATGTACAGGATAGAGACCACCCTCACATTTGCCTTGAATGAGAGTTTGCTTCATTGGCCGATCCTTGATAAGAAAATAATCAGGATGATATTCAAGAAAGACGTTATTGTCAGTGGTAAGATGATAAATGGAAAGAAGATTTTTGGATGTTCTAGGGACATTAAGGACATTCTTTAGATGCAAATCTTTACTAGGAGTTTTAATATTTGAGTGACCAATATGACTAATAAACATACCTGATCTGCTGACAGTTTGAACTTGATCTTTTTCGGTGTACTTTGGATGCATACCTTAATGTTCTAGGGACATTAAGGTCACTGGTAATGTGATCGGTCGCACCTATATCAGTGTACCAGCCGATGTCGATGTTGTAGGAGGTTGCTACAGTGGCCGCTATGCGAGTATCATCAGCTTGATAAGAGTAATCAAGCAATGATAACACTTGAGCGCAACATGACCATACTTCCCACAAACTTGACATAACAGTCGGTTGGAGTTGTTTTTCCTTGAACCTTCACTTTGATGTTCACAGTTGTCAAATTATCATTCATGATTGTCGTGACCTCCTCGTCCGCTGCGGCCACTTCTACCACCACGGGAAGCGATGTTGGCCGAAGCTCTAGCAATCTGAAACCCTAAGTTTTGAATCTCAAGTCGCATATCAAACACGAGGAGATGTACGTAGACATCATTGAGACTCATCGTGCCTACCTGGTTGTGATTGACGTAACCAGTGGATTGTATTCAGCATCAAGTCCTGCAAGAATATACGAGATTAGCTCTTTGCCTTGCAAGGGCTGTCCTACAGATGCCATCGTGTCTATGAGTGTCTTCATCTTGGTGAAGTATTCTGTTCCATACATATCCTTCATGTATGTATTCGCAAGTTGCATGCGAACTTGCATGATCTGCACCCTAGATTGGGAGGAAAACATGTGCTCAAGAGCCGACCAAACTTCAGCAGAGGTGGACAAAAACAAGACTTGTGCGAGTACTTCTGGCACGAGAGAAGACAGAAGTGAGCTCAGCACAAGTTGATCCTGTTGCACCCAAGTTTGATAGGATGGATTCGGCACTACGCGAACTTCATCATCGACCGTTTCTGTGATCATCAGGGCCGGAGGTTGATGGGAGCCGTCGACGTAGCCGAGAAGATGTTGCCCTCTGAGGAACAGGAGCATCTGCGTATTCCATAGCAGGAAGTTCTCCTGGCCAAGCCTCACATTGACCATATGGCCAAAGGACGGCGCCGGAAGCAGACCTGCTAAAGTTGCCGAGGGAGACATCGCTGGTGCAGACGCAGATGGGAGTAGGGCGGAGCTTGATGAGGTAGAAGAGGAAGGCTCTGGTACCATGTAAACTAATCTACCGAGAATCAGTATATTGAATTGATCTCACACACCAAACAATGGGTGTCGGGCTCATGCTTATATTGCCGGATACGAACAATACATGTACAATACGTTACACTTCAGTTAGAGAAATAGACACGGATTCTACAACGTGTTTGTACTGGACATTATCTCCCGATATTAGATATAAGGAGAGTCAAGATTGATATCCAAATCATATCTGTTAATAGCGTCCACTTGGATCCATATGAATCAGATCGTCATTCGTCAAACGGGCAAAATGTCTCGAATAAAACTCGAAAATCTTAGCCTAGGTTGTTACAACCCTCTCTGATAATACTTGGATTGACACAAATAGTTTGAGAATCTCATAAAGAAGTTCAAGACTGGGAGAAGAATAGACAGGGAAATAGAAGAACTTGGAGCAGGGTTCAGGGAGGTAGTGTTTTTCCTATTACATCTTTCATGCCCCATCCAGATTTCCCCCAATAGCATAAGTACTCACACCCTTCAAGAACAGACAGGTAGGCCCTCCGAATCATCTCCTTAGGAAACTTGCTCCCTACGAAACCCATTCCTTCATTGGATACCGATCACACAGTCGGTGCTTACGTGTGCTGATCCTTCTGCCTTGTCGACAACCAGTGGTCTCTTGTTCATTGTAAGCCTCTTCAGAGTAGTTTTCCAGGTCTGTAACATTCTTCTCCCCTCCAGAACTGGCTTGACCCCAAGTCGGAGCATGAGGGAAACGGCTCTTCAGCTCGAGGAAGTCCTCCTAGGTAGCTTGCGTCGGCGATGATCCCACCCACTGAACCAACACTTGAGTCACTGAAGTCAATCCCACTCAATGAAGTCGACGCTTCAACACCCTGTCTGGCACTCGGTCTCCTGTTGGCTCCGGCAGTTCCTCTTGCACAATATCTCCTGGAGACAATGCTTTCTTTAATTGCGATAGATGTATGACTGGGTGGATTCCACACATCAATGGTAATTTGATCTTGTAAGCAACATTGCCGATCTTCTGCTCCACTTGAAATGGCCCGAAATACCTGAAAGCTAGTTTATGGTTAGCTCATGTTGCTATAGACGACTGAACATAGGGTTGTAATTTCAAGTACACCCAATCCAAAGGCAAGAAATTCCTCTCGGATCATTTAGTATCAGCTTGTGCTTTCATTCGCTGATTCACCCGATTGAGATGCTGCCACAACAAATTAGTCATCAATTCCCTGTTGCGCAACCAAACTGCTAAATCTGCTGAAGCACATGAATCTGAATCAACCACACCAAAATGTCTTAGGCTGTGTCCACATAAGACATCAAAAGATGACCTCTTCCGAGTAGTGTGATAAGAAGTATTATACCAAAAACTCTACCAAAGTTAGCCAATCAGACCATCTATTCGGGCAGGCATGAACAAAGCAACGAAGATAAGTTTCTAAACACTGATTGACACGTTTAGTCTACCCATCGGTTTGCGGGTGATAAGCCGAACACATACGTAATTGAGTATTCACTAATCAAAATAACTCTCTCCAAAGAGTACTAGTAAATACCCGATCTCGATCAGAGATAATAGACTGTGGTAGGCCATGTAGTTTAAAGACATTATTGACAAAGGCTAGTGCTACCTAAAATGTCGTGAAGGGATGGGATAAATGAACAAAGTGCCCATACTTAGAGAATTTATCAACAACCACCGTTATACTGTTATAGCTCGCTAACCGTGGAAGTCCTTCAATGAAATCGAGAGATATCATTTGCCACGCCTCCTCAGGAACCGAAAGTGGTTGTAATAATCCTGGACACTTGACATGTTCTGTTTTGGCTTGTTTACAAACTATGCAAGCTCCAACAAACCTCTGAATATCCTTCTCCATACCTGGCCAAGCAAACAACTTTCGTGTTCGATGATACGTCACTTGAAATCCCGAATGACCACTGAGTGCACTGGAATGCATTGAATGAAGGATTTTCTATTGCACAGCAATATTACTACTAATCCAGATACGCCCATCATATCGGACAATGCCATCCTTTAGCGTGAATTTCAGATGTCGAGAATTGCCCCCACTCAACTCAACAAGTATTCAATTGGTCTGCGCATCCTCCTTGTATCCTACCGCAAGATCATATAACCAAGATGGTAAACAAGTGGACACAGCTAACACTTCTCCATCACTCGATGAATCTTTTTGAGATAAAGCATCAGCCGCTCGATTGTCCACCCCTTTCTTGTACCGCAATCGTACTTGCAATCCTAGCAACTTGGTCATAGCCTTCTGTTGCCACTGAGTGGTTAAATGTTGATCCTCCAAGTGGATCAAACTGCGATGATCAGTCCCAATAATGAATTCAGCATGTTGCAAATATGGTCTCCAATGTTCTACCCCAAGCATAATTGCTAAACTCTCTTTTTCATATGTCGAAAGTCCTCTAATACGGGGTCCCAATGTTTTACTCAAGTAAGCAATTGGATACACTTCTTGCATCAGCACCGCACCAATCCATTTATCAAAAGCATCGGTTTCCATCTCAAAAGTCTTACTGAAATCTGGCAATGCCAAAACCGGCGCAATAATGAGAGCTTTCTTCAATGCTTGGAATGATGACTCCTTCTCCTCGATCCAGACAAAGACTAACTGCTTCTTCAGTAAATCGGTGAGAGGCTAGCTAATTAATCCAAAACGGTGCACGAATTTTCTATAACAGTCGGCCAATCCCAAAAAACCTCAAACCTCCATGACATTCCTCGGGACTGGCCAATCTCGTACTACTTCAATGTTTTTAGGATCTGTTGCTACACCATGCCGGCTAATAATGTGCCCCAAGTACGTAAGTGGTTGTTTAGCAAAGGAGCATTTTGGCCTCTTAACCTTCAGCTGATTCTGCTCCAGAATGACAAACACCTTCTTGAGTATATCCTCGTGGCTCTGTAGATCAGAACTGTACACCAATATATCATCAATAAAGACAAGAACTCCCTTGCGCAATAAAGGTGTCAATATAGTGTTCATCAGCCCTTGAAACGTCGCTGGTGCACTGGTTAAACCGTATGACATTAGTTTGAACTCAAAGTGTCCGTGATGCGTTTTGAAGGCGATTTTGTGCTCAACTTCTAGTGTCATTTGGATTTGATGATATCCAGCCCGTAAAACCAAACTGGTAAACCACTGAGATCCTGCTAACTCATCAAGTAGCTCATCAATGATCGGTAAAGGATATCAGTTCTTTATGGTCGATGCATTCAAGTGTTTGTAATCAACACAAAAGCGCCATGTCTTGTCTTTCTTTTGCACCAGCAAAACTGGGGATGAAAACGGACTAATACTGGGTTGGATAAGTCCTTGGGCTAACATCTCCTTCACTTGCTTTTCAATCTCATTCTTTTGCATTGGGTTATACCGATATGGCCAAAGGTTCACTGGTTTGACACCAGGCATCAACGGTATGGAGTGGTCAAATGCTCTACCGGGTGGTAAACCCTTCGGTTCTTCAAACATGTGATCAAACTCCTTCAGTAATTGCATAATGGCTGGGGGTACCTCAGTTTCTGTTCTAGATATAGCTCCAAGCGACAACAATTGTTCTGTAATTGGACAACCGACCAGATTTTCCTGTTGTTTCTCCCAGACTAAACAACATTGAGGAACACTGGTTTTAAAACCATGTAAACAAACTCCTCTCCCTTTGTAACAAAAGGACATCACCTTCTTTCTCCAATGGATGTTCATTGGGCTATGTTGTTCCAGCCAATCGATACCCAAAATTATATCATAGCACTACAAGGGTAACACTTTGAATGTGGTAATGAAAACGTGGCCTTGGACCTCCCACTGACACAAAGGAAACTCCAACATACATTCCAATAACTCTCTATTAGCAATAGGTACCTGCACAGGTTTGATCAACCGCTGTTCCTCAATCAATCGCCTTGAAAACTGCTCACTGATAAAACAATATGAACTCCCTGAGTTTACTAACATGACAACCTCGTGATTTTGAACAGTACCCTGGAAACGGAATGTTCATGAATTTCCTGCCCCGTTTACTGCCTCCTTGGAGATTGCCAGCAGGTCTGCCTCTACAAGCGACTCATCCTCCTCTTTTTTCTATGACTTCCGGTCCTCTTCTTCCATCAGTTCCCAAAGTTCTTCAACACATGAAGTTGGAATGTAGGAGCACATTTATGCTCCTGAGACCCGTGCTCGCCGCAAGTGTGGCAAAGCCCCTTGGCGTGGCGGTAGGCACGAAGAGCTCCAAGCTTGTCATCCCCATAGGCAGCCCTTGCTCCGTCCATACTGTGACGATCATCAAATCGATTCCCCGATCCTGGTATTCCTCTTCCGGGCGGTGGTGGAAGTGGCAAAGCGGTGCGCAAGCTGGCACGCGTACTGGACGCAAAATCCATACGACAAGGATCCTTTCTCGTTGTTTCCAATACTTCCTCGTGCAAACCTGTAAGAGCCACAGTAGTATCCAGATCCAAAGGTCGGTGCAATACCACTGCGGATCGAATGTCCCCCTGTAATCCATCCACAAATTGGGTGACAAAAAATACGAGATTCCAAGATGAATGATGCGCTAACATATTATGCATAAGCTCATTAAACTTCTTAGCATATTCTGCTACTGTGCAAGTTTGCCGAAATCGATTGAACTGTCTCACTAATTGCTAAAATTCCCCTCTACCAAATCTAGTACAAACTGCCACCGCGAAGGCTTCCCAATTATCCAGTCTACTGTGAGCCTTGGAGGCTTGTAACCATAACAGGGCTCCTCTCATAAAATACATTGTGGCAATGCTAATCCTGAACTCCCGATGCACTGAACAAATTCTAAAATAGTTTTCACACTTAAGTTACCATGCCTTAGGATTTTCACCATCGAACTGTGGGAAATCCAGTTTCGGGGGAGGATGATGGTGGTGGAAAGTTTCGTGATGCTTGTTAGAGTTTTCCCCCCAATCGAGCACATAATGATCAAATTCAGGACGATCGATCATACCATGGCCTTGGAGTGATGTTGCAGCCGCTCCTTCCCCAGCGGTCTTTCCCCGCGAACAGCATTCATCCCGATGGTCCAACAATCCGAGGCCACGCTCCCCACGGATGCGTGCTAACCCTTCCTTGCCCGATGGTGTTTGGTTCGCCTCTGGTTCAAGCTCTCGCTTAGCTTCAGGCAAGGGAAGAATCGAGGGTAGATCCACCGGCCTCAGCGCTAGCACCGGATTACGGGCGATCTGGACGACCTGCGTGCTCATTTCGCCCACTTCCGAGCACAGCCCATCCACCGACGACTCCATCACTGGTTTCCATTTCTATAGCTCGAGCACTGTCAGTTTGATTTCCTCGACGGTGTTGTGAATCATTTCACTCTTGGCCTGTAATATCTTGATCGAATCACTCTGCGCCAAAATAACCCTAGTCAACTCAGCAATATGTTGCTCCATCTCTTGCGATTGAACTTGAGCTCGCGTTTGATAACGTGGATGCTCCAGGGCGTCGGATGGGCTCTGATATCAAAATGTTACAACCTTCTCCGATAATACTTGGATTGACACAAATAGTTTGAGAATCTCATAAAGAAGTTCAAGACTGGGAGAAGAATAGACAGGGAAATAGAAGAACTTGGAGTAGGGTTTAGGGACGTAGTGTTTTTCCTATTACATCTTTCATGCCCCATCCAGATTTCCCCCAACAGCATAAGTACTCGCACCCTTTGGAAACAGACAGGTGGCCCTCAGAATCATCTCCTCAGGAAACTCGCTCCCTACGAAACCCATTCCTCCGCTGGATACCGATCGCACGATCGGTGCTTACGCGTGCTAATCCTTCTGCCTTGTCGACAACCAGTGGTCCCCTGTTCATCGTAAGGCTCTTTAGAGTAGTTGTCCAGGTTTGTAAGATAGGTGCACCAATTGTAGCATTGACTTAGGGCTTGTTTGCTTTCGTACCTGATTGCCTTTTGCCTCGCCGGGAGTGGAACCTGGCGTCGGCCCGCGGGTTGTTTGCTTGATCCCTGCGTAGGCTCCCAAGCCAGGCAACCAGCGATGTCAGGCGTTAAAATACAACGCCTGGGAGGCAGGCAGCTCTAATCCACTGTTCGTAGTTTCGATCCAATGTTCTATTTTTCATTCACCAATTTCAGACACAGGCTTCTAACCAAACAACTTATCTTTAAGTTTGTCTAGTCAAGCAAAAATTATCTACTTTCCAAACTAGCTTCAGACACTATTTTTTTCAGACATAGAATCCAAAGCACCAACCAAAAAGCCCTTAAGCTCTTGAAAATGCAGTAGAGTCTACGAAGTGCCTCCCGGTTACCCGCACCGCCACCAATAACAGCGGAGAGCATGTGCATGTCCAGGCCGGCGGTAACCTGCTTATGAAAGCGTCGGATCGAGCGCGCTTTCACGGTTTGGGGGGCCGGCTCGACCGTCGGCACCGCGACTCCACCCCCGATGGCTGCGGCAGCACAATACGGTCAGCAAGATGAGCAGCCGGACCTGGGCCGTCTGGTGGACGCGCTGTGCGCGTCGGGCCGCTCCGCCGAAGCGCACCACCGCGTCTCCCTCCTCCTCCTTTCCTCCTCCCCGTCGCGCCCCCTCGACGGGTACGCCGCCAACGGCCTCCTCCGCCGCCTCCTCCGCGCCCGCACGCCCCTCCTCACGCTCCGCCTCCTCCAGGCCGCCCCGCTCGTCCCCTCCCTCCCCAACTACAACCGCCTCCTCGCCCTCCTCTGCGGAGGTGCCGCTTCCGCGCGCCCGCTCCTCCTCCTCCTCGCCCACCGCTTCTTCCTCCGCATGCGCGTGCCCCCGGACGCCGCCTCCTACGCCGCGCTCCTCGACGGCTATGCCCGCGTCCCCGACCCCCGCGCCGCCCAGAAGCTGCTCGACGAAATGCCCCACGGCGGGGTGGTTCCCAGCTCCCTCGCGCTCACCTTCCTCGTCAAGGCCCTCCTTCGCAGCCGCGACGTCCACGGGGCCATGGACCTCGTCGACAACCATCTCTGGCCTAGCATGGAGCTCTGCCATGGAGAGGACCAGGAGGTCAAGAACGCCGCGTTTGCCAACCTCGTGCAGTGCCTGTGCGCCGAGGGGTTCTTCCACATCGTCTTCCGCATTGCCGTGGAGATGCCGCAGAGACGGTGCCGCGTGGCCGACGAGTTTGCCTACGCCCAGATGATTGATTCGCTGTGCCGGGCTGGGCAACACCATGGCGCGGCCAGGATAGTGTACATCATGGGGAAGAGTGGCCTGTGCCCAAGCACCGTCTCCTACAACTGCATTGTTCACGGGCTATGCACCAGCCAGAAGCCCGGGGGGCGCTTGAGGGCATACCAGCTGGTGGTGGAAGGCATGCGTTTCAGGTATCGCCCGAGGGAGGTAACATACAAGGTACTTATCGACGAGCTCTGCCGGGAGAATGAGCTCGCCAAGGCCAAGGATGTCCTGGAGCTGATGCTGCAACCCCAATGTGGCCATGACAAGGCTGATGACGAGACCAGGACTAGGATACACAATATGTTCCTTGGGGCACTGCGTGTTTTGGACAACCCAAGTCAGCAGCTTGACGTGCTCGTGTCCATGCTGCAGGGGGGATGCAAGCCTGATGTGATCACCATGAACACTGTCATCCATGGCTTCTGCAAAGTTGGGAGGGCCCATGAGGCCAAGAGGATTGTGGACGACATGCTGAAAGGCAAGTTCTGTGCTCCTAACGTTGTCACCTTCACCACCCTCATATCCGGATACCTGGACATAGGTGAGCATGCAGAAGCGCTCCATGTGCTGCGCACTTTGATGCCCAAGCGCCGGTGCTCCCCAAATGTTGTCACTTACAATTGTGTCCTCAAGGGACTATTCTGCCTTGGGCTAGTTGACAGAGCAATGCAGGTCATTGACGAAATGAAGTCCAATAACATCGTTGCTGACTCTGTGACTCATTCTGTGGTGATCAAAGGGCTGTGCAACGCAGGACAACTCGAGAAGGCAAAGGCATTCTGGGACAATGTAGTCTGGCCATCAGGGATACATGATGATTATGTGTACAGTGCAATCTTCAGAGGCCTCTGCAAACAGGGGAAACTGGAACAGGCATGTGATTTCCTGTATGAGTTGGTAGACTGTGGGGTTACTCCCGGTGTCGTGTGCTACAACATACTGGTTAACACTGCCTGCAAGCAGGGATTAAAGAAGCTGGCCTATCAGTTGGTGAAGGAGATGAGAAGGAATGGCCTGTCACAGGATGCTGTTACTTGGAGGATTCTTGACAAGTTGCATCTTTCTAGCAGGGAAGAACAAGAGGGGGAGCACCAGCTCACCACTCTTGATGTGGATCCAAGTGCTGCAGATGACACAGTGGAGCCTCCTATCTCAACTGAAAATAAGATGCATTCGTTGTCGTCGTCGTCATCAGAAATTGTGCATGAAGCATATGAGAATAACGGCAAATCAAGGATTGAAGAAGAGGTTGGCTACTCACCAGAAATGACTGAGGATCCACTAGATCATTCTGAATCATCCAAAGAGGGCGGCAATGATCTGATGGACAATGCAACAGGTAAAACAACAATGGACAAAGGTGATATAACCAGGGAAGATGGCCTTAACAAGCCAGAAAAGCAATCTTTAAAAAGAGAACCGCTTTCTAGAGTAGCCAGAAAGGTTTTTGGGCTGCTCTAGAACAAGTGGTGCTGAATTTCCTCTCGAGACTAGTTAGGACATAGGAGGGCAACAAATCAGAACTGAAATGCTTCAGCCAGATTGTAGATTAGAAGCAGAGTTGATGACAACGGCGGGTGGACACAACTCTCTCGACGTATGCCACTCAGTCATTTCAAAGAAAACGACTGGAGCTTGCTTGGCATAACCGATCTGTGCAGAATAATTTAAGGTGTACTGCAGAAAATGTCAAAACTTGTTGATAACAAATCTGATCTTGTATCTCTAGTTCTCTACTCACCCACAAACTGGAATCCATATTTTTCAAAACTTTTGAAGAAAAAAACACTTAAGGTAAGGGTTAGCCTCTTCCGACTCCCCGAGTGGCTGTTGTCTTCAGCATTTGCAAATGCTCGCCAGTCGCCCCTAAGCTTGTAAACCACAGGCTCACTGCCGTCCTCAGATCGTTCTTTGCTGGGTACCCATGTTTGTCTTACTTTTCTCGTGCTTGCAAGCAATAATCTGATGGAAATGTTTCCAAGCAACGAATTGTTTAACCTTAACCTGTGTGGTTGTCCGTACTAATTGCATCCAAACATGCTCATAAAGAACTGATCATCTACATTCATGAATTCTATTAGGGGGTGTGGGGGACATACGGGAATGAAGTCCAGCCAGCACTGGGGTGGCAAGTGGCAACTCGACTGGAGTACATTGAGCTGTATGACAATGCTTTAAGACACGCCGGAATAAGGCTAGTAAAATGCAGACAGGACTTCACACAAATGGAGTGAAGCAGCACCACTTTACATACCAATTCAAGTAAAAATAAGAACAGTTTTCATAAAAAATTCTAGGTTCAAACATAACTAGATTGAGAGGCAGTTGGCACTCAGTTGATGCAACCAAACACAAGGATTCTTCAAATTAACCATTGAAGTTCACCACAGCACAACATAAGATAGGTGAATAACTAGAGGTACTCAGATCAAGTATCAAAATTCAACTAGTTCAAAACTAAGATATAAGTGGAATGCACTCTAATCTTCCTCCTCGCCCTCATTCTCAGCGATGTTGAAGTACCGGAGCTCATAGACAGTGCGGTCCTTGTTGGCTGCAATCACACGCAGCCAGTCCCGCACATTGTGCTTCTTCAAGTACTTCTTGGTCAAGTACTTCAGGTACCTGATAACACAGAAACATGACCTGGTCAGATTAAACTGAAACAAAATAATATCATTGACAACAGCGTACATTTGGATGGTTAAAACTTGAAAAATACTCCCTCCGTTCAAAAATGTACGATGTCCTAGAAAGCGTGCAGTCTAAACTTTTCTAACTTTGACTAATAATATATGAAAAACTATTTTGATTTGTCATGAGATAATAGTATCATTTGATTTGTCATTGTAAATATTTTCATAATATAATATTTTTAATTGTTTTAATAACTAATGATCAAAATTGAACATTAGAGACCGTGCTGATGTCTACAATGTCATATATTCTTGAACAGAGGGAGTAATCAATTAGTCTCTACAAAAGCTTGAAGTTGCACTAACTATGCAGTATGCAACACTACTATAGTAGTGGGGCCATATCATACACAGACTATGCTATTTTGGGCCATTTTAGCTTCGTAGGTGTGTAGGCGATTTCGTTAATTAACAGGGTCAAATTATGTATCCTATAACTAGTGATGGCTTGCAAGTACTGACAAGTTTGCATGTACAATAGCACTGCAATAACATAGATAATTAAAAGCATGCACTCATTCCACATCCAGAAACAATCAAAATACACAATAACATATAACGTGGAGTGAAGTCAATCGCATTCGCATAACCGCACAATGAACCAATCTCAGTTCATACATGAATTAGAAGTAACCCTACACTAACATGAGCACATAGAACAGAAATTGCACAGATCTATACACAGATTATCACGACCTCAAGACAGCTCAAGAACTACATCGTGGACTCGAACTAGGAGTAGAAGGAATGTAAGGATCTTGGTGCGCGTGTATGGGTGTGTATACCTCTTGGAGAAAGGACCGTCGGAGGTGACGGTGACCTTGGTCTTGTCGCGCGTGACGGTGACGGAGTCGCCGAGGCTCCCGGCCTTGCCGCCGGCGACCTTGATGCGCTCCTGCAGGAACTTCTCGAGCGACGGGATCTCCATGATCTTGTCCTCCACGGGTTTCGTGCAGTCGATCACGAACGAGACCGACCCCTTCTTCTTGCCGCCCGCCCCGCCCTTCGCCGCCGCCGCCACGCCGCGCGCCATCTCTCTCCCCCCTCTTCCTCCTCGGCTGGTGCTCGGGTGGGTGGTGTGTGTGGCGGCGCACAGGCAGCTAGGGTTTACCGTGACGAGAGAGGGGTCGCGAGGTATATATAGGTCTTGTGGGCTGCCATTCTCTTGCGACGAGTGGGCGGGCTTGTTTATTGACTCGGAAGTCGTAACTGTTAGGTTCGGCTGAGATGGGCTTGATAAAGTAATTGGTGGTTTCGGGATTGCGCCCGTTTGTGAAGTGTGTGTGGTTACCCGCGTATGGGTTGCTGGCACCAGGCCATGCAGAGTTCAGGTTGCTTGGTCAGGCCAAGATTTCCTCTCGCCCGAAGGAAAGACGGCGAGCTTCGCTGGTGAGCCAAGCCCATGGGATGCAGCTGTGCTTTCGTTGACTGCATCTGCACTTTCGTTGAAGTGCTAGGGTTACCTCCACCTCTAGGCTGTCTTCTCATTTGCTCCCGCGTCCTCTCGCTTTGACTCTCGAGCTCACGCCTCGCTTCGCCCCTCCCATCTCGGCTATGCTTCTCGACATAAGGTTGTCCAGCAGACGGTGGTTCGGTGGGTCGCACAAGGCGCAAGGTAGGCTCTCCTTCTCCCCATCTTGCTCCGAAATTATGAATTATTTGAGACCATTTTGTTTTCAGTTTTTGGTTCAGTTCAAATGATGTAACATTCAGTTTTGAGGGATGTTTTCGTCCTCATGTAGTTTGCGATAGATCTTGTTGTCATGTACACACATACATATGGGAAAGAAACCCGCATATGTTGGTCGTTTTGACTCAGAATGTATCGCAACTCTAAATTGACTTGGGTTGTAATTCAATATTATATATTCCATTGCGTGCTCAATCATTCTGTACGCTTTCTTATTTGATGAATTGTTCAATATTATGACCCTATTTGTTTAGGTTTTTTGTCTGGCTTAAAAGCAAAAAAGTTAAGCCTAAACAAAGGAGTGGTTTTTTTTTTATCCGGTTTATAAAAAGCTTAAGCCATTTTAAGTCTAAAAGCCATAAGCCATGGGAAATGAGTTTTTTTTGGCTTTTACGAAATGAAATAACCGTTTGCCACTAAAGTTCGTTGAAATTAACCACAAAATGCCATTAAATATAAATGCAAATCGTTCCGTTTTTTTCCTGTTCCAATTTCCATCCTCCTCTTCCCCCTTTAGTTTCCCCTCCACGCCGCCTCCTCTCCTCCCCGCCGCCGCCTCCTCCTCCTCCCACGATGTCGCTCCTCCTCCCCATGGCGCCTCCCCTCCTCCCACGGCCTTGCCCCCCCCCCATGGCGCCGCCTCCCTCCCCAACAGCGTCGCCCATGGCGACGCCACCTCTCGACGACGACCAGCCGTCGCCTCCTGGGCGACCACGACATCGTCGCCTCCCCTCGGACGACCGCGCCGCCGACCCTTCCTCGTCCGACGCCGCCTCCCCTGGCCCACCGCCTCCTCCCGACTTGCAAGGCACCATTGCTGCCTGTAAATAGTCGCAAATGATTTGTGTTTTCATTTGTTTTCTCACTAGAGGCTAATGTTTAATGACTGAATTTGTTCCTCAAATGGAATGAAGCTATACATTTCAGACAACAAGGTGATACTGACAAAGGGTTTTCATGGCGTCGTTCCTGTCAAATACTTCGAGAAGATTGAAACATGTCCAGGGCGAGAGCCGATACCATTTCAAAGATAGAAACCATACTAGTGTCACTGTAGTTTCTATATGGCTTCTTGTTGAGAACTTCAGATGCATGCACTGTACAAGAGTCACCTTGCCGGAAAAGAAAAACCACTGTATTTGATGCCTGAAAGGGCTGTGTTACATGCATTACTCATGTGAGAGGAAGACATTATTCTGCTGCTCTTGTTTGTTGTACAAACTTATGTGTTGATGTTGATAACCATATTTGCACGTTGATGATGTCTTTCAATTCTATCCACCATTTCACTATGTAGTTATTTTGCCCAATAGATTTCGTTGCCTTCTTTGTACTCCTAGGAGTATGTACTCCCGCAAGAGGATAAATAAATTATATTAATATGATATGATTAAATATTATTTTGCTACTGTGTTATTTTGTTCGGTTGGCTAATATATGCCTTTCTAAATTAATTTCTTTCATTACGCAATGCCAAAAATTAATACATGCATGCATGGACGAGCGAAATCTATCTTATTTCATATGTACACTTGCATGTATCATCATATTTACATATCCTATGCAAAAAAATAAGTTTAAATACATGCTTAAAAAGATCATTTAACTCCTAAAGGGTAATTCAGACTTTTAATCCTTCACACACAACTCAATAAGCTAACGTCCTATAAAAAGCCAAATTACCAAACACCAAAGCTTGGCTTGAAAAGCTAAGAGGCTTATAAGCCGATTAAGCCAAAAAGATGGCTTTAAGCTATAAGCCTAAACAAACAAGGCCTATATATTCCATTGCGTGCTCAATCATTTTGTATGCTTTCTTATATAAACTGACTTGGGTTGTATTTCTATTGTTCAATATTATAGAATAAGCAAGCAGGTCGTTTAGTCTGACCAGATACGAACTGGTTGTATACTAGTCGAACATTATCACTAACTGGTCGTGACTAAATATGAACTGGTCGTATAGAGATACGAGTTAGTCGTAAGTGATAAGGATCTGGTCGTAGATCATATTGTATAAGGTTTGTCCGATATAACATTTATGTGTATTCGAGAATCGTTATGTTCTGCTAAGAACCGCTAACGACTCGTGGTCGGAAAGGAGTTTCCGAGTCACAACAGATTACGCACGAACCTATAGGGTCGCACGCTTAACGGGTTGGAACAAACGAGTTTGGATATAATCCGTTATGAGCTCTTTATAAGGGATGCATGGGGCTGTTGGGATATACGTGAGTTGCTCCACCAAAACTCTAGTCACCATCTTCTCGAAGGTCTTACTGTGCATGTTGGTGCTAGCACACTGGCGTATGACGTTCCACCCCTGAACGTGTGGATACTGTAGAGGCACTACTGCAGTTGCTGCTGTGCTGATCGAGGACGATCCACGACTTACGCAAGGGACGTCATAGGTTGCTGGTGGAGACGATTGGTGCCGAGGACGTTGGACGATCGACTACGACCACTACATCGACGCACTCGAAGTTGGATCAAGCTACTCCAACTATTCTTTCGCTGCACTACGCGTCTGGTGGTAACAATCTATGATATCTTACATGCATGACTTTTTGGTCTATGTGCTAGAATTTTTGAATTGCAAGCTAGTGTAGCCCACCCGTATCCCTACACAACTGTATGTAGCAAATTGTTGGGTTTTGATGGGCTCACGGGCTATCCCTACACAATTGTATGTAGCAATTTGTTGGGTTTTGATGGGCTCACAGGCCATGATATTTGGAGGTTCTGGTTGAGTTAGATCTGAGAAGATAAAAAATATATTACCCAGTACGTCAAGCTGTTGTCACCGGGCTTGTCTTGCATCGTGCCCTCTGATCTGTCGTGATGCCTAGCTAAGCTACGTCCTCTAATATTAGACTTGGCTTACATCACACTATCGACTCTGCCACAATGGTTCGCATCATGTCTCCACTGCACACCATGGGAGGGAGAGAGGGGGAGTTTGTTGGGATAATTAATAATTTTTTGGAGTTAATGTGTTTGTTAAGGGTGAGGGTTTTTTTTGTTATATTTTAGGGATGGAAGAGGGATTTGAGGAAAGTTGAGAGGGGCTGTACAAATGTATTAGCACTCACAACATCTTTCTTTTATATTAGTAAAGATACCATTAAAATTTAAATATTTTTTGGCAGATTTGTTTGCTAGTGGGTCACCAGTAAGACATATTTTCAGCGAATTTTGTCCAAATTTCGGTGAAAGTGGTTTCACTGCCACATTCAGGCAAGGAACCTCTAGCAGTCTAGCCTGTCGCCGTAGTTGTCTAGCTTCACTCGAGGATACAACGGGCCTCCTCGGCACTAACGGCCTGCTTCTTAAGCTTCACGTCGGTGAAGTACGACTGTGTCGTCGTGTGCCACTGGTCTGCCGGTGGCGCTAGTACCACTGGTAGTTGACACAAGATCGATACTAGGCTTCAAGTGCAAATGAAGCATGTGAAGAAGATGGCCTGGCTCGAGCAGCACCACCACTTCCGGAGTTTTTTTTTTTTGAAGGAAGACCGGCAGGAGAGTTGCCCATTTATATTAATAAAGAAGAGTAAGAGACAAGGAATGCAGTAAGGCTATATTACAGGGGAATAAAAAGCTCCAAACTCTTGGCCCCCACAAGGGACCAAGATCTACCCTCCTCCTTAATCTGAGCTATGAGTTGCTGAGGAGTTGTCGCCTTGTTGTTAAAAATTCTCGCATTACGTTCTTTCCAAAGCACCCATGAGATCAGGATAAGAGTCGTTCTAGTGGCCTTAGCAGGGGATCCTTCCCTCTCTGCTGCGTTGGACCACCATTCCAAGATGGTCGTGCAAGGGGGCCAAGATGAAGGCTGGAGGCTCTCCAAACCTAGCCAGTCTGCCATCTGCTTCCAAATTCTACAGGAGAAGCGACAGAGCGCAAAAAGGTGGAGGGCCGATTCCGGAGTGTGTCTGCAGAGGGGGTAAAAATGCTGGTTCGGCCACCCACGGACTTCCAGTCTGTCTGCAGTCCAAAGCCTGTTTTGAACAGCTAGCCAAGCGAAGAATTTGCACTTAGGGGGGGCGTGGGATTTCCAAATGAGGGATTGGAAGTTTGTCCGTATAGAGCCCAGGAAGTGCAAGGTGTAGGCTGACTTGGAGGAGTAGGAACCATTCGGGGTTAATTTCCAAACAATGTCGTCCTGGGAGCTGATGACCGGATGGATGCGGTTGATTTTGGCCCAGAGTTCCACGAACTGGCGAATATGGTCGAGTGAAAGCCCCCCCTGAATGTTGATGTTGTGCACCCAACGTCCATTTTGAAGGCCTGAGGCCACAGTCTTGTTTCTCCTTTGGAAATTTCAAAATCAACGGGGCGAGCTTTGGGGCCTCCCACGAGAGCCGAGTACCGTACGGAAGCTTGTTTGACCATCCCGAGAAAACACGGTGATCTTGCAAAAGAGGTCATGGTCCCCTTCTAACGAGGTAATTCGTTCCATTCCAGGGTTTGGAAGGGGCCTTCCACTGGTGCCAGAGCCATCTGAGGCGTAAGGCCATAGAGAAGAAGGAAAGATTGAGAATACCAAGACCACCAAGGTTGGTCGGGCGGCACACCGAAGCCCAATTGATTTTGCACTTGCCCCCGAGAAGCTTTCGTGGCCCGCCCAGAGGAAGCGACGTCTAAGACGGTCAAGGGCGCAAAGAATAGACTTGGGGATGTGGAAGACCGTGAGGTAGTAAATAGGGATGGAGGAGAGGACAGATTTGACCAGAGTGACTCTCCCTGCCGGGGACAAGAAGCGCCCCTGCCAGCCAGCTAGTCTGCTTGCCACTTTGTCAAGGAGGGGTTGAAAGTCCACTTTGTGCAGTCTTTTATGTGTGAGCGGCAAGCCAAGGTATTTGGTCGGGAAGGACGCTCGGATTGCCGGAAAATCTTGAAGGATGGAATTCAGGTCTAAGTGATCGCAACGAATCGGGAGGACCGTGCTTTTTTGAAGGTTGGTGCAGAGGCCTGAGGCTTCACCAAAGTTTCGGATAATCTGGGTGGTTGTTTGAAGTTTCGAATCGATAGGATTGATGAAGATGGCCGCATCATCCGCATAAATGGAGGTTCTAAGGGAGGCGAAGCGGTCCCTCGAGCGAGCCAGGAAACCCAAATCAGTTGCCAACTCCATCAAGTGTTGTAGGGGGTCAATCGCCAGTATGAAGAGGAAAGGCGACAGAGGGTCCCCCTGTCTCAAACCTCTTCTGTGAGTGATCGCCGAGCCAGGGATTCCGTTGAGGAGAACTCTAGACGAGGCCGAGCTAAGGAGGGCAGCAATCCAATTTGTCCATCTGTGGGGGAAGCCTTTTTCCCGAAGAAGGTCGAGGAGGTAGTCCCAACGAACCGAGTCGAAAGCCTTAGCAATGTCAAGCTTGAGGAAAAGCGTGGGGGTGTTAGAGTGATGAAGTCTTCTGATCAAGTTCCGGACATAGATGAAGTTATCGTGGATACTCCTGGTCTTGATAAAGGCGCTCTGGGCTTGGGAGACCAAGGTGTTGAGGAAAGGCGAGACCCGAAGCGCAAGCGTTTTCGTAATCCATTTCCCGAGACCGTGGATGAGGCTGATTGGCCTGAAGTCCTGCACTTTGTCCGCCCCCTCCTTTTTAGGGACAAGCACAATGTTAGCGGTGTTTAGGAGGTGGAGATGTGACGAACTGAGGGAGTGAAAGCTATCGAAGACAGCCATAACGTCCGCCTTGATGATTTGCCAACAGGACTTATAGAAGTTGATGGTGAAGCCCTTTGGACCTGGGGCTTTGTCCCTTGGCAGATGGTTTAAGGCAGATAGAACTTCTGTCTCGGAGAAAACAGCCTGAAGACAGTGGAGGTCAATCGGGGGGGCTGAAGGACTCCCAGTTGAGGTCCATGCTGCAAGCGGCGGGCGGGGCCAACATTGCTTGGAAGTGCTGGTGGATTAAGGACTCTTTCTCTGTGTGTGCGATCGCCCATCCCGGATCGTTTTGGAGCCTATTGATATGATTTTTGCGTCTCCGACCATTAGTTTTAAGGTGGAAAAACTTGGTATTGGCGTCACTTTCTCTGAGGTTGGCAATACGGGAGCTTTGTCGCTTCCTGGAGCATTCGATCACTGCCAACCCCATGACTCTCTTCTTGAGGCTTGCCCTAAGGGTTGATTCCTGGGGTGAGAGGGCTCTGCAGTCTTGTGCCACGTCAAGACGGAGGATCAGCTCTAAAGCCATGTGGAGGAGGAGCTTGGAGCGAGGGAAGAGATGGCGGCTCCAAGATTTAAGAGCAGCAGCCATGGAAGAGAGCTTGTGGTTCAACCGGTGCATCGGCTCGCAGTGACCGCAATGTGCCTCCCAAGAATTCTGGATTGTCTCGAAGAAGCCAGGCATCGCAATCCAGTAGTTTTCGAAGCGGAAGGATCTGGGGCAAGGAGGGCTGCGGATGTTGGACAACAACAAAGCGTGTCGGAGATCGAGGAAGACAACGCTGCGGAAGAAATCCTCGAAGAGAGTCCCACCGTTTCGCAAAAAAAACACATCGGTCGACAAGAGTAGGATCTTTGGCGCTCATTGCTCCACGTGAACTTTCTATTCTGAAGATGAATTTCTTTTAATTCGCAGGTGTTGAGGGTGTTGCGAAATTGAGCAAGGCGTCGCGGATTGAAGTTGGTGTTACTTTTATCAGCGGCGCGATAAATGAGGTTGAAATCTCCAAGGATCAACTAATTTGTTCCAGGGGGCGGTTTCGAGGAGACAACTTCTTGAAGGAAGGCCTGCTTATCGGAGCTTCGGAGGGGCCGTACACAGTGGTTAGACGGAAAGCCGAGTTGCACTCTTTTAAAGTCACAGACGCCGAGAGGTTGTACATCGATAGGTGCACGTTAGTAAGCTCGATGAAGTCTTCATTCCAAAGGAGAAGGATCCCACCCCTAGTGCCCGCCGCTGGTTTAAAGGCGAAGCTCCGTAGGGTGGGTCTCTCGAGGGAATCGACAAGGCCTTGGTCAACTTGACTTAACTTGGTTTCCTGCAGGCAGGCGAGGTGACAAGTTGTGGAGATGAGGGTCTCGCGCACCGAGTCTTTCCTGGCCTGGGTGTTAAGCCCGCGCACATTCCAACAAATATTGCTGAGGTTAAGGCCAGCCATTGAAAGTATGAGCCATCAAGGAGGGGGAGATCCAGTAGAAGCCCTGAGCACAAATGGTACAGAGGGGAGCGTCGCAGCAAACTGTACCAAAGGGTGGCGCTGGCTGCAGGGCTGGCATGTGTTGATCAAGCCAGAAGTGGCACAGGGAGTGATCGCCAGACCACCGCCACCAGAGAAGCCGCATGGTAGAAAAAGATCGCTCGAGACCAAGCAGAGAAGCTCCACTGTGGGGACGTCCCAGTGCTGGCGCAGCAGACCACTGCAGAGAGCACAAACATCCATTTGGAAGGTCGCTTAGCCACAAGCAGTGAAGCAATAGATCTGCACCCCAAGGCATGACAGCAAAGGGAAGAGGGAGCCCGGCCACACCAGTCCAAGTCCGGGAAAACTGAGAAGCCGCAGGTGATGACGAGAACCAAAAGCGGCCAAAACAATTTGGTGACGACAGAAACGATGAATAAAGAAAAAATGGAGCTTCGGGGGGACAGGGCAGACGCCAACTGAATACAAAGAAGCTGGGGCAGGGAATGCGGGGGGGCCCAGAGCAGAAATCCAACACCGGAGCAAGACCCAGAAGAAAGCAAAGCACCCTGGCATCCTTGAAATACTGAACATCCATGAGAAACAGCAGTCTTACAAGCTGCAGACGAACAGCCATGAAGAACAGAAGACAAGCAAAGTACAGAGCCGAATCCGACAACAACAGAGAAGCAAAAGCAGGGGGGGCACTGGGGAGAGACCCACCCTCTGGCCAACACAATAACAGCCAGACTGGACGTCCAGAACAACAACAAACTTACTGAGTACAGAGCAGGAGGAGTAGCCGGAGCAGTGTGGATGTGTAGCATGTTCCAGACTGAACCCACCAAAGCAACTGGGAGACCCTTCACTTGGCCGCCTCCACCAGAGCACCCGGAGGAGGAGCCGAGTCCCCAGGGGTGCTCACAGGCAAGGTAGTTAGGATCGCGATCCAAGTCTTAAAGTCTTACGACTCTACGAACCCACGACAGCCTGTCGATCCAAGTCTTCTTGCGATCCGATCCTACTCAAGGTAGGTAGGATCGCGATCCTCTCTTAGAGTCTTACGGTTCTCTGAACCCACGACGACTGTCGATCCAAATCTCCTTTGTCGATCCTACTCGTAGAGACTTAGGACAATTTTTTTAGAGGCGGGTTTTTGATATTTTGTTTTAGAGCAAAATTTGTTGATATTAATTTCGAGAATGAAACTATAAATAAACAAGGAGCATGCAAAATATTGTATCAGTGTGGTAATGCTAGTACAAATATCTATATTATGGCATGAGCAATCTTGAGCTTGATAATGATAAGCTATTTTTATTCCTGGAGTATGTCTAGCTACTTTTAAGGAACATGCAAGTGGTAAACCATATAACAATCATACAAATTTATAGTATAGATGTTAAATATGTGTATTTTTACAAATCCGTAGAATCACCGATTCTACGATTCGATACTACGATTCGATCCTACCGGAGGCAAATCAATCCGACTCGGAATCTCGACTATGACTACCTTGCTCACAGGGGCCAGAGCCGCCGAGCCCAGGCTCTCAGAGGAGCACTGCCCTCCCAGCTTAGCAAGGGCTTCATCAGCCGCCGCGGTAAGATGACAGTCTAGCTTGAAGAGGTCCGAGAGGGCGGCGACGAAGTCTGGCGGAAGGGGGGTCTTGAAGGAGTCCATGTAAACTTTGAGTGCCGCGTCCGTAAGCGATTGGTCCTTTGGAAGAGTGCCGAGTTTGTGTGCTAGGGCCTCCCCAGGCCGGTCTGACATGGAGCTGGCCTCAAGCTGGCCGCTAAGCGAAGCCAAGCGTCTGAGCTTGACACTTCCCACCGAGCAGCTACGCGGTTGGCGAGGTGGCACAGTAGGGGCAGCGAGTATCGGCGTAGCCAGCTTGGAGAACAGCACCCGGTTGAGGGCATCGAACTGGCAGGGCGCAGTGGCTTGCCTTGGAGGAGAGTTGAGAGGCGACCGGCCCAAATCAGGGGTCCTCTCACCAGAACTCTGCTCTTCTGGGGGAGACTCGAGCTGGCAGAGGCTTGGTGAAGGCGGGGCAGGCTGGGGACCCAGGGCAAGGGGCCTCTCTTCAGCTGACCCTTGCGCAACTTGGAGATGCTGAGCGGAGCAGGCGGGAGAAGTGGCCTTCAAACTGGGTGTAGCAGACCCGCTCCCAAGAACCGGCGAGGAGAGGGACTCATCCAGAGCTGGAGGAGCACAGGGCGGCATCTCAGCACCGACACCCGGACTTGGGGCTGAAGGGGAGCCGAGCTCCAAAAGAGCCTGGAGCGGGGGGTCTCCGAACCCCTCCAGGCGAGGGGCCAAGGGGGAGGCCAACACCGAGTTTGCCTGGAGCGAGAGGACGTGCTCTTGGACTAGACCTGCCTGCAGGGAGGGAGGGACAGTGAGGCTGTCCACAGCTTGCTTGAAGGACGCCCAAGATGGCTTGGGCCTCTTGGCAATCGTGGAACCGGGAGCGAGGCCGAGTTGGGAGGCCGCCTCAGTAGCCGCCTTGACATAGGCCTCCGCCTTGAGCAACCAGGCTTCCCTCGCCTCCTCGAAAGGAGGAGAAGGGGCGTCAGTCTGGGAATGACCATCCTTGAAGAAATCATGGAGTGCCGCCCGCAGGGAAGTGGCGTAGGAAGCAAAAAGCTCCTGGAGGGCTTGATCGTCTGATCTGCACCTTGCGCCAGAGGTGGAAGGTGGGGGCAAAGTGGCGGTCTTTCAAAGTGGGCCGAGGGCACGAGAACCAGGCGACAAAGCCGGTCTTGCGGCCGCCGTTCTCTTGTCTCCATAGTGTCCCCTACGGGGGGAGCGCTCTCGGATCCGGTCCGAACCGGGGCGGTGCAAAGGCGCCTTGTTGTTGGTCTTGTAGTCTCCCCAGTTGTTGCAGTTGTGGCGTCCTTGGTCCTCGTCGCTGTCTTCATTGTGCTTGTGTCTGCGGGTGAAGAAGGAGGGGTGGTCGTCGTGGGCCGAACGGCGGGAGGGTCGTCGAGGGCCGCGGGAAGGGCGGCTGTCCTCCACAGGGGGGTCTTCAACTTCCATCGTAGCCTGCTGCAGAGGGTGGTGGGAGGTGTGGCTCGGTCGATCCTTCGCTTTTCGGCGCCTGCGTCGACAATTTCTGTTTCCATCGCAGTTTGGTAGTAGTAGGCTCAGACTGGACGACGTCCATTGCCGCGAGAAGTCGTCAAGGGGGGCAGCGGTATGATCTTCAATGAAGTCAAGGTGAATGAGGACCCTGTAGGTGAGCCCTCTCCGCCATTTGTCCATGGCACGAGAGCTCGCTTCAGGCCGACTGGAAGCTTCACCTCGCTGCATGAACGTGATCCAGAAAACCTTGGGGAGCGAGCTAGGGTTGGACATCCAGGCCCAGAGATTAAGGGTGTGTGTGTCCTCCTTGCAGGCCGAAACGTCTTCAAAGGCTTGCAGGGAACATTTCTTCCCCAGAAGACGCTCTGCCACTTCCGGTGTCCACGCAAACATCGGGAGACCTTCCAAGCAGAGACGTACGCGGAAGAACATCGCAGCGCCGAAAGCGTGGCTCTCCGACCTCCAAGGACGCACGTGGATCTCCAGGGCTTCGTGGTGGAACTTCTTCGCCTCCCGGACTTTGTCCCTGGTGTGCTTGCTGGTGAACTTGAGGAGGAAGGCTTCCGGGTGGTGGAGGGAGACCGCCACTTCCTCACGGCGCAGACCAAAGCGGCGTCGGACCGCCTCGGCCACCGCACTGTCGTCGGCGCTGGCGTCGCCCCGCAGCACCCAAGCTACAAGGGCGGTGGCCTCCCACTCCTGGCGGGCTCTGTCGAGGTGCGGGGAGCCATTGACGACGCAGTAGTCCTCCCCTGGGCGAGTGTCTGGAGCACCAAGAAAGGACATGGCCGAAGCAGTAATCTTGGGGTGATTCGGCCTGGAGGGGTGATGCGGGGGAGCAAGGAGTCGAGACGGAGGAGCCCGAAGTTGCGACTGCTGTGCAAGCACTCCTTTGCACGATGGCTTTGGCAGAGCAGAGAAAGCACCTGATGGGGTCCGGCAAAGGAGACTTTGTGGTTCTTGCGAGAGAGAGTGAGCTTATCTGCCGACTGTTTTGTAGAGGAAGGAGGCGGCAGGAGAGGTGGAAGGCCTGGGGGTGACCCGACGGCCTGCAACACGCCACCATCGAGGTTTCTTCACTTCTTGCCAGCCACCTTCAATGCCAGGATTCGCGGCTTTGGGGGCACTGGCTGGAGGATCTGCGTGCAGCCCGAAGAAGCTTCGATGGGACTCAGGGGGAGGTGAAGAAGGCTGGCTGAGCTCTTGACTAGCTTTGTGGAGAGTCTTTGTTGAGCTTTGGGGAGCTGCAGATAGGGAGGCTTGCAGGGCTGGCTAGGAAGCGATATCGCAGCTGAGGCCTTCGGTTGGTCGAGGGATAGAATCGGGCGCCCTCGGTGGGGCCTGGCGTTGAAGAGCTTGTGCAAAGGTGAGGGGGGCCTTCAAAGTCCCAGGCTTGGGGCCGAGCGACTGAGGAGCAGAACCAGAGAGACCGTTGCGGGGAGGCGCCTGGGCAAACACAGCCGCGAAGGGACCGCAGCACGCTAGGGGATCCGGATTGGGGAGGCCTCCACCGGATCGAGGAACCAAGAGCGAGGCCAAGTCGATCTGGATCCGGGCGCAGAGGCTTGGTGGGGTGAACGGGGAGGTTGAACGGGGCGGAAGGTGGTAGAGGCGGGCGATGGGAGCGATGGTGGGGCGGAAGGTGGTGGCTGAAGATCATGAGAGACTACAAGGTGGAACGGAAAGGGAAAGGGGTGGCGGGGGTGGGGAGAAGCGCCGGAGGGGGAGGATGGAGCATGCTGAAGGCCGGGGAGGGGCGCGGCGGGGGGTGGGAGGGTGGGGACCGCGAGGCTAGGGTGGGGGGCTCAAGGCGCCGTGAGACTTGGTGCCGAAGAAGGTTTTTCCAGAGGATACCACTTCCGGAGTTGCTGCCACGTACCTTGGCCCTCCAAAAAAAGCTTAAGCATATGCTGCTATACTGTATGCTGCAAAAGCGTTCCCACTCGTCATCGTTAGCTTATAGATTGCATCAATGACGAATAATGGTATCTGGTTCTCAACAAGGCAGAAGACGTCGCACACCACGGTGACATCTTCTAGCTTGTTAGCGTCCCCGCCTACTGGCGCCACTGGCGGCGCGTTGTTGTCCCATTCCTACACGAGGCCATTAGGTGTTGGCGCACTATTTCCATCCACCGAAGCGAGAGAGTATGTAGCAGCCGTCGAGCAGCAACATGCGCACGAACTCTGTTCCTATCATATCTTGAAAATCGTCGGTGTGTTGGCACCAAGCCGACGAGAACTCAACGTGAACACAAACACACAAGGCACGCAATCTCTCTAGAGACTCCGATCAGCATCCAAAACGCGAGAGGATTTTGTGTCACACTAACTTGCTGCATCTTTTTGCTTTTATTTCTTATTTAAACACCAAAGGAAAGACAAATCACAATCCCTATGATTACGCTAATTAACAATCCCTATGATTATACTAATAAAATCAGCTAACAGATCAAACCGTATCAGCTAAACAATCAAACCGAGCTAACAAATCCTAACAGCACCAGCTAATAGATCAAACCAAAACTAATTAGCTGACCACTTATCCCATGCCTATGCAAATGCACGCACGGCAAGCATGGAAAGAACTAAGAAACAAGATTAGTTCAACAAATCACCCCTTAATCTTGTTGTCATTATTCGAGTCAGAGTAGCACCGGTTCTGTTGGGTCACGGGTAGGCTACGATAGCACAAAACAAAAATTCTACTGCGCAACCAAGGAACCTTCGCTAGTAATAGATCACGAGATTACCACTAGACGCGCTAACTCGTAGCGGAAGTAGAGTCGATGTAGCGAGTTGATACAGTAGTGGTCGTACTCGCCACGCGTCTTCTCCTCCAGCTCCTATGATCGTCACGAGATGCGGATCGTCCTAGTGCTGATGCTTCGCAACAACACCTCCAAGGTATCCACACATATAGGGCAGGGATACCATACGCTAGAGTGCTAGCACCTGCGGCGTGGTTGAGGAGGCGTGGCTATTAGGGTTTCAAGAGTTCTTCCAAAAGATGATCATCCCACCCCATGCTACCGCCCCTCTATATATAGGCATCCATGATGGGTCTCGAACTTGAGGCCCATTAGGAACTCGTGGCCTACAAGAATTCGGATCACTATCCAAATCAAATGCTAGCCCTTTAAGTGTATGACCCTATAGGTTCATGTGTAATCGATTGTGACTCGGAAACTCTTTTCTGACCACGAGTTGTTAGCGGTACCTAGCAGTACATAATAATTTCCGAACACACATAGAATATATCGGACGAACCATAATGCAATATGATCTAAGACCAGGTCCTTATCACTTACGACCAGCTCGTACTCAGTTACAACCAGTCCATATTCAATTACGACCAGTTTGTAACTCCTTACGACCAGTTGGTGATTATGTTTGACCAGTCTATGACCAACTCGTATCTCCATATGACTAGTTTTTGACCAGCTTTGACCAGTCTTATGACCAACTCGTATCTCCATACGACCAGTTTTCGACCAGTGCGAGACTATGTTTGACCAGTCTATATCTCTATATGACCAGCTCGTATCTGGTCGAACCGAACGACCTGCTTGTGTATTCTCCCTTTGCTTCACGATATCTTGTTGAACTCCAGGTGAGATAATTTATCATCCATGGATTGTTCAATACTTTCTCGATCAAGTGTCGAATAACTTCTTGTGGTCGACACTTCGACCACTAATGGCATGGCCATGCACTTTCTTTGTCCGACCACAACGAGGGGTCTAGAGACATATCTCCTGTTATGTTAGGAGGGACAAATTCCATATCCGACCAGCCACATTCCTTCACATATTTTATAGCATACCCAAAAGCTACTTTATAACTACCCAGTTACGAGTAGCGCTTGGCAACCCTTAAGAGTACTATTACACATGTAGAAAACTATGCTGATCTCAGGTCTAAGGATTATACATCATCATTGCTTGAGACCAACCAATGACACATAATATCATAACAATCTCAACAGTGTCTCAAGGTGGGTCTTATCTAACACCATGTTCTTAACATGTGTCCATATTATTAGTTTGATATCTCCATATCAATGACGTGTGAAACATAGCCATCAACCAATACATATGTTAGTCTATTCATATGTGTCCTCATATGTTTCCGACTAGGGAACGTTTAAGAATAATTATCGCAGAAATACAGAGTTTCACAATCAAGTCACATACTTGATAATAAATATTAATGATATTATTCCAGGAACAAGATAACATATTATCCAATATTATAAACATAACAAAATATAATCATCTCTACGATTGCCTCTAGGGCATATTTCCAATAGGTTCTTCATCCACCACAGCGAAATGCACCTCTTCCTTCTTTGGTTTGCGGCACTCGTTGGCAAAATGCTATCGGATGTCACAGTTGTAGCATTTGATCTTCTTCTTGTTGAACTTGCGCTCACTGGTATCAGAGTCGTTGTTGTCCTCCTCGACACCATGACTGCCATCACGGTCACCAGTTTTGCCGCGGCCACCACCGCGATCACGGATCTTGTTTGCGCCTCTGCCTTACCCTTCTCCATTCTTTTTCTCTTGGCGAGGGTCTCCTATTGCGTGCGCATGAGCAACAGATGCTCGCTGCCCTTCGGGTCACCGAAACTAATTCGGAGGCACTCGTCGTAGGCTTTGTATCGCCCGACAAGGTCTTCGACGGTGAGGGTCTTCAAGTCCACGCACTGCTCGATGGAGGTGACGAATTGCATGTAGCACACCAGGGTCGCATAAAGAAACCTGTGAACAACGACAATATCATCTACCGTGTCGTCCAACGCGTGGATCCCGGTGATGACTGACGTCACCCGACCGGCAAAATCTTCAACGGTCTCCCCTTCCCCCATCTTCAGCCCATCGAAGTCCTTCTTGAGGGTTTGGAGGTTGGCCTCGTGCACACGCTCGTGCCCCATGTGCGTCGTCTTGATTGCCCCCCATGCCAACTTTGTTGTGTCTTTTTCGGCAAGAGAAGACATGGCATGCCCCGGCACGACCTGGTAGATGGCGTACAAGGCCATCCGATCCTTGTGGTACTCCGTGGCGCCGGGCTCCACAGCCTCTCACACGTCCTGCGCTTGCAGAGCAACGCACATCTTCATCGCCCAAATCGAGTAGTTCGTGCGGGTACGACATCATCACTATGCTCTCTATCTTCACCCCCTGTGACGTGGATGGATCACCTCACAACAGGTCTCGCAGAGCAGACGGAGACATACTCCTTCTTTCCCTCGGTATCCTCTCCGACTCACGGAAATCACTAAGGCTCTGATACCAATTGTTGGCACCAAGCCGATGAGGACTCAACACGAACACACAACGCACGCAATCTCTCTAGAGACTCCAATTAGCATCCAAAACGCGAGAGGATTTTGTGCCGCACTAACTTGCTGTAACTCTTTGCTTTTCTTTCTTATTTAAACACCAAAGGAAAGACAAATCACAATCTCTATGATTATGCTAATCAAATCAGCTAACAAATCAAACTGTATCAGCTAAACAATCAAACCAAGCTAACAAATCCTAACCTGATCAGCTAACAAATCAAACCGAAGCTAATTAGTTGACAACTTATCGCATGCCTATGCAAATGCATGCAAGGCAAACATGGAAAGAACTAAGCAACAAGATTAGTTCAACACGGCGTACTAGCTCCAAGAGCCTCTCTAGCTCGCGGAGGTAGTTTGGCACCAGCTTGGCGCTCGTCGAGAGGACAGCCTGAAGGCATCCAATCTTTCTAGCTGTCCTCACGAGGGACAGAATCACTTCTGCTCCAGTGGTACGAGCCGACGGAAACGTAGTGCGACTGTGCCGGTCGTAATCGTCCGCGTCAACATCGCCGGTGAGGTCGGCGGACCATCTAGATGATGAGGCAGGGAGGAGAGCCATAGTGAATATTGTTGTGTTGTATAACTTATTTTTGCCCGTTATCTCTAATTATTAGCCATAACGTTGCTCTGTCCAATCAAGGCATTTGCACCAATAAAGCTAGGCATTAGCTTGCACGATGCGGGTGGAGACGAGAACAATAGGCTAACATGTTACAAAAATCACCTTTTCGAAAATGTACAACTAGAGCCCAGACGTACAATGAGAAACTTCCCATTGCACGTTCCGATGCAACATCAGTGAACACCTTATGCAACGATTGTAATCAACAAATGCAACAAAATGCAGAATAACAACGGAAAAATGCCGATAAAATTTGAAAAAAATACCATCTTCTCACCAAAAGAAGAATACATACCATGAGTATATGACTTAGCTAAGTGCGAAAACAAGATCAGAAATCGCAAACAAAATGTTTACGACCTTACGACAATACAACATT
This sequence comes from Phyllostachys edulis, assembly GCA_036346405.1. Taxonomy (NCBI): domain Eukaryota; kingdom Viridiplantae; phylum Streptophyta; class Magnoliopsida; order Poales; family Poaceae; genus Phyllostachys; species Phyllostachys edulis. The sequence goes on along the minus strand of CM070558.1, from coordinate 67,402,505 downwards.
TTAAAACAATAGTGATAGCATTTAAAGATTTCTCTTGCAACAATAGAATTAAATGTTTGCAACAAAATTGAGAATCACAAGCTCGGATCACTGAGAGGAATGATTCCAAAATCAACGCAACTCTTTTCAAAAATCACTATACAATGCCGCTACATCTTGAACTTTTAGATGCAACAAATCGAAAACATATTTGCAACAAAACTAAAAAGAGATGATACATCAATTTCCTCGGTGCAATAATTCAACATCCCTAATGCAACGATAAATAAACTCTGATGCAACAAATAAAAATGCCGACTGCAAAGAAATACCTCTTGCGACAAAATGAAACACTTCATGCAACTATTTGGAGAAACATATGCAACATGTTTACCGAGGAGGAGGGCATGCGAGTGGCGATGACAGCGGCTGACCCGATGCCTCATCTCTGCACTACACCCCACACCACCGCTTAATCACCAACCATTCGCTTGTCATCCCCCACCTCCGGCCTCAGCCCCACCAGATCTGGCGAGCTCCACACGCTCCTCGGAAGGGGAGACCTTAGCATGAGCTTCGACCGCGGTGAACGAATTGATTGGGCACGAGCAGCAGTGAGCTTCGATCGGTGGCACTGGAACTCCTTGAGTGTGAGCTGTGTGGACGAACTCCGCGAGCACGATGTTGGGGCAAAAGCAGACGTGGGGTAAGGTTGGAGCCACCGGCGAGCTCAGTCGGAGATTGAGAGAGAGAGAGTTAAGGGAGAGATAGCGTGGGAGGAGGAAGCAGTCACAGAGATGAGGAATGGATAGTTGTGGGGATGTGGTCATTTAGATAAGGCGTTCGATTTTTCTTCCACCTATCGGACGGCTGAGGGTATGATTACGATTTTGAAAATGAGATAATCTCTGTTACTTAAAAGAGTGAGTTGGTGATGATAATTCTTCTTCCCATTCCTTCTCTTGTTCTCATAGAAAAGTCGTGTGCCGACATGCGGCCCCGTCGACTCAATACCGTTCCGATTTTTCTGGCTTCTAACCAATTCTTCGCTTCGCTTCGATCCCCCTTCCCCTTCCCTGTTTCACTGTTTCTGTATCGCCTCTCCACAACCCAAAACAAATCCTAGCCATCCGTGCGCCTTGCATCTCCTCCTCCTCGCCACTCCCCTCCCCACGCTGCTGCTCATCATGCCAGCTTCTCCTTGCGACGCTACTACTCCCTCTCGCGCTCGATCCTCGCACGTGACTACCGTTGCTTGTCTTTTCCATTCTTCCCCGCCACCGCCGCGACAACTACTCCGCTCCACCCCCGTGTCCCCTCCTTATCTCCCTTATCTGCTTTGTTGGAGTAATAGAGAGGAACAAGCAGGAGATACGGGGGCAGCCACATCGCCACCCAAGTCCATCGTTGTCCAGTCGCCAGACATTGACGGCGCCGCCGTATTCCCGTGCACTCGACTGCCTCAATGTGCGTTGTGCCGCCCAATCTGCAGATACCCGCCGCAGTCGTTGTAGGAGCAGCCAATCGCTGTTAGAACCCAAGCCGCATGGCTCCCCGGCTGGTGCTTACAGAGGAGTTTAGCAGAGGATGGCGTCGTCATTGTTCTTCGTCGCTGGCCATCATCCGTAAATACGCGTGCCAATTGTTTGAGGTAATGTTAGAACCAGTACTGCTGCTGCATATAATTTTTCTTAATTTTTGTGTTCTCGTTGCTCCAGATTTTATTGGGATTAATTAGATCACTTAATTTCTGCATAGAAATGTTGCATACGAGCCACATTAGGTAAACTTCGCCTCGAAGGCTCCTCCCCATCCCCCTCGCCGCCGCCGCCGCCGCCGCCGACGGCCGCGGTAGCGGCGGGACTTGCTTGGAGGTGGTTTCGTGGGAGACCGAGCGACAGCGTCTTGGTGGCGGACGGGGCAGCGCCTTGATCTGGAGCGAGGCAGGTCACCGGCGGCCCGACGGAATGGCGGCTTCAGCGGCACGACCTCGTTCGGTGCAAAGGTTCGGCGGCAGCGCCGATGGCGTCCACGAGGCATCTCGGCGGCTCGGATCTCGGAGCGGGTCGACTCGAGTGGCGGCGCACAAGTGGATCTAGCAGGCAGCGCGACCTTGTCCCTATGCATGCAGCATCGAGTGTGGCGCGGGGCTAGCGGCCGCGTTGAGGGCGTTGTGCGGGTAGCGTGGTGTAGCCTCGGGCCGCCATGGCGACGTGGTGCGGCCTTGGGGCGGCCATGGCGGCGTGGCCGTCGGTGCAGCTCGTTGATGGCACGCGCTGGCGTTGATCTGACGCGGATCTAGATCTGTGGGCCTTCGGACTCGGATCTGGATCTGGGGCCAACAAGGGCGGCCCTGCCCCCAGTCGTCAGCCTCCAAAGGCCAGTGGAGGTGGCCGACAAAGCTGACCCGGGGTGCCTGAGCCATCTGGATCTAGAGTCTCCACTGGATCCGGTTGGCTCTTGGGCGACGGGTGTCAAGAAAAGCGATTCTTGTGGTCTTTGTTCTTGAAGGCGGCTATGGCGGGCAACGGCAGGAGATTGTGGGGATGGTGTGGTGCCATATTCCGGTGAAAACCATTGATCTGGCTTTTAGCTGGATTCGGCGACTGCCTTGTCCTCCTATAAATGTCTATCAATTGATGACCAACTGGGTTGGAAGTTTTACTAGGAAGACAAGAAAGTTGAAGGAGGTAGAGCAGGAATTACTGGTCAGGTAGTTAGTTGAAGACTGGATGTGATTTTGTCGGTAGTTAGTCTTGATGCCGATTTGTTGAACTGGACCAAGAAGTTGTCAGTTTGATGATCTGGTGGTAGCTAGTCTTATTTCTTTTGCTTTGTTGTGCTGATGACAATTTTGTTCGGAATGTAATCGTAGTATCCCAGCTTTTGTTTTGCTTAGGATTGAAACTGCTGGTTTCTTTCCTGTCTTTTACGTTTTCGTTTTCAGTTTGTAAGATGAACTCTTGTGGTATCGTTTCTGTTAATGGAAACAGGGGTGTCTCGTTTGCCCTTTCATCAAAAAAATAATCTCACTTTACCTTGTCATTAATTGTCTGCCACAATATTTCAATCGGACACTGCTATCAGGAAATCGTACAATTTCTGAAGTGGGATAACACGAGGAAACTTCTGCAGTGGTTCAACTTTAGTGCTAATTGCAAGGGATTGTTACAAGGATTAAGGCCTTGTTTGGATCATAAGTTTTGTGAAATCTGGTTTTCCTAAAACCGTTTTTAGTATTGTTTTATGAATACTCTGTTTGGATCGAGTAACTAACTCTGAAGATAAGTAAAACTGATTTCTCGTAAGTCTAATATATCATGTTTTGCCAAAAGCGAGGTCCGTAGTTTTTCACAAAACCAATTTTACGAAGACACGTTCACGACCCCATATTCGCCTCCCCAAACTTTCCCTCTTCCTCATACGGCGCCGCCAAGACTACGGAGGAGCGACCTCGTCGGCGCGTCGGCCTCCTTCCATGGCGGCTGCTGCCATTCTTTGATCTTCTGCTCCTCGCCTTCACAGCCTCCTCTCGCCTCGCCGTCGCGCGCGTCGTCAGTGCGTGCTCGTGGTGAAACCTCCATAAGCCCATTCGACCTCAACCAGTGTCCGTCCAAGACCTCCTCGTCACCCGCCGCCCTCCACGCGCGTCCCGTCCACGGCCATGGCGATATGCGCCGCCGCCTACCTCTCCCTCAGCAAAGACGCTCCTCTTCACCGCCGTGAACCCCAACAAGGTCGGCATCCCGTGCGGTGCGGCGGCGTTAAACGTCATGTGCCACGGTGCCGCTTCGAGTGGCGGCCGTCTTGGGGTTCGGCGACCACGCCAAAGACACCGCCGCTCCACCACAACGATAGCGGTTGCCGTGCGAGGAAGCGCCGTGGCAGCGAGGTCGTGGGCTCGGCGTGGCGTCCACTGGCCAAGGTCCGTCTCGCCGCGGCCTCTATCGCATCTCTACCGCCAGAGGAAGACTTATCTTGTCAGTCGAAGAGGAAGACCAGGGAGCCCAAGGAGGAGAATCACTCTTGGACCCACTGTCCGTGAAGGGGAGTATGTCTTCGGAGTTGCTCATATATTTGCATCTTTCAATGACACATTCATCGTAAGTCCTGTTTTTGTCAATTACATACTCTGCAGTCTGCACTTTTAGAAGCTAGTAATTTGCTTAACAGTGTTAGCCTCTATGTGCAGCATGTCACTGACTTGTCTGGGAGGGAGACACTTGTTCGCATTACTAGTATGATCTGTACTTTTATTATTTCGATTAGTTTTTAGCTGCCAGCTTGCCATTGACAGATTAGGAGCAAAATTGATTGTCCCTTAAATTCATGCAGGTGGCATGAAGGTCAAAGCTGATCGTGATGAATCATCACCATACGCAGCTATGCTTGCTTCTCAAGATGTAGCACAGCGTTGCAAGGTTTGTGTGTGAACATTATTGCTTCAATCATTCATTGGACCAGTGGCTGTTCTTTGGGCCGCTATTTCCTGAATTTTGATGAGTTTGAACTCGCTTTCCGTTGCACTTCTAGGAGCTTGGTATTACTGCTTTGCACATTAAGCTCCGTGCCACTGGAGGCAACAAGACCAAGACACCTGGACCTGGTGCTCAATCTGCTCTCAGGGCTCTTGCTCGATTGGGCATGAAAATTGGACGCATTGGTAAATTCAGACATCCAACAGCACATATGCAACTGAAGAATATAGTATCTTGTTTCCTTGCTGTTATTTATTCACCTATTCCCACAACAGTATTTGTGTTGTTGTTTCATTGTGTCATAATCCTTCTTAGGCATAGTGATAATTGTATGCTTGATTCTTTTGCAGAGGATGTGACCCTGCTCCCACTGACAGCACTCGCAGAAAGGGCGGTAGGAGAGGAAGGAGGCTGTAGGTGCCTTCTTTTCTGTTATCTCTAGTGGTTGTCATCAAGAATCTCCTCGCTGGACAGTCATATAACGTTTCCGTAAATGAGCTTTAGGCGAGCGGAGGCGGCGTCCAAATGGGGAAGGCGTCTTGGCGAGGCGGATGCACGCTTCTTCTTCTTCTTTCTTAGTGCCAAACACAAAATTGGTGAAATCTTGTTTTAATTTTTTAGATCCAAACAAAGTAATCCATAAATTCATTCTAACAGAATAACAACTTAAAATCAGTTTTGCTAAAAATTCTCCTAAAACTAGTTTTCTTAAAACTCATTTCTTATTCCTAAGATCCAAACAACCACTAAGTGCTACAAGCTGAATATGAGAGGAACCATGATACCTTTTAAACATGTAGCTACGTGGAGCTCGGCTAGGCGCAGAGCAGGCCGAGCACAACGATGGAGACCCCAAGCCGGGGAGTGGTTTTGTAATATTTTTTATGTTTCAAGGGTTGTGAAAGCAAAGTTTATGATTTTGGGTTGAAATGCAAGATGTGTGGGATCTTTAAAGCTTGTAATATATTTTTTTCCCTACGGACATTCGACTAGTATTTAGCTAGGGATCACCGTTTGAGATCCACACCACGTGTAGAGATTAGAGAACGACCAAACTTGCGCACAGCGACATCACCGCCGTCGCCCGTCGGTCAGCAGCATTGCGGAGCACCGCCTAGCTGCTGGGCCTCCGGCAGGTGATGCACGCCCGCACCGCGTCGTCTGCTAGGCAGTCGCCGCGCACTGCACACCCCGGTGCGCGCCGCCTGCTGCACACCCGCTCTGATGAGACGGAACAAGAAAGGGAGGGGTGGGAGTACACAGGAAATCAGTCGGATTTGATTTGGTTGTGGCCTTGTAGAAGATTAACGGCAATTACGCGGTGGATTTGGGGGAGGTGACGAATTGGAGTTGAGGGTTGCATGGATTGCTGGTAGGAGAGGAAGGAGTCGGGGATCGACGAGTCCAAGTTGGTTACACAAGACCAGCGGCGAGCTGGCGACCTCAGTTTGTAGGTGGTTGATGAAGTGAGAGAAACAGAGGGGAAGGAGCAAGAAGAAGGTGTGCATTGGCTCACATGTGGGATCGGACCAATTGGTTTAACGTTTTTATATATATTTGATTTGCTGAGTAATTGTCACGTCACCAGCCATGTCACTATCCATGATGGCAAAATCAGCTCCAAAACCAGGTTATGTGGTTATTTGATTGATTTGGTTTTGGAACTTCAGTGGCCAGAATACCCTGTTTTTAAGTTCAGGGTTTTAGGTGGCCCGAGCACCAAAGTTCAGGGTAAACAGGACTTAATTCCTTAAAAGTTTGCTTGTCTTTGTTTTTTTTCTCTCTCCTTTTTTGGTGTGTGTGTATGTTTCATGAAAGGTAACACTAAGGAAAAACTGAAGCCCATACATGTTCCTCTTGGTGGAACCAACTATTTGCTACGACCTGTGGTGTGTTGTGTTCAGCGATTCAGCGTGTTCAGGAGTACATATACATATGGCTGCTTCGTCAGGAAAACAAAAAGGGAAATGTGGCTGTAGATTTGAAGGTTGTGCGCTGCATCATCGGCATAACATGGCATCAGTTCAAACGTTGAACTGCTAGAGGCACAGTTAGATGCCCTCATGCTGAGCATGGAACACACATTTCAGTTTTGTCTCCGCCCATTTGACGGCATACTTTTTACCGTACTTTGTTGACGAAGAAAACCAGGATGCGAAATGTACAGACATGAACATAAGCACGCAGCGAATTATTTTCACGACAAAAGGATCATCAGAATTAGAGGCAAAAGTTAATGAACATGGTGTATTTGGTATCCACAGTTTTTTTTAATAAAAAAAGTGTCCACATTTTGTTATTCTAGAAACATCATCATCATCATCACAAACACAGAACAACAGCGATCTCAATTGACAATCTCAACCATAAAAAACACATAAAAAGGAGAAAAAAATAAGGAATAACTTATAACTAGCAAAAAGGAAAACGGGAGAAGAAATTAAGAACATTTAGGGACTATGGTCGTTGCAGCAGCAGCAGCATCAGGCACCAGCAGCTATATATATCTCTGTACCTACACTACACACATGTATCCTTGATTCGATTCCGGCCGACCCTTTCTTTCGGTCATGGAGCACTACGATCTTTTCCTTAACTCTCTACGCGAAGAAGAACGGAAGAGGCACCAATGAAGCTCAGTTGTCGCCGGCGGCGGCGGCGGACTTCTGGTCGCCGAAGATGCGGTTGCGGAAGTCCTGGACCATGAGCGGCAGGCCCTTGTTGAGCGGGATCTTGGGCTCCCACCCCAGCAGCTCCTTGGCGCGGCCGATGTCCGGCTTGCGCTTGTGCGGGTCGTCCGCCGTGTTGGGCCGGAACTCGATCCGCGCGTTCGGGTCGATCGTGTCCTGCACCACCTTGGCCAGCTCCAGCATCGTGAACTCGCCCGGGTTCCCCAGGTTGAACGGCCCAACGTGCTCTCCCTCCATCAGCTTCATCAGGCCCTCAACCTGCATGGGAATCAACCATGCAATGCATTTCTCAGCTAAGCTAGGTAACAAACACAACAATCTCAAGACAAAGCAGGACATGGTACTTGACTAGCGTTGAATCTCATGTGCGCAATGGGACACTGACGGTCCATCGTGCCTTTGCTGGACGCGGATCCTCTGCGGTAGACGCATAGTAGAGGTGCATTAGGCATTACCCTAGCCACTCAATCGCCAGAGAACGACTTAGATGCAGCTTCAAACAGTGAAATCACATTGACTTAGATTCTGTTGCTACAGTGCCCTCTAGAGTGATCCACCTGGGGCTGCCATGTCGGTAGGCAACCGCCAAACATTTTGCAAACACGTTAGCAGCACAGCAGTACCTACCTACGTGCGTGGTCCAAATGTGTGTAAAACTATATAACTCTGCATAAAGACATATAACTCTGCATCTGTCTTTATCTTCTGGTTACTACTGGTGGAATACTACACTTGAGGAAAACCGAAACGTACTCCTGCTACTCCACAATGCTAGAGTACTACTAGTGGGTACTGCACGGCTGCGGGCATTAATTGGTGAGGCCCAGACCCAACTGACGATCGAGCCAATTCTGTCCGTATCAGCATGGCTTTCATAGGCTGGGGTGGTCCAAGATGCAGCGATCGCCAATCAGTTCAGCATCCTCTCTAGCGTTGAAGTTGAACTGTAGCATGTGAGGTACTGTACCGATTTTAGCGTAGCCACTGATCTCATGCGTTGCGTTTTGGATCGGATGGATGGCTAACGATCAAGAAGGCAGAGTACTGTTGTTCTCTGCCATTGGAATGGCAGAGAATCCGCATCCCTTGGGAGCACGGACAACAGCTAGATATAGCACACATACAGTTGCTGTTGCACACAGGCCTGCGTCTCTGAAGATGGAGCTTTTTTTATTAATAAACTATTTTTAAAATTTATTTTAAAGTTAACTCCGACGTACTTTATTTTCAATTCTGACTTTTGGCCATGCCACGAAAACAAAGTTTGGAGGGTTGATTTTAAAATAAATTTTTAAAAAAGGTTAGTTAATAATAAAAAATTCCTGAAGACGCGAACATACAACGAACTGGACAGGCAGGCAGACAGACAGAATATTGTACCAAGTTCTAGCTCGCAAAACGAGAGAGAAAAATGGTGATGATTGCACATGCAAATTAATGGCAACTTGAACTGTACGAGATGAACCAACCAGCGCAATGCGTTGCAAGGGTTATAGGAAGGAAAAGACATCGCCACCCATGTATACAATGACCCGTTGCGGGTCTGAAAGGGAGTGCTTACCAGATCGGAGACGTACTGGAAGCTCCTCGTCTGCTTGCCGTCGCCATACACCGTCAAGGGCTCCTTCCTCAGTGCCTGCACCCATCAAACCAATCGCCATTACCGATTCTGTTGACATCACAGTTTCGTGCGTACATCCATCAATTGGGCCGAGACAAATCACGTCATGTCTATGCGCTTTCACAAGGTAAGGATCGCTACGTTGCTCATCGATCCGGCCGTGTGAGTGGCCTCGTGTTATTAACTTTTACACCTGTACTTTCACATGTAAGGGCTTGTACTTTCACGTGCAAGGGTTTGTTTGTATAAGAAGGGATTAGAACCGATTCTTTCAGATTGAAAGAAATTTTAGTTCAAATCCCCTATCAATCAATCCGAAGATATTGATTGACAAAGTCTAGAAAATTTGATGGCATGTCTGCCATTGTGACTGAAGGGAGTAATAATCTGTTACTACTATCGTATAGATCTAGATATAGAAATACTATAATATATATTTTTAAGATCACTATAATAGTATTATAAACCTAAGACTAAGGCGAGTAAAGCGGACTGAGAGGCAACGTGGAAGCGTCCATGCAATGCATGAGCAATTTCTTAATCTTGTTCTTCTGTGACGATCTTTTCTTCTTTTTACCTGAGCGACGAAGTTGCTGACGACCCGGCCATCGTCGATACACATGCGGGGCCCGTAGGTGTTAAAGATCCGAGCAATCCTCACCTGCGAACACAGAGAAGGAAAGAACGCAACAACCCCTCATTAGTACAGTTAACTTACTCCAATTAGAGCTTAGTTTAATTAAATCTCGCCCACTTGCATGATGCTTTGACGCACATAGTAGTTGCTAGATAGACCTGGTCGTATTCTAATTGCGTTTTTCTTTCTGATGAAAAGAAAAGGAATACTTTGGTTTCCAGTAAAGTTGAGGTGGACGTGATTAAATGGGCCGTGGCCGGGAGGGCATGGACGAACCTCGAGGTTGGCGCCGCGGTGGTAGTCCATGGTCAATGTCTCCGCCGTCCTCTTGCCCTCGTCGTAGCAGCTTCGCACCCCTGATCCATCATCAATCGTCATTTATGAATACTGTTCAGACACCGAGTTTAAATGTTCAATACTAGAGCCTACAGGAGAATATGTGCGATTTTCTCTTAATTGTTGTTTGGATTTTCCTGGGGTTAGCAGCTAATAGCTTGTCCAACTCCAATCCATGGCAACCATTTCTGTCCTTTCCCTGTATACTAGTAGATAGAAAATGACCAACATTTTCCCTCCGTTATGAAACGGCAATTGCAGAAACAAATGCCAATTCCACATGCGCACGCGCCAGCTTCCTTCCTTTCTTTGGCAGCGCGCACGCGTCTCCATCCATCACACCATCACAAAGGAAAGAGAGAAAATTCGACGGAGAATAGAGCAGCAACGCCATACGTACGTACAGATGCAGAGTACGTACTCCAGCCTAGCAGAGAAGACGAGGCAAGAGGAGGAGCTCAATCACGTACGTACCGATGGGGTTGACGTTTCCCCAGTAGGTCTCGACCTGCGGGTGCTGGAGCGGGTCGCCGTAGACCTCGCTGGTGCTGGTGAGGAGGAAGCGCGCGCCGACGCGCTTGGCGAGGCCGAGCATGTTGAGCGTGCCGACGACGTTGGTCTTGATGGTCTTGACGGGGTTGTGCTTGTAGTGCACGGGGGATGCCGGGCAGGCAAGGTGGTAGATCTGGTCCACCTCCAGCAGGATCGGCTCCACCACGTCGTGCCGGATTATCTCGAAGTTGGGGTTGCCGGCGTGGTGCAGTACGTTCTCCTTGCGGCCCGTGAAGAAGTTGTCCACCACGATGACGCTGTCCCCGCGCGCCAGCAGCCGGTCCACCAGGTGGCTCCCCACGAACCCGGCGCCGCCCGTCACCACCACGCGCAGCCCCTTCCGCTTCAGCCCCAGCGGGATGCGCCCGGGGCGCCCGCGCTGCTCCTCGTACGCCATCCGCGCCGCGCCCGAGTACTGCCGCGCCGCTAGCCCCACCGCCGCCAGGTGCGCCACGCTGGTGGCGCCCGCCTCAGGGGCGGTGGTGGTGGTGGGCGCCAAGAGGAACACGAGGGACGCGATGGCCATGCCGACGAACGCGAACACCAGGCGCTGCTCGCCCAGCACGTACCGCAGCGGCCGCGCTATCCACGGCAGCGGCTTCTGCGGCTTGGCCGAGTACCCGGCCGCGCCGGCGCCGTCAACCGCCTGCGCCTCGTGCCCTCTGTAGACCAGCTCGGAAGAGCCCATGGACGCCATGGATCGAAGAGAGAAGAGCTTCTCCTCTCTTCTCCGCGATCGATGGAGCGAGTTGAGAAGAGGAGTGGGGAGTGGCGTGTATTTGAGGAGGCGCGGTGGGCTCGCGGGAGGAGGTTGAGGTTAGGTGGGTTTTCGCGGGCGACGCGTGGGTCGTGCGACCGGATCGGGGGCGATGCGGAGGCCGCCCACGTGGACCCGTGATTGGCGTCATTTCGCAGGATGCGAGCACGCAGGAAGAAAAATCACCTCAGGCCTTATCATTTTCATTTTGGCAAAATCGGTTTGGTACCACAATGAACAAAGCGGTTCACTTTAATACCACTGTATTTTTCCGGTTCACTTTAATACAATAGCGCTTTCTCTCCGTTCCACCAAATGCCATGCCCGTGACCTCCCCAGCTGTGCCGTTAGCTCGCCTTTTCTAACCCCGCTTCCTCTCTCTGGCATCATTTTTCTTGTCTCCCGCAATCCTCAAAGCTAAACTCTAGAAGAGTCGGCGCATGGCGCATGGGGAGTCATCGACTGGGGCGAGTGGGGAGCGATTTGGGGATCTTCCTCCTGTGCTATGCCGGCGATGCGGGCTGCAGGTGGTCGGCAACATCTCGTACAGCAAGCGCAACCCCGGCCGAGCCTACTACAAGTGCCCAAATAATTAGAGGGTATATGATTGGAATGCCTTTTTGATTTGATTTGGATTGCCTAAAATTCCTTCCTTTGATGTTATTGTTGACGATTTTGTCACTTATTGAGCCGATCTGGGCAATTTGGATTGCCTAAAATTCCTTCCTTTGATGTTATTCCTTCCCGTGTACTTCAAGATTGGTTTTGCAACTCGTTTTTTTTTTAAGAAACTGATTTATTGTGCATTATGTATGTGCAACGGTTCTCTGTATGCAAGTTTTACATATGGGAGAACCAATATATAGAATATTTAAAGGAGATTGGAGTTCTTGATGCTCCAAGTGCTCGGCAAGGACATGGAAGAGGACAGCTTCCAGTGCAAATGCAACCAACAAGCCATGTTGGAATGGAAGCACACATCAGTAGTGATGATGCCGTTTTAGGAGACATAGTATAAGGAATTGCTCAGTTGGATAAAAAAAATGAGCAAGATTCTTGGTGCATTGGAGAGAATAAACATGATGCTTGTCTATTTTTGTGTGTGTGCGTTGGGTTGCCTAGCAGCCAATGTAGGCAAGTAGTTGAATGAGCAAGATATGGAGCAAGTTAGTTGTAAGGCAGTTGTAATGAACTGCCAATGTGGAGCATGAATGTAGTCGATTTACTTTAATGTAATCCGAATTCAGTTGTTCCTACATCTGGTTGTTTGAGATGAACACTAACAGAAATTCAGTTGTCAAGCATATGTAATCTGACAGAAATATCAAAATATGATCATATGCAATATGAGATAAACACTGACAATGCATATCTGAGATGAACACTAACAATACATATCTGAGATACCACTGACAATGTGCATCCTTCTTGGCAATCTGACCATATGTATGCATGTGAGATAACATTGACAATATACACATCACAGATAACTGATAGAAATCTTGGCAATCTGGCCATATGCAATACATGTACAAGTTGACATCACAGATATCTGGGCATATGGCCACCATGTGCAATCTAACCATATGTATAAGACTGACAATGCACATACAAGTTCACATCACAGATATCTGACAATAATCTGAGAAAACACTCACAATCTGAGATAAACACTGACAATGCCATACATATAGGTTCACAATCCTGACTGATACAAGTTCAGAGCATAAAAATCACAGCAATACTGACAAGGAAATAAACATGTTCTAGTCCATACAAACCACAACAAGCTGACTTATACAAGTTCAGAACACATGACAAAAGACTCATAACATGCAAGTTCAAAGTTCAAAACTTTCTCTTTCTGATTCCTGGGGACAATGCCTATGCAGCAGCCCTGGCTTCAGCAATCCTTTTCGCAGTAGACCTTCTTGGAGTTGATGCTTCAACTGCCATCCTCCTTGTTGTAACTCCAGGGCTGTTTTGGGTCCTTGGTTGCAATGTAACTTCAGGGGGGATCTGCTGGAGTGGTGAACTTGCATCTTGAGTGCATGTAGTTTTTTTTCTTCTTGCCCCTACAGTCAATAAAGGAAGTATTTCAAACTCACATGCATACTATAAAGGATGAGAAGAGAAAAAAAGGGACAAGGGAAGGCAGATTACCTTTTTGTTCTCTTAGGGAGAGGTGCAGCTTGAGAAGGATCATCTAGTGGTGTTAAACTACAACCCTTTTTCTGTGTGGCCCCACTGAAAGCACCTCTTACACTGATAGGTTTTTTTGTCGCCAGACTCATCCCTTGGTTTAATCCATTTCTTCCTTGTCCTTCCTGCAGCCCTAGTTAGTTTGGGAGGTAGCATGAAGAAACCCTTGAACTTCCTTGGCAACTGTGACTTATCACCAATTGGATCAATATCAAACTCATATGCATCTTTGAACCTATCCACTAAGTAGTACTCATGCACGTATGTCTCCAGCTCCATCCTGTTTGAATATATGAGAGCTATGGCATGAGTGCAAGGTTTTCCAGAAAGCTTCCATTGGCCACAAGTACACTCCTTTTGCACTAGATTAACTGCATATCTCCAAGGCTTTTGGGACCTGTCAAGTCTAGACACCTTAGCCTTCATGTGTCCACTTTGAGATAGAGTATACTTTAACGCTTTACTTTTCATATTTAGCTCAAGGATGACACTAGGCAGTATGTTGCCTTGTAGTTTATCGGTCACCCTCTTCCTTGCTGAATTTTCCCCATTATTATCTGTCTCACTCTATCCATAAGATCAACCACTAGAAAATCCTTAATGTCTTTTATCCAATTATTGAAAGTTTCAGCAATGTTATTGTTTACGTAGCCGACCTTGTAGTGTGCTATAAATTTACCTCTTGTCCACAAGTTTGTGTGCTCCTTTGTAAGATATTCATATCCAGTTGGACATTTCTCAGCGATTATGTCCAAAAATAGCTGGTGCTTCTCATGAGTATAAGCCCAGGCTGCAGGCCACATATACTTCAGTACATTGCCCCTTGAACTTTTTTCTGAAATTGTTTAGTAGATATCTAAAGCATTATCTATGCTCTGCACCAACAAATACTTTGTGTACAGCTGCTTCGAGACCCTTACATGCATATGTGTGTATAGCTAATCCATTGGGGGTACCAATAGCTCTCTTAAGATTGACCATGAATCATTCCCAATTATCTGAAGTCTCCTTGTCAAATATGGCATAGCAAACAGGATACATCCAGTTGTGCCCATCTATTCCTGTGGTTGTCGCAAATTTTCCATTGTACTTCCCAGTAAGGTAGGTTGAGTCAAAACCTAAGTAGGGCCTGCATCCTAGCAAAAAACCACCTATGCATGCTCTGAGGGTCACAAACATCCTTCTGAAGTAGACCTTACCACCAACCCTCTTGCAGTCTATCTCAACAATATTACCTGGGTTCACCTTCTCCAACTCTAGCTTGAACCTCCACACATGTCGAAGTTTTCCTCTTAGGTGTCGTGCAACTCAACCATTGCATCCTTTCTCCCTTCCCACACCTTGTTGTATGACAAGGTCATATTGTGCTCATCTTGAAGTCTTTGTTGTAGCTTATTTGCACCAACTGATGGATCCTTCCTCAACAATTCCTTGCCTCTATCTGCTATCCATACTTTGTTGGCCATGCTTCCCCACGTCTTACTCGTTGTTGCGCACGTATGATCAAACACCATGGTCATCACTTGCACATAGTAAACAAACCATAAACAGCTAGAAATAATAGGAAATCATAAACTCGATAAAACATGATGCAATCATTAAACATAATTGTATTACACATGCATATACTATGAATGTAGGTCTGCCATGAATCTTTTTTGCATATATCCTCCATGGACAATTTTTTGACATGCAAATGGCTCTGAATCTTTTTGTGTCACTATGTTGTATGTTCATCTCAAACTCTCCTTTTATTGCATGCTGCCCCAAAATGAGCTTGAACACATGTCTGTCAGGAAATGTGTCCCCCACTTTAATTTGAGGGTCATTTCTATCATACACAGTATGTGATGCAAAGCAAGCATCCATTGTGGCATTGTCATCTAGAACTGAGAAAGGTTCATGGTGTGGTACATCCACATCTGCTTCATCATCATGGTGTACAGCCTCCTGCTCTGGGACCTCTGTTGTTGCCTCATTGTCTTCAGGGAAGTACCTCCACTCCTCCTCCACCCAAATAGGGTCATCCTCATCAGGGTCTCTGTTAGGCTGCTCTTCCAGCCAAGATGTTGTATTTTGTACCAAAGGGTGTTCTATAAGTAGTTGTCAAGGGGTGTTTTCATTCACTGCGTGACTCTCATATACTTGTGGAATATCTGCCACTAGTGCTCTGTCATGTGAAAAGTGCCACTCACTTCTGGACTCTCTGTCACTGGCACTGCTGCACTGTCATGCGGGAAGTTGCTCTCATTCACTCCCTAGATCTCATTCACTACCCGACTTTCATTCACTACCTGACTCTCATTGACTTCACCTTGTCAACTGACATGAATAGCTTCACTTCCTTTTGCGCACTATTCTTAATGAAAGCCTCCATCAAAAGTGCATCACTGGCCACTCTAACCAAGGTAGTCTCCCTCCCAACATACCAAAATGTCACCTCCTCATCACTGCCCCAAGAGTAGTACGGTTCCACATACCTCAACAAATCCACAAGTGAGATCTCATCGGATCCCATATCCAATCTCAAAATTCTGCCCTTTTGGTACTCTTGTCTGCCATCCTTGCATGTCAGGTAAGACTGGACGCAAAGTTCTACACTATATATTGTCTTTGGATCCTCCCTGCAACAGTTAAAAAACAAAATTTTATGTTGTTAAAAAATGAGACTCAAATGCATCTTCGTGCTATCACTGTTGTCACATTCCACGGCTCCAATCCATCACTGCTCTCACATTCGGCTTAAATCCATACAACCCCAAATCCATACATAACCAAATCTATCGAGACCCAAATCCCTCATGGCTGATATGCAGACAACAAAAAGGAAATAAAACAGATTATTTGCTTACCCATGAGCAGCTCCAGACAGATCCATGCCTCCTTAATCCTCCCACTACATGCTCTACACTGCGTAAGAAACTAGGGTTAGATTTGCTGCCACAAATGCAAACCAAAACACCAAATTCGTGGATGGAGGTAGGAGATCTCACATGCGGGAACTCTGGCACGTTGCTTTTCGGGGAAGATTTTCGGTTCACAAGAGGGAGGAGGGCACTACCTGAGGAGGTCGGACGAACGAGAGAAGGGGAGGAAAAGGAGCGAGATACGAGGGAGCGAGCCTTTCCAAAACCTAATTTTCCTAGGGTAATTTCGTCATTTCATAGGCGAGCTAACGGCAAAGCCAGAGGATGTCACGGGCGTGGTATTTGGCGGAACAGAGAGAAGGCACGATTGTATTAAAGTGAACTGGGAGAATGTAGTGGTATTAAAGTGAACCACTTTGTTCATTATGGTACCAAACCGGTTTTGCCTATCATTTTTAGATACATATTATAACATATGACAAGATAAATTAAACATCTTCTTATGTATCCACGTGTCATGAGTTTTCGCTGTGCTCGCCCTTAGACGTGGGCAAATTTGACTAGCGTATGGAGTGCAGGAGTCGGCAGTGAGTGACCGAGTCGTGAAACCGATCCCCAGCCTTAGCCTAACCACGTACTGCTAATTTTAGTGATTTATTTAGTTAGCATTTTCTTTATGATTTGTTTTGGAAGGCAAACTTAGTACTAGCTGATGTGTACATGTATTGGTGTTTGGTAGTGACTTACAAATTAAGGGTGTGTTGTTGTTTATACTGTTAGCAAGCGTACAAATCCTCAAAACACAACCATTTCTTGGATGGTCTTTAATTCCATGCGGGTATCTTTCGAAGGCCTGCTTAATTTACCGATTAAGTTACTGTGGGGTGCAAATCGGGAGAGGTATTTTGCCAATTGGAAAGCTCATGTGAGGTGTTCAATCGTCTTAAAGCATTGGTGGGCGGTGGCTTTCAAAACTGCACAACTGTCATTTACCAATTCATCCGCTGTTAACGAGTCTCAAAAAAAAAAAATCATCCGCTGTCGATTTCCAATTGACGAAAGAAAACTCGCGCATGCCATAGCCTCCTGTCGCAGCAACGACTCGGTAAGAGTATTTCTGCTGATTACATGGTCATTGCAGGCTTCCAGAAAGGGAGCTAAGGTAAAAGAGGAATTGATAGTATAGTCGTTATTGAGGACTCAGGGTAGCTCAGTTGGCACGGGACGTCGGGCCCTATCCGTCTGCGTCATGTCAGATCCGAATCTTAAAATCCAGAATCCTTTGTGAAAGTAACTGCACATACTATTCTCTGGATCAGTAGATAGTATTCACAGATACATTGCTGAATCAATTCATACAAGGCATAAACCATACCATTCATAATATACAAATATCAGAGTCACATAGACTGCATCGGATCAAGTTTTACATAAGAGCCGAACAGTCCAAAAGATTACATTACAAAAGTGGCGGAAACGACAGCGGAAGCAAAAGAGGTAGGGCACATCTCTCTATAGGCAAGCGACTCGGGTAGCCTGTGTATGACCGATATTATCTAAGGATTGGATAATATTGGTTGTACGCAGGCACCGACTGAGCCAGCTAGACTGGGGTGAGACCTAAACTAAAGAACTAAACTACTCTTCATCATTGCCTTGCCCGTCGACATCGGGGTCCTTGTAGTAAGCATAGTGACATTGATCAACGAGCTCTGAAGGTTTGGGGGAAAGAGCGAGGATGAGCATAACTTCTGTGCTTACGAACCAACACACAAGATGCAATAATATACATGCAAGGCTTAACAAGGGCAGCTCGGGTTCTTTTATTTGCTAAAGCAATAATTTCAATTATTATAATTAGAAATTCCTATCACTTAGCATTTCAATCAAATTGCATTTTATTAAAGAGAGTAATTGTGCAATATTAAATACAGCGAAGGTTTCACCTTATGCTTAATTTTAACTGGGGTTACATCCACCTATTAACAACACTGGGTACAACCACCCAGAAAAATTCAAAATCAGGGTTACATCTGCCCGACAAATTTTTCATCTCATCCACAAAGTTATTTAAAAATAGAACTACCTCTAGTAAGTTCCCATGTCCGTCTTTGACCATAGGCACAGCTGTTTAAACAGTTTATACTCTATAGAGATTGTACACTGTACCCGTAAGAGATAATCAGCTCGTTGCCCCACATGATTCATTGGTCATATAGTTGAGAGATCATCACAGTAACCTTTCAAATTATCTTGCTCCTTTCGTCATCTCATCCATATGGGCTACTCCCACTCACGGTGGGCCCCATAAGTTGTGCTAGATGTTTACTACAACGACTAACGCAGCTGGACTACACAACGACTAGCGTAGCTGGTAACTTCACCTTGCATCGGTGTCCCATTCAAGCCGGAACATATCCAGTGCTTGCACTACCTGATTACCCTTCCGGCGAGAAGACTTTCAGGGTTCAACAAATTTTACCAAGACGAGTTGTACTTTACAGACTTGTGGTTGTACTTGTTTTACAATGGGAGGTCATGATAAGATTAAGTCCTTAAGTCATTCGGGCGGTTCATAACACATTCCAACCACTCTCGTGCTACGTCAGCACCCACCATCATACCATCCGCCCAGTTGTGATAATAGCAGTTTAATAGGGTTTTTGGGGAAGCAAAATACATTATCTCAATATTCAAATCATTTACCCACAATGACTGCCCAAAACCATTTCATGTTTAAAAGATGATGATTAGGGTATTTAATGCCCCGGTACTTAAGCAAGACTAGCATGTCGCTTAAGTACAACCTATAACTAGTAATTTACCACTTTAATATCTAGGGTGACAAGAATTAAGGAATTCAAGTTGTCAAGGATGGTATAATAATTATTTAATTACCAAGTAGGCATGTAACTAACTCTTAAAGATTTGACATACATTTGCATAAGGAATTAAAACATGCAATTTGCTAATTTAAAAGAATATAATTTGCATAAAATATAGGCTCAGAATGATCAAAGTATTGACTCGCCTAGATTAAAGGTAAGAGGGTCTTGGTAGTCTTGTGCTTGATCAAATTAGAGATCTCCCACTTCTCCGAACTCTACTCGGACGAACACGCCGGAAAAGAGCAAACAAGCAATGAGAACAAATAAATACCAAATAAATAATAAATAAAATCCAAATTAAATAAGAAGCAAGATCTTGAATTTAGGCAAATTTAGAAATAAATTTCACTTAAATCAGAGTTATAACGGAGAAGAATGGGTCTTCTGAAGTTGGAGTTTGAATTAAATCAAGAAAATAAAAAGAGGAGAGAGACTTGTCTCTCTCACATGCGGGGCTCACTGAACAGTGGCATAGTCCATATGAACAGCGCATGGTCCACGGTGCACTAGGCCCACTTGTCAGTCGAAAAGGGGAAAAACTGAGTGAGTTAATGCCAGTCCTTACTATTCTCAGCCTCATGCGGTAGTGACTCAATGCAATCATTAAACCAGCCATTAACTTGGCTAATCATTGCTTTAGCATTAACCGATGAAGATTTACCCTAATGACATTGATTTAGGGGGCTTAAATGTGGATGAACAGGGCTGTCCAAAACCAACAGCACAGGGGGGCTCTTGGGCGCTTGCGGCTCCAGCTCGCTGCCAGCAAAGGAAAGTGGTCAGTCAGTTGATTCGCTAATACTTACAAATTAATTATCTTCTGAACTTCAATTGTCTTCTAGACCACTCTATTTGATTCACTAGTGCGCGGGTCATGTGCATAGATTCTCGTGGCTTGCCACGTTATTTCCCGATATTTTTCATCAGGGGGTTGATTTCCTCTTCCTAATGACGGGAAACTATCATCATCTAATATACTATCAACGAATCGGGCAGTACACAAATCTCCAGTTATAGGGTCCAAATACCTGATTATGGATGTTGTCTCATAACCAACGTATATCCCAGACTTTCAGAGATGACTCATTGCAGTTCACTGCGGTGGTGGTATAGGTACATAAACCTTGCAACCAAACCGACGAAGATGAGAAATTTTTGGTGCTGACCCTTGCGCTAGTTGCATAGGTGAATGGATGATATATGCCAGTGGTCTAAAATTGATGAGAGTTGTTGCGTGCAGGACTACATGTCCCCAACATGTAGTTGGTAAATTACAATTCTTCAAAGATCTACTAGTCCATTCTGGGTGTAGATATGCGGTACGGAATGCTCATCGTTAATTCCCATTGCCATGCAATAATCATCAAATGCATTTGAAGTAAATTATTCGACGTTGTCTATTCTGATGGACTTCACATGATGATCAGGGAAATTATTTCTAATTTTAATTACCTGCGATGTTAGCTTTGCAAAAGCGTGGTTTCTCGTAGACAATAAACACACGTGCGAACATTTTGAAGAAGCATCGATGAGCACCATAAAATACCTAAAGGGCCTTTACAGGGATTGTATAGGACCACAAAGGTCATCCTGGATACATTCCAGGAATGCAGGGACTTCATCCTTCACTTTCAAAGCAGAATGTCTAGTAATTAATTTCCCGGTGGCACATGTGGGGTACACAAAATCTTCCTGATTCGGGAAATTCTTTGCATCGATATTATATCCCTATGAATTGTTAATTATATTTCTCACCATCCTAAGACCTGGGTGGTCTAATCTATCATGTCAGAGACAGAAAAGTTCAAAGCTTCTAAATATGGTTTTCAAGCAGTATAGGCTGCAGGTGCCTTTATATTAGTGTAGTATAGCCTAGTTTCATATGAAGAAAGTCGTTTTCTGTAATGAGCAGGTATTCCTTACCATACTCTTCTTCGGTCTCTACGTGGAAGCCGTTAGCTCAAATATCCTTGAGAGTTCTAGTCGATTCTGGATACAATAAGGCTTCTTTAATGGCCAAAGTTGTACCCTTCGAGAGTATAACTGTGGCCCTTCCTGTGCCTTATTATACAAGTATCACTGCTTGCGATTGTCGTAAGACTACCAGCTTTCCTGCTCATCGACTGAAAGAATTTTGTCTTTCTCAAGATGGTATTCGTTGTGCCGCTATCCACTAAGCGCACTTCCTCCATAGGGCGCCACACGCGTTCTAATACTTCAAATATCAGAAGATAACTTGCTATTATAAATACGAGCAATTGAGCCTTGCAGGACTCATCATGAGAATTTAATGCTTTGCTCTCCTAAAGCTGACAACCATTATTCAAAGTTCCATCACAATCACAAACTGCAAGTGACTGTAAAAGATCTAAGTGTAATGCATGCACCAGATCGAATCATCAAAGTATGTAGAAACTTCTGCCTGAATCTGCTCCATGACGATCTTCTCCTCTTCGGCAACTACGGCTGTGGCCGCTGCGATGTCCAAAGGAGGGGTGATGGGGGCTTCTACTAAGCTGTCTACATCAATGAGTGTAACTAATGGATGTGGATCCTCCGTGCCTACAATGGCGAGGTGTGCCTTATTCTGTCCTTTACCCTTTTTCTTAGACTGTAAATCATTAATAACATGCGACCCACGACCTTACCCTTCTTGCCCCTCTCCTTTATGAGAGGTTTCCTCACCATGTAGTTACTAGCATTGGCTTCATGGCCAACATTGCTACTAGGCGGCTGTGAGATATAGTTTTTCCTTAGAACATCATATTGAGCTTCCGCAACTTGCATGATGTCAATCAATTCGGTATACTCCTTGTAGCCGTCTTGATGATAGTTGCGTACGGATTGCACTGTATTCGGGTGAAAGGTAGAGAGAGTCTTCTCAATCTTTTGCTCATTCGTGATAACCTTACCATAGAGTTGAAAACTGGTACAAATTCTGTACAAATTCTGGCCATGTTGGGCCAGATCTTCGAACTCCTGGTTCATGATGCCAGTCATCTACATTTTTATGCAAAGTGTTCATAAGATTACTGCTGATAATTTACATAAAATAGTTGCAAAATTCTCATGATGCTCTTCGAACTCCTAATTCGTGATTCCGTATTAAAAGTAATATAAACAATCACAGATAATCAAAACAGCAAATACAATATATAAATTGCATATAAATAATGATAACAAAGTTAAACATGCTTCAAATGCTCAAAACAATTCAAAATTTGAATTGCCAAGGCCCTTTTATGCTAGAATATAAATTTTCAGTAAATTTTGTAATTTTCAGGGGCTAAACCATTAAATTTCAATTCTGAGAACATTTTCTGCGCAATTTTCAAATTTTCAGGGGTTATTATGCAAGAATTTCTTGCTCGAAATATTTCCTCGTAATTTTCAGAACTTCAAAGATTTATTTGCAATTTTTTAGTTCTGAGAACTTTTTTTTGCGTAATTTCAGGGCCAGCCCCTGAGTCCACTTCCCATTGTCATCCTTTTCTCCCTTTTTTCTTTCTTTCTGACAAAAAATGGGCCGGCCTTCTTAGGTCGACTGTTTTCGGCCCATTCTGGTCCATTGGCCCATAAGGTCGGTTCTAAAAAAAAGGGGTGTTACCTCACCCTATTCCTTAAGGGTGGCGGCAAAGATCGCGACGGCCAAGAATCGGTGTCGCTCTGGCGGCGACGGCCGACGCCGTGGGCTCACGGACACGCGCGACGTGCGGCTCGACGGCGCAGGCAGCCTATGAGGCATGGTGCGAGCGGCCTATGATGCACGACGCGACGGCGCGGGTGGCCTACGAGGCATGGTGCGGCGGCGTGAGCGACCTACAAGGCGCGACAGCGTGGTGGGCGCTATGGCGCGGCATGACAGTACAACTGCGTGTTGGGAGCGTATATGGGCGGTACGGTCGGTGCTGGCTCTGTGCGGTGGCGCGACTTCAAGCTAGTGGCGTCAGGCCGGTGGCAGTCGTAGGCTCGGGGGTGCGGTGCTACGGGCGCAGAGGCGCAACGCTACAGGCGTGGAGGGCACAGCGCGACGACGTTCTGGCCGGGCGGCGTCGAGCCAACGGTGGAACCCCGTGCAGGGGATAGAGCTAGTTTTTCTTGGTTTTGGCCATTTTTCTCTTGCTTCAGCGGCGCGGCCGGTTCGCGCCGGCCGGGCAATGCACACAGGGCGTCTGGTATACTCGGCGCCTGTGACGCGAGCCCAGGCGTTTCACGCTCGGTGGTGTGGCTTTGAGCGGCACGGGCGCCATGGTGATGGCGTCGTGTGAGAGCGGCATGCAGGCCGGCGGCAGCGCATACGGTTTTTAATAAGAACCGTCTGTGATATGCAGCGATGGTTAGAACCATTTGTGATACATAATTATCATAAACGATTCTTGTTAATAACCGTCTGTGAATCATCACAGACGGTTTTAAATAGAAACGATCTGTGATGTCTTCGAATATCACATACGGTTTGTATTTAAAACCGTCCGTGAATCATCACAAACGGTTTTTATCACGAACCGTCTATAATTATAATCATATCACAGACGGTTTTGTAGATAAAACCGTTTCTGATACTTTTGTTTTGTTGGACAGGGAAACAAAAATTTAGATTTAATGGGCGGGCTGCCGAAACTCGCTTTATATTAACCGAGTCTCCTCACACCTCCATCTCCTCCTCTGCCATATCTCCTCTAACCGAGTGCCGCTGTCTCGCCCTGACCTTGCGCCACGGCCTCCCCCGAGCTCGTCGCTTGCGGACTTCTCCACCTCGCTCCGGCCTCGTTGTCGCTGGCCTCCCCCCGACATCGTCGTCCCCAGCCTCCTCCACTTCGTCGCCCCGACCTCCCATGACCTCGTCGCCCTCGGCCTCCTCCACTTCATCGCCCCGGCCTCCTCCACCTCACCCTAGCCTCGTCGTCGCCGGCCTCCCCCAACCTTGTCGCTCCCAGCCTCCCTTGACATCATCGCCCCTGGTCTCCACCTCAGATCGCGCACTGTCCGGTGAAACGGTCATAACTTTTGCATACAAACTCGGATTGCGACATTCTTTTGCTCGTTAGAAAGCTAACGAAGTTCAATCCGAAAATCCATAAGTCCATATCATATTTATTTACGAGGCTCAGGAGGCTCCAGACAAAGTGAAAAATCCAAGAAAAGGTCGTTTAGGGTCTCAAAACAACCTCCGAAGTTTTAGCACCCGTTTTTTTGTCATTGATTATCACATACGATTCTTGTTCAGAACCGTCTGCGATAGCTTTTTTCACATACGGTTCAAAAACTGTCTGTGATGACCTCATATCATCATAGACACATAAATTCAGACGGTTCAAAAACCATCTGTGATGACGGTTTGGAGCCATCTGTGATGACCCTCTCTGTAGTAGTGACCCATCCCATCCATGCGCTCGTGCCTTTGCCATCAGTAGCTACACGTTACGGACAGCTAGTACGTACTAGTACTCGCGTAGTTGGTCGATCTGTACGTGTGTTGCGTATAGTTTTTGTCTTTGGGCACGTTGAGTTCGTTAGCCGCCGCCGTAGACGCTGGGAAGGACATTTTTTTTAATTGAAGAGTAGGAGAGTTGCCCTATATATTGATAAAGCAGGAGACAACAAAATGCAGGGAATACAATGGTTCACCGACGGAAACACCCCATACGAGAGAGAAACCGCAGCTAGACGAACCTCGTAGCACCCTAACCAACCCTAGAGGTAACGAACTCCGATTGCTCTGTCTTATACCTAACACATCATGGCTAAGGGAAGGGGAAACCTCCCCGCTCAACACACAAAAACTCTGAAACTGGCTAAACCGGACAGGGTAGAGGATCACCAATGCACAAGCTTGAGAGAGAAGAATAGAAGCAGAGGCAAGACGAATCCACATGCTGTCAGAGCAACCGGCAAGGAGCTTCAAATGAATGGAGTGAGAAAGTGACTCCTCTCCTTGACGACGATGGAGGACAACATAAAACACAACACTCGCCAACTTCGACTCCTCGCCACCTCCTCCTACCGGCTCGTTCATGGTGTCCTACACCCACTGCTATAAAACGGGGCCTCCGGAACGGTCATCTTACGCCTCTTGCGCCCCCTGATGACACTTCAATGGCAATGGCAAGAGCTCGACTCTCGGGCCTCTTCCGCTAGCCAGCCTGCTGCTCCTCATGTTACCGGCCTACATTTGGTTGCTGTATGAAGTGAACCACTCTCGAACCCAGTGCGTGACAGATCTATCCGGCTAGTCGGGGTGCTGTAGGACCGTAGGAGTGTCGCTTTTTTGTAAATTCTTCGCCTGCCAATCGATTCAAACAGACACAAGGCCAATCGATACGTGCATGAGCACACTGTGATTGGTCTGAGAATAATTCAGGCAAAAAATATATATACTAATGCAAAGTGCCACTGCAGGTGAAATAAGCCTGGATCAATTGGCGAACAGTGGAAAGGTGAGAGAGACACACCAACAGAGTCAGGTAGTAATCTCGCTGAAAGTTTCATGCATGACAAGAAACCACGTCCTGTGCTCCAGGATGTTGCCTTCTCATTAGGAAAATAAGTTAGCCACATGTCCTTAGCTACCACAGGGAAAAGGGTAAACTGACAGCAAGAATTCCTCGTGGCTTGGGAGCTATATATGAATACGTCCATCTCAAAAAAAAGCTTCATCTTTTGGAAGTCAAGTGCCTGTGAAACTCGCACGTAGTATAAATTAAGTTGAGCTTCCTATACGTACGCTTATGCTTTGTACTCCTATATTACTCCTGTTAGAATAGAACTCTTTTGTATTTTTTTATCTGTATATGAAAACCCCTTTTGTACATCTATATATATATATATTGCCTATTAGGCCCTCTTGAATATACACACAATATTCATAACATGGTACAGAGCTAGGGTACTAACCTAGCTCTCTCCGCTGCCAAATCCATTGCTCGGGCCACCGCCGCCGCACCTCGGGCCGCCACAACTCGGGTCACCGCCGCCGCCCCTCGGTCCGCCGCCGCCACCCGAAGTTGCCCGAAGCCAAAGCTGCCGCTTGAGCTCCCGTCGACCGTTGCCTCTTGCCGCGCCCGCGGTCTACGCGAGGACCTCCACCGCCCATCGGTAGGGCAGCCGCCGACGCTGCCGGTAGAGTCGCCGCTAGGGGAACCCTAGTCCCCCCGTGCGTCTCCCTGCTAGGTTGTCGAAGGCCTGTTTTTATTTAGTGTGTGTCGCTTGCCAGCCGGCCTGCACACATTAAAAAAAAACTAGAAACAGTACGTCGGACTAACCACCGTGCCGTCCAGCGCCGTCTGTTAGACTTCGTTGCCTTGGTCGCCGCGTCGTCCAGCGCTGCCTATCGATGGCTTCCGTTCCATCCGCTGCGATCATATTCTCGGGAACAAAGCTTAATGGGATGAACTATAGGTTGTGGTCTTCACTCATGGAGATCACGCTGGATAGTCTCCGTCTCTGGGGACATGTTACTGGTGCCCGACCTTGTCTGCCATCGTCGGTTCAGCCTCCTCCTAGACAGCCTCTTTCTGTATCTCCTGTAGAAGATGAGGCCGTCAAGAAGGAGGCAGAGGCTGCTGCTGCTACTGATGCTGATGAGGCCTTTCAGTATACCATAAACGCTTTTGAGCACTGGTGTGTTGATGAGCTCCGTGTTCGAGCCATCCTGGTGGTCAACGTCAACGACTCCATCCAGCCATACATTGTTGGTCTGCGTGCCACTCATCAGATCTAGGACTATTTGCGCGAGCGATACTAGCGAAGCGGCGATGCTCGATTCTTTTTTTTGCTTCAGTGAGTTGAGACGCCGCTAGGAGGACTCTTCACAACGATTTCTTCCGAGCCACAGCTAGTCTCGGCGCCACCTAGACGAGTAGCTTCTCCTTCTCGCCAGAGTGTCATCAAGTCGCATATGGATCGTGATCGTCTTCGCCTTTATGACTTCGTCTGCCGTCTTCGCCTAGAGTTTGAGTCTGTCAGGGCTTAACTACTGAGCCGCTCACCACGACCGACAGTCACCGAGGCTCGTTCGACACTTCGTGCTGAGGAGCTTCGTCATGGGTTAGCATCATAGTTTGTTCCGGCTGTGCTTGCTACCCCTTCTTCTTCGACTACACCGACGGTTTCTGCTTCGACTACAGTCTCTCCTCAGGTGTCTATTTCTGCTCCTGTTTTTGTACCAACTGGGGTTTAGTGCAATTATTGTAAGAACTTCGGACACGACTACCAGCATTGTGTGGTGCGAAAAAAGCATAACAAGGCACGTGGGGATGAACTTCAACATTTATGTTGTTTACCAAGAGAAAAAGGCAGGCAGATGGCTAAGAAAATCAAGGACGAGCGACATGAAAACGAGTCCTAATTAATTTGGAAGAAACTTTTCTTCCACAGGTCAGTTTCATCTCCCTTTTGTCATGGCAAATTAGGCACCCGAAATTAGGTTGAGATGATGGCGACTCCGTCGATTAGTACGCCAAACTTGCAGGGAAGGCAAAGAGCAAGTCCCGAGTCAGAGCTCGCCAGAAAACTTGTTTATGAACGGAACGAAACGAGAGCCTTCACCTGAAAACGAGGGCGACAATGTCGGTACATCATTACTGAAATCGACTCACTTAGCTGACTAGGCGTCTGCTTACGCCTGACCTAATTACGGAGAATGGTTGATTGAAACCACAAAGTTGTGCCAGTTTTCAGAGCTCAAGAATCAAAATACAGGACACCAAAGCCTGAATCTTGCAGCATCGCAACTAACCTTGGACCTTGGTATACTCAAATGACAAATAAGACATAAATTAGACCGATGTTTATTCACTGAGTTTACCTGTGAACAGGTATACTAAGATTAACAAACTGTTCAGAGTATGCTAAGACTTCCAGAAAGACAAAGGTTGGTGTCACCAACATGCACAATTCGGTTCAGAAGTCGAGCTAGGTTGTATAACTTCTTTTTTATAAACCCAGGGTGTTAAGAGGTCAGTAGTGTGTTTCGGTGCAGAACTACTCCAGATCTGGGGTCTGGAGAGTCCAGAACTCCAGATACTGACAAAGTACAACTAGCAGGTGCTCATGTTCATTTCCATGCCCTTCATCAGGTCACGTATCCTCTCATGTGTTTTGCTTTCTTTATGACTTGGTTTGGCAATGTTAGGTAGGGTCCTGGCCTCCTGGACCTACATTGGAAATTCAGCATAAGTTGCATACACTTCTTAAGAGCGATCAATAAAATAAACAATGGCGCCTGGAATCTCAGTTTGTAGGGATTAGGAAAGGAATGAAATGACATGGTGTCATTCACATGGCACATATCACTTTCAGATTAGTTTTTTTTTTGGCAAAATTTTTTGAACTTTGACCAGCACCCCAGTTCTTACTGCAAATGCTTAACTGCCCGATGATTTCGGAACCGACAGTCGTGTGTGCGTGTATTCAGAATGCTCTACCGACGCTAAGGTTCACACATAAATGTCTGCTGCGTTTACTAACTCACCAGTGAATAGTATATGCTCATTCCAAGCTGAAGAAGACGTGTAACTTTCATACTTGAAAAAGGTTTTTTCTGCTTCTAAGCAGAAAGACACGGCCATTTTGTGATCGTGTTAGTGCACATTCTTTATTCTTTTTTTCTTCTCTTTTTCTCTTCTGTTTTCCAGTAGCCTGTGTGCCCTTTTGCAGTTTTGCTTCATGAATCATGATTCATACTGCGTCCAGAAAAGCAAGCGCAAGCTAAGAAAGAGACAAGGGTGTTATGTCGTAACAGTGATGGCGACTTAATCTAGGCCACATGTCCCTCAATTATTTCGTGCTTCGTGATTCATTAGCAGATCACTAGGTCATTACTATGTCTCACAAAAACGCCCTACTCTGTATTTCATGTGCTCTGTCTTCACCATTGACCAAATGCTGAGCACAATATATTAAACTGGTAGTCTGAAACTAGTAGTGCCTGAAGCCTTTCAATAAAATGAAGTAGTACTCAGTACTCGAGGAGATTCGATTACTCCGAGATCTCCAAATTCTTTGATGGAGAGGTCAAACACCCAACTTGTTTACAGTAAAGAAATCTTCTTCTGGTAATCGAACAAAACAAGGACACATTTCTATCTAATTTTTAGTACTAGTACAGTAAAGTTTTGTTTGTCCCGGGTCTTTGATTGTTGAGCCAGACAACCAGTCATGCTCAGATTTAAGCATCCACTTGTTACTGAAACTGATGTTTGTTCCACATTGTTATGTCTTGCACAATTTGTTCTTATGAATTCTGATATGTTCCCCTGGCCTATTAGGTGCAGAATTTGTAGTATCTTGCAAGCCACCTAATTCAGGCATTCGATCAGCAGCATACTCGGAACTGATTAGCTACTTCTGTTATCTTCTAGCATACTCAAGATTCATGAGACCCGATGATGAACGACAGCGACAGACCATGTAGTTATCTAGGTTTGGTCCCAACTAAACAAGGTGGTATCTAGGGGAGAATCGAGTACTAGTTTGGTAGAGAGTGCTGAGGAATCGTCACTGACGAGTCTAGTTCGAACGATCACTTCATATATAAGCGTAAAATCGTTTAGAAAAATACAAGAACACAAGTACAGAATAGTAGATTGAACACAGAGATATGAAGAGACTTCTTGCTTCTCTTTATTGCTCTTGTGTAACTGGTAGTACAATGGTTGTGAGTCCCCTCTTTTATATATTCTTCAGGGTAGATAAAGAGCCCATCATGGGTCAGGCCTACTAGGTTTGGGCTTAAGGTTTCCTAACACTCCTCTTTGGGCACTCATTCGTCATGTTCATGTCTCGTCCAAACTCCACAAAAACCCAGTGGGAAAAATTTGGAGAAAAAGTACATTAAACACGTTCTGCTGTGCCACACGAATTGTCTCATTAAAAACCTTAGCCGAGAAACTTCAGGAAAAACTCGTCAAGGGGAAAAGAGTACAATCCACCCAATTTCATTTAATCTCCAGGATTTATTCTTTTGGGCACTCGATCTTCGTGATCAATCTTTAATAATGAGTTCGTGAAGATTCCTCCCCTGAATTCTGCACTTCTCCAAGTCTCATTATTCCAATTCCACGTATACACCTTTCAAAGCTAGATGCTGGAAGTAATTTAGTAAATAAATCTATAAGATTTTCACATGACTTAGTATGCGGTACTTTAATTTCATCCATCTTTTGCAATTCATGAGTATAGAAGAACTTAGGGTTGATATGCTTTGTGAGAGGACTCTTCGTATAACCCATCTGTACTTGTGCAACACGGACTGCATTATCTTCATAGATAATAGTGGGGGTTTGCGTGATATTCAATCTACACGACTACTGGATGTGGTGAATCATCTGCCGAAGCCAAGAACATTCTCGCGAGGCCTCGTACGGTGCTATAATTTCCAAGTGGTTCGTCAAAGTTGATACAAGACTTTGCTTAGATGATTTCCATGGAATTACAGTTCCACCACATAGAAATACATAGCCTGTTTACGACTTAGCTATATGCGGGTCTGACAGGTACCCTACATCTGCATAGCCAGTCATAGTTAGGTCTTAGTTCTTTCCGTAGAATAGACCAATGTCCTTGCTTTCTTGGAGGTATCGGAAGATATCGTTTATCCCTTGCTAATGTATTTTGGTAGGTTCTGCACTATACCTTACTAATAGGTTCACGACAAATTCAATGTCCGATCTAGTATAGTTTGCTAAGTACATGAGTGCTTCTATTGCACTTAAGTATGGGAATTCCGGCTACAGGACTTCCTCCCCCTCTTCTCTAGGTCTGTACGGATCCTTGTCTTGCTGCAAGGATCTTCCGACCATGGGCACTTTCGAATGATATGCCTTTTCAAAGCCGAACCATTCTAGCACCTTCTGAGTGTAGGTTGACTGATGCACTAAAATCCCTTCAGGGGCATGCTCAAGCTGCAAGCCTAGACAATATTTGGTTTTACCCAAATTTTTTATTTCGAACTCCGACTCCAGGTAAGAGCTTGCTTTTTTAATATCTTCTATGGTCCCAATGATATTCAAATCATCTACATATACTGAGATTATACAAAATCCATCCTGGGATCGTAGTATAAATACACAGGGATAATCTTTATTGTTCGTATAGCCTTTCTTGCATAGAAAGTCACTTCAAGCGATTATACCACATCCTGCCTGATTGCTTCAGTTCATACAGTGACTTTCTGAGTTGCACACTGTACAGATTTCTATTTGCTTTGTCTCGGTTCGGGACATGGATACCTTTAGGTACCTTCAGATAAATGTCTGAATCCAAGCTTCCATAAAGGTATGCAGTTACCACATCTATCAATTTTATTTCTAAATTCAGGTTTACTGCCATTGAGATTAAATATCTAAAGGTAGTTCTGCCCATGACCGGGGAATAGATTTCTTCATAATCAACTCCTGGTTGTTGAGTGAAACCCTATGCAACAAGCCTTGCTTTATGTCTTACATCTTCATTATTTTCATTTCTCTTTCGAACAAATACCCACTTATGCCCTATGGGGCGCACATGGGGTGGTATGCGGCTTATAAGTCTAAACACCTCTCTTTTATTCAGAGATAATAATTCCGCTTCTATTGCATTCTTCTAATCTTTCCAATTTGATATTTTCTTACATTCATCGAGCGATGCAGGCTCTGGATCAAAATCAATGATTGTGGCAATTTTCTTTCTAAAATAAATGTCGATATTGGCTGTTGTTCTATTAATAGATTCTCCTATGGTCACATGGTTTATAGCTATTTCTTTATGAAGTGATTCTTCTAATACTTCTACTTGCTCACCACTGCTTCCAATTGTGGGGCAAATCCCTTTAGTTTTTCATCTCCGATGTGTATGCACACATCCCTGCTGATGTCTCCCTTCATGGGGATGTTCAAATCTAGTATGCCTTTTCGGAAGGTTCCATACTAGTGTTAGGTCTCAACTGGCTCCCCGTTTGGTTCTGGGGAACTTCGGTGATCGACTGTGTCGAGTCCTTCTTATCCTTTTTCACCAGGCGTCCCTAGTTACTTCGGATTCATGGGGCCGGAGTTCTCATCCTTTCTGAGGCCTTAGGATGGGATTAGGGATACCTTCATTGGTATTTCAACCTTCTTCGGTGTATTGCGTTCAGGCACATGCGACTTGATCACGCTCTTCAAATCATTAAAGTAGTCAGGCATATGATTTGCCAATGCTTACAAATCAATTATCTTCTGGACTTCAATTATCTTCTGAACTTCAATTATCTTCTAGACTTCAATTGTCTTCTGGATTTCTCTATTTACTTCACTAGTGCGCGGGTCATGTAAATGGATTCTCGTGGCTTGCCACGTTATTTCCCGACATTTTTCATCAAGGGGTTGATTTTCTCCCCCTAATGACGGGAAACAATCCTCATCAAATATGCTATCAGCGAAGCGGGCTGTATGCAAATCTCCAGTCATGGGGTCCAAATACCATATTATAGATGTTGTCTCATAACCAACGTATATCCCAGGCTTTCGGAGATGGCCCATTGCAGTTCACTGTGGTGATTGTATAGGAACATAAACCTTGCAACCAAATCTTCAAAGATGAGAAATTTTCGGTGCTGACCCTTGCGCTAGTTGCATAGGTGAATTGATGTTATATGCTGTCGTAGCAGGGCCCCAAGGGGTGCCCAGCGCCCTAGGATCGTCGGGAGTACCGGTGTGCTGTCGGAGATGTTATACATATGTAAACCTAGTTTGTACAGTGTTTTGTACCCAAAATGCCCTCACTCTCTCTCTCTCTCTCTCTCTCTCTCTCTCTCTCGCCTATGGGGGCAAGAAGGTAATTGTCCCTTCTTGCCCCCTATAAGTAAGACCCCAAGGGCACATGTAAAGGGGCTCTCTCTCATTATTCAACACATATACAATACTACTCATACATGGTATGCCTTGGCTTCTCTCCATTTGGTCATTCACCCAAGACTAAGGGTACGGAGGGTCCCCGCTGTATGGGGGGTCTCCGTACCCATCTGTCAGGCATTTCTACCACAACAGTTGGCGCCGTCCGTGCAGACCGAACAAAAAGCTACAAAAAGAAAGAGGAGCCGAAGCATCACCAAGCCAGTCGAAGCCAACCATTCTTCGGCCGAAAAGCCTCCGCCAAGCCAGCGAAGGCCCCCCAAAGCCTCCGCCCGAAGGCTCAAACCACCTTCGGTTCACCTTCGGCCATTACCCGAAGCCCGTTGTGCGTGCGTGTCCTCCGCCCGAAGGCCTCCTCCACTCCTTCGGCAGCTCCATCGCCTGGTGTCGAAGCAGGAAGCACCAGCCCCACGCCTCCGTGCCGCACGAAGACCTTCGGGCTCACCTGCAACTTCCGCCTCCGGAGGCCTTCTGCAGCACCCCCTCGGCGTCAAACCCTTCGCGCAAGCCCTCCTCGAGCTCTCCTACCTCCGGCCTCGGGGCCTCATGAACCTCCGCTCACATGACTGCCTGCCTCGGTCCCTTGGCCCCTCAACCTTCGGAGACCCCTCAACCTTCGGAGCCTTCGTTCGACGAAGCCCTGTCACCACCTCCACTCACTCGACGCTGCCCCTTCGCCATCTCGGCCTCCGCCGGCTGGCCCCTGCTGCCCCTTCTCTTGAGCCTTCGCCGACGAGCCCTGCTCGGCCACCTCCAACTCACGGGGCGTGGCCCCTTCGCCACCTTGGAGCCTCCACCCGACGAACCCCCCTCGGGTCCCCTTCCGCGGGCCCCCTCCGGCGTGGGATGGAGCTCTGCTCAACGCAACACCCCTCGCAGCAGCTACGGCCACCTCGGGATGCCCTGTCCCCACCGGCTGCGCTCTGGCCTCGGGCTGCCCTGCTGGCGGCTTCCACCTCCGGAGGCCCCAATCATCGCCACCACCGGAGGAACCCGCCAGCCACCACCCCGAAGCCCCCCCTCGGCGTCAGCAACCCCGGAATGCCCGGGACCCTGCGGCACCAACCCATGTGACCCCTCGGCTCTTCACCACGCCCGCTTCGCCGAGCC
Organism: Phyllostachys edulis; assembly: GCA_036346405.1. Classification (NCBI taxonomy): domain Eukaryota; kingdom Viridiplantae; phylum Streptophyta; class Magnoliopsida; order Poales; family Poaceae; genus Phyllostachys; species Phyllostachys edulis. The sequence continues at coordinate 67,368,520 of CM070558.1, read as the reverse complement.
GCCTCCGCCGCACCTCGCCAAGGCCCCGCAGCTCGCCTCGAAACATCCTCTGCACCTTCGCGGTTTCCTTTCGGCCCGCCGACCGCCTCGAACCCCTCGGCTTCCACGAAACCGAAAAAGGGCACGGGTTTTCGTTATACCCAAATATGCTCGCGTTTTGCGGTGGTGATTTTACACGGTCAATGGCCGCCAGATTCCGCTAATGTATGCTATTGGCATATGCAACAACCTCGCAGTAAGTTTGTTTGCTGTTTTGCTAAGCCCAACTAGTGCTATTAATTCCTCACCTTTTTAGTTTGGCAATATGTGGCTATGTGCATCATAGCTGAAAAGGAACCGATGGGTTTTCACCTCTAGCTTGACAAAAGAAAAGGATCTGTTCAGTTATGTTAGTAGGGTGCTGCGTGTGTATTATGCTTATATTTCCACTTCGGATACTTCGCATGCTATTTCCTGCTAAAGTTGCTTACAAATCCGTTATTTGCATGACAAACTAGCTAGGCCTATACATACTAATCAAGGCAAGAAGAATGTAACGAGACGCCACAAGATGGCCCCGAGCCCCGCCAAGACACCTCGCAGTCGCGCCTCGGTGCTCAAGCCCACAAAGATGGCAACGACAATAAGCCCATCGCCGTGGCACCTAAGATGCCGCGCATGGCCCCGAGCCCCGGCGCACACCTCGCAGGCTACGGCCTCGGTGCGCAAGCCCACAAAGATGGCAACGATAATAAGCCCGTTGCCGTGGCACCTAAGACGCCGCGCATGGCCCCGAGCCCCGGCGCACACCTCGCAGGCTGCGGCCTCGGTGCTCAAGCCCACAAAGATGGCAACGACAATAAGCCCATCGCCGTGGCACCTAAGACGCCGCGCATGGCTCCGAGCCCCAGCGCACACCTCGCAGGCTACGGCCTCGGTGCTCAATCCCACAAAGATGGCAACGACAATAAGCCCATCGCTGTGGCACCTACGACGCTGCGCATGGCCCCCGAGGGCCCCGGCGCATACCCTCTGGGGTGGGGTGTATAAAAAATACGCCGTGCATGGCCCCGAGCCCCGGCAAGACACCGATGCCCTCCGCAGCATCAAGACATTCACACATTCACAAGAAAACCTAGTCGCTCCGGAGGCACCGCCTGGCGATTAGGGAGTCTCCCGCCGAGAGCCTTGGCTCGGCGGAGAGACCTCACATATTCACAAGACATTCACAAGAAACCTAGTCGCCCCGAGGCACCGCCTCGGCGACTAGGGAGTCTCCCGCCTCGAGTGCCTTGGCTCAGCGGAGAGACCTCACATATTCACAAGACATTCACAAGAAACCTAGTCGCTCCGGAGGCACCGCCTCGGCGACTAGGGAGTCTCCGCCTCGAGTGCCTTGGCTCACGGAGAGACCTCACATATTCACAAGACATTCACAAGAAACCTAGTCGCTCCGGAGGCACCGCCGGCAACTAGGGGAGTCTCCCGCCGAGTGCCTTGGCTCGGCGGAGAGACCTCACATATTCACAAGACATTCGGGCAAAACCTAGTCGCCCGGAGGCACCGCCTGGCGATTAGGAGTCTCCGCCCGAGTGCCTTGGCTCGGCGGAGAGACCTCACATATTCGCGCACATTCGCGCAAAACCTAGTCGTGAGTCTCCCGCCTCGAATGCCTTAGCTCGGCGGAGAGACCTCACATATTCGCGCACATTCTCGCAAAACCTAGTCGTTCCGGAGGCACCGCCTCGGCGACTAGGGAGTCTCCCATCTCGAAATGCCTTGGCTCGGCGGAGAGACCTCACATATTCACAAGACATTCACAAAACCTAGTCATTCGAAGGCACCGCCTCGGCGATTAGGAGTCTCCCGCCGAGTGCCTTGGCTCGGCGGAGAGACCTCACATATTCACAAGACATTCACAAGAAACCTAGTCGCTCCGAGGCACCGCCTCGGCGACAAGGAGTCTCCGCCGAGTGCCTTGGCTCATGGAGAGACCTCACATATTCAAGGCCATTCACACAAAACCCCTTCAATGAAAAAGCAACAAGATGCCACAACAAAAACAAAGCCACAGCAGCATGGCCTTTGGCCTTGGTGCAAGCCAAGACCACCCACGTGCATGATTGCCTCTAAGAAGCGACGCAAGAAGCTAACCACAGCACGCCCGGTCCCAAGACCAAAAGATACCGGGGGGACACGCCATCCTCCTCCTCGCACCAGCGTCAGGCTCCTGGAGCCCTATCTAAAGAAGTATGGGGGCGGCGAGACTTCCCTCCCCCTCATAACAAAGCGTCGGGCTCCCTGAGCCCTATCTAAAGAAGTATGGGGGACGGCGCGAGGCTTTGCCTCCCCCTCGCAACAAAGCGTCAGGGCTCCCCGGAGCCCTATCTAAAGAAGTATGGGGGACGGCGCGAGGCTTCGCCTCCCCCTCGCACCAAAGCGTTACGGCTCCCCGAAGCCCTATCTAAAGAAGTATGGGGGACGGCGCGAGGCTTCGCCTCCCCCTCGCAACAAAGCGTTAGGGCTCCCCGGAGCCCTATCTAAAGAAGTATGGGAAACGGCGCGAGGCTTCGCCCTCCATCGAGAAAGCGCGCGGGGCTCCCGAGCCCTATCTAAAGAAGTATGGGGGACGGCGCGAGGCTTCGCCTTCCCCTCGCAAAAATGATAATAACAAAAATAATAAAGGCTCCCCAGAACCCTGTCTAAAGAATAGAGCGGACAGTCCAGTCCCGTCGCGAACGGCGGCAAGGTCAGCGAATGTCAGGTGGCAAGCTCTCAAGAGATCCCAATCAAAGAAAGCCGAGGGACGGCATTCGGCTTCGCCTTCCCCTCGCCAACGTTGAGCTCTCAAGCAAGCCCAACCAAAACGAAGCACAACCCCTTCACACCACTCCAAGTCACAGGCACGCTTGACAAGAAGCGGACGAAGGGGGGCACGGTACCAGGCCCCCAGCAGGAGCATCTCGAACGGTCAAGGCAAAGAAGCAATCAAATACGAGGGCAGCGACGACGGCGACCGACGCCACCCCACCTCAAGGCCATGCCTCGATGTGGTGGCTCACACGACTTTCGCTTCTGGCTCCGCCACGCTCGCCGCCGCCTCCTCGGGGATAGCCTCGGCGGGCGGCCCTGACGCACCACCCGCCTCGAAGGCCATGCCTCGGTGGGGTGGCTCGCGCCGACTTCGCCCATGCTCGCTCACCCTCGCCGCCTCACTGAGGTCAGAGGCCTCGCGGGCGGCCCCGACGCCACTGCCTCGAAGGCCATGCCTCGGTGTGGTGGCTCACGTCGACTTCGCCCCAGCAGCTCCACCACCGCCGCCGCCTCGAGGTCAGAGCCTCACGGCGGCCCCGATGCACCACCGCCTCGAAGGCCATGCCTCGGTGTGGTGGCTCGCGTCGACTTCGCCCCGCAGTTCCACCACCGCCACCGCCCGCTGAGGTCAGAGCCTCGGCGAAGCGCCCCGACGCGCCACACCGCCTCGAAGGCCATGCCTCGGTGTGGTGGCTCCGCGTCGACTTCGCCCGCAGTTCCACCACCGCCGCCCGCCTCGAGGTCAGAGGCGGCGGGGCGCCCCGACGCCACACCGCCTCAAGGCCATGCCCCAGATGGTGGCTCGCCGACTTCGGCCCCGCAGCTCCACCACCGCCGCCCACCTCGAGGATGTAGCCTCGGCGGGCGGCCCCGACACACACCGCCTCGGAGGCCATGCCTCGGTGTGGTGGCTCTGCGTCGACCGCCCCCCACGTACTCACTGTTCATCGCCCACCTCGAGGTCAGAGCCTCATGGGAGGCCTAGACATAAACCTCCTCGCACACCTCGGCGCCCGTCACGGGCCGCCTCCAGAGCACCTCGGCCTCCTCGCCGGCCACCCGAACCCCTTCACGGTTCACCTGCCTCCCGGGTATCCAGACTCCCGAGGCCCAGGCGGCTGGATTATGCTGCTCGCCGCCTCGGGATCATGGGATCACCGCGACCTCGACCACGCAGACGAGGAGTTGTCGAGCAGGCCCCAAGGGTGCCCAGCGCCCTAGGATCGCTGGGAGTACTGTCTTTGTCATGAGATGTTATACATATGTAAACCTAGTTTGTACAAAGGTTTTGTACCCAAAATGCCCTCACTCTCTCTCTCTCTCTCCCCTATGGGGGCAAGAAGGTAATTGTCCCTTCTTGCCCCCTATAAGTAAGACCCCAAGGGCACATGTAAAGGGGCTCTCTCTCATTATTCAACACATATACAATACTACTCATACATGGTATGCCTTGGCTTCTCTTCATTTGGTCATTCACCCAAGACTAAGGGTACGGAGGGTCCCCGCTGTACGGGGGGTCTCCGTACCCATCTGTCAGGCATTTCTACCACGACATATGCCAACGGTTTAAAATCGATGAGAGTTGCTGCGTGCAGGACTGCATGTCTCCAACATGTAGTTGGTAAATTATTATTCTATAAAAGCGGCCAGACAATAAATTTAATTCGTTTACTTAATGCTTCTGCTAGTCCATTCTAGGTGTGGACATGTGGTACAGAATGCTTAACGGTAATTCTCATTGCCATGCAATAATCATCAAATACCTTTGAAGAAAATTCTCCGACATTGTCCATTCTGATGGACTTCACATGATGACCAGGGAAAATATTTTTAATTTTAATTATCTGCGAGATAGCTTTGCAGAAGCGTGGTTTCTTATAGATAATAAACATACATGCGACCATTTCGAGGAAGCATCGATGAGCACCATAAAGTACCTAAATGGCCCTAACAGGGGCTGTATAGGACCGCAAATGTCTCCCTAGATACGGTCCAAAAAAGCAGGGATTTCATCCTTCACTTTCAGAGCTGAAGGTCTAGTAATTAATTTCCCGGTGGCACATGCAGGGCACACAAAATCTTCTTGATTCGGGAAATTGTTTACATTGATATTATATCCTTGAGAATTGTTAATTATATTTCTCATCATCCTAAGATCGCAGTGGCCTAATCTATCATGCTAGAGACATAAAAGTTCAGAGTTTCTAAAAATGGTTTTCAGGACAGTATAGGCTGCAGGTGCCTTAATATTAGTGTAGTATAGCCCAGATTCATATTAAGTAAGTCGTTCTAATACCCTTTTTTCATGTTCTTCATGCTTTGTAATGATCAGGTATTCCTTACCATACTCTTCTTCAGTCTCTACGTGGAGACCGTTAGCTCAAATATCCTTAAATCTTAAGAGAGTTCTAGTCGATTCTGGGTACAACAAGACTTCTTCAATGACCAATGTTGTGCCCATCGGGAGTATAATTTTGGATTTTCCTGAGCCTATTATACAAGTATCGCTACCTGCGATTGTCGTAAGACTACAAGCATTCTTGCGGATCGATTGGAAAATTTTCATCTCTCTTAAGATGGTACTCGTTGTGCCGCTATCCGCTAAGCACACTTCCTCCATAGGGCGCCACACACATTCTGATATATAAAGTATTTATTAATATATGGTAGGAAGCAATGCACATATAAATAAAATACACCAAAACAGAACATAACTTGCTATTATTAATACGGGAAAAAGTCTTGCAGGACTCATCACAAACATTTAATGCTTTGCACTCCTAGAGCTTACAACCATTATTCAATAATTCAATGTTCTATCACAGCCATAAGCTGCAAATGACTATAAAACTCTAAGTGCAATGCGTGCACTAGATCGAATCAGTGAAGTATGAAGAAACTTCTGCCTGAATCTGCTCCATGTCCATCTTCTCTTCTTCAGCAACTACGGTTGCGGCCGCTACGATGTCCAAAGAAAGGGTGATGGGGGCTGCTGTTGGGCTGATCACATCTATGGGTGCAACCAATGACTGTGGATCCTCTGTGCCTACAATGGCGAGATGTGCCTCATGCTGTCCTTTGCCCTTCTTCTTAGACTTGAAGGCATCAATCACGTGCCGCGGCTCACGGCAAACACGTGACCAATGTCCCCATGTGCCACATTTGTAGCAACTTTGGTCCTGCTGACCATAGGGCTTCTCATCACGCTTCTTTTCTTCGCCCTTCTTAGCTTGAGCATTCTGCTTAGTCTTGCGACCCATGACCTTACCCTTCTGGCCTCTTTCCTTTGAGTGGGGATTCCTCACCATGTAGCTCCTAGCATTGACTTCATGGCCAACTTTGCTGCTAGACGGCTGTGAGATGTAGTACTTCCTTAGAAGTTCATCTTGAGCTTCCGTAACTTGCATGATGTCAATCAGTTCAGCATACTCCTTGTAGCCATCTTGATGATAGTTGCGTGTGGATTGCACCGCATTCGGGTGAAAGGTAGAGAGGGTTTTCTTAATCTTCTTCTCATCCATGATTGCCTTGACACAGAGTCAAGATCAGTATAAATTTCGGTAAAATGAGTTGTACCCCGGCCTTGTAGCCAAGAAAACGTGTTTTCTATTCTCCGCTCGCTGACGAGGAAGAATGGTGTACTTCAGCTTCTCAAACTGCTTTTTCAGTGCGGTCCATAAAGCTAGTGCGTTCTTCTCTACCATATACTCATTCTTGAGCGTTAGGCAGAGATGGTGTCTGAGGAAATAAAGTGCCTGATCATTTTCCTCAGCAGTTGGAGTGACATCCTTCGAGGTGCCAAGTCCAATAGCAGCACGAAGCTTCTTGGCTCCTAGTACGATCTCGACATCTGATGCATAAGTCAAGTAATTCGCCACGCCGACCAAATTTCTTCGAACTCCTTTTTGTAATGCCACCATCTCAGATATTCATGAAAAGAGTTCATAAGATTACTGCTGGTAACTTGCATAAAATGGTTGTAAATTTTCTCATAATGTTCTCGTATTTTTTTATGCATTTTTCATGATTTATTGATATTTTCAGTGATTAAAAGCAATATAAACAATCACAGATAATCAAAATAGTAAATACAATACATAAATTGTATAGAAATATTAACAACAAAGTTAAACATGCTTTAAAAATTCAAAATAATTCAAAATACGAATTTTCGAGGCCCTTTCCTATTGGAATAAGAATTTTCATTGAATTCTGCAATTTCCAGTGGCTAAAACGCTAAATTTCAATTCTGAGAAATTTTTCTACACAATTTTCGGGGGTGGGGGTAAAGGGGGGTTCGCAAAATTTTCTTATCCATGAAATTTTCTCGTAATGTTCAGAACTCCAGGGGTCGTTTTACAAAATTGCCCTTTCTTTTTTGGTTTTCTTTTCTTCTTCTTTTTCTTCTTCTTTCCGAAAAAATGGGCCAGCCTTCTTGGGCTGGCCGTTTTTGGCCCATTCCGATCCACTGGCCCATAAGGCCGCTTCTAAACGAGGGGGGGGTGTTTAGGGTTTCCCCTTACCCTATTGCCCTAAAGGGCGCTGGGCGGCGGCGGCGGCGGGCACACAAGTCGCGGGCGAAGCGGCCGCGCGCGGGTTCGTGGCGTCGGGCGAGGCGGATAGTGACGGCCTCACAGCGGCGTGTGAGGCGGCCGGCGCGGGCACGCGCGGCGTGGAGGGCGGCGGCGAAGCGGCGGCGACACGCGACGAAGCGATCGACGGGCGGAGAGGCGCGACGCGGTGGCGCTTACGCGAATCGCGGACGAGGGCGGCGAGTGTGACTCGACGGGGTTGGTGGCAAGCGGCGCGTGCGGGCGCGACGGCTCGCCTAAGAGGCGGCGCGAGCACGGAGCCACGCATGGTGGAGACGCTTCAAGCGGTGCGTGCCTGCTCGGTTGCGTGCAGGCGCAGAGGAGCCGGTGGCTGCAAGCCAGCGGGGATGGTGTATACGAACATTACGCGCGAGGGGCCGCAGAGCGTTCGAGCCGCCGCATGATGTATGCGCATGCGCGATGCTTCGCCGGTGCCATTTTTTTCTTTTTCTTTGCGCGACGCGTGGCACTTCTCGATGGCTCCGGGCCGGTTCGGCCGGCGGTGCGCAACACGTAAGGCCGACGGCGGTGTGGCCGTGCGGGGTTTCATCGCCTTTTTTTTCCTGTACTGTTCATGCAATGCAATTTACAATTTGCCGTGCAATCGTTATCTATTCTTTCATGCAACCACCTATCGGCATGGCCGACGGTTTCAAGTCGACAAGCAATAGGTTAGAACAGATTTGCTATTTCCAATCTACGGTACAATCGACATCCACTTTTCCATGCCATCTACTGATCGGCATTGTGCCAGCGACGTCAAGTCGGCTTGCGGTAGATTAGAGCAGATTTGTACCATATGATACAATCTAGAAAGCCAAATTTGTAGGATTGAAAGCAATCTAGAAAAATGATTCGATCTACGAGTGTCGTGCCTCGACGACATTTTTCAAATTGCGGCAGCCGGAGAACGAGTCGCGGTTGATAACGTGTTGAGGAACCACATCAAGTAGTCCAAATCAACGATCACCTCGTAGACAAATGTAGAATCGCTTAGAACAATGCAGGTACACAAGTACAGAATAGTAGATTGAACACAGAGATATGAGAGGACTTCTTGCTTCTCTTTATTGCTCTTTTGTAACCGGTAGTACAATGGTTATGGGTCCCCCTCTTTATATATTCTTCAGGGTGGATGAAGAGTCCATCATGGGTCCGACCTGCTAGGTCTGGTCCCAGGGTTTCCTAACAGGGGGTACTCAAATTTTGAGCAGTGATTAACGTTTAAAAAAAGCTGAGGCATTCCACGCGTGCCCAATAATTAAGTGCATTAGTGGGTTGGAACATTTGTGTGGGCTGATAATCTGTTCAAGCCGAGTGCTCTGGGCAGTCTTCGTTTTGTCTTCTTTTGGGCAATGGGCCACAAACAATGCTTTAATGACATATGTGATGTAACCGAATATGAATAGCCCCACATAACATCAACTCATCAAGTATCAAACTTCGTCTCGCAAGAAAAGCGTAAAAATTTTGGTAAAAAAATGCAAGTAATGTTATGCAACCTTACAGTTATGCTATTTTTTTTATGTAAGATTAAAACAATTTTTACATATATTACATTCCGTAAATTTAGTAAAAAGTACAAAAATAATAATTTTTACATTGAATTATCTGCTTTTGATGTAAAACACAGATACACAAACAGATAATAGTTATAACACAAAGCTCAAAAGTACCTACAACTACTAACATAGAGCTCACAAGTCGCAACTGCAGAACACATCCACTAATAAGTCTAAGAGCTGACAAAGACTAAACACATCACAACCACAAATAGCTAAGTACAACTGCTACTAAACCTTAACAGAATACAATATTGACAAAGATAGGTTACTGCTACCACAACTACACTACGAATAGATGACCAACTAAGAACATCACACAAATCAAAATGTATCGACGAGGAAATCTTCAAAACACACACCTGTTGGTCATGTGACAATACTACTAGGAGAAATCCCCAAACAGAAAACACCTTGTCCACCTGTTTGACCTCACGCAATAAAAATAGAAGCAAGAAACATAAATCACTTAGATTAATAAAACAAAATCGCAGATCCAAGAAGAACACAAAAATGACTCTAAATCCAAATCCCCTCCGTTGGGTCAGGTACAAATCACATACTAAAAACCCTCTAAATCGCCAAACTCCTGTTTGCTATGCCCTCTCCTTGTGGCTACCAAGGCAGATCAATAGTCCTCATTCAGTTCACTCCCTCTCCCTTGATGATTCTTATCCCCTAGCGCACGGTGTAATCTGAGGGGGAGTAAATATGAAGGAGAGGAGACAGAGAGACCAATGCACAAAGCAATAGCAGTAAGTAGATGGAGACAAGAACATACGGTCTCCAATGTTGAATATTGTCCAAATCGAATGGTTTCACACACAAAACGGTTTCAGTAATCTCAACGGGTACATTAGTTAGCGCACCTACCCGTCTGGTTGGCTTCAAAGTCTGGTGTCGATCTTAGAGCTCCATCGGACGGCTACGAAATCGAGTACTGCCAAACAAAAATATACTTGAGTACTAATTAGCATTGTTTAAGTAGGACACTATAAATCAATCACCCAATTGGGATCTCCCCCTTTTACCTCTTTTCCTGCGTGGATGAATCATGAATGATTAGAATCCACACTAACCCACCACCAGATCCACCACCGAGGATTCCATCCATCAGCACCTAGTGTTGGAAGCAACACTGATGTTTCAGTTTCACCCATCACCTCCATAGCTAGCATATTAGCATGTGCTTTAGTCAATACTCAAAACAGAGAAAGGAATCTAATCATATGGCTGTGCTGACTGTATGGGGGAAGCGTTTGTAAATTCTAAGCATGCGATGCAATGTTTATTGGCTTGAGAAGAAGCGTCTTTGTGTAGTGGAGGCCATGCCATTCGCTACTTGTCTAGTCACAGTTCGTTGCCATGTGCCACGGCAACGCAACAAACCAGGCTAGACGGTTTTGACTTTGGAGTGTCTGAAATCAGCCAGTGATGCCGGCCTTTCAGCTCCTCATCGGACCATTCATGGTAGCGAAAGTGTAGCACGACACGGCGATCAAATCGAACCATCAAGTCATCAACGAACAGTTTAGACCAATGTCAGTATATGACGATCAAGTCCTCAGCGTATGTTGTTTTCTTGATTTGGGCGGACGTACGTTGGTGATGTGCTCCAACTTGGCCACAAGATGCAACTGCAGTTCAGGAGTCAGTCACATGCGCTAGTAGCATTGATTTATTGGTCTACGGCACAACAAACTATAGCGACTGACGAACTGATGCCCCATGCAACGTCGATGCAATCGAGAAAAATGCGAAATTGGTTTATTCTTCGAAGCAGAGAGCCCTCCATGAAGAACTGCACAACACTCAGCGACATAGAACTGGCCACCGAAATGGCATGTAGAAATGCAGAAATCAGGTGACTTCAGATAGAAAATAACCGAAAAACGTATTCCCGTCAGCACAAGTCTTAGTCTTTGTATTGAACTAGCTCATGAGTTGAAGCCGGATGACAATATATAAGGAGCAACTGAAAAGACCACACAAAAGCATACTGCACACAAACTTTTTTTTTTAGAGAATGCTGGCAATTTATTGATCACAAAGCATCATTACAAAGAATCTCCCGGATGCACTCCGGTACACTATTACAAATAAAAGAGCTAACAGAGTGCTCACAAGATCTAGCTAGAGTATGTGCTGTCACATTCATCACACGACTAACATGACGAAAAACAACCGAGGAAAAGTTATATGCCATAGACTTGATATCAGAGATAACTACACCAACAAAAGACCGATCCCGCATTGACAAATTCAACCGTTGCACCACAGACAAGCAGTCAGAACTAAGAATGACATTTTGATATCCTTCATCACGTGCGAGGGCTATTACACAGCGAAACGTCAATGTTTCTGCTAACTCCGGCATAGTGATCCCATCAACACGCTCGCTGCAGGCAGCTAAACATTCACCAATGTGGTTTCGGACTACCACGCCAACCCCCATCTGACGTGAAGAAGCAAATTGTGTCGCATCGATATTAATAAGGACCGTACCTGCCGATGACAGAGTCCATTTAGGGACTGAATGCAATGACTCACGCCTATGACCTGGATCCAGATTAAAGATATACAACACTATCAACTCAACATAAGCTTTAACTTTCGTAGCCACCCTTTGAGGATGCAACAAACCTTCATCGTTTCGTGTACCATATACCACAGAGTAACAGCAAGAACTGTTGCCTCCCGAATCGAGGAACATCCCAAGAAATCAAACAACCACTGCTTAGCACAATTCAATTATCTTACGGCAGAGATGGAAGCCATACTCCAATTTCACTTCACGCCAAAATTCACGGGCAAATTGGCAGAAGAGGAAGGAATGTTCAATACGCTCATCCCTCCCACAGAAGACACATGTATCATTCGTAGGGATATGCCTTCGTTTCAACTAGAAACCACACGGGAGGAAGTCATGTGTGAAACACCACAACAAAATTTCCATCTTGTTCGGTGTCTTTATAGCCCAGAGTGACTTCCAATGTTTATTATCCGCGTCGTACGCTGAGGAGAGACCATGCCCAGAGCTGCTTCGATAGGAATAAAAGCCTCCTATCTGCGCTAAAAAATATGCGGAACATACTGTGTAAGACCCATGTCTTGTATGTGGCCATGAAGCAAAATCATCATTGCCTTACTGACGAGGATTAACATCTCTATGTATTACTTTAATACATAATAAAAGATCATACGTCTTCATAGTCGTAACCCCTAAGACCAACGACCTCACTGGTCGTAAGGATTCCAGAGGTTACATAATGGGTACTCTGGTCGGACAAGATCCCGTACCTAGTCTCCGACCAGGTAGTTGCTCCAAGGAACTATGAACTGGTATCTGGATTTGATTCCAGGTATATCCTTTACCATGTGATGAATAGAACACATGTCATATATTCCATGCCACGCGATGTTACATGATCCTAAGACACCGACAAACAACCACCGTACGGTTGAGTGTCTCACAGACGCTCAACCGCACAACGGTTGATACATTATCAACCATCGCCTCACTCCAACCAGTCGCAACGTTTTATAACAGACTTCTTCTTCAGGAGTAACTGCCACCTCTTCGGAAGTTATTTAAGGATGGAGCGCGGACAACAGAAGGATCATCTGACATCAGATAGAAGAATCGCCTTGCATCAGATTAAAGCAATGCAATCAACATTAGATTTGTGCTTTAAGTCTGATTATATAACATAGCAAGCATCATACTCAGTGTAATTAGGATTAGTCCACCGTCTAGTCGTAGGCACCCCCTGTAATAGCCAGTTCATATAAACAAAGAGCAGTCCCATTCTCTCCCAAGAAATACGTGTCATTTTCCTCTATTTTATTTCGTAAGATCGGCGACTCGATCGTCGACAGTTGGCGCCGTCCGTGGGCAAGAAGGCACATATGTCCTAAAGAAATTCTTCGCTCATCAAATCCTCGCCCATTCCTCATAATTGCTTATGCAGCTATGGCAGGGAGTTGGGACAAGGAGAACTGGTTCGACTTGGCAGACTACTCCAACCTCAACATGGATGAATGCATCTGTGCCATGCAAGAAAACAGGATGTCATCATCCTCCTCCTCCGTCGGCTCGCATGTCGCAGACATCAGCGAAATCGACCGGATGGATGAGGATACACCGCTACGACAAGTGGCGCTTTCAGAGGAACCAGTCATTCCGACCAGTTCGGAACATCCAAGGACCTCTCCAAGCCCAGTCCTTTCGACCGGCGAAAAAGGTGACAAAAGTTCAGCCCCGCAACTCGAGGATCAGTGTACTCTCGATACAATCATGGCTGACAGGTATTCACCAATGGCTTCTGGCAATTCCAGGGGCCAACCGACATTTGGTAACGGTGTCGATGAAGCTCCCATTGGTCGTGGACTAAGTGGGAATGATAAGGCTCAGCATACGATCGGCAATCCGCTGTATCAGGCTAAGTCCACCACAAAAACCTCAGGAGGTACTAATCTTCGACCGCTTTCCATCGTGGAAACTCCTCACAGAAACATTGGAAGTCTCGCCATTAGTTATGATGGTAGCTCGTCGGAAGATCGCTGCTGGAGGCACGAGGTCAACGTGATTAGAGATATAGATCAAAATGTCGTGTACGGTCCTACACAATCTGCCACGCTACCATGTGCTGGTGGAAATGGTACGGGCCATCAAGCACCAAATGCCAGAGGTAACAAAACTGATAGACGTCCATCGCATCTGTTCGTTCTCGCCTCGCCAGAGTAACGGCCTGACGGAACCAACCAGAAGGTCAGGGGAAAGTTCAGATCTTCGAACACCCAATACTGGAATGAATCCTCTGAGACCATCTGTGACAATACAAAATCTGCAGCGTGTTCAGAATATTTTTAAATAATTCTAACCCTGCTCTTGTAGAGACTCCAGGTTTTGTCCAACTTGTAGGTCAGGTATTAGAAATTCTCCAGCAGACCATGCAACGAACGGAACCGTATTGGGAACAAAGGAATTCACAAAGTCAAACCAAGACTTTATCCCAATGTTCCTCCCTCAGTAGGGGACAGCATGGTCGGATTGGAAGCCAATCGATACCAAGACCTCCTCAACGATTCCGACCAAGGAGTCACGAGGGAATAAGGCTATTTCAAGCAGCCACTCCTTCACCTCGTCGAGAGAAACGATCGCTTGGCCCTGATGATCTCCGACATCATCTAAACCAAGCAGGCGGTCGAAGGCGTCATACCAACGTCCACGATCAAATCGAGACACCGGAGCTCTAGCATTCTATCTTTAGAAACTGATCTCCGACCGATTACAATCTGACGCCTTTCCAAAGAAGGCACCGTGAATCAATTACAGGTTGTCGAGCCTTCTCCATAGGGCTCTAAGCTGTACATTGGCCAAACAGGTTTCGACCGGCCAACCTGGATAAGTTCAACGGGACTCAGAACCTGTTAGAATTTCTCCAAATCTATACAACCGCCATCAGAGCTGCCGATGGTGATGAAAATGTGATGGCAAACTATCTACCCACAGTACTTGAAGGGTTTACCCGATCTTGGTTACTTAACCTACCGGTCGGATCGATCTACACTTGGGAGCAACTGTGTGACCTCCTTATTGCGAATTTCCAAGGCGCGTACGACCGCCCTGGAAAGGAGGATGATCTTCGCCGAATTCGGTAAGGAACCAATGAGACTCTTCGTCAGTACATCAAAAGATTCAGCTAGGTTCGTAATTCAATACCAGAGGTCGCAGAATCTTCTGTCATCCAAGCTTTCAAAGCAGGTCTAAGGAATCGGCGGTTTACGGAGGACATTGTAATGAACCCTCCACAAACAACCATCGAACTTTTCGACATGGCCGACAAATACGCAGTCGCTAGCGAAGCGGTTGAATGGTGTAAGGCCATTGATCGAAAGGATAAAATCCCCCAACCTGGCTTGGATAAATCAGAAAAGAAGCATAAGAAGACTCTCAAGAAGAAGAGAAACCGCAAACCCGATGATAAAGAGGTCCTTGCGGTTCCTGAGAAGTTTACTAAGGGTAAGAAAGATTATACCGGTCGGGGCAAAGCAAAAGCTTTGACCGAGGGATACAAAAAGAACAAGAAGTGGTGCCCACTTCACCAGCAGGCAGGGCATGACTTGCGCACCTACCGAGCCTGGCAAAAGAAACTGGAAGATTACTATGCAGGCAAAGGTCCACTCCCCTCAATACAGGAACTCGGAGAATCAAGCTCCAAGAAGGACAAAGATGGTGATGAAGGGATGGAGTACTAGGAGCCTCAACATACGGTCAACATGATCTTTGGTGGATCTTCTTCGTACAAGTCAAGGCATCATCTGAAGGCCATGGAGTAGGAAGTCAACCTTGTTGAGCCTCTGATCACCGTCAAGCCATCCAGGTGGTCAAAAACTGTAATCTCCTTCAGCAAAGAAGACTGCCCCATCCCTTCGACTCGACCAGGTAGGTTCCTAATTATCGTTGAGCCTACTATTAATAATTGTAAGGTTAATCGAGTCCTAATAGATAGAGGTAGTTCTCTAAATATTCTGTTTGCGGGAGCATTGGAAGAGATGCAAATTCCCAAGTCAAAGGTAAAGCCTGTGAAATATGCCTTTCACAGCATAGTTCCTAGTTCTACTGCCAAACCGATATGATAGCTTTCCCTACCGGTTACGTTCGGAAGACCTGACAACTTCCGAATAGAAAAGATTCTATTGGACGTGATGGATTTCGAATCCACATACAATGGAACCCTTGGTCGTCTGGCTTTAGCAAAATTCTTGATAGCCACGCACTACGGTTATCAGAGTTTGAAAATGCCAGGACCAAAGGGGGTCATCACGGTTCGAGAAGATCAAAAAATGGCTTATGCATATGATCGAAAATCCATAAAACTAGTCGATGAACTTTCGACGAGAGAAGCTAATCCACTTACCGTGCAGGTCAAGCACTCGAGGCCAAAGATGAAACCAAAACCTTCCGACCAGACAAAGGAGGTACCACTCAACAAGGGCACTTCTCTGAAAAGCGCCAAGTTGCCGCCTGGGTCAGGAAACACTGACTCATCTACCCGAAAGATACTGGTCGGGGCAAGACTCGACCACAAATAGGAAGAGTCGCTCGTCTCCTTTCTCCGAGCAAATCAGGACGTATTCGCCTGGTAGGCGTCTGACATGCCCGAAGTCCCCCGGGAGGTGATCGAGCGTAGGCTAGCTCTGCAGCCTGACAAGAAACCGATCAAGCAGAAGCTAAGGTGTTTTGCACCCGATCGGAAGGAGGCAATCCAGTCGGAAATTGACAAACTCCTCAAGGCTGGATTTATTCGTGAAGTCAGCCACCCTGAGTGGCTCGCCAATCCTGTAATGGTCAGAAAGAATAATAGGAAGTGGCGAATGTGTATTGATTTCACAGATCTTAATAAAACTTGTCTGAAGGATGACTTTCCCCTTCCACGCATTGACCAGCTTGTAGACTCTACTTCCGGGTGTGAGTTATTAAGTTTTTTATATGCGTATTCAGGGTACCACCAAATCAATATGTGTAAAGAAGATGAAGAGAAAACTTCCTTTATCACCCCATATGGCATTTACTATTATGTTAAGATGCCATTTGGTCTTAAAAATGCTGGTGCAACTTTTCAAAGGTTGATGCAGAAAACCTTTAATCCACAGATAGGTCGAAATCTAGAAGCCTATGCTGATAATCTGGTCGTGAAGAGCATCAACACTGGCGATCACATTTCCGACCTACACGAGACTTTCAATAACTTAAGATGGCATAATCTTAAGTTAAATCCAGAGAAGTGTGTGTTCGGAGTTTTCACTGGAAAGCTTCCCGGTTTCCTAGTTTCGGCTAGAGGTATCGAAGCAAATCCAGTAAAAAATATCGGCCATCGACCAGATGCGCGCTTCGACCACAAAGAAAGAACTCCAAAAATTAACCGATTGTATGGCAGCACTAACTCGTTTCATAGCACGGTTGGGTGAAAAAGTACTACCTTTCTTTAAGCTTCTCCGGAAACATGAAAGTTTCGAGTGGACTAAAAAGGAAAACGATGCCTTTGAAGAACTTAAGAAGTACCTTACGAGTACCCCGGTCTTAGTTTCTCCGAGATCGGGAGAAACATTGCTGATTTACGTGGCTGCAACGCCACAAACAATCGATGGTGTATCGTCGGGAACGAATAACGCTCAACGACTCAAGATATTACGAAGTTTAAGTCTTACATGAACAAAAGGAAAGATATCCACAGGTACAAATGTTGTTTTATGGTCTCCTTATGGCTTCAAGGAAACTAAGGCATTACTTTCAGGCCCACAAAGTGGTCGTATCAACCGGGTATCCCCTTGGTCAAGTCCTTGGAAATAGGGAATCATCAAGATGTACAACAAAATGGGTGGTCGAACTAGGGGCGTTCGACCTCCATTTCATCTCACGAACAACAATCAAGTCCCAGGCAATAGCAGAATTCATTGTCGAATGGACAAACCCTGAACCCACCCAAGGGTCCGAGTACGAACACCACGATGAGTGGACAATGTACTTTGATGCCTCCTTGATGCTCAAAGGTTCGGGGGCCGGAGTTGTCTTGATATCCCCTACTGGCGAACACATAAAGTACAGGATCCAGTTAAATTTTCCTGCTATGAACAATGTGGCAGAATATGAAGGTTTATGGCGGCAGACTCGAGCGTACTGCTCACTTGGGATTCGCAGATTACTAGTGAAAGGCGATTCTCAACTAGTAGTGAATCAAGTAGGAAAAGAGTATCAATACTCAAGTACCAAGATGTCATCTTATTTGACGGAAGTACAGAAACTCGAAAAACACTTCTTTGGTTTCTAGATCCAACATATTCCTAGAAAGGAAAACTTTCGCGCATCAGCTTGGCACGGATGGCATCTACCGTGTCGACTCAGTGAGTGTTGATGAGATGCATATCTCAAACGGATGGCATTAAATTGTCAATCAAATTCATGAAGGAGTCTCGGAGCACATCATTCCTACTGAACACCTTTGGTCAGTAAAGCCTTCAGCAAGGATACTATTAATAACCGCCTTCATGATGCAAAAGAGCTCGTGAAGGCGCGATAATGTCGGTTATAGCCGATAAGTACATCACCGCACAAGCTTTGTAAACCATTCCTCTTTCTTGGCCTTTTGCAACCTGGGGACTGGACATTCTGGGATCTTTCCCAAAAGCACCTGGGGATTTTGAGTTCCTCTTCGTCATGATTGACACGTTCACAAAATGGATCGAAGCCGAGTCTGTTGTTAAAATAACAACTGAGGCCACTCAGAGGTTTTTTACAAAAAATGTGATTACACGGTTTGGTATACCCAGTCGTATAATCATAGACAACGGTACCCAGTTCTCAAGTGGTAAATTCGAGGAATTCTGCGACGACCTTGGTATCAAGATACATTTTGCTTCTGTCGCTCATCCGTAGAGCAATGGAGCAGTTAAGCGAGCCAATGGTATCATCATGTAGGGGATCAAACGCCGAGTGTTCGACCAGTTAATAAAATGGTCAGGAGCTTGAGTTCAAGAACTTCCTTCTGTATTATGGGCCGTTCGAACCATGACGAGTCGTGCGACCGGTGAAACGCACTTCCTCCAGAATGAAAACTCGGCTCTACTCGAACTGATTGTTTTAACAAAAACGATCAAAATGAACGACAACTTGAAGACATCAATTTCCTTGAAGAACGATGAAAACAAGCCCTGATACAATCAACAGTCTACCAACAAGCCATGCGAAGGTATCATAGCCGTAAGGTGCAACATCGCAGCCTCGTTGTAGGTGATCTGGTTCTTAGAAAAATTCAGAATCAAGCAAATCGCAACAAACTTTCTCCCAAGTGGGAAGGTCCATACACTGTGGTCGAAGTTACCCGACCAGGTTCAGTGCGACTAGCCATGTCTGATGGACGTGTTTTGTCTAATTCTTGGAACATTGATCAACTGTGTAAGTTCTTTGTTTAATTATTTTTTACATTCCTTCAATTTTAATAAAAATTAGTCATTCCTTTATTTCTTTCAACTAGTGATATTGTTTGTATATCTGTACCTATACTCGGGTCGTTTACTATTATTGTTTAAATTGGTCGGAGAAGATCTCTTTCTCTCCGACATCCTTTACAAGGATCTCTGTTACTCTTTGGTAACGACTTCTAAGTCACACGCTGTATGGGTCCTAATCGTGATCATTCCATGAATGATTCTCACGCGCGACCACACTCTTTTCTCAAAGAAATATACGAGTAACTAGAGCATAATACAAACAACTTCATATAGTGACTCATACGCTTAAGATTGCGAAGACTATATTTCTTCATTTCAACATTCTGTTCTACTCTCGTTTGGCTACTGGTCGGGACACGGAAAGTCTCCTAGTCGAAGTCTCTCCTTCTCTGCACGTGGTCCTGCCCACTGGAAGGAGCTTCCTAGCGACGGTTCTTTTCCTATGATCCTCGCTGCTAGTCGGACTTGAGCATGGGCATGTTTCGCAAAGTGTCTTTTCATGTCTTCAGTTCTTAACAAGTTTTTCTGACTAGTTTTGGGAAATACATATAAATAAGACCATTTATCATTTATTGCATACATTCTTGCATATTTTCTTTCTCGTTAAAGCAAGTCTTTTTCTTCCAACCATATACTGTTTTGTTTGGCATTTTGATTATGACAAACAGATCTATAAATAGTCGAAATCATACACTGGTTCCAACTAATTTGGTTTCCTGGTATTACTACAATCAGTTTTATCATATAATCAGTATCTACTTTCAAACAATGGTTGAGACTTTAGTTCTCCTTCTTGGCTTAGTGTTTATTTAGTAAAGTTCTACTATAAAGCAGTCGGGGGCTAGAGAATATATGAGTACTTCATAAGTCGACAGGATAAACAAAAGACTTGTTGATGACTGAAAGGTAAGTTTTATATATTCCATAATTCTTACATATTACAATTTCCTACTCCTAGAGATCTCCAAACTAATTGCTGCTTGACAGAGATCCGACCTCCATTTCTTCTACAACCTTGTCTCTGAGAGGCCTTACTTCCTCGAGAAACTTGGTCGTCTCTTCAGGTAAGTAGTTGGAATCTTCTTCAACAACTTGGAGATTAGTGGAGGGGTCGGAAGCCTTCAGTTTTGCCAAAGCAAAACGAACTCCGCTTGCCACAACTTCTTTCATCGTCTAGGCATGGTTTTCTCTAGTTGTTTTGAGCAGGCCATTGAGATCTTTCAGAAGTTGGCCTAAATAGTCCATCTTCTCCGTTGGATCTCTTAAGGTAGGCAAACTTGATCCTGATCCCATATCAAAGATCATTTTGTTAAGTGCAATGACTTTTACATCCAGGTTTTGCACAACAGCTGCCTCCTTGTCTTGCTCAAACTCTAGAGCCATTTTTGTTCTATTCAGCGCTTGAGTTTGCTCTACACGAGTAAAACAAGTGGTAAGTATGATTAGAAGAGACCAAATACTAGTCAAGTTTGCGACCATTACCTTCAATCTTCTTTCGAAAGTCTCAATGACTTCCTTGTGCCTGGTTATCACGAATGTGATCGACCGGTCCTTAGCTTGGCATTCTTCTTCAATCTTGGCTATTCTAGCTTCTTTAGCCACGACCTCTTCTTTTAATTTCTCTAAATCTATCAAATATGATGAGGGAGAATAGTTGATTAACAAAAGAAGAATGAGATAGCGAAGAAGAAGACAAGATAAGAAGAAAGTCCTTACTTTCTAATTCGAAATGTTTTTGCTCCAGGATCTTTATTCGCTGGGTCAGTCCTCCGACCACAACACAATTTTTGACCATATTTTACGCAAATGACATTCTTCTTTAAGTTTCTTATAAACTTTTAGAGAAACTATGAAAATGGTCGTAGATACTTACCCAAATTGCTACGTCATTATATTCAACAAAAATCGCATCAGGACCCATCTTGACCTAGCGGTCCGATATCTTTCCCCCAAACTTTGTCAAGCTCCTTATCATCGATAAATCGAGGGCAAAAAGGGAACTTGTTAGTTTAAGTAGAATTACTGACAAGGGAAAAACCGGTTGAGGATCTTCAGGGACTTCTACCTCCACGAACGGAGTTAGAATCACCACTGGATCCTGAACAGGTTCTGGCATGGACACCTACTCGGGGGCTTCCTCGACCACCTTGTCTTCAGGAGCTTTATCCTGAGGAGTATTCTGGTCATGGACTTCCTTAGCTTCTCGATCTTCCGGAATGTTCTGGTCGGAGACAACCGGAACACCAGAAGATCTGCACAAAAAGAAGAAATGAAGTTTAGGAGATCAATATATCGAAGACATTTAAGGTATGCATTCATACGACTTTTTCATTTGTACATACCTGGTTGATTTTTTGGTCTTGACCTTGAAACACGCTGGAATAAATTCCGTGGCGCTCGCCTTTCTTTTCTTCTCAACCAATTCACCGGTTCTAAACCGGCAGGGCTGGTTGTACCCCTCACATCCTTCAACATGAGATCGGAAGCGATATTCTCGATCAGCTGGTCGAGGGTAGCATTTCTGATCATCAGGTCAGAAGGTGTGGTTTCATCGACCTCCAGAGCAGTTGTTTTAGTAACAACTGTCAGGTTGTGAACGACCACCCTGGGGATTACAACTTCCACAGCTTTGCTCTGCGAGCCTTCCATCTTTTCCACCTAAAATCAAAAAAATCAAATTTGATTAGGTGATAAAATTTTCCATCTAAATATATATCTTCATTTAAATGCTCTTTTACCTCGAAAAGGCCATCTTCTTCCATGCCCTCTGGGCAGGAATCGGTCGGAACCACGGTAGGGTTAAAATCCTCACCGGATTGAGTAATCTTCAGTCCGACCGCCTACATATTAGAGCAAAATTAGAAACAGATTGAAGGATATATAAAAGATGAAGAGATTGGTTATTTACCTTAAGTCTCCTCAGTCTCTCTTCACCAGAGACAATCGCCAAAATACCGGGAAATGCAGCCTTCTCATCAGGCTCCCTAGCGCAGATCATTTTGATCCGCTCTCTGACCTCGTCAGAGGAAAGGACTTTTAAAAAAAGACAAAAGAGATTTCAAGGTTATATGATAATCTGCTAAAAGGTTATACTGGTCGAAGCCTCTTCAAAGACTTACCATCCCTTGAGTCCTTGATTGCTTCATCCCGACCAATGTACCAGGGTAGGAAATGGTCTCAGAGCTTCAGAGGACTGATTCAGCGCATGGTGAAATCTCTCATCACGTGCCAGGAAGTCAAGCCTTTTTTCCTCAGGTCTTGAACAGCCTCTACCCACCTTCCGACCATCCCTTTCTTCTCCACGGTCTCCCTCTACTTTGGATTCTCGCTCGCCCTCTTTTCGGCGAAGTAGAGGTCGTCATCCTTTGTAACCGTTATGTAAAACTAGTTCTTTTTCAATGACGACCATGAGGATTTCGAGTACATCGGAATGTACTCGTCGGCCTTCCCGTCGTGAAGACGTAGCATGCATTCACTAGAGCCCGCTATGGATCTACCCAACATTGCCATCTGGTAAAAATACCCGAAGAGCTTCATATTCTGTCGCATTCCCAGGTACGCCTCACATAGATAGGCGAAAATGCTGATGTTGGCGATGGAGTTCGGAGCCAAATTCACCAACTCTACCCCGTAGTACTCCAAAACTCAAAGGAGGAATTTGTGCACCGGTAGCCTTAGCACGCACTCGATGTAGGCGAGGAAGATAGGTGTCGGTGTTTTAGAACCAATCTTACGTAAAGATTGTTTGATTCGGGGGGTCTCCTAGAATGGAATCACGCAGAGAGATTGACACGGGTATTTTTATACAGGTTCAGGCCTTCTCCGGAGAGAATAACAACCCTACTCCCGTGTGTGTATGGTATTGAGTGTGTTTCGTACAATCGGGAGAAAAGACTAAGGCTATTACAGAAGATAGTATCTGACTGTCTTCCTGATTGCTTATTGTCTCCTCCGATTGGTCGTCCTCTTTCCTCTCGATCACGCCTTTATATAGTCGTGAAGGAATAGCCGTTTTCCCTATTTGAGACGCCTCATCAAATCTAGTAACGAGCGACGCTTGCGAGAATCATCGGGATGGTAACTCCTTCACGCCGCTGCGCGATTACTTGTCGAGATAATGGGGTATTGTGTGTTATTATTTCGTATAATAACAGCGTATGTTGACTGCTTGGATTCCTTAATCAATTGGACCCACTCGCCTGTAATAGCCAGTTCATATCAATAAAGAGCAGTCCCATTCTCTCCTAGGAAATACGTGCCGTTTTTCTCTATTTTATTTCGTAAGATCGGCGACTCGATCGTCGACACTTGCCTACTGATGGGCACCTGGATAATTTGATCAGCAACCACATCAGGGAAGATAAAACGAAACAGGTCAACATCCCAAGAACCATGCTCCTCTTGTATAAGAAAATCAACTGTTTGACCAGCAGGTAGGGGCACTAGCAGCTGAACCAGATTGGGTGCACTGTTGGGTATCAAGTTATCAAATAAGATTTTAATACTTTTGCCATTGCCGACTCCCCATCGTACACCCTTCTACAGCAATTCATTCCCAAATCAGATACTCCTCCAAGTATACGAAGATCTTGGACGAGGAAAATCCTAAAAATCACAGCTAGGAAAGTAACAACCCTTCAACACCTTAGCACAAAGCGACCCTGGCTGCATCATTAGCCGCCAACCCTGACGACCTAACATGGTTTGATTGAAGACTACTAGATCACGAAAGCCCATGGCGCCCAAAGCTCCCATGAGCGCCAATGCATTTTCTTCTTGTCGTTCTCAACACCCCACCAGTGATTAGCAATGAAGGTTTTCATTTTCTCACACGTCGAGACCGGCAGCTGTAAGCACCTCATAACATAAGTTGAAATAGCCTGGATCACCGATTGTAACATGAGTACTTTCCCCGCCCGTGACAACGACCGGTCAGTCCATCCATTGATCCGCTTCCACACTCTATCAGGCAAGAAAATGAAAAGAACTCATCGGTGATCGACTCACCTCAGTCGGCATCCCAAGGTAGGAATCCTGGAGGGCTTCAGCCGAGCCATGACTCCTTGTTTGATACCATCGTTGCAATACAATCCAAAGAAAATAGAGGATTTCTCTAAATTAATTTTCTACCTAGAATCTTCACAATACAAATGAAGCATGGCTTTCAATGCATCAACACTTTTTGCATCACTTCGAGCAAAGAAAATACTATCGTCTGCAAATAAAAGATGTGATATGGGGGAGGGGGGGTCAAGCCGACCGTTTCGAATATCGTCTAGCTTACCACGGCCCTCCTTGTGTTGCAAGAGACATGATAGACCTTCAGTGCACAACAGAAATAAATATGGACTAATAGGGTCCCCCTACCTAATACCCCTGGATGGGACCACAGGCATAGTTAGCTCACCATTAACCCAGACAGGCATAGTTTGAAGATTGATATGATGAAGACATAACACACCGCATGATAGAACTGATCCAAGCAGGAGCAAAACCCAACTTATTTAGACAGTCATGTAGATAATTCCACTCTACACGATCATACGCCTTCATCATATCAATCTTCAAAGCAAAATACGGCCTCTTCGATTGTTGTCTTCGTATGGTGTGTAAACACTCGTAAGCGATAAGATCATTATCAGTAATAAGCCTTCCAGGGACAAAAGCACTCTAATACTCGGACACAATCGTGGGCAGAAAAACTTTCAACCTGTTAGCCAAAACCTTCGAAGCAATCTTATAGAGCACGTTGCACAAACTGATGGGGCGAAAAAAATTTAGATGTTCAGGCCTCGAAACCTTCGGGATAAGCACAATAACTGAATCACAGAGACTCTCTGGTATATCCACACCCTACAGAAAGCTTCTGACGGCATGACAAATTTCCTTGTGAAAAAATCCCCATGGGCCTGATAAAAAAGTGTCAGGAAGCCGTCCAAACCCGGCGCTTTCGTAGGCCCCATCTGGAACAGAGCAGTCTTGATCTCATCATCTGTATAAGGTTTACACAACTTGGTATTTACCTCATCATCCACTTTACGAGGGATAGCCTCTAGAACTGCATCCACCGAATCACACGGTTAAGAGGAAAAGAGATCTTCATAAAAATTCTGAACCACACCTTTAATGTCATCTTGATTTTTACATCTAGAGCCATCATCCCGAACAAGGGCCTTGATTTTATTTGTGTGCCTCCTCGCCGAGGCCCTCGCATGGAAAAAGGCATTATTCCGGTCCCCCTCCCTAAGCCAGTCCACTCGAGATCGTTACTGTGACATAATCTCCTCCCTTTCAAAGAGCTCGCAGAGGCGACATTCCACCGCACGTCCTCCTGGATCACAGCATCAGTCACATGCGCCAAGAACAAAGACTTGATACAGCGCTCAAGCTTTTGTATCTCCTTGCGCACCAAACCAAAGTACACTTTGCTCCATCGGCCAAGAGAACTGACCAGCTAGTGTAGATTCGTCCAAGTAGATTGTAGCGAACGGGTGCCATCTGTCCTCTACCCAAGCTTGCTCCATCACCTCCTTATAATCCGGTGCACGCAGCCACATAGCCTCAAAACAGAAACCCTGCTGCACCAGAGGGCGCTCCACCGCCCCACTCTGAGAGGACAAGGAGATGGAGATAGCATAATGATCGGACGTTATCATTATGACGTTCTCCACATGACAATCCTCAAACAAGTGAGAAAACTCACCATTTGCCACTGCCCGATCAAGCCAAACCTTGACATTAGAATCAACATCTTGCTTATTCGTCCACGTGAATTTTAGTCCCAAAAAACCCAGGTCGATAAGCCCACAATCATTTAAGCAATCACGAAACATGGCCAGATGGGAATCAGACCTATCTCTGAAACCCATGTGTTCATCATGGCAAAGGGCCTCATTGAAATCGCCACAATAGATCCATGTACCATTCCATTGGGCATGCATGAACCTGAGAAAATCCCAAAATTCGCACCTATGCTCTCTTTGAGGTTCACCATAAACAAAGGTAACACACCATGTTGCACTGGACTCTGTTGACACAAGCACATTGATGCAATGGGAATTAAAATCTTTCAAGGAGACCATATATGGTTGTATCCAAAAAAGTGCAAGGCCGCCACTAAGGCCTACACAACTGACTGTAAAACAACCAGAGTAACCCAAAGACTACAAGAAGTTTTGAACTTTATTATCCCTCATCTTAGTTTCACACAAGAAGAGGAGGATAGGACGGTAAGTCTTCACTAACCAGCGAAGCTCGCCAAATGTCGAGTTCGTCCCCAAACCTCGACAGTTCCAACACAAGAGACTCATTTGAGTTTCTTGTTGGAGTCACAGCTTTACTCCTCACCGTCAGAACCAGGCTGCTCTGTGACTCCCAAGGCCGAGGTTGTACATTTTTGCACCATTGTAAAAGCCAAAGATATTCCCCCCTAAACATCAGTAGCGAGAGTAGAAGAGTCATTCTGCCTATACTCCTTGTGTTGTTTGCGCTTAAACTCCACAATGTTCTTCTTGTACATCTGAACGTGGGAGAGATCCTTCCTAGAATAGAACTTGTGCGGTTCATTACATCAACAGTTTTTGAAACTGGGCTATTAGAAGCACCTCGGCCATAAGTCTTGATTGGCGATGTGTCCTTGTCCGGGTCAACATGCACACCACAGCTAGAACTAGAGCTTCCAGCCATTGGTGATTTCGAGTGATTAAAAGTATCACCCGATGGCTCCTTTTGATCATGAGCAGCAGAGCCACAGTCCGTCAAAAACGAATTATTGCCATACCGTATGCCTGATGAGACCTTCTTACGCGTAAACGGCACACAAAGACGGTCACTAGAGTACGATAGCTTCCCATCAACATCCTGTTCCCCTGGCATTGGACATTCCAAGGAGGAATAACCCAAACGGCCGCATGAGAAGCAGTACAGTGGGAGGCGCTCGTACAAGACATCGTACCAATCCGTCGTCTTTCTACAATTTGAGTAAACAGTGATGCCCCTCTAGAGTGGTTTGTCGACATCCACTTCCACATGCACGCGCATGAAAATACCCCAGTAGTGCCCTTGCGCATCCACATCTATCTTCTTCACATCGCCAACCTGCTCAGCAAGTGTCTTACCCCGGTGCTCGGTCATCCAGCCAAGCAGGAGGTTCATGATTCTGATCCATACAGCCGTCTTGTTGAAGATCAACTGGGAGGGCTTAAGATTCAAATCATAGTTCTGAAGCAGGACTACGTACCTGCCCACCATCCAGGGAGATCTCTCCAACACACGAGTTTTATCTGCCTGTGGGGCAAACTCCGCCACGAAAGTGTTGTCGCTGGCGGAGCTCATCACCAAGCCCTTCAGGTTGCCCCATGCCGGCCTCAATGCCGACTTGATGGTCTGGATATGGAGAACATTAGGCGCGAGGACCTTATCGATGACAGCCCAATCCGGATGGGCAAGTTCCTCGTCGCTTTCATCCTCCAAGACGACCATCTTGACCTCCTTCAAAGTAAGACGAAGGCGCTCCATCGTCTCCGCAACATACTCTTCGGATCCGGTCACCTCCCCATCAACCAGCACACTCGCTTTCCCCTTAACCGATCGAATCGGCTCCGTAGGGATGCCGCTCGATCCCTCGCTAGGGCTGCCATCGGCCTTGTCTCCAACTGTCCCGCCTCCCTCGATCTAGCCGTCACTGAACATAAGGGTCTCACACACGTACAAGGCCAAGGGTGTGTGGCAGTCAGGGAGCGCCCCTTAATCACCCCAAACAGACACGAGGAGAGGACCGATAGGTACTGATGAGACTAGAGAGATGGGGAAGGGATCGGTATTTACTTAGGGGCATTCAATATGGCATTTTCTCGGTATTTACTTCGTCACTACTAAATCGAAACATTTTATTCAATGTCTGACAACTGACAACAATGACATACACAAGTACTCAGCAAAGCGCATCACCCCATTAGCATCCATCTTTCATGTCGCAGCATCTGAATGCCGTTTCAGTAGCTTATACAGAAAATAGGCAGCTAACACAAAACAAAGTTCGACAGAATGCCATACTTTTTTTCAGAATGCTTCTAATATAACATCAAAACATTCCGTTTCGGCGGGTTAGTTTGCAACTTGCTGCCCCTTCTACGTAATGCATCCTAGTCTTTTTTTGGGTTGCTGTCAGATGTACGGAACTGCTTTGCATATTGGTGAACTTTTGATCCTGATCCTGACTGATGATCGTAGTACTCCACCAGTGCAGAACCAGCCAAGGCCGCCAGGGTGAGGGCCTGAGCATGCAGCCTGCCAAGGTAAAAGGATCAAAGAGATTAAAGGACATGTAGCTCGATTGCCGATTGGGCAGCAGTGCCAACAATGCAGGGTTTTATTAACTGCATATAGCAATTTCAGTGGAATAACTTCGAACCAAAAGGATCAAAATTTTGGTTAGTACTTTCCAGGTTTTTTTGCATTGAATACCTGCGAAATTCCATTGCACAGAAAGGCCAAGTTAACAATGCAAACAAAGAGAGATGTGACAACCCTAAATGTAACTCTTTTGAACCAAAAACCTAATATTTTCAAGACAAAGGTAGGACGTAGGAGGGCGTTGATAAGATCAGTCAAAAAGGTACAATACCACCAGGGATACACAATCAAACCATACAACAACATAAACACAATAAACAACTCAGATAAGGATTTGATGCTGTTAACGCAGTGAATGAGATCACATTAATGGCATAATGCTGATGGTATGTCAAGTTGTTTTTTAGAGCGAGGAAGAAAACACCCCCGGCTTCATTTATTGAAACCTAAACAGAGTTATATTTGGTATGTCAAGTTGGTAGATTAATGCAGTGAATGAGATCACATGAACCGCATACAATAGTCATACGACTAAGAAAGGAGTAACAGAACAGAAAAATGTTCAAAAAGGAATCACAATTAAGATCCCCCCTTTCAAACTCTCTTCCAAAGTCAGGCAACTTCTCCATGGTTCCTCTTCTAAATCTTGGTGCCTTGGTGGTCTTACTTTCCATGAGCTGAATACAACTTTCCAGCACAAGTCCAAATGGCGGAGCCAGCATATTAGCATTGCAAAATCGAACTTCTACATTTCCATGACATTACCCGTGACACCCAAAAATAATGGCTAGCGGAATAAGTTATATGTGAGTATGCGTCCAAACCCCTAATTAGTCCACACCACCGGCATTCTTATGTATTCTAAACTTCTTATCTGTTGAAAAAGGTATCATTTACAGGTCATGCCTAAGATAAAACATGCTGATACTAGTTAATCCTCAATTGTGGAGACAAGCAAAGCTTTTGTCCAACTCTGTTTTAAGCATCAGTTGCTAGCTGCTAATCTCTTGCGACATTACTGTTCCCAGATGCCCAGCTGCACTGGGTTTCAATTTATTTCAACATTATGTTCTACTACTTCCTTGATCTGCTCAATACTTTAGGAAATGTTACATAACCACCCTACATTGGTCTGTGTGTGATAACAAAGATATCACAAATAATTTGTCCTCGCAAAGCTAAAATTAATGTTATAGTCTTATAGACATACAATTTAAGGATTCACAAACTCAAGTTACAGACATGAAAGCGAGGTTACTGCAGTGCATAGTCTTCTCCAAGACAACACTAATTATGTTGGCAACCATTAAAGTCTAATACCTACAAAGAGATACACCGAGACACCGAGTACGCATGGATCTTATAGATAACCAGCTAGCGGTATACAGTAATTTTCTGAAACTAAAAGGAATGGCAATATCGCGAGAAATCTGTCTATTACAATTTACAAGTGCACCACAGGAAAACATTTCTTTTATGTATTCCTTTTCTCTTCCCTTTTGCATTGAATACAGTGATGCAGCTACAACCCCTTTCATGAATCTATAATAAGCACCCACCTGTGTCCTCACTAGTTGACAACTGTGCACATGTGGACCATGATGCATGTTGTGCGTCCTGTCCTGTGTGTCAAAGAGGAGCACAAGCAGGTGCCTTACTTTGGGCAAAGACAGGTTGCGCTCTCATTGCGTTACTACCTTCCTTACTGTATGGGCAGGAACAAGTAACCTATCCTGGTCCTGAAATCCTTCTAGCCTTCTCAAATACTTCCTTGACATAATACGTCTTAAACGCATACCGAATAAGTAGATTTGCATGTGCCTATCTTCACAATAAAAGATTCTCTACCTTTTACTGAACTCCAATCTCACACCATTGTTTTTGGGGCTAATGTTGCATAAACTAACTGAAATATACATCGAGTTAACGAGTATGTTAGAAGAATGTAGTAAGCAAATTGATTGAGGCATACTTGACCTAATACGTCTTAAAAGCCAAATTCACTTCCGGAGATCACCCAAAATGCCAGATTTCAACCCCTTTGTGTAAGTCGAAGTGATTAAAATGTCAGTTGATCTACAGAAATAGTAGTCTCTGTTGCTGCACTTCCATTCACCCTGTAACAGTATAGCCTCATCTTCGGTTCATACAACTTCAGCATGTATCACGTGGAACAAAACAAGATATAACAATCGGCTCGACTCGTGTAGTAACATTAAAGAACACATCCTATCAATCGATGCGTCTGAAGAAACCTATATCAGACAGGAACCTAAATAACTACCAGGCCCGAGATGCATACAGCCACTCAGCCACCAGGAAGCTGAGACTAGCTCAGTTGGCGTGGGGGGCCGGTGTGCCCCCCAGCCCACCCGCGCCTGACTCGCCCGGGATGCCTATTGTAGATGATACTATAAGCTGGTTTCACTCATTGAAATCGATGGAGATAAGCACCCCTTTAATAAAAAAAAGAACCTATCTCCACAACCACAAGCATTGCTCATGGAACTTTACCGATTACAATTTAGGAGACAAAAATAGTAGACGAGCAACGTTTAGGAGCAATTTCTCAAAGAAACAAACCTGGCGTGGATGATCTTGACGCTGGTCTTCATGCCGGGCCTCGACCAGTTGTACGCGATCGAGCCCGCGATCCCCGTCAGCCACAGCGTCCCTTGAGGCACAAACAAGAAGAAGGAAGAGCTTTCAGGCCAAGAACGACACACGAGAGAGGGGGGGATGAAATATATACAAGTGAAGAGAGGTTAAGCGGCGGAGGATCTCGCGACGCACCGACGGCCCGGAGCTTGTGCTCGACGACCCACTCCCTCAACGACTGCATCGTGCCCTTCTCCTCCGCCATTCTGCCAAGCCTTCCTCTCCAAACCTCTCCTCCGATCCCTTGCGAATTTCGTGCGAGTGTCAGACGGTGAAGGAGAGGGGAAAGGGCTTTGCGTTCGTCTTATAGCGAACGGCTAACTTGCGCGGTCGCGTCGCGCGGAGCCGTACGGGAGGGACTGGCTCACGTTAGCCAGGGGCGGTCAGGGGCTCAGGTGCCCGCGCATCACGGATGGACAGTCGAGCAACACATGTGCCGTCTGCAGCGCTCTCAGAACACTTCAGATTTGTCTTCCGCGGTAGTTCTGCACTGTAATGATGTCATTCTTTTAATTTTATTTACATCAGACTAGTTTTGTTATTTCATTTCAAAATAAACCTAAGACGAGCAGACACTCGCCATGGGAAAAAAAATTATGACGGGCTTTCTTCTCCCTCGAGAGCCCGTCTCCATCTCCACTCATCTCCTCCTCCCTCTGATCCAACGGCCCGGAGGAAAACATCACCACCACTCATCCCCACCCCTCCTGATCTAACGACTCCGAAGCAGGGCCTCAGAGGCCCCTCCTGAGACCACGCTGGGCGGCCACGCTGTGCCAACTGCGATTCTGGGATCGAAGAACGTTAAGTGGTGACGCCGCGGTGGAGATGGTCTGGCTAGCACGTGCACGCGGCTCGTGGTTTTGGGGGGCATTTTTGGCGTCCTCGTCGGCGGCGGAATCGGAGCGCGGGGGGCTGGTGCTGTGCGGGAAAACGGTCTGTAGCTTCTACCGTGGTAACATTTTGCCCAATGAAACATGCGGCACTTGCATTGACCGAGTGACTATTTGTAAGGAGCTTTCCAATTTTCCATAGCATATCAACGAAGTACAACAACGACCAGCACATATGTTGCCACATACTCGTGGTTCTGAGGAGATTTGATGAATGATGACAGCCATGACATGTCCTGCTATCCCCGAACAGCATTCCTAATCCTGCCCGACCGGCGACCACCCTAGTACTGCTTCACTTGGAATAACGGGATTAGATTAAAATAGAACAAAGGCAAAAGCTTGATGAGCCGATCTGTGGTCAAAACTGCGGCTACGAAGCAATGGGCCTACATGGCGGTTTCAGCCTGAAGGACTCATACCGCGGGCGATTGTCGACCTTCAGCGTCGCGTTAGAAGCGAGATTTAAGGGAGATTCGAGAATTTGCTATTGTATTTTTATGTAAAATTTAGGATTTGCTACTCATTTGAGGATGATATGTGGGCCCAAGACTCACATGTCATCCTCATATGGAGTGACAAATCATAGATATCACTCCTTAGTAGTGGCAAATCCTCAATTATTCCAAAAGCAAAGGGATTCTCAACCATGGATAGTGAACTCTATGTAACGTCCTGTTTTTCGGACGGCAAATAGTGATTACTATTTTGGTTTTGGTTTTCCGTCGTATTTCAAATTAGCAGCTATTTTCGGAAATCTTCTTTCTTCTTTAAAGCTCGGGTTTGTGTTTCAAATACCCTTTGATCCCTGAAATTCAAATTCAGGTTTGAATTTCTTCCTTTTGAACTTCGGGCTTTCCTCTCTTTCGGGCTCAGCCCTAAATTTCTTGGGCCGACCTGTTTTCTTTTGGCCTGCTCAGCCCAACCTCCCAGCCTTCTTTTCCCCTTTTTGGCCTCCGGCCTTTCTCCTCCTAGGCCCAGCCCCTTTGCCCGGCCCAACTCACCTGGCCTTCTCCTTTTTCCTCGGCGTCGCTGGCCCAGCCTCGCCCCTAGTCATCTTCTTTCTTCGATCAAGGCCGCAACCACTGAGCGCCCTTCTCTCCCTTCGCTGCACATGCCACCGCCTACCACCACGCCTCAGGACGCCCACGCCCCTCCGCCATCAGGCTTCTCTGCATCAAGCGCCTACTCCCGCCGCAAGCCCGTGAGCTCCCCCCTTCTTCTTCACTCGGCACGCCAGCTCCCTGACGCGGCCTGCCTCACACGCCACCTCCTGGCCCCTCTGCTACCACTCTCTGCGGTGCCGCCTCTTGCCTGCCAGTCCTCTGCACCGCCGCCTGCTCTCACCCACCGCCTCGCCTTGTCGCCTCCGCGCACAAAGTTCGCCGACGCCGCCTCGAGACCGCGCCGCGTCACCAGCTCCCCCAACGACTCTTTGCCCTTCTCCCTCCCTCCATGTGGCTATAAAGAGCCCCCTTGGCCTCAACACCCTGGCTTTCCTCCTCTTCACCAAGCGGAACTAGAGCTAGAGCTCCCAAATCGGCCGCGTCGCCTCACTGCCGCCCCGCCGCTCCAGCCCCGCCATCACCCCGCCGACCGCGTCATCATGCGCCTCGGAGGGCGAGGATGCTATCCCCTACCTTCATGCTCCCTCCCCGCCGGCGTTGCCTCTCCTCCTCCCGCCCGCCGCCAGAACCACCACTTGCCGCCCCGAGCCACCAGCTCCCCTCTGGTTCTCCTACACCCAGGCCACTGCTTCTCCGTGCCCTTCTGCATGGAGGCATCGTTGCCTCCTTGTCCTGTCGCCACCGCACCCGCTCCTCTCCGGCGTCGCTGTCGCCGCTCATGGCCTCCCTGCCACCACCGGGTCCCAACCCGCCTACTCGCCAGCCTCCCCACGCCGCCACTCGCTGGCGAGTACGGAGACGACAACGCAACGGTAGTCCCACCGATCAGCGACGCACGGACGCGGGCCCACCAGTCAGCGACGCAGGGAAAGCGGGCGTTGAAGGAGATTATGATCCGAGCGTTCAACTTTGATCAGACGGCTCAAATTGCTGGTGACGTTCGGACCGCCCGAGTAGCCAAACTCCATCGGACCGTCCATGCGCGATCGAACAGTTTGTGAATAATGGAGCGCTGAGAGAGAGAGAGAGAGGCCCGACCAATGGGTCCACTGTCGGTGAATGCCTGCGCTACAAGACGAGGTCTTTGGTATGGCCTTGGACTTGGGCCGAGGAGATGGAGAAAGGGCCGAGCCTGAATGGGGCGAGGCAGAATAGGATCGGCCGAGGAAAGGATTAGGTCCGAGACGAAATCTGAAATTTTAAATACATTTTCCTTTTTAGAAAATACCATAAATCCAAATAAGCGATAGAAAATAGCAAATGAACTTAGAAAAATTCTAGAAAATATCTAGAAAATATATCCAAGCACATAGAATCCAAATAAAATAGTTTTGGCCACTGTTCATGTTGATTTTAGTCACATTAAATGGTTTTGATGTACAAAGTCCATGTTTAAGCTTTTGAATTAAATTCAAATAAAAGCAAATGGTGAATTTTTATCCTACTAACTATTCAAAGGATTTTTAATGCTCAGAAAATTGGGATGTTACAAGGACCAAGCACATTGAAGTGGATTTCCATTTTGTCCGAGAACAAGTTGCACGCAAGGTTCTTGACATTTGATTCATCCATTCACGAGATCAAGTGGCAGATGGTTTTACGAAACCACTGCCAGTGCAGCAACAGGAGGAATTCAAGCATAATCTCAATCTTCATCGATTGTCATTAAGGGGGGCAGTTAAGATAAATCTTGTAACTGTATATAGTAGGATCCATGTATAGTTGGTAACAACCGAATGATATCTCCTAATTATAGGGATTGGTATCAGCGTTGATTGTAAATCACCTCGTGTATAAATATGAGAAGATATGTGTTAAGGTGCACAAGCCACAAAATTTTGAATCATTGCTTCTCTTTTGTTACTCCTCTCATAGTCGTAGCCAAATTTCCAGCCCCCACATTGTCGTCTTCCAAGCCTAGCAAAGATCGAAGCGATCATGGCGGGGGAGGAGCATGAGCGGAGTACTACTGGTCATGGCGCAGGCACCGATGGGCTCTTCTTGGCCAGGTAGTCTTTGAAATTTGGTGGTGGCGGGCCACTCTTCCTCGGCCGACAGTGAGGAAACGATCCGAGGCCATGGTGGACCTCCTCAGCCCCATGGGACTCCTGCTATTCCCCGTTGACCTCGTCCTCCTCATCCGCATCCTCTCCTCTAGCCGCGTGGCCACCGCGCTCGCCGATGTCTTCGCCTTCGTCGGCTCGCCCGACGCAGCCCACCGGTGTCGGGGGCTCGCCGGTGGGAGTCGCACTCACGCTGCTCCTCATCCTTATGATGTTGTAGTGCTGCACTACAAGTCGGCGCTGTTCGGCGGCGACGGGGGCGACGACGAGTAGGACACTGCAGTCTCCGAGAGGGGCGTATGGGTGCATCTGTGCATGTGCTCGGCATCCTGTTGCTTCGTTGTAATCTGTAAAATAATTTCGTTCTCTACAAAGTGAAGCTTCTGCGCTGCATCAACTCATGAGTTTTCTAGTGTTTGTGATGTTCCCGTTGACCAAACTTCTTGGCTTCGTCTGAAAATGAGTAGATTGTCTGGTGCGCACTAGTGTACTGTAACAGCCCAAAAATCCATAAAGACAAAAATATGATATTTAAAAAAAAATGTGTAGAAACTATTCATGCACGTCTTGCTTCCCCTTTCAAGTCTTCATTGGATTGCATCCTATTTTCTTTTGAGGGCTGCATTATACTTTCTATTTGGAATGTCATTCGGCATTCAATGTCCGTCACTCAAAACCGTCACAACCTCTACACTGTGTTGCCCATACCGTCAACAGCACCAACCACTCCGGCCACTCCTCCTAGACAAGCTGTGCGCCTATATATAGTTGCTCCAAGTCCTTGTTGCCTCCTGCTGCTTTTCTTTGCCATTCTAGTGCTTGCCTCACTTTCTTCCTCCTCCAAGTGAACTTGAGCTCCCCAGATCGGCCGCTCGCTTGAAGGCCACCTCGCCGCCGCCGACGCGTCATTAGGGTCACCTTGGCCTCGTACTTCCTCCTCCACCCGAAGACCTCAAGATATCTCTTCAAGACCACCTGCCCGCTTCCATGGAGCTGCCCTGAAGATTGAAGACCACCCTCCTTCTTCAAGCCACTACTGGAGCACGGAGTTCTTCTGGCTGCCACGGTCCACCGTCGTCAGCCCAGCTCCGGCTAGCTCACTTCCCCAACTCAGTGCCGGTACGTTCCTAATGGCTCGGATACTCCTCCTTGTTTGAACTACTCCATTCTTCCACCAGTGTTTCTCTGGTTCTTTCTTTGGCTCTTCCACTGGCTTGTTCGATCGCGTTAAAGCAGTCGAACATTTGCTTCTCTCGATTACTGTTATATAGTCGAAGACTTCTCTCATTCGACTATGCACGGTTAAAAGTCCTTTCCGTGACCTCCCCAGGTCATAACCTTTCCGTGACCTCCCCTGGTCGTAGCACTCTCACGACCTCCCTTGGTCCTAATACTGCCATGACCTCCCTTAGTCCTAGCACTCTCATGACCTCCTCTGGTCGTAGTACTCTCATGACCTCCCCTGGTCTTAGCACTCTCATGACCTCCCCTGGTCGTAGCGCTCTCACGACCTCCCTTGGTCCTAATACTGCCACGACCTCCCTTGGTCGTAGCACTCTCGCGACCTCCCCTGGTCGTAGTACTCTCACGACCTCCCCTAGTCTTAGCACTCTCACGACCTTCCCTGGTCGTAGCACTTTCGCAACCTCCCTTGGTCCTAACACTTCCGCGACCTCCCCAGGTCATACACTTCCAAGACCTCCCACTAGTCGCAACACTTCCACGACCTCCCACTGGTCGCAACACTCTCACGACTTCTCCTTCTTTTGTCGTGACACTCCTTTGGTCATGACCACCCCTCGTGTCAAGACCACCCTCTCGGTCTTTTGTAAAGACTACCCTCTTGGTATTTTTACAAAGACCACCCTCTCGGCCTTTTTGCAAAGACCACCCTCTTGGGCCGCGACCTCCCTTTGGTCACGACCTCCCCTGGCCAACAGTACCTCCACGACCTCCCCTGGCCAACAGTACCTCCGCGACCTCCCCTGGTCACAGAACCTCCGCGACCTCCCTAGCCACAGTACCTCCGCGACCTCCCCTGGCCACAGTACCTCCGCGACCTCCCCTGGTCACAGTAAACTCCGCGACCTCCCCAACCAGAGTACCTTCACACCTCCACAGTCACAGATAGCTCATGACCTCACTGGTCACAGAGATTCTCCATGACCTCCTTGGTCACAGTAGCTCCGCGACCTCCACTTGTCACAGTAAACTCCGCGACCTCCTCTGGTCACAGTACCTCCACGACCACCCACGGGGCGTAACACCTCCACAGTCTCCCCTGGTCGCAATACCTACCGGATGTGGGTGTTTCCTTTCAAAGGGTTTCCTTTCATTGAATGTATTTGGATTTATTTGAGTTTTATTTGATTATTAATCTCAAATTGAGTTTCTCGGGATTTATTTGACTCTTGGCTATTTCCGTGTATATAGAAGCCAAAGCACTCGAAGAACCTTCGGTTGACCCAGGACAAGATCAGCAGAACTTTGACCAAGGCGAGTCAACACTTTGATCATATTACATCTACCTTTTGCAAATTATGTTGCTTTAAATTATGAAATAGCATTGCTAAGTTTTAACAAACTATGCTGGTCCAGCCCATAGTTAAATGCCTTAACAATAATGGTGTATAAACATCCCATCCTTGAATTTGGACATTATCCTTTGTCACCCTAGACTTAATGGATTACATACTAGCTGATAAGTCTGTATCTAAGTGTCATGCTTAGCCTTGCTTAGATACAATATCATACAGGCATTAAACTGCCCGACCACAATCATTAAAAATGTTTTGAAGTGATTTGGGGCAGTCGAGGCTAGGAGTCTGACTGGTATGTTGAACTAAAGAATATTTTCAAAACAAAGCAAAACCCGAAAACTGTTTTTGACTCGGGTGGTTGGAAAGAGTGGCTGGTGCCGGGGGCACGAGAGAATGTTGGTATGTGGATGTACCACCCGAGTCAGTTAAGGACCGAATCTTGGAATGACCTCTCATGCAAAAACAGTGCAACCACAAGTCTATAATAATGGGTACGATCTGGCCAACTAATTTGCTCGCCTCAGCGTGGCTCCGCCATTGGGTTGAATGCGCGTGGATAGTCGGGGGAGAACGAAGCCACAGAAACCACACGGCATAAGAGGGGCCTCTCGAGAGCGTGGCTCAGGGCGGTGGAAACCTTAGTGTAGCGGATGGAGTGCGTCAAGGTTGAGCATTGTAAAGGCCTTATGGTAATCTCTCCTTGATTCACATGTCTAAAGAAACATGTGTACATATCAAGATGATTGCCTCTTGTGGGTAAAGTGTGCGAACTCTGCAAAGTAAGAAAACTATCATAATAGCCGTGCTCACGATCAAGAGCGGTGCTGAGAACTTGCTCGATATAGCTTTCATTTTTACAAAATCCATTTGTGATGAAAAAGAGAAGGTCAAAGGGCCCCGAGGATTTGAGAAAGGCACAGTGGGGACCCGATGGTAAATACGAGATAGCCCGAGCATTGGGTGGATGGAGCCACTCAATGGTATAGGAGGTGGGACCTCCCCTAGTACTTTGTAAAATGAAAACTCATTTGTGAAAACAGATTTGTTAAAAACGCTAAGTCTCAGGATTTTCTACTACTTATCTATTTCAACCTTAGCTTTGTACAAATAAATGAACATTAAAACTTCATTTGACTAGCCCTGCATCTATATGAATTGCATTGTGTGTTGGCTCGCGAGTACGGTTGTGTACTCAGGCTCGTCCAATATAATCTTTTTAGACCCAAGCGATCAAGACCCCTACGACTACTACTATCACTCGGAGGTGGCTCCAGAAGATGATGAAGCTTAGGCCGGGACCCACAGTCGCTTGCCCGTGGGCAGAGTGAATGGATCCACTGCGATTTGTTTTGCTTCTGCACTTATCTTTTATTTCTGTACTCTGACTCTTATAAGATTTCTATTTCATGGCTCTTTTGTAAAACAATTGGCCGCATGACCGGTATGTATAAATATATATATGTTAAGTTGCGTACTGGTATGTACTCAATTGTTCATACGAGTATTGTCCCTATGAGCACTAGTCGCACCGAGCACGAACCGCACTGAGTATAGTCATACCGCTCAGGACCTCCTCCTCAGGACCTCCTATACTCTTTTGTCGTATCCTCAGGATCTCCTCCTCAGGACCTCCTCAGGACATCCTATACCCTTTTGTCGTATTCTCAGGACCTCCTATACTCTTTTGTCGTATCATCAGGAATCTCCTCGAGACCTCCTATACCCTTTGTCGTATCCTCAGGATCTCCTATACCCTTTTGTCGTATCCTCAGAACCTCCTATACTTTTTTTGTCGTATCCTCAAGACCTCCCCAGAACGTCTCTGCAGTATTTCTCAGGACCTTCCCAAGACCGTTACAAGACTTCCTCAGGACCTCTTCAAAACTTCCCAGGATCTCCTCGGGACGACTCCAGGACCTCCTCAGGGTTCCTACAGGACATCTCTGTGACCTTCGGGACCTCATCAAGACCTCAGAATTCCTTTTTCGACCAAGTTTGGTCGCAAATATGGACCTGACCGTAAGACTGCTTTAGCTTATTCGGTTATGAAAATGGTCTAAGAATGTATCTGTGTGTGCTATCTACTGATATAGGAAATGGCACAGCTGACATAGAGGATTCCAAATCCCACAAATTTAGGGTCCAACATGTACCATCATCCACCGGCCCAAACACTGACAACCTTTTCTTACTGAATTTTTCTTAATGCTTCCGGCGAAACAAACTGGAAAACAACGGTAAATTCAGCGTCCAAAGTTGATCCGATTATGAGCTCCATCGTCTAAAAAATGTATGGATTTCATAAATGCAACACAACAATAGGCAACCACACGCAGGTGCCGTTGCTTCTGGGACAAATCAGATTTAGCAATTAGCAATACTGGCCCAAGGGCGAAGCAGACCTGGCCCAGATCAGCACAAATGCACAGTAATGCTGCTACATGCATTGTAACACCGGCCCATCCTATGATCCTAACATTGGGTGAAGAGTTCCCAGCATATACAACCTGGCAACATGGTTATTTTGCTTTATTTCACTTGTTTTAAGATACACAATTTGCAAGACCCACAGAAAAACAATGAGCCTGAGGCAAGGATCATTGACTCACAATGCAGAATAAATAACGAAAGTGGCAAAACATTTGTTTCATCAAGGACGTTTGAGAGAGAACTCCCAGTGTATAGTTCCTGCCTCCTGAATCAAGCTTATCTTGAAACGGTGTCACCCAGCCATGTTTATTTATTGCTCTGCTTTCCTGCAAGCAACAATTATCACTTTAATGTAAAAACTAATAAGGGTGTGTATCATTTATACTGCGTAAAACAGATATTGCAAATCAGTATATACTATATAGTTCTCATTCCTGGAAATTTTCTTCACTTAACAAAAGGACCAGAAGTCGCTGGGATATGGTAAGATGATTGGAAATACTTAAATACTGTTTCCTTTATTTGGTGCTATTTTTTAAAGGGACAATTGAGAATATGTCACTCCATAGAATGCACTTCTACGATTTGCCACTATAGAGAATGCAAATCAGGATTTATCATTATATAACTTAGCCAATTCATGATTTGCCATTTTCGCAATTTCTACCCATTTTCCGAGATGCTTTTGTGACCATAATTTCAGTTACCTTAATTGGCTACACTATATAATGACCGTAGTTTTAGATAGGGAAAAATGGCGAGAAATGGCGAAAATGGCGAATCATGAATTGTCTAAGCTATATAATGGCAAATCCTGAATTGCATTCTCTAGAGTGACAAATCGTAGAATTGCATTCTACGGAGTGGCATATTATCAATTGTCCCTTTTTAAAATGTCCTTCGTTTACTACAG
This sequence comes from Phyllostachys edulis, assembly GCA_036346405.1. Lineage (NCBI taxonomy): Eukaryota > Viridiplantae > Streptophyta > Magnoliopsida > Poales > Poaceae > Phyllostachys > Phyllostachys edulis. The sequence goes on along the minus strand of CM070558.1, from coordinate 67,327,581 downwards.
AAGGGCATATCTCATGAGGAAATCTTTACTGGTATAATAATCACACTGCTACGGAAACAATATATTTGACTTCACTAAGCAGTGCCAAGATGTGGTCCATGTGGTGGTGTAATATGGTCTCGCTAGCAGGGTTCAAGAAAGCGCTAGACGCTAGTCGGGCGGTGGCCCGGTGCCTGGCGCCTAGGCCGACTTGACTACGGTGCAGAGCACAACACAACACAACACAACACGTTGGGGTGAGAAGCAGAGCACGCAGGGGTGGGGGCGAGAAGCAGAGAAGAAAGCAGAGCAGAGAAAGCAAATCGGGAGTATAGAGCAGATCGGGAAAGCAGAGAAGAGCAAAGCGGCGGTGGCGCAGGACTGCGGGAGCAGAGAAGAAAGCGAAGGTGGTGGCGGGAGCAAAGAAGAAAGCGAAGGTGGTGGCGGGAGCAGAGAAGAAAGCGAAGGCGGTGGCGGGAGCAGATATACCAGAGAACAGAGCAAGGGCGGCGGCATCGCGGGAGTAGAGAGAGCAGAGTGGCGGTGGTGCGGGAGAAGGGAGCAAAGCCGGGGCGGCGACATTCCTCAATGGCCGGTGACGGGGAACCCTGGCAGCGAGCTCGATTCGTCGCCCAAGCCGCCTCGTCACCGCCAGCACGAGTCATGACTGTGACTCTGTGAGGTCTTAGGGTTTTGGTGTTGTCCACTTAATAGGTGATTGCGTCGTGCCCAAGCCAGCCCAAGGCCCATCTAACCAAGACTCGATGCCTCCCTCAAGACTCCATGCTTCTGCCGCCGACTCTGCCTCATGGCCGCCGCCAGCGCCATCACCGCCCCCTTCCCTTTCGCCCTCCCCTTCCCCTTCCGCCTCCCCCGCCGCCTCGCCAAGTGCTGCCCAAGCCACCTTGGACCGGCTTTGACCACCTAGCCAGTAGGAGGCAGGCTACTGCCGACCGCCTAGGCAGTGCCTAGGAGAGACTTCTAGAACCTTGCTCGCTAGTGGCATAGGACAGATTGTATAGTATCATGGCGCTTCAGGTTGTAATCTATCCTTGCCATCACACCAGAGGCTCGAATCTTGACTACTCAAACTCAATACTGAATTTACCCAAAGATAAATAAAAATAAAAAACAACACAGTTTTTGTCAAGTAGTGTCAACAGTCAACACTAACAGTAAACAAAGCCACCAAACTGAATGCTTTTAACTGGGAACAATATTCACATCAACAGCATGGTTGCTACCAAATTGTTGAACTACTTCCACAAAACTAACAAAAAAAAACATCTATACATCATGGTGATACGATACATCAGTTGGAACTAAAATCTAAATGCATCACCACCTTATCAGCAAGGCCACCTCCAACTGAAGCAACTAATGCCCTACGCGATCAACCCAAGCTACCCAACTGGAATATATTCAGATAAAGCAACTTTATTCTATGCAACAAAATGTCAAAATGAACCTATTCACACAAACAGCTTAAAAAGCCACATTTACCTAAAATAATGCACTCCTCATGCCCATTACTGATGCAATGCATCTATTCAACATAGTAACTTATGACCAAGAAATCTACTGAATCTCTATTTTGATACTTGTAAAAACATGTGTTTACCTCCAGTGAAGCATTCCTCACAGGTGTAAGGCGGCACTACCCACAATACTGAGCTTTTACAGTCTCAGAACACAATGTGCAACCTAGAACTGCAATAAGTGAAATGTAAACATTGTAAGTTATTCAACCTATTGAACAACATAAACTACACCAAATTAACAAATGAACAACTCATGTTTTACCTTTCAAAACATGCATTCTCCTTGCTTTACATCTGCAGTAACCATGTCATAGCTCTAATGCAATGCAATGCGTGATTGCTGACCCCCTCGGCATGTCTGTGAACACAAGAGTGTCCCTGGACACCACCTTCCCCATTAGCCGCCCATCTTCGGCCCTCATCACCTCAATGGCAGCCCAGTCAATCGCCACCATGCTCCTCACTTCGCCTTTCCCTTTTGCATTCCCTTTCCACTTCCCTTCCCAAACTAGGTATAGCAGCCCGCCGACATTGGCAAGAGTGGCGCCACACAGGAACCTCGGCAGCTCCTTCTCCAACCCCTCCAAGGTGCTCCAAGCATCAGTGTCCGGGTCATAGCCCTTGACCTGCCCCAAGTAATCGTAGGAGTAGAGGATTCCACCAACCACAGCAGCGCGGCCCTTCCACCCCATGTCAAGGACCGGAGAGACCGGCGCCCACGCCTCGCCAGGTGGTGCCGCCGGGTTGTAGGCCAAGCCGCCACGGTCGGCCACCGCAAGGACCTTCCCGGCGAGCGACGAGCAGCCGTGCATCCACTTCTCCCGGAGGTGGGCCGGGCTGGGGACCGGGGCCCACTTGGCGCACGGGGAAGAAAGGTCGAGAGCCTCGGCCCAGAAGGGAGATGACGGAATACAGCCTCCGGCGACGAATAGCACGCCGGGAAGGGCGGCGGCGGCAGCGAACCCGCGGAGAGGAGAGGCGCGGGCCGATGGACCAGGATCTGGTGCGGGGATCCAAGATTTGCACTGACGAAGCGGGGACTCCGGAGACGGATCCGCCGATGAGGAAGAGCCGACTCCCATCGGCCACGGCCGACGAAGAGGATGAGACAGGGATGGGAGGGGAAGGAAGAGGCAGAGGGGGCCACCTGGGGTGCGGGAGCAAGAGGAAGAAGAGAGGGGACGCGGAGGAGGGTGGCCTGAGGGAGAGGAGGATGTGGGGATCGGAGAGGTGGAGGCGGCGTCGGGCGGCGAGGAGGGGCTCCGGGTGGCGGCACAGGAGGGCGTGGAAAGTTTGGGAGACGAGGGCGAGGGAGGGGTGCGCGGTGCGCGGCAGAAGCGCGATGCAGTGGACGGCCAAGTCGTCGGGCAGAGCCGGGATGAGGCTTCCGCGGACGACTTCCGACGGCTCAGGCGAAGAGGTTGATGCGGCGGACATGGCTCGCCGTCGTCGGCGCGGTGGTAGGCGTCGCCGTGTGCGTCAGTGCGTGGGGGCCTAGGGGGATGATGTGTGTGTGCACGAGTACGACTAGTGGAAGACTGATCTTAGCCCGCTTCTCTCATTACACGTTCTTCTTCCGGGCTTTAAACCTAGACTAGAAGGAACACATGGCTATTGGCCCTGGCGAACTAAGCATGAGCCGAAATCTCTGCTAGACTTGATGGTTTTCTTGGTTCTCATAACCATTTGATTTTCTTGGTTCAGTAAAAACTTAATTTAAATTTTTAGAAATTAAAACAATTTAATATGATTAATTGAAACTTCAATTGAATTAAAAGCTGTTTTTATTTGGGTTCCTTGAGTTCCAGAGAATTTTTTGGATTTTTCTATTAATTTTTAGAGTTTATTTGGTATTTCATTTGAGTTCGGTTTTATATAATTTAATTTTCTAAATTCGGAAATCCACCTTTTCTGGATTTTCCTTTTGGGCTGGTTTCTTTTCCTTTCGGCCCATTTTCTTTTCTTTTCCTTTTGACCCAACTCAACTGCCTTAGCCTTTTTCTTTTTCATGCCACCCACTTTTTTCCTCGCAAGACGACGTGCATTCGCCGCCAACCCACTCCATTTCAAATTTCAAACCGTGAGTCGCGCCACCCAATTTTAAGGCGCTTAGTTGCCTCGCCTCCTCTTTTCGTTGCCAGAGGGCCCACCTTGTCAATCGAGCCGCGAGTGGTTGTCTTCACCCCAGCGCCACTAACTCTTTGTTGTGTCTGAGTCCAGTACGAACCGTCGCCGTGCTCCTCGCAAACTCTCCCTTCTCAACCCTATAAAATCTGCTCCATCGCGTCATATTTTCCGCCCCAAGCTCCTCTCTTGTTTTCCCAAGCCGTCGGTCCTGGGTTCGTCTTCATCTCGTCAGATTTCGCCTTTGAAGCCACCAGCCGCCGAGGTGTTTCTTCGCACATTCTAAAGCCATCAAAGCCACTCCTTCCATGCCACCATTGTCGTTGAGTTCACGTGTCCGCGTTCTACATCGTGCTCTCATCGTCTTTGCCCGAACGTCACTGAGCCGCCATCACCTTCATCCTCCCCAAAGCCGGCCACCACCTCCACCGTTGATCTTCTCGTCGGTGAGTCTCTTGTCGTTTCATTGCACGTCACCTCGCGTTTTAGTTCCTACTCCTCTGATTCCCTCTCTCTCCGGTGAAGATCTGCCACTGTGCCGAGTCACCGTTGCCCACCTTTCTCCTCTGTCTCTAGCCTCCATCTCGTCACTATCTTCGTCACCCTCTGGCCACTCCAAGGTGCTCTCCGCGTTCCTTGCACCGCCGTTATCCCCATGCTCGCCTCCTTCCTCTTCGAGCGCCATTGAACCACCATCGCCGCTGCTTGGCCATAGGACGCTCTGCCGTCACCGCCTCATCACCACCCAAGTGTTCCTCTCCTTCCCAGGGTCCCCTTTTTTTCCCTTCGCTATCGACCATCGCCATTGTTGAGCGCAAGTCGCCGCCCGCTTGCTCCTCTATTTTCCTCTCTTTCTCTCTCCTCCATCGAGTCAACCACCACAGTCGCCACCTCTACTTTGTCGCTCACGTGTCAACTAGTCAGTAGCCACGTGTCACTCTTGTGCACTCGGTCCACCATGCACTCGAGCCAACCCGTGGAGTTGGTCCATAGACCAAGGGTCCACCCGTCAGCCTCTCAATCTTTTTTCTGGATTTTTCTTTAATTTAGAAATTCAGGAAAATCTTGTGGCGCCCACCTGTCATTGGTTGGGGTGAACAAAATGATTTATACTCAGGCGAGTGATCGTGTAGTAAATGGGGTGTGTGAGGCATATTGTTTTGGATGAGGTAGTCTCGCCCGAATAACTTGTCAAGGACTTAATTTTGTGCGCCATTGAACTGGACTATATCGTACAACCACATGTCCAGTACGGAATGGATCTGGCTAATTAATTAGCAATGTTTTAATTCTAGTTTTGTTTTTGGAAGTGTGCATTCCAGGATGGATATTCACAATGGCGCAAGAGGGGGTCTGACGAGGATATAACAATCCTCATTTAATCATTTATCCATAATTCATATTATGAGGTAATAATGACGTCACATAACTCCTGAATATACCCTTTAAATATTAATAAGGGAGAAGCTGGAGGTCGTAAGTTCTTCTACGACCACCCTGTAGTCGTGGGTCTTCCTATGACTACCCCATAGTCATAAGTCCTTATACGACTATCCCATGATCGTAAGCTCTACTACGATCAGTATGCAGTCGTAAGCTTTCCTACGACCATCCCCTGGTCGTAAGACCTTCTATGACCAGGCCCTAGTCAATAAAGTTCACAGACATGTGAGCCTAGTCGATAAAGGAATCCACCGCCCCGGCCTCCAGTATGCCATGCCAGCACACGGCCGGCCGGGGGGTGAAGTGACATTGCCAGCCAGCCACCGCCTCACGGCGGTGCTCCAAATGATTAGCCTCCAGCGGTCATGGCAGGCATTGGGGCCATGGCCGGCGACGCTGCTCAAGACTCAAGCAACAAGGCCCTTCCGCCTCTGCCTCCCTAGTCCCCTCGGACCTCTGGTGCTGCTTTGGTAGTGGTGAGTGGTTGGTCACTCGGTCTGCAGAGGGCCCAGCTAGAGCCCCAGAGGCATTGAGATTTGAGAGTTGAGATACTGTCCAAAATAAATAGTAAGTGGCTGATTGGTGAATGGTGATTTACTGATTTGTGATTTGTGAATGATATGTGATATGAATTAGAATATTAGTTGATATGTCATATACTCATATTGATATGAATATTGAATAATGAATTGCTTGTTAAAATTGAATTGGACAACATATAATCACAGAAAGATATTAAAGAGATTAGAGGTATCTATATTGATATTATTAAAGTATTGAACTGTGCTTGATTTTGAATGATTGTTTTTTTAATTGGTTAGAAATGAATTTGAAGAGATACTTTAGCAATGTTTCTTCCCCAAGTACCGTGCTAGTGGTACCGCCACACAAGCACAAGCACAAGCACAAGGTACTGATGCTGATGCAACAACCGTCGGTGTTGCATGAGAACAAGCAGACGGCGGTGCGATAATGACACAAACACAAGATACTGATACAACAACCGTCGATGTTGAAGCCGCAACCGCCGCACAAGCACATGAAGCGAGAGCCGAAGCAGCACAACCACAACAAGAAGCCGAAGGTATTAAGGAGTTTAATCCAGATCACATTGTTGTTGATCCGGGACTTCGTATTCCAATTGACGAATTTGATCCAAACATTAGAGATCAAGTTAGAAGGACTTATTTTTTGAAGGGCCCGACTCAACCAATTGGTCATACTTTTCCTCGCAAACAATATGGAAAGGGGTTTAGGGTCTTTCGTGAAGCATGGTATAAGAAATATGATTCGTTGGAATATAGTGTGGAGAAGGATGCGGCTTTTTGCTTCTATTGTTTTCTTTTTAGACATGAACCCTTGAATGACCAATTTGGTCACGATGTCTTTACAAAAGTAGGGTTCAACACTTGGAAGAATGCATACAAATCATTTCCTAATCATGTTGGCGGGGCTAATAGTGTCCACAATAAATCAAGGGCATTGTATGAAGATTTTAAGAACCAAAGGTCAAGTTTGTCACATAAGGTTGTGTCTCATGCCAAGGAATCTAAAATCAAATATGATATTCGTGTATCTGCATCTTTAGATTGTGCAAGTTATCTCCTAATGCAAGGTCATGCATTCGTGGACACGATGAATCTTCTTCTTCCTTAAACAAGGGCAATTTCAAAGAAATGATTGATTGGTACAAAGAAAGGAAAGAGGAAGTGAGGCATGCATTTGATGAGCTATGTCCTATGAATGCCCACATGACTTGTCCAAAAATTCAAAAGGCAGCTTGTGAAATGTTGTGCCCAGGAGGTCACCAATGTGATAAAGGAAGAGATTGGAGATAGTTTTTTCTCCATCCTTATCGACGAATCTCGTGATATATCCATCAAAGAGCAAATGGCCATGATTGTGAGGTTGGTGATTGATTATGTGTTCTATCATTTCTTTTGAAACTTTTCATTGTTCTACTCAACTAATTTTATATTTTATCCTACAGGTTTGTGAACAATAAAGGAAAGGTCATGGAAATATTTTTGGGGCTCCAACATGTCACAGAGGTAACATCAAGTGCATTGAAGAGTGCATTGGTTGGGATGCTAGCTAGGCATGGTTTACTTATTGCTAGACTGCGAGGGCAGGGGTATGATGGGGCTTCAAATATGCGAGGTGAATTTAATGGCCTTCAAAGACAGATTCGTGATGAGAACCCACATGCTTTTTATGTTCATTGCTTTGCTCATCAATTACAGTTGGTAATTGTTTCTGTCACAAGTTGTAGTTCGTCTATCTATGATTTCTTCGAGTATGTGACTTTGATTGTGACCACCACTAGTGCATCTTGCAAGAGGAAGGATGTATTGCTTGAGAAGCAATCACAAAATATTTTGGGTAAGCTAGAGAGCGGTGAGATTTTTTCGTGAAGAGGAAACATCAAGAAACTAGCTTGGCCAGACCTGGAGATACTAGATGGGGCTCTCATTACGCAACCTTACTCCTTATTGAGTCAATGTGGGGATGCAGTGATAACTGTGCTAGGCATTGTGCATGAAGATGGGCGTAATTCATCTAAGGCAGCATGTTTGATGCAAATAAATGGAGAGCTTTAACTTTGTGTTCATTTTAAAGATGATGTTGAAAGTGTTTCGCATTACAAATGAGTTATCTCTTGTCTTGCAAAGGAAGGATCAAAACATTGTTCAGGCCATGTCATTGCTTGTTGATGTGAAAACACGTTTGACCAACTTGAGGATAGGTGGTTGGGAGCCATTATTTGCAGAAATTAAAATATTTTGTGATGCAAATAAGATTCAGGTACCAAATATGGATGAAGCAATACCAAGATGGGGCCGATCAAGACGAGATGGGATCACAATAACTCAAGACCATCATTACCGTGTTGATACTTTCTTCGCAGCTATTGATGCTATTACCATAGAGATGGGTCATCGCTTCAATGAGGTATCTTCAGAGTTACTTGTATGCTTTTCTTGTCTTGATCCAAGAGATTCTTTCTCTAAGTTCGATGTGGATAAGATTGCTCGACTTACGGAGATATATGATAATGATTTCTCCATTGCTGATCGTGCGACTATAAGGGATCAACTTGAAACAATCATTCTTCATGTGCGAAGAATTGATGACTTTATTATTTGTCATGATCTTGAAAGTTTGGCCATAAAGATGGTTGAAAATGAAAGGCATATTGTATTTCTATTGGTCTACCGCCTCATTGAGTTAGCATTGTCGCTACCGGGCAACAAAGATCGCTTGAAAGAGTCTTCTCGCTATGAATATTATCAAGACCGATTTGCGCAATAAGATATCCGATGATTGGCTTAATGACTTGATGGTGTGCTACATCGAGCGAGAGATATTTAAAGGACTTGATCGTGATAAAATTAAACGGTTTCAAGCCATGAAATCTCGGAGAATGAAATTGCCTCGTTCTCCTAATCGTAATTAGTGCTTTAGGGGTATGTCTTTTGACTTCTCTTTTTTCTGCATCGTTTATAATTTATGATCAATTAATCGTGACATTACTAATCTATTTATTTTTGACAGGTTATTTCTTCTATGTACTATCTTTATTCAAATTATTATGTTCAATAACTTGGTGGCAAGTTGTTAATTAAGCTTCATTAGTGAGGTATTTCTCCATGTCCTACATTTATCTTCAGTCGTTGATACCGTTTAATGTCATATATCGTTTTGGTGTGATTGCAATATAGTTCACATATGAGTTCTTTTAATTTGGGTAATACACTTTAGCCCATGTTTCTAACTTCGCATCTTCGCCATATCTAAAATTATATCCTAGGTCTGCCACTGGATAGGATGATTCAGGTAATGTATTAGAAATGATACCCTGGGATGGGTGTAAAGCCAACCAAATTGCTTCTATGCCGAGAACCGAAGATTGTGTGGTTTGTAAGAGATACGAGTCTGCTATTATATGAAATGCGTTCAATGTTCAATTATAAAATCCTTGGAAAAAGAGAATGAATGGAAACATCGTTGCTACGCCAAAGCATCAGTCCTCCATATTCTGCACCCGTACACATTTTCACGCTTTACCGACCTGAAATGAAATAACAGAGAGAGGACATCAGCCTGCCAACCATGAGATCTGAACCAAAATCTAAACCTCGCAAACCACAACCACAGGGCTCCCCCGAAGATAAGCCTTATCCTGCGATGGCGCGACCACAGCTCCCCACGTCCGATTCCCGTGCCGACCTGGCACGCCGCGCGTTCTCATCCGCCTCCACCCATCCTACTTTAATCTTCTCTGCGCCAACCATCCCCACACTGCCACACGCCGCACGTCTCCTCGCGCGCGCCAAAGAAAACGCCACACACGTACGTACGTACGTAGCTTCTCCATGGCCGCCACCGCGTCCTTGTCCGCCGTCACGGCGCCGCTGTCCGTCGCCGGGCTCAACAAGCCGCTCGGCGCCGCGTCGTCGGCTTTCCAGCCCCTGCCGAGGGCGAGGCCGGCGGCGAGGATGGCCGTCCGGGCGTCGGCGTCCATGAAGGAGAAGGCGACGGCCGGGCTGACGGCCGCGGCCGTGGCGGCAGCGCTGGTCCTGCCCGACATCGCGGAGGCCGCGCAGCCGGGGCTGTCGCCGTCGCTGAAGAACTTCCTGTTCAGCATCGTGTCCGGCGGGGTCGTGCTCGTGGCCATCCTCGGCGCCGTCGTCGCCGTCTCCAACTTCGACCCCGTCAAGAGGACCTGATCGTGCAGTGCCGTGCACCAGAGACGCGTCTCGCTTTGTATCGCGATGATCTCTTGCTGTCTTAATTTGATGGGTATTGTTTAAACAGATTTACGATATGGTGTTCGGGTTAATTAATGGCTGCTTCTTTTTCTGTATATTGTGAGCTTGATGCTTGAATGATGTTGTTAAGTAACGAGTAGTACTCAAAAATGTTTACTTCCGAAGCTACGGATCCCTGGGACCCTGGCTAAATCTTGCTATTGTATTGTACATGCATATGAACAATGAACTAGAATAGCAGCAAACCGAAATCCTGGATCACGTTTGCGTAGTGGCAAGATCGATATGGTTACATCCGAACAATCGTAAATGCCCAATGCAACATTTCGTCAACGTCCAACAAGTTCATCTGCTATTGTCAGTGATATTCTGTGACTATAGATGAACTTTCGGCAGTGTAAAATTTTCTGCAGCTGATAGAAGCTAGAGCAAGCCTTCTTGTCAGATATTGCAGAAAGTCTCATATTTACTGCTTAAAAGGACTAACGGTGATGATCGATGTGTTCTTCATCGGTCCTCCCACCGTAAGGAACGACTTTTATCGACCACGTCTCGGTTCGCTCCCAACTCCCGAACTCGTCGCCAACAATCGCGCACCCCCCAACTCCCAATTCTCGTCGCTTCCCCCTCCCAATTCTCCTACCCCCCTGCCCCCAACATCCGCCCCCTTCCCAACTGCGAGGAGATGGCTCCAACATCCAAGATGCAGGAGAACGCAAGTGGGGCGCCGCTGGGCGAGGGGAGCGGAGTGGCCGAGCGGGGTTGGTTCTGCGACTGCTTGTTCTCGCCCGCCGGTGCGGAGGACATCCTCACCCGCCGACATCTACATGTTGGCCCAGGCGCTCTTCCTCAGCCGCCACTCCCGCCGCGCGCTCCACCTCCTCAATTCATCCCTCCTCCTCCGCGCCCTCCGGTTCCGCTTCCTCGCTGCCAAGTGCCTCCTGAGCTCTACTCCCCGCCTTTTCTCTCTCTCTCTCTCTCTCCTCCTACCATTTCGTCGAACGCGATGCGTGCGTGCCGATAAGTCCGGTTTCGCTTCCCCTGTTTGTGTCGCTACGCGCGGCCGCGTGCTCGAGCTTCCTTACCAGCAGCAGTGTGGTCTGAACATTTCGTCAGTCTGGCGCATCGTGGTAGAGTATTTTGATTCTCGATAAAATTCTATTGATTCGCTTTCAGCGGGAGACGTTTGAGCTGGATTTGGGCATTTTGTTAGATGCATTGCACCCCTAATGGCTATAGCTGCGGGTTTCATTTTCGGCTTGTAGTCAAATGGCCCACGAGTGCTTTGAAATGATAAGCAGGATACGCTTGCCTTGTTCTAGTGGGAGTTTTGTTTTTTTACTTGGGTATTCCATCAAACGTATTGGGTGCTTGAGCTCAGTTCTGATTAGCTGGTTTGATTTGAGCTTTTGATCAAGCAGATTGCATGCTTCCTGCTTTGGATTGCTAGAAAAAAGAGAATTTGTATTAATAAACTGTTTATGTGCCTCCCCTACAGTTCCATTAAAAAGTAAACTGTTTATGTGTCTTATTCGATCAATCTCCCTACTTCTTAGAACAAAAGTCTGAATTCCTTGTGGGGAAAAGGATCAAAAGACCTGCATGGAATTAGTATAGTTTGATGTATTTCTCCTAACAATGGAACAGTGAAGCATATTCAAAGTTTGTGATGTAGTACAAAATTGTCTGATTTATGATTTGTATGCAATACTTTATCGTCTATTGTCAAAAGCCGAAGACTTTTGATTTTTCTATTTCTAGGTTAGTTTGTTAACTTAGCAACAAGTTTTTATCTTTGATCTTTTCATATGCTGCATCGCTTCACAGTTTTTTTCATTGGTTAGGAGGAGTTGAAAGGATGCCATCAGTGTTTGATGATGCTCAGGGATGCCAAAGTAGATGAGCATGGAAATGTTCTTGATCAGGACGATGGCAGTGACATCTATTTCGATAAGGATGCCGAAGATCACGAGATCAATGTGTGATAACTCTCTCTCTCTCTCTCTCTCTCTCGCTCGCTCACTTTGAGTAAGTGGTATGGTGACCGCTTATTATTGTGATTTGTGCTTGCCAGATCAAATCAGCTATATGTTTCTTACGCGGCAAGGCGTATGAGGCACTGGACAATCGTGATCTTGCTCAGCAATGGTGGTAACAACAACTTTCATCTATTCTTCCTTTCATTAAATGCTTGTATGTTTCGAAATAGTATCATCATATTTAGTGTATTCAGTGACATTGGCGGTGCAGTTCTTTCAAGTGTTTCTTTTCTATACACCTTTTAAGTTGAATTCATTAGCGAACATAGTTGAGATAACTGTCCGGTACTAGGAAATAAAGCTGATCTGTCTACTGATCCAAACATGCATACGAGGAAAGGATGTCCTGGTATTATAATTTTGTTAACAAATGAGGAATGACCAAAATGGCGGGTTTAGTTCGTAGACAAGTGCCATGTGCATAATTTTTGGTTCTATAGATATGTGGGTACCATGGAAATTGCTATGCCCCCAGCAAGCCGACAACGCTTTTGTCTTGCCAATGGAACTACTTCAACAACTGTTGATGGCAACAATCACTTTGCACTATATTGGCAATAAACTTGCGGAGCATAGTGCAAGTTCAATGTTGGCTGGGAAATAATTTTCAACGTGGAATTGTCTGTTCTTTCTAATAATCATTTCTTTTTTAAAAAACAACTTCTAATTATCGTATTGGACTACAGGCTACTGTCCTCTTCAGATTAGTCTACTAGAGTCCTAACAGATAGGACAATGAGTATGTTCTTAGGAGACTATTTTTCAGTGCATTTTGACTTTTTGACTCTTGGTCTTAGAGTCTTCTTCTTTATGTAGTGCCTTACTTCTTTTTTTTAAAAAAAAAATGAGCATGTTATCTTTTTTATTTAAGCTACCTACCTTGTACTTCTAGCAAAACATGATGATCTAAAGACCATGATTAAGTTCTAAACAACGAAAAGTCAGGTATGTGCACATTTTATGTTGTGCTCATGAAATATCTTTGCTTAATAGGACCCATTTTAATCCTCATAATAAGCCCCATGGAGCACCATTTGATGATGAGCAACATGTGGGCGACCTGGGAAACATACTAGCCCACAAATGATGGTTGAGATTCAGCAATAATATAGATGGAACATCTTCTTTTCGAAAATTTCTAATTCACTGAGGAGCGACTCAGACGTTGCCACCTGCTGAATGGAGATGTTACTGTGGATATTAACATCGATCCCGTAGATTCATTATGCTTGTTCCTTGAGCATATTATCCTATTCAATTCATGGCTATCATGGTTATTTCCATAGCAAATTTAAATACAAAATTTTGTTCCATAAAATATGTTTTCCAACTTGCAGCTATAACCTAGATATTGTGGTGCAACTATAGTATTATGGTGTTGATCACAAAGATGTGGATCGAGCAAGAATGATTTGGCCACGAGGGGAGCGACATAAGCGGCGATGCAAGCGGGTGGGGTGCAGGGGGCCGAGGATGCGACATAATTTGGGCATCACAACAGAGGTGCAACACACACTGTAATAGAGCTCCCGACGGTGATATGTCGACTGAGCACATGGATGGCTGCTCGATAGGGTAATATGATTATGCATAGCAATGCACGGTCATTGGATATAACGGAAATGTAATGTTGAGACAAAAACTGTTGGATTGAAATACAAAATATTTGTGGTTCTAGACTTCTAAAGTTTACCATATGTTTTTTTTAATCTGTTGCTACGCACGACCATTAAACTAGTCTAAAATCCGTTGCTACGCACGACGCACGGCCATTAAACTAGTCTAAAAAAGATATCACAGAAATTCCACATTAAGCAAAATTCGTCTACTAAACCGTGTGGGCCTATAAAATCTACTTGTCCGTGTACCATTGGGCCCAATGCAAAACAGTAACATACGATCACATGCAGCCCAACTTGGGCGTCACAATACTCCGAGCCCACTAATGCAGAGGAGAACATCAGCCCTCCGTCGGGCTCGCACGAATCTCCAGGCACATCTCCCTGTCAGCCGTTGATTCCCGTTCGATCAACCCGAATGAACGACGATGAGATCCTCTTTATCAGCCGTTGATTCCCCTCGATCACAACCGCCGATGGATCTTCCCTGCGCACCCTCTGACTCTTTCAGTCTCTCGTCGCGTATGAATAGCGGAGGCTCACTGCCATGCGGGCCCCGCATTAGCGGGACCCATGTGCATAGAGAGGCGGACCGTTCCCAACACGTCTCGCCTCGCCGCCTGCTAGTTCTGGGCTCGAGAGGTCAGTATAAACCCTATCTCTCTCGTGTTCCCTTCTCCGACCCCAGCCGACGGCGTGCAGCCAAACCTAATTTTCCTCCACCCGTCTAACGCCCTGTACTTTCTCCGGTACGATTTCCCCTCTATTTTTGTTCCTCGTTTCTCCCTCTCGTTAGGCCGATTCGTGTGTTTCTTGTCGTTTTTTTTTGGATTTTTTTTCTTTCTAATGGCGTGGCTAAGGCTTGTGCTGGTAAGATGCGGTTCGTCGAGTTCAATTTTTGAAACGGATTCTTCGAGTTCTCTGGTTGGTATGGTGCGCGGATCTGTAGTTACGACTGTTGCCTTTTGCTTTCCTCTGAATTTCTAGTGTTTAGGGTTTGTGGGCGAGGCGGAGTTGATGCTTTTTCCTGCGATTCAGCCTGAAATGGCCAACTTTTTTTCGCTGGTGATTTGGTGTCTGTTCCACTTTGGATTGTCTCATGTAAATCCTTTTTTAGTTGTTTTTGGTGGCTTTGTTTTGGTTACTGCATCTGAATAGGTTGCGGCAAGGAAGGATGAGTAGGCGTTGGAGCCGGACAATTTACGTCGGGAACCTCCCTGGCGATATCAGGGAGAGGGAGGTGGAGGATCTCTTTTGCAAGGTTGGTGGCGCCAGTTCCATTATCCAGCTTCTATTTATCTTGAAAATAGGAAGCAATGATATCTTAGACTGTAAACTAGCTAGGACTCTGGTGCATTTGTGGTTGCGCCATTAACTTTGAATAAATAGACCGTACCCCTGTGATTGGAAATATCACTCCAATATTGTGTGAAGATATAACATTGCAAAATTTTCCGTGCAGTATGGACGGATTGTTGATATGGACTTGAAGATTCCCCCAAGGCCACCTGGTTATGCTTTTGTTGAGGTAACTTGTTTGAATATGATTAGGTTCTTTAATTTTTTCTGTCCTCTTCATTGATTAATACTAGATTGGTTGGAGGTTACCAACAAGTAATCCAAACTCCTGATGTGAATCAAGAATTTCATGCTTTTAGCAGGTACTGATTTATGGTCGGGTTAGTTTAGAGTGTCCTAACTGGTAATATTTGTTACCCTGACATGTAGTTTGAAGATCCTCGTGATGCTGAAGATGCAATTCATGGACGGGATGGCTACAACTTTGATGGGAACCGGCTGAGGGTAGGTGAAGTGCGGTTTTGTAGCTTGTTTTTTTGAGTTCACATGCCTGATGCTCACTACGCAGGTGGAACTCGCACATGGTGGGAGAGGTAACTCTTCTTCCTTTTCTAACAGCCATGGTGGTGGAGGACGCCGTGGTGGTGTATCTAGGCATTCAGAGTATCGTGGTATGTCATAAAATTTAAAATCAGATACTGAATGCTATATTTTCTTTTTATAAACTGAAATCGTTTGTGCTCCCTTTGACAGTTCTGGTTACTGGACTACCCTCTTCTGCATCATGGCAAGATCTAAAGGTCTGCTGCAAGAACATATATTTTATTCACTTTTCTGCGTTCTTTTGTCTTATTACGATATCCCCTTTTCTCTATGAAGTCATAACTATATGAATGTTGTATCAGGACCATATGCGAAAGGCTGGTGATGTTTGTTACTCTGAAGTGTATCGTGAGGGCAGTGGTGAGTTATTTGGGTCCCTGTGCAGTTCTTTGCTTTACCCTTTTCATCGTATTCACCAGAGCTCATCAGAATTCACCTATTGGCTATATGCACAATTTTCAAATTAACAGATAACTTTATTAGATAAACAAATGCTGTTAATGCCTTGCTAAATCAACAGATTTTTTAAATAGCAGTGAAATCTCTTTCCGTATCACATTGCAGATCTTAAAATGATATCCATGTCACGTTTGATACTCTAGCATATGAGGCTCATGGTGTGCACTGTTATGCCTTGTTTGTTTATATTCCAGAAAGTACATTAAGAATCTTAATGTGAGAGAAGACTGATCATCAAGGCATTCTCCTTGTGATCATTAAGACTGGTCATTGTAGTAGTGACACCATTATTCTCATCAATTTGGTTAAATGAGGAAGTTTTTGTCTGTAACAATGGTTCTTTTTCTGAAGTCCTGTATGCTATATTGCTGCTACCTATTGTTGACCTACATCACTGTTTCCTACAGGTACCATAGGAGTTGCAGACTATACAAACCATGATGATATGAAGTATGCTGTAAGTCTGATGTTCTCTTCAGCCTTCAGCCTTCTGGTGCCTTGCCAGTTTCATTCCATGGAAAGCTGGTTTTCATTATACCTGTACATTTTTTTTAATATGTGGTTTTGGAGTACTGCAATCTCTGTTGTTGTTATCTTAGATGCTGTATCATGTGCATTTATTTTTTTCCCAAAGAAATATTTTCTTGAATGCTCACCATTTGCAGATAAGGAAACTTGATGATACTGAATTTAAAAATGCCTTCTCGCGAGCCTATATAAGGGTACACTCGGATGTTTATTTCTAGTTAAATTTTGGGCATCAACCTTTTCCGAAATTAACTAATTCACCTTCTTATTTTCTAAAGGTGAAGGAGTATGATGGAAAACGCAGCCGCTCATACTCACGAAGCCGAAGCCGGAGCCGGAGCCGAAGTCGCAGCTACAGCAGAAGCAGGTGTGCAAGGTCTTGCTTTGATTACATTATGTTGTTCTTGTATAACATAATTGACTACTGGCCAAAATTAAATATGCTCTGCAGCAAGTCTCCCAAGGATAAGCCGTCTCGCCGTTCAGCGTCAAGATCCCGATCGAGATCAGTTTCTTCCCGTTCACCGTCTGGGTCAAAGGGACACTCTCCATCAAGGTAACATCGATGAATCTAACTAGTAACTAGGACAATAGAACTCCTATAGTTTCAATTTGTGAAGCAAATATTGCCTTCCCCCCAAAAGATGGAACAAGTATAGATGTTAGTGCGATATTTTTCTATCATCAAGACATCAAATGTCGATTGATATATTGGCACATCTACACAAAAGTATGCTCTGATAGAAAATAATGGTCCATGTGGAATAGCCTAAATAATATTTCTCAGTTCTGCAGTCTTTGTCTGCAAAAGATGCATCACCTTATCCCCACATCCAATTGTCCATGTTGCTGGCTATCCATAAAGTGATAACCCTCTTGCTTTGGCATGTTAGTTTTATGAATCAAGTTCAATTAAACTTAGTGATGTCTCCTAGTGTATATTGGAAACTGTTGGCATATTTATTATCTGATTGCTTGGAGACATGTCACAAGTTTTTTCACACTCAGGTGTGACATGTTTCGTATCTAACTGAATTCGATAGTGTCCGGTATTCTTTAAAACCTCAATCATTTCTTCCTTAGATGAGGGATTGTGCGGCGATCTAGGGATTGCATATTAGGAAATTGAGGATGGGATATGATCAAATTGCAACAGTTCTATTGGTTGTCTGAGGTATGATAATAAACTGGGAGCTGCTCTGGAAGCTAAAAAATCATCCATTTTTTACCTTATGTACTGCAACTGATTACATCAGAATTTGGGCATAGAGGATTGTTTTGGAACTCCGGAGGTAGAGCGTTAAGGATTGATGGTTTGGATTATGACGGCACAATGACTGTTTGCTGGTTTGAGTACATGAGGAAGGAGTTCCTTCCTGGCTCCCTCGTTGGGCTCACTTCACTTCGGAGGGCTGTTCTAGCGTATATGCTCACGTAACATTTGACACTAAACACTTTCAGTACTGCATGTTTTGGACTTACGGAACTGATTGCTTTTAATTTCAATGAGCTCTTTTCACTTGCATTCGGTCATTCCAATGCTTGGGAGGCGTCGAGGCTTTTGGAAGCAAGCTGTTAAAGCTGCATTCTGGATTATTGAATTCTGTTGTTTCTGGAACTTTTTGCAGATCGCCAGCAAGATCCCGTTCCCCAAATGCTTCTGTAAGTTTTCTGAATGATACTTTGTAAAATCTGTTTTTGTAACTTACTTTAGCTGTTTCTGCTCAGCCTGCCAATGGGGAAGCAGCAAGCCCCAAGAAACATAGCCCAAGCAGGAGTCCATCACGATCCCGATCTCCTGATGTAATAGAACTCTTATATGTTGCTGATTTACCATTGATGGCCAAGTGCTTGCTCTTATACTGACAAATCCAGTTATACTTTCAGGCCAAATCAGAATAAAACTGATGTGCTTGTGGGGATGGAGCCATGGTCCTGAAACGCTTGGAATCGGATATTTGTCATCCTCACCAACTTCTGAATTCGTTGTTAAAGTACTATTCATATCTTCAGTGATCTTTCAGATTCCAGCATGATATTGCTGTAATATTTGGATGGAAGCTTGAGATTTATGTACTTTCTCCATGGTGACCATTAACTGGGCTTATTTATGGTAGTAGGAAGACATTTGAAAACCATTACAGTGTCGTTTGTAATGCTGAATGCAAGGCAGATTTGACGCATGTCGTGGTTCTACTTTTGCTACATCGTTACCGCTTTGCCGGGTGTGATCCTGCGTTATTTGAAACATAGAGACTAGCTTGTTGGGACCAGTTTGACTACATTTCTTCATGCCAGCTTATTTGGACTTCAGATATTTACACACCTTAGTACGGGTCAATATTACCATCCTCTTCTGCACATTGTAGTCTACTTTGTACTTGTATTTGTTTGGCATGAACTTTACTCTCACCAAAAGATTTTGAAGTTGTCAACCTGCTCTAATCTTAGAAGGTGGACCAGATCGATCAACTTCACAATCCCACTCCACGGAAATGAGGCAACGGAATTGCTACTCGGGTGCTTCATTCTCCCAAGGCTCAGCCATTCGCAAACTCGCAATGGACCATCTTGAGAATCTCCAATTTCTTGCAGCTCTTTGGGAGATTATCCAAATCGGGGGCAACAAGGGGCAGCAAATGTTGAATGGTGAGTTTCTTGAGCAAACCAAACGCACCGGAGATGCACCCACAAAGCTCACGAAGAAGAGCGGATGCGAGTCGCTAGACTCGTCGTGGTCATCCACCTCAGCCGACGTGGCCTCTCCCCTGAAGTTGCAAATGTCCACGTTGAGCCGGGAGCGCACCCGCGGGGGCTTCATCAGGCTTTAGCCTACCCTTCAGGCTGGTGTTGGAACCCTTCTTGCTTGGCGCACGCGCTTTAGCCCAGCGAGAATCTCTTGGCGCCTGGTGGAGGAAGGAGGAGAGGAAATGTGGGCCCTCAGATTGATGCAACGGGTTCTTGGCTAGGGTGGTCAGGCGCCGTTGGAGATGGCTGTTCTCGTGCTTCGACTCCCCCGCGGACAAGCAGCTGAACCCCAAGGGAGGTGTTGGGTATGGAGGCTCATAGTCGTCAACGGTTGCGTATGTTGGTGGCGCCGACAGGGTGGGAGGGCTTACCCGAAGCTACATTCGCTCATGGTGGTGCCGTGTGTCAAGAAGCTCTCTGCAGATGCGTTTACTAGATCCGATGGTGGTTGGTTGGTGGGATCGGATCCGTAGAGGGGTAGACGGATTTGGGGATTCTTCCCTTCTACACGTTCTTGATATGATTTAGTAGCCTTGTTGTGTTCGGTGATCTGTACGTCCCGAATTAGCGCAAGTAATTGTGAATTTTGACAAGAAACTTCGCCATCCGGTAAAAATACCTGAAGACCTTCAAATTTGGTTGAATCCCCAAGTACGCATCACATAGATAGGCGAAGATGTTGATATTGACGATGGAGTTCGGGGCTAAGTTCACCAACTCAACTCCATAGTACTCCAGGACCCGAGAGAGGAATTTGTGAACTGACAACCTGAACTCGCACTCAATGTAGGCAAGGAAAATAAGGATTTTCCCTTCCTCACGGCTCAGAAAGTGTTCTCCGACCGCCAACCTCCACTTGATCAAATTCTTATCCGGGAGCATCCCAATCTCCTCGAGAGCCTTGAGCTTCTTCCCACTCAGATCTGAAACCAACCATTTGGTGATTGAATCCGACATGCTTGGGTAATTCTCTCGAGTAGTCTTGAGCAGACCCTTGAAATCTTCTAGAAGTTGGCCTAAGTAGGTCATTTTCTCTGTTGGATCTCTTAAGGGAGGCGGATTTGATCCTGATTTCATATCAAAGATCATCTTGTTCAGTGCATGGATCTTTTCATCAAGACTTTGCACAAGAGCCGCCTCCTTATCCTGTTCAAATTCCAGAGCCTTCTTTGCTCTATTCAACGCTTGAGTTTGCTCTATACGAGTAAAACAAGTAGTAAGTAAAAATGACTAGGGGAGGTTAATAAGTCAAGTCTACGACCAAATTACCTTCAATCCTCTTTTCAAGAGTTTCATGTCTCGTCATCGCCTCTGCGATCGACCGGTCCTTAGCCTGATTTTCTTCTTCAAGCTGGGTTATTCTGGCTTTATCAGCCACGATCTCTTCTTTTATTTTCTCCAAATCTATTGAATATGATAAGGAGGATAATTAAACAAAAGAAGAACAAAGCATTGAAGAAAAATAAAGGTTAAGGAGAAAGTTCTTACTTTCCAATTTGGAGTGTTTTTGCTCCAAGATCTTGATTCGCTGGGTTAGCCCTCCGACCACAGCAAAATTCTCGATCATGTGCTACATAAATAGCATTCTTCTTTAAGTTTCCTATAGACTTTTAAGAGAAGCTGTGAAACTGGTGGTAGATACTTACTTACCCGGATTGCCATGTCAATATAATCGACAAAAATGATATTAGGACCTATCTTGATTTGATGGTCCGATATTCTTCCCCATGCCTCATCAAGCTCCTTATCCTTGATAAATCGGAGGCGAAAAGGGAACTTATTAGGTTGAGAGGGATTACCAATAGGGGTTGGGACCTGTTGAAGGCCTTTAGGGGCATCTACCTCCGCTGAAGGGGTTAGGATCACCAATGGATCCTGAACGACCGCCGGCACTGGCACTTGCTCGGGGGCTTCCTCGACCACGTTATCCTCAGGAACTTTGTCCTGAGAAGTGCTTTGGACGAGGACTTCCACGGGTGCCTGGTCCTCAGGAACATTCTGGTCGGAAACGACCGGAACGCCAAAAGATCTGTACAAAGCGAAGGAAGAAACTCAAAACTCCAAATCATCAAAAACTATTAAAGGTATGCACTCATACGACCTTTTCGTTTGTACATACCTAGTTGATTTTTTGGTTTTGACTTTGAAACACGGTAGAGTAAATTTTGTACCGCTAGCCTTCATTTTCTTCTCAACCAATTTCACCGGCTCTGGGTTGGTAGGGTTGGTTATTCCCCTCACATCCTCCAACATGAGGTCGGAAGCAATATCCTCGACCAACTGATCGAGGGTAACATTCCTGACCATCGGGTCGGAGGGTGTGGTTTCATCAACCTCCAGATCAGTTGTCTCAGTAACAACTGTTAGGCTGTGAACGACGGAGTAACTGCCACCTCTACGGAAGTTATTTAAGGGAGGAGCATAGAAGACAAAGGAGAGGGATCGAGGTCAAGCAAATCTAGACAAGATCATCCAACATAGCAAACAACATTATCTGTGTAATTAGGATTAGTCCTTTGCCTGGTCTAAGGCACCCCCCTGTAAATCCAGTCCATATCAATAAAGAGCAGTCCCATTCTTTCCCAGAAAATATCGCGTCATTTTCCTCTTTTATTTCGTAAGATCGGCAACTCGATTGTCGACAGAGACATTTGTCAGAGTCCATAACCCTGGGTTTGTCTCACCTAGTAAGCAGCACTTGAAACGTTCTAATAGAAAAGTAACTAAGAAGGCCAAGACTACACTGTTCGCATGCCATTAGGCTAGTATGGCACTTCCGGGGCATTTAGATATCTTCATGTCAGTGATGGTGGATTTCAGAATGTAGGATGCACAAGGAGGGATTTGCAAAATTATCATCATACTTTGAGAGAGAGTATAAAGTCATCAAATGCTCAGATTTCAATCAAATAACAATCAACACAATTGAGAGAACATTTCAGCACAGTTGAAGCAACATTTAACTACATAGTTCAAACAACATTTCAAATTGCCAATATTACCAGTGCAAATTCCTATTACATATTACATTACATAAGACTACTGCACAACAATATTACAAACTCAGTTCCCAATCTTTCCAATGCTAATTCCTACCAGCAAGAAAAAAATGTAACAACAATCATTTTGAACTTTTCATCTGCAGCACTGGATTTCTTGATTGACTTGGTGATCTGCTCGTTTATCTGGTCCAATAAGGTTTTCATCACAGCTAAATATTCCAATACATGGTGGTCGACTTGCAACACAAACTCCTTGCCATTGCTCAACTTCACATGACAATCAAAAGGCTCATCTCTTCTCTCCTGTTCCACCAGATGCATCCCACTCAAAAGGCTCTTGTATTTGTCTTTCCACATGAATGTGTCGCATCCCTCGGAATACATCTGGACCAAAACAAAGCACCCAACTTCATCATCAAAATGCATAAAGAGCAACCGCTCGGCAATTCCAAAAACCATATTTGAACATCAAAATCAAGAGAAAAGGGAGTTTCTTACACCGTCGTTTCTAAGACATTTGTAGTACTCTTTTCTTCAATTCTTCGAGCTCCCGAGCACAGCCCAGATCATCGTCGCGTCACTTAGGGCATGGTACGAGAGGTAGCCCACCGCTAGGGCCTGTCGCTGACCACTCGGAGTGCGTCTCCGCGCGATATTTATGCTTCTCCATGGTGCGACAACGCGCAAGGGAGCGACGCTCAAAGGCGGAGGCACAGAGGGTCACCTGTTTGTTGAGGCGTACCACAGACCCTAACCCTAGACTAGCTTTGGGGGAAGAGGAGACCTGGTGGGAGTGAGGCGGAGGCGCACAGAGCACAAGGGGGAGGCGGAGCGGTTAGAGGACCGGCGCCGCCACGGTCGCCTCAGCCGATTTGGGACAAGAGTAAGATTGGGGATCGGGGATGAGGGATTGGGGATCAGGGAATGGATCGGCGCACGGTCGCTCAATCGCCCGGGGGGAGGGGGGGGGGGCGCAAACGCAAAAGTGTCGCTCGCTCTCGCTGCCGCGCGCTGTCGCCCAGCAGTGCCGTTGATTGCACGATGGAGCGCTCGTATTGCTTTTGTCCATATGTCCACACAATTGGTCATATGAACTTGATATGCCGCCCCTCAGTGAGTGGCGACCCAAGTAAAAATAAATAAAATAAAAAGTAGAAACCTGGTAAAACAAACCATAATAGCTGCAAACATCATGGGAGGCAGTGATGCACAAACATTGTTCAATCGATGCAGATAAACCCAACACCCACACAAACATCATTGCATGTAGAAAACGCAAGAAGGTGTATACAGTACGCTCGATCGGCACACAATCTCACATTTGGAAGTTGGAACTGGGCATTGGCGAACAATACACGCTCATCGTTTGGATTTTTGTTGCTTCACTATCATCACGGAGCAGTGCGCGTGGTGGGCGCAGTAGTCGCTCACGCTCCCCAGAAAGGTCCTGCACGAGTTCAATTAGACAAGCCCAGCGTTAGATTTCTCTGCACCAATATTTCTGAAGCAAGAATGCAGCTGAAAAATTGTAACCAAAAGCTGCAAAACCTTTTAATTGCGCCGTAGCCATGGCTACCGACGACTAGCAGATCCGCGTGGTGCTTCTCGACTGCGTTGCAGAGGACGTACCTGGGCTCCCCTTCGATCACCTCTATCAGAGCGTGCATCTGCAATATTGCAACGGCATAATTATTAAGCAGAACGGGTTGTTACTGTTTTTTTCTCTCTGGAGCAATGCTGCTGTTGAGACAGGGTGGTTGTATCCTATTCATTTAGGAATCGGAGAGGTGCGCTACATAAATTCTTAGATAAATTCTAATAAATATTATGATTCTTACTCCTCTTTAGATTATTATTTTTTACTTCACTTTGGAAAAAAAAACTAGAGAACTATATAAACCTATGAGAGATGTTCATAGGAACCAAAGAAGTAAACCACAAGCAAGTAAAACCAAAAGTAGAGGACGAGAGGACTAGAGGCTATGTTATTTTTTTAACACTGGAATTCTTGTATAAGACAATAATTTGATAGTCCTAAAAGGTCCGAGAGATTTGTGAGAGTGATAATCCATTATACCTTTTTGAGATCGTGTTTAAGTAATTTGTGACTAACTTCTCCAAATATTTCTCTTATCGTGATTGCTTCGTCATCGTTATTTTCGTTCTCTACGAGATTCTTTTACTTTGGTTCTAGGTACTGTGTACATTCGCGCCGTATTTCCCGTACTCTGGCGATCTGGGACCTGCTGCGCATAAGGAAAGACGAGATGCAGAGCAGCAAATTTCTACCGAGTTGGAGATGCAGAGGCGACGCGCCCTGTCCACGACTTCCTCGGCCATCTTGCGCAGGTCCGACTCCACGATCCTCACCACCTCGCCGGCTCCTGAATTCCATAAAGAAAGAAATATCCCAAATCAGAGCTCCGATTCACCATGACAACTCTGAACTGAAATACGAACCCAAGAAGAGGGATTTACGGCCGGTACCGGGGCCGCCGAAGCTGACGACGGAGGACGGGGACGGCTTGGCGTGGACGATGACGAGCTCGACCGCGCTCCCCGCCATGCCGGCCGCCACGTGTCGCACCGTCCACTCGAGCGCGTAGTAGCTGTGGTCGCTGTCGTCCACACCGACCACCATCACCGTCTTCGTCCGCTCCCCCGAAGCCGCCGTCGCCGCAGGCGCCGCCTTGGTCTCCGCCATACCAAGCAAACAAGAAAACCGAACTGCGGCTTCGAAACGCGATTGATCAGAGAGGTTCTTGGCTGGATTTGATTGGACTGTAAGTTAGCTATGGGCTATGAGATGTGCGAAGAGGAGCTGCGTATTAATAGGGAGAGGGTGAGAGCGAGAGCACGACAAGGACGTAGGCGAAACCGGAGGTGGAGTTGCGGCTGCCTGGGTGGGTAACGAGTGTGGCCACCTCACTGCCCTGGTTTCCTTTGTTTTGTTTGTTGGTTTTGCTCAGCTTTAGTCTTGTCAGCTAGTGTCCTCCTGGATAAGGACGAGCAGGATAACAACAGTGCGGTGCATGCACTCAGCTGTCACGAGAGAAAGGGAACGATGGAATCCATCTTAATTTACTGCAGTAACAATTGCTGGTTTTATTTGTGAAGCCCATTTCGTTTGACGACCTCAAGAAAGACGAATTTCCACGGTCTTTTCCGTGCATTATCCTCGATGGCTTGATCTAGACGAAAGGCACTCCGTTTAGCTTATCGTTTTGCTTCGTCCATTCGATCTTGATAAGACTATGAAATCCTTTTGGTTTATAATTTGGTAATCGTAGATATTGTATGCGTGCATATCCTTTTTTATATAAGCTTATCTCTAAGCCTTAAGGATGTACAAGTCAGTGACACGTTCCCTTGTAACCATGCATATATGATGATCAATGCGTAACGCATCTCTTGCGGTGTTTTTTAATCTGATTTACCATACCTTCATGGTATTAGAGCCCTAGGCTCATCTTCCTATGCTTCAATAATTTCTTCTGGCTGCGCTCACCCTCCTCTCCAAATTAAACCCTACTTCTGTGTGCGCCTGTCTTTCTTCGCCATGAGCGATCTTTCCCCAGAAGACCAGGTTGTTACCGCCACCGTTGAGCAAGGAAAAGAACAGGCCGCCGCCGTCGCCGTTGAGTATGAGAAAGCCGTGGTTGTGGCTCTTGCTCCCTCCCAGGCCATCAACGTCGCCAACATTAAGACTCATCACTCATGTCCCCCTGCTTTGGATTTCCAAGCTCCCAACTATATAAAGTGCCATGAACTCTTCCTCATTGCCCTTGGCAAATATTCCCTTCAAGGGCATGTCGATGGCACCGGCCAGTCTTTCTCTTATGTTGATTGGCACTGCGACGATTACATCGTGCTCTCCTAGATCTACAACTTCGTTTCCATGGAGATTCTTGACATCATCATCAAATCCGGTACTTCGGCGGAGTCTGCTTAGGACGTCGTCGAACATCTCTTTCGCGACAACAAAGAGTCGTGCTCTTCATATCCAAGTTCCGCAACACCTTCCAGAGTGACCTTTTTTGTGACGGAATATTGTCACAAACTAAAGACGATGGCCGATGCCCTCATCGATGTCGATCAGCCCGTCTCCAATGAGGCTCTAGTTCTCACGGTGCTTCGCGGGCCGACGTGGAAGTTCTCCCACGTCGTCTCCTTCGTGCCGCCCCGTTCCCGACTTTTCAGCAAGTTCATTCCATGCTTCTCCTCGAAGAAACGAACAAGGCAGCCATGGCCAAGCAAGCTGTTGCGGCCGCTCTTCTCGCCTCCGCATCGACGAATTCGCGTGCCACCAACTCCACACCACCTCCACCGCAATAACAACAACAGCCATGGCGCAACAATCGTGGCAATCACGACAACTCTCGCGGTAATAACTGCAAGCGCGGCAATGGCGGCAGCAACAACGACAATGGTGGCCATCCCTCCAACTAGCAGTAGCAGCAGCAATCTACGACCCCATCTTCATGGCCGATGATGTTCAACCCCTGGACTAGTGCTCCTCTATGGAACATGTCATCCCGCTTCTCTACCCGAAACGGTGGCTTTTCGTCGTCTTCCTCCAACCAGCCAAGCGCTGCGTATTTCAGCGCTCTGCAGCAGTTTCGCGTCCTTGGTGCCGCACCTTCCCACGCTCCGTCATGGGATTAGCACGGCCTCATTAACGCCATGAACAACATGCATATGCAGCACCCTGCCGCCAATGAGTGGTTCTTCGATTCCAGCGCCACTACCCATGTGTCTTCGAATCCTGGTAATCTCACCTCGTTTACACAATCCTCTACTCCCTCTTCTATAGTTCTTGTCGGCAATGGTTCTTTTGTTCCGGTCTCTCATCTTGGACATATTACCCTTCATTGTTCTTCTCATTCACTTCTTTTAAATCATGTCCATGTTGACCCCTCTATTATTAAGAACCTTATCTTAGTTCGTTGTTTTACTACTAACAACAAATGCTCTTTGGAGTTTTATCCGTTTGGTGTCTCTATGAAGAATCTTCACACCAGGAAACCGATTATGAGGTGTAATAGCTCTGCTGGATTGTACCCGCTTTGCATCCCCTTGCCACCTCAAGTCTTTGCCACCGTCACATCCTCTGTTGAACTTTGGCATCGTCGTCTAGGTCATCCCAGTCAACAAATCGTCTCTAGATTAGCATCTTCGACTTTAATATCTTGTAATAAAGCTACCGGTTCTTTGTGCCATGCTTGTTAGTTAGGCTGGCACATCCGGTTGCCCTTTTAATCTTCCATATCGTGCACCTCAAAACCCTTCGAGCTCGTTCATTGTGATCTTTGGACATTCCTAGTTGCTAGCATCTCGGGCTATCAATATTATCTTATTGTTCTAGACGACTTCTCTCACTTTGCTTGGACTTTTCCATTACGAATCAAGTCTGATGTTTTTGTCACGTTGCAAAACTTTTACACTCTTGTTACTTACTAGTTTGGTTTACCCCTTAAAGATTTTCAATGTAACAATGGCAAGGAGTTTGACAATTCTCAATTCCGTGCTTTTTTTCAATAACCATGGCATTCACCTTCGTTTATCTTGTCCATATGCATCACAGCAAAATGGCAAAGTTGAATGTGTTCTTCGCACCATTAATAACATAGTTCGCTCCCTGCTATTCCAGGCTCACATGCCTCCTTCATATTGGGCCGATGCCCTTGCCATGGCCACCTACTTACTTAACCGACGTCCCTCGTGCACGATCGGTTTTGTCACTCCTTTTTCAAGCTTTGCACGGCACACCTCCCTCCTATGATCAGATTCGCGTGTTTGGATGTATTTGCTACCCTAACCTCGCCTTCGCCACGCCCCACAAGCTTGCTCCTCATTCTGCCGCTTATGTCTTTCTAGGGTTTTCTCTGCACCACAAAGGTTATTGTTGTCTTAACCTTTCCACCTGTCATGTAATCATATCACACCATGTGGTCTTTGATGAATTGATCTTTCCTTTTTCTCACTCTAACTTCTCACAACCAGCAAGTTCTCTTGATTTCTTGCTTGATTTTGTTGCCTCCCAACATCCTTCTGTTCCAGTTACAGTTTCTCCTTCTGTCACGCCTATGAACATGCTGCCACAACTCCTTAGCGCGCCATCTCGCCTGTAGCTTGGGTTGCTAGCTGTTGGACCGAAACGACGACTAGAGGGGGGGGTTGAATAGGAGCTCCACCTCTTTTTCACCTTGATCGAATTCAACTCAATTTTTACTCCAATAGCTATGAAAGCTATGAAGATTGAAGTACAAGCACAGTAGAGATTTTGTATTGAATCCAATCAAAACTCCAAAGCACAGCAACCAAAAACACCGAAAACTCAAATCAAAGTGAGTTGGGCGGTCAGACCTCTCAGATTGGGCGGTCTAACCGATTGCCTCCCGTTCGGTCATCCTTGTCTATTTTGCGTCATGCTTGAGTCCACTGACTTTACCTGACATCCTCGATCGTTTTGGATCTCAGCTCTTCAAGCCTAGTCCTAACCATCTTCGCCATTGACCATCGTTGACCTCTAAGCCTCTTGCACAACAATAGTGTCGGACCCGGATTCTGAGAATCCAAATCCTCTGTGAAACACTGTGCTATTCCCTGGATCAGTAGATAGCACTCACAGGTACATTGCTGAATTGACCATACAAGTCGTGAAACAAAACAAATATATTACAACACAGGGTAACATAGACCTCATCGGGTCGAGTTTTACAAAAGGGGTCTCACAAGGCCAACTAGATTACAATACGAAAAGATAACGATATCTACAGCAGAAGCAAAAAGGGAGGTAGGGCTCATCTCAACAGGCAAGCGACTGGGGTGACCGGTGTACGATGGATATTAACCAAGGACTGGATAATATCGGTTGTACACGGGTACCAGCGAGTCTACTTAGACTGGGCGAGACCTAACTACAGAGCTATTCTACTCCTCGTCATATCCTTGTCCCTCATCTTCTGGTCCTTTGTAGTAGGCGTAGTCTCCTTCATCTTCATTATCTGGAGGGTTGGGGAGAGAAGCGAGAATGAACACTACTACCGTGCTCGCGAGCCAACACACAATGCAATAGCATACATGCAAGGTTTAACAAGGATGGCTTGGTTCTTTTATTTGTGAAAGAAAGTTTTTCAAATAACTTAATTACAAATCCTATGACTTAACATTTTAACAAATTGCAATTTTTATAAAGAGAGTAATGTGCAATAATTATTTTAGTAGATGTTCCATCCGGCGGAACTCTACCAATGCATCTTTTCAATTGGAGCTGCCTCCAATGACCACACCCACTGAGCTCGACGACTCAGGTAAAACCCAACACAGGGCTAGGTGAGCCCTTCCACCATTTTCATACCACCCATAAAGTTTTGAAATAGAACTAACTCAAGTTATGATCTCCATGTCCGCCTTTGACCGTAGGCACGGCTGTTTAAACAGTTTTAGACTCTACAGAGGTTGTACACTTTACCCACAAGAGATAGTCATACCCGTTACCCCACATGATTCCGTAGCCATGTAGTTGGGCGACCGTCACAGTAACCTTTCAAACTACCGTGCCCTTTCCGTTATCTCACCCATATGGGGTTGCGCCCATACGTTCACGAGGGATGTTGTACCCGCAGCGTGTGGCATAGTTGGACTACCCACGATGTTGGCAACTTCACCTAGTATTGGTGTCCCCGTCAAGCTGGATGTACCGCAAGCTTGCGCGTGCCATTACTCCACCAATGAGACACATCCAAGGTTTAATAATTTTACTAAGCCAAGTTGCACTTTGCAGACTTGTGGTTGTACTTGTTTAACACGAGAGGTCGTGACAAGATTAAGTCCTTAGGGTTATCTGGGCGGTTCATTCCATAAACCAACCAACCTTGTGCTCCCCGAGCACCCACCGCCTCACCATCCGCCCAGATAGAACTAGCAATTAGGGTTTTGAGGAGTAAAACCAATTTATTTTCACACCTTTTAGTCAATGGACCACCAATGACTACCCAAAACATTTTATGTTTGAAGAAATGATGATTGGGGTATTTATCAAGGATGGCAATATTAATTAATTAAACATCAAGTGGGTGTTTAACTACCTTAAGCTTTAACATACATTTGATTAAGAAATTAAAGCATGCAATTTGCTAATTTAAAAGAATATAATTTGCATAAATTGTAGGAGCAATATGATCAAAGTATTGACTCGCCTTGGTTAGAGGCAAGGTGATCGTGATACTCTTGGTCTTGATCAACTTAGGGATCTCCGGCGTCTTCAAATCCTAAACGGGCGAACTACCGGAAAAAGGCACAACGGCAAAGAGAGCAAGTAAATACACAAAAATACACAAAAAAAAACTCCAAATTAATCAAGTCCTATGCCATTAGCAAGATCTTGATTTAACGAATTTTTACAAATTTATTTCATAATTTTTGGAGTTATAACGGAGGAGATATGAATTAACGAAGATTGAATTGAATTGAAAAGAAGAGAGAGAGAAAGAGTTGCGGTCCACAGCACAGTATGGACCGGGTCCATGCGCACAGAGGCGGCTGGCTCACGGCCTGATCGTCGAGGCCCACCGGCGATGAGGAGGAAAATGGGTCATGCGATTCTGCGCATCTGAGCCCACACTGCGATCCTGAGAGGGGTTAGGACATCATTAAGATGCTAATGATTGCCATTATGATTAGGACATCATTAAGGCCTTAATGAGCGAGAACGATGGCGGTCGGCACAGACACGCATAGGGCGCTGGCGCAGTGCCGCAGCGTGGCGATCATCGGCGTCGTGCGGCGGCTAAGCGCGCGGGGGCAAGGTGAAGCGAAACAGGTAGCCGGCGAGAGGGGGTGTGGCATGGCGTGGCGCCGGAGGAGGCGATGGCCGTGGCCAGTGGCGAGAGGCGGCAGAGGCGGCACGGTGATGGTGGCGGGGTGGTTCCGGTGGCGGCTTGAGCCATGGGAGGTGAGCACGAGGTAGCTCTCGGCGAGGCGAAGCTAATGAGCTAGGCGGGGAGGCCGGGGGATGGTTGTAGGCAGCGGCGGGTGCTGGTGAAGGTGGCGGCCGGAGGTGGGGAAGAACAGCAAATATTGCGGCGACAGGGGCTAATCCCCGGGGGAGGTTGAGGGGAAAGACTCCTGGGAGGCCAGGGCTCACGGTGACGGCCTTGGGGGTGCCGGAAAGTGGCAGGAGCGGCGAAACGGAGGTGGAGGTGGCGGCGGCCGAAAAGAGGAAACGATGGTTTTGAGGTGACTTCTTACCAATGCTCCAAGGGGCGGCGTGAGGAGCTCCGGAGGGCAGAGGGGAGAGGGGGAGCTTTATAGGGGGCCAAGGCGAGAGAGAGCAACGGGAGGGAGCTCGGAGTCAATGGTGAGGACGAGAGGGTGCGCTGTGTCCCGAGGCGGCGGCATGGGTGCCTGTGCGCGGGGAGGACAGAGCGAGGATGAGCAGGACGTTGTGGCGCTCAGTCGACGCGGCGCTGCAAGCCAAGCGATCTTGGCTGCTCGATCAAGCGAGGACGGGTGGTGACGGGCGGTGACGCCGCGGATTCGCACGGAAAGGGGGGAAGCGAAGCGGGAGTTGGTGACCGCGGCACGACTTGACGACCGTGACGAGGGCGCACGTTGGTCCGCGAGCTCCAGGACGACGATGACGCACGGCTGCGCACGGAGGGGCTTCAAGGTCGTCGCAAAGGGCCTTGCGAGTGCGTGAAGAGGGTCTGGCGCCGCAGAGCAAAGGAATGGGCGACAGGAGCCGGTGGCGCAGAGAGCAGGGAGCAGCGGCGGCAGCGTGGTGTGGGAAGCGAGCAGTAAGCGGCGTAGAGAAGCGCTGCTTCTGCTTTTGACCCAGTTTGAACCGGGAAGAAGATGACCCCAAAGGCTGGTTTGGGCCGAGAAAGGCCGGGAGGGGAGGGAAAGAAAAGGGAAAAGGGGAAGCGGGCCGGGTTGGCTTGGGCTGGGAAATGGAGAAGGGGAAGCAGGCCGGGCGATTTGGGCCGGGGTGGGCTGACAGGGAAAGATGGCCGGCCCAACTAGATCATGGGCTGAGCCCAAGAAAGGAAGGGAGGTCCAACACAAAAAATTGGCCCGAGGATTCAAAAGAGAGGAGAAAACTCCAACCCGCGAATTTGAATTTCAAATGTTACGGACATTACATTTGAAACACAAACCGAGGAGGAAGGAAAGTTTTCGCAAATACTTGATAATTGAATTACGGCGAAGAACGAAACCGAATTATAATTACTATTCACTCGTCCGAAAACGGACGTTACAAATAGACCAAGAAATCGATTCTGGGCATAAGTTTGTCACAACTTGACCCACGTTAGTCAAAACACACATCATGCAACACATATGCACTGAAAACCATGAATTTGACCTAACCTACGAATATCACCGCCTTAGGCAATGTGACAGGATAAAATCGATTGATCGCCACCCATGGCTTGGTCTGGACCGCCTCGTTGGTCTCGACCACCTTGACAGGACTTAGCTAGATTTTCTCCCTAAAAAACTGAAACCTCTCTTGAAATTTTAAATGAATAGAACTTTTGACTCGAAACTCCAAAAATTATGAGAATAAGTGCAGAAGAATCCCCTCTCTTGCCTACACCCTCTATTTTTGACCCAGCCCCAAACTTGAAAGTCACTTTTTTGGCCAGTCAGACCGCCATCCATAGCTGGTCTGACCACTGGCCCTTTGACCTACTCCTAGGCCGGTCTAACCGCTAGTGGTGGCCAGTCAGACCGGCTGAATCCTGATACTGAATTTTGCTAAAAACACTTGTTTCGATAAACCCTCACAACCATTGCCAATTGTATCATCATCCTAAGATCATGAGCATATCTTCATGATATCTACACTAGCCCTACCGCTTCGCTTGTCGTACCTGTTGCCACGCCTACCACAGGGGTTGTCACATCTGCCGCAGCATGCTGCCGCTCTATCCCGTACCTCCAACTCCAGTTTGTCTGGCTGTCGCTCCACCCACCACCGCTACTGCATCAGCTCGGCAGTCTACCTCTATCGCCACCAGTGCTCTGTGGATTAACTCTCTTGACACTCATGCCATGGCCACTCATGGCAAATCTAGCATTGTTATTCGTCCAAGCGAAAAGCTAAATTTCTCTGCTAGTGTCCCGACCATATCTCCTCTCTTAAGAGTTTTCGGTCAGGTCTTAAGGATCCTCATTGGCACACGGTAATGCGTGAAGAATTTGATGCTCTTCTGCGTAACAACACTTAGTCTCTTGTGCCACGCCCTCCTAATGCCAATGTTATCTCCGGTAAATGGATCTTTCGCCATAAACTTCATCCCGATGGTAGTCTTGCTTGTTACAAGACTCGTTGGGTGGTTCTGTAGCCTTTCTCAAGAACCCAGCATTGATTTTGATGAGATCTTCAGTCCCGTGGTCAAACCAACAATCATTCGTGTTGTTCTCACTTTGGATGCCTCCAAGTCTTGGGCTATCCATTAACTTGATGTTAAAAACACTTTTCTTCATGGCCATCTTGGAGAAAATGTTTATTGTCAGCAACCATCAAGCTTTCTTGATTCTTTCCATCTTTGCGTTCGCCCGGCTATCGCTAAGACTGTGGGGGGGGGGGGGGGGACCGAATCCTTTCAGTTTGGTAATCGTAGATATTGTATGCGCGCATATCCTCTGTATGTAAGCTTATCTCCAAGCCTTACTTGATGTACAAGTTAGGGACACGTTCCTTTGTAACTATATATGATGATCAATGCATAACGTACGTCTTCCTGTGCTTTTCAATCTGGTTTACCAAACCTTCAGATGTGATCTCATGGAAAGTTGCTTTTGCTCGGGCTATTGTTTTCCTCGCTAGGAAACAACCAAGCTGCACGCTCCCAGCAAAACCCATTCTGTTCTGTTACCCTTTTTTTGGCATGGACGGGAAAAGCGCATGAGCTGGAAAAAAAGTGTATTATAATGTCACGAAAGTTAGTTTGAGTCTATTCTCAGCGTACATGGAAAAATAAATGGTTTGTTTAGTTGATGTCTTGGATTTCATGTCTGAAAAAAAGTGGTGTCTAAAAGTAGCCTAAAAAATAGATAATTTTTGCCTGACCAAACAAACCTGAAGATAAGTTATTTAATTGGTAGCTTGTGTCTAAAATTGATGAATAAAAAATAGACCGTTGAATTAAATAAATGGACAGCAGATAAAGTGCCTGAGAGGCCTGGCTCTCAGGCGTCCGATTTGTGCGTCTGCTCAGACAGTGTTACCGGCAGCAACCAAGCAGGCGCGTGGAACACTCTAGGCTCTGTGCCGGTCAGGCAAAAGTCGCTCAGGACGGCATCCAAACACCCCCAAGTGCGTGCGCTGAGTCAGGAGTGCCTGGCAACTGGCGAGGGCGTCGGAGATTAGAATAACTTTCGTACTGAAAAAGAAGTACAATAGCAGTACTCGTTTGTTGGTGTAGACTGGAAAACCGAAAACCACATGAGCGGAGACACTAGACACGGCGGCGTTGGATCGATACCGACTTCTCGCTCGGCCTGTCAATCCATGCGCACTTGGAGCCCAGTTTGCTTCCCACGCAAACGCGCAGCCCATGCGTCTCTCCCGCCCGCGTTCGCGTGGAAAAGTAGAGGAGGCGGCGGAGGCGGTTCCCGCGCATGGGCCGCGGACCAACTTCCCCAGCCTTTCTGCTTTCCCACGCCGCGCATCCCAGCTTCCTTCCCACGCAAACGCGCGGCCCATAACGTCTCTCCCGCCCGCGCTCCCGTGGAAAAGTAGAGGAGGCGGCGGTTTCCGTGCATGGGCTGCGGACCAACTTCCCCCAGCTTTTCAGTGCCGCAAGCCGCCTTCCGACGCCGCGCGTCCCAGTGTCCTTCCCACGCCGCGCGGGCGAATGTCAAGCTAAGCCCATCCCGCGGGGGCACCCGCCGCGCAAGGCGGACCAGTAGGCTCGGCGTTAGCGCTTCCGCCGAAAACGGCCCAGCTCTATCGGCGCGGGCCCTGATGTCCGCCGCGCGGGCCGCAGGTATTCTGTTGGCTTCAAGCTACTTTTGAGAAACATGCGGTGTCCACTGCGCCCTTTGATTAGTCCATCACTTCCACTATGTATGCTACTAATAGCAGGTCACAATGCAGCAGTTGCTTACCATGGAGTATGGACCGTTCGAAATCTTGAAACCGAGTAAAAAATCTCAGTCTAACATCGCCATCCATCCAGGTGATGATAATACACTACTACCGGATGCACCATGCATTATACGGGGTTTACCAACCAAAGACCAATGCAAACGCCGAGACGTGCATCCTAAAGTCTTTCTTTGTCTCGCCCTCTCTTCAGCGCGCGTGACCTCGTCACGTACTCCTCCTCGTCGTCCAGATTAAGCTCCGTCGAAGTCTTCTGTTCTTTGCCAGTGCGTATCACGCACGGAGTCCAAACACAAAAACCGATCCTTTTCGAGAAAGAGAACAGAAGAATTTAATGACCTGTGAATTTCACATGGTCATCGGGGGGAAAACCCAGGTCAGAAAGCTGTTTTCTTTATGTTTTTCAATTAGACAATTAGGTAGCGAATCACCAAATGGTTTGCTCGCTAGCTACATGCATGTAGACTTGATCTTTTCATTATTTTTTATAAATGGGCCAATAGGTAATATGATAGAATTGATGTAACCATTAAAATTCAGAACGTAGCTAGGGGGCAAATGTTATCTACGCGTCACCTTTACTTTTGTTGGTTTGCTTTAACGGGTTGATGGAAACATAATTGAAGCTAGCTAGTGGCAGGCAAATGCTTGTGGAGATGTCACCCGCCGCTGCTTTTCCGAGAGCATGCAACAGCAGCCGCCGGTTCCAACAATTGAACGCAATTTTATAATTTTATTTCGTGTAGGTCGAGAAACGAAGCACCGTTGTTTGCTTGTTTTGTAAGAGCTTAAGCTGATGACAGACATGCGGCATATTTGTTTAGACTGATGTGTATGCTAGTAGACTGTTAATAAGGTATTAGCAATTGGGATGTGTTCATGTGATCGATCACGAGTTCGCGAGAGAATTAACCATGCCGGGTAAAAGTAACTTGCCGATGAGGAGGATTCGGGTGGTACAAGTCATGAAGTCGATCCGTACATATCGAACTTCATGTCCATCCCATATTCGACCGTAAGTAATATTATATGATTAATTTCTTATATGTCACTTAATATTTGTGAAATTCATTGCTATCCCGCTGACAAGGTAGGTCCGGACATGTGAAACAATAAGTGACATATAAGAGATCTTATATGATGCAAACTTTGGATTGTATATAATTAATTAAGAGAATTCCCCAATATTATAGAGGTCAACAACACCTAGAAACTTAATTAGTATGTGCCATGCAACTACATATACAGTTAACATAGGCGCGTTTCAATTAACTGTATCATGATTCATGCAATGCAAGTATGGATGGTACAGTACTGATCATGCTTGCAGCCTTTAATTTCTACGTCTTGATTACAACTCGACGCCTTTTTCTCGTGGAAAAATGCATGCCGGTCATTGTCCTTCAGGCATAGACCATAGTCGAGGATAAAAAGGCGTCACTTAACTTTGTCTTAATTCGGAGCTGTATCCACCATCCAGTACTACGTGGAATGGACTATCCAAGAGATCAAAATACTGATTTGAAATAATTATTTGGAAAATGGCTTTTATTAAATAAAGATGATGCATGACACGGTATATACATGATCATCGGGATAACTATGCGGTCAAGCAAGGCAAACTTTCACTAAATGATCCACTACTAGAGCTAGACAAACGGGCTGTGCCTGATGGATCGTCACGAGACACGACATTGTTGGCCCGACCCAAGCCGGCACGGCATGATACTATTCACGAATCGTGCCTGATGGGTCGCCATGAGGCACGACACTGTTAGCCCGACCTGCAAGCGCAAGACAAAGACGATAGCAGTGTGTAATGCGTGCGACCCCCGGCATGATGATGTGCCAAGACAAAGATGAATAGTATTTGGCTCGGCCCGGCTGACCGAACACGACTATTAATCGCTTTTAATATACATATATCGGTTTATTTTTATTTCTTTATATTTATATGATTTTCTTTCCGTTTTTAATACTTATATGATTTTATTTTGTAGTTTTTAAATTATATATTGTTCATTTTATAAGTATATATAAATTTATTTTGGTTTTTAAATATATATTTTTTCTAGAATTGTTTTTCAATTTTTCATGTCTTATGAGCTAAATGAAAAATGTTTTAACGAGCTAGCTATTTGAACATTAATAAAATTCTATTACATTTTTAATATGGTTGTCTCATTTTTGTTTTCCAATTTTCATGTCAACTTCAATTCTACACATTTTTTCTTTTTTTTGAATTTTTTCATTCTGTCAAACCAAATGGGCTAAACGGACTGTGTCTAAACAGTCACCGTGGCCCGCGGGCCGATCCGACACGGTATGAATAGTAGCCAAACCGGAATGGGCCGAGCCGCCATGTGCCCGTGCCGTGCCGGGCCGGGCTGCCCATTTGGCAAGCTCAATCCACTACCAAAAAGGTTATTGCGGACCGGCTTTGTGGTTGGAAAAGCTTTCAGCGTGCGTTGTCAAAAGTAGCTAATTGGCGAAAGATCCCGCTAGTGTTTGGTGTAGATGCGCAAGTTAAATGAATTCCGCCTTATTTTTGTTTATGTAGTCCCATGTTTTGAACATCTTTAATTCCATTTCAGAGTCCACGGAGGAATTGATACGGGTCGTACGTGAACATCATTATAATGCATCTTCTTCCTCCTCCTTTCAAGCACGCATCTTCTTTTCATAAAGGAGTGATCAGAGTGCTGCGGTTCTTGCCCATGTAATTACGACATTAGCCTTTTCTTAAGTCATTAATTGATGCATGCCAGTTGTCCATGCACGCGAGCATCAATATATACGTCACCAAAGTAGGATACCTTTTTTTAGCTCGTGACTAGCTGGGGTCTACAAATAAACAAAAAAAATTTAGTGGCGGATGTAAGTTGCTATCTCCGTCTTCAATACTTCGTAGACGGTGGTCGGCGAACTGTTACTGTACTCTCAGTCCGCGGTAGCAACGTGTCTGTCCGTGGTAGTCAGGTGCGTATGTCATCCTACCGTGGACTGAGAGTGCGGTAGAAGGATACGTGTCGTCTGACTAGCCTATCACGGTGTCAATTTTATCATTTCAAACTCGAGTGCTATATTTGTTATTTTATTTCAAAAAGAGGCTAAATGATCCAAAAAAAACTCGGTAAAAACCTACCGGCGCTGATAGTCACACACAAAAAATTCACACGAAATCCGTATGAAAAGGAATCCGAAAGTGCAACACTTAACGAGAGACGAAAACGATTCCGATTATCCGGATATGTGTCTCATGTTAGCTCCCAAGGATCAGTGGCTAACATGTACATATTCAAACACAATATTGCAATCACATCCATACACAATCGTACAAGAGAATAGAATCATTAATACAACTTCATTAAATAGAACCTTAAGGTATAGGTTTACATAAGAGGGCCGATCGGCCAAATCTAAACAACACAAATAAATCACAGCGGAAGTAAACAAGTAAATAAAAGAGAGAAACCGAGTTGGCATGCCCAAACCCACAAGCAACCAACTGGGGTTAAAGTCGTAGCGTCTGAAGTACTTAAACCAATTTGAACGACTTTCCACCTGCAATATGGACAATACAACTGAGTACAAAAACGTACTTACAAGACTTATGAATAGCAACATATAATAAATGCATTCAAGTGTCAAAGGAAGGCTTGCATGGTTCATTTTCCGTATAAAGTAAGTTTTTCATTGAGATAAATGATATAGATTCAAATTGCCATTTGTAAACCATTTAGATAACTTATATAATCAGTAGGTAACCCCAAATTTATGATCAACAATAGTAGATACTCCAATTATAATCAACACATGAACTTCCAGTTCGGGACACAATTCATTCCTTAACAAATCAACACGCGAACTTTCCGTTCGTGAGAACATTTCAGATCTGAACAAACTAACACAATGACATAACATTTTCAACCATAACCCAAACCCAATTTCCCATAAACTAACTATGTATACTTTCTTACAAGTGATGTCCATAACCAGGGACATGGCTATTCGAATAGATTTAGTTCTCTGCAGAGTTGTACAGCTTTACCCACACGATATGCATACCTCTCAATGTCGGCCAATGCACTCTTCCTTTGGAGTATGACTGAGATAGCATAACGAGGCCGTTACAATGTCATGTCCTAACTATCAACCTACCGGAACAGAATCCCATGGCAGACTGAGTAGTCGCCTAGAACTACAGGTGAACCCCGTTGTGTAAGTAAGTCCCTAACAAATAAGAGACCCTTAAGGGCAAGTAAGTAAACGCTTAACATGGCCCCACTAGATTGACAAAAAAATCATTAAACATTAACAACAATAATTGTCAATCTAATTGTGTTTTGATAGCTAACACACAACAAATTATTAAGTCAAGCCTTCGCCATTATCCTGGCGTGTGGTTGCACGCAAGACCTAGTTCATCACACCACAGACCGGTCCTCAAATAGCTAGACGGGGCTAGACGAATCTGGGACCACCTCCCTTCATCACCCAATCACCTGTCCAAGTCCAATACACAACAACAACCCACCCAACAAGTCCACAACACCAGATTCAAAGATCTGGATACAATCCTCAATATCAACATAATTCAATCCATATAATCGTCAAATTTCATCAAGATTTGATTCAATCCATCGGCCAATGGATTAGTTCCATCAACCGCTTTCGGCTACAACTACTTGCTCGGCTAAGCATCGTTCTACAAACTAGCAAACAATCCCATATAACATATATCATTAATCATTCAAGGTAAAAGGGTAATCAACATTCAAAGGAAGGACAATGCAGCAAGAGGATATAACTAATTCTACCCAATTGACATACGAGTATTTGAAATAAAGCAATGCATAGAATACTTGAAAAACAACATAGATACTTTTTGAAATTAATAGGAATTCAACGTGCATCAAAGGAAATGACTGCTTGCCTTTGCTGTGGATGTTCCATGTGCTGCTGAGTACCACTCTCAATCACACTCGAACCTTCGTAAACTATCGAACAAACGAGAACATCGAATAAGAACAATAACACCGAAAACATCCAAAAATTCAATATCATCGAAAATGCATGAAATTTATACAGTAGGTAGGTTATGATTTTATATGAATTTAGGTGAAAGAATTATTCCATTTGGAGTTAGTAACCGGTTTTTGGGAAAATGAAAAATGGAGCTCGGTTACTATTCATCCAAAATTAATTATTTTGTGAAAATTTGTAGAATAGTGGTGGGAAAAAGGATTACATAGATAAATAGAGAATAAAAATATAATACCAAAATAACTTGGTTTAACTCATTTGGAGTTCATAAGAATTTTCTACGAATTTTCAAAGATAAAAGAGTTTTCAGTGTAAAAACAATTCTTTCCTGAAATTTCTACCACATTAAAATACTTTTTTTTAAACTCAGGCTAACCTAACCTATTTCATAACCAAAGTAGCCCATCCAACCACACAATGCCCGGATTCACGATCTTTCAACTTTACAACCTATCCGATAATTGTACTAAATCCACTAACTTATGGGCACATGATCAAAACTAAATACATCAATCCTTCTCTGCTAGACTACTTAAGCTAATACTAGCTATCTAGCTCTACTAGTCTCGTCTCAGCGATTCATATTTGCATACACCCAAAATTTCCACCGACCGAGGTTTCATAGAGTAATAACACATCCAACATTTAATGGCTCACTAATCGATCAACTCATATCCATACCACCGAACTTAGTCGTGAACGACCTTTACCAATTCAATCATATATGTGCCTCTACGATCAACTAATAATCATTTACCTACTAATCCAATTGAGGGTACAAATCTATCAACTCAGCACATAGGACTTGACTACTAATTACATGGCAATCCAAATATTTATCCACAATCAAATCATCCATTCTTCCATCACCCAAATCTAGCATAAATGACTCACAAAGCCATTACTTAAGACATCCCATCAATTTACTCATGATTAAATAAATTACCCGGTTCAACCTCCATATCCTCATAAATATCATCACAAGAGCGATCCATCAAGTAATAATTCATAAAATCCTTATGCGTCCTAACTCCAAAAATTACTAATCCAACGCGAGGGAAAAACCTCCGATTAATTTATCATCCAAGATCACCACCAATTTTCCATGCGATTCCAAAATCATATCATCCGATCGAATGATCCAATTTATATATATAACCTAGCATCCACCGACTAACAATACACACATTTCGTCACAATAATCTAATTATTCACATCCACCAATATATATCGATACATAATCATGCCTACGCACAAATACGACCTAACCGGAGAATTATACCGGTCTTAAGTTACCAAATCATTTTTACAATTAAAGATGCATAAATAGATGCCATGCTCAAGACTAATGTGCAACATGCACAACTAATTTCGTAACGCTGTAACAAAATAACACTAAATATTTTACCACAACGCTACGTGTGCGAATCGCCACCGGGCGTCATCTTCTCGGCCACTCATCCACGTCCACCATAGTTGTCATCGTTTCCACGTCCGCCGTAGATGAGGGACCTAAGTGATCCAACCAGCCAAGTTTAGGGACCCACAGTGTACTTTACTCGATCCCAAATATCCCGCGAGATCCTTCTCCTTTCCTTCTCCCTTCCTCCTTCCCTTCTCCTTTCTGCCTCCTTCCTTCCCTTCCCAGTTGGATAGAAGTGGCATTATGTATTAGCAACCAACCAATCATTCCTTGATGTCAAGTCCAATTACCTATCGATGACATCCAGATAATTATATGTCCACGCGCTTTCTCTTGCAAACTGCATTTCTTGAACTTGCAGCTCGATGAGAGGTTGCCCGTGGCAACTGTGTCATCCTCCTCACGACCCCGAAGTGGTCAGGGACTCTGACGATATATATATATATATATATATATATATATATATATATATATATATATATATATATATAGGACACCTGCTTGCACTCGTGAGTATGTACTCCCATACCTCCCCACCGCTCATCGACTTAGAGATGTGTATTGACCCAAACAGTTCCGGTTCCTGTAATGGATACATCCATTAGGAGGGTTGATACCCCTTTTTGTTGTGGGTCCTGTAATTAATGACTACTTTGATCTGGCAGCATGCACAGCGTTTCCTAGCTTCAAGGTTTCTGTTTTTAAAGCCACCTTATTTTCTCCCAGATGCAACAACCTATTCCACGTCACCTGCTTTCAAGCTTTTGTATGGTTTTGGTGATCCTCTTGCTTTCAAGCTTTTGTATGGTTTTGGTGCTCCTGTGTGTTTGCATTAATGGAGAATGTATATGAATTTTCTCCCAGATGCAACAACCTATTCCCCGTCGCCTGCTTTCAAGCTTTTGTATGGTTTTGGTGATCCTCCTGCTTTCAAGCTTTTGTATGGTTTTGGTGCTCCTGTGTGTTTGCATTAATGGAGAACGTATATGAATGCACTTTGCATGGAGGATATACTGCTTAGCAACGAAGAAGTATATACTGCTTTTAAGGGCTTAGCAAAGGAAGAAGTTGCTCCTTAGCAACGAATGGAGTATATACTGCTGAATTTCAACTATGGAAAAGGAGGCATCTTCCAAAATCAGAAGTACATATGCATCTAGAGTATACCAAGAGACGAGATAAAATTCATTGATGTAGTATATTTGCTTTGACCACACTGCTTTAAATAGTAAAAGCAAAAAAACATACAACTCTTTCGAATGCATAATTTCATCCAGTGATTTGTTCTTTTGTCATCCATAAGGCCCAGTACTTGAGTTGGTGTTTCCATTGACCATAATTTTGGTATCATCTAGATCAGCCTATCCACGTGATCAACCAAGAGAAGACTTTTAAAGTCGAAAAGCATTTTGACCTCGGCATCACCTACAATGGACAAGAATAAGTAGTTATTGCAATGCAATGAAGAGAAGTGTGTGAAAGCTTTAAAGGTTGGTTCCTCGATAAAATTAAAAATCAGTATATTGACAACAAGAATCAGTATACTCTATGATACTACCAGAGTATCAAAAAAATTATGCTTGCTTGTTGATGTAAGTGTATTGATAACTGGAACAATATGCGTGTATTACCATTCAATCTAATTACATTCCTAATTAGATTACTAAATGCTATACATAGTACAATATGCTCTTTTCTGTAGGTTAAACTACAACTGCAATCACATTCAGTAAATACAGTTGGTTCCTTATTGATATACCCTTTTGTATTACTGCACATACCCTTTTACCAAATTCAAAAATATACAAAAAGAAAACCAAGCGAGAATTCCAAGAATATTTGGTGATGATTGTATCGTCCAAGACTCCATTGAGTACATTAGAAAGGAACTCTCTTGAGTAGATTAGAAAGGAAAAGCGAAGACACTAATTGAGTGAACCAAGTACATGCACATACCCATTTGTTTTAATCCAAATGCTCTTTCAGCAACAACGAATCGACCGATCCGTGTAAATTGCTAGAATCATATTGCAAGGACTATGCTCTCGAACTTTTAACAAGATCGATATCTTAAAATTGATAGGAGAGGAACTAATGAAAGAATCAGACCAATATAATGGCAGGTTATACTACAATATGAAAACGGGTATATGCACACAGAAAGGAAGTATGTCATCTCAAATTTCTCCACCTCCAGACCATGGCTGATGAAACGAATGCATGCCCATAGCAAATTCTCTGCTACTTTTCCGCATGCAGAAAAAGCCACTACTAGCAAACATTCATCTGCATGTCCGATGGTCATCTGAAGGTTTAGTGGCTGAGTATAGCGCTAGTAGTGCAGTAAACATTGGTTAATCTCCTAAGATGACAAAGAATTCATTGGTATCTTACTCACCAGATCTCGCAAAATAACATCACGAAATTAGAAATATGAAGAGCAAATTAGCAAATCCAACGTGCTCAAGACCAGATCCACATATCCAAAGTGGCATTGCTCCTATTGGGGATCACATATCCTCTCATCCTCCACCCCTCCAGATCTACAAGCAAGACTAATACATTTTATATCTCCAAGAACGAAGAACGATCGAAAAACATATACACAACGCGGAGAGGAATTACATAGGTGAAAAATAAGAATCGAAAAAGCTACTATCAAATCACATACGTAAACGATGCAACTTTTCACTCGGATTTGGCCAAAGAAGGTGTTGGCGAAAGATATTGTTGTGAAACCAAGATCGAATAGAAAATCTTCACCTTGTGATTCCAATATTCGCCTGCAGCGATGAAGCTATGTGGGAGCCTACCTCACGGTCCCGGTGATCAAGCGGCGGTGTGGTCGAATCACCGGCAACAAGCGCGGCGTGATCGAATCGGTCAGAAGCGGTCGAGGGACCCCGAGGTCGAGCCGTCATGGCGAGGGGCTCGAGGCCGGAGGCGGGCGATCCTAACGAGGGCGCTACAGAGGATCCGACAGTAGCCGCCGCGG
Source organism: Phyllostachys edulis (assembly GCA_036346405.1). Classification (NCBI taxonomy): domain Eukaryota; kingdom Viridiplantae; phylum Streptophyta; class Magnoliopsida; order Poales; family Poaceae; genus Phyllostachys; species Phyllostachys edulis. The sequence continues at coordinate 67,282,841 of CM070558.1, read as the reverse complement.
GGTGGCCGGGCGCACTGCCGAGGCCCCGGGTGGAGCCGCCTGAAGCCGGGAGGGAGGAGGCCGCCACGCCAAGGCATCGTCATGCCGAGGGAGGTGGAGGCCCCGGGAGGTGGAGGCCGGAGGCACGCCAAATCCCGAATGATTAGCGCGAGCCAGCTCCATCCGATGAAATCGGAGGTCAACAACGGGTCTTAACCTTTAGCACCCAGAGTAGTGCCCTGAGCAGTGGATGGAGTGGGAGTATGTACTCCAGTAGTACTAAGCCATTTTATATATATATATATATATATATATATATATATATATATATATATATATATATATATATATATATATATATATATATATATATATATATATATATATATATATATATATATATATATATATATATATATATATATATATATATATATATATATATATATATATATATATATATATATGTATATGTATGTATGTATATGTATGTATATATATATATGTATATATGTATGTATATATGTATGTATATATATGTATGTATATATATGTATATATATATATATATATATATATATATATATATATATATATATATATATATATATATATATATATATATATATATATATATATATATATATATACATGTATATATACATATATATATGAGGTCGGTTTTAAAGGCACAAGCAAACCATCGCTAGAAGTGTATGTGTATATACACACACACGAGAGAGACGGTTCTAAACAAAAACCGCTCAGGATAGATGCATCATGCATGCCTAAACTGCCTGTGATGACCTCATGTCATCATTGATCCATAAACTCAGACGGCCCTAGAAACCGTCTGTAATGACGTTTTTGAACTGTCTGTGAAGACCTTTTCTGTAGTAGTGGGAGGTGGGACAAAAGTGGAGGAAGGAGGAGGAGAGCAATAGACTAAGGGCTTGTCTGGTTGGTGCTCTAGGCTCCATGCCTGATAAAAAATGGTGTCTGAAGGTAGCATGAAATTCAGATGATTTTTACCTGGTCAGGCAAACATGAAGATGTGGTATTTGGTTAGAGACCAGGGCACGAGGAAAGCGTAAAATTAAAAAATCACGCTTTGAGAGGGAGAAAACGTACAAATTAAAAACATGCTTTCATCCCAACCGACACGACTCCTCTCATCCTGCTCCCGTTCCCTATCTTCCTCCCGCCATGAAATTTGCCGCCGCCGTCGACTCCTCTCGCCACCGACGGCCATCTTCTTCCTATTCCCGAAGACATCAGCCCATTTGTGGCGTCTCTGGGATTTGGACAGGGCAGAGCGAGTAGATCGGCAAGGTCTCAACGTCATCTTCCTCGCACAGTCGAGTGACGCCATCGGCGATACGGCGGCCATTGGTAGCGGGATGCGAGCGACCGTCAGCGGTGGGAACAGGCCTTTGACAGTCGTCGGCATCGTTGACGTGGAGCTCAGGATCAGTGAGTGTGAGGAGGAACATGATTAGAGCAGGTGCTCTGCAATTAGGGAAGGAAGGCGATTAGAGTAGCTTGTTGGGAGCCAGGTATTCGATTTCGAGCCCCTGGGCCTGGAGCACTCACCTGGCAGGCAGATGCACCAGGGCAGCAACAAAACCTAGGTAGCGTCCTGGCCAAGCGAGCGGACGACAGGACATGAACGAAACAAGCCCTAAGAGAGAAGAGAAAGAGAAAGGGGAGAGGAGAGCGACTCACATATAGGGTTAGATTGATGATGTGGTAGATGATTTGGAAAAGTTGATGATGTGGCAGTCACGTCACCAAAATCACTCCAAAAACCGGTCTTGGGATGTGATTTGCACCGGTTTTATCTGTTGAAAGATCATTTCTACCTGGTTTTGTAAATAAGAGCCGAAAATAAGACGAATGAAAGAGGCGAGGAACCTCGGATATACTTTTTCCGTGTTTTTTTATCGGCCGCTAGTCCCACCCGGACGCGTACATCGTAACTGCGTGTCAGCGTATGCACCACATGTACGTACTAGACAGGCCTTCATTTTTACAGAACGGTACCTGTTTACTGTACGCTACGTACGTACGTAGCAACTTAATCGCACGCAGATCGACGATGATCAACCACACATTTCAATGCAGCAGAGAACACCATTGCATGATGAACTGCATGCCCACGTCAGTATGCTGCGATATTGATATCGGAAAAGCCCTTGCCTTAACCACACGACACCCTAACACAAACAATTCATGTGAGATCTCTGCCTAGGCAGAAAGGCATACGTGCACGACACACTCGATCATGTCCCTGCATTTACGCGAGACCAAACTCCTAACCAACTTTAGCTCGTAGCAGTAGCTAGCATATCGCCACGCTTGTCCCGTCTGCCTGCACGCTCCGATCTTGGCGTCTGATGGAAACGGAAGACGAGAAGCCTAAAGAGGCTGCCAAACGCAACACTTTCTGGACAGTTATCCGATTACACGTCAGTGCATCATCAACACATTACGCACTGTCATGCATATGTTTAACTAGAACTAGAACTAGAATGGCACGTAATACCGTTCGCGCTTTCGCAGTCGCCCAATCCAAGCCAAATTCATCGACCGAGATGAATGTACGCATGTGAGAAATTTACATCTTCTTGGTATCCCTTGGTTCATCCAAAATTCATAAAATAAATAATTTCTTTTTTTTAGTTTCTGTTTATTAATTAGACGGTCCGGCTTTCGACCATGCAGCTGAAATTTGACTGCGGAATCATATATCCACATCAGCACGCAGCACAAAACCGGGAAGCGGCAGAAAGAAAAAGGGCACGCACGAAAGGAGCGGAGCCCCCGCGACCGCACGAAATATCTCGTCGACGTCGTCTTCTCAAATCCCGCTTCTGACCCGGCTCGGTGCCCCGCCCCAGCTCAGCTCCATCTCCATGCGGGGCTCCACGTGTCGTCCTCGCAGCGGCAAGTGCAAAGACGCTATTTGGCTGTCAGAGGACAGAGCAAGAAAATTTCCGATGGGTACATACTTTACACAAATTTAAAATATTGTGTAATAACCCTTAGAGGATCCACAACATCGCTTTGTAAGTGGGTCTTAGAGAGAAAAAAATGGGATAGATCTGATACTACATATTGTAGCAAGGGGAGTTTAGAGGAGAGAGAAGAGGAAGATGGGCTTAGCTAGGAATCGGTTTATAGGAGGAAATAGAAGAGGATTGAGAGATATTTTATGTGGGTGTAGATCTCACCAATAGAAGAAAGAGGTACTACACATTGTGATATTTTTGTGCAGTTAAGATCCAGTCATATGTGTCACCTTAAGATCTCTCGAAGAGGTCCAAACATTATGGATGCTTTTACGAAGGTTCAATAAAACAAACAATTTAGTCTAGTATCTATGCACTTTCTTTATATTTTTAAATTTTGAGTAAAGTCCATTACCGGTCCTTGCACTTTTTATACTGTGTCATCCCGGTCCATAGATTTTCAAAGTGTGTCATTCCGGTCCCTAAACACTGTTTGAGTCTCAAACATAACTCTTCTTGCAGAAGATAATTATGACACTTTGAAAGTCTATGGGCCAGGGATGACATAAAGATAAAAAGTTTAAGGACTAATTTGAGACCCAAACAGTGTTTAGGGACTGAGATGACACACTTTGAAAGTCTATGAACCGGGATAACACAGCATAAAAAGTTTAAGAACCGATAATGGACTTTTGGAAGACCCTAGCTCTGCCCCTGCCCTCTGATCTCTCCCGTCGCCACTGTCTGCCCGGCCGTGTAAATGTACCGCCCGTCGCCGTTGCAAGCAGCCTCTGTTTTTTCTCGTTCCCAATCGCGTCGCTAAGCTTTCTTCTTCCTCCTCACGTGAAACGCTCCAGGTTCACAAGATTTTTCCCTTGCCTCTCTTGGTTTCTATGAGCTGAGCGAGCCCGTGACCTCCTTCCTTTTATTGGGTCTACTCTTCCCTGTTGATTTTCCCCTGTTTTCTCAACCACGGTTTCTATTGCCGTCTTGCTATGTATGCGTTCTTCTCGTTCTTAATCCAACGCAACAGCAATCAATCCCTACTTTTCTTGCTCCTCCTCATTTGTTCTAAATACCTGCAGTAATTTGGAATCGTTTTAACTAGTTTCCGGTTCATCCCATAGACTTCTTCACAAGAAACAAAATCCACATATAGAGATTAGAGACCCATTTCTTTCCAAAAACATTCCCCAGATTTCTCCACCTCATATACAGAATTCATCGATTACCAGTCACCATAGCTGTGCAAGTTGATTACCAGTGCCAAAAGCTTGCATCTTTTTTGTTTGGTTTCTGGTCCTCTGCACGGGTGGTCTTGTCGCAGCGGAATTCAACCATGAAGTTTGCGAAGAAGTACGAGACGTACATGAAGGGGATGGAGAAGGAGCTCCCCGGCGTGGGGCTGAAGCGGCTCAAGAAAATGCTCAAGAAATGCCGTTCCGAGCTCCGTTCGCACGAGGAAACCGGATGCGCCGACGCCGGCGACCGGTGCCCGGGGCATTGCTCCGGTAAAACCAGAACCCTTGGTTTCCTTTTCGGTGTCGTTGCTAGTTCGTGATTTCGTTATGCCAATTTTGATCCCAACTTCAGAGCCTCGTAGTATCAAGGAATCTTTCAGCGGTGTTCTTTTTTCCCCTAAATAATAAGACCCCAAAAATTTGGTTCTCACTTTGGCAAAATGACAAACCTGGAGCAGGATAGGTAGAACCGGTCGTCGTGAATTGCAATTTTTTTCATTTTAGTTGCTTCATGCTGTGATCCGTTTGACGAATTCTGCAGGGAATCCGTACCTTTTGGTATTCTACAAGTTGATCCTTCCTGGGAAATTCCACCTATTCTACCAGGCCTGCCTTTTTTGTACCTTTTTGAAATTCTTTCAACGTTCTAATCCATTACAACTTCTCACGGATTTATCAGACACACATCACTGAGTCAATGCAGCAATTAGTGTGTGGATTCAGGGTTTGCTTAGCAAGATCCCGTCAAATTTTGAAAAAGAATTCGCTTTTTTTCATCATCTCATCATCTGATTCATATTGGGTCTTAGTCTGGCAATGATGTTTGCTCCAGCAAAGCATGGGTGTTGTACAGATCAGGAAATTGAAGTAGTAGTCAGAGCAAAGCTGCGTGCATTGCTATAGTGTGGATGGCAAATTTCTACCATCACTTCAAATTGAATACTCCTAGAGATAGCTTCATCGACTAAATTATACATATCTAGCCATCTAGGTAAACGTGGGTGCATAGTGCAAGCTGTCGAACCCAACAGGAACTGCTAATAAATCACAAATGCTCGTACTTTTGTAGTCAAAGTACTGAGCGTGATGAACTGAACTGGTGACATCTATCAATAACGGGGCACTGGCCATCATGAAGTCTACTGTGCTGTGTTCGTAGCTTTAGCAAGGAGCTTACTCATATGTTCGAATGACTGCATTCTTTTAATGGAGTTGTCTACTCTGATATAGTGATATGGGATAATTTTGGGCTTTTGGCAAAACTGCATAGTGCCAAAACATAAAAGAGTAGTACATGCAGTATTCAACTAGTATTGTGAATATTCAAGCTGACTTGATGTCTATCTTTTGTTTAAATTACTTTTCATGGTTGGTTAGCTGACAAATTCCTAACAATATGCAGTATGTGATGGGAGTTTCTTTCCATCCCTTCTCAATGAGATGTCAGCCGTTGTTGGCTGCTTCAATGAAAAGGCCAAGAAGCTTCTCGAATTGCACTTGGCATCAGGTTTCAAGAAATATGCCATGTGGTTCACCAACAAGAGTCTCAGGAGCCATGGGACACTGATACAGCAAGGCAAAGACTTAGTTACATATGCAATTATAAACGCCGTGGCCATGAGGAAAATTTTAAAGAAGTATGACAAGGCATGGCCTTAAACTCAACCATCTTGCCTTTTCTTTTTCTGTGAAAAGTATTAACATTTAAATTCTCAATACAACAATAACTAAAAAGAAGAATAAACTAGATGTTCCTTCATTAGAGGGGAAAAGTATGCAAGTTTCATGCGTTTTAATTAGGACAAAACAGGCAAATTTGAGTGAAGCCCCACATGCTAGTGCATATAGGTATCACATGGATTATCTACTCAAGACCATATGATGGTACGTTTGAACTGAATTCTCATATTTCTAGTGAGTGCTAGATTTAGCTAGAAATGAGACTAAAGCTAACAAATTCTTAGGGTTTTTTTTTTCATTTCGGATTACCATAATTGGGTATCAACGATTAGTAAGAAAAGATGACTAAAAACAACCCTTTGCAGATACATTACTCGAAACAAGGACAGGAATTCAAAGCTCAAGCCCAGAGCCTGCACATTGAGATACTTCAATCCCCATGGTTGTGTGAGCTAATGGCTTTTTACATGAACCTGAGAAGGAGCAAGAACAACAAGGCTGCGATGGAGCTCTTTGGGGACTGTTCGCTCACATTTGATGATGACAAGCCAACGCTCTCATGCAACCTCTTTGACTCTATGCGCGTCGACATTAGCTTGACGTGTTCAATTTGCTTGGTGAGTTCGCACTTCAGACAACTAAGCCAAGATCTATTTTGTCCTGCAAACTTTTTTACTCGGAACACCAGTACACTGTACACTAGTTATATAATTTCGAGTTATAGTGAGAATAAATATTCCTCAGTATATTGTAAATTTGTAACGCTTCAATTTTTAACTTATAATTCCTTGTTAGTTGCAAAAATTATAGTGCATGCTTAGTGCATTGTCACACTGTGATTTGTGTTGTTTGTGATATCTGGAATTCACTATTCACTTGTTTTTTGCAGGACACAGTGTTTGATCCAGTCTCTCTTTCCTGCGGTCACATATTTTGCTACTTGTGCTGCTGTTCCGCTGCATCTGTGACGATTGTTGATGGGCTGAAGTCTGCAGATCACAAATCGAAGTGCCCGCTGTGCCGACAGGTATAAATAATTCCATCAGTTCCATGGACAGATGCTTGTGGATGTCCAGCCGACTGACCGAATTTTCCATTTCAGGCTGGGGTCTTTCCTAATGCTGTACACTTGGATGAGCTGAACATGCTACTAAGCAATAGGTGAGTGTAAACTCCTAACATGTTCTCAGGATCAGAGATATGGTAGAAAAACACACACCTTTTTTGTGTCTCGTGATTGGTTTATCAGTGTTGAATTGTTGATCTATCAACAGTTGTCCAGAGTATTGGGAGAAGAGAATGCAGATGGAGCGAGTTGAACGTGTTCGCCTGGCTAAGGAACACTGGGAGTCGCAGTGCAGAGCATTCTTGGGCATTTGAGCAGTGAGCTTCGAGTGATGGAAACTGTAGTCTCTTGGTAAAATGGAATTTCTCATTGTTGCTGGTTAGATCTTGCTTTGTCGCAACTCTTTGTGTAATAAAGTTGGATCTATCCTCCTGAAATGAATTGGCCTGTAAGAGGGTTCACCTTTGTGCACCTAGATGTAAAAAGGGGTAAATTTGTAGGGATTATTCGAGTGCAGAATTGTATTTGTCCCGGCCGATTTGGCAGTTTAGCTTTGTGATTTTCCTGCAGTAATTCGGACCTAAATTATTTGCTATCCAGAGATCGTGTACATGGCATCCTCTTGTTGTTTAAGCTGGTATCTTGCATATTTCTGTCATTTTCTGCAGTGGTTAAGTGTAAGTCCATAGTCGTTGAAGGTTTATATAAGCTGTGGAGCTGTGCGCTCACAGGTCTCTAAAAACCAGGATGAACTTGCTCTAAAACCTAGGATCAAAATCCTTCGACAACGACAGATCGTTTGCAAGGCCAGTTCTGACCTGTTTACATTAGTCACTAAACGGCTAATACAGCCAGAAGCAAGCGTCATGCTGTGGGGGGAAAACATTGATGGATGTTGTTTTTTTCAAGAACACATTGATGGATGTTGCAATAGTGATCAAGATAAACATTGTAATCATGGAACCGCATGTTCTTGTCAACAGTACATATCATGTTTACTTCAAAGAAAAAGAAATACAATTCCTGTCACCCTTGTACTTTCTTTAGTTCCAATCGGTAATACATGGTACGGGAGTCAAAACTCTACTTCTAAACTCCAAAGTTTCGTTAATTTTTCCTTAATGTAGTGCCCTACATGTCTCCTTTTAATTTCTCCCTATTCTATCAAAATATGATCCTAGATAATAAAGAATTAAATATTTTAAAAAACTTGTGGTGGCATGGACATGATTGTGTACTACCAGTTATAATCATCACAACTCTAGGTTTTCCACAGCAGGAAATACTTCCTCACATCTTTGCCAGCATAATGCAAGAAGAATACCTGACTTGAGAAGATGTCCACGAATGTTGATCACAAAAGGGTCGTTCTTTAGTCACTAGTCAGCTCTTAATCTCAGGATCTCCTTTGTTGTCCGCCTCCTAAAATATTCCATGTGTTCCTGAAAATAGTAACTGAGTTAGACAAATCAAACTAAACAGAGTACAAGGGAAATGCATATACCACTGTATATGTGTGTACAAAGTGATAGCCTTAAACATAAATATAGACTTGCTATATGGAGTTTACTGTGTACACCCAAAGAGCAAGACGGTTTAGACTTTCAAAACTTAGACACAAAAAACAAAAATCTATTAGGGAAATAGTTGTTTAAGTTGCTTAATGAAGAAAGGGTATGGCAATCTTTGCTAACAAGAAAATATTTGGGTGGCAAAAGTCTCTCGCAGGTGATTAACAAACCCGAGACTTCCCAATTTTGGTCGGATCTTATGAAAATTAAAAACCAATTTCTTCGCTTTGATTCATTCCAAGTTAAAAATGGAATGCAAACCAGGTTTTGAGAAGATATATGGTTAGGAGACACTCCTATGAAAATTCAATATCCGCTATTATATAATGTGGTGAGGAGAAAGGATGTTACAGTGGCAATTGTACTGAGATCGGATCCTTTACATATCTCTTTTCAAAGGCCTATTATTGGACCTAAGTTACTCGCTTGGAATGAGTTAATAATGAGAATTGATAATCTCACATTGAGTTCTCAAAAAGATGTTTTCAGGTGGAATCTGAATAAATCTGGCATTTTCTCGGTACCATTTTTCTATGGGGCACTAATGGGAACCAGTCAAGCTCCCATTAGGGATTTTTTTTCCTTTAAAATTCCGTTAAAAGTGAAAATATTCCTATGGTATCTCAAAAGAGGTATGGTATTAACTAAAGATAACATGTTTAAAAGAAATTGAAGAAGGAGCAAAAAGTGTTGTTTTTGTACTAAAGAGGAAACAATTCAATATCTTTTTATTAATTGCCCTTTTGCACGTCTTGTATGGTGGGCTGCCCAATGTGCGTTTAATTTATCCCCTCCTGTGAGTATAGCGCATATGTTTGGGAATTGGCTAGCCGGTATTCCAAAAAAATTTAAATCATAACTCCTAGTGGGAACTAGTGCCTTATGTTGGTCTATTTAGTTATGTCGGAACAATGTTGTTTTTGACATAAAAAACTATCATTAATCCTTTGCAGGTTATCATGTTGAGTGGACACTAGCTGAATGCTTGGGCAAATTTACAGAAATCGCCTCAAAAGGAGGCAATGATAGCTAAAAGCGTCAGCTTGTTCGTGGCGAAGCAAATCTTAAGCCTTCATAGGTGGCGGTTTAGTCACGAGATTTGTAATGATTAAATTTCGTTTCTAATCACCTGTTGGTTGTAAGGCTTTCACCACTTTTTAACCATCTTTGGTCATCGTGATACATTACTTCTTAATGAAAAGGTTTGTGTACATCTTTGATGCAGAAGCCGGGAGAGATTTTTCTCTTCCATAATCTAAAAAACGAGAGAGCTAGACCTCGTGTCAGCAGGTTACAGTTCTCCTCTAGAGGTTGAATTCAAAGTTTAAGCCTGTTTTCGAAGGCCTTGAGCTCGGAGAAACTCAAGCCCCTCCAAAGAGACCCTAATCAAGCAAGTCTAATTTGTTGAAATTCACCACACGTATTATACTCACCTGACTAAAAGACAGCCCAAGACCTCTGCTGTGGAAATCGATGAACTTAAGCATAAACATACCGCAATCCCACCTATTAGAAGAGAAGTTCAGTGTCAAACATGTCCAGGTCTGCTTGCTGCTATATACAACACAAATTCCAGGTAGAGAATAATTGGGTGTTGAAAATAGAGTAATGCAGTGAATGATGATATTTAACACTTCATATGAGCTCCTTGACGCAACCAAAAGCAAGCTAGTATCCATCACACACTGAATTTAGGTAGGTAATTAGTGGGAAGAAGGCCTACCCATTCTGCTGCAAAGGAAGATAATCTGACACTTCCAGCCAAGAACTAGTGTCTATCTCTATGTTACTCTTGTCCTTCAATTCATCCATGACATATCTAGCCTGACAGAAACAGAAAAACATAACTTCAATTGAACAAATGTATAAATGATTAACAAGCTAAATAACTTGCAATTGCAACCAATGGATGTATTGTAATAATAATGTAATTTTACTGCTTGGTAAGTTAAACATCAGTACATCTTAAATGAGGAACGATCAAAAAATAATTCCGAAGCACACAAGTCTTTAAGATATCACAAACATCATGACAAAAATGTAACACCTTTTCTTTTTCCATAGCACAGAGAACAAGCCATTTGAATTACACAAATGCATAAGGCATAATAATTGTCCACCTTTATACTAGTATGAGCTCTACCATCCACAGACAGAAAATCACAACATGCTTACCCACAATTATTTGAAACAATTACCTCAAGTGTTATACTTAAATCAATTCCTATAAAATTTATCATTGGATTGTTAACGAACCATCCTCGGAAACCACTTTATCATAAGTCATAATGGAAGTAATCGAAAATTATACTTCATGGCTATCTAAGCTAGTAATTTATTTCTAAGACATCAGTTAAGCCTACCAGTATTCTCAGTACAGCACGGTCCATGCCACCAAGAGAATCAAGATACTGAAAAGTTCTATCCTTTATGTTTATAATTGCCAGGCACCAATGTATATCTCTATGTACTGGAACAAAGATCTGCACAATAAATTCTGACGGTAAGTTGAACGCGAGAAATATGAATGAAAAGAGAAAATGCCAATAACAAGAAAAAAAATCCAGTAGCAACTTTACTTTCTCACAGTCGACGAGTCCATAACCCAACTTCTTGAGGGTTGTCCATCTTCTAACAGATTGATAGTCATAACCAGTTTTTCCACAAGCAAGCTGAACAAGAATTCAGAAAGTCGTGAGGTGTACAGTGTGCTAGCTACATGTTAGAATTCATGAAACAAGGAAGGTTATTAACAAATAGTATGGGATATTATAACCCAGAAAAGGAATATAGACACCCTTCTTCATCCCATTTTCTATTCCAGAACTTTGGGCATACTGGAAGAACAGCATACAGCAGTGATACATAGAAATATAGAATAACAAGCCACGCATGTATTGTAATTCAAGATAAGGGTCATGAATTTAAGTAACTATGAAGCATGCACATGAATAAACCGATCAAAGGGACTAGTCATGTAGGATATGCATATTCCTACATTAATGTATGATCTCATATTCTTGAAATGCCATTTCCTATACCAAACCTTCTGTTAATACCCACTGTGGACAAAAGTAAAATAAGATTCAAGCAATCATTGCAGAAACATAACCCGGATGTTGCTTCAGAGAGAACAACTGCCATGCGCTAACAACTTTAAGTCGTAAATGGCGTATGTAACAGAATTACAGAAAAACTGAAAAGAGCATTCCATCCGTGCAGTATTAGAAAGCAAAAAATGCAAATCAGCTAACCTTCTTATAAAAGAATGTATTAAAGAAGTGGCATTTCAAAAACCTTTTTGGTTCTCTTTCTGCCCTCTCCTTTAACAATTCAAGGTACAAATTGATGACCTGCAAGGAACAAAAAAAGAATAAAGCGTTGGTTGTGTGTAGAATGTAAAAAAAAAGGACCCTCTAATATCAAGCTCGGAAAGAATGGAACATCATTTAAGCATATTCTTCAGGATGATTTTCTTTGATGGGGAAGCTCTTCAATATGAATATTCACCTCATCGTTTAACCAGCCACGAGGTCTCAAACACCATAGTTTCTCTTTAGTAATCTCAATGTTTGAAGGCTCATGCATTACTAGAATTTTCTTACTGAAAAAAAGAAGGGAGGATTAATGCTTAATTGTGCTAATAAGATGACAGAAAAGTGTCGAAACAAATAAAGCCATGGTTGCCAAGAGTACCTGTGACCACTACCATACAAAAAGTTGTTTACTTCACTTTCTTCTTCGTTTGTGAGAGGTGTAAATAGTTTAGACAGATCCTGGAATAGTCAAGTACAAAACATGTGATATACCCGCAGTGAGCTACATGTGAAAATCTGTTGAAAAGAGTCACAATCAACATAGGCTAATCAATAATGCGCCAATTAATCCATTTAAGTATTTAACAGAGCTAACACTTGCGAGTAAAAACATTCACTTTCTAAACAGAGTTCTTACAGGTGATAGTGTCTGCTGAAAATTTAGGCATCCAAAGGAAATTTCTACTCCTCTTGTTCTAAGTTAATACGCTCTAGCTAATAAATTCACCACTAGCCATTTAAAAGTTAAAAGAGCTGGTTCCACAAGTCATATTTCACTATACGGCTAAATGCCCATAGATACGCAAGTGCATTATCCATAATACTATGCATATAAGCAAGTCCTGTAAATTTCTTCCTCAATCTACTCCATGAGATCGAAATGGCTACCTCTTTGGGCCTATCGGCCGGCGCCTTCCGGAGCTTGGCAAGCTTCCCCTCCTGGAGCCTCACCTCGAATCCTATCTCCTCCAATCTCCCGTCGCGTCTCCTCGTCCTCTCAAACGCCTCCTTATAGTAAGGCTGCCTCTTCTCCGGCGGCACCAGTGCCTCCAATGAAGCCATGCCCGCATCGTCGGTTCCCCTCCTCGAGACACTGGACTTCTGCGCCTCAACTTTCGTCGCCGCCGTGAGATCCCCCACTTCCCTCGACCCCTCGGCCACCCACCCCCTGTACACCCCCAAGCCACCATCGCCGTTGCTCTTCCCCAGCCGTGAGACGTAGTTGCCCATGTCTATCACGGTGGTCTTCCGGCGGCGACGGGGGACGGATGCGCCGGTCGAGAGGACGACGCGGAGGGCGAATGGACGGAGGCCGGGGAAGTGGCGTGGGGCGTTGATGCTGCTGCTGTGGCGGCGGAGGCGGCGACGGAGAGTGGAGACGGGGTGGCGGGCGTCGTCGAGGCGGCGCTTGCGGCGGTGGTGAGGGGCGGTGGCGAGGATGAAGCGGAGGCCAAAGGGGCGGACGGCGGGGAAGTGACTGGGGCCGAGGAGCCGACGGCGGCGGTGGCGACTCCAGGAGGAGTTGTCCTGAGCGCTGTCGCGGCGGCGCTTGCGGTGGTGGTGGACCGCGGCGCTGCTCATGGTGTCGAGGTACGCGGCATGGGATGGCGGTGAGGGGTGGCAGCGCGCACGTGGAGGCCGGGGAATTCTAGCTAGGGCGGCGGCGGCGGGGAGGAGGAGGAGGTGATGGAGATGGGGTTTAGGGAGGCGGACGGCGAGCACCGGAGTGTAGATTTGAAGGCGAAAGCGGGTGGCGAGCCCCGGAGGCGTTGATTTCAAAATGGAATAACTGAGGAATTGCCACTACAAGAAGTGATACCCACATGTTATCCTTACATGGAGGGACAAATTCTAAAGGCAAATTTTGATATATATCATTGAGAATGTTGCCACTTCGAGATTTGTCACTCAGTTTCGTAAAATTGAAAATTTGCCACTCCAGTTTCCATATGTTTTGAAATCTGCCATTATCACTCATTTTCTTCTATTTTCTTTTCTATTCTATGATTTTGCATATATTCCAATAGTGAACTTCCGGTTTTGCCCCTATCTATTCGGATTGAAGGCAATGAATTCATCCTCCACTCATCTCGCGCAGGACTGTGAGTCATAGCGCCCCGCCCATTCCCCGCCTCCTCTCCTGAGTCCCCTCTCCTCTCTCCTCACGGCCACAGATCACCTCTTCCACGTGTTTGTCGCCCAACCGGCCGCCTCGCCTAGTCGGCCCCCAGGAGAGCTCTCACGGCCTGCCTTCCTCGAGCACCACTGGCGCCGCCTTCCCGAGCTCCTTCGAGGCCGACCAAAGAGCCGGGCGCCACCGCCTGAGCTCGCCCGAGCTCGCCACCACCGCCAAGACAAGCAAAGAAGATATTCCAAGTTCTTGTGCATTCCCAAAAAAGCCAAGATCAAGTAATTGGCATGCCCAAGTAATTAGGCCGAGTAAATTTCCATCAATTTACTTGTTAAATGACTTGTTTACTTACCCAACTAATTTCTAGAGTCTGAAGAGGAGTCCCTATATGTTGAAGAAGATAAACAAGAACTTCCTACTCCCCAGCTATTTGCAGTGGAATTCAAATGAAAGAATCGCATTGTAGTAGCGGGTAAATATATTTTTCCTGTCATGTGTGGTGGAAGAAGACTCTTCGCTTTAGCTAACATGTTCTTCGCATTTCGTTTATTTGTTCGTGTTGGTGTAGGGTTGATTGTGGTACTGCATATAGAGTAGTTGCTAACTTTGCTGCGTACGTAGCACGGCTTGATGGTGGCAGCACCAAGTCATATGGAGCTGCAACTCACGATTTTGTGGTAGATGATAGAGATTTGTACCCAATGTTAGATATGAACGATGACTTAAAACGAAAGTCAATTTGGGGGTCAGCGCAGGATGCTTTGATATGGTACTTTGATAGTAAGAAAGGAACACAAGTAAGGATATGTAGCGATGCCGAACTTCTGGGATTGTTTGATGCAAACATGGATAGTAAGTTGGTTAATTTGTTCATCACTATAGTGGATAGCCAAAAAAACTTGTCAACTATTTGCAGTGGAATTTCTAGTGCTTCGCATTGTCAGTCTGTGAGTCCTCCACACCTATCCTTTCATGTTGATCCTACTAATGACTCCACATCACATTGGCAAGAACCAGCGGTCCTTGCAATGACTCCACACACACTCTCATATGGGCTAGTCAAGGGCGGTGTTTTGTTATTCCCAAGTTGATCCACCCGACCGCTAATGTGGATGGAAATAGTGTGTACATCACGGACGACGGATGTTTGACATGCTTAGGCTAAGGGCCGAGGAGAACGAGTATGCACATGTGGAGCCGAATGATGATGCTAGTGGTCCCAACAATGGTGGTATTGATACAGAGGACGACTTACTAGTGAATGACTATGCACATGTGGAGCCAAGTGCATGTGCATGATAAGAAAAATCCCAAGATTGAATTGGCAAGACCTTTCCTAATATGAAGGAATTCAGATTAGCTTTGAGGCGCTTTGCTATTAAGGGGAGTTTGAGATAGGCACATGTAAGTCCGACAAAACAAGGTACAGAGGAGAATGCAAGAAGGAGGACTGTCCTTGGAGAATAATCACAAGATCTTGGGATTGATCAAAGCGTCACCAGACTAACGTAACATAGTTTAAGTTGTAGTAAGTAATGTTCATTTCATTGTGTTAAATACTAAGTTGGTAAATACTAAGTTGTTGCAATCTATCTGTAGGTTACAGTGTTAGTTGATTCCCACAAATGTGCTTCAACAAGCAGAATAAAGAGCTCTATGGCATCGCAGGGCTGGGTGGCAGATAGGGCTCTTCCTTTGATTAGGGCAAATCCAACTTTGGGTGCAAGTGAGTTAGAAAAGGCACTTGAACAGAAATACAATGTCACAATTGGCTATGGAAAGGTGTGGGCTGGGAAACAATTAGCACTAGAGCAGCTATATGGGCCATGGGAGGAGAGTTTCCAATCTTTGTACAGTTTCAAGGCAGAGCTTGAAAGAATAATACTAGGTAGCATCGTTGAGATAGACACCAAGGTGTACAGTGGGAAGACACACTTCCACAAGATGTTCGTTGCGCTAAAGCCTTGCATTGATGGATTTCTTAATGGCTGTAGACCGTACTTGGGCATGGACTCTACCTTTCTTACTGGTAGGTACAATGGCCAGTTGGCATCTGCTACGGCCATAGATGGCCACAACTGGATGTACCCAGTTGCATATGGTATTATCGACTCGGAGTCTGCAGAGAATTGGACTTGGTTTATGCAGCAGCTACGTAAGGCAATCGGCAAACCACACGGGCTGACTTTGCATACAGATGCTAGGAATGGGGTATGTGCAGGTGTAAAGAGAGCTTTCCCATATGTTGACCATAGAGAGTGTTTCAGGCATCTTTGGGGGAACATGCAGAAGAAGTTTCATGGTCCTATGGTCTCCAGTAACATGTGGACAGCGGCACAATCTTACAGATACGAGAATTTGCAGGAGCACATTCAAGTAATTCAAGAAAATTGTCCAGCAGCCATTGAGTACCTCAACCAGTACCACCCTCGCATCTGGAGTAGGGCATTGTTCAATACAATTGCAAAGTGTGACTACATGCACAACAATATTGCAGAAACGTACAACTCTTGGATCATGAATGTTAAGGATCTTCCGATGGTTGAACTCATGGACACCATCCAAACTTGATTATGCAAATACAGTGATAAGAGGAGGAGGATTGGAGATGAGTTGCAGGTAGAATACTTCCAATGTTATTCATGAACTCAATGCGAGCACTAGAGGTCTTGCACACTTGAAGGCAACCCCGGAGCAAATACAAGTGTTGAGGTAGTGAACATGCACGACAATAGCAGCATGTGGTCCATCTTCTTAGTAGGGAATGCACATGTAGAGAATGGCAAGTATCTGGAAACCATGCCAAGATGCCTTGCGATTCATCTCAGAGTAATAGACAAGCCAATATGGAGGACTATGTTGATGATTTCTTCTCCTTGACTAAATTTAAAGTCGCATATGGGATTGTGCAACCGATGACCGACAAGTCCCAATGGCGAAAGGTCGATCCTGGCTTCAAGTTGCACCCACCTCAGCTCAAAAGGTCAGCAGGAAGACCAAAGACACAAAGGTTTAAGGCTGCCAATGAGGTGCCAAAGAAAAAAAAGGCAGCAAAGTAAACAGAAGTGCAAGACTTGTGGAGAACTAGGACATCAAAGCAGGGGAGCATGCCCTCTAAAAACCCCTAAGAAAAGGTAAATGTGTGTTCAAATGCATGCTTAAATTTTATAATAATGCACTAACCAATTTCATGTATGTGTTAAATGTCGTCAAATGTTGTTAAATATTGTTAAATGTCGTCAAAGAGGTGATCACACACTCTCACATGCAGGCAACCAAACAACCCAAATTTGCATCCAGTCATGCGTCCACTTCCTGATGCAGCCAACCAAACAACATCTCAAAGACAAACTGACCCAACAAAAACAGCCAACCAACCAAAAATTCCTCTTGATCCACTCGGCTGGCTAGCCCTAGCTCGGATGACGTCTGACGACGAGCTAGGGATATGCAGGCAACCAAACACACCCGTAATGGATGAAGTTTTATTTTGACTTGATGCATGTGATACTGCTACATGCTTTTGTGATGACATAATTTATGCATTCATGGATGAAGCAATTTAATATGAGTTTTATTGATTCCAAAGTTAGTTTATTTGAGTTTTCTGGTTTTATTTGAATTTTCAAAGTCAAAACTATTATTGTAAGTATTTTATTGGATTTTATTGCTTTTTCTGGAATTATTCTAACTCAAAACTATTATTCCTTTTGTCCCGAAATTAAGAACTATTTTATTTGCAAAATTAAACACTAAAGTATACATAAAAGTATTTTTATTAAGTTTTAAATAATTTAAGGAACTTCTGTGAATTTTCCTAGAATTTTTAAACTCTATTCACTATTTTCTAAAAAGGTTTTTCCGTTTCTGGTATTTTCTAAAATCGAAAAGGTATTTAAATTACTCCGTTGGCTTTGGGCCAAAACTCCCCGGCCCGGTGACCTGCCCAACCTCCGTGCGCTAGCCCGCTCCCGCGCGCCCATGACTTCTTTGATCTTTGTGAACCGTCCGATCTAGAACGGACGGTCCGATCAAGAAGGAGGTTCGGACGGTCCGAACGTTCACGCCGTTATGGACCGTCCGATTCATTTTTAACGGTCAGATCTTATTGAAGCTATCGGCCGGTCCGAACATTTCAATCCATTGTGAGCCGTCCGATCAAAATCGGACGGCTAGTTTTCATCGCGCTTTCTCGCTCTCTCTCCGCCTCTCATCGCCATGTGGCGCGCGCCGTCGATCGCGCTTTTCTCGCCTCTCCGCCTCTCATCGCCATGTGGCCCCGCCTGTCGTTGACCGCCGCCTAGCCGCAACCGCCGCCATTATCTCTCTTCTCGCGCTCGATGCGCCTGCCGCAACCCGCCGCCATTATCTCCAACGTCTCTCGCCGCCGAGAGCACGAGGTAGCCTCCTCTCACTCAATCTCTTACCTCACTCACTTCTCCTCCTCGTGCTGCCTCGCCGAATTTGAGTTTTAGTCGCCGTCGTATAGCGCCCGCCGCCTCTAGCACCGCCACTCCGACGCCGCGACCTCGCCTCCCCACCGCCGAATTGCCGTCACTGGCTACCCGTCGCAAGAATCGCTGCTTGCCGAGATCCACCGAACGCCACCTCAACCGGAGACCGAGTTGCGCCGCCGCTTCGCCTCGCCACCACCGTGCCTCGTTTTACCCGACCACTGGGTGAGCACACCACGATCCTCGCACCTTCCTCTCTCGATCAAGACTCACGGCCGCCACAGGTTCTAATCGCCAATGACCATTGGTCCCGGCCAAGCCGCCTTGTGCTACGTGGCATCGCCACCTCGCTTACGTGGCGCCACATAAGCCCTAAACGCCACATGGAGAGGGCAAAACCGAAGTTCACTATTGGAATATATGCAAAATCATAGAATAGAAAAGAAAATAGGAGAAAATGAGTGATAATGACAGATTTCAAAACATATGGAAACTGAAGTGGCAAATTTCCAATTTTACGAAACTGAGTGGCAAATCTCGAAGTGGCAACATTCTCAGTGGCATATATCAAAATTTGCCAATTCTAAATTTCACATGAAAGTACAATGACATAATTTGGAAGAAAATTGATATTTGCCCCATCTTACATGAGTTTTGCTCACTTAAGACTAAGTTCCACACGTTTCGTTAGTCACTTGATAATTTGCTCTTTTAGACAATTTTATCATTGTCTTCTTATTTCCCTTCTTCTATCATCTTCTTCCTTGCTCCGGTCGAAGTCGCCGCTGCACCTCCACCATCTCTGCGACTTGGCAGGGGCGGCGGAGGTTGCCCTAGGTCTTTCCATTTGCGGATGTGGTGGTAAGGCTTCGGCTCTAGAGGTGATGGTGGAGGAGGATGGGGACGATGGCCGGAGCACCAGGTCAACAATGGTCGAAACAAAGAAGAAGGACGAGAAGAAGGTAGAGACAAAATTGGTATTTATTCTCCAAAAGGGTAAATGATAAAGTGGCTCATAAAAAGTGTAACATTTAAGCTATTACCTAGAATTTAGTCCTAAATGAGCAAAGATGTATGTAAGATGAGACAAGTGATCAATTTTCTCTTAATTTGATGTTGTCTTATACGTGTAATTTGACGAGTAATTGCGGTGTGTTTGCTGTGGTTTATGCCTGCAATTGAGCAGAGCGGGATAGCTAAGGGCTTCACATAAAAGTGAATCAAAACTCTCTTTTTTTTCTCCCAGAAACATGCTCCAATCATCACACTACAAATGTTTCTCGCAGGTTTTGTCGATCATCTAAAGTATTAATTCCGAGTTACATCAAATCAAATGAATAAAGTTTTGCTGCACATGTTAATTCATCCTTTCGTTACAGTCAAACCTGCCACATTTTACAAGAAGTAATCTTAACCAACAAGTTTTTGCTACATTTGTTTTGTCGTGCAAAGAATAGAGATTGCTTCACATGATAACATGTAGAACTTAATACATTTCTAGTTTACTACCGTACACAAACCAATCAACGCTAACTACTCTGAAAAAAATCACGCATGTGCGTACAATTTCAGAAGAAGAAAAATATACAGATACTCCTGCATCGATAGCTTGCTTAAATTTTACTGTTTCTTAAAGAAGCTTAAATTTTACTCTGCATTAGATTATTTGGACAACAAAAATTATGGCACACCTGGATGCACTTAGGCTGCTCTAAATGAGCGGTATCTTAGTACAGTTTCTTAGTGCATAAGGAGTGTTAGGATACTATCTTCCTAATACATGATTTCTTATGGTGTAGTATCTTAGGCTGTTTCATCTAATTACATGTATAAGAGGAAACAACGATCACAATAAATTTTATGCGTTGGATTTCGAGACCGAACTGGTATTTAGATTAGATACTAGAGTACTCTCTCTTTTCATTAACTATGATGCCATATTATTATTTTATCTACATAGCAGACTTAAGATACTAGTTAGGATGGGGCACTGGGAGCAGTCTTATCCTCTAACAAAACTCTAAGTATTATATAACATTTACTACGTGTCAAGGATGCATGACATCGGCGCCATAAAATTTATTTCCACGTTATTCACTCTTTGCAATGCAAATCTGCAACGCTCTAATCTCCACGGACTTAAAAAAAAAACCTCCAACCAAAGCTGCCACCGCGTCCGTCCGATGGGTACTGCGACCATCGTCAACCGTCACGGCCCGGGCACCACCCGCCGCTCGCCTGCTCCCACGTGCCGGCCGTGTGGCCATCAATCCCCGTCTCAGTCCCTGTCCCTTCCTTTCCCCACGCCCTCCTCCCTCCGCTGCGCTCCCACCCTTTCCGCGCGCTCCACATCGTCGCCTTCCCACCCACCACCGCTCCCGGAGCCCAAATGTCGGACGACGGCGGCGCCGGCGAGCAGCTCAGTGACCGGCAGAAGCGGGAGATCGCCGTCTGGTTCCTCTCCAACGCCCCCGCCGGCGAGATCCACTACGTCGCCAAAGGCAAACCGCGAACTTCGCCCCACCTCCTCTGACCCCTCTGCGTAATTCTGGCTCTATTCCGTGTGGTTGTTTGACTCCTATTCGAATGCGTGGTTGGGTGCGCAGATGTGCGCGCGCTGCTGGGGGACGAGGCGGTGTACGAGGCCGCGGCCGCGGAGGCCTTCCCGGAGTACAACAAGGTGCACCTCGTTTGCCTCGAGCTCCCCGACCGCAGCAGCGATGTGAGCATCTCTGTCCCGACTTAAGTTTGCTGATGTGCTTCGACTTTGCGTGTTTTCACGTGTAGCGGTGATTAATTTTGGAAATGGTAAGTTATATTTGCGATAGGATTGTAATTCGTAAACCAGCGGTTAAGACTTCAGAAATCTGGCTTCTTAGACAATTAAAGGTAAATCACCACCGGCTATTGTTTTCGGATTGTCTGGGTTCAGCACACTTGAGGGCTTACAGAGCAGTAGTTTGTGAAGAATAGGAAAACATTTTGGTAGATCTCTCTTTGATCACATGATAAGTAGGAATGTTTTCCGTTGGAATGACCATTGTTTTTTCTCTCTTTTGTGTGTGTGTGTGTTTAGTCATGAACAGGGTATGATGCTTTGAGTGCGCTTGCTGGCCAAATTTTGAATTCAGTTGTGTGGCATATGCCTGCAGATAATCATCACAAGTTATGGGGAGCTTGACAAGAACAATTATCTGGACCCTAGGACTGCGCAAGTTGCTACTGTGGACCATATTAAGCAGGTAATGTTGCAGAATATATATGATGTTTCTCATTGCTATTTAGCTTAACTATGCCTATTATACACACTAAGATCCAATATTTTAACACGAGAAAATGTAGCAGTAAGTTAGTAATTACCGAACAATAGCTGGTCTATTTAGCAGCTGCATGTCTGCAATAAGCATGGCTTGCATCTTGAGCTTGATGGTCTGTCTATTCTGACGCTTTTGAGTTTTGATGAATTGCCTAGGGCATCTCTGGTCGATATCTCTTACCTAAAGTTCATGCAACGTTTACTCATTTTACAAGTTATGCAGCATAAATTCACATATTTCACGAAGAATATGCCATATAGATGTGATATGGTCTACAATTCCACATATATTAGTTCAGAGCTGAGCTCTGCATTTCATAATTTTCTGATCCCACACTTCTCTCCTTTTTCTTGTTTATAATGTTACTGAGAAATATATCTGTATTTTTTTTCTCGAGGGAGTAGATCTGGATGTTGATGCTGAAATAACCATATTTTTGGATTTACTGAATTTAAATTGAGTTTCCTACCTTGAATGAAATAGCCCAAAAGCAGGAAGATGAAAAAGACTTTTCCAATTAACCCCAAACCTTACACCCAACACCACCACCAGCAGCATTAAGCTTCACTAGCTAATATCACAGGCTTGTACACAATTGAGGTGTTTGGTAAAGTGTTGTTTTTTTGGAAATATATGGATGTGGGAATGGGATTCTTTTTCGTTTTTTCTCACCTTTTGTTTTTGGTCATTGAAAGCAATGTTCCCCTAGGCGCAGCCCTCCCACCTAGCCCGCCTAGCTGATTTACCCCGCCTAGGCGGCGATTAGGCGCTAGGTGCTGGTCTGCTGCCCGACTAGCGCCTAGGGGAACACTGATTGAAAGATTGATGTTCCTGCATTAAATTTAATTCACCTTGTTTTGTCTTCATGTTCAAAGACATGTACAAAATTGAGGCCTGCTGCAGACGAGGAGCTTCCTTCAGCATACATTGAGGAGTTTAGGTATATTAACTCTTCCAGTTTCTCTTCCTCATTTCTTCATTTTCCATATTACATTGCTAGTCAATATATAGCCTGTTATCTTATGTATTTGATACAGGAGTGTTTTGGATGTTGAATTGTCCAAATATGTTGGTGAAGCTTATCCAAAAGGATTATGTGCCGTTTATTGTACCAGTGGAAAGGATGTAGAGGGACCAGGAGCTGATTTTGGTTTGGCAGTAGTTATTTCTGCTGTTAGACGCAGCCCACAAAACTTTTGGTATGTTGTCTGACACTGACTTATGTCTTTTACCTCTCTGTTGTTAAAGAAATTTACATTGTTTTCTTTAATCTTGCGCCTATAGATAACTGACTTTCGTATGGATTATAATGATATTCAAAGTTTATGTTGATCCGATTTTAGCATTAAAGGTGATTCTTTGTTTCCAGTCTGTCCTCTATATATTTTAGATCCTTATTTAGGAAACTTCTAGAAATTTTAGATTTTATCTGTTTATCCTTGCATTCCTTGAGAACCTATTTTCATTATGCAACTTGACTGTAGATTTGCTGCTGTATGGCTTTTCATTTTCCCTCTGAACTAATCATTTGGTTTGTTGCTATACTGTTTTTATCATCTGCTTACAATACAGTATGATATGTTTAGTACTTGTACGTTCTTTCTTAATAATTTAGTACTTGTGCTTTGTCTGAAGACTTGTTTCATGTAATCTGTCTCTGGAACTCTTGAAGTATGCTCCTTATAGGTTTGATCTTTTTTTTTTTACCGTTTAGTGTCTGATGGAGGCAACTTAATATTGTGTCATCCAGCAATGGCAGCTGGCGTTCAATCTGGACTCTAGAATTCAGCGATGAGTTGCAATTTGTTGAAATTAAAGGAAAGATACAGGTTAGCTGTTTTACTTAGCTGAAGCTAGAAACATGGTTAATCAATGTTAAAGGTAGTAGTATAAATATCACTTACATGTACACCAGGTAGGTGCTCATTATTTTGAAGAGGGAAATGTGCAGCTGGATGCTAGCATCGATTGCAAGGACTCCACCATATTGCAGGTTAGTTCATGCAATAATTTTGAACCCTACATATTATGATGGCATCGTTTTCTTCTTCTGACCATAGTGGTAGTCCATTCACTGCAGAACTTTGTGGAGGCTAACATGGGCTGTCGCCTCCCCTTTCGTTTCGATAATCTCACATGCACAAGTAAAGTGCTAAAGACGTAAACTACATTTAGGCTAAAAATCTACTAGCTTGGCCCTATCTACACCCTCAATATTCAAGTTTAAAGCTTGGTCTTCAAAACTTGATGGTTTATCACCATAAACTTGGCCTCCCCTTAAATTTCTTCTCGAGCTCCCATACTGTCTGTTTGGTTGTTACTTCCCTGCTTTAGTATGCTTCACCTGCATGGTTGAGTTCATTCTACAATTCTTATGCATTTTGGAGAAACTCTGTTCTTTTTTATATATTATTTTCTCCTACTCTGCTGCACATTCACATCAGTATGTTGGGTTGGTGCCTGGTGGTTTGGATTCTTGCAGATACTATATCGGTGCAAACATTTCCAACAAGAAGTCCAAGCTTTATTTATCTTTATTTGCTAACTTATGACAGATTTCCACTCCCTGATTTCACTTTGCTGGATTGCCCAAATAAAAATGTCAGTTTTATGCAAGTTCACCTCAAGCATGACTAGCCTTTTCATGTTAAAAAAAACATGGCTAGTTGTTTTCCTCCTGTTTCTTTTCTTTTCTAGCTGGCTTTGGAGTTTGTGCGTATGTGTTCGCTTTTCGGGAGGATACATGTATCTTGGCATCATTGATTCATTGCTGGGTTGTAGGATTTGTATTTCATAGCGCTGCCTTGAGTACGCTTGAACCCCTATTTGCTTTCTTGCTTTGTTTGTCCTTATTTTGTATCTTCACCAGTTTAAAGAAACTAACCATGTCAATGACGTTCCATTACTTCTGTTTCAGTCACCTGAAGACTGTGCACTCTCACTAACTAACATCATTCGACACCATGAATCCGAGTATTTGTCGTCTCTTGAGGTTGAAACCTGTCTGTTGTTTATTTAAGCTTAGATGTTAACACAGTGAATAATGCTATTTTCCCCCTTTGGGCACAGGACACATACTTGAATTTGTCTGATGCGACCTTCAAGGTACACCAAGGCAGTAGTAAATAATTTGACAATTTACGACAGTTACAATGCTGGATTATTGCATTTATCTTTACCTGTCCTTTGTTTCACATATGCTATAACTGATTATGTCTTGTGCACAGGATCTTCGGAGGAAACTTCCAGTCACCCGTACTCTTTTCCCATGGCATAACACTCTAGCCCTGAGCCTTACAAGAGACCTCGCCAAAGAACTAGCGCTAGGGAAATGAAGCCTGTGGAGGCCAGGCCATTAGGTAGCGTCGTATGGAATTTTTGTCTCCATGCTATTTGCTGCTCTGTAGACTGTACAATTGATATCCTGTAACCAGCAGTTTTCTTCTTTTGGCTTGTGAGCTTCCACATATCGGTGTAAATCAAGAGCATGAACTTTTTCTGGAGAAAATTGCATTGCCAGAATATACATTCATTTAGATTCCGACCTGCGTCGCTTGATGCGAAATCTTGTCCTCTGTTTTTTTGCCTTCACAGACGTGTGCATGAATTAGTTTATTTTAGAGGCCATGAATTAGATTTTATCACCTTTGGTCTAGAAAATTCTTAGAATTATTATTATTTCCCCCCTTAAGGACAGAATGTTTCAACTCAAGAACAAAGAGCATAATAGTATAGAAATGGAGAAAACTATTGTGAGGCAGGTCTCATGTGGGTGGGACTGCCCGTATCACCGTCCGATCGTGATCTTTCCATATAGAAGCAACAGAGCCCAAATCACTATGAATGTATTGTCAGAACAGGCCCATCTGGGCAACATTATTCATAAGCCCAATAGATAACATTGATCCGGCCCGGCACAAGCATTGATCATGCGCTAATACTCACGCAGCCCAAGCGAACCTATAAAGCGAAAATAAAATTGGTAATTTACCCCGCCAAATCTCATTTGCCATTATATTCATTATAATAGGTTATTTATATATAGTTGAAAAGCTAATAGCATATATGCTACTTTGGATATTTCTATCATTGTCTTCTTCCTCATCTTTTTTTTTTACTTTGGCCATGGTAGCCTACGACCATGTCTTCTTTTTCCTCTTCTTCTCTTATCATTCTCCTCCTAGTCCATCACGCCGTCGCCGCCCGCTTCCCTGTGGACGCCCACCTCCCACCCTGCTTCCACACGCCACCTCAGCTTCCCCTCCTCTCGGCCCTCTAGGCCCGCCGCGACGTCCCCCAGCAGCCCCCTCGCTCGCCTCACTCGCAAGTCAGCCTTCCGTCGCGACTAGGCGGCGGCGGCGGCGGAGGCTACCACCACCTCCGCTCCTCTAGCCACTGATCGCAGCGACGAGGCGGCGCGAGAACATGATATCCTCGGTGATGGCAGTCGCGGTGCCGACCATGTCTAGAAGGCGCTTGACGACGCGCCTCAACCTAGTCGGGAACAACTTCTGCCGGAGAGGCTCGACAACTCAAGGGAGGAGGGGTCGGTGCAGCTTCGACCAAAGAAGAGAGAGGGGTGCGACATGTTCTCGCTGACGCCGTTGTTGGAGAGGCTCAGCGACTCAAGGGGGGAGGGGGCAACGCGGCTGTGCGGTGAAGGCCGGAGCGAGAGAGATAGAGAGGGAGAGAGAGGGTGAGGAGGGTATGTCGGTAAGCCACTGGGGAGGTCATTGGGTTGGCCATGGCCAGAGTGAGAAAGCATGAAAGAAAGGAAGACAAGAAGACATGAGCAAAGTCGGTATTTATTTTTCAAAATGATAAAAAACAAAAGACACACGAAAGATAAGGCAGAAAATCAACTACATAAAGGGACTGTTTATTCATAAGCTGACTGAAATTTTCTATAAGTCACCTTTTTAATCCATTGGATCAATATTCAATCATATGACTCACCAATCTCTACACAAATCTAATGATCACAACAAGTGACTTAAACTTAAGAAAATTTTAAACGACTTAAAAATAGCAAGACTGTTACATGAAACTTAGTCATAAATCATTGAAATCATGCCAAACTTTGGTGGGCAAACGGTCAATTTCCCCTCTAAACCCCGAAACGACGCCTCTTCTCAGTTCTTTCCTCCCTCCCTCCCTGCCCAAAGCTCGAGCACCTCTACTAGGATTTCGCTGTTGTGATAAGCCCCCTTCGCCTCCAACCAGACCTCCCCGTACTCCCAACTGCTTTGCAGCTCCCTCTCCGATCAATCTCGAACTCCCCCACTCTTTTCATTTCCTGATTGTTTTGCTTTTTTTTTTTTTGAATTTTCTACTGATTCTCCCCGTGCACGAGTTGGCTGCGGCCGTAGGGAGACTACATAGAGCTCCACCAGAAGCGCCATGACCGACGCCTGGACTTTGAGGAGCGCCTCTGAGGCGCCTGGCGACGCCTGGCACTTCGCGAGAGGCCGGAAGTTGCTTGTTTGATATGATAAATGACCCTCCTTTTTGGTGTGTTTTTGTGTGTTTCTGTTTCTGTTGTTGATGCGCACATGTTTGGTTTGTGGCAGTTGCTTGGTGCTAAGGGTAAGACGTTCACCAAGAAGCGGTATATCAGTGGCGGAGCCAGAAATTTAGCAATGGGGGTGCACACTTTAAAGATGAAAAAAAATCTTGTACGACACATATGTAATCTCACAAGTCTAACACAATTACACAAAAGAGTTCAAAATTAGTTAACAATGCAATATAGATAGTTCAAATAAAATATTACATGAATAAAAGAGTCCTAAATAGCTAATGGAAATCACAATACCACACGACGCGATCTCATTCCTTGGAAGCACTTGATTATATCATCATCACTAACTTTCGAGAAGATATATCACTCTATAAAGGTGACTAAATAATCATTCACTACTTGATCGCTCATACTATTTCTCAACTTGTTCTTTACAAGATTCATCACCGAAAATACTTTTTCAACACTCGTCGTTGCCACCGGTAGGAACAATACCAATTTTAGAAGCAAGCACACCAACTTGTAAATATCATGCTTTCTTGTTTCAATAAGCTTAGTAGAAAGCTCATCGAGATTCTTTAGACCCTTAAATCTATCATCGCTTCGCATATCATCAATAAAGTTATCAAGTTGAAAAGAAAGTCTTATTAAATCTGTGCTTGAAAAATCATTGGGATAAAAGTTGGCAAGGCTAAGCACTTTATCCCCATCATAAGAAGCAAATGAATTCAGAGGATTTAAAGCGGACATGCAAACAAGCAACTCTATATTAACATTGTCAAACCGATTGTCAAGCTCTTTGAGAACACTATCAATGATGCCAAGATACACTTCCATTCTAAAATGATCATCATTTGTTTGTTTTGGGTAAAAACGTGATGATCTTCCATAAGGCACATATCTACCATCCGGCTTAGGAACTTTAATGCCATATTTAGTGCAAAATGATGTTATCTTTTCTTGAAGGAATTCTTCCCACCCATCACACCTCATTCGTTGCATTCTATCATTAGCCAAATTAACAAATGCCACAGCATTAATAATATCTTGGTCTCTCTTTTGCAAAGACTAAGACAACTCATCTATGTATCTAAGTACGACAAGTATCAAGTGTGCATTGAAAACAACGTCAAATGACTCAAAGGCTCCCACCATAGTATGTATTTTTGCCCAATAATTCTTCTGTGAGGGGTCTTTTTTAAACTGTATGAGTACTTTGCGGATTGTTGAATACATACCAATAATATGCAAAATAGTTCTATAATGAGAACCCCAACGAGTGTCATTGGGTCTAGCTAACCCCATCTCTTGATTTAATCCACATCCACTTTCTATCTCACCCAATTCTAGTACTTCCAAAACTTCTTGGGCAGAACTGCTGAAATTTGGCCAGCCCAAGTGCCAATTGCTCATACGTATACATAGTTAAAAAAAATTACACTTTTTTTGGGGGTGCCTGTGCACCACAAGCACCCCCCTACCGCCGCGCCTGGGTATACCGAGAAGGCGCAGATGAAGAAGATGTATGTGCTAGTTTGCTGTTATGTTATGTTCGTTTACTGTCTCAGTTGATGTATTTTTTTATACTAAAGTAGGATATGTGAGCTAATATCTGTTTGCTCCTTTAGTCTATGTATTGATATTTCGAGTAGGAGATGTGAGCATGAAAATTAGTTTTCTCGCAGTGTAGGATCTGCCTTTCTGGTTGTGGTCGCATTTATGTGGGCCTTATTGGCAATTGTTTCTTTGCAGCCTGAAAATGCACAACGAGTCAACTTCTAGGCAGAAGGTAGATGATGATGTTCAAGAGTAGGGGTGAAAATGGATCGGATACAGACGGATAATGGCTCTCCCATATTTGTTTTTATATTTTTTCCCAGATTCGGATACGAATACGAATACCCCGGATACGAATAATATCGAATACGAATACGGAGTGAATACGAATCGAAACGAATACGGTCACAGATATTTTTTGGAACATGAAAACCCCTTAAATTGTATGCCAGAAATTAACGAAAACATATAACTAGTTTATGTGATGCAAACATTCATGAATTGTTCATATTTTCAGTAACCACACATAATATTGGCACTAGCAAGCTACATTAACTAGTTCATCACAAACATAACACTTAGTTTACTATATTTAGATCATAAGTCATAACTCACAAAGTCACAAGTTATCACGCATTCACACTTAGTTCATCACATATATATATAAAACTTAGTTCACACTAACATTAATCAGGCTGGATGGTTAATCTATACGCAAATGACTATAACATCCCAAAGTATGTTACCAAAAATAAAATTAATAAAGTTATTATTTTTATTGGATTTTCTAAGATTTAAAAGAGTTTTCTTGGTTAAAAAGAAAAAAATAATTGTGGATATCGTGGGGATATGCTCACGATCTTAGGATGATGATACAATTGGCAATGGCGTTGAAGGTTTGTCGAAACACGCGTTTTTGGCGAAGTTCAAAATGTTGTCAGGTCTCAGGCGGTCAGACCGGCCATTGTGTGGCGGTCAGACTGGCCTATGTGGTGGTCAGACCGGCCACATTGGCGGTCAGACCGGCCAAGCCTCAACTCAGGCTCAGGCTAAGTGGCTGGCGGTCAGACCGGCCATTGGGTGGCCATTTGACCAGCCAAAATAGATTTTTGATTTTGAGGCCGGGCAAAAAATAGAGGGTGTAGGCAAGAGAGAGGATTCTCCTATACTTGGTCTCATAATTTTTGGAGTTTCGAGTCAAAAGTTCTATTCGTTGGAAATTTCCAAAAGGTTTCGGATTTTCAGGGAGGAAAATTGGCTAAGTCCCAGCTGGGCGGTCAGACCGGCCAACAGGTGGCGGTCAGACCGGCCAATAGGTGTCGGTCAGACCGGCCAGGGAGTGGTCAGACCGGCCAAAGTGGTGGTCTGACCGATTTTGACTTGTTCATCAGCCAACTCGATGGCGATGATTGTTTGGTTAGGTCATATTCATGGGTTACAGTGCATATGTGTTGCATGATACATGTTTTGACTAACGTGGGTCAAGTTGGGAAGAACTTGTTCCCGGAATCGATTTCTTTATCTATTATTGTGCAGGTTGCTTGGAGGTCAACGACGGTTAACGGTGAGGATGATCAGGACTAAGCTTGGAGAGCTGAGGTCCAGAACGATCAGGGATGCGGGGTGAAGTCAATGGAGTCAAGCATGGCACAAAAGGGACAAAGGTGACCGAACGAGCAGTTCGGTGCGACGGGTTAGATCAAGCGGCGCGGGGGTTGGTGCAAGTGCCATGGTGGTTTCGGTGGGAGCCGGATGGGAGAGACTTGCCGACATGATGAGAGCCGCTGGATCAACCTACACGTGGCGAAACATGGAAGTGCTTCATGCAAATTGGACTCGGTCTTTACAAAAAGATCGAGAAGGAGTATTTTGGTAATTTCACATAAATACCGCCTTGGTGACCTTTTGCCAACCCGCGGCGCAAGACGGCGCAAGGAGAAGCGGATTAGGTCAAGAGGAGATGAAGATGACGCTTAAAAATGCGTGCGTGAGTGAACCCGTTTGTGTGTGGGCCTTAATGGGTGCCCATTAGGGTTTTCCTTCTAGAAGCTAAGTCTCCACTATAAATAGAGGAGGGTGCTAGCCAGCACCTCCTCAACCATTTCTTTTGTGAAATCCTAGTTGGCCTTTGGTGCTTAGGGAGAGGATAGTGGGAGGTTAGGGTTCTAGAGAGTTGGATTTGATTTCGTGCTCATGTGTTGAATCTTTGTCCTCCTGGATAGAGTGGCTGTAAACCAACATCATATCAAATCAATCTAAGGAAAGATTTCACAAGATGAGTCACTTTGTGTTCTTGCTCTCTATTTTGTGATTTTGCGTCTTTCTTTGATCCGCGAGTTTTCCTTTAGTTTCTGGTCTAGATTTAGCTTGCTGCGACATGTGGGAATACATCTAGGATCATCTTGATCATCAATCCCCCACGAGCAAGTCTCTAGATCATATTTTGGTTTTTGCTCGGTTTTGGAGCAACCTTCATTCAAACGGAGAAAGGGCGGAACTTTGGCAACGATCTTCACGATCGTTGATTGGAATAGGTTCCTGACATCCTTAGAAAGGTATGTTTCAAATTTGGTAAGATTTGGAGTCACGAATCAAAAGTTAGACCAATTTGTGATTTTGAGTTTGGGCTGATTTTACTGTTCATGGGCCTGGAGGTCTGACCGCCATGTATTGAGAGGTCAGACCGATTTCTAGTTGGAGGTAAGACCGCCCAACTCATTTAGGTTTTGAGTTTTTATGTTTTTGGTCTATTTGCTTCGGGGTTTTGATTGAATTCAATACAAGTCTTCCACTGTGCTTGTATATTGATCTTCATAGCTTTTATAGCTATTGGAGTGAAAATCATATTGAATTCAATAAAGGTGAAAAAGAGATCGTGCTCTTATTCACCTCTCCCTCTAGTCGCCTTTTCGGTCCAACAATAATAAAATAAAGTTAATTATTTAATTTCCTAGTTTTTAATGTCAAAAATAAAATTTATTGAGTTTTCTGGGATTTTATTGGATTTCAATTGAAAAGGGAATTTTTAATTAATTTCTTGAATTTTCTGGATTTTAAAAGTGTTTTCTTATTTTTCAGAAATTAAAAATAATTTATGTGCAAAAATAAAAATCAACTTTAAGTTGGAATTAATTTTATTAAGTTCAAAATAATTCAAGGAATTTATGTGATTTTTTCTAGAATTTTTTTTAACTCTATTTGCTATTTTCTAAAAGGCTATTTGATTTGTTGCATTTTCTGAAATTCGAAAATCAATTAAAATATCCTTTTCTCTTTTGGGCCGAAATCCAGATATCTGGACTTCGTCTTATCCGGATAATCCGTATCCGTTTCTGTATCCGCCAGATAGCATGCCTACCGTATTCGTTTCTGTTTCCGACAAAAAAAAACCGAATTCGTTTCCGATTCGAAAATTATCCGAGAAAAATCCAATCTGAGATAATTCGAATCCATTTATGTCCGGATCGGTCGGAAACTATCTGATCCATTTTAACCCCTATTCAAGAGGGTGCTCTTCCTCCGTATCTGCTGGATCGTGATCAGATGCAACGTGCCAAGGTAAATACTTGTTCCTGCCAGCTGATTGTGAAATTGTGATACATGAAACTTCTTGTTGTGTTGACCATTGATTTCTCGTGAAATCTAGGTTCTCAGCACGGGCGACGGCAGGGGGGGGTGCCTATGGTGCACGGGCACCCCCAAAAAAAGTGCAATTTTTTTTAACTAGTATACGTATGAGCAATTGACTCTTGGATTGAAATATTAGGTAAATGGAGCCTCTTGAATGTTAGTTGGTTTGATAAGTACAATTGGATTGAATATAGTGTCGAGAAGGATGTTGCATTTTGCTTTGTCTGTTATTTGTTTAAGGAGAAAATTGTGGGAGACGATAGTTTTGTTAAAGGAGGATTTAAAAATTGGAATAGGTATGACTCAGTTGACAAGCATGTGGGTAGTATAAGAAGTGTCCATAATTGAGCTCAAGAGAAATACAACTTCTTTATTAAACCTACAACATCAATTGCTCATGCTCTTAGAAAGCAAACTGAAGAGGACAAACAACTTTACATTTCTAGGTTGACTTATTCAATTAGATGCTTGAGGTTTATTTTACGTCAAGGACTAGCATGTCGTGGACATGATGAAAGTGCAAATTCTAGCGATAAAGGGAATTTTCTTGAACTTTTGGAATGGCTTGCAAACAACAATGAGAAGGTTGTTAAGGTTGTCTTAAGCAATGTCCCTAGGAATTGTAAGCAGATTGCCCATGAGATACAAACGGACATAATTAATTGTTGTGTCATCCAAACTATCAAGCACATTATTGATGAAATTGGTGATGATCACTATTCAATTCTAGCTGATGAGTCTAGTGATGTATCCCACAACGAACAACTTGCTCTTTACTTGCGTTATGTTGATAAAGAAGGACAGATATGTGAGCGGTTCCTTGGAGTAATTCATGTGGTTGATACCACTTCCTTATCACTTAAGAATGCAATTGTGTCCTTACTTGTTGATCACAAGTTATCTCTTGCTCAAATCCGTGGGCAAGGATATGATGGGGCTAGCAATATGAAAGACGAGATTAAAGGGCTGAAAATATTGGTTATGAAAGAGTCTCCTTCTGCTTATTACATCCATTGTTTTGCACATCAACTCCAGTTAGTTCTCATAGCTGTTGCCAAAGGTAATTATGATTGTGTGTGGTTTTTGAACAAGTTTCTCACTTGCTGAATATTATTGGAGTTTCTTGCAAGCGTCATGACATGCTTCGAGATATTAGAGCTCAAGAAGTTTTGAAAGCACTAGAATTGGATGAGATAGAAAGTGGACGTGGATTAAATCAAGAGATGGGGTTAGCTAGGCCCGGTGACACTCGTTGGGGTTCTCATTATAGAAACAAGAATTTCGGTAAGCTTTCTACTAAGCTTGTTGAAATAAGAAAGCATGACATTTACAAGTTGGTGTGCTTGCTTCTCAAATTGGTATTGCTCCTACCGGTGGCAACGGCGAGCGTTGAAAGAGTATTTTCAGCGATGAATCTTGTGAAGAACAAGTTGAGAAATAGTATGGGCGATCAAGTATTGAATGATTGTTTAGTCACCTTTATAGAGCAAGATATCTTCTCGAATGTTAGTGATGATGATATAATCAAGTGTTTTCCAAGGAATGAGATCGCGTCGTGTAGTATTATGATTTCCATTATCTATTTAGGACTCTTATATTCATGTAAGATTTTATTTGAACTATTTGTATTGCATTATTAACTAATTTCGAACTCTTTTTTGTAATTGTGTTGGACTTGTGAAATTACATGTGTCGTACAAGATTTTTTTTTCATCCTTGAAATGTGCACCCTCATTGCTAAATTTCTGGCTCCGCCACTGGTTCTCAGCAACACAATAAAGCAAAAGAGGAAGGAAAAAGCTGGCAAATGGGATGTTCCTTTGCCAAAGGTAATTCTCAATGCAAACTGTTATTGCCTGCTTGTTTCAATCGGTGGTTTCCTACCTTCACTAAATATTGTCACGATTTATCTCTTTTCGGATCAGACCTGTGGCTGAAGAAGAGATGTTCAAAGTTCTGCGAACTGGCAAGAGGATAAATAAGCGATAATAAGATTTGTTAATAAATATGGAACCTTGGTTAATATTCGGAATTTGCATGTGGCGTGCTTTGCTATATAGACATTGCATATATTCCTAGTTCCTTAGTACTAGTTGTTAGCCCATTTGTATTTGGATGTGCTTTTTAGGAACTGCGATGTGCTACGAGGCAACTGAATTCTGCCATCTCCTGTGTTTTGTCTGAAGATGCCTTTTGTAAACATTTCATAAACAATTGCTTGGACTACATATATTATTTCTTCTCCAGTGAGCCAAATAATTTAGCTGATTTCTATATTCCTTATGCAGCCAAGCAGTGGAAAAGAATGGTAACTAAAGCCACCTTTGTTGGTCCTGGATTTACAAGGAAGCCACCAAAGTATGAATGGTTCATTCGGCCAACTGGTCTGCGTTTCACAAAAGCTCATGTGACTCACCCTGAACTGAAATGTACTTTCAATCTCGACATAATTTCTGTGAAGAAAAACCCAGATGGTCAAATGTACACTTCTCTTGGTGTTATGACCAAGGAATACATAACCGGAGTAGTGCAGTTTCCCGGTTGCTGGCTGGGAACGGTAACCAGCCGGTAACAATTTCTATGAAGAAAAACCCAAATGGTCAAATGTACACTTCTCTTGGTGTTACGAGTACAGTGCTCTTCACTCAGGTGAATGTTAGCGAACTTGGTCTCGTAACCCCTGCTGGAAAAGTTGTTCCATTGAATGTTCTGTTCGTTTTGCCCTTCCCTTAGCCCAAGTCCTGTTCCATGAACGATGGCTGTATCAATGCTATCTTGCTCGTGTAAAGCCCTTCCCTTATGCCATTCTGGTTATGGTGATGAATCGGGTTTGTGTCCACTTCAACGCTGGATATTTTTTTGGCAGATCTCTCGATGCCTAATGTCAGTAGTCTGTTGTGCTGAGTGGGTAACCATTTGTTACGCGGAGCAGTTCATGCTTAGCCTCTTTGGAACACTCACGTTGCAGTGTAGTCTTGCGGTGCAACAGATGTCTTCTCCAGTTATATAACCTGCTGTAAAACTTGAGCTATACAAACTAGCAAAGGCCTAAATCAATTCCTACGCTTCTCGGTTCCTGCTGGCTTTCCTTGGTACTAACATGTTTCTCGTTTGGATAAACTATCCTTGTATCTGTTCTGATCCATCCTCCAACGATGTAAGATGCTAAATTATAGCCACAAATAGTGATGCGGCAGCATAGTCTGAGACGACCCACATCCATTTCCGCAAGAGATACTGAGGTAGTACAAGCGCAAATCGAGTGCTTCGTTCGGAAAATGGTAGGGTAGTACTGGTACGGAAATGCAAAATACAGTACTTGGCATTACAAAACGATCTCCACCGTCCAATAAAAAAACGAAAATAAAGGCTAGATTAAAATCTACGGTGTTCTTCCGCGACATGAATACTTCACTGTTCACTTCAGTACCCGCCGAACATTGTTTGCCCACTCACAAAATACAAAATCACTGTTTATGCAGTGATCCAGTTAGTACCCACCCACTTGATGTATATGCCAGGCAAAACAACGTGCATCAAATCATAGATATGAACGTACGTTCACATGACGGGATGCTACATTCTAATGAATTTCTGACAAGATCTTCAATCAAATAACTATGTCAAATATAAACAGGATGCGATCAAGACCAACTTGCAGCAAACAACTGCTCCTCAATTATCTTCAATCAAATAAGCATCTCAAATATACACGAGACGTGATCAACTTGCTAGCAAATCACTGCTTTCCCGAGTATATCTCTAAAGAATGATACATTGATGTCTGCTTCCCAAAAAGAAATAAGACCATGGGAAGAAAACTAATCGTATGTAATTTATCTCTTAGAAATCAGATACATTGATGTCTGCTTACCAGTAAAGAAATAAGACCATGTGAGGAAAACTAATCGTATGGAGTTTCTCTTAAAGAACGATACATTGATGTCTGCTTCCCAGAAAAGAAATCAGACCATGGGAAGATAACTAATCGTATGGATGGATGTCAGCAGATGAAAATTCTATCCACAGGAGCTGCGTTGACAACATTCAGATAATTGACATCAACGGCAACCTCTCCGAAGTCATCTGCAGAAGTGTTAAGAAATCAACTAGGTTATCTATCTTTTTAGTAATACAACGTGTCATGTCACAGTGACAGGTAAACTGATAAAATCAAACCTTCGTATACTGTCCGTACAACTTGACTATAATCGCGTATCATATCCTGATAGATAATTCCATCAGGGTGTGCATCCAAGACGACTAAAACTCCTGTGCCATTGCAAATTTTAACCATGAAATGTCAGTTCATGCGTAGAAATAGGGACTCGAAAGAGATTAACTACCCACAAGCCCAGCTTTGGAGCACTTTCAGTATCAGGAACAAGGCAGACGCATGAACAACTTCAAGTACTCAGAAATAGCATACCTGGTGCTAACCAAGCTTTTGTCACATTCGACGGCAAAGGTGCTAACCAAAGGATATTGCGTAAATTCATAGAATCATCATATACTACATCAGATTCTGTTAAAGAGAGAAAAGGGAAACAATTTAATAAAATTCACACAGAGGGAAGTAAAGTCAGATTAAGAGTTCATATGCATCTGACTAGAATCATACCCGACTGGCAATATCCCAAATTGTAAGGAAACAATTCCTTATCAAATGCTGGATATTCTTTAGCATGGAACCTGTATCAAGAAAGAATTATCATGACTACAACAGTTAATACATTAGTCATCAACGCCTACCAATCTAAAGATGTAATACAATTTACTTCACGCGTATTGAATATTTCTGGGGGCCATATTAAAGATCATTTGTTGACAGACAGAACCTTTTCGCAATCCTGCAAACAAAATGCTTGCTACTACCCAATTAACATGCTTACCAAAAGCTTAGAAAATCCAATTTCCAGCTTAAATTAATAGTGCATCAGCAGATTGTAAGTTCAGATTGGCATCTCTAAGTCAATAAATAATGACGCTAGCAGAT
Source organism: Phyllostachys edulis (assembly GCA_036346405.1). Taxonomy (NCBI): domain Eukaryota; kingdom Viridiplantae; phylum Streptophyta; class Magnoliopsida; order Poales; family Poaceae; genus Phyllostachys; species Phyllostachys edulis. The sequence continues at coordinate 67,245,370 of CM070558.1, read as the reverse complement.
ATATCTAAATCATATGGATATTTTGTGATAATTATTCAAAAGAAGCCTCAACAGTAAATATTAGAAAGTTTTGTGGGCAAATTCTAAACGATGATTCGTAGCACTTACAGAATTCCAAGCCTTCCTGTCCCAGATGCAAGGAAAAGATGTCCATGGAACAAATCGTACCGACTCAGTGATACATTCAATCCAACTGATGGTCCTCGTGCCACAATCAATTCAAACAAAAATGCAAAGTATGAATTGATGTCCTGTTGATAACATAAACATTTGAACAATGACCAACCTATAAGTAAAAGGAAATTCAACTACAGCTTGAGCGAAATCTGGACCTCGTTAGCAAAGCGCCTTCCATACGGTGTTCTTGTGAGTTGACATTTGTTCTTCTGCGATTCCTCCACATCAGGCACCTAACAAGAATATCGTATTGTAATGGTGGAATTTTAGGGAAAGGAAGAGCATGTTTCAGGCTTTGGCTATTGAATAAATCCAATGCACCAGGGGCAGATCTACATTGGGACATGGGTGTACAGATGTACATCTATTTTTTTTTGCAAGAAATCCAGTATATAGTAGGTGTATTAGCAATATATACCAATATTGGGCTCAATACGCTGTATTTCAACTCACAAGTAATTTCAGCCCATCCCGCAACCTCCCTCTTCGACACAATACTCCCCTGTGTGTGGCCCAAGTTTCCAACAGCCCATTATCAGCCCAAGTAGCTAACAACAAGAACCAACATGCCAAGTCCCCTATGCTGACTAACTCATTCTCTCTCCCTCTCTCCTCTCTCTCTCGCTTGCTCTTTTCAAGCGGCAGCGTAGGGAGGCGCTCGACAAGGGACAAGGGCCACGAAGAGCCAGCGAGCGACGCAGGGATGAAGGGCACAACAGCCGGCGGGGCAGGGAGCTTGTGGCGGCGACCAGTGGGGCAAGTGACCAGCCGGACATGGAGGGCACGGCGGTGTCCGGTGGGGCAGGGAGTACGCGGCGGCGTTCGACAGGTCAGGGAGTGGCACACAAAGAGCAGGCAATAGCTGAGCATCTGGCGGCGGCGACATAGATGCATCTCACTCTTAGTCTCTCGTTCAATTCCTAAATCTCAAATTTTCAGTGTTGTTCTAGTGGTGATTTGTAATAGGTGAATTGTGTCTTTTGAAATGTAGACCGTAGAGCATTCAAAATGAAAAGAAAAGCTGTAGATTTAAAATCTTTGTGGGATAGAGTTAGATTGGAATGTTTCTTATTTATTTTGTAATTTCTCTAAATTATTTAAGATGTTGTTTCCAGTACGAACAATTTGTACTTTGTATTTTGCTATTGTGAACCTTTATGTTTTACATTGAGCAATATTTTTATAACTTCCAGAACACCTATCCTGTAAATCCCAATCCACCACTGCAGTGCGCACTCCCAAAACTCAGGACTTGGCATTAATATACCAGTTTCCTCCGCAATCTGTTTTTCCCTCCAAAAAACCACAAGCAAACCTCAAATAATAAAACCGGAAACTATCCTGAACTCCAATGTGTTAAAGCAAAAGCAAAGCAACGAAACCAATGGTACGATGATAGTGCCTATTCCAAGTACATACAAGATACAACTCAATTCAGAACAATGTCCTATCCCTGATTCTGAATTCTCAGTTGCAGACTGCACCACTTCTCGTATGGTTTCCCTCAAGATCTCAAATTCGCATCCTCCCTAAAACTTTTAAGACCGTAACAGTGCAAAATTCCACATACCTCCCGGAAATAATTCAGAAAAGGAGATAAATGAGCACTCACCGGCAGCATGGTGGGGTCGAGTGCGCGGTGGATGGCCCCCGGGTCGCCTCCGGAGTCGACGGCGAGGCGTGCCAGCTCCAAGACCGGCGCCGGCGGCCACATCACCATCTCATCCGCCTCAGCCGCATCACAACCTTCCAGAAGAACCTTCCTGGAGCCCCTCCAAGAAGGGGCCTTAGAGGCGGCGGGGTTGACCGGGGAGAGGAACCGGAGGCAGGAGTGCAGGCGCGCCGACTCCCCGGCCGGCAAGCGCGCCGCGGCGCGCGGGCCGGCGAGGACGGAGAGGAGGTCGGCGGCTACGGTCTGGGGCGACGGAGGCGGAGACGGGGAGCTAGCCGACGAGAGGGGGGAGGAGGAGGAGACGCAGAAGACAGAGAAGGAGAAGGAGACGGCGAAGGCCAGCTTCACTGAGAAGAGGGGAGACCTGAACCGAAAGCGTATCATCCCCTGTTCCCTCCACCACAGTTAGCTCTTCGCTTATGAGTACCGAAAGTGTTTGTGTTTGAGAAGAACTGCAAGCGATAGTGAGCTGATTAGTGTTTGTGTTTGAGAAGATCTGCAACTGCAAGCGAGAGTAGTGAGATGATTAAGTTTATATCGTTTCTTCTGTCTCGTTGGTATTGGATCGGGAGGCTCGTGAATCGCGATTCATGAGGCCGTGTCAAAACAAGTTGGAGTTGTGCTTTGCGATGAAACAAGTTGGAAGGAAAATGGAGCCTTTTGGGTTAAAGAATATGCTCCGGATGATCCACGAGGAAGATTATTTATTTGGTGAAACTGCTTCTGCAGGTGTGAATCTCATGGTTCCACGAGTCGACGACGAGCCGGCTGATCTTTGGCGAGGTCACCGGAGCACTTTATAGCGATCTTTGGTTCCACGTTACGATTCCGGTACGTGCTTCGTACAACTAACCAAACTCGATCCCGAGCACGAGCAGATTTTGTATTAGAGAAGTCATGAACGAGTTTGTCCGAAAACTAAACCAAACCCCTAATCTCCTCCACGTGCCGGAAAGTATTGTATGTTAGGCCATTCCTTGTCGGTCGGACGAATCCAAGTATGACTAGTTGGACCCACCACAAACATTGTGAGGGTGAGTACGGTTGAACACAGAGTATTAAGGGACTTCTAGCTTCTTTTTATTGTTTTTCTGTAAAACTGTATACAATGGTTAGGGCCATCCCTCCTTTATATAGGCTACTGGATGGATGAGGAGCCTATTGTGGGTCAGGACTGCCGGCCTGAGCCCGGTTTCTTAATACTCCCCTTTGGACACTCATCCATCATGTTCATGTCTCATCAAAACTCCATAACAATTCAGTGGGAAAAATTTAGAGAAAGAGTACATGATATGCGTTCTGTTGCGTTGCACGAATTGCCTCGTTAGAAATCTTAGCCAAGAAACTTCAGGAAAACTCGTCAAGGGTAAAATAGTACAATCCACCAAATTTCATTTAATCTCCAAGATTTATTTTTTGGGTACTCGATCTTCGTAATCAAGCTTTCATAAAGAGTTCGTGAAGGTTCTCTCCTGAATTCTGCACTTCTCCAAGGCTCATCATTCCAATTCCACGTATACATCTTTCAAAGCAAAACGCTAGAAGTGACTTAGTGAATAAATCTGCTAGATTTTCACATAACTTAGTATGCAGTGCTTTAATCTCATCCATCTTTTGCAATTCATGAGCATAGAAGAACTTGGGGTTGATATGCTTTGTGAGTTGACTCTTCACATAACTTATCTGCACTTGTGCAACACAAACTGCATTATCTTTATAGATAATATGGGGGTTTGCACGGTATTTAATCCACATGACTGTTGAATGTGGTGAATCATCCACCGAAGCCAAGAACATTCTCGTGAGGCCTCGCACAGTGCTATTATTTTCGAGTGTTTCATCTAAGTCGATACAAGACATTGCTTAGACAATTTCTATGAAATGACAGTTCCACCACATAGGAGTTCATAGCATGTTTGTGACTTGGCTATATGCGGGTTCGACATGTACCCGACATCTGCATAGCCATTTATAAACAGGTCTTGGTTCTTTCTGTAGAATAAATCATGGTCTTTGCTTCCTTAGATTTATCGGAAGATGTCCTTTATTCCCTATCAATGCCTTTGGTAGGTTCTGCACTATACCTTGCTAATAAGTTCACGGCAAATGCAATGTCCGATCTAGTACAATTTGCTAAGAACATAAGTGCTTCTATTGCACTTAAGTATGGGAATTCCGGTCCCAAGACTCCCCCCCTCTTCTCTAAGTTTGTACTAGTCTTTATCTTGCTGCAAGGATCTCCCAACCATAAGCACTTTCGAAGGGTATGCCTTTTCAAAGCCGAACCTTTCTAACACCTTCTGTGTGTAGGTTGACTGATGCATTAATATCCCTTCAGGGGCATGCTCAAGCTGCAAGCCTAGGCAATATTTGGTTTTACCCAAAATTTTCATTTCGAACTCTGACTCCAGGTAAAAGTTTGCTTCCTTAATTTCTTCTAAGGTTCCGATGATATTCAGATCATCTTCATGCACTGAGATTATACAAAATCTATCATGGGATCATCGTATAAATACTCATATACAATCCTCATTATTTCATGTAGCCTTTCTTACATAGAAAACCGCTTCAAGCGATTATACCACATCCTACCTGATTGGTTAAGTCCGTACAGTGACTTTATGAGTTTCACACTATACAGATTTTTATTTGCTCTGTCTTGATTCGGGACAGGGATACATTCAGGTACCTTCATATAAATGTCCGAATCCAAATTTCCATAAAGGTATGCAGTTACCACATCCATCAATTTTATTTCTAAATGCAAGTTAGTTGCCATTGAGATTAAATATCTAAAGGGTGGTTCCGCCTATAATCGAGGAATAGGTTTCTTCATAATCATCTCTTGGACGTTGAGTGAAACCTTGTGCAACATGCCTTACTTATTTTTATTTCTCTTTCGAATAGATACCCATTTATGCCATACGGGGCGCACATGAGGAGGCATGTGGCTTACAGGCCTAAACACCTCTCTTTTATTCAGAGATAATGATTCTGCTTCTATTGCCTTCTTTCAATATTCCCAATCTGATCTTTTCTTATATTCAGCGAGCGACGCAGGCTCTAGATCAAGATTTATGATTGTAGCAATTTTTTTACAAAGTAAATATCGACATGGGCTATTATCTAATTCATAGATTCTCCTGTGGTCACATAATTTATAGCTATTTCTTCATGGAACGATTCTTCTAATGCTTCTACTTGCTCACCGATGCTTCCAATTGCAGGGGCAAGTCCCTTTAGTTTTTCAGCTCCGATATATGCGCACACATCCATACTGATGTCTCCCCCCCGGGAATATTCAAATCCGGTATGCCTTTTCTGAAGGTTTCATACTAGTGTCAGGTCTCAACTGGCTCCCTTTCTGGTTCTGGAGAACTTCAGTGATCGGCTGTGTCAAGTCCTTCTTGTCCCTTTTCACCAGGCGTCCCCGATTACTTCGGATTCGAGTGGCCGAAGTTCTCATCCTTTCTGAGGCCTCAGGACGGGATTTGGGATACATTTTTCTTTCTTCGGTATTTCAACCCTCTTCGGTGCATTGCGTGCAGGCACATGCAACTTGGTCACGCTCTTCAAATTACTAAAATGGTCAGACAGTTGATTTGCTAATGCTAGCAAATCAATTATCTTCTGGACTTCAATGGTCTTCTGAACTTCAATTGTCTTCTGGACTTCTCTATTTGCTTGACTAGTGCGCGGGTCATGTGCATGGACTTCAATTATCTTCTGGACTTCCCGTGGCTTGCCACGTTATTTCCTGATATTTTTCATCAAGGGGTTGATTTCCTCCCCCTAATGACGGGAAACTATCATCATCAAATATGCTATCAGCGAAGCGAGATGTATGCAAATCTCCAATCATAGGGTCCAGATACCTAATTATGGATGTTGTCTCATAACCAACGTACATCCCAGACTTTCGGAGAGGGCCCATTGCAATTCGCTGTGGTGGTGGTATAGGTACATAAACCTTGCAACCAAACCTGCGAAGATGAGAATTTTTCGGTGCTAACCATTGTGCTAGTTGCATAGGTGAATGGATGTTATATGCCGATGATCTAAAATTGATGATAGTTGCTGCACGCAAGACTACGTGTCCCCAACATGTAGTTGGTAAATTACAATTCTTCAAAGTCTACTAGTCCATTCTGGGTGTGGATATGCGGTACGAAATGCTTAACGTTAATTCCCATTACCATGCAATAATCATCAAATGCCTTCAAAGTAAATTCTCCAACGTTGTCCATTCTGGTGGACTTCACATGATGATCAGGGAAATTATTCTTAATGTTAATTATTTGTGAGATTGGCTTTGCAGAAGCGTGGTTTCTCGTAGACAATAAACATACGTGCGACTATTTCGAGGAAGCATCTATGAGCATCATAAAATACCTAAATGACCCTGACAGGGGCTATATAGGACTGAAAAGTCTTCCTGGATACGTGAGACCATTTCGAGGAAGTATCTGAATATCATCGGAACCTTGAAAGAAATTAAGGAAGCAAGCTCTTACCTGGAGTTGGAGTTCGAAATGAAATATTTGGGTAAAACCAAATATTGCCTAGGCTTGCAGCTTGAGCATGCCCCTAAAGGGATATTGGTGCATCAGTCAACCTACACTCAGAAGGTATTAGAAATGTTCGGCTTTGAAAAGGTATACCCTTCAAAAGTGTCAATGGTCAGGAGATCTTTGCAGCAAGACAAAGACTCGTACAGACCTAGAGAAGAGGGGGAGAAAGTCCTGGGACCGGAATTCCCATACTTAAGTGCAATAGAAGATCTCATGTATTTAGCAAACTGTAATAGATCGAACATTGCATTTGTCGTAAAACTATTAGCACGGTATAGTACAGAACCTACCAAAAATCATTGACAGAGAATGAGGGACATCTTCCGTACCTCAAAGGAAGCAAAGACTTTGGTCTGTTCTATAGAAAGAACCAAAACTTGTCTATGAATGGCTATGCAGATGTCGGGTATATGTCAGACCTGCATACAGCCAAATCGCAAATAGACTATGTATTCCTATGTGGTGGAACTACAATTCTATAGAAATCGTCTAAGCAAAGTCTTGTATCGACCTCGACGAACCACTCGAAGATCATAGCACTGTACGAGGCCTCACAAGAATGTGTTTGGCTTCGACGCATGATTCACCACATCCAGCAGTCATGTGGATTGAATACCACACAAAACCCAACTATTATCTATAAAGATAATACAGCTTGTGTTGCACAAGTGCAGATGGGTTATGTGAGAAGTCCTATCACAAAGCATATCAACCACAAGTTCTTCTATGCTCACGAATTGCAAAACATAGACGAAATTAAAGTACTGCATACTAAGTCATGAGAAAATCTTGTAGATTATTCACTAAGTCACTTCCTACATCTAGCTTTGAAAGATGCATACGTGGAATTAGAATGATGAGATTTAGAGAATTGCAGAATTCAGGAGGAGAATCTTCACGAACTCATTATTGAAACTTGATTATGAAGATCGAGTACTCAAAGAATGAATCCTAGAGGTTAAATGAAATTGGGTGGATTGTACTCTTTTTCCCTTGACGAGTTTTCCTGGAGTTTCTCGGCTAAGGTTTTAGCGAGGCAATTCGTGCAACGCAGCAGAACGTGTGTCATGTACTCTTTCTCCAAAATTTTCCCACTGGGTTTTTATGGAGTTTTGACGAGGCATGAACATGTGAAGATGGGTGTCTAAGAGGGAGTGTTGGAAAACCATGGGTTTGGCCCAGCAGCCGGCCTATGTATGGGCGCCCCATCTAAAACCCTAGTTGGATCTCTAGTCTATAAATAGGAGGCACTATTCACTGTAAAAGGCTGATCGCTTGAAGAGCAATAAAGAGAAATAAGAAGTCCTCTATATCTCTGTGTTCAATCTACTATTTTGTTTTTGTGTTCTTGCATGGTTTGATGTGATTCTATATTTGTCTACGAGGTGATCGTTCGGACTGGACTCGTCAACGATGGTTCCTCAACAAGAATTACCAAACGAGTGAGATGAGCAGGGTCATCTTTGTTAGCCCAGCTCTCGAAGAGAACTCACTCATCGGTTCTCTTTCTAATATTTCACACGTGCACACATACAAGAATCATGGTGGAAGAGAAAAAATATGCGCACACAAGACTTTGGTGTTCGGCTGCAACCTGCCTAGCCAAAGCATTTTATTTTCTCTATTCTATATTGAAACATATCTGATTACATGTCCTTTTAAAGACTACTTAATCAACTTACTAACCAAGCAAAAAACTAAACATGGAAAGCCTAACAAAGTAAACAAACTAATTTGATCTGATGCTGATTGCATAAGGATCCTAAAGCCCTATTACTTGGCAAGTTTAGATTATTTTCCAACAGTCTCCCCCTAATCTAGACTTGTCTCTTCTTCAAGTCTCGAAGGCCGAACTTCTGATGCATCTCCAAAAAGTTTTGCCTTCCCACTGGGCACAGGTTAGCAACACAAGCTCCCTTTATGTGTTGCCGAACCCACGCAACCACTTCTCTACCACGTGATGCACTCCTTGAGGGATAGTACAGTCACCCTCACCACGCGATCACTCTTGAGGGACAATACATTCGCCCTCGCCATCAGTGACGGTGAACATGGGCGCCACCGCAGCCCATACACCTGGCAATTCTTCTCTTGGAGACACGGGGATGGCCGCCAATGCCATCTTGCCTTGTCGGTTGTCGACGACGCTCCTTGGTAGCAGGTATTTAGGAGACATGCCGCCTCCACTCTTCACCGCTACCTCTTTGCCGTCACAACTTCGTCACCGGTGGCACGACTGACCGGGCGACTCCGACATCTGATTCTTCTTGTGACGACAGTCTCCATGCCATCGCCATTTATCGGCCTCATGCCGACTCGTTTCCTAACGGCTTCGTACCACCTCACCATGCCGTCGCCGGTCTACTCCACGGCGATCACATCGCCACCGCCGATGCGCACGTTACGTGCGATTCCGGCGCACCACGCTGACCTTGACATGGCCGCACGGACCTCTACCGTCACGTTCCTAGTGCGCGGTGCTATATCCGGCCTCGTCGCCGGTGCCCCGTACACCTCCGCCCGACGCGCCAGCTCTCCTCATCGCGAAGCCGCATGCTCCGCCCGCGCGCAGCACCAACGTGCCCGCCTACGCTCGATGCGCCACTGCGCCACCGAGCTTGCCGCTGAAACGCGGCTTGGCCAATCCACCGCTACGCGCGGCACAACCCCGCTCTGATACCAATTATTGGTCCAGCTCCCAGAGAGAACTCACTCATCGGTTCTCTTTCTAGTGTTTCACACGTGCACACAGAAGAATCACGATGGAGAAAAAAAATATGCGCACACAAGAACTTTGGTGCTCGGCTGCAACCTGCCTAGCCAAAGCGTTTTGTTTTCTCTACTCTATATTGAAACACATCTGATTACACATCCTTTTAACCAAGCCAAAAACTAAACATGAAAAACCTAACAAATAAAACAAACTAATTTAATCTAATGCTGATTATATAAGAATCCTACCGTCCTATTACTTGAAAAGTTTAGATTATTTTCCAACAATCTTTAGCAAGGGAACTCGTTTTATACTGAAATGGTTAGCCTGTTGGTTTCAGTGATCGTTACATCCATTTGGACCGATCGATCTTTAGGAACTCTACGTGGGCGTGGGGTGTTACGCTTACGAGCGCGAACGCTATTTTGTCCGCGCTACTGACGGGAAGAAGTGTGCAATTTTTATTTGCCGCCGTGAGCTCCCGGACGTACGTACGTGGTGGTCTAATACTCTAATGTCGAGCGGCCGCCGGCCAGCATGTGTGCAGAGAGCAGCCAGGTACTATAAGGTTCAGTTCAGTGTGCTTCGTTTCGTGCAAAGAATTATTGTGCATTATTGTTGCTTACAACCGACAACTATGGTATTTATTTTTTATGAGATGATCCAAAGCGCAGGACATTTTGGACATGAGTAGGCTGGAAATTATCAAAATATATTGCATAAATTAGAGGCGCAAATTACATGTGCGTCCAGAGAGTTAGAGCGCGTAACAATGCGACTGGTGCCTATGAGTTCATTTCCCAACCCCCTTCATTTTTTTGTATGTAAGGGCAAGACTGTAAGCTAGGGATTTAGTTAGGCTGCTTCCAGTGCTCCACCCTGACTGGTATCTTAAGCCTATTATATGAGCAAAATGATGATGTGACATCATAATTAATGAAAAGAGATGGTACTTTAGTATCTAATCTGGATACCGGTTCGGTCTCAAAATCCAATGCATAAAATTTATTGTGATCGATCCCGTGTATTTACGTTTGTGTGTGTCAACAAACATATATTGCTTTAATACATGCCACAAATAGGTCACAATGCTCAAATACTAGTAAAGATCATGCATGTAATTAAATGAAACAGCCTAAGTTACTACACCATAAGAAACCATGTATTGGAAAGATAGTATCTTAACACTTCTCATATACTAAGATACTGTCCATTGAAAGCAGCCTTATGTTACATTATCTTTTCCTCTTCTCAGCCTATCAAAATCCAGGGGAGCACACAAACCTGAAAGGACATTGACTATTGCCTAACTGCCTACTCCAACTTGATAAGCATGACATAAATGTGTTTCAAGAATTTAATACCCGATTACTACCCCCTAAAAGAGCATCATCCCGATTTGTCCTCCTCCGTATAATTTAACTGAACCACAACAACGTCACACTAGTACCTTCTTCTCTTCCTCCTCTGTATATTAGGGCGGGCTAACCATAAACATACTGTGACAACCGCAATTCGGGCAGAAATGGCGAGGAGGGTGCACTCTTCTTCTCCATCGTCATCGTCGCCGCCGCTGTGCACGGGTGGGCAGAGGAAGGTGTTCACGTTGTGGATGAAGTCGCTGGTGCTCAACGGCCGCGGCTGCACCGTTTACGACTCCAACGGCCGCATCGTCTACCGCGTCGACAATTACGGCTCCAGGTGCAGCGACAATGTCTACCTCATGGACCTCGGCGGCAAGATCGTCCTGAATATTCTCAAAAAGGTTCGTAATTGAAAAGATGTGTCATCTTGCATCGAAACTTACTACCCTCTATATGTTCTTGACTTGTTGTGCATGGTGAGTGCATGCAGAAGCTTGGATTTGGCAAGTGGGAGGGGTACAAGTGGAGTAGTGGCCAGAAGCAGGAGCCAGGGGCATGGTTCAAGGTGACGCGGCCGTGCAACAGCATCTTCCAACGGGGCCGCCCGTCGTCGTGCGAGTTCCAGAGCGACACCGGCCGCGCCATGCGGTACAAGATCGACGACGGGTGCTGCGGCGCCAGGAAGCAGGCGTGCCGGATCGTCGACGACGCCACTGGGCTCGTCGTCGCAGAGGTGAGATCGAGCAGAAGATACCGCGCGGGCGCATCTTCGATCTTGATGGATTCCTCACGATCGAGTGTAGCTTGTTGATATGGAAGCGGAAAACACGCTGATGATTTCTTTGTGCTGATCGTTTGTTCTGAACTGAAGGTGAAGAGGAAGGTGACGGCGGATGGAGTGGCGCTGGGAGACGATGTGCTCACCCTGGTGGCGGAGCCGAACGTTGACCACGCGCTCATCATGGGGCTAGTGCTCGTCTACGGGCTCATGAATCACACCATGTGAAGCAAAATATGGAGACTTTCGTCGTGTGAATTGCATACTAGATACTACGTACTACGTGGGAGGCAATTCTTTTGTTCTGAATTTCTGACGTAGTGCGCAAAGTTTGTTGCGTAGTAGGTCGTACAAGAAGAGCTTCGCCCTCTGGAGCTTTGGGTATGCCGAGTTGCCACTGTGCAACTTGTCTTGGAAGAGTGATACATATTATAGAGAGAGAGAATACCATATTCTACGCCCAGCTAGCCACCGGGAAGCTGTGCGGTCCAAACCAACAGTTGTGGGTCATGAACCCACAACCCCATGTGCTACGTCACATGGTCAAGACGTGCTATGACGGGATATGGTAATAAAGTCTAATGAGTCGTCCAGTAAACTCGTGATTACAGTAAAACCAACTTCAGTGGGCAGTAAATTATAATTTATGTGAAAGTAAATTTTATACTCATTTTCATTGTCGCACATCACCCGCTGGTTTCAGTTTTTTCGTGGTTTTTTAGAAATCGCAATGCGGGAGGGGATGGCAGGGAGTTACGTATTTCCAGCGATGCATGGGTATCCATTCCTCTATATCTCCAGGGTAAATCGCAGCATTTTGTGGGCCATAGACCCCACGATGATGTCAGATGGCAGCATGAGAATGACCGGGATGTGGCAGTAAACTGCAACGAGCAGTCCAGTAAAATCGATAGTACAGTAAAAGTAACAAATGTTTGGCAGTAATTTGGGGTGTATTATACCCATTTTTACTGTCAAGCAACTCACATCCTTTTTAATTTTTTCTATTTTTTATCCAGAAATCACTAGTGGGGAAGTTGCATATATTACGGGGATGGGCTGCAACGTTCGGGATACTCCACCACTATAGCAAATATCTCTCTCTGGCGGTGCTACAACCCTCAAAAAAACGTACAGTGAAGTCATAGGCTCTCTGACGATATCCACTGCCCCCCATTCCCGTCAGGATCAAAGGTAGTCTTGGGCTACACCCCCACCCTATATGTACCCCATTTTCGCATAATCGCAGCATTCCTGCCAGGATTTTGGTGACTTCCTCCCAAAAATTTCCTCAATTCTGCACAATCAAGTTCTCCCCATCAATCCCCCAAAATTTGTGTTTTTGAGAGGCCGGTGCCTGCTGATCCAATAAATCATGATATGGATACAAGCGTTGAAGTAAGTACCCAACGTTCTTACACTAAATCTCATGATTTTTTCTCTCTTTTTTTGCGATTTGGCAGGGACATCCAACGAGATCCCATCGAAGGTGAGGAAGATCACCATCGAGGATAGCCAGTCGGCGCTGGAGATTTTCATGGACAAAGATCAGAGATGCTCATCATGCATCCACACACAGGTATTTCTTAGAAGAAACGGTCAGGCAAGAAGAGGAAGGCCGTCAAGTCAGAGGTCGTCATTGCCCTGACGTCCTCCGCGGAGCCCGCGACAAAGTCTAACCTGCAAAAGCAATGCATTCATAATAGTAAATCCTTAGTCAGGTTGCAGTAATTTTTTTCTTTACTGCCCGGTTAACGTGATGATGTTCATAGAAGTAAATTTTGAGTCAGGTTCCAGTAATTCTTTCTTCACCGCGTCAGTAAATCATGATTTAATGTGCCCCTCTTTGCACACGGTCATTTTGACATCCGTTCTATTTTTTCAAGAAACCATTGGCAGAAGGAAGTGGGGATGATACACGACCTGTGTCAGGTGCGCCCCAACCCTCGTCATCTCGATCATCAGCAAGCTGACAATAGACCAGATGAACGGGGTTTCGAGGCTCGTCTTCGATGGACTACTCAAGTTCAACCTCGAGGGCCTCAAGAGAAGGGACCTGCTCTACTTCCTGATGGACAGGATAGACCCCAATAACATGGTGTTCCAAGGAGCATCGCAATCACGCCCCGCACCGTGAAGTGCATACTCGGGCTCCCGTGCGGTGGTAAGGACACACCGATGGGTGCCACCGAGAGGCAACATAAAAAAAAACAAGGTGTTGCAGAAGAGGATCTCCACCGAGGGCACCGACAGCCTAACGATCAGGTGCTTCCTCCTGGTTGTTATCAGCAAGCTGTTGTTCCCGGTGACCAGTAACAACATCACTTCGAAGGACGTCGTGCTGACAAAGGACCTCGACAACTTCGATGACATCGACTGGTGCAAGGTTGTCATAACTTTGGGTTTCCCAACACATCTGAGGGTGGCTAGTCACAGAAGGACTCCTCCTATGCCGCAAGAATCACATGTTTCAATTGACATGAGATTGAACACTTTGCCAGTAAATGTCCCAAGAAGCAGCAGACAGCAAATCCAGTCATGGACAACTCCAAAGTGCTAACAGTCAACATCATGCAAGCAAAAAGGACGTAACGACGACCTGTAGTCAGCGTACTTAGCGCGTCAGCTCGCGTGGCTCCAGAAGATGTTCTTCACAACGTCGCTCTCATCCACATATATGTCGTAGTAGAACTTGTCATTTTGCACCCAGCACTCCTTAAAGAAAGCCATCGGCTTGTTTATATTCGCATCCTTCCCGCAACAGTACAGTAACGAGGTTTGGTAAGTACAGTAAATTGACGTAGACATGCAGTAAAAGGAAGGGCTGAACAATCCAGTAATTTGCGCAGAACATAATAGTAAAGATTGTGGCGGGATGCAATAAATACATGTTTTTGAGGTCGTGAGCAGTGAACGATATGTTCTTTTGCCCTCCATGCATCTCAGATTGGATGTTCATCAAGGCATTGTGAGGGAACTCGCCGGTCTGCATAGTGTCGACGAGTTGCATACTTGCATTAAGGAAGGATCAAAGTTTTTGTGCGACCGCATGAACGCCACCAAGGATGGTGTTCTAGCGAGGGGATGATTTTGCTCCAACACAACCCTTTTGATGCAGATGGAGGCATCCTTCATGCTCTTCTTCGGCTTTACAAATGCCATGTACCCAATCCTCTTCGAAGTTTTGTCACGTTTGTGTTCCTTTTCAGACATGTAGTGCGGATGTTTTCCTTCCAGATTGCAATAGAACTCTCAGATCGTCTTTTTGGTCCTGCTCTTCGTGGTGCCAAATCCAGCATGTCGTGTGTACCGACAGTAAAACTGGTAAGCCTCATCCTCATCCTCGAACCGCATGTAGAGCTGTGGCACCATGTAGTTTGGAACCTCGGCGTCTTGATAACAGTTAATGACAACCTTCAACACTGGAAAACTTTTTGTCGCACGAGATGTATTTTTTGTCTACCATCAAACACAATAATCATGTCCAGATATCCAGTAAAAGACAATTCTCAATGCAGTAAAACCTTGTCATACGCACAGTAAATTCCACCAAGACAAGTGTCAGTAATATTATGTATTGTTTACAGTAAGAGATCTCATACGGAACAATAAAACAAATAATGTCACCAGCCACATAATTTGTTTATCGTTAAACACAATAAATTCCAACAATCCAAGTGTCAATAATATTACATGTCGATTATAGTAGAGAGCTCATACAGGATAGTAAAAAAAACTTACACCACGAGACGTTTTTTTTGTAAATCACCAAGAAGTAATTTGTGGTTTGTCACACAGTAAAAGACAATTCTAAATGCAGTAAAACCTCTTGCCGTATGCATAGTAAGATCCAATAAGACAAGTGTGTGTAATATCACATGCCATTTATGGTAAGAGAGATAATACAGAACGGTAAAAAAAAAACTTACGTGAGTGAACAACTGCTCTGTGTCCAGTGTCCTCATCTCGCTCGGAGAAACCGGGGGAGGGGGCAGTACCGAGGTGTAGAGTAGAGGATCTCGGACGTCGGGGGACTTACTACCAGCGGGACATGTTTACCACCGTTGTAGTCGTGTGCGTGGAGGAACTCGGTGTGGTCGTCGCTCTGGTCGGCACGACAGTAAATGATTGGGGGAAACTGCATGGCATCAGAATTGGAGACAGAGGAGGTGCGGTGGAGGCAGATATGCATGACACGGATGGCGGTGATCGATTATTGCCAGTCATTCGGCTCCCATGCCCGCTTGGTGGATGGCGGAAGCCATTTTACGATCGATTACACGCGGTGCCTCCTTGCAGAGTGGTGGAAGACGGGGGTTAAGGGGAGCAGCGGAATGGGCCGACCCGGGGTAGGAGGTGGTAGATTGAGATGCGTGTGCGGTTTTACGGTAGGTTGTGCGGGGGATCGGCGCTTACAAGGTCATTGTCAGGCGTGTGGAGGGCGTGGTTATATGAATTTTTGGCCGATACGGCCGTTTTGGAAATCGTATTTGCGATTATGACCGACCAGCAGTATTTGCAGATTTAGCGGGCGGCGCAGTAAGCGGCGCGTTCAGCGCGCCATGGGCGGCGCCACCTCACCATGGCGCAGTATGCGCGACCACCTTACCCCGCCATCGTCGGCCCTCGCCCGCCACCTCCTTGCATTTGCCGAAAGCTGGCATCTTGCATGTATGGCGCATGCCAGTATGCGCATGACCAATTAGGTTAGTGGTTAGGTTTAGTTAGGGTTAGTTAGGGTTAGGATTAGGTTAGTTTAGTTAGGTTTTTTTATTTTTTTTTCTGGAATTTTAAATTATAGCAAATGATATCAAAAAATTACGAAATTTTTTGTGTAACCTTCTGACATAGTGTATTTGATTATGTAATTTTTGTATTATTTTATTTGTTAAGAATCTTTGGATATAACTTTGCTTTTGTACAGATCAATTAATGTAGTTGATATGGTCATTTTGCTAGGTCATATGCTCATTATGATACCTGTGACATGTGCTAATTTGCTGGAGATTGTAATGTGGCCCTTGCAGCCACTTGCTGCCAAGTGTTGATTGTAATGCTTCGGTTCATGCATTTGCTAAAACTTTGCACCGAAAGTTTGCATGAAATGTTATCTCGTGACTCTCTTTGATGATTGCAGTGGATATAAAATGATTCCCTTTGATGATTGCAGTGCATATATATTGGAGAGAGCGATCGCGCGATTTCATTTCGCAGTCGCTCGCTCGCTCGTTCTTCTGCTAAGTTCGTATCGCAGTCACTCGCTCGCTCCTCTTGCCATTCTTTTCTTTTCGTGCTCTTGCTCTCTCGATTATATTTCAACGTTATTAACCGTAAGTAAATGCTTCGCGGTAGGTTTATCGTAATTTTAATTTAGCTACATTCTTCTATGTTTAATTAGCCACATTATCGATAATGTTACGCTATGTATGTTTTGCTAGTCATGTCTCTCTAGGAGCTACTAGAACAATTCTCGATGAGGACCACCGGTGCAAGCTGTGGCTCACACGGCGTGGATGGCCCTCGCTCGGGCGCTTGGCGAGGAGGGGGTGGTGGGCGCTAGGCGATCGTTACGTCCGATCCTCCGGGAGGCGGGCTTGTTGCCCTTTGCGAGGATGGTGTCCTTCCAACGTGGGTTCACCCTAGG
Organism: Phyllostachys edulis; assembly: GCA_036346405.1. Taxonomy (NCBI): domain Eukaryota; kingdom Viridiplantae; phylum Streptophyta; class Magnoliopsida; order Poales; family Poaceae; genus Phyllostachys; species Phyllostachys edulis. The sequence goes on along the minus strand of CM070558.1, from coordinate 67,228,451 downwards.
CGGCGACTGTTGTCGCGCTTGTGGACGGTGGAGGCCCGGCGCACACCTTCCATTTTCGGTGGGGTGAGATGGCGATCACCCTAGAGGGCGTCTCGTTCTTGATGGTCTCCCGTCCGGGTGTGCCGCTTGTTCCGGACCCTCAGAAGCGGATGGAAGGTCGAGTTGGAGCGGCGGTTTGGCCAACCTCTGCCGGAGGGTGCACGTGGCGTCCTCGGGCTTGGCCGAGGCGATTCGTGAATGCGCGAGGTGCACCTCGGGACGTCGTCGGGGCGTATCTCGTTGCTTACCTTCTCCGGCTCTTTGGTTGGGTCTGTTTCCAACCACAAAGGCGATTGTTTGAACCAGCTTCATCAGCGTCGCCGAGTCTTTGGTTGTGCGAAATTTGGCCGATCTTGGAATCTGTTGAGGATCGGTCAGTCCTTTGCGCTTACATCTGGGGTTGTGTGGCGCTTGGCAGCCATCTTGTAGCAACTGGTCGTGTGCTCGTGCTCTGCGGTTGTGGAGTTAGGAGCACTTCCTGATGGCGGCCGACCATTGAGACAATGGCGCATCTGTACCCTCTCCCACATGACCACATAGACGCGCCCACGATGGGCTTACGGTGGGTCGCCGCCCGTCGTCTGCGCTTGAATGACGAACACCGGCGAGTGCTACTCGTTCTACCACAGCGAGTTCGAGTCATTGCACGAGGCGACATCATCTGGTGTCCATGGCATGCTGATTTTACGCTTTCGCGGTTGCGCCGCCGCTCTGCGCAATGCGTCGTGGATCGATTCGTGTGGACGACGACACGCCACCGGTGTTCTCACATATGGTGGAGCCTTACGCGCCGCGGCCGCGTGTCTGACGATTTTATCGATACCGGCTCGTGCCCCGAGCAGCGAGGCCCACGGAGCGGTATGTACACAGTGAGTCAAATTTCATCAAGTAATTTTTGCGATCCTTCGTCTTCTTTTGTAACATTAATCTTTCCGAAAATGCGGGCAATCGAGGTCGGGTGGGCATATTTGAACGGCAAATGCACCGGCACGGTGGATTGCGAGATGGATTAACGGGATGCACGTGGATGTATGGCATGAGCGGCGTCCGTATGACCTCGAGTCGTGCGGTGCGTACATGGAGTGGTACATGCCACGAGCAGCGCAAGACTCACCATTCCTCCTCCGGGCGCCAGTGAGGTGACATTCGGACGCACCAAGAGAGCCTCGCGCCGCGTCTGGCCGTCCACGGCGCTTCAAGACATGACGACACCGTACGACACTTACAACCTCTGGTTCGCAGTTTTGTTGACGATATTCGTATTTTTTGTTAATGAACCTGTTACATATGTCACTACAGTTCGAGCGGGCGGTGCGCGTCCAGAGCGCAGCGGACGAGGCCCAACTCAGCCCAGATAGAACCCCGGCGGTATATAAAAAAGTTTTGAAGCACATCTCGGCGGAGATGAAGAAGATAATAAAGAACTTGAGCTGTGGTCGTTCGAGGGACGACGTCTTGCGCATCGGGCACGAAGTGGGGGGGCCGTGCTCACCCGCTAGGTCACCACGACCTAGCGAGTCCGGTAGGCGTCGTAGCGTTCCCCGTCGGTCATCTGCGGGCCAGGTCGCCGCACAGGTAAGTCGCTATGTACAAATTTACATTAAGTTTTTTAATTATGCCTTACGTGCCGCTAACATCATGCCGTTCTCTCGCCGTAGGTCCGTCGGGATGAATCACTTCTGTCGTCCGGACCCGGTACACAGCCTGCCGCCCCCTCTCGGTTATCTGCACTGCACATCCGGGAGGTACGAGGTTCTTAGTTTACATCCAGAGTGTTTATTTGTACTAACATCGTTTCGTCTTGCGACCTTGACGCGTGGGGTGATGGCGATTCTATCGTGATGACGGCGATCGGGCCTCCAGCTCCTACCGGGAGCGACACAACGCCGAGGCAAGGACAATGGCGGCGGGGTTTTTAGCGTCGCAGGCGAGCTCCTCCGGTTATTGCCCCCCCAGTCGTTCAAGCGCAGATGTCCTCGGGTTCGGTGCCCCACGGTATACTCGGCGAGAGTTCATCCGCATAACCGAGTTGCGAGAATCGTACCCAGTGGTTTTCTAGCCTCGTCGTGGATGAATTCCTCGGAAGTGTCCCCAGTGGGCACGTCTCATCACGCACGACATGTCGCCTACCAGACTCTGCTCGGACTCGATCTCTTGGTCCACCTCCGCCTCAACGGTCTCCGTACCCCTCCGAACCGACCGCGCGTTCTCGAGGCGGTGGGCGTATTCCACCGGTCATGCTCGGCGCAAAACAAGGCGCGCCGACGCGACGCGGCCGCAGCGAGGAGAGAGTAGTGGCTCGAGCGAGTGAGCCATATAGTATCACGTGTTATCACGATTTTCATTGTACTACATGCTTGTTATCGCTATTTCGTATGAGTGTCTTATTCGTATTAATCAATAAACGTACAAACTTTTTGTATAATGATTCCACTCGAAGGGACTCAGAACACTCGTTGTGATTATGAAGATGCCGTACAACATGTGGGTAGGTACTATTTAACGATGTGTGCTACTTGTCTCCGCGGCGCCATAGCAAGGGAGCCTTGTCTCGGCGTCGGTGGGTCTCGGTCGAAGAGCCTTCCCTTATCGCCGGACTCTACGTCGGTTTGGTATGTCGAAGTCGTCCGTACCTGCGATTGTATGATGTAAGTACATCGTCTGCAAACAAAACGTAACAAGAATGTCAATTCTTCATAACTCACGTCGTCCATGTAGATTGCTCCCGGACGACCGGATACGCTGTGGCGACCGGGCTCAGCCGCATGAGCCTTTCCCTTGCCCTTGTCACGGGACTGTCCACGTCGGGCTGGTGTGTCGAAGTCGTCCATGTCCTGCGTTTGCATGATGTAAGTGCACCGTATAGTGAAAATCATAAGAAGGATGTAATTTCTTCATAACTGACGTCGTGGATACGGATGACGCCCGGGCGACCGGATACGCTGTGGCGGCCGGGCTCAGCCTCATGAGCCTTTCCCTTGCCCTTGTTACGGGAATGTCCACGTCGGGCTGGTGTGTCGAAGTCGTCCATGTCCTGCGTTTGCATGATGTAAGTACACCGTATAGTGAAAATAATAAAAGGATGTAATTTCTTCATAACCGGCGTTTGCATGAGCCTTTCCTTGTCGTCGATATGGATTACGCTCGGGGAGTTCTTGGGGTCCTTCGGTGCCTCCTCATCCGCACGTAAGGTTTCCATCGTGAGAAGTTCTCGGCCCGCACGGAGTAGTTGAGCATGTACTCCTGCTGGATGAATGCCCTGTCGTACATCTCCGGGTCGTCAATCCACTGGAAGAAGTGGCAGCGCATCTCGGGCTGCATTACGTGGGGATGAAGCGCTGCCCAACTAAGAGGGTGTCGGCTTCAAACCCCCAGGGAGCCTTCTTCTTCGGCGATCTGACGAGCGCGCACGCGATATCATCAAGTCTCGATGCCACGTAAGGACCACGGCCGTGTGCGTCCTCGTCGGTACCATCCGAGCTTGGGTCGGTGTCTCGTCGGACTCAACCCGAGAGTCTCGTCCGGTAGATACTCGTGGCGGTCGATCGGGCCGACCACCATGTTTCCGCCTCATTTGGCACAAAATTAGGCACGGACTTCCTCCGAGGCAAACATTCCGTCTTTGCCATCTTGAGCTTCGAGTGCGCTTGCCCACTTATGCGAGCCTCGGCATCATCGGGGTTTCCGGCGCCCTATGTCTGAAATTGGCGTACACCATAGGCTTCCGTGAATGGCCGCCTCGGTGGAGACAATCTCCATGTCTTGCCTCCATGCTATGCTTCCATCCACCTTCTGAGCTCCCACACATAATTGGTGCGGTGATCGCCTCAATCATAACTTTCTTCGTCCTTGGCTCGTGAGAACTCCTCCGGATCTGACCGCATGACTTCGTGAATATTCATCGCATGGAGCCCTCCGCCGGACCACCTTATCTTGGCATCTCGGCAGTCCAACCCATCGTGTCCGGCTCGTACAAGCCCATCGCCGTAAAACACAATCAAGTCTTGCATGTTCGAAAATACCTAAACCCACAACAACCACTAAATAATTACGAATAATTAATTAGCACTAAACTAATTCATTACTACTGAACTAACTAATTACGACTAATTAACTATCTCTAAACTAACTAATTACGGTTGATTAATTACCACTAGAAAATACCAGTACTTTATTTACACTTACTTGATATGCTGTAACGATGAGTACTAAACTAATTACGACTAATTAATTAGCACTAAACTAATTTATTACTAGTGAACTAACTAATTACGACTAATTAGCTATCTCTAAACTAACTAATTACGGTTCATTAATTACCACTAAAAATACCGATTACTTTATTTCCACTTACTTCATATCTTTGTAGAACGATGACTACTAAACTAATTACGACTAATTAATTAGCACTAAACTAATTCATTACTAGTCGACTAACTAATTACTACTAATTAATTACCCTAAACTATCTAATTACGACTAGCTAACAAAGACTAACTAATTACGACTACGGTAATAACAACAAAAGCATAACACAAATTACACCTTACGAGGAAGTAATTAATCACCCTTAGGAAGTAATAAATCACCATTCGAGGAAGTAATAAATCACCCTTGAGAAGTCATAAATCAAGGCCGAGTGACGAGAAGCGAAAACAGTTACCTCCCAATAAAATTAATTATATTCGTTCTCGAGTTCTCGGACGAGCGCAAAACGAGAATCGAACGCAATTGATATGACCGAAGAAGCGAGTGCGAGTCCCAGTATTTATAGCCGAGTGGAGGAGGTCGCGGCCTTGGCCGAATTCCGTAAGCATTGGCGCCGAATTCTGGATGGGGCGACAGATGTGCGGAGGAGGAGGATGGACGGTGGGAAAGATGGCCACCCGACGTTTTTAATTCTCCGTACAACATTCGGATGCGTGGCGGGTGTAGCGGGTGAGAGATAACATTTCATGCAAACTTTCGGTGCAAAGTTTTGGCAAATGCATGAACCGAAGCATTACAATCAACACTTGGCAGCAAGTGGCTGCAAGGGCCACATTACAATCTCCAGCAAATTAGCACATGTCACAGGTATCATAATGAGCATATGACCTAGCAAAATGACCATATCAACTACATTAATTGATCTGTACAAAAGCAAAGTTATATCCAAAGATTCTTAACAAATAAAATAATACAAAAATTACATAATCAAATACACTATGTCAGAAGGTTACACAAAAAATTTCGTAATTTTTTGATATCATTTGCTATAATTTAAAATTCCAGAAAAAAAAATAAAAAAACCTAACTAAACTAACCTAATCCTAACCCTAACTAAACCTAACCACTAACCTAATTGGTTTGGCTGGCTGGGCATCGCCAACAGGCAAGATCTTGACCAGCCCAATGCGTGAGGTGGCGGGCGTGGTGGCTCGGGCGAGGGCCGGCGTGGCGGGGCGTGGCGTGGTGGCCTGGCTGCTACCGCGCGCGCCATGGTGAGTGGCGCCGCCCATGTGCGACCGACGCCCGGCTGCGCCCGGCCGCTAAATCTGCAAATACTCGCGCGGTCTGGTCATAACTGCAAATACGATTTCCAAAACGGCCGTATCGGCCAAAAATTCTGGTTATATCACGCGGGGATTACGGCCGGAGCGTAGAATAAGCTCATATCTGTGGCAACCGCGAGTAGAATATGGGTAGTTTGTAACTATGTACGTAGTACAACAAACAGACACTGATTTGTAAGTAATTTTAATACTGGAATGGAACTGATTAAATCAAACTTTCGTCGTTCTTAGCCATTACCAACGGTAACTCTAATGCTATCCGTTCATCGTGCTTACTGAAGTTCAGCCGCGCTCTTATGCTTAGGCTAAAAAACGACCATTTGAAGTAAGGGAATTACACCTATCTCAATACAGGTTGAGTTGAATGGGGATGGTCAACAGCACAGCATTAATCCTAAGAGCATAGAATTCACTCAAATTGGATATCATCTGTCCAGGTGACTCTGGAATGGCGGGTTATTATGGAAATCAACTCACAGGTTACAGTTGATGTTTCACAATCCCTACAAAGTCCAAAAAGAAAGGCATAACCACCAGCTGAGAACTGCAGAGAGATAGCATGTATTGATTAAATGAATTGCACTGGCTGCCATCATAAATTAATCGATCTGATGCTCAGGCTAGATACAGGCTTGATAGCTCCAAGTTTTGGATGGAGGATGGTGGACCAAACCGGTCCTATACTATTTGTCCTAACTTAGAATTGACATTAATAAAGATTACCACTAATTAACTCGAAATAGCCTATATACGAACAACAACAAAAGAGCTATTCCTTGTCTATCTTCTCGTTCTCTTTGCGCTAATGCTTCTGCTGTATGTACACAAGCTAGGAATAAGTTACATGAAGTAGCTTAGAGATGTCTTCTTCCTAGACCCGCCTTCTCCATAAAGATCGTTCCATTGAATAAGCTCATTCATATTTGTTGAATCGGAGGATATACTCGCGCATACCTATACAAGAGGCAAGTTATATTAGCATCACATGTTTATGAACAGCCATTCGGAGACTACAAAACTTTAGACGACAATGTACACAAGAATATATTATGGTTCTTTTTTCTATAACGCCAGAACCCAGAACATATCAATATTTGCATTACATACACTCGAGTCTTGACTCAAGCCACTAGAGCTGTAGTCAGCAATTGTTATATTTGAAGATGGCAAGAGCATTCGTCAGTTTCAGACAATAGGACACCAAATCTTGTGTAATCAAGTATGAATCCCTTAAGGCTTCTTTTTCTTCCTGTTGTGTAGGCTGGCCTTAGTTCGTATCAGCGTAGGACTGCTATGTCTTTCCATATGGCTGAACCAAAGGAGGACTAATTCCATAGTTAGCTATTAGAGATAAGTTAGGATATCCCTTCCGGATATGGTAGGTTACTAGTTAATTCCCTTCAGGACTCTTAGGAATTAGGAAGATGATTCGTATTAGGAAAGGAACGTGTTAGAGTTTGCATGTGCTAAAGTCCAGCATCCACTATATACGGATGCAATGTAACCCCATCGAACTCAAGCAAGAAATAAATCTCCTGTCTTCAGATTGCTACTCCCTGTCCATCTAATTTCTCTCTTCTATCCCCGTTATCCTTCGACTGCCGAAGCCGGTTACATCACTTCCTTCTTTTCCTTGTTATGGTCAAGGTGAGAAAAAACGAGTGAGGATGGCAGTAATGTTTACCTGCTCATGTGCCTGTTTGAAATCACTCAATTTTAGGGAACGGACATCACTGCTAGAATACTGAGGAGGCAATGGTCTATTCTCTTCTTCTGCTAAGGCTCTCTCCTGCAGGTTGACAAAAAATGATAAATTGGATTTCTGGTGTAACCTTAACAATGACAATCAAAGATTAGTTATTCAACATATTGATGAACGTTCTGCAGATGGTCATCCAATGATATGATAATTTAAATCATGTCACTGTTCTTCTGTGCATAAAAAATAGTGATTCCATAGCATAGGTCTATTAGATCCGTCGAATGAAATCACAAAGATCAGAAACAATTACTCAGTAGATATTGAGAAAACACAGGGAAGTATATCAAGAATTTAAACTAACCTTCTTCTCTCTTTCAAGGATTTCCCTTATGGGACAATGTGCAGCAGTAATACACATATTCTGAATAATAATTGTAGTCGTCAGCACAGAGAACATGAAATTCATCTTTAAAAAAAGGAATTAAAGCAAAAATTAACAAGCTCAACATAAAACTGAATACCTTCAGATCACTGCCTGAATACCCATCAGTCAAGCTAGCTAGTGCTTCCAGATCTACACCATCCGCCAATTCTTCTTTGGCTAGTATTACATTAAGAATCTTTTTTCTATTGGACGCGTCTGGCAAATTCACCATCAACCTAAAGAAAAAATTTCCATGAGTTTTTGATGGGCATGCCACCATTTGTATTCTATTATTAAAATAAAGATTATAGCAATTACCTCCTAGGGAGCCTCCTAACAACAGCCTCATCAAGATCAAATGGCCTATTAGTGGCAGCAAGTACTAATACACGTTCTTTATCTTTTGTTCTCAGACCATCCCAGTTGACCATAAATTCATTTTTCATTTTACGCATGGCTTCATGTTCCCCTGGGTTCTCACGTCTACCCAACATGCCGTCAACCTGCAAAATGGAAGAGATAACAAGAAAGCAAGAAGTTCTTCAGTGTAAGCCAAAATATTGTTATGCGGCATTGAATCACAATCATATTCATATCATCAATGATGATCAAGAATTTTGTTAACTGACCTCATCCACAAAAATTACACTAGGAGCAATTTTGCTTGCAAGTGAAAACACAGCTTTCACATATTTTTCTCCCTCACCAAACCACTGTTACAATTAGAGGTCAGCAAAAGAAGTACTCAAAATGAGAACAATCTGAATGAGTAAACTATTAAGGGGATACCTTTGAAGAGATGCTTGACATTGATATGTTGATAAAGTTAGCACCAGCCTCTGTTGCAACAGCTTTAGCAAGCATGGTCTTCCCCGTACCAGGTGGACCAAAAAGCAATATTCCTTTACATGGCTGGTGCAAAATAGACGATCAGAACTATATTTGCACAACGAGTAAGTTGGGAAAAGAAACTAGTAATTAAATCAAAAAACAAAACGATATCAGTAATATTCAACATGCTACCTTTAGTTTGCAGGGATTATGTTTTTTTAAAAAATTTAATTTTCGAATACATGGTAATAAATACGCAAAGAATAATTGTTGCAAGGAACAAGAAAAACTATTAGATACAGAATACTCACGAAGGATGTCATTCACAAAATCAAACTGAAAAAACAGTTAATACTGGAAAGCACAAAACAACAGAGTTATTGGACAAACCATAGCAGGACAGCAGCCCGATGCTACATTTGAGTATACCCATTCAACATGGATGAATATTAACAGAGCGCAGAGGGGGGGATATCTTACTTGAAAGGGGGCAATGGGTAAAATTAGAACGACAGATTGTTACGAAACAGAGGGCTCGCAGAAGGATCATGCAGAGTACTTTAAATATGGTAAACAAAATTTATGAAGCATGGAGAATGCCTTCTACCTTCATAAGTTGTCCTCTGGAGAACAACTCAGGCCTTTGCAATGGAAGCATCACTAATTCCTTCAAAGTTTCCTTGACACTTTCTAGTGCTCCAATGTCCTCAAAGGTAACATCTATCTCATCTGGAGGGATCACATCACTAAGAAGCCGTTTTTCAAATTCATTCTCTGTAGCAACATCCTAACAATGACAGAGTGAATGTAAGTCATAGGCACCATTAATGTGATAAGGCCCAAAGCCCCAAAAATTATGTCAGTATTATTTTTTACTCAAGGCATAGGATCAGGCATATAGGTGAAACCCAAGCTCGGTCTGACTTATTTGCAAGCTTCGAACAAATAATTTGGCAGGCTGCCCTTGGACAGGTCTAGTCATGATATATATGAGGTGATCTTAACAATAAAAAAACGGATGTCACCTTGAGTGATTTCTTTGTGCTCTTCTTAGGGTCACTGTGCATGCTTTCCAACAAATCAACTCCATGCTTAAGGCTGCAGTATAGCAGTTTTCAGTAAAATAATCACCAGCTAAACCAGAAAACAAGCTTTCTGGCACAACTTTGTGAAGTGTACAAGGTTAGAGAGGAAACCTTTCACCAGAAAGGGCGAGTAAAACATCCTTTCCAGGAGTTGGAATCGTACAATGCTTAAATTGATGACTCAAAGCATAACCAACTATTTTATCAACACCTGAAAACAGAAATAGCAGATAAATGATGGCTACAGGGACTAAATTATACAGGATAGGAACAGAAAGTAGGACTGTACTCACATTCATTTGTAAGAATTCGATCTTTAACACATACTGTTGTCTCTACATCAGTACATTCCAGGCCATGGCGGCTTAGGAACTGCATCCAATTGCAGAAAGACATTAGCAAAATCACAAGGTATAAAGTCAGGAACAGCAAAAACAGCTGAGTGGAGTGACAAATTCATTTTCAGAGGTCACAATAAATGGGTCATGGAGCAATATATAAGTACCCCCATAGTGGGGCATATCTATCCAAGTTTCAAACAAACATATGAAAATAGTTACAGAAAATTCACAACATTCTAATTATTCTTGGAATCGTATTAAGCTCGCACAACAATCATGATCAATATGGTTAACACTAACAGCTTAACACTCTGAATTTATCCTGTTCCAACTCCCAACTCCGGAGGAGAAGTCTTACATCAAAACTCAAAAGTGCAAGTCATTTGGCTGACAGAGTGAGAGAAGTGCATTTCGCCTATAGATATGCAACATTCATGATTCTTAAAGCAAAGGGATGTGCAACCAAACAATTACTTGAAATTGAAACATACATAGTAGCACTGGTGAAAATGTTGAGACCAAAGAATAAAAGGTCGAACAAAAGAACAATTAAGCAATACAGTGTTACACAGAGGGACCATTAAAGTCAGAAAGATAACAGAACAAACAAACAGACAACTAATATATATATATATATATATATATATATATATATATATATATGCACTTACAGACTGAAATTTTGAAACATTAGCCTTTGCCTTCAGAATTTCAACATCATGATCTAGCAGCTGTTTCCACTGCGAGAGTTCCAATTCATCCTGTAGCATCTTTTTGGAGTTAAAACTTGCAGAGGGCCTTGAAGTAAACATCACTCAAGAATAACACAAATGACAAACCTGCGGTGTTTGTATTGTCACTTTATTTGGAAGAAGTTTAGTCAGATGCTTCGCGGTCTTCAATGTTTCTTTGTTTTTATCATTCACCCGTCCAAAGCTATCCTGCATTCGTATACATCAGGTTGTAACAACACAACAAGAATCTGAATATAAAGGATTACAATAGTAGAAGAACAAGATATGCCTTAATGTAAGCAAACTACAATTTGCAAGGTACTTTCAGCAAAACTAAAAAAGCGCACCTGGAATGCAAGGTCAAGAATTGCCGCTTGGCTGTATGGGAACTTTGAAAGAAAAGGAGATCCATTATTTAACTGTACGTAAAACAGTTAGTTTGTTAGCTACATGGAAATGAGTGAGAAAGTGTACGGGTTTGGGTATAGATGATCTTTACAAGCAGCACCTTGTCTTTCCGAGTGTCCGTCTGGGTCTGAGACCCAATAATAAAAACACCAACTGGGAAAAATTCAAGCTTATTCTTTAGACCATGATATGAGTAACTATTTCCACACATTTTTTCAACATCCTTCAGAAATATGATTAGAGGATCATCCTGACTTTCTTCAGAAGCAAACTGTATAAAGAACTCAGTAAGTAATAAGAAAAAAAAACTATAAATACTGATAAAAACAAGACCGAGAAGACCGTACACACCTCAAATATTACATCAAATGGATGTTTGGCTCTATCTTGCCATCCTGGACCATCAAGGCATAGAGAATCAACTGAATACAAATGAACATAAACAAGTGGGTTACAAATTTATAATATAGCAATAAATGACAATTTCAGTATAAATGTATGATTTAGTTCTAAATTATTGAACAGAAGGAACAAGAGGGAAGAGGCTCACCTGAACAGAAGAAACCATGATCAACCTCACAATTGCCTCCAAGATCAATGCCCCCGGGAATCTGTTTATCGAATCTGACTCCAACTTTCGAGGATCCATTTTCCTCAAAAGGAAGCCGCACTTCACCCTGTGAACCATAATCTGGAGCTCTGTGGATTGTATAATTTGGCATAAAACATCAGTGCATGCAAGGACATTTGCAAACAAAGGGAGGTAATAGATAATTCAGATTTCAGAGAAGCCATATAGTTCAGCAACCCTCACACATCATCACAAGTCTTTTGTTCAATCAGAAAACCTATACCGCCAGAGATGAAGGACTATACAACTTAAGTACAAAAATTAATTCAGAAGTCAAAGCAATATCATATGTATGTTTGAAGGGAAATGGAGCTAGGGATGATTGCCATCATTGTACCATGAGATTTGTTTTCCTGTACAACCAGTTTAGAACGCAAGAATTCCGTAGGAAAGGAAACATATGCTCTTACTGGATGTGTGGTTTCCTACAAAATTCTTATGAGAATCCTGCATTCCAAAGGGAGCCTAAATCAAGATCAATTTGACCTTGAATTATAAGAAAGCTTATAACTATGCAAGATACAAGTTACTGCAAACCCTCTTATTGAGTTACTGTAACTCACTTTCTTTTTATATTTCACAGTAGGGCCAACTTTGCACGATACAAGTAATTTGTCTGTCTATAGAACCCTCTACTCTTAGCACTGCTATACACCTATACGGCTATACCACAAAAGGTACTCAAAGGAAATGAGAGAGAAAAAACTACTTCAAACAAATTCCTGGAAAATTCACATGTGGTGCAGGAAAACTCAATGGATGTACATTAGAAAATTAATCTTAATGCATGGCCCGCACCTTTGTCCATCAAGGAGAATCCCTGCTGATTGTAGCGAACCAATGTACCTCACCCTATCACCTGAACAGACCATCAGAAGCATTAGTACTGCCTGAAATGAATATCAATTTATATCAGGTGGTTTTATTATCGTCATAAAAGTATTCTGAAGAACAAACACTACAATCTCCTGCTATTTTATAACATCATGGGCGAATATAAGGCCTGTTGGCAAAGGCCCTGAAACACACACCAGAATGTACTAGAGAAACAATCAAACGCACGGGAGACTGGAAAACACACGATGGGGCAATTTCCTTATGTACTCTGAATGCATTAGAAGGAAAACAACTAACAGGCTAATACAAATATGAGGTTATAACGCTACTCAACTAACTCCCTGGATACACGTGACGCCACACCAGCACGATCCGACTCCTACGTGCACAGTACCATGCATGACATGCACATGCACACACCCGACAATTTGGTCATAGCAACAAATTCGGCCGACTAAGACTAGACTATTCCTCGCAAGGCCACCATACTCAATAGTGGCCAAAAGTAGTGAAGGTCGTGATGTGGATTGTAACACCCTGACCCAACATCCATTCAATACCCAACCCACTGTGTGGTGGACCCGCGTACACATAGCACCTCACTTACACTTTCGTCCTCACTTTGTGTAAAAGGGTTAACTCGGAGATGCTACGTTTGGACCCAACAGGCATTATATACTAATACAACTCACTTTAGACAAGCAATGTAGGACTAATCCCACCACACAACTTCACATGGGCCACATGAGCCGCACTATGAGCAGACCGGGGTATTACATTCACCTCCCTTAAGGGCTAATGCCTTCAACAGCATACCACATACGCGGCAAATGCCTATAACCACCCCTCGGTACACGTCTGTGTGCCCAGTGCCGGCACATATACCATGTTGTGTGTCCACTCTAGGACCACTCACGCCATGCACCATATGCCCACGCCCCTGTCCCACACGTGCCCGTGCAGCGAAGGTTGATACTCTAATACCATCTGTAACACACTGGTCCAAAATCCGCTAAATGTCCATCCCACCTTGTGACGGACCCGCGCACACATAGCACATCACTTACATTTTCATCGTCGCTTCGTGTAAAAGGGTTAACCCGGAGGTGCTACGTTTGGACCCAACAAGCATTATATACTACTATAACCCACTTTAGACAAACAATGTGGGATTAATCCCACCACACAACTTCACATGGGCCACACTACGAGCAGGCTAAGGTATTACATGGATACCCAAGGCATGAATGGTCTTACCTTTTTTGTACGACTCTGATTCCTTTGCCTTTGAAGAGTGTCCCTGAAACAATGAAATATACTTGAGTTCTAAATTATTTGAATTCAAGCAATGCCAAAGAAAAGTGAGACAAGGAGATTTTCCCCCCTTTCAGTTTGTGTGATTTGTCTGTTCTTTGTTTCTTTGTAGATCATCCAGGTTATTGGATATTTTCAGAGAGTAGTCAACAAAATTCCTACAGCCTCCACTCTTTTGCAAACATTGCACATGCCAATGTTTAAGCAGGCAAAAATTTACACGAGGAATTATTTACACAAGAACCAGATATCAATTAGATCCAATTTGCATGCCAACGTTAAGCAGGCGTCAGGTGATTCAATTACTATGACATTAATTCATGCTACATTAGTTACCAGAAACGCGGTTCGTCCGAGTCACGGTACGGAGATTCGGGTTCGTAGTTCGCCATTTTTTCTTCCAATTTCCACTACGAACACGAACCCCATACCCTAAACCGGTTCGGGTTCGACGGATCCGGTTCGCAATTCGCGGGGTTTTATAGTGAATCTGGTAACTATACACCAACTTTTGGATGTGTTTGCAAACAGTAGCAACATTGAGAATTTGCTGCAATTCTGCGGAACAACATGTTTGAAAAATCAAGCTTTGAAAGAAAAACATGTCAATCTTTCAACAAATATTAGCAGCATTACACAAATAGTATAACTAGCAGTGTTGCACAAAAAAGTTGAAGTAGAATGTCAAATACAAATGCCTCAGACAGAATTGGTTGTGTTTTTCTTTGGAGAAATCTGATGGCTCTATTGAATATAACATCACTACATCAGTCCATTGCAAAAGAATAAGCATGACTCTGGTTAAGAGGCTTACACCCGACAGCAACAAAGAATCTACAATGAGCAGCTTAGCACCAAAGTATTTGGTAAGAGACTTCACCAATGTTTCTTGGTATATTTCAGACCCTATAAAAAGGTAAATTATTTTTAGTCAACATTGCATGCATATAGCACTCAACAAATCACTGATTGAAACAACGGTAATAACAGCGAGCAAGAATGATACCTGCTGGACCAGATAATAGTACTCGTTGACAAAGAGAAGATATATGTTTTGTCCACTTGATGGTTTTCTTGCAACATAGGTTTACATATGCTGAAGACAGGAGATCACTTTTGGTGTTCTCACTGCAAGGATGAGAAGCTATTAAAAGATAGTTCTTAGACACCAGAGACCAATCAATCAACATTCAACAGGCCTATTAACCGAGAAAAAGGCAGATTGTACTTCAGTTATCAGTATTCGTTAGTAATATTCAATGCTCTTGCGTTATGACTTATGACCAATTACCGGCTAAAAGATATGAATTTAGAAATGAAAATTGCAGTTGCATTGTAATTATCGTCGCAGCATTTTTAAAGAAGATATGGGGAATTGCGAATGATAAGAGAAATGGTCATCATTGTGAAAGTAAATGAACAACAGAAGAGGTATGCTATTTTTAGAAGAAAAAAATCAAAGTGGAACTGTGGAAGCAGTGCAATGTGTCCTACATGACACTAACGTGGTGGAGTGGGTGCAGCACTTTTTTTAGTGTCAGTTTAGTCAGGACTGCTGGAACTTGATCCCAATATGCTGGGACATATCTATTCAGATTTTTTATATGCTTGAATTAGCAAAATCACAAGCTGATGATAGGAAAATTTTCTTTAACGAGGTGGTCACTTTGGGTTGGAATATCTGGACAAAGGAGCAAGTGTATTTTTGAAAATGTTCCCCCTAACAAAAACAGGTGGAAAAGAATGCTAATAGTTGATTTGGAATGGTTGAAGGCTAGAGTTCCCCAACAGTTGGCTGAAGCGTTGACAAGCTGGATTAGTTGACTGAAGAAGGAATGAGGAATTGGTTGCTATCTTATATTTGCTCACTGACTTAGTTGGTTATCTTCAGTTTTGTTAGACTGAATAGGCTTTTGGGCTGTGCCTTGGTTCCTGCCGAACCTTGTAAATTACTGTGCAAACTAATTTTATTTTACTAATATATTTCAGTAGGGCTCTACCCTACTGTTCTAAAAAAATGAACAGAAATACACGTGTATAGCAATATCCTTGTTTAGTATTCGGCATTATTGAGTTATAGTTAAGACATATGAACCAGAAAACAATAATAGGATGAGGTCACTAAATCTGGAGTCGTGCTATTGCAAACCCAAACCTTGCAATGTTACACAACTAAGCAATTGGAGACAGGTCATCCTTACAGAGATCATTTAGAATTTTTTACTTAATAAGTGAAGTACAAGAGAAAACATTATAAGGTCATAGAATAAAGGACAATACAATGCACTAGATCAACAACATATTAAGTCAGGAAATAGTCCTATTTTTTACTGGGACTTTGAATTATAAAACCAATGCATATAAGCGAAACAGGAATTAGGGACTCAATACCACTTTGTGTCAGCAAAAGAGCCAATTTCACTTCTCTTAAATTAAGATCAAAACTAGTGTACATCCCCAAACTAAATAATTGCAAACAATGTAGCAAAAGAGTTCTTAGAGTATACCTCAGATAATATGGAAAACTATCAAGTGACTCTGATATATCACTTGCATTAACAATTGCCTTCTTCAGATCCTCTTTTAACAGTTGATGTTGAGCAAATGGTACACTTTCTTCAGAATTAAACTGGCACTGATCCTCCATTGTTTTACATAAACTGCTGACTATATCTGTATCTATTGAACATAAAATAGACATTATTCTAGACATATATTTTTCTCTTTTACTGCAGTATAATAATAAAGATGCCCGATTTTGAGGAACAAGAGCCTAGAAAAGATAGAAGTCCTCTTATGTTTGCTATCATCCCCTTTTTATATAATCATCTTGAATGTTAAATGCTATGAACTCAATACCTCAAAAGTTAACAGGGATTAGGGCCTTAGGGGGCAAGGAAGCTGTTATAAAATAGCCTCACCATGAGGAACCAATGGAGGGCGACCATTTCCAAAGTTAAACGGCACTGATAATTTGGCTCCTTTAGATGATAAATGATCCAGTGCGCCTTTGATAACTGGATACTGCCCTTGCTGAATAACACATGAGGAAGAAAACGTTGATGCGCTAGTTTTTTCCTCTGGAAGTTTCTGAAATATCTGCCAACACGTTAAGGAGTTTCGCATCCAAAACACATGCTTGTCTAAACAAGTACCAACAGGAGCGATACATAAGCACTAAAGAAGTTCGTTGGTGATAGAAAAGGATACATAAGCATGCCTCCCAAGTGAACTAAAAATAACTTCATCGCCTCCAATCAAGGTGACCTTAGCAACCTTGTCCAAGGCCTTCCCATTTACATGGACAACTTTAGATATGTAGATATCAAGGGAAGCACCCCTCTGGTACAAGATGTCAAGATTGAGTGTCAAAAAGTCAAAACAAAGAAGGCACAAAGAAAAACAGAGTACCAGTAAAATTAAAAAACACAACCATACCCTAACATGCTTCAGTTTGCAAACAAGTGATCCAGGAGATGACTCGGTCAGTCTCAAATCATATTTTCCACCGTGGCCAACAGTGAAATGGGTAGAATAAATAGGAACTGAGGGATACTGGACAGGACAAAGAAGAATACAATCATAAGCAAAGATAATGGTTGAGAATTAACCAAATGGTAAGATAACTGCATGGTGCATACTAATACTATAGAACTAAATGGGACTGGGGTTCTCAAGACGCCGGTTGGGGGCATTTGCCAGTGTACCCTCCACCAGCATCTGTTCAAACCATTATAAGGTTGATGCACCACCTAGCCCTGAAGGCTGGCGTATCTGTTATCCCGACCTATCCCACTTGATAACTTTTGTACCATTTTGACTTCAACTCTGGTAAATGCACAGGTATGCCAGTGAGAGCTAAGGTTTGTTCTTTAGTCTTTTTTTTAATAAAAAAACGAGATGTCAACAATTAATAAAATGTATAATTGTAAAATATTATTTGTTATGCATGTATACATCGACAATAGGGCTTGCACCACACTTTATCCAATGTAACGATCCGCATAGATGTGTACCAAATACCATCACAAATCCAAGCATATATCACAATCCATTAAAAAATACAAATCAGTAGACCCTGACATTAAGAAAAATGTAAAAAATCTTGATTTGCACGGATAGCATTATTTCAGCCCTAACCAAGTGTACAGGTGCTAGGAAATGACAGATGCTCGATGGGACACGTAATGATTGATGTGAGCATTCAAGTAACACTATCCAAAATCAAGAAGAAAAAACTCATCCCAACTGGGCCACATCGAAACATGGGATTATCCTAGAAGGCTGAAATTAGAAAAGGCAGACAATAATAAATTTATAGTTGAGAATACAGGAGGTGGAAGCTAAAGACAAATAACAGAATGATGATTGAGAAAATATCAAACAGTAACTACTGCATGACTACAAAACCCACATTCAAAATGCTTAATAAACTCTGATAAAGGCCGGCCCATATACAGGTCAGCTGGATAACAACAGGAGTTAGATAATGTACAGAGCCAGCGAGCAGTGGCTGAACGAGAATAACTACACCATGTTATCTGCTTCGTTGAGATGCAATGATACTTTCTCCATTTTGGAAAAGGAAAGCTAGTTTCAGCTCTAAAAGCACAAGATGGTTCTATGTTGCCAACCGAATTCATGCATGATATGACATGAAAAACTCAGCTCTAGCAGACCTACTCCTATCTGAAGAAAAATAATCCACCGTCAGAGGTCTTACTTATTCAAGACCGAACGTAGAAACAAAGAAGCTAAGAAACATTTTCTAAAAAAAGGTATGAAATGTTTAGAAAAAGGATTTGTTCACGCTATACTTAAAATATAATGATCCATTCAAGATATAGTTTTTAATATAAAATGATTTCCAAATGAAATTTGCTATTATTTGATAACTAGGCTACGACAGTTCCATTCTCCCTCAGATAAATTGGCTATTCAGGGCGTGATTGCAAAATAGAATTTTAGCACTGCATTGTCTATTAATGGAGTTCTCTTACTTAATATAATCCCAGATTTCAGAGTACATGCTTTACATTGATTCAAAGTTCAACAACAGACCTCAGAAGATTGGGAAATCAGTCTGCCCCAAGCCTCAGAGCGCCCACTCGCCGCGGCCTGCCTCGTCTTCCAGAGCGTCACCCCTTCTGTCGACGGAAGATAGCTTGTCCTTTTCTTCTTCACTGAACCAGCAAAACAGCGCAATGAAAAATCTCCCCGAACTAGACCAAACCCTAACCCCCAGTGTCCGAACCGTGAGACGCCACGCAACTCATCACCGAAAACCCAACCTCCAGAGTTCGACACCGTGGGCGACGCCGCTACGGCCGCCGTGGACCTCGCCATATCCTGCAGGTTATCGACCGAGCTGTCCAGCACATCGACCGCCGCCGCCTTCGCGCCCGCAGCCGCCTCCGTCCTCTCAGCCTACCACCACCACACAACAACAAAATCAGATCAATCCCCCCAAAATCCACAACATACAGACACATGCACGGCCAGACGGCAACCTTCGCTCGCTTTCCCGACCGGCTCCGAGGCGGGGAAGCGGCTTCCACCGGCGGCGGCGCATCCGCCGGCAGCGATGCCTCCTCCGACGAGGCCCGCCGCTTCGCGGCGGCGCTCCGCCTCGTGTCGACCATCGCGCCCACCGGGGAGGGAGGAGGGTCTCGGATCGGCGAAGGAAAGGGGCCGGCCGCGAGGGCTGAACCGTAATTTCGCGACGGACGAGAGACCACCGGGTTGGGTAAATGAATGAAACTTTTTCCGTTTAAGGAACGTGGGGTTGGCGGCGAGGAGAATCGCTCATATATATAGGCAGCGGCCGGGTCATGGTATTATTGGCGGTTCACGGCAGGTTTGCTTCGAAAATCGGGAAAAGGGAATCGAACCGACCGATCTTAAGCGGCTAAGCGTTTGCTTTTGGACGCTGCCGACTTGTGCGTTTAAAAAGCGGCCGTGAGATAGACTCGGCGAGATGAGATGCATGCGTGCGCGCGCGGCGTTGCGTAGTCCGACGCTGATCTGTTGGGTGCGGGGCCTAAGCGGCCACCGGCTCGGCTGGGTCCCGGCGCGGCGTTAATTGGCCAATCGGGGGATTCGCGTCCTCTGTCATTGAGCGTGACATTGCGACGACCTAAGCAGTATGGTTCAAAAAGAACGTTTTGCATCAACTGCTTGATCTTAGGAAAAGTGTCACATTCTGATGTTTCTTTGTTGTGTTCTTCTTTGTCTTTTGTTGTCTTTGTCAAACACGCTCTCAGCCTCTGCTTTTTTGATCCGACAACTGATTCGCGATGTCATGTACCGTGATATTTGTAATATCACAGTACTATAGCATCATAACATATGTCAGAGGATTTGCGCCCCCCCCCCCCCAATTGGGTGGGATTATGGGTAGGGTTATAGATAGACGTGATTTCGTGTTGCTTTTGCCGTGTCTTCCGCTTTCTGATCGTGACAGCTGATTTGCATTGTCACGGTACCGTGATATTTGTAATATATGTCGGAGGATTAGCGCCCCCAATTGGGTGGGATTAGGAGTAAGGTTATAGATAGAGGGGATTATGTGTTGCTTTCGCCGCGTCTTGTCGTGTGGTTTTTGCGACTGACATGGATTGTTCTGGGGCTATGCCTTCTCTTCTTTTCGCTGTTGAATTGGATTGCCTTTTGTCTTATTCGGAGAACACTTATTACTTTTACGAAGGATTAGTCGGCCAAAATGCTTATCCTATGTCATGGGATTTTCTCACGGCTTACATCAATCCTAATCTACCAGCAAATTCTACACGGATAACCCCATGTGAATTAGACGTAGTTCGTCGCCAAAAAAAAAAGTGAATGGACATAGAACTTAGAAAATTGTACATGTTTAGGAGAATACTGACGCTTTACCGATTGGGTTACAGTTCGTATAATGTGGTCTCTCACACCAGTGCTTTCTATTTTTGTTCACATTTAGTATGGTATACCACCTAGGTCTATAGATGGCATGGCACTACCGCCAAAACGTTTATGTTTTCCATATGGCATGGCGTGGGTGTAATGTTTTTCTTTTCCTGATGAGTGACTATATCTTATTCTATCTCAAAAAGAGTATATTCTCCAATCGAGAACACGTGTTTGGTTTGTTGAGTCGAACATCCAATCTCTACGATAGAAGGAAATTATGTGTTGAAAAACTAACAAACCTACCCCCTAATTAGTACTGAAATTTTCCAAACTTACCCAAAAAAAAAACGAACCCTGAAGCGTTTAGTTTAATTTGTGGCAATTTTGCCCTACCAATTTATGGTTGAAAAAAGCTACCTTAGATTTAGCTAAGAATTGGAAACAAAAAAAAAGATGTATTGAACGTGTGTAAGTGTGTATTTTGCCAACGGAATGACTCATTTCCGGATGGCATGATGCCGGTCTGACGTTTCGTTAGGTGGGAAACCAGATGTTTCCCTAGCTGGATACTTGGATCACAGATATTTGGATCACACCTTCTAGACTTACGTGTAATTCAACAACGACTTGCGGCCATGCATCACGGTGTGGCTAACCTGCAGTATTAGGAGTATTATCTGGAGGGTATTCTATTTCTTGCCACCATTATGAGTCGTTTTCAGATGGTATGATGCTGGTTTAATATTCTGTTTGGTGGAAAGCTATGAATTTTGCCAGTTGGATAACAAGGATCATCTGTATTTTTTTAGGTTTCCTCTGTAGATGATATTGCAAGATTGAGTACACAACCATACTTAGCAAGCCACATGAGAAAAACTAAATAATTACATGCAAGGAGTTCAATAGATTGGTTAGGGTTTATCATATCATGGTATATGTGGATACATTTTGAGTTTAAAGCAGTTTAACTTTAAAATAGTAAAACAATAATAAATATAGCATCAGGGGATTTCTCAACAACTGTAATCACCAACTTAACATCTCAAAATCTCTACTTATGCCTCGTGTACTAGAATCACCTATGAACACAGCTTCATTAACCGGAAGCACGGCGTATTCGAATACCTTTAATTATACACTATACAAAGTTATCCGACTTTACCCACAAGATATATCAAGCTCATAATGTCAGAACATATACACGCAACATGTTAGCGTGCGACTAAGCTGAGATAACAAAGTTTTTTCACTGCTCAACCTCTTTAGTCTCTACCCGGTAGGTCTTACTCCGTACAGCCCTCGGGAGACCACCGGTCAACAGTGGAATGCGCACTCTGAGGCTGACAGGTCTATACCATTGTGTAGACCAGCGAGTGTCCCTACAGGCCCATTCCTGTCCCACCCCAATTCCTTCTGCTCTATCACACAAGAATAGTTGACATCCTGTATATATTCAATTGGAAGAACAGTGTACTAAGCATGAGACTAATGACCACACCTATGGTTGAGCGGTTTTCTGTGTCTGTTGCTTTGGCACAAGGTTCTTGTCCTTACTTGTCTTTGGTTGATGAACAGTAAACATGTTTACTGTGTATTTTCGTATTAGGAACAATAATCATGTTTGTTGTTTCCTAGCCGTGAACAGTAATTGGTGTGCAGTGTTTGGTCTAGAAAGAATGAATAGTAATGGCTAAGCCCAATTACTACGGTGACCCATGGCCAAAAGGCCAGGCCTTAAAGGCCCAGCGCACGGGTGCAGCTTGAGCCATGCAGCCGAAGGCCAGCGCGCTCACCCGAGCCAGCGGCAACGGCGCCGATGAAGATGGCGGTGGCTCGGGTGATTGACGGTGGTGGGGAAGGGTGTAGAGAGCACTAGGGAGGCGTGGGCATCCCATTTTGGAGATTTGCTCGGCCAAAGGTGGTTCGGCAATGGGTGTGTGGTGGCAATGGCGCACAGCCGAGGTAGGGCATGACGCGGTGGTGCTCCAGCCAAGCCCCGGCTAAGGCGGTTGGTGCTTGAAAACCAGAGAGGAACTCGGGGTGGTTTTGGTGGGGTGTGGGATGGTCGAAGGTGGCTTGGCGGCGGCGGTCGCGGATGGTGCGGCGAGGAAGCTCGACGTAGGCGAGCTAGAGGCAGGGATTGGGTGTGGGGTGGTAGGGGAAAGGAGTGGGGTGGCGAATGGGTGCTTACTGTGGGCTCAGATTGGTGGTTGGGTGGAAGGAGGCGGCGAATCGGCGTCGGGCTCGCTGGGGAAGAAGAACAGTGGCGGCGGGAAATCTTAGAATTGGTCGGCTCTAGAGAGGGAAGGGAGCAAAGGGGAGGTGCTGGAGGGAGAGGTTGTGAGAGAGGTGCGCTCCAGAGGGGCTTTTATAGCGGGGGCATGGCGGTGGCGCTAGGAACTGGGTGAATGCGGGCGCGGCAAGTGGGTAGTGACGTCATTGGCCGCCTGTGTAACAATATTGAAGGGCAAGGTGGCGGGCGGCGATTGAAGCCAGTGGATGGTCTGGTGGCGGTGACGACTAGCGAGAGAAGGAGGTGGTGGCGTGGGAAAGGTGGCGCATGGGAGGAAGAAGGGGAAAGTGCGCGGGGAAGAAGGCGCCTTCGGGCTTGCAAAGGCGGATTTCCAAAGAGAGGAAAGCGGTTTTGGGAGAAATCTTTCCGAATTGGGAAACAAAATGAAAACAAGCCGAAAGTTTGAAAACTTTTCAAATTTTGCAAATTTTGGGTTGTTTCATAATCCAACACCATCAATACATTACAATTTTTTTGAAAAAAAACAAAGGGACGGGAATCTGTCATTCATTTCGAGGAGAGAAGAATACAACATCGCAAACACCAGGCTAGTTCATGGTGGCTAAACTGCACTATTTGGAAGTATTGTCTGGAGAAGTGACAACTTGTTTAGTCTCCGAATGAGTATGACAAGTGGGACATGGTACTAGAAAAGTGTGGCTGCTAATCAAACAGTGGCCGGAATGAATCAAACTTGCATAATTTTGTTTTAGCAAAATGTGGCCATGAACCAAACACCCCATAATTTCCAAATGAGATTATATGCTTGATTTAGCTAGGCAAATATCAAATTTCTACAATGGTGAAAAAGCAGAGATTTTTCAAACTTACCTAGATGTTGGTTTTGAAATGTATGAACCCGGGTCTCAAAACTGTCGGTTGGATGGATCTACCCCAATTACCTCGTAGGACCTGAAGCCTAAATTATAGTGCTTGGTTTGTGCTAATTTTGTTCTACCCATTTTTTAGAGTACAAGTCAAACGCATGCACTCAACACACATTACACTCATGCCACCCGCGCACACACGTATGCGCACCTCCCCTAACATGCTAGGAAATTATCGGAGATACCTAAGGCCTCACGGAGCGTGGGCACGTGCTTTTCCCACCGAACGTGCACACATATGTGTACTTCTAAAATTGGTGGACCCCAGCACAAGTCTAGGACTTAACCCAGGTAGACTGGGTGCACACTCGCACGTCTAGCCATCTGCCCATAGGGCAGCTTCCTAGCGATATATTGATATTACGCAAGAAAGAACCGCCCTGAATTTGGCTAAGGATTGAAAACAAAATAAACCAATATGAAAATGATCAAATTTGTACCAAAGTCTTGTTAATACTCCACAATTTCATAATGGATGACTTCAACCAAACACGTCATTTGCCGTTCATATTCCTCGATAAGGACGGATCCAAGCTATGCGTTGGAGGTCGGCCGTAGCGTCATGATCAAGTGCGGTGGAAAAGGAACAGCATCATGGTGTGCAACAGCCATGCCCCACCACCAAATTCCGAACTAACGCTTAGTGTTAGGAGACTGTGCCGTCGCCCATCATGGGGTTTTTCTATAACATCCCAAAAGTACCCTGAATATAAAAATACATGATTTTTAAAACTTTTTTTTGTGTTATCTATTGTTATTCTATTTGCATGCATTCTTATGAGTTATTTGAATTTCATTTTCTTTCTGTCGACACAAGTAATGAAAAACAAAAACCCTAGAACCGAATACTAGAAATACAAAACTAATTAAGGATCAAAACAACTTGAAACAAAATATGATAAATAAAAATACAAACTTGGTGTGGTCATCTTTGTTAATAAAATAATAAATATTTAAAGCATGATTTGAAACCCTCTTCACATCAAATAATAAAAGTACATACAAACAAGAACTTAAAAGAATTTTAGAGAAAAATACAAAGCACATAAATTTCTGAAACAATTACATAATAATATACATTGTGTCGTAAACCTTTCCAAAAAAAATCATACTTTTTAGAGTTCAACATCTATATTTACAGATTCACTTAAACTATCAACCATTCTCCGAAAATCTGGAAATCTATTTTTCTTTTTTCCTTCTACTGACTGCTGGGCCCCATGTGTAGTCTTCATCCTCCACGAATCCGCCCCTCTGCCCATGCAAGTCGCCACGCCTCCCCTTTTGCCCATGCCGCCGGCCACCTCACTCCTATCGCCTCCCACCCCTACTTAACTGCAGCCGAGAGCGCCCCTCTCTAGCCTTCCCTTCCCCTCCGCTCTTCCCATTTCTCCCTTTTCTACCAAGCTCAAGGAACCCCGAGAGCACAGAGCCATTCACGGCCGCACAAGCCATCATGTCCTCCTCGCCATTCAACTGCCACGGTGAACCCCGTTCGTGGCCAACTACGTCTCGTGATGTCCCTCGTCATCCCGAGCAAAAGCCCCCAAGAAATTGAAGGATTTCCCCACCGGAGCTCGATGCCGACCTTGTCTTCCCTGTTTCCAGCCAAACCCACCGTCGTGGCCTCTTCTCCTCTCTCGATAAGTCGCTGCTCAATTCCTCACGTCAAGAGCGACCCCTTGCCCTCCCCGTTCACCCCCCACCTTCCACTCTGGCCTCCCCGCACCGTAGCGCCGCCGCCACAGTAGACCCGCCGTGCCTGCTCGGGCTCACGCCACCGGCCCACCAATGACCCTCTCGGCCTTTACCGGTCACTGGGCTAGGTTTCCCACACCTGCCTAATGCTCGTGCTCACCCTAGACCTCCCCTTCTCCCTCTCCCTCTTTGGCGCCAGCACCCCTTTCCTCCTCCACGGCCGTCCGCCGCACACCTCTGCCACCCGCCATCTCGAGTCGTGCCGCCACCGTCCCTGGGCTCACCACCTCTCAGCCGTTCCATTTTGTCTAATCCAGGCCGCCACCGTTGCTCCCTCCGCCGGAGCCACTCACGCCGCCACCACCGACCTAGCCTCCTCTATTCTCCTTTCTAGTGCCCTGTGTGTGTATGTATCCCTCTGTATGTCTCTGTGCGTGTGTGTTTACATGCAGTTGCCTGACAGTGAGTATTGCAGATAACATTGCATAGGTAATTAGTTTGCTAATTAGTTAGTATAGGTTACATGCCACAAATACATTGTTAATTCGATTAGCAAGTAATTTAAGGTGGTTACAGTGGGTAATTAGAGGTTCTATTGTTAGCAAACAATATGGTTAGAAAGTATCTACCAGTAGACCTCGTGTAATTAAGTGATTAAACATGACATCTTAGTTAATAGTAAGAGAAGCTGGATACAATTGCTACTTGGCATTTTGACTAACTATTGGATTACTCAAAGTAATTAACAAACAATGAGTAGATCAGTTGACAAAACAATAGAGTCCTTTTGATGAAATGATGATCAGAGGAGGCAAACTGAGGATGACTAGAAATTGGCAGTGAGCCCCTATATCTCTATCTCTTTTTCCTGGCGCATGTACGTGTACATGATAGTGCCACCAAAGTGACTAATTGAAGGCATTAGATGGTTAGTTAGTAATAAATATTCAATTGATAAGTTGTAGTTGGATCAAGCATAAATTAATGTATCATGGTATAAAATGCGACATTAATCAGCATCCTCTTAGAACCTAAGATGATGTAGTCATGATTAGACTCGTGCATACACATATGATTTAACCTTAGTAAACCCTAGACCATTGTGATAATAATGGAGATAACAAGTTAATCAAATAGTTAAACAGAGTTAGTAAAACATTTAGATAATAGTTGAGCACCATTAACCTATAGCCCTATGTCTAGGGTACTCAAATGAACATCAGATTGTATTCTATAATCTAACAACATCATGTCCAGGGTTAACCTCCGCATAATAATCGTGTAGTAAAGCGTATGAACTCGCATATGCGTACATAGTATAGTTAACTTGGGCAAACTAGAGGTTAATTACGAATGGTATTGTAATGTAAGCAATTAGAGGTTGGTGTTAAAAAGGGATATTAGTTTCGATTTACGTGTTTAATTAGAATATAGCTTAAGATGAATAGTGTTAGTAGGTTAATTAGTTAGTTAACCTCAAGTAAATAAATGTGTCACTAGCAAATTGCAATCACAATAATAGTAATTAGTGAACATAACTTAACATGATATCATTAGTGAGTTGGTGTAGTTAAAACAACAGTGAGACACTTGGTAGCTAAAGATCAACCCAGGATAATAAGTTACGTTAGAGTATACCTAGCCATGCAAGTAATAAAACTAGCTAAAGTTCGCCGCGACGATAAAACCTAAGTCTGTAAACACCCATGATCCAATGTAAAGTTGATGGCTATCCAATGCTCGGAAAATTCCCACCTAAGACTCATGGAATGTCCTTGATAAATATAAATAATAAAATAAACTATTAAATAAGCTAGGGCTTGTATGTCGGTGAGACGTATGTCTACCCAGAGCAAGCCCTGCGCTTATACATAGGTCTCACCTGGTTTTCATAGAACTTTCTTGGTAAATAGGAAGTAATAACTAAAATAATCATTAGATCGGCTAGACGCCACGTGAGCAGCGACGGTATGTTCCCCAGTGGTTGATAGAAGTTCGTCCACCAGGAATCGCCTAAGCTCTAGCTATCATTCACCGCTATACGTTTCCAGTGATTGGACGATCCGTGATCCAAAAGTAGATATGAGAATATTACCTAACCGGGTAATCTCTCCCATCTGGGTGACCAGTGAGGAATGTTCCTATGAACATTTTCTCTCTCCCCATTGGATTTACCTAGTTTGGTCTGTAGTATTTCCTTCATCATCTCCTTTGGAGATACCTTTTCTGAAGTATTTCCTTCATCAGCTCCTTGGTTATATTTCGTTTGAAGTATTTCCTTTGTCAACTCCTCTGAATATATCAACTCCAGATGAGTATATATTTAGGTCTCATCTGAAGTACCCCCCTGCTTTCAAAATACCGATAAGTATGCTTAGTTCTGTTTGAAGTGTTTTCATTTGTTTGAATGTGTTTGGACTTATTGGATTTCATTTGGTTGCTTTCAGTCGCTCTTGGATTTAATCGTATTCTACTATTTAATTTTTTTGAAAATATAATGGAACAGCAACCCCAACAAGGACGACGCCGGAATCAAGATTGTTCGAGCATTGAATAGGATGCTTTATCAACACATTGAGCGGAATTATTATTAGAATATCGAGAAAGACGAATATCAGAACATTGAGAAAGGCGAGCCAATACTTTGATCATATTACACTTAATTTTTGCAATTATATTGTTTTAAATTATGAAATTGCATTTGCTTTGTTTTATACAACTATATTAGTCTAGCTCACAGTTAATGCCTCAATAATAATTTTGTATAAACTTCCAATACTTGAATTTGGACACTGTCATTGTCATCCTAGAATTAATGGTTAACATACTAGTTAATAAGTCTGTATTGAAGTGTCATGCTTAGCCTTACTTAGATACGTTGTCATGTGGGCAATAATTTTCCCGAAACATCATTAAAAATATTTGAAAAGGAAATTGAGCAGTCGAGGTTGGAGCCTGGCTGGTATGTTGGACTAAATGTTATTTTGAAAACAAAATAAAACCTGAAAAACATATTTAGACTTAGGCGGCTGGAAAGAGTGGCTAGTGTCGGGTGCACGACGGTGGGGTATGTGGATGTACCATCCAAGTCAATTCAGGACCGAATATGGTAATAACCTCTCATGTAAAATAGTGCAACCACAAGTCGGTAACACCTACGACCTGACTAACAAAGTTGTTCGCCTCGGTGTGGCTTCGCCATTGGTGGATGCGGGTGGATAGACGGGGGAGAACGAAGCCACGGGAACCGCGCGATGCTAAAGGTAGACCTCTCGATGGCAAGCATGAGAGTCCGAAGGATGTGATACCTAGTGGTGCGAAGTTGCAATGAGGTGGAACATTGTAAAGGCTTTGTGATAATCAACATTAGCCACACACATACGGAAGTGTGTCGAGGTAGTATAAGTTGATTTATCTCTTGTGGGTAAAGTGTACAAACTCTGCAAAGTAATAAAACTATCTATATAGTCGTGCTCACGGTCAAGAGCGGCACTGAGAAATTGCTTGATATACCTTTCCTTTTCATAAAACCATTTGTGTGTGTATGGAATGAAAAGGGTGGGTTGAAGCCCAGCAGTTGGAAATGTTGGATTTGAGCCCTGAGAGTTGAGAAAGCCTGTTCGGGGACCAATGGTAAATACGGGATAGCTTGAGCATTGAGTGGTCAGAGCCACTCAATGGTATAGGAGACGGAATCTTCGCTAGTACTTTACAAAGAAAAACTCAGTTTATAAAATCTATGTTGGTAAAATGGTAAGTATCAGAAATTGCTATTACTTAATCTATTTCGATAAATGACTTTGTGTAAAATAAAAGAACCATGAGCCCCCCTTTGATTAGCCTTGCATCTATAACAATTGCATTGTGTGTTGGCTTGCGAGTACGGTTGCGTACTCATACTCGCTATTTATATTCTTTTAGTCAGTAAGCACAAAAGAAGGCTTCAAGGATAATTATGGATATTGAACAAGATTGGAGGTCAAGAAGGAAAAAAAAAAAGGTCGCGAGCCCACGGTCGATTGCCGGTTTGGGCATGTTGTGAGAGTTCTGCACATTATACTTTGATTCTACTTCCGCTGCTGATCTCTGAAAGTTTTTGGCCTGTTCGGCCATTCTGAAGTCAAAAACCGTAAGGTATGTTTGCATTTTGTTTAATATTATGTAATAGATTTATATTTTTGTGATATGCATTTGAACCAACAATATAACTGCGTGTACAATCTACTAATTAAAGAAATGACATAAATATACATCGTAGGTCCTAAGACGGTAAATTGGGTCTTACAGTTTCATGGCATACCGAAATGCCAGCCGACTGACCAGGAGGCCACATGTTCCGCTTGCTCGCTCCGTCCGTGTAGTGTACACCACTTTGACGCAGCTGCAGAGCGCTCAGTGTCAGGAGTGCTCGCCCACCGGAGAAAAGTAGAAAGTTTACACTGAGACTCTTGTAAAGGCGTGGGAACTAGTACGGTTCGTCCAACAAACTCGTTTCGTGTTTCAGTTCGATTTTGGCCTCGTTTCCTCACTGAAATTCCGGGGTTCCTTCACTCGGTAGTCGTTCAATTCTGTGACCCGTTAACTGCACATCGCGATGGACAGACCGGGCCG
Source organism: Phyllostachys edulis (assembly GCA_036346405.1). Lineage (NCBI taxonomy): Eukaryota > Viridiplantae > Streptophyta > Magnoliopsida > Poales > Poaceae > Phyllostachys > Phyllostachys edulis. Next base: position 67,198,170 of record CM070558.1, on the reverse strand, counting down.
TGAGAGACTGTTGATAAAAGCAGACATATCATTTCTAGCCGAACTAGCCAAACTGTAACGGGAGCGGCGGAGGCGGACGCGAAGCGGCAACGATGGAAGGCCCATGTGTGGCAGAGCGGGAAGGCCCATGTGTGGCCCGGCCGGGCGTGGTGCACTGGTGTGATAATTTATACCGTGGGCGGTGGGGCTTCTTGGGTTGGGGCAAAGACGGGGGTGGGTTTTGGGATGGGCCGTAGCGATGCTCGTGCTGCTCGGCGGTTTGGGACCCGAATAACAAATCGTTCGCGTGGCTGGTTATTCCGCCAAACAGCGCCATTCTATGCGGCAGCAACGGGCGAATCTCCAATTGCACAGTGACGGCTCCATAAGTTTGATCAAAACTACAGTGTTGCTGACTTGCTGTGCACCAGCCGTTCCTTTCACTCCGGAGAAGATGAATTGACGCCTGCCGGCACGGCAGGACAATAGGGCGGGGCGAGCGTGAGACGTAGAAAGAACCGGTCGTCTCCTGAGCCCTATACAAGCATGGACAGCACGACACGGCGACGCAAAGACGGGGAGATTTCCATCGGCCCCGAGAGATTTTCGCATGAGAAGGGCGCACGCAAACGACAAGAACAAGGACACGAGCCACGCCTCAATGACGATTAGTCTTAACCACCCCATTCTATGAACTCGCAAACGACAAGAACAAGGACACGAACGCTGTTGCTGCTTTCACATCTCCAGCAATTACGGATAGAGATAACACGTCCCCCCCTAAATAAACCATTTTAAAAACATTTCACACAAATAAACTATGTTTTATTTTTATTTTGCAAAAATAATCCACAATCATTGGGCCACCGCACTATTGGGCCCAATTGCTCGGCGGCCCATCGATTAGCTGACGTGACATGCCCAGTCGCACGACACAACCGCGACTAAGGCCTGCCGACACTGCTGTCACACGATGAGCGGACTACAGTGAGCCACGTCTCCTGTTGCGGTCTGGTGGCGCGACTAACAACCCAGTTATGTCCACGTTGAGCGATTGACCTCCTTCTGCCAGCTATCGGAGGTTGTGGGACGTCCTTACAGCGTCACACTTAGCATACCCCCCTCCCGAGCCACGACATGTCCACCACGACACCTAGCAGCTCCCTCGCCAGACTAGATAGGTAGCTCAGCATGGCAGCGGGCATTCTCGCCGTATCAGTTCTCCATAGGAGGTGCTTAACACTTTACTACTTTTGCAAACCAGGTACGTATCAGTCAACACCCCTGGTACGCACATCCCCACGGCAAAGTGACATGGAGGACTACCTCATCGACGACAGCCATACACCCCGACGTGCTTATAGGTTCACAGATGTTCGATGCACAGCCCGAGATGCAACCCACAAAGGTCATACATCTGTACACCACACCTACTCTTGTTGCACCATTTGGAGATAGGGTTGTCCGAACACCCGAGCGGTGGAGCCATTCGGGACCTAGACATCCCATGAGTACCGAAGATTATTCCGTCCATGTGCACCGAAGATTATTCTAGATGAGGACAAACCCTAAAAAGACCTTTGTGCCGAGTATTGCGAGGCCCGCGTCTGCAAGGGGAAGTAGGATGTATGTTCGCAAGTCTGACTTGATTTCTATCTGCCATGTATTTTTCTTTCCAAAAGACGTGTTTGTATCGTAGTTGTAATTCGAGTCGAAGGTTCGTGCATGTAGCCATTTGTACTGTAGAAATAGCCAGACAAACATATGCACCTAACAAAACCTTATGCACAATGCAATTCAGACCTTCGTAGTCAAGTGTTTATGCCAAGCTTGTAATTTCATCTTCGTTGCTCCATTCTCGTCTCGCTCGTACCGAAACTTACAAAATATTTTGTCAATTTTTAGATTATTTGTGTAAAAACTTAAAAGGGTGAACATCCACGTAAAATGATTAAAACATGATTTATTTACAACACAATTGCAGTCATCAAACTCCACCCTTTTTTACCACTAACAATTATTCACAAACAACTCTTCTAACAATTTGATTTTATAAAATTAAAGCCATGTTTGTTTGTAACGCCCGACCCGGGGTCACCCGAGAGGTCCCTCGAGACCACCCAGAGGTCCTCCAAGACCTCTCGAAAGGTCCTTCAAGACCACCCGAACATCCCCAAGGTGAGCTCGAGACAGCCACGAGATGACCCCAAGTGCCACGACTCAATCCAGGAGAGGTCGAGAGACCAATCCTGAGGAGGTTGTGAAACCTAAGGTGACCCAAGTCCTCCCACGACCAGACCCGAGGGATGTCGTGGAGGGCTGGGATCACCCCAAAGACCTCCCACGATCAGACCCGAGGGTGGTCGTGGTGGTCAGGGATCACCCCATGGTCCTCTGTGTGAACCGAGCTAGTCCCAAGGATCAATAGCTAGCTCTCACAACATACAAAAGTGGTAATATACAACAAACACAAGCTTTATTAATAACAAGGAGTTGATTACAAGGGGGCTTACAAGCCAGCAATCAAAACACAACGGAAGATAAATAAGTAGACCACCCGATACACCACAGGCATTCGGCTGGAGGGCGCATCCTAATCAGCCAGGACCTCTAGGTCCACTGCGAAGACATCCTCAAGCTTTCTTTTCCTGCTCAATAAGAATATCAAGCAAGAGTGAGCACAACAACCGTGCTCGCAAGTTACACCCGTCAATTAACAGAATGACATGCATAAATGGATATCTCAAAGGAAGGCATAATATGGTTGATTTGCATAAAGTTAAGTTTATTTCAAATACAATTACTAAGTTTCAAGGCAGACAACAATAATTAAAATTCATTTTCTAAATCTCAGTTTTTAGTTGGATAACATTCATCCCAAGTGGTGAAGGATACCCTCCTAACATAAGGCTCCCTGCCCAAAACCCATTGGATAGAAATCCAAAACCAATTTATCAAGTCCTTTTTTAAAACAAAACCAACATCTAACTGTGAGAGGCTTTGCCAGCACGTCCATGACCGTGGACACGGCTATTCGAATAAATTTACACTCTGCAGAGGTTGTACACTTTACCCACTATGGCATGATTTTTCTAGTTTGTTTGGCAACCGTCGATGCCACCACTCACTTCTGAGGGTAAGTGGTCTAGAGCTCATGACAAGACCTTTACAATGCATCATTCTACCGCAGTCCATCCTCGCTAAGGTTTTGCCCACCCTACGGATAGAAACCCACAAAGGTCAATGCCCCCTCTTGCGCTAGGTGGGAAAAATCAAGTCATAAAAGACAGGCCATGAAAGACCTCCCACCACATCCACGGGATCGACCGCGATGGTAACTTTGCAAATTAGTCAGCCAGGGTCCCCTACCCATTCTCAGGACATGTGGTTGTACGGTGAGTCATAACCCATTATAGGCATAGCAAAGTTATCGCTCACAGACCGGTCCTTAACTGACTTGGGCAACAACCTCAACCCTGGGGCATCGGATCACACGACCCCCGTGCATAGACATGCACCAACCAAACAATCAGATTCGCCCAAGTCTAAATCCATTTTTCCTTTTCTTTGCTTTTCAAACACATTTTCAAATCTCCATGACAACCCAATGTCACAGCTAAGCATTTAAAACAACAATTGGTCTTAGATGGTAAAATTTTCCCAAATCAAATGCTTTTGGGTCTAAGCATGACTGAGCATAATGTTTTTGAATGATCCTGGTTCACACTATGGCATCAACCGGGTTTTATCTAAGGTGACAACAAAGTGGGATCAATGTCAACATGGGCCATACAAAGGATTCAGCATAGCTATGAATTTAAAACAGGTATTGAAATACTTAGCGTAAATAAGCATGCAGTAATTTTGGAAACAAAACTTAAATAATTTGATATACTGAGTGCAATATGATCAAGAGTGTAACTTGCCTGGCTTGAAAGCTTGAGGAACTAATTGGGAGAACTCGGGCTCCCCGAAGAGTCGCAATCTACACGAGATAAAGCAAAGCAAAATCAAATAACAGCCAATAAGATCCAAATGAACTCCAAACAAATCCAAATAGCAAAGAACAGAACAAGATGAACTAAGAACGGGCTCCCAGGAGAGGAGGTCCAACGGAAAGGAGGAGGTCCACGGGAGGGTGGTCTTTGCAAATGACCGAAGATGGTGGTCTTTTGCAAAGAAGCCAGCAAAGACCAAAAGGGTGGTCTTTGCAAAAGATCAAGGAAGGTGGTCTTTGCAAAAGATCAAAAGGGCGACAAAGACCAAGAAGGTGGTCTTTGCAAAAAGGGAGATCCTGAGAGGGTCCCGAGAGGGCAAAAGGGAGGTCTCAGAGGAGGAGGTCCAGAGGAGGACCCAAGAGGGTTGTCTCTGCAAGAAGACCTAGAGGGTCGTCTTTGCAAAAAGACCGAGACGGTCATCTTTGCAAAGAGGAGATCCTCGGAAGATCCAAAGAAGGAGGTCCAGCAAGGCTACAACTACGAGAGGTGGTCGTACAAGGAATACAAAAAGGATACAGGCACCTAACGTGGTCATATGAAACCAAGAAAAAGAACAAGGCACATAGTTGCTCACCAAGGCCGAGAGGGAGGTAGAAAAGGAGGGGGAGGTGGTCGAGGGCTCGACGACGATGGTTGAAGGTGATGCTGGCGCTCCAGCGAACCCCTACGGCGGCGAAGTGGCGGCGCCAACTCCGATGATCTCCTTGTTGACGAGGAGGCGATGACACCGCCTCAACGGACTTCTTGGCGAAGCTTCAAGCACTGAGCAAGATGGAAAAGAGCTGGAGAGCTAAGTGGCCAAGGTGAGGAAAGGAGGGCTGCTCAGGCTATTTATAGCCAAGAGAGAAAGAGAGAGTGGCACTGAGAGACTCAGTGACTCCCAAGTCAAGGTAGGTGAGGGACAAGACAAGGCATAGCCTGAAAAGAAGGAAAAGATGGGGTAGGTAAGGAAAAGACAAAAAGGGGAACACACGGTACCACCGCAGTGACATCATTCAATGCGCATGAGATCAGAGTGGGAGAAGGAGGAACGATCTGAAATGACAGTGGGACCATCAACTACACGGGTGAGGTGGTCAAACCAATAGGGTGGTCATGACCAAAGGAGGTCATGGCAAAGCGACAAAAGAGGAGGAGGTCGCGGCCTCAAGGGAAGATCGCGGCTAAAGGACAAAAGAGAGGAGGTCGCGGCCTCAAGGGGAGGTCGCGGCTAAAGGACGAAAGAGAGGAGGTCACGGCCTCAAGGGGAGGTTGCGGCCAAGAGCGAGGTCCTGACCACAAGGGGTGATCATGACCAGGAGGGTGGTCTTCACAAAAAGACCGCAAGAGTGGTCTTTACAAAAAGACCAAAAGATCCTAAGGACGGGGAGGTCCTAAGGAACAAGACAAAGCGCATGGTAGGGTCAGTCCGATTCAGACGGGTGGCATAAAGGATGAGACGTTGGACCGTACCTAACGCGCCTGAGATAGAGCCGCTTCGACACAGACGGACAGCCTCAACGGAATGCCATTGCTGGGCAGACGGGAGATCTTTAGACTAGAAGGAGGTCTAAGCCACGGGGAGGTCTGGGCCCTCAGATCCAAACGAAGGGAGGTCTGGACCATCAGATCCAAATGAAGGGAGGTCTAGACGGAGGGGTTTCAAAGGGAGAGGGATCCAACGGAGGAGATCCACAAAAAGTGGTCCAAAGGAGGTCTTGACGATCAGGATGAACTCAAAGGAGATCACGATGACCAAGAGGAGATCAAGGAGGTCTCAACGGTCAAGGTGAAAGCAAAGAGAGATCTCGACGGTCAAGACCAACACAAGGAAGGTCTCAACGGTCAAGATGAACTCAAAAGAGATCTTGATGGTTGAGAGGAGCTCAAGGAAGTCTTGGTGGTCAGGATGATCCCGAGGGAGGCCCTGACGGCCAAGATGGAAGCCAAAGGGAGATGGAGCAATAGAGAGGAAAGGCGCGAAAGAGCGGGGCTGCCAGATTACGATCGAACGGAGCAAAGTGATGAGGATGTTCAGACCAGCCGAAAGTGCCAACAAGATCGGGTTGTTCAACACGGATTGGACGGTCCACAAGAGATGAAGGTCTAGAACAAGTGGGAGGTCCGAACAGACGTGAGGGAGGTTCAGAGGGACACGAGGAGGTCCAAATGAACACAAGGAAGGTCCGGGACATGAGGAGGTTCAAACGAAGGGGGAATTCAACCCAAATTTGAATCTCGGATTTCAAAGGGCATTTGAAACACAAACCCGAGCTTGGAACACCTCGCGGGTGGTCGTGACCCAAAGGAGAGATCAAAACCAAGGAAAGATTCAAACGGAGAAGGAGATCTAGACCACAAAGAGGTCTAAACCACAGAGAGATCCAAACCAACAAAGAGGAGGTCTGAACCACAAATAGATTCAAACCAACAAAGAGGATGTCTGAACCACAAAAAGATTAAAACCAACAAAGAGGAGGTCTGAACTACAAAGAGATTCAAACCAACAAATAGGTCAAAATACAAGGGTAGTCTAGACACAAAAAAGGTCTAGACACACAAGAGAGTTCCGGACACAAGGAGACCTGGACTTCCAAGAGATGGCAAAGCAAGAGGGAGGTCTGGGTATAAAGGAATGCCCAAACAAGAGAGAGGTCTGGACATAGGAGAATATCCAGACAAACAAGAAAAAGAGGGGGGGGGTCTGGTTACAAAGGAAGTCTGGACACGAGGAGAGGTCCAAACTCAAGGAGGTCTGGACAAAAAGAGTAGGGCTAAGAGGAGAGCAGAACTAGCAGAGAAAGGGGGAGACAGCTCCAGAGCTCAAACAACACCGAATAAACCAAGCTTTAGGATTAGTTGAAGTTCGGTTTAGTCATTTTAAATACCCAAATTCTAAAAATCTCAGATTAAGCTTTTAGGACTACAACAAAACCAAATGGTTCTTTTTATTTTGAAAACTTTCAAAAAGCTCAGAAAACCGGGGTGTTACATTGTTTTAATTATTTTCGTAAAAAAAATAGCACATGACAGTCGTGGGGGTGAGAACACGTCTAGGTTCAGTCGCCGACCTGATATGTGATTGGTCTCAGTCGCGTTCTGCCCTAGTGATAGTCCTCAGCATGGGTCTCAATTGCGCCAATAGCTCGCGACTAAGGCACGTGGCAACCAAGACCTCAGTCGACCCAGTGATTGAGCGCTGTCGCGCGGTGACCCAACGAATATGGGTTTTTGTGGTGACCTAATGAATATTTTTTATAAATAAAGCACAATTTATTTGTGTATTTATTTAATAAATGGTTTATTTTGAAGAAAAAAAATCAAGATAATACAGCATCTCACGGCACCACTGCAAATACAATTTGCCCATAGTTATAGAACCACCAATTTTCGGTGACTTCGACGATGCTGGAGCAAAACGACGCAGCACAGAGGTTCTACAACTTACCGGAGGAGTAGTGCAGATGCAAGTGAAGCTTTTTGCATACAAGCCCAAAACCTTTATAAATATACATTGAAGTTGTTTTTTTCGTACAAGCCCAAAATCTTTATAAATTTAAATTGAAGTTGTTTTTTGCGTACAAGCCCAAAATCTATATAAATTTACATTGAAGTTGTTTATTGTGTACTAGCCCAAAATCCTTATGAATTTACACTGAAATTCAAAAAATATATAAAGACTTGTTTAACAGTCTAGCCCCACCACCACGCATTTGAGACTATCAAAGGGGTGTTTGGGCAACTTGCTTTTAACTCGAAAAAGTCGAAGTCATTCCAAATGCTTAGCTTTTTGTAACATCCCAGTTTTTAGGGCTTCTTGAAAATTTTCAAAATAAAAATAACCATTTGGTTTTGTTGAATTGCTAAAGCTTAACTTGGAGATTTTTTAAATTAAAAGCAGTTTAATATGAATTAATCAAACTTCAACTAAATCAAAATTTGGTTTATTTTGAGTTTATTGAAGTTCTCTGGTATTTAAAATCCCATTTATCTGTTTGTTCTGAAATGAAAGAGGCCTTAGCAATAGTTGAAGCAATTAAGAAATGAAAACATTACTTTGCAGGATCTACAATGATTATCAGAGAAAATCAGGAGGGTCTAAAATATATTCAAGAACAAAGACTGACTGAGGGAGTACAACATAAACTACTAGTAAAATTGTTGGGATATAATTACAAGGTGGAGTACAAGAAGGGAAGAGAAAATAGGGCAACTGATGCTCTTTTCAAGGGTTAAATATGATGATCAGCTTCTAGCAGTTACAACAAGCACTCCTGTTTGGATCAATGAAGTAATAGCCAGCTATGAGAATGATGATAAGTGTAAAGATCTAATGACACAACTTAGTATCAACACCAATGCCCAACCCCAGTACTCTCTGAAGCATGTAATCTTGAGGTATAAAGGCAAATTATATGTGGGTTCTCATACTACACTCAATAAGCAGTTGTTGATTTCATTTCATGATTTTGCACTTGGGGGTCATTCAGGTGAAAGAGCTACCTATCATAGACTCAAATTACTCTTCTATTGGCCTAAGATGAAGCAAGAAGTAGAAGAATTTGTCAAAAGCTGTGTAGTATGTTAGAAAAATAAATATGAACATGTTCCATATCCTGGACTGCTACAGCCTATACCAGTACCAGACATGGCTTGGACCCATATTTCAATGGATTTCATTGAAGGAATGCCAAAATCCGAAGAAAAGGAGGTAATCTTGGTTGTGGTGGATATGCCACAAAATATTCTCATTTTGTAGCCATGAATCATCCCTTTATTGTCCAGCATGCAGTCAAAGTATTTATTGACAATATTTTCAAACAACATGGACTACCATCTGTCATTATCATTGATAGAGATAGAATCTTCACTAGTCATTTGTGGCAAGATTTGTTTAAAACCTTAGGGGTTAAGTTGAGACCTAGTACCTCCTACCACCCTGAAACTGATGGTCAGACAGAGAGGGTGAACCAATGCCTAGAGGGCTACCTGAGATGTATGGTATTTGCTAATCCAAGAAAATGGTGTAGTTGGTTGTCCACAGCCGAGTGGTGGTACAATACCAGTTTCCATACTGCATTAAAGATGACCCCTTTCCAGGTATTATATGGATTTCCACCTCCTCAAATCACTGAATTAGTTCTACCAGATTCCTAGAATGAGGAGGTAAAAGGAATATTGTAGAGAAGGCAGTTGGCTATACAAGTGATTAAAGACAACCTGACCAAGGATCAGAACAAGATGAAAACATATGCTGACAAGAAGATGAAAGAGAGAGAATTCCAAGTTGGGGATATGGTTTACTTAAAGATCCAATCATACAGACATACATCTTTGAGCAATTGAGCATACATAGATCATTTAAATTATACTCCAAGTTTTATGGGCCATTTAGAGTATTGGAAAGAGTGGGCAAGGTTGCATATAAGATATTGCTGCCTGAAGGTTGTCAGCTGCATCCTACCTTTCATGTGAGTTAATTGAAGAAGCACAAGGGTGATAAGGCAGTACCAAATTGTGAGCTTCCATTGATTGACAGTGAGGGTAACATCAAAGTGGCCCTAGTGGCAGTTCTGTGGAGAGATGGGTGATTTCTCGGAACAATGAACCAGTGGTTCAATGGTTAATTCATTGGCTGAATTTACCTCCCTCTGCTATGACCTGGGAAGATGCGGAGTTCATACAGAGAGTATTTCCCAGCTTCATTCCTTAAGACAAGGAACTTAAGGAGGGGGGAATGTCAGGAACTCAGCTCTTCAGAGTTCTTAATCGAACCGGTATCTGGGTGTGTGGTTAGGATGGAAGCTGAGAGTTTGATGATGATCGTAGGGTGTGGATTAAATGGAGTTTCGGCGCCGACTTCACTTACGTAGGTAGAAGCACTAGCTGAGACATACCATTGGATCCCGATCTAATGACTGGAGTAGACTTCATCTGTTACAACTCAAGATCGAACTGTAATAGTTATTTTTGTTACTATTTACTGTAAGGTTGCTATCATTCTCGTTTTTACAGAACTCGGGCTATATAAGCCTTGTAATCGAACAAGTGCGGGTTATCTTTTCTATCAATACAAATTCTAGTCGCAATAGAGTAGCTTTTGTTCCTTAGTTTCCATTTTTGCACTGAAAATACCCAAAAAACAGAGCTCCTCTTCTTGCGATTTCAGGTCTGGATCTTCTAGTACCTGACACACCGCCCCTCCTCCTACCGGATCTACGCCCTACTCCTAAGCCCACGTGGCCGCCCTCCTCCCTCGGCGTTGGCACTGCCCTCCTCCTCCTAAGCTGCCATCGCTCTCCTCCTTCTCCCGAGCCGTCGCCCCTCATATGTGGATCCCCTTGGTAATTGATTGACCTGCTGGAGGTAGAACACTTCATGTTGGGGAGTTCCGCATGGTGAAAAGGTTTAAACTTTGATGTCAATTGTCAGGTTGACACTACCCTATTGTCCGTAGTTAACACTCGATATTATGTATGCCCTATTGTCCACCACCCACCCATTCTTCCCCTCCATCACTGCCTGCTCAATTGCCTCAATAACTTGATTGATTGATATTTCCCCACATTAAAATCATTCCTTTTATTGTCCTTCCCGTACCTGCCTAGATTGTTTGACATCAATTATATACCTAAGATTTTGCCATACATAATCTCTACTGTTATAGTTGGTAGTCTGTCAAGTTTTATTTTATCTGGAAATGGTGAATACGTATTCTGTTTTGGACCGAACATTTTTGCTCCCGAAGATCCAATATAATGCTACTAAATTGATGATACTGTTCTGCTGTAAGCTATCTTCTGTCTACATTTTTCTCACAAATAGTTTACAATGTAATGGCCATGGACAATATGTAATTGAATTCATCGCAATCTTTCTCCTTCAAATTATCTGATGGTCGTGGGATCATTACCCAGCCAAACTAGCCACTAGGCATATCCTTCCTTCAAATGTGATGCCCATATGCTTCTAGAGAATTTGTAGTTCTTTGTGGTAAAGCTGCATTGCTGTTTAATATATAGTATCATTGCACTGTCCATGTTGCGTGAGACAAGTGTATATCCACTAGCAGTTAAAGCTGAAACATCATTGTCTGCTGATCAACCATTGGAAAGGGAAGACCAGAAGACAAAAACTCCTCACTCACAGATCACACAGGCTGTCTTTGAAAAGAAAGAAAATGGGGACTACCAAGTACGAGTTGTTTCAGTCAGATCATTTGGGTCAATGGAACTAGGTGTGAGTTGCAGGAAATATATGGAATAGGAAACTCTGTGGAAGGTGATGCTGATGCGAATGATCCCGGGAAAGAATGTGTTATCTGCCTCAGAGCCAAGGGATACTACTGTAGTGTCCTCCCATGTAGGCATATGGTAAGTCTCCAATCTATAAGAGGACTATCTTATGTGCAGCCTTAGTGATCCATGATTGAAGTAAAATGAGTTCGGAATCCTTTTGTTATGGTATTTTAGAAGAAAAAAAGAATATGAACTCCGGAAAGTTGCTCTGTTTACACAATTATACTATATATGCTTTCCAAGCATGATCTTTGACGTTTCATATTCTAATTAGTATTCCAGAAAAGTCTACAATAATGTGCTGATTGCCAGCCATTTCCATGTACTTTTAGCTGTTTGACAACTGACTCCGCATTAGCATCTGTAGTAAAGATGTTTGCTTCTTTTGCTACAGTGCGTGTGCAGCGAGTGTGCCAAGGTCCTGACGGGGTTCTTTTTGCTACTTTTAGCTGTTATTTTGTCATATCTTGGGCTGCATATTTGATAGTGCTGGAACTTGTATTGTTCTTGACTGGGTATTTACAGTGCAGGCTTCGTGCAGGCATTCCATCTCAAATCTTAGTTTCTCATGAGCTCACCAGAACAGACTACTTGTTCGCGATACTTTTAGGTTTAGAAATGCACGACACCCATGACAAAGTTTGGGAACAAGTGAAGAATGAAGAGATTGAAATCCACTCGAAGTCATGCAAGTAGCATGTTCTTGTTATGAATGAAAAATTCTCTCTTTTGTAACTGATCATGATTGTAATTAAATTATGAACAGAAAATTCTCTTTTTTGTAATTAATGTAACTAATTATGATTGTACTTGAATTATGAATCGAAAATTCTATAACTGATATTGAATGGAGAATTTATGCATGACCATTTCAGTGTGTATGTCATATATGGTTGGTACACAACATCACAAAACAACAGCATCCTAATTTATAATAATATCAACCTTCCAGGGTCAGAAATTCATGACACCCATGCATGCATCTTGGTGGCACAAACCAAGGGGGAAGCAGGAATTAACATAGGACTTTGCTAAAAAAAGCAGTAAAATGGAATGGAATTTGTGTATGTTTATATGTTTGTTTTTTACTGGATGAACTGAAGAATGAAATGTTTGTTTTTTAAGTACTACAACATATCAAATGCATGTCTGTTTCCCCCCTTTTTTTTTCCTTATTTGTTGTATAAATTATTCAATGTAATAATTAATTATTGTAATAATTGTTTGTCTTAATAATTATTTACTGTGATATTTATTTATTGTAATATTTATTTTTAAATATTTATTGGTTGTATAAAATGTTTTTAATAATTATTAGTCGTTGTTAATAATCGTCATTTGTCGTTAAATATTATCAATTGCGTTAAACAGACATCTAACAAGCTATTACTGTCCACAGGAGTATTTCAGATATTTTTCATATCGAAAACTGCAGTCAACCTACCTAAAAGCCAGATAACCAAACACAAAATCTCTCGGCCTAGCCGTTTAGCCCTGCAACTCAGTCGAAAGCCGCTTTTCAGAAAAGACGCAGCCGTTCCAAACAGGCCCAAAATACAATACAATGGGAAGCAACTTGCACAAGGATCATAAAGAAAGCAAACAGAACAGCTTACCAACTTCGCCAGAAATCGTATTAACAACGAAAAGTAGAAACCTAATTGCATTGGATTAGCCAAGGATCGCGACATCAAGCAACTTTATACAAAAGCGAGAGAGCACACACCACACAAAGTAGAGCATATCATCATCATCATCATCCATGACAACAACGTCGCATGTTTAAAACAGCAGTACTACCATTTTTAGCCGTGGATTATCGTTCTCTTATTCAGTTCAGGTCAAGGGCAATCCAGAACTCACCAGAGTACTTCACTCCTGGGACTCAGCCGCACCTTTCAAAGGCTCCGTCTCCGGCGATGATGCCGCAGGCACGCCGCGCTTCCCGAATACCTTAGCGATGCTCTCGATAGGGATGGCCGGGAGGTACCGTGCTCCGGTGTACCCCTGTTCAGCTGCAGAGGTGATCACCTTGTTGTACTTTTCGGCCCAGTACGCGGCGGTAGGCACAACTATCTGCGCCACCTGCGGGAACAGCGGCAGGTTGTTCAGTGAGCGCCAGGTGGAGACGGCGAGGTGCTCCGTCGCCGGCTCGTAGCGCACGTAGAGGTCCTTGGCCACCGGCTCGATCCTCCCGTACACAGCGCGAGCTGCGCCGGTCACGCCGGACTGCTGCACCTCGCTGGTGAGCTCCCTCGCCACCTCCGGCACGCCCCGTGCCACAGCACAAGCTTGCGCCGAGGCGGTCTTCAGCGTCTGCGGGAGGTGCCGGTCCAGCTCTTGCACCGTATCATCCACCTGCCATTGTCAGTTCACGCCGGTCAGCAAGGACACGCAATTTGCTCCAATACCATGCTTGAAATTTGCAACGATTAGCACTAGATTCTACTAAGCACTCAAACTCAAATTTAACCCTCCCAGAAAAGATTTCTTTGTCGACATGTATTATCTATCACCACCTCGGAGTCTCCGCCAGGGTGCTAACATGCGCCAGAATCCAAGGAATCTTAGCGCTCAAAACACGGGTGGATTCCACGCACCAGCACGGGAAACTAACCAAACTAGGGCGCACGTTAACCAATACCAGGCCCGATTCAGAGCAATCACGCACCGCCAAAAAAAATCTAACGGCGCAACCCAGCAGCGCCGCGCCTCCCCGTGCTAACGTGCACCGCATGGCAGGAGCAGCCCCCTCGGCCGGCGAGCAAACCACGCTACTGTTCGCCCCGCGAAACAACGGCAACCGCGACAAACCGGCGCTATCGTGGACAAGGAGGGGGTTGTGGCCGCGTGCGTACCTTGCGGTCGACGAAGGCGAGGACGTCGAGGGGGACGCCGTGGAAGCGGCCGTAGACGGGGCCGACGACGCCCTTCACGGCCGACTCGACGGCGTCGACGCCGGGGCGGAGCGGGCCGGCGTGGTCCTTGGCCAGCGCGTAGAGCCCCGCGAGGCACACCGCGGCCTGCGCCGCCGCCACCTGCACGAACTCCACGTACCTCAGCCTCGGCCTCGTCCTGTCCTCCTGCTCCACCTCCACCTCCCTCTCCTCCTGCAAGCAACCAACCAAATCAAACCGCTCAAAATCCAAACCAAATCAGCACCAATTCCGCGCAAATCAGCATCGAATCGAGCGGAGGAATTCCGCTTACCACTTGCGGGTTGGGCTCCGCCATCTCGCGAATCGAACGGGGGTTTCTAGAACCTAGTCGGGAATCCAGACTCGGGGGATACGGGACGATTTTTCTCCGCTTCGCAGAACGAGGAAATGGAAATCATGGGAGGGGTCGCTATATAGGCGGCGAATGGGTTTTCAGGCCGTGCGATTAGTATTAAATTTAGGGTATTGCTATATAAGTTATGACAGTTTTTTAAAGTTAAAATTGTCACTTTTTTGTTCATTAGAAATGCTATAAAATTCATATTGTTGATGTGCTATAAGAAAAAACATAATAATTGAATTTTTATTTGTCCCATATGCTTTGAGGTTTGTACGTTTTCCCATCTAATGAACTATGTCCGAATTTATTATGATTTTTTATTCGAAATATAACAGGTTCATCACATTGTTGTATTTTGTTGGTATATAATTTTATTTTTTGTATTAGTTTTTGCTCAACCTCTCAAAGTACATGTAAAGAATATAACAGGTTCACTACATTACTGTATTTTGTTGATATATAATTTTTTGTCTTATTTTTGCTCAACCTCTCAAAGTACATGTGAGATTTTGAATAATGTGATGGAAATATGAGTTATTAAGACTTTCAAGAATAATTACAGTGACCAAGAGCCAAAATTACATAAATAATTTACTATAATTTATGTATAATAGAGTTGTAAATGAACTTTCAGAATGTGATAGTTTTTTATATAGAAAACAGTCGAATTCTGTCTAGACAAACCCTTAAATTTATTGTAATAATCAGTTCACCCAAAGCTTAAAGTTTAAGCAGACGAGAAAAAAACCAGATGATTCATTCATACCTTAACACTCCTCCTCACGTATAGATTCTCTCATATTTAAGACATAGAATAAAAATAGACTATAATTATTTTTCTTTAATTGCATTAACTGAATCTTAAATAGATCTAGAGCTCAAAAACTTCTTGCCTATGATACTATATTAAATTTTATGCATCAATCAATTGAAAAAAAGAAAAAAGAAAAAATAGACCATTCACCCGTACCTCGACGACAGAATGACGTTTGATCGGGGCCGCCACGTCGTGCCTCGCGTGAGGGGCACGTGGCTGGGGCCGTGTCCACGTCGCTACTCTTTTACTCGTCGATCTGTGTGCGCCGAAACGAAACGAGAATTAATTATGGTTCGGTTCCCGCTCGGGAACGGAGACGGACGGAGACGGTGGGTCGTGCTGGTGATGTCGACGCCAGCTTCTAGAAGTTTCCGATGGGGTTTGGCCCGTTCGGATATGATGATATGTATGGGTCGTCGCTCATCAGCTCTTGTGTTCTTGGGCGATGCGACGCGCGCTACAACATTAAGCTGCAGATCTGTAGCAGTTCAGCTGAGTAGTAGTGATGATGATGTTTACTTCTCTCACTGTATTGTTTTCTTTCTAGAAGCTTGTTTTCTTTTTGGAAGTTCAGGAGTTGTTCAGCCAACCAGGTAGTAGTAACATTGTTATATTTACTCGATTGACAGCTGCTGGCTGACATGCAAAGTAGTGAAACGAGTATCAAACGTCAGACTTTGAATAGCGGTTTCGACGACCGGCGGCGTGAGGTGCTAGAATCAGGTGCGGATCTAACCGAAATGGATCGGGAGTCATCATATATATTATCATATTCGTGTGAAGTCACTGTGTTTAAACGGCATGTACAAACCTATATATATATATATATATATATATTTTGATGAGGTAAAACCACTTAAGCTCTACGTGGATCCAACCTGAATTGTACGATGAGCACACGCAGAACGGGATATTCATTGATGCACGCTGTGATCACACCACAGTGCACGTATTCACGTGTGTCGGTCGGATCTTCACCACATTCCCGCAGCCCTGCGTATGCCCACAGACAGGATCCTTCTCCCAAGCGCGGGGGAGAAGGAGGCCGGGCGGTGTGGATCTAGAGGCGCCAAGGGATGGAAGGGAGCCCGAGGAGGAGGCGCAGCCGTATCGAGGGAGGATAAAGACAGGGAAGGAGGCACCGCATCAAGGAAAGAGGCACCACCTAAGAAGGTGCGCCAGGGAGGAGGTGCACCAGAGAGAAAGGAGGTGGAGGAGGGCGACCCCGAGGAGGGAGGTGGAGGAGGACACCGAGGTTGATCCAAATCCAAGCCTAGATCTAAGATGAGGAGAGGCGCCAAGGAGGAGGTCGCTAGGGGAGGAGGATGGAGCCAAGGGAGGAGGCTAGAGACGGGCATGAGAGCAGGCGTGGGAGAAGAGAGCTAAGCGGGCGAGGTGAGGCCAGGGGGTGGGGGGCTGGCTAACGGGCCATTTATGCAATGGCATGTTTTGAGGGTAATTTGGGATTGCGGAAAGCCGTGGGAAGCACCTCGCGGCCAGCTTCTGGCTTACACATCGAATGAGGAAACGGCTTCGGGAAAAGCGGTTGTGAAAAACCGGCCGTTTATTTCAGCTTCCGGCTTTTCCGGGCGAACCCAGAAGCCGAAGCTAAAACAAACAGGCCTAAGCCGGAAGTATATGCAGCATATACACAAAGGATCAAGGCAGTTACTGTGGAGACAGTTGACATTAATCAAGGAGCGCTAAGCTCAACCTTTAACTGTAAAGTCTAAGTGAACGGGGCAAAAAGAAGAGCATCGATAGTTCATTCACCCAACGCAAGAATCCATTTCTAAATAAATAATACATAAGAAATACAACCTTCCTAGTTAGATGCCTTCGTTGTTCAACTTTACCAGCAATCAGATACACTTATTGTTTTCGACCCCTGTTAAATAACTGAGCAGACGAGAGCACAGCACAATTAGCTGCAGGCTGCAGCTGCTGCACAACATGGAGATCATCTCGTACACATTGAATGCGATGTTAGCCGCTGGAAGCTAACGCCTAGGAGCAGACTGTTTTACAGACCTGAGGTCGTTGCCGGAAGCAAACATTTCAACCCAGGTTTCCGCGCTAGCTAGTGAAGGCCGCAGTCTTGGTCTGGTTCTATCGTAATGCCAGGGCTAAGCTCATCTTGCATCTGCTGCTCAGATCCCTGTTTGCAATACAAACGTTAGATCTATCAAGAAAATATACGTAGAAACAGTCAGATGCAGTGAAGTTGCGACGAAATGCAGCTTGAAAGTTCACACAATTGAACCAGACTAACCCATAGGTAGTTCTCATAAAAAAAATATCTCCCAACTCTATCCACAAACAAACATTCGATTTGTGGACCCTAATCACTGGGTACCTGGGAGGCTGGGATCTAGTGCCAAAGGGCAACAGTTGAGGCCAGTCAAACTAATTTTGTCCATTGTGATGGTCCCAGAGTGGATTTACCTTCAATAGACAAATACATACCCTAACCCATTTATTGCATGATCATAATTCAAAGTCCGAACACTGTACTCCACTGCATAGCAATAGCATTTTGACAATAGTTTCTTACAAGCAACTTGAGGTAAGATAAGGCTGCTACTAACGAAGCCTTAAGAGACCACTAGACCGGTATGAGTGTGGGAATATTAATCTCATGCATGGGTGTCTTCAGAGGCTCAATGGGCAATATATATAGTGTACAAGGAGTGTATTGACATATGCAGATAAGACAATATAAAAAGCAGATAAGGAATACAAAAGAGATTCCTATCCCAAACATATCTCTAACACCCCCACCCCCCCTCTTAAATGCAAGACGTATGCAATAACATTGCATTTGGAATGAGTTGACACTAAAAAATAAAAAATCCAAGTCCGAGTCTTGATAATGTCGTCGTAGCATGCAACTCTTGGAAAATATGTCAACAAAAGATCTCTCATCCGGTGTCGTGCAACAGCCCATAAAGCACAAGGTGCGGGACAAAGTCGATCGCGGCAACACGACGAAGAAGATGATGAAACTGACAAAAATAGATAAAGCTGTCAAATCAAACCGAAGAGGAATAGATGGAAGCATGACGACGCAGATCGAAAGTTCACAAGAATCGCAATGGAGACGCAGTGCGAAAGAAGCTTGGTAGCCTTAAAAGCTTGGGGCGGCGGCTAAGAGAGAAGCGGCGGCATTATAATGATCTGCAACGGCTTGAAGAAAAGAGTGACAGCTACAGTAAACCCTAAACCTAACCTTTGCTCTGACACCATGTTATGAATATTGTATATATATTCAAAGACCCAATGGGTAATATATATAGAGTGTACAAAACATGTATGCCATATACAGATAAGGCAATACAAAAGATAGATAAAGAATACAAAAGAGATTCCAATCTCTAACATATCTCTTAACACATACAATCCAAACTGACTACTGCAAAGGTTAAAGTACAAGGATTATGTGCCTTGGCAGGGGGTAAGGCATAGGGATATGGTGATATTTCGAGTGTTCTCAAGTGTTCTGTCAGAATAAGAGATATACATAAAATATACTATGTGAAGATAACTGTTCAAAAAGATGTCACAGTGTTCTGTCAGAAGAATACTGTGTGAAGATAACTGTTCAAAAAACCGTCCCCACTGCTCTTCGACTCATTATTAGAAAACAGAGCAACAGCTTACCTGCGGCTGCAAAGATGGTAACTGCTGCTGCTGTTGGTCTTGTGCTACCATATAGGGCTGTGGTTGAGACAACCTGTAGTATGGCTCCTTGAGTTCAAGTTTGGCTGTGGATGTCTGTAGGATGCCGCCTTGCTCCGCACCCACACCCCACATTTTAGCTTCCAGAAAGAATTCGAAGAGCACACGAACCATCAACTTCAAAAGTTCAAATACAATAGATTGAAGAGTGATAACGAATGAGAAAAAGGGTGTCCAACCTGACATCGTCAAGTATACTGTGTAGCTTTGTGCACTGTGGGCCACCAGATGAAGGTGGCCTGTTATTTCTTGGCCAGCCATTACATATAATGGCTGTGAAAGTACGCATCGCAGTTGGTACCAGTGAGTCGTAGCGGAGCCTGGAGCAGTGGTAAGCCATCTTTGCACAGTGCTGCATTATAATATACCAAAATTTTAATCCAAGAAAATAGCATATCAGATTGAAGCAGATGCTACAACAAATAATTCTAAAACAAAAAAAGAACAGTGTGAGACTGAAATATACTGACCTCCCATTGAACAATACATCAAACCAACAAGCAAGCCCATGCACCCTAGTGCCAACAGAGGCTACAAAACTCAGAGGGATATCAATCTCATAAAGCTCCTCTTCCTGAAAAAGAAAGATAGAGATGGCATATTTTGCACAAACCAAAACAACTTCCAGAATATTTACATGTAATTTAAATCTCATCTCCAGTAGTGCACCTTTACCTTCGTGCTAGTAAAATCAAGTGTATGATACGTAGATGGAGAAATCAACAATCTTGGATCGAATGCATCCACCACAGGCTGCATGAGAATTGCAGAAACATTTAGATTTGTCAAGACGAAACAGTCACATAGACTAGTAATGCCAGGCTTGAACTACAGTACAGAAGTAAGCGAGCATCATAGATGAAATAACTGAAGATTTGTTCACTACATTCGGATAACTTGTGAGATGCGTCAGAAACAGGGCCAAATTAATTTTAGCAATTCACTGGTTAGAAACAAAACTAGATTCATTTCAGCAGTTCACTTGTTAGTTGTTATAGTTGTGGGGGGCATATAGGGTGAAAACTGGCTAAGTATTGAAAACTTGTTAGCTGTGAGGATGGCCCGGGACAAGAGCCGGCGACAACCCAACAGCGGTTTCGAACTACCCATAAAGGGAATTCTCACAAGGGGTACTACTACTATACTATACTACAAGGCTACAAGCTAGAGGTGGTCAGACCGCCTCTGGCGTGGTGTGGCGCCGGCGGCGGGGAGGGAGAGGGATCAAAAAAAAAGGGAGAGGAGACTTCCAAAGTAGGCTGGGAGAGGTCTCGGGAGAACAGTAGGGCAGGGATGGCTTCTCCGGGGCCCCAAGTTTGCAAAACTTAGCCGGTTTTCATGCAATATGTTCCCATAGTTATGTTCCATTGTTCGGTCGTTCCCAAACTAAAGCCTAGGTAGTGGAGAATAGTGGGATCTTTCCGACCACAACATGAGATGAGAAGTATTGCAATGAGCACCTCTAAATTCTCCTAGATGTTGTGAAGCTTGGTTTGCAAGGGGATAACTCTCGTGGAGAAGAACGCCAGACGGCATGGCTTGAAGGGAATTTGGTAATAGACGTGGGAGATAGACATAGGTTGGGACGAGAGAACTAGAAAGTTTGAGATAGCCTCTAGAGGAGAGAATACTTCTTTATGCTTTTCTTTCCTCCCAAAAGATTACAATACCTACTCATTATATAGTTTTATATATCAGGTGGTATATCCGGCGGCATGAGCTCAAGGAGTTCAGGTGGCGGCAACTCGGGCTCGAGGTCTGGGGCGGTGGCGGCTCGAGCTCGGGCAAGCATAAGCGACAGAGACGCAAAGAACCGGCTCGAAGCGGCCGATGAAGACGAGGATCGTCGGCCTCGGCTCAATTCTGCAAGCGAGGCGGATCTTGATGGCGGCGAGCGAAGAGGAACCATCGGCGGCGGCGGAAGACGACAAGCGACGGTTGGAGATGACAAAGCCAGGCGGCGGCTTGAAGAAAAAAAACCCTAGATTTGCTCTGATACCATGTTATGAATAGCGCGTGTATTCATCATAAGGCCAATGGGCTAATATATATACAAGTACAAGTATGATATATGTGCAGGTAACCCCTTATACAACAAGGAAAATACACAGGTAATAATACACATCTAACATATAGGACTTCTTACTTGATCCCTAAGACATAAACTCCTAATACAATTTGAACTCTTTTACTAGGATTCCTAATAGAATTAGTACTCTCTTACTTTCCTTACTTGACCCTTAAGACTAGGATTCCTAATACAATTTGGACTTCTCTTACTATGACTCTTAATACAATAAGAACTCACTTTTCTTGACCCTTAAGACTACAACAGATGAAGGCAAAACTAAGGATCAAAGAAAAAAGGGACCAAATGAATCTACTCATCAATTTACTAGTGAGACCCAGAGGGTTAATAATCAGCCAAAACTCTAAAGTCCATGTAACTTAAGGGTAAACTACAGAGCTAGATGACGCATGCCTACAAAGTTAGTTGAAAAGAATATTCTGGTGAACACAAAATCGAGCATTTCAACATTATCAATTTATCATCACTCTGCATACAAGTTGAAATACTAACAAAATGCTAGCTGCATACAAGTTGAAATGCTAACAAAATGATAATGGGTAGTCGGGTAAGACCAAACAGCACCAACCTGTGAAAAATATCCCTGGAACGCTGAACCATGTAAAGGTGTAAGATCAACACCAAAAAAGTTATGCTGCTGCCAAAAGAGAGCCTGCAAGTACACACAAGCCAAACATTAGCTTGGCACCACATGTGAGAGACCTCTAACTGAACTGAAAGACTTGCAGGAAGCGATAATATATCGTTCGATAAAATGAACATAAACAAAAAGTGTACACAAGGTGCCTTATCTCCAACAACATAATCAGACAATGCAGATCTTTCAGAAAGAAATAGAAGGATGTACTAAGAAAGGAACAAACTGGGAACATTGATATAACAAATCAATCAATAACCAGAAAAACACAAGAAACTGAGCCTAACTCAGTTGGCGGGAGGTGTGCATGTACACCCCCCACCAACCAGGTTTGAGTCCTCTTCAGCTTGGATTTGGGTGTCTTTCTTCTTATTGGAAGTTCCTCCTAGGTCTTCTCGTTTTTTATAAATATATATATAACCAGACAAAACGTCACGGTACCTTAACTCAGTTACATGTCAAAAGGATAAACAAAACTGCTACCAATGTTAAGTTACCAGACAAATTGTAGAAATACCATAGCCAATCTTGCAAAAATGGCAGTTTGTACCCACCACAAAACAAACAAATTGTTTTATTATATTATATTATATTTGTGTCGAGTTTTAAGTTGGCACACCATTGTACTTTTAAGTTCGATGGTGTGGACACTGTTATGAATATTGGGTGTATATTCATGAGGCTCAATGAGCAATATATATAGGGAGTACAAAGGGGGATATGCCATATACAGAAAAGGAAATACAAAAGGCATATACGAAAATACAAAAGGATTCATATTCTAACCCCCCCCCCCTCTTCAAACTCAGCGGATCACACACACAGAGTTTGAAGAGAAAATACAGACGTTGTACCCTAGTCTGTAGCTTCGTGAAGAAGTCAGCAATCTGTAACTCTGAACGCACAAATTGTAAATCAAGTACTCCCTCCTGCACCTGTGAGCGAGTGTATGAAGCATCCACACCAATATGCTTGGCGAGCTCATGTTTCACTAGGTCACGGGAAATACTGATAGCACCTGTACTGTCAGACAAAAGAGTCATAGGTCCATCACAGGCACTCCAAAATCTGCAAGTAACCACCTCAACCAAGTAACCTCTGCTGTCACTGCTGCCATAGCTCTCAACTCAGCCTCTCCACTCGAACGAGAAACTGTAGTCTATTTCTTTGTCTTCCAGACAATCGAGGAGCCAAGAAAAACACAGTAAGCAGAAAGAGAACGACGAACAGAAGGATCACTAGCCCAAGTCGTATCGGAGTACACGTGAAACTGTAGTGAGGTAGAGCTAGGGAAAAACAAACGACGAGAAATAGATCCACACAAGTAGAGAAAAACACGAAGAAGATGGTTGTAGTTAAGATAGGTAGGACGAGCCATGAACTGACTCAAGATATGAACAACATAAGCAATATCGGGATGAGTGCTCACAAGATACACCAAACTCCCAACAAGATGGTGATATCGAGTAGGATTCTCAAGAAGATCACCATCAGTGGCACGAAGCTGTAGGGATAGCTCCATAGGAGTCTTAGCGGTGCGAGTGTCAGTCAAATCAGATCGATGAAGAAGATCCTGGACATACTTTTGCTAGAAGAGGTAGTAGCCCTCAGGCATGGAAGAAACCTCAATCCCAAGTACGTAAGAGAAACTGCTCACTGGGATGCTTTTTCACATACATGATGAATGAGGAATCACCACCAGTGATGAGCATATCATCAACATACAGAAGAAGCAATGTCCTACCCCGAGATGAGACATGGACAAAAAAAGCAGGATCGTGGGAATTGATAGTGAAACCGACAAAAGTAATCACTGAGGTAAAACGCGCAAACCAGGCACGAGGAGCCTGTTTGAGGCCATAAAGAGCACGACAAAGACGACAGGCGTGCCCATCGGGAACAGAATACCTTGGTGGTGGATGCATATAGACCTCATGCAAAAAAAACTATTAAGAAAAGCATTCTTAACATCCAGCTGAGAGATAGACCACGGGCAAACAGAAGCAACCGCAACAAGAGTGCAAACAGTGGTCATATGTGCAACAGGGGCAAAAGTCTCACCGTAATCACGACCGTACTCCTGCTGAAAACCGCGAGCAACAAGAAGAACCTTGTAGCGCTTGATAGTACCATCAGACCAGGTCTTAATCTTGTACACCCAATTGCACGTGATATAACGAGCATGCACAGGTGTCGGTACAATATCCCAAGTCTCCATACGTCGAAGAGCATCAAGCTCCTCTGTCATATCGAGCTGCCACTCACAATGAGCAGCCTCATCATAAGAACTAGGCTCAGTGACAGAGAAAGCATGAGCTACCAAAGCAAAACCAAGACGATCAGGAGGTCGACGGGATGTCCAGTCACGAAGGACGTAACGGGGAGGATCATCAAGAGGATCAGATGTGGGTGTCGGTAAGACATCAGGAGAGGAGACTGGTGAAGAACGAAGACACCTGGAGTAGTGAATATTAGATAAACGAGACAGTGGTGTTGCAGAAACAAGAGGGGTACTGCAGGAGGCAGCACCGGAGGCGGAGGTACAAAAGGAACCACTAGAGGCAGACCAGGGGAAGACTGTGACAGTGGAGAAATGGATGAAGAGTCAAAAAGAGACAACCGTGAAATCGACTCAACGGTGGAAACAGGACAAGGTGCCGAATCTCGATAGAAGAAAGGTCGAGATTCATCAAAGACAACGTCTCGTGAAATCCTGATTTGTCAAGCAGAAGGATCATACCGGCGATAACCCTTATACTCAGAACTATAACAAAGAAACACACACTCAACTGACTGAGCCGATAGTTTGGTGCGCTCACGAGGCTGCGGTAGAACAAAACAAGTACAACCAAAAACACGACGGTTAGTGTAATGAGGGGCTCGAGAGTAGAGACGTCTATAGGACAGACACCCTTAAGAGCAGTGGAAGGTTGTATATTTATGAGATATGCAACAGAGAAAAGCGACCTCGACCGAAACTATGGTGGAGCGTGAGAGGCAAGGAGAAGAGTGCGGGCAGTCTCAATCAGATGATGATGTTTGCGCTCAGTAACCCCATTCTGAGCATGGGCACCAAGACAAGAAGACTGGTAAATGGTGTTCTACTCAGAAAGAAATTGTCTAAAAGAGCGAGCGATACTATTTCGCCACAGAAATCACATCGAAAATGCGGATGGACGAATCAAACTGAGTACAAACCATCGTTGCAAAGCTACGACACATCGCAAGCCCGACCACGGCGGGAGGCTAAGCGCGGCGACTCGGCGTCCGGCGGCGGCCGCGAGCTCAAGGTTCGGTCTGGCGATGGCTTTCGGACTTCGAGCGTCGGCAACATGGCGTCGGACGGCCGGGAACACAGGTGGAGCTCGTGATGCTTAACTTCGCTCGGGCGACAAAGGCGCAATGATCGGCTCAGGCTCGGGTGGCCAATGGCGGCAATGACCAAGACTAAGTGTCGCTTCAGAACGCGAGCGCGGCGGCGTACTGTGAAGGCGTCGGGGTGGCAGCGGAAGAAGCTAGGTTAGTGCCCTAGCTCTAATACCATGTTATGAATATTGTGTGTATATTCATAAGGCCCAATGGGCAATATATAGGGAGTACAAAGGGTGATATGCCATATACAGATAAGGAAATACAAAAGGTATATAAGGAAATACAAAAGAATTCCTATTCTAACAGACACTTCCTGACCACAATGCAGTGTTATGACAGAAAGCATGAATAAGCCAAGGATTCTTGCTCCCCCTCAAGATCTTCCTATTTTAAGACCCAGGGAGGTTTTTGCATAGTTATTTTCAGGGACGGGTGGACACAAAAAAAATGAAAGGGGACTCATTTCTGCATTCATCTATCAAAGATTCACAGAAGACTATAACGAACATACGCCATTTATGGAAATTATACAGCCACACATTTTCTACTTTCAATGTAAACATCCTGCTATTGGACATGCTTGTAGGGGTGCAAACGGAGCGGATAATTCCCGACCGACTGAAAGCTTGCGGAGCGAATACGGAAGAGATAAATGGTTATTCGGTACTATTCGTGTCCAACTCCGACTCCAAGGAAAAAATGTGGAATAGGATACGTGATGAGTGATATCCATTTGTATGTATCTATATATCAAGTGGTATGAGGAAAGCCTGTAGTTACTTCACTTAGGAATAAGATAACATATAGGTAGGTTGATGCATCTAAGCAGGTAGGGAATACTGAGTGTTTTTCCTTCAACATCTCAACGATTAGTCTCTCCGTGTTCATTCTGATTGCACCCCTATTGTCTAATGTCCTGTATAGGGCTGCAAAAGAAACGGATAATATCAGTCCGACCAACCGTCCGTAGGCTCGCGGAGAGAATGCAGGATAAAGAAATGGATATCCGACACTATCCGTATCCGACTCCGACTCTGAGAAAAAAAAATACAGGATAGGATATAGGATGAGCGATATCCGATCGTATCCGCTCAGATTGCACCCCTACATGCTTTGGATGCCTGTTATTAGCTGGTAGGCTTACAAGCCCACTGACCCACATTCCTCCATGCTTTAGAGTTTATATAAGCTAGAGCTGTCTAATTATGTGGTACCAGATTTCAAGCCTCGATCAAGGCAGTAAGCCTAACTAAAAAGTATTGTCCCTGTTTGTAACATCCCAATTTTCTGAAGTTTTAAAAACATTTTTTAGTTTAGCCCTTTGGAAAACTCACCCAAGTTTTATTTGAATTTTAATAAATCTTAATATGGACTTTCAATAGCAAAACAATTTAATATGAATAATCTAAACATCAATGAATCCCAAAACTATTTTATTTGGGTTATATGTGCTTGGAAATATTTTCCAGAATTTTCTGGAATTTTTCCGAGTTCATTTGCTATTTGGATTTTTGTATTTTCTAAAATGGAAAACTATTTAAATCTCAGGAAATGCTTTTGGGCCGAAACCCATTCTTATTCTACCCTACCCGATCTTGTAAATTTACCACCATTCTTGTATACATACTTTTCAATGACATCAGCCCCACATGTCAACACCCTCTTTCTCTCTCTCCGCTCGTGCACCGCCTTGACCCCACCCGTCAGCCGCAGCAACGCCGTTTGCCACGTGAACTCACCCGAGCTGCAGTCGCTGACCTGTGGACCCCACCGAATCACTGTTCTTTGTCTCCGATTTTGTTTGGATCCGAGTTGCGCCGCCACATAGGCCTTCCTCAACGTGTGCGCTCCGGACTCTCCCGGGCGTCGTGTATAAAAGGGAGGGAAGCCCCTGCTCCCCGCAACCCAACCCTAGCCGCCTCAGCGCCGAAGCAAAACCCTAGCCGCCAAAAAAGCTCGGAGAAGCAAAACCGCCACCGCAAGCTCCGACGAGTGATTCCGTCGCCACCAGAGGTGCTCGAGCTTCACCGTCACCGCTTTCGAGTTCGCAAGGTTCCAATCTACACCTAGGACACCTTCACTTCACCCAAGCATCGCCGGAACACCTTTCCCGTCGAGCCCGAGATCTTGCCGCCGGCCAACCCTGTCGTCTCCGTGCACCACTGAGCACATCTTTGAGATCGCCAAAGCATCCTCTACCCTTTGTGCACCTTCGCCACTGACGAGGAGCCGCCGTTCGCCGGATGCCCTCGGAACCCAAGCGCCGCCCACCTCACCGTCGTCCATGTCACCACCACGTCGCCGACCACGTCAGACTCTGCGCCTACGTGTCGTCCTCGTGGCATCACAGCCATCGCCGCGTCAGCGCACGCGTGTCAACCCAAAACACAAACCCTAGATCCAAACTTTCGTAGATCCAATCCACGGTGGACCCAATCTCTAACTTGTGAGTCCCACTTGTCAGGAGCACTGTGCTGTGAACCCGTGAACCGTAGACCCAAAGACCAGATTCGTGGACTGGGATTTGTGGACTGGGTCTATAGACCCTGGGCCCACTTGTCAGCCTCTGAGGCTATTTTCCGAATTTCTTTTTAATTCTAATTTTGCGTGCTGACGTCACGCTGACGCATTAAATCAGGATTTCCAGTAGAAAGTTAATTCGGGAAATTCGAATTAGAAATTCCTTTTTCTTTTTCTTAGGGTTATAACTTCCAAAAGCTCGTTCCTCCTCATACGAACTCCGATTATGCTCATTCAAATTTCTAAATTCAAGCTCTATTTTCATGAGATTTTTATTTAATTTTTGGAGTTTGTTTTATCTTTGTTTTGTATTTATTTTGTTTAATTACTTCGTTTGCGAGTAGACATTGATACTTCGGGGAATTTCGAGGAAAGATGAGTTCACCAAGACCAATACCAAGACTTGTTCTAAGGCAAGTTGTATCTTTGACCATGTTGAACCCAGTTTTCCAAAATTACTTTGATTCAATTATTGCATCTACTTTAAGTAATTATTTAAATGCTTTAGGATTAGCTATTCATCCAATTTGTTTATATCTACATTCCCTATTTATCATCATGATCTTTTGTCACCCTAGCTTGATTAATTATTAGTTGGTATTATCATAGCACTAGCGTGGGTTGGTTAGATACAAATAGTCTGCTTAGCCATGCAACGAGTCATTCATCTCATTTGAGTTGCAATTATAAATTTGACTAAATGACTGGTGAAGCTTCGTTGTTGGGAAATATGAATCTTCGTGGCATAGTTAGAAATTGGCAGTCTCGCCTTGGTCAATTAAGGACTTAACTTTGTGCGTCATTGAACTTGGCCTTATCGTACAACCACATGTCTGATGGAACGGACCTAACTTAGTAAGTTATGGAAATCTCAAAATTGACTACTCAGGTGGTAGGTTAGTAATGGGTGGAGGTGTGGACTACTCTGAAAGTCACATCAATGGACGGTTCACCGCTTTCAGGTCCAACGGTGTACGTCATATCAAAGCACTGTGTTTGGGTTGGTACGACTATAAAACACATCGGAAGTCTCAATTGTTGAGATGAAGTTTCAGAAAGGTTTTGTTATGATTAGTGCTAGCTACACTGATTACATCGTGTGGATAAAGTGTACAACATCTGCAGAGTGTTAAACAATCTATTCGAATAGCCGCGTCCGCGGTCATGGACATGCTTGGGGATTTCACACGAGGGGGGCCAGTGAGACCTCAGCCGGTAATCCCGGGTTTTTCAAATTCAAATTCAAATTATTTTTAATCAAATTTGAATGAATTTTATCCGGGAAAAAACAGGTTTGATCGGTTACCGGTCCCAGCCAGCCAGCGGGAAATAGCCCGGGAGCGGTTATGTGATCCCTGATTCCATCTTATATTAAGGATAAGCAATAACACAAAAGTAAATGCACAACACCAAAAACAGAAATCTGTGATTGCATAAGATAATTTATAAGTCAGGGGTTACCCCTTTAATTCGACCAAAAAAATTACAATAAGAATAATAAAAAGCCTCACAGAAAGCAGTAGATAAGACGAATGTAAGGCAAAACTAGCAAGTGATTTAGTACCTTGTTTGCCATTTCAACATAAAGGTATTCATCGGAAAACGGAGCCATATGAATCCTAGAAAATATTCAAGATGTCAATCATCAGTGAGTAATTGACATACCAAAGACTGATTAAAAGAACCAACAATGTGAGCTCATCGTATTAAATACGTTGAGCTGAACCTAACTGCTTGAAAAACATTAAACTCCCCACTTCGATGTTCTAAAAGAACTGTACATGCTTTCCTAAACATATTACAACCCCATTCCAAAAACTAAATCAGAATTTTAAAATAACATCATTTCAATGTAATGCTCTATTGGTATATGATGATTTCAACTCCAGAATGTGCATGTTGTCAAACTGAGTGCGTATACAATGTGATTTGCTCTTTATTTTGCTGATTAACTACTGGTATTGTCAACAAGCAGCAGCAACATTGCCAACCCATCGGTCTGCATATAAATCTGCCGACAAGGTCCAAAACATTTTGCCAACCGCACAACCTAAAAATCCAAAGCACCCGCAAGCCTTACTACAATATATGCATATCACTGAACCAGATAAATGGTGGAGACCCTGCTCTAAGACCATCCAAAAATATGCACTTTGGTAACTTGATAATTTTGTAACTTGATCGGCTAACACGGACAGATATTATTTTGAAGATTTACATACATTTTAACAGTTCCAATCCATTATCAAGAGAAGTCATCATATTGCACAAACCTCATATAAATGTGAAATCCAGGAAAAAACACAGGTAGTACTAGTACAGGGGCCTGAAGAAATGCTAAACAACTAATAAGAGCACAAGATATAATCATTTCGAAAATATTTAACCATATTGCTTATTGATTTACCAAGTGGCTTACAGAGAATAACTGGAGATAGATGCCAAAAGTAATTATAATCCAGAGTTAAATAATTCTTGATGAGAAACACACCTTCCCGTTGTTGGAAACATTTTACCATCCGGAGCAAGGAATCTGTCTCTAGCTATAACATAGGACTCCAGCATCCTCTCATTCACCAAAAGGGTTCCTACAAACATTATAGTACTAAATAAATTACTACAGATTATCTGATACAGAAAAAATCAACTGAATCATGAAACATTATTCATCGAAAAAATTAGTCAATTGTCAAAGTTGGAACACAAAAGACATTGAACAAAATAAACACAAATAAGCTAAAGATTATTCTATTACAAACAATGGAGTAGACAACAATTTTATACCTGATTGGCTGATTTTGTCGATACATTTAATCTAAGGGCCTGCCAACTTTTCAATCAATGTTTCCAATTGTGGCCAATTTCAGAATACTAACAGTATGAAAACATGCTAAGGGTATAATTCCACTATTACAGCTATGACTGTTATACTCGAAATAACAGTCCGCTATGGTGCTCAGTAGATATAGTGGCCACTATGCATCAAACATATAGTACTTTGGGCCTCGCTTTAGTTCAAACAGGCTATAATTGGGCTTTTGACTCCCACAAGCTCATTATCGATTACTCGAAAATATGTGTATCACAAAATATACAATACCATCCAACATGTAGTTTTAACTTTCAACCAAATTAGATGAAACTGATCAACATCATAGTGCTAGGATCTTGTATTCGAAAATAGGAAAGAACAATTTGAAATTCAAAAGTCAAAACCAGTACATTTATAGTAGTTTGAAAGTACAATGGACTCGACTATGTGCCATTTAGATCTACCCAGGGTCAAAGGCCCAGACAAAACACATAAGTTTTCAATGCATCCAAGGGCTAATATGTAATTTACTGACTACCAAGATCATGAAACAGTTTGCAAAATAGCCACAAATCAGGATCCCCTGCACGGTGTCTAGTGATAATTTAGCTGTTGAATGGAATTGATGAATGGTTATAACTCAATTCCAAAAGACAAATAAGGTAAGATGGCAGAAATAAATTTGAATCCAGACCATTATATGTGCTTGATCAGATGATCAGAAGTTAATTGGGCACATGGGGTGGCTGTGGAAAAGATAGCAACACACAGGTCTTGTGGACTAAATGGATCATTTCAAACATCACCTGCTGTACGTTGGGTATTAAACTCTTTGACAGACTAAATGGATGGAGCGTAATGCAAGCAATCTCACCTATCCTATTACCAACTTGCCATTACTCATGGTTATTAAGGCGGTAAGGCGGGGTAAGGCGACTCACCCCCCTCACACCTTTTAAGCGGTAAGGCGTGAGGCGAGGCGACGCCTTACACATCCTAAGCGACACTCTGAGCAGCCAAAGAAGAAAGTTAGAAACGAAGATGATCGCCAAAAGACCACGAAGATCCAAAGAAGGTGGGAAGATTGGAACACCACGTAAAATCTGGCTACCCTTTACCTGCCCGTGCCACGCCTTGCTGCCGCCTACCATTGCCCTTTGCCTCTTTTTTCCTGCCCGTGAATCCAACGGCATTCAGACGCCACGCCAGAGACACCGCCCGCCTCGGTCTCCTCCTCCTCAACGCCACGCCACCGCCGCCTCCTCGATCTCCTCCTCCTCAGCGCCTCCTCCTCGGTCTCCTCCTCCTCAAGCCTGCATGCTGCCGCGCCGCCTCCTCCGGTCCTCCTCAAGACTGCGTCAGGCGCGCCTCCTCCTCCTCTCCTCCGCTTCGATCAGCCGCGCCTCCTCCTCGGCCGCAGGGAGGCACCTCTCTTCTCTCTGCGGCGGCAGCTGCCAGGTTTAAGCGGGCGACGCCTTGCCCCCGGACGGCGCCTTACCGCTTAGGCGACGCTTAGGCGTCGCCTAAGCGACGCCTTAATAACCCTGCCATTACTAACCAAAATGATCCATTAAAAAGAATAACAATTCAAACAATGGACAGATTGCCTACAAATACACTCGTTATCCGTAACACGTTAAACAGATGACATTGCAAGTTTGCAACCTACTAATACTTTTTCATCAGTCATCACCTAACTGCAAAAAGTGTGAATGCTATAATACATAACGAGTCTTTTAATTGATAGAGCAACAATATAAGATATACAGGCAGGAGCAGAACAACAGGCGTGTAGGCTCTATGCATAGAGATTGACAAATGGTACTCCAGAAATATAACGGAGAGTCATACCCATAGGCTCGGAAATCAGTATGTCAGCTTTCTCTGGAAGTTCAACTTCCTCAATTTTGCCTTTGATGACCTATTTAGGAGAGGGATACATTTCAGCTGAGGGTCAAAGGTAAGTCTGAAAAGGAGCAGATCCAACTGATACAAAACAAACCGTGATCCGTTGTCCGAGAGATGGGTTTCCAGAAATAAGCCGCTGAGCATGTTCAGCCATTTCAGATGCCTCAACTGCATAGACATGTTTGGCACCAGCCTAACATTAAATGGCAAACAGCATATGTTATGCTATATCAGTCACAGAACCCAAAGAAACCATGAAGAAGGTTAAAGCGCACCTGCGCAGCAAATAATGAAAGAATGCCGCTACCAGCTCCAACATCAACCACAACACGACCCTCGAAATCGGATCGGTTTTCCATTACAGCAGCATAGTATGTTCCTGGAGGGAAATAATGTGCACTTCCTTGTAATATTTTATGCAGAAAGGTGACTTTCTATGCCATTCTGTTGATAATGGAATCAAATAACTGAGAACCTCAGGTGAAATGTAGGTCAGCATTGTCTCAAAATTTATATAGAATGTAACTTTATTTAAGTATTTAACAATAGGTAGAGATATCGACCTGTCCTCACAAAATCTTGCAACATATTTTGTTGATGTAATAGCTGACCATAGTAGTGGAAATACATCTTTGCTGACGATGCCTCAATTTTTGTATCAAATTTGCTTTTACAAGCAATTATTGATCCATTCTCCAAGGGTTCACCTGTCACATAAGAATCAAAAGGCACTTTGCCATCAAAAATAAAAAGAAATAATTGCCTTTATGGCACCACTGTTGGCATAAGTTATGAGATGAATAAGTCACTGCTATTATTTCTCAGTTGCCACTTGCTTGATCACAAATAATCCCTTTGATCACAGATGAAAGCAAGGAGGTGCACCACAATCAACACCACAGAACAAAGATCTACCAAAGATGTGCAGATTCTTAATGCATCTTCTAAAAAATAGCATGCATTGAAATTAATCATGCACGGTTTAATTTGATTTCATTAGATTATAGTTATTTTCCAACAGAACTGGGAGTGCAGATATAAAGCAGTAACGGTGCAAGTCTTAGGAATGCCTAAGAACATGAACTTTCATCAGATTAGGCGCAATTACAATCTCCACAGGAATGGCATGCAGGTATTTTATCAGACGGTAGAGTTAGAAGAATATGCCATAACCATAGTGCAAGTCGGTGTGTAGTCTCAAAAGTACTTGTATTTAAGGGTAATTGTTGCCAATTTTGTATAATGAACATATGGAGAGATACTCATATAATTGATGCCATGTATGAGACTCTAAAAACTAATATTGAGAAAATGGCTCGATAATTATGCAACAAAACATGCTACAGAAATTATCTGAAACAAGAAATGAAAGGACAAACCAGCTTTTCCACTAATCACTCGGTGTTTCCATCGTTGAAAAGCTAGAGAGAAGGCTTTGCTCTCAGCTTCTGTCCTAAGAGCAACCTTAATTGCTCTTGAAAATAACTTCTGCCTCAAAGAATTGAGAGTTAACATGAAGCCATTTAATATGTACTACAGCAAAAGTTCCAATGTACAAGGCCGAAGAATGATCTATAAATTCTCATATTACCTTCACCTCTAGTCCTCAGTGAAGAGATTTATGCAATAAGTTGCTACGAGGATGGCAACAAAGAAGTCTTACACAGCAGGAAATTCATCTTTACACAGTTACAACTTTTCAGAGTTCTATTAGGCTCTATTTCAGGATAGGTAGCACAATTATAAAGTACTTTATGCTTCGCATGCCATAAGCATAGTATAAATCCTTTGCAAACTGAAATAAGGTGCCAAGAGTTGCTTTTTCATACAAATTTGAAGCTACAATAAAGTACACTTAGAACAGTATGCATATAGATCATACTGCAAAAGGGGGGAAAAAGGAACTTCCAGCTTAACTGTTTCAAGTAGTATTGATTAAGTCAGGATTATAACAAATTGTCCCCAAAAAACTGTGTTCCAAAGACAGAATGCAATGCAATCTACTATATTCATATCATGCTACACAACGACTATTTCCATCAGGTTCATCACAAGAGATTTACAATAAAACTTCGGTCGGTCAGTCTCAAAAACAAAACTACTTGTTTTTCTTAGGCAAAATTATGTGCTTGTCTACCTCGGTAACTCCTACCCTGCAACAATCAATCCTAAGCACAACAAATTGGGAGAGCTGAGCACGATAAGGTTCCAAGTGTAATACATCAGGGGATTGAACTTGTTATACTTGTAATTATCGTTGTATCGTAAGCTTCATTGTATACACGCATAATTCAATCACAGGTAACAATAATAGAAGAAGGTACAATCCCACCAAACAGAAGCACAAAATTAACTAGAACCCAACGAATCAACTGAAGTGTACCTCCTCCGCGCCGCCCTTAGTCTCCGACTCGCCGCTCACACACAGCCACTCCGTCGGCCCCAGCCCAAATATCTGCAAAACCCAAAATTTCACTCTCCAAACGCATGGCAACGGCACGCACCTCCGAAAACCACACGAAATCGAACCAAACCACCCCCAGACCACTCCCTCCGAAATCACCGAGATCACGGCGGGTACCTGCGCGTCAGAGAGGTCGATCTCGAGCGTCGGCTCCGCCTCGGGCGCCCCGGGCCTGACGAGGACGAGGCTCGGGGCTCCGGAGGCGGCGTCCCCGCCGAAAACAGCCGTGGCGCCGGCGGCCTCCGGCGAGGCTGCGGAGACGTCGGAGAAGGAGACGTCCGGGAACACGTCCGTCGACGCCATTGGGCTCGGAGCCTGGGATCCGAGAGGCGTGTCTAGGGTTGTGGGCGCCGCGGCGGAGGAGAGGGGCTAGGGTTTTGCGGCGCGGGAGCGGGAGGGTGGTGGCTCGCGTGGAGCTGCCTGCTGTTTGTACGCGTGCCGTGGGTGGCCTCGACTGTGGATGCCTCCAGCGCTACAGTTTTTTATGCCTCGTGGCCTTTTCCTCCTCCCTTGTTGGCTTCTCTCCGGAATTTAATTTGGTGGAGACGACGCGCCGCCAAAGTCACGGCGACGCGTTGAATTCGAACGCGACTTTCTCAGCAAATGGCCGACAGGTGGGACCTGTAGCTCCACTACGAGTTTCGGGTCCACGTGTCTGTGAGAGGTGTAGTACTTCCTTTGTACGCGTAGCGCCAGCCCCGAGTTAAAGCTGTCGCTTTCTTGGGTACGGTTGTGGCATGACAGGCTTTACTGGAGACTAGCGAGGTTCCATCACTGACGTGTGGGATGTAGACTGTTTGGACCCACAGCCCAGTGAGGTAATGTTGGAATGATGAGTTTGTTAATCTTCATCCAAATCTGGTAGTTTTTGGGAGTGGGCTTCCGGGCCACATGGATTTTGTTCGTTTCGAAGCCCAACCAAACTTCTTTTGGGCCAGGTCGATGTGCTTTAGGCATGGGCACCGGATTGGAAATTTCCCAGTTCGGCTAAGATCGATCGCGACGTGCATCGAGGAAAAGACTAATTACTGCTTTCAGTAGACGCCGCCGTGGAAGAGCATGATAAAGAGTGCCATTAGAGAAGCGAAGATGTGATAACCTCAATTGACTAGTACTGTGATCGCTGTGGGACTGTAGTTGGATGTAGCTGTTTGTAACACATGAATTTTGAAGTACAGTCCCCCAAGGATCTCTACCAAATTCTTACGCTCCAACAAAGCCTAAACCACCTGACATGACCAAAATTATTGAGTTACATGCACCGACCAGTCCACATGGATAATATACTTCAATACCCTCCTTACATCTATGGCTCCACCGGGTCTCAGACGTGAACTATGTGGGTCTTGAACTCGCATAGAAGTGGGCCGCATTTATTATTTCTAAATATTGCGTTAGGCGGGTCTTGAACTCGCTACCTGTGGGCTCTAATATCATATTGAGTTGTACACACTAATCAGCTCACCCAAAAGCTGATTTGAAAAGGTGAGCAATATACTCCAACACTCCTCTCACGTCTAGACTCCACTAGCCTAAGACGCGGACTTAAAGTGGTCATGCTGCGCTAGCTGGGTCTTGAATTCAGGACCTTTATACTCTGATATCATACTAAGTTGTATGCACAAATTAATTCATCTAAAAGTTTAAGCTGAAGATGAAAAGTGGATAATATACTTCAACGAATTTAAGGAGATTATGTTGTGAATATCCGGTAGTGACTTCATCCTCACATGTGCATATAGGGATTTCCGAAAAAGAACAAAGAAAAAGAAAAACGGATACCTGAAGATCATCCCAGTGGATATACAACTTACCTCCATGATTGGATTAATATACATCTCTCCAACCACCGAGCATTGATCTCCTGTATCTTGCGTGCTGTCATTACTACTGAAGAAAAGGTTGCTCCTCCATCTTGCTGAATTTAGTGGCGGCATGTCCTCTTTGTGGGTCAGGTCAAAAATGCTTATATCTTAGTATTGGCACCGAAGTACTCTTATACAGATTCAGATCCTCTATATTGGAGGGGTAAATACAAAAGATGAGCATTACTCTACACTGAGAGCGTCTCTCAACCATCCTATTAGAATCCAACAGTTCATATCAAGTGCTACAGTGTCCATACTATGGTACAACTTCTTTCACACAGTACAATCGGGCACTGTGATACAATATAACATCTCAAAGTTATGTTACCAAAAATAAAAATTATGAAAATTATTGAGTTTCCTGATATCCTATTAGAATTTTCTTGTTTTTCTTGATTTTTTTTTCTATATTTTAAAAGTCAAAAAGAAAAATTATTGAGTTTCCGATATTTTATTGGATTTAAAGTTAAAAAGGTAAAATTTTAATTAATTTTTGGTATTTTCGGATTTTAAAAAAGAATTTTCTATTTTCCAAAAAAAATACTTTATGTGCAAAAAAGTCAACTTTAAGCTGGAAATAGTTTTATTAAGTTCAAAATAATTCAAGGAATTGTTGTGAATTTTTATAGAATTTTGAACTCTATTGGCTATTTTCTAAAAACCTATTTAATTTTTTACACTTTCTGAAATTCGAAATCAAATAAATCTCCTTTTCCACTTCGGGCCGAAATCCTTCCTCCTAGCCTGTTTTCCTTCTCTCCTCCCCAAGAGGTGGGGAGTCAGGTAGATCTTCCGTGCTTGAGGCCCGAGGTCTCGGGTTTCAAGACTGCCCAAGCACGCCAGCACGCCACGTGGCGGTCGAAATGGCTGCAACACGCACACGGATGATGGGCGGGTTGGCTCGGGAGGCCGACGACGGGCGACTGCACCTGACGTTCGGTGTGGCGTCTTGTTGTTCGGCCGACCAAGATGCTCAAAGACAGAGGCCTTTCGCCAAGACGCCGGCCGCCTTCACCTCCTCCTCGCCTCATTGCTCCGCCTCCCGGGAGGCGAAGAGACTCATGGCATGGTGGCGCGGGAGAAGAGGACTCCATGGCGGCATGGGCGGCCGTGGCCGGGCCGGCCGAGGCCGGCCGTCTTGTAGGGGCCAAAACAAGGGCCGCAATGGCAGAACCAAAAGCCGCAAGAAGGAGAGGAGCACGGCGGCGCCATGGGACCGCCCACCTTCCTCGCCATGGCTCGCCCGCTCAGCCTCCTCCGCCCTCAGCCTCCTCCGCTGGGCCTCCTGCCGCCGCTTCCAGCTGCTCCTCCTTCGGCTGCTCATGCTCAGCCTCCTCCCAGCGCTTGCCTCCTCCGCCACTCGGCCTCCTCCATGCGCGCCTCCACATGTTGTCTTGCCTCAGCCGCCTCCGCTCAGCCATGTGCGCTTAGGCCCTGGGTGGCTTCGGGTGAATGGCCAAGGCCAGTGCCCAGTGGGGATTCGAAAAGAAAAGAGAGAGAGAGAGATTCAATGAACTGAGGCAGAGCCGAAGGCTCCAGAAAAGAAGAAAGAGAGAGAGAGAGAGAGATAATAGAGGGAATCTTTTCATTGGTGAATGCCAGACTTTTGCTTTCTCCAACGTGTGAGGACCGAGGAGAGGACAATGCTTTGCTGAGTGGTTGCTTGCTTTCTTTCGAATCGAGAGAGATAGACAGAGAGAATCCAGGGAAAAACGAGAGACAACGGGCAAATAGAGAAGCAACGGGCAAGCACAGAGAGACATGATACGACATAAAGTTGATGTGATAACGGGTCATTAGCAACGTTCACACGAGAGACAACGGCTCTATCGCGCGACCGTGGCTATAAAATGAAGCTCATTTCTCATTGATTCATCCATTCTCATCTCAGCTTATTTCTTCTTCATTTGTTTACTCTTCTCATTTCTTCAACTACCATCTACTCTCTCTATTTATTCACCATCCATCCAATATGCTGCCAAGAAGTCGGAGCACCAAGGAGCTCCCGAGCGGTATGCTACCGAGGAGTCGGAGCACAAAAAGGACAGCAGGGCGACTTAGTGTAAGCTCTCGCCGTCGCTCCCCTAGTCCTCCTCCGGCTCCGACTCCCGTTGATGCTCGCCAGTTCTCGCCAAGTATGGGAGACTACGGCATGGATGACCGCCATATGGGCGATGCGGAGGGCTACGAGGAGTATCAGGCGGTTCGAGCCAATGGGGACTCGAGTTCTCTCCCACATCCACGGAGGGCAACATTGGCGGAGTGCGGACGAAGGGAATTCTTGTGGAAGCACATGACACGAGCCAGAAATCCACGACGACAAGCGGTAGATATCGCAACATGTAATTATTACCAAGCTAAATTAATCGCTCAGACAACAATTTGCGGGGGACGGGGCACTTGAACCGCACTACAAGGCATGCTTATGTAAGATCGGTATGAGCGAGGGAGGAGTACAAACGCAGCTAAACTTCGAGGCCGATGGCTCTGTAAGTACTTGGGTATACAACCCGCTTTCTGCCCGTGAGGAAATCGCTAGATATATTGTTGCGGAAGATCAACCGATTAGGATGGGTAAAAGCCACGCGTTCGAAAAAATGATCCAACGCGGCTTTTGCCCACAATACCAACATGTTAGTAGGAGAACCACTACATCCGATATTTTACGGCTGTACCATAAGGAACTAGCAGAGCTAAAAGAACAATTCCTACAAGTTCAGTTCTCTTTTGCTATAACCCGGACATTTGGACATCATCACACCAGAGAAGTGCCTACCTTAGTGTTGTAGCCCATTATTTAGACGATAATTACAAACTAAACAAGAGAGTCATAGGGTTTAAGCCAATTAACGAATCACACACGGGAGAGGCCACTGCCGAGCGTATACTATACGTACTTAATGATTTTAAGATAGATAATAAGATTGCTTCTATCACTCTTGATAACGATCGGCGAACACGATCGCTATGAACATCCTCACCCCAAGATTGCGAGACGTATATTGGTGGTTATGTTCTCCACCGAGATCGTATGTCATATCTTGAACCTTGTTGTTCAAGGCGGTATACAGCGATTGGCGGATATTTGAATAGTATCCGTGACGCCATTCGCTACCTCACAAATTCCCCACAAGTGGCGGCCGGTTCATAGTATCTTGCAGACCAATGGGAAGGAGCCAAGAAAATTCGGTCTTGACATGAAAGTGAGGTGGAACTCAACCTACATCATGTTAAAGAAATTACAAGGGTACGAACATGTTATATATGTTTTTGTCAATGCTAACTCTCAAGACAATGAATTGGTAGTTACCAATTCAGATTAGCGAATCATTGGTTATTTTAAACGAGTTTTACAACCTTTTATAGAGCAACAAAGATGTTATCTGGTGTTTATTACCCTACCTCTTGCTTAGTTATAGAATATATTTGGTTAATTGCAGACAATATTGCCAAATCTAGGAAGGATCCCGTTTTAAGTCATGCTGTTGCACTAATGGAAGAAAAGTTTATTAAATATTTTAGTTCTATTTCACATGTGTATTGCTTTGCTATTATTTTCGATCCTCTGAAAAAGTTGCGAGTTTGCGAGATGGGTATGGAGGAATAGGTGAATGCCTTGGTCTTGATTACTCGGAAGCTTTTGCACACGTCAAAGAGGAGCTTTTTCGTGTTTTCCGCATGTATCATGACAAGTTAAAACAAAGACGAGATCGAGACCTAACAAAGACACGCAACAAGGAAAGAAAAGCTTGACATCCCACTTGTGGAAGAAGCTAAAGGGCAAGTCCATTCTTCGTCCTCTCGGTCTCGGCGGCCCCTCGTGGAATTACGTCTCGAGCTAAACCATTACAGGAGCATGATTTTACAAACATCGATCTGATCTTTCGATGGAAAGATAGACTTGCTCGAGTGGTGGAAGAACAACAAGCGGATATTTTCTGTGCTATCACATTTCGCATGGGATGTTCTGTTGGTGCCGGTGTCTAGTGTATCTTCAGAAGCAACGTTCAGCATGACAGAGAGAATAATTGAAGAAAGAAGATCATCCCTCACGCCTAAGATGGTGGAGGCAATCACATGCGCCAAGGATTGGGAATTGGCTAAAGAGCGGCAAGAGCATCAACTGGAGGATCTTGAGATCGTGCAGGCGTACGCTAACCTCAAATGCATGAACGATCTCGACATTAATGAGTAGTTAGTATGTACACATGTTGTTACTGTACTCTTTTCCTTACTCGGGGAACCCCACTCTGGGGCGTAAGGTTTTTAACGAGGTAGTAACATTGTATCTGTAAAATATCAAGAAAATTTCACTTTTTCCCCGAAATATTTTCGTGCCCATGTTTTTACATAATTAATTCAATTTTAACTAGGTTTTTAATGAGGCGCACGGCCAGCCGAGAGAATGAAGATGGCGATCGTCGCCTCTGCCAACAATAGTTACTTAGAAATTTGGGCTTGGTGGCACGCACGACCCCACACGATGGGCTTTGGGCGTGCAGGCTTTGCCGAATCACGAGGTGGGCAAGACGCAAGACGCAAGACAGCGGAATGGCCGAGCCAAGACGCAAGCACGACGCTGCTCAAGCTGCAGTGGGCGGGCGTCTTAAAGACTGCAAGACTGCCCAATTCCCACCTCTACTCCCCACCCCACTCCCGGTTCCTCCCATTCCGTAGCCCCAACCCGACCTCTCTTTTCCCTCTTCTTCTCTCACTGCCAGGCGGGGCCCACTCGGCAGCCACTCCTCTCTCTTTCCGCCAAGGGCCTACCTGTCGGCGCAACTTCTTTCTCTTGCCTTTCTTCCCCCACACGCTGCCGCCATTTTCGCCGGCTTGAGCTCCGCAAACACGGCAAAATATTCCTCCTATCCTCGAACGACCGCGTGCATTAAATTCCCCACCACACGCCTCCCTCATTCCTGGCCTTTTCCACCTCTTTCGCGCACCCTTTTTGCCGGAACACGCTATGCCCGCCGCGATCCCCGCGCACTGATCTCCTTCCCTGGCTCCGCTGCTCCTCTATAAAAGGGAGCACAAGGTGCCCCGTCTCTCCCTCATCTCATCCCCTGAGTTTCACTTCCTCCCTCTCAGTCTACTTGTCGGATTTCGAATTCTTGTCACTACCGGCCGAGCACCTCTCACCATAGATTACGCCGCCTCTTGTGGGTCTCCGGCGACACCGTCTCCACCACTGGCATCGTGACTTCACATTCTATGTGGTGCTCCCCTCCTCATCGCTGGAAACACCGCTGTAATCGCCGCGCCACATCAACCTGACTTGCGCCGCCGGCCAACCGTCCGCGTCCCGTCGTCGCCGAGGTGAGTCTTGTGTTCCCCATACCTCCCTCTATCGTTTGTCACTCTCACCGCCACCCGCCGAGTTGCCAGCCATCGGAATCCTTAGTTCCCGTGCCAACCGTCAGTTTGTGCCAACGTGGGTGCCACATGGCATGCCACCTCATCGCCCAGGTTGACGTGGCTGCCCTGTCATGCCTACGTGTCTCGCTTACGTGGCATTTCCTTTTTCTTTTGAAAAATAATTCGGCCAAAATTCATAATTCTCCTGCTAACGTCATCATAACGCAATAATTGTTTTTTCCTTTAGAAAAACAATTCCATAAATTCTAGACATTCCAATTTCATGTGAATTCCGATCTTCTGAGAGCCTGTTCCCCTTCGTTCGAGCTCCGATTCAAGTGATTCAAATTTCTAAATTCATATAAATTCAATATATACCTCTCAGAACCAAAATTATTTAATTTGGTGTTTATTTTGATTTTACTTGAATTTTGTTTAAATTTGGATTATTTTTATAGATTTTGACGACTTCGGAAAGCCAGATTTCGACGCCGTTTGAGAACAACAATTAATTGAGCAAGACAAGTTACATCATTTGAACATATTTGATTCCGGTATTTTAAATTATTTAAATTTTGTTTTAAATTATTATTGCATGCTTACTTTTATTCAAAGTAATTTAAATTCCTATATTTAAATTGTAGCTAAATCAAAACACTTGTATAGCCAATTATTGTCAAGATAGGTAGTATGAAAAATCATTAGAGTGTGGTATATTTTGGAGTTAGAAATTGAAAATCTTGGATAATACTTTCGTGAATTGTATATTTGTGGATACCAATTGATTGTGAAGAATTATAGGATTATAATATTGTTGGAGATTGGATTATAAGAATACATTATTGTTGGATTATAGAAATATATCTTGGTTGGTTTATTGAAATAAATCTTGGTTGGATTATAGAAATATATCTTGAATGGATTATAGAAATAAATCTAGGTTGGATTATAGGAATAAATCTTGGTTGGATTATAGAAGTATGTCTTTGCTGGATTATTGAGATATATCATTGTTAGTGATTGTTGGAAATTTAGTATTGACCAACTGATCAGGTATATGTGATGAATAAATAATGGAGTTGGATTATTATAGTAAGTTATGATTGGAATTCAGGTGTATTGGTTGAATTATAGAGAATTGATGAAATTAGTGGAGTTAATTGAATAGTACTGTTTGGTTGATCTACAGTTGTTGGTGGACTAAAGTAAAAAATGATGTGATGGATCAACCAGCATAATAGATTGATTTGGAGAATATGATTCTAATATTGATGGTTAACTTACTAATCTTGGAGTTGACAATTCCTGGACATCGAATCCCTCATATCTTATCGCCCTAGATAAAACTCTAATTAATACAATAGTATTAACAAGATGCTCTTGTTAAAAAAACTTTATGCTTAGACAAAGTTTAGACCAAAAATATTGAATTTTAGGAGTTTAGCCAAATGTTCAATTGTGATTTAAAATGAGGCTATGGTATTGTTTTTACCATAGAATTTTTAGCAGATGATTTAACTTGGAAAATAAAATAAATTGGTTTAGACTTGGGCGAAATGGATGTTTGGATGGTGCAAGTTAATGCATGGAATCGATTTATTACTATGATCGAGGCCAGTGTTTTATTGGAAGTCGCCCAAGTCAGTTAAGGACCGGTATTCAAGCCACATCTTGCTAAGCTGCACCGTACTACCACAAGTCTAGAGTGGTACATGCTAGGCTAAATAATTTGTAACATTTCACCATAGTTGTGCCATCTGGTTGTGTGGGTGTTAGAATGACCTGCTTTTTATATATTCCCACATGGCGCAAGAGGGGGCTTCCGGCGGATGGTTCAATTCAAAAGAAGTAAAACCTTAGCGGGCATAACTACGTTAGGATGACGCATTGTAAAGACCTTATGATAGTTACTTAGTCGCGCACCTACGAAAGTGTGTCAGACGGACATTAAAAGTTGATTATCTCTTGTAGGTAAAGTTGTACCACCTCTGAAGAGTGTAAAACTATTCGAATAACCTTGTCCACAGTCATAGACATGCTGAACAAAGCTACTCAAAGTTAGACTTTAGTTTTGATTTTAAATTTTTTTATCAAATGATTTTGGATAGTTTATCCAATTGGAAAATTGGACGGTTTGTCATGTGATATGAGAGTATCCTTCACCACTCTTGTATGAATGTTATCTTACAATAAAACTTGATAATTTAAAATCAAAAACTGATTTTTGATATAGAATAACTGCTTTGGAACTTAGTACAGATATTTAAAAAGAAAACATTGCTTTACTCAAATTCAACCACATAAGCCTTCCTTTGATATATCTCTGCATGCATTATAATTCTGTTACTGCGTGTATCTTGTAGAGTACATTTTTGTACTCACTCTTGCTTAATAAAATATTGTTCAGAGGATAAGGACGTCTCCACCAGTGTAGATCTCGATGACTAGACCGCTACCCCAGTCGATTGCCTGTGGCAAATTTGCGGGGCTCT
This sequence comes from Phyllostachys edulis, assembly GCA_036346405.1. Classification (NCBI taxonomy): domain Eukaryota; kingdom Viridiplantae; phylum Streptophyta; class Magnoliopsida; order Poales; family Poaceae; genus Phyllostachys; species Phyllostachys edulis. The sequence continues at coordinate 67,153,562 of CM070558.1, read as the reverse complement.
ACTACTTCTTCTTCGTCTTCCGTTGTGTTCTTTATTGTTGGCTCATAAGCCTTTTCTTGTATTAAACTCTGATATTTATTAATAAAGTTGTGCAATTTATGGATATTACAACATCTGTTTACTGTGTACACTAGCTACTGTTACAGGGACTAGTGTACAATACACAGAGGATTTGTGGGTGTTACTCTCGGGTCCAACATACAACGAAATGCTACAGTACTGTTGATGATCTAGTATCGATCTTACGAATGAATACTTGGGGGGGCTTCCTATGAAATAGATTCACATAGAAAGAGATACGGGGATTTATACAAGTTCATGCCTTCTCCTGAAAGAATAACAACCCTACTTTTGTGTTCTTGTATTCAGTATACTTGTTACAATCAGGAAGAAATCACTCAAACAAAGACTCAATGATCTCTTATGACTAACCCCAATGGCCCCTCCCTTTGTCCACTGATTTTAGCCCCTATATAGCATGTGAAGGGGTGGCAGTTACTCTATGCCAAGAGGTGCCTTTACGCCTGATGAAATGCACACGTTGATGATAGTTATTGCTAGAAGAAATTGCACCCACATTGTCTAGCAGTTATATCAAGGATGGAGGCATAATTCGTACAGTTATTCCTGAGAATAACTATGTATATTAACTGCTCTATGCATATTAATGATAGGACGGTGTACTCTCGCATGCTAGATCGATCCGATTGTGTGCCTCCATCCATCTGCCTAGTCGTGGCACCGCGTGATGGCCGAGCGCCCGCGTTCATAGGGGTTGGCCTCCGTGCCGGGCTGGCAGTTGTATTACGATGGGCTAGGCACTGAGCACAGGACGATGTCGGCAAACAGCGCATCGTAGCTGATGAACCCCGTCGTCGTGAGGCTGGTGGCGGTGTCGGTGGGGTTGAGGTTGTCCAGCCACCGCCTCATCCCGCCCACCTGGACTTGTCCCCGCCGTCGCCTGCCCTCGCATAGACCGGCGCCACGGCAACGGCGAGCGCGTCAACGACAGTTAGGAGGAGGAGCAGACGAGCGCTCCGTGCCATGGCCGCTTTGAGACACGTGATGGTGGGAGCAGGGCAGCGAGGGGCGCACATGATTTTAAACAAGAGGCACGGAGGATGGTTCAGCTTGACGAAGTGGGCTTCCATTATGCCAGTCTGCCATTTGACCCCAGCCTTGCTTCTTCGGATCGAACTTCCACTCTTGATTTCTAACATGTAATAGGACAATTTTGAAACTTTTGAAATTTACATGAAATTAATGGGATTTCAAAAACTTTTGTTGTATTTTGTGAATTTCCCAAAACTTGGTTTGCATTTCAAAAAGGTAAATCATTTTTCCTCGCCCCAAGCAGGAATTATAAAAAATCTACAAGTTAAATAATGGGTTAAATATCCTCAAAATTTTAATATCATATTCAACTTCATTTCTGAAAAAAAAAACAAATCAAAAGTTAAAATCTTTTCCTTCTCTCTCCCCTCACTGGCCCGTTTCCGTGCCAGCTCCGTCGCCCGCCCGCTGACAAGTGAGACCCACATGTTAGGTCCACTTATTGTGCATCTTCTCCGCGCGCCAGCTTTCCATAATCGTAGATTGTCGGTTCATCCTTAACTTCCTCTGTATAATCATCATTTTGTTTTACAAGCGTATGGATCAAAGCCTTCGCTTACTGAAAGGTGGCAAATATATATGTTTGTCCGAACTTCACCACTGTTGTCATTTATCCTTTAAAAAAAACTCTAAGGGCCTGTTTGGATAGTGTGGATTTTTTTAGAGTTGAATTATGTGGATTTGGTGTTGAATCCTATAAACCAATAGACTTTCTCCGGTGCTTGGAAGTTGGAAGGTGCTGCATGTAGCTTCTCTCTAAAAAGATCAACCATTGATTTGCAAGGGGCAACTTAGGATTAGAAAATTATGTAAACATTGGTAATTTAGTAATTGCAAGATCCTGGAAATTTATGGTAAGTACGATTTTGTAAGAGCTAGTCTAAACATTTCACCATTTAGTATGGTAAGTACTTTACTAAATTTATGGTAAGTATGATTTTGTAAAAGCCTGGAATTACTAAGTTAATCATTCATATGTTTAAGTGTGATTTCCAAAATGTTGGCGCTATCTAAACAATTCAGATTATATGTAATTGATAACTATGTAAATGTTTCATACACTACGTAAATGATGCTTCACGACAAAAATGTGCCTGATGAGTGGTCATCATTACAAACCCCTTATGCTAGTGATGTTGTTTCAATAATCCCCATCATCCATTGCCAAGCCCTTCGTACCATTGATTGCCGTAATCAACCCACACTATGTAAATGTACATAGTGAAAATTTGCTCATACACCATGTAATTTGCTCTGATTACTACATTGCTGGTGAGAGATCTAATAACGAGTTATCTCAAAATTAACATTTCATAACATCCACAAATCATCTCACAATCACAAAAATCATGTGAAGGCCATTGGCCAAACTGAAGGATAGATCTTCATAATTAATTACTCAATCAACAACTAATCACAAAATCACATGTGCTTTTACCAATTTACCATTCTCCTTCTATTTTGATAAGAATACAAAATTACTTATCTAGCCTTCCACCTAAAAACTGGCTCACGATTTAAATAACTTTGTATATGTAACTTTAATTGTGAGTCATTACATCGTAACTAATAGACGAAGAAACCCCTACATGCAAACATCACTTACAGAAAACGAACAAACGAAAGGCCCAATGCCATCTAAAAGGCCTACCAACCGCCATGAAGGCCCAAACATGGCCTAGGGTTTATCAATCCCTTCCCAAATAAGCAGACCTGACCACCAACTCCCTCTTCCTGTCTGCCCATCAACCGCATCCATTTGACACTATAAATAAAGAGTGTACGGATCTCAATGACACATAATTATTACTAGAATTCAACAAATTTGTTATGGTTGTGTATGACTCGCTTACCATTGATATGTGCTGTCTATGATGAAATTGTAGACTTGATGTAATACTTCAGGAGAATATCTGAATATGCTTGAAATTCTGAACTTCGGTTAAGCTCAGCCATTGCCTGTTTACTCTAGGCTTGTGGTTGAACTGCCGTGCTCTTTTTTTTAGTTGCACGTTGGCTGTGTTTCACCGTATGAGTGAGATCATTGCATACTAGTTAGGGTAACAATTCGTCTAAACAATGAAGATATGGGTACGGTTTGTCTAGGGATATGCTGCTCAATCGATGGGCTCCTACTACGGCAGTGAACGGCCAAGTGTAATGTGCAAGACGACGACCAAGTGTAACGTGCAAGACGACGGAGTGGGATGTGATGGCGAGCTGCCACCGGCGGCCGAGGAGGAGACAACGGTTGCGTGGGGGTGGGCTTCAGGAGGCAGTGAGGTAAGTGTTAGAAATGTGGACAATATTTTAATTCTAGATTTTATTATAAGGCAAAGATCATATAAAACTAACAATACATAGAGCAATACTAACAACAGACAACTCATTTTACTTCTAAACATACACAATAATAGGATTGTAGCATAATAGTTTGGTCGCACAACCAACTTATAGTCGAGCTTGATGAAGAACAGGAAACAACGCAGACTCGAAGCAGTACAGATCGTTGATGTGGCAAAACATCGAGCTGTCGCGCAGATGCGCTGCCCAAAAACCTTATTGCTACCCCGTGCAGGTGAACTCTGCGACAATGGTTCGGAGATACCCGCTCACCCTCCTTCCCGGTGCATGCTGAGGAGAAGGGACTATTTGGTTCAACAACACAACTTTTCAGCACAATAGAACAGAGAGGAAGAAGATGAAAAATGGAAATGTTTTCAAAATTGTATCAGGTCTGGACGTCTCCAGATTTTTTTTAAGGTCAAGTCAATTACTCTCTATTAACTGCATAATAAAGCACATATTAAACCACTGGTAACTGCTAATTCAAAACCAATTAATGGTAATTAAGCAGTGTTTATTGATCCTGATTACACACTGGTCTAAACCTTCAACCACTGGTCTATAGTTTCTACCAGTGTATTTCGACCACACTAGTTTATGGATCTAACCTCTATTTTTTGACCATAGTGTTTCGACCACTTTATTTCGACCACACTGGTCTATGACTTCAATTACATTATTTCAACCACAGTGTTTCAACCACACTGGTCTATGGCTTCGACCATATTATTTCGACCAATGTGTTCGAACCATAGTGTTTTGACCACACTGGTCTATAGCTTTGACCACATATTTCGACCACACTAGTCTATGGCTTCGACACAGTGTTCCGACTACTGTGTTTCGACCACTTTATTTCTAAAGAGAGAGAAATACCAGGTTAGCAACAGAAAGATGGACTAGGTTCACGACACGTTCACGGCCGCGTGTCGCAAGTCATAGGTCATGTGATTGCCAAGTGAATATACGCGCGCGCATGCGTACGTACATGTGTATGACTTTAGCTATAGTTCTCCTCACGTCATCTCATGTCATGTGTCATATGTTTCAATGGGTGACAATAACTCCACCTTATAAATTGCTTTTCCACCACTTGGCTAGATAATATGGGACAAAACCATGCATGCTTTGGAATTTCATGAATGAATGGTCTTTTATACTTATGGGCCCAACTCTAACAATCCTCACTAGTTCCAAGGCAAGCAGCAAAAATGATGATAAGGACTATTGTGCTGAAGTGTTGTTAATATACCAGTCTTTCATTGTAAGTCCCGTGTGGGTTGAATTTGCACCTAGAATAACAAGATTCATTTTCTCACAACTGATGAATGGACTAAGCCTTGAATTCACATCTTTTCGTGATTAGATTTCACTTGAAATCTCAACTAATACTAGGTTGTCGAGGAACCACGCCTAAACGGAGCATTATTTGGTCATGCTCCCTTATCTGCTTATAAGCTTTCTAGAGAATGCTCTATTCTTGTGAACTGTGATCTCACAGTTAGGCTCAAGTGGGTGTATTCATTTTACATATCCTGTAGGATAATACCCTTTTCCCTCAATGGACACTAGAATACATCAAGGCTTTAAGCCATCCTTCCATACAGTTGAGAGTACTTTGTCTATTAGGACACGTGTACATATATTATTAAAATGTACTCTCTTGTTAAAACATCAACTTGTTTTTCTCATCACTTAAGTTACGGGATCTCCGATCAAGAAGATATGGGTTACTGTTGAGTTGTAACTCCAATGGGCCTCATTCTCATGTCCATAGACGCAACGAAAATCACCTTCCATACTAACCCCTTTGTAAAAGGGTCTATTAGATTTTTCTCAGTGTGAATATAATTCACAGTAATCATTCCGGAGTTCCTCAGTTTTTTGACAGATTTAAGCCTTCGCTTCACGTGTCTGGAGGACTTCATGTTATCCTTAGTACTTGCAACCTTAATTAACATTGTTTGGTTATTACAATACATTAGGATTACCGGTATTAGTTTCTCAACCAATGGCAAGTCCAACAGATGCTCCTTAAGCAATTCAGCCTCAACAGTAGCTGTATCTAGTGCTACAAGTTCTGCTTCCATGGTTGACCTCGTCAATATGGTCTGTTTATACGACCTCCATGAAACTGCAACACCTGCTAGGGCAAAGATATAACCACTTGTAGCTTCGATCTCATTTGCATCAGAGATTTAATTTGAATCACTATATCCTTCTAATATAGATGGATACCCAGTATAGTGAATTCCATACGAGGTTGTGCCTCTCAAGTAATGCAACACTCTCTTAAGTGCCTCTCAGTGACCATCTTCTGGGTTAGAAGTAAACAAACTTAATTTTCTCACAACAAATGATATGTCAGGTCTTGTGGCACCAGATAGATATATAAGGGGCCTAATAATTTGTGAATATCCCAATTGATCTTTGCCTAATCCCTGATTCTTTCGAAGCATAACACTAGCATCATAACGAGTTTGGGAAATCTTGCAGTCCTCAAAGCCGACCCGACTCAATATTTTCTAAGCATAATGGGATTGGTTCAAAGTGATCCCATCCTCATTTTTATTAATTTAATATTCATAATAACATCTGCCTCTCCTAGGTCTTTCATATCAAAGCATCTAAATAAGAAAGATTTGACATCGTCAATAACAATAGTGTTTGTCCCAAATATAAGTATGTCATCGATATACAAATACAAAATCACTCCTTGACCCCCATCAAAACGATAATACACACACATATTTGCCTCCTTCACAACAAAACTAGCATATGTTAAAGTTTTATTAAATTTCTCGTGTCATTATTTAGGTGCTTGATTTAGGCCATACAATGATTGGATAATTTGCACACCTTGTTTTTCTATCCAGAAATCACAAAACCATCCAGTTGCTCCATATATATTTCTTCCTCCAACTCTCCATTAAGGAAAGTTGTATTCACATTCATTTTATGGATGTGTAGACTATGAGAAGCAGCTAATGCAATGAGCACTCAAATGGTGGTTAATCTGGCAACAGCTGGGTAAGTATCAAAATAATCATCACCTTCTTTCTGGGTATAACCCTTGGCCACAAGTCTTGCCATGTACTTATCAATAGCACTGTCAAACCTTATTTTCTTTTTAAAGATCCACTTATATCCAACAGGTTTGCACCCGCTAGGACGATCAGTGATCTCCCAAGTCCCGTTATCCATGATAAATTCTATCTCTCTATGGAATGCCTCTTTTCAATACTCAGCATCAGGTAATGCATAAGCCTCCAAAAGAGTTTTGGCACATCATCCACGTGGTATACAATAAAGTCTTCGCTAAAGGTTTTCTCAACCCTTTGTCGCTTGCTACTGTGAGGAGTCTCTTCGACTAAATTGTTATCTTCCTCAGGAATATCACAAACTGGTGGTATATCACTCATTGGTTCAGAGATGGTGGTAGGTTCAAAATTACTATTATTCATAGTTTGATTATCCTCAGTTCGAGAAGTACCACCAACAGTTCTCATAGGATAAATATTCTAAAAAAATGAAGCATATCTGGACTCCATTATCATGTTAGCAATGATCTCAGGAGTTTCTAATTTTACTACTAAAAATCTATAGGTTGTACTGTTATGAGCATATCCCAGTAAGACACAATCGACTATTTTAGGTCCAAGTTTTCTCTTTTTCTGCAACGGTATATTGACTTTTGCCAAACACCCCCAAGTTCGCATAAAATTAACATTGGGTTTTCTCCCCTTCCATCCCTCATACAGAGTAATCTCACATCTTTTAGTCATTACTCTGTTTAGAACGAAAGTTGCTGTCAATATAGCTTGCCCCCATCGCATCTTAGACATACCGGCACTCTCCAACATAACATTCACCAGGTCTGTTAGTGTGGCACCCCGTGTCATTACCCCGGAGGGTAATCATACTTTAGCATACGGATTACTATTTGTTTGCTCGGTAGAACACCGCTCCAACGAATAGTAAGCCTTACCAAAGTCTACGCACCAGAACAATAAGATAGAAACTAGTACAATTATTTAATTACAACGAGAAACGGATTTCCCCTCGCTTGCCTACCTTGATCTTCTGTTCTCTACTCGTCCCAGTCGTCGAATTGGTTGCCCAGCTCGCCATGGTCCTCGTAATCAACGTCCTCACTTCTTGCGGCCTCTTCGGTACCTACGTGTCCTTCGTCCCACTCGGGACAGTTCCCGACCAGAATAGGATTTAACAAAGGAGAATAGTAGCAAGTTTAAGTACTAATGTACTCGGCAAGCATTAATAGCAAAATGCACTGGATGACTCATCTCTGTTGTTATTACATTTTCTAGCTCATCTCTTTTATGAAAATCAATAACTCATCAAAACTTTAGGTGGCAAGTTTTAATACTAAAAGACAGAGAAGATAGACCCCTAGCGGTTCCCGTAGACTCCAATCCAGGAGACTGGCATGAATTCATGATTTTGTTTAGCACTGCGCAGGCTTGTACCACTTTACTCATAGCTATTCTAAGCTCTCTTTGAGCTAGGTCCCCTGCATTTTCTTAGATGAGGGTTCGAGATCAAAATACAAAGTGCTTTTCAAGTTACGTGATTAATTCCTCCGCCCATTACTTTTCGTCGGTGCTGACCTCGTCACGGTGCTGATCTCATCATCCACTAAGTTCCAGTAATATTGGTTGGGCCAGTCTTACCTTCATCCAACACTCCACTTAGCGCTATAGCGCCATTTTGATCCTACATAATTACTTACCCGATGTGGAGGGCATAATTACGTAAGAAGATAGTATTTTCTGTCCATCGAAACGGGAAAATAGTTGGCACTGAATTTACGGCCTCACATCCGCATAAGAGTTTTGTTGATCCTTATATTTTAACCATATGTAAAGGGTCCCACCTCTTCCATTATCTCTTTCATACCACATGCCCCCTTTACTAGTCTAATATTCATCTTTTCTCATCTCATTCATTATCTTTGTTCTCATATCTTTTCTCATCATCTCATTTATTCGATTTGATTTTTGAGACATAGTTTTCATGCAATAAATATATGATATAGCAATATACAGTTTACATTTAATATAACAATATTGATGTTCAAGAGATAAGCTTGCCTTCGAACTTGTAGAGGAGACTGCGTCGATGGTTACTGAATCAAATAATCTTGCCTGTATCGGTCCGCCCTCTGCAATTATACGGTAAACACAAATAATATGTAAATAAATATTTAGTTGCTTTTGGTGCTAATAGGTGTACATAAATTAGTTGATTTTCTTTTGTTAGCCGATTTTAATTTAGTAACATTTTTCGGATCTCCCGTTAAGTTAGCACTCCCCAACTGCGGTTGTTCTACGGTCTATTGGTTCCAATATCGAGGTTGTCGAAACTCACGTTTTCTCACACGGGAAAATAAATACTACTCGTACTCGCATGACACTAAGTCTATTAAATTTTATTCGCGCAAATAAGCCTAACTGGTTTTATTTAAGTGTGTACGAAGTTATTTTCTTTTCTAAATAAACCCAGTGATGTTTAATTTAATTAATCTATTATGACTAAATTATTTCTAATGTATCAAATGTATTTGTCTAATTTAGTGGTTTTTTATTGGCGATTAATTTCGCTAAATAGTCTTTGATATTTTTTACGCATTTTTTTGTTTTTATTTTCATCTATACGGGGTTGAAAAATCCACTTTTCTGGCGATTTGTCTGGAACTTGCAGGTAATGCATGAAATTATTTATCTAACGTAGTGACGATTTTATTATATTTATTTTACCTCGTTTTCTCTCCTTTTAATTTTTCTGTCGATCGGTATGTTGTTAAACATTCTAACGTGATTTAAAAATCTATTTTTTGGCGATTCGTCCAAAAAGCGCTGGTATGTTGCGTACACATTCTCTCTTTTTATTAATAACTTTTATTTTATTTTATTTTTAATTTGTTGGTCTGGCCTATAACTATTTATACGTACACAGTTCGCAAGATTTATTTGGTCTAACAAATTCACCTTCGACAAGCATTAATACTGGCGTTCATATTACTGCTACATCTGCTACCATTAACTTTTATTAGAAATTACCTCTTTACCCCATTATCTAATTTCCAATTTTCTACCTCTAATTCCCTAACTTCCCTCTTTTCTTAATTCTTTCTCTCTCCTACCCCCATCCATTCGGCTGAGACAACCTTGGCCATTCATTTCTTTTCCCATTCTTTATTTCACACTCTCTCCCCCTTGCATTTGCTTTGGCCGAACACTAATCAGGCCATTTCTTCTTCCTTGCTTTTCTTCTCCCCATTGCTTCTCTCTATCTTGATCCCCATTCCATTTCTTTCTTGCTTCTCTTACTCCAGCCGAATGGAGCTCTTGACTCCTCTTCCCTCTGGCTCTCCCTCTCCCTAGCGCCACCTCCTCTTGGCGCACCTCCGCTCGCTCACTTCGCGCCCATCTTGCTCCTTGGCTCCTTGCACCTGCCCTCACGCGTGCTCCTCAAGGACCACGCCCGCTCCGGCGTCTTGTGTCTGCCGACGCCTTCGCCATTGCCCGCTTGGCTTGCTCCACCCCGAGCGCTTGCCCACGCGCCTCGACCCAGGCCCTACTCGGCCTGCACCAGCTCGCTCTTGCGCCACGCCTCCACTACTCTGGCTCAGCCGACGTTCCCCTATGGCTCGACTGCCCCCTGCTCTCTCGGCCTCGCCTTCCTGTGCGCCAGCCACCCCACGCCCTTGATGCGGCTTGGCCACAAGACAACGACCCGGCTGGCGCACCCTTTCACTTCCCTCGGCCGTGTCGATGCACATCTCTAATCCCCTGCCTATTCCCCCCCCCTTTTGTTTTGCTTCGGTTTTACATTTATGCTTGATAAGTTTTGATGTTTGTTGTTTTGAAGTTCATGCCTGGTGATTGACTGGAGGTGGCAGTGGCGAAGCCAGGTATTTAGCAATGGGGGATGCACACTTCAAGGATAAAAAAAATCTTGTATGACACATATGTAATTTCATAAGTCCAACATAATTATACAAAAGAGTTCGAAATTAGTTAATAATGCAATACAAATAGTTCAAATAAAATCTTACATGAATAAAAGAGTCCTAAATAGCTAATGAAAATCACAATACCACACGACGTGATCTCATTCCTTAGAAACACTTGATTATATTATCATCACTAATCTTCGAGAAGATATCTCGCTCTATAAAGGTGACTAAACAATCATTCAATACTTGATCGTCTATACTATTTCTCAACTTGTTCTTCACAAGATTCATCGCTGAAAATACTCTTTCAATGCTCGCCGTTACTACCGGTAGGAGCAATACCAATTTAAGAAGCAAGTACACCAACAATGTCATGCTTCCTTGTTTCAACAAGCTTAGTAGAAAGCTCACTGAGATTCTTTAGGCTCTTAAATCTATCATTGCTTCTCATATCATTAATGAAGTTGTCAAGTTGGAAAAAAAGTCTCATTAAATCCATGCTTGAAAAATTATTGGGATAAAAGTTGGCAAGGCTAAGCACTTTGTCCCTATCATAAGAAGCAAATGAATTCATAGGATTTAAAGCGGACATGCAAACAAGCAACTCCATATTAACCTTGTCAAACCGATTGTCAAGCTCTTGGAGAATATTATCAATGATGCCAAGATATACTTCCCTTCTAAAATGATCATCATTTGTTTGTTTTGGGTAAAAACCTGATCATCTTCCATAAGGCACATATCTACCATCCGGCTTAGGAACTTTGATGACATATTTAGTGCAAAATGATGTTACCTTTTCTTGAAGGAATTCTTCTCACCCATCACACCTCATTTGTTGCACTCTATCCTTAGCCAACTTAACAAGTGCCATAGAATTAATAATAACTTGGTATCTCTTTTGCAAAGACTGAGACAACTCATATGTGTATCCAAGTATGACAAGCATCAAGTGTGCATTGAAAACAAAGTTAAATGACTCAAAGGCTCTCACCATAGCATGTATTTTTGGTCAATCATTTTTCTGTGAGGGGTCTTTTCCAAGCTGTATGAGTACTTTGCGGATTGTTGAATACATACTAATAATGTGCAAAATATTTCTATAATGAGAACTCCAACGAGTGTCACCGGGCCTAGCTAACCCCATCTCTTGATTTAATCCACGTCCACTTTCTATCTCACCCAATTCTAATGCTTCCAAAACTTCTTGAGCTCTAATATCTCGAAGCATGTCATGACGCTTACAAGAAACTCCAATAATATTCAGCAAGTGAGAAACTTGTTCAAAAAACCACATACAATCAGAATTACCCTTGGCAACAACTATGAGAACTAACTGGAGTTGAGGTGCAAAACAATGAATGTAATAAGCAGAAGGAGACTCTTTCATAACCAATGTTTTCAGCCCTTTAATCTCGCCTTTCATGTTGATAGCCCCATCATATCCTTACCCACGGATTTGAGCAAGAGTCAACTTCTAATCAACAAGTAAGGACACAATTGCATTATTAGGTGACAAGGAAGTGGTATTAGCCACATGAATTACTCCAAAGAGCCGCTCACATACCCGTCCTTCTTTATCAACATAACGCAAGCAAAGAGCAAGTTGTTCTTTGTGGGATACATCACTAGATTCATCAGCTAGAACTGAATAGTGATCATCACCAATTTCTTCAATAATGTGCTTGGTAGTTTGGATGACACAACAATTAATTATGTCCGTTTGTATTTCATGGGCAATCATCTTACAATTCCTAGGGGCATCGCTTAAGACAACCTTAGCAACTTCCTCATTGTTATTTGCAAGCCATTCCAAAAGTTCAAGAAAATTCCCCTTATTGCTAGAATTCGCACTTTCATCATGTCCACGACTTGCTAGTCCTTGACGTAAAATAAACCTTAAGCATCTAATTGAATAAGTCAACCTAGAAATGTAAAGTTGTTTGTCCTCTTCGGTTTGCTTCCTAAGAGCTTGATCAATTGATGTTATAGGTTTAACAAAGAATCTGTATTTCTCTTGAGCTTGATTATGGACATTTCTTATGCTACCCACATGCTTGTCAACTGAGTCGTACCTATTCCAATTTCCAAATCCTCCTTTAACAAAACTATCGCCTCACACATTTTTCTCCTTGAACAAATAACAGACAAGGCAAAATGCAGCATCCTTCTCAACACTATATTCAATCCAATTGTACTTATCAAACCAACTAACATTGAAGCGACGCCTTTTACCTGATATTTCCCTTACGGGGAAATCGTGTTGACGAGGTTGACATGGGTCTTTAAGAATAAATCACCTTCGAACCACATCTTGATCATTGATAGCATATCTCATGATAGGTATCCTTTTGCTGGGATCATGTGGAAGAAACTCAACATCATAACACAATTCATCACTGTCATTGCCGGTTGCTTATGCTTCACTTTGCGATTGGGGTTGAGATTGAGATGGTGTATTCACAGATGGAATTGAAGAAGCCGCAACCAAAGCCAATTCATTTCTAATTATACTTGCTTCAGTTCCTCCTCCTCCTTGAGTTTGAGCAATTTCTGCTTCAACAAATTTTGGCTTGACTGTCTTGCCATCTCGAAAGAAAGAAATGGTATCTCTATTTCTTTTCATTTCAAGGATTCCACTTGCCCTACATATACAAATCACAGGAGTCAGGAGACATTCAAGAACATACAGATTGATGGCATAATAGCATTTAGATAAATAGATTGGTTGTGTATAAACTACAAAAATTGTCTTGAACTTCTAATCAAATGCAATCCTTAAGCTTTACTCCATCCATTGCTATTTTCTGTGCAGTGTATAAAACAAGGGTTACTTCTCTAATTCTCTTCATCTCTTGCCTTTGGGGGAAATAAAAAATGGAGCCGCCTCCGGCCTAGGCGCCTGGCTCCCTCCTGCGTCGCGCTCGGCCGGCTCAGCCTCTGACCGTCGGCCACCTCGCTTGGCTTGTGCGCTCGGTGCTCCTCCCTATCTTGACCTAGTGCCTAGCCCACTGTAATCCCTCCCCAAATCCAAATATCTAATCCCGAATCCCAGAGAAGAGCGTCCACGGCGGCGACGGACTGGCGGAGGTCCCGGAGGAGGAGGTCAGGAGGAGAAGCAAGGAGGTGTTGTTGACTGCCCTACCTTGGTGATAGTGTTGGTGGCCTAGTGGGAACCGCCGGCGCCCTGTGAGGCCCGAAGCTGAGGCCGAGCAATGGCCTCTCGATGACTTGACGCCGGACGCTCTCGTTGTTCTCGGCGGCGGGTGGCGGCGGAGGAGGAGAAGCAAGGAGGCGGCCTTCTTGGCGGCAGCGGACTGGCAGAGGAGGAGCAAGGACGGGAGGCGGGAGGCGTCAGGAGGAGGAGAAGCAAGCTCCAAGGACCCCTGACCTAGAGATGGAGATTGGGCTGAAATTGGTGGGCTGAATTGGGGATTGGACTGAAATTGGTGCCAACTATTGATACGTATACATAAAAAAAATTGCACTTTTTTGGGGGTGCCCGTGCACCAGGGGCACCCCCCTAACACCACGCCTGGGAGATGGAGGTGGGCTACTGGATATGGCTTGCTACTGAGGTTGTCGCGGTTGTACTAAAGTACTACTACTACTCTACTCTCTATCCCACTCCCTGCCATTGCTTTGTGATGTGAATATTGTGAGGGCTATTGTTGATGCTACTGTTATTACTTGTGTTAGTGGTGTATGCTCTGTAATGGTTTTGACTGAGGGTACCATGGGGGGTGCCGTCTGTGAAATGTTGGTTCGTATGGGGTGGGTTGTTGTGGGCAAAAATAACAGTGGGTGTGAGGTTGGTGGTTCACCTTGTTGGGCCTGGTCGATCTGGAGTGGAGTGGCAGTGGTCGCGGCCGCGGTGGTGCTGTTGGTAGTGTAGTGTGGTCGTCGTGCTCTCCTTGCCCTTGTTCCCAGCTTGGCATCGTCGGTGGTTGTCGATGGTTCCACGCCGTCTCCGACGTCGTCCATGCTCATTGGGCTTCCCTTCTCCCTTGATCCCTTTCGCCTTCTCTGTGATTCTTGTGGATGGGTTGGGTGGCAGTGCTCCGCTTTGGAAGATGGCAAAGGGGGGTTTGATGCTTGGCTTTGCTCTCTGTTGGTGGCCTTATGTGAGTTTGGCTTTGTTCTCTTGGCTTGTGTTCGAAAATAAATTCACTGGGGGAGGGGCCTCCTCCCCCAACACCGTCCGATCGAGGGCGAGAGAGAGGGGTGAGATGAAGGGGGTGGGGGATCCAACGGTGCTGGGGGAGGGGCCTCACGGATAGGAGTGAAAACGGATCAGATACAGACGGATAATGGCTCTGCCATATGTGTTTTCATATTTTCCCCGGATCCGAATATAAATACGAATACCCTGGATATGAATAATATCAAATACGAATACAGAGTGAATACGAATCAAAACGAATACGATCGCGGATATTTTTTGGAACATGAAAGCCCCTTAAATTGTATACCAGAAATTAACGAAAACATATAACTAGTTTATTTGATGCAAACATTCATGAATTGTTCATATTTTCAGTAACCACACATAATATTGGCACTAGCAAGCCGTATTAACTAGTTTATCACAAACATAACACTTAGTTTACCATATTTAGCTCATAAGTCATAACTCACAAAGTCACAAGTCATCACACATTCACACTTAGTTCATCACATACATAAAACTTAGTTCACACTAACATTAATCGGTTTGTATGGTTAATCTATCATAAAAATAGTTGTAACATCCCAAAGTATGTTACCAAAAATAAAATTAATAAAATTATTATTTTATTGGATTTTACGAGATTTAAAGAGTTTTCTTGGTTAAAAGGAAAAATAATAAAATAAAGTCAATTATTTAATTTCCTAGTTTTTAATGTCAAAAATAAAATTTATTGAGTTTTCTAGGATTTTATTAGATTTAAAGTGAAAAGGAAATTTTAATTAATTTCTTCAATTTTACGGATTTTAAAAGGTTTTTTCCTATTTTTAGAAATTAAAAATAATTTATGTGCAAAAATAAAAACCAACTTTAAGTTGGAATTACTTTTATTAAGTTCAAAATAATTCAAGGAATTTCTGTTATTGATTCTAGAATTTTTTTAACTCGATTTGCTATTTTCTAAAAGGCTATTTCATTTGTTACATTTTCTGAAATTCAGAAATCAATTAAAATCTTATTTTCTCTTTTGGGCTGAAATTCGGATATCCGGACTTCGTCTTATCTGGATAATCCATGTTCGTATCTGTATCCGTCGGAATAGCATGCCTACCGTATTCGTTTCCGATCCGAAAATTATCCGAGAAAAATCCGATCCGAGATAATTCGAATCCGTTTCCGTCCGGATCGGTCGAAAACTATCCGATCTGTTTTCACCCCTACCCACGGAGGCCCTCCCCCAGAGAATTTATTTCCCTTGTGTTCTTGCTTTGCTTGAGGAGAGGCAGTGGCTTGCTTGCCTTTTGCTTTGGTGGTGAATGAGCTTGTGAGGGGAGGTGCTCCTGGCTGTGGCTTTGGCTTTGTGATATGGGAGGGGCTTATGAGGACTGGGTTTATGGGGAAGGTGCCATTCGGCTGGGCACTCCCCTTTGCACTGTGCCTTGCCTTATCCTTTCTCTCCTCTCATGAAACTATTGAGCCATGGTCCAAAGTGTGTTTCGGTTATTATCCTTGCAAACGTGGGTGTTGGGTTTTAATATATGCCGAGTGATGAAACCTACGTAAGTGAAGGGTGTTGATTGACTTAGGTTGGTCTGGGTATCTTGATGATCAAGGTGCTGATTGACTTAGGTTGGTCTGGGAACCCTACTGAGCTTCGGCGATCTGATGGCAACTCTCTTCATTCTAATTTCTATATTAACGCCTTTGGTTTTCTATTATTCTGTTGGGTGATGGTGGGCGATGGAAATGTCGTTCGGGTTGCGGATTGGTCAAGAAATAGTGTTGATGGGCTGGCGATCCATGGACAAGGAAAGGCTTCGCGACACATATGAAGATTTTTATTGTATTCTTTTTGTAATTTAACCATAGTTTTAATTTATTTCTTGATCTTTTATAAATTAATTCCTGTAATTGATTCAGGGATTGTATTATCGTTTTATTTCGGCTCGGAGTGAATTCTTGTAAATAATTTCGAGGTTGCATTAATATTTCACTTTCGCTTGCAATGGATTTTTGTAAAAGAATCTGAAGTTATATTGATGATTAATTATTGCGGCAATAATTATATTGTAAAATTCCGTTGTTGAATTCTAATTGTATTATTTTATATGAAATTTATTAGCGATGTGTTCAAGATAAATTTGAGCTTTATGTTTTGCTCTTGATTTGAAAATTAAAATTTACTGGTAATTACCGATTAGCGCTATTTAGATTAGTTTTAATTTCTCGGGTTCTCACAATTAGTGTCTGATTTTTTCTCTCAGCCACCCCGTTTGATTAGGGTGAGTATGGTGATGTAACTTCATAGATTATTCCATGTTCAGAACAGAATTGGGAGAATTCATGAGAGATATACTCTCATCCACGATCAGATCTTAGTCTTTTAATTTTCTTTTTTAGTTGGTTCTCAACCTCGGCCTTATAAAATTTTAGAGTCATTTAAAGCTTCATCTTTTGTTTTCAGTAGATATACATAACACTATCGAGATGCATCATCAATAAGAGTTAGAAAATATCTTTTGATTCCTTTTGTCAGCAATCCATTCATCTCACACAGGTCGAAATGTGTGAGGACCCGCGTTACTAGCCAGCTCTCGTAGCGATGTCGACGATTAGCAATTGTTAACCTCGTATTAGCGATGCTGTTGTTGATAATCTGGCGATCGTGGTTAAGTCGTTAGTTGGTAGTCAACGTATTAGTTTAGCGAGTGTAGTGTTTCGTTTATGAGCATCGCATCAAATCATCATTTCATCATTCATTCAAGCATCAATCATTAAATGCATCATTTCATCATATACTCATTAGTCAATTGCATTCATCAGTGCAACAGTAGAGTCAAGGCGAGCTTTGCATAAATCAATAGTAAGCATTTGCAATAGAAGTACATTATCATCTCATCAAACATTGTCTAGTAGTTACAACTTAGATTGAGTTACAAAGCAATAGAAGTGAATCATGCATTGCATATCGCCGAGCCCTCCTTGTATCCTTGTCCTTCGACCGCCAACCCATCAAACTTTGGTGTTGTCCTTGTCATCTGGAAACCTACACGCATACCACTCTCCACCAGTGCTATCAGAGATAAGCAAGCCGTCGTATTATTAAAGTAAAGATTGCCGTCAGTCTCCTGAAATGCAGTGGAATGCTCGGATCAACCTGAGTAGCCGGTCCCTTGGCCATCAAGACATCCAGACCAACCAGAGTCAGTCGGCTCCTTGATCGCCAAGATATCCTGACCACCCGGGGTCCTCCGATACCTGTCACTTCCATGGGTATCATCATCCGGCGTCACTAAAGCCCAACACCCACGTTAATTCAATTGCCTCAACAACTTTAGAATCCGACAGTGCATTCCTGTTTATCTCCACCCTCTGTTCAAGACATCATCGGGCACCGGAAAGCCCACAGTGAAGAGCAGTCAAGATTAGAAGGTAAATAGGAATAGGGTGCTGTAAAAACGAAATTACCCAGAAAGGGATAAGCATAGCAAATTCTTTCCCTCAGCCAGCTCAATCCCCAGCAGGGAAGAGAGCCAAGTTCACCTCCCACACCCGGACACCACCAAGCACATTCGGCCCCCTCCCGGTAGAATACCGGCCAGGTGACAAGTTCATCTCCCTAGTTCGGTGCCAACATTCTTTCCCCGACCAGCGACAAGTTCACCCCTTCCCCACATTCACAAGACTCACCAAGTCCATCTCCCAGCGACCAGAGCCACATTCGCACAACCAAACCAAAGTGAGCCTCAAGGCGGACCAGGAGAGAAGGAAAACAAGCCAGAGCTCCATCACCACCAACAAGCCAAGAAGCCCAGGAGGCAAGAGGTCCAGAGGAGCTGGCCAGGGAGCCAGGGCCGAGAAGCAAGGGCGGCAAGCAAACGGCGTGGAACCATTGACGGCCATGGGACCCCGTCGGATCGGCAAGGAGGAGGAAGGAGCACCAATTCAATCGTGCCGCAACCTTCTCCCTATTTTCCAATCCCAACAGAGGTAACCCAATCATCTCCCCAACCCATCAACATATTTCACCATCGATAATACAACTTTGGAGCCAACATATACTGCATGAACCCATCATTCACCCCCACCTCCAAAGAACCACCATCAACCCATAATCAATCACCATGGAGCATGCATACATCGGATCATCGATGAGTCCTCAATCATCTCGATGCATCGCAGAGCAATAGGGAGGAGTAGAGGAGAGTAGGGCGTAGGTAAACCTCGTAGCAACCGAGCCGTGGCTCGAACAAGTGGGCGAGGCGGCCAGGCCGGCCGAGCCGAGCCGAGGAGGAGGCGTCTTGGCTGGCCCCAGGCCAAGCCATGAGGAGGTCGAGGAGGCGATAAGGCGCCATCGGTGGCGACTGGTCCGGCGAGCGAGCGAGTAGAGGCCGTGGACTGGCGGAGCTGGACGCTGTGGGTACAGGAGGCGCCGGCCGTGGAGGGAGCCGAGAGGAAGGCCGAGTGGAGGCGCCGCCAGGCCCGGGCGAGACCGTGGCGGCACGGCGCGTGGCAGGCGGCGGCTCAGAGGAGCTGGTGGCCTCGGCCGGGCGGCGACACTGGGGAGGAGAGGCGTCGGGACAGCGGGGCCGGGGGGCGGGCCGAGGGAGGAGGAGGCCCGGGCCAGGCTGCCAGCTGGGCTGGCTGGGCTGGGTCCTCCCCTCTGGCGGCTTGGAGAGAGTGTGAGAGAGTGAGAGGGAGAGGGAGAGAGTTGGGGAAGAAAAGGGGAGTGAGTGTGTGCTGTGTGCGTGTGGGTTGAGGCCGGCGTGTGTGTGTGTGTGTGTGTGTGAGGAGAGAGAGAGTGTAGGGGTGTGTGGGGTTGTGAGAGAGAGATTAGGGTTAGGGTGATTAAGTGAGATTAGGGTTTTTAGGGGTAATGTTAGAATTGTATGGTTTTTATTTCTCTGTTGAGATTCTCGTTATTTCTGCAGCTTTTGTCAGCTAATTGCTTATTTGTCAGCTGTTTAATCCTTGCTGTTAATCCAATTTAATCGGAATCTTGTCTAATTAATCAATCCAAAGTTAATCGGCGCGTTAAATTGCTAATCAGTGTAGTAGCCTTAGTGCGCGCTTTCGGTAGAGCGATTATTTGGTGCGGGGTGCTAACTTGGTGTAGATCCCGAAAAATGTTTATTAAATTAATTTGTGCTAACAGGTCGAAGTCACTAACTTAGATATTTATATATCACTCAAAAAGCAACTATGTATTTAATTATATTACTATCCGTGTTGCCGAATTGCTACAGAAGACGAACCAGCTCTAGCGGGAGCAGCGGACCAGAAAGTCATTGACACCCATCCTTCCTCTAGCTCCAAAGGCAAGCTATCCTCTTGAACATAAATATAGTTAATTTAAATGTAAACCGTATATTGCACTATTATATTTATTGCATCAAAATTGTTTTTCCCAAAACTTAAATAAATGTTTGAGATGAAAATGATTAAGATGATTATGAAAGAAATGAGAATTATTATGGTGGGTAAAAGGGGGCCCTTGGCAGGGGATCACGAAGACGACGATGACGATGAGGTAAGAGGTGGGCCCTTTTACATATGGTTATCATATAAGACGGACAAAACTTTGCTCGATGCAAGTCAGTAATTCATTACCGCCATTTTCCGTTTCGACGGGCAGAAAATGCTACCCTGTTACGTGACTATGCTCTCCACATTGGGTATGTATTAGGTGTGAGTGTGTTTGTGTTGGAGGAACCTAGAACCGCGAGGAGAGACCGGAAGTGGGGAAATCCAAGGCGCTATAGCGCTATGGTGGAGTGTTGAGAGCAGGATAGAAGCTGCCTCAACCAACCTTGCTGGAACTCGGTGTATGATGAGATCAGCAGCGTGATTAAATCGGCACCGACGGAAAGTAAAGGGGTGGAGACTTAATCACGTAACCTGGAAAACGTTCTGTATTCTGAACTTGAAATCACATCAAAGGAAATGCGGTGAACCTAGCTCAGAGAGTTCAGAGTAACTATGGGTAAAGTGGTACAAGCCTGCGCAGTGCTATCAAATCATGAATTCATGCCAGTCTCCTGGATTGGAGTCTACGGGAACCGCTAGGGGTCTTTCTTCTCTCCGAGTAATTAGTAGTCTTTTCAGAATAAAATCTGCCACTTAAATTGTTTTAATGCCCTATTTTCTAAATGAGATGATTTAGAAACTGTGATAATAGTAGAGATAGTGCATCCTGTGCATTCTTTGCTAATCATGCTTGCTGAGTACATTAATTTGTACTCAACCTTGTTAGTATTTTCCCTTGTAGATCCTAGTCCGTGGGAGCTATCCCGAGTGGACGAGGACTTCTTGATCTTAAGCAACCGCAGGAGGCGAAGGCGCGGACTCTGAGGACGAGGCGAGATGGATGCCTTGTTTGTGTGAGGAGAGTAGATGGCCAACGCCGCAGGTCGACGAGAAAGCGGGAAGTCCCTTTGTAGTCAGATAGTATGTGTATTAAGAACCATAGCCCTGCGTGGCGATTACTGAAATAAAGTGTACAGTTTCTATCTTATTGTTCTGCTGCGTAACCCTGATAAAGGCTTACTATTCGTTGGAGCAGTGTTCTACTGATCAAACGAATAGTAATCCGTATGCCTAAGTGTCATTACCCTTGGGATAATGACGCGGGGCGTCACAAAATGGACAAGATCTAATGGTACCAAGTTCTTTTCCTCCTTTAACCCCTTAAAGGGCTTTCAAGGTTGTTTTGTTTGCACACAAGTTTGGCACTTTGATCCTTTGATAATTTCACATTTTGGAATTAAATCTAATCTGTACATTTGAGCAATACTGTCGAAACCAATATGATATAAACGAGAATGTCATATATTGGTCTCACATTTATTCAAACCAGTTGCAACATTCAGATTATAATAGTACTCTAGAGTATTTATACGGAACAAGCCTCCGCTCTCATAGCCTTTACCAATAAAATTACCAAACTTAGACATTACAACTTTATTTTACTCAAATACTAGCTTATAACCATTCCTGCATAGGAGAGAACCACTAACGAGGTTCTTGTTTATTGTTGGCGTATGTTGCACGTTCTTCAAGTGGACAATCTTCCCTGAAGTAAGCATCAGATCCACCATGCCAACACCAAGAACATAAGCATGCAACCTGTTCCCCATTAGGATGGAGGAAGCCCCGACTGCCTGATAAGAAGAAAATAATGAAATATCAGAACAAATGTGAACATTAGCTCCAGTATCAACCCACTAATCAATGGATTAACATGTTGAAAAAACAACAGGTGAATTACTATACCCTCTTGTTGAGGCCTCGTTTATGATCACGTTTACATCCTTTTTCTTTTACTGTTCAGCATACTTGCTCCTGCAGAAATGACAGTCTTTTGCAATATGACCATTTTCCCCCCACACCAAGCAGATGATGTTCCTCTTATCAGTTTTCTTCTTAAAGCTAGTTGTCTTGGTTGGTTTAAAGCCTTTGTTTTTCTTGTCATATCTTTTCTCTATGACATTTGCATTGATCTGATTGTTCTAACTGGAAGTGTTTGGTGCATCTTTTGCTCTTGTCTTTTCTTCCACATAAAGGGCAGCAATGAGATCCTCAATAGATATCTCTTCCCTCTTATGGTTTAAGCTAGTGGCAAAATCCCGCCATGAAGCAGGAAGTTTGGCAACAATGCCCGCAACCACAAACTTAGGAGGCAAAACACAACCCAAATGTGCAATCTCGTCGACCAGTAACTAAAGCTCATGAGGCTATGCAACTATCGACTTAGCATCATCCATGTTGTAGTCGAAGAATTGCTCGCACATGTAGAGCCAGTGACCAACCTTAGCTTCCGCATATTTGTGCTCTAGTGCATCCTATAACTCTGTGGCGGACTTGAAGTCTATGTACACATCGTAGAGCTGATATGCCAGCATGGTCAGTATACATCCAAGGGTTTTGTTTTTATCTGTGTCGAACCGCACGGTTTGTTCATTCGTAAATGGATACTCTGGATGGATCACCCACCACAGCCACAAAGACATGAGCCAAAACTTGACTATTGTCTGCCATTTACGAAAGTTCTGACCAGAAAACTCTCTGGTTTCATAGCATCAGAAGCATCAGCCATCGCTGAATCAAAAAAAATGTCCATAATAAGGTTTCTGGATTGTTAGAAATGTGGACAATATTTTAATTCCATATTTTATTATGAGGCAAAGATCGCATAAAACTAGTGATGCATAGAGCAATACTAACAACAGACAACTCATTGTACTTCTAAACAAACACAATAATATGATTATAGCAGAATAGTTTGGTCGCACAACCAACTTACAGTCGAGCTTGATGAATAACAGGAAATAGCGCAGACTCGAAGTAGTACAGATCGTAGATGTAGTAGAACAGCGAGCGGTCGTGCAGATATGCTGTTCAAAAACCTTATTGATGCCCCGTGCAGGTGAACTCTGTAACAATGGTTCGGAGGTACCCGCCCACCCTCCTTCCTAGTGCACGCCAAGGAGGAGGGACGGCTTGGTTCAATAGCACAACTTTCCAGCAAAGTAGAACAGAGAGGAAGAAGATAGAAAATGGAAGTGTTTTCAAAATCATATCCGGTATGGACGTCTCCAGATCTTTTTAAGGTCGAGTCAATTACTCTCTAGCAAATGCATAATAAAGCACATATTAAACCACTAGTAATTGCTAATTCAAAACCAATTAATGGTAATTAAGCAGTGTTTATTGATCCTGATTGTACACTAGTGTACAGCTTTAACCAGTGTATTTCGACCACACTAGTCTGTGGATCTGACCTCTATTTTTTGACCACTGTGTTTCGACCACTTTATTTCGACCATAGTGTTTCGACCATACTGGTGTATGGCTTCGACCACAGTGTTTCGACCACACTAGTCTATGGCTTCGACCACATTATTTTGACCATAGTGTTTCTACCACACCGGTCTACGACTTCGACCACAGTGTTTCGACCACTTTATTGAGAGAGAGAGAGAGAGAAATACACGGTTAGCAAAAGAAAGGTGGACTAGGTTCATGACATGTTAATGGCCGCAAGTCACAAGTCACGCGATTGCCACGCGAATATACGCGTGTGTATGCATATGTGCATGTGTGTGACTTTAGCTATAGTCCTCCTCATGTCACCCCATGTCATGTGTCACATGTTTCAATGGGTAGCAATGACTCTACCTTATAAATTGCTTTCCCACCATTTGGCTAGGAAATACGGGACCAAACCATGCATGCTTTGGAATTTCATGAATGAATGAGCATTTACGCTTATGGCCCCAATTCTAACAGTAAGAAGGGCCGGCTGTGCCGACTACTAAAGCAGAAATAGGTGTTGTGCTGTTACACTTGCTGGATGTTGGTCAGTACCACACCCAGGAAGTTCTCGAGTTTATTCAAGGTAAAATTGGGGAGATCTTTTTTACAAAATGGAAATTCATATGAATATTAGCTTCTATCCCCCGCCCTCCCCTCCTGAAACTTCATTTTACAAATGAGATTTGACCTCTTAATCTTACAAGTTTTTTCCCTTGTTTATTTTCTTCGTTTATTAGTTTCATAATGGACAAGATTGGCTACCTAGAGTAGAGATGCTGCTTTTGGTAGCCAACAACTGGTGGTTTATTCCAAACATGAATGAGTTTCCACATAAAACAAGATGGATTTATGTTACAATTCAACAACAATATTTGGGCGTGTTCGGGACGGCTCCAGCTTTCGGCTTTCGTCTGAAAAAGCCGGAAGCTGTCTCAAATGGGAGGCTTTTCACAACCGCTTTTCTCTGAAGCCGCTTCGTAGTACAATGCGCGGAAGCCTAAAACCGAAAGCCACCCGCGGGGAGCTTCCGCGACTTCCCGCAGCCTCCATTCCAAAATTACCTTCGAAGTTCGGGGGTAATTACCCGACGAATACCACTCCATAAAACCCCCACCCCCGCCCGCTCACTCGGCTCCCTCCTCCCATGCCCGCTCACCTCCTCTACCTCCCCCGTCACTGTCGCGGTCGGACCTGTGAATACCCCAAATCCTCTGTGTAAACCGAACTAGTCCCAAGATCGGCGGCTAGCCCACACAGTAAACAAATGTGGTAACAACCATAAACGCAAACTTTATTAATAAACAACAGAGTTGATTACAAGAACGGCTTATGGGCCGATAAAACCAAACACAGTGGAAGACAAAAGCAAGTAGACCACACGATTCACCACAGGCAATCGTCTAGAGGGTGTAGCCTAGTCGTCTTGGTCCTCAGGCTCCTCGTAGACCTCTTCTCCTGCTTAATTATTAGATTAAGCAGAGTGAGAAGAACAACCATGCTCACAAGTCACACCCGTCAAGTAACAGATTGCAATGCATGCAAGGATATCTTAAAGGAAGGCTTATAGAGTTGATTTGCATAAACCCATGTTTCTTTCCAAATACTTGTACTAAGTTCCAAAGCAGTTATACAATAACTAAAATTCATTTTCTAAATCTTAGTTTTATAGTCAGATAACATTCATCAACAAGTGGTGAAGGATATCCTCTTATCACAGGGCTCCCCGTCTAGTTTTATAGTCAGATAACATTCATCAACAAGTGGTGAAGGATACCCTCTTATCACAGGGCTACCCACCCAAAACCCATTTGGATAGACATCCAAAATCATTTCATAAAGTCTTTGGAAAACAAAACCAAAATCTAACTTGGAGTAGCTTTGCTAGCTTGTCCACGACTGTGGACACGGCTATTCGAATAGTTTTACACTCTGCAGAGGTGTACAACTTTACCTACACGACACGACTTCTCTAGTTTGTTTGGCATCCGTCAATACCACCGCTCACTACCGTAGGTAAGCGGTCTAGAGCACGTGACAAGGCCTTTACAGAGCGTCATTCCACCGCAGTCCCCCCTCACTAAGGTTTCACCCCCTTTGGACTAACCATCCGCCGGGTTCAGGCCCCCTCTTGTGCCAGGTGGGAATACATAAAAGTAGGTCGTCAAGATACCCACACAACCAGATGGAACGACCACGGTAAAACGTTGCAAATTAGTTAGCCAGGTTCTGCCCATTCAGAACATGTGGTAGTACGATAGGGCATAGCAAAATACACTCGAAGACTGGTCTTTAACTGACTTGATCGACTTTCCACAAAACCCTGGGCCTCAACCCTACCTGAATTGAGCCCGTGCTTGAACATGCACCTATCCAAACAACCGATTCGCCCAAGTCCAAACCAAATTTCATTTTGCTTTGCTTTTCAAAAACATTTGCAGACTTCCACGACAACCCAATGTCATGGTTAGAATATTTCGACAACATTGGCCTTTGGCAGTAAATTCCCTAAATCAAGATTTTTGGGTCTAGGCTTGACTAAGCATAGAGTTTTGCAACATATGCTAGTTCATACTAATGTACCAACTAGCTCTTTACTATGGTAACAAGGGGTGGCTGAATCAATAATCAAGTTTGGATGTACAAAGGAATTAGGAATAACTATAAAGTTAAAACATGGATTTAAATTACTTAAATTTAAATAAGCATGCAATAATAATTTGACACAGAACTTAAATAATTTGAGATACTGGGATTCAATATGATCAAGGGTGTAACTTGCCTTGCTCGAAAGCTTGAGGGTCTACTTCTTTAGAGTACTCGGGCTCTCCGGAGTCGTCGAAATCTACACGTGAGAACAAAGCAAATTCAAATAAAGACCAAATAAAATCCAAATGAACTCTAAAACAAACTGAACTAGGACCAATAGCAAGGTACTTAATTAGATGAATTAGGAATGAGCTCTCGGGAGGAGGTCCAACGACCTGGTCGAAAGAGGTTTGACTAGTCGGGAGGAGGTCAAACGACCTAGTCGAAAGAGGTTCGATTGGTCGGGAGGAGGTCAAACTGAGAGGGTGGTCGAGGGTCCTAAGGAGGTCAAGGGAGGTCCTGAGGAGGAGTTCTTGAGGAGGAGGTCCTGAGAAGGTCCTGAGGAGGTCAAGGGAGGTCCTGAGGAGGAGGTCTTGAGGAGATCCTAAGGAGGAGGTCCTGAGGAGATCAGAGGAGGTCCCGAGGAGATTTTGAGGAGGAGGTCCTGAGGAGGTCAAGGGAGGTCCTGAGGAGGTCAAGAGAGGTCTTGAGGAGATCCTGAGGTCCAACGACCTGGTCGAGGAGGTTCGACTGGCCGGAAGGAGGCCTAATGAAGGATACGACTATTCAACGTGGTCGTGCGAAGAATACAGAAGGGGTACGACTACTCAATGCGGTCGTACGAAGAATACAAGAAGGATACGACTACTCAACGTGGTCATGCGAAGAATATAAGAGGGATACGACTACGCAACGTGGTCGTACGAACAAGGGAAGATAACAGGGCACAGAGAAACTCACCAGGGCCGAGAGAGAGAGAGACTGAAGGGGGAGGGGGAGTCGGTGGACGGCGGGCGACGGTCGAAGACGGCGCGGGCGCTCCGGTGAGTCCTTCGATAGCGAGGTGGTTGAAGATGGCACAGGCGCCAGTGGACTCCTTGGCGACGAGAAGGCGACGGCGCAGGCTTCAGCAGACTCCTTGGCGACGGGGAGGCGACAACGCAGGCTCTAGCGGACTCCTTGGCGACGGGGAGGCGACGACACAGGCTCCAATGGATGGTGGCGAAACTTGAAGCACGAAGGAACTGGGTGAGAGCAAGAGAGTTGGGTGCGGAAAAAAGCGATGAAAGAGGGCTGCTCAGGCTTTTATAGCCAGGGGAGACATGGAGAGTCACTGAAAGACTCGGAGGTGCATGTGTTCAAGGGTAGGTGAAGGAGAAGATGGGGGCAGGTAGGGGAGGAGACAAGAGGGGGAACGGGTACTGCAGAAGCAACAACATTTAAGGCGACACAACGACATTTAATGCGCGAAGACTTTTGCGTCAGCAGTGACATGGCGGGAGGAAAAAGAAGGTGAGCAGGGGTGACAGGTGGGGCTAGTCAAAACTCGAGAGGGTGATCCAACCAATAGGGTGGTCGTGACCAAAGGGGAGGTCGTGACCAAAGAGGTGGTCGTGACCGGTCTCCAGGACCTCCCGGAGGTCTTCCAGGACCACCCAGGAGGTCTTGGACTGAGAGGGAGGTCTGAACTGAGGGGAAGGTTCAAACGAGAAGGAGGTCTGGACTGAGGGGGAGGTCCAAACGAGAGGGAGGTCTGGACTGAGGGGGAGAACGGAACGAACAGAGAAAGGGAATTTCAACACCAGAGAACTCCAACAAACTCAAAATAAACCAAACTTTTAGATTAGTTGAAGTTCGATTTTGTCATTTAAATCACTTTTAATTCCAAAATCTCAAGTTAAGCTTTATAACTTCAACAAAACCAAATGGTTATTTTTTATTTTGAATTTTTTTTAAAAGGCCTAAAAATCGAGATGTTACAGTCACCCACCTCCTCTTCCTACCCCGCCGCATTCTCCTCCCACGCCGTCGCGCCTCCACGTCCTCCTCCCTCCTCCCATGGCGGCGTCACCCAGATCTAGATCTGGATCTAGATCTCGTCCACCTCCTCCTCCCGCGTCGCTCCCTCGTCCTCTTCCTCACCCTCTACTTCACTGTCGTGTGCAACCAGTAGGCCTTCTCCCACTTCGTTCGCTTCAACGCCATGTAGGCTGTCATGCTCGACGTGCTGCTCATCTTTCCCGATCTCCTCGTGCAGTCATTCACGCCTTTCGGCGGCAGAATTGGG
This sequence comes from Phyllostachys edulis, assembly GCA_036346405.1. Taxonomy (NCBI): domain Eukaryota; kingdom Viridiplantae; phylum Streptophyta; class Magnoliopsida; order Poales; family Poaceae; genus Phyllostachys; species Phyllostachys edulis. The sequence goes on along the minus strand of CM070558.1, from coordinate 67,125,269 downwards.
TTCGAGCCCTTCCAGAGCATGGAGAGCACCATCTTCCTCTTCCTGCCCGTCTGCTTGGTCTACGATAGGGACGCGTGCTTGCTTGGGAAGACGCCATGGCTGCCCATCGTCGCAGATGCAGCCGAGCACCAGGTGATGTGAGCTTGCTTGAATTTTGGTGATGAAAAGGGGAAAAGAATATGATATGCATAAACATCTCAATGGTTCATTGATGTTTGCGAATCACAATTCACAAGTTTAGTATTGTAGTACAATGGTTGTTTACAGTTTAGTTATCAATTTAATGAATGGAATTATGGAAGGTTGATACAATGACATTACAATCCAGTGTGTGAACAAATGAATTGAATTGAGAACTTTAGAGAGAGCAAAACACATACACATTCTAGAATCTAAACTACATTTGCAAATGATGAATGAGCAATTTGGGGAGGTTTCTCACGGTCTCCCCAAAGCAACTTCCTGGTATATGAATGGAAGCTTAGTTAGTAAATTGTGATTGCAATATAAATAAAAGAATTGCATCAGTTGTGGTGTGCTGCTGCAAAGTCCTTGTCTGAACTTGGTATGTTTGATTTTTCTAGTTTAGAATAGAGATGTATATTTGTGTTAATCACATAGTAACAAAGTAGTTAAGTGGGCAATAAGAAAGGGTAGAAAGGATGTATTTAAGGTAAAGTTTTGTTCAAATTGATACAATGAAAGCATTGGACTCTGCTACTCTTATTGTAATTATATGCATTGATGCATGTTCCTGTTACATATGTTATATGGCCATACCCATATTTTCTCCTTTCATTTTTCAATTCTCAGGACAGGGTTTGTACCTTGATCAAATTGCGCTCGGTAGAACATTGTTTACGTCATGGTAGAAAATTTCCCACCTTAATTCATAGCAATGCAATATTGTGCTCCTTTGGTTAGACAAAATGTAAATGCCATGTTGTGTTGACCTATTGCAGATTCTTGAGGTTCCAAGTCTCTTGGAGGAAGGTTCTTCAGTTGTCAAGAGGAACACTCTGAAACAGAAGTAAGAGAACAATGCAAAACGGGGCGGAGGATGTTGTCAGTAGTTCCAGTTATTGTATACAACCAGCTCATGATGCCTAGACCTAGTTGCTCTTGAATTCTGATGTAAATGAGTTGTATCTAAATGCCCATTGGTGCAACCGATGCGAGTAAATGGAGAAATAACCACTTGAGGTTTTGGTGTGAATGGTGAAAATCGACCTGTAAAAAAAACACTGATTTTTTTCTTGTTTTCTTGATGTAGCAATTTGGTTTGCTTCTTGTAATGTGATCCAGTCAGCTGATTGCTTCCATACTAGTATGCGTGGAACTGATATAGCCGGTACATAATTGAGGAGTTGGCTCTGTTTTCTTATATCAGGTATCGTTGGTTAGCTATGGAAGCTCTCCATTCATGGCAAACATTTTTTTTTCGGCAATTGTCGTTAGTTCTTGTTAAATATTGTCAATTGTGTTAATTAGAGTGTTAGTTGTCGTTAATTGTGTTAAACGTCATCAAACAAGACGTTACTGTCCTCAAGGGCATTTCAGACATTTTTCGTCTCAGAAGCTGCAACCAGTCTACCTAAAAGCTAGATAGCTAAATACCAAACCTTTTCAGCCCAGCCGTTCAACTCTGCAACCTTGCCGAAAGCTGCTTTTTAGAAAAGCCACGACCGTTCCAAATATGCCCTTTATCTATGGTTGCTGCATGATTCACTGACACCGCACGATAAAATGTTTTTTTAGATGTTGTAGTTTGCACGGTGAATGTGCATTAGGTTGTACCCTCACCATCCGATCTGCAACAAACGGTCTAGATCAAAATGCTATAGTGTTTGAGACAGTGTTACCGTAAGTCTACGGAGTCATAGCGTTGTAGCAACAATACTACTCTGCAGTAAAGCGTTGTAGTACGAGTAGACTATGTTGCTGCATACAATCATGATCTCGCTCCATCCACTTAGTATCAACAAAGCAGCGTGCTAATCAGGGGTGGATCCAGGGCTCGGGTTAGGTGGGTTATAGCTCAAGATCTGAAAATCTTACTAGTGTTTTAGTCTACAAGAATCTTTTAAAAAATCATCAAACATCTCACTCAAGATGGTCTAGCCCAAGGCTCGCCCTGGTGCTACTGTAGCCCGTAGGCTGGTCCTGTTCTCTCCTACCTAGCAGTGGCCAGTGGTTAGTCCCTTCTTTGATGTCCCCCACCATCCTCCACCAAAGAGAAGCTACGCGTCACACACACAGAGCAAGCATGAGAACCGAGAAGGTCCAGGACTGGATAGGGAGGGAGGCCCTACTGTTCTTGATGTAAAGGAGGAACACAAAATCAAGCATGTCCCGAAGGCATCAATGTCTGGTTTGTTGTGCCTCAGCACAGTGCATTCCCCCCAAGCATGCTCACACCTCCATCATGAAAGTGCCCTCCTCTCCCGCCTCCCCTTCCCCCCTTCCTTCTTTGGTCTTTTCATTTCCTTTTGGTGGCATGCATGATCTAATGTCTAAAGTAACCCGATTTTTTTTGGCTATGATTTAGTTAAGTTCTTGTTTTAACTACTGGGAGCCTTCAGACATTGATTCTTTAACTTGATTTAGCTGTGAATTGTGATGTCTTTCTTGAAAAACTTTAGGAGACATGGAAATTAGAGATATCCGCTAGAGAAGTTTTAGACATTATGTAAACACTAGCTTCAGGATGATGTTGACTGGACTGGAGTGAATTATACAGGAGAACAAATATACGGAAAGATCTGTTCCTTTAACCTTTTAAGCAGCCGACCACTTTCATTGCTTAATGTCCTGCCCACCAAGTGTTCGGTAGAATGAAAAAACTCCAGAGCCATGTATGCGTAATACATCTGCTGAGTAGTTCATTCCTTGCACATGGCCTTATTCTGATCATGGTGGATGCAGGTTGGCCGCTTCGAAGAGGACACGTGAGTTTCTGCTGTCGAGTGAGAAGGCGGGGAGATCTCACAAGGACGAGGGACAGGAAATGCGAGGAGATATGACAAGGACAAGGTTATGAGGGACCGAATAACTTGTCTTTTTTTTTTATTAAACATTGCAACGTTAGCAAAGAATTTGTGCACTGTTTCCCTGTAGGTAGTTGATGGATGAGGAGCAAGGGGCACGCTACCATCCTATGTTGCACCACCACAGGGAGTGCACCATATGCGGCGAGCATCCACAAACTGTAAACGCACGCCCTTTATCCTGAATTGACTAGAGAATATCATAAACAAAGTACGATGCCCCGATTGTCACCTACACGCTTATTCCATCGACATCTCCTTTTAAAATAGGCTAATGTATGGTACAATTGTCTCACTTCTATTGGGGGAATGTGGTCTCCGATTGAAAGAAATTGATATAGGGAATCAGTTGAATTGCAACCACCGCCTTTCTAGTCATGTTTAAGTTAGAGAATAGAGCTTAGTTGAGCAAATGCATATGCAGGTTCTTCAGCTTTCTGAGCAACCTGGCCTTGTTATTATTGACTAATCCTTGGATGCTCCAAGCTGCCGTGCACTTAAAGTATTGATCATGGGTGGCCATATGTTTTGTTGGCTCAATGGAGCTGGGGACCTAGGTATGTAATCTATGGCTTGCACTGTATTGATTCCCTGGAAGAACCCATACTTATATAGCTTACAAAACCCAGTTAAGCATATAACTTTTTAGACTATGGTGTGGCTCTACCCCCCAATGTTTCGGACTATACAGGAAGCCTTCAGGTGCTGATTCATGATGTGTATTCCTTAGGTGCATTATTGGTAACTTCAGCGTGGTTAGACAATTATCGTTGTCTCTGCATGTGCACCTTTTGTCTCACAATATTGTCATATAATTTTTTTCTTTGGGATATGGTTTGCCTACGTGTTTTGGTTTGTTGTTGTCGCCAGCTCCATGCTCAGCTTCACACGAGATTGACTCCCAAAGGGTTTACATATATTTTGCAGTAATTACATGCACAAAATGTACGTGCTCAGGTTCATATTTTTGATCTGTTGCTGCTGGTAGCTCCTTGCTCAGGTTCATGAGATTGTCTAACAAAGAAGCATGGAGATTGTTATTGATGTTTTCTGTTTGCTCTTTTTGCTCACAAGTCACAATATATGAGAACCTTAATATTTTTGCACAACTCATTCATGTATCTGGTAATTTAATGCTAATATGAGCAATTTGGATGGTCTATAGAGTATAGGCTCTAGTCTCTACTTGTGGAGAGTCTGGTCAACATCAGTCACTAGACTCGCTACAAATAATGAAATTTCCTGGGCTGAGGAAAAAATAACAGTCTGCCAAAATCTATGTATTACTGTTTCCATCGTTGTTAGTTGGTTTCCTAGCGGGTTATCCAGTCCCTCAAAGGACAACAATCATGTCCTTTAAACTACTAGGTTTAGAAGTCAGAACTTTGCATTTGGGTGGCTCTTGAACTTTGATTTTGCAATTAAAATACTTAACACAAGGCGATGGCATGGTACTATTCACCTATACAATTAGAGATTCTGCTTGCTCTTCATTTGTAACATAACACACTTCATACAAAAAGATGTACCATAGGGGTCGTACATTTTTTTCTCACCATTGTTAGGATTTTTAACTTGTTTCTAGCTTTTCTGACCTATATTTTCTAACATTTATAACATTACAATCCTTTATACTGGTTATCTAAGTGTATTGTCTTTTCCCTAGTCTCTACATGTCACATATTTTCCTTCACGGCTTGTTTCTAGATATATTTCAAGATTAGCACATGTATTTTACATGATTTCTTCAAGGGAAAGGAGACATAGTTCTTAAATGGACATCATGAGAAACAGGTGGAGTTCCATGTCACAAGACAAAACAGGGTAATGGATATATGGTGCACACGCAACTTGATGAAATTTCAACATATCATTGCATTGCTTTATACTTTCAGTAGAACAATAATGGTGGGAGTTCCAGAAATATCGAAGCATTCTGTCATGTCCATAAAGATAGTAAGTGGATCATCTTACATGGGCTGCACTGTCTAATTGGTCCAGAATCTCTCTGATAAAGTGGAAATATTAAGAAGATATGCTTTCCAGATCATGCACTATCACATTATATAAGGGGCAAACAAGCTCCAGAAATCGTTACTTTGAGCCCATGCCTTCCTCTTTAAAATAAGGTCCGTTTGTAATTCTCCTTTTGCTTGTAATATGGATGAGAATAAGTTAGGCTACAAGGGGAATGATACTCTTGAAGAGCTTGAGATGCTGACAGTGAATGCCAAAGAAGCCCAAGAACTTATTCTCACAAAAATCCTTGAGAGGAATCAGGCTACTGAGTACTTAATCAAATTCATGAATGGGTCCACAGACATTTCTGCCTTCAAGAGAAACGTTCCAGTAGTGACATATGATGTGGTCCAGCCCTACATTGTGAGGATCGCAACTGGTGAGGAATCTTCAATTCTATGTGGAGAACAAATCGTAGAACTGCTGAGAAGGTGCACTTCTTATTCTGAATTCTGATGCTCTCATCAGTTAGCATTTTTGCATGTATATGATAGAGATAGTAAGAAGCAGCATACTTTTTTGTTGGAAAATTGGGAGGGCCTACTTGTACTTGCCTTGATGGAAGTTGGTTTTAGTATATTATGCCCGCTAACTGGAGAAAAATAAGTACTCTTGTTACTTGTTAGGCTTCTTTTAATCACTGCAATGCGTCAGGGGTAAAATCCAAGATTTACTAAGTAAAATTGGTTATCTTTAGCATGTGCTAGTCTAGAAATGCCAGACCAAACTAGATTGGTAAGTTGGTAGTCTAAAACGATCCCATGCATGCTGTTGTCATATGTAACTTGTAAGGACTTCTGTCGAAGGATTTGTAAGTAAAAAGGGAACGTCAGGTTCTGCTATTCCTCTTGTGTCTACAAAATCTTGTCTACCCTCCAAGGTTCATGGCACTGTTCTGCTGCTAAATAGTTAACGAAGATGATGCATTAAACCCAGTCATTTGTTCTTGACAGCTGGCTCTTAAAATATACAAATAGGACACTTGTTTCGTACTCTTGGGAGTATGTACTCACACTTCCAATATACTACTTAAATGACCATATTATACTTCTTTATCACTTTCAGTATACTTAAATACCAATTATAAGATACTCTAATGTGACTTGATTGAAATTTTTTAATTGGAACCCTTTATTTTTGTTATATACCCTTTTTCATATATAAAAGAAGTATATATACACAAATTTTGCTATAAAAAGTGGATTTTAATGAATTTTTTCATAGAACTCACTTTAGGGTATCTTATAATCATTACTGTAGTATACTTAAATTAATAAAGAGGTATCAACATACGATTTAAGTGGTATATGAGAAGTGGGAGTACGTACTTCCAGGAGTACCATGCCATTTTTCAAGCCATTCGGTCTCAGGGTCCTCTAAGCTATCTGTTATTTCTCCGTATGGAAGGATAGAAGTAGACTAGTATAGCAGACACAAATTCAAAAAAGATATATTCAACTTTGTTACCAATTTTCTTTTGTTACAGCCATTTAGGACATAATTTTCCGAGAACATGCAGAAGAGCCGTGCATCTTTTGTATTAAAACAGAAAAAAGAAACAAAATAAATCTCACACAGCCAGACCCAGCATAGCGAACAACCAGTCCAACATAAAGGAAGAGATCGCCTGTAAAAAAAAATACAACAAGTAGCGAACAGACTAAGGAGATACATCACTCTACTAGGACATATCATCTGCTCTCTAAGAAAGGCCCTAATGTTTGATCCATGCTCCTTAACTTATCCTTCTTTGCTGTCTTGAAAGAACTTGCTGTTATTAGTAGTTGTTACTGTTTATTTAGTGATCATGCCTTCGATGCTAACCACATTATTAATTTATAGTTCGGGAACTTCTCGGGGTGAGCCAAGATTGATGCCATCCATCTCAGAGGATCTTGACCGTCGAACCTACCTCTATAGTTTGATCATGCCTATCATGAACAAGTAAGCTTTTGCTTTTTAATGCAATTGTCGTGGTTCATAACATATTAACTGTTAAATGCGGTTATTTCGGTATTTCGAAAATCCCCACGTTTGACTGCTTCCAAAGATAATTTGGTTTAGTATGGTACCTGAATTTTGACTGAACTGCCTAGGTATTCCCAGATGTCTTGAATTAGCTTAACTGCTTTTGTTCTTGACTGTATTAGACTGTTAGTCTTTATTAAACAGAGCTGTTAGAGAGTGCCATAGCAGTACCATACACACATATCCCATCTTTGATAGGTTTATTGGGAGTTTGCAATCACATTTTAACCTTGGGTCCAAAATTTACGCCTTAGTCTAATTTGCAGGTATATATCGGGCCTTGGTGAGGGGAAGGCCATGTATCTTCTCTTTGTGAAAGCTGAAACACTGACGAATTCTGGCATTCCAGTTCGATCAGTCCTGACTAGCTATTATAAGAGTCCTCACTTCCTGCACCGCAAACATGACCTGTACAACAACTATACCAGTCCTGATGAGGTCATTCTTTGCCCTGACAGCCAGCAGAGCATGTACTGCCAGCTGCTCTGTGGCCTGGTGGAACGCCAGCATGTCCTCCGTCTCGGGGCAATTTTTGCCTCAGCATTCCTACGGTCTATCAACTTTCTTGAGCAGCATTGGTGTGACCTTGTCAATGACATACGAATTGGTAATCTCAATTGGAATGTCACCAACCCTGCATGCCGGTTGGCTATGCTGAGCTTTCTCGCATTGCCCAACCCGGAGCTAGCTGATGAGATTGAGGCAATCTGCAGCTGCGGGTCGTGGAAGGGGATTCTAGGCAGGCTATGGCCTAATGTCAAGTACATCGAAGCTGTTCTTACAGGAACAATGGCACAGTACATCCCCATGCTGGAATTCTACAGCGGTGGTGGGATTCCCTTGGTCTGCACCATGTACGCTTCCTCAGAGAGCTATTTTGGTGTCAATCTAAGGCCACTGTGCAGCTCAACTGACGTGTCTTACACCATCCTCCCGAACATGGCCTACTTTGAGTTCATACCTTTGGAGGATGGCCTCAGGCTGATGGATGATGATGAGGTGGTGGAGAATGACAAGCTTGTCAGCCTGGTGGATGTCAAGGTCGGATGCTACTATGAGCTTGTGGTCACCACATTTTCTGGTAAGAAAACCTCCTGCGAATATCTTGTCATATCAGAAATTTGCTTGTAGTAAGCATATATCTTTATATATTTATTATTATAAAAGAAGGACTTGGTGATGATGGTGAGTCTGTCATCTATCTCCACACATCTTGAGTTGGTGAGATATTTTGTATATAGATATAAGTATACATGCATATATTACTATAAAGATCTTGTATAGACAATTAGATCATCTGTGCATGTGGTTTATGGTAAGAGTCTCTGTGGCTTGTTGATCGGATGCAAATTATATATGCAATTTTTAGATGTAGGGATAATTACCTTATACCTATTGGTTTTTCAAGTTTTGAATTTATATATGTTTATTTAAGATCCACTGCAACGCACACGCACTCGGCTAGTATAGGTAAAATGAGAACCACATCAACTTTTCCTCCAGAATATGTTGGACTCGTTTCTTCTGTCATTATTTATGTATGTACAATTTGATATTGACCACTGTACAGTCAAAAACTCACTTTTCTGAACACAATATCTGTTGAAACTCATGTATTTTGGCTTAAAGGTTCCTTGTTAATTACAACTGGAATGATGGCTGTGAAATGAAATTCGGAAACTGTCAGTTCTTCTGCTGTGGGACATCAGAAAGTAGAAAAAACCAATGAAATGATGGTTATCAGCACGCTAAACTTTAGCGATAGGCTGCTAGCAAGGAAAAGGAAATAAAACTACTATTCCACATACATCAATTTGTAAATATATGTCAAAAACTCTGAAGTTTATTTTTGGCCCAGGTCTTTACAGGTATAGGGTCGGTGATGTGCTTCAGGTCGCAGGCTTCTACAACCGTGCGCCGCAGTTCAAATTCATCTGCCGGAGAAATGTCATCCTGAGCATCGATTCCGACAAGACCAACGAGGAGGATCTCCACAATAGTGTCACCCGTGCCAAGAAAATCCTGGAGAACCGAAATTACATCCTCCTGGAGTACACTAGCTACACGGATACTTCCACTGTCCCTGGCCACTATGTGCTGTTCTGGGAGATCAAGTCCACCTGCGAAGGCGCGACTCCTCTTGATGCCCAGCTCCTCGAGAGCTGCTGCATTGCCGTTGAGGAGTCACTCGATTATGTCTACAGGCGCTGCAGAGCCCATGACAAGTCAGTTGGCCCATTGGAGATACGATTGGTTGAAGCTGGTGCGTTTGATGCTCTGATGGATCTGTTGGTTAGTCAAGGCAGCTCCATTAACCAGTACAAGACCCCAAGATGTATCGAGTCTGGCCTCGCACTGAAGTTGCTCAACTCCAAGGTCATTGCTTGCTTCTTTAGTCCCCGGGATCCTGAATGGAGTATGTAAGCTTTCAGGTAATAGTAAAGTATGCTTCTGTACTTGATCGATACTCTTTTCGGTTCTCACTATGTACTGGATCCTGAATGGAGTATGTAAGCTTTCAGGCTTCGTCTTGTTTTCTCAATGTCATTATATATGTAAGGGGTAATATGGGTTGGCTTACCACTGTTCTGCGTAGTAGCATTTAGTGACACAGGCATCTGAGGCTGATGCATGGCATGCAGAGGATGCTTCCCTCTGTTTCCTACAGGCTACAGTATCCCAGCATGGAACCAGTGTGTGCCAGGCAGTAGGAAGCATTTGTTACTGGTTATATTCTTCAGAGGCTAAAAATGATTATGGACATTTGCATAGTACCATTTTACTGAAGTGCGGAAGTCATGGAAAGCTTGTCTGTAACGATCTGACCTATTGCACCCAAAAAATCCTTGGCTAGAATTCGTACTACAATAGGATTTATTTGGAGAAACACCTCCTTTCTGTGGTTATTTGTGGCACCAAACTAACATCTTTGTTGCTTTGTACCAACCAACCAAACTGCTGAAGGTTTGTTTGTTTGTTTTTTGGGGGCATGCAGGAAACTTTAGGAGCTTCATTTCCAGTCTGATCACACCAGCCTGCTGCTTGGATAAGAATATCGTCGCTTTAAATTGAGAGAGTTACTTGATGTTTTATTTTTGGAGCTAACACAGTCAGCGAGCTATATTTTCGAAGCCTAGAGAAGTATGACGCTTCCCTTTGTATTCTCATGGCTGATCTGAACTCTGAAGTGAAGGTGACATATGTTTCTAAGGTGATGTTGTGAATGTTCTACACCTAGCATGTACTACCTACTGCTCTGGTCTCTGCCGGTGTAGTACAACCCGAAAGCTTTATTTCAGTTCATAAAATAAAAGTCTTCTGGTTGATACACTACCAATCTATCCCTGATCCGATCAGTACTCTTGGTCTTGGCCCATGAGGCCATGAGTCAGATTGGGCCGGCCAGACACTTCCAGTTTATCTTCCTATTCCTCTTCCTCTTTGATCGAATGACGCATATGTAAAAATGGTCTTACGTACATGACATGGACGCCGACTGTACAGGATGCTCATGCATGCAGAGTCGCTAATTTTGCTTCAGGAAGCACGATTGTGATTGGTACATGGAGGTTCCATCTCGAACAGCTTTGTAGAAGAAGAATACATTATCATGCGTCCATGTAGGCCCAGACTTAGTGTCTTACAGCTAGCTGGCTGACCGTCTTTGCTGGTTTGGAAGCTTCTCTCTTCTCTTCGGTCTGATCGATGTTAACACCAGATCTAGTTGAGCCGTGCACGTTATTTTGCGTGTCGATCGCTTAATGGATGATTGGGCTTTGCACGGCCACACCATTGCTGATTTACCGGGGCTGTTTGGAACGCGGGAATTTTTTCTGATTCATACATGAACTGGATTATTTCATGTGACATATATATGAGTTTTGCCTAAGTTTCTTCTGGAATTTTTTCTGATTCATACATGAATTGGATCGTTTCATGTGACATATGAGTTTTGCATAAGTTTCTCGATTAGCTACCAACAGATGTTCCTTTCTACGAATTTCCTGGCAAACTTGTATGCTCCCTTAGGTCTAGCTAGGATGTGCTTGATGTGCTTCCTGAAGCACGCTGCGTTTGCACAAAGCATGAAGATTGGCTTTGTGAAAGTCATAAACTTTCAATCATGGCAATCATGACTTTCATGTTAAGGTTAATTGCTTCTGAGCTAAGACTTGAGAAACGAAAGATCAGGAGTAGTGTATCAAACAAAGTGATGCCGGTATATACGTGAATGGACCCAACAAGATATCTTTTTCAGATGGACCTGTGCCTGTCGTCGCTGGTGAGCTAAAAGCTAAGAGTTTTGCTATCCAAGCCTACACAGCTCCATGTCAGCTTTGCGGCTTTTTCTCAGTGTAAAGTCATCGCCATCACCAGTGCAGTGCACTCTGGAATTTGCTCTCGAGTTGAGAGCTCAAATCTTCAGGTGGTAGTGTGGTCCGATCACTGCATTGCACATGTACATACGTACGTGCTTGCATGATCACCCCTTTGTTTGGTGGAAACTGTACCCAAAAAATACATCGTTATACGAACGGTTTCCAAGATGGAAGCCGTGAATCGAAGAAAGCCAAATCTAAACAATGATGATATTGAAATGAGATGTTCACGTAGAAGAAACAGTGTTTTGTGTGTGTGTCGCCTCGTTCAGTTGGTTAGATGTAGCTTTTTGCTTGACACAAACATCGTCCGATTTATTTTGTGGTGGATTATGCAATAGTCTTTGTGCTTTTGTACATCACGGGATAGATCAGAGAATTCTAGACATGTCTAGAAAATTTTCGAAGGTAAACTGAACCTGCAGCTGGACATTCGCATTTGGTAGATTTTAATTCTGATGTGATCGAACTGCTTTATCTAGATCAGCGGGTTATATTAGTTGGGCTACTCCATTGCACTTTGGCTCCTTGTACTTTCCCATCGAATGGAGTACAAATTAATTAACTAGCACGACTCAGGCACTCAGCTAGGATCCCATCTGCTTCACTCGTACTGTGAGCAATAACAAATGCTCCATTTGGCAAAGGAGCCATGTTCATTAGTCAAACCATGCTGATGGCTATGAGTTGGGTCTCCTTTGTGGTGCAACTGCATCCATACACATGCGGCAAGAGAGGTGAAATGATTCAAAGACTAGGTTTTTACGAATCTAGCATGTGGTGGTGAGCATTATGGATCACAAGGAAAAGTTACTCCTACTTAGTGAAGTACGTACTTACTAATATATAAGTTATTGCTTCCGAAAGTAACAATATCGCCATCAAACAGTGAAAGCTGATCTTTCCCCCATTTACACGTTAAATCAAGTCTTCTCAGCACCGATCTGTGCTATAGATCTAACTAAATCTTCCCAGGTCAGACCAGACCTATCATAAGTGGTTAACATTATGGTCCAAGCTAGATACAAAGGTATTAGCAAAAACCTTGTAAGATGAAATTGGCCTAAGCTTAACTGAAATAAGCAGTTCACCAAACGGAACATGCATACACTCCCAAGTCCCAAAACAACTAAAAATGGCCAAACAACAGAAATCGTTTGCTGAATGAAGCCTCTCGCTTGTAAGCTTAATTGCAAGGAAGATAAACCCGACACCTCAACCTTTGCACATTAGTAGTGGTCGCTCCTACTAGCGGCGTTGTTACTACACATCAGCAGAGACACCTGTTGGAGTGCTCAAATTCAATGCGCACAGTGTTATTGGAGAAGTACTGCTCCTACTACACCACTCAAAATGCAGAATGGGCATTAATGCAGCCTCTCTTTCTCTCTCTCTGCTCTGCCATTGACATTGAATCACCTGGCAGGCTTGTCCCTCGAGGCCAGTCACCCTTGATCACGAGTAGATCCTCGTAGATCGATTCATACAATTGCTGTTGCAGGAGCAGCAGCGGCAAGAGCAATGCAAGAAAGGGCAGGCCGGCTTCCCACCTGCATTTTCTCCCCCCCACAAAAACCATACACTAGAGAACAAATCTTACACACATCCACCATGATGCAGCACTGACCCCGCTAGCTAGCTGCATGCAATCAATTCTCTGTAAACTTGCTACCACCGCTCTCGATCGTCCGACCATCAGCTTGTTTTCTCCACATTTCCAAAATGGACCCTCACGCAGTTCATTTTCGCAGAGCACACATCAATCTATACCCCTACGATCCTACTACCATGTGCTGGGCATGAATATTGGGAGTGATATATACTGTACGTAGTCAGAGCACAGTACTGACGGCGCGTGCAGATCGAGCGAGTCAGCACACAGAACAGTGACGTCCGATGGGCAGAGACGCAGACCTGAAGAGAAGGAAACGCACGCACAACGCGCACAAGAATGGAGAGATGATTCATCGTTTCTTCAACGGCCGTCATGGCGCGGCTGGCAGCGACGCACAGGCGGTCAAACCGTTGGCGCCTCGCCCCAGGCGCGCGGCCGCGGGTGTATCGCTTCGTCCCGTATGGGCCTCTCGGCGCCCGAGGAGATGCGCATCTCGTATGCGGCGCGCTCGCAGAATAGACGAGTGATGAGACGACGCAGAAGCAGTAGCGTCAAAGCGCCTCAGCCTCAGGCCTCAGCCATCCTCTACCGGCCGGGCTAGATTAGCTCGCCTCTGCACGCTGGCCGCGCAGGCGCAGGCCTAGATTCCATTAGGCTCGAGTCGAGGTCGTCGCGCTGTTGCCTTAATCCTCGTGCACCATTGCTTGCACGCACAAGCTTCGTGCACGTACGCAGACCCAAAAAAAATCGGTCGTATACTCAATTGCTCATATAACTGCTTGTAAAAAGGGAAAAAAATGGGAGACATGGGTTTTTGGTTTATGGCCCTAAGGAACAAAATTTGGTAAAATAAAAGTTGTTTAGATTGTGGTAAGACTAAATTTTAGTGTTACAAAAATTTTAATGAGTGATTTTTTCACACTCAGGTTGTCCGCGTGTGACATTAGATTTCGTTGGCGTTACAAATTTTTTATTGGTATTAACAAATATTAGTAGCAAACCACGATAACCAATTTTCATTAGTGACGAGGATTAAAATCTCTATGTATTATTTTAATACATAATAAAAGATCATATGTTTTTATGGTCGTAACCTCTAAGGCTAACGATCCATGTGGTTTGAAGGATTCCAGAAGTTACATAATGGGTAATCTGATCGGATGAGGTCCTGCACTCAGTCTCCGATCAGATGACTGCTCGTAGAAGCAATGAACTGGCATCCGGATCTAACTCCAAATATAGTCTTTACCGTATGATGAATGGACTACATGTTATATTTGCTCCATACCACGCGACGTTTCATAGTTCTAAGACCCTGACAACAATGACCATACGGTTGAAGTGTCTCACAGACATTCAACCGCCAAACGGTTGATGTTTCATCAACCGACGCCTTGCTCCGACCAGTCGTGTCACTTCCAACAGGCGCCTTCTCTAGGAACAACTGTCACATCTTCGACGGTTATTTAAAGATGAAGCACGGAGCAGATTAGATTGGACTGCATCAGATTGAAGCACGGCAATCGGCATTAGGTTGATGTTTCAAGTCTGATTCAACAGCATAGCAAACATTACGCTCAGTGTAATTAGGATTAGTCCACTGCCTTGATGAGAGCACCCACTGTAATAGCCAGTTCATAGCAATAAAGAACAGTCCCATTCTCTCCTAATAACTTCTTGTCATTTTCCTCTGTTTATTTCGTAAGATCGGCGACTCGATCGTCGACAGCTAGCGACGTCAGTGGGGTAGAAGGCGTTGAGTTCTTCAAAATTACTTCGCTTAAGCATTTCTCGTCCACTTCCTTTGCCCCATCATCGCTCATACGAACATGGCACACACTTGGGATGAGGAAATTTGGTTCGACCTGGCGAATTACTTCAACCTCGACATGGACGTATGCATCCGCACCATGGAAGAAAACGAGATGTCGTCATCCTCCTCCTCCGCCGGCTCGCTAGCCGTAGAGATTGGCGAAGTCAACCAGATGGATGAGGATACACCGTCACCAAAAATGACGCTCTCAGAGGAACCGCTTGTTCTGACCAGTTCGGAACGTCTGAACGCCTCTACAAGTCCGATCAATCCAACCGACAAAAGCGGCAATGAAAGCCTAGCGCTGCAATCAGAGGGTCCATGTACTCTTAATATTGTCGTGGGTGACCAGTATTCGCCAACGGCTCCTACGTATTCCGGGGGCCAACTGACATCTGGTAAAGGTATCGATGAAGTTATCACCGATCGTGGGCCAAGTGGGCATGATAAAATTCAGCATACGATCGGCAATTCGTCGGATCAGTTTGAGTCCACCACAAAGTCCACTAGTGGCGATAATATCCGACCGCTCCCCACCATAGAGGCTCCTTGAAGAAGCATTGTAAGGCTCTCCCTTAGCTACGACGGGAGTTCATAGGAAGATCACTGTTGGCGCTACAAAGTTAACACAATCGGAGATACCAATCCGAATGTCATGCACGATCCTCCACGGGTTAACTCGCCACAACTTGCTGGTGGAAATGGTACCGTCAAGCCATCCAGGTGGTCGAAATCTGTAATCTCTTTCAGCAAAGAAGACTGCTCTATCCCGTCGACTCGACCAGGTAGGTTTCCTGTCGTAGTTAAACTTACTATTAACAATTGTAAAGTTAATCGAGTCTTAGTAGATGGGGGTAGTTCTTTAAACATTTTATTTACGGGAGTATTGAAAGAGATGCAGATTCCTAAGTCCAAGGTAAAACCTCAAATATGCCTTCCACAGCATAGTCCCTGGTTCTACCATTAAACCGATAGGACAACTATCCCTACCGGTTACGTTCGAAAGACCTAACAACTTCCAGACAGAAAAGGTTCCATTTGATGTTGTGGATTTTGAAACCGCATACAACGGAATCCTCGGTCATCCGGTTTTAGCAAAATTCCTAATAGCCACATATTACGGTTATCAGAGTTTAAAAATGCTAGGATCGAAAGGAGTCATCACGGTTCGAGGAGATCGAAAAATGGCTTATGCATGTGATCGAAAGTCCTTAGAACTGGTCGATGAACTTCCGACTAGGGAAAGTAATCCGCTTACCATACAGGTCAAGCACTCGAGGCCAAAGATAGCTCCAAAGCCTTCTGACTAGACCAAGTAGGTACCACTCGGCAAAGGTGCTCCTCTGGAAAGCGTCAATATACCGTCTGGGTCAAGAAATGCTAATGCGTCTGCCCAAAAGGTACTAGTCGGGGTAGGACTTGACCTCAAATAGGAAGAGTTGCTCGTCTCCTGCATCCGAGCAAATCAGGAAGTATTCGTCTGGTAGGCGTCTGACATGCCCGGAGTCCCCATGGATGCGATTGAGCACAAACTACCTCTCCAGCCTGACAAGAAAAGGGTCAAGCAGAAGCTAAGACGTTTCACGCCTGATCAGAAGGAGGCAATCCAGTCGGAGATCGACAAGCTCCTCAAGGCTGGGTTTATTCATGAAGTCGACCACCCAGAGTGCCTCGCCAACCCTGTAATGGTTAGAAAAGGCAATGGGAAATGACGAATGTGTATTGACTTCACGGATCTTAATAAAGCTTGTCCGAAGGATGACTTTCTCATTCCACACATTGATCAACTTGTAGACTCTACTTTCGGGTGTGAGTTGTTAGGTTTTTTAGATGTATACTCAGGGTACCACTAGATTAATATGAGCAAAGACGATGAAGAGAAAACTTCCTTCATCACTCCATATGGCACTTACTACTATGTTAAGATGCTATTTGGTCTCAAAAATGCTGGTGCAACATTTCAAAGGTTGATGCAGAAAACCTTTAATCCTTAGATAGGTCGAAATCTAGAAGCCTACATTGATGACTTATTCGTGAAAAGCATCAACGCTGGCGACCATATTTTCTGACCTTTACGAGACTTTCAACAACTTATGTAGGCATAACCTTAAGTTAAATCCAGAGAAGAGTGTGTTCGGAGTTTCTTTTGCAAAGCTTCTTGGGTTCCTAGTTTTGGCTAGAGGGATTGAAGCAAACCCAACAAAAATATCAGCCATCGATCAGATATGCCCTCTAACCACAAAGAAAGAAGTCCAAAAACTAACCGGTTATATGGCAGCACAAAGTCATTTCATAGCGCGGTTAGGAGAAAAATGATTGCCTTTTTTCAAACTTCTTTGGAAACACGGAAGTTTCGAGTGGACTAAAGAGGCAGACGATTCCTTTGAAAAACTTAAGAAGTACGTTACGAATGTCCTGATCTTAGTTTCTCCGAGATCGGGAGAAACATTGCTGATTTACGTAGCTGGAACGCCGCAAACAGTCTGTTGTGTACTGGTCGTAGAACGTGACAATATCCAACGATCGGTATATTACATAAGCGAAGTCTTACATGGACCAAAGGAAAGATACCCACAGGTACAAAAGCTACTATATGGTCTCCTTATGGCTTCAAGAAAACTAAGGCATTACTTTCAGGCCCACAAAGTGGTCGTACCAACCGGATATCCCCTAGGTCAAGTCCTTAGAAACAGGGAATCATCAGGGCGAATAGCAAAATGGGCAGTCAAGCTTGGGCGTTCGACCTCTATTTCATTTCACGAACATCAATCAAGTCTCAGGCAATAGCAGAATTCATTGTCGAATCGACAAACCCTAAACCCACCCAAGGGCCTGAGTACGAACACCATGACGAGTGGACAATGTAGTTTGACGGTTCCTTGATGCTCAAAGGCTCGGGGGCTGAAGTTTTCTTGATATCCCCTACCGGCGAACACATCAAGTACGTCATCTAGCTAAACTTTCCTGCTACAAACAATGTGGCAGAATATGAGAGTTCTTGGCGGGACTCGGCGGCTCGTGCATACGGATTCATGATTACTAGTGAAAAGCGATTCTCAACTAGTAGCGAATCAAGTCGGGAAAGAGTATCAATGCTCAAGTACCAAGATGTCAACTTATCTGGCGGAAGTACGGAAACTCGAAAAGCACTTCTTTGGTTTCCAGATCCAACACATTCCTAGAAAGAAAAACTTTCTGGCAGACCAGTTGGCACGGATGGCCCCCACAAGATCACCTGTCCCACTCGGAGTTTTTCTCATGCAACTCGATTCACCCTCGGTAGTCGAGCATTCCGAGGACATAGATGTTCCACTGGATACCCCACAGATCGTACAACATGATCACAGTAGAGATTGGATGATATCGATCTACAATTATCTTCAACATGGCATTTTCCTAAAGATGATGTAGAAACTGATCGTATAGCTCGAAAGCCAAATCATACGCTCTGATCGAAAAGATTGGACGATATCGATCTACAATTATCTTCAACATGGCATTTTCCTAAAGATGATGTAGAAACTGATCGTATAGCTCGAAAGCCAAATCATACGCTCTGATCGAAAATACCTTGTATAAACGAGGATCTCACGGAGTATTGATGAGATGCATATATCAAACGGATAGCATTAAGTTGCTATCCGAAATTCATAGAGGAGTCTGTGGAGCACATCATTCAAATAGAATACTGGTCGGTAAAGCCTTCAGGCAAGGATACTACTGGCCAACTATCCTTCATGATGCAAAAGAGTTCGTGACAAAGTGCGTAAAGTGTAAATTTCTTAGTCGACAAGTACATCAACCGGCACAAGCTTTGCAAACCATATCTCTTTCTTAGCCTTTTGCAACCTGCGGACTAGACATTATAGGACCTTTCCCAAGAGCACGCGGGGGCTTCGAATGGTCTACCTAGTCGTATAATCACAGATAATGGTACCCAATTCTCTAGCAGAAATTTTCAAGAATTCTACGAGGATCTAGGTATCAAGATACATTTCACTTATGTCGCTCATCCACAGAGCAATGGAGCAGTCGAGCGAGCCAATGGTATCATAATGCAAAGGGTGAAACGCTGAGTGTTCGACTAGTTAACCAAACGGTCATGAGCCTGGGTTCAAGAACTTACCTTTGTATTATGGGCCATTCGAACCACGACTAGTCGTGTAACTAGAGAGACACCATTTTTTCTGGTTTACGGTGCTGAAGCCATGCTTCCTACTGAACTGGAAATAGGCTCTGCTCGAACTGATTGTTTGAATGAGAACGATCAGATACAACGAAGACTCGACGACATCAATTTTCTTGAAAAATGATGAAACCAAGCCCTCATACGATCAGCGGTATACCAAAAAACCATACGAAAGTACCACAGTCGTAAGGTGCATCCGTGCAGTCTAAGTGTAGGTGATCTGGTTCTACGAAAGATTCAGAACCAGGCTAATCACAATAAACTTTCTCCCAAATGGGAATGTCCATACACTGTGGTCGAAGTCACCAGGCCTGGTTTGGTACGACTAGTTATGTCAGACGGGCGTGTTTTGTCAAACTCTTGGAATATTGACCAATTGCGTAAGTTCTTTGTATAAATGTATTTTCATTTTCTTCTCAATTTTTTTATAATAAAGATGCATTTCCTTTCCTTTCCGACGAATGATATTGTTTATATGATTGTCTCATAATCTGGTTTGCATATTATTGTTGTCTAATTAGTCGGAGAAGACCAAATTCTCTCCGATATCCTTTTTAAGGATCTCTATTACTCTATGGGTATGACATATAAGTCAAACATCGTAAGAGTCTTAGTCGTGACCATTCTGTCAATGGTTCTCACATGCTACCAACACTCTTTTCTTTAAAAAAAAGTATACGAGTAAAAGAAGCATCACACAGACAACTATATATAGTATTTTACACGCTTAAGATTTCGAAGATTACCTTTCTTACCTTCAACATTGTGTTCCACTCTCGTTTTGGCTACTGGTCGGGACACGGAAAGCCTCCTAGTCGAAGTCTCTCCTTCTCCGCATGTGGTCTTGCCCACTAGAAGGAGCTTCCTAGCAACGATCCTTTTCTTATGATCCTCGCTACCAGTTGGAACTTGAGCAAGAGTACGTTTCGCGAAGTGTTTCTCTTAGTCTCTAGTTCTTAGCAACCCTTACGACTAGTTTTGGATAATATATACAAACAAGTTCACTTATCATTTTTGCATGATTCCTTATCATCAGTTCAAGTCCTATACATCTTCCAACCACACAAGATACTACACAGTATTTCGATTATGGAAAAGATCTAAAACTAGTCGAAGTCAAACACTGGTTCCGATCACATTGATTTCCTAGTATACTCAGATTATTTTTATAACATAATTAGCATATACTTTGTACTGTGGTCATTGCTATTGCCCATTTTCTTGGTCTACTACTTCTTTAGTCAAGTTCTTCTACTAACAAGCAGTCGGAGGCTAGGAAATATATGAGTGCTCAACGAATTTAAGGAGACAAAACAAAGACTTCATTGATAATAAAAATGTAAGTTTTATTTACAAAAATCTAAATATTACAATCATCTACTTCTTGGAGCAACCAGATTGGTCGCTGCGCGTTGGAGACCCAACCTCTATTTCCTCCGCAACCTTATTTCTGAGAGGTGTCATTTCCTCGAAAAGTTTAGTTGTTTCATTTCCTGAGCAGTTGAAGTCTTTCTCAACAACTTGGAGATTTATGGTGGGTTCGGAGGCTTTCAGCTTTGCCAAAGCAAAACTGACTCCATTTTTGACAGTTTCAAACAAAGTCTACCTATGGTTCTCCCGAGTAGTCTTAAGCACGCTCCTGATGTCTTCGAGTTGTTGGCCAAGATAGTTGATCTTTTTCATGGGATCTCCTAAGTTGGGCAGTTGCGTTCCCGATACCATATCGAAGAGCATCTTGTTGAAAGTTCTGACATTCTCTTCAAGATATTGTCCAAAGGCTGCCTCCTTATCGCGCTCGAACTCACGTGCTTTTTCTGCTCTCTTCAATACTTGAGTTTGCTCTGCACGAGCAAACCAAAGAATGAGTACATACGACTAGAAAAAGGAAGCACATGGGTCGAGTCTACGACCGGTTTCCATCGTTCTTCTTCTCAATATTTTAAGGACTTCCTTGTGCCTGGTCGTTAGGTATTCGATCGATCGGTCCTTGTTTTGGCATTCTTCTTTGAGCTTGGCAATTATAGCTTCCTTAGCTATAACTTTTTCTTTAAGTTTCTTTGAATCTATCAAACACCATAAAGAGAAAAATTGGTTAACAGAAAAAGAGCCAAATGGTAAAAAAAGAGAGAACAAGACACTGAGAGAGTGCTTACTTTCTAATTCAGAGTTCTTTTCCTCTAAGAGCTTTATTCGTTGGGTCAGTCCTCCGATCACAGCGAAGTTTTTCACTAAATGCTACAAAAATAGCAAACTCCTTTAAGTATTTTTAAGAAAAAAGCTATTAAAAGTGGTCATGAAAACTTACCTGAATTGTCATATTGTTATATTCGACAAAAATAGAGTCAAAACTCGTCGCTGCATGACGGTCCAAAATTCTTCCCCAAGCTTCATTAAGATCTTCATCATAGAAGATCTAGAGGCGATAAGGAAAGGCGACTCGAAGAGGAGAATTCCCAGTAGGGGTCGGAACCTACTGAGATTCCTTAGGAACCACCACCTATGCAGGTGGGGTTGGAACCACCACGAGTTCTTGAGCAGGCGCTGCCGCCTGCTCGGGGGCTGGCTCGACCTCTTTCTCCTCAGGAGTTTTCTCCTGAGGGGTGCCTTGGTCGAAATTGATCGGAATACCAGAGGATCTACAACGAAAGAAGAAAAGAATCTCAAGACTCTAAAAACACCAGAGGTAAGTACTTACATAAGTCATTCTTTTATGCATATGTAGTTGGTCGTTTTCTTGGTCTTAGTTTGAAACGCGCTGAAACAAAGTCTATCGTGCTCGCCTTCCTTTTCTTCTGTTCGACGAACTTCTCCGGTCCTGAACCGGTAGGGCTGGTTAGACTCCTCATGTCTTCCGACTGGAGGTCAGAAGAAATGTTCTCGATCAGTTGATCGAGAACAAGATTCTTGACTATCGGGTCGGAAGGTGTAGATTCATTGGCCTCTAGAATAGTTACTCCAGTAGCAACTGACAGGTCATCAGTGATCACATTGGAGTCCACGACATCCACCTAATTAACAATCAAAGTTAGTTAGGTGATGAAAATCCTTCAACTAGAATATACATTTCTATTCTGTTACCTACCTCTATAAGACCACCATCTCGGGTGGTCGTAGGACTGGTCAGAGTGTCAATCGGCTCACTATTTTCGGCTGCCTCATTAATTCTCAATCCGACCGACTACACATCCAAGAAGATTTACAGTAAACTGATCGGAAAACACACAAAAGATGAAAGACAGTTGATATTTTAACCTTAAGTCTCTCAGCTCTCTCTTTTGCGGAAACAATCACTAAAATCCAGGGGAAATCAGCCTTATCGCCAGGCTCTCCAGTGCAGATTATTTTGATCTGGCTTCTAATCTTATCAGGAGAAAGAATTGCAACAATAAACAACAGACTTTAGGATCATAAAAGTAATCAACCAAGATAAGCAAACTGGTCGGAATCTTTCAGGACTTACCCTCCTTGGAGTCTTTGGTCGCGTCCTCATGACCAATATATCAGAGCATCGTATGTGCTCGGGACTTTAGGGGGCTAATCCGGCGCATGGAAAAATCCCCTACTACATGTCAGGCGGTTAAACCCCTAACACTAAGGTGTTGGATGGCTTCAATCCATGTCCCTACCTTACCCTCCTTCTTCATGGAGGAGCGTCACTCTGGATTCTTGACCGCCTTCTTACGAGTATAGTAAAAACTGTCTTTTTTAGTGACCGTCATGTAAAATCAGCTTTTCTTCCATGACAACCACGAAGACTTTGAGACATAGAAATGTACTCATTAACCTTTCTATCGTGGAGGCGCAAGGTGCACTCTCCAGGCGTCCCAGTTGTCTTCCCCGACTTCGTCATCCTGTAGTAGTATTTGAAGAGCTCTAGATCTGCAGCAATCCCTAAGTACGCTTCACAGAGATAGACGAAGACACTGACATTGGCGATGGTATTGGGGACGAGGTTCACCAATTCGACTCTATAGTGCTCCAAGATCTTGGGGGAGAAAAGAGTGAACTGGTAACCTGAATCTGCATTCAATATATGCGAGAAAAACAGGGATTTCCCTATCTTTGTTGCTCGAAGAATGCCCTCCGGCTGCTTGAAGAATCTAGACCCGCCATTATGAGTTAATGGAGTATTTTGATGATTAATGACAAATCCATTTGCGAGACTAACACTTCTATTGTTATACCTATTGTTTAGTCTCAGTTGGATATAAATGTGAAAATCAAAGAGGTATGCATTTGATATCATAATCTTATATCTTGTTGCATTCCTCAAATCCAAAAATATAGGTTGAACTCCACAAATTGTCTAACTTGAATATGTGCATATGTTCTCCTTATACATTTGTGTATGCACACATTTAGGGGGAGTTCACTCTGTGTTTTGTGGTTTCATTAGTATTGATCCATATTCCTTATCCACATATATTAAGGATCTTTACTTTGAAACATATCTTTTGAGTATATACAACTTGTGTAGTTTATATATACTCATACCAATCTACATTCAAATATTTGTAGTTGAAGTGGTTGTCATCAATTACCAAAGAGGGAAAGATTGAAGTATCTTGTCCCACCATTACGAGTTAATTGTATGTTGTGGTAATTAATGACAATCACATTGTGGAACTAATATTTTCTATGAGTTGGTAAAACAGGTTATGTTCCATGATGTTGAAGACTTTGGATGACATAATGAGTTGATCGTCATCAAGTCAAGACTCGGGATGAAGGAAATCATTATGTGTTGATGACGTTCAAGCCAAGATCCCGAAGCGGAGAAGATCATTATGTGTTGATGATATTGAAGTTAAGAGCTTGGAGTAAATGACGCATCATGTGTTGATGCGTATCAAGATCTCTAAGAAGAGGTGATCATGAGTTGATTACCAAGTCAAAAGAATGCATCATGGGTTGATGCATGTTCAAATCAAGAACTCGGACTTGAAGTGAAGATGTGCGTCATCAAGCTTCAAGAGAATGTGCAAGGCAAAGGTATGACTAGCTAGGGCTAAGTATATGTTCCTAGTCTTTTACCGGTTTTGGTGTTTGGATGGAAGACCGGATTGCTAGTATAGGTTGCCGTAGTATTAAGAGGGGTCTTTGACTAGTAGCTTGAGTTAGTCATGTGTTGATATCTCATTGTGTTTGCTCTAGCTCTCGTTAGCATGTTGCCAATATTTGCGAATGTGTTTTGCAAATAGTTGAGGCTCATGCATAATCCTTGTAGCATGTGACTTTAGTTTGCGAATGTGTTTTGCAAACAGTTTAAGTCCATATACTTTATTCCTTGGTGGCATTGAATCTAAAAGTTGGCAAATGTGTTTTGCAACTTGTTGAGAATCTTGCCTTTAATCTTTTTTTGCATCACTTATCAATTGTCAAATATGTTTTTACAATTGAGTTTGTTTTTGGATGCAAACTGCTGTTTTCTCAGGAAGGTCGGTAGTACCGGCGTGTTGTCTGTGGTAGTACCGCTCAGCGGTATGACCGGCTTGTGACATGGTATGACCGCAACCCGGTTGTTCCGATGTTTTGTTGGCGGTACGTTTTTTTACAGAACGACGCATTTTGTGCATGAGTTGCTCTGTTGAGGTGCGGTAGTACCGGAGCCATCGTGGCAGAACTACCGCATCGCGGTATGACCGCGTGTCCTTTGGCGGAACTATTGTGTGCTGTTCGGACCGTCTGAACATTGCTTGAATCGAACTGCTTAAAAGCTGGTCCGAACAGCCCAATGAATATGAGCCGTCCACGTGTGCTGTCCGATCGAACTTTGCAGATCCTTGGTGCGGTAGTACTGGCGTTCCTTGAGCGGTACGACCGCACACTGGTAGTTCCGATTTGTTGAGCGGTACGTTTTTTTTTCCAGAGAGCACCCTTTTGGCTCTTTTGAGAAACGGTAGTACCACCCTTGGTAAGCGGTACGACCGGCCTCAGCGGTAGTACCGCATGTTGGTTGGCGGTAGTATCGCGCCGCTTTTTCAACGGCTAGTTCAGAGCGCTTTGTGCGGCTGATCCGACAGTTGAACCGTTGAGCGGTAGTACCGGCCGTTGAACGGCGGTAGTACCGCTCGTGCTGATTTTTCAGCAGACTTTGTCACAACGGCTAGTTTTTGTGTGTGGGCTATAAATACCCACCTTGACTTGTTGAGGGTTAGCGAGCGGGTGCCATATTCATTCCTTTGAGCTAAGAGTAAGCCCTCTACTCTCTTTTGTGCATGTGTTGCACTTAGTGAGTTTGAGAGGCAAACCCTAATTGTATGTGTTGCAATAAGTAGTGGATTGCATATATACTCGAGCTTAGACACTTGATTAGTTCAAGTGAGAGTCTTCGACTTGTTACTCTTGGTGTTTGCCGACACCTAGACGGCGTGAAGGCGTCGTGGTTCGGTGATCTTCTCAAAGAAGGTTGGGAGAAGACCCGAACATTTGTGAGTGGCTTGGTGCTCGCAATCTCCGGAGTGGAGGAAGAGCAACCCTAGTGGATCGAGGTGTTGGTTCGGTTTGGAACCGGTCCAAGTGGTTGGACTTACCTCGGAGGTGTTGGCTTAATTTGTGGAGCCGGTCCAATTAATTTTGGGCTTACCTCAACGTGGATTAGGGGAGACCGACAAGTCTCCGTTCACCGCAGTAAAACATCGTTGTGTCATTGTGGTTTGATTTCTTATGCTTTACTATATTGCAATTTACATTCCTAGTATTTAATTGCTTACTTGGATGTGAATGATTACTATCATTTATATAGTCTCATATTGTTGGTGCACTTAGTAAAGACTAGTTGATTTAGGTTTTAATTTTGCAAAACCAAATTGATTTACAATTCCGCATAAAACTCGATTTTAGCCAAAGAAGTTTTTAAAACCACCTATTCACCCCCTCCAGTCGGCCTCCTCGATCTTACACCACTGATCTCCAAGAAATCAAATCATTGTCAGGAAGAAACCCGACCTTCTCCAGGCTCTCAAGTTTCTTCTCGCTCAAATCAGAAACCGACCAGTTGGTGATAGAATCTGACATGGTTGAGTTTTGGATGAAGGAAGAAAGGAGGTCATAGAAGGTTGTTAACAACAGGAGGTCGGAGGTAATTTTCCGCTCAGAAGATGAAAAGGGAAAGCAGGAAGCGTAAAAACCCTAAAGCCTTGCGCAGAAGAGATTTTATAGCTGCAAGTTCTGTAACTACACCGGGGAGTTACCTAGAGTCCAACGGACAGAAAAACTCTTCGGATCCCAAGGCAGTTTCAAAACTTTAAAGTGAATACAGACCATCTTGTATATCACGGGATTAAATGAGGGTATATCTGATATGACTTCATCGGAAGGAAGTGTTCACACGACCAATTCATTTAAAGTTTGGGGGCTAGCTGACGAGGATTAAAATATCTATGTATTATTTTAATGCATAATAAAAGACCATATGTCTTCATGGTCGTAACCCTTAAGGCTAACGACCACTGTGGTCGTAAGGATTCCAGAGGTTATATAATGGGTATCCTGGTTGGATGAGGTCCTGTACCCAGTCCCCGACCAGATGACTACTCGTAGAAACAATGAACTGACATCTAGATCTAATTCTAAGCATATTCCTTACCATGTGATGAATGGAACACATGTTATATTTGCTCCATATGATACAACGTTTCATGGTTCTAAGACACTGACAACAACCATCATACGGTTGAAGTGTCTCACTGACATTCAACCGCCAAACAGTTGATGTTTCATCAACCGACGTCTCGCTCCGACCAGTCGCGTCACTTTCAACAAACGCCTTCTCTATGAACAACTGTCACATCTTCGACGGTTATTTAAAGATAGAGCACGGGGCAGATTAGAGGGAGGGCTGCATCAGATTGAAGCACGACAATCGGCATTAGGTTGATGTTTCAAGTCTGATTATGCAACATAGTAAGTATTACACTCAATGTAATTAGGATTAGTCAACTGCCTTGTCGATGGCACTCCCTATAATAGTCAGTTCATAGCAATAAAGTGTAGTCTCATTCTCTCCGAAGAACTCTTTGCTATTTTCTCTATTTCTTTCGTAAGATCGACGACTCAATTGTTGACATATATTACTTACCAGAACACATGTTATATTTGCTCCATACCACACGACGTTTCATGGTTCTAAGACACTAACAACAATCACTATACGGTTGAAGTGTCTCACAGACATTCAACTGCCGAACGGTTGATGTTTCATCAACCGACGCCTCGCTCCGACCAGTCGCGTCACTTCCAACAGACGCCTTCTCGCGAAACAACTCCCACATCTTCAACAGTTATTTAAAGATGGAGCACAAAGCAGATTAGATCGGACTGCATCAAATTGAAGCACGGCAATCGGCATTAAGTTGATGTTTCAAATATGATTCAGCAGCATAGCAAACATTACGCTCAATGTAATTATGATTAGTCCACTGTCTTATCGAGAGCACCTCCTGTAATAGCTGGTTCATAGTAATAAAGAGCAGTCTCATTCTCTCCCAATAACTTTTTACTATTTTTCTCTATTTATTTTATAACATCGATGACTCGATCGTCGACCATTAGCATTATCAAAATTCAACCCCGCCGGCGCCATTCTACTTGAAAAAGGTTTGCTGATTGAGAAAGAAACCGAGGTTTATGTGGTGGAGAATTTCTTGCTGTTTGGAGCTTCACAGGCAATGCGGCAGCTCGTAGAGGGAGTACTCGAGAATGACACGGTCATCAGATTCAGACCAGTCCTCCGTGTTCGTATCTCCACATTCACTTTTTTTGCCAGAAGGTCAAGAACACATCGTATGTTGGTGCTGTAATTGTAAAGCTGCCTGTCCCATATGTAAATGAGCTTACGAATGCACGGTTTCTGGGCTCGTACAAAATTACTACTACTACGACTATTCTTATTGTCAATTACAGCAAACAGTCCGGGAAGCTATACTTATGCCTCTTGACGGTACAGTATACCTCCTCCAGGCTCCAGCTTGAAAAGCATGTCATAGGTTCCTCAAACTCTTTGAACTTCGATGCTTTTATATGTCTGTTTTTTTAGGATTTAATTGATATATGCCACTGCAAAGACGATGTTTCACAAATATGCCACTGAAAAGTTTTTAATTCTAAAAATGTTAGAATTAAAAACTTTTCAGTGGCACATTTAGATCCAAAAACTCTGTAATAGCATATATCAAATTTTCCTCTCTTTTGTTGAAAAGGAAGATTGCCTTTTCGAAAATAATGTGAATTTAGTATATAGATCTTTTCAAATATTAAGACTAACTAGTAGAATTTCCACACGATTGCGTGGCTAGGTTTTGCAACATATTGTATTTATCATATAGCTCTACCGCCTTTCGAAAAAAAAGTTGTATTTGTTATACAATTGTAATAGATATAATACATATACATAATTAATTTGCACCGTTATAATTTGGCTCCATCAAAATAAGTATAGTAGATCTTACCTTTTTTTTTCTCTCCATTAAGGAGGGAATTTGTAAAAGAATACTTTTTCTTATTCAAGGATTATCGTGCGATTTTCCATACCTCCAAAACGAAAAAGGTACATTGAACTGAACATCTGTATATATATACATCGGTAAAAATGACATGATATTGGAAATTTGTTTCAAAAGTATTTCATAATAGTATCATAGTTTAATTTTTGTTAGTATATAACAATAAAATTTTGCCACTCAATGGTGTACGTTGAGAACATAACATATTCTTACATTGAGAATGCCGACTAGGAGTACTAATTTTAAAAGCTCCATGCACGTCGAATTTTTTGAAAACAATATTTTAAAAAAAAGTTATTTACAAAAATAAATAGCTGCCCCCAAAAATTATAAAAATAGGTCCTGTTGCGATTAATCGACCTTCTTCCTCCTCGTCGCCGATCCAGCTACATCGCCAGATTAAATCGGCGGCAGAACTCGAACGATCTTCTTGTCACCATTTGAACTGACGACATGTACCTATCGCCATTTGAACTGGCAATAGCTTCAACTGGCGACAGGATACCATCCATAAAATCCCCAAAAAATTCTGCCAAAACTCATTTTAATTTAAAAAAAAACAAGGAGAGGAAGAGAAGAAAGGTAGCGAAACTCTACTAGTTCGTCGCGGAGGAGAGAGATTGACAGAGCATTAGATCCGGTGGGTCGGCCATCTTGCACGTACATTTTTTTGCAACTTTATACATTATGTCAAATTATGTAGAATTAAGTACATCATTTGAGCTGTAGCGAGTAGAATAGCAAGTGGAATTAAGTACATAGAATTGAGTAGAATAGCGACTATAATTAAGTAGAATAGCAGCATAGGATCGAGTAGAATAGCGACATAGAATTAAGCAGATTAGATAATTGTAGTCAAATTATGCACTACATTATTTGAGATGTGTATAGTGTAGTTCGTCGTACACATGTTATGAATGTTACAGCAGTCGAACGAATTAGAATAAATCAGCAGAAATAGGAAGACGACTATTACAAATATGTAAAAAATAATCTTAGCTTTATTTAGCTTCCCATTTGTGCGTGGTAATTATATTGTTAATGTCGAAAATTAATTTTAAACTAAGAAACTAGGAAAATAGGAAGAACTTTGTTTATTGTTTATATTTGCACTTGAAAAATATTTTAAAATATCCTCTAAATTAGAAGACCCTATTACAAATATGTTTAAATTGCCGAGTAGCCTATATTAGGTTTACGTTTTTGTGTGATAATTATTCTGTTAACGTCGAAAATTATTTTCAAAGTAGGAATTTAGGTTTTTGTACATGTTTCGTAGTCTTTACAATGCATGCACTTAATTTGTAGGTATGGCGGATGCAAGCCACTACGAGTTGCTTGACCCGGTGATTGACGCGCATCACTGTAGCCGCCTCACTACCGTGCTCCCACGGGAGGGCGAAGGCCGATTGAGCTTGGCGCGTTGAGGCTGTGCACGCCTATTGGGCATGGAGGCTGCACCCAGATTGGGTTCCGAGGTACGTATAGGCCCGACCTTAATGTACTCAATCGCGGTCTGACTACTTTGCGTGCAGTCACGTTTGTTCTTAATCGTTTTGACGCAGGTTGAGAGTGACAGGCCTCCTTCCACTAGTGGTGATGGTGGAGGCGACGTGGGAGGACGACCAGGACCATGGTCATGGTCGTACATCTAGATGTTTTCCATACGATCAGGCCCTGTTGACTGCGCTGGTTGACCGCTGGAGGCCAGAGATGCACACGTTCCACCTTCTGTGCGGGGAGATGGCGCCGACGCTCCAGGACGTGAGCTTCCTGACCGGGTTGCCCTGCATAGGCTCCCCGATGGCGGTGTACGACATCTCGGACACTTGGCGCACGGACCTCCTAGCAAGGTTCCACGATGTCTTTGCCACCGTGCGGGTACACGGAGTTCAAGAATCGCCGCGGGCGGCGTTGAGGTGGATCTGCCAGTTCTACGTAAGTATTTGTAACTATTGTCATCTTGCATCAATTCATATGTGAACCTTGCTGACGTGTACATGTCTTTTTGCAGCCCGAGCGTATGGCGCAGAACGTAGGGGACGTCATTGTTAGGAGGCACTTCGAGGCCTACCTGTTGTGGTTGTTCGGGTGGGTCATGTTTCTGGGTTCCCACGACGACAGCGTCGATAAGCACTACGTTCGGTGCACACGTGAGCTGGCGGACTTGCCGGAGGACGAGATCCCCTCTCACGCCTGTGGTCCGGCCGTACTGTGGGCGACGTACTGCGCACTGTGCGACGCATGCTACGATGCCTAGGACAACTCCATCCTCTCTGGATGCCCACTACTTCTGCAGTTGTGGTCCTTCGAGCGCTTCTAGATCGGACAACCACAGCTGGACATGGGAGCGTACGCGGTCAACTTGTACGCCCAGGGTGACGACGTGGACTGGCCGACCATAGGCACAGTGTGGTGTCGCTGACGGGTTAGTTTCATGATTATTCATTATTTTTCATATTGTAATCACAATTTCGTATGCTAAGTTTGCGGTGCTCTATTGTATAGGTCACCTACGCGCCGATCACTTCGCAGGGGTCCTACTTGGAGTACTTTGCGATGTTCGATCAGCTGGCCGATGATCGCGTCATCTGGACACCGTACACTTAGGAGAGGGTGAACGCGCGTGCGCCCGATGGACTGTTGATCCTGTGCATGCGAGACTACGTGTACTGGTACACGCGGAGGGCCTTGGTGCATGATCTCTTCATGGAGGAGTACCAGGTGCAACAGGTTATGCGCCAGTTTGGTCTACGACAGGAGGTCCCAACGCCTTGGGGGGGGGGACGCGGGTGTCGGCACACGTTCACGCGTAAGTTCACTCTTTAGTTATTTCATACAATGTATGTTACATGCCGACCAAATAATTATCTTGCCGTCCATAGGTACACTAGGAAGGGGGTACGCGGCACGATGTCCTGGTTGGACAGGATGTCCCCTTGGGTTGATGCTTGGAGTGGCGTGCACGACGACCCTGAGACTTATGGGGAGTACATTCAGTGGTACGCTA
The DNA here is from genome assembly GCA_036346405.1 of Phyllostachys edulis. Lineage (NCBI taxonomy): Eukaryota > Viridiplantae > Streptophyta > Magnoliopsida > Poales > Poaceae > Phyllostachys > Phyllostachys edulis. The sequence continues at coordinate 67,093,666 of CM070558.1, read as the reverse complement.
GTCAGACGAGGTTTTGCTGCGTCCAGGTCGTGGTCGACCCACCATGACATGAGGCTGCGACGTCCGATACGTACCCCACCTAGCTGGACTCCGCTTTAATTTGCTAGATTTATGTTTCCAACTTTTTCATTACTTGTGTAGATGGATCTACACTGGGAGATTCTCGAGTTGGCAGCCTCCGCACAGCACATGACGTTGGGGGACACCAGAGGGGTCCTGCAGCGGATCATGGAGGCCGCGAGACGAGGTATCCAGATCGTGACTTGTCGCACGCCGAGGCACCCCGTGAACCGACCAGTGCGTGAACGAGGGGTCGGCCGAGGTTGTTCACGGCCATAGGCTCATGCCCCGGACGCGGCCGCGGGTGTGTCATCGTAGCATCGTGGTGGGAGAACCGTGGGACATTTTGGAGGTGAGCATGACACATTCATTTCCACTTCTTTATTTCGAACCGCACTCTCTTCCAGGTCCTGTGCTCCACTAGCACGCGTGGCAATAGTACGCAGGGTCATCGGGGAACAGCTTCGTGCCACCAGGTATGACCACCCTGCTTGCATGTGTAACGTCTTTTTTCGTGGCTTTCGCCATGATTACGTGTGTAATGTAATGTTTCTTTATTTCGAACTCCACTAGTTACTAACGGCAATCTTTTCTTGCAGGTCCTGAGCTCCACCCGTACGCGGGGCAGGAGTATGCGGAGTCGTCGAGGCATGTCTTCGGGCCAGCAGGTATGACCACCTTGCTTGCTTGCGTAACGTTCTTTTTCGTGGTTTTTGCCATGATTACGTTTGTAACGTAATGCTTCACAGGAACGCCTTGGGAGAACGATTCATTGTCGCACGACGAGACACACCTATCGGGACTCCTCGAGGACTTCTTCATGGACCCGCGTGACACCTGTTTCTCCTTGGAGGCTTCTCAGCTGTACGGTGCGCCGGGATCGACCCAACCGACGCAGGACCCCCCCTCGCGACACCACCTCAGGCTACTCGCGCTGGTTGGGTAGTCAGGCAGCCTGATCCTCTGACGTACTCGGACCATCGCCAGACGAGGCCAGGGGCGATACGTGGGGTGCGCCCCAAGAGGGGCCGCCAGTAGATATTTGTTCCTCCAAATATCAGTCATGCCATGTAAATATTAATTTTTGTACAACTATCATTATGCTAGTCTCATGTTTCGATATCTTATTTGTTGCTTGAAAACCGCGACCACATGTACGATTTTGCATCGAGACACCCCACACCACCCTCTTTCTACGCCTTCAGCCCCCCTTACTTTGCGCAGCAACATGACCCCACGAGTCAGCTTTGCGCAGCGACATGACCCGACGAGTCAGCTTTGCACAGCGACGTGACCCGACGAGTCAGCTTTGCAGAGCGACATGACCCGACGAGTCAGCTTTTCAGGACGACGTGACCTGACGAGTCAGCTTTTCAGGACGATGTGATCCGACGAGTCAGATTTTCTAGACGATGTGACCCGACGAGCCAACTTTTCTGGGCCGCTGCCTCGCGGACGTGAATTTTCTTCAACTGAATTACAATTCAGTCGCGTATGCAACGCCGGCTCAGCATATAAGTACTACCCATTCCACGTCGGGTTTTCCTGCATCCAGACTTCAACACAATCTCGCTTAGATGGATACGCACTGGGAGGAGATCCACGAAATACAAAGGGAGTATGCGGCACAGAAGGAACAAAGGGAGCGTGCCAGGCGGCCACCTCCCCACAATGACATCGCCATCTATAGCAGTAACCCTTACCAGAACATCCTAACCGAGCGTTCGTCGCAACATCCGCCCGAGGAGGTGACGCCGCCCCTTTGTTGGTGCAGGAACAGATGCAAGTTCTTTAAGTCCAAGCACCGGCTAAGTCTGGGCATGTGTTACTCGGGTTGCGCGAACTACTCCAGCGACTATCTCGACCGTCGTTGGGACATGAGATGCTATCGGCAGCTGGTAAGGATAGGTAGCAGTATGTTCCTATACCATTTCTCTTTGAAAGTCTGCACTAACAACCTCTCCCGTCTACTCGTAGTTCCCGATTCCGCTATGTGGCTACCGCAAGTGGATCGACCTAAAAATCCACCCATATAACCAGTGGACTCTCGACTGCGAGGAGTGTGATGCCAACAGGTACCGCGAGAGAAGTGTGGAGGAGCGCCGCAACGAAGAGCACAACCAGCGTATTCGCGGGAGACGCAGGCCCTTCTCGAGGCGTGTAGGCACCGGGACCGCGAGGCTCGCGAGAGGGAGTGCGAGAAAAAGAGGGAAATGGCGGTCGAGGCCAAGGCGGCTGACGAGGAGTATAACACCGAGCTCGCAAGGAAAGACAAAATGGCCCCGGTCCACGCAGTAGTCCGAGCTTCTTCGTCCATATGTCCTATGTATTTCTAATTCTCTAAAGGCATGCGTGTACCGTCCTTGGTTCGTTAGCCTGCGTGCCATGTAACCCCTCTTGTCGGATCAACTATCGTGTTGTTATCGTTGCGTCATTTCTCCAATATTGTGCACCGTGTGTGAATTCTCTAGCGCATCGTAATATAACTTACCTTTCTACTTATGAATCATTAATACCTCAATCGTCCTCACAAAATTCTCTAGCGCATCACAATATAACTTACCTTCCAACTAACGCATCGCTAACATGTTTAGTACCGTTCCGAATATAAGAAAACAACAAACACACCAACCAGCATAGGGTCCTGTCGCCAGTTCAACTGGCGACATCTCCCTGTCGTCAGTTGAAATGGCAACAGGTAGCAATAATATGTTGTGAATGTATATGAGCAAGTCTATGAATTCTCAAGTGCATCGCAATATCACTTACCTTCTTACTTACGAATCATTAATACCCCAATCGTCCTCGCAAAATTCTTCAGAAATTCACCACACTAGAACAACATACGACGATCACAAAATGTTATTGCGAGTCTAACAGATTTCGTACCGTTCAAAATCGATGAAAATCACAAGTACACAAATCAGTTTAGGGTGTTAACTACATGTCGCCATTTCAAATAACGACAAGTACCTGTCATCAGTTCAACTGGCATTCGACCGGCGACATGGGGCGAGAGGGTTCCTGTCGCCAGTTCAACTGACGATATGTCCTTTTACCAATTGAATTGACGACAGAGACACATATTTGTAATTTTTAGGATGACTATTTATTTTTATAATTATCTTCTTAAAAAAAATTATCTTTTTTAAAAAAATTCCATGCATGTCCACCCCAGATTTGTCCACCACTCTTCCATTATGCTCCTTCCCCGATAACCAAATCAAGAAGCGTAGCACAAGAGCAATGCAAGAGTCATAATTGCATTACATGTGGACAACTCGAGCCCATTCTTTAATTTGCAGCACAATCATCCTAGAAAAGAAAAAGGTGCTCTACATATCACTTCTCACGTTCGATTTTCGTACGACGCATCCGGAGAGGAGGGAGTTGATGTACGTGGTGATCATAGTAGATGACCCGAAGATAAGGGAGTTGGCACGCGGGCGGTCGGAGTAGACAACGGGCTGGTCAGAGAGGGGGGGGGGGGGTCGGAGGTAGGCGGCGTGCAGGGCCAGTCGGAGGAGACAAGCGATGGCACGGCCGGGCTTGAGGAGGCGACGTGCAAGGCCGGTCGGACGAAGCCGAAGGCGCGGCCGGGCTTAAGGACGCCGCAAAGCATTTACCCATAGAAAAAGCCCGTGAACCAACAGGCCAGCTTAATCGGCCTGACCAAAAGCTCTTGTAGCTGAAGTGCAGTACCCCCGCTGAGCTATCACAATGTAAACTAAACACCGCTGTCTTACCAACATCACCAACCACAAAATACAGATACTACATAATTTTTCATATGTATGGGTGCTCCTCTGAGTGTGTTTGCAGGGAATTTGTGCATCGTACCCTAGTCTGTAGGCGTGAGTTCGACAGAAATTTTACGTGAATCAGTTTAATTCTTCTAGAAGAAAAATTTGTGTTTCCAAATAAACATCAACTTGGAAATCATTAAAGCAAACTAGTAGCAAAAAGAACCATATTACTGGCACTTAAGTACTCATCTCATTACATGATGCACTAAGAGCATTTTTTAAGAAAAAAGTCTGGTCAAGAAGAGCTTTGACCACCTAATTAACAGTACTCCACGAGGAGGCTTCCATTACGAAGCCTCCACCTTTAACTACAACTCGATCACGCCGTCCGGCGAGGAGGCGGCGGAGTCACATGAGGCTACAAGAGTTGGGGTTCTCCTCGTTTAACATGTTATTGTACGACTCCTGCGGCGGGGACGACCGCATGCCCGGCGGGCCGTACATGAACTCCGGCGGGGGCGGCAGCATGGGCGGGTACGGTGAGTAGCCGTACGGCATCTGCGGAGGCGGTGGTGGCATTGGCTGCATGGGCAGTAACGGCGTGGGCGCGTAGTACGACACGCTCGCGCTCGGGTGCGTCACGTTGTAGCTCATCACTGGGTGCGGCGCGTAGAACGGCAACCCAGCGTGCGGGCGGTCCGGCGGCCCAAGTGTCGGCGCCGGCACGGGCATCGCTTGCTGTGGCTGTGGCTGTGGCTGCGGCGCCTTCTCCGTCGCTCCGTCCCCCTCGCCGGCGTCCTTATGTTTGTTCTTCTTCTTCTTGCCCTTCTTGCCGCCTGTCTCCTCCCCGCCCGCCTCCTCGGCGGCCGCTTCTTTCGCCAGCTCAGGGGAGCCCTTGTCCTCCTTCTCAGCCATCTCGCTCTCCTTGGCCTCGTCCTTGGGCTTCTTCGCCTCGGCTTTCTCTGCTTTCTTGTCCTTCTCGGGCTTCTTCTCCGCGCTCTCGGACTCTGGCTCCTTGGCCGCCTCCTTCGGCTTCGCGCCCGCCTTATCCACGCCCTTGCCACTCTCCCCGGCAGACGGGGAGGCCGCCGCTGGCTCCGCCGCGGCCACCTCGGGCTTCTTGGCCTCGGCGGCGGCCGCCACGGGCCACAGCGCGGCCTGCTTTCCGGACTTGTGCAGCCGCCTGATGAGCGCGTCGGCGCCCACGCTTCCGGTGACCGTCACCTTGTGCTGCGCCGCGTCAACCGTCACCTTGTACACACCTAATCGTTCACAGCCGCAAACCATTCGATCAAAACCAAAAACGTCACACCAACCATCGCAAGAACGACGAACCAATCAACCGAGGCTACCTTCGATGTTGTGGAGCACCTTCTTGACCTTCTTCTTGCACCCCTCGCAGTGGATGGACACCCGCAGCACGGTTGTCTGCAAATGCCAGCCCCAACAAGAACAACGGAATGAGAAGAAAAGCCTTCCAATGGAGGCAGCACCAAGGAAGGAAGGATCGAAACTCTTTTGCTCACCGTGTACTGCAGTGGCTCTGCTTCTCCTGACGCCATGGGGAGCTAGCTAGAGACAGTAGCTTCGAGCTGGTCGCGTGAGCTGAGCTCTGTGACGGCTTCTGCTGCGAGTGGGAAGGCGAGGGGGCTGCTTACATAGCTACTCTTCCCTGTTTATAATGGCGAACAAGTGAAGCCCTGTAGTAGATCAGGGGGCGAGTTGCAAAGTGGCAGCGGCGCCACTGACGCGTGGGCCCGGGTCCACTGGTACCGTGTGTGCGTCGATCCTGGAGGGACCCACACGGGCTCTCTCTTCGTTTGGCAGGGATGGTGACATCAGAACCACATCTTCGCGTCATTGGAGGATGATCATGATCCATGATGGCAACTTGGAGTGCTCCCTGATTAGCACTAGCGGCAGTTCACTTAAAACTCCAATTGTTTTTCTGAAGATTATGCGATCTTGATAAGGATCTTCACTTGTGCAAGATCACATAGACTCCATCTCCTCTGCTTTTCGGGACTTTTTTTTTTCTTTCAGTATCGCCATCGATCATCAAGCCCTCATAACCTTTCTGCTGCAGGGTTTGGTGGGGGGTTCGACAGGTCATTAGATTCAACAACAACTTGGCAGCAGCAGCATTCAAATCAAAAGATGCCTTTCGTAATGGAGCATCACATGTTGCACTGCCGGGTAACTAGGGTTCCTTTCGCTGCTGCTGCTAACTTGCTTGCGTTCCAATCCTGATCTGATCTGATGAAGCGTCCATTCGATCTGTGCTTTCTCCGAGTAGACTTAGATGACACTTAGGGTGTGTTTGGAGGATGGTACCAAAGTAAATGGAATGGTTCGGTTCAAGAAATAGGGGTGTTCACGTGTTTGGTTAGTTGTATCGTATCAATTCATCCTGGATGACCTGGTTCATGTTAGGGGAATATACTCGTTAGATGCTGTATCGTGCCGTTCAACAAAATCCGACGAACCACGCTGTTCACCTTGCTCTGTCGCCTCGACCTGTGCCACGCCACCGCTCCGGCGAAGCCCGATCAGCACCAAGGGTCGCCTCGGCCCCCTCTACCTCCCCCCTCTTCTTCTTCCTCACCAAGAGTTTGGGGCTGGGCCAAGGCGCCGATGGCCGGGAGGCCGAGCCAGCCGAGCTAGTGAGCACAAGGCCGGGGGCGAGCCGAGAGGAGCCAAGTCAGAGAGGCGGCAGGCCATCCATCCGGCCAGCCGGAGAACAAGGGCGACGCAGGAACCGTGCCAGCCGAGCGCACCAGCCGGGAGGCGTCATGGAGCGGCTCAGACACTGGGGGGCTGTCAGCACGGGCCGAGCGAGGAGGTCGAGGCGTCAGGCGCTGCCGGGACGGGGTTGGTGGAGCAGGCGCAACCAGGAGGAGCCGAGAGCGGCGGTGGCGCAGCAGAAATTTGATGATGGCGTGAGGAACAGCGGGAGCGGCAGGGCGGAGCCGGAGGCGGCCGAAGGTGGTAGAGCCGGAGCCAGGCCGGGAGCCAATGCGGTGGCGCCAGGAGTGGAGAGGCAGATGGGAATTAGGGGTGAAGCAAGTGAGAAAGGGAAGAAGAATGGAGGATTCGGTGAAAAAGGAGATAGAAATAGAGAAGATTAGAGGAAAGTGGGATTAGAACTAGGGGATTAGAAAATTTTGGGTATCATCTCGTACAATCAACCAACACAATCTCATATCATCCCATCCCACCAATCAAACAGACTATTTAATCGATTCTATTTAACCATATCTCACTAACTAAACACACCCTTAGATTTCAGTTTTTAACGCTCTGAAAACCTACCTATGTCTCCGCTCATTTTTTTTTACATGGACCCGCCGCGCCTGATTACATCTTATCAAGAGCTACTGTGGTAGGTTCATCGATGCGCACGTACGTACGTACGGAGACTCGTGTATCAGGTCACTTAAAAGACTGGGCCGTGACATACTGACGTCTACCTGTAGTAGCATCGATTCCAGCTTTGATACGAGGCCAGTTACAGTTGCGTGTACGTACGCCGTAGACTCGACCGAAACTTACGTATCTTAGCTAGGCCAGGGGGCGACGCGCAGATGTGGAAGTACTACCGCACCACTACGCTGCGTATGATACGATGATGCACACACATTTATAGCGGTTCAGAAAGCATCCGTGGCATGTTCGTGCCACGAACGTTGGCAAGATATACTTGCAACGTTGCCGGACGCGGGATGGGGATGGACGGCCACGCCCACGAGATCAGCGGCGAGACAGAAGGCAATCTTCCGCTCATTCACTCTGCACGGCGAAAAAAATGAAGTATGTACTCGCGACCTCTTATAAGGCTGCTCCCAGTGTCCACCCTGACTAGTATCTTAAAGGTGTCATATAAAGAAAGATCTTGAGATGACAATGAGATTAAATGAGGTGAGAAATTATTCTGATTCTAAATAAGAGATCGCTTCTGCTCAAGTCATAGACAAGAAAATTAACTCATTTCTATCTTGTACACACTATCTCTTTGAGATTCTACATCTAATTAATTAAAAGGACCTAAGATACTATAACATAAGAAACCATGCATTGGAAAGATAGTATCCTAACACTCCTCATGCACTAAGAAACTGCACTAAGATACTGCCCATTGGGAGCAGCCTAAGAGCATTTACAACAGTCCACGTTATTTGTTAGGTTACTCCCAGTGTTCCACTCTGGTTGGTATTTTAAGTCTGCCTTGTAGACAAAATGATGATGTTGCATCCTAGTTAATGAAGAGAGATGGTACTCTAGTATCTAATTTGGATACCGGTTCAGTCTCGAAATCCAACGCATAAACTTTATTGTGATCGATCCCGTGTATTTACGTTTGTGTGTGTCAACAAACATGTATTGCTTTAGTACATGCCACAAATAGGCCACAATGCTCAAATACTAGTAAAGATCATGCATGTAATTAAATGAAACAGCCTAAGATACTACATCATAAGAAACCATACATTGTGAAGATAATATCCTAATACTTTTCATACACTAAAGAAATCGTACTAAGATACTGTCCATTGGAAGCAGCCTTACTAAGGAGTTGCCACATCAGCATTTAGATGATGTTGAGGAGAGAATGTGAGCTTATTTCTAGATAAATAAGCTAGCAAATTGTTAATACCAAGGCACAAGAAACAACCAAATACTCTATTGGAGACTTACTTATTACTTAAAAACGCGTTTTATAGTTCTTACTGTCTCCAAACAAAATATCCATCGGATCACTTGTGCAGCCCGACTTCATAATTGATATGATAAATGAGCCAAAACATGTATGCCACAAAATTGTACTTCATTATTGATCATCAAGAATCATACACACCTGTAGCAATTAAAGTCTTAAACATAAGCTCAAGAAATAATTTATTGAAAGATTTGTTTCTTTTTATTAGATCGAGTACTATCTTTTTTCTTAGTAACAAGCTAAAAAATAAACTATTATAGATACTCTTATTCAGCTGATGCTACACCCAACTTTCACGCAAATTTTGCGGGTTTTGATATGCTTAAGTAGGAATGTGATGCATGGATTAGCTAGACCAGGATGGCGCAGCAAGCAATAAATCTTTACATCTACCCAGCTCCTGCAGGGTTAGTAAATTGTGCTTGGCCAAGCCTGTCAATCTAACAGCAGGGTAGGGTACAATTCTCCAATCTCCATCAAAAGCCATGGCCCCACGAGATATGTTTATGAGAGGAGGGGTGCCACAGAGGCGCGGAGAGAGAAGAGAGAAGAGAGAGAGAGTGTGTGTGTGGCGGTCTACTCTAAACATCTCTGTCAGGATTGTAATTATTCCTTGTCCAAAGAAAAGCTGCTCGCCTTGTCCTCTGCAGGCCTTATTATTTCCTCGCTGGGCTCCACGTATCGTACCACATGGCATGTACCGCCACGTGGGCGCGCCTTGAACTGCTAACGCCAACAGCAACCTGGCGCCAAGGCCGATACGCTCCACTCCGCTGCGCTGCGCGGTTTATTAGTGCCGAATTTACAACCATCGCGTAGCGGTAGCGGTATGTAGCACGGCCGCTCTCTCCTTTTATTTTCTTTTTTCTTTCTTTCTCGTTGGTCTCTGCAGATTTTGAGCAGCTCGAGGCACGGCCGAGCTGGGCGAAAACGCATCCGTCGGACCAAAAGTACAGGATTAGATCGTGATTTTCAACGGCAGCAGAAATACCGTAGCATATGCACTATTCATAAATACTGTAGCATCGTTGATCTGGTCCTGTACTCCTCTGTCATCGCTGCAACGGCAGAGGATGCCAATCCGCACATGGCTCACAGATTATTCGATTCTGGAGTTCTCAAGATTTCTTTTGTTTATGGCTCAGTTGTAGATTACCCAATGCTGCATTTGCTTCTTTGTCTACTTTGATTTTGGAGTTGGAGTTAGGAGCCACATTTCTGGCCGTCTGTGTCACATCTCAGCCTACTTTGCAATGTCTTTCTTCTAGCAGCAGTTGACGATCTTAATGGACGTAGCTTTCACCAGAAACGTTTGGGCACAGTGATTTAAAGAAGGAAAAACACATAAGGAAGCGCACTAATACACCTTGGAAGAGAATTTACGGGTGTATCTTAAATTTCTACCTAAGAAACCACCATTATTCGCTAGACCCTTACCTAAAACCTCAGATGTCATGACTCATGATCCATAAATGTGCTCGCTGAGCAAGCTCCAACCATGGCATTCGGTTACAGTGGTAGAGCTAGAAAAATTTCGGTGAGAACGTACAATTTACATAAGTCTAAAGTCTGGTACTCTATGTATACTTTTACTTATTTTTGAATTTTTTTGGGTGTGTCGATGCATATCGGGCACAACCCCTGTTCAGTTACTTAATTACCTTGACGAAACTACCAAATATGAGATTATGTCCAGACTTTTCAAGGTAATTTGGTGACTGTTCTATACTACTTGCATGAATAAGCATGAACTTTTGCACCACAATTGATCGTGTGAATAAGATGACTATCTATCTCGCAACAAGAAAAATCAAAACTGTTCGTTTGTTAACGGTAGCTTTTTGCTCCATGAAAAACACACTAATGTGGGGCGATATGATTTCTCGATATTTGAGAAAGAAATGTTCGAAACCGTAGTGCTAACGTATAACCTAGAATACTCCTTGTATCTTTTCTTCTTCTCCACAATGGTATCAAACCTGTTATCCGTAGGACGAATACGTGGAAAAGCAAAAGCTGTACCCCTCCTGACCAGATTTCCTCTCTTTCCTGTTTCTCTCTCTCTGTGTGTGCACAAAAGCATTGATCAGCCTACCTAGCTAGCTACTTCTCTTCCTACCATGGTAAGTGTGCTGAGCTTTTTACATCAAAAGCAGGGCCTCTGGTTGTCTCCAATTAAATTCTCCTGCGGAAAGGCTATAGCGACATACATGCAGTTCCTGCTTGCTTCACTCAAATCAGGTGTTTTCCCTCACACATTTACAAATGCAATAGGTTCCAATTAGGTGGCCGGGCCAGGAGTATTTGTTGCAGTGCATCACTTATGACAGTAGCTGTAGAAAGAGGGGGGAGCCGTGAAGAAACGAAGCGACTCAGCAACCAGCATGCGCGCACAGTTTTCGTTGGATCCTGACGGAGCGGCACAAAGAAACGTTCATCTTGCCGTAAAAAGTCCGGTATTAAAAAAATATAGATTTGCTATTTATAAGTCGTTGAAAATTTTTTAAGTTCAAATCAATTATTATGACCCAATTTGTGTAGAGATAAACGTGTCATACTATTGGATATCGATCCAGCCGATACAAAATACAACTTATCCTTACGAAAGTTTCAATAACCTTGCGAATAGACCATCCAAAAAGATTTGCGCGGCACGGCGGCGGCGCTTGCCGGCCGTTGGCTAGCATGAGCGCCGTCTCCGCCAGCCAGAATCCGTGGCTGGAGGCATGCATGTGTTGCCTCCTTGTGGTATCCGCCGATCTGGAAAAGCACGGGCCAAACGAGGTCATTATACCAGTACTGCGGTAGGTGCGTTTATGGGAAGCGGCCGCGTGCGTAGACTGTACGCTTCGGCTCCCGCCGCGACCGGGCTACCCAAGCGTTGTGCTAGCTTAGCTCCCTCGATCGGTGCTCTCGGCTGGAGAAGTGCGGTTTCGAGTTTTGACGCACATCCGCGGCTCGGCGCGGGCGTTCGCGATCGATCAGCCGCCGGTTGCCGTCGGCAGGCGTTTGATGATGGAATGGACCGGTTGGTTAAAGAGAAGTTTACGAATTCGCGGTGCTAGTTTCTCTCGGGACAGCCGTCCGTTGTTACGTAGGCGTCAGAATTTTGGACTTGTTTGATTTCCTGCTGAGTTGATGGCCTAGTAGTAGTCGGCAAGCGCGGCCATTTTTCCACGGTCCAGGCAGAGTCATCACCGCCACTACGGTCAATACTCAACAGGAAGTACATGTTAAATCTAAGGGCGCCAACTCACCCAATCGAAGCATTTCCCTAAGTCTAATTCTAGATTTACATGGGCCTACATGCATGGCTGGTTATCATCCGAACAACAAAGGCTTGGGACACCAGCGCGATCGAGGAGATGCAATGCAAGCGTCGGCAATCCAGCACGTACATATGTGCTCCTGTATGGCAAGCACCGTCACCGTGCACGTGTACATGCGAGCCGTGAGCCCCTGACATGTACACATGCGATGCACGATCGGGTGCGCCTTGTCTTGTCTCTGCAGCGGGGGGTGGCCGTACGGGGGCAGGGCAGTACACGAGCGGGATCGCCTCGTAGGGCGCAGGCAGGGGCGCAGGCAGCAGAGGTAGCGTGGGAGCGCCCCCGGAATAGGCAAAATACGTACGTGCATGGGCCACGCGCGGGTCAAATCGTGTCATCGCGCAGCTCGTGAACGGCATCATGCATGTGCTTCTGCTTTGCTGCAAAACGATGGCCGCTTTACGCGAGATCCGGCCCATTCAAGCGTACGACGAGGCTCGGCTCGGGCCCATCGAAGCCAACTTCCCGCAGCGACAGCGTTGAACACAACGCAAGCCCCGTTTCCTCCCGCCGCGTCTCCTCTCCCGCCGATGGCGTCCGGCTCCGAGTCGCCGGCGCTCCCGGCCGCGCCGCTCGCCGGCTTCGCGTCTCTGCTCGCAGCGCGGCGCTTCGCCGCCGCCAAGTCGCTGCTCGCCTCCCTCCTCACGCCCCGCCTCCTCGCCGTCCCCTTCGCCGACCTCGCCGCCGCCTCCCTCCCGCGCGCCGCGCCGCCGCACGCCGTCACCGCCTTCTACGACATGCTCTTCCGCGCCTACGCTGACGCGGGCGCCGCCACTCGTGCGGCCGAGGCCCTCGACCTCACTATCTCCCGCCTCGGCCGCCTTGATCCCCGCTCCCTCACCTCCTCCCTCCTCTCCCTCCGCCGAACCGGCCACCTCCCCGCTGCCGCTGACCTCCTTAGGCAGGCGCTCACTTGTTATCCCGACTCCGTCACGCCTCTCTCCGCGTCCGTCGTCGTCGACGGATTCTGCAAGTCCGGCTGCATCGCCGACGCCCGACAGCTGCTTGACGAAATGCGTCGCCACGGCGTGAAGCTAAATGCGCTCTGCTACAACTCGCTGCTTGTCAGATACACGCGCGAGAAAGATGGCGACCGGGTTGCGGAGGTGCTAAAGGAGATGGAAAATGAAGGCATCGAGCCAACAGTCGGGACGTATACAATCCTTGTGGATGGTCTGTCAACGGACGGGATTATCAACAAGATTGAGGCTGTGTTTAATGACATGAAGAGGAAGAATGTCACAGGCGATGTGTACTTCTACACTGCGGTTATCAATGCGAATTGTCGTGCCGGGAATGTGCGGAGGGCATCTGAGGTGTTTGATGAATGCGTTGGCAATGGCATTGAGCCGAATGAGCACACATATGGAGCATTGATCAATGGGTTCTGCAAGATTGGGCAGATGGAGGCTGCAGAGATGCTGCTGGTGGATATGCAAGGGCGAGGGGTAGGACATAACCAAATTGTTTTCAATACAATGATTGATGGTTATTGTCGTAAAGGCACAGTGGACAAGGCCCTTGGAATAAAGGCGGTCATGGAGAAGATAGGCATTGAGCAGGATGTGTATACGTACAACACACTTGCATGTGGGCTTTGCAGGGTGAATAGAATGGATGAAGCCAAGAAGCTATTGCATATCATGATCGAGAAGGGTGTCACGCCGAACTATGTCAGCTACACCACGTTGATCAGCATCCATTGCAAGGAAGGTGACATGGTGGAGGCGAGAAGGCTGTTTCGAGATATGACAGGGAAGGGTGCAAAACCAAGTGTCGTAACCTACAATGTCATGATGGATGGGTACATCAAGAAGGGGAGCATCCGCGAGGCCGAGCGGTTCAAAACAGAGATGGAGAAGAAAGGGCTTGTCCCAGACATCTACACTTATGCAGCGCTAGTTCATGGGCACTGTGTCAATGGGAAGGTGGATGTGGCACTGAGGCTGTTTGAAGAGATGAAGCAGAGGGGAACTAAACCTAACGTTGTGGCATATACAGCTCTGGTATCAGGTCTGGCGAAGGAAGGGAGATCAGAGGAGGCGTTCCAGTTGTATGATGATATGTTGGGAGCTGGATTGACTCCAGATGATTCTCTATATTCTGTACTTGTAGGGAGCCTTCACACGGATAAAAGGAAAGATGCTTTGCCATGAACAAATTAAGGTTTGTCAGGCAGTACTGTTGTTAAGGGATGATATCATAAGCTTGTGTAAGTTGCACTGGAAGAATTGCTTAAATTTGCATTCCAGAATGAGCTTCTAATGTAAGTCAATTTTATGAGACATGATCGAATACTAGATTGTTTCGTTTCTCCGAAATGACATAACTTGGTCTCTCAGTCAGCTGGGGATAAAAGCTGGAAAGGAGTGTCAAGTGCAGAAGCTCTTGCACATGGATGTGTAATGTTCAGTTTGGCAACAAAGGATTTGATTCAAAGCATGTGTGGAGTTGAACTAAATAGTTTGTGCACACTTTATTCAAAATATAAAGAACACGGAATGGTTACAAAAGAAGCAATTCTTGTACATGTAATATTTCACTGACAAGATTTTGAAATGTTGCACTTCAGTTTGCTGGCACTGGTACATAGATATATGCAATATGAAACTTCCAAGTGTGCAAGGGAGTTTGGCTACTTCTCATTTAATGTATGTATTACCAAAATCGATGTCCATCAGTCCATGTATCTACCAAACTTTTTTGGTGTGATCCATAGCATGAAGCTGAACATCTACCAGCACAGGTTTTGTTTATAGAAGGGAGCACCAATTCATGCTTGCATTGCAGTTTGTTGTTCCATATGATCACCAATATCAATCTTCAGTACTTGGTCTTGTGCCTGTCGTATTTGTTTTGTGCCGTCATTACTCTACAACAGAAGCAAATCATTTAAGGTTCTGGTCGGACAACACTAGCTCGGTAGAGCATAGTCACACAAATATTTCTTGTTTGAAACAAATGAAATCCTGACCTCATCTGAATCTGTGAATTGAGTTGGTAAGCTGCCCTTTTCATCCTGGATTGCAGACCTAATCTCCTTGATTTCCTTGAAGCAAATACCAGAACATGAGTGGGGAGACAACTAAAAGGCCGAAAGAAAAGTTAACAGAAAGAGGACACACGGATTTCAGCTGCTCCACTTCAGAATTGAGTCCGTTCTTCTGCTCCAGCAGCTCCTACATGTGACGCAATTGTCAGCATTGGATAAGATATCTCATATCACATCTGTCCGGCACGATATTCGCCACAGAAACAGCAGTCTGCATCCATTGGGCTTGCAGACCGATCAGAGAGAAGGAACAGTACTCACCTTCTGGCATGTCTTGACCTGTGTCTCGAGATTGGAGCGCCAGTTTTGCACCTCCTGAAACAGAGTTCCAACCATGCTCATGCATATGATCATCAAACCAACAAATTTCCCAAATCCAAGTCTATTTCCAAACGGCTCATGGATCACGCACGAGCACTAATACGCATTTCGTTGGGCAATTTATAATCCCATACCAGTTTCATCCTCTGGATCCTGTCCAGCAACCCCCCCTGCGACGAGCTCAGCTCCTGCAAGCAAGCACAGAAATTAACCATTCACCAAACTAACTCGACCAAAAAGTCCTAACGCAAGAACCAATGCGCTCTCGATCGAAACCACCTTGCTGCGCGTGTCCAACTGCTCGAACCCCGACAATCGCTGCAGATCAAGAACAAGAACCAAAAGGGCACATTATATATCAGGAGCGCACAAGCAAATTGAGCTCCGATCGGAATTATGGATTCAGGTTTCGATTGCTGAAGCGGCCGGCAATTGAGCGAGTATGTACGTACGTACCGGACGAGGGGGCGGCGGCGGCGGCGGAGTAGGAGGGGACGGCGCCGGGGCGGTCTTCGCCATCTGGGGGTTTGAAGCGTGAGGCTGCAAGTGGGGCCAGATCGAGCACGGCTTGGCTGGCTTTGTACTTGGAGAGGTTATTATTAGTTTCAAACGTAAGCAAAGTTGGCAGGGTGGTTGCGCGGTAACTCTCGGCATTGTGTTCTTTCTCGCTTGCAAATTAAAGCGCCAATGTCCTCTGATCCTTTCAATTTCAGGTTGTTGGCAGACAGTTGTTTCCCGCCTTCAAAGGCATGTTACGTGGCAACTTTCCCTACGCCTTTTCTGTTCAAGAACATGTGATCCACCGCTGGGAATGCAAATATGAGTACGTCGATCGCGTTCGATTTTATTTGCAGCAGCGAAGCTTGAAAAAAATGGTGCCCCAATCCACGCCTGAACTTATATAGGATGAGTAATTTAATACTCAATAAATATATGTAATCACCGAATAACAATTTACATCATTAGGAATTTTTAAGTTCTCGGTTAAATCATAGTAATTTCATAGTATGAAACCATTCAATTCATGTAGGAATGTTCCAAATGAGACAAGGGGTTTAGGGTTATCTTTTGGAATAAGTCCATATTACACTCTGAACTTTGCAGAGAGTCCAAAATACCCCCTAAACTCCAAAACCGTTTGGTTTACACCCTCAAATTGCCATTACCATCTCATCTGACCCCCTCGAGCCAAAACCAGGTGGTTTTCCCCCTACGTGACATCCACGCTGGCACTATTTCGTCTCGTCAACACCTTCATGTGTGCTTCTTCTTCCTCCATCCACTTGCTTCTTACTTCACCTCACCTATTTCTCCTTCCACTCTTGGCGCCGCCTCTCCTCTGACTTCATTGGCCTTTGCACCCATTCGCGCCACCATGCTCTTCCTCGGCTCCCGCCTCCGGCAGCTCCACACGACTCCACCCCACGCCCAGTTCTCTCTCTCTTGGCTCGTGCGTGGCCTAGTGCCGCCTTGACCTGGTCCGTCTTGCTTTCACTTTGTGCCTGGCGCCGCCGCCGGTGGCTTGGCCCAGCTGCGCCCTCGGCTTCTCCGTGTGGTTTGGCCCCAGCGCCGGGGGGCTTGGCCCCATGCCCGGCCTACCACCGCGCGCTCGGCCCACCTCCCTGTGCTCCGACGGAGGTGGTGTCGGCCTTCGGGGAAGGCGGCTTCCAGGCGACGTCACGCGACTGCAACCTGTTGATCAGGAGCCTCGCAAGGTGTGGCAGCTTCGCGCGCATCATGGTGGTGTACTACGACCTTCGCGCCCGCGGTCTCATCGCCGACAGCTTCACCTACCCGTTCATGCTCAAGGCCGTCGAGGTGCTCAAAATTTGTCGGTCGAGGGCGCAAAGCGCGCAGGACGGCCGTGAAGACCGAGTTCGGTGGGGCGCGTACACCGCGAGCTCGATGATGGAGATGTACACGATCTTTGGACCATGCGGATGTCGCCGGAAGTTGTTCGACAAAATGCCACGAGGGCGCTGGTCTTTGTGGAATATGATGATCGGTGCTACGTCGGTGCGGGCGATACACATCAACAGTTGCTTTGGTGAGGAGATGAAGAGAGCGATCTCACACCGATAGGGTGATGTTGGTTAGCGGTGACCGCGTGCTCGAGCGAGGACTGAGCTTGGGAAGGAGGATTCATGACTACATGGATGGGGTCTTGGGTTCACTGCCACTTGCAAATCTTGTTGCTAGACATGTACATGAAGAATGGTTGCTTGGAAGAGGCGGTGAAATTGTTCGAGCAAATGCGGTGAAAACATCATTTCTTGGACTATACTTGTGTCGGGATATGCCCTTGCTGGGTAGCTGGACAAGGCGAGAGGGCACAGAGAAGGATCTAATTCTGTGGACTGCAATGATCAATGCATGTGTGCAACATGGATGCTTCGAGGAGGCTCTGTCATTGTTCCGAGCCGGAGTGGAGTCGGAGGCAATGATCATGGCGTTCTTGGCACACCCGAGGGAGGATGCGTCGGGGCTGGAGCTAGTGGCGCCGTGGGAAAAAAGAGGAGGAGAGGAGTGAATGTGGAGTATGGTCAAAGAAGAAGGGCATCAGTACGCCATGTCAACGAAATATGTACATATGGACGCCACGTCATTCAAAACCGGGGTGGTTTAGGGCGAGAGTGTAATTTGATCTGGTTTTGATAATTGGGGGTGTAAAGTGAACGGTTTTGTAGTTCGGGGTGTTTTTGGACTTGGTCCATAGTTCGGAGGGTAAAATGGACTTAATCCTTATCTTTTCCCTAGAGAAGCTCCACCAGTATTATTCAAACAAGATATTGGTGCATAACTGCAGATATATAGTGTGACGTACATTGCTTGAATCATCAACACAAACACTAAAAAAAAGATCATTAACAAACATAGAACTCAATATAGTACCTTTTCACAGTAAATTATCTAAACTAAACTAGATAAGATCGGTATCCAATTCGATGTCTTTTTTAAACCAATGCGAGCTCGGTCTTGCCTGATCTATTCTATCCCTATTTGTCCTCCGAATATTTGCCAAAGCTAGTGGACCTATCCACAAGCTAGCTTGCCGCAAACCAATTAACACAGCGGTAGTCAACAAAGTAGAATTCAGCACACTAGCCTAACACATTTATCAGAACTAAAGTATTGATAGGAGTCAACAGGATATGATCCTGGATGGTTGATTAGGATAATGTACAGAAGTAATTAAATCAGGTCAATAAATTGAGTTAAAACCCACGTCACAAATCCGGTCAAACATAAACATAATTGTTTTTCCAAATAAACCATTTTAATCATTTTACACAAATAAACCACATTTTTTTATAGAAATAATCCTAAGTCGTTGGCCCACACCCAATCATGTGGTGGGCCAGTGATTAGCTGACGTGGGAGGCCTAGTCGCGTGACAAAAAAGCGATTGAGGCCTTGGTCTACCGCGTCTCTCAGTCGTTGGGCTAGAACACGACTCAAGCCAATCGCAGATCAGGCCAGAGACTAAGCCCAATCGCATTTTGGACCAACGATAATAGGATTTTTTTTTTAAGAAACAATTTAAATAAACTTAGATTTGACTTTATAAAACTAAATGGTTGTAAACCCAACAATTGCTTGTGAATAATTGTTAGTGATAAAAAGTTGGAATTTGGTGACTGCAATTATTTGCAAATCGTTGTACGTGAAGGTTCACCCTTTTAAGTTTTTACACAAATAACCATAAATTTAGCAAAATATTTTGTAAGCTTCGCGTCGATGATCTAGAACCGATCTTACGTATGATTGTTTGATTCGAGGGGTCTCCTAGATGTGAATTACGCAGAGAATGATACGTGGATTTTATACAGATTCGAGCCTTCTCCGGAGAGAATAATAACCCTACCATGTGTGGATACATTGAGTACATTGATTACAATCAAGAGAAAGAGAACATTTTTAAAAAATTAATTAACCTTTTTTAATTTTTATTTTAAAACTAACATCCGGCGTACTTTATTTCCAATCCTGACCCCTTTGGTCACGCCACTGGCGTGATAGTGTTGTTTGGTCACGCCACTGCCAGTGGCGTGACCAAAAGTGCTATTTAGCGGACTTAACCTATGGCATATGGCGTGACAGTGTTATTTTGTCATGCCATGGGTGGTGGCGTGACCAAAAGGGTCAGAATTAGAAATAAAGTCTGCTGGGGGTTAACTTTAAAATAAAAATTAAAAAAGGTTAATTAATAAAAAAAAGTTCAGAGAAAGACTAGCGCTTATACTCCAGATTGCGTTTATCCCTTTCTGCCTTCTGACTTTAACCTTATATAATGTATGAAGAGACGGCAGTTCCTCCAGACGAAGAGGTGTCCCAACATTTCAATTGATGAACCGCTTGATGGAAGTTGTCGCTAGGAATGTAGCACCCCCACATTGCTAGACAGTTGTTGTCAGAGACGGAAGTAAATCATGTGGTTACCCACAGAGAGTAACAGCGTATATCATTACACCCCCATGTGTCAAACATGGCAAATAATACTTTCTAACTGATTAGACCCACATATCAGCAAGCCCTATCAATTACAGGGTGGTCGAAACCAGACTGGCCGAAGCCAACCAAGTCGTAGAAAATCTTACGATTACTTGATAGTCGTAAAAAGGCTTACGACTATACCATGGTTATAAGAGGACTCGTGACCATGGGGTGGTTTATGACCAGGTAGCTCGACCTCTCTCTTATAAATATTAAGGGGTATACATAAGACTAATATGGAGATATTCATATCTATAATAGCAATTATAGATAAATAAATAAATGGGGATTATTAGATCCTTGTCACTTCGGTTTGAGCGATACGAGAATGGAGCAACGAAGATGAGATTGCAAGTCTGACATAATACTTGACCATGAAAGTCTGAATTACATGATGCATAGAGTCTGATTAGATGCATATGTTTGCATAGCTATTCCAATAGTACAAATGGCTACAAGCATGAACCTTCGACCCAAACTATAACTACGATACAAACATGCCTTCTGAAAAGAAAAATACTTGACGGATGGAAATCAAGTCAGGCTCGCGAACATACATCCTACTCCTCCTATGTAGCATCCCAATCATTGAGATTTTATAATTCTTTTGTGTAGTTTAGCCCTATGAAAAATTTCACCTATTTTATTCGAGATAATTAAGCTTAATTGGAATTTTGAGAAATTTAAAATGATTTAACATGAATAATCTGAATATCAATTAATCCCAAAACTATTTTATTTGAGTTCTTTGTGCTTCAAAGTATTTTTCTAAATTTTCTAGGATTGTTTTGAGTTCATTTGCTATTTTTCGTGGTGTTTTCCTTTTTTGTGGATTTTCTAAAAATAAAAAACTAATTAAAATCACTAGAAGGCCAAGTGGATTGATTCCTTTCCACCGACCCACTCCTCTTTCCCGGCCTGTCCTCCCCGTTCATACGACTCGCTCCCATTGCCTCTCTCCCATGCGCCGGCCCATCCCGCTGCCAAGTTTTGCCCCCGTACGACATGCGTCCCCTGCCTACGCCCGCAACCGTTGATGAGTGGGCCTAGTTGGGCACTGTGCTTCGTCCCGAGCGGGACCCGCCTCACTAATGCCAACTCGGAGTCCATTGTCACCTCAGATTCTTCGGTGATCGCGCCCACCTCACTAACCCTAGCTACCCCGTATAAAAGCCCAGCCCCTCCACGTAGGCCGCCCTCCATTCCGCAAACCCTAGCGCTACCTTTCTTCGCCAAAATCGCCGCCGCCCGTCATCTTCGTCTTCAGCGAGAAGAGTCGTCGTGCCCACCGCTGCTTGTCCGTTCCTCGCTACCTCGTTGAGTCAATTGCAATTCTGTTTACGTCATCTTGAGTTCTAGGTTCTCATCTACTCGTCCCTAAAATTAATTTGAGATTGGTTCACCGTGCGCGTAGATTGAAGTCGTTCAATCTTTTCTGCCAACGCCCCTTCGCCATCTGATTCCACCGCCGCAGGTGAGTCTTCGTCGTCTCTGACCTCACCATCGAGATTGGTGTTCCGTATTTTACCTGGTGGTTCCCTCCCTGTTGCGGGTGCACCGTCCCTCGACGTCATCGTTGTGTAGGCCGTCGCTACCTCCACCTTTGCCATGCCATCGCTTACTAGAGGTCACCGTCGGAGATGTCGACCACGTCACTGTGTCCGCCTCGTCCGAATGCACCCCTCTACATGCATCGCTGTGAACCCTGCCGCCGCTGACCATTGTGCTTCGAGCACCGCCATTGCTGTAGCTGCCACGTCAGCATCGCCGTGTCCTCTACCTCGGTGCCACGCGTGCGCTACGCCAACCCCTCCGCCACGCAAGGGCCACCCGTACCTAATCCTAGATCCAAACACGCGTGGACCTTGTCCACGGCAAACCGAGTCTATGACTTGTGGATCCCACTTGTGAGTTCACTATTCTCTAGACCTAGTCCACCGTAGACCTGTGAACCCATACATGTGAACTCGGTCTATAGACCATGGACCCCTGTCAGTCTCTCGGTCAGTATTTT
This sequence comes from Phyllostachys edulis, assembly GCA_036346405.1. Classification (NCBI taxonomy): domain Eukaryota; kingdom Viridiplantae; phylum Streptophyta; class Magnoliopsida; order Poales; family Poaceae; genus Phyllostachys; species Phyllostachys edulis. The sequence goes on along the minus strand of CM070558.1, from coordinate 67,071,933 downwards.
TCCAAAATCCAAGAAAATAAATATTTCCATAATATTCCCCCGGTCCCACTCCCACATGTCAGTCTCTATACCCTCTCTTCTCTCTTATTTTCCCGAATTAATCCACCTGAGCCACTTTCTAGAGCTCGTTCTTCCTAATATGAGCTCCGATTGAGATCATTTCGGTCTCTAAATTCATGTAAAATCAAATCCTACCTTCAAATATTTTATTATAATTTTTGGAGTTTATTTTAGTTCTGTTTTGGTATTTATTTGCATTGATACTTTGAGAGCATACGAGGGAGTGAAGCGAGCCCAAAACCAGGAGCAAGACTTGTTCCAAGGCAAGTTGTCTATTGATCATATTGCACCCATATTTTCAAAATTATTTTGTTTTAAATTATTGTGTGCTAATTCAACTATCAAATATTTTATTATTTCGAGATTAGCTATGCAACCTATTTGATTTATGTCTACCTTGTGAATTGTATTGCCATGATCAATTGTCAGCCCAGGTTAGATATTTATTAGTTTGTCAATAATGTAGAACCAACGTGGGTTGGTTAAGACAAGATTAATATCCTTAGCCGTGTAACAATTTATTGATATATTTTTGAAATGCATATTCATACCTGACTAAGTAATCATGAAATGTCTTTGTGAAGTGTGGTGTGTCATGTGTTGCACTTTAATCAACTGGGTGGAAAAATATTTTATACCGGGGTGAGTGGAAGTATCATGTGACCTTGGCAAGTGTGTTGGGCATGTTATATGATGATTTAGTTAGATGATATGAATGTCTCGTCTTGGTCAACTTAAGGATTTAACTTTGTATGCCATTTTGAATTAAGCCACATCGTACAACCACAGGCTTGGAATGGGACAAACCTAGTTTAGTAAGTTACAGAGTTTTGACATTGGCTATTTCAAGAATTGGGTTATACTCATTGTTAGGGTGGAGGTGTGGACTCATCCGTTGGGCCATATTTATAGACAATTTGTTGTTTACATATCCAACGGTGCGCTCTGGGCCAACACCTATGTGTGGTTTGGTTACCGGATTTACGCTCACCAGGAGGGCCAACAATTAAGATGAAGTTCCGGAAAGGCTTTGTTGTGATCTTCTCCATACAAGTTGATTGCATCTTGTAGGTAAAGTGTACAACATCTGTAGAGTATTAACGATATATCCGAATAGCCACATCTGCAGTCATGGATATGCTCGGGATTTCACACGAGGGGTAGAATTTTATAAAACAAATATGGGAGGAAAGCTGAGTGAATGTGTCAGGAAGGATTATGCTTTGCGCAAATGTTCAAATTCTTGTTTACTTATTATTATGGTTTTATTATGCTATCAATCTATTATTCACATTAAAATGCAAATGTCGCTTTGTGCAATATAACCTTAGTAGCCATATCCCTTGGATTAAGTCATCATCTATACTTGCATTTTGTGGTATAACTTGCTGAGTACTCCATGTACTCACTCTTGCAATAATCATTATTCAATGGGAGAAGTAGAGGAGTCAACACCCGCTTTGGAGGAATACTACGAAGAGGTTTATCGTTAGGTCTTGTTCCCAGTCAGTTGTTCGTGGCAAGTCGATGGGTTCCGCTGAAGTTGCTTTTGTTCTGCTGCCGTTATTATCTTTTATGCTAAAGCCCTACGTGGATGAATAAATGTAAACTCGACCATATGGTCATAACTATTATTTGCTTATCAAATCCGGTACGTTTACCCTTATATTCGATATGTATGGAATGATATTCATCGATGTTGACACTGTGTGCACTAGCGTGATCCTAGACTGGTACATAATACACAGAGGGTCCGGATTTGCATATTCGGGTCTAGACACCCCGCAAGAAGAATAATGCATTAGATCGATACAAACGTGGACGAAAGCATTACAAAATTCTAAATGCACTAACCCTGAACTGATGTTTCCACCTCTTCATCGGCCCATGCTTCTGGCTCTCTGTGAAGACCTGGTAGGGCGCCTCCCCCTCATGCGGCAATGGAAGAAATCTGTGGAACCTCTACAGCAAATCGGCTAGCCAATCGTCCCCAGGTTCATCTGGCACTACTGGGTGACCATCGATCGATAGCCGATGAGCATGGACACATCTTGTAGAGTGGGCGCCATCTCACCGCACGACAAGTGTAAAGTATGTATCTCCAGACGCCAACGGTCCATAAGAGCGGTGAGGAGTGAGTGGTCAAAAGGGAAGTGTTGGGACCACTCAACTTCGCCCTTGGGGCAGCAGCCATGTTGCGTCATCCTCCTGAGTGGCCCGCAACATCCATGAGAGCGGAAGGAGTTCGACGGCTCGCAACCTACAGTGCAACATTGAAGAAAAGGATGTAAGTACGTGAACATTAGTAAACGTTGGATGGGTCAATTAACAAGTGCCTTACTTGGAGAACCAACGTCGGTCCAACCTCCAAGACTTTGACAGAGTGCGAGTCGACAACATTTCCACCTCATCGGGAATATGTCCCTCTAGCAGAAGTGAAGTACATAGCCGGTTGTGATGCCGACCATCTAGCCCGTAGTCCAAAAGGCCGTATGGCCAAGCGGTGCCACCCACCGGACCCGCCATGCCTTCAAACTCGTCCATGTCGTTTCGGATACGATGAGTCTGCCCACCCTTCAGTAAGTCCAAATCAGGGATCCATATTCTATTTTGCACATCATACTCTGTGAAGTTACTAACAACACGGTATCCAGTATCCACGAATCTCCCCACTCAAGAATGTTTCATTCACGCACATGAGTGGATGACAGTGAAGGAAGGCATCAATGTCGGTACCAAATGCAAGGAAAGTCCGTTGCATTACCATGCACCCCTCTGGTTTTTTTTGAAACCTTACCCTTCACAACGATGTATGTTTCGAGGTTTATGTCCCTTAGCACCTCAATTAGTCAAGGGAGATTGTCGTAGGCCGACTCAAACGTGTCGAACCTTCTGTCGATTGCCTTCTGCTTCGCCCTCCATGCCTTCGCATAGTTGATCTTATACTTGTACCTCTACTCAATGGCCAATATGAGGTGTTGCGCTTCCATGTCCTTTTTCTCCACAATCTCCCTGTACATGACATTTGCAATGAAAGAAGTGAGCTTGCAGTGCTTTGATAGTACGTTGCTCAGAACACACAAGTGGCCCTCCACCTTTGACACGATCCAGTGCATTTTATACTTTAGCTTGTAGGCGTGAACACGCCAAGGACACCCATTTTTCTCACACTTCACAGTGTACTGCACTTTGTTTGATTTGACAACCTTAAACTGACTCTGCATTGACATCACCCACAATTTGACAACATCTTGAAGAACTGACTTATCTGCAAACATGGCATTAACATGCACCACATTCTGCCCGTACTCCACCAGTAATCATGGCATCACTCACAACCATCGCCCCTGGGTCATGTCTATTCCAAGCATTAGGCATCGGTGCATCGGGACATTATCATCATTCGAACAATTGTCTCACTCCTTGTCCTCTTCCCATGCTTGTTCTTCGGCTCTGGCCCTCCGATCTTCCTACTCCAAGTCATCCACTATGAATTCAATATCCTTCCTTCGTCTGCCTGTCCACTGGGGTAGATATGTCTGTCTACCGCCACAACTGCATCTACACCACCATCCTCAACTTCCATCTGCACACCTGCACAACTTTCCCCCACTTTAGGGGCACTGGCATGTGTACTTGCAAACGACTTGTAATATCCCAATTTTTTGAGCCTTTTTGAAAATTTTCAAAATAAAAGGAACCATTTGGTTTTGTTGAAGTTCTAAAGCTTAACTTGATATTTTGGAATTAAAAGTTTTTAATATGCACTAATCCAACTTCAACTAATTCGAGTTTGGTTTGTTTTGAGTTTGTTGGAGTTCTCTGGTGTTGGGTTCCCCTTTCTCTATCTGCTCTGTGCTCCTTTTCGTTTGGACCTCCCTTTAGGTCCAAACCTCCTTTTCGTTTGGACCTCCCCTTAGGTCCAGACCTTCCCTTCCGTTTAGACCTCCCTTTTGGTTTGGACTTCTGTGTTGGTTTGGACCTTCCTCTGGTTTTAGACCTCCCTTTTGGTTTAGACCTCCCTCTTGGTTTAGACCTCCCTCTTGGTTTAGATCGCCCTTTGGGTTTAGACCTCCCTGTTGGTTTGGACCTCCCTTTTTGGTTTAGACCTCCCCCTCGTTTGGATCTCCCCCTCAGTCCAAGACCTTCGGGTTGTCTTGGCGACCTCCGGGTTGTCTTGACGACCTTCAGGTGGTGCTGGCGACCTCCGAGTGGTCCTTGAGCCGGTCATGACCCCGCTTTGACCGCGACCTCCCCTTTGACTGCGACCTCCCCCTTTGACCGTGACCTCCCCTTTTGACTGCGACCTCCCTTTGGGTCACGACCTCCTCTTTGGTCACGACCCCCCTTTTGGCTAGCCCCACCTGTCAGCCCTGCTCACCTTCTTCTTCCTCCAGTCGCGTCACTGTTGATGCAACTGTCCTAGCACATTAAATGATGTTGTGTCGTATTAAATGTTGTTACTTTTGCAGTACCCGTTTCCCCCTCTTGTCTCCTCCCCTACTTGCTCCCATCTTCTCCTTCACCTACCATTGAACTCGTGCGCCTCCTCCAGGCTATAAAAGCCTGAGCAGTCATCTTTCATCTCCTTTAGCCTCACCTCAACTTTCTTGCTCTCACCCAGTATCTCAGTGCCCTATTCTCCTTCGACCTCGTTGGGTAGTCGTATCCTTCATTGGACCTCCTCAGGACCTCCTTCGACTACCCTCTCAGTTGGACCTCCTCTCGAGATCCCGTTCTCAATTCATCTAATTTAGTGCTTTTCTTTTGGTTCTTGGTTTGGCAGTTTTTGGTTTTATTTGGATTTGTTGTATGTATTTGGCTCTTTTCGCACGTGTAGATTCTGACTTCGTGGAAGAGTTCTTGGACCCGGCGACCTCTACCGAAGAATCTCAACTCTTCATTAAAGGCAAGTCGTAAACTTTTGATCATGTCGTAACCAGTTTGCAAAAATTATGTTGTTTTATACCAACATGTATGGCTAATTTTATAAAAATGGTTTGGGAAATAGCTAAATACCTACTTGACAGTATGACTCCTTGAATACTTGTGTTTGACATGTTGACATGTACCCTTAGACCACCTTAGGTTGGGTAATCTTAGTTGGACCTCTTTGAGATACCAACATGGGTGCGTATATTGCTTAGTCCTGCTTTTAGTTGCGACATTTCTCGATCACATGATTCAATGATGATAAATTTGACTTAATGATATATGAAATTGTGGCGCGGCCACTGTTGTTAAAATTTGTTGTGCCATGGCTAGGGTGGTCGTTTGGCTTGGTTGAACCAAAAATGATTTGTGCTCGGGCGAGTGGGTGGTGGTGAAGGTGGGTGTGGAAGCACATTGGAATGAGGTAGTCTCGCCTAAGCAACCACTAAGGACTTAACCTTGTAAGCTGTAACACCTCGACCTGGGAGGTCTCTAGGCCTAGCTGCAACAGGACCCAGGAGGTCTTGTCGCGGCTAAACTAGGAGGTCTCCAAGTCTGGGCAACGACCTGACCAGAGGCTCACCCGAGAGGTCCTCAAAGTCCTCCCGGAAAGTCCACCAGGACCTCCCAGGAGGTCCAGCAGGACCTTTCGGAAGTCCTCCAAGACCGCCTAGGAGGTCCGGTAGGACAGCCTGGAGGTCCTGGGGGAGTCCCTGAGGAGGTCATGGAGCCAAGGGGCGCCCCAAAGACCAACCACGGCCAACCCAGGGGAGGTCGTGGGGAACTGAGGTCTCCTCAAGACCTCCCACGATCAACCAGAGGAGGTCGTGGAGGGCCGAGACTACCCTAGGACCACTCACGACCAAACCTGAGGGTGGTCGTGGAGGACAGCGGGCACTCCAAGGTCCCCTGTGCAACTGAGCTAGTCCCAAGGATCAATAGCTAGCTCATCATAGCATACAAGAGCGGTACCATACACTTCAACGAGATCTTTATTAAATATCAACAAAATTGTTTGCAAAAGCGAAGCATACATGCCAACAAACCAGAACACAGCGGAAGATAAACATAAAGGCCATCCAATACACCACAGGCAATCGACTGGAGGGCGCATCCTAGTCGTCCAGGACCACTTGGTCCACTACACAGCTCATCATAAGGCTTCCTTCCTGCTCAAAAGATTATTTCAAGCAAGAGTGAGCACAACAACTATGCTCACAAGATACACCCATCAAATAACAGAATGACATGCATAATGGGTATCAAAGGGAAGGCATAATATAGTTGATTTGCGTAAAGCCAAGTTTCTTTCAAATACATATACTAAGTTCCAAGGCGGTTATACAGTAACTAAAATTCATTTACCAAATTCCATTTTTCAGTTGGATAACATTCATCATCAAATGGTGAAGGATACCCTCCTGTCACAAGGCTCCCCGCCCAACCATGGGATAGACATCCCCAAATCAGTTTATCCAAAACCTTTTTGCAAACAAAACCAATATTTAACTTTGAGTGGTCTTTTCCTGACCATGGACACGGCTATTCGAATAGTTTTCGCTCTGCAAAGGTTGTACACTTTACCCACACGACATGATTCCTCTAGTTTGCTCGGCATCCGTCAATGCCACCTCTCACTACCGAAGGTAAGATGTCTAGAGTTCATGACAAGGCCTTTACAATGCATTGTTCCACCACAGCCCCTCCTCGCTAAGGTTTCGCTTCCGGATGGGTTGCAAATCCACCGGATTCATGCCCCCTCTTGGGTGTCGAACCCGGGAGTGAAGGATCCCGAATTCTCTATGTTCATACACTAGTCCAGGATTGCTAGTGTACACAGTCAAACAAAAGTGATAACACAAACATATCACATATTTTATTAATAATTATTCAGAGTTTATTACAAAGGGCATGAGGCCAAATAAAGTAAAACACAGTGAGCGAAGCGGTAGTAGTAGACCCAACGATTAGCCACGAGCAATCGTGCGAGAGTCTTGACCTAAGCATCGATGTCCTCACCGTCTCGGATAGAGGTCTTCTCTGAATAAAGATTATTGAAAGAAGAGTGAGCACTACTACCGTGCTCGCAAGTTACACCGTCAAGTAATGATTGAATGCATGCATAAAGTAAACAAGGGGTATTGGTAGGGTTTATTTGCATAAGCGACATTTTCAAGTTTAAATAATCATATTAATTTCCAAGGCCATTTTTATACTATATCTAAAATCAGATTTTAAATGACAATTTTATAATGTGGATAACCTCCATATTTGAATGGTGAAGGATACCCTCCTATCACAATGGCTAACCGTCCAATTTTCCCACAGGACTAACCATCCTGAAAACATCTGTTGAAATCACTTTTAAAAACCAAAAACAAGTCTAACTCAAAGTGGCTTTGCTAGCATGTCCATGACCGCGGACGTGGCTATTCGAATAGTTTCTACTCTCTGCAGAGGTTGTACAACTTTACCCACATGACACGAATTCTCTAGTTTGTTCGGCATATATCTATGCCACCGCTCACTACCTTAGGTAAGCGGTCTAGAGTACGTGATGAGGCTTTTACAGTGCTCTACCCTAAAGTATTACGTGCGCTAAGGTTTCACTTCCATTGGACTATCCATCCTCCTAAGCCCCTCTTCGCCAAAGGGAAAACTGCATCTAACCAACACCCACACATCAACATAGCACAAATAACAGAGAGTATCACAAATTATTATGCCTAGTCACCTTACCACCAGACATGTGGTAGTCTGATAAGGCATAGCAAGATCTGCTCAAGATCGGTCATAATCGACTTGGGCGTCTTTCAAATCAAACCTTGGGCTTTAATCCTAACAGATTAAACCCGTGCATAAACTCTGCACCCACCATTCATCTGTTTAGCCCAAGTCCAAACCATTTTAATTTTATTTTAGTGAAAACCACCTTTACAAATTCCTATGGTAAAACAATACCATAGGTTCAAGTTTAAACCAATTTGAAATGATTTGGCTAAATCCTCCCAAAAATCATAATCAGGGTCTAAGCATTTGCTAAGCATGTGAAAATTTTCCATAATACTTTATCTATTGGTGACAAGGGAATGACATTTCAATAATCAATTTGGCCATACAATAGAAATAGGAATATCTAAATATTTAAACAGGGACTTGAAATAATTGATTAAAAGTATGCATGCATTTAATAATTTAAAACTGAATTAAATAGCTTTAAAATACTGGGAACAATATGGTCAAGGGTATAACTTGCCTTCGTTGAAGTCTTGACTCTCTAAATCCTCCGAAGGATCTAACTCTCCGGAATCATCGAAGTCTATACACGAAAGTACTACAAATTCAAATAAAATTCAAAATAGAATTCAAATGAACTCCAAATTATATAATTTTAGTTTAGTTAGCTAGATCTTGAATTTATAAGAATTTAGAAATTTGAATCGACGAAATCGGAGTTCGTATGAAGGAGAACGAACCCCGGGAAGTTTACAAATAACATAAAATGATGAATTTGGAATTTTCAGATTAAATAGAATTATTTTTGCAAAGGAAATTCCGATTATGGCGTCACGCTGACATCATTGTTCGGTTTTTTCGATCGGCTGAAACGTGTGCCACGTCAGCACCACGCGGGCGCCACGTCGGCGGACACGTGAGCAAAAGGAGGTGACCTGGCAAGGAGGTGGCGCCACGTGGCGGTGCCACGTCAGCAAGGCCGGCGGCGCTCTCGACGTTGAGCTTGCCGGCGCTACGCGCCACGGCGAGCTCCGCCGAGGGGCTCAACGCGAAGAGGGGGAGGTGGGGAATGTGGTGCTCACCCAGGCGGCGATTGGACGCGAAGGGGACGGCGGCGGTGAGGTTTGGTTCGACGGCGGCGACGGGCTCCGGTGGGTATCTGGGGAGGGCACGGTGCGCACTGGGTAGGCGAATAGGCGGCGGTGCCGATGGTGTCGACGGCGATGGTGGGGCAGCGGTGACGGCGCCAGAATCGAAGGAGAAGCACGCTTCGGTGGCCGGTGGTGAACTCCGAAATTCGGCGAAACGAGGAGAGGAGAGGAGGGGTGAGTGGTGGGAGCGGGATGAGGGAAGCAATGCGCACCCGGTGCTCCCTTTTATAGGGGCCGGGGTGGGGCGAGGGAGGAGATCGTGTGCGTGAGCGTGGCGACGACGGTTGTGGCTGTGAGCGAACCGTGTGAGGAGAGAGCGAGCGAACGGGGGAGTGGAGGCGGAGGTGAGGCGGTCGGTCGTGTCTGCGACCGTCTGAGAAGCGAGACGGTTAGCGCGAGTTGGTTGTGAGCTCCGCAGCATCCATGGTGGCCGGCTCGGACGTGCTGAGTGGGGAAGAACGTGGGAAGAAGAAGACGTGGGCGGACCCACTTGTATTGAAATAACTTAGTAAAGTAAGCATGCATTAGTATTTAAAACAGAACATATATAGGGTGAAATAATGGGTGCAATATGATCAAAAGTGTAACTTGCCTCCTGCTTGAAAGCTTTATAGATCCATTGCTTCATAAAGCTCGGGCTCACCAGAGACGTCGAGGTCTACACGTTTAAAACAGCTCAAGATCAAATAAAGACCAGAAAGGGATTCAAATGAACTCCAAATAGACATCAAACAAAAACCACAGAAGAGCTTGGCAATTTGGAAGAGGTCCAACGGCTTGGAGGAGGTCCAGAGAGGTGGTCGATGGAGGTCTGGAGGTTTGAGGGAGGTCTAGAGAACAAACTGTGGGAGCCAGAGAGCTAAAATGAGGAAAAGGCAAAGGAAGAGAGCTTGCCCAACCTTATAAAGCTAGAGTTGCTGAGAGGTCCAAGGCACACGGGGACAAGAGCAGGTGAGGAAAAGATGGGAGCTAGTACAAGAAGTGACACAAAGATAGCACGGTTGCTGCAAAAAGAACGGTAGTATTTAATGCGACACAACAGACATTAAATGTTTTGAGGACTTCCAAGTGCAAAGGACATGGTCAAAGGATAAAGAAAGAGGTTGCGACTAACAAATGGGGCTAGTCAAAGCTCAAGGGGAGGGAATTTTTTTTAAATAATCTATTTTTTATTCCGAAGTACAGAAATAATACCGCTTAATTTTTTTTTACAGAAATAATCGCTTTGTCAGCAAAATGCGGTTAGGCGATTTTCTCAAGTCGCCCAACCGCGGGCGACAATCACTCAAGTCGCCCAATAGTATAGCGATTTAAAGTTCGAGGTGTTGTCGCTTTGTGGATTGGCGACTTGGTGTGAGTATGCCAAGTCGCCCAACCGTATGGCGACTTGGGGCGGTAAAAAATCATGTGTCGAACCGTCGCCATTGAACGCCTTGACGCCAGAGCCAACCGAGACGAGAGGAAAAAGAGGAGAAAGAGAGAAAGAAAAGTAGGGGGGGGGAAGAAGAAGAGGAGGAAAAAAGAGTTATTCGTTTCGCATCGACGATTAAGACGGTAAGTTTATAGTATTAATTTGTACAAGTTTATATTTGAAACCATGGTAGGTTAGCAAATAGTGTTAGCAATTTTATGTATAGTGACATAGTGTTAGCAATTATTTAGAGATGGCATATAGTGTTAGTAATTTTAGGTATAGTGACATAGTGTTAGCAATTATTTAGAGATGGCATATAGTGTTAGCAATTTTATGTATAGTGACATAGTGTTAGCAATTATATAGAGATGGCATATAGTGTTAGCAATTTTATGTATAGTGACATAGTGTTAGCAATTATTTAGAGATGGCATATAGTGTTAGCAATTTTATGTATAGTGACATAGTGTTAGCAATTATTTAGAGATGGCATATAGTGTTAGCAATTTTATGTATAGTGACATAGTGTTAGCAATTATATAGAGATGGCATATAGTGTTAGCAATTTTAGGTATAGTGACATAGTGTTAGCAATTATTTAGAGATGGCATATAGTGTTAGCAATTTTAGGTATAGTGACATAGTGTTAGCAATTATATAGAGATGGCATATAGTGTTAGCAATTTTATGTATAGTGACATAGTGTTAGCAATTATTTAGAGATGGCATATAGTGTTAGCAACTTTAGGTATAGTGACATAGTGTTAGCAATTATATAGAGATGGCATATAGTGTTAGCAATTTTATGTATAGTGACATAGTGTTAGCAATTATTTAGAGATGACATATAGTGTTACCAATTTTATGTATAGTGACATAGTGTTAGCAATTATATAAAGATGGCATATAGTGTTAGCAATTTTATGTATAGTGACATAGTGTACTATTGTGCGTCTTTGCGCTAATTGCGTATATGTTACTTTTCTAAATGCTTGTTTATATAATGATAAACATGTCGATAACGCTGCATTCGCAAATGCTAGTTTATAGAATGTTAAATACACGATACATGGTTCCAAACACGTTGGATTATCAAACATGTCAAATTTTGTTTTTCCCCGAAACACGATACATGGTTCCAAACACGTTGGATTATCAAACATGTCAAATTTTGTTTTTCCCCGAAAGCTTCACCCATTATAAATATGCATAGTAACGATGATGTATTAAATATTTACGCAATCCATAGCGATCGGTATAGGCGTTAACGTAATATATCCTTTCATAGGAAAAATAATGTCATTGTGTTGGGGCAAAGTGTAATGCCATTGGAGTATAATTTAAATGTGTAAGTAATATGAATGCTTTTAATTTCTTAATTTGCGGTATGGTGAAGACCACAGTGGTTCGGATTGGCATTTTAGTCTCTTTGGACGGTTGGTCGACGTCAAAGACCGCTGCGAGCCGTCGTGTGCCGCATTCGGTTGGCGGGACGACGCTGGTGAGTTGGGTGGTTCAGACGCGGACACCCGACGGGCTTGGAGACTAGACCCACGCTGGGTAGAGAGGTTTGTCCGCAAATTTGTCACTTTTTGTATCGTATGTGCACTATGTACTTACTTCTTCGTGCTTTGCTTGGTGAGCCGTTCGACCTTCTACCACTCGCCGACGGATGGTAGAGGCCACCGAAGAGGACGGCGGTCCAGTCGACGACGATGGGGAGGTTCAGCCGGTCCGGGCGGTCACGACGATTCCCATTCGGCCGTCGCTCTGGCCCGCCTGGTGGACCGTTAGCGGCCCGAGACGCACACCTTCCACCTCCCTTTCGGGAGATGGCTCCGACTCTGCGGGATGTCGCGATCTTTGCTAGCTTGCCTATCGCGGGAGCACTGCATTCTCACGGACGCTTGGTGTGGATCGCGCGACGCCTACTGTGGGGCGAGTTTGATGCGTTCTTGGGGGAGGTCATCCTCCGTGCCGACTTCTCGGGCGGCAATGGCATGGCCCGCCCTGCGGTGGCTTTAGTAGTTCGGGTAAGTATAGTACCTACTTTCCATGTTTAGCGATTCATTGAGGCCTAGCCATATGGCGGGCTTACTAATTATTCGTTTACTGCGTGGTCGGCGGATGGTCCCACCCACCGTCGACCGGTGTCGCGGCACTGGGCGTACTGTTGTGGCTCTTGGTGGGGCATCGCTACCGGCGATCCGCGGTGACTCGTCGGCGCCCGTCTCGTGGGTAAGCGCGAGGGCCATCGCCGACGGCGAGGAGCTAGAGATCGATTGAGATCGGCCGTACTTGCCGCGACGTCGCGGCATGTGCGATCGTCTTTGTAGGGCCAAGCCGCATCTATCCTCACAGTGCCCCCTATTGCTGCGGTTGTGGTCGTTGGGGATCGGCCGTTGCCGCGACGTCTGCGGCATGTGCGATCGTCTTTGTAGGGCGAAGCCGCATCTATCCTCACAGTTGCCCCTCTGCTGCGGCTCGATCGCACGGTCTTCGTAATGGGCAATCTGAGCATCGATTCGACGTGATCCTCCGAGAGAATTTGGATTCGAACGGCTCGGTCTCTTGTTACCCATGAGGTATGCCTTGGAGACCATGTGAATGAACCTAGTTGCACATGCAACAAGCTAAAGCTCCTTCACAAGCCATGCTCTCATGTCCTCGCCAAGTGTGGGACCATCGCATGGACCCATTGAACTTCGTGTCGAGTACTTCATGAAGGAAAGGGTGCGGCGAGCTAAGAGGGGGTTGTCATAACTTCTCCACATTAGATATTGCAAATAGGACATGGGTTCCGGATCTAGACCTATTGAGGGGGAAGGGTCGGCAGAGTCGTCGCATTCGAACGATATGGACGAAGGGAAGCTGCATGGCGGGTAGACGTTCTGACATTACCGCCGCCAAGGGCACATTGTGAGAACTTGCAAGGCGCTTTCGACACTTAGGAACTTGTATTACAAGCGCTACTATGTTGTAACTTGTAGTTCAATCGATACTTTGGTTTTGTAAGCAAGCTAGAACTAATTGTGTCGTAATTGTACTTTGGTTCTTGTAAGCAACTACCGAATCTGCTAGTATGTTGTATCGTAATTCTAGCGGACAATATACGCTACTGGAATAGCTTGGTTTTCATAACTCGTTCATACAATGCATATTTGTTCGATGCATATAACTTAAAGCACGCGACACATCAATACAACATGCCAACTCAATAAAAGGCAACCGCAATAACGCGTCCACCATTTCGTTACATGCTTTAGGAGATTGAACATAAGTGCGTACAGAAGGGGACACTACCGTCCCTAATTGTAGAAGGGACACTACTGTGCCTAATTGTAGAAGGTGCCTCTCGCTACCCACATAGAGTGTTCTCGGTTGGGCGCCTCGGGCGTGGTCGGTCGTCGTTATAGTGGCACGCACATATGCGACTAGGGTTGGCACAAAGAAGATGTGGGATCATAGGAACTTCCTATGTTCACGACCTCCTCATTGCCTCTCTCACGCCAGCATCTGTTTATGGAGGTCATCATTTTGCTCCTTGAGATCGTCAATTTGCGCCTCCAAATAAAAGATTCGGTCCCACAATACATCCAGTAACGCACAACATATCGTTCATAGGGAGGATCGATCCAGCGGGTGAAGTTGCATTTCGCCATCTGCTACAAGTGACGGTTAGTATGCAGGATGTATTAGCAGTAACATAAATAAAACTATTTACCCCAGAGTATGGGCATCGAAAGAAACGCCGTCCACCATCGAAAGGGCCGTCTATGACCTGCACGATAGCGTCGTCCCCGTGTCCGCATTTCGGCCATACCGGTTGAGCACGCTTGTTCGGCATCAACCGGTAGTTAGGGCCGAAGTCCTCCCTCCTTTCTAGGGAAGGTGCGCCTTGGCGACCGGTTATCTTGGTCCCCGGCGTCCCGCCATCGTATATTCTTGTAAGGCGGAGAAGGTTCTTCTTCCTACGGTTTGAAGGGTCATTGGTCCTAACCGGGGCGTGGGGCGTGCATTTATAGCCCGCCAGGCGAGACTAACAAAGCGGTAATGTATTAGCTTGCGAGATGACAAGACGAGACGAAGGCGACTTTACTGCGGTGATAAGACCACACAGGCGACATTACGCGATGCTAAGACCAAAGGAGACAATTTACTGCGGTGACAAGACCTCACGGGGCACCTTTGCGCGATGATAAGACCAAAGGAGACTTTCTGCGGTGACAAGACAACAGGGCGCTTTGCGCGATGATAAGACCAGCGGAGCGACTTTACTGCGGTGACAAGACAACACGGGCGACTTTGCGCGATGATAAGAACAAAGAGAGCGACTTTACGTAGTGATAAGACCACACGGGCGACTTTGCGCGATAACAAGACCAAGCGAGACGACTTTGCGCGATTCGGGGTTTAGGTAGTTAGGCTTTTCGGATCGACTTGACTACCACGACCACCTTCGACTTTTAAGACCGAAAAGACAAGACTCTGCGAGAGAAAGGCGTGACAACACTCGCCTCGCCAAACTTTTCGAGCGATAAAACAACACTCTGCAAAAGCAAGCCTATATTGCAAGTATGCCTCTTCTCTTGAAATCCCAAAAAGAACCATTACGCACCGCCATCGAATCCTTCGGGTTCTATATAAGCTTTATAAAGTACTTCATCGACTATCGCCAATATACAAATATCGTTCGAACGACTTCATTAGGAGAGACTCCCGGACGCATTGTAATATCACTTACCTATCTACGTACCATTCATTACTATCTCAATCGTCCTCACAAAATTCTACAGAAATTTAACGCACTACAACAATATACGACGATCACAAAATGTTATTGCGAGTCGACATATTTCGTACCCTTCATATTCTACTGAAAATAAAAATGCAGACCAACCAACGTTGTCACCACACTTTTATCTTTACAAAAAATAACATCATATTATACGATTTGCTAAATACAATACCTACAAAATATAATATCTATTTTAACACAAATATTCCAATTGGATTTACATAATTTCAGGTTTAGCAGCTTCAATCGCCCTTTGGTTGGGCGACTTGAACTAAGTAAATCCACCAAATCTTGTGACTTATCTGTAGTCGCCCAATGGGAAGGCGACTTGGGGATTGTCGCTGGCGGTTGGGCGACTTGAGAAAATCGCCCGGCAAATGCGGCGACAGGCGTTTATTTCTGTAAAAAAAAATTAAGCGGTATTATTTCTGTACTTCGGAATAAAAAATAGATTATTTAAAATGAGGAGGTCCAAAAGACTTTCTCACGGGAGGTCCGAAGGTCAAGATCAAGAGCAACGGGGAGGTCCTGACGGTTAGATCTCCAAAACGAGATCCCAACGGTCAAGATTGAGAGTAAGGGGAGGTCCTGACGGTCAGATCCACAAGGGAAAGTCCTGACGGTCAGATCCTTATGGGGAAGGTCTGAATGGTTAAGATCTCCAAAGGGAAGGTCTGAATGGTTAAGATCTCCAAATGGGAGGTCTTAACGGCCAGATCTAACAAAGAGGAGGTCTGGATGGTTAAGATCTCCGAGGGGGAGGTCTTAACGGCCAGATCTAACAACGGGGGAGGTTTGGACGGTTAAGATCTCCAAAGGGGGGGGGGTCTTAACGGCCAGATCTAACAACGGGGGAGGTCTGGATGGTTAAGATCTCCAAAGAGGAGATCTTAACGGCCAGATCTAACAAGGGGGAGGTCTGGACGGTTAAGATCTCCAAAGGGGAGGTCCTAAAGGACATAGGTAAGTCCTGAAGGACACGGGGAGGTCCAAATAGACAGGGAGGAGGTCCTAAAGGACACAGGGAGGTCCTGAAGGACACGGGGAGGTCCAAATAGACAAGGAGGAGGTCCAACAGAACAGAGAGTGAGTTCAAATGACCATAAGTGAGATTTAGACCTGGGAAGGGAGGTCTGGACTAGAGAAAATCCATCCACTTGAGAGGTCTAGACCTAAGGAGGTCTGGATCCTTGGATCCAAACGAAGGAGAGGTCTGGACCATCAGATCCAGACAAAGGGTGGCCTGGAGGGAGGGGTTTCAAGGGGAGAGGGATCCAACGGAGGAGATCCACGGAAAGTGGTCCAGAGGAGGTCTTGACGGTCAAGACCAACATGGGGAAGGTCTCAATGATCAAGATGAAGCCAAAGGAGATCCTTTCGGACCCGGGGAGGTCCAAATGAGGTTCAGATGGCCACGGAGAGGTCCAAAGAACTGAGAAGGATTGAAGTGAACTGAAAAGGGGTTCTAATGAACAAGGAAAGATTCCAATGAACCTAAAGAGGTTCAAATGAGTAAGGAATGGAAGGAGGTTAAACGAGAAAGAGATTCAGAGGGTGAGGATTCACTTCAAGGTAGAATTTCAAATATCAAGGATGGTTGAAACAGAAACCCGAGTTGGAACACCTCAGGGTGGTTGTGACCCAAACAAAGAGGGAAGGGTCAAAACCACAGAGATGGTCTAGTCCCCAGAGGAGGACTAGCTATAAGGGAAATCTAAACTTCAAAGGAGGTCTAAATTTACAAAGATGGGTCTAAAACTCACGGAAGGTCTAAAGTACAACAGAAGTCTGATCAAAGGGTGATCTGGACCCAAGGGTAATCATTACAACAGATCACGAAGATGACCATTAGAGTGGTCGAGTCGAGGAGATCTCAGCAGAGAGGATTTCCAAAGAAAGGGAGATCCGAATGGACAAGAAGAAGAACAACACCAGAGGCCAGCGAGAGGGAGGTGCGGACATAAAAGAAGGTCCAAACAGGATGGAGGAAAAGAGATCCTACCAAGAAAAAGGAGAGATAGCTCCAGAGAGCTTGAGTAAAACCTAAAAGAACCAAATTTTGGATTAGTTGAAGTTTAGCTTAGTCATTTTAAACACTCCAAATTCTAAAAACTCCGGTTAAGCTTTGAAATCTCAATAAAACTAAATGGTTCTTTTTATTTTGAAAATTTCCAAAAAGGCTCAGAAAGACCAGGGTGTTACAAGAAGAGGTGGACAGCTCAAAGTCTTCAGCTGGAGCTGCCGCTTGATGGCTGAGTTCCTTGCCTGCTGCTTCTTTGGACATTTATTGGCATAATGTCCTAACTCTTTGCAGTAGAAGCATGTGACTTCAGTGGCACGAGGTGGCTTCTCCCTTAGTTGACTTTGAACAGGAGACTTGGAGGCACTAGCACTGATTGGGTGATTCTCTGCTACTTCTTGAGGCATTGGTAAGCCCAAGCTTCTATACTCTTGTAATTGAGACATGATCTTTGCATTGGTCTTTCTCCCTGCTGCTGGTGTGATCGTTGCAATAAGGGTAACCTTAGGAAGGTTGTCCCTTGATGTCTTGCTCTGGAAAGATGGTCCGACAATTCCATGGGTCTTGGAGGTCTTCACAATGTCCTGCACTTGATCTTTTATCTTCCTTTTATGACCCTTGCCCTGAGGGTGGCAGAGGGTTTTCAAATTGGGTACCTCGGGACCAGCCCTGTTGAACTTCGGTTCTTTTTCTTCTTGAGACAGCTTGGTAGATGGAACCATTGTCCAGTCTTCCTCGGCTTGAATGGGAGTGACTTGGCGGCCGCCACTAAGCTGCTGGACTGCAGGGGTTAAAGATGTCTTCAAGTACTCTTGGCCTTCACTGCTGGAGCAACGGATAGCCATTTGTGGGGGTGCCTTTGGTTCTTTAGGTCTGTCTGCTGATGCTGAGGTTGCTTGAGCTGTCATGCAATGCTTGCAAGGGGCATTGGATGGGGAAGCATTGTTGGCATCCATTAGTTGTATCATTAGTTGCATCAGCTGAGTCTGGGTGACCAAGAATTGATTTAAATTATGGAGGAGTTCTGCTGACAAGTGTGGGTGTCCTTCGGCATCGACATTTTCAGGGTTAACATTGCTGGGATTGCTTCCACCTTTAGGGTGACAAGAGTTCACCATCTGCTGGCTGCTCCAAAGGGTTAGGGAATGGGACCAAAGATAGGGAAGGGACAAAAGACCAAGAGGGGATAAAGTAAACAATAGCCCAGCAAGAACCAGCTTAAAAGTTTGCCAGAAGAAATAAGCAACTTAATAGCGTTCTATCGATTAATACTGTAAGCTGGCAGGACGACTTAGTGCACAGAAAGAGTCTAGGCAGGTTATGCTAGATGGCTGAGCTGATGAGATGGTCTTCAATTCAAGGTCTTCGGGTGGTCTTGCGTGGTATCCTTGGAAGGTGGAGTCAACGCTGCTTCTCTTCTTCCATCCAGCTCTCTCTAGGAGCCACTTGTTGCAACCAAGTGCTGGGTGCTAGCTAGAAGCTAAGATCAGCTTTCCATCCATGCAAGATTCTCAACTTACCATCATTGGGATCCACCAGTTCACATACCTCAGGATCGCCCAATAAAAAAAAGAATACAATGATTCAATCAAGATCACCATCAACTGGAGAGACAACACAATCCACAGATTCATATATCCTAAGGTCACCCAATTTAAGAGGAGGTCCAAACATTTAGTCAATCTCACAATCTATTGGCAAGAAATCAAAATTCACGGGTCCTCTCTGAGCATGGCCCTAAACAATCCAGCAAATTTACCACTATATTAGCATGCTTCTACTCAGCACAAATTCATGAGTACTTAGTAACAACAATCACATCTTTAGGTCTGATAACTCCAAGCTCAGGCTAAAATTATTAAATCCATTTTTGAAATGAAAGGTCTCCCAAGAGACTTCTCTAAACCACAAGTTTAAATTTGATCCACCAGATTATTGTATCATCACCATTTATCCAGCACTCATGTGATCACAATCAATATTAGCAAGGTATCCTCCAAACATACCTTCCTATATCCAGCAATTCTGCAATTCCATGATCTATCTGATCAAGACTTATCTCCATAATCTAATCAAGATTCCTTTCAAATTCAGATCTTCTATTCGATCATATCTAATTAAATCCAATATAAACCACATACTTGGTTCAAGCTTCCAATCCAACGTTACAATCTATTTCCAGATGCAAGGGCAACCCAGTCTGTCCTAATTATCGGATCAAAATCTCATAATCCTATATACTTCGTGATCCAACAAATTTTGTTCCAAGATTATGTCCTAGTTGCTCAATTTATTCAATCCACCAATCTACTCCTCCATAAGCCTTTCACTACAGAGCATAACCGCCAATACACTCTAGAATTCACTAGAGCTCCTTAGAATTATCAGCAAATCCCTAATCCTACGATCCCCAAAATCAGATCCGAAACGACTTCTCCAAAGCTTCCTAGCTTGGCATCCCAATGCACAGGTTGTCCCCACAAGCATAGCTCCCAAGAGCCTGATGTGCTTCAGGTTCTCCCCACAAGCATAGCTCACAAGAGCCTGATGTGCTTCAGGTCTTGAACCATCTGCAACATTCTTCTCGGGACATCCAGCGCTCGCTCACAAAGGGCTCGACCCTATAGAGATTTCAGGGGAAAGGAGTTCCATTGAGCATTGCAAAATGGTGAGAGAATAAGGTAGGAAAGTATTACAAGGAAGGGGTAAGGACAGAAAGATGACCCAGATAAGGAGAGAACATGTTATTCTTTTCTTGTTGTAAAATAAGTTTTGAAATCTTCACTAACGACCATTCTACTAGGTTACGTCCTGCAGTCGAGATTTTGGATTAGTTGAAGTTTAGTTTAGTCATTTTAAACACTCCAAATTCTAAAAACTCTGGTTAAGCTTTGGAATTTCAATAAAACCAAATGGTTCTTTTTATTTTGAAAATTTCCAAAAAGGCTCAGAAAGACCAGGGTGTTACATAAGCCATTGATCCGGGCCATACCGTGCAACCACAAGTTCATTGTGGGGTGGACCTGGCCGACTAAGTAGAATAAGTTTTGGTTTGGTTCTGTCATGATGGCGTGGTCTCCGAGTTACCGGATGGAATCACACGGCGCAAGAGGGGTCCCAGAATGGCAAACCCTTAGCGGGCAGAACGAAGTCAAAACAGAGCTTTGTAAAGGCCTTGTCACGTGCTCTAAACTGCTTACCAAAGGTAGTGAGCAGTGGTATCGACGGATGCCAAACAAACTAGAGAATTCGTGTCTTGTGGGTAAAGTTGTACAACCTCTGCAAAGTATAAATATATTTGAATAGCCGTGTCCCCGGTTATGTACAATGCCTAGTGATTTCACGCAAGGGGTAGACTTTCTCAAACTATGTCGTGGTTGGTTTCGAGTGGTCTGGGGGCTGTGAACAAGGTGTTCACGGGTGGTCTGGGAGTGATCAGGGTGATCATGTGTTGTTTCAAAGAAAACTTGTTTACTTATGTATTAATCTTTTAACTTGTGCTTTGCAATCTATTATTGTATTTCCAGTCAAATATTGCTTTCTGCAAAGTAGCTATAAAGCTATCCTTGTCAAGCCTGGTATGAATATTATGTGCATGCATTTCCCTGCGACTTGCTGAGTACATTCAAAGTACTCACGGCTTTGTGCCCTCTGGTTGATCAGAGCTGAAGAGGACTTAGGGACCTCTAACCTCTCTGAAGAGGAGGTCCTCGAAGACCTCGCGAGCTAGGGGACGTCCTCCACTCGATTGCCTATGGGCACGTCGTGTGGTTTCCGTGCGTGTTTTGTTTTCCCGATGTGAGCTCTCTGGTGTTGTAGCCTTGCAAGGCAACCCTGTAAAAACCTTGACCATAAGGTCTCTGCTTCATCTTTAGTTTGTTGTATGGTTTTGATTACATCGATGTTGAAACTGTGCAGACCAGCTACTGATCTTGGGACTGGTCTAGAAAGCACAGAGGATCCTGGGGTTGTGCTACTCGGGGTCCCGACATGCCTACACCAACAATACCCATTCATAGCCACAACGCCTGCACGCTTCCAACCAGGTCTGTTATGACTTCATTCACTCAATGAGCCTCAACTCCCAACAGAACACTTCTGGCGAACGATTCCACAAGCATTCAACGGTGACACCATACAGTGCTAGGTCCAGCGAGAAGCAACATGTCAGCCAATGCACCCCCTCCCAATTTTAAGATTATCCAGGTTCGAATGATACAGTGTGGTATATGGAAAACTACTCAAATCAAACCCACATGGCCCCTCATGAACTTCTCTCTCCTCGTAAAACACTCTGAAAAAATATTGACCTGACAAACTTATCACACGACTCAAGATATTTAGAATGGATGCTAATTAAGCATGCTAACGACCTACCGTGCATATCAAAATACTCCCTATTTCAATTAACTTTAAAAACTACGACTGCAAATGTTCAATTAAATTTCAAAAGTATAAATACCCTTGAACCAGGATCCATAGGTTATGCGGATATATACCCAAGCAGGCTAGATCCTTCACTAATCGATGTACTAATGGGAGTAGCCTAGCATTTTACGCTAAAACATGTAAATAAATAACATATGTTCTAACATAACACACGGCATAAACCCTAAAAATATCAAACTACAACTACAAAGCCTGCGTCTACCACTAATCTATGTTTATTGTCGCTAAACTACTGTGTTTTTTTATATATCAAAATGAATTACAAACCACACGAGGAAAGCAAACTCACCACGAGTAGACAGAGGAACGCGGTCATAATATCCTCCTCCCCTCCCCTCTCCTCTCCTCTCCTCTCCTCTCTTTTATTCTCTCCTCTTCTGCCCTCTCTTCTCTGTTTTACGAATGGGGGGAGCTATCGACCGACTAGCCATATATGAGGCCCGCGCGACTGAGGGCCAATCATGAATCGGCAGTGCGACTGAGCCACGTGGACATCCGTCGTCTACTCGTCGTGCGACGTGGTTCGGCACATGCCTCAATCACGCCTCAGTAGCACGACTGGCCCATGTGGTAGGCGACGGACAAATTCGCTTTGCTCACGCGCGGCTAGGCTCAGAATCGCAGTTCCACCTCGCGACTAGGCCCACTCTCTTGGTGGAACTGAGATCGTGGGTTATTTCTGTGAAAAAAAATGAATCGTGGTTTATTTTCATAAATTGAATAAAAATAGTTTTTTTTAAAAAAAAAAATCAGCATAAACACTGCAAGTGTTTAGAAGAGCATAAGCACAAACACTGTATCCGGTTGGCGCACCTTTGTTTCGGCTTTAGATACGGCTGCTAACTGAGAATCTGTAGCAACCAAAGGTTACTTTTGCCTTCAACTGCCAGCCTGCCACTAGCCTTTTGGTGCTGGTTAATTTCTGGCCTAGCATGTTTGCTCGGAAGATAAACCTCGGTTTTGTTGGGTGCTAGGGGTCTATCCCCTTAAATTAAGCTAGTTCCTGAGACGAGATCTCCTCTCTATAGTTATATGTGATCCGTACCCTCTACCATTACATAGCAATAGTACGATGGCATTACTTCTCTCGCCCGTTGGATTTAAGTAATCTTTGGGATTGATGGGAACATTCTAGCAATTTTTTGGTCGGTACTACTATACTAAAAGAATGTAGCACTTGATTTTGACTTTTTATCTTTAATCTAACTCTTGGAGGTGAAAGAATGACATGCCACTATATATTTTACCTGTAAACACCCAATACCTTCACAACCAACGCGAGAACTCAGATAGGTTTGATACAACAGCATGCAGCTAGGGGACAGTTACTTTTGCAGCTAGCTAACCACAGTTAATTATGAAATTAAATTTAACAAACACAAGCAAATTAATCGACACATTACACAGTACGCACATTACTTTGCAGCACAGACACAATGGTAAATACTCACTCCAGTTGACAAAAACAAGTCGTTTTGGAATATGTGCGCTCAAACTTTGAAAACTTTGGTTGTTGATATATTTCTAAATATTTAGATGAGATACATGAAAATTACATGTGTAAATTCGTCTGAAAAGAACTTTGGGTTTTACAAATATTTCACAACAGTAATTAATTGTCAAAGCTGTATTTTGAGAACCGTATCGATGTCTAAAACGATTTATTTTTATGAACCGGATGGAGTAACACGGCATTCATTTAATTTCACAGAGAAGAAAACTAGATACAATACAATATACAAGAGATTAATACAGTGCTCTCGATCTCCACATCAAACGTTCGGTACCGTATCACACAACGCCTATATATATATATATATATATATATATATATATATATATATATATATATATATATATATATATATATATATATATATATATATATATATATATATATATTCAATCTCTCAAAAAAATCTATATATAGCCAAAGCAAACCACAGCAAGCTGCTAGTAGTCGCTAGCTAGCACACCGACCACGCATATACAGTATACGAGTATGCCAATTAATTACAGTTATTCTACACACGCGCGCGCATTTGTATACGACTTCAATATATAATATGTGTGGGCGTGAAGTAGGATAGATCTAGCTGGCTAGGAATAAGGTAGCTAGACGTCGTCGACGACCTTGAACTGGTGGCGGTTCTTGACGACGACGTCGTACATGTGGGTGGAGCGGAATCTGGCGAAGTCGCGCGGGATGGAGATGAGGTCGACGCCGCCGTCGCGCTTGTGGAGCTGCACGATGGCGCGGTCCTCGTAGTAGCGCTCCCACCCCAGCGCCCCCAGCCGCCGCTCCAGCGCCTCCATCGACCGCACCACCTCGTTCGTCGGCACGTACACCAGCGCCTTCCGGCTCGACGGCTGCTCCAGCTGCATCACGCCGTTCCGGAACACCCACACCCCCCCGCCCGACATGCCCGGTCTCCTTGCTACCTTGTATACGCTTGCACTACAAGTACAAGACTTGCAGGCTAGATCAGTATGGCCAATCTCTAGCTAGCTATCAGCTGCCTGAAGGCTCTAGCTAGCTACCGTTGCACCTCTGATTTGCTGCTGCTGCTGCTGCTGCTGCGTGCGTGATGCGTATATATAGGCGGCCGGATGGCAGTGGCGCACACCTCAAGTGCTGAGGATGCGATGGAAAGCCATGCAGAGAGGGACGTCGTCTGAGCTGAGAAATAGATCGATGCCATGCCGTCGACGTCGTTGGTTAACACTACAGTGAGATTCTTCTATATCACCGGTTAAGCTAGCGCCTGCTTGCAGCAACGGCTTCCTAGCTAGCTAGCTTAGTTCGTATGACTAACGTACGCAGGTTTCATGTGCCTGTGTAGTAATTCGCAGATGATCGATCGGTGCTAATTCAGGATTAGCAAACCGAACGACGTGTCCATCTGAACCACAAATTTGTTCGATTAATTCGATATGATTTAAATATTTAATTTTGCTTTTCTAGAATATATAAGATTTAATTTTACGTACTTCGACCCCCTTCTTCCATATTGGATTAAGGAATTAAGACGGTAACACGGCAAAGGTGCATAAATTAGAAATCAAGGACTAACATCATCCAATGTGAGGGTGATAAGTAGGTCGTGGGACACCTGTCAGTGACATACCAACGTTGTTTTCCGACTGCTACCAAACAATTTGCCCCCTTAAACCTATGTTCCTCCTATTTGACAGCAACATTTGTTCTGCAGATTCGGTACATAACTACATACTACGCTTTCATGTCATGAATCTGCTTTATACAACTAGTTAGATTAGGCTACTACATCAGCAACTTTAAGGCGGCGGAAAGCTAGCGACCTTTCTTGGTGAGTTATTCCCCATCTGGCACTTAAATTAGATCATGCCTAGTTAATTGATTATCCGCTTGTGGTTTCTCATGTAGAGCATTTCTTCATATGGAACAGAGGCTGGATTTAATCAACTACACCACCTTAAAAAGAATTAATTGATCTAGAACAAAACATTTCCATGTAAATAAGCTATATATAATTGTATGAAAGAACATCTCAGAAAATAACTTCCAAAGAAAGGGTTATTTTAACCCTCTGCTAGTGCTAGCTAGCTTGACCTAGGCTTAACTTGAACCCCGGCCAGGCTCCCAAATGGCTCAAATTGCTCAAGTAGAGTTGTACTCCTCTTGATTAATTTGCCGATAAAGATCTCCATACCCTGCATTTTTTTCTTTATCATCGAAATGGCAACGGTATCCTGCATCTTGCAACGAGAATATATAAAGCAGGCACGGAAGAGCCATGCATGGAGGAGAGCACCGGGGAATCGACGTCGTCGTTGCACCAATAATGTTCCATGTTATCGCCGGTGCGACGTGAACTAAGGAATATAGGGGCGTGCAAAGGCCGGGGGACACGGGACCGGGAGGGGCGCTGTCGCACGAGGGCATCACGTGGACGCGCGCTACGCGTCCGCGCACCGCCGCCGCTACTTGCGCCCCGGCCGGCCGGCCGGCCCGCGCGCGCGCGAGCGAGCGAGAATTTTAGTTTCCACTTCGACCATGGCGGCAGCGACAGGCACGCGCGCGAAGGCAACACGCCAAATCTGAATATATATGCTTATATTCAGATCTGTCGGCGGCAATGGCTAATGTTCTGTTTAGAATCTTTAAGGTAGTGGCCGACTGGCCGTCGACGCCAAAGTTAAGCTGACTACTCGGCTGAAAGTTCAGCGTGAGCGCTTATAAGATTACAACGTGGACGCAACCGTGCACTCATCACCGTGCATGTACGTCAGGACGAAATAGCACTGGAAGATACCAAAGATGCGACGAGCGAAGTCGGTACTTCAGCCCCTAGCACCCCACGATGGATCTGCCCTTGGTCAGCTCCACTAGCACACACCTTGAATGCTAAAGTGATTGGTAATGCCTTCTTGAGAATTCAAAATTCCATATGCTACGGCCTTCTTTTTCCTTGTTTACTCACTAGCCACTGTCCTTTATTGGTAATACAGAGGCCAAGATAAATTCACGACCCCGCAGAGTCAATAATACACTTGTCTTGCCGGTGCTTAACGGTAACTAGGTATGCTTAGTCTTAAGAAGCTAAGAACTTTCGCACGAAGTTGGAGCTTACGAGAAGCAGTCAAGCATGCTAAAAAAAATCTGATTGGAATATACATTTGCTTGACGGTTGCGATGGTTTATCGCTGTTTTACAGGCTGTTGTCCATGTAGGACTGGCGCATCAAAGGGGGAATGCTACTCATCTGCATAGTTCAACTAAATTTTCTTTTTGGAAACAACGTAACAGCGAAGCGCATCTGGTGTAGTGGTATCATAGTACCCTCCCACGGTACTGACCGGGGTTCGATTCCCCGGATGCGCATTTTTTATTTATTTAATTTCTGTATCTGTTCACCCATATTCAAGACCCACATATCTCTGAATTTCTAATCTAACCCTTTTTTTTTTATCTTCAGTCAAATCATACCAGCATATCTACTTCTATTTTTTTTATGTTTAGTCAAACCATATCAGCATATCTCCTTTATCACCGGGCTTCAAATCTCCAAACATTGCAGTAAAGAAATCCTCGACGAGACGATCCATCCAGAATGATGGCATCATGGCCGATGTTCGTCAATAAAAATCTTACTGAAAAGCCAAGCCTAGCTTAAGGCCTTCATGCTTCAAGCATAACACAAATGTAAATTCATGAACATCTTAGCTTATAACAAACTTCTCCAACAAGACGCTCAACGACATTGAAGCAACTGCCTGTAATGTAATTCGACAGCGGAAACCAATCGATTCATACATCCAGGGTCAATGAGGCAATGCATCGTTTTATCACAATTTAAAAGTTCCACAAGAGGCACTGCAGTAGGCACTAGGCAGTACCGCAGTAGCTTGCTAATAAGTTACAGCGTGACAAAATTTATAGCCCCCAGGAACTACCTGAGAACAAAACTTTTCAACCAGGATAGTTGATAAAATCAGACCTCCACTCTTTGTTTCAACTTTGCCTTGCACCGGTAAAAATTGCACATTCCAGAATGGTGGAGGAACTGCACACTGATTGCAAGCACATCTTTCGGTACGGCAGCCACACCACACCTGCAAGCAGGAAAGCTGTAAAATCGGAATCACAGGGTTCAAACCAAATGTATCATACAAGTGCCATATTGAGTAAATGGAAAACAGATCTATAAAGCCAAGCTGCTATGGACTGTAACAGAATAGTTTACTGCACAAACAATGACAGAGTCACGGGGAACAGTGAACCAGCAAATTGTTTTCTGCTTTGGCTAGTCAGAGGGTACCAATGCTAGTACAGCTGTGCATACAACTGTGCAGGCAGACTTTCATGGTGGACGGCAGCCTGTTGCTAAGTGATTACAGCAGTACTGGACTACGCTTACAAGGAAATGGTGGATCAAAAGTTCAAAACATAAACCTGCAACCCAAAATCCTAGTCCAGTACCTAGAGCTGGCCAAACGGGCCGTGCCTGATGGGCCGGCACGAGGCACGACACTATTGGCCCGACACGGGCCGGCACGGCACGATAGCTCGGGCCGTGCCTGGGCCGACACCCCGGCACGACGGGCCGGCACGGCACGGCCCGGCCCGTTAGGCACGACACTGTTTTAATATACATATATAATTTTATTTTTATTTATTAATATTTATATGATTTTCTTTCCATTTTAATACTTATATGGTTTTATTTTGTAGTTTTTAAATTTTATATAGTTCATTTTATAAGTATATATAAATTTATTTTGGTTTTTCTAAATATATATATATTTTATAGGATTGTTTTTCAATTTTTCATGTCTTATGAGCTAAATGACACATGTTTTAACAAGCTAGCTATTTGGACATTAATAAAATTCTATTACATTTTCAATATGGTTGTCTCATTGTTTTTCAATTTTCATGTCAACTTCGAATTCTACACATTTTCTAATTTTTTGGAATTTTTGGAATTTTTTGATTTTTTTCATTCCGACGGGCCAAATGGGCTAAACGGGTTCCATTTGGCCGATAATAAAATGGGCGTCTGCCTTGACGACAAGACTGAAGAGCGATGGGCTGTGCTGTCTTGGCACCATGACCCGTGGGCGGCCCAAGACGCAACACAAACGATGGCCGGTAGGAATGGGTCGGCGCCACGGGCACGTCTTGCGTCTTGGGCCGAACGCCCATTTGGCCACCTCTACCAGTGCCTCTACCACGAGGCCACTAAGCATATTAAGCTCATGATAGAAAGGAATCCCCTTTGCAA
The DNA here is from genome assembly GCA_036346405.1 of Phyllostachys edulis. Classification (NCBI taxonomy): domain Eukaryota; kingdom Viridiplantae; phylum Streptophyta; class Magnoliopsida; order Poales; family Poaceae; genus Phyllostachys; species Phyllostachys edulis. Next base: position 67,043,606 of record CM070558.1, on the reverse strand, counting down.
GAACGGCACAACACTCGTATTCAGCCAGACAATCTGAAGTTTTTAACCATTCATGATAACCAAATCAGTCAGGTTGGATATAATTTAAAGGGGTTAAACAATCTGGAGTTTAATTATTCACAATAGCCAAATCAATCAGGTAGGATATAATTTAAAGGGATTCTAACTTCAATCGTCTGCCGAAGAACTAACAGAAAAGACCATAAAAGTGACAACATTACCTACATCCAAAGGCTCCCTAATCTCATGTGAAACATCAACTTTTGAACTAAGTTCGTATACCTATATTAAGAGTGTATGCCTTGGGAGGAAACCAAAGCCTTCCTGTCCTAGATTTGACAGTCAAGGTAACTCAACATATGACAGCGACAAGCATAAGAACGATCATTGATCAAGACTGCAAAATTGAAGATTGGGGTGGCCATTTATGCCATCCTATTTGTTTAAAGGATGACATATTTCTTCAATAAAACTAAGGTTTATTAACATAAATACCCATAGTACTGTCAAATGATGAAGCACCCAATTGAACAATTAAATCTCAGAAACTACTTTGCTTGATTAATTTGACACAATTCAGCAAATATTCTGATCCAAATACGCCCATTTGATGCACCCAGAAGTCAGAAACCACCAATTAGCATTGACATAGAATAAAATTGGCAATCGCCTCATCTCATAACCAATTAATCATTCAGTACATTGAAATGCATATGCCTAAGCCTTGAAAAAAAGATATTACGGCATTATGTTTCTAAATTCGCTCATTCGATTCAATCAGTCAACACGAGAACAACCAAGCATCGGCCCTCACCTCCTCACATCAGCTCCTCCTCCTTGCGGAGGTATTCGCCAGCGTCGGCCTGGTGCAGCACCACCACGGCGTTGGTATCGGCCTTCCTGCAGTCCTGAGCCGACCTGGCGGCGACGCCAAACCCGAGCGGTACGTCGGCCATGGACATGACGACGACGCCATCGCCGGCCTTGGTGTTCTCGGTGATGCGCGCGAGGGAGGATTTGGGCACGGAGTTGCCGAAGAGGAAGGAGCGCTCGGTGTCGGGCTTGAGCCAGACGCGGCGGCGCGCGTGGGCGGCGAGGAGGTCCAGCGCGTGGACGGTGAGGTGGAAGGCGCCGCCGTGGGTGAACTTGCCTATGGGCATGCCGACCCCCGCGAGGCGCGGGCGGGCTACCGCGGTGGCGCGGCGGACGAGCGACTCGGAGGCGTAGTAGACGCGGTTCTTGTGGAGGCGGAGGCAGTAGCGGCCGGGCTGCGGGTCGGGGCCTTCCACGGCGGGCCGCTCCAGCAGGTGCTTCAGGTTGGGGCCGGTGAACCTGAAGAGCTTCTCGAAGACCATCGTGGTCTCCTTCTCGTCGAGCGGCCGCATGGCGGCGGCGGCTGCTAATGAGGTGCGGAGCGGCGGTGGAGGTTGGGGACGGAGGCTAGGGTTTTGGTCGCGGGGCTCTTCCCTTGATAATATTGGGATCACGGGCTTTTTTTATTATTGACGGTTGGATCAAACAAATCCAACGGTAGATGGCATCCTTCGCTGCTGATAAGCCTGATATGAAGACCCTACCCTACTTCACCTTTTCTTTTCCTGATCTACAGAACGAGAGATGTTCATACAAATTTTGAAATGATACAAAATTTGTAGCTATTTTAGCGTGTATTATGTATTCTTCATTAACGTTTCAAAAAAGTTATTCTGTCTTACATATATAAATCCAACTCAACGGAGCATTCTAACAACACATGATAGAGTATATGGTTTTTTAAATTAGAAATTGGAGAGCGTCACTTGTTTTCTATGAAGATTTTTTTAAAACTAAAATATCACTATCTTGAAACAGAGGGAGCAGTGAGCAGTCCTCTTGCTAAGAGATTATTTTTCTAGCCCCAGTGATCATGGACTATATAAATCCATGAGGGATAACCATAGGAAAGCAAGAAAGAAGCAAGCCAAGCAAGAGGTACACATCCAAAGTAGAGGGCACATGAGAGGATTAGATGCTAAGTTATTCTTTATCACTAGATTCTTGTCTAGGACAAAGATATGATGGTCCTAAGAGGTTTGAAAGGGTTGTGAGGGAGTAGCAATCCTTTGTATTCTTTTGAGGTTGTGCTTAAGGAATTTGTGGTCAGCTTCACCAAATCTTTCTCTCTCGTCATGGTTGCTTCGTCGCTGCTATTTTGGTCCTCTCTACGAGATTTATCTACTTCGTTCTTGATACTGTACACGCTTGTGCCATATCTCACAAGCTCTGATCCGATCTGGGGGGCCAGGGGCGAATCCAGCGGTGGGCTTCATCAGACTAAAGCCTACCCTCCACTGGTGCCCGGAACAACCCCTCGCCAACCCCAACCATCGTCCTTCGGTGCCATACTGCCATGGCTGCGTGCTTGACGAAGAAGAAGCAGCCAAGCAGGAGCAAACAATGAAACAAACATCGTGTGGGCCTTGTCTGAAGCAGCCCAAGCCCACCCAACTCAGTGAGCTCACATTCACCCATGTCCCCCACCGGCCATTGGTCCCACATGTCGCATGGCCACTCCTACCTCTCGTAATCTCGTTCCCACTTCCAAGTTCCCTGTTGTTCCAAAAATTTCCCCAATCAATTCGAGTGACGAGAGGAAGCGCCACCGACTGAGGGCACCGAGGCGACCATGTGGCGGCAATGTGACAGCCGTCGGTAACCAAAGGCCGATGAGAGAGGCCGAGTGGGTCTGCCGGGGCCGGGCGTGGGAGCCGCCGACCCGGTCCAGCCGGAGCCCGGAGGAGGAGGACTGGAGTGGCGCTGACCTAGGAGGAGGAGGAGGAGGAGCCCAGAGGGCAGAGGAGGAGGATCAGCCGTCTGCGGCTTTGCACCTCTGCGGATCTACCAATCTGGGCCTCTGGCCTCTCTCTGGGTCTAGGACTTAGAGGAGCAGAGCTGCGGAGGATGGGAGGAGGTGAGGCGAGGAGGGCCGAGCCACCGAGGGGTCGACCGGCTAAGATGGCTGACTGAGGGCCGAGGGAGGAGGCTCTAGCGCTTGGCGGCGAGCGTGTCGCATTATGAAGCAAAGATCAATGCAAAGCATTAACTTGGACATCCTAGCCACTATTGTTGCTATGTTGATTAATGCATTCTTATCTCTTTGTTCATGGGTATTCTAGTAATTTTTCTTTAGCCTTTGGTCTCTGAGATAACATCAAACACGCCCTGTAATGTAATTATCAATGGAGGGAGTACTTTGTTTGTCCACTTGTCATCTTTTACATTTTTATCACCAATACAGTAATCCATCTTCCTAATTTTTCTGTACATCTAGGTTATTGCTGAGCGTCTTTCAGAAGAGATTGCTGGGCTAAGAGAAATGTTCAAGACTTCAAGTCAATGGACACTAAAAAGAGAGGTATGGTTACTTTTGGTGAGCTTAAAGGATTGAGAAGATATGATTCAATGTTTAAGGATACTGAGATTAGTAATTTAATACGAAAGGAATATAAATAAAATGTATCATAGAATCAGTACTTGGGACTATGTTTGTCTCGAATTAGATTAGTGATTTAATACGAACAGAATACAAGATTATGTTTGTCTCGAATTAGCTTAGTTATTCGAGGCTTTAAGCCCACCCTCTATTTTCATCATAGCTTCGCCACTGCTGGGAGCTGCTACGCATAAGGAGGGGTATCAGAGTATAACAAGTGGTATCAGAGTCAAGGTCAGATTAACCTGATTTGTGAGAAGATTGATAAAGCGTCAAGTGACACAAAATCAAGATCGATGTCGACGATGTAGAGTCAAGTAGAGAAATTTGATGGTAGAGAAAATTTTAGCATGTGGCAATATGTGGTGAAGGGTGTCCTTGTTCAACAAGGGTTAATCGATGCTTTTGAAGGGGACAAACCGGGAAAAACATCAGATGAAGACTGGAAAGTGATGGAGCGGATGGCTATCGGTACTATCTTTCCATGTCTCTTCGATGAGGTAAAGTACTTGGTAATCAAGGATAATTCACCGAAGAAATTATAGAGTAATTTACAAGAATTGTATATGTCTAAGTCGCTAACAAACCAGTGGGTACTTAAGTGGAATACAACTGTACATGTTGCATATGGATGGAGGCACACGGTTCGCTAACCATGTCAATGTCTTTAACAAACTTGTCGCGCGGCTACTTAGTGTGGATGAGAAAATTGAGGAGAACGATAAGGTCGTCATATTGACATAATCTCTACCACCATCATGGGAGCAATTGGTGATGGATATTCTTGTCGGAAAAAACACTCTCAACTTCATTGATGCAGTTACACATCTATTGGAGGTGGAGTTCTTGAAGAAGTCATCAGAATCTTCATCCTCATGTTATCAAGTGTTGACTGTCGTAGGTGTTGCAGATAAAAACAAAAGTCACAGGAAGAAGAAGGGCAAGAGCAAGGGCACACATGTATGCTATCTATGTGACAAGGAATGTCATATGATAAATGATCGTCCAAGTTTAAAGAAAATGAAGGGTACATGCTCAGTAGCAGTACCGAAGGATGATTCAGACGCTCTAGTCGTCAATCAATTAAGTATTTCTCATGGATGGATACTAGATTCGGGTTCTTGCTTCCACATATGTTCGGCAACGGAGATGTTTGACGAAGGAGATCTACGCTCGACAGATGAAACTGTTTACTTAGCGGATTGTAAGGGGTATGTAGTCCCTGAGGTGGAAACGATTATATTGAAGATGTATGATGGAGCACATCGCATACTGACAGGAATTCGGTATATTTTCGGCTTAAAGAAAAATCTAATATATAGGAGGCCGCTTGAACTCGAATGTTACGATGTATTACTTCGAGGAGGAGAACTAGTGAACTATATAAAGTAGAGGTCACACGAGAGAATTAAATGTTAGGTTATTCTTTTGCACTAGATTCTTGTATACAACAAAAATCCGATGGTCCTAAGAGTTTCGAGATGGTTGTAAGATAGCGGCAATCTCTTGTACTCTTTTAAGGTTATGCTTAAGGAATTTGCGGTCGGTTTTGCCAAATCTTTTCCTGTCGTCGTAGTTGTTTTGTCGTCGTTATTTTTGTCATCTCTACAAGATTCATCTACTATGTTTTTGATACCGTGTACACTTGTGCCGTATCTCACAAGCTTCGATTCGATCCGGAGCTGCTGCATAAGGAGGATCAATCAGTGTGGACAGAGGTGGAGATTGTCACCTTGTCCATGTCCATCAAGCCCATGAGACCATGACTCCCAGAAGATGACTCCCAGAGTGTTTTAGTACTGAATACCAGTAGGTGCACACACTAAGACATTAACGTACAGATTGCAGATTTCAGAACAATTGCGTTGCAAATAGATAAATCACACAATCTTCTAAAAGAGGCACAGCCGCACGCAGAGCAAGTGTGTTTATTGTTTAGGATAAGAGGGAGAAGAAAACAAAGATAAGAATGCTAGCGACATATGATGGCTTCCGATTAGAAGATCGGTGATGGCATCACTCAACATTTTTCTTCTCCCTCATCTCTGACTCCGAATGTTCATGAAGTTCCTGCACTCCAGCTTCGTCATCTCGCCTCCCTTCTCCGGGTCAAATTGGCACCGGTAGAAGCTGCACAAATCATCAGCAAGTGTCAACATGGAACGTTCAGAACAGAACTAGTCTGGGACATGGCACTTCTAAATGAAGAAATAGCATCAAAAGACAAGATCAGTTTGAGCATTATGATCGACTCGCCTTCCGTCCATGCCGAGGATGAGCACGGTGTTTGGTTGCTGGCCGAAGGCGACCAAGTACTTTATGCCTTCGCGCAGGCGGAACTGAGCTAGCGACCATTCTGAACTGAAATAGCTTGGCAAGAAACCTGAAGCAGATCGATGTACATATCCATGAGTCAGTCAGCAGCTAACATTTCAGTTCTTCAGACATAAGGAGTGCAGAAACAACATACACTTTAGGCTAAACTTAAAGACACAAGCCAGTTTTCGTCAGTTCTAGCAGCTGTATGAGTTCTTCTGAACTCAGAAGGCCGAGTAAAGCAGTGTTACCTCTGAAAAATGGTAGAGATGAACCCTGGTTGGCTTTTCCTGCAGGAGATGGTGATGGTGGTATCTGGAGGCCATCAGGACCGTCGCCGTTTTCCGGCGCCGACGATGTTAAATCGACTTTAACGCTGAAGACGTGCACTGTTGCTTTGTCGCTGGAGACCGCGAGCCACTTGGAGTCGGGAGAGAAGGCGATGCAGTGGATGTCTGCTCTGTCAGTGCCTCTCCTCAACTGCAATGACATGAACAATGTGTTTGATAAGACCCATTTTTGGAGAAGAATTAAAGGGCAATTATTGTGTATAAAATTAGAAGTTTAATTCAGTTTCATGGAGTGCAAACGATACTAAGAATTTTTTCTGGGGCATAAACTCTAAATTTTTCCCCCCTGTCACGTGCATTGTGACTGCAGAGTCCGAGTTAACCGTTCTAAAAATCTCGGCGTGTAAATCTGTTTGCTATGCGTACGTGATAGTATTACTCTACGCTGATATCTAAAGAAAATTTGTTAACTGTATCGTAACACTGCCGAAGATCTACACACCGTAACCTTCTCCTATACGGTGGCCTCACCTCTCGGACCAAAGTGCCGTCGGCGGCGAGGAAGACGCGGACAAGGGTGCCCCTGACGCTGGCCGTGGCGACGAGCCGTCCGTCCCACGACATGGCCATGCACGCGAGGCCCGAGGAGTGCGCTCGGAAGGACATCGGCTTGATTTCCCCGACCCACCGCTCCACGTGCACCTCGCCGACCTTCGCGCCGGGGCACGCGAACGCGAATGGCGCGTCTGGTCCCTGCGACACGGCGCAGAGGCCGAGCGGATTGCTCTCCGTGTCCACCCTGTGCAACATCGAATTCGACGTGTCGTATACGTCCACATGGCCGTCGTGAACAAGCACGGTCTTGTGGCAGTGGACGTGCACCGCCCGCACGGCGGCGCCGATCTCCATCTCCTTCTCATCGTACTGCCAGTGGTAGTTCATGAAGCCTGGCTTCCAGCGCCCGGCGAAAAATTTGGTTTCAGAGCCAGGACCGGCCGCGACACGACTCACAATGGCGCAGATCGACGCCTTCTGGCGGAGCATGTCGCCGCCCGCGAGGATGACGGTCCTGCTGGCATCTTTCTGCTGGTAGAGGCCGCGCAGCTTAAAGGTGTCGCTGCAGAGCCAATGGACGGCGGAGGCGCCGGCGACAATGAAGCAGGATGCGTCGCAGCTAAAGGAGAGGTGCACGAGAGGAGATGGCACAGGAGGAGTAGGCCTGATCCTTGACTCGCCGCCGGAGGCTGAGACGTCGAGGTTCATAAGAGGATTTGAGGACGCCATGGCAACAGCCAACAAGAATACGTAACCGTGTGTGCTCAAGATTTTATGGGTTTCCAATAAAAAGTCACGCCCGATGGTACGTGCATGCGTGGACGAAGTGCACAAGAACGCAAGGCAACCACGAAGTCGAACTGAGACATGCTTGTTTCCGATTCCAAGTGCGACTGTTTTACTAATAACTTTCTGAGATAGATAGCCTGGGTTTCGGTATTGGAGTTGTATTCCGTTAAGAATCGCACCTGAAACTGAAATTCAGCAATCGCACCTGAAACTGAAATTGACAGGATTGCACGGAAGCGAACAACATAATTAATTTCCGCTTGACGCGTCCCGACCGAACACGTCTCGACTCTACACCCTCCCGCACGTCTCGACCCGATCCCCTCTCCCGCGCAGCGCCCACTGTCTGGCTCGGCGACCCCTTCCCGCGCCTGGCTCGGTAAGTGGCTCCTAGACCGTACGAGAGGTCTACAAACCAGCCCTTCTGCCTCCGAGGCTCCAAGCTCCTGGCTCCATATGAGCCGAGCTACAGGTAGGTACCATTGTGAACCTACCGTACTTTCGGACCGCGACAGGTTTGCTGCCGCGTTTTCAGACAGCGACAAATTTACTGTCGTGTTACCACCTCACTTCTACCGTGCTTGGTGGCTTCTGCCGTCGTGCGAATGTTTTGTCACGCTTTTAGAGCTGTATGTGTCTGTCTAGCCTGTTGTGGTGTCATTTTGCAAATCAGACTCTATCATACACTACCCGTCGTACGTAGTAATCATGCAAAGTACTCTATATTAAGCTGTACTGCAATTTGCAGTAGAGCTTGTTGGATGGATCGGAATATAGCTTGAGCGCTCGTATTTAGCCGGCGCCGAAAGAGCGCGATAGCTTTTGGGCCGGCTGTGTTGGGGCCTAGACCCAACCACACAGAGGCAGTTTTGCTGTCAGCAAATCGTTTCGGCCATCCATAATCCTCTCGCCGCGCGCGGCGCAGTGACAACTGACAAGCGCGCGCGGGGGCGTGTAGAGGAGCGACCGCATATGTAGCGCGGCGTGGCGGGCGGCGAGTTAGTTGGCGCGCGCGCGCGGTGTGCCGGTGCGTCCGTCCGTGCTAAATCATGTCGCCCGCGCCTCCACGAGGAGTGGGATGGGAGCTGCCGAGCAGGGGACGCCCGCGACGCGCCTAAGGTGTGGTCGCTGTTCCACTGAACGACCACATTTGGTTCGGATCTCTGAAGTTCGTTCGATCAGGCTTGTGCGGCTCCAATGACCTCAAATACGTACAACAAAGTCCATCACAAGTCACTAACAAAACATAAGGCGTCTCAAAAAATAAAATAAAGGGAAACGATAGGATAAGAACGTCCAGTGTATCAGACGTCATCCACACTTATAAATGTGCATTACCTACTCCACAAGACGGAGAGTCCAAAGCGTCTGTGAGCCACTCATTTTCCTGCTTCCTTCTCTTTACTTCGCTTCTCTTTCCACTTCTCCACTCACGGGCGACCAAGGTGCTCAGGTGCATTCTTCTTTGCTTTGTCATTCTTCACTTATTTCTCTCCCCAATTCTTTACTCCACTTCCTTGCTTCGGCCGAAACTTTCCATCTCGTCGCTTCCTGGCTCTTGGCTCGGTTGGCGCCGCTACTGCCCGCCTGCGCTGCCATCCGCGGCTCTGCCCACTGTCGGCTCCCCCTACCGGCGCCTCCTCCTCCCCTAGTGCCGCTGCACTAGCCCGCTCCCTCTGGCCTCCTCCCCCTACCGGCGCCGCCTCAGCTTGGCTCGCTCAGGCTCGCCTATGGCTCGATTCCCCTCTCCTATTTTGTTGATTTTCGGATTTTGATGAAATATTGCATATGTAGTAAAAAATGTTGCATACGGTTCACGGCGATGTTGTAATTTTTTTCAACGCGTTTTTTCCAGATGCTTTATTTTGATTTGTGATATTACAACCATTGTCCAATAATGTTGCACTCGTTGTCCGAGAATGTTGCAACCGTATCTAGGGATATATATAGTGACGTACATAGCTAACGCTCGGACCGTATATCCGAGTGCTAGTCTCACCCTAGAAATATGTTCCGAACGCTAGTCGCGCTCTAGAATAAAACATAAGGAAGTGAATTCTATCGATTTTATTCAGCTTCACTGATCGACCGTGCACGTACGCGGTACGTGAGAATATTCTAGAACACGGCCCCTCCGCCGTCGGTCAACCCGGCGCGGTACCCGGCATTATAGGCCGCCGCGTCCGACATCATGTCGCCGGTCAGCATCCCGCCGATCGCGCCGCCGACCAGCCCGGCGCCGAGCCCCATCCTGAAGTCCATGTTACTATTATGATTTCCCGTCCGCGGCAAGGCAGCCACATGCCCGGCAGCTTTTGGAGGCGGAGGCACAGCCACGTGCCCGGCAGCTTGTGGAGACGGCGGCCCCGCCACTGGACCGACAGTTTGTGGAGGCGGCGGCAGCGGTAGCGGCGGGGGAAGATAAGTGTAAGGCGGAGGATGGAACGGCAGCGCCACCGGGTACGCGACGACGGGCTCGTCGGCTCTTGCGTGGGGTACTTGCGGCGCGATGACGGGGCCCAGACGGTACGACAGGTGGAGCACGCCGCGCGGCTCGCACCGGTGCACCTTGCGGACCTGGTAGGACGCGAACTGCGGCGGGCGGGGGCCAAGGTCCCTCGCGCAGGCGCCGGCGAGGATCTCAGCCAGGGGGACGATGACCTCGCCGACGTCGCGGTCGCCGAGCGAGCGTTCGGTGCGGAGGAGGACGTGCAGGCAGCCGCCTGCGGCCGAAGCGTTGGGCGGGACGGCGAACCGGAGCGTGGCGTTCCATGAGGGGTGGCGGCCGCCGTAGGGGTCCGGTGGGGTGCACTGGCGCGTGAGAGGGTCGCCGGAGATCGTCGCGACGACGTACACCTCCATGCGCGTGATCAGGTTCACCTTCTTCAGGTCCTTGGCCGATAGGAGGGTAACCTCCAGCACTCTGTACGCCATGGTTAACTCACTCTAAAAGACTACTGAGATGATTGCGGTGCTTGCTAGGTGATGGTGGCTTCAAGCTGGGAGGGAGCTATGTAACATGTATGTATAGGAGGTGGTGTGACTGTGGGGCCACCTTCAGTGATGATAAAATCTCAGATGGGATGCTTCCAGGTTCAGTAGGAAGGTCTCGACAGATATCTGATCCAGCCTCGTGAAGTCCTAAGGCAACGGGACCTCGTAAAGTCCTAAGGCAACGGGACGATCAGATGAAATGGCACCTCTGGACTGATCTGAGCCACAAGATTTGGAGGCATCTGATGCTTGACAGCTTGAGAGATTGTTCTTGTGGAGTACAATCATGGTCTGGTTAAAGCTTGCTCTTTTCTCTCTCTGCTGATTACCACACGATCATGCCATACCTTTGTCTGGCTTCGTTGCCCTTTTTCTATGGTTTATTCGGCTTTCTTGTTGCTGAAATATGCGAAGGTTGGATATGAACCATTTCTTTCTGGCGGCTTTACTGCTAAACCTTTGAATGTGCTGTGGGAAGTAGTGCAAAGAAAAGAACCAAAGTGGTGTCTCTTTTTAATTAGAGATATTTTCTTCAGAAATATCTCTTGAGATTGTTTTGCCAAGTTGCTAAAGCTCAATACTGTGTGGCATGGCCTGCACATAGCCTATCTTGCCTGTTTGCACATAGATACAGAACCCCTGTTATATGTACTGATGTGGCTGGGATGCACGAACAGTCAACCGAATTGATTCTTCCATTTCCATGCTCTTTCAATTTTTGATTGAATCATTATCGGCAACTGGAGCTGACGTTTTCGTTCTCCTGTCGAAGCGGTCCAATTTACGGTTCAGCTGTCTATCTCTTCCTTCCAAGTGATCGCGACGCAGAACTGAAGATCGATGCTCGTCAGGGGCGGATCTAGTACAGGGACATGGGTGTACAGATGTACACCCAATTTTTTTTTGAGAAAAACCTTGTATTTAGTAGGTATATTAGGTATATATACTAGTAAGTATACTGAAAATTCGTATTTCAACTCGGCTGTGCACTGCGACTGAAATCCTGATCGGCGACCGTCCGCGCGGCGCAACCCACTCGCCCGCTCGGTCCGCTGAGTCAAGACTGCCCATCACGCACCAGCCCGCCACGCCGCGTTGCCGCACCAGCCCACTAGCCCACCACGACACAGTCGCCACCAAGCTCAAGCCGCACTCGGCATCAGCAGCCCCAACTCTAACCCAATCGCCTCACGGCTCACGTGTCCTCCTTCCTCACGCTAACCCTACATTTCCTCCCCTTTCTCGCACAACTCAATGGAGCTAGCAAAAGACATCCTTTGGAACCAAGAAAACGAACAAACACTCACCCTCCGAGGCCGAGTAAACGACTAAACACTCATTCTCTTGGGCTGAGTGAGCGAGCAAAAGACTCACCCTTTGGAGCCTATAAAACAGGAAACAAATCGGTAGGATAAGCTGTTGTCGAACGGTATTGTAGCATATCAGGCACCCGTGATCACAGCGATAGGTTGTTGCCTGAATTGTAGCGATTCTGTTTTACAGTTGTAAATCCTACCATGTATACTCAAATGTTGTATAAAAGGAGAAGAAACCCTATGAGATTCATACGGCAAATTACATCTTTTAACTTAGTATTAGAGCCTGATCCAAAGAGACCACCATGTCTTCTCTTGCAAGTCTCAACTCCAGCACCACCGGCGCCCTAATCTCATCACCAAGCAACAGTGTGTCGATTCCGCCTTTCGGTCATCTCATCAGCATCAAGTTGACCCTGTGAAAACTTTCTTCTTCGGAAAGCACAGGTTGGACCCTTCCTATGTGGTCAGAATCTTTATGGCTATATAGATGGGAGCACCACTGCGCCGACCATGATGCTGACAGAAGGAACCAGCGTCGCCATGCGTCAAGTACCCAATCATGCCTACGTTCATTGGTTTCGATAGGATAAGATTGTACTGAGTGCCCTTCTATCGTCGATGACGGAGGATATCCTTGGTCAAGTCGCTTGCCTCACCACCTCCGCTGAACTATGGGGGGCATTGGGCGCTATGTTCTCGTCACAAAACAAAGCTAGGGTGATGCAAGTTCGATTCCAACTATCAAACATGAAGAAGAAGGACACGCCGGCGCCCAATACTTCCACAAGATGAAGGGCCATGCTGATGTTTTGGCATCGATTGGTAAGCCCCTCTCTGATCAAGAAGTAATTGGCTACATCCTAGCAGGGCTAGGATCAGACTACGATCCTCTGGTCACTTCGATCACAACTCGCAATGATCCGATGAGCCTCAATGATCTCCACGCATACCTTTTGAGCTATGAGCTTCGACACGAACGGAACAATTCTCAACAGGAGATCCATTCGTCTGCCAATAATATGATGCGCCACCACGACAACAACAACAACAACCAAGGTGGCGGTCGCAGCGGACAAGGACGTGGCCACGGTCGCAACAAACCACAGGGCTGGGGCCAGGGCAGCAGAAGAGGCAAGTCCACATGTCAGGTATGTAAAAAATATGGGCATGATGCGCTGCGATGTCGTCAGCGATTCAATCATGCGTATCAACCGAAGGATCATCATACTGGAAATGCAGCCACCTTCGGGTCGTACAACGTCGACACCAACTGGTATGTGGATACCAGCGCCACAGATCATCTCACGAGTGATCTAGACAGGCTCACAGTGTATGAGCGCTACGCCGTCAAGGATCAAGTTCAGGTCGCCAACGGTGCAAGTCTAAAAATTTCGCATATTGGTCATTCTGTTTTACCTGGCTCAAATAAATCCCTTTCTCTCGATAATGTTCTTCACGTCCCACACATTAGCAAACATTTACTCTCTTTTCACAGATTAGTCTCAGACAATAATGTCTTTGTTAATTTCCATCCTGACACTTTCTTTGTAAAGGACAAAGCCACGAGGAAGGTGCTTCTTCACGGTAAAAGGAAAGGAGGTCTCTATCCAGTGTCCGTCAGTCATTTGTCGTTATCATCTTTGATTTCCAGTCGGCAAGGGTACTCTGGTGTCAAGCTATCTCCGGAGTAATGGAACAGGAGGCTCGGACATCCTTCACATTCTGTAGTCGAGTCCATTCTTAGATCAAATAAATTGGCTTGTTCTCCTTCTAAAGAGTTGTCAGTATGTGATGCTTGTCAGCAAGCAAAGATTCACAAACTACCATATAATAAATATGTTCGTGTGACTACTTCCCCTCTCGAGCTAGTCCATTATGATGTTTGGGGGCCAGCTTGTATCTCAGTGGGAGGTTTTAAGTATTATGTGAGTTTTCTTGATGATTTCAGTCGGTTCAGTTGGATTTACTTACTCAAACATAAGTCTGAGGTTGAACCTGTTTTCTATAACTTTCAAAATCATGTGGAGCGCTTGTTGAAAGCAAAGATCCGAACTGTGCAGTCGGACTAGGGCGGGGAGTATCATAAACTCCACAATTTTCTTCTAAAAGTGGCATCTCTCATCGAGTGTCTTGTCCACATACGTCTCAACAGAATGGAGTGGCAGAACGGAAGCAACAAAATCGGACTTGCCCTTCTTGCTCAGGCCTCCCTTCCTTTTCGTTTTTGGGACGAGGCATTCCTCACTACCTGTTTTCTCATTAATAGAATGCCTAGCCGGGTCATCAACAACTCCAGTCCTCTTGCTCGCCTCCTCAATCAATCCCCCGATTATTATTTTCTCCGCACGTTTGGCTATGCATGTTGGCCCAACTTGCACCCTTATAACAATCATAAACTTGATTTTCATTCCAAACAGTGCGTGTTCTTGGGGCATAGTAGCATGCATAAGGGGTACAAATGCCTTGATCGCTCCACTGGTCGCATCTATATTTCGTGTGATGTCGTTTTTGCTGAATCTGTGTTTTCGTTTGCTGTTCACACGGAAATTCCAAGTATTGTCTCTCCCACTGATCAACTTTCCTTCTTGTTTCCTTTATCTAAGACGGTAGTCCAGGATGATCGAATGCGTAATTATAACCTGAATTTGTTGGGGACTCATGTTGGTATTGCAGGCCATTCATAATTATTATCATTGCTAGTTCATCTGAAGGAGCTACTACTCATTTACTTCATCAACTTCAGAAATATTTTGCTATCAAGGATCTAGGAGTTCTGAACTATTTCCTTGGCATCAAGGTAATTCAGTCTAAACAAGGGGGATGATAGTATTGTTTTGAGTTAGACCAAATATGTTGGTGATGTGCTTGGCAAGGCAAACATGGCAAATTATAAGATCAGTACTACTCCAATGGCATCGACTGATCGATTGTCCAAAGTACAAGGCAATCCTCTAAATGAAATGGAGTCCACTCATTACAGAAGTATTGTCGGTGCACTTCAGTATTTGACAATCACAAGACCAGATATATCATTTTCAGTAAATAGAGTGTGTCAATACTTACACATGCCGACAAGTGATCACTGGTTAGCTGTAAAACGAATTCCTCGCTATATAAAAGGTACACTAACCATGGGTTACATATCAAGAAGTCAGCTTCTAATCTCCTTAGTGCCTTTTCTGATTCGGACTGGGATGATTGTCCAGATGACAGAAGATCGACGAGAGGCTTTGCCGTATTTTTCAGTGAGAATCTACTTTTGTGGAGCTCTCGTAAGCAGCCTGCAGTTTCCAGGTCAAGTACAAAGTCAGAGTATATGGCTCTATCAAATGTGACAGCTGAAATCATCTGGATACAATCTTTGCTAAAAGAACTGGGTATTTTCAGTCGACACCACCGTCTCTGTGGTGTGATAATCTGGGAGCAACATATCTTTTAGCGAATCCGGTTTTTCATGCTCGAACCAAGCACATTGAAGTGGATTATCATTTCATCAGAGAAAGAGTTGCACACATAGAACTCCAAACGATCTACACTTCTGTGTAATATGTAACCAGCCTGTACTCCGCTGTAATCCTGTTGTCACATGGAACTGTTCACAATACGGTAATATAAAGCCTTTCTCACGGACTCAGGGGCGATTCCAACGGTGAGGCTTCATGAGGCTCCAGCCTCCCCTCCGCCGGCGCCGAAATCCCCACCCTCCTCCCGTGCGCGGTGGCCCCAACCAACCTCCGGCCATCCGACGGCCATGGCCGAGGTCAGGCCGCGTCCTGCCCCACGGCCTCGCTAGCTAACCTCGCCTCCCACCTCTCGCTTCCTCCTGTCCCCTCCTTCGACTACGCTGTAGCGCTCGACCATGTCGTGCGCTTCTCGCCCTCGCTCTCCGCTACCACGGGTGAAAAGATGGAGGTGATTCTCTCCCAAGCCCGATTCCTCCTCCGTTGCGCCTCCCAGTGGTCGCTCACCACCGGGTGGCACCCGCTCCCACTCGTCGCCTGCCTGGTCGCCTTTGCCGCGGAGGTGAACGAGGTCACCTCTGTCTCTTTGGATTCCAAGAATTCTGGGAAAGAGGGAAAGGAATCGGAGGATTTGAAGATCTCGGAGGGGTGCCTGTCAAATGCTTACCAAAATGTCTTAAAGAGGCTTGCTCAGCTACAAAAACTTGGGGATAAAGGTGCTAACAAGAGGCAGAGATCGAACAAGGCCATTACAGAAGATTGTTAGAGCTGCTTGTCTTCAGTGCAGTAAGTGGAGGCAGATGGTTGTGCTTCAGTGCAGTAAGTTGGCTTCTGAACAAGGCCATTACAGAAGAAGATTGTGTGCGTGCGTGCGCACGTTGAGGCAATGGTTGTGCTTCTGAGTTGACATCAGTTCCAGTGTTTCACATTTAAGTAGAGTATATGTGCTCTAATTGTTATTGGTAATTTATCCTTGTGGACGAAAAGACTATTTGGTGTCTGATCACGCAAAGTCGGACCTAGTATCACTAATTTTTCTAATTTTGATGTACAAGTCGTTACCCACTGGACCATATTTATATGCTTTAGAGGTGCACTTTCTATTAGCGAGGTACATATTGCTTTGCTTTTATTCATATATGAATTTGATTGCACAATAATATAATACTATGTTTGTCTTAAATTAATTTGAGGCTTCAAGCCCACCCTCTATTTACATCTGGCTTCGTACTGCACGGACTCGATTCAGAGCGTGAGAAATTGTCCTCTGTTCTGTCTTCCTCTCCGATTCAATCTACTAATTTTTTCAGGGCCACCGATGGCGCTGTGGTGTGGCCTTCGTACAGCGTCCTCGTCGGCGTCGGCACGGAGCACGCCCGGCGCTTCTAGAAGCTCGCGGTGGACATGATTGGCAGCTTGACGTGGATGCAGTGCGAGCCCTGCATCCCGGACCTCAAGCAGGATTTCCCCATCTTCGACTCCAGCGAGCCCCCTGGCTACGCGTACGTCAAACCCAAAGACCCCATCTGTAAGCCCCCCCGAGTACAACCCTTCCAGCCACGACATGTGATCCTTCAACGTCTGGTCCGGGGGTGTCGGCTGAGACCGTAGCGGATGTCGTCTTCGGCTGAACGCACATGACGGAAGGGTTCAACGAACTGAACCACGACGTTCTAGCCGGTGTCTTGTGCTTGAACAAGCACCCGACTTCGTTCATCAAGCAACTTGCCCGACACGGCGTGATGCGGTTCTCGTACTGCCTCCTCGGCCACGGCCACGCAAACAGGCACGGCTTCCTCCGGTTCGACGGAGACATCCCAGACCACTCGCACGCGCAGAGCACGGCGATATTGTTGGAAATAATCCTGTCAGCTGATTCTGTATGCATATTTGTACAGCACTGTGCACGTATAGTTGTGATACCGTGTATATGTGTACTCTTCTAGGTGGTGGCGACCAGGACAACGGCCGTCGGGACGGCGAATGGGATGGTGGCGGCAACCACGTTGGCAGACGAAAAAGACACCGGAGTTGAACAAGACGCCGAAGGGACGAGGCAACAGCCGCAATTCGACAGCCATGGCCTAGATCTGGCCGAATCTGGACGCTGGCAGCCTGGATGCGGACAGATCTGAGCTGTGGTCACCAGATCCAACCTCCTGTGACGTCGGTGGTGGAGGCGAGCGGCCGGCGCGGCGACGAGGGTGGTGGAGGCGGGTGGCCGGCGCGTCGGTGGTGGACAAGTGGTCGACGCGGTGGCGAGGGAGACAGGGAGGGGAGGCCGGTGCTGTGGCGTCGAGGAAGGGGGACACCGGCGGGAGGAGGAAGAAGAGAACACGGTGTGTCGGTGGTGCCATGGCTCGTGTGGATGGTGAGAGGCGGGAGGACAAAGAAGAATGGATGAGGTGGTTGAGAAATTTAATATCTGACCACAAGACCCATAAAAAAATGACAAATGCTATAGACTGTGTTAAAGACATGCCATTGTACAATGTGTCTATTAGATTATCTCTGGTTGATGTGAACACTTACCATTGTACATGGCATAATATACATCGTACTATAGTCTTGGTTTCCTCGAAAGATTTGACACTGCGAATATCAAGCTTCTTCTCTTTCTTCCACCTCACCAACAAACATGGCATGTCATAGGCTAACACATTCCTCAAACCAAACAAGTAGATTACATTCGGAGTTAGGGATGATCTATTCACCGCTCGGTACTTCGAACCAAACACCCAAGTGATGTAGCCAAGAACCGCGCATGGCCAGAGCTCGTAGCTGCCACCTGCTACTGCCCTCGCCTTCCTCGTCGGCGTCCCGCTGGACTTCCAAATTCAAATCCACCGCGGCATCCAAGATCCAAGGACAGCTTTAGCCTGCGGCTCGTCGCCAACCACGAGTAGAACCACGGCGGCGCATGGTGCACCAGGCCAGCTGCCGAGTCCGGCGGCTCCTCCCGCCCGGAGCCGTGAACCTCAGCACGGCGCGCCCGTTCATGTGCCAGTACGGCAGACGGCAGTACCAAGGGTTGGCGTACGGCATCCTCGTCGGCATCGGCATCGGCATCGGCACGGGGCACGGCGGCCAGACGTACATCCTCGAACTGGACACGTCCACCCCACTGACGTGGGTGCAGTGCCAATCGGCATTGCCGGAGCACTCCCCAGACTCCAACCCCGCCGATTCCCCGACTTTCCGGCCCGTGCGGTCACGCAGCGCCGTAAGCCAACATCCGCCGTACGTCCCCCTACCGAGCGACAGGTGCGCCTTCGACGTCCGGTACATGGGCGGCGCGACGTTGCGCGGCTACCTATCCTCCGACGCCTTCCCCTCCGACCCGAGCCAAGGCGGCAACCACCTGGAGACATCATCTTCGGCTGCGCGCCGGCAAGTTCCGGGTTCAACAACCGCGCCGTCGTCGCTGGTGTCCTCGGCATGGGCAGATTGGCTTGGGCAGGCTGCACACGTCGCTCATAGGGCAGCTCGCCGGTCACGCACTGTCGCGGTTCTCGTACTGCCTCTCGTCGCGGTGGAAACCGCCCTCCGGTTCGGCCACGACGTCCCAGCACGGACGCCGCACGGCATGCACTCCACCAGCATCAACGACCACAACCACGACGACGCGTACTACATCCTACTCGTCACAGTCAGCCTGAATCAGAGAAGGCTTCGCGGCATCACGCCGGGGATGTTCGCGCCACCCGCATGGCGGCGGGTGCATCATCGTCGCCGGGACACCCATGATCTAGGCGGCCTACGGGGTCCTAGTGCACGCCGGCCGTGGCGAAGCACCTAGAGGAGCACGGCGCGCACCGCGCGCCGCTCCACTCCCGCCACCTCTCCATCCTCTCAAGGCCGGCGATCCAGGGGCACCTCCCGAGCATCACGACTCTGTTTCACGGACAGCGCCGAGCTCTACCTCAAGCCCGGGGCGCTGTTCATGTCGATCGAGCACGAACAGCAGCACCACTTACGCTTCGGTGTCGTCCCCAGCAGCCACATAACGGCCATTGGCGCCATGCAGCAGATTGACACCCCGTTCTGTTCACATATGACATCTATAATGACAAGCTTTACTGGGATGCAGAGGCCAGAGGGCTGTCACCTCTGTAAACCCCAATGTTTGGGGAGCTTGTTCGTACGAACAGAAGCAAAATCTCAAATGAATAATCTTGAAAATAATGGCTGAAAAGGGAAAGTTCAATCTCACTCAATCTCACATGTTACATACAAACCAACAATGCAATATCAGACAGAAGATTAGACATTAAAAATAAAACTGAAAAAAAAGTTCTGATATTGCATTGTAGTAGGTAGCACATTCATTCATTTCAAAGAAGTATTACAACCCTAAAATGAAGAAAAATATTGTAGCATAGAGTTACATATAATGTAGTGGACGATTGGGCGTAGATTATCTTCAAATGCCAGAAAAAAACCACCTAGTTAACCACAACTACAATATCAGACAATTCTTTGGAGAATGGCCTCTACATTACCACAGCCATCATCCATATCAGGGCCAGTCCAGTAGCCAGAGATAACAATACGCGCACCTGGAACAGCATCAAAACAACGTCTCTTGGATAGATCATGATGAGCAGTCGGAGCGATTGCAGGTCTGCTCGATGTAGCTGCTTTTGCAGAGGAACTCGAGCTTGTGCAACCAACAAGGCTCATGGACCTGCGGGACTCCCCAGCTGCAATCGCACGTTTATTTTTAACATCATCTCAGACGAATGATGTGAAATCAAAGGTATAATTAGAACTCCACTCCTGCCATTGAAGTCTTGAAACTTTGTAATAAATAAAATACCTACCACTCAAATGTAGATTCCAGTGGAACTGGTTCATACATGGGACGTGATGCGGTCGTTCCTATGAACACGACGTATCAGAAGTTCAGAGTTCAGATGCAGATAAGAGCAATACAGCAGCTTTTGAGGTTAAACATAATGCGAGTTAGCAATTGGTTGAGAAATGGGCATAGAACAAAATTTCACCAAGACACTACACTAACAGCATGTCCTGGACTATGCAGAGTAGACAAAGCCATTGATTCACTATTGCCACAATTGAGTAAACTGTAAAAGTCACACCAACAATCTCTTGGCGCCCACAAGGTGTTCGACGAATTGCCTAATCCACGGAACAGGTAAAAGGGCCTGCAATAGTAGTATAGTACCTTGGTGGCGACGCTCCGACGAGGGGAAGAGAGGAGGTGTGGCCGCAAGGCGGCAGCCGCTGCCGGCTGCAGCCCACACGCCATGGACGAAGGGTTGCGCGAGGTGGGAGAAAGGGATTTGGCCGGGTTGGGGATCTATGTTTATCTTCAGGGAATTGTTGTATAATTTCTGACAGATTTTTGAAGAAAAAAAAACTTATTTTTTCTGTTAGTTAGATGTGCTATAAGATTCGTGTTGTTGATGTACTGTAAGAAAAAAATCATAATAGTTGAATTTTTATTTGTCTGATATGCTTTAAGATTTGTATTTTTTCCCATCTGATGAATTTGGTCTGAATTTATTATGATTTTTTATTCAGAACATAACGGATCATCACATTACTGTATGTTGTTGGCATATAATTTTATTTTTTATTTTTGTTTTTGCTCAACCTTTCAAAGTACATGTAAAAATATAACAAATTCACCTCAGTCGAATTGTGTGTAGACCGACTTTATCTAACCAAAATTTGGTCACGTCCTTAGATTTAGTCACCATTTGGTTATATTCCAAACTTTAGTCATACCTAATTTTTTTTTGTATAATACCAATGTGCTTCAACACAAAACATGGGCAAAATTTAAGCATCAAAATTTTGGCAGGGTTACTACCCATGCACAGGTGACATGGCAACCAATCGTTGATGCATTAAACGCATACTTTCTTTGATTGTTTAGCTTTAAACTATCATATCTATTGAACCCTGAGCATCCGATTTGTAATTTATTTGTACTGTTATATTCCTTATAATTTAATCAACAAAATAAGACCTATATTAGCTATATTTCAGTACAAAAAATTTATATACCATGTGAAGCCCACGTGTTATACTCACAATTTATAACATTTTAGCGATCTTTTTAACAATTGGTATGGTTATGATCCAAACATCTCTACTTTACCAAAGTTTTAGTCGTGCCTTCATTTCGGCGTTGACAAAATTTTGGTTTGACTAACTAAAGACCCAAACCGAACTATGTAGCTGGGTTGATGACTTGGTCCACCTACAACCTTATCCTACTAGGACACTCGCATAGGGGAGGGGAGGGCTAAGGGACTGTTTGGTTTGGAACCTAATTAAACCAAACTAAACTTTGGTATTGTTCATACATTTTGGTTCTGATTTGGTTTAATGCCAAATGTTGGTACTACCCCAAAAAAGTTGATAACGCCTATGTCCTCAGCAGCCCTTTCTTGGCGAAATCCGGACGAGCGTTTTGGTCGCTCGTATTTTGGCGAGGCGTAGCCCATGTTTGTGATCACCTAGCAGAAGATGGTTGGTTTCATTAGTGTCATTAATTGCATGTGTAGTTTGATTCAAGGCCTTAAAATGATCATATTTTTTAAATCAAGTATACGATTTGTGATCCGTTTGAATCGTTGTATTCCTTATTATTTAATCAACAAAATAAGGCTTATGTTGACATATTTTGGTGAAAAAAATAGATGTCATACGGGACTCACGTGTCATACTAATAATTTTGGCAAATATTAAATTATTAGTATGACTGTAATCCAAACGCATTAATTTCGGTATTACCGGTGAATTGGTATGACTACGATTTAAATATAATTTTTTTCTCTAGATTTTAGCATTGCCAAAATTTGGTGGCTAGCAAAAAACCAAACAGGCCCTAGTGCTACCGCGGCTGCTGCAGATCCCCTGCCCCGCGCGCGCCACGGCCACGGTCTCCACCGTTGCTGCCCACCACCCGTTCGGCAGAATTCCTCACCCACGCACCACGCCTCTCGCCTCCCTCCGCGACCGCCACCCCGTCTCCCCCATCGCGTTCTCGGCCACCGTCGCGTCGTCCTCCCCTGATTGCCTCCCCGCGCTCCACGCCCTCGCCCTCGCCTCCGGCCTCGACACCTTCGCCGCCGTGTCCAACTCCCTCGCCGCCCGCTACGCCAAGACCGGCTCCTTCCCCTCGGCCGCCAGGGTCTTCGACACAGCCCAGGCCCGGGATGTCAGCTCCTACAACACCATGCTCTCCGCGTTCCCCGACGCCGCCGAGGGGCTCGCGTTCGCGTCGTGGATGCTCCGGTCCGGCGCCGCGCTGCCCGACGCCGTCACCTTCACCGTCGCGCTCTCGCTCGCCGCCGGCCGCAGGGAGGACCGCCTCGTGCGGCATCTGCAAGCGCTGGCGTCGCGGGCCGGGCTCGTCGCCGACGTGTTTGTCGGCAACGCGCTCGTCACGGCGTACTCCCGGGGAGGGTTCCTTGATGCGGCCAGGAGGGTGTTCGAGGAGATGCCAGCGCGGGACCTCGTCTCCTGGAATGCGTTGATCTGCGGGCTCGCGCGACTGCCCGGCGGAGGTGATTCGGGTGTTCCTTCGGATTCTCAAGGACGGCGCCGTCCGGCCTGACCGGATATCCGTGTGCAGCGTGATCCCGGCATGTGGTGGCGAGGGGAATCTCGATCTTGGCCGTCAAGTCCACGGCTTTGCGGTGAAGCTGGGTGTCGAGGATCACGTCTCCATCGGCAATGTGCTCATCGCAATGTACTACAAGTGCGGCCCCGCCGACTGCGCCCGGAAGCTCTTCGAGGCCATGAGTGAGTGCAACGTCATCTCATGGACCACGGTCATTTCAATGGACGGGGAGGACGCCATTCCACTGTTCAATGGCATGAGGTGGGACGGTGTGTCGCCGAACGAGGTCACCTTCGTGGCGTTGATGTCGGCGATGCCAGCAGACTGCCCGGCGAGGGATGGGCAGATGATTCACGTGTTGTGCCTCAAGGCCGGCTTGTCTGACGAAGTGGCGGCATCCAACAGCCTCATCACCATGTACGCCAAGGTGCGGCGCGTGGACGATGCGAGAATGGTCTTCAATCTCATGCCACACCGGGAGATCATGGCGGGTTACGCGCAGAATGAGCAGTGCAATGAGGCTCTCGAGTCTCGAGGTCTTCTCGTTGATGGTCAAGTGCTTGAAACTGAACGAGACCACGTTCGCGAGCGTCCTCAGTGCCCTCAGTGTGGTGAGTGCAGTTGAGACGGTGTCCATGGCTTACGGCCAGACGTATCACTGCCAGACTCTGAAGCTGCGGCTCAGTGCCAGTGAGTAATGCGAAGCGAGGCAGCTTGGAGGAGTCCTGAAAGGCATTTGATGAGACGGTCCACCGGAGCCTTATTGCCTGGACGTAGATAATCTCCGCGAACGCAAAGCACGGGAGCTACGAAGCCGTCATGAGGCCTTTTCAACGACATGGTACCCTCCGGCGTTGCTCCAGACGGCGTCGTGCTCCTCTCCGTCCTCACGGCCTGCTGCTACGGAGCCAGAGGGATGGTCGATGCTGGACAGCACATCTTCCACTCAATGGCCGCGGAGCATCGCTTCGAGCTGTGGCCGGAGCACTATGCGTGCGTCGTCGACATGTTAGGCC
This sequence comes from Phyllostachys edulis, assembly GCA_036346405.1. Taxonomy (NCBI): domain Eukaryota; kingdom Viridiplantae; phylum Streptophyta; class Magnoliopsida; order Poales; family Poaceae; genus Phyllostachys; species Phyllostachys edulis. The sequence goes on along the minus strand of CM070558.1, from coordinate 67,019,794 downwards.
AGGCAGGGAGGCTGGAGGAGGCCGAGGAAATCATTCTGCAGATGCCGTCCCGACCGAGCATCTCAGCTCTGCAGAGCCTGCAGAATCCACGGCAACGCGATATGGGCGAGAGGGTCGCGGACGTCCTGACTGAGACGGAGCCGACAGAGTCCGGCGCGTACGTGCTGCTGTCGAACATCTACGCCGAGAAGGGGGACTGGGGAGGCGTCGCCATGGTGAGGAGGCAGAGGCGTGAGAGGGGCGTGAAGGAGATCGGGTTCAGTTGGGTGGACGCCGGCGCTGGCGAGTCCTGCATTTGCACAAGTTTTCGTCGGACGACACGACGCATCCGCTCACGGAAGAGATATACAGAGTGGCTAAGGTGTTAGGCTGGGAGATGAATCTTTTGGAGAACTGTTTGCACATGGAAATGGACAGCAATATCTGATGTCTCGATTTCAAAATTGTTTGGGTCTCTCAATAGGATTTTGGTGCACAAAGGTCTCCTCTGCTGGATGAGCATCAGCAGAAGCAACATAGTACATAATGAAAAGACGGCAATTAGTATCACTGTTCTATCATGTCTTAAACAACTAACTGTGAAACTGACAAAATTGCAAGAAGAATAATGACTAAAAATGTGGAACTTGGCAGAATCAATCATGTCACACGTGTACCAGCCAGTGAAAAAATTCTCGGCGAAATTTCGCCGGTTACCGCCGGTAACTGGTGCTACCGGTGGGGCCTGGTAAAGTTCAAACCAGCCCCGAAAATTTCGGTTTTGATGAATTTTGTTCAAAAAAATTCAAATTTGCTTGATTTTTGTTTGGATTTGATTTTTTAAAATTTAAAATCCCAAAAATCCCCCCAAAAATTAAGATTTTGGCAAAAATTGGTCAAAAATTCCGATTTTTGGCGGTTATTGGCCTTACCGGTCCCCCCCCCCCCAACTAAAAAAAATGCAACCGAAAAAGATTTCCCTTGTACCAGCACGTAAGAACAAATGTTTCAACCTTTCGGGTATATGCATGTACATGTGCTGGTGACAGTTGTGGTATTGATAATCAAGAAACGGGTTAGCCTATTGTACATGAAAATCTTTGTACAATGTTCACATAGATCGTCCAAGTGATTTCTTCTTTGAAACCTGGAAAGGAAAATGCACCACTGCATCAGTGGAAGTACTTCTAGTAGGGCTACAAAATGATATCTCTTTATTTTCATGGCATTTCAGAAGTTGCCATCTGTACCGTGGCAGTTTTGGGTAAGTGATTAAGTGAAACTGATTAATGACATAGAACTCATACGGGCACAGTAGAAATGTCACACTTACATCCTTTGAATCCATACTAACTACAGTACAGATCTTTCCAAATACACAAATAGAACAAGTTTGAGCATGTATCAGAATTATCAATTACACAATAGAAGGGAAAAATTCAAATGTTTTAAAACAAAGGTAGATACTTGAGAATATGTAGTTATGAATTTAAAATTAGGATCTCCTTGTAGTACAAAAATGCAAAACAAAAATGAACAATGAAAACAAGATATCGGATGAAAGCTAGTACAGCTCTTGAGAGAATTTGGGCTGTATGCATATATAGTATGCTTCTAAAGAAAACAGGTTACTATAAATGAATAGCAAGCATTTCAGAAAGGATAAACTAGGCTTTGTTCTATTCTGATTTTCAGTGACAAGAGCCACGTAACAAATTGTTTAATTTACTGGAAAAGGCCACACAGGAACCTATATGTGAATATGTCATGATGAGTTACTGAGTTAGTATCAGTGAACGCTCTTACTGGTCATTTTTCACATCTGTAAAATACCAAGAGACCTATTCATTCAAGAAGTCATTTCATGGGAACTGAGCGCTGGCTCAGTGGCGAGCACTGCCGTTGGGCGTGCCTCCCACCCGTGTTCGAGCCACGGCTCAAGCGCGCGTGTCCCGCGAGGAGGGCTGAGCTGGGGCTCAGTACCTCGATGAGGGTTGGGTTTGCTTTCTTCTTTAATGTGGACCGGAGGGGTATCTCGGACGTCTAAAAAAGAAAAAAAAAAGAAAGAAGTCATTTCATGTCACACTATTTTGAAGCTCAAGCGAACATGCATATGTACAGCACAATTAATGAACTAAATTTTAGTAAAGGTACCTGCTTGAACTTTATCCAGAAGACATGGCATTATGGAAAGACCGAAAAGAAACACCACTAGCTGACTTCTTGGTTAGCACAATTAATTGGCATTGTTGTCCTCTCCCCTGTTCAAGAGTCAAGATTACATAAACATTAGGGAGTAGCAAGAATGTATTTAACTTCAATTTGTGCTTAACTGAAACATACCATCAAAAATTGTTAAGTGGCAACACATCATCTTGTGCTGCTCAAAGGAAAATATGATGTTAGAATAGGAATTCATTTGTATTTTCTTATACGCCTTTTGTATTTCCTTATATATGTATGGCATATTCTCTTATAATATCCCCTTGTACTCCCTATATATATTGCCCATTGGCCCTCATGAATACATACATAATATTCATAATATGGTATCAGAGCTAAGATTCAAAACCTAGCCTTCATCCTCTTCCACTGCCCCTGGGAGGAGCAATCTCCCCTCCCGGGGACGGCCACATTAGTCTTAGTCGTAGTCTTTCCTCATAGAAGCAGCAGAAGCATCTTCAAACAACCCTCCTCGTCATTGAATCCAGCAAGATCTGGATCTCTCCGTTGCCGCCAAGACATCTCTCGGCTAGATCTGGCGTCGGTGGGCCGATTACTAGTTGGATCCACATCGGCTCTACTCGACGTCGCTTGGAGGTCGAGCTTGTTGTCGCCGCCTCGTCTTCATCGCCCGACATCGCATTCTCTTCCACCGAATCGGTCCGTCGGAGTAGAGGAGGAAGATGAATCCGGCAACTGGGGGGTTAGAGCAGAAGGAGTCAATGATCGGTGGTAGCTAGGACAAGGTTAGGACAGGGTAGGTCACCAAAAGAATAAAAAGAAGTACCCCAGATGTGACTGCATTTAATGTGATACAACAACCATTAAATACACACAGCAAAGGCGATAAGTGGGACCATCAAACTCAAGAAAACAGATCGATCAAAGGGTTGGTCTCAGCCGCAAGGGAGGTCTTTGCAAAAGACCAGGGGTCCTGACCTCTAATGGAGGTCCTAACCACAAGGAGGTCTTGAGGGCAGGAGGTCTAAAGGACGCGAGGAGGTCCTAAGGACAGAAGGTCCAAAAGACCTGCTCACAGTTCACAAGAGGTCCGAGGGTCAAGATCTCTCGAGGGAGGTCCTAAGGGTTAGATCTAACAAAGGAGAGGTCTGAACGGTTAAGATCTCCAAAGGGGAGGTCCTAACGGTCAGATCTAACAAAGGGGGGTCTGAACGGTTAAGATCTCTAAATGGGAGGTCCTAACGGTCAGATCTAACAAAGGGGAGGTCTGAACGGTTAAGATCTCCAAAGGGGAGGTCTGAACGGTTAAGATCTCCAAAGGGGAGGTCCTAACGGTCAGATCTAACAAAGAGGAGGTCTGAACGGTTAAGATCTCCAAAGGGGAGGTCCTTGTTGGAAATATGCCCTAGAGGCAATCATAGAGTTGATTATATTTCATTATGTTCATGATATTGGATAATGTGTTATCTTGTTCCTAGAATAATATTGTTAATATTTATTATCAAGTATGTGACTTGGTTGTGAAACTCTATATTTCTGCGATAATTATTCTTATACATCCCTGGTCGGAAACATATGAGGACACATATGAATAGACTAGCATATGTATTGGTTGATGACTATGTTTCACGAGTCATAGATATGGAGATATCAAACCAATAATATGGACACATGTTAGAGAACATGGTGTTGGATAAGACCCACCTTGAGACACTATTGAGTTGTTATGATTCTATGTGTCGTTAGTTGGTCTCAAGCAATGATGATGTATAATCCTTAGACACGAGATCGGCATGGTTTCCTACATGTGTAATAGCACTCTTAGGGGTTGCCAAACGCTACTCAAAATGGCGGGTAGTTATAAAGGTAGCTTTGGGTATGCTATGAAACATGCAGAGGAATGTATTGGTGGATATGGGATTTGCCCTCCTAACATAACAGAGAGATGTCTCGGGCCCTCGTTGTGATCGGATAAAGAAAGTGCATGGTCGTGCCACTAGTGGTCGAAGTGTTCGACCACGTAAAGTTATCTCGACGCCGATCGAGAAAGAATTGAGCGATCCATGGATGACACAACATCTCACCGGAGTTCAACCGGACATCGTGAGGCAAAGGAGTATACACGAGTAGGTCGCTCGATTGACGATTCTGATCGTCGTATGGAAATCTGAATCGGTCGATCGGCGGTCGAACGTAATCCTGAGTGGTCGTAACACGTCGTAAGAGTTCTGAATCGTCGTGACCAAATCTGAACTGGTCAGTATAAAGATAGGACACAGTCGTAAGTGATGAGGACACAGTCGTAGATCATATTGCATTAAGGTTCGTCGATATAATTTGTGTGTATTCGGGAATCGTTATGTTCTGCTAGGAACCGCTACGACCCGTGATCGGAAAGGATTTCTGAGTCACAACCGAACTACGCATGAACCTATAGGGGCACACACTTAACGGGTTGGAACAAACCAGTACGAATACGATTCGTCAAACGTGTTCGGATAGGATCCGTCACGAGCACTATATAAGGAGATGCATGAGGCTGTGGGGAGGTACGGGACGAGTGAAACACCACCGAAACCCTAGCCACCATCTTCCTGAGAGCTCTGCCGTGCGACTTGGTGCTAGCACATCGGCGTATGGTTGTTCCTGCCCTGGACGTGTGGATACCGTAGAGGCGCTACTACGATTGTTGCTCTTGAGGACGATCCGCGATCTTCACGAGCTGCCGCAGACATTCTTTGGAGAGCGATCGACTCGTGAGGACGTTGGACGATCGACTACGACCACTACATCGACGCGCTATACGTTGGACCAGGCTGCTCCAACCCTTCTTCCGCTGTTCTGCGCGTCTAGTGGTAACGATCTATGATCATCTACTTGCTTGGCTTCCTGGTTTGCGTGGTAGAAATTTTTGTTTGTAGCTATCATAGCCTACCCGTGACCCAATAGTCCTAACGATCATATCTAACAAATGGGACGTCTGAACGGTTAAGATGTCCAAAGGGGAGGTCCTAACGGTCAGATCTAACAAAGGGGAGGTCTGAACGGTTAAGATCTCAAAAGGGAAGGTCCTAACGGTCAGATCTAACAAAGGGGAGGTCTGAACGGTTAAGATCTCCAAAGAGGAGGTCCTAACGGTCAGATCTAACAAAGGGGAGGTCCTGCGCGACCGAGAGATAAAGCGCAATGAGCAGGACCGTTAGATTTCATTCGGGCGGGGCAAGGCAATTGGGCCGTTCGGACCAAGCGAACGCTCCAACAGATCGGGACCATCCAATAAGGATCGGACGGCCCTAGAGGAGTGGGACGTTCGGACCATCTGAACATCTCACCAAGATTAAACCGTCCAACGCAAATCAAACGGTACACAAGCGATAGAGGTCTAGATCAAACAGAAGACCCAAACGGACGAGGGAGGTCTAAACCTTAAAGAGATTCAAACCAACAAAGGAAATCTAGATTAAAAGGGATGGAAAGATCCAAACTCAGAGGAGGTCCAAATAATCTCAAATGAGGTCCTATGAGCACAGAGGAGGTCCAGAGGACTTAGAAGAGGTCCTATGAACACAGAGGAGGTCCAGAGGACTTAGAATATGTCCTATGAACACAGAGGAGGTCCAAAGGACTTAGAAGAGGTCCTATGAACACAGAGGATGTCCAGAGAAATGGCTAAAACAAAAGGCACTCGGAGCACGCAAAAGAAAAGGGGCTAAAACCAGAGAGCACCGGAGAACCTCAAAAGGACCAGGAACACGAACCAAAAGACTTAGTTGAGGTTTGGTTAGGTCAGGTTAAACTCCCAAATTTCTGAAATCCCAAGTTAAGCTTGAGCAGGCAAATAAACCGAATGGTTCCTTTTAGCTTTGAAAACGGCAATAACTCTTAGGAAAAACGGAACGTTACAGAAAACGTAAACCTTAGAGGAACTCAGAAGAAAATACACTTTCTCTGTTAGAAAGCGTAGACCTCGGAAAATACGCTTTCGACGTCACCCTTTTATTAATTTCTAGAATTTCAAAACCGAAATAAATTGAAATGTTAATAACTTTTGCATATGAACTACAAATCAAATGAATCTTTTTTTCTAAAATCATGCTCTGTATGAATATGCAAAAATATTGGACTTTTGTTGTTGCTGGAATTATTTTTCTATATTTAATTTGCTATCAGCTCTTTTTGAATACACGTCGATACCTCGAACAAAATTTACGACGATCCTTCATCCTCTTATTCAGAGCAACCAGATCAAGGCAAGCACCTCCTTTGACCATGTTGATTCTACTATTTCAATTATTGTACTTCTTTTTGTAAAATCTATTATGCATGCGTGTATGTTTGTTTAAAATTGCTATATTTGTGGATAACAGTACTTATATTCTTATTCAATGCATGATCCTACTTGAAATATTGGTATCCCTACTGTTGTAGCCATTAGGTTATGGTTTAGGCAATAAGAGACGTCAATTTGGGTATTTCAAGTGAGAATATTGCACAATTGCTTAGTCGGGCTCTAGATTTAATAAAATTGAAAAATGGATGAAATGTTGAACATGAATTTGGGACATTTTTAAATGATGGTCCAGAGGGGTTTACCTCTGTTATTTTGCATAAAAATGAAAATGAAAAACTTAGTTTGTGACACGAGCGAGTTATATTATAATCTAAGGAGTGCGAGAGGCGTATCTCACAAGTAGATAGGGGGGATCCTCGTCTGGGTCAATTACGGACCGAACACCGGTATATCCGACCTAATCGTAAGCATACAACCACATGTGCCGATATGGGACGGCCTTAGTGAATTAAGTCATCGAAAACTACCCTTGCACGTTGGTAGGTCGTGGTAGTGCGAGCATGACCAGTGTAGGCATGTCCGAAGAGGCTCCCTCACTGAGGCGTTGGGAACAAAGCTTGTCGACACAACGGTGAATGCCTCACTAAGACGGGGGTGTACCCGAGTGAAGTGAGGGTGTTCATTTGCCAGGCTGGTGCAAGGTTAGGATTAGGTGATATAAAGGCTTCGATTTGTGCTCTAGACTGCTTACCAAAGGATAGTAAGCGGTGGTACTGACGAATGCCAAATAAACTAGATAATTTGTATGATGTGGGTAAAGTTGTACACCTCTGCAGAATATAAATTTATTTAAATAGTCGTGATCGCGGTGATGAGCATGCTAAGTGTATTATTGCTGGGTATAGACTGGTTTTTATAAAAATGGTTCTTGTTGGAAAATGGGGGAATGGTTTTGGTTGTTGTTATTTGAGTTAAGTGTCACGTCTATGACTGAAAAATAAGATGTTGATCGCAGCTGAGAAGGGTTGCGATTTGTTATTTATCAAGTACTCACTTGTTATTCTTCATTTATTTAACTGCTCATTAAATTCCCGTTGCAAAGTACTATATATTGATATTGCAAATAGAACCTGCTTAATGCTAAAAATAACTTGTAGCATAGAGCATTATCCCCTGTTAGCCATGCATATATATAAATTTTACGATACACTACAAGTCTTGCTGAGTACGCAATGTACTCAATCTTACTTTAAATTGTTGTTCAGAGTTAGAGGATGAGCATATGTCGGACGACGCGTTCTTTGCACTGGTACCGGAGGGTTCAATGATATGCATCCGCTGTTTTATGTAATACTCTGAAATAACCCTTTTAAGGACCGATGTGTAATTAACTAAAAAAGAATATGTGAAAACGGGATGCTTTAGGAGTCTAAAGAGGAGTTTTTTTGTGGAGCGAGTCTTACGGAAGGAGAGTTGAGTTTGCCGTGTAAAAGGGGACGTGGGGATTAGAGAATTCAAAACCCAAAAACCAAATCCTAGCCACGTTTTTTCTTCTACCCGTGCGCCGCCACCGCTTCGTCCTACGATCGGCCGTGTGTGTGTGGAAGCCCGGCTGCCCTCGTTGTCGCTTGCGCCGCCCGCGCGTGAAGCGTCCGCCCGACGCTGCTGTCGCGTGAACGCCTGCTGCCGAATGCCTGCCGCCCGCGTGAGCGTGGTTTCGGCCAAAGGCATCTGCCGCCAGCAGCCGCGTGACCCTGCTAGTGCTGCATCTTTTACATGCTGGCATGAACAGTAAGAGAGAGAGGGAGAACCAAGAGAAAAGGAACAGCGACAAGGAAAATTCAGGGAGACTGGAGGAAAAAAGGGTAATGTTTTGGCGTTCGTCGTGTGGGTAAGGATCTATTATCTTTTCCTCTGTTTTGTTAATTTAATTAGAGTTTGAAAATCAGATTAGACGAAAGTATTAGCATGTTTCTAGTCGAGAAGAAATCGAACAGTAGATTGGTTTAGTCTGCTGTTTTGTTGTACGATTATTTCGGATACATTAAGAGCGTAATTTGGGAATGCCATCTCCTAGATAAGTGTAGATAATTTTGGTAGCTTTCTGTAGAATATTTAATCATGTCGATCCGATGAATAAATTTTGAGTTACGATTTTTTTAAGACTATTGTATAGAGAGTAGTCGTCTTTCGGCGTCATCTTGGTAAATTGTAGGGTAAAATTAGTAAATAGACTAATTAAAATTTTTGCTCTACATGAAAGGTGTAGATAATTTTCTAAGGATTCTAGAGAATACAAGAACATGAATTTTGGTTAGGTAGAACAGAAGTTATGGATTTTTTAAACATGTTGTCCAGAAGATAACAGGACGGTCTTCTGGGATAAAAACATGGGATTAAATGATTTATTTAGGGATCGTGGCCAACTAAGAAAATGTGGAGAAATTTGAGTAGATTCCAGAACTGGTTGGTTTGCCATGAGTGGGTTTGTGAGTTAAAAGTTATGCCATTTTTAGTACTAGGACAGCAAGGGTGATTGTCCGGTACAGGGGAAGCGTTGTGGATTTGAGGAACGTGTAAGAATGCCATTTGATTGTTGTTCTTGTATTGTTATAGCTTAGTTATTGAAATTGCATGTTTAATGTAGGAGTGGCGTCAAGTTTGTTACCGTCTTCTAATCAAACCGTGCATCACAACTAGATAAAAACAAGTACATGGTAGACAACGATGAATGGTTGATCACTATATTTCTTTATCGCTCATTACCATTATTGTTGTGATTTTATTTTAGTTAATTGCAAGCAATAGAATGGTTATGATTATGTTTTTTTGTGGGATATAAGAAAATTGGATATTGTTGAATATGATGAAACTATGCATTTTGTGCATTCATAGGCATCATTACATATGATATGGTGATCATATTGATCATAACTCCACAGGAGTGGAGAAGGTCCCTGATCCTAAAGAGGATGGGTTTGAGAGTGAACATTGTCGCGAATGTTCACTCACGCTATATCCGTATACACGAAAGAAGTGCATATGGACATGTAGTGTAAAGATGTATTGAAAAAATGATATTTGTTGGTTGTGTGTGAGAATAAAGAAAAGAGAATGGCATGAAAATAATAACAAGAGTGCAAGTGATGATAATAAGGTTATTGAATATTGTTGATTTAACATTTTTCTTTGTCTATTGTTGTTTTTGCTGAGTCGTGAACCTACCCTTACTCTTTTGTTGTTTTTAGGAGATCGTTGACGGCATTTCACTTGGAAGGGGAATAACTACATACTCCCAAATTTGATTTATTTGCCATGGGAATCATTTAATTCAATATGTTAGAATTCCTTTTAGAATATTGTTAGATGTTGAATAAGCTTAGATGAATGTTCTGGACTTGTTTATTCATTCCATAGAATTTGTTTTATTGGTTTGGTGTTATTTTAGACTTTTATCTTGCTATACTTCTATCGTTTAATTATTTATGTTTGATAAGTCTTTAATCATATTTTATTGTGACCCGTGGATGGGTTTTGTTAATGATTCACTTTCTGTAATTTTTATTGTAAGTTGATGTAAATTAAATTGGTAGGGTAGTTTAATAGCATTCCAGGTTCAGCTTAGGCTAGAGTGTTACAGTTTAATTATTTTATTTGGTCAGTCGGCTATGTATCCTACACTTGTGATGTAATCGTCTAAGTACCATATTGTTTCATATTGTAGGTACATTGTGTATGGATGCGTATACCAACATTGTGGATACGTGTACTAGCCACTGATCATAAGACAGTATGATACACATATGAGAGCTTTGGATATTCAAAGCCCAGAGTATGACAAGTGCAGTCTGAAGAGCGGCCTTCAATGTCCAAACTATCACAATTGTTGAGCAGTGCAAAGCTCATCTTCAGCTGCCCCCTCAATCAGTGAGTTCAGATCATCCAAGCAGGTGCTAGCAACTATGTATAAGAATGGAACGCCGCCAAAATAATTAAAAAGAAGAATCTCAAAACCACTTCCTGTACAAATTAAGAAGACCTAAATGAGAAACCAATGCATTTTTCACCGTTGAACTTGTCAACTAAATGCTACCAGCATGTTGAGCCTTTTTTTATTTTTTAATCCTTTTTTAAAAATTATTTTAATATAGACTCTTCTTAACTTTATGTCTAATTCTGACCCCTTTGTTTTGCCATAACCAGTGGCGTGACCAAACTATGTTGTCACGCCACCGACCGTAGCGTGACTAAACTATGCTGTCACGCCACCAACCCCTTTGGACGTGCCCGTTTTTAGGCTAAATCCTGTCAAGCCTAAAAGAGTGGCGTGACAGCATATAGTCACACCGCGGTCGGTGGCGTGACAGCACAGTTTGGTCACGTCACGGGTTATAGTGTGACCAAAGGGTCAGAATTGGAAATAAATTAGGAAGAGATTATCTTTAAAATAATTTAAAAAAAAGGATTAAATAATAAAAAGAATTCCGGCATGCTGGGGAGTGGGGACAGAATGAGTTGGAACTTGGAATGCTCATCGAACAGCACCTATTTAAGGGATGTGATTACCACGGATTCTGGACATGTCAGCAGCTGATAGACTCCATTGAAAGTCGCACAAGTCTTAGTAGATCATTCACACTTCGGAAGTTAAAATCTAGAACTGTTCTTACTGAAGAAAGACCATCTATTCCCTTTTCGTGGTTGCCAGCAGCAGAAGCAATTGCCATCTGTGATTTCCGAGTTGCATCAAAGGCACAATTGACATCGTTTGTCTACGAAAAACAACGGAACATCAGATCCAAAATCTCATTGATGAACCATAATGCACTGAAAGTAGCATGGTGTTAATTTATGAGGTGTTTGTCTGATCCTAATTCCAAACCTAACCTTCTTGTTTGGTTAACCTTTTTGTTTGGTTTGAGGAGTGTATTAAGTTGGTTCATCACCATACTGTTTCACCATTGCCAATTGAATATGAGGATTAAGGTCGTGAGTCATGACACAAAGATCAATGGATGTCCCCCATGCAATGATGGAGCAACCCATTACCCATCCTAGAATAGGCTATTCCTCAAGCCAAACAAGCCATTAGTACTCTTCCCAGGACACAGCTGACAGTTCACCTTAAAGCAGCCAGTTGCCTATGATTGCCAAAATGTATCCATTTTGTTAATTTATTAACTTTTGCCCAAAGCTGTAGGTTGCAAGATTAAAAACAAAATATTCTAAGAAATCTGCTTCATACAACTCAACTGGAAGTATATCTGACTAACAAAGTTAAGATTGCAAAGTTTAAATTGGTTACAATCCATACTGAGACCAAGCACAACAAGGTCCACAACTGCCATGCTGCAACAGCTACTGTGACACAGGTCACCATTTCCCTCAAAAAAAAAAAGTCACCATTAAAAATCTCTAACCAAATTTTCAATTTCCTGGTAAATAATAAAAATTCAAGGCCATTTCTGAATTCAAAAGCTGACAGCTTGCTAAGAAACCAGCATAGCATATTATAGGCTGAACTAATCTCAACCAAAAAACCCAACACATCATAATTAGCAGGAATGCAACAAAATCAGTTGACAATTCATTTCCAACCAATGAACATGGTTGTACCATGCAGTATAAGTGAGTCCATTAATGATACACCATATATGTTCCACTATCCTATTGAGTCTCAGACCCTTGAGAAAAAACCATCAAGGCCTAGAAACACAATGGATATAGAGTGAACAGCTGATTGGGAATACCATACTAATGAATATTTTTTATTTTGCTTATTACATAGTCAACAGACTATGAACTCATCCTATAAACCATAAAAAAAATAAAGGATTCTACAAATGAGAACTTCTTTGAACTGCCAATCGAAATATTCGAGGACTTACATAGGCTAGTAACCTCATCAAGTGTTGTTGATTGCGAACAGCTAGTAACAAATGGTTCCCAGCAACTTGGGGTGAATTAGCATCCTTGCTTGAAGCGGCCTTAGATAATCCATTGTTATTTAAATTATCAATGTCTGATGCAGAAGATGATGGTGATTCACCTACAAAAGCAACAATTAGGAGTAAGCAAATAAGGTCCAGGGAAGAAAGAGCCATGATATGATAGCGCCTAGGAAAGATGCAGTTATATGAAACACCAGCAATGTGAGGGTATTGGATATGACTTAATGGTAGAGCACCACCAGGTTAACTTCAGCTCTGTTTCTCACTTTCTCAGTAACTAGATATAAGTATAACATATTTCGAGTTAAATTTTGAGTATAACAACCAAATATTTACATGATGCTTATAGAAGAGCGAGCTTTTGAAGAATCACACTGAACAAAATTAGCAGAAATACAATGGTAATTCCAATACAATGTATGTGTTGGAAATCTTGTGTTATGGCGTGGGTTTGTGGAGGATGACGAGGGAAAAAAAATAAGATACCAAGGTAGACGCAATGGTCACCTTCGGAGCTGCTGGCTTGATCCAGCAAGATCCGAAGCTCTGACTCTGCCAGCAAAGTTGAGGTAAAGACTATTCTTATTTCTTGATTGCCTCTCCTCTTTTACATCTGTGGCTTTATACCTTTAGCCAACAGGATTTTCGGAATTGGAAAGCATAATAGAATTGGAAACTAATATGTACTCGGAAGGAGAACCAAACTCTAATCTATTCTCTTAAGGAGAAGCTAGCCTATCTATTCTTCCTTTGCTGCAAGTAGTCCGGTTACTTCCCCCCTCTTGCCGTAGGAGATGTTCCCGTAATTGCTACAGTGTCCAAATCCAAGTCTTGCACGCCTGTTGAACCCCTGAGTTGATTTCCTCTCCTGTTACTTCCGAAACAACTACAGCTCCTTCAGCCGAATCTCTCTCAACTGAATTAGGTGCAGCCAACTTGCGTCGTCTCCTCTGATACATCTTACCCACAAAAGCGTCCACAAAATTACCTCCCTTTCCGCGAAACAGCTCGTCCTCGAGCTAGAACAAGGGATAACGTTGCTGAAAATCATCCAATCGCTCCCAAGTCGCATCGGCTGAAGATATTTCTTGAGTAAAGCAACATGAAAAACATTATGTATACGATCTTTGGGTGGAAGTTGCAGGCAATATGCAACTGTGCCAATGCGTTCTTTAACCAAAAACGGTATGTAAAACCGAGGAGCCAACTTAGAGCGTTGATGGTCAGTGATAGCAACTGCCGAGCGGTGATGAAGACGAAGCCAAACCCAGTCCCCCACCGCAAAATTGATCTCCCTGTGATTTTTATCATACTGCTGCTTCATATAGTCTTGAGCTTGAAGTAGACGTTCGCGAATTTCAGCAAGAAAGTCATCACGATCACGACACTGATGATCAACCGCCGCTACCCGTGCTTTGTCCGGCTAGTAGGTCAACATAGCCGGGGGATCCCGCCCATAAACGACCTGAAACGGAGTGGACCGCAAGGCTGAATGGTATGAAGTATTGTAGCAAAACTCTGCCCATGAAAACCATTGAAGCCATTGCTTAGGACGATCTCCGCTAAACACCGTAAATACATAGTGATAGTACGATTGACTACTTCAGACTGACCATCAGATTGTGGGTGAAAAGCAGAACTCATATGAAGCTTAGTACCCGAAAGACGAAAAAGCTCAGTCCAAAAATTGCTGGTGAAAACAGGATCACGATCACTCACAATAGAACAGGGAATCCCATGGAGACAAACAATATCATCAAAGAAGGCTCGAGCAACGGAGTTGGCTGTATAAGGATGACCAAGTGGAATAAAATGACTGTATTTGGAAAAACGATCAACAACTGTTAAGATAACCGTCTTGCTGCCTACCTTGGGAAAACCTTCAATAAAATCCATGGAAATATCTTCCCATACTACCGACAGCACACATAAAGGCTGAAGAAGGCCGGCGGGATGTAAATGATCAGTCTTATTTTGCTGACAGACCACACAACCTTTGATATATTCACAAACCTTTTTATGAGCACCTGAATTAAAAAATGTCACACGAAACCGATGAGTCTTCTGCACACCCTCATGACCCATACCATGTGCATCCGCAAGTAATTTGGGCCAAAGACTAGATGAATCAGCCACAAGAACTTGGCCTTGATATAAAATCAAACCATCGAGGAACGTCCAACCGGGATCTGCAAAACCCGCCACGATTTTATCCCGTAAGAAGATGAGCTCGGCAATAGAAGAGACTTCCTTCCGAAGTGCGGTAAACAAAACGAAAGTTGGACCAGATAATGCCGTAATGCCATGTCTTCGTCACGCCTAGAGAGGGCATCGGCTGCTGCATTCTGTTTACCTGGACGAAACTCCATCGAAAAATCATAACCAAAAAGTTTGCTCACCCAAGTATGTTGAGGAATAGTAGAGCCGTTGGTCAAGTAAAAACTTCAAGCTATAATGATCGGTCCGCACAAGAAAAGCACGACCCCGAAGATACGGCCGCCAATGCCGTACAGCTTTAATCAACCCAATTAATTCACGTTCATAAGCAGCCAACTTAGCATAATGAGGAGCGACTGCCCGGCTGAAAAATGCAATTGGGCCACCACCTTGATGTAGTACAGCCCCAAACCCGGCACCAGATGCATCGCAATCCACCAAAAAACGCCTAGTGAAGTCAGGAAGACGAAGAACAGGCGTGGTCACGAGGGTTGTCTTCGAAGCTGCAAAGGCCAAATCAGCCTCGGTTGACCATGAAAAAGCTTCCTTCTTGAGCAAATTTGTGAGAGGAGCCGCCACCGAGCCATATTCCTTAATGGACTTGCGGTAATAACCGGTGAGACCGAGGAACCCACGAAGCGGCCTGATGGTACATGGTGTCAGCCATGCTTGAACTACGTCAATCTTGTCAAAATCCATAGCCACACCGTGCCTGGATATGATATGGCCAAGGTAAGCGACGGACTCGACGCCAAATAAACACTTAGATTTCTTGAGAAAAAAACTAATGATGCCGCATAAGTTGAAGGACAGTATGAACTTGCTGAAGATGTTCGGCCCAAGATAAACTGTAAACCAAGATATCATCAAAGAAAACCAAGACAAAACGGCGAATAAATGGCTTGAGGATGTCATTCATGAGCGCTTAAAAAGTCACTGGAGCGTTCGTCAGGCCGAAGGGCATGACCAAGAACTCATAGTGGCCATGATGGGTACGAAACGCCATTTTCTCAATATCAGAGTTGTGCATCAGAACTTGATGATAGCCATAAGTCCAGTTTGGTGAAAAAGCGAGGACCATTGAGTTCATCTAGCAGCTCATCAACAACAGGAATCGGAAACTTGTCTTTGACTGTTTTGTCATTGAGGGCACAATAATCCACACAGAAACGTCACGATGCAACCTGCTTTTTAACCAACAATACCGGTGAGGAAAAAGCTGAAGTACTGTTGCGAATAATACATTGGGCCAACATCGCATCGCATTGCTTCTCAATCTCATCCTTCAAAACTTGGGGATAACGATATGGCCGAACGGCGACTGGAACCGTGTCAGGCAGGAGGTGAATGTGGTGATCATGTCATCAGGCCGACGGCAAACCGTATGGTTCTTCAAACAGACCCGAAAATTCCTCCAACAGTTCGCCCATTAAGTCGTGGCTAGTAGCAGCACACAGAGTACCTTCGGTGGCGTGCACATCAAACCCCGCCCAAGTCACTCGATGATCGTCTCACCAGAACAACAGTCAGCTTCGTGAAATCCCACAGAATAGGACCCAAAGTGCGCAGCCATTGGACGCCAAGAACCATATCAAAACCGTCGAGAGGAATCACGTAGCAATTTACAAGAAATTCTTCGCGATCAATAGTGAAGTGCGTATTCATGCACACACCTGAACTCTTCACACGATCACCATTGGCCACGGTAACGCCCATGCCCGATCGCGGTCGTGGAGACAAGCCCAGCCGCTGCGCTACTGATTCGGCCAAGAACGTATGAGTGGAACCAGAGTCCACCAGAGCCATCAAGTCCTGTCCGTTGATTGCTATCTTCAATCGCATCGTTCATCCTGTACGAATACCGGTAAGGCCGTGGAGAGAGATCTCGACATGGTCAGCATCATCAGTTGGCTCATCGTCATCGTCAAGCTTGAGGAGGAAAATCATTTCATCGAACAACGATGGTTCCTCGAGAAATTTTTCAGGGCAATTGTAGCACAATCCCTTAGCGCGCCTATCAGACATCTCCTCCATGGATAGTCGCCAGAAACGGGAGGGTGGGTGGGCAAAGGTGCCAGCAGCTGCCGCTGGTGCAGATGGCACTGTGGTGGGTGCTATTGGAGCAGCCGAAGGTGGCAGACTGGACCGGGGTGTCAGCGCTCCTGGCGTGAAGCGCGCAGCAGCAGAGCTCTTGAGTGGTAGCTTCCAGTCCATCGACGTCTCCTCGAGGCGTTGCTCATACGCCCTTGCCAAGCTCATGGCTGTCTGAAGATGTGTTAGATGTTGAAGTTCTACGTTAGTCTGCAATGGCTTGCCCAATCCGGCGGTGAAAAGTTGGACTTGTTGTAGCGGTGACAGTGGCTCCACGCGGCATAGGAGGGCCAAAAATTTCTTTTGGTATGCATCGACCGTCATCGTGCGCCGTAGTTGAGCTAACTCGCCAAGGGGGTTGTCGCGGATGGGGGGACCAAACCGCATGTTGACGAACTCGGAGAAGTGACTCCACGAAATAACTCCTTCGTCGCGTTCAAGTTGGTAGTGCCACTGTTGGGCTGCGCCAGTTAAATGGTAAGATGCCAATCAAACTCGTTTCTCATCCATGGTTCGTTGCCCCCGAGAAAATTGCTCGCATCGATTGAGCCAAGGGAGGGTGTCTTCTTCGCCATCGTACATTGGGAAGGAGAGCTTGTGGAAGCGAGGAACCGTGCGCCGATCGTCGTCGTCGCGGAAGCTGTGCTCGGGAGGCCGGCCTTGGGTGTGAAAGCTGCTTTGGCCGCTGCTGAAAGCAGTAGGTACTGCTGTTGTACTGCCTCCTTTCTTCCACCCGGCAATTACTTGGTCGTGCGCAGCCTACTGCGCTTTGATGCCGCTGATCTCTGTCGTCATAATCGCTAGTTGTTGAAACACGTCGTCAAGGGTTTTGGTTTCCATGGCAAAGAGTGGTGGAGATGGCTCTGATACCAAATGGTTATGGCGTGGGTTTGTGGAGGATGAAGAGGGGAAAAAATAAGATATCAGGGTAGACGCAAAGGTCACCTTCGGAGCTGCTGGCTTGATCCAGCAAGATTTGAAGCCCTGACTCTGCCAGCAAAGTTGAGGTAAAGACTACTCTTATTTCTTGATTACCTCTCCTCTTTCACATTTGTGGCTTTATAGCTTTAGCCAACATGATTTTTGGAATTGGAAAGCATAACAGAATTGGAAACTAATACGTTCTCGGAAGAACCAAACTCTAATTTGTTCTCTTAAGGAGAAGCTAGCCTATCTATTCTTCCTTTGCTGCAAGTAGTCCGGTTACTTCCCCCCTCTTGTCGTAGGAGACGTAGCAACTGCTCCCTCTGTTCCCGTAATCGCTACAGTGACTGAATCCAAGTCTTGCACGCCTGCTGAACCCGAGTTGATTTCCTCTCCTGTTACTTCCAAAACAACTACAGCTCCTTCAGCCGAATCTCTCTCAACTGAATTAGGTGCAGCCAACTTGCGTCGTCTCCTCTGATACATCTTACCCACAAAAGCCTCCACAACATCTTGTGTTTAAAAGATAGCAGTGCCATGATCTCAGACAATAAATCCATTAATAGAATATGCTGGCCAATACTCATGTGTATCTCAATTTAGATACCGAATGACTCATAATCATGAATAAATAATATCTAGTACCTGCATAGCCACAGCAGTTGAATCTTGTATGCATGGTTTCATCATTTCAACCATGTTAATTGACTTCAAATGAACTGATGATATTCTGATGTTTGCATATGACTAAGACAATGGGTTCAAACTTTCAAGAAAATCAAATAATGTTATCAAGACCATTTAAACTATTTAGAATTCTACAACACAAGCTAGATTTGATGAGTAATTTAAATTTCATCAGTTAGATATCAAGTACCTGTAGTCTGTACAACTGCCTGCAACACCTGTCGATCCTTGCTTGCAGTAGGGTATTTGTAGTATGCAGCCTTCAGATAAGCTACTTCAACACACTTATATGCTAAAGCAGCAGCGGCCATCTTCTTGCACTTTTCATATGCATGACCAACAAAGCTGGCAATCAAATGAATACAATTAATTATAGTGACCAAACTTGAGCACCGTTCGCATAAAAAAAATTGAGCACTGTTGCACAAAATCACAACTACTGGTCATAATTTGATAACACAATCAATTAAACTTTGATTGGAGCAATCCAATTGGCTAACATTTAGTAATACCAAATCAATTTTGTAGTACAAATATAGCTGTTACATAAACTGTGTTGTGAATACCGTCATGCTAACCAAGTGATCATACAACCCATCCAAGTCAGGCCATGCAGAATAAGTACTTCCAGGCACTACCCATTCAATTTACAACCTGGGGGAGAGGGAAATTATACGGGACAGTGCCTTCAATCTCATCCTCTAAGGCCCCATGTCAGATTTTGCCACCTAGCATAACAGATCTCAAAGCATGGGCCACCCTCCTATTCCTGAAAAAAAAAACCTGAAGTCGTGTGCCATCGGCCTTTGCTAACCCCATCGGCCTCGCCGCACACGTCCTCGCCAAGCAGGCCATGCCATCGCCGGGCTCCCTTGGGACGTACCCATCCTCAGTGCATTGTGAGGACATGCGTGGCAAGGCCAGTGGGGTTAGCGAAGAGCAGCGCGTAACCGGAATGGAGCACAGTCACTAGAAGGGGCACGCGACTTCAGTTTATTTCAGGAATAGGAAGAGGTGGCCCATGCTTTGAGATCTATGGTGCTAGTTGGCAAACATGATATGAAGCCTTAGAAGGTGGGGTTGACGCCTTGACGCCCGTCTCATAGATTTTTTTCTAGGGAGACATGCTCCCAATCGCATGCTGGTTCTTCATGTACTGTATTTGTACGGATGACAAAAACATAGTCCATGAGAGTGTTAAGAGTATTGTATATTGTATATTCTCTCTCTCTCTCTCTTGGCCCATGTGGCCCTTGTAGCCCATGAGGCCCATGTATCTATGTCTATGTATATCCCCTCCATTAATGAATAAGATGAATAGTTGTGAATAGCAAAAACACCTCTATTATTCTAACATGGTATCAGAGCCCTTCAACCCTAAACCTAGTCCTGTTTCTTGATTCCACCGCCGCCATCAGCTAGCAGCGTCTTTGCTCGGGCCGGCGGGCCTGAGCCACGCTTTATCAAGCCGTGTTTCATCTGCTAGCGGCATCTTCTCTGCCATCGACGAGCGCCCGGGTCGTCTTCACCAACCGCCCGTCGCCTCGTCTTCACCGCGAGTGCAAGATTCTCTCTGTCACCCGGATCCGCGAGCGCACGCTAAAATCCTCCGCCATCGAGGCCGCGTCACTCGCTTTCACTTCGGCGCCGCTTCTCTGCGGCTCTCCCAAGAACGCGAGGTCTTCCACCATCGGATTTCCTCACTCCATCGCCGGATCTACTCACTCCATCGCCGGATCCAACGGATTCACACTCTCCACCGCCGGATTCGGCGAATTCACACTCTCCACCGCCGGGTCCACGATCTAGAGGCCGTGTTTCGTCTTCACCACCCAACGCTGCCGCCTCTGCATCCTCACCGCTCGACGGCGCCGACGCTGCCGTCTCTGCATCCACCGCCAGATCCACGATCTGGAGGCCGAGCTTCGTCTTCAACACCAGGCGCTTCTTCCTGGAGGCCAAGCTTCGTCTTCAACACCAGGGCCAACGCTTCTTCGTCTTTACCGCCCAACGCTGCCGCCTCTGCCTCTGCATCTTCACCACTCGACGGCGCCTATTGTATCTGGCGCCGTCAGTCAACCTCTGTTGGTGATTACTGTTGCTTGCTATTGGGCTGAATATTACTGTTGTGATTGTGATCCCTCGCTATGGCGAAATCTGACTCAATGTTTGGGGGCGGTTCCTCTCTCGTGTTCACGGACATCAAGCTCGATGGGTTGAATTACCGAGCATGGGCTTTCTCAATCAAGACTACTCTAAAGGGTTATAGTTTGGCATCTCACTTGACTGATGATCCTCCTGATCCGAAAACGGTTGATGTTGAGGCAGTAAAGGTTTGGCAGAAAGAGGATGATCGTGTCATGACTGGTCTTGTTCTGAGTGTTGATGTCTCTTTGAGGATGAGTCTTGAGTATCATACTTCAGCCAAGCAGATATGGACATACTTCGAGAAGAGATATGTTCAGTCCAGTGGTGCTCTTCGCTTCACATTGCTCAAGAACATTCATAGTATCCAACAGCAACCAGATCAATCAGTGGAGGAGTATTACAATGCTTTCACTCATATCACTGGCCCTCTAGAGTCTATGACACCGAAGGCTGCTGTTGCTTATCAGTCTTGTGCTGCCAAAGATGAGTATGCTCAGCAGACGCTCATGTATCAGTTTGTGATGGGGCTTCGATCGGAGTTTGAGCCTGTTCGTACTTAGTTGCTCAATCATCCCACTCCACCAACTTTGACTGAGTTGCTCTCTAATTTGATTGCAAAGGAGACTCGTCTTCATTCCCTTATGCCTGCCTTAGGATCCTCACCACATGCTGTCCGGAGTCTCTCACAGCGGCCTGGATCTACCAGAGCGACACCCCAAGGAGTGTTGGTATGTTCCCATTGCAAGAGGACTGGTCATCATGTTGACAAATGCTTCAAGTTACATCCAGGTCAGCTTATTGCTTATCGTGCTAGACAGCCATCTGACCGTCGTCGTGGAGCACCTACTAGGCCTCCCAGAGCACTTACTGGAGCAGCCATTGCTGTCACATCCACATTTACTGTGACTTCTGGATCAGTGTCTACTATCACATCAGTTGCACCTTCTGCTCCTAACGTTGCTCATCCTTGGGTTCTAGACTCAGGTGTCTCTTTTTATGTCACATCTGACGGCTCTCAGCTTGTTGCTCGTAGGCCCGTGACTGATGCTACATATGTTTACACTGCTGATGGTACACCTTGCTCTATTACACATAAGGGCATTTTCTCTACATCTCGCTTTTCTATTCCTGATATGTCTTTTGTTCCTCAGCTATCTATGAACCTTCTTTCTGTTGGTCAACTCACTGATATGAACTGTTTCATTGGATTTGATGATTCTTCTTGTTTCGTTCAGGATCGTCAGAGCAAAAGAGTGCTTGGTTCTGGCCATCGCCGTAGAGGCTCTCCTAGTCTCTATGTCTTGGGCACCTTACATCTTCCTTCCACTAGTACGTCGAAGGCCTTAGTGTCTTCTGCTATGTCATCATCTGAGTCTCCTGTTGGGTCTTCTTTCAGCAAGTGGCATCATAAATTTGGTCATCTTTGTGGAGCTCACCTCACTACTCTAGTTCATTAGGGTTTATTAGGTCATGTCATTGTTGAGTCTAGTTTTCGTTGTACTGGTTGTAAGCTGGGAAAACAGCTACAACTTCCATATTCCAATAGTACCTCTCGGTCCTCTTGTCCTTTTGATTTAGTGCATTCAGATGTATGGGGTCCATCTCCTTTTGCTTTGAAGGGTTGTCATAGTTCTTATGTCATATTTGTTGATGATCACTCTCGATATACTTGGATCTATTTTATGAAACATCGCTCAGTTGATTTCCATTTATCAGTCTTTTGCTAAGATGGTTCATACACAGTTTTTTTCTTCTATTCGTGTTTTTCGTTCTGACTCTGGGGGAAAGTATCTTTCATCAGCCTTTCGTTAGTTCCTTTCTTTTGAGGGTACTCTTCCTCAGCTCTCGTGTCCTGGTGCTCATGCTCAGAATGGTGTTCTTGAGCTTAAAGCAAATCACATCATCGAGGCCTTTCGTACTCTTCTTATTTCCTCCTTTGTTCCTCTCACTTCGAGGAAGCGCTCTCTACAACAGCTTAATCCTATTAACCGTCACCTCTTCCAAGCTTGAGGCAAGTGTCCCGTGAGGTCTGTCTGAGCAGCACCGCCACTATGCTCATCTTCATGTTTTTGGTTGTGTCTGCTATGTCCTTCTAGCACCTCGTGAGCGCACAAAGTTGAGCCCTCAGTCAGTTGACTGTGTTTTTCTGGGTTATAGTCATGAGCATAAGGGCTATCGTTGCTATGATCCCTCAGCATGTTGCATTCGCACCTCTCATGATGTGACTTTTGATGAGGGGCGACCTTTGTTTTATCATCCTTCTACATATCCCACTTCTTCCACAGATTCCACTTCTTTTTTGTGTCTACCTCCCATTTCTTCATCAGATTTGTCTTCTCCAGATACACCTTCTCCATCAGTTTCACCTTCTAGTGTGCATCATCCACCAGCTCCACCAGTTTTTGACACTTCCACTTTTCTCTTTCACTATAGTCGCCAACAGAGAGTTTCTTCTAACCCTTAGTCCTCTCCTCCACTTGACCCTCCGGCCAGTACCACCGATTTTGACGATCATTCTACTATATCACGGTATACTCTACGTGATCGTTCTTCTATTCAAGCACCAGAGATATGGGGTTTTTTTGTCAGCAGTCAGAGAGCTGCATGAAGTACCTATCGGAGGTCACGGTGTACTGAGTGGTAGTTAGCTATGACAGAGGAGCTCACAGCATTATAGTGTACATGCACTTGGGATCTTGTTCCGCTACCATCTGGAGCTGTTCCTATCACTTGCAAGTGGGTGTTCAAAGTAAAGAACAAGTCCGATGGGTCAGTAGAGCGATACAAGGCTTGTCTTGTTGTAAGAGATTTTCAGTAGGCTTATGGTCGAGATTATGATGAGACTTTTGCTCCAGTTGCTCATATGATCACAGTTCGTACTCTTATTGCCGTTGCAGCAATACGCACATGGACTATATCTCAGATAGATGTCAAGAATGCTTTTCTTCATGGTGATCTACATGAGATTTATATGCAGCCACCCCTGGTGTTGAGGCTCCTACAGGCTATGTTTGTCGCCTTAGGCTTGCTCTATATGATCTCAAGCAGACTCCTCGTGCTTGGTTCGAGCGTTTCAGTTCTGTGATTCGAGCTGCTGGTTTCACTCTGAGCTTGCATGATCCTGCCTTGTTTATTCACACCTCTCAGCGGGGTCGTACTTTGCTTCTGCTGTATGTAGATGATATGCTGATCACAGGAGATGACATGGACTACGTGGCTTTTGTCAAGAAGAAATTGAGTGAACAATTTATGATGTCCGATTTGGGACCATTGAGCTATTTTCTAGGGATTGAGGTTCATTCTGATGGCGATGGCTACTATCTCTCTCAACATCGCTGCGTTCAGGATCTGCTTGCTCGCTCTGAGATGACTGATACTCGTATTGCCGCCACACCTATGGAGCTTCACTTGCGGCTTCGACCTACAGACGGTGTACCCCTGACAGATCCTTCCCGCTATCGTCAGCTCGTTGGGAGCCTTGTCTATCTCACTATCACCAGGCCAAACATTGCTCATGCTGTTCATGTACTTAGCCAGTTTGTCAGTGTTCTCACCTCAGTTCACTATGGTCATGTTCTTCGTGTACTGAGATACTTGAGAAGAACTGCGTCCAGACGTCTGTTCTATGCCAGTTCGAGTCAGCTCCAGCTTCACGCTTACTCTAACTCCACTTGGACGAGTGATCCTGCTGATCGCCGATCTATCACTGGCTATTGTATCTCTCTTGGTACTTCGCTCATTGCCTGGAAGTCCAAAAAGCAGACTGCGGTGTCACGCTCTAGTGCAGAGGCTGAGCTTCGAGCACTTGCTGCTACAACATCAGAGATCATTTGGCTTCGATGGCTCTTGATTGATCTTGGTGTCCATTGTGACAATCCTACCCCTCTTTCGTGACAATACAAGTGCCATTCAAATTGCCAGTGATCCAGTCAAACGTGAGCTGACAAAACGCATTGGTGATGACGCATCCTTCACACGATCTCATTGTCAGCAGTCGACCATCGCCCCCAAGTATGTTCCCTCAGAGCTTCAAGTTGCAGATTTCTTCACCAAAGCTCAGACTCGAGAACATCATCGACTTCATCTACTCAAACTCAGTGCATCAGATCCTCCTGATCCACCTTGAGTTTGAAAGGGGTGTTAAGAGTATTGTATATTCTACATTCTCTCTCTCTCTCTTGGCCTATGTGGCCCTTGTAACCCATGAGGCCCAGGTATCTATGTCTATTTATATCCCCTCCATTAATGAATAAGATGAATAGTTGTGAATAGCAAAAAACCCTCTCTCTATTATTCTAACAGAGAGGACTGCAACGCAAAAGAAGATCTAAATGTATGGCAGAATGCAGAGTGTCACAGAAATTGTGCCATCAACCAGTCATCATGCTATTTGCTAAACAAACATTTACATATGCATGAGGGCAAGAACAAAGCGCACATTTTAACCTAAAGGATCAAGCTTCCTTTTTTCCACAGAAATGAAATAGCCTGGCACATGGAACAATATATCATATATATTAGTGTAGCTTACTTGCAGAGTTTTGCGGTCTCAGAATACAGGTTCTGAGCTGCATCGCCTTGTTTCAAACCATCAATACTAGGAGGTTCCAAAAGTGACGCTACATGCAAAAAATTTAAGGCTGCCTCAAAGTAAAGTCTTATACTTTCAAGTTCTTTTCCTTCTTCCTGCAGAGAAAGTTGGTGAGAACCTTACACGGCAAAAGTTAGCATATACATACGGGCATGACATGACATCTAAGAGAGAAACTAAGATTAACAACCTTCAAACGATTAGCCTTGTGCTTTAAATCCCGGGCTTCTTTGAGAGCATATGCAGTTGAATTACCATCCTTCCTAACTGGACTGGAAGTGTCTTCAGGATTAGAAATTGCTTGTTTTACAACACCATGTTGCCCTCCATTTTCAACATTGCACCGGGTTAACGGTGGTGTCAATTTTGCCGCATTAGATTTGACTGGAGTGGAGTGGGATTCCAGTTTGCTTTCTTTCGGAGGTGAGGGGACCATTTGAGGTTTGAGCTTCAGCGTCTCTTGCTTGTTACTCTTGGGATATGATTTCTCTTTTCCAGATGGCACATCTCGTTGAGGATTTCCATCTGGAGGGTAATGAATTGGCCCATTTCTGTCATGGAGGGAAGATGCACTTTTCTTATTTTCATGCGCAATCGAATCACCTTTAGTATCCAAGACTACCATCCTAGGTTGCATTGAAGATCCATCAGTATGCAAGCTATTTTTATCACCAGAATGCAAGTAGCTATAGCCTCTAGCAACACTGTAGCCTTTAACAGCGGAATCCTTTCTCCCAGATGCATGCTGCAGATCATCATCCAAACCCCTTTCCATGGAAATCCCATCGGGGGCATGACCTTGAGTTAACTGAACCAGCTCATCATCTTTATCAGAATTTCCTTGCGAAGAACCATGCAAGACAGGTTCACTAGCAAGCAGACTCTCCTGGGACTTCCTAGAGTGCCGAACATTGTCTACTATGGCAACTTCAGTATTTAGATACTTTCCCGATCTCGGCATGGTGCTTGAATTGGCATTCAGAGATCCATCCTTTCCCAATATTCTGTTATGGGAGAGCTTGTCAATTTTAGAGTTTCTCAGTGGTGATGAAGAAACTGACTCAATTGGCAAAGTCTTTGCAACTTGAGTGTTTTGTTTCTTTTTCTGTGAGTCTGAAGCCTTTGAAGAACTCGAAGTTACAGCTGTAGTCTGAAAGTAGGCCACTTCACTAGAAACGGGTTCAGCCAAGTCCAAAGCCTGTTCAGAAGGTTGATTTTCTAATAATTCGGGTGGACCTCTTTTACCAGCAAAAGGTGTGCTATCCTCAGCTAGCTCACTGTTTAGATGCCCCCCATTAAGAGACAAAATCTGATTAGAATGCACAACTTTTACTGATTTGGAATCCGTCGATGAACAAAGTTCTTCAGACTTCGTTACCTTTGACTTTGTTTCCTTTAAGTTTTGATCCTTATAAGTTTCCTTGGCAGCAGAGCTGTGGTTCAATGTAGTTCCTTTGCTCACCTGAACTATTGAATTGTGCTGATTCTCCTCCCATTCCTTCACTATCATCTTCTTACTAGACAAATCTGATCTTTGTACATCTGAGGGGTGAAAATGTTCCTTGTTCTCGTCTTCAGGAAGAATTATATCCTCATCCTTAGCTCTATTGGATTTCTCCAAAGGATTATACCTCGAAATGTGTTTTTGCTCTGATGAAGAAACATCACTCCTTTCACCCGAACTCTTTAAGGTCGTTGCCTTTGCAGGCAAAGCCTTGGCCTCGTCAGGAACGTCTCCACTAGCTAAATCACATCCAGGGTTCCGATCTCTGCCAGAATTATGCCGCTCCTCCTTTTTAATTTTCTTAGAAGTTTTGTGTTCATCATGATCCATCTCTCTCTCGCTTTTAACTTTTGAATGCTTCTTGGATCTTTCCACAAAATCTCCTGTATTTGAATAAGGAAATATGTCAGCAAAGAAATGTAAATAATTGATACAACATATATTGAAAATATACACAAAGATAGTGTATCATATAGAACTGAAATAATAGAAGGAAGAACAATAACAGAACCTCCGTCAGAATAGCTACCACTATTCTTGCTCTTGGACCTTTTCTTTTCAGTGAAACGGTCAACTGATTTGCTCACAGAATCTCTCTCGATTGGATACTGGTTACCATCAGCAGTACTTTTACTTCTAGTCGGAGCATGTTGGTTGCTCATTGGATAAACTGAAGCTTGTGTCGGGTGAGAACTGTCAAACAAACCATTTCCATCACTCAGAGCATTTTTCCTTTTCCTACTCTGCTCAATGTGTCCATTTATATTGAAAGTGCTGGCTGTTGCTAGTCCTGCAGAAGCAACATGAGGATGACCAACTGAAGGAATACCATTGGCATTCAGAGCATTCGTAGTCTCATCCTCACTAACATCGCACCTATTCATCCCAGGTCTGCAAAAGTTTCAAATTATAGCTTTTCAGCAATGACCAAACAGTGTTCATCAACTTATGAACATGGAGATATATTGTTCATGTAATGCAAGACACCTCACTGACAATTTCAAGATAGCACAAAATAGCATAAACTACAACCTAAACAGTTTAATTTAAACTGCAACTTAAACAGTGTAAGTGTAATATAGTAAGGCACAAAAAACCCATGCAATAAGATACATATAAATTCCAACCTTAAAATTTAGCAGAATGCTGCTGCTCCATAAAAAATATTGCTTGCATTTAGGTTGAATGGAAACAAAATTTCACATCTAGTACAAGTGTAGTAGTTTAAAATCAGTCAAACCAAACAACTCATGATGGATATGGTGCCGCTGGTTACACGATACCTACTGATACATTCATTGAGAGAAAGAAGTAAGAAAAGAGACAGAAAAACAAACAAGAAGTATAAACAGAAGATAAGATAAGAAAATACAAAAAAAATCCACATTGTATGTATGAACTTGAACTTACAGCCAGAGTTGCATGCTACATTTCCACTTCTTTGGAAGATTAGAAGGATTCATCTCATATGGTAGGAGACGCCATTTCTGGCATATGTCACAGCATACCCAGTGTTCCTCTATCACGACTGGGGCAGGAAGTGCAGGAGCTGCATTTGTAGTTGATACACTGGCAGATGGAGGTATATGCATTTTCTGATCCTCAGGAGCTGTATGTCTATTATGCTTTACACTAGATGAAATCTCCCTCTTTGATGTCCCAGGCATATCAGAATTCCTTTCACTGTCATTCTTCCAAGATTTTTCCTTTGGCCACAACTCTCCCAAGCCACTTCCATTCTCCAATATATCCTGCCCCCTGCCTCCATAAGATCCTTCAGGTAAGTTGTCCCTAATATCTCTATGTGATTTTGCCTTGGGTTTCTTTCCGGAATGGCTAGATTTGGATTGAGAATCATTTTCCCCCTCTTTAACTGCAGCAGAAGAACGAACACCCTTGTCATCCTCCAGGAAATCAGAAGATGTTGAAGCATTCATCTTTTGTTTCCTCTGCATTCTTTTGACCTCACTCTTGGAGTTAGTTTCTCCATTAGTATCATAAAGTAAAGTTTCTTTGCTAGGAACCTTTCCCATGCTCCTGCAAACAGCAGAAGCTCTTTCATTTATAACCTTGTTACCTTCAAAGTTAACTCCAGCGGTATTGCATTTACTCTCAGGTTTTATTTTTCTTTCTTGCTTCCTATCCAACAGAAAGTTTTTGTCATTAGTTGTATTCCTTTCTTCTAAAGTTGTCTCTATCTTTTCTGTCTTGGGTTTCAGCTCCCCCTTTGCTGCTGAAAAATCCATTTCTGAACTGCCAAAACGACCGTTTTCTAAACATTCTGTTGCCTCTGCTTTGACAGTTTCAGCTTTGATTGTCATGAAGTCACTGTTGACAGCCCATTCTTTCAATCGGGCATCTTTATTTCCTTCCAAGGTGTTTCCTGTTGGCTCCTCTTCAAATTGACTCTCGCCCTTTGCCTCCATGGTTCTGGAATTAGACAGCAATGGTATGTTGAGAGCTTCCAATACGATATTTTGACCAGCAGGTGTTTCTATATCAATCTCCTTTTTCATAACTGCACTAATATCAATTTTGTCTTTTGGCCTCTTCGTATCTTTGGATTTTTTTTCCTTACCATCAGGTTTCATTTTCTTAGCCACATATGTCTCTTGTACATTTTCTATGTCCACGACTGTTTCCCATTTCTTTGATGAAGGCACAACCATTTTTGTCAGTTGCAGAACATCACCCTGCAGAGGGGATAACAAGAACCCTCCAGGAACTGAAAAGCATGTCATGATCTGTTCGATCATGTTTAGATAATGAAAGTGGTTATTCACCCTTTGAACCATGCATAATGAAATATAAGTACAAAGAACTGATACAGTGATCATGCAGAAATTTACCTGAAGAATGGTCAGGGGAGATTCACGTGGCACATTGTTAAATTCCGGGGAGAGGCTCCCACAGCCATCAGGGCTATCCTCCATGGATGAAGGTGAAGAAATATTGAGGCCCAAACCACTGTAAATAGCTGCGTTATTTCTTGAAAAGACATTTTCAGAACCAACTTTTATCCGGACTTTAAATCTATTATGGTTACTACACTTAGATGGTCCATACAAAGAATCATGAGTGCTAGAGCCACTTTCAGCCTTTGTGCTTTGACATATTTCCTTTTTACTTGAATTGCCCCCAAAAGACACCACAGAACCATTATTCTGGGAAACAGATGGAACTGCCACATCCAAAGGGTTCTGAGACATGCCCTACATTATAAATCATTACATCATCAATGCCATATGAGCGCATGTTGATCAGAACGCTATTCTAAAACAGTACACGTTTACAGCCAACACTAACTTAAGCACCTCAGTAGACTCGTGATAAGGAGATCTTGAGCTAAGGATTGTCGCCTTAGGTGGACTTCTAGTTTGGGGCAGAGGAGAACGCTGGTATGTAGGCAAAAATGAACCATATCCACCAAATTTTGATCCTGTCAAAGGTTAGTGTCATGTTTAATGTTTCTTTAGGATGAACCCAAATCAAGATGACTGCAGCAACAGCTCAACATCTCCTCACCTAGATTCTCTGCAGACACGCCTCCTTCAAAGTCCTTCTGAAAATGGCCCAGTACATCCTGGAGTTTTTCATCCTAAAACAAAATGCACACCAAAAGCACCAAAAAGAATTATCACAACAAATTTGATTGTTGGTACAGTACACTGTATCATCTTCAAACTAAAGTTACCGGTGGCCATTTCATTCACTTTGCTAGTTGTCCTGAAAACGATAAACTACATGAGAGAAGGCTAGAGCTATAGTGATCCCTTTCATCATTCCAAATAAGCCATTTTTGAAGTAATTAAAAGACACCTTCAACCAAAATTTTGTCAACCAAAGGCTTCATTTTTTTCTGCCTTTGTTTTCCTTCCCCTTTTCTACACAGGCATACAGCATAAATTGAAAGTTTGAAGTTCGAAATTTTGAGTATATGAACTAATTAACTATGAAGCAACCATAAGCTCAGAACAAAGACACATTTTAGTAATTCACACTTCACAGGGCATTGTAGGCATAAGAGCATCATTGGATCCGTGAATACCAAAAGTCACTCGAGGAAGCACACAATCCCACTGTCATGAGTTTAGCCCTGTAGAAACTTATCCACGTACCGTTACCATGAATTTATCCTAGTAGTTAAAGTGGGGAGGGGGATTGATCCCCAATCACAGACGATTTTTGTGTTTTCCAATAAAACGGTACAGTCTAATCTCAAATAGGGAGTGGCCAAACTGCTATTGGTATACCAAACTAGCTCCACAACCAACTAAGATATTCGCTTTTTCTTCCATAACAGCGAGCGGTACCAGAGCATTTACTTAACAAATTTTGCGTCATCACCATCAACCAAGCAGACAAATTGAGCAAACTTTAAATGATCCAGCAATGCAATTGCTTCCAGTACCCCCATCAACCAAAGCAACAAATTGAGTAAACTTTAAATGATCCAACAATGCAATCGATTCCAGTGCTAGCGTAGCATCACTCCTACGAAGCATGAGAATCAAACAAGGCATGCTCGTCCGTTCCTTATAAAAATTGGACCGATCAAACCACTCACGAAACTAAATTGGCATACTATATCTACCAAATAAGCATCGAAACCGCACCGAACCAGACAACGGCGTAACGCCGCGAACTTTGCGCTAGGCCACTCACAATGTAAGAGAGCGCGACGTCGGGGTCGACGAAGGCGGTGTCATCGCCGCAGGCCTCCCCCTCCTCGAGCTCGGCGTCGTCCTCCATGCCGCCCGCATCCTCCTGCCGCCTCCACACCGACAGCATCCACCCAACCAACCGCCCGGCCCGGCCCCACCTACCAGCCCGCCTCCGCCGAGCTCAGGAGCCCCAAATCGCAGCTCGAATCCGAACCCCCCCGAGCTCCCCGATCGACGGGATCTCTCACCGCCGCCGGTATCGCCCGAATCGACGGACGAATCTGGTGCCTTCGGACTGGGGATCGCGAATTTCGGACGGGCCGCCCGTCTTGACCGTTCCCCCCCTCTCTCTCCTGCCTTCGCTTCCTCGCCTCGCCTCGGCGTCTCGAGGTTTCCTCGCACGCACGCGAGAAACAATTTTTTTATTGTTTTCTGCAAAGCTTTTTGCGGCTGCCTCCCCCAGCTTTTCGCAGGCGAATAATTGGAATGTTCCTTGCTTCCTTCAGGATGAAATTTGGTTAAGTGTCACGACGAATTCAGTCACATCCTTAATTCTGTCAGGTCATTAAGTGTTACACTGGCTTGATGAGACTTTTTCCATCCAAGCAGCATCTTTTTTTCCAATCCAAATTTAATTTGGTTCGCGAACAAATTACTTACTCGAAATGGTTTGTATCGATGAAGGTTATGATTTTGCTTACGATGGAAATTTTAAAGCAAATTTGAGCGGATGAGGTTTGATTTTACATCCACGTGGAGTGGACATCTAAGCCAACACCTAAAACGTTTTTGAACTACATTCAAATTTAATTAATGTCCAAGTCTATTTCAACGCTATGGATTCATGGAATGGTATCTTAAGCTTTCTAGGTTTCGAAGCATTTTCAAAGTTAGGCAAAGAGGCGTATGCTGCCATGCTTCAAACAAACTTTCAATTTTCCTCGTTTCAGATAAAGAGTAAAGGAAAAAAGGAGAAACATCAATCCATATCACGTCTCGCGCTACAATTTATTTTCCCTTGAATTGACGATTTTTTGTGTCGCTGTCACAAAGTAGTCTGTACTCTGTAGCCTTCGAATTGTTCACATCCACGAATCATTGTCCAACCACGTGATGGTTGCTACTCAAAGCTTTCAGGTTTGGGTGGATAAACATTCGGAGCTATCAACTTTTTACAAACATCTCCCCCTATGTATTTACCTTCTTAAGCGCCTGCAAGTTGCACCCCGCTTGATTCTCCGAAAGAGTGTATAAATTGTTGAGAAACTATTGCTGATGAGTTCAGCCTGAGCGATTATCTCGTAGACAAACTCGTAATCATAAGAACAATCTGAACACAATAATGTAATCTGAGATTGAATACGTAGATATGGCGAGACTTACGCTTCTTGCTTTTATCTTCTTCATGTGGTGAAGATAACGGTTGAGTCCCTCCTTTATATAAATTTCTTTGGATGAATAAGGAGGCCAATGTGGGCCAGGGCTGCCAGCCTGAGCCCGGTTTCTTAACACCCCTTTTGGGCACTCATCCAACATGTTCATGTCTTATCGAAACTCTATAAAAACCCAGTGGAAAAAAATTTGAGAAAGAGCACATGAAACACGTTCTGCTATGCTACACGAATTGCCTCATTAAAAACCTTAGTCGAGAAACTTCAAGAAACCTCGTCAAGGGAAATAGAGTATAATCCACCCAATTTCATTTAATCTCCAAGATTTATTCATTGGATACTCGATCTTCGTGATCAAGCTTTAATAAAGAGTTCGTGAAGGTTCTCCCCTGAATTCTCCACTTATCTAAGTCTCATCTTTCCAATTCCACGGATGCATCTTTCAAAGCTAGCCGCTAGAATTGACTTAGTGAATAAATCTGCAATATTTTCACATGACTTAGTATGCAGTACTTTAATTTCGTCCATCTTTTACAATTCATAAGCATAGAAGAATTTGGGGTTGATATGCTTTGTGAGTGGACTCTTCACATAATACATCTGTACTTGTGCAACACAAACTGCATTATCTTCATAGATTATTGTAGGGGTTTACGCGGTATTCAATCCACACAACTGCTAGATGTAGTGAATCATCCTCCAAAGCTAAGAACATTCTCGCGAGGCCTCGTACAGTGGTATGATTTCCGATTGGTTTGTCGAAGTTGATACAAGACTTTACTTAAACGATTTCTATGAAATTACAGTTCCACCACATAGAAATACATAGCTTGTTTGCGACTTGGCTGTATACAGGTCTGACAGGTACCCGGCATCCGCATTGCCAGTCATAGTTAGGTCTTGGTTCTTTTTATAGAATAGACCAAGATCTTTGCATCCTTGGAGGTATCGGAAGATATCCTTTATCCCCTGCCAATGCCCTTTGGTAGGTTCTGCACTATACCTTGCTAGTAGGTTTACGAAAAATACAATATCCGGTCTAGTATAGTTTGCTAAATACATGAGTGCTCTGACTGCGCTCAAGTACGGGAATTCCAGTTCCAGGACTTCTTCCCCCCTCTTCTTTAGGTCTGTACAGATCCTTGTCTTGCTGCAAGGATCTCCCGACCATCGACACTTTCGAATGGTATGTCTTTTCAAAACCGAACCTTTCTAACACTTTCTGAGTGTAGGTTGACTGATGTACTAAAATCCCTTCAGGGGCATGCTCAAGCTACAAACCTAGACAATATTTGGTTTTACCCAAATCTTTCATTTCGAACTCCGACTCCATGTAAGAGCTTGCTTTCTTAATATCTATCAGAGTCCTGATGATATTCAGATCATCTACATATACTGGGATTATACAAAATCCATCATGAGATCTTCGTATAAATACACAGGGACAATCCTCATTGTTCATGTAGCCTTTCTTGCAAAGAAAGTCGCTTAGGCGATTATACCACATTCTGCTTGATTGTTTCAGTCCATACAGTGACTTTCTGAGTTGCACACTGTACAGATTTATATTTGCTCAGTCTTTGTTCGGGACAGGGATACCTTCAGGTACCTTCATATAAATGTCCGAATCCAAGTTTCCATAAAGGTATGCAGTTACCACATCCATCAATTTTATTTCTAAATTCAGATTTACTACCATTGAGATTAAATATCTAAACGTAGTTCCTCCCATGACCGGGGAATAGGTTTCTTCATAATCAACTCCTGGTCGTTGAGTGAAACCTTGTGCAACAATCCTTGCTTTATGTCTTACAACTTCATTATTTCTATTTCTCTTTCGAACAAATACCCACTTATACCCTACGGGGTGCACATGGGGAGGCGTGTGGCTTATAGGCCCAAACACCTCTCTTTTATTCAGAGATAATAATTCTGTTTCTATTACCTTCTTCCAATCTTTCCAATCTAATCTTTTTTTTTTACATTCAGCGAGCGATGCAGGCTCTAAATCAAGATCGATGATTGTGGCAATTTTCTTTGCAAAATAAATATTGACATTGGCTGTTGTCCTATTCATATATTCTCTCGTGGTCACATAATTTATAGCTATTTCTTCATAGGGTGATTCTTCTAATGCTTCTACTCGCTCCCCGCTGCTTCCAATTGCGGGGGTAAGTCCTTTTAATTTTTCAGCTCCGATGTGTGCGCACGCATTCATGCTAATGTCTCTCTCCGTGGGAATATTCAAATACGGTATACCTTTTACTGAAGGTTCCATACTGGAGTCAGGTCTCAATTGGCTCCCCTTCTGGTTCTGAGAAGCTTTAGTTATCGGTTATGTCAAGTCCTTCTTATCCTTTTTTGTCAGGCATCCCCGATTACTTGGGATTCGAGGGGCCGGAGTTCTTGTTCTTTTATTCTGAGGCCTCTGGACAGGATTAGAGATACCTTCAATTTTCTTTGGTATTTCAACACTCTCCGATGCATTGTGTGCAGGCACATGCAACTTGGTCACGCTCTTCAAATCACTAAAGTGGTCAGGCAGTTGATTCGCTAATACTTACAAATCAATTATCTTCTAGACTTCTCTATTTTCTTCACTAGTGCACGGATCATATGCATGTATTCCCGTGGCTTGCCACGTCAGTTCCCGACATTTTTCATCAAGGGGTTGATTTCCTCCTCCTAATGGCGGGAAACTATCCTCATCAAATATGCTATCAGCGAAGCGGACTGTATGCAAATCTCCAGTCATAGAGTCCAGATACCTGATTATGGATGTTATCTCATAACTAACGTATATCCCAGACTTTCGGAGAGGTCTCATTGTAGTTTGCTGTGGTGGTGGTCACTAGCGGAACCACCATAGGGGCGAGCCGAGGCGGCTGCCCCAGGTCTCCCGGGTTGGTGGACACGCCCCCTCCTCTCTACAGTCCAGCTTGCTAAATATATCCATCTCTCACAATGAATGCCCTTTATCTAGGCAAAACAACAAACAAAAGACCAAGATAATAAAGTAAGTGAATCAGCATTAAATGTTGTGATCCATTTAGTTGTTGAGAGTAGGACGCCCTAGACAGCTTGTAAATAAAGGTCTTGTCTACATGCTTACAGATGGATGGGGTCAAAGTGTTGTATGTTTGCCGGATGCAATGTATATGCAATGTGATTCTTTAATTATGTTGATATGTGGACGTGGGCGAGAACTGAGGCACGGTGCAGGGGCTGCGACATGGGGGCAGTGAGGCAGTCGACTAGGGCGCAGGGGCTGCAACATGGGGGCGGTGAGGCGCCGACTAGTCGACTGCCAATGCTCGACGCAGTGATGCTTGATCGATCTTGTCATGAAATGCTTCTTGTGCCAGAAAGCATCTGAGGCTGGTGCAGCTGAGGGATTTATGGCGCCGACTAGTCGACTACCGAGACTCGACGCAGGGGCTGCGGCGTGGGAGAGCGCTAAGACACGGTGCGGGTGGAGGCTAAGGCGTGGCGCGGGCAGGGGCTGAGACTCGGCACCCTCGCCCCGGGTCTTTAAAATTTCTGGTTTCGCCACTAATGGCGGTATAGGTACATAAACCTTGCAACCAAATTTGCGAAAATGAGATATTTTTTATGGTGACCCTTGCGCTAGTTGCATAGGTGAATGGATATTATATGTCGACGATCTAAAATTGATGAGAGTTGATGCGTGCAAGATTGCGTGTCCCCAACATACAGTTGGTAAATTATAATTCTGCAAAAGCGGTCGGGCAATAAATTTAATTCATTTAATTAATGCATCTGCTAGTCCATTCTGGATATGGACATGCGGTACGGAATGCTCAATGGTAATTCCCATTGCCATGCAATAATCATCAAATGCTTTTGAAGTAAATTTTTCAGCGTTGTCCATTTTGATGGACTTCACATGATGATCAGAGAAATTATTCTTAAATTTAATTATCTGCGAGATCAGCTTTGCAAATACGTGGTTTCTCGTAGACAATGAACATACATGCGATCATTTCGATGAAGCAACGATGAGCACCATAAAGTACCTAAATGACCCTAACAGGGGTTGTATAGGATCGCAAATATCTCCCTGGGTACGGTCCAAGAATGCAAGGATTTCATCCTTCACTTTCAGAGCAGAAGGTTGAGTAATTAATTTCCCGGTGGCACATGCGGGGCACACAAAATCTTCTTGATTCGAAAAATTCTTTACATTGACATTATGTCCCTGAGAATTGTTAATTATATTTCTCATCATCCTAAGACGGGGTGGCCTAATCTATCATGCTAGAGACAGAAAAGTTCAGAGCTTCTAAAAGTGGTTTTCAGGACAGCATAGGCTGCAGGTGCCTTAATGTTAATATAGTATAGCCCAGATTCATATGAAGAAAATCGTTTTAATACCCTTTTTCCATTTTCTTCACGCTTTGTAATGAGCAAGTATCCATACTCTTCGTCAGTGTCTACGTGGAGACCATTAGCGCGAATATTTTTAAAGCTTAAAAGAGTTCTAGTCGATTCTGGGTACAACAAGGCTTCTTCAATGACCAATGTTGTGCCCATCGGGAGTATAATTGTGGCTCTTCCTGAGTCTATTATACAAGTATCATTGCCTGCAATTGTCGTAAGACTACCAGCATTCTTGCTAATCGACTGGAAAAATTCCGTCTCTCTTAAGATGGCATTCGTTGAGACGCTATCCGTTAAGCACACTTTCTCCATAGGGCGCCACACGCGTTCTGATATATAAAATATTTATTAATATAGGGTAGGAAGCAATCCACACATAAATAAAATACTCCAAAACAGAACATAACTTGTTATTATTAATACGGGAAAAAGTCTTGTATGACTCGTCAAAAGAATTTAATGCTTTGCTCTCCTAGAGCTTACAACCATTATTCAATAATTCAATGTTCTATTACAACCATAAACTGCAAATGACTATAAAAATCTAAGTGCAATGCGTGCACTAGATTGAATCAGCGAAGTATGAAGAAACTTCTCGCTGAATCTGCTCCATGTCTATCTTCTTTTCTTCAGCAACTATAGCTGTTGTTGCTGCGATGTCCAAAGCAGGAGTGATGGGGGCTGCTGTTGGGCTATCCACATCTATGGGTGCAACCAACGATTGTAGATCCTCTGTGCTTGTAATGGCGAGGTGTGCCTCATGCTATCATTTGCCCTTCTTCTTAGCCTTGAAAGCATCAATCACGTGCTGCGGCTCACGACAAACATGCGACCAATGTCCCTATGTGTCACATTTATAGCAACTTTGGTCCTGCTAACCATAGGACTTCTCATCGCGCTTCTTTTCTCCGCCCTTCTTGGCCTGAGCATTCTGCTTGGTCTTGCGACCCATGACTTTACCCTTCTTGCATCTTTCCTTTGAGTGAGGCTTCCTCACCTTGTAGCTGCTAGCGTTGACTTCATGGCCAACTTTGCTACTAGGCGGCTGTGAGATGTAGTTCTTCCTTAGAACCTCATCTTGAGCTTCCGCAACTTGCATGATGTCAATCAGTTCGGCATACTCCTTGTAGCCATCTTGACGGTAATTGCTTGCAGATTACACCGCATTCGGGTGAAAGGTAGACAGGGTTTTTTCAATCTTCTCCTTATCTGTGATTGCCTTACCACATAGCTGAAGACGGGTACAAATTCTGTGCAAAGCAGAGTTGTACTCCCCCACGGTCTTGTAGTCAGTAAAACGTAGTCGGTTCCATTCCTGCTCTGTACGAGAAAGAATGGTGTACTTCAGCTTCTCGAACCGTTTCTTTAGGGTAGTCCATAAAGCTAGTGCGTTCTTCTCTGCCATATACTCATTCTTGAGCGTTAGGCAGAGATGGTGTCTGAGGAAATGAAGTGCATGATCATTTTTCTCAGCAGTTGGAGTGACATCCTTCGAGGTGCTAAGTCCAATAGCAGCACAGAGCTTCTTGACTCCAAGTACGATCTCGACATCTGATGCCCAAGTCAAGTAATTACGCTATCTTTGGGCGACTCTTCAAACTCCCAACAGAATGCTACCATCCGCATATTCATGCAAAGAGTTTATAAGATTACTGCTGGTAATTTGCATAAAATGGTTGCAGATATTCTCATAATGTTGTCGTATTATTCTATGCATTTTCATGATTTATTGTTATTTTTAGTGATTAAAAGTAATATAAACAATCACAGATAATCAAAACAGTAAATACAGTATGTAAATTGCATAGAAATAATAATAACAAAGTTAAACATGCTTCAAATGCAAACTGATTCAAAATTTGAATTCCCAAGGCCCTTTTCTGCTGGAAAATGAATTTTCAGCGAATTCTGCAATTTTCAGGGGCTAAATCGCTAAATGAGAAAAATTTATGCGTAATTTTTAGAGAGACCGAGGGAATTTTTGCAAAAATTCCTTATTCGCGTAAGTATCCCCATAAATTTCAAAATCTCAAAGGACCTTTTTGCAAAATTAGGATTTTTTTTGTTTTTCTTTCGACCGAACCTCCTGTGCTCCCAGCTCGCCTTGGCCTTCTCTGGCCCAAACACCAGCCCACTTCGGCTGGTTCAAAAGAGCCAACAAGGTAGGGTTTCCCTACCCTATTCACGACAATGGCGGCAAGGCTCGCTCGGGTGGCGTGGCGACGCCGCCCATGGCGTGGAGGCGGCCTTCGGGCGGACTTGTTCTACAACATGAGGCGGGCGAGGGTTGGTGGTGTGGCACTTGCTCGAGTTGGCGCCGAGATCTGGCTACTGGTGCAGCGTCGCGAGCATCTCAAGGCGGCGCCGTCGCGGCGCTCTTGAGCGGCGGTCGGGCGTCGTGGCGGCGAGCGCACATCCCTACCTCGTGGTGGCGGCGGCTGCAGGGCCGCACCTGTGCGGTGGGTTGTTGGCGCAAGGCGGTAATGGTAGTGCCACCCATGCGGAGGCGGTAGCCGACCGGGAGGTCACACGGCGCGAGGCGCGGAGGGCGGCCTAGAGCCGGTGGTGGTGCGTCTTCGACGCTGTGGAATGGCTTCGCTTCGGTCGAGACGGTCGGCCGATGGCGCATGCGAGCACGAGTGTGGATCGACAAGCATCGTGGCGGCGGCCGACTTGAGCGGTATGGCGAGGTGAGCCCGTCTTGGCGTAACCGTGTGCATCTTGCGGCGGTGTGGTGGCCGAGTCGCAGCTCTGCCAGCCAGCGTGGCTCGAACCACGGCGGTCTGCGGCTCTGACAGGCCGACACATTTTCTCTCTCGTTAATGGTCGTGTCATGTGTGTACTGTTCATCAGAGTACTACTGTTCATACAATTACTGATCGGCTGAGCCGGCGACTTCAAGTCAGCTCGCGGTAGATTAGAACGTATTTGCAATTTTCAATCTACGGTACAATCGACATCCACTTTTTCATGCAATCTACCGATCGACATTGTGCCGGCGACTTTAAGTCGGCTTGTGGTAGATTAGAGCGGATTTGCACCGTAGGGTATAATCTAGAAAGCCAAATCTGCAGAATTGAAAGCAATCTAGAAAAAACGATTCGATCTACGAGTGTCGTGCTACGACGGTTACCTTTCGATCCGAGGAGAGTCGTTCGTGCTGATAACGTGTTGAGGAACCGTCGCTGACGAGTCCAATCCGAGCGATTACTTCGTAGACAAACTCAGAATCGTAAGAACAATGCAAGAACACAAGAACATAATAGTAGATTGAACACAGAGATATGAAGGGACTTCTGATTTCTCTTTATTGTTCTTCTGTAAACGCTAGTACAATAGTTGAGGTCACCCTCCTTTGTATATACTACTAAATGGATGAGGAGGCCAACGTGGGCCAGGGCTGCCAGCATGGGCACGGTTTCTTAACATAAACCACCAATAAATTGGAACAGATCTTTGGTTAAAAAATTGGAGTCTTAAATACGCAAAATATTTTAAACTACTTTATT
This sequence comes from Phyllostachys edulis, assembly GCA_036346405.1. Classification (NCBI taxonomy): domain Eukaryota; kingdom Viridiplantae; phylum Streptophyta; class Magnoliopsida; order Poales; family Poaceae; genus Phyllostachys; species Phyllostachys edulis. The sequence continues at coordinate 66,979,262 of CM070558.1, read as the reverse complement.
TTTTTGGCAATAAACCTACAATTTGTTTACTGTTATTAAAATTTTATTTGCTCAAATGTCTGCCATCAAATCCTCGAAATCGTTCTTCCTTGTATTATTCAGTACAATTTAAGGCTCCTGACTAGGCCAAATTATGAAGAATTTCGTAGTCGTTTGATCTTTGGGTTCTCTGTATTGCAGCCCTCTGATTCCCGTTCAGCACATAGACCGCCCACGGCCAAAACTGTATTTCGCACATGCAAAATGCAACGACAAACCCAATGCTCCAGGGATGACGTTTCACGGCTGCAAAACTTCATGTCCTCATTATACAAACAAACAACATGTAGCCGATGAGATTCAAAACGGTCATTTAGCTAGAGAACATGATGTCATTTTGGGTTGAATCGGCCATTGGTTGGCGCGCAAGAACATACTAGCCTGTGCCAACTTTATAAGAGAAACCTAGCAAGACCTAGCAAGTACGCACAATTTCCACTTCCACTCAGAAGTTGCAGCCAAATTGAAGCGAAAGGTAGAACCAAACTTATCAATACCGTTTCGGTATGTGCCATTTCACCATATAAAAACAGTACAGATCAGTTATGTGTTTTGTATCAGCCTCGATATCGGTTGTATCGACAGAATTGATAATACCGTCCACTGCACTCATTAAAGTATATTTTCTTTATCATACTACTACATCGTTAGAGTAATATTTTGAGTAAAGTTCAGTATGCGTACAATTAAATATATGACCAGAAACGGGCGCAGTACTTTAAATATTAATCGGCGCGGTACTTTAATTACTTCTCCATGCGTGCTAGCTAGCTCATGAACAATGTGACCAGAAATGGTATTAGCAAGGAGCAGTGTCTTGTGTGCGTGATTAGTGGACGTCTTTCAAAGCCATTAGCTAAAAATTTAGTTCAAATTTAAACTAGATACTAAAAAATTTCAATGAAATATCTGTATCCCAAACCCCTAGCTAATGCTCCGTTACTGGCAGACCACCACTGGTAAGACGGATTTATACACATGGCTCGCGAGTCGTGACCATTGACAAAACCATTCGTCACATTAGGGTAACGATTGTGATCCACATATGTATATGTACGTACAGATGTGCTCCACATTTGGTACGCGCGTACGTACGCGTGATATATATCGGTCGTCGTCAAAAAGGTCTAAACGATCATGTGTCGCCGTTCTTTAGACAGGGAGGTTTATTTCCGGTGGCGGACGTATCATGAGGGCGTGAGGGGGTTGATGTATCGGTTCCGCTCGTCACATCTTTAGTATCATTTTAGTATATCTGTTATTACTTACATCATAAATCTAGATAATTTTATTCTTAAGATTGATACTTTGGTTTATTTTTGTGTTTCGAAATACACTATCTATTATTAAGATAATACATTTGATGTATTTTTTATTTTAACTTTGTTTCTTGTAATTTATGTATCGATTTGGATCACACATAATATTTAAATGTGTGTTTGCTAACTTCTCTCATGACAACTTTGTTCCACTAGCATCCCTTCTTTTGTCGTTCTGTGTACGCCACTTTTTGTTTCCATGCGTTTCGTTTTTGTTGACCTCACCGGTCCTTATCTCCCATTACAAAATGTCAATGATGAACCGCCACGATTATTTTGCAAGGTGGTTAGGAATATCATGTGATGTCATCTGATCGTTCAGTTCGACTAGGAAAATTAATGTTCAGGAAATCGCTCGATCCATCCATCCCAGTGAGGAGTATTTGATAGGATGTTCGGAGAATTCACTTGTTTTTTTAAGGAAGGTCCAAAATTCACATAATCACGGGTTAACCACCACAGATGACTTATCTAAAGATTCTAAACTCGGAAGTCCGTGGGCTTCGCGGGAAAGCAGTGTGCTAGCTTCCGCACACTCTTGACCTTAATTTTTGATCGGTCGTTAGCATCACGATAGATCCGTATAAAATAGATTAAAAATTCGGATTAGGTCGCTAATGATTCCTGTTTTTTAGTGCACGAACGAGACACGAATAAGTGTTCAGAGCATCATCAATGTTTGTTCTTAGCCGGTTCAATACGCTGAAATTAATGCTACGAACCGATTCAGTACATTAGACACAGTCGATTCAATGCAAACTTGGGAAGAGCCGGTGCATAGTTTGCATCCGGTTCCAACTGAATAAAGTAATATTTTTACTAGCCGATACAATTAAGTAATTAGCCGTTGCATTAACTCCTTTTTAACCGTTGCATTCTGCCGTTGCATTCCCAATCAGCCAAGTAATTCTGCCGTTGCATTCACCTCTATATAACACAAAACACAACAGTTCAAGTTCACAACACAAGCATTTCAACATGGATAACTCATCAGCTTCAAGTTTTACAAATTTGCTCAACTCTTCAAACTCCTCAATACAAGATCAATCAAATAGCAGTCCATACATTCAAAAATTTCCACCTCAATATTCCTTCCAATCCTCCCAATATGCCCAACAATTTCACCCTCAATATCTCCCTAATTTCCTTCCTTTTGGTGTTCCTACAAACTACCAGCAATAAGTTCCACATACCTCCACAACTTTTCATGGTGTTGAAAACCTGAGCTATAGAATGTTTGGAGGAGCTACAGCCAGCCAGTCCTTGTCCCCAGTTCAAGCAACCAACATGTTTGGAGTTGTAGGATCCACAACTTCACATGGTTCAGAATCAACCTCTTCAATGCCAGCTGCACCAAAAAGAAGTGAAGAACAATTGAATAAGGAAGATTCAAGTGATAGCAGTCCAGATGAAGGAAAGAGAGGTACGCGCATGAAGTGGACACAACAAGATAACCTACGACTAATTAGTTCTTGGTTGAACAATTCCAATGATTCTATTGACGGCAACTCAAAGAAGAATGATCAATATTGGAACAAAGTAGCCGATGATTACAATAGTAATAGTCCTGCAAATCGAAAAAGATTAGCTGTGCAATGCAAAAACCATTGGAACAGGACTAACACCAAGGTTAATCTGTTCAATGCTTATTGGTGGTTCAACAAAAACCTATATACTAGTGGCCAATCTGATGATCAGCTTTTGGAAAAAAAATCCATGAGAAGTACAGGCATAATACCAAAGGGAAGAACTTCACTTTGATGTATTGGTGGAGAGAAGTGAAGGACCAGCCGAAATGGAGAAGAGCATTTGATGATCAAGAAATGAACCAGGGTGCTAAGGTTTCTGCTATAGGAACTCACACATCATCTTCCAATCTTGAATCTGAAGGTGATGATCGCAATGATCCTACTCGGCCCCAAGGGCAGAAGGCAGCCAAACGTGACCGAAAAGGGAAAGGGAAAGGAAAGACGCAGTCTACTTCTAGCCTAGATGAAAATATGAAACTTTACCATGACCTTCAAGCGAAGAAGTCTGCTGCTAGTGAAAAAATGGCAGAAGCTGATATGAAGAAATCTGCAGCAATGGAACAAATGGCAGAAGCTACCAAGGAGAAGGCAAAGGTGTTGAATTATGATAAGTATATCGAATTGATGAAGATTGATACTTCAGAAATGAGTGATGCAAAAAGGAAGTGACATGAACAAGTGATAGATCATAATGCAAGGATCTGTTTGGTGCAAACAATTAGTACGCATGTCTTGATGTTTACAAATGATTTGTATTGTCAGTTGTTGCTTTCAATTGTATCATCCTACCTAATATATTGTTAGTTATTGCTTTCTTAGTATTTTGTAATGATCTATCCAAGTAATATATCAGTATTGGGCACCCATTTGGTTCTCTCAAATTGAATATGCAGTACAAGATCTTACAGTAAAATTATAGCCAACAAAAGTTAATTAATAGCCAACTAGTATAGTATATAGCAATGTTATTTTACTGACATGGATCCCATATGGTGTGGGAATGTGAGATTGAATGTGCCTGTTTGGTCTGTGAACGATCACCGCACACATTCCGATTGGATGGCGTTAACAGGTAGGCGCGCATTAGGCAACCCGAGAAGCATGGGAATTGGGGAGCCATACTAGGCCCCGGCAGGCTGCACTTGCTAAGAGCGTGTACGATATCGGAACAGAGGGGTCCAAGGGTGAGTTTTCGGCCGCCTATAACAACAAAAGTAGCTCTCTTCGAAACAAGTACAAAAATATTATCACAGAGTCACACAGACGGATCTAGCTTCAGGGGCACGGATTTGGCTAGTTTGACCCCTAAGAGCACCATAGCAAAATAACATGTTTCGGTACAAAGCATATTCATAAAAGATCATAACATCGGGTCTCATTACAAAATCTCATCAAAATAGAGGATCATCGGAACATAGCTTCTTCCCCCATTGCTGGTACACTATTTTTGCACTCCTTCTAGTGATGTCCAAGTTCACCAGACCGCTTGCACCGTTGTCTTGTCCTAAAGGGTTGCTCTAGACGGTCCTTGTACCTCTATGTTTTTGGCCTTCCAGCTAGCCTCTTCAACTTTAGTAGATAAAGCTTAAACCAGGGTCAAAACTTTCCAATTAAGACTTGTCAGGAATTGGTATGAATACATCAACATAGCCAGCCTTGAACTTATCAACTGTGAGGTAATCATCGACAAAGTTCTCAAGATTATCCCTTGTGTGGCATATGAATGCTACTGCATGATTGCAAGGTTTACCACTGATGGTATACCAATGGCTACCTTTAGCTTCTCCATGAGCCGTTCTCAATTTTGCAGTGTTACAGGGTTGAATATGGCCCAACAAACTAGAAACATCCACTTATGACCATCTACTGTTGTTGTAGATACTAACTAACCCTTATAATTCCTTGTCAAATGTGTGGAGTACACTCCCAGGTAAGGTCTACAGCCATTTAAGAACCCATCAATGCAGGGCTTGAGTGCAACAAACACTCTGTTGAAGAGATCACTCCCTTTCACCATTGTGTACTCTATGTCAACCTCTGCTTTGAAGCTATACAATAGGTTGAAACTATCATCCCAGGAGCCGTGGATTTCCTCTAATGCAGCCTCATTTGCAACCCAAACTTTGAAGTAACTGACATCAACACGAAACTTCTCTTGGAGTCTCCTCTTCAATTCTTTGGGACCAAAAGATGGATCCTCAATCAGCCAACCCTTGATATGCCCTGCACACTATTTGTATGAGGCTATCTTGTTTTCCACAAAACTTGTGGTGGAGCAAGTATGATGTGCTGCAATTACTTTCACCTGCAAAATAACCAAAGTTTCATCAAATTTTGAAAGTAAGATTGAAGAAGTATGAAATCAACTTGCAATTTGTCCATACCTTGTAAGTTCTGTCATCCTCATCCTGCAACCTTGATGCATGAATTCTCCCATTGCAGTCTGGATGGGTGCAGATGCTTCAACCCTCTTTTGCTCACTATAGTCAACATTATACTCAAATTCATTTAAAATTGCATAATGTCTATGAGCTCATTTAAAAGTACTTTGGTCAGCAAAGATATAATCCACTTGTACTACTGGATTATTAAGATCAGTCACAAGGAGAGGCTCTAATAGAGCTTCATCATTAACCTCCTCTTCCTCATTAACCTCCTCTTCAAGCTGCTCTTCATCCTCAGTAGGATCATATTCATACAAATTGTCATTTGGGTTAGAAGGGTTGTACATGCCCTCATTATCCACTCCAACATGATCCTCTTCCTCACTTTCTGGCTTACTCTCATCATCTTGCTCACTCATATTATTTGGTTCACTCACATTATTTAGCCCACTCACATTATTAGGTTCACTAGATGTGAAGGCTCAATTTGTGCTTTACCGTGGAAAAGGACTACAACCTGCAATTAATTCTGAGGACGTGGGCCAACTGACCCATAGCTAGCTTGGCTACATGGATCCATTGGTAGGTTGTCAATAGTACTGCAATCTGGCTGTGATACCTCCATACCTAGCAATGGATCGCCTTCCTAATATGGAGCTACATCCATTACCTGCATATTCAGCAAGACCCTTCTATTTTTCTCCAATGCAAATGCGCTATCCAAGTTTGCATCAGAGCTACGGTCAATGCGCGAGGATAATCGGGACTAGGCTACGTGATCTGAGGTCCAGAATGATTGAGGATGTCGTGTGACAGTGGTTGGACTCAAGTATGACACAAGATGGATAAGAACGATCGAACAGGAAGTTCAGCGCAACGGGTTGCATCAAGTGGCTTAGCAATCGTTGCAAGTGTCATGGTGGTTCTGGTGGGAGCCGGATGGGAGAGACTCGCTGATATAAAAGAGCCATTAATGAACCTACACGTGACAAAGCATGTGATTGCTTCACGTTTATTGGACTCGGCTTTTGGAGAAGGATCGAGAAGATGCTCAGTCTAGTGCTCTTCGACGCCTGCGATGGCTGCCTCAACGACGCGCTCGACGCCTGCGCCAGGTTGGTTACAGAGCGCCTCGGCGACACCATCCCGCGCATCTACTCCGCCGCGCTCTGCCATATGCTTGGTCAGCCCGAGGAAGGGGCCCAGTGGCTCGACGCTGTGTCCGGCATCTCCAACCTCGAGGACAAGGTGCAGCTCATGGAGGACGACGTGACCACCACGCTCGGCCGCACGATGTGGCTAGCGCTGAGAAGTCGATCGTGGCCACGACGCTGGGGCTAGTCGAGATCACCATGCGGTCCATGTTCAAAGACGCGGACCTACGCGAGAGGCTCCATGCGCATTTCTTTTGTTGGCCCGTGCTTACTGTGATACCAATCTGTGTGTTACTAGAAGTCTTGAGCCAAGTTCGTTGTTAAATTGAATAGAGAAGTGATGGTAGGGGGTGACTAGTTGAGCACTGAAGTAGGTGAATTATTAGGATTTATGAGACGAATTTAGAAAACTTTATGGTAATGCATTGAAGGTATTTTGCTAGGTAGGAACTTTTGCTCACCGTAGAATATTTGCATTGTATTCATTGAGTGTACGTAGTAATCTCATTGAGTGCTTACAGTAATGTCGTTGAGTGCATACAGTGATCTCATTGAATTCTTGCAGTAATCTCATTGAGTACTTGTAACAATGTCGTTGAGTGAATGCAACAATTTCTTTTTCCCTTTTTCCTTCCTCTTTTTTCTTTCCCTTTCTTTTCCCTTTTCATCTCCTACTTTTTTCTTTTTCTCTTTCCTTCTCCCTCGCTTCCTCTTCCCCTCGCCACAGTCCCTCTCACTCCCTCTCCCTCACGGGCGGCGTTGCGTGCCCTCACGTCCTCCCTCTCCCTTGGCAACGGTGTCCAAGACGGTGGAGGCGAGCGAGCATGCAGCGACAGCTGCGGACAACCTCGAACATAGACATCGTGTGTCGTGTTCGTGCCAGCATAGCCCGACATACGATCATATTATGCCAGACCTTGCCGATAGCTGTTTGTGCCAGCACAGCACGGTCTGGCAAGCTCATCTTGCCGTGCCGCTCTAAGGCCGCGCAGCTAACTTAGAAGACAAAAGTGGTGAGTACCGAAAATTGTAAGAAGTGTGCGCACCACACGTCGATCCACAGTTGGCCTCTGCACAGGAGATTGCCGAGCGCTCGTGTCGAAATGCACCTTGGGGGCGCGGGGCCCTACCGCCCAGGCCACGACTGGGCAGGGTCCATACTTTCTACCCGCCGGGCACGAACGCGTGCAACGGTGCTTAAACCTTCAAGCTGCCCACCGCCCACTGACATCCTGGCCCACTCACCAGAGACTACCTGCCCTAAACCTCACGGCACGGGGCCCCGCCCGCCCGCCGCCGTACCACGCGGCTGCTACGCGTCCCCGAGAGGGCGACATGAGCACCAAGCGCTCTCCCAGTCTTCCTTCCCCCTTGCTCGCTCCCCTCTCGGCCTCTCCCCGTCTCCCCGTCTGTACGTCTGCGCCTGCTATAAAACTGCACGAGGGGTAGCTCCTCTCTTCTTCCTACATATCCCCGTCGTTTTCTCAGGCTCTCTTGCTCCGCGCGCGAGCCCATGGCCGTAGCACCAGTGGTCTGATTTGATTAGCCGTAGCCTTTTAATTAGCTTCCGCTGCTGCTCCGTGTAGCCGTCGTGCTGCTTCTTCCATTGGCGTGGAGGCCGGGAACCCAAATGGACGAGGAGATCGGCGCCGCCGCGCGGCAGGTAACGGCTCGCCCCATCTCCCTGCTTCGAAGTCGTCTCTAGCGCTCGGATTTCGTTGGCTTTGGAGAAGGGTTGCGTTTTTTTTCGGGTGCGTGATTCATATGGCTGCCGAGCGATTTGGGGCGCGAGGTGACGCGGTTTTTGTTTGCATTTTACTCGGTATTCGGAGGAGTTGCCTTTGTTCGATTTCGATATATCGATTTGGAGCGGAGGCAAAAATTTGCCTCCGAATGCGAGATGGTGCGGCTGAGCAATTGTGCTGGTCGATTCGCTGGATCATTGATCTGTTAAGTCCATACTAGCTTGGTTCTAGAAGATTGGGTTCATCTGTATCATGTGATTGAATCGGGTCAACTGTTTGTTGGTGGATTGAATCGGGTCAACTGTTTGTTGGTGCTTGCAGCTTGCTCAATGCTCATGGTGACCGTGACCCGCCCATTTTTTATTCACCTTTAACAGCGTTGTCGCATCGTTATCACAATTTTTTATTGAGACGTATACAGTTTTTTGAATCTATCTATCTACCTATTATATTGTTAAAGTAGAGTCAAAAGAAACTATAGTATTCGCTCCTTGAAATTTTCATATTAATCAGTGCAAAAAAGGACATCGTCAATCGTGGTGGGTCTAGATTTTAAAAAAAAGTCTATATCAAGTAAAATAAAACTGAAATTCGGAATAAAAACTAAAATAAAATTAGTAATTTGATTTTAACACGAATTACTAAGTAAAAGAGTCCATGTCAAGTACATTAAAACTGAAATTCAAAATAAAAATAGAATTTGCAATTTGATTTTCATACAAATTTCTAAGTAAAATCCCTACATAATTATAATTAAAACTGAAATTCGGAACAAAAAAAATAAAGATCAAGAATTTGATTTCTACACTGATTAAAAGAGTCCATGTCAAATACAATAAAACCTAAATTTGAAATAAAAATAGAATTAACAATTTGATTTATACAAATTTCGAATTAAAATACTTAAATAATTATAATTCGGAATAAAAAATAAAAAATAGAAATTATATTTGTATACTAAATCCAACCAAAAAATACTCAAATTCGAATAAAAATAAAATAAAATTAGCAATTTGATTTCGATATTTAATTCTAATAATTATAATTTGGAATAAAAATTAAATAATAATCAAGTATTTGATTTGTATACAAAATACAACAAAAAATAATTGAAATTACGATTAAAAATAAGATGAAATTAGCAATTTGATTTCAATACGACTTCCAAAGAAAAATCCCTAAATAACTGTAATTCAGAATAAAAATTAGCAATTGGATTCAAATACGAATTCCAATAAAAAAGAGCTGAAATTCGTGATAAAAATAAAAAATTTCCAATTGATTTCCATACGTATTCCAAAATAAAATCCCCAAATAACTAAAATTCAAAATAAATTAAATAAATTTAGCAATTTGGTTTGTATTCGAACTCTAATAAAAATAACTGAAATGTTGAATAAAAATAAAAGTCATAACGAGGATGCACGAATAGTGTCGGGGGAGATACAAAAGAAGCCACCGCGCTCTTTCTATTGTTGCTTCCTTTGGAATAAAAATAAAAAAAATAATTGAAATTTTGACTAAAAATACAAATTATAACAAGGATAGAATGAATGGTGTCGGAGAAGACCATAAGATAGTGCAATGGTATCGATCTGTCCTAGAAGAAGACATTGATCCACGGGGGAGTGAAGAGCCGAGGCAGCGGCGACGATGATGAGGACAATATCGTGCTGCTCACTGGAGTCATTGAAGAGAAAGTCCAATGTTGAAAGAGTCGAGGGCCGCGATGACGAGTGGTGAGCGTCGGCGTTGTTGAAGAAGTTAGTGACCAAAGAAGCTCGATGATGGGAAAACTCTGACAGAGAGGAGATGAAGCTTTGCATTGAATATGAGTTATGGACTGTCATGGCCTGTTACTGTTCATGTGATGGTACTGTCCATGTGTGAACAGTACACACGGTACTGTAGCACCACGCACTATTCATGCTAGGGCCCACGGGTGCATTAGTAGTTAGGAAATAGAGATAGAATAGTTAGTTTCCTTATTAGTTGGATTTACTTCTTTAGAGATGTATTCCATCTAATAGAGATAACTTTCCATAGAATTGGAAATTGTTTCTTAGAGGTCAAGTCGAGTCGTCCTTATAAAAGGGATAGCATGTATCTATTATCAAGCAAGCAAGAAAAATGAATTAATCTAGTCTCCCTCCCGAGGTTCTATCATCCCAGTCTATAGTCTAATCTTCCATCCCACCAAGCCGACGCCGTCCGACCTTCTTCCTGGCGGTGTTTATCCCGTAATGATCTAAGATCATTACATTTGGTATCAGAACAGTCGATCCCTTCCCACGACTTCTGCTATCATGGTTATGGCGACAGATCAAACCATCAAACCAATCGCCGAGTCGTTGGCTATGATAAAGGCTAACGCCAACAAGATGGCCATGAGTACCAACGACAACGACAAGAAGATGGTGGCCATCTTTTTCGACTTGCATGCCACTTCGGAGAAGATGATCGTGGCGATGACAGCGAAGCCTCCCACGACGGCGGCGATGCCTTCTACAGAGGTGGTGACACCATCCACGCGGGTGGCGGTTACCTCAAGCAATCGCTAAGAACCGCCGCGACTTCCACGCCTTCATCGTGACATCGCCGAGCCCACCGTGGCCTTGCTGAAGTCTATCTTGGTCACCGTGGCGTTGTCAGGGTTGCTGCCATGCCTGCCGCAGCGACTGGTGAGTTTGCCGCAACCACGCGTGGAGGCAATGATCTTCGAGGACTCGTATCACTATCGCAATCTCTCGTCAACATGGGGTCACCTAGGGTTTCAGCCATGGCCGCCACCACAGCTCAAGGACTCGCAGTTGTCATGGCCTGTTACTGTTCACATGATGGTACTGTTCATATGTGAACAGTACACATGATACTGTAGTGCCGCGCACTATTCATGCCGGGGCCCACGGGTGCATTAGTAGTTAGGAAATAGAGATAGAATAGTTAGTTTCCTTATTAGTTGGATTTACTTCTTTAGAGATGTATTCCATCTAATAGAGATAAGTTTCTATAGAAATAGAGATTGTTTCTTAGAGGTCAAGTCGGGTCGTCCCTATAAAAGGGATAGCATGTAGCCATTATCAAGCAAGCAAGAAAGATGAATTAATCTAGTCTCCCTCCCGAGGTTCTATCTGTTGGGTCACGGGGTAGGCTACGATAGCTACAAACAAAAATTTCTACCACGCAAACCAGGAAGTCATGCAAGTAGATGATCATAGATCGTTACCAATGACGCCAGTATAAATGGAAGAAGGGTTGGAGCACCGTCCAACGAAGAGCGCCGATGTAGCGGTCGAGTCGATCGTCCAACGCCCAAAGAAGTCGATGTAGTGGTCGAGTCGATCGCTCCTCCAAAGAACGCCTCGCAGCTCCTTGTCAAGATCGCGGATCGCCCTCAAGCGCAACAATCGTAGTAGCGCTTACGGTATCCACACGCCCGTGGAAGGAACAATCAACGCCGCGTGCGGCAGACCAAGTCGCACGCGTGGAGCTCTCGTGAAGATGACGGCTAGGATTTCGGTGGTGTTTTCACGCATCTTTCCAATAGCCTCATGCACCTCCTTATATAGTGCTCGTGACGGATCCTATCCGGACACGCCATTTAATCGTATTCAGATTTGTTTGTTCCAACCCGCTAAGTGTGACCAGAGGTTCATGTGTAGTTCGGTTGCCAGAATCGGAAACCCTTCCGACCACGAGTCGAAGCGGCTCCTAGCGTAACATATCGATTCTCGAATACACACAAATTATATCGGACGAACCTTAATGCAATATGATCTACGACTGTGTCTTCATCACCTACGACTGTGTCCTATCTCAGATATCGATCAGTTCAGATGTGGTCACTACCAACTCGTAACTCCTTACGACTTGGTTTTGACCACTCTGATCGAGTTCGACCGCCTATGACTTGCTTGTATCTCCATACGACCATCATTCTCGTCGACCGAGCGACCTACTGTGTATACTCCTTTGCCTCACGATGTCCGGTTGAACTCAGTGAGATTAGGATGGCATCGGCACGGCGGCACGGTAGTGCTCGCCCATACCCATGCCCGTGACCTAATTTCTCATGGTATGCCCGAAGATGACGACGGCGAAGAATCTCGCCATGCCTCGCCTCATGGCATGCCTGCTACCCGCGAACGATACACCACCTCTGAATACTATGAATTATTCAACTTTACACCGCCAAGAGTCATTGTTGTGTTAAGGCTAATCGAACAACTGGTACTTATGGTTACCAAGCTTTTTACCATATAAGAAACATCAGTTTACTGCTTATAGTACATATAAAGAGCTCACACCAAATAATGGCATGGTATCTTTGAAGAAACAATGTTTTTTTCCAAAGACCTTTTATGCGCCAAGACCTTATTGTGTGTTAATGTTATTTTCTTTTTTAAAAATAGCATCCAATTAACATGGAACTAAGAACCAAGTTCATATCAAATTAATTTTATAATGATCTTTTGATTATCATCCAATGCACCATCTGCATCTCTCTGTAATTCTTGATAGTTAATCACCGGCACTCGTGAGTATTGGATGGTTTCGATATTCTTATCCCAAAGGCCCAAATTCAATCCTTCTTTTCAGGAACAACTACAAGGAACAAATTTAAGATAATTGAAGCACCATATAAACAATCGCCCCCAACAGAATCAATCATCTCAAAGAAATTGCTCATCGGTTTAGTTTAGTGAAACGACTAGCTCAATATTAATGCCGTCTCGACGAAGCACAACTCATAAACGACCGATTCTCGCGACATACCAGACAAAAGTTCACCGGTTTACCTACCGAAGCGGCACATGTAGTGGTCGCCCAAGACGCGCCCCGATGGTTCGAGCGGGCTCTCCCGGCCGCCACGCAGACTCCACGTTGAGGTTGACGAAGCGCCACCAGTCCGGCCGGCAGAACAACCGCCACGCCACGATGGCGCCCGATCGCCTTGGCCATTTAACACTGCCATGACGACGACCGAGTCCAAGAATCAAATGAAGAAGACGCAAGAACTTAAAGGCAAAGTAGAATGGGATTGATGTTAACTCGGGCCGGGCGAGGTCGGCGATGAGGCGACGAGGTCGCCGACGATGTGAAGACGCGCAGTGTAGTCATGAGGTTTGGCGCCACGGCCATGAAGCCCCGGACGCCAGCATGCATCTGGTGGCGCCACGAGTACCAGAGGTCCAGCGGATACGCGTGAGGGCTGGGCTTGAGGAGGAGGCGGCCGAGAGCTTGAGGAGGAGGAGGCGGCGATCGGGGGGTGGCGGCGACGGAGGAGGATTTAGCGCGACGGGAGGCGGTCGACCGGAGGAGGCGAGGCGGGAGGAGGACGCGCGTGCGGGGGAGAGGCTGGGCGACGGGAGGAGGCGCGGCGGGAGGAGGCGGAGAGGCTTAGCAGGAGGCCAGGCGACGGAGGAGGCGTGGAGGCGGGAGGAGGATGGCGACGGGAGGAGGGCTACGACGACCGGAGGAGGCGAATGGATTTTTGGGCTTGTGGTGGGCGTCATGGAGGAGAGGGCTCTACGATAGAATGGTATAAGTATTGTGAGCTAGGGTTTTTGGGCCCAATTGTCGATGTGGGTTGATTCGCAACGGGCGAGGCGTACAGGTGGAGCTTACTCATACCACGCTACTGGATTCGACGGGCGAGAATTGCCCCCATTTTCATACCCACGGGCAAACAAAGGCCCCTATACCCGACTCTATTAGGGTATTTACCCGCGGGCACGCGGGTAATCGGGCACAATTGCCATCCCTAGGTGAGATGTTGTGTCATCCATGGACTGTTCAATACTTTCTCGATCGAGTATCAGATAACTTTACGTGGTCGAACTCTTCGACTACTAGTGGCATGGTCATACACTTTCTTTATCCGATCACAACGAGGGGCCCAGAGACATCTCTCCTGTTATGTTAGGAGGGGCAAATCCCATATCCGACCAAATCACATTCCTCTCCATGTTTCAGAGCATACCCAAAGCTACCTTTATAACTACCCGATTCATTTGTAGCGTTTGGCAACCCCTAAGCGTGCTTCTTACACATGTAGGAAACCATGCCGATCTCGTGTCTAAGGATTATACATCATCATTGCTTGAGACCAACTAACGACACATAGATTCATAACAATCTCAATAGTGTCTCAAGGTGGGTCTTATCCAACATCATGTTCTCTAACATGTGTCCATATTATCGGTTTGATATCTCCATATCTATGACTCGTGAAACATAGTCATCAACCAATACATATGCTAGTCTATTCATATGTGTCCTCATATGTTTACGACCAGGGATAGTGTTAAGAATAATTATTGCAGAAATATAGAGTTTCACAACCAAGTCACATACTTGATAATAAATATTAACAATATTATTCTAGGAACAAGATAACACATTATCCAATGTCATGAACATAATGAAATATAATCATCTCTATGATTGCCTCTAGGGCATATTTCCAACACTATCATCCCAGTCTATAGTCTAATCTCCCATCCCACCAAGTCGACGCCGTCCGGCCTTCTTCCTAGCGGTGTTTACCCTGTAATGATCTAAGATCATTACATGGACGATATGGGGTTATCGGGTAGCTAGGAGCGTACCATCACTGGTGAGAGGCACATTGTCGCCGGTGATGAAGAAAAGATTCTCCATATCGTTAGACAACGACTAAAGTAGACATGCCAATATTAGTGAAGATGGGAGGTCGCCACGGTTAGTGGGGAAGCCACAACGTTGAGTTGGCCAACGTCGAAGAAGAGGAGCGATTGGCATATGAGAAGATGGCGTTGAGCATGTATAACATGCATGTATGTACATGCAACATACATGCATGTATTCGTACAAATAGAAGCGCAGACATACAAAGGCAGAGGTGCAAAAATTAGTAAAGATGGGAGGTCGCCACGATTAGTGGGGAAGCCACAACGTTGAGTTGGCCAACGTCGAAGAAGAGGAGCGATTGACATGGGAGAAGATGACGTTGAGCATGTATAACATACATGTATGTACATGCAACATACATGCATGTATTCGTACAAATAGAACCGCGGACATACAAAGACAGAGGTTCAAAAAGCTTGGAGTAGAGATGACGCAGTTTTAGGGAATATGCTCGGGGTCACCGGAGAGAGCGTGACACGTGTACCCAGTTGGGATTGGTGACGGTGGCATATGTATGCGCATTGATGTCGCAATGGTTAGCATTAAGCAATAATTGGAGGGAAGTAGAAAATAACTATGTGGTAAAGTATTGCATTGGAAGGGGTAGCAACTGAGAGAGATCGATTAAGATTTGGGCTTACTGTTGGAGGTTGAAGCAAAAAACTGTGACGGTGAGAAGAGATAGAAGCCACACGGTTTGGTAGGGTAGCCAGCGTGGCAGCGTGTGAGGGAAGATAAGTTTAAGGTAGGTCGCTCATGGTGCATCGTTGTATGCGTGAGCAAAGTACTTTAATACATTATACCATGTAAACTAATATGATAATTTTCCACACACATAATCAATATATTACTTGAGATTAAATTGAGATACATATGCATGCCTACAAATTTTTTTTTTATAAAAACTAATAGAGTAAGAATAGGGTCATGCAACTACATGATCTATGCATGATGAAGAGTGGTTAGTTTCTAAGAACCCTAACAATTTAGTATGCTCAATGATTTTTTTTCCATTAAAGCACATACTTCAATTACGTTCCTTAGGTTGTAATTTTTTTCAAGTTTCTATTGTCATTTTCAATGTTTATGATATTTTAAAAGTCTAAATAGCCTACAAGATACGTAAATATATTATTAATCATTTATACAAATTTCGAAACAAATCTTGCCGCGCATTTTGCGCGGGGCACCCTACTAGTTTCGCATAAGTTACAGTTGGAAATTCCAAACACAACAAAAGTTTCAGCTATTAGTTTATCCAATTTTTGCCAACGTCATTGGAAATTTGACTTAGCATTGCATTTGCCGTTTGTTTTGGGAGTGATGTTCACTGAGTCATGGACCAGTTTCGGATAGTTGTTATTCACAGGCTTGCCGTGCTGGTGGTGGTTGTTTTGCAGGGCCAGTGGAAAAGTTACTGCAAAACTCTCTCCCTACTAGCATTTCAGAGCTTTGGCGTGGTGTATGGAGACTTGAGTACGTCGCCTCTGTACGTCTACAAAAGCGCATTGTCTGGGAAGCTGCACAATTACCATGATGAGGCTACCATCTTTGGATTGTTTTCGCTGATATTTTGGACCTTGACACTCCTTCCATTGCTGAAATACGTCATGATTGTCTTGAGTGCTGATGATAACGGCGAGGGTGAGTAAGTTCATTGTACTAGATTGGTGCTATTGATTTTCTAATTGAAATACATATGTTGCGTTCTAATTTTGGTTCATTGAGCTTCTAGAAAGTGTTAGCTTAGCTTAGATCATGGATGAATTCTGGTAGTGGTAGGCGATAAGGAATAAAGAAAAGACCAAGCTCTGTAATAAGCTTATAAGCATAACAAGCAACCAATGCCATTGTCATAAGTATTTGTTCTTTCTCACAAAAATAGTGCTTCTGTTCGTAACAAGAGTGGTGTCTTGAGCTATCTAGTAGTTTCTTTGTTTAGCTAAAAAAAATTCGCTACACACGGTTACTGATTTTAGTAATTATGTTATACAGGTGGGACATTTGCTTTGTACTCGCTACTTTGCAGGCATGCAAAATTCAGTCTGCTTCCAAACCAGCAAGCTGCAGATGAAGAGCTGTCAACATATTATCAACCTGGAATTGGTCGCAGTGCTGTTTCCTCTCCATTCAAAAGGTTTCTGGAGAGGCATAGGAAGCTGCGGACCTGTTTACTTCTTTTTGTACTGTTTGGTGCATGCATGGTGATAGGTGATGGTGTCCTTACACCCACCATCTCTGGTATGCATGACATGTCCCTATTTCTTTGCTTTGTCTCTCTCTTTCTTTAGTTACGCAATACATGCTTTCGCTGTTGTCACGTCTCATGTTCTGTTTGTTGCAGTTTTGTCAGCCATATCTGGATTACAAAACCTTGGCACTGGTGGATTAGGAGATGGTATGTGTAGCTTTTTTTTTTCTACTGCCTATGGGTTGTTTTGTCATTATGTTTTGATAGAAAGCTCTCTTAAGAAGGTGTTTCATCTAGTCATACTTATATAGCTTCAGGGTGGGTAGCTGAAGTTTCGTAGGTTGGGTTGGAATTCAACAAAAAGAGCATCTCCGTATTTCTCTTGGTTGTTCTCCTAGATTTGGATACTGTGTCGAATGCTGAAGTCAATTTCTAGTTTAATGTCCTCCTATTTGGCAATAACGGATCTTTAAGCTATCTGATACAATATTACTTTTTGGTTGCTCTTAATCTGCTAATATGCTAAATACTAGTTCATTTTAATGTTTAATATCTATTTGTAAAAAAATCAACATTTACTTGATTGGTAAACCATCTGTCATCTGTGGGTTAAAATTCGAGAAATAACATATCTAGGTTGTAACTCAAGTTACCTGTAGGTACTTGAAGGTTTTCTCATCATCATCTTGAGTTGTCCCAACATAATCTTGCCATTTTGTGATACTGAAAATCATTTCTATTGGACACTTTGGGATTTTCTTCATGTGCTTATTTGCATGGGTTGAAGTAAGTTGATTGATAACAAGTGGACCATCGAAATTTGAAAGAACTAGAACACCTAATTGATTTCTTTGAATTTTATTAGAAGCATCGAGGATGCTTAAAGGTCTGGGAAACATAGTAGGGGATGCAACCACACATGTCTAACATTGTGCTGTGTGCTATATTAATTGGTGGAGTGTGACTTGGCTTGACGATATATTGATACATCTTTTGTGTGAGGACCGAGGAGTGCTTCTATGCTCCTGTGACTGAAAATTAGATAAACCTTAGAGCACCTGTCTTTTCATAATGGTCTCGCGTAGATTAGCCATCTGCTCCTTTTATTTTTTTACAATCTGTATTGTTTTTTTAAGAGCACATTTTTTTTGTGCATTGACAAATATAATTATGCCACGATCTTCTTCCTTGAGGAATCAGGAATATATCTGCGTTACTGTAATTTCATTCATCTTGACTAATTTGCTGGTATACAGGTTGGGTGGTATTCATTGCATGCATTGTGCTTGTTGGCCTCTTTGCACTGCAACACCGAGGTACTCATAGGGTGGCATTCATGTTTGCCCCGATTGTTGTACTCTGGCTCCTGAGCATTGGTATCATTGGTCTGTACAATATCATCCACTGGAATCCCAGAATATGTCTTGCTCTTTCCCCACATTATATTGTAAAGTTTTTCAAGGCAACAGGAAGAGATGGTTGGATTGCTCTAGGAGGAGTACTTCTTGCTACGACAGGTGAATTCAAGCAGACCTGTTATCTAGCTGAAACTTTTTATTCGTATTTTGGAATGAATAGCTTGTCTTAGAAATTTCTGTAACACATGCAGGTACTGAAGCTATGTTTGCTGATCTTGGCCACTTCACCGCTGCATCTATCAGGGTACGCAGAACTGCTTATACGAGTTTGACGTAAGTTATTAAGGCTATGTTGGCCAATTTTTTTCATCCTGACTGACTCCAGCTCTTTTCCTGCCTATAGTTGGCTTTTGTCGGTGTCATATATCCCTGTCTTGTGCTGCAATACATGGGGCAGGCTGCGTTTCTTTCCAGAAACAAGTCAGCTGTAAATGACAGCTTTTATCAATCTATTCCACGTAAGCTTCACAACGCCAAGCATATTTGGGAATTCTTGCTTCATATGTTGCTGAAAATAGCATTAAATCATATTTGCAGGTCCTGTGTTTTGGCCTGTGTTTGTCATAGCAACTCTTGCTGCAGTTGTGGGCAGCCAAGCTATTATATCTGCAACCTTTTCTATTGTTAAGCAGTGCCTTTCTTTGGGATGCTTTCCACGAGTGAAGGTTGTGCATACATCAAGGTGGATCTATGGCCAGATTTACATACCTGAGATGAATTGGATTCTGATGGTTCTTTGTTTAGCTGTGACAATTGGCTTCCGTGACATAACAGTTATAGGAAATGCTTATGGTAAGTTTGACGACATCAATACTGCATAAACTGAGCAAATCCTATGAGACAGATGAATTTTGTTCTGGAACCATATATGGCTCCTCCATTGGCAGCATGTGCATATACTTCATTTCATTCAGAACCTGCATTTCTATGCATTTTGGTGTGTAAAATAGTTCACCCTCTTATATTGACAACTCATTGCTATCACACACATTTGATGTTACCGTTCTTAGTTGAACAACCAAAAGGTTAAAGAAATGTGCACTTACCAATTTACATCGGGCAATAGTTCTGTATCGCACATAGCTCCCTTAATGTTGGCAAATTAAGCACACCACCAGCTAATTTTCTTGGATAGGTTGTAAGTGATGCTGACAACTTTGTAAATGCATAATCAGTTACTCACTAGGGTCTTCTCTTATTTTGCCGTGAGCCCGCAGTGTGATGATCTTGTCTGCCTTCTTTTTCATGGGTTCTTCATGCTTGATTTGCCCAGGACTAACTTTTGCTCCCTTCCTATGCGTGGTCTCAGGTCTTGCGTGCATCACTGTGATGTTTGTTACCACGTGGCTGATGTCGTTGGTTATCATATTTGTGTGGCAAAAGAATATCCTGCTTGCCTTGTTATTCCTCGTATTCTTCGGGTCAATTGAAGCCGTCTACCTGTCGGCAGCATTCATGAAGGTTCCTCAGGGAGGATGGGCTCCGATTGCGCTTGCTCTTGTGTTCGTGTTTGTCATGTACGTGTGGCACTACGGCACACGGCGGAAGTACTTGTTTGACCTCCAAAACAAGGTTTCAATGAAATGGATCCTAACACTTGGCCCGAGCCTCGGAATCATGCGTGTGCCTGGAATTGGCCTCATTTACACAGAGCTGGTGACTGGGGTGCCTTCCATCTTCTCGCATTTCGTCACCAACCTGCCCGCATTTCACCAGGTTCTGGTCTTTGTCTGCGTGAAGTCTGTGCCAGTGCCCTATGTTCCGACAGACGAACGGTACCTTATCGGACGGATTGGCCCCAGAGAATACCGCATGTACCGGTGCATTGTGAGGTATGGTTACAAAGATGTGCAGAAAGATGATGAGAACTTTGAGAACCACCTGGTGATGAGCATCGCCAAGTTCATTCAAATGGAAGCCGAGGAAGCAGCCTCTTCTGGAAGCTACGAGTCATCGACGGAAGGAAGAATGGCAGTCGTACACACCGCTGACGCAACCGGGACCGGGCTGGTCGTGAGGGACTACAACGACGAGGCAGGCACCTCCCTGACGAGGAGCAGCAAGTCGGAGACTCTCCAGAGCCTGCAGTCCATCTACGAGCAGGAGTCCGGCAGCGTGAGCCGCCGTCGCAGGGTCCGGTTCCAGATCTCCGAGGAGGAGCAGATCGAGCCGCAGGTGAGGGACGAGCTGTCCGACCTCCTGGAAGCGAAGGGGGCCGGCGTCGCGTACATCATCGGCCACTGCTACGTCAAGGCGAGGAAGAACTCCAACTTCCTCAAGACGTTCGCCATCGACTACGCCTACTCGTTCCTCCGGAAGAACTGCAGGGGCCCGTCGGTGGCGTTGCACATACCCCATATCAGCCTCATCGAGGTCGGTATGATCTACTATGTGTAGAGATGTCTTCGAATGCTTGTTTTGAACTCAGCCTTCTGCTGACAATGCACCTCAGTGTAATTTTTGTCTGTTGTCATCTTGTGTAGCTGTAGCTTCGCCGAATTAATCGGGCGATGTAAAGATGGTAGGCGAACTAGCTGAGCTGCCACCGTATGAAATCGGGGGATTCGGTGACCTTGTAAATACATTTCGTTCATGATACTAGCAAACAGCGTGGCTACAAGTTAGAACATTCTTTGCTAGTGTCAGTAGCTTCATTAGTCATTACCACCTCTTCGAGCAGCTTGAAATGAACAGTGGAGAATGCCCTGTGTTTTTTCTCAAGAGCTTTGGAATGCAGCATAACAACATAGGCTATAGCATGCCTTCCTATGAGCCGAGGTTCATTTCCGACCTTCGGATAAATTTTGCTCCACGAACGTTTCGGACAAATCCTGTAATAACTCCAAATTGGTGCAGGTAACGAAAGATACGTGCCTGCCGTCCGAACGGGTGGCTCCGCATCGGACGCCCTACTCTAATAACCTCACATATCTCACCGTTGTTTCCTTCTTTTTCTCGAGCTCTTCCTTCAACTCCATTCTCCCCGAATACACAAATCAAATACCCAAATCAACTCTACATTTTTTTTGAAATAATATTAATTTAAAAGATAATTATAAAAATAAATAGTCAAAATAAAAAATTACAAAACTAGGCGCATGCTCCTGTCACCATTCCAATTGGCGATAGGGGCTAGCCACTGACGACAGCGGACTCAACAATACCCAGAGCTCCTTGTCGCCATTTGAATTGGTGACAGGTCCATGTCGTCAATTGAATTGGGGACATGATCCTTAATTTTTAAAATTTTAAATTTGAAAAACCATCATTTCAAATAGCGATAGGAATCCCGCAAATCCTTGTCGTTATTCCAAACGGCGACACAATCACCCCTATAAAAGACCCTCGAAACCCAAAAATTCGGGGAATACTCACTTTTATTCAGAAAAAAAGAAAGGAGAGGGAAGGGAGAGGAGTTGAGGGGAGAAGAGAAGCCAACGAAGCGCTGTCTGTCTGGTCGACCACCTTTCAGGTAATTTTTTTAACCGAATAGATTACATAGTTTTGGATATATTGTTACGTAGTGTAGTATGTTGTACATAATTCTTTTCGATGGGTAGTCTAGTTTTAGATATGTGGTTAATTGTAGAAATCTTGTTTACAGTGTAGTACGTCAAATATGTCGGACGCCACCAACTTCAAAAATCACTACGGTCAGGGGACTATTTTTGAGGGTCCTGGGGGGATTTATTTGCGTTATTTCCAATCGACGCATCGCGCCTCTCGCCTGCACTGCAGCAACAGACTGTATGTGGACGCGTGGTTGTTTCACTTATTCGATTTGGATCATGATGTGTATAATCTGAGATGGAGTTCTCTTGCCCCCTGAGCAACACAGCACATATATTGGGAGTTAGTGCAGCTCAAGAGAATAAGATCATGACAGTCATATGTACGCATGACGAGGAAGAAAGGGTGGGATTTGGTCCTTCTAGCCCAGGCTTATGCCAAGCCCACTCCTGTATCAGCGGCTGAACAAGAAGGGGGTGGTGATGCCGAAGAAGAAGTCGGGGACTCCAACCACAACGCGGTGCACACAATGGCCGAAGCTCCCAGAGTTGCTGATGCTGTCGATGAAGACCCTACGGAAGTAGCTACTTCCGTTAGGCAAGCTAGTAAGCTTGCTGACGAGGGTAAGGAGCTGGAAACCCTAGTGCAAATGATGGATCTCGAAGACCGGGACTACATGACATTGTCAGAAGATGAAGGATCCGACGACGAGGATGATGTGGACCAGCAGGCAGTTTTATCCGAGTGGAACACATACCAACTCGACAACCTCATCGTTAACGAAGGCGCTCGCGTGCTGTGGGAGTACGACCAGAGCGAGGTCAGGCAAGGAGCTATGTACAAAATGCAAGGAGGTCGTGCAGAAGGCGGTCAAATTTTGGGCCTTATCAGTGCGGCGTACATTCACAGTCGTCAAGTCTAACCCAAGAGCTATGACATGATGTGCGACATAGATGGATGCCCTTAGCGAGTGCACACATTTTAGTCTAAATGGGACACCTACTAGAAATGCTCTACAGTGGTCCCTCACACATGTGTCGTCGCTGAGTCAGTGCAGTCTCACAGGAACCTGTTATTAGGCTTCATCACCAACCTCATGTACGGTGAGATCGTGGATAATCTAGATTTTGAGCCACGATCTATCATTCGGGTGATTGAGGCAAGGTTCCAGTACAGTCAGCTATGCCAAGACGTGGAAGGTAAGACCGAAGGCATTGGAATTAAGGTTTGGTACGTTCGAGGACTCCTACCGCAACCTTCCTGGGCTACTCCGAGTCATACAAGACAGGAATCCTGTTATCCATGTCGACTTTCAAGATTCCACACATCCGAAGTGGGCCAATAAGAGGGTACTGCATTGAGCATTCTTCGCCTTTGGTCCATGCATCAATGCATTCCAGCACTGCCATTCAATCTTGTGCGTGGATGGCACATTCCTGACTGGAAAGTACCAAGGCAGATACTGACTACAATAGCGACGAGCGGAAACAGTCAAGTTCTTCCCGTGGCATTCGCTTTCGTTGAAAGCGAGAACACGGATAACTGGTTGTGGTCCCTAAGGAATTTGAGGATTTCTGTTGTACAGGGCCGTCCAAATGTATGCATCATACATGATCAGCATACGGGTTTGCTGAGTGCAATAACTTAGCTACAACAAGGAGAGAACGAACCACTTCCATGGGCGGATCTGCAGAGTAGGTGGTGCATGAGGCACTTGGGTGTAAACTTGTCAAGCAGTTCCGCAACAAGGACTTGATGAACCTGTTCAAGCGGCTATGTAACCAGAATCAGCATCGAAAGTTTGAAGCACTATGGAAGATTCTGTATGAGCGGACCCAGACGCACAGAAAGGAGGCAGCGAAAAGGGCCACCCCAAGCGCTGACCAAGCCCCCGAAGCATTGCCACAGCTACCCACAGATGGTCCCAATGTGACGAGGAAGACGGGGGTGCAGGTGAAATGCTTCTTGGACTAGATTGAGCACGTGTCTAAGGAGAAGTGGTCGCTACTACATGACATGGGTGGTGCTCAATATACTAATCTAGCCGAGGTGTACAAATGGGTCATGCGCGGCGCAAGGTGCCTCCCTTTGGTTGGTGTTGTGGAGGTAATTTTCTGCGGTACCACAAATTACTTTGTTGACAGAAGCAACAACGCGTCACTCGCCGTGATAAATGATAGAGTACTCTAATCCGCCCTGATCACTAAGTACATGGAGGAGAAGAGCAAGAAGGGTGAGATGCATCGGGCATTCAAGATGGACACAAGGGAGCTTCGCTTTGAGATAATGTGCAGGGCTAAAGGACATCGCAGGACGACTGCGAGAGGACCACCCACGAGTGCATACTACGTCGCGCTTTGCATATGCACTTGCAACAAGCCCCTTCTTCTGCA
Organism: Phyllostachys edulis; assembly: GCA_036346405.1. Taxonomy (NCBI): domain Eukaryota; kingdom Viridiplantae; phylum Streptophyta; class Magnoliopsida; order Poales; family Poaceae; genus Phyllostachys; species Phyllostachys edulis. Next base: position 66,954,908 of record CM070558.1, on the reverse strand, counting down.
TGGGCCCTGCTCCCATGTCATGGCCGTATGTTCGACGCTGGTGTAGCATCCCGGCCAGTACCTCTCTGACTATTTCAACAAGGAAGAGGTGATGCAAACCTAGAATGCAGAGATGTATGGTTACATCGTGGTTGGTTATTTCACTGGCCATCCGACTTAGGACCAACTTATCTGGGCCGCGGACGTTGATAGGCTAAAGAGAAAGGTTGGCCGGCAACAGGTACAACACATCAGGAACGACATGGATGAAGCAGAAACCGAGCATCGTATGAAGAAATGCTCTATTTGCAGGGAGCCTGGCCACACCTTCAAGAAATGCCCTATGAGAAATCCTAAAGATGAAGGAGACATCGGCACTCCGGACGTCGCCGCGGGGACCTCATCCGACCGTTCGACCCGAGGCAGTTCACATGGGGGACATTGAGGTCGCGGCCACGGGAAAGGTTCATCCAGTTGAAATATGTGGTGGCCAATGCTTTGTAATATCACTTTAATTTGTAAAAAAACTAGGCGTTATGATGTTGCGCTGAATGTTATGTAATATCAGTGTGATTTGTCCACAAAGTATGTGACAACGTTGCGCTGGATGTTATATCATTGTGATTTATTGACAAAAGATGTTATGACGTTGTGTTGAATGTTATATAATTTCATTGTGATTTGTTGACAAAAAATGGGCTCGGGAATAGTCAATAGAAAATTTGATTTATTGACAAAAGATGTTATGATGTTATACTAAATGTTATATAATATCAGTGTGATTTGTCAACAAAATATCTACTCGGAAATACTCAGTACAAAAGGAGTGGAGATGAATTAAAAAATGATGATTTTCCAAATTTAAAAATTAAGGATTCCTGTCGCCAGTTGAATTGGCGATAGGGACCTGTCGCCAATTCAAATGGCGACAGGGAGCTCTGGGTACCGTTGAGCCTCCTGTCGCCAGTGGCTAGGCCACTGTCACCAATTGAAATGACGATAGGAGTGACACATAGTTTTGTAAATTTTTATTTTGACTATTTATTTTTGTAATTATCTTTTAAATTAATAATATATTTTTTTTAAAAAATCATCAACTCTTGCATATATGATTATTGGATTCCCTATCATTCAATCTACCCAAGCATCCACTCAATTTAGATATGCATGAGCATGTGAGGAGTTCCGAATCAGGACAAAGAAGAACAAGTAGAGTGGCTGGAGACCCACGCTTCTCCTCCATGTTCCACCTTTAAGCAAGGCTCATCGACGACATACTTGATAGTGGGGAGTGGCGCACAGGGTGATGTAGCGGAGAGATCAGTCGTGGTGACGGTGTAAGGACCTTGCGTAGTGGCAAGACGCTGGCCCCAAGATAATGCCTCGTCGGCCGGAGGTATAGCCGAAAAGACGACGGCCGTCTCGGTGCGTGTCAAAGTACGGGCGCTGAACTGGTGTCATGGCCCGGCGCCGACGGTGTCGGTGGCGGCCACGAGGCTACCACTGCCATTGGAGCTCCTATTTCGTGACCTTGGCCGTTGACCCTACGCGGCGTAGCGACCAAAGGCGAGGGATCCTTGGCGTCTCCTCTGGCTCCGAGCTGGTTGCACCACGACGACGGCCGTTTCTTGAACCCTGCAGAGCCGAGGCCGGCTACGGGTGTCTCCTCCTCCTTCCGCACCACATCTATAGCCGTGATGCCGTTCTCTGGCACCGCGACCTAGGCCCCCATGACTGACGATGACGACCAGCGAGGAGTGGTCGCGGCCGTGGACGAGGAGGACAACCTGAGGTGCCGTATCTTCCGTCTATGGCTGGCGAAGCGAGGTGCGACTGGATTTGGGGGGATCCGGAGATGGGAGAGAGGGGATGAGGGTATGGGGGAAAAGATGTTAAGAGAAGAAGTAGTCGAGGGAGTGATGCCATCAGAGTATCTACAATAGTTTGTTTCTTAGCTTATTACTAAGAGGAGAGAGAATACTTAATCTAATAAAAAGAAACAAGTCTTCCAATGAATTGTTTCTTGAGCTTGTGTTCTAAGCCTTTAATTGCTACAAGTGTGTATGATTCTTGATGATCAATAATGAAGTACAACTTTATGGCCTACATATTTTAGCTCATTTACCATATCAATAATGAAGTCGGGCTGCACAAATGATCTATTGGATATTTTGCTTTAAGACAGTAGGACCCACAAAACGCATTTTTAGGTAACAAGTAAGTCTCCAATAGAGTATTTGGTTGTTTATGTTGGGAAACTATATGCTTGGCCTAGAAGCCGGCCCATGTATGGGCTCCCCATCTCAAACCCTAGCAGGGTATCTAGCCTATAAATAGGGGGTGCTATTCATTGTAAATGATTGATCGATTGATGAAGTAATAAAGAGAAGCAAGAAGCCCCTTATATCTCTGTGTTCAATCTACTATTTTGTTCTTGTATTCTTGCATTATTCTTACGATTCTGAGTTTGTCTACGAGGTAATCGCTCGGACTAGACTCGCCAGTGACGATTCCTCAACACGTTATCAGCACGATCGACTCTGGCCCACTTCTAGGCCTACTTTACTCGGATCAAAAAGGTAACTGTTGAAGAACGACACTCATAGATTGAATCTTATTTTCTAGATCGCTTTAAATTCTGCAAATTTGCTTTCTAGATTGGTTTTCTACGATGCAAATCTACTCTAATCTACCACGAGCTAACTTGAAGTCGCCGGCACAATGTTGATCGGTAGCTTGCATGAAAGAATGGATGTTGATTGTACCGTAGATTGAAAGTCGCAAATTCGTTCTAAATCTACCGCGGACCGACTTGAAGTCGCCGGCCAAGCCGATTGAGAATTGCATGAACGATAATTGCGTCGCATGAATAGTACACAGAAAAAATTCGCGTGGAGCAAACGACCCGAAACCGCCGGCCACCCGCATCGGCCCATAGCCGCGCGCACGTCCATGGCGCCGCCGGCTTGAAGTCGCCGCCTACGCACAACGCCGCCTCGACCACCCCGCACGGCGTTGCTGTTGGAAATATGCCCTAGAGGCAATCATAGAGATGATTATATTTCATTATGTTCATGACATTAGATAATATGTTATCTTGTTCCTAGAATAATATTGTTAATATTTATTATCAAGTATGTGGCTTGGTTGTGAAACTATATATTTCTACGATAGTTATTCTTATAATGCCTCGGCCTGGAAACATATGAGGACACATATGAATAGACTAGCATATGTATTGGTTGATGACTATGTTTCACGAGTCATAGATATGGAGATATCAAACCAATAATATGGACACATGTTGGAGAACATGATGTTGGATTAGACCCACCTTGAGATACTATTGAGATTGTTATGATTCTATGTGTCGTTAGTTGGTCTCAAGCAATGATGATGTATAATCCTTAGACCTGAGATTATCATGGTTTCCTACATGTGTAATAGCACTCTTAGGGGTTGCCAAACGCTACACCGTAACTGGGTAGTTATAAAGGTAGCTTTCGGGTATGCTATGAAACATGGAGAGGAATGTGATTGGCCTGATATGGATTTGCCCTCCTAACATAACAAGAGAGATGTCTCGGGCCCCTCGCAGATCGGATAAAGAAAGTGCATGGCCATGCCACTAGTAGTCGAAGTGTTCACCACGAGAAGTTATCCGACACTCAATCGAGAAAGAATAGAATACCCATGGATGACACATCATCTCACCGGAGTTCAACCGGACATCGTGAGGCAAAGGGAGTATACACGTAGAAATGCTTAGTTCGAATCAGCACGATCGTCGTATACAAATACGAGCCGGTCGAGATCGGTCGAACGTAGTCACAGAGTGGTCGTAACCTAGTCGTAAGCAATTACGAATCGTCGTGACCAAATACTGAACCGTCGAAGTGATGAGGACTCGGTCGAGATCATATTGCATTAAGGTTCATCCGATATAATTTGTGTCGGAATCGATATGTTCTACTAGGAGCCGATCGACTCGTGATCGGAACGGTTTCCGAGTCACAACCGAACTACACATGAACCTCTGGTCACACACACTTAACGGGTTGAACAAACCAAGACGAATACGATTCGTAAACGTGTTCGGATAAGATCCGTCACGAGCACTATATAAGGAGATACATGAGGCTGTTGGGAGGACGTGAAAAAAACACACGACCAAAACCCTAGCCGCCATCTTCCTGAGAGCTCTGCCGTGCGACTTGGTGCTAACACACCGGCGTATGGTTGTTCCTGCCCTGGACGTGTGGATACCGTAGAGGCACTACTACGATTGTTGCGCTTGAGGACGATCCGCGATCTTCACGAGGAACTGCAGAGGTTGCTGGAGGAGACGATCGACTACGACCACTACATCGACTTGCTGGACGTTGGACGATCGACTACGACCACTACATCGACGCGCTCTTCGTTGGACCAGGCTGCTCCAACCCTTCTTCCGCTGCTCTGCGCGTCTGGTGGTAATGATCTGTGATCATCTACTTGCTTGGCTTCTTGGTCTGCGTGGTAGATTTTTGTTTGTAGCTATCGTAGCCTACCCCGCAACCCAACAGTTGCCTCCGGCCACGCGACTCGAACGGCAATGCGCCATCGACGGCTCAAGACGGCTTCAAGACGGCCGGGCGCCGCCACCTCATCCGACGCAAAAAGAAAAAAAAAGAAGGGGAGGAAAAGGATGCGCAACGCCGGCCCCGCCGCTTGGAGCTCTATCGGCGCCGCTCGGAACCACTGCATGCGTCGCCTAGAGCGCCGCCGCGCTTTGAGCCGCCGCTTGAGCTCACTGGCGCTGCCGAGCCGCCGTCTCGAGCGCCGCCGAGCCACCACCAAGATTTCCTCGCCGCCTCCGGCTGCCGCTGCAAGGCGGCACCATACTGCCGCCGCCATGCGCCCTCCGCTCCGCCTCGACCGCTACGCCAAGACACACTTGGCCTTTCCACCACCACCTTCATTGCTGCTTGCATGCGCTAACCTTGGAGCCCCTTGTAGGATCAAGGATAACCGACTAGAGGGGGGTGAATAGGAGGTTTTTAAACTTTTTGACAATTTAACAATTTAAGCCAATTTATAACTTAGTCTAAACAAGTTACGCTTCTAGCTAAGTAATTCAATCACAATAATGAGCTAGAAATATAAATGCGAAATGTAAAGACGGAATAACCACAATGAGACAACGATGTTTTTTCGTGGTATCAAGACTTGCTTGCCTTCACTAGTCCACGCTGAGGAAGCTTGACGACTCAAGCCGGCTCCACTAATTAAGCCTTCCTCGATCACTATGGTTGTTCTTCCTCCGCTCCGGAGATGGTGAACATCAAACCACTCACAAGCTTGCACCGGCCTCTTCACAATCTTCTTGAAGAGATCATCAGGCTCCACCGCCAAGGCCGCCTAGGAGTTCGCAAAACTCCAAGAGTAACAAACCAAGACTTTCGCTTGATGGCGCCAAGTGCAATAAGGATCAACTAGAATGTTTTGATGCACTTGAATTAACTCAACTACCAAACAATGAATGTACAAGAGAATTTGGGTGTTGAGTGAATGCACTTGGCTCTCAAGGCTCTAAGGATGTTAAATGTTCACTAGCAACCTGTCTAAGGGCAGTTGGGGGAGGGGTATTTATAGCACCCACCAACAATTATGACCGTTGGGGACCAAATCCTCAACTTTCAGCCAGATTCGGTACAATCGCCGTTTAGAGTGCGGTTGAACCGCACTTGTGTCAGAACTTCGTAACAGCTAGAACAGAGGCATTTATTACTCTGACATAGCCGTTGGATTTTCCCGTTCGGTACAACCGCCAACTAAATCCCGATTCAACCGCATCGCCCGGTTGAATCGCATTGAAGCGTGGTACAACCGATCATAGGGTTTCCAAATCTGCTGAAATGACATGCTTTCTGGAAAATATGAACCGCCTTATAAAAATCGGTACAACCGCAGCGCGGTTCAACCGTTTCCCAAATGCGGTTCAACCGATTATCACAGAGAGCTCTGGGTCAATTTTACATCTGTTCTGGTTTTCTTGAACCGCTAACTAAAAATCGGTTCAGTCGAAAATCGGTACAACCGATTCTTAACGCAATTCAACCGAAAATCCAAGAGAGCTCCAGAAGCCAAAATGCACTGGTACTGTTTTTATCGAATTGCCAACTAAATATCGGAACGACCGCAATGCGGTTGCACCGCCCAAAGGCTTGGCCGCATCGCATTAGCGCCGCTTGGTTTTAGCCTTCAAAATCCGTATTACCGCTAAGTAAGGTGCGGTCATATCACACAGCTGCTCAACCGCCACTATAATCAAGCAGATTACCGATTTTCGACAAATGCACTTAAGGCTTTCAAATTCAATTTTAAGTGCGAATTCAAATGCATGCATGATCCTAAATTGATCCATATGGCACAAGAACATGATATCAAGCTACTAGCTAAGATCCCTCTTAATAGTATGACAATTAACCTATAATCTGGTCTTTCAACCAAATCTCCTAAGACCGGTAAAACATAAAAGGATCCTAGACTACTTGTACCTTGTCTTCAAGCCATGTAGATCTTCATGTGGTCTTTTAGCATGCATCTTTTACGTCATCAAATTCACCAATGGGACTTAATCTTGTAAATACTCAATAAACACGTTAATCCCATATTCACATATTATCATTAATTACCAAAATAATTTTTAGGGGTCTAGATGCTTTCACCCCCTTTGATGTCACCGCCACGTCGTGGGCCTTCCCACTGCGCCGCCTCATGCCGCCCTCCCGCCATGCGCCGCCTCTGCTCTCTTTGGCCGCCATCACGAAGTGGTGCTAGGTTTCCCTTGCACCCGTGAAAAGGCACCGGGATTGGGCCCCATTAGGCCATGAACGCCGGACCATGTAGGCTTGCCCAAAATTAGGTGGCCTGGCGGTGAAAACCGAAAAAAGGGTGCGTGGAAAAATCCCAATTTTTTTTGCAAAAAGAACCCTTGCAGTTCTGAAAATTACGCAGAAATTTTCTCTGAACTGAAATTTCGCGTATTAACCCCTGAAAATTGCAGAATTCGCCGAAACTTCATTTTCCAGCAGAAAAGAGCCTCGGGAATTCAGATTTTGAATCAATTTTGGCATTTGAAGCATGTTTAACTTTGTTATTATTATTTCTATGCAATTTATGTATTGTATTTACTGTTTTGATTATCTGTGATTATTTATATTGCTTTTAATCACTAAAAATAGCAGTAAATCATGAAAATGCGTAGAAAAATACGGGAACACGAACCGGGAGTTTGAAGATCATTATGAGAATTTTGTAACCATTTTATGTAAATTACCAGCAGTAATCTTATGAACTCTTTGCATGAATATAGAAAATGACTCGCATCACGAACCAGGAGTTCGAAGAATTGACCCAGTATGGCCAGAATTTGTACAAAATTTGTACAAATCTTCAACTCTGTGATAATGTAATCACGGATGAGCAGAAGATTGAGAAGAGTCTCTCTACCTTTCACCCAAATACGGTGCAATCTGCACGCAACTATTATCAAGACGGCTACACGGAGTATGCCACATTAATTGACACCATTCAAGTTGTAGAAGCTCAAGATAATGTTCTAAGGAAGAACTACATCTCACAGCCACCTAGTAGCAATGTTGGCCACGAAGCCAATGCTAGTAGCTACAAGGTGATAAATCCTCTCACGAAGGAGAGGGGCAAGAAGGGTAAGGTCGTGGGTCGGACGTTATTGATGCTTTCTAGTCTAAGAAAAGGGCAAATGATAGCATAAGGCATAACTTGCCATTGCAGGCGCGGAAGATCCACACCCATTAGTTGCACTCATGGATGTGGACAGCCTAGTAGCAGCCCCCATTATCCCTCCTTTGGACATCACAGCGGCTGCAGATGTAGTTGCCCGAAAGGAGTAGATCGCCATGAAGCAGATTGAGGTAGAAGTTTCAGAATACTTTGCCAATTCAATCTAGTGCACGTATTGCACTTCGATCTATTATAATAACTTGCAGTTTGTAATTGAAGCAGAACATTGAATTATTTTATTCTTTGAATAATGGTTGTAAGCTCTAGGAGAGCAAAGCATTAAATTCTTATGATGAGTCCTGCAAGACTTATTCCCGTATTTATAATAACAAGTTATGTTTTGATATCTGAAGTATTTTATTTATGTGTTGCTTGTTTTCTGCTGCATATTAATAAAATACATTATATTAGAACGCATGTGGTGCCCTATTGGAGGAAGTGTGCTTAGCCGGTAGCAGCACAACGAATACCATCTTGAGAGAGACGAAAAATCTTTTAGTCGATCAGCAAGAATGCTGATAGTCTTATGACAATCACAAGCAGCGATACTTGTATAATAGGCTCAGGAAGGGCCTCAATTATACCCCTAATGGGCATAACTTTGGTCATTGAAGAAGCCTTGTTGTACCCAGAATCGACTACAACTCTCAAGGATATTCGCGCAAATGGTTTCCACATAGAGACTGAAGAAGAGTATGGTAAGAAATACTTGCTCATTATAAAGCGTGAAGAAAGTAGAAAAATGGTATCAGAACGACTTCCTTCATTTGAAACTGTGCTATACTACACTAATATTAAGGCATCTGCAGCCTACATTGCCCTAAAAACCATATTTAGAAGCTCTAAACTTTTTCTATCTCTAGCATGATAGATAATGCCACCTAGGTCTTAGAATGATGAGAAATATAATTAACAATTTATAGGGACATAATGTCAATGTAAAGAATTTTTCGAATAAGAAAGATTTTGTGTGCCCCGCATGTGCCACTGGGAATTTAATTACTAAACCTTCTGCTCTGAAAGTGAAGGATGAAGTTCTTACATTCCTGGACCATATCCAGAGAGACTTTTTGCGGTCCTATACATCCCCTGTAAGGGCCATTTAGGTATTTTATAGTGCTCATCGATGCTTCCTCGAAATGGTCGCATGTATGTTTATTGTCTACGAGAAACTACGCTTTTGCAAAGCTAAATCTCGCAGATAATTAAAATTAGAAATAATTTTCCTAATCATCATGTGAAGTCCACCAGAATGGACAACGTCGGAGAATTTACTTCAAAGGCATTTGATGATTATTGTATGGCAATGGGAATTAAAGTTGAGCATTCTGTACCGCATGTCCACACCCAGAATGGACTAGCAGAGGCATTAATTACAAGGATTAAATTTATTACCCGACCACCTTTGAAGAATTGTAATTTACCAACTGCATGTTGGGGACACGCAGTCCTGCTTGCAGCAACTCTCATCAATTTTAGACCGTCGGGATATAACATCCATTCACATATGCAACTAGCGCAAAGGTCAGCACAGAAAATTTCTCATCTTTGAATATTTGGTTGCAAGGTTTATGTACCTATACCACCACCACAGCGAACTGCAATGGGCATTCTCCGAAAGTTTGTGATATACGTTGGTTATGAGACAGCATCCATAATCAGGTATTTGAACCCTACGACGAGAGATTTGCATACTGCCCGATTCGCTGATAGTATATTAGATGAGGCTAGTTTCCCGTCATTAGGGGGGAGTCAACCCCTTGATGAAAATGTCGGGAAAATAGAGAAGTCCAGAAGATAACTGAATTCTAGAAGATAATTGAAGTCCAGAAGATTATTGAAATTTATGCACATGACCCGCGCACTAGTGAAGCAAATAGAGAAGTCCAGAAGATAATTGAAGTCTAGAAGACAATTGAAGTATAGAATAGTCCAGAAGATAATTGATTTGCAAGCATTAGCAAATCATCTGCCTGACCACTTTAGTGATTTGAAGAGCATGACCAAGTCGCATGTGCCTACACGCAATGCACCGGAGAGGATTGAAATACTAATGAAGGTATCCCTAATCCTGTCCTAAGGCCTCTGAAAGAACGAGAACTCCGGCCCCTCGAATCCGAAGTAACCGGGGACGCCTAGTGAAAAAGGATAAGAAGGACTTGACACAGCTGATCACCAAAGTTCCCCAAAACCAGAAGGGGAGCTAGTTGAGACCTGGCACTAGTATAGAACCTTCAGGAAAGGCATACCAGAATTGATCATCCCCATGAAGGGAGATACCAGCATGGATGTGTGCGCACACATCGGAGCTGGAAAACTAAAAGGACTTACCCCCGTAATTGGAAGCAGCGGTGAGCAAGTAGAAGAACTAGAAGAATCACCCCGTGAAGAAATAGCTATAAACTATGTGACATCGGGAGAATCTATGAATAAGACAACAGCCAATGTCGACATTGATTTTGCAAAGAAAATTACCACAATCATCGATCTTGATCTAGAGCCTATATCGTTTGCTGAATGAAAGAAAATATCAGATTGGAAAGATTGAAAGAAGGCAATAGAAGCAGAATTATTATCTCTGAATAAAAAGAAAGGTGTTTGAGCCTGTAAGCCACACGTCTCCCTATGTGCACCCCGTAGGGCATAGGTGGGTACTTGTTTGAAAGAGAAATGAAAATAATGAAGTAAAATAAGACTTGTTGCACAAGGTTTCACTCAACATCCAGGAGTTATTTATGAAGAAACCTATTCCCCGGTCATGGACAGAACCACCCTTTAGATATTTAATCTCAATGGCAGTAAACTTGAAGTTAAAAGTGAAATTGATGGATGTGGTAACAGCATACCTTTATGGAATATTGGATTCGGACATTTATATGAAGATACCTGAATGTATCCCTGTCCCGAACCAAGACAGAGCAAATAGAAATTTGTATAGTGTGAAACTCAGAAAGTCATTGTACAAAGTTAAGCAATCAGGCAGGATGTGGTATAATCGCTTGAAGCGACTTTCAATGCAAAAAAGGCTACACGAACAATGAGAATTATTCCTGTGTATTTATACGATGATCCCAGGATGGATTTTGTATAATCTCAGTATATGAAGATGATCTGAATATCATTGGAACCCTGGATGTATTAAGAAAGCATCTCTTACCTAGAGTCGGAGTTCGAAATGAAAAATTTAGGTAAAACCAAATATTGTCTAGGCTTGCAGCTTGAGCATGCCCCTGAAGGGATTTTTAGAGTATCAGTCAACCTACAATCAGAAAGTGTTAGAAATGTTTGGATTTGAAAAGGCATACCCTTCGAAAGTGCATATGGTCGGAAGGTCCTTGCAGCAAGATAAGGATCCCAATAGACCTAGAGAAGAGGGGGAGGAAGTCCTGAGACCGGAATTCCCATAATTAAGCATAATTAAGTGCAATAAAAGCACTCATGTATTTAGCAAATTGTACTAGATCGACCATTACATTTGTCGTTAACCTATTAGCAAGGTATAGTGCAGAATCTACCAAAGGCATTGGCAAGAAATGAAGGACATCTTCCGATACCTCAAAAGAAGCAAAGAACTTGGTCCGTTCTACAGAAAGAACCAAGACATAACTATGAAAGGCTATGCAGATGCCGGGTACTTGTAGAACCCGCATACAGCCAAATCGCAAACATGCTATGAACTCCTATGTGGTGGAACTGCAATTTCATGAAAATCATCTAAGCAGAGTCTTGTATCGACTTCAACGAACCACTCAAAAATAATAGCACTGTACGAGGCCTCACGAGAATGTGCTTGGCTTCGGCGGATGATTCACCACATTCAGCAGTCGTGTGGATTGATTACCGCGCAAACCCCCCTATTATCTATGAAGATAATGCAGCTTGTGTTGCACAAGTGCAGATGGGTTATGTGAAGAGTCATCTCACAAAGCATATTAACCCCAAGTTCTTCTATGCTCATGAATTGCAAAAGATGGACGAAATTAAAGTACTGCATACTAAGTCATGTGAAAATCTTACAGATTTATTTACTAAGATACTTTCAGCATCTAGCTTTGAAAGGTGCATATGTGGAATTGTAATGACGAGACTTAGAGAAGTACAGAATTCAGGGGAAGAATATTCACGAACTCATTATTGAAACTTGATCACAAAGATCGAGTACCGAAAGAGTAAATCCTGGAGATTAAATGAAATTGGGTAGATTGTACTCTTTTTCCCTTGACGAGTTTTCCTGAAGTTTCTCGGCTAAGGTTTTTAATGAGACAATTTGTGCAACGCAGTAAAACTTGTATCATGTGCTCCTTCTCCAAATTTTTCTCACTGGGTTTTATGGAGTTTTGACGCGGCATGAACATGTGAGGATGGGTGCCCAAGGGGGGTGTTGGGAAACTATGGGCTTGGCCCAGAAGCCGACCCATGTATGGGCTCCCCATCTCAAACCCTAGCAGGGTCTCTAGCCTATAAATAGGGGGTGCTACTCATTGTAAACGATTGATCGATTGATGAAGGAATAAAGAGAAGCAAGAAGCCCCTTATATCTATGTGTTCAATCTACTATTATGTTCTTGTGTTCTTGTATTGTTCTTACGATTCTGAGTTTGTCTACGAGGTAATTGCTCGGACTGGACTCGCCAGCGACTGTTCCTCAACAGTTTCTTGTGTCTTGGTATTAACAGTTTGCTAGTTTCTTCATCTAGAAATAACCTGATCTTCTCTCATCCACATCACCTAAATGCTGATGTGGCAACCCCTTAGTAACAGCTGATGTGGACTATTGTAGATGCTCTCAACTTTCGGGTGGGGTGGGGTGGCAAAAAAAGAGGCTGCATGCCTGGTCCGACCGAACCCCAAGCAGCAACCAATCGAACAAATGAGTAGCCTTCCTCCTCCTCCTCTGGTCCTTCGCCTACTGTGCAGCGACGACATGGCGGCGGCCGGCAACCTGATTGATGAGGAGCGTCACATTGCCCCTTATCTATCACCTGCCTCCAAATGCTTCACTAATAGCTTACGATTTGACGCTTCAAGCGTATCATGTAGTTTCACTTGTGGGGGCGCGGATAACTCGATTCTGTGTGTGGGCGATTGCTTGGTCAGTTTTAGTGGACAAGTTGATCGAGCTCAAGTGTGTTTCCTTCGCTGCGAGTGTGAATTAGGGTTTTGCCGTTTTGCTGCTTGATTGCTTAATCGGAAGGAAATTGAGTGCAATGGAAGTGTGCTTATAAGTTGCTTTCGGGTAATTTCTCTCCGTTTACTTCTGTGCTGCTGATTAAATTGGGGGATTATAATTTTGAATGAGAAATTTGACCTGGATTTAGATTGTGGTTTCAGCACCCTTTTTTCTTCACGGTGCCTCTGCTGCTTGGTGCTTTCACATGAGCCAAAGATGACCGAGTGGACTGTATGTGGTTCAAAATTCATATCACTGGGATGCTATAGGTGTGGTGGTTTTCATGTGTGAGTTGTGATATATCTGCGTTCAAAATAATTAGGGCTTCTTGCATTTACGCTTGCTTGTGTCAATATGATGCTTAGTTTTCTATGCAAGGGGAAAGTTCAAGCTCAAATGGGTATAACATGGAACATAAAATAGGGTTTTAGTATGGTAGATCTTATAGTTGCAAAATAGCAATGTTTTTTTTTTCTCATACACAAATGATCAATGGAGTTCAATTCCTTGGATGTTTGTACATGCTTTCTCCATGAAAAGCATACAATCTTCATGAATATTTTTGTTGGTACTGTGCATAACATTACCCTGAAATGCTTACTCTTTCAAATAGGATGGCCCATCCTGGAGGACCACTAACTACAAACAAGGTTGCTGCTTTAGCGAAATTCCTTGAAAGAAAACTTCAGCAGCCTAATGGGTTGGACTCTCTGTTGACCTTGTAAAATTGGCTGTGAAAAATGCAAAGGAAACCATAAAGGCTAGCAAGGGTACAAGTTTCTTATCATTTGACTGCTGTATGTGTAGTCATTTGAAAAGTATGTATTACATGAGTTTTCTCATTATAGAGTATATTATGTAATAATATAAGGCAAGCACTAGCGATATACATTTTATTTTAGTTGCCATTTGGTACTTCTTAACAACATAGGAGGATGAAATAAATCTTATCGTACACCATCCCCTTTTCACTTTCTTGTCTGCTTTGGTGTGTTCGTTAGTGAGTTTTTCCCCCTAAATGACACTGTTGGGGGCATGTTAACAAAAACAGCGCTCTCGCCGTCGTAATGCCAAAATGGCACAATGGACACGCCGACCATTGACATGTGTCTATGTTCGTGCCCCTTGTGCGCGGAGGTCATCTGCACCGTTCATGGGTAGGCCGGACGCTTCCCATGCTGCCACGTCGCCGCATCCACGCTACCCTAGCCCGGACAGCCCCTATCCGCGCAACCCTAGCCCGGACTGCCTCTGTCCGCGCCACCCTAGCCTGGACGCCACCACCTAGCGCTGCCCGCACCACCCTGCCCCGGATGCCGCCACTTGGCCCTTGTCCGCACGACCCTGCCTCGGACACGCCCCTTGTCCGCAGCTCCCTAGCCCGGACGCGCCTCACCCATCCACTTGGCGTGCAGACGGCCTGCGCTCCCAGCCCCCACGCTTGTTCGTAGATCCTTGGCCCGGACGCGCCTTGCCCATCCACTTGGCGCGCGGATGACATGCGCTTCCGGCTCCCCTTCCCACAGATGCACCACACGGTGGCATTGCGCCTCACCCCAACACACTTATTCCCTATCACCCGTCCATCACAGTCTTTTTAGTCGCCCATCACAACCTTTTCACTTGCATGCATGTTGCCCGCGCGTGGGAGGGAATCTGATTCCTCCCGTCGCTCGCTCTCTCATTCTCGCTATAAATTTTGAGTAGCGAGCGAGACACTTCGCTCACTGTCATCCTCGCTCGCTCTCTTGCAGTCTCGGTCGATTTTATTTTCGCATACGATTAAGAATTGTTTGGAGCCATCATTAGCGGTCACATTAGCATGTAAATTTTTTTCTCGTTTGTATTTTCTTTATTAACTGTGTAGTTAGTTAATTAGTCGTGGTTAATTAGTTGTAGTTATTTAGGCGTCATTAATTTAGTCGTTATCATTTAGGTGTAACTAATTTTGTGTTAGTTAATTAGTTGCAATTAATTAGGCATTTTTTAATTAGTCGTAGTTAAATTAATATTACGTATTTATTCATGGCATAGTTAATTAGTTACAAATGAATTAGTCATAATTAATTAGTGTTAGTTAATTAATTAGTTGTAATTAGTTAGTGTTAGTTAATTAATTAGTCATAATTAATTAGTGTTAGTTAATTAAGTCTTTACTAATTAGTTGTGCTTAATTAGTCATAATCAATTTAGTCGTAGTTAGTCGTAATTAATTTAGTGGCCTTGTTAGTCGTAATTAATTTAGTGGTGTTATTAAGTTGTAATTATTTATTTATAATTAAACTATGGTAATTAATTAGTCATAATTAATTTTGTGGTATTTAATTTATCGTAAATAATTTAGTTGTTATTATTACGTTGTAATTCTCTATTTGTAATTCATTTGCATTAATTAATTAGCCCTAATTAATTTAGAGGTATTGAATTACTCGTATTAATGTAGTCACAGCTAATTTAGTCGTAGTTATTTAGTCCTAGTTATTTTTGTCACAATTAATTAAGTATTAATTAATTGGTCATACTTAATTTGGTTGTAGTTAATTAGTGCATATTAATTTGTTGTTCGTATTTAGTCATATTTTTTAATTTCTTGTAATTCATCGTCATTATTAATTTATTCACTAATAATATGTGTCTTCCATTACTTGCAAGTCACGCCTCTACCGGAGTTTCTAGAACCCTTCTACGACGAGCATCATCGATGCAAGTTGTAGATCACCGGGGACGTAGATGGCCCTCCACACATCGTGCTTCGATCCGAGAAGCATTACTAGTAGCTTGATGCTTGCTACGTCTCAATCTTTCTGCCCCGTACTTGTAGTCTGTCAGAGGTCTAGAATCTGTTTTGAATTGCTAGCCACGCAAACTGTTTGCATTTCGGTGGTGCCGAGGTTTTCTAGATGAGACTTTGAAACTCCGTTATTGTTGATCCTAGGAATTGCAAAGCGTAAGCTGATTTTGCTCAGCCTTTGATGATTGTTTCCAAGTGATCTCATCCGAGGCCGATGGATCCAGGGTGATTTGGTGGACTCTTTCTCAGAGTCATAGAAATTGATGGGCTAGTCCATCTGGGGTTACGCCTTGTAGGTTTATGTCTTGTATCCAGCAGTTTTTATGCAGTACCGCTTGAACCGTTCTGTTTTTTCTGATGGAAAGACGATAGATCTCCGGTGCGATGTCCTGAGGGGAAGTCTCATTGAACCAAGCTGAAGTCCAGAACTTTGCTTTTTTTCTCGTTGCCTAAATTGATTGAGGTGGTCGTCGCAAAGAGTCGTCTATCAGTCTCGTCA
The DNA here is from genome assembly GCA_036346405.1 of Phyllostachys edulis. Taxonomy (NCBI): domain Eukaryota; kingdom Viridiplantae; phylum Streptophyta; class Magnoliopsida; order Poales; family Poaceae; genus Phyllostachys; species Phyllostachys edulis. The sequence goes on along the minus strand of CM070558.1, from coordinate 66,938,663 downwards.
CAAGATATATCCATACCAACCTAAGATTTATTTTTAACTTTCTATTCTTGTCGAAACCAGCGAAGCCCTCATCCCGTACAAACCTTGAGAGATCCAGAATCCCCGAACCCTCGGTATTTTTCCAGTTTTCAAATTTCTTGATTTCATCATAACCTCAGTACTGTAAACTTGCTCAGCCTGCCATACGAGTACTGGAAGTCCCATTTGTTGGGAACTGCAGGCCTACCAGTGACACCTGTATGGCCTACCAGTGACACCTGTATGAAACAAGGCATCCTCACTGTGAACAACCCTCACAGTGAACAATACAACTGGGAAATCCCAGAGTGCAAAATTGAATGTAATCGTTCTGGTTTGCTGGTCCCTGTAGCATTGGAATTACCTGAACTCGAATGTCATTGTATTATGCATTTTTATGTTGTTCCCGAATGCTATATGCTAAATTCCGTTGATATAGAGATATCAACTTTCCATTCAACCTGAGGCGTTCAGGGGAAAATGCCGGTGTCTTTTTTACTGGACATTCCATCACTCACATGAATGGCAAGCTTGTCTGGCCCATTCCTCTGCAGAATTCCTGCTTGATCTGTCTTTTCCTGGGATTATGAGATCCAGCGATTGGCCCAATGAATCTGTCTGGTTTGTTATTTCCCGAGGAGTCAACATGTCTTTAAAACAACATACTGCATGTGTAGGCTGTGCTACTATACAGCTTGTAGGCGTTGGTGACATATCTTAAAAGCATTTTCAATGTTGTGTTTTATCCGGTTCAAATAAAGAGAGAGAATGTATTGAATCGATTCAATGCATTGAAGGGGTCGATTCTAACAAAAAAAAAATACATGGAACCAAACTCTACTTAGGAATCGATTCAAAGCATTAAACAATTCATATAAGCATTAAACAACTACATAGAAGAGAGTGCGTTTGAGAGGAGATATTATTATTTTGTGGTTTTTTTAATGTAATATGGGTCCCAGTTATTAGTAGGAATCGGTTCAATACATTGGAGAAAAACAAGCTCGATTCCTAGAATGCTTACGTGGCATGATTTTGAATCGACGTCGGTTCAATACACTAAAGATGCTCTAAGAGACAATTGCAGAGAAGATTGTATCACGGCTATACTTATTAGAATAAATATTATTACGTTCTTTAGATAAATTATTATTTATAAAGGTTAACAAATATGTGAGTTGTTGATGAAACTTTTTAATAGTTGTATGATATTATTCTAAAAGGATGTCTGGTCGGATATTAGTCGGGATACTAGTGATTTATAGACCAGTACATGTATTGATTGATGATTATGTTTCACCGGTTATAGATACAGAGATTTCGAATCAATAGTGTATACGGAGATTTCGAATCAATAGTGTGAGCAATTGAGCATATGTTAGAGAACATAGTGCTGAATTGACTCACCTTGAGGCATTATTGAGATTGTTATGTTTCTAGGTGTAATCGGCTGGTCTCAAGTAATGATGATGTATAAATCCTTAGACCAGATATCAGCTTGGTTTTCTACATGTGTAACAATACACTTAAGTGTTACCAAACGTTACTCCGTAACTAGGTAGTTATAAATGTAGTTTTCGAGTATACTATGAAACATGCAAAGAGATGTAACTGATCGGATATGGGATTTGCTCCTCCTAACATAACATGAGAAATATCTCTGGGCCCTCGATGTGCTTGGATAAAGGAAGTGCATGGTCGTGCCACAAGTGGTCGAAGAGTCGACCACACAAAGTTATCCAACACTAGATCGACAAAAGATTGAACAGCCCATGGATGACATATATCTCACCTGTAGTTCGATCAGATATCGTGAGGGAAAAGAGTACGCAAGCAGGTTGCTTAGTCCGACCAGAAACGAATTGGTTGTATGGGGATATGGATTGATCGTGAGCTAGTCATACAGGATCACAAATTGATTAGCTAACTAGTCGTAAGGAGTTACGAACTGGTCATGAGTGATAAGAGTCTGGATGTAGATCACATTGCATAAGGTTCGTCCGATATAATTTTTGTGTGTATTCAGGAGTCGCTATGTTCTGCTAGGAACCGCTACCAACTTGTGGTCGGACATGAGTTTTCGGGTCACGACCGATTAAGCATGAACCTACAGGGTCATACATTTAACGGGTTGGAACAAACAAATTCAGATTGGATCTGTTATGGGCTCTTTATAAGGGGAGGCGTGAGGGCTTCTGGGGCACGAGTTACACTACCCACTGAAACCCTAGTCACTACCTCCCTCGAAGGCCCTGTCGTGCGCGTTGGTGCTAGCACATTGGCGTACGACGTTCCATCATTGGACATGTAGATACCGTAGAGGCGCTGCTGCGATTGTTGTTATGCTGATCGAGAGCGATCTGCGGTCTACTCAAGGAACGCGAGAGATTGCTGGAGGAGACGATCGGAGGCTAAGGACGTTAGACGATCGACTACGACCACTACATCGACGCGCTTGTCGTTGGACCAGGTTATTTCAACTCTTCTTCCACTACATTGTGCGTCTAGTAATAACGATCTATAATCTCTTAATCGCACGATTTTTTAGTTTACACAATAAAATATTTGAATTGTACGCTAACGTAGGCTGCCCGTATCCCTCCGGTAGGGTCTTCTTGCAGCCATTCCTTTGAGTGATGCACTGGGATTGCCTTGCCTTGCCGTACGTCTCAAATGCCGGCAAAGCTTGCCAAAATGTGGGGCCGCTTATACGACGATCCTTGCTAATTTGCCCCCGAAAACACAGGCAGAATCTCAGTTGAGAGGCAAGAAGAAGAGGGCCTCCTGTCTTATTTAGACTCGCGTTTCTTTTTGTTCCTTTCCTCTCGTTGGTGAAAGTGTGTTGTTATCCCATTCGAAAGCAAACCAAACACGAGCCTTTATTGCCATTTCGGGCGCTTGCGAATCGACCAGCCTGCGGCCCGACACGTCTCCAGCTCTGCTCTCTCATCATGTGCTGCATGAACAGTGGTACAACACTCCTATCCTTCTACCCCCATTCCATCGATCTGGCCATCAGCTTGGCCAGTGCCTTTCCCTCTCCTTATCCATTACGCCCACACGACACCTGGACCGGCACCATCACACGTCAAGTTACAGTGAGACTGAACGATCACTCCACGTCTCCTTATTTTTCCCATGACATTATACATCTCTCTGTCAGTATGAATAATCCAGCGTACGTCTCGATTCATCGATTGCATTTTCACAAAGAACAGCAGTAATGCTGCTGCTCTCTCTCTTCTCTTCTCTCACACACACGTGCTAGTGCTAGTGCTAATGCTAAACAGAAAGAGAAAAAAAAATGTTGCATCTACAAGCAAGTCAGACTGTCAGAGTAGAGGGAGTATGGCGCCGGCCGGGTGATACACAAGACGGCCAGGCCAGCAGCCACGTACGTCTTGGGAGCGGCGCCGGGCCGACGATCGAAGGCTCGATCGGCCGCGTGCGCGCCGTATGTTCCTGTGGCTGGCGTAACGCGAGCGTCCTGTGCCTGCAGGCCCTCTCCCGCAGGCCACTGTCACTCGCACGACCTACTGTTCCCTTATACACACCGATACACACCGATGCGCCTACGTATCAAGGAGCCACCGAGCCAGGGAGTGGTTGGTCGTGTGCATGCATGGCTCATTGCCATTGGCCAGGCATGCAGGGAGAGGAGAGAACACCGGCGAGGCCGTACGCATCTCCATGTCTTTTACCCGGCCGGCCGCGCAAGTGGGGAACTGGGAAGAGTGAGATGAATTGAAGAGGCTGATATTATTGAGTTGTATGTATCAATCAATTTATCTAAAAGTTTAAGTTGATAAAGAAAGACGGATAATTTATTTATATTTCAACACTTCCCCTCACGTGTAGGCTCCTTCAGGTCTAAGACGTGGAATAGAAATGAGCTGCAATTATTTTCTTAATTGTGCCAACCGGGTTTTGAACTCAAGACCTCTTGACTCTGATACCATATTGAGTTGTATGCACCAATCAATTCACCTAAAAGCTTAAACTGATGAGAAAAGACGGACAATCCACTTATACTATGCATTGTTCATCTCTGTATGTATGTATATATATTCCTGCATGTGGAGGTAAATGGACTAGTGTAGTAGTAGTAGACGACTGTAGAGCCAGCCTATCCATGTATGGTCAGGGGTCCCTTTTTGCAAGGAACTGTACTCTCGTACTTGTCAGTTTTAGCTCCAACATATACATCGTCTGTCTGCTCTGCGCCTGCCTGTGCATGCATGTAGACCAGTTTCAGTCTTAATTTCATATGCTACCTCCGAGGCCCTCTGACCGGCTACTAATCCCAAGTAACAAAAGGAGTGCAACCATGTCCCAAGTAACTATGCATACATGCTTATGTTAATCATTGCTCGGTCAAATACACGGACGCCATTGGGGATAAGCCTAACACGGGTTATGGGAACTTGAGGATAGAAATCAAATCAGTTCGGTGCCAATCATCCACGCGTCATTGCATTCTATTTGGTGATGTAAAATGACAAGTGCACTGTACTGCACTCTCCTCTTGGTACTTGGTCGCTTGCTTAATTAAATCACACAAACAGCAGCACTACAAGAACCGTTTGACCAGTACAATAACCCTGTCCTATTTGAGGGCTTTGGATTTGAGCTCAAGGTTCACTTGTCTGACCCCTCTCATGGTGTTATAGTAACCAGCTTCAATTTCCAATTTAGTCTAGAAAGTAAGCACTATAATAGTGAAGGCTACCAATGCTTTATATGAAAGAAATTAAAGGAACAGATGTTGTAAGTAAAATGGTGTTCACCAAAAAAATCTAATATCGAAACGTTTTGGAACTAGTATTAAATGAAAAACCTACAAAATAAAACCAGAGTTCAAATTCCAAATGATTAAAGTAAGTGTTGGGATCTTTGTCTTGTGAAGGGCACTTTTCACTATTGAATCCTCATGTCTCTTTCCTTTATTCAAACCACAACTGCGTGAGACAAATGTGCATGCCTCGAGTGGTCTTTTTCTACCTTTTCTTAATTATGTACTTTTCTTAATTATGTACTGTAACATATTTAGTGAACTTGTCTTGCATGCTTCTACCATTCCAGTCTCTCTCTCATACACACACATACTCTCAAATATTATTTTGGGGGTGTCTTTTGCACAACACTTGTCAGTTCTATAAGGAGGTCTAAAGTCAAAGGCCACCCCAAAAACCCGGGTGACCCTATGAAATGGACAAGAACATGTGTCTTGTGAGCTGTGCTCTTTCCATCATAATTATAGTTTTCATATGTGCAAATTAACTTACATTTCTAGTACATCTTGTCATGGCCATTGTGTGGAGCCTCCTTGCCCTTAGATTATGCTCCTAACTCCTTTTTCTCCCCTCTCCAGTTGAACACCACCACCTTCTCCTCACACCTTTTCAGATGTCTAGGTAGGGCTTGACCTGACCCCCCATCTTGCATTTCACAAACCAACATATGCCAAATTCACACACAAGAGGGGGTAGGGGAAGTCAAGGTCATCAGATAAGAGATCTCTTGGCACTCTACATATGTAGCTCTCCTCTTGTATAGTTGCATTTGTAGAAGCTATGGCCTTAGATGCAAGAATTGCACCAAATGCAGCTTTCCATAAGAATCCAAGTTCCCATCGTTCTCACGAGGGGGAGGTAAGTCAAGATTTTGTACACTCCAAGACAACCTTTTCCAGATGCTCCAAGCTAAGAACAAAAAAAACCAGCTTTAGGTGGATGATCAACTCATTTCATTGCATCATGCTTAATCAGCATGGTGGTGGTTGTTTTTTTTTTAAAGAACAAAATTGAACGACGTTTTTGGTTTGAAAAGTCTTATGCAAGATATCAAAGTTTAATTCCTCGAGGAAAAATTAGGTGGGTAAAAAGTACTAAGTATCCACCTCAGTTTGTTCTTTTGCATCAACCTCACATGGCACACACTTAACAGTCGATCGCGATTGATGTTGCCGTCTCTCTCTCTGACCCCCGAAAGGCATCGATTAGGTTTTTTTTTAAAATGGCTCTAGAGAGACATGAAAGGGATGGTTCTCTTGTTTGCTGGTTTAAAATCGCTCCTTTCGATTTGTTCCCATTTTGAACCTCACACCGGCAAGCACATGCGCACTAATGTATAGAATGTCCATTATGAATAAAGTAGTAGCATCAATTCAATGGGATTGAGAGGGATAATGATCATGCAAGCAAAGCAAAGCTTCACTAGAAAAGGAGTCAAAGAGGGGAGACCCACTGGACCCTCACCTCATGTGAGAGTCACTCAAGGTTGCATGCATGGAACCAAAGGAAATATATCAAAATATTAATTAACAGGGAATGGCATGAGAAAGAGTGCCTTCTACATTCGACCGCATTGTTGTTAATATCTAGTTTTGAGGGCAAGCTAACCACTCCATTTGCAAGTTTCTTACATCGATCCAAGGAGGCAAATGGCTTTCATTAGTTCTTTTTAGCTTGGATGTATTGCGCAAGCAAGCACATGGATACACAAGAAAGCAAAGCCATATGGTCAGTAAAAAAAGCACATTATTGTGTAGCATTTTGGCATGTATCATAATAGCTATCGAAGTAGTATCTTAGAGCATATATATATTACAATTAATTGTTTTTTCCGAAGCACATAGATTACAATTGTTCAAAAGGGTCGACGACTAGGCACGTATGTTCTCTTGTTTCCCTCCTTTTCTCATCAGTGGCAGGCATCTTTTCATTATCTGATTAATTAGTTTGCAATACTATCTACTCTGTAGAGAATCATCGCTGCATGCAAGCCACAGTATGCCCAGCTAATGACCACAACCAGTTATGTAGGACCAAATAGTTAAAAAGAGTTGTCTTGGCAGGGGATTCTTGGTCACTCAGTACGTACCTTGATCAGTGTTATACAGATGCATGCTGGTTTTCAGTAAAAATAAAATAAAAAAATTGCATGCTGGTTGGGGTTGGACTACAAGCCTGCATGCCATATCTAGGATGATACTAACTTGCATGATTGTAGCATTGTCATAAATGAAGTGTATGAAAACTAAGGGGAGAACATTCCAACTATTCTTTTCTAGCAACACATGCACACACACATCTACCTGACACAACATTCCCCTCTATTGGTCCTAAGGTTAGGGCACACAGATCCAAAGACACTTGGAAAACAAGATGCATACAAGGAAGCCCTCCTTTTCCTCCTAGAATTAAACAATTGCAGTGCATGCATGTCACCCTTGCCATCTCATCCACAGTACCCTCCTTTCCCTCCTGAAAGACACATCCAACTCCAAGCCCCATTTAAATACCACCCCTCCCTCGCTCCCTTGTGAGCACTACTACTACACTCAAGCTAACGCCTCAAGCTAGCTAGCAAGCTACCAGCACACGCCTAGCTCACTTCTGCCATGAACACTCGCAGCAGCAGCAGCAGCAGCAGCAACCAGACCCTCATGGCGTTCTCCGAGCAGCCGAAGCCGACGGGGCAGACGCAGCAGTCCCCACCGTCGTCACCGAGCGAGCGGCCTGCGGGGCGGGGCAGGCGGCGCGCGCAGGAGCCCGGGCGGTTCCTCGGCGTGAGGCGCCGGCCGTGGGGCCGGTACGCGGCCGAGATACGCGACCCGACGACCAAGGAGCGGCATTGGCTCGGCACGTTCGACACGGCGCAGGAGGCCGCGCTCGCCTACGACCGCGCCGCGCTATCCATGAAGGGCGCGCAGGCGCGCACCAACTTCGTGTACACGCACACCGCGTACAACTACCCGCCGTTCCTCGCGCCGTTCCATACGCAGCCATACGCGCACCCGCCGTCCATGCAGTACGGCCACGGCCAGCACATGGGCGCGACACACATTGGCTCGTACCACAGCTGCCAGGCTCCGTCCGCCGGCGCCTCCGCGGCGGGCGAGTGCTCGATGCCGGTGGCTGCTGATCACACAAACGCGTTGGATAGGAACGGACACGACTTCCTGTTCTCTAGCGCCGACGACAACTCCGGGTACCTGAGCAGCGTGGTGCCGGAGAGCTGCCTCCGGCCGAGGGGCGGCGGCGCGGCTGATCAGGACATGCGGCGGTACTCCGTCTCCGACGCCGACGCCTACGGGATGGGGCTCCGGGAGGACGTGGACGACCTGGCGCAGATGGTCGCCGGGTTCTGGGGCGGCAGCGACGCGGACCAGCTCGGCGCGTGCGGGTTCCCGGCGAGCGGTAGCCACGCCGGGGACATGGTCGCATCGTCGCAGGGCTCGGACGCGCACTCGCCCTTCCGCTTTCTGTCCCACTGAAAATGTCGCGCATTGCACCGGCATTGCCTAATTAGTTTGCTTATGATCGATCATAGTTCGCTGTTTGTTTTGAGAGTTCGATCAGTGAGTGAGTGAGTGAGTAATATAGTGGCAGCAGCAGCAGCAGCAGAGCAGAGAAGAGTGGCTTCGCGCCCTAGCTAGCTCCATGTACTTAGGCTCTCTTAGTACTAGTACGTACTACCTTTCATGCATGCTTGACATGTTTATTTCTAGCTTTCAAGACTACTTGCTTCTTCAGTTGTGTGGGAAACTAGTCGAGAGGTAACTTGAGTGATCAGGTAAACTTAAAGGCAAGCACTGCAAAGTTGAATGGGAGAAGGGAGGACATGCATACACTTTGACAGTTCAACGGAAAGCTAGCTTCCGGGACAAGTGTCGAGCAAGCAACCCTTTCGTCAGGTACTTCATGCTGATTCTTGCGTACGTCAGAGTCAGATCAAGCCGAGTCCAATATCCTCTATGCAGGTGCAGTGCAGGGGTTATATAATCCTGTAGCTTGCTTGGACTGATCACTAGTACTGTAGTACATAATTGCATATCCAAAGACGTAAATAAATCATTTTATGTCGGGGCAAGAACAAAATCAAAAGCCTATGCTCCGGTAGACCTGGGATTCGGTACGGCACGGGCCCAGTGTGCCGTGGGCTAGGACCGAGCCGTGCCGGCCTAGCATGGCCAGTCCGTCGTGCTGTGCTAGCATGGCCCATCTCGCCTCCGGCGAGCCCAAGCACGGCCCACTAGCACGCCAGGCCGTCGCTGTGCCGTGCACTGTAGCGAGGTGGATTAGAGGAAGGCGATTAGAGGGAAGGCGGGGAGCTAGGTGGTGGGCACCTGGGCTGAGCCGTCGTCGCCGAGGGTCTCGTCGTGGCTGTGGCCGTCGCTGTGGAGTAGCACTGACATCGCTAGCGACCGTCGCCGTGAAGAACGCGGCGGGAGCACGGGATCTACTCATCGAAGCTCCTTGAGGCGCTCCGCCTCATCCGCGCCGGGTCGCCGACTGCGTCAGTGGCCCCGCCATGCAGCCAGACCGTGCAAGAGGCGACCAATCGCGCTCTAGCTGTCGCTGCGCGCGGCCGCAAGCGCCGGAGCCGCGCCATCCTCGCCTCCCGCCGCCGCCACCTCTAGGCTGCCCACCTAGTGCACCTCCGCACCCCCACCTCCCCGCCCTCGTGCCACCCAACTCCCGCCGCCGCCTTGCCACTAGGGAAGGGCCCGAAGACACCGCCTCTGGCGAGGAAGACGAAGGTGCTCATGCAACTGAAAGAGAAAGGGGAGGGGAGAAAACTGAAGGAGAAAGGGGAGGAGGGGAGAAAACTGAAAAGGTAAATAAGAGAGGGAAAAAGAAACAAGCCGAGGGAATAGGACAAAAAAGGAAAAGGTAAAACATGATAAAAGAAAAGATAGTATAGAAAATAAAAAAAATTAAATTAATTGTGTATAATAGTAATGGACATTATGCAGAATTATTTCGGGGAAATGTACTAAGTTTTATTAATTGTTGGCTACCCCGGTAAGAAAATGAGCTACAACCTCACATATGACACAACACACAAGCAAGAAGAGCGTATAGAGCCAACACCTAAAGAAGAGACAACCATAGGTGGTGCGTGGTGAGAAGGACATAGGAGTATTGAAGGGCTCAGTGTGGACCCATTATCGGTTGAATGTCATGAGTTTAGATATATAATAACTAGGTGTTAAAAAAATGTTGTGGCGGGGAGGCCGGAACTCTGTTTGGCCTCAGCGAGGCTCCGCCACTGAAGCTGGCATGTACAGGCTAGCACATTGCACCTAGGAAACGGTTGCAAGGCTTGAGTTGTAATTTCCTGGGAAGAGTGAAAACATGGATTGCAGCACAGGCTAACGGTCCTTTCCCATGGCCAAAAAGGAGGAAAAGACTTTAATTTATAATAAAATCGAGGAAATGGTATATGTTGAATCTAAACGTATTCGGAGTGGTATGTGGTGGAAGTTAATCTTTAGAGTGGTATTCCGGACTACACCATTCTTCCGAGTTTCGAGGGGTATATCCTGAATGGATTAATTCCTTATTTGTTATTAGAAATTGGCCGGATTCCGAAAACGCCATCGCCAAAATGTTCCTTCCTTCATTGTCATCGGACTTTAATTTTCATCCCGTTTTTGCTACTCCCATTAGCCTCGTTAGATCCAACAACCGTGAACCATTGAAAATTTATCAAAAATACCCATCTTACCCTTCTTCTTCCTTCTCTTCTTCATCCTCACTCTTCCTTTCCATACCTTCACCCCTCCCCTCCGCCTCCACCGTGACCGTGCCACCTACCCCTGTCCAGGCGGCCGCCTCACTCGACCTGCGCCATCTCCCCTACCCACGCAGCCTCCCCTTGCTTGTTGACAACAGCCGCCACTGGCCCCGACATCCTCCTCCCCGCGTCGCCTCCCCCTACTCACCGCCGACGGCCGCCACCGGCCCCGGCCTCCGTAGTCCTCATCCACGCGCGTCGCTACAAATAGGTTCTCTGTCCCCAGGAACATGTTGTGCTCTCATACTCTTCACCGTTACTCTGCCGGAGCACTGCAGCCGCCCGTGGCCTAACCTCCCTGCTCCGTCGGCATCAGTCCCAGGGAACATGCTGTCCATGTGTAAACACTCACGGACCATCAAGACCAACTCGGCGGACAAAGGCGAGGAGGAGAAAGCAGCGTGAACAATTAAACAAAACTTCAGAACCAGGAGTCGCTGCTGTGCATGTGTAAACACTCACGGACCACAAGGATGTTGTATAACTCTTAGCTCATTATCAACAGACCTGGCATTATATGGTGCAAACAAACAAAATGGGTACCAGTTACACAGATAAATCCAGAAGAACAAAAGGCACCAAGTGTCTGAAAGGAGAACTGCAAATTACCATACTGCGACACTAACACTATTAAGCAGCATACATTGGACACGCAGAACTCACTTATTAGTACCTACTGACCAACACAAAATCACCATCATCGAGAACCCGCACCTCTTTCTGTCCTACAAAGTTCTCCCGTCCAATGGCCTCAACGATCCGGACAAACTCAACCCTCTTTTCAAGAGAAAGAGGAACATAAGGTAATCTGAAAACAGGCCTCACCACCCCGAGCTGAGCCAGGGCAGTGTTGAGAGCAATCGGATTTGGCTGGCAAAATAACCATTTCATCAGAGGCAATAGCTTCTCATTTAGCATCGCATTCTCCCCTTCGTACATGAGATTGTGCATGAGACCAGGGACAAGGTTGCTAGCTACAGAAATAACTCCAGTGGCACCGTATTTCCACCTAGAATCATGGCATTCATCATCATTACCGCTCCATATTGTTATACCTTTGTCAGTGTAGCACTTAACCCTCTCATGTCCAACACATTCTTTCACGCCTGCCATGTTTGAATACCCTGAAACCGCCTCAATAACTGGAGGAGGAATATCCTGGCCAGTCCTGGATGGCACATTATAAATAATGGTTGGACCCATCGGGAGGACAGCATCGAAATGAGATATCAATCCTTCAATTGAGGTCTTCCCATAGTAAGGATTGATGTGGAGAGCTGCATGCATGCCAACAGCAAATCCCTGCTCTGTTGCGTGAACAGCCTCTCTGGTTGAGTTACTTCCTGTGTTGCCTATCACTTTAATTTTAGTGCCAAAGCAGTTCACAGTATGCCCAATGAGCATGATGTGTTCATCCCAGCTCATAAGGTGACCCTCTCCTGTTGTTCCTCCAACTATTACACCTTCGGCACCACCATCTATTTGCATGTTTATCAAAGAATCATATGCTTCAAGATCAAATCTTCCATCTGGCAAATAGGGGGTTTTGACCGCTGTGATTACTCTGAGGCTTTTAATATCACTTGAGGATGTCCTGCAACTCAGACAGAGAAGGATCAGACAAAAGAAGCAGATGTATATGATGTATCAAAGCCCTTAAATACTTGTGCAAACGGTAAGATCCATGTGAATCATGAGACAACTAAGCTATAAATTCAACAAGCAGGAAATTTGCAGTTACCATCACCATGATTGTGCATGATCATTTCGTTTAGCAGAATGAACTGAGATTACAATTCAAATACCACTTAACCAAGCCTATAGTTATTTTCATATTTTGTCCAGCTAAGACAGCTTAGACTAGATTCTTCTAGCTACAAAAACTGCCTATCTGATTGAGATAACGGATGATTCACCAAAACTAGGTCGGTTTCACAGAAAATTTGGCTTAATAAAGGAAAATAACAAGAACATCTTGTGTTTCTCTATTGAGTAATTCATTATTCCTGGACTATACCTGAACTTATCATGATTCATCAAGCATGCCTCAGTACCTATAGCTTACACGCATGACAAGTCGCTAGAGAGTGTACACACATAATATGCTCTCATCTTTTCCCATTACCATTTTCCTCCCTTGTCTTTGATAAAAGAAATTTCACTTCATTTCTCTACTTCTCAGTGGCTTTTGGAGGGTTCAAATGTTCTATTCTTCAGATGGATCAGCCAATTCAGCCATTTGTAGGGCAGAAATCATGGTCAGCATTTGTTGTGCTAGTAAAGCATTTTGCCCTTAAGACCATATCCGTGCTGCCATGGTGGTATGTAAGCTCAAATGGGGCCAAGAATGACTTGAAGCTTTGTTACTCTAAGAAATAATGCCTTTCTTGGGCCTAACTCAACAAATTAAGCAATGATTGATTACAAAAGTTCTACAGGAAGGGGATTTGAACATTGAAATACTGCCTTACTTAGTTCCAACCAGCGGGCATTGAAAGTAGAAGTTTTCAGGACATCTTAATTTTTAAACTTCATCCGAGTAAACAGCTGTTCAATGGCATCAAGCAAAAAGTACTAGCAAGTCTATGAATGAATAAATAAAACAAGGATGTCAAGCTAAACAAGTTACCGATTTTTCACTTCAGTACTTCGCATCGGAAGATAATCATCTAGAGTGACAGCTGCCACTGGAAACTTCCGTCTGCTAATCCTGTACAAGCACTTTCTGGTGTTAGTGTGTCTCTTTTGGAAGTAAAGCTGAATACAGGCAGAATAAATGAGCCAAAAACTCATGGTCGCTCCTTGAAATGATGGCAATCCGAAAATCACCTGAAATAAAATGTTCCAGGATCGAACCCTAACCCTTTCCCACAATCATTCGTCGAAGCACGCGCACAAAAATAAAAACAGGAATCGTCGCAGCCAGATTCCCAGCAAGCATAGCAAGCAATCCGACGCGAGATAGTCGGAGTGAAGCGTGGATAGATGATTCGATGGATGCAGCCATGCGGGGGTATGATTTTTACCTGGGCTTGAGAGTGGTGCGGGCGGCGAGGTCTCGGGAGGAGTACTTCTGCGAGGACCCGAAGATGCGGGCCTCGTTCCCTCCCTTCGCCGGCGCCCACGTCAGCCGCGCCGCCGTCGTCATCTTCTCTCTCCCCTGCGCTAAAGCAAAACCCTAGCCAAGCTGCTTCGAACGATTTGGAGGCGGTAATGGATGCTGCATCCTGGGCCGCCCATCACCGAACAAATGGTCCAGCCCACCTCCCGGATTGGATCGCGAATAGCATCTGCGATCATGGGTTCCTCCCTCTTTGCCCAGCACGTGCAAGGCACGTGCTAGTAATTATGTATCAGAATTTGTAACAATAAAAGATCGGAATTGCTAAATTTGAAGACAAAACAGTCGGTTTTCTATTCATTAGATGTGTTGTAAGATTCGTATTGTTGATGTGGTTACCAGGTTCACGTATGACTATTGGATTCGAAATTAAACCCGTTTTGGTATGGAACTCGGCAGCTTTTGCAGACATGTTTCATTTTGAAATAATTTTCCTTGATCCACGTGCCCTTGATTTTTGTGTTGCTTGTCTAGTTGAGAGGGTCATGGGCGGAGCTGTGGAAGCCTCGTGCAGTGCAGAGGGTCACGGCCTCACGGGCGAAGCACTCTAGAGAGTCATCGAAGACTCGAAGTTCTCCTCGTGAAGCTGCAGGGTAGTTTTTCTCTCCTCGCCGGTTGGAGTTTTCATTGCTAGCTACGTCCTCGTCGGTTGTAGCTGTTCCATTTTGCGCGTCGTGGTTTTCCCCCCATGATTTTGTTCATTTTGTTGCAGTTTGTTTGCTCGATGTTCAGTTTTGTGATGTTTTCACCGGCTAGGTCCTTGACAAGCGTAGATCTTGTCAACGGCTAGGTCTTCGCCGATTTTAGTGGCTCCATTTTCATGCGTAGTGTTGTTTTATCCGTGATTTTGGTCCTTTTTTTTGTGTTTTGTTGTTCACTTTGTGATTGATACTTGGTCTGGTCTGGTCATCGGCTGCGACGACTAGGTCCTCGTCGAGCGGAGATCTCGTCAGCTGCAATTTGCATTGCTCTATGGCTCTTCCAAATACTATTTATGTGTTGGATTTTGTAGAGTTATGGGTGTTTTTTTTTTGTTCTAGATCTAGTTATTTTATATGTGTTTCTAGCCTATTGTGGGTGTTCTGCGGTGATGGTTGTTTGTAGACAATGCTGTAGATTTTTCTTGATTGATTTATGCGTTGGAAATAATACTGTTATAGGGGCAAAAGACTTGTGTAACTAGGCATTGCTTGATCAAACTCATCAAAAGTAGTATTTGCTAAGTTTGACTCTTGGCTACTAATGATTTGTTGCATCAAATTTGTATAAGAGAATTGTGCATCCTGCAAAATAATAAAATGCAATAGAAACTATGAAAATATAATCTCATAAGCATAGTTGTTTTCATTTTACTTCTACTTTAATAGTATGTTATTCTTTATGCAGGTTAGTCAGTGATGGTTGTTGTTTGAATTAATTAGTATGTATTTACGAAACATAAATTATTGATCGCAGTCTTAGTTCAGTACAAAAACATGTGTTAGCCCTTCATATTCCTAAATGTTAGTTGCTTTATGTTGATATCTCCCAAATATTATATTCTTTACAGTACCCATGTGAGAATTTTTCCAGTAATTCATTCACTGTATATTTATTCAAATGTAACTGTAACAATTTGCCAGTACTTTCTGATCACTAAAGTACACCATTCTCACCAAATTATTTGTACTTTGAAATATACCTGTGTAGTAGAGGTTCTGCTGTTCAATGCAGTAGTTTGCATGCCTTCTATTTGCAGAAAAGAAGACATAAAAATAAAATAAAATTTGTGTTTCTATTACATCATCAAAATATATGTTATAAACTTACTTGTATTGAATCAAATTTCAGCAATGATAATATTCATATAGAGGATATGTGCACTCTTTCTGAAGATGATGTTGACAAATGGAGTAATCAATTCCTATTACTTGCTGAAGTAATCATTTTAAGTAAAATAATCATGTGGAAAATGTTTATGACAGTATGCTCATGTTGAACTTATATTAGTTGTTGTTACCTCTGATTCTTTTTGTCTGTCTGATGTGGTAATCTGTTTGTTGTTGATGTTTTTTGCACCTGCATTACAGATGAAGATAATTAGTTTTTTTTTACTTTAATGTGTATTACCTTGTGTTGTTGCCATAAATGTCATATGACCATATGAAGTATTTTATTTAAGAGCGGTTATTACAGTATTGAGTTATCTTGGTCCTATCAATATCTGATTAGCTAACATGTATTCCTATTTTTTTTTGAATACATGAATAGTTAAGGAAGCCTTCTATTTGACCTATTAATACCTCTAAAATTTAATTGTCTGAATATGTTTGTTGCATGTACGTTGTGCAGATGGAGTTGAAGCGGGGAGCAATTGTATGTTGTCTTAGTTGAAGAAATAGTGTTGCCAAAAGTTTTCCAACAAGTTTTTGAAGGAGTTCCAACAACCAACAAGTTTTTTTTTCAAGTGGGAGTGTGCTTATGACACAGATTGCTGGGTTCAACTCGATTTTTATGCAGGAGTTGGGGTATAAGCAGGAGGTTAGTTCAAGATTTACCTTGTATTTCCATCTGTTAGATGTTTTTGTTGCTTTCTTCCTCTTCTTTCTTCTTTCTTTTCTGATTGGGTACCTCACGACGGTAACATCCCAAAATCTGGGCCTGTTTTCAAATATGTGAAAATGCGATCCTTTAAAAAAAATTGATGCATTATTTTGTCATTCAATATATCTGGATTGTTATTCAAGGTTTTGTTTGATTATAAAATTAAACGTCAAATTTTGAAATACAAAACCAAGGGATAGTTAAAACAAATTGAAGTGAAGGATGATAATAAAATATCCAAACTTAGCACATTTTCATTGAATATAAAATAGGGAAATGATTAAAGAATACTTTGAGATTTTTCCCCAAGTTAAATAATAAAAACAAAAACCTAAAAGATTTTTTGAGAAAAATATAGGACAAACAAAACCCTAGAAAAATTACACAAGGATCTACATTGTGTCAGGAACCGCCCCTAAATTTTTCATAATTTTTGAAGCTATGTTCCTATATCTAAAAATTCCCAAAAAGACCTTAGCCCTTTTATGAAATCTGAAAAACCTAACTCACCCCTTTCTCTCACTGACTAGTGGGCCCCGCTTGTCGGTCATCTTCCCCCACGTGGCACAACCAGTAATCCCCTAGGCGGGCGCCTAGGCCGCCTAGGCAACGTCTAGGCGCTGGGCGTAGCCACACCGCCGCGACTTGGTGCCAGTCGGAGCTCTAGGCGGGTCGAGCGCCTAGCCGGAGCTAGGCGGTCCGAGGCGGTCCCAGGCGGTGCAAGGTTGGGCGGTCTGGAGCGTGCTGAGGCAGACCGAGGCGGCGCTGGGCGTGCTTAGGTGGAGCTTGGCGCACGGGGAAGAAAAACAGTGAAAAGGTAAGTGGCTCTCACCCTGTGCCTTCCGGTCAGAAACCCTACTGTTGCTCGGCTCGGCTGCTCTCGTCGCGGTCACGCGCTGCCACCTCCTTTGGTTCTTGTCGCCATCACGCAGCTCCTCCTGGCTCCCCGTCGCCGTCGCGCAGCTCCTCCCTAGTACCCCGTCGCCCCCCAGGTTAGCCGCCTCCCTCTGGCCCTCGCCTCCCCCTGCGCCGCCTCTTGTGCACCTCGCCTCCCCCTCTCGCTGGCCTCGCCTCCTCTCTACACCGCCTCTTGTGCGCCCCCTCTCTCTGGCCCTTGCCTCCCCCCGCGCCCCCTCTCGCTGGCCTCGCTTCCTCTCTGCGCCTCGCCTCCTCTCTGCGCCGCCTCTTGTGCGCACTCGCGCAGTAGTACTAGTCGGTGCGTTGTAGTACTAGTCGGTGGTAGCTCTGTGAATTAGTATCTGTAGCAGTGTGAATGTGGCAATGTGCAATGCTTTGCTCTGTGAAGTGTGAGTTAGTATTTAGTATTATTAGTACTCTAGTAGTATTACTAATTAGTAGTAGTAGTAGTAGCAGTGTTAATGTGTGATTTATTAGTACTTAGTAGTAATGTAGTAGTAGCATTGTGCCAGTGGCACTGTTTAGTAGTCATTACTCATTACGTCATTATTCATTAGTCAATTACTCAATTAGCAAGTAGCATTGTGGCAATTATGATTGTAAGTTTGTAACAATTGTTCATCAATGTTTATGAATTGTAGAATGTCATCTGTTGCATCGGCCATGGTGGAGGTGACTACGGATAGCCTCAAGAGGAAATCCGATGATATAGGGTGGGAGTATGGAGTGTTGATTTATCCAAATAATATGGATAAAGTAAAATGCAAGTTGTGCAATAAAATTGTTTCCAGAGGAGTGTATACGATAAAGCAACATATTGCTCACATTAGGGGCAATGTTGCTAAATGCCCTTTGTCCACAAAGGAAGATCAAGAGAAGTGCATCAAATCAATTGAGGAGGCACAACTTAAGAGGAAGACTAGGAAAGAAAAAGAACAAGAAGTTAGAAATGAAGTTACCATTGATGAGGATGTCACCGGTGATGGTGATGAAGATCTTGAACTTGAAGATGTAGGATGCTCGACACGTCGAAAGTTAGGGCCTATGGATAAGTTTGCAATGCCTATTGATCCTATACATTGAGCTCCAAAGAACTACGACAACAAGCAATTAGTGCCACTATTTGGAAAGAAAGACTCTATAAAGTAAGAAAAAATATTGCTAGGTGGATTTATGAATCAGGTATTCACTTGCAACTCTTGTAATGTCTACTAATATTCTAATAATATATGAATGACATCCTGGTGTTTTTTACTAAGAAAAAATATTGCTAGGTGGATTTATGAATCAGGTATTCACTTGCAACTCTTGTAATGTCTACTAATATTCTAATAATATGTGAATGACATCCTGGTGTTGTTTACTAACATAAGTAACATTGTATAATTATTGCATGTTTCAGGTGTACCTTTCAACTCCATCAACAATGATGCATTTACGCAAATGTGTGAAGCCATTGGCCACTTTGGCCCTGGCTTTATTCGCCCTTCTCAACACAATGTGCGGAAGTTTTTGTATGAGGAAGTGGATAGAACCAAAGGGTTGTTGAAGGACCATGAAGAAGAGAGGGCCAAGACTGGGTGCTCTATTATGACTGATGCATGGACCGATAGAAAAGGAGGAGCATCGTGAACATGTGTGTGCATTGTAGCCTAGGGTCATGTTTCCTAGAATCAAAGGAGGCATCTGAGGCGTCACACACCAGAGAGCTCATCTTTCAATATGTAGATTCTTGCATTGAAAAAATAGGTGTGGCTCATGTTGTTCAAGTTGTCACCGATAATGCTTCAAACAACATGGCGGCGAAGGCATTATTGTAGGACAAAAGACCTAGCATATTTTGGAGCTCATGTTCAACCCGCACTATAAACTTGATGCTACAAGGAATTGGGAGCATTGCAAGGTTCAAGAAGACACTTGATCAAGCCAAGTCGCTAACTATTTTTATCTACCCGCACCATAAGACATTGGCCTTGATGAGAAAATTTACAAAGAAGAGGGATACAATAAGGCCTGGGGTGACTAGGTTTGCTTCCTCCTTTCTCACTTTGCAAAGCTTGATTGAGAAGAAACAACAACTAAGGTCGATGGTGCTTAGCCAAGAATGGGAAAATTGCATCCATTGTAAAAAAAGAGAGGTAATGGCAAGGCATCCACGGCTATATTGGTGAGTAGAGCCTTTTGGAATGGTGTTTCTCTTTGCATGAGGGTTTTGAGCCATTGGTAAAGGTTCTTCGAATGGTTGACGGGGATATCAAGCCTTCTATGACCTTTCTTTATGGAGAAATTCGAAAGGCAAAGAAAGAAATCATGGAAGCCGTGAACAATATAGAGAACAACTACAAGCCCATCATAGATATTATTGATAAGAAGATGAAGGATAGGCTTGATTCTCCATTGCACTTGACGGCATACTTCTTGAATCCATATTATAGTTATTGTGATTGCTCCATTTTTTTGGATGATGTTGTCATGGATGGGGTATTCACTTGTGTGGAGACTTTTTACCATGATGATGACGACAAGCAAAGTCAATTGCTAAATGTGGAGTTGGGTATATTCAAAGATCAAGAAGGCCACTTTGGGAAAGCGGCAACAAAGGCCGGATGCAAAGACTATGAATTTAATCCAGGTTTAATAATTACTAGTCAATGTAAATACATGCATGATTGTAAATTTGTCATATAGTAATTATTTTTTTGTTCCTAATATGCAGCTAAATAGTGGTCTACTTATGGATGTAAAGTTCCCGTGTTACAAAAAATGGCCATGAGGATCCTCTCATTGACATCTAGTTCATCCGGTTGTGAACGAAATTGGAGCACTTTTGAAGGGGTTAGTCTCTAAACTTCTCTAAAGAGTAAAGAGTCAAGTCTTAATTTTCAATATCTACATTAGTACATTACATTTAGCTAACTATACTTCACTTTGCATTTTTGCAATTCGTAGATACATACAAAGAAAAGAAATAAAATAGATGTTGGCCTTAACCATCTAGTCTATGTTCAATACAATGCTAAATTGAGAAGAAAAAAAGAGAAAAGAGAGAAGAAGAACATATATCTCATTATAGGTTCCGAAGCTAATGAAGCTCAATGGTGGTTAATTGAAGGCGAAGATGATGATCAAGATGTTGAGCCCGCTACGGGGCTTACATGGAAGGTAATTGAAGAAGCATGTGGGGCTAATGAGGTCTTAGAACTTCGTAAGAGCGCAAGAGTGAGACAACTTCATGAAGAAGATTTCAAGTCCGATACCGAAGAAGAGGAGGTCAATGAGGAGGAGGAAATTGAGTATGAGTCCGACCAAGAAGAAGTGCTTCCAACCAAAAATTATGATGAAGAAGATGACTAGTCATTCACTCATTTGATCATCAAATTATCATACGACTCTATTTATATTTCGCTTACTTGTTTTATTTGTGAGACTTTATGAACTATAAACTATTTATATTTGGCTTGCTTGTTTTATTTGTGACTTGTTTGATTGTTTGAACTATTTGATGTTACTTGTTTGAATTATATTTTTATTGCATTAAGTCATCAACTCATGAAGGTCATTACATCAAGTCTTCAAATATATTTGCATCACTAAGCCACCAAGGTAACATCTCTTCTTACATAATTATACATATACATACATACATGTAACATCTCTTCTTACATAACTACACATATACATACATACATACATACATACATACATACATACATACATACATACATACATACATACATACATACATGTAATATATACATAAGCTTGGACTGATGCTTGCTATTATGTGTTCATCCCGCTTGCTTGGACTGATGCTGGAGATGATTATGCTTGCAATTCTATTCGGCCGCCTAGGCCCCGCCTAGGTGCCCTAGGCACTAGATGGCCACCCACCACCCGCCTAGCGCCTAGCGTCTAGGTGAACACTAGGCGCAATGCACAGCGCCAGCTCGCCCGTGCCATGGCTGGCTCTGCTAGGAGCCCATGCCAAGCCAACGACCTCGCCTTGGTTTCGGACCACACCAGTGGTTTCCCCACATCCTTACTTGCCCCAGTCAAGTCCCTCACCCGCTCAATGTCGCTCAACCATCACCGTCGCCCATGCCCGTGTGTCACCAGCGCATCGCCGGGACTCACGCGCTCCTCCTCGTGAGCTCTTCGCCCTTGCTCTACCTCCCCTGCCATTCCCTTCCCTTCATTCTCCTTTCCCGAACTCAACCACGAAGAAAAAGCATGAGCTACATTTCTGGCCGCCGCACCGCCTCAACGCCGTCAGCGCTCCAGTGAACTTCTTTCCTCGCCACCCGCATCAACACATGTTCCAGAGCACTAGGACATTCCCCCCCATACTAATTTCACCATTTGATCACAGGAACTGTCAGATTTTGCTTCTTCTCCAACCCCAGCTGAAACCTTCCCTATTCTTCCCCAACTCCGGCACGGTGGGTCATTTCTCAATTCCTTGCTATACCACCATCTCATAACCTCACTTGTACCTCCCCAACCTTTCTTTTCCCTCCTCCTTGCTCAAGTCCTCACCACCACGGTATCAATGACTTGCGGGTTCCAATGAATAAATGCACAGTGGGCTCTGGTCCATGGACCGATGGACCGAATGCGTGGACTTTAGTCCATACGCTATTCCTGTGGACATAGTCTACGATAGTGGGTCCCACATGTCAGTAAAGGATTTTCTATATAAATTAAAATAAAAAAGAAAAGAAATCACATGGACCCATCTGTCATTCACTGAGAATTTTTGGCTTGAAAATAAATCAAAAAGAAAAATAAAAGGCAGCGGGTCGCACCTGTCAGAGAGAGATTCTCTCTCCCTTTTCTTTTTCCTAGAATTTCCAAATCTAAACCTTAATAACTTTTGCATAAGAACTCCAAATTGAATGATTCTTATTTATAAATTCATCTAAAATCATGCTTTACCTAAATATGCAAAAATATTTGGTTTTGGTTACTGTTTAATTTATTTGGCTTTATTTAATTGATTTCTGGCTCTTTTTGATATAGACGTTGATTACTTGAACGACATTTTCGACGACCATCCATCCTCCTACTCAGAACAACCAGAGCAAGGCAAGCACCCCCCTTTGATCATGTGGATCCTACTATTTTACTTATTGTATTTCTTTTTGCAAAAGCTATTATTGCATGCGTGTATGTTCAATATTAAACTACTATGTTTGGGATGTCAGTAGTTGTAAATCCTATTTGATGCATGGATTCCCTTGATATGTTGATGCCCTTACTGTTGTAGACATTAGGTTATGGATTAGGCAATATATAATGTCAACTTGGGTGTTTGAGTGCGAATATCGCACAAATGCTAGCTAGAACAACCATTTTTTTCCTAAAACTTATAAAATGACAATATGATAAACAAGAGTTTGGGAGATTTATGAAAAATGTCCAGAGGGGTGTGCCTTTGTTATTTTGTATAAAAATAAAAATGAAAAACCTAGTTTTCGACGCAGGCGAGTTATATTATATTCTGAGAAGAGTGAGAGAGGAGTCTCACTAGTAGATAGGGGGAGATTCTCGCCCGAGATCAATTAAGGACCGGACGCCAGCAACTCCAATCTAAGACCTAACGTATAACCATATGTGCTGGTATGTGACAGCCTTAGCTAATTAAGTAATTGAAAACTAGCCTTGCATGTAGGTAGGCCGTAGAGTGTGGACATGACCAGTTAGGCATGTTTGAAGGGGCTCCCTTCACTGAGGCGTTAGGCACAAAGCCTTCTGACATAACGGTAAATGCCTCACTTGACGGGGTTGTACCCGGGTAAGTGAGGATGAACATTCAATGGGCTAGTGCAAGGATAGGACTAGATGATATAAAGGCTTCGACACGTGCTCTAGACTGCTTACCTACGGTAGTGAGCGGTGGCATCGACGGATGTCGAATAAACTAGAGAATTCGTGTACTATGGGTAAAGTTGTACACCTCTGCAGAGTGTAAATCTATTTAAATAGCCGTGCTCGTGGTTATGAGCGTGCTTAGTGTGGACGATATGGGTTTAGTGTTGATTTTCTCAAAAACTGTTTCGTTGGAAAAACATGGGAATGGCTTATGATTTACCTTTGAGTTAACTGCCATGTTTATGGTTGAACATAAATTGTTGCTCGTAGCCGAGGAGGGTTGCGAATTGTCGATATTATTCATTCAATTACTTACTTACTGTCTTGTATCTATTTAACTGCTTTTAAACTTTCGTTGCAAATTACTATGCATGATTATTGCAAATAAAACTGGCTTAAAGCAAAAGAACTTATAAAGTAGAGCATCATCCTTTGATAGCCTTGCATTTATATAAACTTTGCGTTACACTACAAGTCTTGCTGAGTACGCAATGTACTCAATCTTGCTTAAATTGTTGTTCAGAGAATGAGGAAGAGCCAACACTAGACGACGCTTTCTTCGCACCAGGAACCAGAGGGTTCGGTAACGGGTCTATCTAGGCTTTGTTCCTTGTTAGTTGCCCGAGGGTTTGGATGGGCATGCCGCTGGAATTTATTTACACTTATCACTTTTACTTCCGTTGCTACTTTTGCTACTCTGTTGGTACTTGTTCTATTTGGTCGGTCAGTGTAATACTTCGTTCAATCTTTAGAACTATAATTGAATTTCAAACCATTTTATCGAGATTTAAAAAAGGGATTTCAGAAATTCTCTTAAATGGGGATTAAATCTTCGGCCAAAGCCCCATAGCCTTGGCCCATTAGGGGCAGCCATAACCCTAGATACTACTGCGGCACGCCAAAGGTTGTCTCTCAATTGGCCAAGATGGGTATTTATAGCCCACACACAAAAACTAGCCATTAGGAGCGGAAATCCATAAAAATCAGGATTTGTGGTAGTACCGCTGTACAAACCCGCTACTGCCTTTTTACTGTTCAACGGTCATAATGGGTGCATTAACGGCTCAAAAACTAGCCGTTAAAGATTTTAGTGCGGTAATACCGTAGTACAAAATCCGGTATTACCGTTCTGCGGTAGTTCCACTTTTCTCGGGCGGTATTACCACAGTCTAATTTCAGCACAGACAACACTCGGTAAAAAGGTCATAACTTTTGAGTCCAGTGTCGGAATAGAGTGATCTTAGACTCTATGGAAAGCTTATTCAAAGGGCTACACAACCCACCAATTTAATTGATCTCAAACACATTTGATAAAATCAAAAAACACAACTCCAAATAGCCACTACCATGGTCTAAGTCCAAAAAAATAGCAACAAGCAATCTTAAACCATGCTATGGGAAAATGCATGAATCCCAACAATTTGCAAAACACATTTGCAAGCTTAGATCATGCCACAAGGAGTAGGTACATGGACTTCAACCATTTGCAAAACACATTTGTAAAGTATAGTCACATGCTATAAGGATTAGATGCATGAGCCTCAGCTATTTGCAAACACATTCGCTAATAATAGCATCATGCCACAGAGAGCTAGTGCAAGCGGGATTGCGCTATCAACACATGATGAGACTCAAGCTACTAGACAAGACCCCTCTTAATAATACAACAATCCTATACTAGCAATCAGGTCTTCCAAACAACCACCAAGACCGGTAAAAGACTGGGAACACATCCTTAGCCCTAGCTATTCATAACTTTGCCTTGGGCACCTTCTTGAAGCTTGATGACGCACATCTTCACTTCAAGTCCGGGTCATCGTCTTGATATGCATCAACCCATGATGCATCCTTTACTTGACCTCCATCAATACATGATGGGTCTTCTTTTGACTTGATGATCAACTCATGATTATCTCCTCTTCAAGATCTTGATATACATCAACACATGATACATCCTCTTCTTGAACCTTAACTTGATAACAATCAACTCATGATGCCATCCAAAGTCTTCATCACCCTGGAACATAACATATTCATCCAACTCATGAAAAATGTTAGTCCCACAATGATTAACATTAATTACCAAGACATACCTGCATTAAATGCTTCTGAACATGCCATTACTGACAGGTGCGGTATTATCGCCAACTAGAATCCGGTAATACCGCTCTCCGGTAGTACCGTTTCTCAGATACGGTACTACCGATTTCCAAAGGTTCGAGAAACACATAAAAACACCCTCTCTAGAAATAACATACCGCCATGCATATTTCAGTACTACCGCACTTCGGTAGTACCATTCAAGGAATGTGGTCATACCGATTCTCAATGGAGATAAAAAAAAAACACTTAAAAATGTTCGGACCACATGTTCGGATCGTCCGATCGGTCACCTCATGTTCGGACCACATGTTCGGACCGTCCAATTGGTCACTCGACCTACGGTAGTACCGCTTCTCACTTGCGGTCATACCATTTTCAAGTTTCAAGAAAAACTCCCAAAAACTTCCTCTCTGGAAAATTCATACCGCCATGTAAACTTCGGTATTACCGACCTGAGGTAATACTGCTCAATACTTGCGGTCATACCAAAATTGCTGAATAGATTTCCAGAGAGAAAACAAATGCAATGCATAACAAAAATGGCACAAAATAATATTCAAGCCACTAGCCATGATTCCTCTATTGTCTTTGTATTGCCATTACTATGTCGCCATCCATAAACCGGGACTAAGCCTTTAAAACAACTTAGCACACACATTAGTTATAATACAATTGCAAATAATTGAATATAAAGCAATATGAGTATATATGAAGTACACAAGTTTTATATACTCAAAGGATATGTTTCAAAGTAGAGATCCCCAATATATGTGGATATTAAATTTGGATCAATACTAATGAAACCACAAAACATAGAGTGAACTCCCCCTAAATGTGTGCATACATGAATGTGTAACAAAAACATATGCACATATTCAAGTTAAACTTTTAGTGGAGTTCAACCTATATTTTGGATTCGAGGAATGCAACAAGATATAATAATATAATGTCAAGTGCATACATCCATGATTTTCACTTTTTCATCCAAATAAGACTACACAATAGGTATATCAATAAAAGTGTTAGTTTCACATATAGATTTATCATTAATCACCAAAATACTCCATTAACTCATAATAGCGGATCTAGATTATTCAATCTCTCCCTTTTTGGTGATTGATGACAAATCCATCATCAATAACAATATTTGGATATAAATTAACATATGATAAGAATTTAAGCCATTGAACTATATCCATGCATGTCACTAAGCAATTTAAAGCTTCAAGCATTATGCATATGAGAACGGCAAGCTTATGCACATGATGCATATAGGAGGCTATGTGTATGAATGAGATGCTTCTCCTCAAGATATGCATGAAATAAGGTGAAATCACAGGAGAGAATATATTAATCATCCAAATGTGGAAATATATTGACCATATAAATATTCTCCCCCTTTTGCGATTAATCACCAAAAATCCAAAACAAATCTAAGCCAAAAGAGGGTCTTTACAAAACCATGAGCTTGGCAATAGAATTAATTTTGTCGGTGTTTTAGGACCGAACTTATGTAAAGATTGTTTGATTCGGGGGGGTTCCTCTAGGCTCAAAATGACACAGAGATAGAGACAGAGGGATTTTTATACAGGTTCGGGCCTTCTCCTGGGAGAATAACAACCCTACTCCTGACCTGTCCCCAGAGGACAAGGTGGAGCACCTAAAGGTAATCGAGAGTTGATTTCATCTTTAGGACTTTGGAGTCATAGAAGAACTTATGACTGAGTACTGATCGTAGGAAGACTTACGATCAGGCTCTGGTCGTAGAAAAACTTACGACCAGAGGGTTGTCATAGAAAAGCTTACGACATGATGATGGTCGTAGAAGAACTTATGACTACTTTATAATATCTTTCTTTTTGATTTCTGCAGAAAGTAGGCATGGAGAACCGTCAGGACGACGAAGAGGTCGAACTGATGGTCGTCGATGCAGCTATAGTAGAGCAGCTTGTTTCTCTCCCCACCATGAGGCGTCGGCTCGTTAAAGCCGCCGACAAGGGAG
The DNA here is from genome assembly GCA_036346405.1 of Phyllostachys edulis. NCBI lineage: Eukaryota > Viridiplantae > Streptophyta > Magnoliopsida > Poales > Poaceae > Phyllostachys > Phyllostachys edulis. The sequence goes on along the minus strand of CM070558.1, from coordinate 66,911,463 downwards.
TCTCAAACTCGAGCCCTGCTGTTGAGCAAGCAGATGCTCCTCAGACCAGGAGGAGGAAGCTCGTGCAGGCTATTGATAAGGACGGTGCAAGTTCGAGCTCCGCTATTTCGTCTGCATCTTTGGCTAATCTTGCGGCTGAAATAATTGTTGCAGAGGAAACAATTGCGGTAGGAATAGCTGCAATATTCAAGCCCAAAGCCCCCAAACCAAGGTACCCTTCTATTATGACAAGAAAACCTTTGCAGTTTCTACTTCTCGTGGCTTTATCAAGCAACTAGAAAAGGAGAACTGGAAGGGTTTCATGTCTTTTGTGAAGGAAACTGCTGCGCCAGCAGTACCTATGGTCAAGGGTAACAATGTCCTTGAGGCGGTCGAGACAGGTCTCGATCGTCCGGAGAGCTTAGAGTCTCAAAGAGCGATGGCGCTCGATCAAGACCCACGACCAGACGTGGTCGTAGCTATTCCTCAACTTGAGTCTCGACCAGACGTGGTTGAGAAAAAGTCGAAGAAACCTTCCTTAGGGAGGGGCTTTTCCAAACTCAGGATCAAGCCTGGCACTAGGAGGTATGTAAAAGAGGCAAAAGTGTAAGAACAACATTTACCTTTTACTTTTTACTACCTAATTGTGATTTCCTTTTTACGATCTTAGCTCGGCACCTGTCACCCTCGAGGACGTTCCTGTCAAGGAACCCACTGCTATTTCCCCGGCAGGCGAAGGAACAGCAGTGGCGATGGTCGAAGGGTCGTCCACCGTCCGAATGGTGGAGGGTACCGTTAGTGCTGAAGTGACTACGACCACCGGGGCGGTCGTGGGGCCGGAAGTGGCTATGACCACTAGAGTGGTCGTAGAGACTGAGGCAAAGACAATGCTTGATACCGCGGAGGCATCAGGCCATCGCCCCGGGAAGGAAGTCGTTGCAGACTTTCTCCCAGGTCCTCAATGAGGAGCTGGAGTTACTTAATCAGAGGAGGAGGAATATGCTAACTTCACCTCTGAGTTCTTTGGGCTGTCTTCCAATGTGGGATCTTCTGCTCCCAGACCTCGTGCTCGTGTTCCTCACCCCAAAAATATTCCTATGGAGGAGGATGTTTTCGATGACGCGCGTCTTGAAGACGTGTGGTGGGACCGAGTGCGAGAGATTGATGAACTGAAGAATCCTACAAGGGTAGTATCTTCGTTTGCACGAAGGGCAATGAATGTAAGTATCTGTTGCTCGGTATTTGCACTCATATCTTTTCTTGCTTTTAACTGTCTTTCTCTATGCAGAGAGCGTTGGAGCAAATTGTTACTGTTGTTGAATACAACAAGCAACTTGTCTAATTGAGACAGGAAAAGCGGAACTCTACGAGCAGGCAGAGAGGTGGTAAGTAACTGCTTTTCGTAGTCTTTTATGTTTCGACCACTCACACAGTAATTGCGGGGCTTGTCGTAGAAGATCTTACGACTAGGTACTGGTCGTAGAAGAGCTTATTACCAGGGTTTTGTCGTAGAATGACTTACGACTAGATCTTGGTCGTAGAAGAACTTACGACCGCTTATTTGTTGCTGACGTCTACTCTTTCCCTTTGCAAATTTAAGAGTGACGAGAAGACCTTAGCTGATTCTCTCGACTATGAAAAAGTCGAGGCGAAAAAGCTAAAGGAGGAGATTGAAGTCCTCCAGAAGAAGCTTCAGGTGGCAAACTCTGCAAACCAAAAGTTGTAGGGATGATTAAGCGGTAAGTGTTGATCTTAAGACCGCCTTCAACCTTCTTTTCCTTATCTGAATCTTATTTCTTTTTAGAGAAAGACCAAGAGGTCCAAACGTGGGAGCAGCGCTACCTCAAGGACACTGCCGCTCACGCCAATGAAGTCAAGAAGTTAGATTCTCAACTAGTTGGTAAGCAAATATTTACCTACGATTAGTTGTATTTTCCTCTCGAGGTTATTTTATCTGACTGGTCTCATTCTTTTCAGAACAAGTAGTACAAATAAAACGACTCCACGAGGCTTCGACTCACAATCAGGAGGAAATGAAGGCTTTGAAGATCAATCTTCAAGACAACATTTCACTTCTGAACAATGTACTCGGTGGGATTCATGCTGAGGGGATTACTCCTCGAGATGACACATTGTCTGCCCACTTAAGTGCCATTGGCGAATAAGTCGGAACTTTACAAGAGTTGGTGACTACCTTGAAGGCTAACCAATTCGATTCGATAAAGGATGCGATCGAAGAGGGAATAATATTTGTCCTGTCAAAACTTAAAGCCCGTAATCCCAACCTTAATCTACAACCTTTCATAGACGACTTCGTCTGCCCTGAAGCGAAGGCGGAGCAGTTAATGATAACATTGCAGCTGATCGCTGAGGCAGTCACGAAGGGTATGCAAATAAGATTCCCTTCGCCAGAGCAATCTGTACCAGAGTCCTGAGTCTTGTAAAGACAAATTTTCGTTGATGTTGATATATATATCCCTTCCTTTTTCCTGAAAATTATCTTGTCGAGTAGTTAGTAACTCATAAGATAATGAATGGAAAAAAGAGCAAGACTAAGAATTGAAATCAAGTTAATAACTTTATCCTAGCCCCCGACTATTTGCTTGGTTTATTTAGATAAACCGAGTAAATAGTGTTTAAATGGGTTTTGTAAAAGAGAGAGGTTTAGCTAACTTGTAGTTTTTCGATCACGATTATCATGCACTGGTCGAAAGAGTAGAAACGAGTCGACACTAGGAAGTTCCTTCTAGTGGGCAGGACCACATGCAGAGAGGAAATGCTTCGACTAGGTGATGTTACCATCTCCGACCAAAATAATCAAATCAAGAACGTTCAACTTGAGTTAGATAAACATCTGGAGTTCCTTTAAAAAATTTGTTCTACTTATTTCAATGCACTCAATAGGTTCGCTCTGGTAGCAAGAGTTAGAAACAGGACGACGCTAGGAAGTTCCTTCTAGTGGGTAGGACCACGTGCAGAGAGGAAAGTCTTCGACTAGGTGTTGCAACTTCCCCCAACCAGTTAAAACAAATCGAGTTTACCGAATGTAGTCGAGCAAATTTAAAAAGTATACTCGGCTTAATTTATTTTTCAAAAAGATGAATGAAGAAATAAACTAAGGTACTAAGAGTTGGCTTGACATTATTTGACCATGTTTTGAACCCAAGCTCTTTATGTTGGTAGCAAAAAGGGAGGAATGAGTCGACTCTAGGAAGTTCCTTCTAGTGGGCGGGACCACGTGTAGAGAGGAAAGGCTTCGACTAGGTGATGCTACCATCCTTTCGACCAGTGTAAAGATGAACTGGGTACTGGTTGTAGAATGTCTTACGACCAGTGTATTGTCGTGGAAAAGCTCACAACTAGGAACTGGTCGAAGACGGACCTTCGACCAGGGTATGGTTGAAAGAATTGTCAAGGCACTACTCAAAGCAAAACAATAAAGATATAAAGAACCTGATGCTTTATTGAATGGTTGGTCATTTACACGTAGAATTTGCGTTCCAAGAATTAGAAAGAATCGGGCCGTCTTCCATTGCCAGTCGTACCGAATCTGGACACATAACTTCGACCACTGTGTAAGGACCTTCCCACTTGGGGGGAAAGTTTGTTCCACTTAGACTGGGATTGAATTTTCCTCAATACCAAGTCACCTACAGTAAGGCTGCGAGGTTGGACCTTATGATCGTAGTATTTGCGCAGGGCTTGCTAGTAGACCGCTGAACGGATTAAGGCTTGATTTCTTTCTTCGAAAGGTGTTAATGTCATCCGCCGGTTGTTCTTGGGCTAAGTCATTGAAACTCTCGACCCTTGTTGACTGATCTTTAGTTCGACGATTTTAAGCATGGCTTCGCACCAAAAACTAGAAAAAAAGGAGTTTCATTGCTGTTCGATTAGCGGTCGTCTGAATCGCCTATATTATCGAGGGTAATTTTGTACCCAAGCCCCGAGCGCTTAACAAGTCGGGTCGAAGCTCGAGTTTTGATTCCTCGCATTATTTGGCCATTCGCCGCTTAACCGCGCCCCATTGCTTTGGGGATGGGCGACAGAGGCGAAAGTAGCTTGCTTGGTACCCAACTCGTCGCAAAATTTCTGAAATTTTGCGCTCGAAAATTGTTTATCATTATATGTGATTATTCGACTTGGGACTCCTTCGAAAATTGCTTCTCATCCTGAACCGTTTTGCGGCTTCCGTTATTATCCCAGTCACAGGTTCAGCTTCGATCAATTTTGTGAACGTATCAATAACCACAAAAAGGAACTCAAAGCCCCTTGGAGCCCATGGGAACGGTCGTAGGATATCGAGACCCCAGGTCGCAAAAGGCCAAGATAGAGGAATTGTTTGTAATGCCTGAGCCGGTTGGTGTATTTGCCTGCTATGAAACTGGCATTGTACACATTTCTTAACCAACTATTTGGCATCGTAGAGGGCTATCGGCCAGTAAAATCCTTGTCGAAAGGCTTTTCCGACCAACGTTTTGTAGGAAGCATGAGTTCCACAGATGCCCCCGTGAATATCGTGAAGGAGGTTTAGTCCTTCTCTCCGCGGTATGCATCGCATGAGTACCCCTTGAGTGCCTCGTTTATGGAGGACTCCTTCGACCAAAATATACATTTTGGCCTTTCGGGATAAACGATCTACTTCGAGATTGTCATCGGGTACGGAACCCGTCTGGAGATACTTTTAGATGGGATCCATCCAAGTATCCTCGTATTCTAGAGAAGCTGTCTCATTAGGAGATATCTCTGGTGTGTCCACCAGAGATGGCTTCTAGAGTTGCTCCAAGAAGACTCCCTTTGGTACTTGTGATCAGGAAGAAGCTATCCGAGCAAGCTGGTTCGCGAGGAAATTATCCTTTTTGAGGGATGAATTGTACCTTCAAACCAGAAAAATGCTTTTCAAGCTTTCGAACCTCCGATAAGTACCGAGACATGGTCGGGTTAGAGCACTAGTACTCTTTTCCGACCTGATTCACGACTAGTTGAGAGTCTCCTCTCACGAGTAGTCATCAAATCGTGAGTGTTTTCGCATCTCGTATGCTGGCTAGTAAACCTTCGTATTCTGCCACGTTGTTAGTGGCATGAAAGTTTAACTGTATGGCATACTTTAAGGTCTCTCCGTTAGAAGATTCCAGGACCACCCCAGCCCCCGAGCCACTTAAAGTAAGTGATATGTCAAAGTACATCGTCCACTGGTTGTGTGTATCGTACTGGGGATCCTGAACAGGTTCAGGATTTGTCCCTTCGGCGACAAAGTCTGCCAAGATCTGGGATTTAATGGCCATTCGGAACATGAAATGGAGGTCAAACTCCCCAAGTTCTACTGACCATTTAGACATGTGTCCCGCTGCTTCCCTATTCTGGAGGATCACTCCCAAGGAAAACTCAGACGGCACAATTATCTTGTGCACCTGAAAATAATGCCGCAGTTTCCTCGAAGACATGAGGAGGGCATAGAGAAGCTTTTGGACTTGAGGGTAACGCTCCTTAGGTCCATGCAAAACTTCACTTACCTAGTACACTGGTCGTTGAACGTTTTCACATTCTATGACTAGTACTGCGCCCACTGCCTATGCCGTAGCAGCTAGATAAATTAAGAGCGTCTCTTTTGGTTTCAGGGAAACCAGAACAGGAGCACTCGTAAGATATCTCTTGACATCCTCGAAGGCAGCGTTTTCCTCTTCCGACCACTTGAAACCCTCATGCTTTCTTAGAAGTTTAAAGAAAGGTAGTCCTTTTTCTCCCAAACGTGCAATGAAACGACTTAAAGCCGCCATACACCTTGTGAGCTTTTGGACTTCTTTCTTTTTAGTTGGAGGGCGCATTTGAACAATGGCTTTTATCTTTTTGGGATTTGCTTGATCCCTCGTACAGAGACCATGAATCCAAATAATTTTCCCGAAGAGACTCCAAACACACACTTCTCAGGATTGAGTTTCAAACGGTGTTTTCTGAGGTTGTTGAATGTCTCCTGCAAGTCTGAAACATGATCAAGCCGTTTGATGCTTTTTACGACTAGATCACAACATAGGCTTCCAAATTTCGCCTAGCCGAGGTGAAAAGTCGATTGCATCAAACGTTGAAAAGAAGTGCCAGCATTTTTTAGACTAAATGGCATTTTGACATAGCAAAATATACCAAATATAGTAATAAATATGGTCTTCTCTTCATCTTCTAAACACATATTAATCTGATGGTAGCCAGAATATGCACCTAGAAAACTTAATGTTTCACAACCAGCAGTAGAGTCAACCAACTGATCGATACGAGGTAAAGAGAAATCATCTTTTGGACAAGCTTTATTAAGATCAGTGAAGTCTACGCACATTCGCCACTTGCCGTTAGACTTCCTAACCATTACAGGGTTGGCCAACCACTCTGGGTGGTCGACTTCTCTTATAAAGCTTGCTTTAAGTAGCATGTCCAATTATGACCTTATAGCATCTGGTCGAGCAGGGGCAAATCTCTATAATTTTTGTTTTATGGGTACTTTGTCAGGCCGTAGAGCTAGCATGTGCTCGATCACTTCTCTAGCGACTCCGGGCATGTCGGATGCTTGCCACGCGAAGACATCTGCGTTTGCTCGGAGGAAAGTGATGAGGGCGTCTTCCTACTTGGGGTCGGAAGTTTCCCCGATGCGAACAGTCTTCGAGGGCTCCTCCTGATCCAGGGGAACCTCTTTGACTTGGCCGTTCGGCTTGGGCGCAGCTTTAGGCTTCGAGTGCTTGGTCGAAGGCTGCCCTTTTTCTTCCTAAGCTGGTATTTGCCCTACCATCTCGAGGGATCGATGATCACACGTATGCGCCATCTTTTTATCATAGTAAATTGTGATTACTTCTTTGGGACCTGGCATCTTAAGACATTGATACCCATAATGAGTTGCCATTAAGAATTTTACCAAAGTTGGTCGTCCGAGTATGGCGTTATATGCCGTATCAAAATCAACCACATCAAAGGAGATCTTCTTCGTCCTGAAATTACTTGGTGAACCAAATGTTAAAGGAAGAGAAACTTGACCAATCGGTTTGGCCGAAGACCCCGGTATAATACCATGAAATGAATATCTTACCAGTCTTACCTTGGTCCTGGGGACTTGCATTTCATCCAGGGAGTTCGTAAACAAAATGTTCAACGAACTACCACCTTCAATCAACACTCGATTTACTCGACAGTTGTTGATGGTGGGTTCGACCACGATCGAAAATCGACCTGGTCGAGTCGAAGGGATCGGGCAGTCAACCTTCTCGAAGGTGATGGTGACTTCTGACCACTTCAGCAGCTTATTGACAAGAGAAGGGTCAATGGAGTTCACCTCATGTTCGACTGCCTTAAGCTGTCATTTTGACTCGTATGCCGATGATCCTCCAAAGATGTGCTCGATGGTGTGCTCGGGATCTTGAAACAACATGTCCTCATTATCGTCCGACTGTGTACGACCGCTAGCTTGCCCTACCTCCTCGAGAGTAGGAAGTGGTCCTTTGCCGTTGTAGTAGTCCTCGACCTTTCGTTGGAAAACTCGGCAATTGCGAAGATCATGTCCTTCCTTTTTATGGAAAGGACACCACCTAGGCTTATCGATCTTTCGTTCGGGGCACTTACCTTTGCTTAGATCGGGGTGTTGTTTGGCAGTTCGTGGCTCTTTATTGCTTACGGCTAGGACCTCCTTAGAAGCATTGGCTTGAGGCTTTTGGCTCTTTGCCTTGTTCTTGGATTTCTTGGTTTTCTTATATTTCTTCTTGCCACCTTCGCCTGTCTCCTGAGGGTGCTGGTCATCTCGATCGATGATTTTGGCCCACTCGACTGCTTCATCAGCAGTAGTGCACCGATCAGCCATCTCGAAGAGTTCGGCGACAGTAGCAGGAGAGTTCAAAGCGATGTCCTCCGTGATCCTTCTCCTGCGGACTCCCTGCTTGAAGGCTCTGATAACAGATGAGTCGAAAACATCAGGAATTGAATTGCGAACCAGACTAAAACGCCTGATGAATTGGCGTAGTATTTCGTGGTCGTTTTGTCACATCCTGTGTAGGTTGTCCTCCTTTCCAGGGCGATGGTAGGTGCCCTGAAAATTAGCCAGCAATAGTAGTTTAAAACCACGATCGAGCAGACCCTTCAAGCACAGTTGGAAGGTAATTCGTCATGACGCGCTCTCCTCCTGCTGCTGCTCGGACAGCGGTCGTATAGATCTGAAGGAATTCGGCGGGATTTTGAGACCCATCAAATTTCTCCATGTTCCTGGTCTAAACCGCGGCCGTTGAATCGCTTTCGGACGTCAAAGAGATTGCCCAACATCCGGTAATTACGTCGTAACGCCTCCTTTGTAGAAAAAAGGGGTTGACGTCGCCAGGTGATCGTACTCGACGATACCCAGCAACAGGTGAATCTGACTTATGCTAAGTCTTGATCTTACGAGGGTAATACTCCTCGTACTCTGTTCGCAGTTGCAGACCTCTCGGTCGGAGTGGTGAATGATCACCTCTCCTAGGAGCTTTATGATCGTCAGGCATTCGAGGAACTCTTTTCCGGTTCGGGGAATGATGCAACTTGCGGTGACCCCCTTGCGGTGAGTTATTCGAATGACTGGAAGCTGATGAAGTCGTATTGCCACGACTTCCAGCATGATGTCGGCGGGGTTGTTTGAGCTTGCTCATCTTGCTCTGCAGCCTTCGTGCGATCTCTTCAGCGAAGAGGTCGTAGCCAGGTGCTCGGGCAAGTTCTCGAGAGGGGTTCTCGAGCAAATCGTTGATATGCTGAAGTTCCTGAGCTTCTTCCGACTGGTATTGAGTGCGCCTAGGCAATTTTCTCTGAACCGCAACTCGTTTCCATTGGATTGTTTCAGAATCATCCATATCTGATCCTTGATCTTGCCTTAGTGAAGTGTGATGATCTCGAGAATTTTCCGCACGCTCATCAGAGTATTGACTCTGTTCATTGCCGGAGGTGTCCTTGTCATTGCTACGAGCAGTCGTAGGGTGTGATCTTCGGGGAGCGTCCTCAACCCTGTCTCTAGGAGAGTTATTGCTACCTGAGGGCAGGACGAAGACCTCCCATTGATGATCTCCACTTGCGCTAGAGGCCTCCTCGCTTGAGGAGTCGTCGAATGACACCATCTGGCGGCTTGGAGCAAACCCCTCCAGGAAAGGGAAGTCCAGGTTATAACCGTCTCCGTTGGCAAGTGAGTCCTGCGTTGGGATAGTCAAACTCGTAGGAAGAGCATGTTCGATCGCATCCTTGGCTGGGCTAACCGGAGAGAGAGAATCACCAGATGCTGATGAAGATCCGGAATTACGACTTCCAAGAGTTGTCACGCCAGGTCAGACTGTCTTAGGTGGACTTGGACATTTGGAGAGGGAACCCTCGCCATGTTCCGAGTCTGCCTTGGGACAGCCCTCATTGTGGTCGGATTGACCCTTGCCCTCTGAGGAAGCTGATTTCCCATCTAGACGTATCGTTGTTGGGGATAAGGATCCCTCCTCAACTCCGTTGGTGGTAAAGTCTTCTGGAGAAAGATCTCCGGAGGCGACATCACCATCGGATGATGCATCACTCGGCTCGTAGTCGAAATCGGCATCCATGTCGATATTCACAGATCGCCAAGTCGAACCGGGTCATTGTTTCACTCTCCTGCCATGAGAGCAGGAGAATTGGAAAGACAAAGGAAAGCTAATGACTCGAAGATCCCCACGGTCGGCGCCAACTGTCGGTGTTTTAGGACCGAACTTACGTAAAGATTGTATGTATTGAGATGGAGACACAGGGATTTTTATACAGGTTCGAGTCTTCTCCTAGGAGAATAACAACCCTACTCTTGTGTGCATATATTGAGTATGCTGGATTACAAGATGAAACCAAATACTAGAGAGTTGTGCTTCTGATGATCTCTGGATCTCCCTGATTGTCCTGATGATTCTGCCTTTTATACAGTCCTCAAGGTGTACCGCTGCACTTCCAGTGTAAAGACTGCCTTAATGTCCCAGATTATTGAGCCGTTACTGAAGGTTATCATGGGAGTTGTAACGTTCCCATGCTGCCAAGTAGTTATCACCATAAAAAAGGAGTTAAAACTGTGCCATTATCCCAGAGAATAGCCGCGTAATTTACTACCCATATTTTGAATATGGTGCGAAAGATTCCCTTATTGGCTAGGCCCACATGTCTGTAAGCCCTGTCGATAAGGGACTAGTCGTAGAAGAGCTTACAATCAGGTGGTGGTCGTCGAAGATCTTACGACCACAGACTGATCGTAGAATAACTTGCGATCATGGGATAGTCGTAGAAGGTCTTACGACTATAGGGTAGTCGTAAGAGGACTTACGACTACTAGGTGGTCGTAGAAGAACTTACGACCTCCAGCTTCTCCATTATGGCTATTAAGGGGTATACTTAAGAGTTACATGACGTCATTATTATCCATAATATGAATTATAGATATATAATAAAATGAGGATTGTTATATCCTCGTCAAATTTTATTTTGATCATAAAGAGTATGAAATGGAGACATATGACCAATATGGGGTTTTGTTTTCAAGAGATTTGAGCAAAAGCAAAATAAGTAACAAACTCCCCTTTTATGGCCGAAAAGAGCAAAACAACTCGAATTAAGGCCATATTTTGAGTTATCAAAAATAAATGAAATTTGAAACACATTCAAAGAAGCTCACTTTTGAAATCTCCCCAATAAACATTTTATATGAAGATACTATGCCCATTTTCACAAATTGGAAATCATGTTGAGCTAAATCTCCCCAATGTGTGGAAACAAGCTCCGAAAAATCTGAGATAAATCATGGAGTTAGTCCTTACAAATACACACAATTTTCATTTTGGGAGGATCAACCAAATATCAACCATTTTTAATATACTAAAATCACAAAGTTTCAGAAAACTGAAACTTTCAGGTTTTTTCATATTTTGACATTCCATTTAAGCTTCAAAAGACAGCTGAAAACTGGCTAAAATGGTTCCAATAAATTTCATAAAATTTGGCATAGAATATAAACTATAGAGGATAAAAATCCATCATTATATCTTTCTCAACAAAATTAACCCATTTGGAGATACAAAAATAATAAATCCGCTCAAAACATGCAAAATGTCTAGATTTTCAGGATCGATCAAAGGGAGAAAAAGTAAAAAAAAATTCCAAATCAAGTCTAAATTCTTTGAAATTTTGCATAAATAAACTTTAGAATCCTAGTAATATTTTCCAAAAAGAATTTTTGAAAAAGAACTCTCTATTCAAAAGATATGCCAAAATGCGCTTTGTTTGCAAGATTTTTACTTAAAGAGGAGAAAAGCAAAAAAAATTTAAATAAAGTCCAAATACTTTGAACATTTTCAGATATTAACTTTGGAGTACTTAAAATTTTTCCCAAAAAGAATTTTTGAAAAAGGAATTTTCTTTCAAAAGATAAGGCAAAATTCGCTTTGTAGGCACATAAAGATAATGGTTTTGCATTGAAGGTTCAAAATACAAACCAATTTGAATTTCATGGAGTTTTTTTTACTTTATTGGCTTTGTATATGTTATAAATACTATTTCAAGCCAAGATACACAAAGAAATCCGGCTTGAATAGCAAAACTCACTATATGCAAGAATATGTCATTTTGGGTCAAAACCAGTTTTTCGATGAACTTCAAATGATTGTAACTTTTCAACGGTTGGTATTTTGTGAAAACTTTGAACTAGAGAAATTTTTTAAATGAACAACCCTATGAGTTTGGTATTGACAACTTTTTCAAAAAAACTCAATAAATTTTGATTTATGAAGATATGTCATTTAATTTAAAATCAAGATCATACAAGATCCTTTTGAGACCAAATTAGCTACTTTGTTTCTAAAATACGAATTTTTACTCCAAAATGTTTGGAAAACATTTAAAATACATATTTAAGTATCTTTATCTAGTTTTTCATAAATTTGATCCTTTTAAACAAGATCTTTTACTTTTGACCCAAGGAATTCTTTGAAAAGGCTAAACTTGCATACCATTGATAATTTCACTCCAAAAATACCAAATAAAGCAAATGAGAATGAAAAACATGCATTCACAAGATGCATAAATCATTTTGGGCAAATAGATAAAATATTTTTCCCAATATTAATACTTTATCGCTTTTTAAGTAAGCCTAAAATATCTAATAAGTTTTTCACAAAGAAAAACTACCCCTTACACAAAGGTTCTTCTTGGCATTCTTTTCTTCTCCCTTGACACACAAATGATTCTTTTCTATCTTGTCATCTCTCTCCCTATGTCTCTAAAGACAAAACATATTGCAATTGTAGCTTTCTCTCCCTTTTTGTCATCAAGCACCTAAAAACTTAGACTTCAAAGATTTCTTCTTTTCTCTATAATAGGTGCTTTTAATCTGTTGGACCGAAAAGGCAACTAGGGGGTGAATAGGAGCACGATCTCTTTTTCTCCTTGATCGAATTCAACACTAATTTCACTCCAATAGCTATGAAAGCTATGAAGATCAATATACAAGCATAGCGGAAGACTTATATTGAATCCAATCAAAACCTCGAAGCAAATAGACCAAAATCACCAAGAACTCAAATCCAAATGAGTTGGGCGGTCAGACCTCCTTGTACCTAGCGGTCTGACCTCTCCATGGGCGATCTGATCGGCAAATGGTTGGCGGTCTGACCTCCAGCCCAATGAATAGTAAAATCAGCTCGAACTCAAAATCACAAATTGGTCTAACTTTTGATCCACAACTCCAAACTTCACGAAACTTGAAACACACCTTCTTTAGGACGCTAGGAACCCATTCCATTCAACGATCATGAAGATCATTGCCAAAGTTCTGATATTTTTTCATTTGAGTGAAAGTTGCTTCAAATCCGAGTCAAAACCAAAATATGATCTAAAAACTTGCTCGTGGGTAGAAGATGATCAAGATGATCCTAAATGTATTCCCACATGTCACAGCAAGCAAAATCCAGACCAAAAACCAAAGGAAAACCAACGGATCAAAGAAAGTCCCAAAATCACCAAATAGAGGGCAAGAACAAGAATCTACTCATCTTTAGGAATCTTGCTTAGATTGATTTGAGATTGATGTTGATTTACAACCACTTTATCCTGGATGACAAAGGATGAACACAAGAGCACACAATCAATCCAACTCTCTAACTAGAACCCTAACCTCTCCACTATCCTCTCCCTAAAACACAATCTAGGGTTTTTCAATCAAAGGGTTGGGAAGTGCACAACCAACACCCTCTCCTATTTATAGTAGAGGCTGTAGGACCGAAATGGCGACAGAGGGGGGGTGAATGTCGCTCTCTTTAAAATCGCCCCCGAGAAAACGTACACTATTTTTTTTTAAGAAGAAGCAAAACAAAGTAATTCACGGAGAGCTAATTCTGCAGAAACCTAGAACGCATGTGACATCTTTGAAAAATTCAAAGATAAATCGAGACCACCAAGAAAAATTCAATCGAAAATACCGTTTAATCTGCATGTAAAATGGTTGAAAATCAGCAAAAAGGAAACACGCACTGTAGCAGGCCATAACAAAGAAAGAGCATCAATCAAATTACACGCCGCCAGGTTCCATTTTTTTTTTTGCGAGCAGAGAGCCGCAACAAATCAATCCAGGAACTGCAACTGCTTGCTTTACAAAACTGAATCAACCATTCGGATCAGACACGCATGACCATGCAAGAAGGTCTACAGCCAGAGCAATAAAAACTCACCAGGAAAGGAATCATGTGCACCAACCGAAAGACAAGCTAAAACAAAGATGGTAGATCCAAATAACAAAAGCTAAGCAATAAAAAACAAGCTGCTAGCAGCCGGTTCCCATTTTCTTTGTCTACCCAATCACCATGACCAAGAATCGGTTTTTGTGCAGAACCTCGCCAGTTTTTCTATTTCAAGATGGGGAGCAAAGGCCAGACAATTTCTTTGCGGCAAAGACAGCCGATTAAAATGAACGCTATTCACAACCGATGGATGATCAACAAGTTTCAAATAAGCAAGAACATCGCTGCCTAGGAGCACTACTTTTCAAATTAATAAACAAAACTTAAAAGCAGCTCTCGCATCTGATGAAACAGCTGAAAACAAAATTCCGACAATAAAACAGGCTACAAGCTGCCCAGGGATCCGAAATTTGCAGGCACAGCAAGCTGGAGGAAGATCTGGTTTTTGGGCAGAAGGCAAAGAAACTTTGGTCACAGCAGCAGATTAGAACCAAGATCTGCAGAACATAGTAGCAACAAGAAACAGCAGCACACAGAAAGGCAGAGAATAAACAAACATCTTCTCATATTGATCTAAAGGAAGAGAGATACATGATTGATACAAGAGGAATGATTACATGGTGGATCAACTCATCTTCTCCCTTCCCCCAACTCAAGAAACTCAAGAACACACACAAGGACAGCACAGCCACTACACTACCCTCAGCTCATACCCTCACTTCATAGCTCACAGCCATCAACAAGGGAAACACACGCACAGGAGCTCTATCTCATACTTGGGAACCACTCTTCACAGCCAGGAGCTCTATACTCCCTTCTCCCTTGGAACCCAACTCCCAGCACCCACACATGAACACACGCAGGAGAGCAAGCTGTCCAAGAAGACACACCCCCGAAGCACCATTCACCCCTTCTCTTGGCAAATCAAGAAGTGTCAGCCATGTCTCACATGCTTGCTCCACACCCAAATGAGGCAAGGGTCATGGTCAACATGACCAGGATTTGAGGGAAAACCACCCCTCCTCTCATTGCTTGAGTCAAAATACCAAAACGCCTCAAGCACCTTCCCGAAGTTTCCGGCCGACACACGATCAAGACCAAGATCCATCGACCGTCTGACCTCGACATCTCCGTGTCTAGTCCCGTCCACCGTCATCGCCCGTCGTGTCCGTCCGCACGACAGCCTTCCTCGCCTCCGACTCAAGAACCACTTCAAGAAATTTCGATCATCTTCTAGATCTTTGACCGTCTCGACCTCGACACCTCCTGTGTCTAGTCCCGGTCCTCTTCGCCTCACCATGACCTAGCTCAAGTCCCGCAATACACGCATAAACAAACCATCACATAGCACCGCATCTAAACAAGATAATCCACATTAGCACGTATAAAGGTACTCAACCCTCGAATACAAAACAAACTCAAACTCACTAAACCGACCACAAATTACTCATCACAAACATGGGGACACCTCCACATGGTCTCTCAATCTCCCCTTGATGAGTATATTGACAAACCCCAAAAAGCATAAGTTGAGTTTGTTTGAAAGTCGTACATGGTCCAAGAGAAGAAATTGATGCTAATGACCATGTAGACGCAAGGAGTAAAAGAAAGAGCAAGTTTTCTCAAACGCCCCAAAACTCCCAAAAGAGACTTTTTCTCCAATATTCTCCCCTTTTGGCAATAGAGTCATCAAGATACAAAAGAGAGAATATAGCATGGTGTGGTTGAATATTATGCAATGCTAAGCAATTAGAGCCATGAAGATTATCCAAAATGACTATTCGAGTATTACACCAAGCCATAACGTAAATGAAAACTATCAATATCATTACAAGATATGCATAATCAAGCCAAGCCACGTAAGTAACAATATGAAGATTAGATGAATTTCTTAGCATGTCAAGCCACTCAAGAGAATAGTCTAGCTAGAGGTATCCAAGGATGATGCAAACCATGTCAATAACCTAAGTGGAACCAAGAAGCTAGAATTGAGTCAATTTAGAGTGCTATAAGTTCAAGAATGAATCATTTGCACAAATACTTAGTGATTTCTTGTAATTACAAATTTAGCACGAATCACATATTTTCATTTGAAATTGATAATTTTGGTGATGTGCTAGATCTCAAGCCTTATGCACCATTCCAAGCGAGAAGCTTAAGGAGATAATCTAGGTCATTCAAAACTCCCCGAGTTCATGCCCAAGGCAATGGCAAGGGCCTCATGAGAAAGAATTGGTGAGATCGGTTCTTTCGCACATAAAAGAGATCTTTTGCTTTTCTTAAAATAATTGAACGCACTCATGTTTCATCACGACACTAGCATAGCTCAAACTAAAGCTCAATTAAAGATTCAAGACTCAACTTAGCCTATTTGACATGGCATGAATCATAAGAGGATAACTAAAGATAGACTAGCCTCAAGAGCTAACATGACATGTCTTAGTTCAAGTTGTGCAATTTTAATTAACTTAACAATGGCAAAGGCTTGACGACGATATGAAGCAATGATAAATCTAGCAATTAAGCATAATCATGGCAAGATGTAATGCATTGAAGCATGTCATATATGGATAATAGTCAAGGCTCCATGTAGTTATATTACAATGCACAATGTCAAAAGCAAGAAAATCCACTCCCTCTCAACATGTGAAGCAATGTTTAGTTCAAGTTGAGTTATATCAATATTAAACTCCGTAAGCTCCCAAATGAACTCTCCCTGAACCAAAGCAATAAAACGAGAAGTCGGCAAAGAAATCAGAATGCATACCCTCAAAGCATAGACAAGATATAGAGAATACCATGGCTCGATCGACTCTCATCTACCCCATATGACACTAGGACTATCACCGCCTGGCTAACACACTAAGGAGCAAACACGTTCTCGCTCTACCCAAGGGTGGCCCAACCCTTGCTAGAACCTATAAGAAGTGAGTAAGCTCAACCTAGTGAGAAGAGACACTAATAAGCAACATCCTAGAGCATAAGATGAGAGGAAGAAGTCTAAGCAACTAGACGAGAGAAACACTCTAATCTATGCTAGGATGACTAACCCAAAATGCATCCCTAATGCAATGCGACAAGAAGGAGCAACAAAGATAATATACAAGATAAACAAGAAAGCACAAAGCTCCCTCACTACAAATCCATAAGGACAAACCACCCCAAGCTCTCCTCAAGGTCAAAACCTAGAGCTATCCAAAGGCTTGGTAAAGATATCACCAATCAAGGCGGTCACTCTCCTAACCGGAGCACTATATCACCCTTCTCCACATGGTTTCTAAGGAAGTGATATCGATATCAATATGCTTGGTCCGAGAGTGTTTGACCGGTTCTTAGCAATGTTAATAGCGAAGTGTTATCACAAAAGAGTGGAACACTTTCTATAACTAACCCAAAATCCCGCAGGTCGGCCATCCAAAGTATCTCGTCAGCAAAGAATCAAGCGGCAACAACATACTCGACCTCTGCGGTGGATCAGGTAACACCGGATCGCTTCCTAGAGGACCAAGAACGAGAGAAGTGCCAATGAATTGACAGTGCGGCGTGCTTTTCCTATCTATCCTACAACCCGAGAAAGTCTCAAGGCCCGAGTAGGCTCTAAGGAAAAGACAGATGAGGAAGAGTACCAGATACCATAGTCAATGGTAGCTCAAGGTATCAAGAATGCGCTTCACCGCCAAGCGGTGAGATACGCGAGAGAAGCTCGAATCGAGCACACAAACACACGAGAAGTGTATGTCCTGGTCTCGAGGCAAATGAGGTACAGAGGGAGCCAATCATGCCGCGATACTCCTTCGATCAACCGCTCGCCATCCTCATCTGGGTCAAGATAGGTCAGTAGAAGCCATGGGAGTCGACACAGCTTACCATCACTCATGTCGGTTGCCTCAGAGGTCACGAGTGTACTTGCCTTGATGCGTAAATGTACCTCCCGAGTCCGCTTGATCTGAAGCCAAGGAAGAAACTCAACTCGCCCATCATGCTCATCTCAAACTCGAGCTCATAACATCGGAGAACCGAGAAACAAGAGTATGAGATGAGCCACCAAAGATGATATCATCCACATAACCGACGAGTAGAAAGTCATTACCATGCTCGCGAATGAACAAGGTCTTGTCTACCTTACCCATCTCAAAACCATGACTCAACAGATAAGACTTAAGCCTCTCATACCAAGCTCTAGGGGCTCGCTTAAGTCCATACAAGGCTTTAGAGAGCTTGAAGACATGGTTAGGGTATTTGGGGTTCTCGAAACTGGAGGTCGCTTGACGAGACTTCCTCCTCAATAAGGCCATTGAGGAAGGCACTCTTCACGCCCATCTGGTAAAGCTTGAAACCCTTAGAAGCCGCAAAGGCAAGCGATTCTAATGGCTTCAAGACGAGCCACAGGGCAAAGGTCTCCTCAAAGTCTAGACCCTCAACCTGGGAAAACCCCTGAGCGACCAATCTAGCCTTGTTTCGGATGACAACCCCATCCTTACTCTGCTTGTTCTTGAACACCCACTTAGTTCCAATGATATTGTGACCTCGTGGGGGCTCAACAAGCGACCAAACCTTGTTTCTCTTAAAGTTTTCCAACTCCTCATGCATGGCATTGACCCAAGACTCATCAGAAAGAGCATGATCAACATCCTTGGGCTCGAAAGAAGCAATGAAAGCAGAATGGAGACAGAAAAGAGAAGTGCCAGATTTTGAGCGTGTGACACGCTCAAAAAGATCTCCAATGATCTGCTCTGAAGGATGCCTTCTCTGGATATGTCGGGGAGGTCCTGGATGAGAAGAAGAAGTGGCCTCTACCTCGTGTGCAGACGAGGCAGGAACAGAGCCACTAGCTCCGGAGGAAACGGAAGGCAAGGGCTGATCACCTTGAGGTGCCGTGGAAGAAGGCATCTCAAGGGGAAGAAGAGGAGCCGGATCGTAAACAACCATCGCCTCCTCGCCCTCATCATCCACAAAGATGGTCTCGGGACCGCTCTAAAGAACTCGAGATATCTGCCTAGTCCCTGACCGGCCTCGCCAAAGGTCACCTCACGTGTTTCTACCATTTTGCTAGACTCGCAGCCTGCACTTATAAGCCCGCCAAGAAGTCGAGTAGCCTAGAAAGATACCGCCACAGAACGTGACTCGAACTTATCTAGGTTCCCGGACTTCAAAATAAAGCACTTGCAACCAAACACACGAAAGTGAGAGACGCTGGCTTTCGCCGTATCTCACTCATAAGAAGTGCGGTGTAGGAGTGCCCAAGAAAGACTCGATTCAAACATGGCACGCAATGCAATGGCTTCACCCAAAACTTCCTCGTGTAGAGTACTCATCAAGCATCGCCCCGCCATCTCGACTAAGGTACGGTTCTTTCTCTCCACAACGCCATTTTGCCGAGGGACGATGGAGAAGAGAACCGGTGCTCTACACTGCCTCACCGCAGAACTCTCAAAGTAGGAATTCTTGAACTCCGTGCCATTGTCATCATGGATCGCTCAGAAGGCACCCGGAGCTCAACAGAAGCCTACTGAAAGAAACCTCGAAAATGTGTAAATGTCTCATCCTTCGAAGCTAAGAAAACACCCAAGAATACCTCGAGAAGTCATCGACCACAACAAGAACATACCACTTCCCTCCTGCCGATCAAGACTCGAGCCGGTCCAACTGTGTCCATGTGGAGCAAATGTCTCTGCATCGGTCATAGTAATCGTGGACCGAGGATGAGAAGCGGCAACCATCTTGCCGTGCTTGGCATGGAGTGCAAACAAGATCTTTGACCATCTTGAGTTTCGCGGACCACTTAATGAGATCATGGTCGCTAACTCGAGTCAAATGGTCAAATCCAATATGACCAAGCCTCCTATGCCAAAAAGAAAGGTCACGGACTCGTAGCAACTAAACACCGAGAGGATCACCGAAGACTCAAAGAAAATCAGCACGAAAGATCCTCCCATAACGAGAAATCCCGCAAACCAAACTCCCAGAAGAATCAAGAATTTTGCAAGCGTTTTCTTGAAGCTCACCTCGAAACCGCATCGGTAAGTCGAGAAACGGAAAGCAAATTATACCGCAGCCTTACTAACCAAGGCAACATCCTTAAGAATAAAAGAAGCATTAATACGCGACAAGACCTTTGGCGATGACGCGCCCATTTGAAGCGTCTCCGAAGGTGATCGCCTCATCACCGGAGCGCGGGCTAGGAAGGAGAACCAACGGAGTCTCCTAATATATGACGAGAACAACCGAGTCTACAAGACAAACCTTCTCCTTCCCTACCCGCGAACTGAAGTCAAACAGAGAGTAAAGTCTCAAGATCGATAAATCAACAATGATTTTGGCACCCAATATCAATAACACGCCGAAAGCGATGAAGTAGTCAAGCACGATCGACCTCTATCTACCCTACGCTCTCTGAACTCAAGGCGTAAGGTCTAAGAGTAGACCCGGTCATTCTTTGGGTCCGATCGCTACGGGAGAGCGAGTCGAGCACCGCAATATGCCGAACACGCCATGGTAGCTATCTCGATGGGGAAAACGAGATCTACCCTCGGACGGCGGAAGTCACGATCGAAAGCAATTTTGAGGACGAAAACCGTAAAACTCGAAAAACCAAGTCCTCGATCTCGCACAAACCCATCGAAGAAACAAGCCTAGACCTCGTGTTGGTCTTAGGTGCACTCAAGGTCCGGGGCCGACCTCAATGCGCCTAAGAGACTCAACATGGTCTCTACACGCGATCTTGGCGCTACCAAGCACCGATCGATGTGTGTCCATCCTTCCGATGAAGGTGCGGATACTTCACCTTCGAGAGGTAGAAGCAAGATGTGAAATTACCTTACTATCGAAATCCTCGACATAGCCCGCCGACTTAAAATGGACTTTCTCGGTCCTGGCTCGCCTCGATCACACCGGTGCTATGGGTCCGAGCACGGCAGTGGATGCTTCCTCATGTCCTCAAAGAAGTCATATCCTAGACCACGATTAAATCTGCAGATCTTAGATTGGTCTAGAATAAGATTGAGCTTCTTCTTGCCTCCTACAAATCTCTCGAGAGTGTTCATAAGGTACCGACACTCCCGAAAGAGAGAGGTGCAAGAAGAGCAGGGGAAGAAGAGATGCAGAAGGTAAGGGAGCAAAAGAAGAACCAAAGAAAGAGAGGGAAGAATGGCTTGTGCACGCACAAACCGACTCAAGGGACATCCCATCGCTAGCCAGCTTGGTTCACGCCGCTAAGCTGCCTCAACCTTACCACAGGGCTTCTCCCCTTTTCCACAATCATATTACAAGCACAATGTGGCTTCTCTAGAAGGTCCTTAGTTAGCTTCACACATTTCTCATCCAAAGCAATCAAGTCGATTTTAGTTTGTTACACTTAATGCATGGTGAGCTAACAGGTCCTTAGAAGCAAACTTAGCCATCTTCCTTTCATGATCAATCATATCTTGAAATCTGTTTGGAGACAACCTCAAGTTCAAGATTAACTTAGGACAGCTTCAAGCATGAAACAATCGGCTCAAGTAAAGAAGCTTGTAGTTCAAGAATTTTATGATCTCGCCTGCTTTAAGTTCATCTTCAAGTTATTGCAATTTTCACAAGACTCAGGCGGATCAAGGAGCATGGCATAAGGTACTCTAGCAAAGAATGTCCTTACCCTCACATGAGGTGGGAGAAGTAGTCTCATCAAGAATAAGTAGGGTAATGACCATCCTACTCAACTCTAACTCAAAGAAGCGCACTAACATTCTCCACTTTAACACTATCAAGTTTGGAGGATGACTATCATGTGAGGTCCTTAACTTCTCCATATCAACCAAAGAAAGCGAGCATGTATCACAATCATCACTAGAAGGAGCAGATGTAAGAGCAATAATCTCTAGTGACAATCTATCTATTTCCTTCTCTAACTCAAAGACACTTAGCCTTAGCTTTAGCATGAAAACCTCCTAGCTTAAGAAAAGCATGATTGAGCTGGTCGAGGTGGGTACCTCGTCCGAGTCGGAGTACACTCATTGTCACCGAAGTTCGCCTCGAGGGCCATGAAGCACATGCCGAGAAGTCGCCGCCGCCATCCTTGGGCTCTTGGTCACCCGTCCCGTCATCGCCGCTCCATCCCTCCACCTCGCCGAGGTCGAGGTCGTCGAGGCGGTGAGGACGCGTGGAAGAGCTTCTTGGCTTTGCCGGTTGCGGAACTTCTTCTTGTTTGGGCGTCCGAGCCGGAGGCTTCTTGTTGCAGTTCTTGTTTGTGTAGTCGTTTTGCCCGAACCGCCGTAGTCGTTTTGCCCTTCTCCGGCTTGGGCGGTTGTCTCAATGTGGTTGGGGCCACCACACTCAAGCAAATCACGTGTCCTCCCTCTTCTCGTCCCTCCTCCTCTTGTAAGCATGGGAAAACTTCCGAGCTAGGAGGGCTACCGCTCATCCTCGAGTCGCTTCTAACGATCATCGCTTCGCCACAGAGAGCAAGAAGGAGAAACCACAAGAAGAATCAAGAAAGTCTTAAGAAGAAACGGATCGGTGACCAAGGCCATCGATCGTGACTTCGACCGACGAGAGACAACGCTAATCTCGTGAGTCTTGAGGCGCGAGTACTGCTGGCCAAGAGTCGTGGTCGAGAGGTCTGTCGTGTCTTTGATGGTGGTCACTTTCATCTCCCAAACACGAGATCGAAAGTGCCGTGAGCATCGACGAGCGTTGTCCGAGTCGGGGTATGTGAGACCGACCGCCGGAGGTTGCTCAAGATTTTGTGAAATCGCGAAAAGCACTCGTCGTGGACTCACCAAAGAAGCATCTCAATTTGTTGTATTCGCTTGAATCGATCCTGCCGAACCGCCTTGATCTGGTGGTACCTCATGGTATGCGCCGAGGGTCACCCGGATGTCGAGGCGGACGACAGGTGAGATATGCGGTCAAACTCGCCACGACTCAAACCACGGATGATGATGTTCCTTGCCTTTGCATTCGCCTCAACATCGCCATGTTCCCGCATTGATGTTCTCATCGGCAGAACAAATAATCGCACCTTGACCTTCCGCCAGATGGCATACCGGCCCGATGTATGTCTCCATTCGCTCTTCCGAAGGGTAATCGATGCCATCGAAAACAAAGCGCTTGGTCGAGTACTTGTCCATCGCCATGGCTCTTGAGACCGTTAAGATCTATTGAAAAGAGCTAACCGCTCGATACCAATTGTAGGACCGAAATGGCGACAGAGGGGGGTGAATGTCGCTCTCTTTAAAATCGCCCCCGAGAAAACGTACACTAATTTTTTTTAAGAAGAAGCAAAACAAAGTAATTCACGGAGAGCTAATTCTGCAAAACTCGAACGCATGTGACACTGAAAAATTCAGCATAAATCGAGACCACCAAGAAAAATTCAACTGAAAATACCGCTTGTTTAATCTGCATGCAAAATGGTTGAAAATCAGCAAAAGGAAACACGATCAGAAAGGTGCCATAACAAAGAAAGAGCATCAATCAAATTACACGCCAGTTCCATTTTTTTTTTTAAGCAGCAGAGAGCCGCAACAAATCAATCCAGAACTCAGAATCGCTTGTTTTACAAAATCAATCAACCATTCGGATCGACACGCATGACCATGCAAGAAGGTCTACAGCCAGAGCAATAAAAACTCACCAGGAAAGGAATCATGTGCACCAACCGAAAGACAAGCTAAAACAAAGATGGTAGATCCAAATAACAAAAGCTAAGCAATAAAAAACAAGCTGCTAGCAGCCGGTTCCCATTTTCTTTGTCTACCCAATCACCATGACCAAGAACTGGTTTTTGTGCGAGAATCGCCAGTTTTTCTCATTTCAAGATGGGGAGCAAAAGGCCGACAATTTCCTTGGGGCAAAGACAGCCGATTAAAATGAACGCTATTCACAACCGATGGATGATCAACAAGTTTCAAATAAGCAAGAACACCGCCGTCTAGGAGCACTACTTTTCAAATTAATAAACAAAACTTAAAAGCTCTGCTCGATCTCGATGAAACAAATGAAAACAAAATTCGACAATAAAACAGGCTACAAGTCGCCCAGGATCCGAATTTGCGAGCCTGACAAAGAAGTCGGAGGAAGATCTGGTTTTTGGGCAGAAGGCAAAGAAACTTGGTCACAGAAGCAGATTAGAACCAAGATCTGCAGAACATAGTAGCAACAAGAAACAGCAGCACACAGAAAGGCAGAGAATAAACAAACATCTTCTCATATTGATCTAAAGGAAGAGAGATACATGATTGATACAAGAGGAATGATTACATGGTGGATCAACTCATCTTCTCCCTTCCCCCAACTCAAGAAACTCAAGAACACACACAAGGACAGCACAGCCACTACACTACCCTCAGCTCATACCCTCACTTCATAGCTCACAGCCATCAACAAGGGAAACACACGCACAGGAGCTCTATCTCATACTTGGGAACCACTCTTCACAGCCAGGAGCTCTATACTCCCTTCTCCCTTGGAACCCAACTCCCAGCACCCACACATGAACACACGCAGAGAGCAAGTCGCCCAAGAAGACACACCTCAAGCACCATTCACCCCTTCTCTTGGCAAATCAAGAAGTGTCACCATGTCTCACATGCTTGCTCCACACCCAAATGAGGCAAGGGTCATGGTCAACATGACCAGGATTTGGAGGAAAAACCAGCCCCTCCTCTCATTGCTTGAGTCAAAATACCAAAACGCCTCAAGCACCTTCCCGAAGTTTCCTGGCCGACACACGATCAAGACTTTTAGATCTCGACCGTCCGACCTCGACATCTCCTGTGTCTAGTCCCGGTCCGCTGGTCATCGCCCGTCGTGTCCGCCACGATTCAGCCCTCCTCGTCTCCCGACTTCAAGAACCACTTCAAGAAATTTCGATCATCTTCAGCATCTTTGACCGTCGACCTCGACACCTCCCGTGTCTAGTCCCGGTCCTCTTCGCCTCACCATGACCTAGCTCAAGTCCTGCAATCACGCATAAACAAACCATCACATAGCACCGCATCAAACAAAGATAATTCACATTAGCACGTATAAAGGTACTCAACCCTCGAATACCCGAAACAAACTCAAACTCACTAAACCGACCGTCAATTACTCATCACAAACATGGGGACACCTCCACATGGTCTCTCAGAGGCTAGGTTTCCTGTCTTGAAAATGAGAAACAAAGGGTTTTCTACCAAACCGAAGCTCATATGATGTCTTGCCCAAAGACGGTCTCAAGAAGACACGATTGGCAATATGGCAAGCTGTAGCAATAGCTTCGGCCTAAAACCTTCTCGGATTGCTATACTCATCTAGTATCGTCCTAGCCATCTCGACTAAGGTTCTGTTCTTCCTTTCCACCACGCTATTTTGTTGAGAGACGTGTGGAGAAGAGAACAGATGCTCAATACCACGCTCAGTATAGAAAGAGGCAAATGAGGCATTCTTGAACTCCGTGTCATTGTCACTGCGAATCGCTCTCAGAGCACCGGGGAGTTCAGAAGCCAAGCGAAGAACAAGATCATGAAAATGATCAAAAGCTTCATCCTTCGAAGTAAGAAAGAACACCCAAGAGTATCTCGAAAAATCATCAACTATGACAAGAATATACCATTTGCCACCGATCGATCAACCCTAGCAGGACCAACAGTATCCATGTGAAGCAACTGTCTTGGTCCGTCAGTCGTGACCATAGTCAATGAAGGGTGTGGGGCAGCAACTTGCTTGCCATGCCTACAAGGCGCACATACAGCATCCTTGACGGCTTTGAGTTTTGGCAAACCTCTTATGAGATCAAGGCTGCTAACTCGCCTCAGATGATCAAAACCAATGTGCCCCAAATGACGGTGCCAAAGCTAGAACTCGGAAGAAGATGCAATCAAACATTTGAGAGATCCAGCAAGAGATTCAGAAAAGTCAGCTCCAAAGATTCTACCAACTCTAGAAATCCCAAAAACAAGCTCACCAGCTGAATCAAGCACACGACAAGCATTTTTCTTAAATCTAGTCTCATAGCCATCATCAAGAAGTCATGAGACGTAAAGCGATTGTACCTTAGCTTGTCCACAAGAGCGGTGTCCTTCAGGATGAATTTGTCGTTCACCCTGATCGATCACATTCCTTCAATCCGCCCTTGTGTATCATCTCCAAAGGTGATGAAGTCATCACCAGTTGACCATGTGAAGGAGGTGAACCATCTTGAGTCTCCGGTCATGTGGCGTGAACACCTAGAGTCGACGAATCACGTGTTCTTCCCCCTTCCGCGTCGATCCTAAAAATCAAGGCACAGAAGATCGATGTGTCTCAATACTGGGGTTAGTTAAACAAGACTTGGGAACCCAGTACTAAGACACATGTCTACGAGCAGTATGTAAAGCAGAATTGTTAGCCTTGATCCTACTTGAGGTTCTATTATGAGCAGTGGTTACATGAACATGAGATGCATCCTGTCTAGAAACATGATGATGATGAGCATGTGAAACAAATCCTAGTCTAGGTTTCTTCTTTTCTAGGTGACTATGTCTCATGAAAGCTCTAGGTTGATGAGATGAAATTCTAGCAAGATTTCTCCTAGCATTTTTCAACCTACGCCAACAGAACTCAAGTAAATGTCCATCCTTCTTGCAATAGGTGCAATGGTACTTGGTACCACTGGGAGAAGCACCTTTTGGCTCAAAAGATGGTTGAGCAAAACCAGCAGATTTGAAAATAGTTTTTGCAGGTTGGATTTTGAACTCAACTAAGCCATTTTCCAAGACTTGAATGACATTTGGCTTGGACTTGTCTTGGGCAAAGTTGTATCCTAACCCTTGTTTTTTATAAGGAGTTTTTGACTTATCAAGAATCATGTTCAATTGTTTCTCACCCTTAGAGAATTTTTCTAATGTATCCTTAAAATAAGCCTTCTCTTTTCCAAGGTTAATACATGATTCACAAGTTTTGGCCTTAATGGTTCTAGCATGCTTCTCCTTATGAATAGTAGCTTCAATATTAAGGGCTTCACATGAAGCACAGGTAGCATAATTAATTCTGTCCTTAAGCTTGGCATACTTAGCTCTAACTGCTTCTAATATGTCTTTAACTTCATGTCCACGTTCTAAGCAGAAAGAGCAAGTGCTAGACTCAACCTTATCAGAAGCGACCAACTTGTTAGATTCTAAGCATTTTTCACATGGAGCAGATTTAACTTCAGTTAACTCAGTCCTAACATTTTCTAGTTGGTGCAAGGCAACATCATGAGCAATTTGTAATTTAGCGAGTTCAGAGTGTAAAGCATGGCAGGATGAACATTCATCAGCATTAAGATTCTTAGCATTCACAAGTTCTAGTGTGAGATTATCAACTTGTAACTCTAAGTCCTTATTCCTAGCCATGGTGAATTCTAATGCCATATCCTGACTAAGCAATTGCTCAAAGATGGTATCACATCTAGCAGAGAGAACATCATAGGATGGAAGTACCTTATCGGTGTCATCGATGTCGATGAAGTCGGCCATGAAGCACATGCTGGTGAAGTCTTTTGCCTTCACTTTCTTCTTCTCTTGAGGGAGCTCCTCCTCCTTGTCCTCCTCACTCCCGGTGTCCACATCACTCATGGATTGCTCTCCAAAAGCGGTAATGACCCGATGAGCAGCCTTCATGAGCTTGGTAGCATCAAACTTGGACTTGTTCCCTTGAGGCTTCCTCCAAGCTGTCTTCTCCTCCTTGTGGTTGCCCTTACCTTTTAGCTTAGGGCAGTTTGCCCGGATATGGTAGAGCTCTCCACACTCATAGCATGTCATAGGGCCGTCTCTCTTCTTGTTTCTCATATTATTATAGGTCCGTGTGAATTTTTTGGCTAGAATACCAGAAGTTCTTTTAAGAGGGTCAGCCACCAAAGCCATATTTTCCTTCTTAGGTTAACTAACTCTTTTGATCTCATGAGTCTTGAGCTTACTATAGAGTAGCTCCAAAGAGAGATTAGAGAGATCGACATTCTCCTCAATGGCAGTAGCCCTCATCTCCCACTCCTTAGTGTTGATTGCAGCCAAGAGGTGGGTGGTATTCTCAGACCGAGAATACTCAATGTCTACTGCTCTCATCTGATTAATCATCTTGTTAAAGCAAGTGAATACATCATCGATGCTCTCTCCAGGACGTATCTCGAACTTGTTGTATTCTCGCTTGAAGACCGTCTGGCGTACTTGCTTAATTTGGGACAAACCCTCCTGGTAGGTTTTAAGGGTGTGCCATATCTTGTGCGCGGTCTCAAGATTGCAAATCCTGTTATACTCCTATCTACCAAACCTGGTATATAGGAGATTCTTTGCCTTATGATTATTAGCCAAGAGGGCTACGGAAGCCACCATAGCAACCTTGGGAAAAACGAGCGAAGCTTGAACAACCTCCCATATGGCTTGACCTTTGCTCTGAAGGTAGACACGCATGCGATTCTTCCAATAGGCATAGTCGAGCCCATCAAAGACATGCAGCTTAGTGGAGTACTTCTCCATCGCCAAGTTCAGTGACCGGTTAAAATCAAGATTGAACAACCGGGCTCTGATACCACTTGTTGGACCGAAAAGGCGACTAGGGGATTTGAATAGGAGTACGATCTCTTTTTCTCCTTGATCAAATTCAACACTAATTTCACTCAAATAGCTATGAAAGCTATGAAGATCAATATACAAGTATAGCGGAAGACTTATATTGAATCCAATCAAAACCCCGAAGCAAATAGACCAAAATCGCTAAGAACTCAAATCCAAATGAGTTGGGTGGTCAGACCTCCTTGTACCTAGTGGTCTGACCTCTCTATGGGCGGTCTGACCGGCAAATGGTTGGCGGTCTGACCTCCAGCCTAATGAACAGTAAAATTAGTCCGAACTTAAAATCACAAATTGGTCTAACTTTTGATCCACAACTCTAAACTTCACGAAACTTGAAACACACCTTCTTTAGGATGTCAGGAACCTATTCCAATCAACGATCGTAAAGATCATTGCCAAAGTTCTGACTTTTTTCCGTTCGAGTGAAGGTTGCTTCAAAACCGAGTCAAAACCAAAATATGATCTAAAAACTTGCTCGTGGGTAGAAGATGATCAAGATGATCCTAGATATATTCCCACATGTCAAAGCAAGTAGAATCCAGGCCAGAAACCAAAAGAAAGCCAACTGATCAAAGAAAGTCCCAAAATCACCAAATAGAGGGCAAGAACAAGAATAGACTCATCTTTAGAAATCTTGCTTGGATTGATTTGAGATTAATGTTGGTTTACAGCCACTCCATCCTAGAGGACAAAGGCTCAATACAAGAGCACACAATCAATCCAACTCTCTTGAACCCTAACCTCTCCCTAAAACACAATCTAGAGTTTTTCAATCAAAGGGTTGGGAGATGCACAACCAGCACCCTTCCCTATTTATAGTGGAGGCTAGCTTCTAGAAGGATATTCCTAATGGGCACCCGTTAAGCCCATACACAAATGGGTTTAACTCATGCACGTATTTTAAAGTGTCGTCTTCATCTTCTCTTGACCTAAACCACTTCTCCTTGCACCGTCCTGCACCGCAGTTTAGCCAAAAGGTCACCAAGGCGGTATTTAGGTGAAGTTACTAAAATACCCCTTCTCGATCCTTCTCCGAAGACCGAGTCCAAACTTCATGAAGCAATCCCCTGCTTCGCCAAGTGTAGGTTTATCAACGACTCTCTTTATGCCGGCAAGTCTTTCCCATCCGGCTCCCACCAAAACCACCATGGCACTTGCACCAACCCTCGTGCCGCTTGATCCAAACCCGTCGCACCGAACTTCCCGTTCGGTCATCCTTGTCTATATTGCGCGATGCTTGAGTCCATTGACTTCACCTGGCATCCTCGATCATTCTGAACCTCAGCTCTCCAAGCTTAGTCCCGATCATCCTCATCGTTGACCGCCGTAGACCTCCAAGCTTCCTGCACAACAATAGACCAAGAAATCATTTTCGGAAACAAGTTCTTTGCAACTTGACCCACGTTAGTCAAAACATGTATCATGCAACACATATGCACTGAAACCTATGAACTTGACCTAACAAACACATCGCAGCCAAGCTGGCCAGCGAAACAAGTCAAAACCGGTCAGACTGTCACTCATGGCTGGTCTGACCGCCCTCTGGCCGGTCTGACCACCCAACAAAGGACTTAACCAAATTTCCTCCCTGGAAAACCGAGACTTCTCTGGAAATTTCAAACGAATAGAACTTTTGATTCGAAGCTCCAAAAATTATGTGACCAAGTGTAGGAGAATCCCCTCTCTTGCCTACACTCTCTATTTTTGGCCCAGCTCCAAACTCAAAACCATTTAATGGCCGGTCAGACTGTCGCCCATCGGCTGGTCTGACCGCCAGCCACTTGACCCGAGGCTTGGCCGGTCGACTTGATCAAGAACATAGGCCTGTCGCGATCACACTACCACCGACCGCCTATTGCCTGACAGAACTGAACTTTTGCCGAAAACACATGTTTCCACAAACCCTCAAAACTATTGCCAATTGTAACATCATCCTAAGATCGTAGGCATATCCCCATGATATCCACATAATCTTTTGTGGTCCTTTTGTCTTTTCCGTGAAGAGTATACACCACTTTGAAATTTATATCACTTATGAAGACATTTGGTACCACAAAGTGCTTAAATGATACCAAGAATAATTGATTCCATTTGTAGAAACTTGATACCACTTGTATGCACAACTAATATCCCTTGTAAACACAAAGTTGATTTGGGTACTTGATCTTCTCTTGAAGGATTGAAATCCACTTGTGAACACCAATTTTAGATTCCACTTGGATAATGAAGGTACAACATGTAGTTCACTTATAAGCCACTTGATACTACTAGAGAGATCTTCAATAATTATCACTTGAGATTAGGCAATCATTTAAAAGTGACCAAATTCAGGAGATACCACTTGTAGGGAATACCACTTATTTTCCATTTGTAAGAGATACTACTTGAGGAGATACCACATATCGGAGAGAGCTTGGTCAAGAAAAGATTTTGCTCGGCAAAGAAGGAGATTAGATACCACTTGAAGGAAAAAAGATGATATCACTTGTCAAGACAAAGATGAATATCATGCCGAGGTTAAGATGATCAAAAGTGCTACGACTTTTAGAGAGTATACAATTTTTATGATAAAAACATCACAATACGATCAAAATGGCATATGGAGTTAAGAAAGTGCTTGAGGGTAGCTAGCAAGGATAACAAGGATCAACTTGACTTTGGGGATCAAAGAGAATGCCTAAGGAAATTGAAAATTAACAGTTTGGACAATTTAGGCAGGTCTCTGAAGGTCCGGTCAGACTAGCAGCAAAGATGCAGTCAAACCGTTGGGAACCAGTTGTACCGCTGAGGAGATGCGATCGTACCGAGGTGCAACAGAATGCACACTGAGGATTGAAATTGAGGAGAAGTTTAGATACCATGTTGTAATTAGCTCCAAAATTTTTCACAAAGAAACATAAACCACTTTTGGAGTATTTCCAACTATATGCCAAAGTTAAAACTCTTTTGAAGATAGTTTTTAACAAATTATACTTTCATTTTTCAAAACAAGCTCATATTCAATAAATTTCTTCAAGATCACAAAAAAACATGTGAGGGTGTTTTTGGCATCCATTTGCATGTATGAGTTTGAAATACCCTTATGAGCCAATATATGTTAATAATTTTGGCTCAATTGGCAAAACTCACTTAAGTACTAGAAAGTGACCACTTAGGTTAAGATAGTATTTTGGATGAGTTTCGAAATCAAATAAATTTTGCTAGGTTGGTTTTTTGGAAATCTTGTGAATACCAAAAATATTTAGAATAACCAACTCTAGGATTTTATTTTTGGGATGATTTTCAAATTTGTCGAACCCGGGAACGAAGGATCCCGAATACTGTGTATTCATACACTCGTTTAGGATTTCCAGTGTACACAGTCACAAAAATGATATCAGAAACATATCACGCATTCTATTAATAACAATAATAATTCAAAGTTCAATACAAATGGGGCCTAAGACCAAATAAATAAATAACACAACGAAAGCAAAAGCAGCAGTAGTAGGCCACACGATTCGCCACAGGCAATCATCTGGGGTGTAGCCTAAGCGTCGGTGTCCTCGCCGTCATGATAGAAGTCTTCTCCTGAATAAAGATATTCAGCAAGAGTGAGCACAACTACCGTGCTCGCAAGTTACACCCAATATTGAATTATGATGCATGCATAAGGTAAATAAATGAGACTGGCAGGGCTTATTTGCATAAAACAACATTTTTAGTTTAAATACTCACATTAATTTCCAAGGAGGTTTTAGTTTAATTAAAAACAAATTATTATTTTGATTCATCAATCTCAAGTGTAGGATAATCTTCCATACACAAATGGTGAAGGACTACCCCCCTTGCACTAGGCTTTCTGCCTAAATTTCCCATTTGGATAAAAAAATGTCCAAAACAATTTGGTTTGAAAACAAAACCAAGTCTAATCCACAAAAGGCTTTGCTTAGCATGTCCATGTCCATGGACGCGGCTATTCGAATAGATTATTACTCTGTAGAGTTTATACGGCTTTACCCATAAGAGATAGTTTGCTTATTGTGTCGGCCAATGCACACTTCCGAAGGCGTGCGACTAAGCAGCTATCACAAGGTCTTTACCCTACATTATTTCAACATAATTATGCCTGCTAAGGTTTCGTAATCGCAGGCTTCACACCAAACGATGACCCCCTCTTGTGCCATGTGGGTATTAACAATAAATCTTCACGACACACACATCTTTCTATGACATAAACATGGTGAAATAATATAGCTTAATTAGTCAAGTCTACCCCATTCTAGACTTGTGGTGGTACGAGTTTGGCTTAACAATCCGCAACTCGCAGACCGGTCCTTATATGACTGGGCGACTTCCAAAACAAACCCTGGGCCTCAAACATTCACTGATTTGAGCCTGTGCATAAACTTGCACTCACCAACAGTCCAATTCACCCAAGTCTAAACTAATTTTATTTATTTTTCATTATCAAGACATTTTTCAACATTCTATGGTAAAAACAATACCATAGTCTTATTTTAAATCAACTTTGTATTTTGGCAAAATTCCCCAAATCAACCTTTTGGTCTAAGCAATTGCTAAGCATAATATTATTCAATATTATTTTATCTAATGGTGACAAGGAAATGACAATCAACATTCAATTTGGCTATACAAAAGGAATTGGAATAACTGAGCATTTAAACTGGGAAGTAAAATAATTGAATAAAAGTATGCATGCAATAATAATTTAAAAACTGAACTAAATAACTTTAAAATACTGGGATCAATATGGTCAATGGTATAACTTGCCTTCGTTGAAGTCTTGGTACTCTAAATCCTCTGAAGGATCGAACTCTCCGGAGTCGTCGAAGTCTATACGCGAAAATACGATAAATTCAATTAAAATTCAAATAAATTCAAAAGGATAAATCAAACTAACTCCAAATCAAATAATTTTAGTTTAGTTAGCTAGATAATAATTTTATACAAATTTAGAAATTTGAATCACCCAAATCGGAGTTTGGATGCAAAAGATATCGATTTTAGAAGTTTTAACCCTAAATCTGAATTTAAATGAATTTCCCGAATTATTTTTCTAAAGGAAAACTTGATTTATGACGTCAGCCCTCCATATTTTCATTTTTGGCCAGAATTGTTTTAAAACCAAAAACCTACTGTCTATGACAGGTGGGGCCCTCTGGTCAATGGACCAAGCCCACGGACGGTCAACGGTCTACCATGGACCCGGTTCACAGCACAGTGCGAAGGGGTGCGGGAGGTGCTACGCACGAGGTGACGTGGCACCACGTCGGATCCGATGCTGAGGTGGCATCGCGGTGGCACGCACGTGGCGGTGCCACGCTAGCAAGGGCAACGCTGGCGTCAGGACTGAGGGTCACCGGCGGTGCGCGGCACGACGGCGACCGGCGAAGGTATGAGAAGGGAGA
Organism: Phyllostachys edulis; assembly: GCA_036346405.1. Taxonomy (NCBI): domain Eukaryota; kingdom Viridiplantae; phylum Streptophyta; class Magnoliopsida; order Poales; family Poaceae; genus Phyllostachys; species Phyllostachys edulis. Next base: position 66,877,812 of record CM070558.1, on the reverse strand, counting down.
GGGAGATGCGGCGATCTCAGTGCGCTCACCCAAATGACAAGAGGAGGACGGAGGTGGCCGGCGGCGAGGTTGGGGTCGACGGTGGCGCGGCGATTCCATGAGGCTACGGCGATGCGAAGGCGAGCACCGGGTTGGCGACGGCGTGGCGAAGCGAACGATGGCGGCTGTGAGGTCATGGCGTCGACGGTGGCGGTGCTAGAGGCGGCGGGGCGCTTGCGACAGGCGGCGACGAAAACTTGAAATACGGCGAGCTCACAGCGAGAGAGGGGAAATGGGTGGCGGCGTTGGCTTGAGTGTAGAGAGGGGCGCCCGGGGCTTCCTTTTATAGGGGCCGAGGGGCTCCGGGGCGGCGAGGAGGTGTGGGGATCATGGCGGCGACGGTTGCGGGATCGAGCGCAGCGTCTGAGAGAAAGGGAAGGGGGGGTCGTCTTGAGGCGGGTCGCAGGTCATGCACGTCTTGTAAAGCAAGGTCATTGGGGTTGCTGTTGGCGAGCTTGCTCGTCTTGAAGAATGGCAATTACCACGAGTTGGTCATGAGAAGAAGATGATGGAGGAAGAAAGCAGCAGTCTCACGCCAGCAAATGAGAGAGAGAGGAGGTTGGCGGTGGGGCGAAGCGGGTGAGAGAGAATGCTTGGTAGTGGTTTGGGCTAGAAAAGAAAAAGGAAAAGGGTCAGACAAAGGAAGTTTCGACCCAAAGGCAATTCCTGATTTTAAATGGATTTGTTAATTTAAATAATCAGATTAATTCGAAAAGGCTTTACAAAATAGCAAATAAAATCCAAAAATTCTAGAAAATTTCACAGAAATTCCTAGAGTTATTTTGGACTTAAATAAAATAACTCCAACTTAAAATTAGTAATAGTTTTTACAGTTAAATTTATTTTGGCTTTAAACAATTAAAGAAAAGCTTTTAAAATATTTCAAAAAATCCACAAAATCAAATAAGTTTTAAATTCAACTAAAGTTTGAAATTTTGGGATGTTACAAAATTCTTTTTAGAATAGATTTTACATAAAAATCTAGTTTATGTCAAAAACAAGATACTATGATCTTGAATTTTGGCTAGAAACTCATTTTCACTTAAAATAGGTTTTTCTTGAATCAAAACCTTTGGGAAACCTTTGAAAAGTATGGGAATGGGGAAAGCATTGCATTTACGTTTCGTTATGTCGCATTGATCATTGCTGTTATGAATTGACTATGAATGCTTATGGTTTGATTATTATGATTGTTATGTGTGATGATAGTTGCTGTTGGGAGGTAGAGGTTGTGGTTATGGCCTTGGGTTTTGCCAGGTTACACCACCGTTTGTGGTACGAGAATAGTGAAGTGGTTACCCCGAGTACCATAGTTACAGGTATTGAGGGTGAGTTTCTTTAGAAAATTTGTTCTCTTCCTTGAGCTTGATTTAGGCCAATTCTGAGTATAGTTGCAGTTGATGAATTTGCTTGGGATATTTGTTACAATGCAGTTGTTGGATTTTCACTTAGTCTCTATTTGTTTTATGGAGCCATTATTGTCTCTTCCGACTGTTGAGTTGCTTTTGCTACTTGTGAATATTGTTCATTGGCGAGATTGATATTTCCATGGTTGTTCTATTTTTCTTATTGGAAAACATGACTCGTTTGTTCATTTGATATTTTGGACAAATAAAGTTTTCTGATGCACGTTCGTTAAAATGTGAGAGCTTTGGCTTTATGTAATTCTTTTGGATTATTTCGAGTGTTGAAGTTTAATGCCTCTCTTTTCTGAAAGGTGTTAAAACCTTTTAGTGGTGTCTTGTCATACTTGACAAAGATGTTTTAATTAAATGAATTAATTGTTATGGTTTGAGTTATCAAGTTGGGTTAGTAGCATGGTGCAAACAAATTATTCTTAACTAACATCCATGGAAGTGAAATTGATTAATTTGAAATGTACTTGTATTTGATACATGATGAATTCTAAATAAGAGTCTGTCTATATCTGTCCAGAACCTATGGTTTGTTAAGAAGTGTGGAATACTGATGAACCGATTTGATCATTAAGATCGAGTAATCTGCTAAATTTGTTCGATAAATTGGATTTTAGGTCCCCTTTCGGTTATTCTAACCTCTAGTGATGGTTAAGTTAATGATGCGTTTGAATGCTATCTTAGTAGATATTAATCTTGAATTTATCTTTTAGTTGGCTAATTGGTGATCATTTGTAAATGATAGCTTTATCTAATTCTTGTCATGCTAAAGTTATTGAAACATGTATAAAGGACTAGATGAACGTTGATGTAACGCTTTGTGAAACCTTGCTTTATAGAAGATTAGATGGTTAAAACTTAAATGGCATATTGCTCTAATTCCTGAACATAAGGTGGAATGTTGATCCTGTATTTGTATATGCTTGTGTGATTACAAATAGTTGTATAACCATAAATGCTTTCATGACTAATACCCTCATCAATTCTTAATGGTTTTGTGTAGAGTGCAATTAGTGTGCATGAGGTTTGCTATTTAGCCTCACTAAGAGTTGAATGGGTAAATTCAATAAGTGATCTATATTAGTGTGTCTTGTGATATGGTGATAGTATGCCCTTGTTAAGAGAGTTATGCTTCAATAATATGGTTTGATCAACCAGATCTTCTCTAGATCAAGCTAATTGTTGCAATTTTAGTGAGAATATATATATATATATATATATATATATATATATATATATATATATATATATATATATATATATATATATATGAAGTTTATTGTGTCTTTAGAAGAGTTTTATAATGGGATAGTAGGTTATGATGATTCTTGCTAAGAGAGTATTATTTTGTTGATTAGTATGATTGTCAGCATGTAATTGTGATGATAATGTTGAATGTTTTATAAGTAAAAGAATTTGATTGCTTGCTTGATATTGATTTAATGAAAATGTTTCGAGTTTTGAGTTTGTGATCATTTGGACCTCATGATTTATATGGTAGTTGAAACTGTTTCGGCAAAGCGACGTGTTGAAAAATTTTATTGGTTCTTAAGTGGTTCATGTGATTTGGTCTTAAAAGCTTATCTTGTTTGAGCAGACAAAGTGATGTAGTAATCATAGAAAATAACCTTCCTTATTAAAGAAAGGAGTGAAGTAGAAGTATTTGATATTGAAGTCAAGTTTTGTAACTTGCAGTTTATTTGAGTATTCCTAAACCTTCTGCTTTTGCCCCATAAGAGTTTCCCGATTTTCAAAGGCAATACCTTCTTCTCATTTGAGGTTTGATATTCTCTTCGTGCGAGACTTGTGCCCTCAACTGTAGACTCCCCTTATGTTTTTCGAGTTTATTGCCTAATTGACTATTTCCCTTGGTCATGTGTTTACTGCGAGTGGTAAATATTTTTCTAGGTGGTAAAAAAAATTAGGGATTTAATCTGAGTGTTTCCCTATCTTCTATATGAGAAGTTCGTTGTAGGGGTCTTGGAGGTTAAATTTGGGTTTTGCATTTTTATACTAGAACTTTGGTTACCTAATGATTGTGTGTAGAGGAAGTAGAATAAGGGTGGATTCCGAACAGTGGGATGATCATTGACATAACCCTTTTGATGTAGTACATGAGTGTGTGCTGGGAATTCCGAGTCGTTTATTCTTAAAAGATTGAGGTGATGTGATTGTGTGTGAGATCTATTTTGAGATGCATTGGGAGTCATCTGTCAAAGTAATTCCGTCGATGGAGGAGTTGGCTATAGTATGTTTTTGTAGATTCAATAGAGCCTCTCTACAAAGATGTGGGTAATGTATTCGATTTGAGCATGGCGTTGAGGTTGCCAATTTAAGAGCAATGATTTAGTGTGTTATGCGATGAATTGGAATTCTATAATTTGAAAGAAATTTTATTCCTAAAAGAGAAATTGAGAAAATTGTTACCTCGGGTAATAAAACACTTTCTTGATTATTGTTTGAGCTACGTGTTTATGACAGATGTCTTTCATAAATTGAATTTGGCTTTATGTGGTGTGTGTGGTCCTTTCTGGTTCAGGAAAAATAAAGGAAGTGTATGATTTGGTCATTCGAATGGTTTCTCCTTTGGCTGACATAGTGTTTATTTGCAAACTGCCTAATTGGAAGGTGGAAAGGTTTCGTGATGAATCTTCCATTTTGGATTTGACTCTTTTGGTATTGAGTTGGCAACGCGTGGTTACGATGAGAGTCCTTCATTTTTAGTTGGGATATGTCGGTAAAAGAGTTTGTTTAAAGCGAGTTCTATTGTGTGTTCCTGGTTAAAGGAGGTGCTCCTTGTTAATATGAAGAGATCGATTAAGAATTGGGACAAGAGTCCTGTGTGTGTTATGTGCATGTTATGTGTTTTGGTACCAAAGGAGAAGTAGGCCCAAGGTACATTGGGTTGTTTTCGACAGTTGCGGGAATTAAGAAGTTAGCATATCGCTAGGACCGTCTCGGGTCCATACGCGAGGTACGCAATGTCTGGTATGTTCTGATGCTGAGTGAGTATTTGAGAGATACAGTTCATGTGATCCAGTTAGAGCCGTTGATCATTGAGCAAGATCTTACCTTCGAATCCCAGTCAATGCAAATTCTAGAAGAGTCAGAACGAGTTCTGAGAAACAAAACTTTGAAGTATGTCAAGGTGCTTTGGTCTCATCAGTCTGAGAGAGAGGCCACTTGGGAGCTGGAGTCTCGTATGCGCAATCAATATCCGGATTTGTTCACGGCGGTTTCGTGCATTCCGTTGTTAATTTTCAGTTGTGGTTTTTCTTTTGTGTAGATCGGTGCAAGGATTTGGGGTCGAATCCTGTTTAAGAGGGGCAGAATGTAATACCCCGTTCAATCTTTAGAACTATAATTGAATTTCAAACCTTTTTATCGGGATTTAAAAAGGGATTTCAGAAATTCTCTTGAAGGGGTATTAAATCTTGGGCCAAAGCCCCATAGCCTTGGCCCATTAGGGGCAGCCAAAACCCTAGATGCTACTATAGCACGCCTATGCTACAGTGCCATCGTCTGCTATAGTAGCCTCCTCCTCCCTTGCTGCTATCGAAGAAGAATGAGGGAGGGAGAAGAACCCTTCGGGTGCCGCCAGCCAAGGAGAAAAGAAGAGGGAGAGGGAGAAGGAAGGGGAGAGGAGATTCTCGCGGGAATTTTAGCGAGTCACAGCGGGTCTTCAAGGGTGACTTCTCAGTTCTTTGATGTTTGTGATTAATTCGTTTCCATACGATTGTTTTAGGGCAGTAGATCAGGTTTTTACTGCTGTTCGTGGTGCTATAGTTTTGAAATTGGTAACTGTGAAATTAGGGTTTATCGTCTCCTGAAGAATTGTGGGATTTGTCAATAGCTTTCCATGGAATCTAAAATCGCATTATTTGGAGGTATAGTTTTTGAGTTATGGTATTTGCAATGTTGTTGTCCAGAACCACTGTCAAGTTTTAGCATTCGTAGTAACTGATAGTTTAGAATTTTTTAATGGCCGAATCAGGAATGTCTACCAACATCAAATTTGTAGGAAATTCTCTTAGCTTTCAAGAATGTCAAAGAACACAATTTTTGGATTAGCAAAATGAAAGCTATAGCTATTTTATTGCAGCTGTTCAGTTTGTCTATCGGTTTTTGACAGTGGTTTTCATCTGGTTGTTAAAATTAGTTAAAGACAGAATTAGGAGATCCCGCCAACTTAACTTTTGTAGACAAATTCGTAAACTTTCCAGAGAGACTGAAAATGATTTTTTATGGTAAGCAGAATGGGAGATATGTATTTTAGATGGTCACTGTCCAGATTTGAGTTATGCTAGTTCGTCGTTCCGCTTGAGTAAAATAAATATTTGAAGTATGGGTTTTTGGGAGTACGGATTAGAGCGTTGCGAATAGCGTTGTTTCATCTTATCAAAACTTGTTTTGAGTAAATTATTTATTGTAGGCGGTGTGACATTGGGATTGGTTTCACCTACTTTACCTTCCAACTTATCACAACGCGAAAGGTAAGTACAGTTTTAGTTATCTTAGATATTTGTTTGTTCAAATTGGTTATATTATTATGACGTGGTTAAATCCTATGAAGTATGAGTACTTCTGTTCTTTACATGCTTCTGTTATTGTTGATATCAAATTGCTAGTTTGGAAGAATGCATTCATTTCATTACCTTCATTTCAAGCATTCATGCTTAACCCACGGGAGTGGGTATTGAGATCCCCATATTTTAAATATGGGCAACTATATCGCCGTATGAAATATTCTTCATACGGGCCCTGGATCCCCGCATTTTGATAATGCGGGCATGAGTGAACACCGACGGGTGTTACACTGGCTATACCGGTATATACAGAAGAGAAGTGGAGTCATATGCATCTTGCATCGCATTCATAGTATGTTCATATGTATGGGATAATTTGAGAATAATTTGTATCCAATTCAATGTTTCTGTTTGGCATTCGATTCAATGTTTCTTGTCATTCATTCGTACTTGCTGAGTCTTGGACTCACTCTTGCCAATTTTGTTTTAGGTGATCGTTGAGAACAACACGTCCTGGGAGGGAGTAGATCACATGGAGAAATCCACATTATCACATTCTTCACCATTTAAATAATATTTCTATGGCTGCCTTTTATTTGGAAATTATTGAATGTAATAATTGAATTCTTGGTATCTCTATTGTTCGTCCTTAAAGTTATTTCATGCTAGTTGATAGTTTAAACTATCCGGATGTATTCTTGTTAACGTTCCACTTGAATGAATTGTTATAAATTGGAATTTAGTACTTAAATCCTTGTCGAGATTTATGTTAGTTAAATTATCAGAATTGTTTTGTGACGAAGTTTAGCTGTCATTAATTGTTGATTTATTGAGAAAAATTTATAGTGTTGTTTGGTGTTAGTAGTTTAGGTTGCATCTTGGCTTCCGCATGGCTAGGGTGTTACAGTCGGCCATTGATGTAATAACACTAACCGCTTAAGTCAAGTACCATTTTGATTTATCTTGTATATGTGAATGTATGGATGTGAATACCAAATGTTGTGAATATGTGTACTAGCCACTGATCATGAGACTACTACGGTACACACATAAGGTCTTCGAGTATTCCATGCCCGAGGGTCTGATAAGGACATTCTTCACATTCTTCTTTGCTCCTTTCTTGTTTCGTCATCTTCTTTCTTTCTTGTTTCGTCGGGATATTCTTGAGCTATTTGTTCATCCCAAGATTTCCTCCTCTGCTATCTCCTTTTTTTCCCCTTCCTGTGGTATTCTTGTCACCTGTGATATTCTCCTGCCTTTTTTTTTCTTGTCATCGATGATCGATTTGACTTGGACCCAAGTTTGTTGCATTATTTCTAAGTTTGCTAATGGGTCGAGTAATTCGAGCAAATACAGAGGCCCAACAAGAACAACTGGCCCAATAAAAAATCTGAACAGTCAACAGCAACAACAACAAAAGATAACGGGCCAACAAAAAAAATGAACGTCATAACGGGCCAAAATCAGGAATACAATAAGCTTTGGCCACTATATGTTTGTGTATTATGTATTTTTTGTTGTTTAATCTTGTATGTTGCTTGTTAGATCTAATGGTTCAGAATCCAACTGTTCTACAATGACAAAACAGACGATTTTTTTTAATTTTGGCCCCCTGACGCACGTGAATTACAAAAATGGCACCCGTGCAGCTGTATTTGCAATTTTGGCCCCTTCCCAAGCGCGGAATGCTCTGAACATGACACGTGTCCATTTCCACGCTCGGGGACCACGAAGTTCGGTGGGCAATTGCGCAGGCCGAGGCGCGCAGAAGCAGCGGGCGCGATGAGTGATTGGTCCGACCCAGTTCTGGGCCACGGGAACGCGGAAGGTCCGACTGCCTTCCGTGGCACCAGAATGCGGAAAGAATCTGTTGATCCGCATTTAGTCTCCACGTAATGCATTTAGTCTCCACGTGATTAGTCAATCAACGTAATGCATTTAGTCTCCACGTAATGCATGTTGGCCGCTTACTGCGGTTTGCTGCCGCGGAAGGCAGCCCGCCGGGACACGTCAATCAATGCATTTAGTATCCACGTGAAACTTGGCCACTTACCGCCGTTTGGTGCCGCAAAAGGCAGCCGGTCGGGCCCTCCGCGCTGCTCCGTTGCTTCCCGCGCTCGCTCGGGTTGCCGCGTTGGTCACCAAGCTTTCGCGGTCCCCGAGCGCGGAAATGGATATGCGTCGTGTTCAAAGCATTCCACGCTCAGGAAAGGGCCAAATTTGCAAATACGGCAACACGAACATTATTTTTGCAATTTACGTGCGTCAGGAGGCCAAAACAAAAAAACAAAAGACAGACCGTACACTTTGACAGTCAACGGAAAATTAGCTTCCGGGACAAGTGTCAAGCAAGCAACCCTTCGTCAGGTACTTCATGCTGATACTTGTGTACATCAGAGTCAGATCAAGCCGAGTCCAATATCCTCTATGCAGGTGCAGGGGTTATATAATCCTGTAGTTTGCTTGGACTGATCACTAGTACTGTAGTAATAATTGCATATCCAAATATGTAAATAAATCATTTCATGTACAGGGCAAGAACAAAATCAAAAGCCTATGCTTTGGTAGACCTGGGGACTCGGTATGGCACGGGCCAAGTGGGTCATGGGCTAGGATCGAGCCGTGTCGATCCAACACGGCTAGTCCGATGTGCCGTGCCAGCACGGCGCATCCCACCTCCGGCGAGCCTAAGCACGACCCACTAGTATGCCAGGCTGTCGATGTGCCGTGGCGAGGTGGATTACAGGGATTACAGGGAGGCAAGGAGCTAGGTGGTGGGCACCTAGGCTGGGCCGTCATCGCCGAGGGCCTCACCGTGGAGGAGCACCGACATCACAGAGGGCGTGGCTGTGGCCACCGACATTGCTAGCGACCATCGCCGTGAAGGACGCGGTGGGAGCACGAGATCTACTCGTCGAAGCTCCTTGAGGCGCTCCGCCTCGTCCACGTCGTGTCGTTGGCTGCGTCAGTGGCCCCGCCACGCAGCTAGACCGTGCAGGAAGTGACCGACCGCAAGTGTTGGAGCCACGCCATCGTCGCCCCCCGCCGCCACCACCTCTAGGCCGCTCACCTGGCGCTAGGGATGGCAACGGGGCCATTCCCCGGCGAGGAGTGGTGGAACATCCCCGTCCTCGAGAGAAGGAAATATCCTCGTTCCCTATCCCCGTCCCCATCCTAGGGTGCTATTCTCCCCCGTCCTCCGTCCTCGTCGGGTTATCAGGGTCCCACGGGGACCTAGACCCGAAAATTGGATCCCCAACCTCTCCTATACAGACACACATAGAGACGACAAGATCGGTGTTCCAAATGATTTAAAGAGTGCTTATTAGTGTTCCAAATGAAGAATTCTAACAATATTCTTAAAGATGGTGTCCCAACTCCCGAGCAAATAAGTAAGCAAACCTTTAAGGATTTAAACAGTGCGGTAGTGGGCTAGTGTCCCACATGTCATAGGGTTATTGGGGCCCCGTGCGGGTAGCGAGGATGGGGAGTAAGGGAACGGCCCTGGTCCCGTTTCACCCGATGGGGAATTGCATTTGCATATTAGCATCCCCGTGGGGGAAGAAATAGCCCTAAACCTGACCCCTAATGGATGAATTCCCCATCGAGGAATGGGGAATGGGGCCCCATTGCCATCCCTACCTGGCGCGCCTCCAGACCCCACCTCCCCGCCCTTGCACCACCCAACTCCTGCCGCCTCGCTACTAGGGAAGGGCCCGAAGGCACCGCCTTTGGCGAGGAAGACGAAGGTGCTCATGCAGCTGAAAGAGAAAGGGAAGGAGGGGGAAAGCTAAATAGGTAAATAAGAGAGGGAAAAAGAAAGAAGCGGGGAGAGGGGGGAAATGAAAGAAGCGGTGGGAATAGGGAAAGGGGAAAAGGCAAAACATGATAAAAGAAAAGGTGGTATAGAAAATAAAAAATAAGATTAATTGTGTATAATAGTAATGGACATTATACAGAATTATTTCGGGGAAATATACTAAATTTATTAATTGTTGGCTATAGATACAAAGTTATTGTCTTGTTAAAAATCTTACACCCCACTGTGGTACCCCAGTAAGGAAAAGAGTTACAATCTCACACATGACATAACACATAAGCAAGAGGAGTGTATAAAATCGCAACAACTTAGGGAGAGAGAGAACCATGGGTGGTGCGTGGTGGGGAGAAGGACACGGGAGTATTGAAGGGCTCGGTGTCGACCAATAATCGGTTGAATGTCATATGAGTTTAGATATATAACTAAGTGTTATAAAAAAATTGTTGTGGCAGGGAGTCTGGCCACAACGAGGCTCCACCACTGAGGTTGGCATGCAGAGGCCAGCACTTTGCACACTAGGAAACGGTCGCAAGGCTTGGAGTTGTGATTTCCTGGGAAGAGTGAAAACATGGGTCACAGCATGGGCTAACGGTCCTTTCCCATGGCCAAAAAGGAGGAATACTTTAATTTACAATAAAATCAAAGAAATGGTATATGTTGAATTTAAACATGTTCGGAGTGGTATGCGGTGGAAGTTAATCTTTCGAGTGGTATTTCGGACTACACCATTCTTTCGAGTTTCGAGGGGTATATCCTGAATGGATTAATTCATTATTTACCACTGGAAGTTGGCCGGATCCCAGAAACGTCATCGCGAAAATGTTCATCCCTTCATTGTTATCGGATCTTAACTTTCATCCCGTTTTTGCCACTCCTATTAGCCTCGTTAGATCCAGTAGCCCTTAACCATTGAAAACTTATCAAAATACTCATCTTACCCTTCTTCCTCCTCACTCTTCCTCTTCATGCCTTCACCCTCCCATCCACCTCCAACGTGACCATGCCACCTACCCCTGTCCGTGCCGCCTCACTCGACCCGCGATGCCTCCCCCTGCTTGCCGACGACAGCTGCCACCGGCCCCGACCTCCTCCCTACGCCGCCTCCCCTACCTATGCCTCCTCCCCCGCCGCCACCAGCCTCGGCCGCATCCACCACCAACCTCAGCCTCCATAGTCCTCCTCATCCACGCACATCGCCACAAATTGGTTGTCTGTCCTAGGAACATGTGCTCTCGTACTCTTCGCTGTTACTCCGCCAGAGCACCGCCATCCGCGGCCTAACCTCCTCTGCTTCGTCGGTCTCGGTCCCAGGGGACATGCTGTCCATGTGTAAACACTCACGGACCATCAAGACCAACTCGGCGGACAAGGGCGAGGAGAAAGCAGCCTGAACAATTAAACAAAACTTCAGAACCAGTAGTCGCTGCCGTGCATGTGTAAACACTCACGGACCACAAGGATGTTGCATAACTCTCAGCTCAGTATCAACAGACCTGGCATTATATGGTGCGAAGAAACAAAATGGGTTCCAATTACACAGATAAATCCAGAAGAACAAAAGGCACCTAGTGTCTGAAAGGAGAACTGCAATTACCATACTGCGACACTAACACTATTAAGCAGCATACATTGGACACGCAGAACTCACTTATTAGTACCTACTGACCAACACAAAATCACCGTCATCGAGAACCCGCACCTCTTTCTGTCCTACAAAGTTCTCCCGTCCAATGGCCTCAACGATCCGGACAAACTCAACCCTCTTTTCAAGAGAAAGTGGAACATAAGGTAATCTGAAAACAGGCCTCACCATCCCGAGCTGAGCCAGGGCAGTGTTGAGAGCAATCGGATTTGGCTGGCAAAATAACCATTTCATCAGAGGCAATAGCTTCTCATTTAGCATCACATTCTCCCCTTTGTACATGAGATTGTGCATGAGACCAGGGACAAGGTTGCTAGCTACAGACATAACTCCAGTGGCACCGTATTTCCACCTAGAATCATGGCATTCTTCATCATTACCGTTCCATATTGTTATACCTTTGTCAGTGTAGCACTTAACCCTCTCATGTCCAACACATTCTTTCACGCCTGCCATGTTTGAATACCCTGAAACCGCCTCAATAACTGGAGGAGGAATATCCTGGCCAGTCCTGGATGGCACATTATAAATAATGGTTGGACCCATCGGGAGGACAGCATCGAAATGAGATATCAATCCTTCAATTGAGGTCTTCCCATAGTAAGGATTGATGTGGAGAGCTGCATGCATGCCAACAGCAAATCCCTGCTCTGTCGCGTGAACAGCCTCTCCGGTTGAGTTACTTCCTGTGTTCCCTATCACTTTAATTTTAGTGCCAAAGCAGTTCACAGTATGCCCAATGAGCATGATATGTTCATCCCAGCTCATAAGGTGACCCTCTCCTGCTGTTGCTCCAACTATTACACCTTCGGCACCACCATCTATTTGCATGTTTATCAAAGAATCATATGCTTCAAGATCAAATCTTCCATCTGGCAAATAGGGGGTTTTGACCGCTGTGATTACTCTGAGGCTTTGAATATCACTTGACGATGTCCTGCAACTCAGACAAAAGAAGCAGATGTATATGGTGTATCAAAGCCCTCAAATACTTGTGCAAACGGTAAGATCCATGTGAATCATGAGACAACTAAGCTATAAATTCACCAAGCAGGAAATTTGCAGTTACCATCACCATGATTGTACATGATCATTTCGTTTAGCAGAATGAACTGAAATTACAATTCAAATACCACTTAACCAAGCATATAGTTATTTTCATATTTTGTCCAGCTAAGACAGTTTAGACTAGATTCTTCTAGCTACAACAACTGCCTATCTGATTGAGATAACGGACGATTCACCAAAACTAGGTCGGTTTCACAGAAAATTTGGCTTAATAAAGGAAAATAACAAGAACCTCTTGTGTTTCTCTATTGAGTAATTCATTATTCCTGGACTATACCTGAACTTATCATGATTCATCAAGCATGTCCTCAGTACCTATAGCTTACACGCATGACAAGTCGCTAGAGAGTGTACACACATACTATTGGCTCAAATGGGGCCACCCATGAACAGGTCTACCTGTGGGCAGAGTAAATGGATCCACCCATTTTCTTTTGCTTCCGCTCGTATCCCCGTTTTTCTGTATTAAAGTACTTTGTGTACTGTATTTGTCTGTTTTGCCCCTTTTGTAAGATTGTTGGCTATTCAGCCATTTATGTAATAAAGTATGCTATTGTAAGTGAATGTGTATGTGATTGAACCAATGATGTATCTATGTATGCTATCTACTAATCCAGGAAATGGCATAATTTTACTCAGTGAATTCCGAGTTACAAATTTAGGGTCCTACACAGGACATCTTAATTTTTAAACTTCATCAGAGTAAACGGCTGTTCAATGGCATCAAGCAAAAAGTACTAGCAAGTCTATGAATGAATAAATAAAACAAGGATGTCTAGCTAAACAAGTTACCGATTTTTCACTTCCGTACTTCGCATCGGAAGATAATCATCTGGAGTGATAGCTGCCACTGGAAACTTCCCTCTGCTAATCATGTACAAGCACTTTCTGGTGTTAGTGTGTTGCTTTTGGAAGTAAAGCTGAATACATGCAGAATAAATGAGCCAAAAACTCATGGTCACTCCTTGAAATGATAGCAATCCGAAAATCACCTGAAATAAAATGTTCCAGGAACGAACCTAACCCTTTCCCACGATCTTTCGTCGAAGCACGCGCACAAAAATAAAAACAGGAATCGTCGCAGCCAGATTCCCAGCAAGCATAGCAAGCAATCCGACGCGAGATAGTCGGAGTGAAGCGTGGATAGATACTTCGATGGATGCAGCCAGGCGGGGGGTATGATTTTTACCTGGGCTTGAGGGTGGTGCGGGCGTCGAGGTCGCGGGAGGCGTACTTCAGCGAGGACCCGAAGATGCGGGCCTCGTTCCCTCCCTTCGCCGGCGCCCACGTCGGCCGCGCCGCCGTCGTCATCTTCTCTCTCCCCTAAGCTAAGGCAAAACCCTAGCCAAGCTAATTTGGAGGCGATAATGGATGTTTCATCCTGGGCCGCCCATCACCGAACAAATGGCCCAGCCCACTCCCGGATTGGATCGCGAATAGTATATGCTATCATGGGTTTGCTCCCTCTTTGCCCAGCACGTGCAAGGCACGTGCTACTAAATTATGTATCAGAATTTGTAAGAATAAAAGATATACATGTCGAACCTAACAAATTCTATATGTCCTAGCCAGACAGCTAGGCGTCCGGGTATGCACCCAGTTGCAATGTGCCTATCAATTTTAGGAGTATATATATGCATGTGTTCTTTTTTCATGAGGCATTGGTATTTAAGCGTGTTTAGCTGTATATGGGATGCACACGCATATGTGTGCGTGGATGGTGTGAGTGTGGTGTGGTGTGGTGTGCGTCTATGTTGTATTTAAATAAATAATAATATTCAACCTCTCGTGTAGTGCAAAAAAAAAGGATAATGAGTCAATGACCCAAGCAAACAACATTCGATATGTCTTATAAACAAGACATGTAATATACAGCACGCAGCATGCATCGACTAGGCTAGCTTTTCACACAAAATCATGCTGCTAATTTTCTATGTGCCTTTTCTAATGCTCTCTGGCGACGGAACACCATGAGTCCTACGAATGATCCTGTTGCTTCCGTACCTCGAGCGATCGTCGGCACCGCCAACTGCGAAAACACACACTAAATTTAGTTTTTTCAAGAAAATAAAACACGAAATCTCCTTCTGAACACAAGGATCGAGCTACACATACCTGGCATGCTTCCATGACTGAAGAAGCGTTCTGAATCGTATCTTCCAGATCGCTCATCTGCTGCCTGAACTCACTGTACATGGCCTTCACGTCAGAGTTTAAAGCGTACTCCGACAGGCTATCTCTCGGGAGCTTGTGGCTGACAGCTTCAAGAGCGCCTTCGAGCAAGATGTGGCTGACTGCAGCCAGGCCTCTCAGAGCACCAAGAAACGAGACGACGGTCTTCTTGCTAACCGTTCTGTTGTATGCATCCTCGGCGGCGTCGGAAAAGGCGTTCGCGTACATTCGAACAGTCTGAAATCAAGGAATCTGTCATCAGATGATCAGAACTTATGCCATGGTAAGTCGAAATAATGATTCTAGAACACGTACCCTGTGGATTGTTTCCGTCGAGATTTCATTGGGCGCGCCGAGATTTGGACTCGCATCACCCTGAAATTTTCAGAGAGAATGGTTTGTACCATGAGCAACAAGTTTAAAGTGACAG
Organism: Phyllostachys edulis; assembly: GCA_036346405.1. Lineage (NCBI taxonomy): Eukaryota > Viridiplantae > Streptophyta > Magnoliopsida > Poales > Poaceae > Phyllostachys > Phyllostachys edulis. The sequence continues at coordinate 66,862,700 of CM070558.1, read as the reverse complement.
GAACTGCACATGGCTGAGACAAAATCGGCATAATTAGTCACCACGACGTCGGAGGCCATGACGAGAGCTTCGTTTGCCGTCAGGCAGAGCCGCGCCGACATTGCCGTGGCCTCTTCGTACTGCATTTTTCACCAAGTCATGCAAGAAGCATTAGAATCGGTGTCCAAAAGAATGAAAAGAGGAAGACTTCGATGAAGACCCTGTTTTTCTTGAAATAATCAAACGATTATGAGCAATACTTACCAAATAGCCATCATTAACAGAAATGATGTCCATGTAGTGCTCCATAACTTGGCCCATCTCTTCGTGGAAATGACGCTGAGCGTCGCGGTTCTGAGCCCGGGTCGCCAGGCGCCGGCGGGGGGCGGCCGTCTTGCCCGGCTGCATCTTCAGGAGCGGGAAACGGTGCTCACGCCGGCCCACCGGCAAGATGGCCGGCGAGCTAAGCCGCCTCGAGCTCGAGGACACTGCAGAAAATGCCGAAAAGCAGCAGCTCTGCAGCGCGGCCATGGCGATCCTCGATCGACCTAACCTCTCCTCTGAGCTAGGACGGTTCTGGGCACGCGCGGCCCTGCCAACTCTCCGATTGCAAGAGGCCTCCTGCGTTTGTTGATGGCCCATGGGAGGTTGTACCCCGTGCGTATTAATAGAGGGAGAGTGGAGAGGAAGGTGACTTCAACTCGGACCAGTATTCCGTTCTACGCTTCCATCCAGAACTCCGATTTCCGATTCGACGGCGGAAGGAGACACGGCCAAGTTCGCTCGCTGCCTCGCTCGCCGCGCTCGCGCGCGCGGGAAAACGTCTCGGAGTCGGCTCGATGGGAAACGGCGTAGTAGCGGGCCGTCGATAAGGAGATTGCCGAGGAAAGAGATGGCTAATGGGCTTTGGCCGTGGGCTGCGGCTGAATTCGATTAGCATTCTTCTCGTCCAGAACATTTTATTTATTCTCTAAAATGAACATTTTATTTCTTAATAATTACTGTTCAGAAGAAAAAAATCATCATTGGAGCAATTATATGTGGGATTTCCCAGTGTTGTACAGCATAGTATAACACACACACACACACAAAATTAGTACGGAGAACTTTCCACGTACTACACCTAAGTTGATCCGATGGTCTTTTGTTGGGCTGAAGAAACTATTTTGCACCTCCTCTTTGCTTTGAGCGCCCAGTGGCTGAAGAAACCCAACCATAAGCAGCAGCTGCTCGTGGCGCAGAGAGATCCACGGGAGCAAGCAATGCGCCGGCGGCGCCTGATGCCCTGAGGACCTGATGCTCATGCTGTCCTACAGGCGACTCAGAATGTCTTTCCTTGTGCTGAATGTGTTTGCCTGCGTGCAACAAGCCATTGTAGTGTTTGGTTTGTTATTATTGTCAAGGTGCAACATGCTGTTGTAAGTTTGTACAAAGTTTTCACTAAAACTCGCCTCTGCTACGAAGGATAACTATTGCTTGCTCTAACCGAATTCAGGCCATCTGACAGAATCATCTTTTGAGTTCATCGTCTTTGGACTGGTCCTTCTAGGCTCATCGTTCCAAACCATTTCCATCTGCAGAAAACAGTATCTTAGTAAATTCGATGACTCCATTTGTGTGACCACCTGTCTGCAGGCACGGGGCAGGGGCGCCCCTTGTGGTTCTCTTAAGTTCGGCAATAGATCATATGTTTGGTTTACGACATAGACATACATACCTCACCAATAACTACCGTGTCTCCCTCTTTAACTCCACGTTTGACAAGGGTTTTGTTGACACCACATGCCTCCAACGCATGCTGAAATCTTTTTAAGGATTCTGAATATCTGCATCATTAGAAGACATTAGATATATAGAAAATTACGATTATTCAAATTTAAAGGATGTCAGCAACTTTCTGAGATATATCACAAGTACATTAAAAAGGTGTCATTTCACCATAATATATCATAAGTTTTACTTTATCCAGAAAGATCATCTTTCTATATTGCTATTGGCAGCCTTTTCTTCAAACATAGCATATCAAGATAGATACACATCTCAATATCTCATGGGGAATGTATAGGCTAGTTGACTAAACTCTTCAAGCTTCAAAATATGCAAACCCAAGGACATAAACCATTGCTTTTGTTACAGTAACTGCTTAATTAGTTATGCTAGAGGAGGTCAATGTAGATAAAAAAACTAATAATGCAGTCTGTAAAAACTTCCTTTGAAAATGAGCTTGCTAAATGTCAGATTAGCACAGAAAAATATACTACTTACTGCCAATTAGTCATCTGAACAAAACGTTCAATTCCAGCTCCAACAACATTCCATGTATTCGTCCCCTTATCATGAAAAATCTCAAATTCATTCATGGCAGCCCTCCTTTCCCTTTTTATTGCATCAGCCACGTGATTCAGATTTTCAAGGTCATTCCGTTCTGCAGAAACATGCAGTATCAAGATAAATATCTTTAAAAGGAAAAAAATATTTGTATGACAATGTAAAACAAATCCTAGTAAGAACACTCCTTTAGCATCAAACAATGGAAGTAACACATACGCAGTCGGTCTAATATTGCAAACAACTAGAGACAGTTAAAAAGCACTTCCAGACTTGAGTAACGGCTATTAGCTACTACTATAATTTGATTTACAGCAAATATAGGGCATATAAACACCTTCGGCATCTTTCATCCTTTGCCTCTCTTTCTGCAGAACCTTGTAGGCAGCATAAACAACATCCTGTGTTCCTTGCCTGTTCATTGCACTAATGCTATAAGGCTCAATGCTGTGAGTCTGTAGCTTTTTCCTGAACATATTCCATCTCTCAGATGCCTCTGGAAGATCCATCTTATTGTACACCACTATATAAGGTTTGTCCACCAAAGAAGGGCTAAATAACTCCAGTTCCAAACGAACAGCCTCAAACTCATATTCTGGTTGTTGTCCCGAACCGTCAACAACATGCACCTAAGACCCAAACCAGACAGAGAATAATAGTCAGCAAGCCATACATAGATTTCTAATCTCATACATTCAATAAGAAGAAAACGTTAACATTAGATATATGTACTCAAAACATGGATAAGGAAGAGAGACAGAGGGAGGGAGAACAAGGAACATACCAAAACCGAACATCTCTCACTATGCCTTAAAAACTCATGGCCCAAACCATATCCACGATGAGCGCCTTCCAATAAGCCAGGAAGGTCTGCAACTACCATTGTAGCATCAAAATCTAATGAGACCACTCCAAGATTTGGTAGTAATGTTGTAAAAGGATAGTTGGCTATAGTTGGCTTGGCAGCACTAATAACACTCAAAAGAGTGCTCTTTCCAGCATTTGGAGCTCCTACAATCCCCACATCAGCAACCAACTTTAACTCCAAATGAAGCCACCTGCCAGCCATCAATCAACCCAAAAAGGGCGTAATGTTAGCAAAAGTAGAGCTGGATTAGATCCCTATAAGTAATCAATAAACGGAATCAGGGGATTGTGACAAAAACTACCGCAGGAACAACAGGTTGTCAGAGACTCAGAATTACAGTGACGTCAAGATTCAGGTTTTAATCATGATTAGAACTCTGTTTGTTTGTGGATAATTGCTATAAGTCAAGTAGTTCACTGCAATGACATTCAATCCTCAATGCAGAGCTTCATGGCATTTCAACGACTTTATAGCATCACTACTATCAGTTAGAAATTTGTAAGTACAACAAGAAGTTTCTCCATCATCCATCAGATGCAAATACACAATACTTCAGCTCCAATGTCATTACATAACAATCCAGACAGCTAAGAAATTCTATAAATTTTGCAACATAAAGACTAAATACCTTGTGCATAGAAATGGATTGCACATTAACTCTCTGTCCAATTTCTGATTGTTCAGAACATCAAATCGCGTGTTCTTTGAAGTGCTCAGTGGCTAGAAGCTAGACACACATGGAGAGATGCTGGTCAATGCAGGGGTGGTGCCCGGTATGCATTGGCACACCCAAAAAATTCAAAAAATTTTGCAGAAAGTATATAGGTATTAGGGCTAAATTGTTTGTTCCATTGAAACTAGATGAGGATTATTGTACAATACTTTAGACTTGTGCAAAGCGTGTACCCTATCAAAAATTTTCTAGCTCCGCTACTGGGTCAATGTCTCCATGCTAAGGATAAACCTGGGTGGCTGGATCATGTGCTGATTATTAGCAAAGGGCGCACCAATGAAACTATGAATAGTATTATGCCGTCCCTGATCTGTGCTCATTAATCATTATCTATGGCCTGATAGACACTGGCGATTGAAACTGCGGATAATATTCCGACACTTCTGCACTAGGCATGGCGGGCACTTTGGATTGGCAAATGATGAAGAACTCATTATCTATGCCCCAATGACAATTGGCAACCAGCTATGCTATTTCTAAAATCAATCGAAATTAAACTTTGCCTAGCAAAGCTAATGAGAAACCACTGTGGATTCATCATTGGTCTCGATTTCACTAACAACAATCGTTTCCACCTAATCTATGCTCTCCACAAACACCTGGTTTCGCAATTGTTAGAGCTAACGTATCATCTGTTAAGAATTCAATCCATAACCAACTAAATAATAAAGTGTAAGTTATTTTTCACGGTAGAGAGAAACATACATTTCTGGACCTTTTTCCCCCTTCTCTGCAATCTTGGGCACCTTGTTTGTCCCGGACTTGAACGCCGCATTGCCACGGCCACCGCGGCCACCAGGGAGGAGCAGCGCACGCTGCCCAGGTTTCATCAGCTCAAGCAGCTCCATACCGCCAGCCGATGACCGCACCACCGTTCCTGGCGGCACCTTCACCACGACATCCTCGCCCTTCGCCCCGGCCATCTGTTGCCCTTGGCCGTGCCCGCCACGCCCGGCGCGGAAGTGCAGAGACTTGCGGAACGGCAGCAGCGAGTTCATCTCCCCGTCTACCTCCACGTAGACGTTGCCCCCGCGGCCACCGTCGCCGCCCGAGGGCCCCCCGTACGGCACGTACTTCTCTCGCCGGAATGCCACCACGCCGTTACCGCCGTCGCCGGCCTTGGCGTATATCTTGGCCGTGTCGAAGCAGCGCATCACGGCGGGCACCCCCTTCTCCTTCACCTCCCCTTCCTCTTCCTCCTCCTCCTCGTCGTCGTCGCCGCCCTCAAACATGTCCGCCTCGTCGTCGTCGTCGTCGTCTGGGTGGAACACTACAACCTCTGCTTCATCGTCGTCCTCTTCGTCATCGTCCTCTAGCTCTTCGAGATCCGCGCGTGCAATGGCGTCACCTTTTGGACTCCGCTTGATCGCAAACGTGTCGAATTCCTCGTCGTCGCTGTCGCTGCCGCCGTCGTAGTCCGGGTCGAACACCACAACGTCATCGTCCTCGTCCTCGTCGAGCTGCTCGGGTAAAAAAGCACGAGTTTTCCTGCCCTTTTTGCCCTGGAAGATGTCTAAGCGGCTGACGACGAGCTCCTTCTCCTCGTAGTCGTCATCAAGGTGTTGAACCATTTGACGCGAAACGGCGCTACCTTTCGAGCTCTTCCTGGACGCCCGCGCATCGAATTGGCCAACGGCGAACTCACCACCGTCCTGCGAGTCTCGAAGAGGCAGCCGAGCAAAGGTGGTAGCCCCACGGCGGCCAAACTCCACCTCATCCTCCTCCCCTTCGTCCTGGTCCTCGTCCTCGTCGCCCAACCGCTCGACATTTCCGCGAGGAAATGCGGGAGCTTTGGGCTCGGGGTTCGCCCGGGCGGTGGGGAACCGGTCGAGGGTGACCTCCGCGGAGGCGGGGGCGTCACGGAGCGGGAGACGAGTGAAAGTAGTGGCGCCGCGGCCGGACGATGAGGAGGGAGGAGGGGGAGAGGACTTGAGGGGTCTGACGGAGCTCCGCTTTCTCCGAGAGTTCTTGGTGTTCCGGCGAGCCTCGGCGGAGAAGAGGCGGAAGGGGAAGGCCGCGGCGGCGAAGGCGGCCGGCGCCATTTTCTGCGGCCGGCTGAGCTGCCTGAGATTTTTCCCCTTCTGCTTCAGTGGAGCGGATAAGGAGCGGGCTTTTGTACTCATTCGCGTGACGTGTTTGGCTCGCTTGGTGAGGTCTGATCTGGACCGTCGGCCCCTAATCATACGGCTGGGCGCGTGCTTTGTACACGGCACCCTCTCCTACTGTGCTCTTTACGGGTGGCAGGCTACATGCCGTGCTCCTAGTCACGCACAGGAATCACGGTAGATAGGGTTTCACATACGGAAAGTACGGTAGGATAGTTATCGTGTATGGAAAGCGTGGTAGAAGATACGTGTTGTCTCTCTAATCTGTCACAGTAATAATTTTATCATTTCGCTAGCGAGAAACTATATTTGCTATTTCATACTAAAGAGAGACTAAACGTACCAAAAACTCTGCAATGCAGTACTGTCTTCACACCTCACAGAACGAGGAGACGACACATCTCTGAGACGTGCTCTAAATCGGTCGGTGTGCATCAATAATCTCACGGAATACTCGACTCCCATCAGTTTCTTGGCAAAACATCTCACACTCGCTAGTGCTATCCACTGTCTAGCAGGAGCATCTAAATCTTTCTTAGGCTGTGCCCATTCTGAAAAGAACCAAAGCTTGCAGAATGGCACGGAATGCAACTTACATGCCCTAGCTGAATATCCGTGCGCTGCTACGAATAAAAAGTATATATTAATGGTTATATGAATTTGTAAAATGCATGGTTAACCAATTAATAGATAGAAAAAAAATGCTACATCAGTAGTTGTTCTAATTAGAAGGTATAATTGTATGAATCATCAACAAATATGATACAATTATGAAAATATAGCAAATACATCATCATTTTTACTGGTGTTGGCAATCAACATGCATGGTATTCATTTTTATATCACTAAACAAATTCAGTTGTTGAATGCCTTACTGGCAACCGCTGATATTTGAGCTATGGGCATCATTTTCTTCCACCACCTTATGTTCAAGGTCTTTTAATTTCTTATACGGCTCTCGGTTGCCGTAAGCATCCTTCGAACAGCTCGTACACATCGTCCCAATAAATATTTCATCAAATGCTTTTGGTATCAAGTAATGTTAGCTTGCTGAGATTAAACTTCGTGGGTTAATGAATTTATGCCATGCTAGCTCTATATCGCTTCAATCTAAATTGGAAACAAATACATAATCATGACAGGAGCTAGTGAAATTAACAATTCCTAAATTTTCATAACAAGCCTATTAAGAATTAACTCGACTGAATACGGACCTACCACATGCCTACGCAGAGAGGTAAAGACAGGGAGAGGGGGAGCCGTATCTCACGTAAACACGCTAGTTCGTCCCGCTTTGACTGTTAGTACTCTCTCTACGCTACGCCCGACCGCCATGTGCGATACTCGACTCTCTTGTGCTTGTGTCGCACGTGGCCTTCGTCTTGACCCGATCGCGCTGCTTTTGCATGTCCTCGCCTCGATGCACTGCTGCCGTCTTGCGTCTGATCGTGTTGCTCTGTCTAACCACCGCATGCTTTCTACCATTGTGAGAAAAGAGAGAGAGTGTGTGATTAGATGTCGAGGAGAGGCGAGAGCAATCAGATAAAAAAATAATGAGCAAGACATTTCGTCGAGCAATTGATGGGCAGTGAAATAACAAGTCGTCGGATTGATTTGGGGCCGTGAGTCTAGAGCTTCGCAGAGCCTGCCAACTTCACGACGGTAAGGATGGAGAAGCTCAAACTCGCTTGTAGAGTACGAGAAGCAGCCGCGACGGTGCGGGGCAAGGAAAGACGTGAGGGTGATGAGCACTACGTCACGATGCTTCGACGGAAATAGCAAACACGACATTAAGGGTAAAGGACGTACACAAGGGCGATGTTGGGGGTGGGCCGGCAGACGGAGGAATTGCGACAGGGAGGATATAGCATGAGGGGAAATCACCATGGGAGAGAGGACGAAGAAGACTAGGTCCAGAAGTTAACAGAAAAGATGAGAAGAGGTAGAGCCACGCGGGGATAAAGAGGACAGACCCGTGCTGGTCCTACCTATAGAACTGAATGTGCTATAAAAGAGGAAGGGAAAGAAGAACCCAACATTCATCATCACTAATCTTTTTTTAAAACAGTAAATAGTAAAATATCCGAAGTTCAAGCTGGCGATACAAATACGAACCCATCTCGCCCAACCGAAACAGGCGCAAGGTAACTTGGTACTGTTCAGATAATACTCCCGTGCAATTTCGGATAAATCCGAATTTATAATGTCACCCACCGTTGGAGTAGAGCAGGAAGGCAGAGGGAGGAGCAGATAACAAGAGTCCATAAACAAACCTGAATTTTTCGGCCTCCTTAGTCCTTATCCAAATCACCGAACCCCCACAGATCGCGGATAAAAAGCAAGTCTCCGTTCCCATCGAGACCGCGCCATCGTCCGCTCCTCCTGTGGTAAGACCTCCACCCGCCGCCTCAAATCATCTGCAGGCGAGCATCTTCTCTTCGTCTTGATTCCCTCTGTTCTTGCTCTGGTCTTGGTTTGTTTTAATGGAAATCTAGTGGAAATCATCGGCAGGCGAGCACTTTCTTTGTCGATTCTGTTTTCTTCTGATCGATTTGCCTACGAATTAAGACGACTTGAGGGTGGATACTTTCTTCGAGGTATAGAGTTTTGTGGTGGTGTTTCAGAGAAAGTTTGGTCATTTGATTTCATTCACTGATGTAGAAATGGGATTTTATTATAGGACGAAAGTATCAAATTTCGTAACTCCTACATAGAGACGTCCTCATTCTTTTGAGAACCTGGTATTTAGGACCTATGAATGAAAAAAAAAATCATCTTTTGCGGTACAGATTGGATTCTTATCTAACCCTATGGATTGTCTGTTCGCAGAGGCCTTTCTTGAATCTAACTCAGCCCAACATGAAGGGCTTAAAGCTTTTCATCTTACTGGTAGCGTCATCTTTATGCCTGTCTACTGTGGTAAGTGGTTGCCAACTTTGTAGTCTTTGGTGCTCATGATAACTAGATTTATGGGCAAACTTGTGATTCTGGTTCTAATTCGGTTTATTTCTTTAGATCGCTGCCCAGCAAACTTGTCCAGCCAACCTCGATAAGAAGTGCGATGATGGCGCTTCGGATGATTGGGAGGGCGACTTCTTCCCCGGCATTCCCAAAATCAAATATGAGGTGGGACCGTGAAAGTTCAGAACCTTGAACCACATTATATGTTATCGAATTGTTGTGTGTTAAACTTTTGCCCTTGAACTATTGCACTGCAGGGTCCAACCAGCAAGAACCCGCTTGCTTATAAGTGGTATAACGCAGAGGAAGTGATTCTCGGAAAGAAAATGAAAGTATGATTTATGAACTGTGTCTTTTGGATAGACCCTTTTGATCCCTTTTGCATTATGGGCTATAGTCAGGTCATATATTTATTTGCTTGCTATTAGGATTGGATGCGATTCAGTGTGGCCTTTTGGCATACATTCCGTGGTAATGGAGCAGATCCTTTTGGTGCCCCTACAAAGGCTTGGCCTTGGGAGGATGGCACGAATTCGTTGGCCATGGCTAAGAGAAGAAGTATGGCAATTGCCTGATTTTGCGTTTAGGTTGAGGTCATTGTGAATTTGCGCATTTGCTGGAATCAAATCTTTTGTTTGAATTGGTATTTGGTATTGCAGTGAGAGCGCACTTCGAGTTCATGGAGAAGCTTGGAGTTGACAAATGGTGCTTCCATGACAGGGATATTGCCCCTGATGGCAAAACACTTGCGGTATGTCCTTCATTTATGCTACAGTTGTGTTAATGCATGAACACCAGATACTATCAAAGTGGTCTAGTTATCTTGGAATGCGTTCTGTAGTTGCAACCTTGAGCTAGGCAATTGAGACTATGGTATTGATTGACTATGGAGTATGGACTTCTATTTTGGTTCTTAACAGGACTATGTTTTCAGCACTTGGAATATGATTCCTGATGTACTACAGCTATTTCATGCTTACCCTGATAGAACACTTATTTTGGATAATTTATTTAGTTATACTTAACTAACTGGGTATATGAAGAGTTCCAATTACTTTATATACCTGAACAGATCATAATTAGGAGCAATAAAAATATTTCGCTTTAGGTACTTTTCAAGATGAACTTCACTCCAGTAGATGGCTTCTGTTTAATAATGAAGTTTCTGGTTGTCTGTGTAATGTGACTCTACCTAGGCCCGTAGCATGAAAGGTCTACTGTCAGCATTTTTCTAAGCCTCTCTTGTTTCACATTGCAGGAAACAAATGCAAACTTGGATGAGATAGTTGAGCTGGCAAAGAAACTCCAGGTTACATTGCTGCAACCTTAAATTTTCAACATTTGGCTGTACTACAATGCATTGTGTTCTGCTCTTTACTCAAATATATTCTGAACTGCATGTAGGGTGAGACCAATATAAAGCCACTGTGGGGGACTGCACAGCTTTTCATGCATCCACGTTATATGCATGGAGCTGCCACTAGGTAGGTACTTGATTTTGATGTGTTTACGATCTTGGGGTATGCCTTGAAATTAAGAAAGGTCTTCATTGATGCTGCAGCCCAGAGGTTAAGGTGTATGCTTATGCGGCTGCTCAAGTGAAGAAAGCTTTGGAGGTGGGTTCTCTCTGAACATCATTGTAGGTCTTCCTTCTGGTTAGTTGTTGATTTGATTTTTATCTCTTTACAGGTTACTCACTACCTAGGTGGTGAAAACTATGTATTCTGGGGTGGAAGAGAGGGTTACCAAACTCTTCTCAATACTGATATGAAGAGAGAACTTGACCATTTGGTATGAATCGGACATATTCTGCTGATTTCTTTGTATTTCTACCCCACATTTGCTGGATTTACCAACCTGTTCTCCTGTTTTGCAGGCTAACTTTCTCCAAGCTGCTGTTGACTACAAGAAGAAGGTTGGATTTAATGGTAATTGCATCTTGGTGCTACATGATCTTCCTGTTCCTATTTCCCCCAACTTTGACATAGTCAATAGTTGAATTGTTTTTCTTTATGGTAATTTAGGGATAGTACTGAGCTTTTGTTTTTCCAGGAACATTGTTGATAGAGCCTAAACCACAAGAACCCACAAAGCACCAGTATGTTTGTCACTTGGTAATAGATTAGCGAAATGTCTGCAGGATTGAAAAAAAACATTAATCCTTGTTTTCCGCTGGCAGGTATGACTGGGATGTTGCAACTACGTTTTCTTTTCTACAGAAGTATGGTCTTACAGGTAATCTTTAGCAATTTGTTGAAATTCATTTAGTACGGCCATTCATATTTAGTACTGTATATTTGCAACAATTTTCTGCAAGTGAAGCTTATGTTAATTTAACCATGTATTCTGAAAAATCTTAAACGTCCATTTTGTTTTTCAAATGACATGACGATACAGGAGAGTTCAAGATAAATGTTGAGTGCAACCATGCTACTTTATCTGGGCACAGGTTAGTTTCTTGCTCGCCTAACTTCAATCATAATAGCTTAAAGTGATAGTATCGTAACTGCGTCTAATACTTTCAGCTGCCATCATGAGCTTGAGACTGCTCGAATTAATGGGCTGCTTGGAAATATTGATGCAAACACCGGTGATCCACAGATTGGTATGTGTCACTAGTTCTTAAACCTCTTATGTTAGATTAATGGTTAAACATCTGAGCTGATATTATTCTTTGTTAGATTTGAGGCATGCATATTACATAGTAACCTTAGTACCTTACTTTTCAATTCTTATATATGCACAGGTTGGGACACAGACCAGTTCCTTACAGATATTTCAGAGGCTACTCTGGTTATGTCGAGTGTAGTTAAGAATGTGAGTGGCATCTGGGTTGGTTACTTTGTTATATTTAAGAAATATGGCAATATGAATATGATGGTACTCATAAGTTGTTACGTTTTGATATGTTAACACTTAACAGGGTGGACTCGCACCTGGTGGGTTTAACTTCGATGCCAAATTGTTAGTTCTGATTGTCATTGGTTTTTGTACTGTAAAGTGATTTATGATCTATGATGCAACTGAAATTCAACTAACGTGGAATTCTGTTGGTGGCAGGCGGAGGGAGAGTACTGATGTTGAGGACATGTTCATTGCTCATATCTCGGCGATGGACACGCTGGCTCGTGGCCTTCGCAACGTTGCTAAGCTGATTGAGGTAACCAAAAACATTATGACCTACTATAGTTTTCATATGCAGCCATCTAAATGGAAGTTTTGTTCTCTGAATGTTAGGATGGTTCCCTGGATGAGCTTGTCCGTAAGCGCTACCAGAGCTTTGATAGTGATATTGGTGCCATAATTGAGGTACAATATATTTAACAAGTTTGGAGTTGATTCTTTTTTACACTCGAAGGATTGAATTGAAATGGTAACACTGGTTTGTGCTTTCAAATAGGCTGGGAAAGGAGACTTCGAGACACTAGAAAAGAAGGTTTTGGAGTGGGGTGAACCCACTGCTCCATCTGGCAAGCAGGTAAATGGAATGATAATCTAGGCATCTTGTCTTCACAGTACAATACAAATATCTTTGCACTGATGGTTGCTCACAATTTTCCTTTTTTTTGGTGCTTTTCTAATACAGGAACTGGCCGAGATGCTGTTCCAATCGGCTCTATAGATGGTGCACTGTTCATAAATCTAGGAATAAGCACGAGCACACCTTCGGAACATGCAGTTGTCCTTGTTACTACGGGCAATGTTTTAGTTATAGTCTTCCATGCAATGAACTCTATATACTACCGCGTGAAACTGAAATAATGATTCGTACCTTAGCAGAGTTAAGCTCCAGTGCTTTCTCTCTTAACATCGAATTAAACTAAACTTCGTTAGAACTTTTCTCCTGCATTTTACATTGGCGAACAGTTAATATCGATGCCTATCAGTCATCATTGATCTGCCGATCATCGCAGAATGAGACCTCAGCCCCGGACATGTTCTGGCGGTGCATGACTGATTGCCAATTGGTCTATAAGAGCTCAACCCGGGTGCTTTCACCTGGTCATCAATAATTTTTGTCACTACATAACTTTGGATTCACAATACGCTGATATATGGGTTTTGGGTTCACATGTCAGCCTTACATAAGTGGCACATTGTGAATCAAGTAACTATTCATTTTTTTTCGTGAATCTTCTCATGAAAGATCACACGAATAGACCAATCAATCTGTACTAGTTTACAGTTTATTATACAGGAGAAAACGTTCAACCTGTGCTCTTGCCTAAATAAGTTTGTCTACTTAACCCCCTAAACTTTCATTTGGTCATTTAACCCCATATGTTTCAATGCCGGTTCGCTTAACACCCAAACCCGGTTTTGCTCAGTGATTTTGATAGCGTGGAGGGTGGTTTCTCCGCATGGGCTGCTACGTCACCAGAGTTTATTTTATTTTTCCTTTTTATTTTGAAAACAATTTCCCCACTGTAGCCCCACACGTCATAGGAATAGACAGAAGTGGGTCGAGCGGCCTGGGGATCTCGGGATAGGCAAGCATATGGCTGAGGGGAGTAAATGTGTTTGGTTATTTAAATAAAATCATCTCATCATAAATGGTGGGATATAAAATTATGGAATATTCATTCACCCAAAACAATAGAACCACATAGTACAAGATCATCCTATCTCATTCAACTACATCCCACCAATCAAACACACCCTAAGTATCCCACCAATCAAACACACCCTAAGTGGGCCAAATGAAAGTTTATGGGGTTAAACGGGCAAACGCAATAGTAAAATAAACTTTTTCCTTTTTTAATGGCCATCATGAACATTGAATTTCCTAGAAAGCTTTAGAATTTACATAAATAACAGTAACGACTGTCATTAGTCATTACCTGCTGAACAAAGCTGCATTATGACTACGAGCATAGGATGGTGACGATCAAGACTGAAGCATCATCATTGTACTCAACAAGCAGCAAAGTAGTTTGTAGTTTGTACATATCCTCTCAGATGGGGCTCTGCAAGTCTGCATGACTGCATAGTAACACTATATTTCTTTGCTCAACACATGTTATACAATAGTACAATGTTACAACAAAATAATTACACTGCCATATGATTGTACAAGTTACAGATTTACTATATACAAGATATGAACAAAAACACAAATTCAAAAGAGCTCTGCGCAACAGAAGGGATAATAGCCAGCTTCTCCTGCTGATTCTGAGACAACTTTTAACTCCCTCTGAATCTTTCTCCGCTCATAGAACACTGGGCATGCAAGGGAAATGCACTTGACCCCACTTTCAACAATCCAGTCTGCACCGCCGCAGTGATCACATATCTGGACAACGTTCAAAAGTTTACTGTCAGCTCATTTGGAACACCTTGTCTCAAGGCTATCTGTTTTTATGAACAAAATGATTAAATATGAAGAACTGAAGCAGTTCAAATAGAGGCCGTGCATTAAAAAAAAGTGTAGAACTTCAGTATTTCTGATGCTCATTTCTCATTACCCAGAAATGCCATGAATCTATTAAGAGCTTAACATATTTTGGTGTACATGAGTGAATGTTAACGAATTTCAGCATTTCATGCAATGATTTCATTCTCTCCAATGTGAAAATTGGGAAAGACTATGTGAACATAAATTGAATGGTAAGCCAAGATTTTCATTTTTACATGTCAAAATTCACTAGTACTTATGTTGGGGGAATAAAGAATGAGGGTAAACCACAAGCATATATACCGACAGAATTATACAAGCAATACAAACTTACAGCAGCAAGATGTTGGATTTCTCGCTCCAATTTTGAAGTTCTGCCAGCAACTACTGTGGCAACAACAGCTTCATTTTTCAAGCAGTTGTTGCAAAAGGTGTCTGATCCTTGAATCATATCACCACAAATTGTACAGTGGCTTGACATGTAGTAGGTATCTATCCTGCCTCCTTTGGTGGATGCTTTCTTATTCAATCCTAGTCGGATGAAACTGCTATCACGAGAAAACGCACCGTGACCAGAAGCAGACTGACGTTTAGCAAGTGTTGGCTGTATGGGGCGAGGCATCTCATTAAACCATTTATTCAGGTCAGCACCAAGTAGTCCAAAAACACGTTGTAGTGCAGGGATAATCTGTTTAATTATGTAATATAATACATTTAATCTATAAGGAGATCGAACTTCTAGCAGGCCATAAGGATCAATAACCATATCGACAAGACGAGCCCCTGGTTCCCCATGGATAACAACATACGACACTCTCTCTGCATAGCGTGGTTCTGCCCTAGGATCAGACAGCGTTGCTTTTGTTGCAACAATCGCTGCGGGTGGCAGCGAGGAAGCCCTTGCACTGTAAGTACCTAGTCGAACCTCCTTTGCAAAAATGAAGTCTTGAATAGAAACTTTTCCTGATAATATTCGTGACCATTGACGCTCTAAATACAACCTAACCTGCAAGAATAAAAGGCCATCAAGCTATCTGCCTGACTGATACAGGGAAGGCCAAAAGGTGACAATACAAAGAAAAAATAATCCTCGCAAAGAGGAGGAGAATAAGAAACACGCCTTACTTTGGCTAAGTCCTGTTCTTCGAACATTATTCTAAGAGATCGTTCTAAAATCTTTGCAACTGCTGGGCATGTATCTCTCCGCACTGTTTCAATTCCCTTTGCATCAAAGATTGGCTCGTTCTGTTCAGGACTCTCATAACTATAGCCAACATATCTCTTCTTTGTAAGAAGAAAGCAGGGATGATACACTTTCTCGAACTTCAATGTGACTGGATCCGGATTTATTGCAGTTATTGAAGAGGCAATCTCCTTTCCTATTCTGAATGCTTCTTCCCTAGAACGCCCTTTTAGAAGAACAAACATACTACAGCAGAAACAATTGGCTTTGTATAGTATGACTACATTGTAGTTAAAAGAAAACATGAGAAACACACAAAAATACCTGTCAGTATCACCATATACAACCCTAGCCTTCCACAGAGGATGTTGGTTGACAAATGATGTTGCTGTTTCAAGCGTTCTACGACCACATTGAACAATGCTGTCTGCAAGCTCTGCACAGGGCATACGACCACTGAATCCAGCAGCTGTGTAACCATATGTTACATTAGCTATCAGCTTCAGAGCAAGTTGCCGTGCATTGAATATCTGGGGGGAAAATAGTTATCTATCATGTAACACCAAAAGACAAGAAGAACATCCCTTTTACCCAGAAAAAGAAGGGAAGGACATTTCAGAAGGGAGAGCAACAGAAGCGCAATGCAGACCAATTGAAAGACATTACTGCACTATATAGTATATACATATTAAACTTCAATCACAAAATTCATAAGCAATTCATGGCTTCATTAAAGTGTTCAAAAAATGGTTTAGAAGATGTGAATACCCTCTGCAGAACCTTCTGAGATGGAGCCAGCTTTTTCATTGCTTGCTTCACCATAATTCTTGTTGACAGTATCTCCTCCAGAAGGCGAGGTAGCACACCTTTCCTGACCTGCAAAATGCCATTGAAATGTGCTCAAAAGGTCAATCTGGTGCAAGGTGCAAGATGCTATCTGCTCAGACCTTACAATGGGAAGGCATGTCAGCATGTGCAACAAAATAGACGTATCAGGATGGTAATGGTAGGCATGTACAGTATATGGTAAAACAATTATATATGGGACGTATATCAATACTACCAGTGAGTTGGTAATACTTCATCCAGCACCAATATAAGTGAAGTAAATGAAAACCAACAAAATACAATGCTCAAGAACAAACAAGATAGCTTGGCAAATAAGAACATTACCTCGGGTTGCACATACAGGACCCCATTTGGAGTAAGCAGCAGCTGTTTTTTCAGATCAGCAATTGTGTGTGGATCTGCTGAATATGAGCTGACACCAAGTACATTTGATTTTGACGGGAAAACTTTACCCAAGCATGTAGAATAACATAGGTTATATGCTATTATCATGGAAGGATAAAGGGATTGAAAATCCAGTACAACAACTGGGTCAGAGTAGAAAGCTGATTCTGGTTCCATTACAAGCGGCAAGCACTCCATGGCTGGCTGTGAAGCAACCTGCAAAGTAGACTGAAGAACAGTTAAAATGCTGGCACTAGTGGAATCTATATTTTAGACAATCATATCCAATTAACATTTTAGCAGAAAACATATATCATTTTCTAAGTTCATGTCAAGAACCAGCCTGTAGATATAAAGAGATCCCTGAGCCCAACGGCCCAACCAGAAAGTTTAGTTGTCTGGTTGGTAAAACAGCAGTCCCCATTAAATCTTAAACCTGCCCTAATTACCTTCCCTTTTTCTGGCTATGTACATAATGTAACTTCTTTGGATCCCTGCTAGCAAAATGGTTGTCTTCAGGGGCGGATCCCGTATACATCCATTGGGGTCATGTGACCCCAATGAGACCCAACCCAACCCTTATATCCTCTTGGTAACTATCCTTAATGACCCCAATGTACCATAGCCAGATTTGTATTTTCTCTAAGGTATGAGATAGGCTAGTTCATGGTGACCCCAATGTCTTTATTTCCTGCATCCGCCCCTGGTTGTCTTTGGCACAAAGAACTCGTGTAAAATGTATGCTTGTTCAGTACAATTGCCAAAATGAACAAGAGTTGTCATTCTAACATCTGTGTTCCGGAATTGGTGGTGCCAGGCAAATGCTAATGAGCAACTATAGAACATATCTAAAGCGGAAATCGAGAAATTAAAATTGGTAGGGGCAAACACTTGCACCTGTTGATTTCCTGGAGAAATTGCAAGGTAGTTCTGTGTGTGGGCCAATCTCAAGAGCATAGATTCAACACGAAATTGAGATCCTCGAGAAAGAACAGAGAAGAAGTCAATACCAAATACACGAGCAAGTTCAGATGTCCGATTGACCTGCATGGCAAGTCAGGTAACATTTAGAACTTTCTTTGTTGAAAAATTTCAGCTATAGGAAACACCAGTTACTAGTAGCTTGTTCAGGACATGCCAATTTAACCAGCCGTGTTGTGATAATAAAAGGTAGTAAACCAAAAGTACAAGTTGCACAATTGATAAAATATATCAACTGAATAAACAAGGGAGATCTCAAATGATCTTATGTTGATGATGTACCAACAAGAATGCTATGGAGGAAATTCCATTTACCAGGTCAAGTTGATTTATTATTTCAAGGTTGAGTATAGCTCTATTGCTAACATATTCTATGCATCGGTGTCTTCCTCGCCCAGGACCTGTTGCAAACCATCGATTCAATATCTTGGTTGGTACTAATGGTATCTTTCGCCTCAGGACTTCATCAGCAACAGCTTCAAGGGAGTAAATATTAAGTTTAACTTCTCCACGCATGAGACGCCATAAGTTTAGTACAATTCTTCCACCAACATGTATACCACTAACATGAGTATGACTCCAATTGTTCTCACTGACATCATCAATAACATCATCAGCAGATGATGCTTCAGAAAGCACCTGACTAGATTCATCAACTGGATGCTTAGGTGGATGTTTCAACTCATGCGGTGGTGTCCTTGAAATTCTTTTCAGTAAACCTATACCCAGATGAGCAGCTCTTTCAGCAAGGAATCCTACAGATCCTAATTGAATCTCCCATCCGACTAGGATATCTGGATCAATTGAACATATTGCATCGATCAGATGGTTCAAAAGGCCCCTCTCTTCAGGGAAGACATCTACACTGCAACCAGCAATTCCGTCCAGGTTTCTGCAGTTACAAGAAAAAGGACATTAAAGACACATCTCAATCCAACAAGAAAAAGTCTTACACGCCCCTAAAAAAGAATCACCCAAGCTCCTTAGCCGAAAGCAAATGAAGTGATTACAAATGGGCACAACTCTAAAACAATAAAACCTGAAACGTGTGGTTTAAGATCCAGAATAGTAGTAGATAGAGAAACCCAATTTACTATGGTATTATTCCAGTCCAGAAGCATGGGAAAAGTACAGCAAATATCATAAGCCATCAATGGAAGCACCGACTATATTTCTGATTGTATCTATCAAGTCCTTGATGGACCAAATCAGTAAGTTACCCGTCCAAATCAACATACTTCTGTCAAATGTGACATCAGTTGCCACTGTCACCATCGTAGTCACCATCCTAGTCAGTAAATGTGCCATGTCGACCTCTCTTGTCTATAGTTCCAGGGGAGAGTCATGCCACAGGGTTGACATGGCACAAGACTAGGATTGTGACTAAAGTGGTGACATGGGCAACTGACATGTCACATTTAATAGAATTCTGATGATTACGACGGTTAAATTACTGATTTGGGCTTCTACAGAATTGATTTGAGACAATTAAAGTTTAAAGAGATAGTGTGCGCTGATTGACACAAAAGAACAATTTGGAAACTGGCATTTTATATTAAAAAAAAATAGAGGTGATCAGTGCGATTACCCCAAGATGAAATGAAAATGGAAAAAGAAATCAACGAATCAAAAAACGAGTGGTTTCACACAACCTCCTCCTACGAGATCTGTCATTGTTGCCACGAATAAGCACGCGAACTTCAACAGTATTGTCAGTGTCATCCTCAACGGCCAGAGATACAGCATTGATGGCATCAAACCGTGGATCAGGACGCAGCTCGCCTCTGCTTTCTGTTAATACCTGTTAATAGTGGAAAGAAATATCATGAGGTAATTCTACTTTCCCTGATATCCCAAGTTTCACGAATACTTCTGTTTTGCAATTTGCTCATTAGTCATTGGCAAGTAAAACTGTCATGACTGGTAAGAAAGAGAATGCTTGTTGGTGGCACTAGATAGATTCTCTAAAAACAGTAAATTATCACCTTGCATCCTATTGTGGCAACTGTTGGGGTACAGGTCCGAGGACCGAGGATATGGTACTCGCCCTTGAACGGTTGGCCATGCCATCGTCAAGACTCCGAGGCTTAGTTGAAGAGGAGGGAGAGAGACTAAGAACGTTGTTTATTCATTGCTTGATTGATAATGGATATGTGTTATCCCTTTTATAGGGACAACCCGACTTAACGCCTAAGAAATAATTTATAAGAAAACCTGTCAATCTAATCTAATCTTTCCAACTATTAAAAATAATATTCCTAATAGATAAAATCATATCCCTAATAATAACTTGATAGATAAGGAATCCTCAAATAACCTACCTAACAAGCTATTATTTATCCTAGGAAACCCATCAACTGTGTATGGAAAATAACAGTGCTATAGTACCAACGGACACTATTTGTATGCCGCTACAGTACACGGGTGTTGTTCGTGCATCGCTGCAGTATCCGCGTTACTCTCCACGTGCCTGCTGCAGTGCATCACATCTTGCTTCATAGCATTACGCCCCTCACGGTGAGGCAGCTCGTCTTCGAGCTGCGGTGGTGGCCCCATGTTGACAAGAATATCCGATACTGGCGTCGGTTTACTTGAGAGCATATCAGTGACACTCTGACGTATGGCGCCCAAGGAAGAAATGCCTTAGCATGTCGTGGCGTTGATGAAGACATCGGCACCATGGCAACCGACATGGAGTAGCAGTCCTTACTGCCATGGAGCATGACAATGGTGGGAAGGACGTGACAACGGCGCTGGCCCCTCAGTTGTTGTGCGCTGCATTGCCTATGGCACAACATCGGCCATTCGTGTGAAAAAGATCATCACGGACGGCGCATCCTTCCTCCACGAAGCCGCGCGAGGGTGCAATCAAAGCGATGATGCCCACCGGGTGGTGTTGGTGGCGCCGTTGAGGAAGGTGATGGTAGTGCCACCATTGTAATGACACGAGACGCCTCCTCCTCCTCCTTCAACTTGACCATCAATGCCCACGTTTCTTGGAGGATGGTCATCGTGTTGTCAATTGAGGCCATCATCTTTTCGTTGCCAGCCTTCGACATAGCGAAGAGAGATAGTTTGGCACCGAAAACCATGGTGGATGGCTCTGATACCAAATTTTATGGCAACTGTTGGGGTACGGGTCCGAGGACCAAAGGTAGGGAGGTTGGTCATGCCACCGAGGCTTAGTTGAAGAGGGAGAGAGACTAAGAACTTTGTTTATTCATTGCTTGATTGATAATGGATACATGTTATCTCTTTTATAGGGACAACCCGACTTAACACCTAAGAAATAATCTATAAGGAAACCTATTAATCCAATTTAACCTTTCCTACTATTAAAAATAACCTTCCTAATAGATAAAATCATATCCCTAATAATAACTTGATAGATAAGGAATCCCCAAATAACCTACTCAACCAGCTATTCTTTATCCTAAGAAACCCATCAACCATGCATGGAAAATAACGGAGGTGTACAGTACCAACGGCACTATTCATGAGTCGCGACTCGCGACAGTACGCGGGTACTGTTCACACGTTGCTGCAGTATCCACAGTACTCTCCATGTGCCTGCTGCAGTGCATCGCGTTTTGCTCCATAACAATCCTAGGAGGAATGAAGAAAAAAGAAGGTATGTTTGTCGAAAAAAAAGAGAATGCAGTAGAACCTCTATGCTGAGTATAGTCAGCTGCTGTCCACCACCGGTGCTAGCAGGGTCACGAAATCCAATTTGACTGAGAGGTGTGAGCTTATCCTTCTCATCTCCAGCTGAGATCTGGGAAAAGTCATGCCAATCATCCACATGTTTATCTTCTTTGTTAAAAAGATCTGGTTCCACCATAACTGTATCAACAGCAAACTTTGCTGTGGTATGCTCCGAAGCAGATCTTGGTACAGGAGAATAGGCCATCAACGGAAGAGCTTCCGTGTGTTTTTGTGATCCCTCCTGATCACTTGGCACTTTTTCACCATGGTTGGAGTGACCTAAAATAATCGAGTGTGTGAGAAAATCAATAAATACAATGGAGCTGAATTTGTGCAGGAAATTGTTTATACCAGAGACACTACTGGAACAAGTTTGTTGGGTTAGCCATTGGCCCACAGCTACTGCAGGTGGCGGCGCCAAAGCATGCGTCAGCAAATATAGAGCTGATCCATCATTTTCGAAATGAGTTGGAACACCCAATGTATCCTCTGCAAACTCACTACTTTGTATACGTTGAAATGATTCATTCCGCTTATACTCGTCAGCATTCTGGTTGAAAAATGGAAGGAGATCAACCAGTCCCAGTTTAGCAGCTGAAAAATGGCAGAAGAAGAATAACATGGTACCTCTCGCCAGGTAACAGAATGAATGAATGATAAACAGAACTACAGACTGTAGGGCAAAAGGCACATTAGATGGCCAAATATTGTTGAATAAAGAACTGTATAAAGTATGAAGCATCATCCAGAACTGATGCCATGCCAATATCCCGAGTAACCAAACTGAGAAAACAAAATTGATAAAAAGAATACCAAAACCAATGGAGCATTAGAGAGAAATAAAAGGTAGGTAATTTTATATGTGAACTCTGGTGAGGAACTAAACCCATGTAAAAAAGGAATGAGACTTTGAAAAGTGAGAAAAACCAGCATCTTTATTTCACAATGATGAGTAATAGTGTGAATACCAACAGAGAAAATATAATTTGTTAATGGTACAGGCACAATGGTTTTTCCATACATGCTGATATGTCATGCTGGTATACCATTTGATTTGGTTGATAGTCCAAACTGCTCCAAAGGGGGAATAGCGTTGAGTTATCTATATGGCAATGGACCTAAAAGCCTAGTATTTGAATAATGAGAAAATATGATATATTGTCATACCATAGGCATTACTATCTAAAACAATTATTTCTACAAATTAGATGGGCAACAACATCAATGCTGACACATAAATTTCTATAGATTAGATAAGCAACAGCATATCAGTACTACCATGCATAAAGTAAATTAAATCCACCATAGCAAAATAAAGATTCCTTGCAGAACTAACATTCGGGTTGCTCACTGCCCGCTGAAGAACCCTCCAAACCAGAGCATACTTGATTCTTCAATGGAGGCTTCTGTGCAAAAGTCATCCATAAATATTCACCATCAGAATAAGGCATTCCTGAATTTGAAAGATCGCTTGTGAAATCATGAAACTCTAATCCCGCAGAATTCACAATTTCACCCTCTGTAGCCATGGTGCATGTTGCAGCTCCAGAACTATCAAACTTCAACTGTTCAGGCCGAAAAGATCTCCTCCTCCTCATCAAGTCCCTCACAGAATGACAGACTGCGTCCTGTTCACCTATGGAACTAGAAGATCCCCTGTCAGTGTTGTCTGCGGTACCATGAGAGTTCTTCTCAATTCTACTCTTGTAAGAAGCACTTTGGTCCTTCTGAGTTGGCATTACACTGCCGGAAGAAGTTTTAACAGGACCATTAGCATTTCCATGTGATTGCTTTTTACTGGAAAGAGGCAAAGAACCCCAGAGTTCAGTTCCTCCACGCTTATTGGCTAACTTTGAACTATTTTTAGTAGATGAGTAACCGGGTGGTCCTACTTTTTCCATAGTGTTCTTACTCCTATCATATTCTTGGGGGGCTTCCAGATTCTCGTCAGACGACCCATCAACCTGAGGAATAGTACTGCTCAGCGAAGTACTATTATCAAGACTTACAGAACTGGAGTAAGATGTCTCAGCATTCGGTTCTTCTGCCACAATCACAGGGTCAACTGACTCAAGAATATCCTGGCACTCCTGCTGAGAAGCATTCTCAAAATCTAGGTGAGCAGACTCTAAAGCAACTTCAATGGACTTCTTGGCAAACAAAGGGCTGAGAATGGCTTCATTAATCAATTCATCATCAGTTGATGGTTCGTCTGCAGCCTGTGAGGAGGCCAGCCAGCTTAAAAGCCCAAGGGCTTCAGCATCCACAATCTACAAAAAACAATTCCAAGGAGACGAGGATTTATCAGGAAATAAATAATAAATGCAAATGCAGAAAGATGAAAGATACACATGTTTTTCCAACAATTTTGCCATCAAAGAACCACTGCTCGAAATGACATTAGGATCAGTACCAAACAGAGTCCCCGTGCGGTGATCCTAAACACAACAAGAGTCAGACTCAAGAACAACACGACAGTCGTGATCAGTGATCTGACCAGCCGATGAGTGATGTTATGTATCTCTCAGTTGTGCACCAGGCGCATTCTCTTCAGCATCTCGATGCCACTGTGGATGACTTCTACCAGAAGTTGTCTGAGGTGTGGCGTCAGCTTGACTCTCTGGGGCCAGATGTCTGCCGAACCTATCCTTGTTGTGTGCGGCTCCGCGCTTACCAGGAGACTCACCGTCTCTATGACTTCCTGACGCGTCTCCTGCCTGAGTTCGAGACTATGCGTGCTCAGCTCCTGACTCGCCACCCGCGCCTGAGCTTGGTGGAGGCCCTCACGGTGTCGCGTCTTGAGGAGACTTCGTCACCGTGGCATGGCTCGGATCACGATCTGTCTTGATCCTTGAAGATCTGCTCCTTCTTTGGTTTCCTCAGCATTGATCGTGATCCCTCCCCCACCTCCTCCGGTAGTTGCTGCTTCTACTGCAAGTCTCCACTGCACCTACTATCAGCGTGACGACCACAGGTATCAAGATTGCTACAAGCGGAGGAGGGACCAGGGTTGTCGGGACTAATGTCCCCCGAAGGGCTCTGGAGGTTCCTCTCACTCAGGAGCTGGCGCCACTCACTAGGGCTCCTCTGGTGATGCCACACAGCAGCTCCTCTCACTGTTTCAGTGCCTCAGTTCGGCTCGTCTTCAGACTCCTCGGGTTCTACTCGTCTGGCTCTTGCTTCTCAGCAATCTTCCTCGCCTCCGCCTGCTCCCTCATCAAGTATCCTGTCTCCGTGAATCTTGGACTCTGGTGCTTCTTTTCACATGACACCAGATTCTACCCACCTTACTTCCGTGCGTTCCACATATTTTTCTTCCACTGTTTAGACTGCAGATAGTACATCTCTTCCTGTTGCAGGCCGAGGCACCCTTTCTACTTCTTCTTTCAGCTTACTATGCAACTTATGTCGGCTGATCAGATCACTGATCACAACTATCATGTTGTTCTTGAGTCTGACTCTTGTTGTGTTCAGGACCGCCGTACGGGGACTCTGCTTGGTATTGGCCCTCGACACCGTGATTCGCAGCGTCTCTGAGAGCTCGACTGGTTTCATCTTCCTCCCGTTGTCTCCATCAGCCAGTCAACCACTACCACTACCTCTGGTCTTGCCGCGTCCTCCACTACCTCTTTCGCCCAGTGGCACCATCGTCTCAGTCATCTCTGTGGCTTGCGTCTATCGTCTTTAGTCGGTCAGGGTGTTCTTGGGTCTGTTTCTAGGGACACCTCTTTACATTGTATGGGTTCCAAGCTTGGCAAGCAGTTGCAACTCCCCTATCCCTCTAGTGATTCTATTTCTACTTGTCCTTTTGATCTTGTTCACTATGATGTTTGGGGTCCGGCTCCCTTCATTTCAAAAGGGGGTCATCGCTATTATATGATCTTTATTGATGATTATTCTAGTCATACTTGGATCTACTTCATGTCCTCTCGCAGTCAGGTTCTCTCTATTTACCATATGTTCGCCACAATGGTTTGCACTCAGTTTGATTCGGCCATTCGTGTGTTTCGTGCTATTCTACTAGTGAGTATTTATCTGTTGCTTTGCGTCGCTTTCTCGCTGAGCAGGGCATTCTTCCCCAGTACTCTTGTCTTGGTGCTCATGCTCAGAACGGTGTTTTTTAGCATAAGCATCGTCACTTGCTTGAGACCACTCGCACTCTCATGCTTGCCTCTTCTGTTCCCCCTCACTTCTGGGCTAAGACTGTTTCTACTGCTGCTTTTCTCATCAACCTACAGCCTTCCACTTCTCTTTAGAGTTCTACTCCTGTTGAGCGTCTTTTTGGTTGAGCTCCAGAGTACAGTCACCTTCGCAGTTTCGGTTGTGTCTGTTTCGTCCTCCTTCCACCTCGTGAGCGCACCAAGCTGACTGCTTAGTTAGTTGAGTGTATCTTCCTTGGCTACAGTCTTGAGCGTAAGGGTTATCATTACTATGACCTTGTTGCTCGTAAGATGAGGATTTCTCGGGATGTCACTTTTGACGAGTCTCGATGTTACTACCCTTGTTCCCCCACTGTCAGCCCAGATTCTCTTACTGAGTTGATCTCCTTTTTGATCCTTCCTGACTCTTAGCTTTCCACCACTGTTTCGCCTCATCCTCTCTCTACTCTGCCTCCCTCTCCTCCGGCTCCATCTGTTTCACCTCCGCCGGATTTTCCTTCCCGCTCTTTTGTTGAGGCTCCACCTTTTCCCTTGCACTACTTCTCACCGTCCTCGGTCTACTACTTCCCCTCTTGAGCCTCTGTCTCTACTGGGCCTTGTTCCCGGTCCTTCTTCTCCATCCTTGCTGGGTCCCGTTCCGCCTTCTCCTCCTAGATACAATCTTCGTGATCGTCACACTGTCAGGCCGCCTAAGCGCTCTGACCCAGCAAGGCCGCTTGCTCTTCTGTGCCTCACGACCTCTGGTGGAGGCATTGCTTTCGCCTAAGTGGCAGCTCGCGATGTCTGAGGAGATTGCTGCTTTGGAGCGTACTAGCACTTGGGATCTTGTGCCCTTGCTTGCGTGTGTTACTCCTATCACGTGTAAGTGGGTGTACAAGATCAAGACCCGCTCAGATGGTTCCCTTGAGCGTTACAAGGCTCGTCTTGTGGCGCGTTGTTTTCAGCAGGAGTATGGTCATGATTACGATGAGACTTACGCTCCCGTCGCTCACATGACCACTGTTCGCACTCTCCTTACTGTGGCCTCAGTTCGACAGTGACTTATCTCTCAGTTGGATATTAAGAATGTCTTTCTTAATGGCGAGCTGCGTGAGGAGGTTTACATGCAGCCACCCCTGGATATTCTGTCCCTGATGGTATGTTTTGTCGCCTTCGTCGTTCTCTCTATGGGCTCAAACAAGCCCCTCGTACTTGGTTTAACAGATTCTCCTCTGTTGTCACTGCTGCCGGCTTCTCCGCCAGTGATCACGACCATGCTTTCTTTGTTCACACCTCTCCTGGCCTGGACGCTCCTCCTTCTATATGTGGATGACATGATCAAGGAATAAAGAAGCGAACCTTCTGACTTCGGTGGTGGCGGGAACGATAATCGACGATTCTGGATTTTGGAAAAACCAGTTGAAATTGTTTGAATTTGATTAAAACCAATCGAAATTTGAAATTTAGAATTTGAACTTTAGAAAACCGGAAAATCGTAGGGATTTTGTATCCGGACCCCGTAGGTAAGGGTAACCGGCGATTCTGCGTAGAATTTTTTCCCTGGACATGATCATTACTGGAGATGACTCTCAGTACATTGTCTTTGTGAAGGAGCATCTCAGCAAGCAGTTCTTGATGTCTGATTTGGGTCCTCTTCGTTACTTCCTTAGGATTGAGATCACTTCTGCGCCCGAGGGCTACTATCTCTCCCAGGAGAAGTACATTCAGGATATCCTTACTCGCGCTTGTCTCACTGATCAGCGTATGGTGGATACTCCTATGGAGCTTGGTGTTCACCTTCGGCCTACTGATTGTGAGCCTCTTGAGGATCCCACTCGCTACCGCCATATTGTCGGGATCCTCGTCTACCTTGGGATAAATCAACCTGACATTTCTCACCCAGTTCACATCCTGAGTCAGTTTGTCTCTGCTCCCACTTAGCTCCACTACAGTCATCTTCTTCGTGTTCTTCGATATCTTCGTGGAACCATCACTCGACGTCTTTTCTTTCCTCGCTCCAGTTCTTTACAGCTTCAGACGTACTCTGATGCGACTTGGGCTAACTATCATTCTGATTGTCAGTCTCTTTCTTCCTATTATGTTTTCCTTGGTTCCTCATTGATTGTCTGGAAAACTAAGAAGCGACTTCTGATTTCTCGTTAATGGCCGAGGCGAGTTAAGAGCCATAACATTTGGATACCGAGATCACCTGGTTTCGGTGACTTCTTGCGAATTTCGGTGTTTCTGTTTCTGCACCAACTCCGCTCTTATCAGATAGTACTGGTGCGATCAGCATTGCTCGATATCATGTGAAGCATGAGCTTACCAAGCACATTGGAGTGGATGCTTCGTACATGCGATCGTAGGTGCTAGATCACATTATTGCTTTTCAGTATGTACCTTCGGAGTTTCAGTTAGCAGATTTCTTCACCAAAGCACAGACTCGAGCTCAGCATAACTTCTACCTCTCCAAACTCAATGTTGTTGATCCATCATGAGTTTGAGGGGGGTGTTAGATATGTATATTGTGTAGGGTGTTATTTGCTATTGTCCAACCTTGTACATGTTATATATTGGCCTTTGGCCCATTGGAATAGACAAGACGCATTATTCCAAACAAAAATGACTACCTGTGTCCTTTCACAACCACTGTTCTATCTTTCCCGCCCTCTCAAGTGTATGCCATATTGTGGTTTTGCTTGGTGTGGTCACCCTTGTCAGGCATTTGTTTTGGGACCACCAGGAGCATCAAGCACCCGATATTTGCAGTTCTTCAACTTGTAACTATATTAGGTGGCCTTTATAGGTCTAGGAAAATTGGTTCAACCTGGTTTCATATTTGATTTGCATTTGCTTACAAAACAAACTGACACAATAACTGTTTATAATTTGGAACAAGCTAATATCTGAGGACTACCTTTTCACCTTCGTCACATAATTGAGATGTTCTTTGGGCAGCAGATGAGAAAACAGGATACTGACTGTTTCTCTCAGGACACATAGTCTGCACATTTTGTTTCAATGACTCGAAGCACAACAAACCTGCATTCTGTTTCTCCTTTTGAGTACCCGCAGAATTATCACCACCAATATTATTGCAGCGGTCATTCTGTGAGAATGTGACAGACCCAATAATATCAGTCAATGATTTCAAGCTCCTTTCTAGCCTTTCAGACTCTTCAATGGTAGAAACTTTGTGGTGGGACCCTTCCTCTTGTGGACACAACATAGAAAGGGCACTCTCATACTTAATACCATGAAGGAAACTTTTAAGAACAACTTCCCGCAAAGGTCTACCAGGATCAGCAGGTTTTGTTTCCTCCAATAGTCTTAAGTGCTCAAGTTCCTGAGCAAACAGATAGTAATAGAGAGATTTAGCGATTAGCAACATTTTGTAGCACATATACAAAACAGGAAAGCTACCTCCCAAATTGCTACAAGTGACTGAACCATTCTGGTCTCGGCCGTTGTTTGCGAAAGGGAAGTGTACATCTTATACTTCTCATTTAGGATTCCTACAGGTGAAACTGAAATTTATACCGCAATTTATAGATATGCCAAACAATAGTTGTTACATTGTGATAACCATACCTTCTGCTCTCGAATCAGCTTCAAGCATCAAAGAGCTCTGTCGATTGGCGAAGTTCAAATTGGTTCCTTCTGAGCAATGGGATGTGGCAGAACCGCCCAGTATTAAAGCATCTGGCACTGTTGAAGATATCCAGATTGTTGGATTTTTTATTTCAGAATTATCTGAATGTGCCTATCATTTTATTAAGAAGAAAGTATTTTAGTAGGAGCAATGAATAAAGTATGACCCAAAAATAAAATATGAAGATTCAAATGGAAATAATCCGACACATATATAGAAGTGGAACTTGTCTTGTGCTCTAATTCAGCAGAACAATCCACCTTCTTGCGAAGAGATGACTTAGGATGAAAATCATCTGGCAATGGAGGACGAAACTTGAAGTCTGTGACATGTACATGGCCCATTCCATACAAGTTGTAGTCGACCTAAAAAATACATTCAACAGAAATGATCATTTTAGTCACTCAGAAGAAATATCATATATGTATCAAATAAACTTGGTAGTATCACAACAGTAATATTATGCAGATTGTATGCTTGTGCAAAACTGCAAAAGAGACAAAATGGTAATATTGTTCTTGCAGTTCACATGATCTAAGAACAGAAAACAAGAAAGAATTGCACTCACCAAAAAATGAAGAAGATATGGGATGTGAGATTCATAAGGCTGGAATACTCTATTAAGAACAGTACCACCCTGAAATCAAACAGCTAGAAATCAGTTCCAGAGGGAATAGTTTAAAACTTTACATAAATAAGATTTCACTTTCCATGGAAGATCACAAAAAACACTGGCGTGTTCAAATTAATAAACATCAAACAGTTTTGTACAAGAAGAGAGATTGACATCCATGCCAGCATAACTCTTTTGCAGCCAAGTATCAGATTGTTGGGAAAATGAATTCACGGCTTCACACCATGAAAGGACAGCAACAGCACTAGCAGCACTGAGAATCATTGCACACTTTCAGGTGAAATGGCAAGCATCACAAGGCCTTCGGCATAAAATTGTTCACCACAAAGATACAAGTTTCCACTAAAGTGCAAGTGAAGTAATTCTTAATGCATAGCTGGTGGAAACAGATCCACTGAACAAGAGAACAATAACATGCAAAAACCCATCGCACATTTCTCCTTCAGTGAATAGCAAAACAAAGTACTTTCTCAAAAAATAGTTAAATGAAATATACATTCATCCACTTTGAACGTATTTAGTTATCTGGAGTCAGATACTAACATCACAACTTAAGCAGGAGGAAGCGCCATACCAATAAATGGGTTGCAGCCCGAGGAACCTCATGAGGATAATATCTTTAGATTAAATCAAGGTAATCAGTTGCATGACAAAGTACTCATTCATTCTAGAAGGCAGCCGCCAAAAATCCGTGTGTACAACAAGCATCCGATGATAGAACAAAAAATTGATTGATTACATGCACTTATGTTCTCACTCTAGGAGTTTGTATATCACTTGTGCAGTAGAAGATTTCTATGACAGCATTTTGGTTCAAACAAGCAAGACACTATTCAGTAATTGGATTCGAGATGAACAAAATATTAAGAATAAGTCAGCACACCAACAAAATGTTCATGACTTATGAAATTCACCTCAGGTGTATGCATATCCATAAACAAAAGATATTTTTTCTGGTGACAATACCTAAGCACAATGACAGGCAAATTTCAAGATTTGCACTCTCTAATCTTACACAGTTGCCTCTAAGGCCCAAATTGGAATGCATTATCATGGTATCACACGGACTTCATAATCTTCAATGCAAAGCTTTGGTAAGGAAGCACCAACTATAAAACACTGGTCTTAGATAGTTAGATCAGCATGGATAAATGCTGAACACATTTGCTTATACAGTATAGAGTACAGATTGTGGGTGGCAACAGGGGCGGGGGTCCTGGGGGATTAGGCATACTTGTTTCAAAATATATATTCTAAAATATAGATTTAAGTTTTAGTCCAAATATACCAGAAAATAATACATCTTCCATATAAAAAAACTATAATTTATAATAAAAGATTGTCTTTTTTATTTTTACCAGGTCCCCACGGGCCCCGAGGGGGGAGGGGCGACCCTGCCCACTAGTGTAGCGGGGCCCATCCCCGTTCCCCTGCGGGGGGAGATCATCCCCCACGCCGCCCCCCATGGGGATATTCCCTGTGGGGCCCCTCCCCCTCGGGGGAAATTGTCACCCCTAGTATAGACTATTAAGGCATTCAAGTCACAGACAATAAGTGTTGCTACTAGTTTCGATTTTTTACAAGAAGGAACTTGAAGACAAATGTATCACATACATAAACAAAGAAATCAATTTGACATTCAAAAATCATAACACTAGTTGTTAAAGTTAAAAGATATGATCGCACAAAGGTCAACAAATATACATTGAGAAACAGCATTATTGGATAGGTCAAGACAAGGAGAACTTGCACAGTAGAGAAAACAAATGATGTGATAACTATTGTGTTCCAAAATTAAGTTCAGTATATATACTTTTTTTTAATATCAGAAATCAATTAGTCTGGTATTGAAACAATTGGACGAACTATACTCATATTTTCCAATTTCCCTCGATACTAAACAGAAAAGGATGTGACAAAAGATGTATGCTAGTTCAAACTAGCAATAGCAGCGAATTTGTAAAAATGATTAAATTGTGGATACAGGTATATTTTCATAAAAATCTCCTCAGATGAATGGTAACCATACAACTTCTTTGCTCGAACAAGGCTACATCCATGCACGTGCTTCCTTTTTGATGGACCACGAATCTGTAAGGAAAATGGTAGAAAATGATGATACCCACAAAAAGAGGAAAATCACAACATACAAAATAAGTGGAATCCATAATACCTGCAAAGCTTTCTCAAGGTCACTCAATAGACCAGTTATATATGGATTACCTAGAAACATTACAGAGAAGACATTAATTCCTTCTGATCATGGAGTACATTCCTTGACACTACAAGCAACAGTTAATCGTAGCGCATAGGTACTAAATTAACTACGGAGTGGTTTCTAGGTTATTTGAGTAGCACAAAAGTAACGCCACTTCATTGCTAGATATGGTTGCTTTTTGGCCAGCAAACAATCAGTTGCTTTTCAGGTCACATCCAGATTAAGGTCAAGCCTACCTTACAGTTATCTATATATGTTGTAAATGCAAAGTAGAGCAAGCTTTGAAGTTTGAACATCAAAAGAAGTGATCTCTTTAGTTATAAATCATGTTCATAAAAATTTTGCAATGGCAGTTTGCCACCACGAAATATATGAGAATAATATTAAAAAAAACTCATGAGATAGGCGATAAGAATCTCGCAGTAAGAATCTGAATACATATCAATGCCATGTCAAGTTTCAGGTAGTGTGGCTACGAAAATTAAAAACACCAGGTAGAACAAAAGCACAAATCGTAATTAAAAAAGGCAAAATGGCAAAAGGAACAGTACAAGACATAAGCAATATGTATCGGGGTGCATATGTAAGAAGCGAAAAATCACCTCTTTCAGTATTATGAAGTAGCTCCTCCGGACAAGGTACATACAAATATGGCAGGACCTATATACCAAAAAGAATAGACATTTTACAAACTAGTTGAAACATTCAAGGATTAATGAAATAGTCTGAACAATCTTCCGTGGAAAAAATATATGAACAAGAGAGGTGAAAAATGAAGTATATTTTTTATGCATCCAATTACATGTGGTGAGAATAAAGTAAAGACAATTAGTTGTAAATCATCATCTGTATGTATAAAAGCAAGCAAATTGATTGCAAAATAATAGTAAATATTGCATACAACAAACATCAAGTATAAACAAATTAAGAAACTACAGTGTGCACATGAACCTGGAATAGTACTCGGAAAAAAAAAAGAGAGAGGCACTGTGCCACTGCCTAAATTTCAGTTCAGCCCCCATCCAGGATAAAAACAGGAAAACGCAAAAATGCATCATGGGAAGAAGACATGGGTACTAAGTTGGAAATCTTAAGCCTGACTGCCTGGCTAGTGTTCCACCAACCAAAAAACGAATTTTTTTTATTAATTAATCCTTTTTAAAATTTTATTTTAAAGTTAACCCCGGCGTACTTTATTTTCAATTCTGACCTTGACAAAACAATACTATCACGCTGAGGCATGCTCTTGTTACGCCATGGGTGGTGGCGTGACAGTGTTGTTTGGTCACGCCACTGGTCACAGTGGCATGACCAAAAGTGTTATTTGGCGGACTTATCCCACGGCATGACAGTATTGTTTTGTCACGCCATGAGTGGTGGCGTGACCAAAAGGTCAGAATTGGAAATAAAGTGCGCCGGAGGTTAACTTTAAAATAAAAATTAAAAAAAGGTTAATTAATAAAAAAAATTCCAAAAAAACTGATGCAGAGTTCCTGATTGGAATTCTGTTTCCAGATATGAAAGCAGCACTAAAAAAAAAATTACAGTCTCCTGTGCTTCTTCTAAACATAATATAAGAAATCGTTTTAATGGGCACAAGTAAATGTAGAATTACTACAAGTAATGCACACATCTCCAACGAAAATCGAGAAATGGAAGGAACTACTGATGAGACCAAAGCAACAACATCCGTGATGGTTGGGGTGCACTTCCAAAACTGTCAAACCGACATATTGAAATTGGACTTCCGAAGTATCCGAACCAGAAATGGTTTTTGGTCTAAAAAAATGGACTTCCGAACTTCAAATTTGGTTCGCGCACAGCGCACATTCCCTCCAAATTTTTCTAATTCAAATCCAAGCAGGAAAACCGCATGCTCCAGCTGTGCTACATACCCTATCATACATGACGAACACAGAAAGGCTCGGAATACAGTAATCAAAGCACATGCAAATGCAAATGTGCAAGTGTAACAGTGTCACACACTAGCACTCGACACCCCCAATTCCGTTAGAGCTAGAACCAAACATGATAACCGAAACTACCTCGCCAGTCGCCACCCATATGAACAGAGAAAAATGCACACACGGTAAGGCCACAGAGAAGCTGGCACCCACCCGATGGATGTGGAGGCAAGTCTTCTGCCCCGCGGGGGTGGAGCCGTAGATCCTGATCACCGGCACCTCCTCCATCTCCTCGCCTGCGTCCACCACACAGAGAATTCAGTGCGAACACAGAGCGGCACGAGGA
The DNA here is from genome assembly GCA_036346405.1 of Phyllostachys edulis. Taxonomy (NCBI): domain Eukaryota; kingdom Viridiplantae; phylum Streptophyta; class Magnoliopsida; order Poales; family Poaceae; genus Phyllostachys; species Phyllostachys edulis. Next base: position 66,828,336 of record CM070558.1, on the reverse strand, counting down.
GAGAGGCGGGGGGGGAGGGTGGTGTACCGTGGAAGTGGCTGTAGGAGAAGTCGAAGCCAGGGAGGGGGGGCGCCATGTAGTAGTCGAGCGAGACTATGCGGACGCTGAGGACCTGGGAGGGGGACCCCAGCGGCGAGGGCTCCGGCGGGGAGGACGACATGGTCGCCGGCGCGGAAGATCAGGCTGCCCGGCCGGGTGCGCCTTCTGGTTTGAGTTGAGCCTTAGGGCGTTGGGGGTTTTAAGGGGCGGTGTGGGCCAGTGGCTCCGGCTCCTTCCAGAGCACGCTACTAGTTTGGCTCCGCTTGTTGATGGGCTTTGACGAGTCATGTCAGTTTGGGCCCATCATCTCTCTGGAAATGTTGGGCTCGTTCGTCCAACCAAGAAGAAGACTTCAGGACCATGGGCTGAGACGTTTTACTACTCCATTATTTACGAACAGCAAAATCGGTGATCTTCTCTCTAAAAAAAACTAGAATCAGTGATCGCTTCCTGTTCTTCTTCTCACTTTCATGTGCAACGAGGAGTGAAGACAGGTACAGTTAGGTACTCCACTTAGGTGCCGCTAAGCCCACCGTTTATTTTATGAAAAAATAGATACATGAAGTGCATAGTTTTGAAATATACCAAAGAGTTTCTTTTTTAAAACATGCCATTGAAGAGTATCAATGTTTGGATATATGATATTACGTATCATTTACATCACTTTTGTACGTATTCAGACCTACGTATTTCTATATAGACGAAAATGCCCCCACATGCCCTATCCATTACTACCGACTGGACTCAGTCCTAACATCTATGATCATAACTTGTTATGTACACCATGTTATCTTCAGAACATTGAACCAAGCAAAATCAAGGTGGGAAATGGATTTGGGACCGAACGAACTGGTCCAGTCGGTAGTAATGGACAGGGCACGTGAGAGCATTTTCGTCCATACGAAAATGTTTTGTCAAGTACAGGGTTTGAATACGTACAAAAGTGATGTAAAGGGTACATAATAGTATATCTCCAAACATGGTCACTCTTCAATGACATATTTTAAAGAATAAACTCTTCAGTAACATATTTTAAAACTATGCACTTTGTGATGGCATATATCTATTTTTTCCCTTTATTTTAAGGGAATTGATAGGTGTCTAACTTTTGAACGAAGTGCTCCGTGTCGAACACTCCACTCCCATATGCACATCCTTATCTAATTAAAAAAAAGAAACATATGTTCTATCTCTCTTGTCCCCACTGCTGCTCTTTCTCCTTCCCACCAAAGCTCTCCACTCCAATCAATTCTTTCCCGAATACATCAATCAAATACCAAAATCGACTCTTGCATGTATAGTTTTTGGATTCCCCATCTTTCAATCTACCTAAGCATCCATCTCATAAAAAAATTCAGGCTCTTCTCTCTCCCTTGCTTATTCTCCTCTCCCCGCGCTCTTCACTTCCACCCATTCCTTCCACAAATACACCAAATAAATACCAAAATCAATTCTTTCATGTATGATTTTTCGATTCCACAACCTTAAATCTACCCACGCATCCACTCATTTTTAGACATGCATGAGGACTTGAAGAGTTTTGAATTGGGAGAGAGAGGAGGAAGTAGAGTGTCCGGGACATCAGCGAGCCTTCCCGCTGCTGCTTCGGCTCCTCTCTCATGCTGTTGTTTGCTCCGGTGAGGCCTAGACCACTGTTGGTGGCGGAGGCTGCTATCATGAGGCCTAGCCGTTTTCTCCCCTCCGGCAATCTCAGGCCTAGACCATCGTTGGTGGCGGAGGCTGCTGCCATGGCCTCCGTGTACCGCTATGCTTTTGTTGCAGACATTTTATCGAATCGTTGCAGAATTGTTAATCGATTGTTGTGTGAATTGTTGTACTTTACTGCAATGTGGTTTCTCAAATGTTGCCGCAACATGTATTTGTTGCAATTGCATTGTTGATCTGTTGCACAAGAGTAAATTTTTGTCGCAACGTCTTTTCTCAAATGTTGCATCAAGATGTGTTTGTTGCAATCATGTTTTTTATTTTGTTGCACAAGAGTAAACTTTGTTGCGACAAGGATGTCTATTTGTTGCACCAAAGAATCCGTGTTTGTTGCATCGAGTTGGGAAATTTGTGGTATTTTTGTTGCATCGGATGATGATTTTGTTGCAGGCTTATTAAATAATTGTTGCGTCTCACCGATTTTTGTTGCGTCCGATCAGATGACTGAGAATATTTTAAGTTACATCCGACAATAAAGAGGAGTGTACGATGGGTGCTAATTGCTCCCTTATTTTAATTGTACAGTTATTTTCGGACTCTCGTCGGTGAATACAACGCGCTAGACTCAAAGTGTCACCACGCTATTTTCTTCAGAGGTAAATTACTTACCTGCGAGCTGAGGCTGCGTCCTACTGATCTGTCGTCCCAATGGTGACGCGAATATGTGTAACATCCTGAATTTCTAAATCCTTTTTAAATTGTAAAACAAATTAAAACTTTTTTGTTTTGATGAGAATTCAAAGTTTGGTTCCGTTGGAGAAGTTTGAGTTGTTGTTACTTCCTTTCTGATATGCTCGGCAGATCCTCCTTTAACCTACCTCTTGTGGTTATGTAAGGTTTAGACCTTCTCTGTGGCCTAGACCTCCCCAGTGGATCTTGAGGTTAGACCTCCCATAGGGTTCAGACCTTTTCTCACTTGGGCATATCTTTATGTCCGGACCTTTCCCTTTTAGATTGATCACCTTGGATCTCTTTGTTGGTTTGAATCTCTTTGGTTCAGACCTCCTTCCTGTCCAGACGTCTTCTAAGTCTAGACCCCTTGTTGCCTGGGCACTCTCTTATGCCCAGACCTCTTTTTAGTCAGGACATCCTTGTATTTCATTGGGTCTCTTATGTGCATTCGAACCTCCTGAGTTCATTTGAACCTCCTCGACATTTCCTCTTGGCCAAAAGGACCTCCTTTGGGGTTCATCCTAACCGCCAAGACTTTTTGACCTCACCTTAGCGGTTGGAAATCTCCTTTGAGTTACCTTGACCCTTGCGACTTCTTTTGGAACCATCTTTTGTAGATCTCTTCCGTGGGATCCCTCTTTCTTGGAACCCCTCTGCCTGGACCTCTCCTTTGTTTGGATCTAACAGTCCAGACCTCCCCGTGCAGTATTTCTCTCGGGGAACCTCACCTTCACGTTTGATCTTGGCTGTTGGACCTCCCTCTTGGAGATCCGACCGCCCGGACCTCAACCTGCTCTTGATCCCAACCACGGGACCTTTTTGTGGTTCTCTGGACCTCTTGTCCAAGATCTCTCTGTGGCCTTTTGACCTGATTCTGGACCTTCTCGCCAGACCTCCCTTGAAGAGATCCTAACCGTCAGGACCTCCTTTTGTGATCCTGACTGTCAGGACCTCCCCATGTCCAGACCTCCTCTGTATGTCTGGACCTCCCCAACCTTCAGACCTCCTTGAGCCCGTGGGACCTCCCTTGATGAGGTCCTGGTTGTCAGAACCTCTCAGTCACGTGGACCTCCTCCATGTGTATTTAGACCTCCCCATGTTCGGACCTCCTTTGTGTATATCAGGACCTCTTAGCCTCCAGACCTCCTCTTGGTAAATCTGAACCGTTCAGACCTCCCCTTGGAGATCTTAACCATCCAGACCTCCCTTCTTGGGCAGATCCGATCGTTAGGACCTCCCCTTGGAAATCCTACCGCTCCAGACCTCCCTGGATCTTAGCACCTCCTAAGTCGCTCGGACCTCCTCAAAGACCTCTCGGGCAAGACCTCCCTCCTTGACCGTCTGCTTCTAAGTTGATCGCCCCACTTGCCGCTTTGGTCATTTTCATTTCCTCGCCACGTTAATATCTTGGGCATTTAATGCGTGTCATGTCATTTTAAATGCATCCATATACGTGGCGTTTACTCTGAATTTAGTCACTTAGCTGTACTTTGACATCCTTCCTTGTTCCTTTCCATAGCAATATACGTTGTCCTTTCCTCGTACCTTTTTACCAAGGTGGTAGTGACACCTGCCCTGTCACTCACCTATCTTTAACCCATTTTTGTACTTATCCTTGATACGTAAGCTTCTAGTTTTCTTCACCACTTTGACTACAATTAGTCCAGGAAACCCTACCACCTTACCTTTCTCCACGCCCATTATCTTGGCTCTCGTTCTGTGGCTTTCCAGGGAAGACCTTGTTGCCCCACGACCTCCCTTTCATCCATTGTTTCCTCCTTGACCCTGGTAAGTACCTTGGTGATCTGCTCTACTCTTATTCTTGCCGCTACATTAAGCCAGTCGTGTCCTTCTCAGGACCTCCTCTTGCGGGCTTCTTTTGGATTTCTATGGCCTTCATATGAGGAGCTCTTCCCTGGTTTTTGCGCAAGGACCACCTCTCAGGACTTTTCTGTTCTGTGGCTCCAATCACTCTTTTGGGGTCTTTTGCTAAAGACCACCTCCTCCTGGTAAGCTTGGACCTCTTCCAAAAGAACCTATTCTAAAATATAGGTCTCTCCTGTTTTGGTTGAGTTTTGGGTTCCCTCTGGGGTTCGCTGGATTTTTCTTGTTGATCTCAGTTGGTTCTTTAGTTGAGTTTTGTTTGAACTTGCTCTTTTACACGTGTAGATTGCGAGGACTCCAAGGAGTCTGAGTGTACTGAAGAGGAAGATTCTCATGATAGTGAGCAAGGCAAGTTACACTTTTGATCATGTTGCACCCATTAATTCAAATTATCTATGTCCTGTTTCAATGTATACAGCATGCCTATTTCTACCAAGCTATTTTAATACCAGTTTTAACTTCATAGTTATGCCTACTTCCTTTGTATGGCCACTGTTGACTTTGGACTAAATATGTTGTCACCATTAGATAAAACTTGGTTAATGCAATAGTGTGAGCCAAGACCATTTGAAAAACATATGCTTAGTCATGCTTAGACCAAAAGTATTGATTTGGGGAAATCTTTACCATCATGACCAAATACTGTTTTAAATGTTTTCACCATGACATTGGATTGTCATGGAAGGATGAAAATGTTGCTGGGAAAGCAAAGAAAAGGAAAATGGATTTGGACTGGGGCGAATTGGTCTGCTTGGATGGTGCATGTGTATGCACGGGACCATGCCATTTCTATGGCCGGTGCCCAGGGTTTGTGAAAGTTGCCCTAGTCATGTGAGGACCGGTCTTTGAGCGACCAATGCCATGCCTATAATGGGCTATGCCACAATCGTGCAACCACATGTCTCCAGAATGGGGCGTGGGACCTGGCTGAATAATTTGCAAAGTTCTACCACAAGTTGTTCCATTGGACGTGTGGGAGGTCTTTTATAACCTATTTGTTCCCACTGGTGCAAGAGGGGGCTTTCCGCCGGGTTTCTATCCATAGGAAAGTGAAACCTTAGCAAGGAGGAGCTGTGGTGGAACAATGCATTGTAAATGCCTTGTCATGAACTCTAGACCTCTTACCTTTTGTAGTGAGAGGTGGCATTGACGAATGCCGAACAAACTAGAGGACTCATGTCGTGTGGGTAAAGTGCACAACCTCTGCAGAGTTAAATCTATTCGAATAGCCGTGTCCGCGGTCATGGACGTGCTGGCAAAGGCTACTCAGAGTTAGATGTTGGTTTTGGGGTTTTTCAGAAATGTTTATCAAATCTGTTTGGGATTTCTATCCCATGGGTTTTGGGCAGGGAGCCTTGTGACAGGAGGGTATCCTTCACCAACTTGTTGATGAATGTTATCCAACTGAAAATCAAGTTTGAAAAATGAATTTTATCTAATAAATACCTGCTTTGGATTTGTGCAAATTAACCATACTATGCCATACATTGATTATCCATATATGCATGTCATCTTGCTAATCCACGGGTGTAACTTGCGAGCATGGTTGTTGTGCTCACTCTTGCTCATTACAATTTTTGCCAGGAGAGGACCTTGGCAGTGATGAAGACCAAAGCGATTAGGTTGTGCCTTCCAGTCAGTTGCCTGTGGCGTGCTGATGGACCTTTTGTTCTTTTATGCTTTTGTATATATGCTTGGCCCAAGGCCACCTTGTAAATAACTCTGTTGATATTTTGCTATAATAAATACGCGTTCTGGATGTCACCACCTTTGTATTATTGCTGTGAAGAGCTAGCCATGATCCTTGGGACTAGCTCAGGTTGCACAGGGAACCTTGGAGCAAGCCCAGACCTCCACATCCACTCATGGAATGAACGTGTGTGGCTCTGGAGTGGTCTCAGTCCCCCACGACCTCCTCTGGAGGGTCGCGGGTGGTCTTGAGATGCTCTCAGACCTCCACGTTTTCCCCTGGTCTGGCCGTGGTAGCTCTTTGGGGTGCTCCCTGGCTTCAAGACCCTCTCGGGTTTTGTTCTCCTGGACTTCCAGGAGGTCCTGAGGGACCTCCTGGGAGGACTTGGTAGACAAACTAAGAGATCCTTTCTGGGATCTCCTGGGAGGTCCTGACGGACTTCCCTAGAGACCCAGGAGGACCTCTTGGGTGCCCTAGAGTTGGGTCGTTACAATATGCATGTCCAATCTCTCCTCGTAGTTACTTGTCAGCTGTCACCGACGTCCGGCGAGGAACACGTGTGAGGCGCGAGCACCGCAAACGGACCAGGGCGATGGCTCCATCTGCGTCAAGTCCTACGGAACAAACGAGTTTCTCCTTCTTGGTGGGTGTGGGTCGAGAGCAACGGCAACACGCTACCCTCCGGGCCATGCAAGATCGACGCAACCGATCCCGCCGTGCGCGCGTTCTCTCACGACACGAGCGGTCGCCGTTGCTGTGCTTGTTGCGTGCCTTGTCACTCGTCGTGCATGCCAAGGCCGGTCGGTAGTCGCATGCAACGATACGCGCGTGGCCACTTTGTGAGATGCGATCGACACATACTCGTCGATCGGTTAGAACATCGCAGCGACGCATGCTTGCAGTTGCTTGCTCCATGGTAATTCACACTAGCACCTTGTGCGCGCCATTATGCGCGCGAGGACCCAAGAGCAGCAATCATATGGTCACAACTCACAAAAAAAGCTATTACATGCAAGTATGCAACCCTGTTTGCAAAAACCGGTTCGTTTTCATATTCAGCAAATGGACATGAAAGAATCAGTATCTAATTGGAAAAAAACAGACCACTGATGAATCACTGATGGCAAGCGTCAGGCAACCTTTTTATTAAGCCATTGTATATTGAGAATGATTTGCCAAAAGCAAGACATCCAGCATACATGACTGAATAAAAAATAAAATTCATAATCTTTCACACCATTCATCAAGCAACTTGGAACGGGGAAACACCTTATAATGCACATAAAACAACGGGACAACAAGATATGACACATGAAAGGATATTATCAGGTGTCAGCTCAAACCGAACATACAGTTGCATGTAGGAAAACAACAAATTAAGAGATGCCTTCAATACAGCAGGTAAAAGGCAGCTCTTCACTATTTAAGAAGTTAGAGAAATGACATATATTGGGAAAACTAAAATATAAAAAGAGTTCATATAACAACATGCACCCTTTCCCGGCTAATAAAAACCGAGAAAAGTTCAGCAAAACTGCTACAACCAACACTCTCTGATCAAGTCTACAAAAATGTTATTTAGTCACATGCACAAAAAATAGAACAAGAAAAGACTACATAAAACATTAACAAAGGAAAAACTAATCTCGTAGGAATGACTTCAATCCCCTATGGCATTTGTTCTATGCAATGAGGTTCTTATTGACCAGAAAGGCATGACATGACAACCTATATCACCAGACCAATTCAAATGTTTACTGTTTTGGGAAACTACAGACCAAAATGGTAGCACTAACCCCGATAATTACACTCTCATGTTCGCAACATAACTGGCATCAAATTAAAGAAAGAAACAACATGTATCGACATTATGTAACAAGTAAACAAGAGGATGAGGAGTTGATGAGAAGGCGATTGCGACTCAGGCTTATGCGCTTCAGGAACGTTCCTGTGGAAGACTCGACGGCCCCTCGCGGAACCGATCACCCACTTCAAATGCATTCACAATTGACCCGACAGCAATGGTAAAGGTTCCTATCTTTTTTCCTGTCAGTCTAAAACAAACGTGAAATTTCTAACTGGATACCCAAAAAATGCGCTTGTAGTTAGTTATGTTTGTAGATTTGATTCTATTTTGATCTCCTCAATCAGACATTGATAATAAACCATCCTGTCTTGCTCAAGAACAAAAAAAAAACTTGTGTAACAATCATGCAATGTCAATGGCTTTTCTGATTCTCTCATGAGAAGTTAAAAAGGCAATGGATCAGCAAAAACTCAAGGAAGAAAAGTATCGATGCCTATTGATCTTACCTGGAGAAGCCCAGATTAATGAGGAACCCTCGCCGCGTCACCGCCTTGAGCAAGATGGCCCAATCGAATCACGTGCGCCTAATACAAGTCTAAAATTTTGCACCTAAACACAATCTAGAGGAATCAATATTATAAAACGTAAAGCCATTTATGCAGACCCACAGTACAATAGACTCAAATCAACAATCATAAATAATTATGAAAGTGAAAAATCCATTTGATGGTGCCAAACCCAAGGGTGAGGCATTTTTGTCAGGATGCAAAAAAAAAGTCCAATGTATGAAAAGTAAAGCAATTTAGGCAGACCTGCAGTACAATAGACTCAAATCAACAGTCATAAATAATTATGAAAGAGAAAAATACATTTGATGATGCTAAACCCAAGGGTGAGGCATTTTTGTCAGGATGCAAAAAATTGTCCAATGTTGATGAATCATGATTTTGTTTAGATTCCTTTGCTTCTTCCAACAAAACATAACCATTTTCAATCACACCCAGCTGATATAAGTCTATAACTAACACTAAAAAAATAGTACACCCTACCCTGATAAAACTATCAACATCATGCTGAGAGCTAAAAAGGAGGAGCGTCATTACAGTAAAAACTAAGAGAAGCGATATGTTGGGTCTAAATAGAATCAGTTCATAAACTTCTTCGACATGTTCATTGCCACGATTGACTGTTCATCCTCCAAACCTCCTTGGACCTTCTAAATAGCATGCTAGAAATATGCACAATAACATGTTTGTTGCCGCTTGGCATAGATATCTATAAGCCACCTGCTAGTATAATTTGATAACGATGCTTGATCCAATGAAATAACTAATCACGATGCATGTTATAAAGAAATACGCATCCAACATGCCCAATCCGAAGAAAGAGGCCCTCAATGTAGCTACAGCTTGTCCATGCTAATTGCGGCATAAGGACCGCAGCTTGTCCCTACCTTCTTCTGTGATCCAATCGATTACTCATATTCTAGCATGACAAGTTGTATGGTATAGCATTTGTATAGGATAAAGATTGTTACCTGCAAATTCTGTATGTGTGTTTGTTCATCTGCTCCAGCTTCTTCATCATATATCAGCTCAGCTCTTCAGTAAAAAAACCCAGATAGCGTAACCATAAGGTCATTGACAGATTGAATCACGAAAAACATTCAAATGCGGAATGCCCGAATCTAATTGAAACATGCCACCCATGGATGGATTCAAAATTTAGATGACTTTGGCAACAAATTGAACCTAAGCAAATCAGCAGTGAAGCATCAGCCTCAAGTGTCAGGTACGTGCTCCTGTACTCGTTCTTACGGTTGAATGAATGAACAGTCGAACCACCTCAAGTAGCTTGAAACCTCCAAAGAAAAATCCACTCCAACCCATCATAAAGTGAAATCCAGGGGAGGCCAAGCCAACGGTAGAGTCTGCTGACCACGGAGGGCCGAGCTTGGCGAGTCTTGGCCGAAGTCGCCATGGGGTGACCCAGCCACAAAGGAGGCCAGAGCACGGGCAAAGCCGAGACACCAGAAGCGAGGCGGCGCCAGGGGAGGCTGAGCCGGTGAGAGCAGGGAGCACGGTCGAGGCGCGAGCGTTGGGGAGCCGATGGTAGGGCGAGCATGATCCAGGGGGGCCACGTGGTGGGCCGAGCCGCATGGGAGGAGGAGCGGGCCGAGACGGGCGGCGGCGCAGGGGCCAGGAGTGGTGGCCGGAGGCCAACCTGGAGCCGAGGGAGGAGAGGGAGAAGGAGGCAGGGGCGCAGGGGAGGCGAGGGAGGGGAACAGAGGCTAGGCTGTAAGATCGAGGAGGCCGACTAGAGGGGGCTAAATAGGCGGTTTTTAAAATCTTTTGGCTAAAATCGAGTTTTATGCGGAATTGCAAATCAATTCGGTTTTGCTCAATTTAAACCTAAACCAACTAGTCTTGACTAAGTGCACCAACAATATAAGTCTATTGATAATGATAGTAAACATATAAAGACATAAAAGCAATTTAATTCTAGGAATGTAAATTGCACAAAATAAATCACTAGAGAGCAAACCACAATGACACAATGACGTTTTACCGTGGTGTTCGGAGACTTGCCGGTCTCCCATAATCCACGTTGAGGTAAGCTCAAACTAATTAGACCGGCTCCACGAATTAAGCCAAACACCTCAATTCCACTAGTGGTAGCTCTTTTCCGCTCCGGGTGGGTGAGCTCCAACCTTCACAACACGTCGGACCTTCTCACAAGCTTCTTGAAAAGATCACCGGTTCACGACGTCTCCATGCTGTCTAGGTGTCGGCAAACACCAAGAGTAATAAGTCAAGGCCCTTGTTTGACTCTCACTATGTGCAACGAATGCACAAACTCAAGTGGATACGAAATCCACCTCTAGATGCAACACATGCAACTAGAGATCTCTCTCCTTGCTCACAAGTTGCAACACATGCATAATTGAGGGGAGAAGTTCACACTAGCTCAAGTGAGTGAAATGGGATGCCAAAGGTTGTCTCTCAACCAGCCAAGGTGGGTATTTATAGCTCACACACAAAAACTAACTGTTGGGAGCAGAAATCAGCAAATTCAGCCGAAATACGATAGTACCGCCGTTCAAATGCTGATACTACCGTTTTTGGCTCAACGGTCGGAAATGGTGCATTAAAGGCTCAAAAACTAGACGTTAAAATTTTGGTGCAGTACTGCCGCATACAATGGGCGGTACTACTATTCTGCGGTAGTACCTCTCTTCTCAAGGCGGTAGTTCCGTAGCCCAATTTCAGCACCGACGACACTCGATAAAAATGTCATAACTTTTGACTCCGATGTCGGAATTAAGTGATTTTGGACTCTATGGAAAGCTTATTCAGAGGGCCACACAACTCACCTATTTGATTGATCTCAAACACATTTTATCAAATCAAAAGTACAACTCCAAAGAGCCACTACCATGGTCTAAGTCTAAAGAAATAGCAACAAGCAATCTTAGACCGTGCTAAGGGAAAATGCATGAATCCCAATAATTTGCAAACTAGATCATGCCACAAGGGGTAGGTACATGGACTTCAACCATTTGCAAAACACATTTGCAAAGTATAGTCACATGCTACAAGGATTAAATGCACGAGCATCGACTATTTACAAAACACATTTGCAAATAATAGCATCATGCCATGGTGAGCTAGAGCAAGCGAGATTGAGCTATCAACACATGATGAGACTTAAGTTACTAGACAAGACCCCTCTTAATAGTACGACAACCTATACTAGCAATCCGGTCTTCCAACCAAACACCAAGACCAGTAAAAGACTAGGAACACATCCTTAGCCCTAGCTAGTCATACATTTGCCTTGAGCATCTTCTTGAAGCTTGAAGACGCACATCTTCACTTCAAGTCCGGGTCACTGTCTTAACATGCATCAACCCGTGATGTATCATTTACTTGACCTTCATCAACATATGATGAGTCTTCTCTTGACTTGATGATCAACTCATGATCATCTCCTCTTCGAGATCTTGATATGCATCAACACATGATGCATCCTCTTCTTGAACCTTGACTTGATGACGATCAACTCATGATGCCATCCGAAGTCTCCATTACCCTGAAACATATTCATCCAACTCATGGAAAATGTTAGTCCCATAATGTTATTGATATTAATTACCAAGATATACCTGCAATAAATGCTTCTAAACAAGCCGTTGGAAATGCAGAGCGGTACTATCATCGTTGATCACGCGGTAGTTCCGCTCTCCGGTCATACCGCTCAATGAGGGCGATACTACCGTTTCTCAAAGGACCCAAAAGGGCACCTACTGGAAAATACGTACCGCTCAACTTTCAGAAATACCGGGGTGCGGTAGTTCCGCTTGAACAACTGCGGTACTACCGCTCTTAGGGTTTGCAACCCAGCCGAAAAGGTGTCTCTCTGGAAATAACATACCGTCAACTCATTTTCGGAACAACCAGGTTGCAGTAGTACCGCACCACGAGCCTGGTCGTACCGCTGAGTGGTAGTACCGCCGACTTAACGTCAGTACTACCGATTGTCTTGACAATGCACGGTTGGCTTTTCAAAACAAATTTCAAATGCATGCATGATCCTAAATTGATCCAAATGGCACAAAAACATGCTATCAAGCTACCAGTCATGATCCCTCTATTGTCATTGCATTCCTATTACCATGTCGCCATCCATAAACTGGGACTAAGCCTTTAAACATTTTAGCACACACGTTAGTCCCACAACACAATTGCAAATAATTGAATATAAAGTAATATGAGTATATATGAACTACACAAGTTTTATATACTCAATGGATATGTTTCAACATAGAGACCCCAAATATATGTGGATAAAGAAATATGGATCAATACTAATGAAATCACAAAACACAGAGTGAACTCCCCCTAAATGTGTGCATACACGAATGTATAATAAAAAACATATGCACATATTCAAGTTAAGACTTTTAGTGGAGTTCAACCTATATTTTGAATCTAAGGAATACAACAAGATATAGAAATATGATGTCGAATGCATACCTCATTGATTTTCACCTTTACATCCAAATAAGACTACACAATAGGTATATCAATAGAAGTGTTAGTCTCACATATAGATTTATCATTAATCACCAAAATACTCCATTAACTCATAATGGCGGGTCTAAATTCTTCAAAGGCGCAGGGCGCAAGGAGCTAAGGAGGAAGAGCTGGCCAACATGAGGGTTACTCAAGACCCGATCGGATAGACACGAGCGACCTAGGCGCGATCGGACGGTGGCGGATCCATTAGGGGCTTTCCAGCCAGCCCTGGCCGAGCGACGAAGATCGAACAACTATTTTTTTTGCTGATGGCGTGGGCAGCATGAGGGGAGCCCAAAGCTCCCCCGATTTAACCGGTAGGATTGTTCTTGAGTGAATGAGCACAGTTTGGATAAACTCCAAGGGAGACAATGCCACGTCTGGATCGACCTGTTTCCCCTTATCATCAAATATATGGAAAGTCATTGTGATGCATGAGACATGTTCATGGCTTGCTTCCTTCACTCACGATCCAGCCAAGAGAAATTAGTAGCGTTGTAGTATTGTACGTTCTTTAAGAGTTCTCAGCTTAAATGACATTGTGTCACGACAGAATAGCAAAATAGCCTTTTATCCTCTCTGAACGAATTGACAAAAATAACACCGCGGATGCGCCGACAGAAGGGGTCTAGGCGGTGGGGGCTCAACAGAGGGCACGTGTCGCTTGTCGACATGTCCACGGTGCCATTTTTACATTTTTGCTTTGGAGAGAACTAGTTTTGCTATTGCGACGGAAAACGGTGCCAATTTAGCAAAAACTCCGTTCTTTGAATGTAGCACTGTCTAGAACCATCTGCATTTCTGTATAGCAGGACACGCGTCTCCAAACTATAATAAAAACTGTAATCATGGCGCCGTGATTACCAGGTCAGTTCCTTCCCAGATCGTTAAAGATCTTGCGAGGCAGGGAATGCACATGAGCCAAATAATACAGGTGACGAGCTAGTCAAACGGAACGGACGGGTGGATGCGCCTAGCTGGTCATACCATGTCCTGAAAGCGACTTGTAACTTCTTCTCTCAAATGATCATAATATACAAACAAAAGTATTTTTTTTACTCGGCTCTATTTTTTGTTTGTTCCCGTTTCCAATAATACTACCCCATTACGTGTGTCTGTGGTAATGCTCATTTTTTTTTCGTGTACAGTAATTTTTTTAAATAGTCAGCTGCTAGCAGGCAACAAAGGTGATGCTCTCCCCGTGTTTAAAACTTCAAATTATCGATAAATACAGGATAGTTCAATAAACACTATGTCATTGAACTAATTAGTTCAGACAGCCGTACTTTGACCTTGGCCTATGTCCTGAATCATATACATCCTCTCAGAACTACAAAAAGTGAGATGGCCTTTTTGTCTCGGGCCAACTCAAACCAACTTTAATGAGTCATGTCAAAAGCTATAATGTTTAGCTTATATTATTAACATCAATTAATATGCATTTTGCATCTTTGCTAAAGCAACCCATTAAGTTACTACATAAAATTGATAAAATCTGCTCTTTCATGTATGTACTCTACAGTGATACTGGGAAGTACGCAAAATTTACTTCAAGTGTAAGTCAAAATGCAGAATTTCCCTCCTTTTTTACTGTAAATTTAGTTTCTACAACTAAAAAATGCAAAAATATGTTTGTTGTTTTCTTTAACCATCTCTTTTGCTTGACAACACAACAACCTCAACCGGCCACCAGCAAAACTCAGTCAACCGCGCTATAAAATACAAAAATTTGCCTCCCAATAACCAGACCTCGCTAGAACCTCGCTAACTTCTGAAGTTGCCCTTTTATTTTTGCCTCTTGAGACTTGACTTCCCCTCCTCCAGTCCTCTCTCTCCATCCCAAAATCTCCCCAAATTTAGCTGCTTTCGCCGGGCAGATCAGCAGACAAGGGAAAAGATCGAGTCTTTCAGCTGGAAATTCCTGGAGGATTAGTTGGCATTTGTAATAATTGTGTTCAAGAACCGGGAGATGAGCTGCTTCCCGTGCTCAGGGTCGTCGGGCAAGGACGGGGAGGACGCGAAGAGCGTGGCGGCCCTCTCGCCGTCGCCGAGGCCTGCGGCGAAGTCGGCGCCAGGTAAATCCGCATCTTGGCTCGTCCAATTTTGGCGCAAACTGGAAATATTTGATCTTTTTGGTGAATCCGCTTCTTGTCTTGTCCAGTCAGCTGCAGATGTTTGCTAATTGTAGTAAGTGGCTCATTGCGATTTGTGTGCATTGGTTTAGGCATAAATGCTGGAATTTTATTGTTTCTTGACGGTAGAAGAGGATTAGTTGCTTGCTAATTGCCCATTGGGGCGTTTAATTCATTGAAGTAGACATGGGGTTAATGGCGATCAATCTGATCGGAAGTGCTCCAGTAGGATTGTACCGTAGGATTGAATCGTAGAATCTAATATCCTATATAATTCTAAAAAAAACTCTATTTTTTAAAGGGTCCATTTATACAAGATTCAATTGTTTTCTCAGCCGAAAACAATCAAATTTTAGTTCATTTACAACTTCATTATACATAAATTATAGTAAATTATTTATGTAATTTTTGTTTTTGTTCACTATAATTATTCTCGAAAGTTTTAATAACTCATATTTCCATTACATAATTCAAAATCTAACATATACTTTAAGAGATTGAGCAGAAACAAAGACAAAAAATGGAATTCTATACCAACAAAATACAGCAACGTGGTGAACCCGTTATATTTTGAAGAAAAAAATAACAATAAAGTCGGATCCAATTCATCATATAAGAAGAAGTGTAAATCTCAAAGCACATCGGACGAATGAAAATTCGACTATTTTGACAAAAGAAAACAGTCGAATGTTATTTAGCAAATCTCTTTTTTAAATCTTTCGTGTATTCCCATAGTGATATACGTGCTTATGTAGTCATTTGAGACCTACTTTAATTAATAATTGCCTATCCTCTTCACATGCACAGCTTGATTGTTCCCTCTTGTTCCTTGTTGAAACTTGGTCTCTCAAACATCATCAGGTACTTTTTTTGCAAGGTTTGTCTGCCAAAATGACACATAGTTTTCTTCCTTGTAGAGTTAGTATTTTTGCTAGAAATTAATAGCAGCTGGCATTTTACCCAAAACAAGTAAAAGAAATAAAGAATCAAATGAAATTTTATTATTACGTCAAAAAAAAAATTTACGTCAAAAAAAATGAAATTTTATTCTTCCAAGCAATCAGATCTAAATGTCAGAAACAATACGCCAAATCCAAATCTTAACACAAGAAACAATCTTAAAGAGGAAATAATACTTGTTTCCTACTTGCCTCTACTCCTCACTGAAGCACCTAACTCCTCCAAATTTTTTAGGCCACGATTTTGTGCAGCTTGCCGCAAGCATGCTGTTGCCTGATTCGAGGTCGCTAAGACACCAACTAGGCTGCCTTCTTTGAGCACACCGGGTTTCCATGACGCCAGCCGCCTCTTCATGCTCGCTGGTAAGGCCGATGCGGGCAACTTGATTTGAGAGAGAGAGAGAGAGAGAGAAGCAGCCGCAATAAACTTGATTCGAGAGGAGACAGAGAAGCAGCCGCAATAAGGAAGAGAATGAGCAGGGAAAGGCAAGGAAACCAATAGTTGTAGGGTTCAGTGTTGTTGTTACGAAGGGATATCCAACATCCAATTTAAATAAAGGGTCAGGATGCAACCAAATTGCTGAGTCGTTTAGAATGTGAAATGGACTACGATCGTACGTGATCCTATCGGACTCTACGACTAGGAGCACGATTCTACGTGATTCTACAAGATACAACTCGTGACACGACTTGAGTCGTATTGTGTTGGTAGGATCGGACGATTCTATGACTAGAATCGCGATTTTAACAACTTTGGTTTCTTGACGGTAGAAGAGGATTACTTGCTTGCTAATTGTCCATTGGGGCGGTTAATTCATTGAAGTAGACATGGGATTAAGTACTTACTAGTTGTCTTTTGCAGTTTGATTTATCGGGCGTAGCAGTGGGGATTAAGTGCATTAGTTTGTGTAGTTTTGACTGTTTATTAAGTCTTCCTCGCAGATAGAAGTGTTAGTTATTTTGATCGTGGTAGATAATTCATTTCTTTAGGTATGCAAATGTTAGTTCGAATTCTTGCTGAGATAAGGGTGGTGAAGGGGACACAAAAGTATTTCTTGGCATAAAATTGTATTTGATTTTTCTCATCAGAAGTGGGGTGAAAGGGAGAGAAATGTCTGAAGTGAAGCTTGCAGTTATAATAGCTTTATTGCCACATTTTATGTCTCAAGCAACCAAACAAAAAATATTTGATGTGTTGTTTACTCTTGTTGTCTCTGACTGATTCCTTGGTGTAGCTATTTGCTTGCTTCGAGCTTGCTTGAATTAGAGTTCACCCCTTGCTTTAGTTCTTAGGGCGAATGGGGACTTCGAAGAAAGTACCACAGTTTAGTTTTTAGCTGCTGCCTGCTGGACATGCAGGTCTGATCCTTGATTTGAACGCAATCATTTGTTTGTTCTCGTGGCTGCTGCAATTTCTCATTTATCTGCAGCCTGAATTATCTTTTTACATTACATAACCATTGTTTGGGTCGATGGATAAGTTTTGTATGCGAATAATTTTTTTATGCGAAATCGATGGATAAGTTTGTTGGAATGAGACTTAATCTTTTCCAATGAGCCAAGAGGCCAATATAACATGTACAAGGTTGGTCAATATACATAGAACACCCTAAGCTATATACATATCGAACAACCCCCTCAAACTCATGGTGGATCAACAACACTGAGTTTGGAGAGGTAGAAATAGGGATGGCAACGGGGTCATTCCCCGGTGGGGAGTGGTAGAACATCCTCGTCCCCGTGAGAAGGAAAAATCCCCATTCCCCGTCCCAGGGTGCTATTCTCCCCCGTTCCCTGTCCCCGTTGGGTTATTGGGGCCCCACGGGGACCTAGACCCGAAAATTAGATCTCCAACCTCTCCTACACAGACACACATAGAGACGACAGAATGAGTGTTCCAAATGATTTAAACAATGCTTATCAGTGTTCCAAATGAAGAATTCCAACAATATTCTTAAAGCTGGTGTCCCAACTCCCAAGCAAATAAGCAAGCAAACCCTTAAAGATTTAAACAATACGGTAGTGGGCTAGTGACCCACATGTCATAGGGTTATTAGGGCCCTTGCGGGTAGCGGGGATGGGGAGTAGGGGAATGGCCCGGCCCCGGGCCCGCTTCACCCGACGAGGAATTGTATTTGCATATTAGCATCCCGGGGGGGGGGGAGAGAAATAGCCCCAACCCCGGCCCCTAATGGGTGAATTCCTCATCGGGGAACGGTGAATGGGGCCCCATTGCCATCCCTAGGTAAAAGTTATGCTGAACTCTAGTTTGTGCCTTGGTGAAGAAATCTGATGACTGAAACTCTGAAGGCACATACTGAAGAGCAATAACTTGGTCTTGCACGTACGATCTCATGTACGAAGCATCTACTCCAATGTGCTTAGTGAGCTTATCCTTCACGGGATCTCGAGCGATGCTGATTGCACAAGTATTGTCTGATAAAAGAGGAGTTAGTGCAGAAACTGAAACACCGAAATCCTTAAGTAGCCACCGAAGCCAGATGATCTCAGCTATCAATGACAATACTTGTGCGATCAGCATTGCTCGACCTGCAACATGAAAAGAAGTGGAAAAGGGTGCATCGGCCTGCAACAAGAATAGAGGTGCCATTTGCAGTCTAAACAGTGGAAGGAAAAGCTGTGGGACTCACAGAAGTGAGATGGGTAGAATCTGGTATCATGTGAAAGGAAGCACTAGAGTCCAAAATCCACGGAGACAAGATACCTGACGAGGGGGGAGGCGGAGGCGAGGAAGACTGATGAGAAGCAAGAGCCAGACGAACAGAATCCAAAAAGTCTGAGGACGAGTCGACACCGAGGTGCTGGAGTAGTGAGAGGAGCTGCTGTGTGGCGTCACCGGAGGAGCCCTGGCGAGAGGCGCCAGGTCCTGAGTGGGAGGAACCTCCAGAGCCCTTCGGGGGACGTCCACCCCGGCGACCCTGGTCCCTCCTCCGTCTGTAGCAGTCCTGATACCTGTGATCGCCACGCTGGCAGTAGGCGCAGTGGAGACCCGCAGTAGAGACAGCAACCACTGGTGCACTGGGAGCTAGACGGATCACGATCGGTGGTGAAGAAATAGGCGAAGGAGCAGGTGCTGAAGCAGACAAGATAGCCTGTATTTGAGTCGCGCCATGATGACAAGTCTCCTCAGCACGAACACTCGTGAGAGCCTCCACCAAGGTCGAGCGCGGGTGGCGACTTAGGAGTTGAGCACGCACAGTCTCGAACTCAGGGTGGAGTCATGTCAGAAAGTCGTAGGGACAGTGAGTCTCCTGGTGAGCGTGGAGCCGCACACAACAGGGACAAGTTCGGCAGACATCAGGCCCTAGAGAGTCGAGCTGACGGCATACCTCAGACATCTACTAGTAGAAGTCATCCACGGTGGCATCAAGTTGCTGAAGAGAAAGTGTCTGGTGCACGACGGAAAGGTACATAGCATCACTCGTCGGCTAGTAGTGAGCTCAGAGACACTCCCACATCAGCTGCGTCGTCGACAGCTCAGCCACATCCATGGAGATGGCAACTGTCATGCTACCCACCAGGATGGCGATAGTACGAGCTCAGCATCCTGCTATCTCTCGCAGGTGTGCAGCTCAGACTGGTAGAGCTCCAGGGCCTACCCCAGTGCAACATTGGCGGCCTCCTAGACAACCTGATTTGCACCAGCAGGAAGAGCTGGCAAAACTAGTGACGTAGGACGAGGCGGACAGGGCCGCTCGCCGGTGAGATGACCCCAGAGGTGTTGGCTATTGGGGTGAATCCTTAGGTGAACAGCTCACTCCTTGAAGTTCATCCCGTCGAACCGAATTGGAGGAGCAGGGTGGCGAATTAGCCTCCGGTAGTAGCCATCAGTGATGACTTGATCGGATCCGGAGTCGGGAGTTGGCATGCTTAAGAGCAGAAGCCCCAGGCAGTGGCTTCAGCTAGATCGGGAGCTAGAGAAAAGCCAAAAGCCGGTGAGAGGCCGGAGAAGCCGGAGCCGAGGTGAAGTCGAAACTGAAACCGCCGGCTCCAGGTAGATTGGGGAGCCAGAGTGAATCCGAAGGCGCCGGCTCCACGTAGATCGGGGAACCGGAGTGAAACTGAAGCCGCCGGCTCCACGTAGATCGGTGTAGCCAGAGTGAAGACGAAGCTGCCGGCTCCACGTGGATCGGTGTAGCCAGAGTGAAGCCGAAGCCGCCGGCTCTAGGTAGATCGGTGGAGCCAGTGTGAAGCTGAAGCTGGCGGCTCCACCCGAATTAAAACAGAGCACTGCTCACTCACCCTCGATGGTGGCTCGGTGGCGTTCTGCGGCGGCGTTAGGCGGCGAGATGGAGGTCGGCGGCGACGCCGTGTCGGCGAGAGAGACCTGAGCGGCGGTAGTCGGGTCGAGGGCGTGCCGGCGCGAAAAACGGCGACGTCGGTGTCGGTCCGTCCTAGATCCAGAGCGGCAACGGCTTGAGTGGGAGCGGGAGCAGAGCAGCGGCGGCGCTGGAATAAGGAGAAGGGCACGGGGAGGGCGGTGACGGTGAAAACCCTAACCTTGCTCTGATACCATGTTGGAATTAGACTTAATCTTTTCCAATGGGCCAAGAGGCCAATATAACATGTATAGGGTTGGTCAATATGCAAAGAACACCCTAAGCTATATACATATCTAACAAAGTTGTTTGGTGACAGGAGGATACATGAGATTTCAGTTAGATTTCAGTTAAATTGATTTTTTCTCAATGGTTTTGGTATGCAGAAATAATAAATCTGCTTCTCTAGTGAGAGTCAAATTCTCATGAAGTGATATATAATTCAATGGTCAGTTTTTATTATACATAGTCTGCTTGGTGTTTAGACTTGAAAGAAAACATTAGGTCATAAAGTGCTGGTGATATGCCTTTTATTTCATAAAAAAAGATCTACTTTGACGGAATACTCCTGATCCTGAAGGATTTGGCTCAGTTACCTGCTACTTCCTTGTCAGGTTGAAGTATTTAGCAATAGTGAAGTGTGATTTATGACTTATGCCACCAACTTGACCATAAGAAGTGTGAATGGCAGCGCTGAACGAGTTACAAAAGTAGAGTAGCCAGTAAGGCAGATGTGAATGTGCCAATAGGTCTTCTGATCTTGCAAGTTGCATCCTGATCCATTTCTTCAGATCCTTGGTTTTCTATATTTCCCGTGCTATATGTTTTATTTGCAATTTTGCATTCATGAAACCATACACTTGAGGAATTATACGCTAATATTTATCTGGTGGGTGGGTAAAAATCGATCAAATTCATGTGGTTCAGTCTCCAAGAAGGAAGATTCTGTCCGCAGAGGAGGAAGCACTACACATGGCCCGGCGAAGATTTTCACTTTCCGAGAGCTGGCTGTTGCTACCAAGAATTTCAGAAAAGATTGCCTGTTGGGTGAAGGTGGCTTCGGTCGTGTCTATAAAGGACACATGGAAAATGGACAGGTTAGCTATCTCTAACATTCGCTAACTGCATTCTCTTTTCATGGAGTGCAATTTACGAGATAGATTTATTTAAACAGGGATTTGCCTATGTTATCTAGCAGGTTATTGCTGTGAAGCAACTCGATAGAAATGGTGTTCAAGGAAATCGTGAATTTCTTGTGGAGGTTCTCATGCTAAGTCTCTTGCACCATCCTAATCTTGTCAGATTAATTGGCTATTGCGCAGATGGTGATCAGCGCCTCCTAGCTTATGAGTATATGTTATTGGGATCGCTAGAAAATCATCTGCACGGTAAGCTTCTCATTATATGATGGCAATTGTTTCAGTTTAAACATCACCAATAACCTGATAGTTGACTTGAGCTTCCGTTTCCGACTTTCTGCATTAAAACAACACGATATGAAAGATAATATTTACGTGTGGAAACACTAAATCATACCTTCTCAAGTGTCAGTGCACGATAAATAGATAATGATCCTATTGTTTTCAGCTTCCTCGTGGGTTCAACCACAAGATTGTTTTTTCAGCTTCACTTTCAACATTTGGTAAATTGATTACTAACCTGTTACATTCAAAAGCAAACATCCTAGTTATCCTTCACCATCTCACTGTTTTGTTCACTACTGGCACCATCCATAACTTTTTTCTAGAACTTGTCATCCATATTTATTCTTTTGTAACTCATAGATCACTTTCTTGATAGATCGTCCACCAGACAAGGAACCCCTTGACTGGAACACAAGGATGAAGATTGCTGTCGGTGCAGCGAAGGGTTTGGAGTACCTGCATGATAAGGCAAATCCACCTGTCATATATAGAGATTTCAAACCATCAAATATTCTTCTGGGTGAAGACTATTACCCCAAGCTGTCTGACTTTGGACTTGCGAAGCTTGGTCCAGTTGGTGACAAAACTCACGTATCAACCAGAGTTATGGGAACGTATGGCTATTGCGCTCCTGAATATGCCATGACAGGACAGTTGACAGTAAAATCTGATGTTTACAGCTTTGGTGTTGTCTTCCTTGAACTCATTACAGGTCGCAAAGCCATTGATCACACCCAGCCTGCAGGGGAGCAAAATCTTGTCGCATGGGTAGGTTCAACTGAACTAAGCTATTGTCTTTGGTTGTAGAGGGGATGTTTTTTATTTCTTCATATGTGCTAAGTGTCCGGTCCATATAACTTGCAGGCTCACCCACTGTTCAGAGACCGAAGAAAGTTTTGCCAAATGGCCGATCCATTGCTGCAAGGTCATTATCCCAAAAGGGGTTTGTACCAGGCTTTAGCTGTTTCAGCTATGTGTTTGCAGGAGCAAGCAACATCTCGACCCCTCATAGGGGATGTTGTCACTGCACTTTCTTATTTAGCTTCAAATCATTATGATCCAAATGCACCGTCCACCAAAGGTTCTAGGACCTGCCCATCTACACCAAGGACGAAAGCACACCGGCGAACAACCAGTGTTCCTGATGCTCAACATGCCGCTGACTCACTTAACTGGAACTTCCCAGACTCGAGGAGGAAGGGGACCATTAGAGGAGGGGAATTCGAACAGGATCATAGTGAAGGTTATGGCAGTGGTAGTAGCTCTGGAAGGAATGATTGCTTGGATGTGCCAGAATTGCTTGCCTTGCATAATGGACAAAATTACAGTGAAGCTGATATCAATCACAAGTCCACTAGCAAGGTTGATGCCTGTGAGAAACAGAAAGCAGAGTCAGGCAAAGGCAGCAGGCAACTTTGATAGGCATACAAATTGCATTTATACAATTCTTTCCATGATTGCAGACAGTCAATTTTGCCAGGCATCTTCGCGGTTGCTATTGTTGAGGGTTGAGTACGTTTTGTTGCTACAAACTGCATGCTTCTTCCGTCCAGGCTTGTCTTTGCAGACCCAAATGACCATATACTCCATGGTTTGTTTTTTGTCATTTCCATGGAACAGTTTCAGAACATTCTTCCAGGTTTGCATGAAAATCACCATATAATGGAAGAGGAAGTCATTCTATTGCCGAGAATCATCAGTCTTCGAGAGTACCAGCAACATTCTACCCATAAAAGATTTCCCCTTTGTAATTAGATCCTGCAGTGTGTATCATTCAAGAATCAGGACGAGATTTTTCTGTTGTTGTTTGTTTTTGTAGAGAACACACTTGGTGTGAGAATGTGTTACAGTATTACAGACTTGATTGTATGTATGTTTGTACATGTAAAGGAGTTGTATTTGTAAGTAGACCTGTCCTTAGAGGTTTTTCTTTTTGTCCATCAGATGTAACGGAGTGATTTGCAGAAGATATGTCAGACATGATTCTGTATAGCCTATAGATTGAGTGTTAAATTTTGCTCATATATACTATATTAATGGAGAAAAAACTGCGCTTCATGAAAATTGATCCTTGTGCCGGATGCCTGAATGCCATACTTTTCAGTAGTGGTGGTTTAACTAGGGTGAAATGGAAGAACACAGAAAAAAAGAAAGAAAATATTTGTTCTCTTTGGTTGCTTACGAGAGAAGAAGAAAATGTTAAACGGGGCATCGCTCACTCACGACGACCGTACCCCTGCACGCGGCGCGCCTCCGAACGGCGCAGTCATGCGCGCCTTGCACCGCGGACGGCCGCGCCGTGCGCGTACAGCCAGCAGAGGCCCACGCCACGCGCCGGCCCCGAACTCACTGGAATTCTAGGGAAAATGCGCAGGCAGAGGCAAAACTCCTTGCACAACCCCCCTATTCCATGGTGTTGGACACAGGAGGCTTCAAGGCTGACCAAAGGAAGAGGAAGCTGAAGGCACAGCGGGCTAGGAACGTATGCGATGACAATGGGACCACGAGGAGGAAAGATGGCCAACTGGGTGTTGCGTAGATGTGTGTGAGTCAGTTGTGGGTGCTAAAGGACCCACCTGGCTGTGTAAATTATAAGGTATAAAGTATGTACTGAGTTGAACACTTTTGGTTATGCAAAAGAAAGGAAACCCCCCTTCTGTTCATCGTCTGTTGTCGCTATTTTGCCATTGTAATCTTCCCGATCATCAGTGAATCTCCTAGACTATGATTGGGTCATTACAATCTGGTATCAGAGCAGATGATTCTATCCAGATTTTGGTTGATTGATCTGTAAAATCCCTGGAGAAGATTGGAAACTGTGACGACCCACCCCGTGATGTACCGTAAGAGGTTCGGGAGGACCATTTTTTTTTTGCGCTGCGAAGTCACCACGGAAAGATGTGGTAGCACCGCATGGAGCTTAGCGAGGTCCGCCAGACCTCCCAGAGGTCTTCATGGACCTCCGGAGGTCGTGGCCGCCCGCTTCAGAGCACCTCCAGCACATCACTAAGAGAGGTTCGGCAGACCTCCCAAAGAAAGTCCCGGGACCTCCTGGTGGTCCCGCCTGCATCCGAGCTAGTTCCAGGACAACAGAGCTAGCCCGCACAAGAACACAAGCCAATACCACAACCACGAGGTCAAACAAAGATGAAGCATAAATTAAACTTTATATAATAGGACCTTATGGCCAAGCTTGTTAACAAGAGGTCTCGCCATCGAGGGTTTACAACACCAACGAGGACTTACAACCGGCAACAAGGAGCTTCTAAGGCTCAAACACGAACACGCAAAAGCCATCCAACAAGCACCACAGTCGTCGGGTGGAGGACGCCCTAGGCGACTTAGTCGTCGAAGAACTCCTCCTCGAAGAGGTCTCAGACCGCCTCGCACTTGATCATCCTCATAATCTGCTGGACACGGGGCTTAAGCCATGAGTACTTGGAATGTACTCAAGAAGTCACGAGAGCAAAGATGCAATAATATTCATGCACGGACTTACCAATGGAGAGTTGTATGGTTAGTTTGCGCAAAGCCGATTTGAACAATAAAATAGTAATAGATTGAAAAGCAAAGAAAGTAAAACCATAGTACATAATACTTTTGATGTTTAAAAGGTGGAGTGAGCACCAACTCACGGCCACAACAAAAATGGGGAGGTCTGATCACACGGTGGCGTGTCCTCACCCAAAACCCACTCGAACACCCATTCCAGAGGTCCAAACCAACCCCGGACCACTACCCGAGCCAACCTTGACCCTCTAGAGCCGGCCAAGGTCTCTTCGAGGCAAAGCCAAGGCATCTCGCGGAAGTGTCCAATGGCACAAGCTTTGAAACATCTACCCTTGCACCATTTCATGAGCATGTCCATGACCAAGGACTTGGCTATTCAATAGATCTTTTACTCGCAGAGGTGTACAACTTTACCCACAATCCACGATCTCTCTAGCGGGATGGGTTCCGATCACCCTTGCTCACTTCCTAAGGTGAGCAGCCTAGAGAGCGCAAAGGCCTTTACAAAGCTTTGAACCGACTAGGGTCGCCCGCTAAGGTTTCGCAATCCTCCAAAGGGTCTAGAAATCCACGGGGTTATGGGGTGCCCTCTTGCGCCAACGAATCACACGCCAACCACAACAAACCCAAGCCATCTCATTGCTAATTATTCAAATTTGCACCATTCCCATAAAATGATCTTGTGGTTGCACTATTTGGCCCAGTTCAATGACACAAAGTGAAGTCCTTATTTGTGCCAAGGCAAGACTTCCACAACCAAGTGTGCAAAGCAACCACTACTCACTCCTGCCTTCTTGCCTCAAAGAAACAATTTGTATAAGCCCATGCCAAAAGACCACCCGCCTTGGCACAACAGCTTTTAACCAAGTGATCTCACACCACAGTCAACACAGACTTAGGCGTCCCCGCCATAGTCGCTCAACAATGGCACCACCACACATTCCATATTTATTAGTTAAGATTAATAGAGATGAAGCATGATACGCTCAACCACGTTTTCTAAGCAAGGTCAGATAAGACCTCACTACCCCCATGTTGGCAAATAACAAAGAACACCAACTAAATTATCCACCCTAAGGCTCACAAGGTGAACATGACAACATGATGGAGACAAGGTATAAAGGAGGCATAACGACAAGTAGGCAAGTAACTACATTTCAAACCATTTTCTTATAAACATAGCCATGCATGATAAAGTAAAACCGAAATACATTTACTTAAACTTGGTTCAAGATGATCAAAGGGGATCTGTGGCTTGCCTTGGTCAAGCAAATGAGAGCCTTCTGCAAAGAAGAGTCGGGTCCAAGATCTACTCGAACTCGTGATCTACACGTTCGCAAGAAAACCAAATAAGCAAAACCACACTAAGCCGAGAACTTCAAAAGAACCAAAAGGAACTCAAACCAACTCACCAAAAAGGAAACCAAGAGGCTTAACACAGCCTCAAAGAGCTCTTGGGAAAGGTCTTGCACAAGGAAGAACTGAGCAGATGAGGCAAGGAAGGAAGAAATGAGCAAAAGATTACAAAGGCCTGCCCTCCCAGGCTATATATATCCGGAGTTGGTAGTGTGCACCACAAGAAAAAACTCAGTGAGGTGTAGGCAATCGGGACAACTAGGGCAAGGCTTGCCCAAAAAGAATTGAAATAAAGTACCTCAGATGTGACTGCATTTAATGTGACCCGACACCTATTAAATGCGCACAGAGTTCTGAGGCAAGAGCAATAATTACAAGGTGAAGAGGGGCTGGCAAGTGGGGCCAGTCAAAAAGGGTGCACCACTGGTTAAAGAGGTGGCCCCACCGCAAGGGTCATTCCCGCCAAAGACCACTGTGAGGTCCTGGGCAAGAGGTCCAAGACACTCAGAGGGGGAGGTCCTGGACAGGAGGTCCAAGGACTCAAAAGGAGGTCTTGACACTCGGATCTGCACCAGGGAGGTCTAAGGGTCAAGATTTCAAAGGGGGAGGACTTCAACGGTCCAGATCAAAGGGTGCAGGGAGGTCCTGACCAACAGAAAAATTCAAGGTTAGGAGGGTGGTTTTATAAAAGACCAGCAAGGACCGGGGAGGTGGTCTTTGCAAAACAACCAGGAGGAGGTCCTGGGAAACAAAGGCAAATGCGCAGCAAAGCAGAGCCGTTCGATTGGAATCGGGCGGCCCAAAAAGGAAAGGAACGTTCGGACCAAGATAACGTGCCCCTAGGATCGGGCCATTCAAACCACATCGGATGGTCCTAAGGTAACGAAGGTAAAGTCTCAAGCGATACAGCCACAAGAATCAAAGATGGGTCCAAGCGCTAAGGAGGTCTTGGACCGAAGGAGGTCTGGACCTTTGGATACAACTAAGGGAGAACCTGGACGGCTAAGATCTCCAGAGAGGAGGTCCTAAAGGCCAGATCCTAACAAGGGGAGGTCCGAGCGGCTAGATCTCAACAAGGAGAGGTCTGAGCGGCTAGGTCTCAACAAGGGGAGGTCTGAGCGGCTAGATCTCAACAAGGGAGGTCTGAGCGGCTAGATCTCAACAAGGGAGGTCTGAGCGGCTAGATCTCAACAAGGGAGGTCTAGGAAGGCCCCAAAAGAGCACTGGAGGTCCAGAGAAACTCTAGAGCGCCCAAGAGAACTCGGGGTTCCCAGAGAGCGTGGAGAGGCCCACTGGAGGTCCAAAGAAGCAAAGCCAAGCGTGGCTTGGGGAAACCAAGAGGTTTCAAACACAAACCCGAGCCGGGTCCTTGACAGAAAACCCCAAGCAAGGGAGAGGTTCAACAGAGGGAGATGAGAGAGAGGTCCGGATCTCAAAGAGATTCAAACCAACAAAGGAAGTTAAGAGAGAGAGAGAGGCGAACCAGGGCACACAGAGAGGCTTTGAGAACCACGGCCGAGGGCAAGAAAGACACCACAGAGAGCCACAACCAAAGAAGGAACACCAACAACGACTTAGTTAAGGTTTGATTAATTCCAATTGAACTCTCCAGATTTCAAAATCTCAGGTTAAGCTTTGGATTCTCAATAAAGCCAAATGGTTACTTTTATTTTGAAAACTTGGCAAGGACTTAAAAGAAAACGGGACGTTACAGAAACCAAATTGGTTCTGTAATTCCAATCATCAGGTTGGATCAACCCGGTTCGTCGTCATGGCACCACCGAAACCATCATTGCAAGTCCGTCAAGTCATTGAAGCGATGGAAGAGAACACTGGCCAGATCCAGACTACATTGAGCGAGATTCTATCCCGCTTTGATGGTCAAGCCGAGAGGATCGATCGTCTATTGGCCGAAGTGAAGAATCTCGAACAGCAAGTCGGGATCCAACAGGATAGTCTGGATGAGGTCAAGCGATCACAGGCGAAGTTCTTGCGTCTTCAATCTTCTCTGATACCGCCTCCTCTACCCCCGCAACGGCCACCCCCATCGTCCTTGAAGCTACCCACCAAGGCGGGTCAGGTGACTACGGTGGTACCTCCAGGTGTGCTCACGAATCATGGACCTCCCTTGCTACATCATCCAACCGGTGCATCTTCCTCATACGGGGTGGTTACTACACCGATCTCCCCTGCGGAGTCCGGCGGATTCACCAAACCGTCGAAATTGGACTTCCCAAAGTTCTTCGGCGGCAATCCACGTCTTTGGTTGGATAGGTGTCGCACCTACTTCGACATGTATCGAGTGCCAGTGCCGCAATGGGTGTTAATCACGACGATGTACATGGAGGGACATACAACACTTTGATTGCAGGCTTACAAGCGTCACCATGCTGTATTAGGCTGGGATGTGTTCTATCAGGCGGTTGAACAAGAGTTCGGTGCTGATGAGTACGATGCACAAATGAGCAAATTACTACAACTCAAACAAACTAACACCATAGCGGAGTACAAGACAACATTCGAAGCTAGTATGTATCACTTGTTAGTTTTCGATGCAACTCTGAACACCAAGTTTTTTGTTACCCAATTCCTACTCGATCTGAAGGACGTAATCCGGGGCGCAATTCGTTTACAAGCTCCTGCAACGGTCACTCGAGCGGCAGTGTTGTCTAGAATTCAGTAAGGAGGAGTTGGAGGTTAATCGCCCGGGCCATCGACCAGCATCGACGCCCAGAACAATAGCACCATTACCGGCTATAGTACCAGGTCCGGCAACAGCCCGTGCAGATAACAAAAAACCGAATGATGAGTATTGGCGAGAACGACAATTGCGCGATTTTCGGCGAGCCAATGGCTTATGCTTCAAATGTGGTGACAAGTACAACAAGGAACACGTCTGTAAGAAGCCAATACAATTGCTAACGATTGAGGTAGGCGATTTCGGTGAAGTCTTACCAGATGAGGCTCTGTGGGCACTCGATTTGACCGAATCATCTCCGGCAGAAGAATGTTTCAAGCTCTCCATACATGCAGTCGCGGGAACGGAGGCTGTTGAAACTATCCACCTGCGAGCATTGGTTGGCAACCAGGTCATGCTAGTTTTGGTGGATTCCGGCAGCATGCATAGTTTTGCCGATCACCAGTTTCTTGCTCGGACAGACCTCAAAACACAAGCCATTCCAAGGGTTGCGGTTAAGGTGGCAAATGGGGACAAATTACAGTGTGACAGTATGGTTCCATCTCTGAATTGGTGGATTCAGGGAACGACTTTTCGCACTGATATGAAGGTATTAGACTTGGGGGCTTATGATGCAGTTTTGGGAATGGATTGGCTAGAACCCTTCAGTCCCATGAGTTGCTACTGGAGTAAAAAGACATTGCCATTTTTGTATGTGGGGAAAAATATTTGTATTCAAGGTGTTCAAACTAACAAACAAGCAACCATCACAGAAGTGTCTTCTGAACAATTACAAAGGTGGAATGTTGGAAATGAAATATGGTCAATCACAGTACTAGAACAACAAACACCAGCAACTCCAGAGTTTCCTTCGTCCTTGCCTAGTGCAGTGCAGTCCTTGCTCCAACAGTACAATGACATTTTTATGGAACCCCGAAAATTGCCACCACACAGACAGTATGATCATGCTATTACCTTAGAGCAGAGAGCTCCACCCGTGAATTCCAGGCCCTATCGATACTTACCTCTCCAAAAAGATGAGATAGAAAGACAAGTGACAGCAATGCTGCATACAGGAGTAATCACACCGAGCATGAGTCGCTATGCTTCTCTAGTCTTGCTCGTACAGAAGAAGGATGCGAGTTGGCGATTCTGCGTCGATTATCACCGACTAAACAAATATATTATCAAAAACAAATTTTCACTACCAATCGTGGATGAACTCCTCGATGAGTTATCTGGTACTCAATTCTTCTCTAAACTCGACCTCCGTTCGGGTTATCATCAAATACACATGAGGGAAGCTGATGAAGAGAAGACAACTTTCAAAACTCACCAAGGCCATTACCAATTCCAAGTCATGCCCTTCGGTTTAATAAACGCTCCCGCTACGTTTCAATGCCTAATTAATACCATTTTTGCTCCTTACGTTCGCAAGTTTGTGATTGTATTCTTGGATGACATCTTGATTTATAGCCGTACTTTGTTAGATCACATTGAGCATCTAACAACCGTCATGGAGGTGCTTCGCACCAATCAATTGTTTGCCAAGATGTCCAAATGTTCCTTTGCTAGGGATCACATTGAATATCTGGGACACGTGATCTCTCATGAAGGGGTGGCCACCGATCCCGAAAAAACTAGTTCCATGGACAATTGGCCACAACCAACCACGATCACATAGTTGAGGGGATTCTTGGGACTCACTGGTTATTACCGTAAATTTGTGAGGAACTATGGCCTAATTGCCAAGCCGTCGACTAACCTGCTGAAGAAAAAGAGTTTTGTTTGGGACGAACAGGCCAATACAACATTTCTGCAACTCAAACAAGCCATGGTGAGTACTTTGGTTCTGGCCCTTCCTGATTTCACCTTGCC
The DNA here is from genome assembly GCA_036346405.1 of Phyllostachys edulis. Classification (NCBI taxonomy): domain Eukaryota; kingdom Viridiplantae; phylum Streptophyta; class Magnoliopsida; order Poales; family Poaceae; genus Phyllostachys; species Phyllostachys edulis. Next base: position 66,797,165 of record CM070558.1, on the reverse strand, counting down.
TTTTTTGGTAGAGACCTATGCTTGTGCAACGGGAATCAGGGCTGTTTTGATGCAACAAGGTCACCCGGTTGCCTATCTTAGCAAAGCCTTAGGCCCTCAAAATCAGAGATTGTCCATATATGAAAAAGAAATTTTGGTTGTGATTATGGCAGTGGAGAAGTGGCGTTCTTATCTTCAACGAGGACCCTTTTTGATACTCACTGACCATAAGAGTTTGTGTACTCTGGAAGAACAGGAATGCAATGATCACATTCCCTGACTGGTGGTAATCCTTTTGGCTCTTGGAAAACATCAGAGAATTGTTTTAGTACTACTTGAATCTCGGCTGGTATGTCCTGCTTTGTCTCTCCGATTTTCAGCACAGTTTTGGAGTATATCACCGCCCCAATTACCCCCTTATGCATCAGCTTCGCTAGTTGTACAGCATTAACTACACATTTCTTTCCAGGGATGGTCTCATCCTCAAACTTCACTGTTTTTAGCCCTTCTTTGCACAACTGAAACTCTCTGGTTTTCAAGTTCAAATTGACTGGACTATGCTCATAGATCCAATTGCTTCCAAATATGATGTCATAACCCTTCAACTCTAGTAATCTGAAATCAGTATGGAATTCCTCCCCTTGTATCTTATATGGGCAGTCTAAGCACTGAGAGTCACTGAGCAGTGTATTTCCATTTGCCACTGCCACTCTAATCTGATCATGATTAGTGACCTTACATTGAGCTTTTACTGCTGTCAACGGTGTCATGAATGTAGCAGTGCTCCCACTATCAACAAGAGCAATAGCATTGATCTTTCCTATTTTCACTTTCAAGGTAAATGTACTTACCCCTGAACTGGTTCCAGCTACAGCATGCATTGATATCTGTAATTCCTCTCCTTTCCCTTCCTTATGTTCAGGACTACTAGGGGGTGTTGCAAATTCTCCTTCAACATTTTCCTCAGTACCTTCCTCCTCATCTTCAATTATTAGATGGATCTGTTTCAGGAATTTACATACCTTGCTGTGACCAGGCACCCATGGCTCATTACATTTAAAACACTTTCCCCCATTCCATTTGTTTCCACTTCCTGGAATGGTTTTGTCACCTGACTCCTTAACCCCTATATTCTTCCACTTGTTTTGATTACTTGCTTGATAACCCCCTCTTTGGACAGAACCTTGGTTCCAGCTAGTCACCCTTTTGTTATACTGATTATTTTCGTAGTTTCTAGCATGGGCATAAGCTTCCACTAAAGTTCTTGGCTCCAATGATTTCAAAGGTGTCTTGATATAATTTTTTAAACCTGACACAAAGTAGTCCAACAAGTATCCTTCTCTTAGTGCTGTGTTATTCCTTTTTACCAGGATCATCATACTCTCAAACTTATCAATATAAACCTCCACTGTCCCCTCCTGATATAAGCCTCTGAAGGACTCAGTCACTTCATATCTAGTCTCTGCTGCAAATCTTTTCTTGATCATGACACAAAATTGTTGCCAAGACAAAGCCCCAGTATCAATATCATTACTGCAGATCCATTGGTCAGCTCTTCCAGACAAATAAACCTCAGCTATTGAGACCTTTTGTTTATCTGGTGTCCTTGCTAGTTCAAAATATTTCTCAGCTTTCCTCAGCCATGCTTCAGGTTGATCACCATCAAATTTGGGGAATTCTAGTTTAGGCCCCTTACTAAATTGCAGGTTATATTGATTCCCATGCCTCTCGGGACTAACCTGATGTTGGTATTGACTTGGATTTTGCATCTCTGGTGCTCTTGGACAAGGATAACACCACTGAGATTCACTTCTGAAGGGTGGTACATTGTTTGTTGGATAATAAGGATTGTACTGTGGAGAATTATAAGGAGGCACAAACGGAGGATTAGAATTGACATATTGCGGTGTAAATGCGCCATTTGCCATTACCATAGGATAAACACTCACTCCAAAGGTGCTATTGACCACATTGTTTGGACCCCCAAAAATTCTCTGTTCATCTGCAGATCTGCCTATTAGTGCTCTCATACCATTGACATTACTCATGGTTGTTGTATGTACCACCGCTGGACTTGAATTGGGTGCAACTGGCATGATAAAAGGGACAGGAAGAGTACCAGGAGTTGAACCGCAGGCATTCGTGTTAGGGGCAAATGAATGTGCACTACCTGGAGTTGCATACGGAAATCCTGCTGGAGTAGAGAGTCTAACCTCTGTATTCGCCCGTAGCTGACTATCATTACCCTCCATAGCTGCCAAATTACTGGTCGCCTCCCCTGCTCCATTCTTCTCCATCATTGTTTTTAACATCTCCATCATTAGATCTAATTTCGAAGAATTCTCCTGATTCTTCTCTTCAAATTGCGCCATCTGAACTTGGACGCCCGTTGAATTATCATCAATCTGTTGTTGCATACGCCCCATTTCATTCTTCAGCCCTTCGATTTCACCTAATACCATCGAACCCACTTCTTCCTCAGTAGATCTACCTGCTTTTGGCATCTCGGACCCTCCGAAACAGCTTAGGAATTTCACAGGAAGAGATTCCAAATGGATCCTCCCAAACCTTCACTGTCAGAGTCCTCTCTCAGCCTTACTCTCTGCTGATTTGAGTATTCTCGAGCTAGCTCAGGAATTTTACTGGAGAAACTTGTTCCCCAACCCTTACTACTCAAGAACTACTCAGAACCAACGAACCACAAGGATCAAACCTGGCTCTGATACCAAATGTCAGGACCCGCGATGATCGGTGTCCGACAATTTGGTATCCAGTGCTTCGATTTGGGGATTCAGAGATAAACACGAAGGAAAACGTATACAAGAAGGTAAAGTAGATGCGACAGGAATTAGGTTTTTTCAGTCTGCTTTCCCCATTGCCAACCCGTGGCTTAAGATAGAGTCACATGGCCAGTTCACAGCCCAGTTGGTAACAAAAATAACAGCGACGGTGAATAGTAAAGATGAAACTACAAGATCGTAAGTAGTAACAGCTAAAAGGTTTATCCGCCGTTAGATTAGAAGTGAAACGTTATCCAGCTACGATCACCGTTGGATCCTCATAAACCTGAAGCCCTTCTGATCTTCCACACGATTCTCATAAACGAAGAGGTATTGCTTCATCTCAGTTGTTCGTTAGCTGAACTGAACCTTGAAGTTCGGCTGCAAACAATCTCAGAATTCAGAGAATTTCTGGGATCTGACATATCGTCAATGGTCTCTACTCGCCGGCGCGGCGTGCGGAAGGCCGGCCGCCGGCCGCAAGATCAAGAATGGCGAATAAAAAAGGGGAGCTCGGCGTTGACGAGGACGACGACTGTGAGGCCGGCTTTGGCGAGTCTGAGGAGAACGACCTGCTATAAGCTGCATATGTTTCGATATGGACACCTGAGTCTCTGTAGCATAGCAGAGGTGATCTGAATTCTGAACCTTCTGAGTTCCGACTGAATTTTGAGTTTAACAAGCTCAATATGGTATACAACGAAATAATCTGAAGCTCCACGTGCCAATGTGCACGCGTGCAGCATCGACAGTACAGTGATTGATCTGGTGCTCAGCTTCCAGTTTCACAAGGGCTAGACTCTTCACTTGTTCTTGCATACTACAGTTGTATTTATGGATGGTACGCCACTTATCTCGTCTTGCTGCCAGCAGCCAGGAACATTAAAAGATTTTTTTTGCTTAGACAGCTGCAAATACAGACACCTGTATAGAAACCACGTCTGGATGAGACTATTCATGTTTTATTGTATTTTACAAGACGCATAAACAGAAACATTTATTGTATTTTGCAAGACGCATAAACAGGAATATTCTTTCATGCATCAGCTAGAAACCAAGATCTATGAACCTACCATTTTTATGTACATCTCTACATATTCACAAGCTATGAAAAGAACCCTGTACATCCCAATCTGAATGAAATTCTCCAACTGAAGCCTTCATCTTCGAGAGAAAACAAGGCCCCGTCCTTTGCTCTAAATTGGATAAGAGGAATGTTGTAGGCTATCTAGAACTGCTCCAGTCTGTCTGCACACTAGGTTCTACAATGGAGACATCGACATCGTGATTTGTCATGATAATATTGCTGGTGAGATCCTTTTGGAACTGCTTAACGCTTTGAGCTGTGATGATTCTGCAGGTGCTCCAGTCGTCTGCTTCCATATCAACTCCCAGGTATGTGAAATGGTCCTGAATGCTAAAACTAAATATGGAGATGCTCCTAGGGAAATATACAAGGGGGCAAATGTTAGAACTAGAAGCTAAAGAGAAACCATAGTTGAGCTGCCAGGAAGGAGTGAGCTGTTAAACCTGCAGCAGTTTGGGTCTTCGCCGCTTTTATCACAAATCTGTTCAGTTGTGTTGCCTTCAGAATCGTGGACCCATACCTGAAATTTGAAAAACATGCCTATCATGTGTCTACATGGATGTAGCGCCACTTCTCTAAAGAATATTTCCAAATTTGATTTACATGTAGCATAAGTGACAGGCCTAAGCCCTGGTTTTGGGGAGAAATGTAGTAGGGTAATATGGATTTAATCGTAACTTTTGTATTTTGGAAGGAAATACATTGTTGTTTCCACAACCCAAAGATTATGCTCATATCATCACATCGAAAGGTATGAAGTATATTTAACAATCTGCTGCACTAGGCATTGATTTTTGATCAATGAAAAACACACTAAGGGCGTTTAAGCGAAAGTACCTAGAGTGTACTGTACATCAATAAGCATAACATAGTGATAAAGGCCATGGACAAGTTGGTGTGCAAGAAAGTATTCTTATAAGTTTATGTGCAAGGTATATACCTCTCTTGGGAAGTGGTGGTACGTCAGTTGGGGAAGAAAGGAGAAATAAGGTGGCAAATGTGGCACAATATCATGTCCGTGTGTCAGTCGAATTGTGTTGGGTACATATTTGGCAAAGTAAGAGGCAAAAGCAGCATTTCCAACACGAGGTTGTCCAAAAGTCATGAGTTGAACGTTGTCACTTCCAAGAATGATCTGTGGATAAAGTTTAAAGAACAAAAGTCAACAATTTACATAACAACAAATGTCCAAAATTATAAATATTTGTGCTAAGAATTTGATACTAAGATTACAATCTAGAAGGATTTATAAGAGTCTGGACGCTGGATGTATTTACAAAACTTTGGGCCTTGGGTACTTACAGCAAGATCAAGTGCACAAAAGGAAGCCATGGCTCCTCCCATTGAGTGCCCTGTAACTATGACGCTGATATCCCCATATGACTTTCTTGCCTTGTGAACAGCACTTGTGATAGCTAGACGTAAAACTGTATTATTATAGGAGGAGAAAAATCCACTGTGCACCTTTAACCAGAGTAATAGAAAAAAATTAGCAAATAAATAAACAGACAATAAACATTTGCCTTTTTTTTAAAAAAAAGAAAGATATATAAACAGTTTATTGGCAATAACCTTTGCATTTGGCATGTTTGGATAGCTTAGATCAAGCTGCTTCCATACCAAGTCCTTGATCCAATTCTGTACACTGAGTAAGCAAATCTAAACATAAATCACATGTAAATCGAGAAACAGTAACACACAAAGCAAAATCAGTTTAATCGAGAGCACTAGAAGCACATGCAATTAGCATAGTACCTATTCTCTTGAGTCCCTCTGATTGCAACTATTATGGCATTTAGATTATGAGCTACACCAACGAATGCCTGTTACATTGTTCAGCCACAGAATGGCAGGTAAAAGAAAGGCAATGTCATGAAAAGCTCAATAGACTTGATAAGAAAGACCCCTATATCATGGAAATTTATGACAACCTAATTTGAAAGGTGGTTAGATAGGAACCTGCAAGCAGTTCTCCACATCAACAATTAGAGATCTCATCTCGAAGCCCTATTTCAAAAGTAGGCAAAAATATCAAAAAAACTAGTAAGTAATTTATGCTCTCCATATCAACAGAAATATTTTTTAAAAGAAAAGGAAAATGTTTATATGATCTGCTAAAAAGAGAAATGACAGATCCTAAAAAAATGAATAGTTGAAGGGCTGCTGCGCGGCTGCGCCCAAGTGCCCAACCATTATTAACCATACATGCTTTAATATTTGCACAATTTTATTTGCAGGAAAACAAATAAGCACCCAACAAATAAAATATGAATGAAAGAGAACGGGCTTGAAGGTTTCTTACTTGAGTCAAGTCATTGCATCTTGAGCATGTCCATGTATAAAGAGCTGTTAAATCTGTCATATACACCTAGAGACAACAGAGAACCATTGGCTTAAGTTTATTTTGACATAAAAAGAGAAAACAATTGAAAGTTATGAAACACCAAAGACAAAATTTAGTTTCAGTTGACTAATGAGATTCAAGACAAAGATGAGCTAAGGCCCCATTTAGAACGCAGGCTGCACATGTAATAAAATAACAACAAAAAGTTTAACTTACAGCCGAAGCATATTCCACAAGGGTCTTGGCAAGAGTATGATTATAAATAAAAGTCTGCTCACAATTCTTGACACGGAGCTCTGTGATAATGAAAACAGTTGGTTTATTGTAATAATTAATGATGCAAGCTTGAATACATATATTAAATATCAAATTCAGATACTATAAGAAGATGTGCAGCAGATGGACCAACATTAACAAAAAACCAATTTGACAAATGAAAAGGAAACAGAATAAATGACTCAAGCCCTGTTCGGACAAACTTAGACTAGATCATTAAGCCCATCAGCCCATGTATATTCATAAGTGAGGGGAAGTCAGTTTCGGCTTCTCAATTTAATTGGCCTTAACCTTACAGGAGAAGTGACTCCCATAGCAGCTTCTTTGGCCTGGCAGCTTATGGCAGCTTTAAGCTCAAGCTTAGACTCTCCGAAATAGTACTTCCATATGATGAATATTCATGCCCAAAAAATACCATGGCTAACGTGTGCTAACTAAAGGTTATTGGGCAAACTAAGCCCAATAAAAATAGCTAACACGGTAAACAAGTTCAATCAATTAAGTTCCTTCATAATGCAACACAACCCCACTTTAAAGAAGTTGCACACATAATATCTAGCAGTAGGTATACAATATGTACTAATCACCAAGAGTGGTTAAGCTTGTATTGGCGAAAGCCAAGCCAAACACCTATTCTACAATCTTGAAACCAAGTTTAACAAATCACAGAATCCACCAACTATAATGAGATAAAGCATGTCAGAAATCTCAAAAATATTGCAATACTATGACAGCAAGAAAATAGTTGAGGACTCCATGAATATTAAGTTAAGGCTCAAATATATTATATGTGATCGACATACTAGATTCCTCAGACCAAGACAAGCTCCAAAAGAATCTCTAATGGTTCTTTGCTGTCATAGTTCATCAACTCATCTTTTTTATTCAACCTTGTTGTTTTCTGAGGGTCACCAACCATGGCTTCCTTTCCAGCCAGCAATCAAAACTTCATTATATTAACAAGGCACCAGGAAGTTCCAACTGTCAGCCACCTACTTTCCCTCTTTCTACACATAGATAGAACCTTTTCCAGATGTTTGTACAAGCTTCCATATACATCCCCCAATCATAACAATAAGTAAGTGCAGTAAATTGGCCCAGTTGCTGGTCAATGTGCCCCTAACCGACAATAAGAATTTCACGAAATTAACAAGAAAACGGGCAATTTCATAAGTCAGGCAGTAGCCGCCCCTTCTCTCGATATAATTACACCTTTTCAGATGTTTGCATGTGCATTGATAATTTGATATGCTTTCTCCAATCATAGCAATCAGTATGAATACAGTAAAGAGCTTGATTATTACTGCTAAAGTTAACTCATTCTCGGAACCCATCGAGGCAAACCTAGAACAGTAACCCAACAAGCATCAAAATCGGAAATTGAGGCCAACGAATCACATGAAACTACCTCGTCCGTGAGAAGCGGTAGACAGCAAGAGCAACAGAGCCGCCACACTGACGCATTTCCATCTCTCCATGAACCTACATTTACAAAAAAAAAAATGAATCACACAAACAGGAAAAGAAGAAAGCAATTTGATGAGTTAAGCATGGACCCCTTAGGAGCTCCAAAATGCAGAGAAAAAGAAAGGGGCAGCAATTGCAGAATCAAATTAGGAACCAAGCTTTGATTTGCCGTCGTATGAACAAGAAGAACAAAATTTAGGGGGGAGAGCAAACTTAGGGGCAAAGAATTTGACCTTACGGGCGCTCCAAATGCCGGGGAAGAGAGATTGGATGAACAAAATGGGCTGACTGGAGGTGCCAAGAAACGGCTGGTGCTCGGTGAGTTTTAATGCGGTGGGGAAGAGTGGGGGCCTGGGAGTCGCTTTCTGGGCGCAGTGTTTGGAGGGAGAAGAGAGAGAATATGCTGCTCCCCTCCTCCGGTTATGCCACGGTCTGAAGATGGTAGGCCCAACAAGGAAGAAGAAGAAGAAGAAGAATTTTCTTACTATCGCGCTATTACTAAAACAGAAGATTAGCGTTATGCAGTGGAATCTATCTGTGGTGCCAAGCATCCGAGTTGCAACTTGCACTAGCATCAGCAGACAACAGGTACGTACTGCTGCCTGCTTGATCTAATCGGAAGATGGACAACCTATTTAGTCGGGTAAAGGTTTTTCAGGGAACAAACAATTGGAACAGCACGGTGCACAGTACTGAACAGTCTGAATTGCAAGGAGACTTGCACCGACTTACGGTTACTGCAACGACTAGTGACGGCTCCTCGTCAGTCGTCCCTCACCGCTCGTTCAGAAATCAGAAGTCGGCCGGATCGGTGCTGTCTGTGCAGGTGGACGTCCCTTGCAGATCCAGCAGGGTCCATGTGACGACGTGTGGAAAAACGTAGGCGCCGTCTGGACTCTGGAGTCTGGAAGGGCATTTTCGAGTGCCCCGAGGGGAAGAAAAACTGGGGGAATTTTTTACGCCGAAGCTCCGAGGAATTATGCCCATGACCATCATACGCGACGTGAGGGAGAGTTACCTGCAAGAATTGGCCGTTGGTTTTTTCCACGTCTCTCTCACCCGAACAGAGCAGATAACCTCTAACAGACCGATCGAGCTTGCAGAACGAATTCAAAAGAGATAATAAGTGGTTATCTGGTACTATATGTGATCGATTATGACTCCGAAGAAAAAAAATACGAAATAGAATACGGGGAGCGATATTCGTCCATATATATCCGTATATTAGGAGTCTGTTGTGACTTCACTTAGGAATAGGATAATAGATAGGTGTGTTGTTGCATCTGAGCGGGTAGGAGATACTGAGTGTTTTTTCTTCGACATCTCAGCGATTAGTCTCTCCGTGTTTGCTCTAATTGTACTCCTACTATTTAATGTCATGTACAAGAGTGCAAAAGAAGCAGATAATATCCGTCCGACCGAAGGCTCGCGGAGCGAATACGAAATGGAGAAATGAGTATCCGACAATATTTAGAAATTTTTATCATAGCCTCAGAAGCGGATTAATTTCAAATTAGCCCTAACTCGCCATAATTAGCAAAAATAGCTCAAAAAGCAGACGCATCATGGCTATCGGGCGTGCAGGACTCCGCCGCCGGCGCAGCAGTCCTCACAGCGTCTTTTTTTTTTTTTCACTCTCATGGTAGCGTCGATTTTTTTTCCTCTCCATTTCATGCCCATGGTAACCGAAAAGAGTGTTGGAAGGATCGTTTTTCTCGCTTTTTTCTTTACATCGCGTCATTTGTCTTTTCATTGTCGATTAGCGAGGCGATAAAACCAACGCTGCCAACCGAGGAACTTCGAGCCAAAGTAGCATTTTGATTAGTGAGGTAAGTTCGTGTTTAATTTTTTACTTATTGCATTTTTTACCGTTAAGTACGTGCTTAGATTTTGCTAATCGTTAGTTTTTGTCTATTTGCAAAGAATGGCACGCATTATACCACCCCTACTTGAAGCGGCATGGGACGGCAAGCATCGCCGCCACGCTTGATCGATGGTGATGGGCCGCCAAGTCTGGTGACACGGGGACCGAGGAGACTGGCGCCGGATTTAGCGGTATGGTCCGAGACTTCGCCACGCGGTGATTATGCGTTCGCGCCGCATGTCAACACGGGCAAAACTTAATTGATGCCTCTCTTCTTCCGCCTTTGGTTGATCGTTGGCGTACGGAGACCCACATCGCTCCACTTCCGTGGGGAGATGATCGGTGACATTGCAAGATGTCGACTTCATTACCGCCTTCCGCTTCTTGGCCGTCAGCTTGTTCCTCCGAGGTCGCCGGATTTGAAGGCGCGTCTCCATCATCGTTTGACCGACCTATCCCCGAGAGGTCAAAGGGCATTCCACGGTTGGTGGTGCGACAATTCATGCATTGCCCAATTGACGAATCGGAGGAGGTGGTTCGATGCCACCTTATTGCATATTTGTTGTTTATATTCGGGTGGATCATGTTCCCTAGCACGCAGGGACATGGTGTACCCGAAGTTATATTCACCTTCTTGAGTCTATCGTGGACGCCGATGATGAGGACGTCTTGCAAGATCTGATTGGGGTTCACCAGATCAGGCGCTGACGATCTGCATGACTTTGTCGACGCTCGCAGCGGTCAAGACGGAACGGAGCCCGTGCTCTCGGGTTGCCACACGCCGTTATACTGGTGTGGTCGTGGGCACTTCGCGGCCGGACGATCGTTGTTCCGCCTTGATCCACCCTTACCCGCACACACAACATTTCTATGGTGAGGTGGAGGCGACGAGGAGGATCTGTGGAAGGCCCGACCATGGGATCCCGATGGATCGCGGCAAGATCGGGTGGTCTAGGGAGAGAGTGCATCGATATACCCCGAGTTCCACAATGAATTCGAGACCACACGAACGCGACAAAGTATGGGCTCTTGACGGATCGCGCGACGCAGCAGGCACGCGCCCGACGGCCGAGCTTGCTATGCCACCGAGATGCGGCGTCTTCGAGGACAACTTGTCATTTGGTGTTCTCCCACATGGTTGAGCCGCACAACCCACAACGGGTGATGAGGCGCTTCGAAGCCGCACTCAGAGATCCCCGCTTAGGGCGCACCGCTTGCAAGGCGTAGTCATTTGTAAGTACATTGCATTACTTAATAATGTTGTAGATCCTTTAGACATACGTTATGCCTGCACCATAAGTTATTTATTTTGTTCCACCCGCAGCAGACGAAGAAGGGTCGCAAGAGCGATGATCGCTTCAGACGCAGCAATGTGGGTAGATGCATGGCGACGCCACCGATTCCATTTTGCAGAGGCACACCTTACGATGCGAGGACTTCGACACGCATTTGGAGTGGTACGCGTCTGGAACACGCGACGAGATTGACAGCGCCCGCCGACATGCGAGATCCTAGCCACGCCTAACGCTTGGACTTAGGGATGGACCCGCATGCGCAAAGACGCCAGACGATTGATGACGTTGAGCATGTAGTAGATTAACCACCCTCGAAATAGGGTTAACTAACAAAATTTTGTGTGTTCAGAACCATGCAGTCGACCGCTTGAATATCGCTATCGGCGCGCGGAACTCGAGCGGGTACGACAACAACACGATGGAGCGCCTTTTACGGCCTTGAAGACGGTTATTGATGATGTCAAGGTGTCGTTCGTAACATGAGTCGCGGAAGGGCGGCGATGTCGACTCGAGGCATCGGACGGAGCGTCGTCGCGTACCCTCGCCTCCATCTTCCCGTCCGAAGCGAAGTCGACCAATGGCCTTGGCGGAAGATGGGCGGCGGATCGTCCGTCGCGGTTACCGCGCAGGACTCTCTGGCCGCTGCCGTCGTCATCTCGGACGGACCCTACGCTGATGTCGTCCTCGTCTCGGAGGGACCCTACGCAGATGCCGTCCTCGTCTCGGAGGGACCCTACGCAGATGCCGTCCTCGTCTCGGAGGGACCCTACGCTGATGCCGTCCTCGTCTCGGAGGGACCCTACGCCGGTGCCGCCGTCGTCACAGAGGCACGAAGAGGACATTCCGGAGAGCACGGACGTGCAACCCGGAACCGCGGCGGATGTTATCCCAGATTCTCCCTTGCAGGCCCACACTGTTGGACAATTTCCAATGGGCGATACGGCGCCATGGTATGAGTCCGGGTACACAATGTACCCTGCGGCGTTCACCCCGCAAGGCGAACCGTACCACGAGCAGTTCACCCAGTCCATCCCGCAGCACGAGCAATTCACCCAGTTCATTCCGCAACCAGAGCCGAGTTGGTGCCCCTCCACGGATCCTACTACGGATCCTAATGCTTGGGTCACAGACTTGTTGTCAACGCCAGTTCTACATGTGATGCCCCCCGTATACGCCGACACGGCGGTTGAGGAGCCTCGGTATGACCTGCGGCAGAACCCACGGTCACCTGATAGGTTGACGTTTCCACAGGAACAGATTCGTCGGAGACCTTTGGGAGGAACACGGCGCGGAAGGCCAGTACAGGGTACTATGCCCGACAGCAGTGAGGAGCAGCGTGAGCAGTAGTAGCAGTAGTAGCATTAGTAGTCTATTGTATGTTGTAAGTTGTGCTTCATTAAGTGATTTGTAATCCAAGCAGAGTGTGCTAATTGGAATGTAATTGGACTCTTGTACTTCGTTATCTATGTCAGTAGAACAATTTTATTCTCATTCATCAAGGACTGCGATGCATAGATAACGAGTGAACATTACAATCTCATTACACACTGACGTTCTACTTGGCAAGAACAAGATACAAAAGAAGAAAGACCGCAAAAGTAACTAACTTAAGTAACTTGTGAAGCAGCTTCTCAACTCTTTCCATCTGTCATGCGGTGTTTGAAGCCTTTTCTCTTCACTTTGCATGGGTTGATCGAACGCCGAGGCATTGCACTAATTGCAGAACACCATGGGAGTCTTGCATTGGTTCATCGGACGCCGAGGCATCGCATTTAATTGCAAAGAACACCACGGAGTCTTCTTGCAAGGCGAAGAATTTGCATTGCAATATCTTGAAGCACTGGGCGACTTTCATCGACCCATTGCCAAAATCGACATGTTGTGTTCTACAAAAGAATTGAAGTTTCAAATGAAAGTAAGAAAACCCGATATGGACAACGCAATTCATTCGTCTTTGAGTTTGCGAAGGTTACCGAAAGATTTGAACACTTCATGAAAACTCGGGACGGATTCGTTGGCGTATGAGAGGTAAACACATTAGCCGGATCCCTGCAACGAGGGCAAAGCAACTGCTGTCGTAGTGATTGTAATTCTCTGCTCACTCGAATATTCGATGAGGCCGAAGACATCTTGTTTTACAGTGCAGGAAAGGAGAAGAGGAAGAGAAGAGTGAGGTCAATGGCAGCCAAAGCATCCATATATAGCGTTGGGAGCACGAAGGGGCCACTCTGCGGAAAGGAGGCCGTGACCGCGCAGTGTGGAAAGCAGGAAGTGAGCACTATCTGGAAAGGTGGACGTGACCACTCTCTGGAAAGCAGGAAGTGACAACTCTCTGGAAAGCAGGACGCGACTACTTTATGCAAAGCACGACGTAACCCAAACGGCGCGTAATAGTAACTCAAGCGTGCAGTTACAACGCAAATCATTACAACACTCACATCACTACAACACTGACATGACTCAAATACACCGGATAGCTTACAGATACTAAGTGGCGTCGGAGGAAGAAGGTCTACTCGGGCAGTTCCTGAATGAGTGCCCACGAGTCTTACATAGCCTACACCTTATTGGTGTTGGCCGATCTCCACGCTGGCTCGCATCCATGTCGCTATGATGCGCTTGATCGACGCCTCCCACGGCCCGGATGCCGTAGTGCTTCATTCGGTGACCACTTCACCGCTCCCCGCCATAGGTCCTCAGAGTGGCTTTCCACTCCGTGAGGAGTTGAACTCCCTGCTCCAAGTATCATACAGTGTCGATGTCGTAGTACTCGACATGTACATGCTAGAAGATTGGTGAAATCTGAGACATGCAAAGATATACGTGGGAGCAAGGCTTGTGCGGCGCTTGAGGCTTGTTGCAGTGCAACCGCCACATCGCCTATGGTACAAACATGCTTCCGGTCACCTCTCATGTGGCCGCTTAACGTATTTGTCCATAAGCGATCTCGAACTTCCTTCTCGCCATCCATTGTGATAGCTACATGGGATCGGACTCCGTAATTTTCTTCTCCATGTACGCAAGGGTAACCTCCGAGTATCGCTTCCCTTCGTCCAAATGTTTGCTTGGCCATCATTGCCCGATTCTGAAGTAACCGATCGTCTTGGTTCCATGTCTCGCCTACAACAATGTGATGGGAGGGCACGGACCCCTTTCAACACACCGCTGTAGACCTCGGACATATTGGTTGTCATGATGCCGCATCGAGCACTATAGGTGTCGTGAAGAAGGACCATTTCTCATAGTCGGGGCATGCTCGCCATCCACTCAACGAACTCACTTTGCGATGCGCTGGGCCGTAACCTCAACTTGCACGCTGGTTTCGACCTCAAGTTCCCGCCACACGGCATCGAACTTGCGCTCGGTTCAGAGGCGAGCTTCTTGAACTTCTTCATGAGGTCTTTGCTCGGCGCAGTGGAAATTGGCGACTAGATGCCGCATGCACCAACGCAGCGCATGTTGTTCCATTAGAACGGTGCCCTAGTACCGGTGCGCATGGTGCGCAACGCGACAACAACCCGGCAAGATGATCGGCCGGTTATGACACACACATTCGGTCAATCCTTACAACATGTTGCTTTATGTTGGCTAGAAACCATAGCCAATCGGCGGTGTTCTCATTCTCCACAATTGCAAAGGCAATCGGAGCAATTGGTCGTTGCCATCGGCGGCAATAGCGGTGAGAATGGTGCCCTTGTATTTCCAAGAAGGAAAGTACCGCCCATACTCGGGGCGGACGACGATGGTGGAAGCCTCGATCGCCGCCAAAAGCCCGAAGACTCGATCAAGGATTAGGAAATTTGGGTTGTTGGACTGTCGGCCTATCGTCCCTATTGACGATATCCGTGATTAGCATCCGCAATTTGCTTCAAAGATTCGGGGACTAGGTCGTGCGCCTCCTTGTAGGTACCGCACAACTCTTCAAGGACCTTCCGCCGCCGCCGACCATCAGTAGCTAACGGCATACCCTATTGTATTCGCCACGTTAGCCATCGTAACCTTTGGCGAAATGGTCAAATCGGCGACAATCGCATGGCTTACAATGCTCGCGATGTAGGCCGAGGTTACATTCTTATCGCCCGCAATGGCTCTGAAGCTCACATGTGTGATTCGTCACGATCAGTGATACGGAAGGCCGTTCGCCCCAGGAATCTCTGCACCGCGGACTTTGCGGGGCAAGAGGTAAGAACGCGCTTAACTATGTAAGTGTCGATTAGACCGCACATAACGATTTACATATATTAGTTAGTACAACGTCTCAGATGGTTGAAGATACATCAAACAAAGTTCAAACTCACTGTACACTCGGTAAGTCCGACCGTCTTCACCGCAAACTCACGATAGCTTGCTGGCGGCGACCTTGTGTGGGAAATGTTGCCCCACGCGGTGGTGTCGCATCGAAGGCCCACGACGACTCGTGCTCTGGGCGTAACAAGGAAGAGGCCGCTGGCAATCCAACCGACTTGGAACATAGTCCGTGTCGGTCGAAACAATGCCACCGACGATCCCGCCTCATCGTCGGCCGTCCTCGCCGGATTGCGAGTCAAAGTCGCCCTCATCTTCGGTGGCGGTGCCCTCGCCATGCCATCGATAATCTCGTGACAATCAACACGAGCATCCCGCCATCTATCCACACCTTCATTGGGTTGGAAAGTATCGAATCTCCATCAACCGGAGCATCTGCGTAACGACGCTCTGGCGCTCTCGAGACCTCTCCCATCGCTATTAAACCAAAGAGGGGACAAGAGCGTCGCCGCTCCTGAACGGCGCCCCGGAGGATTGAGCAGATAAACAAAATGGACGTACACCATGGGTCGCCCATAGATCGGAGCGTGAGGATTGCTAACGATCTCCATGTACTCGCCCACATGCCATCGCTCGTCACCTTCACCAGCCCCACAACATCCGCCTGTGGTGGGACCATGGTGGCGGTGACCGCTTATTACTATCTTGTTCCTAGCGACGTGGCTATCAAACAAGCCAATGCACCGTCAGAGCTCTAGCAAATCGACGCGTGCGGGTTGGGAACGCTTACCAAGGCGCTACCGGCAACCGGACAAATCAACTCCGTCGACCAAGACGCGTTACCATGGAACACGACAAGGTTCCATTTCGACAAAAAGTAAGAAAATATTTCAACCAACACACAACATAAGAACCATACGTGCGTTGTTGAAATGAACTTACTGCTACGACGTTACCAACTCTTAACCTCCGGCACTAAGATCGCAAATTCAAACATGCATCGCATTAATAACGACTAACGAATTGCGGATAAAGGACAAAGAAAAATGTTAGGTACGGAGAGGAGGCACCTCACAAAGAGGAGAGATTCACGAGAGGAATGATCGAGCGAGTGTGTGGCCGCTGCTTAAATAGCCGAGCACCGGAGACGCAACGTGGCGTGGGGGACAGTCCATACCGCGCTGGTGAGGGGGTCCGTGCAGTCATAAGACCAAAGGAGGCAACTTTGTGCGATGACAAGACCACACGTGGCGCCTTTCCACAAAGACAAGACCACACGGGCGACTTTGCGCAAATGATAAGACCAAAGGTGGCGACTTTATGCAGATGACAAGACCACACGGCCGCCTTTTACGCAGTGATAAGACCAAAAGGAGACGACTTTCGCAGTGATAAGACCAAAGGAGACGACTTTGCGCGATGACAAGACCACACGGCCACTTTGCGCGATGATAAGACCAAAAGGAGACTTTCCGCGGTGATAAGACCAAAGGAGACAGACTTTGCGCATGACAAGATCACACGGGTAGCTTTGCGCAGTTGATAAGACCAAAAGGAGACAAATTGCGCGAGGACAAGACCACACCGGCAAGCTTTATGCAGATGATAAGACCAAAAGGAGACAGCTTCCCCGCAGGATAAGCCCAAAGGAGACACTTTATGCGAAGGACAAGACCACACGGGCAGCTTTGCCCGATGATAAGACCAAAGGCATAAAGGAGACTTTTGAGTAGTGACAAGACCACACGGGCCACTTTGCGCAGTTGATAAGAAATTAACCACACCATGCCAACCATGGGCTTATAAAAGGGGTTGAACCAAACCCAACACTACACAACACTACACAATACATACCCGACTATGGACTCTTGACAAACTTCTACGCGAGGTCATTGAAGAAGCAAAATTGGCTTAAGCGAAGAGGAAACAAATACAATACCCAGATAAATCAATGAAAGATGCTCCAAGACCACCACGCTTTCCGATCCCGCAATGTGTGTGTGGCGAACCAAAGAGATCATTCATCCACACACCCACCACCGCGGCAAGCGTACTACGTCGCGGGCACCACCTCGTAAGTATTTCTTTTCACGCGATTGATTTTCGTCCAACGTTGACTTCCATAAAGTTTTAACTTCATCCCCACGAAATGGCGGCCAGAGATGCGTTGCCACTTCTTCCAAAGGATCGACGGCGGAGATGTACGACAGGCATTCATCCAGCCAGGCGTATATGCCGAACTACTCGACGCGGCCGAGAACTTCGTGCGGTGGAAACCTTACGCACGGACCTCGCTGAGGACGCACCGAAGAGCCCAAGAGTCGCCGGGCGTAATCCATGTCGACGACGTGAGTTATGAAGAATTTACATCCTTTTACGTTTTTCACTTACATCGCATAATCACGGGACATGGACGACTTCGACATACCAAATTTCACGTGAACAATCCCGCGACAAGGGCAAGGAAAGGCTCATGCGGCTCGGCCGGCCGCCACAAATAGCGTTCCGGCCGCCGGGCGACTCAGATCCACGACGTGAGTTACGAAGAATTTACATCATTCTTACGATTTTCACTATACGGCGCACTAACATCATGGAATCGCAGGACATAGACGACTTCGACATACTAGCCCGATGTGGGCAGTCCCGCGACAAGGGCAAGGAAAGGCTCATGCGGCTAAGCCCTACGTAAGACAGCAGTATCCGATCGTCTGGCGTGTCCCAGACGACGACGTGAGTTATGAAGAATTTACATCATTCTTCCGATTTCCACTATACGATGAACTTACATCGTGAAATCGCAGACATGGACGACTTCGACATACCGGCCGACGTGGACACTCCCGCGACAAGGGAAGGGAAGGCCAATGAGGAGTTCAATACCGAGCTTGCAAAGAAAGGAAAATGGCCCCTGCACGCAGAGGTCGTCATTACGTAGTAGTCTCCGTCGTACCCCATGTATTTTACTATCCCCTAAAGGCATGTGTACTTATATGGTCCTGGACGCTTGTGTCGCAGTTGTATCGTAGTAGTAGCGAGGATGACTAAAGCAATTAGCCGACCATCATGCCATGTCACTACGTAACGCGCTTCATCATCGCATAATCTAATGTAGTTCTTGTTCCGTGTCTCCGCTAAGCTTATATTGCAAGTATGTCTTCATCGAGGAGAGACTCAGATTTTCGGACATCTTCATCATCACAACGACCTTTCCCAACCCTCCAATCACATTGTGTATAAGCTTCATAAAGTACCTCATCGATCGCTCATGTATATATCGCCAGATACGCCGACAATTTCATCGTGGAGACACTCCAATAGTCCTCATACCTTTTTATATATATGCTTCGAATCGTGACAAAACCCCGATTTCGGATTAAAAAACCCCTACTCCTTCCCCTTATTTCTTAATGAAATTTTTTATAAATCTCAAAGGTCTTATATTCATTTTCAATCAAATATAATGAAATTTCGCTTTTTTACAAAATATAATGAAATAATATTTCAACGAGGAGAAAAAAATGAAGAAATGCGCGGGTAGTGGGCACTGCTTGCA
This sequence comes from Phyllostachys edulis, assembly GCA_036346405.1. Classification (NCBI taxonomy): domain Eukaryota; kingdom Viridiplantae; phylum Streptophyta; class Magnoliopsida; order Poales; family Poaceae; genus Phyllostachys; species Phyllostachys edulis. The sequence goes on along the minus strand of CM070558.1, from coordinate 66,778,272 downwards.
CCACACGGGCAGGTGACTGCCATACCGGTCGCAAGGTCTCGCCAAGGCCCCGATGAAGCGAGTCCTCTCCGCGCCTAGAGTCAAGCAGATGACCAATCGCTCAGGCCACTCTTAAAAATTATGACAAATGGGGGCTGTTTTTGAAATTAATCGTTGATACAGGGCTAAAACAGTAAAAAATTCTAATATTTATATCTAACTCGGACTCTTAAAAAAACAAAATATAATATAGGATAAAAGATGTCCAACGGTATCCGTTCGGAGTGCACCCGTACTAGCCGGCGAAGGCTTCAACGACTACACGGGCTGGCATGAAATAGTGAAATGGCACAACAACTTTCCGTGCGGCCGTGCCGATTGCCGCCGCACGCGACGCTCGTCCCAGTCGAGTCCACATTGGTGGGCGCGCTGCTGCGCCGTGCGGGGATGCGGATCGTGTGGGTATCGGACTTGGGGGGTGTGCCGGTTGGGCTGACCGCCCGCCCAGGCGGATGGTGCGATGCCCACTCGGCGGAAGCGAAAGGAGGCAGCCCGGTCGCCTACCGCGCGCCCGATGGGAACCGTGCGCCACGCGAGGCTGCTCTATAGACTATAGGCGACGACAAGAAGTCGTAGAGGTAAAATTATGAACGTTTGACAGTATATTCCGATTCAATACGAGTTGATCATTCTTTTTATCCAATAGATCCAATTAGTTAGGATTTCGTTGTACTTCTCCTGGTAGATCCGATAAATTAGGATTCCATTATATTTCTCCTGGTTTTTAGAAATAGTATAATATCTATAGGGGTAAAACGGTAAAGGGAACATGACACAAGAGTAATTTTCATAATTCTAGTGGGCTTAAAGTTAGGTACACGCTCGGATTGGGCTGCGCATGAGCCACCGGCCCAGAAAATGGCTTGGCCCATACGTAGTATTACTGCACTGCTGGTTTGTTAGCCTGGTAGAGTTAGGTTTTTTTTTTCAAGAGGAAGGAATAGGGATCAAGGATGAGGCTGCGTGAAGAGGGGACGGGGCAGCAATGTGAGGCGCTTGGAGCCTCCGTCGTGTCCCTGCGGCCGCTGCAGCACCAGCAGGTGGTGTTGGTGTCCGTCTCCTCTGCGGGGTCTGATGTGTAATTCGTGGCAACCCTCCCGACAGTTGTTTGGTTTGCAACCATCAAAAGCCTTACTAAAATTTGGTAATGACTTCAAATTTTAGCTAGCATTTGGATTGTTACCCAACTTCAATAAAGCCTAGGCAGCTCGCGAGCGAGTAAAGAGCTCACCAAAAATTTGGCAGGCTGCGCGGCATGCTTCGGTGATGTGGCGGTTGGGGATTGGTTGCATTAAATGAATTAATTATTGGCTAAACAGGCTTCAAACGGTGATATCTTCTAAACCGGGCATCCGATTAACAATCCGTTTAAGCCGTCGTATTTCTTGTGACGAGATCAGCAAATTAAGACCTATGTTGACTATATTTTAGCCCTGCAAATATTAGATGCCATGTGGGCTCGCATGTCATGGTCACGATCCAATAATTTTGGCTATCTTTTTAGATAATCAAAGAGAAAAACTCTCCCGGCCTCTACATCCAGGATGCACATAGCCCATTTTATGAATGAGTTTAAAGCATCGAAGCAATCAAAGCAGTTAAAATTGGCTCGAAGCCTTACAACCAAACGATGACTGAAAAGTAATCTCAATCAATACAAATCGTGTGAGAAAACTGCCACCCATGACGGCTTAAAATTTGCTTTACCACTATCTCCAGCCTGTCACTTCCAACCAACATGGCCTCCTTTTGGGCTGGTTTCTACAAATTTACCTAAGCCCTCAGCCAGTGTCCACTCAATAAGATAGCCTGCAAAGGATTAGTGGTAATCTTTTTGTCAAAAATAACCTCATTCCGACATAGCCAGATAGACCAACATAAGGCACTAGCTCCCATTAGGTTATGTACAATGGGTTTACATCAGCTGTCTATAGTATCTGCCACGTAGGATTTAAGCTGATATAGATGAAAGAGAATAAAGAGAGAGAAATGTGTTGTATACAATCCTGTAGCCGACTGTAGCACCAGAACCAAGAAAAGCATTAAAAGACTGTGTGTTATCTACAATCATGTAGCCGACTGTATCACCACAACTCATTGTATGGGTTGTCTTTAGTGTTGTCTACAATCATGTAGCCGACTGTATCACCACAACCCATTGTATGAGTTGTCTTTAGTGTTGTCTACAGGTGACATGGAGAGTTGTTATAGATAGCAGCTGGATGTACCATTGTACATGCCCTAGTTGTGACTTTAAAATTTTTGGGATACCAGCTAACCAATTCCCAAACATGTTTGCCATACTCATAGGAGGAGATAAATTAAATGCACATTGAACAGTCCGCCATGCAAGACGTGCAAATGAACATTCAATAAAAAGATGTTGAATTGTTTCCTCGTTAATACAAAAAAACAACATTTTTTTTATTTCCCTCCAATTTCTTTTAAACAGATTTTCCTTAGTTAAAACTATCCCTCTTTTAAGATACCATAGGAATATTTTCACTTTTAATGAGATTTTAATTAACAAAAAAAAGTTCCTACTTAGGATTTGAGAACTTCCTATTAGTGTCGTATAAAAAGACTGTACTGAAAAAAGTCCAGACTTATTCAAATTCCACCTGAAAACATCGTTTTGAGAGATCAGCAGTAAATTAGTAATTCTCAAAACCAACTCATTCCACTCATGTAGCTTGGGTCCAATAATAATTTTGGCTATCTATTCGGCTTAAAACCAAACACGAGCCTAGCTATTTCGCCAAATATTTGAAAACTAATATGGTTGTAATCCAAACACTCACGCGTTGCCAAAGTTTTGGTCATGTCCTGGTCATGCCTTGATTTTGATAATACCAAATTTTAGTAGTGTTTGTATATGTTATAAACCAAACAGTCCCTATCCTTCTGCCCGCCTCCCGGTCCATCCGGAGTGGTAACCCATGGGGCGAGGGGGAGGACGGGTCACGATCGGCATTTCTTTGGCAAGGAAGCGTCCTCCTCTCCCGCCGACCCCTCCAACGCCGAACTCCTCGAGGTATGCCTCGGTGTCACCTCACCTGGTGTCAACCCCTAGACTGGCCTCCCTGATATGTAGGAGCAGGGACTAGGGGCCGACCAGTTGTTGGAGTGCGAGTAGAATCTGATTGCTCGTTTGTTCACCATGTCGATGGTGGGTCTGTGGTACGCTGCTATGCGTAAGTTGCAACATGGAGTGACGTTTGGGGGGAGGATAATGGGTATGTTGCAGCCTTGGACTTGAGTGAAAAGGTGTACAACATGTTCATAACTTGAGTTCTAACATTTATTACAATGCATAAACATAATCTGAAGTTGCTATTGGCAATCAAATTTCAAATGAACTTGGTATAAAGTTAGATGCTGTCTGACTTGTTATTATTATTATTATTATTATTATATAGTGTGTTATTCCCTATTGTTACGAAGGGTTATTTGCATATTCACATCATGTACTTTGTATATATATATATATATATATATATATATATATATTGACCTATTGGCCTCATATTGAATACAAGCGCTATTCATAACATGGTATCAGAGCGAGGTTAGGGTTAGGGTCTTACCTTCGCCGCCGCCGTCGCCGCCCTCCCCGTGTCCTGTCGCTTGTCGTTGTTGATGTCTTCTCCACCGCCTACTACCGGCGCTTGCCCTCATCGACCGAGAGCAAGCCCTAGTGGCGCGGACCTGGCCGTCTCCTCCGCGCCTTGACGCCACCCGGGCCGCCGCCGCCACCCGGGTCGTCTCCTCCGCGCCTCGACACCACCCGCCACCACGCCACCCGTCGTCTCCTCCTCCATCGCCAGATCCGCCACCTCTCGACGCTTATCTGGTCGCTCTCCACTGCCGACCGATCCGCCTCGCGACCGAATCCGACCTCTGCTACCACCACTGCTCGTCTCTCCCGCACCACCGCGGCGCAGGGGTCTCTGCTGCCGCCGCTGCCGCCGGGGCTCGCTTTCCCACGCCACCGCTGCTCGGCCGCCATCTTCACCCGAGCCCGAGTCCGAGCACAAGCCCGAAGTCGGCACGGACCCGAGCCCGAAGCCGCCTCGCGCCGAGGAGCCGCCGCCGCCAGCGTGCACCTTTCGCCGCCGCCTCCTGCCAGTATACGGCGATCACGGCGCGTCGAGCGACCGTTTTCACCAAGGCCTTTAGCCGGTTTTAACAGACTTGAGAAAAAACGTTGCTCTAACCGCGCGCAATCGGCGCGCAACAATACCGTTAGATTAGTTATTTGGTCGCAGTCGCCCAAAGACAAACTAATATCGTCGCACCGCTTCCTCCTCATTGCCTGGTGATCTTCGATGGTGTTAATTACACCGACTTCGTGTCTCACATGTGCATCCACATGCGTGGTCTTAGTCTCTAGGGTGTCCTCTCTGGCGATGTCACTTGCCCGCCTTGCCCTACTCCTCCGACGGAGTTTCGCTGTCATGCGCTTCGACAAATGACAAGGTCGCTGTTGAGGCCGCCTTCTTGCGATGATGAGGTCGCCTCGCTCTACCAGAGGCTCGATTCCTACAAGGATCGACTAACCGTCTACACTCAGTGGTACGATGACGACGCTCGGGCTGCTGTTGTCTTCATCGCTAGTGTCCAGCCTCAGTTCTCTTCTGAGGTTGTGGGACTCCCTTCGGCTTTCCAAATGTGGACTCACATTCGCTCCGCCACGAGCCCTCCGGTGATACATTGTACCGTCCGTGGTCCACCAGAGCACTCTCTTGCCAGGTGATGCAATCTGCGGACGCTTTTACGCCAGAGCTCTGCATTGTTCGGGCGCCACCGGACTCTCTTCGCCTTCTTTGCCGCCGCTCTGTCCGTCTTTGCTGGTCAGACGTCTTGACCGAGTTTCAGCAGTTCACGAAGTTCCTTACTCGCCTTCGTCCTGAGTTTGAGCAGAGGCATGCCTAGCTCCTTGCACGCCACCCTCGTGTCACTCTCCTGGAGGCTCTTACCGAGATACGCACGGAGGAGACTCACCGAGTGGTGCTTTGGTCTCGATGCCACTCCTCCGTGCTCACCGCTCGTCCACCTGCTACACTTTGCTTCCACGCTTACACACCGCCTCCTCTAGCGCCTACCACAGTGGTGGTGGCGCCTCCATCTAGAGGTGGCCGCCCTCATCGCTTCCTATCGCGACAAGGTCGGCCACATTGAGTCCCATGCTATAAGAAGAAGCGGCATCTTTCACGCCGTTCTTCTCATCGCATCGGTGCTTCATCGACGTCGTGATCGACTCCTTCAGCAGCTTCTCTCACCGAGCGAGAGATAGCCACTTGGCGCTGCTTGCCACCAGATTCTCTCTTGACAGTTCTGCGAGTTACGCTCGACTCTTGCACCGAGAAACCACCCCTACATAGTCGGTACCTCCCGTGGATTCTTGATTACGAGCATCTTTTCACATGACTCTGATCCTTCCACTCTGCTCTTCATTACACCTCTTGATTCTCCGTCAAGATTCTTACCGCTAATGGTACATCTCTTTCGCTCGGGTCGAGGATCTCTTAGCAACTCATCTTTTCATGTTCCTTCTATTGCTCATGTTCCTCGCCTTACCATGCGACTTCTTTTTCACAAGCGGACATCGACCTTGGTTATTGGGTCATTTTCGACTCTGACTCGTGTTCAGGACCGTCACACGGGAGCTATGGTTGGTTCTGGCCCTCGGCGCCTTGACTCACAGCGTCTCTGGGAGCTTGACTGGCTTCACCTTCCTTCCGTTGCCCCATCGCCGCCGCCTCTCGCTTCGCTACTCGTCTACGGCTCTTTCCAAAGAAGGGCATCACCGCCTTGGTCATCTGTGTGGATCTCGCCTGCATGTAAATCTTTAGTTAAATGTCGTGGTCTTCGGGTCTGTCTCAGGAGACGTGTCTTTAGATTATCAGTGTTGTAAGTTAGGTAAACAGATTCAGCTTCCTTATCCTCATAGTGAGTCCGTGTCTCAGCGTCCTTTTGATCTTGTTCATTCAGATGTTTGGGGTCCGGCTCCCTTCGTTTCGAAAGGGGGTCATCGATATTATATCATATTTATAGATGATTTCTCCCGCCACACTTGGATATATTTCATGTCTTCTCGTAGTGAGGCCTTGTCTATCTATAAACAATTTGCCACTATGGTTCGCACACGGTTCTCCACTCCTATTTGTGTCTTTCGTGCTGATTCTGCTAGCGAGTACCTCTCTCGTTACCTGCGCAGCTTTCTTGCTGAGCAAGGCACTCTCGCTCGGTTCTCTTGTCCTGGTGCTCATGCTCAGAATGGTGTTGCTGAGCGCAAGCATCGTCACCTCTTTGAGACGGCTCGTGCACTGATGATTGCCGCCTCTACTCCACCTCACTTTTGGGCCGAGGCTGTTTCCACTGCCACCTATCTCGTCAACATCCAGCCATCTTCTGCTCTTCAGGGTGCGATCCCTGTTGAGTGCCTCTGTGGTCTTCCTCCTGACTACTCTGCCCTTCGTCTGTTTGGCTGTGTTTGCTATGTTCTCCTCACCCCTCGAGAACGCACCAAACTGACTGCTTAGTTTGTTGAGTGTGTCATTCTGGGATACAGTGCCGAGCACAAGGGCTATCGGTGCTGGGATCCTGTTGGTCGATGAATGCAGATTTCTCGGGATGTGACTTTCGATAAGTCTCGTCCCTTCTACTCATGTCATGTTTCTTCTTTGACTTCCTCTGTGGAGTCTCTGTCTTTTTTGACCTTTCCAGATACACCTATATCTGTCTTGCCCTTGTCCACCCATCCCACTGAATCTCGACATATTCCTCCTGTGGCCTCTCTCCGCCAAGATCCGCCGCTTGCCTCTCCTGCGGCTCCTCAGGCTCCTCCCACTACAGCACCTTTTCCCCCTCTTTTCTACACTCGTCGACCTCGTATTGAGGATCTTCCAGATGTGTCATCTTCTCCTAATGTTCCATCTTCTCCTGATGCTCCATCTTCCCCTGATGGGTCATCTTCTCCTCGCTACGCTCTCCGCGATCGCCACGATTCGCCCCCGCTTGCTTTTGCTTTTTGTTTGGTGCAACTACTCATGAGCTTGTCTCTGCCGGATGTCTTTGTTTCACCCCGAGTGGCAACATGCCATGGCCGAGGAGATTGCTGCCCTTGAGCGTACTGGTACTTGGGATCTTGTTCCTTTTCCATCTCATTCTCGTCCCATCACGTGTAAGTGGGTCTATAAGATTAAGACTCGCTCTGATGGCTCTCTTGAGTGCTATAAGGCGCGTCTTGTTGCTCGTGGCTTCCAGCAAGAGCATGGTCGTGATTACGACGAGACTTTTGCTCTTATGGCCCACATGTAACATTCTGATTTCCTAAATCCTTTTTAAATGTGTAAAATAAATTAAAAATATTTTGTTTTGATGAGAATACAAAGTTTGGTTTGGTTGGAGAGGTTTGAGTTGTTGATACCTCCTTTTGGTATGCTCAGTAGACCTTCCTTTAGCATATCTTCTTTGAATATGTAGGTTTAGACCCTCTCTGTGGCCTAGACCTCCCCAGTAGTACATGAGGTTAGACCTCCCTTGAGGCTTGGACCTTTTCTCGTCTGGAGGTACCCTTATGTCCTGGCCGACCTCTTTGAGTTTGGTCACTTTGGACCTCTTTGTTGGTTCGAATCTCTTTGGAATCGAGACCTCTTTTCTGTTCAGACTTCTCTTAAGTCTAAACCTCTTGTTGCCTGGGCACCTTTCTAGGCCTAGACCTCTTTTCCTTCGGACCTCCTTGTATTCCAGTGGATTTCTGGTATGCCTTCGAACCTTCAGAGCTCATTTGAACCTCCTTGGCATTTCTTCTTGGTCGAAAGGACCTTCCTAGGGTTGCTTTGATCCTTGCGAACTCCTGTTGGACCTCCTGTCAGGATTTCTTCCCTAGGACCTCTCTTTCTTGGAACCCTCAAAGATGGACCTCTCTTTCATTTGGATCTGGCGGTTCAGACCTCTTCCCATCCCCTATCCAAAGGTCCCGATCTACTCGTGCATTATGTCCCTCTGTGGACCTCTCTTTGTTTTGAATCTAACGGTTTGGACCTCCCCTTACTTTGAATCCAAAGGCCCAAACCTCCCCTGCACGTTTGATCTTGGCTGTTAGACCTCCCTCTTGGAGATCCAACCGCCCGGACCTCAACTTGCCTTTAATCTCAACCGCAGGACTTTGTTGTAATTCTTTGGACCTCTTGTCCAAGACCTCTCTGCGGCCTTTTAAACCTGACTTTGGACCTCCTCGCACGACCTCCCTTGAAGAGACCCTGACCGTCAGGACCTCCCCATGTTCAGACCTCCTTTGTGTGTCCGGACCTCCTCAACCTTTAGACCTCCTTGTCCTTTGGGCTTAAGACCTCCTAAGCCTCTCTGACCTCCTCAAGGACCTCCTCTGCATGGCAAGACCTCCCCTCTTGACCCTCATTGCTTCTAAGTTGATCGCCCCACTCACCGACTTGGTCATTCTCATTTCCTCCGCCACGAAAATATCTTGGGCATTTAATGCATGTCTTGTCACATTAAATGCATCCACATCGATGGTAATTACTTTGAATTGGGTCACTTAGTCAGTACTCGACATTTTTCTTAGTCCCTTCCCAAAGCAACATAAGTCGCCCTTCCTCGTACTTTTTAACTGGGGTGGTAGTGACACCGCTTCCGCCACTCACCTATCTTTGACCTATTTCTATACTTATCCTTGACATATGTATTTCTAGTTTTCTTCACCACCACGACTACAATTGGACCAAGAAATTCTACCACATCACCTTTCTCTACACTCGCTATCTTGGCTCTCGCTCGGTGGCTCCCGGGGAAGATCTTGTTTGCCACGATCTCCTTCCATCTATTGTTCTTCCTTGTCCCCGTAAGTCCTCCGGTGGTCCGCTTCACTCTTAATTCTTGCCACGGATTGAGTCGGTCGTGTCCTTCACAGACCTCCTCTCGTGGACTCATTCGGACTTCTATGGCTTTTATTTGAGAACCTCCTCCCTAGTCTTTGCTTGCAAGAACCATGGCTCAGACCTCTTTGCCTATTGCTTAAGTCACTCACTTGGGGTCTTTTGTTAAAGACCACCCTTCTCTGTAAGCTTAGACCTCTTCTATAAGAACACGTTTCTAAAGTATGGACCTCTCTTGTTGGTTAAAATTTGACTCCGTTGGGGTCCCTCGGTTTTCTTGTTGATCTCAGTTGGATCTTTATTTGAGTCTTCTTTGAATTTGCTCTTTTACACGTGTAGATTGCGAAGACTCCAGGGAGTCTGAGGGTTCTGAAGAGGAAGAATCTCAGGATAGTGAGCAAGGCAAGTTACACTCTCGATCATATTACACCCAATAATTCAATCTATTTATGTTCAGTTTCAAAGTTTAATGGATGCCTATCTCTACCAAGTTATTTCAATACCTGTTTTAAATTCATAGTTATGCCTACTTCCTTTGTATGGCCACTGTTGACTTTGGACTGAACTTATTGTCACCTTTAGATCAAACTTGGGTCATACAGTAGTGTGAGCCAAGACCATCTGAAAAACTTATGCTTAGTCAAGCTTAGACCAAAAGTATTGATTTGGGGAAATCTTTACCAACATGACCAAATATTGCTTAAAATGTTCGGACCATGACATTGGGGTGTCATGGTAATATGAAAGTGTTGCTGGGGAAGCAAAGAAAATGAAAGTGGATTTGGACTGGGGCGAGATGGTTTGCTTGGTGGGTGCAATATTTGTGCACGGACTCTATCCTGGCTAAGGTGGAGATCCAGGGGTTGTGGAAGTCGCCCTAGTCTTTTGAGGACCGGTCTTTGAGCGACTAATGCCATGCCTATAATGGGCTATGCCACAATCGTGCAACCACATGTCTCCAGAATGGGGCGTGGGACCTGGCTGAGTAATTTGCAAAACTCCACCATACGCTGCTCCATTGGAGGTGTGGGAGGTCTTGTTTGGCCAACGGTCTTTTATAACCTACTGTTCCCACCGGTGCAAGAGGGGGCTTCCCGCCGGATTGTTGTCCATAGGGGAGTGAAACCTTAGCAGGGAAAGGCTGTGGTGGAGCAATGCATTGTAAAGGCCTTGTCATGAACTCTAGACCTCTTACCTTTGGTAGTGAGAGGTGGCATTGACGAATGCCGGACAAACTAGAGTACTCATGTCGTGTGGGTAAAGTGCACAACCTCTACAGAGTTAAATCTATTCGAATAGCCGTGTCCACGGTCATGGACGTGCTGGCAAAGGCTACTCAGAGTTAGATGTTGATTTTGGGATTTTCGAAAATGTTTTCAACTGCTTTTGGGATTGCTATCCCATGGGTTTGGGCAGGAGCCCGTTGTCGAGGGTATCCTTCACCAACTTGTTGATGAATGTTATCCAACCTAAAATTGCTTTGCTAAAATGAATTTTAGTTATTAAAGACCTCTTTGGAACTTAGTAATGGTATTGGAAAGAAAATTGGCTTTGTGCAAATTAACCATATTATGCCATCCTTGGATTATCCATTTATGCATGTCATTTTGCTAACCCACGGGTGTAACTTGCGAGCACCGTTGTTGTGCTCACTCTTGCTCATTGCAATCCTTGCCAGGAGAAGGCCTTGGCAGAGAAGAAGACCAAAGCGAATAGGTTGTGCCTTCCATCGACTTGCTGTGGTGTCTTGATGGAAATGTTGCTCTTTTGCTCTTTTGTGTTCATGTTGGGCCCAAGGCCACCTTGTAAACAACTCAGAATATTTTACCTTATAAAGATGCATTCGGGATGTTACCACTGTATTTGTCTTTGTGAAGAGCTAGCCATGATCCTTGGGACTAGCTCGGGTCTCACAGGGAACTTGGGAGCAAGCTCGGACCTCCATGTCCTCACCAGGGAAGAAACACGTGAGGTTCTGGGTGGTCTTGGACCTCCACGACCACCTTGTTTTTCCCTGGTTTGGCCGTGGCAGTCATTAGGCGCCTGGCTCCAAGACCCTCTCTGGTCGGGTTCTCTGGGCGCCCAGGAGGTCTGCGGATCTCCCGGGAGGTCTTGAACTGCCCGAGAGGTCCTTTGTGGACCTCCTGGGAGGTCCCGATGGACTTTCCAGAAGGTCTTGGAGGACCTCTCGGGTGCCCTAGAGGTGGGTCGTTACAAAAGTGGTATCAGAGCATCCTGACTGTAGGACGCAATCTAGTAGCATGGTTGTAGAATTTCAAAATCTATTTTATAACAAAAGAATAATAAAATGTTCTTTCTTATCTGGGTCATCTTTTCACCCGTACCTTGCTTCTGGTGCTTTTCTTTACCTTAACCTCACCTTATCTTGTTTCTTCCTACTCACCTGTTTACAACATTAATTGGATCTCCTTACCCTAGCAACATTCTGTTAGAGGTCTTTTAGGGTAGGCTGGTGCCTAAGACTTCCCTTAAAATGGTAAGAAACGAGTAGAATAGTGTTGGTTATTATAAACTTTGGAAAAGTTGCTTATTGCCGTTTTCTTTGCATCGGGTTTCCTATTCTGAATGGATGGTTTTGGCTAGTGTTTCCTTAGCCTTTCTCTTCTCTTTCTCACTCCTGTACTTGGACACTATGGCCACCTCTAGAAATGGCAGTGGCAGTTCAAGCCATCACAACCGTCAAGCTGAGGAAGAGGCCGAGAATCCAGCTTTGTGGACCAATCAGAATAGAGGAGTTGAGGGTGAGCAAGGGCAACCAACTTCACAGCCACCCCCACCTCCAGTTGAAGGTCCTAGTTGGACTCAAATAATGGCTAATCAAGCTCACTTGATAAACTTGCTCTCACAGTCCATGGCTAACACACAGTCTTTACAAGCTACAGCAGTAGCCCAACCTCAAGCCCCAGTTCCACCTCCTCTAAGGTCTAGCATTGCAGAATTTATGAGGCTACGCCCTCCAACATTTTCAAGCAGTGCTGAACCAATGGAAGCTGATGATTGGTTAAGGGCAGTGAGCAGAAAATTAGACATGGTGCAATTATATGCACCATGAAATAGTGCTTTTTGCTTCTCACCAACTCAAGGGCGACCTCGAGTGGTGGGACAATTTTAGTCAATCTCATGTTGATCCTCAGGCCATCACATGGGATGAGTTCAAGCGAGCCTTTCATCGTGCTCATCTCCCACCCGGCATGATGTCATTAAAGAGGACCGAATTCCGCAACTTGAAACAAGGCAATCGTACTGTGAATGAGTATATGCATAAGTTTAACCAACTAGCAAGATATGCTCCTGGAGATGTTGCCACTGATGAAAGCAAGCAAGAACACTTTTTGGAAGGGTTGAATGATGAAATTTCAGTTCACCTTGTTTCCCAGGAGCATACTGATTTCCAGCAGCTTGTAAGCAAAGCTATTCGGCAGGAAGATAAGCTCCAAAAGATGGAGGGTCGGAAAAGGAGGAAGGTCAAGCAGAGGTTTAACCACGGAGGATTTCCTAAGTCCAGACCTCCAGCCTCTCGACCTCCCAACAAGAAGACCTCACGGACCTCCTCCTCCAGGGGCATCGGGTCGAGCAACGCACCCGACAAGTCAAGCTTTCATAAGACCTCCTCTGAAGTCAATTTCAAAAGAAACCTCCATGACCTCCTCACCGGAGTGACTGCTTTTTTTGTAATGAGATTGGGCACTATGCTAGTAGGTGCCCAAAGAAGCAACAAGTCTCTGCTCGGTCCGATCCGAACAAGGGGTGTCGGCCCAAGGTAGTGCCTCAAGTGTGAAGCCACCGCCAAAGTCATCAAAGGTCGTGTCACACATGTCACGGCTTAAAGAGGCGACGATGCACCGATGTAGTCCTCGAGACGTTTCTGTGAATTCTGCCATCACTTGCTTTTATTTGACTCGGGGCTTCCCATTCTTTTGTTTCAAGCAAATTTGTGGGAAAGTGTGGGTTGTCTATAGTACCTTTGGTTAACCCTATGCTAATACATGTCCCGGACATAGATATGAGGACTAATACCCTCTACCCAAATCTCACCTTAGAGATCTCTGGAGTTCTATTCCATGCAGATCTGATTGTAATGCCCACTCAAGGGTTGGATGTGATCCTTGGAATGAATTGGTTGGCCAAAAATAAAGGGCGGATCGACTGTGCTACCAAATCTGTAACACTTACCAATGATCAGGGAATCCGAGTGGAGTTCAAGCCGAAGACCTCCCTTAAGACAGAACCTCGTCTAACCCATGTAAAGGAAGTGGTGAAGCTGGAAGACCTCCCTGTGGTCAGGGATTACTTGGACGTGTTCCCTGAGGAACTCCCTGGTATGCCACCCGATAGGGACATCTCCTTCCTAATTGACTTGGTCCCTGGAACTTCACCTATATCAAAAAGGCCTTACAGGGTCTCACAGGGAACTTGGGAGCAAGCTCGGACCTCCATGTCCTCACCAGGGAAGGAACACGTGAGGTTCTGGGTGGTCTTGGACCTCCACGACCACCTTGTTTTTCCCTGGTTTGGCCGTGGCAGGTCATTGGGCGCTCCCTGGCTCCAAGACCCTATCGGGTCGAGTTCTCTTGGACGTCCAGGAGGTCCTGCGGGATCTCCTGGGAGGTCTTGGGGAACTGCCCGAGAGGTCCTTTGTGGACCTCCTGGGAGGTCCTGATGGACTTTCCAGAAGATCTTGGAGGACCTCTCGGGTGCCCTAGAGGTGGGTCGTTACACCACATGACCACCGTCCGCACTTTTCTTTCGGTGACGTCTGTTCGCCACTGGTCTGTTTCTCAGCTTGATGTCAAGAATGTCTTTCTTAATGGCGAGTTGCATGATGAGGTCTACATGCATCCGCCACCTGGGTATTCTGTTCCTGGGGGTATGGTCTGTCGTCTTCGTCGCTCTCTCTATGGCCTTAAGCAAGCCCCTCGTGCTTGGTTTGAGCGCTTCTCCTCTGTGGTCACTGCTGCTGGCTTTTCAGCTAGTGATCATGATCCTGCGCTCTTTGTCCACACTTCGTCTCGTGGTTGGACTCTTCTTCTTCTGTATGTTGATGATATGATTATTACCGAAGATGATTATGAGTACATAGCCTTTGTCAAGGCTCGTCTTAGTGAGCAGTTCCTTATGTCGGATCTTGGTCCTCTTCGTTATTTCCTTAGGATTGAGGTTACTTCCACTCCAGATGGTTTCTTTATGTCCCAAGAGAAGTATATTCAGGATCTTTTTGATCGTGCCTCTCTCCTCGATCGGCAGATTGTTGAGACTCCCATGGAGCTCAATGTTCACCTCCGACCTGTGATGGCGAGCCTCTTTACGATCCGACTCGCTCGCGTCATCTTGTTGGGAGTCTTGTCTACCTTCTTTGTTACTCGTCCTGGATATCACTTATGCGGTCTACATTTTGAGTCGATTCGTCTCTGCTCCCACTCAGTCCACTCTGACCACCTTCTTCGAAGTTCTGCGATACCTTCGTGGGACTATCTCTCGCCGTCTCTTCTTTCCACGCTCCAAATCGTTCTGACTTCAGTTTATTCGGATGCTACTTGGACCGTTGATCCCTCCGATCGCGGTCCTATCTCTGCTTCTCGTGTGTTTCTTGGTTGTTCTCTCATTGTGCGGAAGACGCGAAACAGATCGCAGTGTCTGCTCGAGTCAGATGGTGAGTTGCGAGCTATGGTCGCTTTTGGCAAGCAGAGATTACTTAGCTACGGTGGTTACTTGAGGATTTTGGTGTTTCTACTACACCGACTCATCTCTTGTTAGACAGTACAGGTGCTATCAGTATTGCTCGTGATCCTGTGAAGCATGAGCTCACCAAGCATATTGGTGTTGATTCTTCCTTCATGAGGTCTTGTGTGCATGATCAGGTGATTGCTCTTCAGTATGTGCCTTCAGAGTTTCAGATAGCGGATTTCTTCACGAAGGACCAGACTCGAGCACAGCACGGCTTCTACCTCTCCAAACTCAGTGTTATTGATCCACCATGAGTTTGTGGGGGGTGTTAAAGATATATATGTATAGTGTGTTATTCCCTATTGTTATAAGGGGTTATTTGCATATTCACCTCTTGTACTTTGTATATATATACTAGACTATTGGTCTCATATTGAATACAAGCGCTATTCATTACAATTTTCACGCATGATCGACCATGTCATAGTCTACTTTTTTATATACATATGTTTTTGTCACTGCCTGGTTGTGTGATAACAATATCAGAGCTTGAGATGTCAGATTGTCCTTGCATCAAATCAAAGCATTGTTTGTTTAGTGTCCTTGCTTCCCTAATGCCTGAATTTATGTTTGGCTGACGAGTGATTTGTCTAGTAGGGGCAAGGGACTCAAAGAAGAGATGTGTGATGCAATAAAATTGAGGCTAGGCTGTTCACCTGAATGAATAAAAGGCTTGGTTTCTGGTTGGATGTTTTTAACATCGTTTGTATTGTTGCTAATGCTGGTTTGGGTCCTCTTTCTAGTTGGATCAGGGAACGCAACCAAGTTAAAAAAAAATGGGGATCGGTGGTTTTCATTCCGTTTAATTTACATACTGACTATATATTGTAGTAGTCTGTCTAATTGCTATACTGGAAGGTTAGCTCGTCACTAGTGATTTTTTTGGTGAACTGTTGCTGCGTGCCCATCCCATCGGAGCTGGTGCTATTGCTCAAGTGGCAAGGCAACCAAATTTCCTAAGCATTATTGAAGATGTGATGTTTAGTTAGTTTCTGAGAATTTTATTTTTCTGAATCCGTACGCTGTGGTTATCGATCTAGCCCTGTTGCTTTCTACTTGCGTAGTATTCCATGAAATTTAATAGCTCAGCTCTAGTTACACATATTACCAGGAAACTAATCACATGATCTTTGTTTTTCTGTTTTATGCTTGCAGTGTGGTTGGAGACGTACCGGGGTTTGTACGCGTTGGCTTCGTGCTTTATGGCTCCATGTAACCACGAATTGCCTACTTCTGTAGATTCGATGTCTATTTTTGGCAAAATTTGATATATTCAAAGTTGTCATTTTTAGATATATCATCCAGTTTTCTAAAATTCAAAATTTATCACTTCAGTTTTTTCCACTTTTGAAATTTGTCAATATCACATTTTTTTCTCTTATTTTTCATTCCCTTGTGATCTACCCATTTTGCCCCTGTTCTAGTCCCCATCAGATTGGATCGAGGGGAGAGCACAGCACAGGCACACCCCCTGCCCGTCAGCCGCCGCCGCATCCCAGCCGTGCCTCCCCTCCCCCTGCTCCTCGTCGCGCCAACCCCCAGCAGCCCCCCGCTGCTTCCGCATCTTCGAGAGCTCCAAGGCCTTGTGCCGTGCTCTCCCCTCGATTTAGGGGAAATTTGGCTCCTGGCCGGCGGGATCGCCCTGCCATTCAAGCCTGTCAAGGTCGGCCGGCGACGAGCCGCCGAAGAGGAGGAGAAAGAACGCCGAGGGGGGGAGGGTGCAGGATACCGGCCGAGGCAGCGACGTGCCCGCCGGCTCCCAAGAAGCCCAGAACGGCAGTGTCGATCAGCGGCAGTCGCCGGTGCAACTGCGACGGCGAGCTGCTGGAGCTCTTCCGCGTGCCGACGGATTTGGAGGCCGTCTTCGTCAGCCGAGTTGCAAAGGCAAATTAACCAGCTACGTACGACATTAGAATGATGATTTGTGTATGTAATGCGTTCATGAGTGTAAGTGGTCGAAGACTAGCTGAAGAGAGCATGATGCATGGGTGAGTGAATTAATGCAGCTGTAAAAATTCTCTTGTAGCAAGCACATGTTAGTGTGAGAGTCTTTTGCATTATCCTTGGATTGATCTTCTCTTCGAGGATCAAACAAGAGGCATTTCTTCTCTCTTAATTATTCGCTGAATGATTAATTGGCTGCTGTTTTCTTTTCTTTCCATGTTTCATTTTGAGGGAAGTGAATGATTTATGTTCTTTGGCAAATGGCATATCTTCCAAGTTCAATTGAGTTTGATTTTGAAATTTTTGTAGGGGGGTATATATAGAACACTCCGCCCCTACATCTCTCTCTTTTTGGAGAATTTTTTTCACACGAAATTCACCAAGTTAATTGATCGCAGAAAGAAACTGCTGGGGGGTTGGCACGACGAGGAGCAAGGGGAGGAGGCACGGAGGCACGGCTAGCGCGCGGGGGCCGGGAGCACGGGGGAGGGGCCGGCCAGCGCCAGTGCCTGTGCTGTGCTCTCCCCTTGATTCAATCTGATGGGGATTCGGCATCATGTTCAGAAGGATGGAGACGAATAGAACAGGGGCAAAATGGGTAGATCACAATGAAATTGATGAAAAATAAGAGAAAAGAAAAGAAAATGAGAGAAAAGAGGTGATAATGGCAAATTTTAAAGGTGGAAAAAACTGGAGTGGCAAATTTCGAATTTTAGAAAACTGGATAGCATATCTTAAAGTGTTAACTTTCTGAGTGACATATATCAAATTTTACCTCCCTTTTTAACTTTTACTGTAAGGTGGTCATTGGATCTTTTTCACGTCTCGATAGAGAATTTGATAGGTCGATGATTTTTTTCGCCTTTCATAATAGCTGAAACCTCCTGATGTGTATACCCTAGAGGCCACTTGTCTATGCTAAACATAAACATCGTTGAGTTGTAGCAGAACCAAACGTGAAAGCAGTGCAACCTAACATCTTTAACAGGCTAAAAGACATGAACACCAGATAACTATCAAAAGATCTTAGGATAGTATTTTCTGTACAGGTCAATTGCTGGGGGCATATCCCACATGGTAGGCTAGCAATCTTTGGTTCCTCTTTGTTTAGACTTTTTGTCTGGCTTAAAAGCAAAAAAGTTCAAGTCTAAATAAAGGGGGTGCTTTTTTGTTCGACTTATAATAAGTTTAAGCCAATTTAAGCCTAAAAGCCATAAGTGATAGGAGATATGCTTTTTTTGGCTTTTGCGGAATAGAATATCTGTTTGCCACCGAATTTCGTTAAAATTACCCTCAAATTGCCATTGGTATATAATTGCAAATCGTTCCGTTTTTTCTGATCGATTCCTTCCCAACCGGGCTTGTTTGCTCCCTCCCCAACCCTCCTCGCTCTCGATCCTCCTGAACGCCGCCTCCCATCCTCCCGACGGCGCCGCTCGCCTCATCCCCATCACCGCCTCCCATCTCCCTCCGACGGCGCGCCTCGCCTCTAACTCATCCTCCCGACACTGCCGCCGCCTCGCCTTTAACTCCGCCTCGACGCCGCTTTTCTCCTCGCCACGGACGCCGCCTCTCTTAGAACGGGTTTATGCGCCTCCTGCCACGTCGTCGTGCAGAGGTACATCCGCCTCTCGCTTCGTCCCCCCTCCCCCTGGTATGCTCTGTCCGATTCGTGGTTCGTTCGCGATCCCGGCGAGGACAATCTCGCCTCGTATGGTCGTATATCAAATTTTGCCTCCCTTTTTAACTTTTACTGTAAGGTGACCATTGGATCTTTTTCGCGTCTCGATAGAGAATTTGACAAGTCGATGATTTTTTTCGCCTTTCATAATAGCTGAAACTTCCTGATGTGTATACCCTTGAGGCCACTTGTCTATGCTAAACATAAACATCGTTGAGTTGTAGCAAAACCAAACGTGAAAGCAGTGCAACCTAACATCTTTAACAGGCTAAAAGACATGAACACTCGATAACTATCAAAAGATCTTAGGATAGTATTTTCTGTACAGGTCAATTGCTAGGGGCATATCCCACATGGTAGGCTAGCAATCTTTAATATGGGAGCAACGAAGATACGCACATTCTAGTGAACTATGCCCGTTCCAAGTGATCTCATGTAAATCAAATAATATGCAATTTATTTGAGAAGTGCACAGCTATGTAACCAACAACTGGGTAAATGAACCAAAAATGAAGATTAACAAAGCATATTTTGGCGAACTTATGAAAATGTCATAGTCAAGAATATATATTAAGCAAGGAGAACTAATTATAATCCCATCACAACTGCAAGAAAATCAGGAAATTTAAATGAACTATAATAGTCCACTATTGTCAAGCATCGACAAAACTTATGAGCAATGTATCAATATGATAGGTAAATGAACAATACATAACCACTGGGTTTATTGTGCAATCAAATTTGAGAAGAAAAAAAGACCAGTGTAGCTGACTAGCTGTTCCTTCTTTCTATTGTCACCCCACAAGTCTTGCCTGTTAGAATAGGATCCCTCTTTTGTATTTCCTTATCTGTATACTCCTTGTACTCTATATATATATTGCACATTGGGCCCTCTTGAATATACACACAATATTCATAACATGGTATTAGAGCTAGGGTACTAACCTAGCTCCTTCGCCGCCATCCATTTGACGCTGCCGCATCGCCCCCCGATCGTCGTCCAAATTAACGCCGCCACGAGTCGCCACTCGGCAAGCCGCCGCCATGCGCTACCGCTTAGATCACGCACGGCCGCCCGACGCGTCGTTCGGTCTCCGCCACGCTCGACACTTGGTCGCGCTTCGCTCTCGGCCGACGCGTTGCAAGGCTTGCCGGCCGTCGCGATCTTTGACGACCTCGACGACGCCGTCACCCACCCGGTCTTCGCCGCCGCCCGAGCGCCTCGTTGCGCCGCTCCAAGACGCCGCGTGAGGGCGCCACCGGAGAGCCACCCACTGGAGCGTCGCCATCGCTGGTCCGACCGTTGTCGACACCGCTTGAGCAGCAGCAGGGGGAACCCTAGTTCCCCTCGCACGTATCGAGTGCATCGGCCAGTCTTAGAAGTCCTTCGGCCTTTTTGGTGTGAGCCGGCCCAGCAAAAAAAAAAACAAAGCGTCGATCTAACCTCTGCGCCATTCAGCGCTGCTTATTAGACTTCGTTGCCTTGGTCGCTGCGCCGTCCAGTACCGCCTACCAATGGCTTCTGTTCCATCCGCTGCGATCTCATTCTCGAGAACAAAGCTTCATGGGACAAACTACAGATTGTGGTCTTCCCTTATGGATATCACGCTCGATAGTCTCCGCCTCTAGGGACATGTCACTGGTACTCGACCTTGTCTGAGGTCGTCGGTTCAGCTTTTTCCTAGACAGCCTACTTCTGCACCTCCTGCAGAAGATGAGGCTGCCAAGAAGGAGGTAGAGGCCGCTACTGCTACTGCTGACACTGCTGATGAGACCTTTCAGTATGCCATAGAGTTTTTGAGCGCTGGTTTGCTGATGAGGCCTATGTTCGAGCCATCTTGGTGGTCAGCGTCGATGACTCCATCCAACCAGACATTGTTGGTCCGCGTGCCACTCATTAGATCTGGGGGTACTTGTGCGAGCGATACCAGCAGAGCAGCGATGCTCAGTTCTTTTCGCTTTAGCGTGAGTTAGAGACGCTTTGCTAGGAAGACTCCTGTGTCGACGACTTCTTCCGAGCCCTGGCCAGTCTCTAGCGCCAGCTGGACGAACTAGCCTCTCCGCTCTACTAGGAGTGTCATAAAGTGCATAAGGTGGATCGTGATTGCCTTCGCCTTTATAACTTCGTCTGTCGTCTTTGCCCAAAATTTGAGCCTGTCAGGGCTCAACTGCTGAGCCACTCACCATGACCGACAGTCACTGAGGCTCTGTCGACGCTTCGTGTTGAGGAGCTTCGTCGCGGGTTAGCAGCACAGTTTGTTCCAACTGTGCTTGCTACCCCTTCTTCTTCGACTGCACTGATAGTTTCTACTTCGACTACAGTTCCTTCTCAAGTGTCTGTTTTCGTTCCTGTTTTGCACCAACTGGGGTTCATGCAGATTTGCAAAAACTTCGAGCATGGCTACCAAAGTTGTGCGATGCGAAAAAAGCGAAACAATGCGCATGTGGGTGGACGATCCAAGGGGGGCAAGGAGGCCCTTCCTCAACGGGAGGACAGACCAACACGTTAGGACCTTCTCAATGAGATAACTCTGTTTAGCAGTTATGTCAGGCTCTACTTCAGCAGTTCTCTCACAGCTCAGCAGGTTATGCTAGTTTAGCTCAGACGTCTTCTCCAGGTATTTCTTAGGTTCTGGATTCTAGTGCCTTTTCCACATGACACCGGACTCTACATCTCTCACTTCAGTAGGACCTCCTATTTTGCCTATCTCAGTTCAGACAGCCGATGGTACTCCTATGTCTGTCAGCTATTAGGGCACTCTTTTGTCCACTGACTTTTTTTGTTCCAGCTATTTCTCATGTTCCCCAACTTACCATGCAGCTTCTCTCGGTGGGTCAACTCGTCGATCTCAGCTGTAGGGTTGGTTTTGACTCTCACACCTGTTTTGTTCAGGACCGACAAACAAGGACGGTACTTAGGACTGGCCTGCGTCGTAGGGATCGTCAGGGTCTCTACATCTTTGACCGCATCCACCTTCCGTCTACTTCAGTTGCTCCTATCATCTCTACGTCCACCGCCACTGCTGCCACCACCTCTGGCATAACATTTATATATCTTCATTAATGATTATTCCTGTTTTACATGGATTTTTCCTATGTCTAATCGTGGTCAGTTTCTTGCGATCTATCATAGCTTTACAACGATGGTTCGTACTTAGTTTGATTCTTCCATCCATACTTTTCGCTGTGATTCTGCTGGCGAGTACTGTTCTGGCGCATTTAAATAGTTTCTTTCTGAGTAGGGCACTCTTTACGAGTCTTTTTGTCCTAGTACCCATGCTCAGAATGGGATTGCTGAGCGCAAACATCGTCATCTGATTGAGACTGTCCGCACTCTTCTCCGTGCCTCTCACGTTCCACCACAATTCTGAGGCTGTTTCTACGACTGCATATCTCATCAATATGCAGCTTTTCACTGCTCTTAAGGATGTCAGTCCTATAGAGCGTCTCTACTCTCGAGTCCCCTAGTACACTCACCTTCGTATTTTTTTTGTACTTGTTTTGTTCTGCTGCAACCTCAGTCAATTGAGTGTGTGTTTCTTGGCTATAATTCTAAGCATAAGGGTTATCACGTCTATGATCCTTCTGCTCGATGGATTAAGATTTCACGAGACGTTGTCTTTCACGAATGAACCTGTTTGTTTCAACTCCAGCTTCTGACTTTCATCTGGAAAAGCTGGAAGCCGAAACAAACGGTCGACTTTTCGCAACCGCTTTCTCCGAAGCCACTTCCCCATTCAATGTGTGGAAGCCAAAAACCGAAAGCCGGCCGCGAGGTGCTACTTCCTGCAACTTCCCGCAAACTCGATTCCCAAATTACCCCGAACTTTGAGCGTAATTGCGCTACCACGAGCTCCTCCTCCCACACCCACCCGCCTCCCGTAGGCCTCCTCACCTCCTCCTCCCCCTGCACCTCCTCCTGTTGGCCTCCTCTCCAACTGAAGAATCTAGACCCGCTATTATGAGTTAATAGAGTATTTTGGTGATTAATGACAAATCTATATATGAGACTAACACTTCATTTGATATACCTATTGTGTAGTCTTATTTGGATGGAAATATAAAAATCAAGGATGTATGCATTTGATATCATATTTGTATACATTGTTGTATTCCTCGAATCCAAAATATAGGTTGAACTCCACCAAAAGTTTAACTTGAATATATGCATATGTTTTTATTACACATTCGTGTATGCACATATTTAGGGGAAGTTCACTTTATGTTTTGTGGTTTCATTGGTATTGATCCATATTCTCTTTATCCACACATATTAAGGATCTCTACTTTGAAACATATCCCTTGAGTATATATAACTTGTGTAGTTCATATATACTTGACGAGGATATAATAATCCTCATTTTATCTTTTATCTATAATTATTATTATAGGTAAATATGACGTCATATGGTCCCTGAGTATACCCCTTAGTGTTATATGGGAAGAGCCTACTGGGTGATTGTAACGTCCCAAAATTTGGGTTTTTTTTAAAAAATCTTTTGAGTAGTTCAGGTCCCTAGAAAATTTCGTCAATTTTATTCGAATTAATAAAGCTTAATTGAGAATTTCGTAAATTAAAAATATTTAATTTGACTAATCTAAACATCAATTAAATAAAAACATGTGTTATTTGGCTTCCTTGTGTTCCAAGGAATTTTCTGGTATTTTCTGGATTTCTTTGCTATTTATTTGGATCTCCTTGATTTTTGGGATTTTATTTAATTCCGAAAACCCTGTTTTCTCTCTCCTGCCCACCTGCTACCCCGCGAATCACTGTTCATCGTGTTCCCTGGGACGAACCGAGCAGACCAGTTCATGTCCAGCACGATTCCGTTCCAACTGAAAATCTTCCAAAAATCATATCTTTCTCCTCGGTGCGTAGAAAAGCGAGCCGTTTGCGCTCACGCGTCCATCTTGATCTCCTCTTCCAATCCCCTGATTTGGTTTTCTCCGAATCAATCTAGTTTCGTCGCAATCTGAAGAAAACCGAGCTTCAACCGAAATTCTTCTCCAACGAACTGCGCCTTCATCCGACGTCCTCCGGCCGAACCGTCTGCGGCGTTGGCTTCGCGTCGTCGTCCTCTACGTCATGCTTCCTTCCCCTTCGCCCGAAGATCGCCGGAGCACCGTCGGCCATGTCGAGCCATGACGTTCGTCGAGCTCCTCGCTTCCTCGGTGAGTCTCTCCAAAATCCGATCGCGTCATCTCGTGCCCCTCGTTCATACCTATTTTTCCCCTCTTGTAGATTCAAGTTTCATTCACCGTGCGCTGAGAATCGAGCGTTCTCTCACCTCTTGTACGTCGTCCTTCTCCGGCCAATTACTCCGCAACCGTTGATCCCCTGCCTTCAACTCCACCACCGTTGGGTTCGCATCGCCGCGTTCTACGCCGTGCTCACCTCCCTTTTCGCAGAGCATTGCCAGAAGAGTTACGCATCCGTGAGGCCGCCGTGGTCGCCGTTCTTCGCGTCGCTGCCGTCGCATGGAGCCGAATCTTGATGTCTGGACCGCGTCATCATCTCCGCCTCGTCGTTTCCTTTCCGTTTTGCCCCTTCGCCACCGTTGCGTCGCCTTCGTCCGCCGGCCATCGCGTGCACATGAATTAGCCATGCACTGTTCATGCATATGTACAGTGTGTGCGTTTCTTCCTGTTGCGTCCATCTCACGTATGCTTTGTTCTCTGTTAATGCTCACGGCTAATCCTTTCTCTTTGCTTTGCCATGTTAGCTGCCTCATACGACAGGAAGACAGGCCGCATGAACTCCAGTACGATCTTCTATTATTTCGTTTCTCCTCTAACCTTCTCTGTTATTTCTGTGCGTTGTCTTCTCTGTTAATTCTTTCTATCAATTGCCATCTCATGCACAGAGCTGTCATCAGCTGCTGCCATGCGCAGTCAAAGGTAGCAGATCCTGTTCTCTGTTGCTTCGTTCATTCAGTTCTTTTCTGATGTGTGGTCCTAATTTGTCATTCATACAAATCCAAGCCATGTATATATATGTATGTACGTATGTGTGTATATATATATATGTGTGTGTGTATATATATATATATATACATATATATATGTATGTGTATATATATATATATATGTATGTATGTATGTATGTATGTATGTATGTATCTCTTACATGTTGAGCCCACATGTCATCCTTCCATTTAGCAACCCTAATTATTCCTCTCACTTACATGCTGGGTCCCGCATGTCACCAACCCTTAGTCAAACCCTAGCCTTGAGCTTGGTCCACCGTGGACTAGCATATCTTCGTGGACTGGTCCATAGACCAAAGGGCCACACGTCAACCTCAAGTCCTATTTTCGTGAATTAATTAAATTCTTGAAAACCCTTTTATCCAGCTTGGTCCCACATGTCAATCAATGCCTTTGTTCTCTCTTTCACTTACAAAGGACCCCACTTGTAAGTGTCCAATTCTTTTTATTTTATTTAATCCGAATGAATATTCTTCGAATATTCTTTTCTCTATCAATTTCATCATTTCATGTAATCTTTCAAAGCTCACATCGTTTGCATCCGAACTCCGATTGAGTCCATTCAAATTCCTAAATTCATCTCAATTCTTTATCTACCTTTCAGTACCATTCAATTTCAGTTTGGAGTTTATTTGATTTGTCTTTTGTCTTTGGTTTGTTTTGCGTGTGCTCTCTCGTTAGACGTCGAAGTCCCGGAATCGTCCGAAGGAGCTGAAGTTCAAGGAAGTTGAAGATCAAAGTTAATTCAAGATCGTCATTGCTCTAGCAAGGCAAGTTGTACCTTTGATCATATTGAATCCCAGTTTTCAAAGGTTACTTTGATTCAAATTATTGCATTTACTTTAAGTATTTATTTAAATGCTTTTGGGTGTAGCTATTATCCCATTTGTTATAACCTCCTTGCCTATTTGATATGTCATAATCTTTTGTCACCCTAGCTTGGTTATTTAATAGTTGGTAAATATTGTAGCACCAACGTGGGTTGGTTAGTACGAGTAGATTGCTTAGCCATGCCACGAATCATTTACTCATGTGAGACTGCAATTATTAATCTGACTAAGTGATTATGCAATCTTATAATAATCTGTGTGTACTATGTGTCTTTGTGGCATGTGTTGCACTTAAATCAACTGGGTGGTAAAAGGATTTGGACTGAGGCAAGTGGTGGATACTGTGTGAAATGGTGGAATCTGTGTGATCTGTGTGGACAATAATCTGTGTGATCTGTGTGAATATTAATCTGTGTGGCTGTGTGGTTTAGTTGGCATGTGGAAGTCTTGCCTTGGTCAATTAAGGACCTCACCATGTGCGCCATTGAACTGGGCCTTAACCGTACAACCACATGTCTGGTATGGGACGGACCTGGCTAATTAATTAGCGATGTTTTGATTCGCTTCTTTTTGGTTGACAATTGGGCAAGAGAGGGCCAAAGGCGAAACCTTAGCGAGCGAATCGGGTCAAAGCAGACTTTGTAAAGGCCTTGTCACGTGCTCTAGATCGCTTACCTAAGGTAGTGGCGGTGGTATCGACGGATGCCAAACAAACTAGAGAATTCGTGTCTTGTGGGTAAAGCCGCACAACCTCTCGCAGAGTGTAAAACTATTCAATAGCCGTGTCCGCGGTTATGGACATGCTCGGGATTTCACACTAGGGGTAGATCTTCATAAAAGCGTGTGGGAAGGGGCTGTGATCTAAATCATATGGCTATGTGAATAATCTGCTTAGGTGTGTGTGTCTTTGTGAAATCAAACTGTTAAATTATTATTGTCTATTTGTTTTACTTGCTTTCAATCTATTATTTGTATTCAATTGCAAATGTTGCATTTATGCAAAATAACCACAGAATGCCATTCCCTTGGAATAAGCCTGCATCTATAAATTGCATTTCTGTGGTATGACTTGCGAGTACGGTGTGTACTCACGCTTGCTTTGACGAATCAAGGTAATCAAGGAATCGCCACCAACAAGGTCTACTTCAAGGATCGTGGAGAACTAGGTCGCAAGACCCCATTGATTGCTGTGGGCATATGGATGGGTTTCACTGGAGTTATCCCGTTTCGTTCCGCTGCAGCTTC
Source organism: Phyllostachys edulis (assembly GCA_036346405.1). Classification (NCBI taxonomy): domain Eukaryota; kingdom Viridiplantae; phylum Streptophyta; class Magnoliopsida; order Poales; family Poaceae; genus Phyllostachys; species Phyllostachys edulis. The sequence goes on along the minus strand of CM070558.1, from coordinate 66,751,898 downwards.
ATTGAGCTTTTTGCCTTCTAAGGCATTAATTGTAAGCTTTGACCTTAAGGTCTTTACTCTGATGTTTATTGTTATTTGCCTATTTATTAGTTATCTTTGTATATGGAATTGATATTTCACTGATGTTGTCACTGTGTGCACTAGCGTGATCCTGGACTAGTGTAGTATACACAGAGGGTCCAAAATTGTATTTTTGGGTCCCGACAGAGGTGGTATCAGAGCCATATCGACTGTAGGTCGTGACCTTAGTTAGAATGGCCATTTTTAAGGAAAACTTCAAAACTTATTTTACAAATGAAAAATCTTAATGATGTGCTATTCTCATCTTGTCTAGCTTCTAACTCTTCCAATCTATTCCATTCTCATCTACATTCTTACTCACCATTTTGAGTATTAAATTGGACTCGCTTCCCTCATAACTTCTATAGTTGTCGTGATCTGTACCAAATATCTTGGTGGATGCTCAAGAGCTATTTCAACAACTCTTCGAAGACCATGCAACCAACAACAACATATCAACATCTCCCCAAGTGTTCAAGACAAGTTCGTCGTAAGAATTGAAGACCACGAAGAAGTTGTACGTAGCCCCTGTCTTTCTCCAAGATTCGCCTGCAAGGATCGCAAACAGTCAACGTTTGATGAAGACCGTGACCAGTTCGAGTCTTCTTCAGACCAGCCATATAGGATAAATCAGCTTTGGTTCCTCCCGTGTGTTGAGCCAAGTCACCCAATTAAGTTAGAGCTTAATCGATTAGACGATTAGCTTTCGTCTTCTTTCTCTTGTGTGTAGTTTGTTTGTGAGTTTTGTGCTTCTTAATAGCTTTCCGGCTATTTGTGTTCTTTTGTGTTCCTTGGGTTAAACCTGCTCCCTTGGTAGATTGTCTTCCCTTACCTTATGCTTTTCCCTCTCATCTATTAGCCCTGGTCAGCCAGTAGATAAAGAGCCTCAGTGAAGCCAACCTTGCTAGTAATCTTGAGACAGTCTGCGTTAGCTCAGATCTTCTCAATCCCAGTGGACAGTTGTCAGTACCAGAGCAGAAGATAATCGGTAACTATCTCTAGTGCCAGTAGTGTCACATCAGAATCCAAGCCGCCTCGCCACCCGAATCGGCTGCATGCGGCGGCGATGCAACCGTCGAACAAGAGTAACCTCTCGCAATGATGCACGACTTCGTTGCCATCCTAACAAGACGCCTCAAATTTCAAGTTGTGAAGTACATGATGACCAAGTCGCCGTCTTTGAAGGATCAACCGCACTCAAGGATGCAGAATCCTGGATTCGCACCATAGAAGAAAAGCTAACGGTTGTGCAGTGCACAGATGATGAGAAAGTTCTCTACGTTACTCATCAGTTAGAAGGAGTTGCATTAGATTGGTGGGAAAAATCTCGCACAACCCATCAGGACAAGCAAACCATCACCTGGTCAGAGTTCACCGCTGCTTTTCGTCAACAACATGCAACATCAAGTAAGAGTGATCAAGAGAAACCTGTTATTCCGAGATCCTACACCAAGTCTAGCCATTGTCATGGAAGTGCTACCAGCCAATCGGATAAGTCAGAAGATTGGGCATGTATTCGTTGTGGAGAAATAGGCCATAGCGCCGATAAGCACAGTATCAATTGTCCCAGTTGCGAAGAAAACCATTTTATTGGAGAATGTCCAATGAGCAAGATCACATGCTTCTTATGTGAAGGCGATGACCATTGTCTAAGCCAGTGCCCCATGTACTCAGTGTTGACTTCTGCAACACAACGTCAGTGAGAAAATTTCCGAGCCATAGTCAGAGCATTAGCAAAAGAAGGCAACCCATTGTCGATTACATCAGATTTGTCACCAAGAATCACAAAATCGAATATTGACCTTGGCAACCAAATTTCAAAAGAGAAGCAAGCCAAGATCGCCAAGAGGTTGTTTCGAGTGTGGAAAGCAATACCATTATGTCAAGAGATGCCCTACAAAGCGACAAGCTTCAACCTTCAAGAAGGATAGTCGTTCTACCATAGTCTTGTCAGATAAGTCACAAGGTGCGACCGTGTATGCTACGGCTTGTCGTGGAAAAGGTCACTACATCAACCAAGGTCCTCGAAGAACCATCCACTCCTCGGGCGCTAGAATGCCGAAGGAATTACATCAGAGATGAACTATGACAAAAGTCGTTAAAAAGAGTTTGTAGAAATGATAGAGCAGATCAGAGGATTCCCTCAGATATGGGCAGTGTCAAATCAAGTTCTTCCGTTTTGTCAAGCACCAATGTGAGCTGTCATGATGATTATTAGCACAAGTTGTGCGAGAATTTCAGTCTACCCAAGAGCTAATCTTCAGGACCTCAGAGTCAGCTCGTTTGAGTTTTGAGTAAGAATTTCAGTTTTCTCCAGAATCACCTGTGAACAAGACAGTGTCGGTTGAAGATCAGTAAAGCAGTCATTTCAAGATAGCCAAGACCCCTCCTCATTGTAAAAGAGAAAGTTCGCCAGATCATCAGAAGTGAATCGAGTCAGTGAGAATTTCAGAAGAGATCAATCACAATTTCAGTGTTCGTATTGACAGATACTAGAAAGAACCTCGATAGCCTTTATCACGAAATGTCCAAGAATTCGTGTGTAAGAAGTTTGCGTGCACTTCCTTGCAGCTAAAGTTTTAAGCAGTGAATTATCCTAGTTGTACTTCAAAGTTTGCTTTTGTGGAGCAATAAAGAATGGTTTTATTGGATTGAGAACCATGAGGTCAAAATCTGTTCTCTCAGGACAGACCAGTATATTGGTAGATGCTTTGAATCAGAAGAGCCACTACAAGAATCTGTTGTCCAGTCAGCTAAACTTACTTATGAATCCCAGAAGTGAGTCTTAAGTCAGTGCAGAAGGATATCTGTTGAACCTAGAGTTCAAATCGATGCTAGAAAATCAGGCTTGATCAGACAGTTTTGTCAAAGAAATCTGCTGTTCATTCCTAGTAATATCACTGAGTTTGAAGATTGTCTAGCAAAGTGGTATACGGTAGAGATTGTATACGACAGAGATGGTATTCACCAAAATGGCTATAGTGCCAGATCGACAGAGAGGATCAATTTGCACGATGTGTTAGAAAAGCTAGTGTCAGACAGAGGATCCCAGTTTACCCTGTGTCAGCGACAGAGTGTCTATGAAGCCTGGATGCTCGTTTCAATTCGGTATTGTGTATCACCCTAAATCAGCGGGTAGTTTGAAAATGAGTCGTGTCTTAACTCATGGTACCAGGTCGAGCAAGTAAGTGTTCTGTGCAGAGTTTCCCTACAATACCAGATGTCAGCCAGTTCGCAGTTGTCACTATCGGAAGTTCGCAGGGGATGATCGTAAGTCATTTGCTCAGCTAAGGGCAGACCAAATCACAAAAGTATGTGGATTTTTTGCATTGATCATGAAGCGAAAGGCTAAGAGTTTGTAATCCTAAAGGGATTGTAAGTAGCTTCGTTCAATCAGAAAAGCCACGTGGATTATGCAGATTATCACCCTCGCAGTCGTGTCTGTCTTCAGAATCACCTGTTAAGGTCTGTGTTAAGGATTGTATGATAGAGATGACAGAGGTGATAGAGGTGTCAGTGTGTTCAGATTCTGAAGCTCAGAAGGAGAATTTGTTGATCTAAATTACCAGTTAAGCGGGATCTCCTCAACTCCGTAAGTGTCTCATGAAAGCACCGATCAAGCAGCCCCGTTAAAAGCAATCGAGTTTCAAGATGACTTTCCCGCCAAGAGCCAGTTTGCCAAGTTTCTATTGAAGCAAGAAGTTCAGCAAGAAGCAAGGTGTTGTTCCGTAAGAGTTTAAAAGAGCAGTTCTGTCAAAGTCAAATCAGTTCGAAAGCCAGAAGAGAACCCGATGGCTGAGTTTCTTAACCTATTCTATAGCCAGCCTGAATCTCGGGGACGAGATTCCTTTAAGGGGGGGAGGTTTGTAACGTCCCAAAATTTGGGTTTTTTTAAAAAAATCTTTTGAGTAGTTTAGGTCCCTGGAAAATTTTGCCAATTTTATTCGAATTAATAAAGCTTAATTGAGAATTTCGTAAATTAAAAATATTTAATTTGACTAATCTAAACATCAATTAAATAAAAACCTGTGTTATTTGGCTTCCTTGTGTTCCAAGGAATTTTCTGAGATTTTTCTGGATTTGTTTGCTATTTATTTGGATCTCCTTGATTTTTGGGATTTTATTTAATTCCGAAAACCCTGTTTTCTCTCTCCTGCCCACCTGCTACAGTACCCCGCGAATCACTGTTCATCGTGTTCCCTGGGACGAACCGAGCAGACCAGTTCATGTCCAGCACGATTCCGTTCCAACTGAAAATCTTCCAAAAATCATATCTTTCTCCTCGGTGCGTAGAAAAGCGAGCCGTTTGCGCTCACGCGTCCGTCTTGATCTCCTCTTCCAATCCCCTGATTTGGTTTTCTCCGAATCAATCTAGTTTCGTCGCAATCTGAAGAAAACCGAGCTTCAACCGAAATTCTTCTCCGACGAACTGCGCCTTCATCCGACGTCCTCCGGCCGAACCGTCTGCGGCGTTGGCTTCGCGTCGTCGTCCTCTACGTCATGCTTCCTTCCCCTTCGCCCGAAGATCGCCGGAGCACCGTCGGCCATGTCGAGCCATGACGTTCGTCGAGCTCCTCGCTTCCTCGGTGAGTCTCTCCAAAATCCGATCGCGTCATCTCGTGCCCCTCGTTCATACCTATTTTTCCCCTCTTGTAGATTCAAGTTTCATTCACCGTGCGCTGAGAATCGAGCGTTCTCTCACCTCTTGTACGTCGTCCTTCTCCGGCCAATTACTCCACAACCGTTGATCCCCTGCCTTCAACTCCACCACCGTTGGGTTCGCATCGCCGCGTTCTACACCGTGCTCACCTCCCTTTTCGCAGAGCATCGCCAGAAGAGTTACGCATCCGTGAGGCCGCCGTGGTCGCCGTTCTTCGCGTCGCTGCCGTCGCATGGAGCCGAATCTTGATGTCTGGACCGCGTCATCATCTCCGCCTCGTCGTTTCCTTTCCGTTTTGCCCCTTCGCCGCCGTTGCGTCGCCTTCGTCCGCCGGCCATCGCGTGCACATGAATTAGCCATGCACTGTTCATGCATATGTACAGTGTGTGCGTTTCTTCCTGTTGCGTCCATCTCACGTATGCTTTGTTCTCTGTTAATGCTCACGGCTAATCCTTTCTCTTTGCTTTGCCATGTTAGCTGCCTCATACGACAGGAAGACAGGCCGCATGAACTCCAGTACGATCTTCTATTATTTCGTTTCTCCTCTAACCTTCTCTGTTATTTCTGTGCGTTGTCTTCTCTGTTAATTCTTTCTATCAATTGCCATCTCATGCACAGAGCTGTCATCAGCTGCTGCCATGCGTAGTCAAAGGTAGCAGATCCTGTTCTCTGTTGCTTCGTTCATTCAGTTCTTTTCTGATGTGTGGTCCTAATTTGTCATTCATACAAATCCAAGCCATGTATATATATGTATGTACGTATGTGTGTATATATATATATGTGTGTGTGTGTGTATATATATATATATACATATATATATGCATGTGTATATATATATATATATATATGTATGTATGTATGTATGTATGTATGTATGTATGTATGTATGTATGTATGTATGTATGTATGTATGTATCTCTTACATGTTGAGCCCACATGTCATCCTTCCATTTAGCAACCCTAATTATTCCTCTCACTTACATGCCGGTCCCGCATGTCAGTCAACCCTTGGTCAAACCCTAGCCTTGAGCTTGGTCCACCGTGGACTAGCATATCTTCGTGGACCTGGTCCATAGACCAGTGGCCCACACGTCAACCTCAAGTCCTATTTTCAGGAATTAATTAAATTCTTGAAAACCCTTTTATCCAGTTGGTCCCACATGTCAATCAGTGCCTTTGTTCTCTCTTTCACTTACCAGTGGACCCCACTTGTAAGTGTCCAATTCTTTTTATTTTATTTAATCCGAAGGAATATTCTTCGAATATTCTTTTCTCTATCAATTTCATCATTTCATGTAATCTTTCAAAGCTCACATCGTTTGCATCCGAACTCCGATTGAGTCCATTCAAATTCAAAAATTCATCTCAATCCTTTATCTACCTTTCAGTACCATTCAATTTCAGTTTGGAGTTTATTTGATTTGTCTTTTGTCTTTGGTTTGTTTTGCGTGTGCTCTCTCGTTAGGCGTCAAGTCCGGAATCGTCCAAGGAGAGCTGAAGTTCAAGGAAGTTGAAGATCAAAGTTAATTCAAGATCGTCATTGCTCTAGCAAGGCAAGTTGTACCTTTGATCATATTGAATCCCGCCAAAGGTTACTTTGATTCAAATTATTGCATTTACTTTAAGTATTTATTTAAATGCTTTTGGGTGTAGCTATTATCCCATTTGTTATAACCTCCTTGCCTATTTGATATGTCATAATCTTTTGTCACCCTAGCTTGGTTATTTAATAGTTGGTAAATATTGTAGCACCAACGTGGGTTGGTTAGTACGAGTAGATTGCTTAGCCATGCCACGAATCATTTACTCATGTGAGACTGCAATTATTAATCTGACTAAGTGATTATGCAATCTTATAATAATCTGTGTGTACTATGTGTCTTTGTGGCATGTGTTGCACTTAAATCAACTGGGTGGTAAAAGGATTTGGACTGAGGCAAGTGGTGGATACTGTGTGAAATGGTGGAATCTGTGTGATCTGTGTGGACAATAATCTGTGTGATCTGTGTGAATATTAATCTGTGTGGTCTGTGGTTTAGTTGGCATGTGGAAGTCTTGCCTTGGTCAATTAAGGACCTCACCATGCGCCATTGAATCGGGCCTTAACCGTAAACCACATGTCCGGTATGGGACGGACTGGCTAATTAATTAGCGATGTTTTGATTCGGGCTGTTTTGGTTGACAATTGAGCGCAAGAGGGGGCAAGGCGAAACCTTAGCGAGCAGAATCGGTCAAAGCAGACTTTGTAAAGGCCTTGTCACGTGTTTCTAGATCGCTTACCTAAGGTAGTGGCGATGGTATCGACGGATGCCAAACAAACTAGAGAATTCGTGTCTTGTGGGTAAAGTCGCACAACCTCTGCAGAGTGTAAACTATTCAATAGCCGTGTCCGCTGTTATGGACATGCTCGGGATTTCACACTAGGGGTAGATCTTCATAAAAGCGTGTGGGAAGGGAGTCAGTGTGATCTAAATCATATGGCTATGTGAATAATCTGCTTAGGGCCGTGTGTGTCTTTGTGAAATCAAACTGTTAAATTATTATTGTCTATTTGTTTTACTTGCTTTCAATCTATTATTTGTATTCAATTGCAAATGTTGCATTTCTGCAAAATAACCACAGAATGCCATTCCCTTGGAATAAGCCTGCATCTATAAATTGCATTTCTGTGGTATGACTTGCGAGTACGGTGTGTACTCACGCTTGCTTTGACGAATCAAGCGTAATCAAGGAATCGCCACCAACAAGGTCTACTTCAAGGATCGTGGAGAACTAGGTCGCGACCTCACCGATTGCTGTGGGCATATGGATGGGTTTCACCGAGTTATCCCGCTTGCGTCATTGCAGACTTCATTGAGCTTTTTGCCTTCTAAGGCATTAATTGTAAGCTTTGACCTTAAGGTCTTTACTCTGATGTTTATTGTTATTTGCCTATTTATTAGTTATCTTTGTATATGGAATTGATATTTCACTGATGTTGTCACTGTGTGCACTAGCGTGATCCTGGACTAGTGTAGTATACACAGAGGGTCCAGAATTGTATTTTTGGGTCCCGACAGTGATCGTAAGTTCTTCTACGACCACCCCCATAGTGGTAAGTTATGCTACGACTACCCCCAATAGTCGTAAGTCTTGCTACGACTACCTCATGGTCGTAAGTTCTTCTACGACTAGGTCAGCTACGACCACCTTATGATCAATTAAACCTACAGACAAGTGGGCCCAATTGATTAAGGGATTCAAACAGTCATCATACTGTCGACGATCGAATCGCCGATCTTACGAAAATATACGAGGAAAATGACGTGGAATATCCTGGAATGGAATGGGGTCGCTCTTTATTGATATGAACCGGATTTACAAGATGTGGCTAAGTAGTACCTGAATTACACCGAATGGAGGAATGTAGCAAGACAATCGACTTAGAATATGAGTCTAAGGTCGATTATCTAGCTTCTAATTCCACCGCTTAGGCTTACGTGCATATCTTTGCCTTGGCCTTGTTTTGTGTGTCGCCTCGCCTCTCCCCTCGTTCTCAGGCTTCACCTTTAAATAACTTCCAAGAGATGGCGCATACTCTGGAGAAGACGTCCTCGGTGAAGCGTTACGACCGTCGAACGGTAGAGAAGTTAGCAATGTGCTAACTTCCTTGCGGTTGTTTGTGAAAAGCTTAACCTTAGGGTGGTTAACGATCGGTGTCTCAGGGTTGTACCATCGCATGGTTTGGAACGTATAACACGTGTTCCATTCATCATACGATAAGAAATACCACTCAATAATTTTACGGCGGTTATACGGTGGGGATTAGGCACAAAGCCTCATCCGGCTGTGGTACCCATTAGTAACCTCTGAATACTAACGACCGTGAGGTCGTTAGTCTTAGGGTTACGACCATGAAGACGTATGGTCTTTTACTATGCATTTAAAATAATACATAGAGGTTTTAATCCTCGTCACATACGCTGTTACTCTGCGAAGTAATAGCACGTAATGCTCCATTATCTCTGGCATATTGTCATTAGGCGGCGTGGAGGAGTTATACGCGGTGATTACTACCAGCGTCGTCAGTTCTGAGATGTGATGAGGCGCCGCTTCACTGGAGAAACCGCCGCCTTCACGCACTATATAAAGGCGGCAATCGAGAAGGAAAGGAGAATCGGGCCATCGGGAATACCAAGATTATCTGTAATAGTCTTAGTTTTCCCCGATTATTCGTAATACACTCAATACCATACACACACAGTGATGGGGTTGTTATTCTCTCCTGGAGAAGGCTGAACACGTATAAAAATCCCGTGTTAATCTCTGCGTGATTCCATTCTAGGAGACCCCGAATCAAACAATCTTTACGTAAGTTCGGTTCTAAAACACCGATAGGTTGGCGCCGAGTGGGGATCTTCCGTAATCTCTTGTCAACATTCTCTCTGCTTTTCCAAATCTCATGCACTCATGGCGGGAGAATGGAACGAGGAGAACTGGTTCGACTTGGCAGACACGCAGACGTCGACATGGATGCTTGGGTTTGATTCTGAGCCGAGCGATGACTCATCGATGGTATTGTTGCCTCCGGTGATCTTCCCAGATCCGAGAGACAGTCTTGCATTGGTGGAGTTGAGGAGGATCCTTATCCTCCACAATGCGATCCCGAGAGGGATCTACCCTCTCAAAGGACAAGGGTCAATATGACCAGGACCACACCCAGGTGGACTCACAACACAACGAGAGTTTTTCCTCGAAGTGTCCGAATCCCCCTGAGGCGGTCCGACTTGGTAAGGCAAGCTCTAGAAGCCACAATTACGGGACTTCACCAAAGATCTCGGTGATCATCTCTCTCCAGATGACTTCAGAGACAGCGGGATCAAGCATGCTTTTCTTGCAAATTCGACCATCTCGCCGCAGATCACATCTGCCGACGGAGACAGTTATAACCCTGACTTCCCTACCGGAGGGATTACTCCAAGTCGCCAGATGGTGTCTCGACGACTCCTCAGCGGGAGGCCTCGAGTGCAAGTGAGAATCATCAATCTGGAGGTCTTCGTCCTTCCTCGGATCAAGGTCACTCTCCTAGAGACCGAGCCGAGACTCTCCCGAGAAGATCACACACTACACCCCTCGTGGCAATGGCAAGGACACCACCATCGGCGGACACGACCAACACCTTCATGAACGCGAAGGAAATCCTCGACATTCTCGCTTCATTGAGGCGATCTCAAGAGTCCGACATGGAAGCTCTTGAGGTCAGTCTGACGAAGAAAATTGAAGCCCGAAGAATTTGCTCGGGCGCATTCAATATCAATCAGAGAAAGCTCGAGAACTCCAGTACATCAATGACTTGCTCGATAATCCAACTCAAGAGCTAGCCCGAGCGCCAGGCTACGACCTCTTTGTTGAGTAGATCGCACAAAGGCTTCGGAACACGATGGCAAGGCCGAAGCACCTCGCCGACATCACTCAGAAGTCATAACAATCGACTTCTTCACTACGGTCGATCGAACATATCACCACGGAGGAATCGGCGCAACAAGAAGTCGCGATCGATCTCCTACTCGAGAAATATCTTTGAGCGATTGATGATCGAGAAACTCCTCGGAGGTGATCGCTCACCATTCCGACATGAGAATCTGCGGCGGAAGAGATGAACTACGAGGAGTATTCCCTCGTGGGGTCGAGATCTATCGTAGGTCCGGTCAACCTATTCTTGGGTATCGCCGAGTACGACCACCGATGATATAAACCCTTCTTTCTGCAAAGGAGGCGTCAAGAAGTCATTCTTGGATGTCGGACATTCTCTCGATCTCCGAGTATTCACCGCCACCTCGATTTCGACCAAAGAACATGGAGAAGTTTGATGGTTCCCAAATTCCCATCGAATTCCTTCAGATCTATACCATAGTTTGTCCGAAGCGGCGGGGAGGAGGAGAGCATGTGATGGCAAATTACCTTCCAACTGTGCTCGAAGGATCTGCTCGATCGTGGTTATTGAACCAACCACTCGAGTCGATTTACTCTTGGCAACACCTCTGCGACCTTTTACTGGTAAATTTCCAAGGCACTTACAATCGTCCCGGAAAGGAGGATGACTTGCACCGGATGAGGCAAAACGACAACGAGACCTTGCGCCAATTCATCAAGCGTTTTAGTCAGGTTCGTAACTCAATTCCGGAAGTTTCTGATTCATCTGTTATCAGGGCTTTCAAGCAATGAGTCCGCAGTAGAAGGATAACAGAAGACATTGCTTTGAATCCTCCTACTTCTGTCGCTGAACTATTTGAGATGGCTGATCGATATGCAACTGCTTCTGAGGCGGTCGAGTGGAATAACACGATAGATCGAGAAGACAATACCTCTCGAGAGCCAGGCGACATTAGTAAGAAGAAAGATAAGAAAGCAAAAAAGTCCAAGAACAAGGCGAAGGGTCAAAAACTCCAAGCCGGCGGTTCCAAGGAAGTTTTGGTATGAATGATAAAGAGCCACGCACCTCCAAGCCGCGCTCGACCGAGGCAAAGGTAAGCGCCCGATCGGAAAAATGATAAGCCTAGGTGGTGTCCTTTCCATAAAAGGAAGGACATGACCTTCATAGAATCGCCGGTCTTCCAACAAAGCTTGAAGACTACTACAACCAACAAGGACCACTTTCCACTCTCGGCGGTGTAGGGCAAACGAGTGGTCATAAGTCATCGATGACGAGGAGGAGATCTTGTTCTAGGATCCGCAACACACCGTCGAACACATATACGGGATCATCGGCATATGAATCAAAGCGACGGCTCAAGGTCGCGAACGTGAGGTAAACTCCATAGATCCTCCTCTTGTCAATAAATTACGAAGTGGTGGAAGTCACCATCTCTTTCGAGAAGGGTGATGCCCGATTCTTCGACTCGACGGTCGATACCCAATCGTGGTCGAACCCACCATCAACAATTGTCAGGTCAATCGAGTTTTGGTTGATGGTGGCAGCTCGTTAAACATTTTGTTTACGAGTGCCCTGGATGACATGCAAGTACCTAGGACCAAGGTAAGACCGGTACGATACTCTTTCCATGGAATCGTACCGGGATCTTCGGCTAAACCAATTGGCGAAGTTTCTCTTCCTTTAACATTTGGTTCACCAAGTAATTTCAGGACAGAGAAAATCTCCTTTGATGTGGTCGATTTCGATACGGCATATAACGCCATACTCGGACGACCAACTTTGGCAAAATTCCTAATGGCTACTCATTATGGATATCAATGTATTAAGATGCGAGTCCCAAAGGAGTAATCACAATTCATTGTGACAAGAAGATGGTGCATACACAAGAATCGCCGATCCTCGAGATGGTTGGACAAATACCAACTCGAGAAGAAAGTCGACCTTCGACTAGCAAGTCGAAGCCTAAAAGTCGCACCAAAGCCGAATGACAAAGTCAAAGAGGTTCCTCTCGGGCGCAGAGGAGCCCTCGAGACTGCTCGCATCGGGATACTTCCGACCACAAATAGGAAGACGCCTCATCGCCTTCCTCCGAGCTAACGCAGATGTCTTGCGTGGCAAGCATCCGACATGCCCGAGTCCCGGGTGAGGTGATCGAGCACGAAGCTAGCTTTACTACGACAAAGTGCCGTAAAACAAAAATTACGGAGATTTGCCCTGATCGAAGAGATGCTATTAAATCGAATTGGATAAGCTACTCCAAAGGGCTTTATAAGAGAGGTCAACCACCCTGAGTGGTTGGCTAATCCTGTAATGGTTAGAAAGTCAAACGCAAATGGCGTATGTGCGTAGACTTTACTGATCTTAATAAAGCTTGTCCAAAAGACGATTTTCCTTTACCTCGTATCGATCAGTTGGTTGATTCTACTGCAGGTTGTGAAATGTTAAGTTTTTTAGATGCATATTCTGGATACCACCAGATCAATATGTGTCTAGACGATGAAGAAAAGACCGTATTTATTACACCATTTGGTATATTTTTCTATGTCAAAATGCCATTTGGTCTAAAAAATGCCGGCGCTTCTTTTCAACGCTTGATGCAAGCAACTTTTTCATCTCAATTAGGCCGAAATCTAGAGGCCTATGTTGATGATCTAGTTGTTAAAAGCATCAAGAGGCTTAATCATATTACTGACCTACAAGAAACATTCGACAATCTCAGAAAACATCGCTTAAAACTCAATCCTGAGAAGTGTGTGTTCGGAATCTCTTCAGGAAAATTACTTGGATTCCTATTATCTATACGAGGAATCGAAGCAAATCCCGAAAAGATCAAGGCCATTCTCCAAATGCGCCCTCCAACCACAAGGAAAGAAGTTCAGAAACTCACAGGGTGCATGGCGGCTTTAAGTCGTTTCATCGCACGACTGGGAGAAAAGGGACTACCTTTCTTTAAGCTTCTAAGGAAACATGAAGGTTTTGAGTGGTCGAAAGAGGCGAACGCTGCCTTTGAGGATGTCAAGAGGTACCTTACGAGTGCTCCTATTTTGGTCTCTCCGAGGTCAGAAGAAACACTCTTAATTTACCTAGCTGCCACGCCACAGCAGCGAAAGCGCACATCTTGGTCGTAGAACGTGAAAACGTACAACGACCATTTTACTACGTGAGTGAAGTTTTACACGGGCCTAAGGAGTGTTACCCTCAGGTCCAAAAGCTTCTATATGCCCTCCTCATGTCTTCGAGGAGATCGGCATTATTTTCAGCGCACAAACTAGTCAGTCTTGCCCGAGTTTCCCTTAGGAGCGATCCTCACAATAGGAAAACAATGGGACACATGGCAAAATGGTCGATCGAATTTGGGGAGTTCGACATCCATTTCAGATATCGAACGGCCGTTAAATCCCAGATCTTGGCGGACTTTGTCGCCGAATGGACAAATCTGAACTGTTCGGGATCCCCATCTGATTCCCGACCCGATGGACAATGTACTTTGACGGGTCACTTACTTTAAGTGGCTCGAAAATTTGAGGTGGTCTGGTATCTCCTAACGGGAGACCTTAAAGTATGCCATACAATTAAACTTTCGGGCCACTAACAACGTGGCGAATCTGAAGGTTTGCTAGGCGGCATACGAGCATCGAAGCGCTCTCGATTCGCCGACTACTTGTGAGAGGAGACTCTCAACTAGTCGTGAATCAAGTCGGAAAAAAGTACCGGTGCTCTAATCAGACAATGTCTCGATACTTATCGAAGTCGTAAGCTAGAAAAGCATTTTTTAGGTTTCGAGGCACAATTCATCCCTCGAAGGATAATTTCCTCATGAGACCGACTTGCTCGAATAGCTTCTTCCCGATCTGAAGTACCAAAAGGAGTCTTCTTGGAACAACTCGAAGCGGAGTCTCGGTCGACGAACCGAAACACCTCCTATTGTGATGCCTCTCTAGAATACGAGGATACATGGATGACACCCATCTATGCATATCTTGTAAGGGTTCTATACAGAAGACGATCTCGAAGCGGATCGCTTATCCCTAAAAGCCAAAATGTATACTTTGGTGGAAGGAGTCCTTTATAAACGAGGTACTCAAGGGTGCTCATGCGATGCATTCCGCAGAGTGAGGATTAACACTTCTTCACGACATACATGAAGGCATTTGTGGAAATCATGCTTCCTCTGTAACACCGGGTGGTAAGGCCTTTCGACAAGGTTTTTATGCCAATGACCCTTTTTACGATGCTAAAGAGTTGGTTAAAAGGTGTGTCGATGCGGTTTCATAGCGGCGAGATACACCAACCAGCTCGAGCATTACAAACAATACCTCTATCTTGGCCTTTTGCGACACAGGGTCTCGATATCCTAGGACCGTTCCCCAAAGCTCCGGGAGGTTTCGAGTTCCTTTGTGGCTATTGATACGTTCACAAAATGGATCGAACCGAACTCGGGATCGATAACAACTAAGCGGCAAAAGCGGTTTATGATGAGATGCGTAATTACTCGATTTGGAGTACCGAGTCGAATAATTACAGATAATGGTAAGCAATTTTCGGCGCAAAATTTCGTGAATTTTATGCGACGAGTTAGGTACCAAGTTGTGTTATGTACAGAGCCCATCCCCAAAGTAATGGGGGCAATCGAACGTGCAAACGGCCAAATAATGAGAGGAATTAAGACTCGAGTCTTGACCACTCATCAAGCGCTCGGGGCTTGGGTACAAGAGCCACCCTACAGATTATGGGCTATTAAATGCGACTACCGGTCGGGCTACATGTGAAACACCATTCTTTCTAGTCTTGAGTGAAGCAATGCTTCCTCCTAACTAAAGATACTGGCCAACACGAAGTCGAAACTTTTAGTCTTTCATTTCGTTAATTATCTTTTGAGTTACTAACTACTCGACAAGATGATTTGCAGAAATAAGATGGATTATATAATACATCAACAAAAGATTGTTTTTCGGGTTTGTTACAAACTACTCAAGAAGAAGAGCCCAACAAGATCTCCTCCAAAACCTTCCTACCAATTGACATTTCTTCAATCGAGACGACTTGCTTCTGCTTCAGCGCAGTCGAAGTCGGCTTCGATTGGTTGAACATTAAGGTTGGGGTCACGAGCTTTAAGTTTGGCCAATGCATAACTTACTGCAACTTCGACCGCCTCCTTTATCGATTCAGCTTGGTTGGTCTTCAGGGTGGTCATCAGTTCTTGCAAAGTCCCGACTTGTTCCCCAATTGTACTTATGTGAGCGACCATCGTATCATCTTGAGGAGCTTTTCCTCGAGATGAAGCTCACTAAGTACATTGTTTAGGAGCGTGACACTGCTTTGAAGATTAATCTTCATTGTCTCCATCTCCTGTTGGGTACGAGTCGAAGCCTCGCGGAGTTGTTTATTTTCGACCGCTTGCTCTGAAAAGAATAAGACCGGTCAAGTAAAAATAAACTTCTAGAGGAAAAGAAAATAAAAATAATTACAGGTAAAAGATTTCCTTACCTGCTAGTCGAGAATCCAATTTCTTGATTTCTTCATCATGGGAGGCAACGGTCTCGGCATGCTTCTTCTCCCATGATCTAATCTCCTCGCATTTTCTTTGTATCACAGACGGTCTCGATATAAATTACGGTTTTATCCTCGAGCTCATTTTCGAGCCTTCGATTCGAGTTCCATTTCTAGAAAAGAAATGAGAGTGAGAATATGGGAAGAACTCATAAAGATTGCGAGTAAAGAATTGTTTACTCCGATCTTTGGGACTTTAGTCTCGTAATTTCTTCATTTTCTCTTTGGAGATCGAGAAGTCTCGTGAGCGACTAAAGTTTTATTTTGGACTTCATTCGAGCTTTCTCATATCATCTTCTTTTCTTAAAAAAGTAATCAACAAAGATCGAAAACATAAGCAGTCTTAAGTTCAGCACTTACTGTTTATCTTTTCCTGCACCTTTTCGGTTGCAGAGTTAGCTTCTTTAAGCTTCCTCAGGAGAAATTCTACTTTCTCCTGTAACTTTCTCAACTCCTCTTTTTGATAATCGAGCGAGTCGGCCAGAGTCTTTTCATCGCTTTTTAACCTGTAAAGGTTAAAAGTGGACATGAACATTATTAAATTGGTTGTAAGCTCTCCTACAACCGTTGATCCAGTCGTAAGTTCTTCTACGACTATGGATCTAGTCGTAAGTTCTCTTACGACTAAACCTTCGGTCGTAAGTCTTTTACGACTAGCATATAGTCGTGAGTTTTTCCACGACAAACCCTGTAAGCACTATATAAGTAGTCAAGTCGAAAGCGACTATGAAAAATAGTAACTTACCACCTCTCTTTGTTTGCGAGTTCCTCTTTCTGTCATAGACTCTAGAAGTTGTCGATGATATTCACCGAAACAACGGCGATTTGCTCTATGGCTTTCGCAAAAGAAAAGACGGTGAGAAACAAGAGAAGATTATACTGTATGTATAAGTATCATCAAATACTTACACTCATGGTTGATCGAGCAAATATCGAGTAAACCACTCACGGGTGCTTGACTTGGTCCCACCAAACCTTCTCAAAGCGCTTATTATCAAAAGTGTTCCTCTATTGGGAATGTCTTTGGGATGGGGACTTCGGTTACAAGATCTAAAAGCGAAGACCCCACTATGGAAGCAGGTTAAAGAAATCGAGCGAAGTTGAAGTATTCCTCATCTTCCGATTACGAAATTGTAATTCCTTTGGGTACCGGGAAGGAGGTTTGTAATGATTTCCTTCCCTTGCGGTGGTCCGCACATCACCACCTTGGGCAGAGGCCTGCGACTACCTCTCTTGGTCCCACGGTCACATCGGTGGTCATGGCGGCTACCTCAGTAGTTGTAGACGTCACCTCAGTAACTATGGCCACTGCCTCAGTGGCCATAGCTACAACTTCAGCGATCGAGACAACCGCTTCAGGAGCCACGACTTCTTCCACAACCCGAGCTATGGATGATCCTTCGACCATCTCTGTTGTCATCTCTCCAATCATTGGAGAGGCTGCAATGGGCTTTTCGATAGAAACCACTATGGGGGCTGAAGGAGTCGAGCTAAAATAAACAAAAGGATAGCAAGTCAAATTGTGGAAAGTAAAAGGTAAATGTTGTTCTTACACTTTAGCTTGTTTCACATACCTCTGCATCTGGACTTGATCGAAACTTTGAAGCCATCTTCCGATGGAAGGGTTCTTCGACTTCTTTGCTACGACCACGTCGATTGTAGCTCAAGTTGGAGAATAGGCTCGGCCACGACCACGTCCCGTCGTGGATCTTGAACAGGACCATCTCTCGGTCTCCCGACTTTCCGGAGGGCGAGATCGGTCTCGACCACTCCAAGAGCAGCCTACCCTCAACAATAGGGATTGGATCGGCGTTGTCCTTCACAAAAGACATAAACTCCTTCCAGTTATCTTTTTCTAGTTGCTTGACAAAACTAGAAGTGGCAGAAACTGTGAAAGCTTTCTCGTCATAATAAAAAGGTACCTTAGCCTTGTGGGCTTTGCACCTAAGAGGTTCTTCAACCTCCACGGCCTCCTCAGCTGCAGCTGCTTCAGTCTCGGCTACTGCTGTGGTCATGTCCTTGGTCTTACGGATCTTGCGTATAAGAGGTTCTTCATCCTCCTCGACTTGATTGTTTGACTTGATTTACTGCTGCGACTATCGTGCATGCAGACCTTAACAAGGACCTGGTCGAAATGAGGGGACTTGAGCTTGATCCTCCCTTGTCGACGACTCTTGAAAGATGACGCTTTTTACTTGGGGGAGCTGAGTCCTTGTCCACTGTCGCCCCTGCTCCAATGGTCATCGATTCGACCTCTTCGTCGTCGGCGGTTTTCCATGCCTACTTTACGTAAGAAAAACAGAGAAGAAGAATCAATGACCAATCGTAAGTTTTTCTACGACCAGTACCTAGTCGTAAGCTTTTCTACGACATGTCCCTGATCGTAAGATTTTCTACGATCACTACCTAGTCGTAGGTTCTTTCTACGACTATAAAGTCATAAGGATAAAATCAGCTTTTGATTTCCTTTAGGCGCTCAACCTTTTTCTCTACGGACAAAACCGCAAGGATTTGAGGAACCGCCATTCCGGGTGGCGGGGGCTTCTCACAAACGAGTTTGACTCGAATGTCAATCTCTGCATGTGAAAGATCTGTATAAAATAGATAAAGATACTCGATTGGATAAATCTGAAGAAGACCAAACTAAGAGTTAAGTCGAAAAACTACTTACCCTCATCGTAGTCCCTGGTCGGGTCTTTTGGCCCCGTGTACTTCCACATAGGAGGTACTCGTTTCTTCAAAGGGCTAATTCGACGTGTGATGAAATCCTTCACCACATGCCATCCAGTCAACCCCCCTTCTTTCAAATCCTTAATAGCTTGAATATAGGGGGCAATTCGACTGATATCTTGGGGAGTCGAATCCCATGAAGATTTCTTTTCGGCAACCTTCCCCTGAAAGGTAAGGCTGTCTTCGGAGGTGACTTTCCAGTAAAACCACCTCTTCCTCCACAACGGCCATGAGGACCGAGTGAACATCTGAATATACTCCTTCGACTTCCCGTCATGGAGCTTGCACCACAACTTCGGCTATCCCAGTTGGCGAGCCATTAGTAGAAATCTTGAAAAAGCTCAAGATCATTTGGAATTCCTGTGCACGCCTCACACGATATACAAATCGCTCGGCATTGTGATGGAATTAGGACCAAGGTTCACCAATTCCACTCCAAAATGCTCGAGTATAAGTGTAAGAAAGGGGTGAAGCGAGCAATCGTGAGACCACGCTCTGTCGCTTTGAAGGCGGAATTTGTCCATCCTTCCCCGACGGCCATTGCTGCTTGTTCGCCGGGAACCACTCCACGAGAACTCTCTCTGGAATCTTCCCAGTGTTGACAAGGGCTTCCATCTTCGCCGTATCCATCTCTGACTCGGCCCGCTCGGAGACCCTCCGGCCATTTCTCTCGGAAGGGGAGATTCTTGATTGAGTTGGTGGCGGAGAAGACAAGAACTTGATGAGCAATTGGGATGATTTGAGGAAAAGTGTGAACCCTAAGTCTTACCCCCTAAGTATTTATAACCAGCGTGCCTCGGTAGGGGCGTGGTATTCAAAGGTTGCCACCGTCTCGAACCGCTTCAGCAGACGAAGCTAACGAAGGCCGTTTAAAATTCCCAGCGTGTCCGATTGAGAAAATCAGTTTGCTTTTACACCTCAAGAGAAATTACTTCCTTGGTTAGATTCTTTTTAACCAAAGGAAATGTTAATCGGAAAGGTTTTTCTTCCGATCACCATGCTGCAATCACCTCGTGATCGTAGAAATATTCTACGACTATTTGATAGCCGTAAGCAATTTCCTTAACCAAGCATATTTCTGGTCAAAGTAGTATACTAATGACGAAGAGTTTTTCCTTCGACTATCTTTCTACGACCCTCTTGTGGTTGTAAGACCATCTATAACCCCTTTACCAAGTAAGTTGCTTTCACTTGAAGCTGGGGGGCTAGATGATGAGGATATAATAATCCTCGTTTTATCTTTTATCTATAATTGTTATTATAGGTAAATATGACGTCATATGGTCCCTGAGTATACCCCTTAATGTTATAAGGGAAGGGCCTACTGGGTGGTCGTAAGTTCTTCTACGACCACCCCCATAGTCGTAAGTTATGCTACGACTACCCCAATAGTCGTAAGTCTTGCTACGACTACCTCATGGTCGTAAGTTCTTCTACTACTAGGTCATTTCGACCACCTTATGATCAATTAAACCTCTGAGACAAGTGGGCCCAATTGATTAAGTGATTCAAACATCATCATCTGTTGTTACTCTGCGTAATAGCACGTAATGCTCCATTATCTACGGTATATTCTTTGTTAGGCGACGTGGAGGAGTTAATCGCGGTGATTACTACCAACGTCGTCCGCTTTGAGGATGTGAGGCGCCGCTTCACTGGAGAAACCGCCGCTCCTTCACGTACTATATAAAGGCGGCAATCGAGAAGGAAAGGGAGAATCGGGCCATCGGAATACCGAGATTATCTGTAATAGTCTTAGTTTTTCCCCATTGTTCGAATACACTCAATACCATACACACACAGAGTAGGGTTGTTATTCTCTCCGAGAAGGCTGAACTCGTATAAAAATCCCCGTGTCAATCTCTCTGTGTGATTCCATTCTAGGAGACCCCCCGAATCAAACAATCTTTACGTAAGTTCGGTTCTAAAACACCGACAATACTCATATTGATTTATATTCAATTATCTGCAAATTGAGGTGGTTATCATCAATTACCAAAGAGGAAAAGATTAAAATACCTTGACCCACTATTATGAGTTAATGGTATGTTGTGGTAATTAATGACAATCACATTATGGAACTAACATTTTTCATGAGTTGGATGAATAGGTTATATTCCATGAAGTTGGAGACTTTGGATGACATCATGAGTTGATAGCCATCAAGTCAAGGTTCAAGTGAAAGAGTGCATTATGTGTTGATGCACATCAAGATCCCGAAGAGAAGATGATCATGAGTTGATCATCAAATCAAGAAAAGATCCTTCATGTGTTGATGGAGGTCAAATGAAGGATGTATCATGGGTTGATGCATATCAAGAAAATGATCCGGACTTAAAGTAAAGATGTGTGTCATCAAGCTTCAAGAGAATGCTCAAGGCAAAAGGTATGACTAGTTAGGGCCAAGGATGCGTTCCTAATCTTTTATCAGTCTTGGTGTTTGGTTGGAATACCGGATTGCCAGTATAGGTTTGACGTACTATTAAGAGGGGTCTTGTCTAGTAGCTTGAGTCTCATCATGTGCTAATAGCTCAATCCCGCTTGCTCTAGCTCTCCATGGCATGATGTTATTGTTTGCAAATGTGTTTTACAAATAGTTGAAGCTCGTGCGTTAACTCTTTGTAGCATGAGACTATAATTTATAAATGTGTTTTACAAATGGTTGAAGTCCATGCAACTACTCTTTGTGGCATGTTGCCGATATTTGCGAATGTATTTTTCAAATAGTCGAGGCTCATGCATAATCCTTGTAGCATGTGACTATACTTTGCAAATATATTTTGCAAAAAGTTGAAGTCCATGTACCTACTCCTTGTGGCATGATACTAAAGTTTGCAAATGTGTTTTTACAAATTATTGGGATTTCATGCATTTTCCCTTGACATGGTCTAAGATTGCTCATTGCTATTTCCTTGGACTTAGACTATGGTGTTGGCTCTTTGGAGTTGTGCCTTTTGATTTGATCAAATTTGTTTAAGATTAATCAAATAGATGGGTTGTGTAGCCCTCTGAATAAGCTTTTCATAGAGCTCAAAATCACTCAATTCCGATGTCGAAATCAAAAGTTATGACCGTTTTTTTTAGTGTCACCTGTGCTGAAATCCAGGACCAGACTGACCGTAGTTGAAAGCCCGGATTGACCGCCCATATGCCTGAGGACTGACCACCCTTATAATGCTGGTCAACTTTTTCCAGAGAGCGTGTTTTTTGTTTTCCTTCCACCCGGAAGGCCCGGACTGACCGGGGGTCCGATCAGACCGAACCTTGTGAGGACGGACTGACCGGGAATTGCATGTAACGGCTATTTTTATAGTCGTTGCACTGTAGCCCGGACTGGCCGGCCCTATGCCTGCAGTATGACCGGGTTTCCCCGATTTTCAGCAGATTCTCCTTCAACGACTAGTTTTTGTGTGTGAGCTATAAATAATCACCTTGGCCTGTTGGAAGGCAACTCTTGGATCCCATTTTCATTCTCTTGAGCTATTGTGAGATTTTCCTCTCAAATGTGTATGTGTTGCACCTTGTGAGCAAGAGGAGAGACTCTAGTTGCATGTGTTGCAACTAGAATTGGATTGAGCGTCTAATTGAGCATGTATTGCATTTGGTGAGAGTCAAGTAAGGGGCTTGGCTTATTACTCTTAGTGTTTGCCGGTATCTAGACGGCGTGAAGGCGTCGTGGTCCGGTGATCTTCTCAAGAAGCTTGTGAGAAGACCTGGCGTGTTGTGAGTGGTTTGGTGCTCGCCATCTCCGGAGTGGAGAAAGAGCAACCCCAAGTGGATCAAGGTGTTGGTTCATTTTGGAGCCAGTCCAAGTGGTTGGACTTACCTCGGAGATGTTGGCTCAAGTTGTAGAGCCGGTCCAACGTGGTTGAGCTTACCTCAACGTGGATTAAGGGAGACCGGCAAGTCTCCGAACACCACGATAAAACATCGTTGTGTCTTTGTGGTTTGTTCTCTTGTGATTTACTTTGCACAATTTACATTCATAGAATTATATTGCTTACATGTATTTGTATGATTACTAATTATCAATAGTCGTTGGTTATTGGTGCACTTAGTAAAGACTAGTTGATTTAGATTTTAATTGTGCAAAACCAAATGATCTTTAGCTTCCGCATTAGAAATCGGTTTTAGTCTTAGAGTTTTTTTAGAAACGACTATTCACCCCCCCTCTAGTCGGCCTTCTCGATCTTACATCGGCGCGTCTCCTCGATCTTACACCGGCGCACCTCCTCCTCGTGAGATCCAGATCCAGATATGAATCTTACGCCCGCCCGCCTCCTCCTCCTCCCCCGGCTTCATCCTCCCCGGCACCTTCCTCCACCCCTGACGTTCTCCTCTACGGCGCACCTCCTCCACCTCCCTCCTCGTCGGGAGGTCGACCTCCCCTTCGCTACGACTGCAGCAGCAAACGCGATCACGATTCGCTCTGTGCCTGTTGTTTCTAGCAGGGTATTTGAGCAATGGCTTTCGCTAGTAGATTTGGGAATGCTCTTAGGAGAACTTCTGTGTCCTCGAATTCGTCACTGCTTCAGGCAGTAAGATGCATGTCTTCTTCAAAGGTTTTTGTTGGAGGTATTTTCTAAACTCCTAATGGATCATTCTCCTCTGCAGTGCCGCCTTTTGATTCGAAGATACATGCATGTCCTCGATGCCGTCTAATTTCTAATATCATTTCTGATACACCTGTTTTTAGGACTTTCATTTGCCACAGATGACACCACTCCGAAGGATGCCTTTTCTCACTATGGGGATGTGCTTGAAGGTTGTTTGTCCAATTACTGTGACTCATAATGTTTTGTTGGCATGTTGGCCATGTTGTTAACCCTTTCTTTCTTTTCGGATTGGATTCAGTTAGTCATCATCGATAGGGACTCCGGCAGGTCAAAGGGGTTTGGATTTATAACTTATACATCCAGTGAAGAAGCTGCAGCTGCCATTACTGCCATGGATGGCAAGGTGATTTTTCGATATGATATGCCATTCATGTCTATTGCTTCGTTTTATATCCTGTGTGTAACTTATGCAAAGATAGTCATAATCTGAAAGGTTGCATTTTTTTTCACTCGAGGAGTAGCTTGCCCATCCATAATGCTTGCTTAATGTATTTGCAAGACAATTGTCACGCTGCAATTACCAAACTTGTTTTATTAACTTACAGCATGCAATGTAATTAAGGCATTATTGAGTTTTTGCCGTTGATCTGAAGTGGGGTTTTGGGAACTAGCATTAACCCACCAACTAAATGTCAAATTTTGCTTCTCTGGTTAGTTTGAAATAATGGCCAATGTCTTATTTTTCAACTATGTATTCATCAACCTGGCTAAAAGAAAAACTGCATTTTAGTTTATTTAGATATGTAGATGCATGGTATGAACTCATGTCATAAGATGGTGCTGGTGCTTGGCCAAACAATGATCTAGTGCTTGTGGTGGAGATTTGACATGTTGATAATATTAAGATGGCCTTCTTTGACTGTAAAAATAGCAGCAACATGGTATGTAAATCAATGATTTTTTTTTTTTGTACTTCACCTTTTCATGAGTACTAGCCTAGTGTGTATGGTTCATATCCTCAAATTGCTTTGACTATCTACTGACTTTTGCTCAATCAAATATGGTTTCATTGTCCAAATGAATGAAAGAATTGAGGTTTAGCTTATGCAGTTCAAATCTGAAGCTTTTGGAATGTTATCACCCTCATCACTAATTATCAGACATTAGTATGTTTTGGATGATTATGTTGTGTTTACTTCTATCTTGAGCCAGAGGTTTGGTTTTAGGCACAAGCTGGTATATGTAATTCTGTTATGTGTTTTGATCTCTTGCTAGGGCATGCATGACAACTTGTTGCTGATAGTTACAAATCTCTTGATGTGACATTGGATTTGCTTGCTTGCTGTATTATGGAATTGGCTATATTAATCTTTCCATTTTTTGGGATACGTGTGAGGGTGGGGTGCCTAACACTGCTGATACCGATCCCAAGCCCGGAAAAAAGTGGAGGGGGCATGAATTATTTGTAATAATTATTAGTTATAATAATTATTTGTAATAATTATTATTTATAATAATTATTTATTGTAATAAATATTTATTGTAATAATTGTAGTTAAATACGCTAATCGCGGTCAATCGCGGTAGTTATCGTTTATTGTGGTAGTCCTCGTCAATTGTGATAGTTGTCATCAATTGCGTTAATAGTCGTTAAATGTAGTCAAATGCGATCAATTGCGCTCATTGCGGTATTCGTCATCAAATACGACCGATTGCCCTAATTCTGGTACTCGTCGATAATTATCGTTAAATATCGTCGATTGCAGTAGTTGTCGTCAATTGTGCTAGTTGTTCATTGTCTATAAATGTTGTTAATTGCGTTTAGCTTCGTTAATTATCGTTAAATGTTGTTAATTACGTTAAACGGCATCAAACAAGTCATTACTGTCCTCATAGGCATTTCAGACATTTTTTTATCTCGAAAGCTGCAGCCAGCATATCTAAAAGCCAGACAACCAAATACCAAATCAGAAAAATCCAGTTGTTCAGCCCGTAACCGAAAAGCCCTACAGTACAGTCGAAAGCCGTTTTTCATAAAAGTATAGCCCAAAACAAACAGGGCCCGATATCACCGTTGGGCTGCGTTGCGCGCCGTCCGAACAGCACGACGCGGAGGCGTGAGAGCCTAGCCGCGCGGGATTCAGCCCAGCACGGACAAGCGGCCCAAAAGAGAGAAGGACGAGAGACCAGAAGCTCTCGCGCGCCCCCCCGGCTAATACCGCTATAGGCTGTTGGGTTATTTCAGGCCACCTAAACCTCCACCAAACTACAAGAAAGACGCAGCTTTTGGACGCCAACGCACATCAACCATGCTGACTTGTGCAGTCGCATTTCCTCGTATTATACACGCAGAAGAGCTGTGAGTAGACCAAGGGTGGTGAGACTCGTGTTTGCTTAACTACCCATATCTAGCACTGCCCGCACTGCAAGAGTCAAACCAAACCCCCTGTCACACGCACAGAAAAACACTCCCCGAGCCCCCGTATCAACCATGTCGAGTTGTCGACACAAGAAATCAACAAATCTCAGTCCATTGGAAAGCAGTGTCCTTCAAGCGCACTCCATGGAGTCATCACATCGCCAACTGCCTTGTGCATATATACCTCTCTTGCCTCTGACTCTTGTATCAGTTCATGCTATTGTTGTAGCCCGTTGCTTTGCCTTGGCACGGCTTTGAGAGGCATGGCTTCTGCGGTGGCGGTGGCGGTGGCGGTGGCAATGGCCGTCGCGGTGCTCTGCGCGGTGGTGGCGGTAGTAAGAGGGGAGGTCGTGGACGGGTCCGGCGTCGGGGCGTCGTTCGTCTTCGGGGACTCTCTGGTCGACGCCGGGAACAACAACTACATCCCCTCGCTGTCCAAGGCCAACATGACTCCCAACGGCATCGATTTCGCGGCGTCGGGCGGGATGCCCACAGGAAGGTTCACCAACGGGAGGACCATCGCCGACATCATCGGTGAGGGGTTAAGCTTTCAGTGTCTTGTGACCACTTCATCCTCTCACTTCTGAAAAATCTGCACCCATGTATACTAATCTGTCTTGCAGTTGATTACTTTACATTTCAGTGTAAATAGCTGAGATTGTCTTCTGCCATTTCAGGAGAAATGTTGGGTCACACAGGCTACTCGCCGCCTTTTCTTGCTCCGAACACGACGGGTGGTGCTATACTGAACGGCGTGAACTACGCATCCGGAGGTGCCGGAATACTGAACGGAACAGGAAGAGTTTTTGTGAGTTCATCCGTCCCCAATTTCTTCAGACATCGTGTCACATAACTTTTAGAGTAAAGTCTATTACCGGTCTTTAAACTTTTTATCTTTGTGTCGTTCGGTCCATAGATTTTAAAGTAATGTCATCCCGGTCCCTAAACACTGTTTGGGTCTCAAACATACCCTCTTGCTTAAAGCAAGAATGGCACACTTTGAAAGTCTACACTGCATTTATATGTGGCGATAAAAAGTTTAAGGACTAATTTGAGACCCAAACAGTGTTTAGGGACCGGGATGACACACTTTGAAAATCTATGGACCGGGATGACACAGCATAAAAAGTTTAAGGACCGGTAATATATATAAACTCATGTCTTCCATTGTTCGTGAATTCAGATCAACAGGATCGGAATGGACCTACAGGTGGACTACTTCAACATCACGAGGAAGCAACTGGACGATCTACTAGGCAAGGCCAAAGCAAAGGAGTTCCTGAAACGAAAGGCCATCTTCTCCGTCACCATCGGGTCCAACGACTTCCTGAACAACTACCTCATGCCCCTCCTCTCCGCCGGGACGAGGGTCGCCGAGTCGCCCGACGGCTTCATCAACGACCTCATCATCCACCTCGGAGAACAACTCACGGTGCGTAGCAACTTCACCTCACACACAGTTACACAAAAAAAAAACATTCAGGTTCTGATCACGACTCAACAATGCCGTGCCGGATTCTCAACAGTAGTGTTTGTTCTTGTACTCATTGTACTGTTGCAGAGGCTGTACACGCTGGATGCGAGGAAGTTCGTGGTGACGAACGTGGGGCCGCTGGGCTGCATCCCGTATCAGAAGACGATCAACCGCGTCGGCGAGAACGAGTGCGTCAGCCTGCCCAACCAGCTCGCCGCGAAGTACAACAGCCGGCTCAGGAACCTGCTGATCGAGCTCAACGGCAAGCTCCCCGGCGCCAAGTTCTGCCTCGCCAACGTCTACGACCTCGTCATGGAGGTGATCACGAATTACCAGTCCTACGGTGAGTAGCACACGCAAACACATAAATTGCACATGTCTGAAGCTGTGATCGATCAGTTCTGAAGAACAGTGCTGCTGTTCTTTCTTTCTTGCAGGGTTTGAGACGGCGAGCATGGCGTGCTGCGGCAACGGGGGGCGGTACGACGGCATCGTGCCGTGCGGGCCGACGTCGAGCATGTGCGACGACCGGCGGAGCCACGTGTTCTGGGACCCGTACCACCCCAGCGAGGCGGCCAACCTGGTGATGGCCAAGCGCATCGTCGACGGCGACAGCAGGTTCATATCGCCCATGAACCTGAGGAAGCTGTTCTCCCTCTAGATTTAGCTTCCCCTTCTCGGTGATCGCGTTGAGCCTGCCTTTCGCGTGTAAATTGTATCTGCCTGTCGAACTGTGACTTCTTTTTGGGATGCGAATTTGCGAGATTTGGCTTGTAACTTGGAGTGTATGTAATTTATGAGCCAATGACAAACTGCAGATATGTTTTTGTGGATTTTTCGGAAATTATTGTTGTGTGTTTCTCGTAGGATCCCACACATATTATTTATAGTCTCAAAATAGAATCCGACTCTAATATAATTCGTTATTTAGATCTAATACTAACTAACCAACCAACACTCCCCCTCAAGATAGGCCGAAGATACCAATCATATACATCTTGTTACATATTATAGAACACTCGCTAAGATCTAACCCTTTA
Organism: Phyllostachys edulis; assembly: GCA_036346405.1. NCBI lineage: Eukaryota > Viridiplantae > Streptophyta > Magnoliopsida > Poales > Poaceae > Phyllostachys > Phyllostachys edulis. The sequence goes on along the minus strand of CM070558.1, from coordinate 66,723,996 downwards.
GTGAAACAGTCAGTCAATTCTTCACCAAATTTGACATACTTCAACTTCAGCATCCTACCATCGAGCTTCTCTTGATGAAGAACCTATCAATCTAAACGTACTTGGTACGATCATGTTGTACTCGATTGTTAGCAATGTTGATTGCAAATTTATTATCACAATGCAACACCAAAAGATTATTCCTCTATACTTGAAGCTCAGACAATAAACACTTCATCCATATCATTTCACTAACACTCAATACCATTGCTCTGTACTCTGCCTCTGCAGTAGACCAAGCCACAACTTCCTGCTTCTTGCTTCTCCATGACACAAGGTTACCTCCCACAAAGATGCAATAACCAAAAGTAGACCTCCTATCATCCACACTGCTCGTCCAATTAGCATCGTAATACCATTCCACATTTAGATGTTGATTCCTCCTGAACCAAAGGCCTTTCCCAAGGCTACTCTTCAAATACCGCAGGATTCGATAAACAATATCCATGTGTCCTATTCTAGAATCATACATATATTGACTAACCACACTCACTACATATGAAATATCAGGTCTTGTATGACACAAATAGATGAGACACCCAACAAGCCTTTGATAAGTGTGGCGACCCAACCCTAGAGCACCCGAGAGGTCCTCCCAGGATCTCATAGGACCTCCCAGGAGGTCCGGTAGCACCTCCAGGAGGCTCGGGTAGGATCTGCACCCAGGGATACCAATCGAGTCTCCCGCAGGGCCACTCGAGGGTACCACCGTGGGGAGCAGGAGTCACGAGGAGATCCTCTACTGCCACGGCCAACTCAGGAGAGGTTGAAGGACCTGACCTGAGGAGGTCATGAGGCTTGAGGGATCACCCTGTGATTCCTAGCGTGAACTGAGCTAGTCCCAAGGATCTCAAGATAGCTCTTCACAACATACAAGAATGGTAACATACACGACATAAACTTCATTTACAACATAACAAAGGAGTTGTTTACAAAAGGTGGCCTTGGGCCAAAAGCAAGCTTACAAAAGAGCGAAAACAGACGTCCATCCACTATACCACAGGCAAAATGACTGGAGGGCACAACCTACTTGTCCCGGTCCTCTTCTTCACTGCTATTGTCTTCTCCTGATAACGTTTGCATTGAGCAAGAGTGAGCACTACCACTGTGCTCGCAAGTCACACCCGTGGAATAACAAAATGACATGCATATATGGATATACAAAAGAAGGCATAATAGGGTTGATTTGCATAAAGCCAAGTTTATTTCAATTACGAATATTAAGTTCCAAGGCAGATTTTTAATAGCTAAAATTCACTTTTCAAACTTGATTTTCAGTTAGATAACATTCATCAACAAGTTGGTGAAGGATACCCTCCTGTCACAAGGCTCCCTGCCCAAAGCCCATGGGATAGAAATCCCAAAACAGTTTATTAAACATTTTGAAACCCAAATTCAACATCTAACTCGAGTGGCATTGCCAAATGTCCATGACCGCGACACGGCTATTCAATAGATTTACACTCGCCGAGGATGTACACTTTACCCACATGACATGATTCCTCTAGTTTATCCCAAGATCCGCCGATGCCACCTCTCACTACCAAAGGTAAGAGGTCTAGAGTTCATGACAAAGCCTTTGAAATGCATTGTCCCACCACACCTCTCCTTGCTAAGGTTTCGCCTCCTTTGGATTCACTCATGCAGATCTGGGCCCCTCTTGCACCAAGGGGAACATAGGTCATAAAAGACCATTTTGGCCATAGAAGACCTCCCACTCCTCCAATTGGATCAATCATGGTGGAAGTTACGCAAATTACTTAGCTAGGTCCCACACCCCATACCGAGACATGTGGTTGCACGGTTTTGGCATAGCCCATCATAGGCCTAGCATTGGCGGCTCAAAGACCAGTCCTCAACTGACTTGGGCGACAAACACAAACCCATGGACCTCCACCTTAGCCAGGATAGAGTCCGTGCATAAACCTTGCACCAACCAAGCATACCAATTCGCCCAAGTCTAAATCAATTTCCTTTTTCTTTGCTTCCCCAGCAATATTCTCATACCCCCATGACATCCCCATGCCATGGTCAAATCATTTTAAACAATAGTTGGTCATGAAGGTAAAGATTTCCCCAAATCAAGTACTTTTGGTCTAAGCAAGACTAAGCATAAGGTTTCACAATTGCTCCTGGTTCATACTAATGTATAATCCAGGTTTTGTCTAAGGTGACGACAGATTGGGTTCAATGTCAAGTTGGCCATATGAAGGAATGAGGCATAACTATGTGTTTAAAGACAGGTATTAAAATATCTTGGTAGAAATAGGCATGCATTATCCTTTGAAACAGAACATAAGTAAATTAAAATATTTGGTGCAATATGATCAAGAGCATGACTTGCCTTGCTCACTGTCTTGAGAGTCTTCTTCTTGATTAATCAAGCGCTCCTCGGTGTCCTCACGATCTATACGGAGAAAAGGAGACAACTCAAACCAAATTCCAAATAAAGAGCCAAAGGAACTTCAAAAGAAACTCCAAAACTCAACCAACAGAAACATCTCATACTCAAAATAGGTTCTTTGGGAGAGGCCCCAACTTACTGAGGAGAGGTCCAATGAGGAAGGTCCTCACGGAAGACCAGAGGGGCGGCTTTAGCAAAAGACCAAAATGATAACGCTTGCGCAAAGTCCAGAGAGGTGATCTTCAGAGGTAGCCATAGAGTTCCACCGAGAAACCCAAGAGAAGAGGTCCTGAAAGGGACATAACCTCTTATTGTGGCGAAAAGAACAAGAACAGATCAGCGCGCAAGGAGGCTTCCCAGCCATAAGCAAGAGGTGATGAGTGAAGGGGAGGTCGCAGGCAGTATGGGCGGTTGAGGTCAAGCCCAAGCTCCTATCGAGCCTCCAATGGTGAAAATACGATGAAGCGATGCTCCTAGCGATGTTCTTGGCAGCAAGGCTCTCCGGAAAGCCACTGAGTGTGAGCCAAAGTGTTGAGTGTGTGAAAAAGGTGGCAATGGAGGGCTCCCGGGGCTAGTTATAGTCAAAGAAAGTGAAAAGACCACTCAATGCGTACATGATTTGGTGAGCATGTGAGATGGGCAAAAGGTACGAGAGTGTCAAAGAAAAATAATAAAGGACATAGTGTACTGTTACGGGAGGAAACTAGAAAAGACACCAATAGTGCCTCAAAATGACTCCATACAATAGAAGCAGCCACTTGCTTGGCTGCATTTAATGCGACAATACATGCATTAAATGCTCATGGTACTAGTGTGGCGGGAAACATAAAATAGGTAAGCTTTGGCGGTGGGACTAGTCAAATCTAGAGACAGTTGGGTCAAAGGGAGGTCTGACAGCTTGGATCTCCAAAGAGGAGGTCCAACGGCCAAGATTGAGTGCTAACGGGAGGTCCGTGTGGTAAGAGGGAACCTCACCCGCTAGGGAGGTCTAGAGTCAGAGGATCAAATCCAGACAGAGAGTGCGAACGGTTAGGATCTCCAAGGAGGTCCTAACAATCGTCTCGCTAACGAGGAGGTCTCGACGGTTAAGATCTCCTATGGGAGGTCTTGACGGTCCAGATGTTCTGAAGAGAGGTCTGGACATGGGAGGTCCAGACACACATGGAGGAGGTCTCGCGACAAGAGGTTCTAACAACCAAGATCCCATCAAGGGAGGTCTGGTGAGGGCATCCTTGCAAAAAGGAGGTCCTGACTGGTAGGATCTCACCGACGGGGAGGTCCTATCAGTTAGGCCCTCACGAAGGGTGGTTCCACGGGCTCAAGGAGGTCTAAAGAACTAAGTCGACCAGGGGAGGTCCTAATCGCTAGGATTTCCACAACGGGAGGTCCTGGCGGTGAGGATCTCAATATAGGAGGTCTTAGAGGTTCGGGAGGAGATCTTTGGAGGTCAGGAGTTCCTAAGTTAAGCAAGGAGGTCCAATGGATGGGGAGGTCCAAAGGACTTGAAGTCGAAGGGAGGCTTAAACATATAGGCACGCCTTAACCAAGAGGAGGTCTAGACCTAAGGAGGAGGTTTGAACCAAGAGATTCAAACCAACAAAGAGATCCAAAGAGATCTAGCTCAATGAGATAGGTCTGGACATAAAGACACGTCCAATTGAGAAAAGGTCCGAGCCCCCCGGGAGAGGTCTAACTTCAAGGACCACTAGGGAGGTCCAGGCCACAGAGAAGGTCTAAACCGAACATAACACAAAAGAGAGACTGAGGGGAGAACTGGCCAACATACAGAAGGGGTGACAACATAAAACTTAAACCTCTCCAACGAACCAACTATGAATTCTCATCAAAACAAAAATAGTTTTATTTTGTTTTACAATTTTAAAAGGACTTGGAAAATCAGGATGTTACAATAAGCTTCCTTGTCAACTGGATCTCCCGATTCAGCACATATCTTGTTATTCCTATCAATAGGTGAAGCAATAGGGCGACACCCAAGCATACCTGTTTCTGCCAGCAGATCAAGGACAAACTTTCTTTGGGAGAGAACTATACCATTCGAAGAACGGCCAATCTCAATCCCAAGAAAGTATCGAAGATGTCCTAAATCTTTCACCTCAAATGTCTCTCCCAGTTTTTTTTCAAGGACTTGATTTCCTCGATATCGTCTCCAGTAATCACAATATCATCAACAAAGACTGCTAATATGGCCTATGCTACAGACTGTATGCTTGAATCTATCAAACCACGCCCTTGGAGACCGCTTCAGACCGTATAAAGACTTCTTGAGTTTACACACCTTCCTCTCAGTCTGTCTGTTCTCAAAGCCTGGAGAAATCTCTATGTATACCTCCTCTTGCAAATCATTATGTAGAAAAGCATTCTTCACATCTAACTGATGTAGGGAACATCCGAAGTTAGTTGCACAGGAGATCAACGTTCTTACCGTGCTCATCTTCGCCACTGGTGCAAAGGTCTTATCATAGTCTATCCCATATATTTAACTATAACCTTTTGCAACCAACCGTACCTTATATCTCTCTATCTTGCCTTCAGGAGTTTGCTTAATTGTAAACACTCATTTGCATCCTACTGCTCTTTTTCCTGCTGGAAGTGGAACAAGATCTCATATCTTGTTCTTCTGAAGTGTACTAAGTTTCTCCTTCATGGCATCCTTCCACTTAGGATCTTGCTTAGCAGCTCGTCAATCCTTTGGAACATGCACTGTCTAAAGAGATGCAATAAATGCTTTGTATGTAGGTGAGATATGAGAATATGAGATGAAATTTGCAATGTCATGCTCAAAGCCATACTGGACTGGAGGCTTCCCTGCATTAGTTCTAGTTTCTCTACGTTGTGCAAGTGGTAACTCTAGATGTGAGTGATTAGAATGAACATTACCACTTGCCCCAAGGGGAGGCAAGGAACTTGATGAAGAGAGAGACGAGGAGGGATTTGAGACTGGATCAACTGGCAAGATCGGCTGTTCAGAAGGCTGTTCAGGCTGTGGCAAGGCCGGCTATTCAGAAAGCTCCGCCGTTGGTGGCTCATGTGCTAATTGCTTGTCTTTCTGCTTCTCCCCTGTTTTCCTAATCGTTTTCGCTGATAAATCTTCAATTCTTTTGGGCTATCACATTTCTCGCATATTCCGTTAGGTTTGGGCACAGAATTATCCCCATAATGACTTCTTCTTCTCGTTGTCTCTCCTTATTCTCCCCCTCTCAACTGTCACCCTCAGTAATAGGAGAGAACTCCAAAAACTGATCAAGAGTATCTCCACTCGTGTAGTAAGGCTCAAACTCCCGGAATGTCACATCCATACTCACGAACAACCTTTGTTCAACTGTGTTCCAGCATCTATAGCCCTTTTAACTTGATGAATAGCCTATAAAGATGCATTTCAATGCCTGTGGATCCAACTTGTCAATCACTGGTCTGTGATCTCGTACAAAACACACACAACCAAACACCTCGGGAGGGACCTTGAACTCCCGCTGACCCAAAGAAGTTCAGCTGGAGACCTCATCTCAAGTATTCGAGACGGCATACGATTGATGAGATACGTTGCCGTCATCACTGCCTCGCTCTACAATCCCTTTGGCACATTCGTCTGAAACATAGGTGAACGTGCTACCTCCAACAAATGTCTATTCTTCCTTTCAGCCACTCCATTCTAAGGTGGGGTTCCTGGACAAGTAGTCTGATGAAGTATCCCCTCTTCTGAGAGGTACGCTACAAACTTCTTGTTAACATACTCAGTTCTATTATCTGTTCGAAGAATCCGAACCTTTGCGTCAAACTGAGTAGTAACCATCCTATGAAAGTCCTGAAAACACCGAAGAACCTCGTTCTTATGCTTCATCATGTAAATCCAAGTCATACGAGTATAGCAATCAATAAATGTGATAAATCACTTAAAACCACTCACAGAAGTAACTGAGCACGGACCCTAAACATACGAATGTATTAATATAAAAGGTTCATAACTCCAAAGACCAATGCTACTATATGCAGAGTGTGCATGCTTTCCAAACTCACAAGCATCACACACAAGTTTACTCTTGTCTACCCTTTTGAATAAATCAAGGTATAACTGACTTAAACTCTCAAATGATAGATGCCCTAAGCGACGATGATGTAATAAAACTTCTCCCTTGATTCCTCCTATAGCCACAGCCAATGCCGCATCAACCCGATCAATGTACCACAGCCCATTACGCCTTATTTCAGTCCCAATCCTCTTTCCAGTCCTCTTCTCCTGGAGCAAACACGGATCCTCATCAAATGTGACAGTGCATTTGAATTGGTTAGTGATAGAACTGACTGAAAGAAGGTTGACTAGAAAGGCGAGAACATGCAAAATGGAGGTTAAACCAATAGATAGTATGCACTCTACAGATCTTACACCATGAATAAGCTGGGAGGTTCCATCAGCTGTTTGGACAGTTTCAGAATGAGTATATGAGATGTAAGATGCGAAAGCACTAAGTGAACCAGTGATACGCTTGAATACCCCTGAATCTATGATCCAATCAATATGAGAATTCTTATATGTGGATGCAAGTGCATGTGCCTTTTCCTGCTGCCACTTCACCCGCTGCATGGCTTGCTCACCTATCAGAGTAACAGACGTGATCTTCTCTGTCAGGGCTACATTAGCCCTGGAGCCAATTCAGCCCCTTCCTCAACCTCCACCTCCATGACCACCACAATCTCCACCTTGGCCTCCATGACCACCACGACCTCCATACTGTGAAGAAGGACAAGCACGACTCATATGTCTTCTCATCCCACAGTTGTAGCACTCCCTATCATCTGGTATGGTCTATGCGGATCTGATCGAGTTGTTGTCCCCCAATACTCGTAGTCGAACCTCCTCCTGCGCCATAGCCGGAATAGCTCCCTCCATGGTAGGCAAGTTTGCCAAGTGAAACATGGCAGCTCTTCTACTCTCAAACTTTGGGTTCAGTCTCTTTAGAAAGTGTGTAACCCGCCTGCGTTGCAGCCACACCCTACTAGCCTCAATATTACCAGCACATGTTAACCGCAGTGGATCATAGTGGTCTAAATATGCCCACAGTTGTTGTAGTTCAGTAGCATACTCCTGGACGGTCTTCTCCTATTTTAGGGCCTCCACCTTACCCTGGACCTCTACCATCATCATCTTATTTCCTGCCCCAAAGTACATGTTGCTTAGCATCTTCCACATTGCCGATGCACTCTACATCATCTCCACTATCCGAGCGATGGATAGAGACATCGAAGTTAGCAACAAAGCTACCATCATAGAGTTGGTGGTGTTCCACATCCTCCAATCCATGCTCGCCTTATCTGCATGCTCAACGCAAGTCTCCCGCAGGTAGTGCTCCACCCTCTTCGTCCTCAGAATTAGCTGAGCCATTCTAGACTAACTCAGGTAATTCTTACTTCCTTCCTATTTTACATCATTTGGCATCAGCTCCAGCTTTAAGTTAGATGACCCTGCACCAATCCTCGGACCTATCATACCCGTCGCAAAGAGGTCATGTAACATGCTTCTCATGTCACCTTGAGTTACTAGCGGGGAAGCAGTCTCAACAACTGCCTTCCTTTTCTCTTCTACCGCCCTCATTGCGGCTTCTTCCTCCTCCTTCCTCGCAGCCTCAATTTCCTCAGGGGTCATCTTCTCAAACAACCAGAGTAATGCCAAATTACCACCAAGATATGTCGCGTGTATCTCCCACGATCACGATAATTCTTCACGCATCAACGTTCTGTCGAACCTCAGTGACTGACTTCACGGTTACCCAAATCATGCAGTATTTTTTTTTCAAAACAGATAACCTTTTCGCTTTTTTCTCCCTTCTCTCACCTCCTTTTTCCAACCGCACATGCTTCTTGGTTTCCTCCTTTCTTGTTCGACCGATCCAGATCCAAATCGAAAACAAACCACACGGCGGGTCCCCGGTTCGCGGTGGCGGCTTCCAGCATAGCTCGTGCGACACGGTGACCTGCGTGATGGCGGCGGCCCGCACGACCTGAGGGGCGGCAGCGACCCGCGCCCACGAGGTGCGGCCTGAGTGACGGTTGTCCAGATTCGTCCTGTGCAAAGGGGGAGGGGGAATGACGGCGACAGCGGTGGCTGAGGTATGTGAGGGCTAGGGTTAGGGTTTTGTGGTGGATGGCTCTAATACCATGTGGATTTTTCGGAAATTATTGTTGTGTGTTTCCCGTGGGATCCCACACTCTTTATTTATAGTCTAAAAGTAGAATCCGACTCTAATACAACTCGTTATTTAGATTTAATACTAACTAACCAACATTTTTTTGTCATGCAGTTAGCATGATAAAAGCATTAGCCACTGTATACTTTAAGTGTCTAGTTTTTTTTTTTTTTTGGAAAAATGCTACAAAACGCTATAACGTTCGCTAGCCATCCAACGGGACAACGATTCATTGTAGGATCCAATCCTCTCATGTGATCTCATCTACAGACAACCACTAGTCCACTACCCACGATTGAAGTTTCGAACCAACTCATCCCCAATTTGAGTTGTCCTCTCTCTCTCTCTCTCTTTGCTTTCTCTCTCTCCAATACTCCTGATCCCCCTTCTCACCATCTCCCTAGACCATATCCCTCCTCTTGTCTCTCTCCACACTGTGCACCGCCGGCCAATTTATCGACGGCGGACATGAATCTCATGCTGAGCATCTCCCCAGAATAGATCCCTCCTCTTGTCTCTCTCCCCGAGCAGGTGCAACGGCAATGCTGGATCTGACGTTGAGACCCCTCCATCCAGTACTGGTGTCAGTGGCAATGGGTGAGCAGGTGCGAGGGAAGCGCACGATGAGGGTGCGCAAGCAGGCGCGGTGGCAATGCGCAAAGCAAGCGCAACGGTGGTGCCCGAGCTAGCATGGCGGAGGATCTCAACATTGCTTGTTTTTTTAATCTAATATTATGTGAAGCATTAATGGATTTTCTTGATACTATATCGAAACTTGCCCCAAATGTTGAAACTCGATTGAAACGGTGATACTTTGTTGAAACTTTTCGAAACTTCGTTGAAACTTGATGAAATTTCTTGAAACTTGCATGAAACTTTTTGAAACTCGCTAGAATACTGCAAAGGTAGTTGAATTTTTGCTTTCTGAAAACTTCATTGAAACTTTATGGAACTTCTTGAAACTTGCTCGAAACTCCGTTGAAACTTGTATGAAACTTCTTGAAACTTGCTTAAAGTATGCAAAACTAGTTTTGACAAGGATTAAAATCTCAATGTATTACTTGAAGGAAAAAGTCCGGTTTACTCCCCTGAACTATCAGAAAAGTCTGGTTTACCCCCTGAACTACAAAACTGGTTATTTAACCCCCTGAATTTGTCAAATCCGTCAAATAACCCCGTAGCGGTTTGAGCTATTTGCTTTTGTCGACGAGCTAATTTCGCCGACTCAACAGCGTTGTGTGGCGGGGGCGTGGCAATGAGCGTGTAATTGCCGCCAGTCAAGAACGAGGATAAGAGTTTATATATTCTTCCTCAACAAAGGTCGATCCCTTTTTCTTGTCGCATGCGCCGGATCCCCTTCTTGTTACGTCGCTATGCCTCGATCCCTTCCCTGGCATTGTCGAGCAAACGAATCACTTGAGGTCTTCTTCTCGCATGATCCCTTCTTCTTCTTCTCGCTTGCCTCGATCCACTTCTTCTTCTTCTTGTCGCATGCGCTTTGATTTCCAATCCCCGGTGCCAATGTCGAGCAGCACGGAGAGCTCGAGGTCTTCTTCTCGCATGCGCTCTTCTTCCCAATCCCCAGCCATATAGGAGAACCCCATGGATTACGCTCCTACTCGGCTCTGCTGCTGCAATGTGAAGGCGGCAAGGTGGGTTTCATGGAGCGATCTGAACCAGTGACGCCAGATTACACGTCTTGAAAAGAGCTCTGCACGCATTATTTTTCCCATTTGAGATGTTTTTGGTTGGATTGGATCTATTGAGTTTGATTTTGATTGTGTTTTCCCATTGGATTTGCAAATAGGTTAGGGGTTGTCGATTTTGGGCATGGCACGATCCGTAAAATCCCCATTTGTTAGGCGCTTGTCGTTGGATTTGCGAGATACCGCTCGGGATTGAAGAAGGACAATATTGAATTGAAGATAGGAATCAAGATTCAAGGATAGAGGACAAAGAGTTGAGAGATGCATACAAATCTGAATCGGTCGCTTTGGAGAGGAGGTTGAAAGAGAAAGATGCTCGATTGAAGAATTATGCGGCGTTCAAGAAGCGAGATTTGAGAACCTAGTATACGCAATTGTGACATCCTTTGTTGTTTTACTTGTTGTATGCATCCTATTTTAAGGATCGAGACATGTGATGATCGAAAAAGCCTCTGCTTGCTTGAATGTGAGACAATTATGTCGACATGTTTCGTTGAATGTAATGCTTGATCAATGTAAACCGACAGATCAATGTTTAAGTATGTAAACCGACAAGTCAATAATCATACATATGTTCCAAGAATCGAAGTTGCAAAGGACATGATGCATGAGTAGCATAAAAGTTCTGTTCTCATTGCATCCACATATTACATGCGGATCTAAACACAAGAGCAAGCAAAATGAGTCATCCCACATGCTTCATTCACATATTACATGCAGGATCTAAACACAGTAGCAAGCAAAATGAGTCATCCCACATGCTTCATTCACAAATTACATGTAGGATCTAAACACAGTAGCAGGCAAAATGAGTCCTCCCACTTGCTTCATTCATGATCAGATAAGCCTCTGTCTCTTGTTAGGAGCAACATTTTGCACAACATTGAAGATGAGCTCACTGGTATTGGCAACTGAGTCTCTTTGAGATCTAGTATTTGGCTTTGTGCTTCGCCGACAACAATTGAAGATGTGCTCTGCTGGGTATTGATCTCACCTGTGAAGCTCTAGTATTTGGCTCGAGCTTCACGACAACAATTGAAGATGTGCTTTGTTGGGTATTGATCTCAATCTGTGAAGCTCTAGTATTTGGCTCTGAGCTTCTACCGACAACCCTTGTTGGCCCCTGCAGTCATGACAAGTTACAAAAATGTGTAATACTGTAATGTGCAATTTCATGGGCATAGTTTACTAGTTTGAGCTACTTACTTTGTCTTTTACTGGCTTCTTCCTTCTGGCAGCATTGTTTGCCTTCCTAGCAGTATTTGGATTTAAAGGGCAGCTCCTGGTGTTGTGCCTAGTGCCTCTGCAAAGCTTGCATCTAATGACAGTGCCTACCCTAGACATTTTTGTTGGTTTCCTTGGCTCTGAGCCATCTCTCCTCCTTTCTTTCCTTGGTCTTCCAGGCATTTTCACATGATGTGGTGGTGCGGGTTTTGGATTAGGTGAGATGGGCCACTTTCCATTCCTCAACAGCATAAGACAATGTTCATATGTCTTCGGTACTTCTCTATGGAATAGCACTTGAAATGTACCCATCTAGTCAGACCATCATTGTACATAGAAGCAATTGCATGGCAACATGGAAGCCCCGCCAATTGCCAATACCCACAGAGCAAGTTCTTTTGGCCAAATCAACAAAGTACCTTCTCTTCTCCTTTTCTTTCACTTCATAACGACTGCTCCATTACTTATAACATGGCACCATCCAGATTGTTTGATGCTTATCTTGAGCTTCTTGAAACCGTTAGGGACAGATAGTACACGCCATGCAAAGACACTTGCTTCTATTGACTTGTATCCTTTCTATCACCTTCCTCCCGATGCCTTCAAGCATAGTTATGATGGATGAAACCTTGAGTCAATAATCCAAGCGTTGAATGACTCACACATATTGTTGTCAACACTGCCACAGCCGGAGCGATGATTAAACCATGCCCCGCTCCGAAGAATGGGATTAGTGCTCATCAAGTCCCTTGCACCTTGGGGTGTCATCAGGCCAACTTAGCTCTGTTGTAATTGAAAAGAGTCCTACAAGATGCCTTGGCACACCTCCGAATCTCTTCGTACTTCGTCTTTATGCTTCTTCCTCCGGTTGGCATATATGTGTCGAGCACACATCCTATACTCTGCCCTAGGCATCAGTGGAAACAACATTGATCAATCCTCGCACAAGAAACACCGCAACATGTTATTATGAAGGAATCAATGTAATCACAACAATATCACTTTAGGACTTACCTTTTGGTCGATCGATATAATAACCCATTCTTTTCCATCGCTGATGCCAAGATCTTTGCACGAAGACCCAAAACCACTCCCAAGAGTCCATAGTTTCTTTCTCAACCACCGCCCATGCAATTGGATACATTTGATTGTTTGCATCCTCCCAATAGCACAAACAAGCTCACCATTGCAAGCACCCTTGAAAAACATCCATCTATTCCAATCACCTTCCTACAACCACTAGAAATCCTTCTTGCAAGCATCAAAGCAAATGTACAATCTCTTGAATGTTGGCACCTCACCACCGTAATCAAGAATTATACTCACAAAGGGTCCTGTGATTGCTCCTCATCAACTCAAGTTGGTAATCAAATACCTTAGAATACTCCCGATGGTTGCCTCCAAGAGCCTCTCCATGACTATTGCCTTTGCTCTTTTGCACTTAGATACACTCACATCTCGCAAACATCTCCTCTAGAACCGCTCGCTTGAGATCTGTTAACTTTCCAGTTGGGTGTGCTTTCATAAAGCTCTCAAACCGGTCAAGCAATCCTCCTTGCGCCACAAACCTATTATCCCTTCTTTACGGACATATGTGCACATCGTTGAATGTAACAACTTGGAACCAATCACTTCTTTGTTCTTTGAGGCATAAATCATCCATGGGCGCTTCATCCATGAACACTTTGCCCTAATCCTACAACTCTCATCCTTCAGGAATAAGAGATGTCTATGTGTTGTCAACCCATACTTTACAAGTGCTTTCTTAAATTGGTCTCTTCCTCTAAATGTCATGCCTAGGGTAAACACAGGAACAACACCTTTGCCATCATACCTAGGGAATCTACTCTTCCTCCTCTCTACATGAATGCCATCAAGCTCTTCATATGATGCTTCCTCACTCGAGTCCATATAGGGAGTTTCATTGCCATCTTCCAGATTGCCTTCATCCATAGGCAAGTCATGCTCCATGGCATTCAGCTGTGCGGTACCTATTGGGCTCTTCATTTTCTTCTTGAAAGCCCTGCACTGCCTTCTGATCTCTTCCACTTCTTCATCCTCACTTGAGCTATTATCATCTCCAGGTAAGTACTCGCTATCTTCATTGTCAGACACATCACCATGTACAACAACAAGAGCGAGAGAATTTTCTTTGCTTGTGCCTGAACCACTACCTCTAGAAGGGGACTTGTAAAAAGCCCTAAATGCACTCAAATCTTTCTCAGCCTGTTGGGGTGATGCAGTCAATATAATCTTTTCATTGCTCTTGCCTGAAACTTGGGATTTCACAAGTTCATCATCTGTATACTCTTCTTCCTCATCTGTTTGGTCTTCTTCGTCATCTGTTTGGTCTTCTTCGTCATCTGTTTGGTCTTCTTCCTCATCTGCTTGTTCTTCTTCCTCATCAATTGTGATGGCCTCCACACACACATCAGCTACACCACCTTCAGTAATACAATCTGACATTAAACTGCATGCTTTGTCATCCACCAATACTCTAAGACCCTGGTTCAATTCCTTCCCAGGAAAAAGCCAATGAAGATTAACTTCTTCTGTTTCTCCAATATGATCTCTCAGATGCCCTTTTATCTCGGGAAGGACACTTTATCACGCCAATGTATGACATCGCCTCATCTCCCCCCAAGTAATGCACATTTCTCCCATAATTGATGAACTCCCGTTAATGTGAAATCTCACGGTGAGCATATCAACACCGTCCATACCGAACACCTACAACACATAAAGAAGCCTCTCGATCATCATATTTCCATAGGTTTTCAACCGACACCGTAACCCTATCTAACACCGAAAGCATTGCACACCAGAAGAATCAAACCAAAAAAAGAATCTCAGGCCTAAAGAAAACTAAATATCCAGCATAGCGCGTCCAAAATTGAAGTAAAAAAGCCTCTCGATCATCAGATTTCGACCAATTTCTCAACTGACACCAAAACCCTAACGAACACCCAAAGCATCGAGAACCCGAAGAATCAAACCAAAAACGAATCTCGCCCTAAAGAAAACTAAAGATCCAAAGATAGTGCGCCTTAAATTGAAGTGAAATTGTCCTCCATCATCACACATTACCATCAAGCGCTCAACTTCACGAAAACCCTAACAAACACCCAAGCCGTTCGCAGAATCGGTATCACAACACATTACACTAACAGAGGAAGGGGCCAACTAACCTCAAACACGACGTGGATCACGGATTCCTCCGTAAGCATCGCCTCGACGCACCCGATCGTCGAGCCACCGCTATTCTGCGAAGAGTCCAAGCGAGCGCGCGCGGAAGACAACCAAGCGTCGGGGTTCAACTGCCTAAAAGTCACTTTCGGGTGGACCAGTGCACCACGCCCCTCACACCTGTGTGTTGAGTCGGCCGAAATTGGCCACGTCAGCAAAACGGCCGCTCCAAACCGCTACGGGGGGTTATTTGACCGGATTTGACAAATTCAGGGGGTTAAATAACCGGTTTTGTAGTTCAGGGGGTAAACCAGACTTTTCTGATAGTTCAGGGGAGTAAACCGGACTTTTTCCTTACTTGAATACATAACTAAAAGACCATATGTCTTCTTGGTCGTAACCCATAAGGCTAACGACCCCTGTGGTCATAAGGATTCCAAAGGTTACATAATGGGAACCTTGGTTGGATGGTCCTGTACCTAGTCCCCGACCAGATGACAGCTCGTAGAAGCAATGAACTGGTATCTGGATCTAACTCCAAGTATATTTCTTACCATGTGATGAATGGAACACATGTCATATTTGATCCATATCACGCGACGTTTCATGGTCCCAAGATACTGACAACAACCACTATACGGTTTAGTGTCTCACAGACACTAACTGATGATCAGTTACTGTTTCGCTAACTGTAATTGATCCTCTAACCGAACATATCGCTTTCAACAGACGTCTTCTCCAGGAGTAACTACCACCCCTTCGATGGTTATTTAAAGATAGAGTACGGAGGGACAAAGGCATCAGATTGAAGCATCACAATCGGCATTAGATTCATGTTTCAAGTTTGATTCAAATAGCATAGCAAGCATTACACTCAGTGTAATTAGGATTAGTCCACTGCCTTGTCAAGGGCACTCCTTGTAAAGGATCCAGTTCATAGCAATAAAGAGCAATCTTATTCTCTTCCAAGAACGCTTTGCCATTTTACTCTGTTTATTTCATAAGATCGTCAACTCGATCGTCGACAAGTTTAAAATCTACTTCTGAAACTTCATTAAAACTTGCACGAAACTTCTTGAAACTTGCTTAAAACTTGCGAAACTAGTTGAAACTCTTGATCTGACGGTTGGGATCTATGCCATCGCTTCCTATTTAAAACTATGATACTTTGTTGAAACTTTTCGAAACTTCGTTGAAAATTATGAAACTTCCTTGAAACTTGCATGAAACTTTTTGAAACTTCCTTAAATCTTGCAAAGCTAGTTGAATTTTCACTTATGAAACTTCATGAAACTTCTTGAGACTTGCACGAAACTTCGTTAAAACTTTATGAAACTTATTGAAACTTGCATGGAACTTAAAGCCTGCAAAACTAGTTTAAAATCTGCTTCTGAAACTTCTTGAAACTTGCTTAAAGCTTGTGAAACTAGTTGAAACTCTTGATCTGACGGTTGAAACGCAAAGGACCGGAACCCCCTACGCGTGGAGGAGAACGTCGATGACCGTTGGGTCTCGCGCTTGCGGACAGTGATGGGTTCCCATGCATAGGTATAAGATCGAGGAGGCCTACTAGAGGGGGTGAATAGGCGGTTTTAAAAACTTCTTTGGCTAAAACCGATTTCTAATGCGGAATTGTAATTCAAATCGGTTTTGCGTAATTAAAACATAAATCAACTAGTTTCGACTAAGTGCACCAACAACAAAATACTAAAGGAATAGAAAGCAATCATACAAAGACAAGTAAGCAATTTAATTCTAGAAATGTAAATTGCAATAGAGTAAGGCACAAGAAGTCAAACCACGAAGACACGATGATGTTTTATCGTGGTGATCGGAGACTTGCCGGTCTCCCCTAATCCACGTTGAGGTAAACCCAACCATGTTGGACCAGCTCCACAACTTGAGCCAACATCTCCGAGGTAAGTCCAACCACTTGGACCGGCTCACAACTTGAACCAACACATCGATCCACTCGGGGTTGCTCTTCCTCCACTCCAGAGATGGCGAGCACCAAACCACTCACAAACCGCCCGGGTCTTCTCACAACCTTCTTATAGAAGATCACCGGTGCAACTCCTCCAAGCCGTCTAGGTGTCGGCAAACAACAAGAGTAACAAGTTGTAGACGCTCACTTGAACGAATCAAGTGTCTAAGCTCAATGGATACACAATCCACTACCTAAAGCAACACATGCACTTATGATTTGCTCTCTAAGCTCACTAAGTGCAACACATACACATAATAGATGAGAGGGCTTGCTCTTTGCTCAAGGGAATAGAATAGGGCATCAGCAACCCCTCCTCAACCGGCGAAGGTGGGTATTTATAGCCCACACATAAAAACTAGCCGTTGGGAAGAGAAACCACTGAAAAACAGCCAAGCCCGGTCAGACCGCCAACCAATGGCCGGTCAAACCGGCCATGCTCCAACGGCTATAAAACTAGCCATTGTACCATGTCTGGACTAACCGCTAACTAATGGCCGGTCAGTACGCGCCAACCCGGTCTGACCGGCCAACACATGGCGGTCAGACCAGCTAACAGAAAAAAGCATTTCCAGAAAAATACATTCTCTGGAAAAAGCTGACCGGGTCACTTGACCCGGAGGTCCAGTCAGACCGGCCAACACATGGCGGTCAGACTGGGCCAATCAAAACCCAGAAAAACGCATTCTCTGGAAAAACCTGACCGAGACACTTGACCCGGAGGTCCGGTCAGACCGGCCAACACATGGCGGTCAGTCCGGCACCCCCGGTCAAACTGGTCAACCAATGGCGGTTAGACCGCCAAACACAGGGACCGACACACAGCCCGATCAACCTTTTAAGGGCTGGTCAGACCTTCCACAAACCCGCGGTCAGTCCGGACCAGGAACAAAAGCTGATCTTTGTAACTTGCTTCAACTCATTTTGCAAAACATATTTGTCAATTGATGCAAGATACAAACAATGATTAAAGGCAAGATTCTCAACAAGTTGCAAAACACATTTGCCAACTTTTAGAATTAACACCTCAAAGAATAAAGTTCATAGACTTAAACCATTTGCAAAACACATTCACAAACTAAAGTCACATGCTACAAGGAATATGTATGAGCCTCAACTATTTGTAAAACAGATTCACAAATATTGGCACCATGCTAACAAGAGCTAGAGCAAGCACAACGAGCTATCAACACATGACACACTCAAGCTACTAGTCACGATCCCTCTTAATAGTACGACAAACTATACTAGCAATCCGGTCTTTCAACCAAACACTAACACCGGTAAAAGACTAGGACACATCCTTAGCCCTAACTAGTCATACCTTTACCTTGAGCATTCACTTGAAGCTTGATGACGCTCATCTTCACTTCAACTCCGGGTCATTGACTTGAATATGCATCAACACATGATGCATCATTTACTCCAAGCTCTTTACTTTAATATTATCAACACATGATGATTTTCTTCACTTCGGGATCTTGACTTGAACACCATCAACACATGATGATTTTCTTCATCCTGAGTCCTGACTTGATGATGATCAACTCAAGATGTCATACCAAATCTTCATCATTATGGAACATAGTCTATTCATCCAACTCATGAAAAATGTTAGTTCCAAAAGACGATTGTCATTAATTACCAAAATATACCATTAACTCATAATAACAGGTCTAGATTCTTCAGCTGGCCCCGCATGCTCTACCAGAGGATGATAATAATGAGCTCGACGGGCTCAACGAGAAAGACATGTGCGTGGTACCTGGGTCGTTCGATCAAAAGGGATCACATGGTCGATCCCTATCCCGTTGAGACTTGTTTATACGGCATAGGGTGCTATAGTCGTTCCTTTTTTTAGAGAGAGGATTAAGAATCTAGTTACATCCTCCCTAAGTGGATCGTGGACCTCCCCCCCACCGTCTGATCAAATTCTACAGCCCAGATTGAGGTGGGAAACACCAGTGCGCGCAGTTAGACGGCCCACCTAGCCAAGCCAATTGCCCAAACGAAGCGGCCATTAGTTAGACTCCAGCCCAACTCAGGTCGCCTCCCTCCATCCTCACAAGCTCCCTCGGTTCCCTCCTCCGGCCGCCGCACGGAGAAGAAGACGCCATGCAGGCCGCCGCCGCGAGCGCCCGCCGCCTCCTCACATCGCCGGCGGCCTCCGGGATCCCCGGGATCTTCTCCGCCCCTCACCTCGGGTGGGCAGCAGGCGCCGAGTTCGTCCTCCTGCCCCGTCTCAATGGCCTCCCCGCCTCGCCCTCCTCTCCGCATCAGACCAGGAGCTTCTCCTCCTCCTACTCGTCCCACCTGCCCCGTGAGTTCTCTAACCTCGAATCCATACATGATACATTGAAGCTGCTTGTGGTGATATCAGTGTGGCAAAGCCCATGTTTGTCTGACGCGGCATTTCGTCGAGCTGGTGGTGGGCGCGCAGAGTGGCGTGCTAACCGTATGGTCTCGAGGGTTGTTTCATGTTGTTAAGTCTGTTCCTGTTCTAAGGTCAAGTGGTGAAGTGCCGAGATCAAGGGATCCGAATGGATCATGAGGGTTTAAGGGTTTAGGGCGATGGAAATGTTAGTCAATGCGTCATGCTCTGGAACATGCTGTGAGCGCCTGACTTGTGTGATAGTTTTTGACACAAGGCGGCAGTTTTCCGTGGATGATGAGGGCTATGAGGTCGTTGGTGAATTGTGATCAGTTGGCGGGTTCTTGGGGATTTGATGCTTCGTATATGGTTTAGAGTCTGTGTCTACTGGGTGACAAGTTTCTTGGTGATTAGTTGAGAGTGACTCTGCAGTTCGTGCATTGTTTTGCTTCATTTTGTTACACTAGTTTATGTCTGCCTCTGCCTTACCGTCTGCTCACAGTTAGGCCACCAAATGCAGCATATGTTTGCCTGATTATTTCATCTGTAGTTGTTGAGTCCCCCCTCCCCCTCTGTGTGCTGGATCTATAGTGAATTGAATACTGAAGTAGTGAAGTCGTAGCAGATAGCACTACCTGTGTTTAGACGGATCTTATGGTCCAGTGTTACTAGACAATTCCAATAGCTAGTAAAATAAAATGACAACTAGCCAAATTTCCCGCGCAACTGCGCGGCTAGCTAGTACAATATATATGCTTTTATTTGAAAACTGACTTATATCGAACTCTGATGGTTATGACTAAAAATAGAGTTGTATTTCTTATAAAACTGTAATAGTTGTAATCCGGACCCACCAAAATAAGTGGCGTAGATCTTTCTTTCTTCCTTCTATTAATGTGGGAATTTCCAGTCCTTGATAGCGAATGTGGTGGCTTCTTTTTCTATCACTTTAATAATATAATAGATATGAGTGTAGCTAGGGAATGCTCAGTTGCATTGGTCATCATAGGAGATACTCTATATTTCTAAAAAGTCTCTCCACTTGCTTGTGTGGTCATTTAGTGCACATAGTAGCCTCTATCAATTGTATGGAATTGTGTTTCTACATTTATCATTTTGTTGCTTCTGATCCTTCTTGAGCATTGGTTTCTCCTATGAATTTAGTACTGCATTATCTCTGAGACATGAGCTAAGTGCCTAAGTGACCTTTAACTGTTTTCTGTAAACCAATCCATTCCATTAAAGTAGTATGAATTGATTAAACTGTGCTAACTTCATTAAGTTTGGATAAATTAGGTAACTTGCTATTGCCAACCATAACTTCTCAATGCTGGAGTGAGAAATCAGTGTGCTATCACATGGCAAGAGCTCACTTCTCAACAGAAGCAAGTGACATTGATCATCCTACAGGTTATTTTCGAATACTATGTTCTGCCCTGGTGGTCATGCTATTATCTTTGTTCCTGCTCTTCCATTAATCCTCTCCATTGTGTGCTACATTCATTTACTTATTCAGTTTGAATGTTTAGCTCCCATGATCCTTATTAGTCAAACTGCGACATTTGGAGTATTTCCCTATTTCAATGATGCATGTATGTATAAGTTCCAGTACCAGTCAACTTAGACATTTTAAGTGTGATATTCGCAATAAATTCTTTTTTTTGTCCATGTAGTATCCTTGAGACCTTGACCAGATGTTGAAATTAGTGTTAACAGATGATCGAAAGTTATTGATATGTGCGCGTTGATGCCTTCAGATCCAGTACTGACTACCAAGATATATATCATTTTTTTCTGTATAATAAGTTAGTAATGATGGATATAAAGATCTATCTTACAAGTATTGGCCTGCCATCTACCATCTGTACTCATCGATGTACTTTACCACAATGTCTTTCTATTAAGCTCTTTTCATGCAAGTGATTCATGCCTATTATCCAGAATGTAGAACTTTTGTTTGATTCTAATGCTCAATTGAAGGTTTTAATCTGGTATTCAATTTACCCCAGTTGGATCTGCTAGATTAATGAAGTCGACCTTTTGTTTTTGCTCGTAGAAGTTCATAGTTGTGGTACTTTAAATTTTTGCAGATAAATTTAAACATTTTTTACAAAGTAAAACAAATAGTTCAATCAGTAAGTTTTGGGTGAAATTATTTTGGCTTTCTTTTGAAATGAGTGGATTGGTTTTGTATGCTTTATATATTTATCCATTAAGCAATCATTTTAATTTAAACAGTCTCATTGCATGCATCTGTTTCTACCTGGTTATCTCTAACTTGAAGCATTATGAATTTCCTAAGGCTCATCAGCCTTTTCCTTCGAATATTTTTTCTTAATATCATGTTTCCATTTGCTCATGTCATGTATGCCAACAGAAGCTGTAGAGGAGCTGTACCAAAAAATGTTGAAATCTGTTGAAGCCGAGACTATGCCTCCAAATGCCTGGTTATGGTCAATGATCAGTAGTTGCTCCAATAAGGACGACATCAAACTTCTTTTTCAGATTTTGCAGAAGCTAAGAGTATTTGTAAGTCCCCTCCGTTTTCTTCACAAGTTAAGAATGGTAGAATGCTTCTTTCTGTTACCCTGGCTCGCTATGCTTGTGTTCATTGTATCTTTTTGTTATCATTTGGAAAGCCAGCTCGATACACTGTATATCCTACAGTGTTATTACCAGAACAGATGCCCATTTGTTGGTACCACCCAGGGAAGAAAAAACCGGCCGGTTACCGCCGGCGGTGACCGGGAACGGAAAACCAGCCGGTTTTTCCGGGTTTTGCAAATTCAAATTCCAATTTTCGAATTTTGGTTGCTTTTTAAGCAAATTCAAACGAAATTTGTCCGGATTTTTTCCGGGAAATCCGGTAACCGGCCGTTTTTTTTCCCGGCCCGCGACCGGGATTTGGTCCGATACCGGCTTTTGGATCCTTGGTACCACCACCCATGTGGGGACAGTTACGAGAAACTATCTAACTTTGATTTGCAGGGTTTTTTTTCTTTATTTCTATGAGACATATGCTCACTCAGCCGAGTTAACATAGAATTTCCATTGTATCATATTGACAAAATTTTCAACTTATGATTTTAATTTTTAAATGTACATATGGAACAAGATTGTATGGTCTGGAATCATGATGTCAATAGAATGTCAAAATATTTTTTGGACTGCTAACGTGGGAAGATTCTAAACTATTTCATAAAATGAACTGTTTTTTTGTGCCTGTCTTTTCCCCCTTGTCGTTACTAGTTTTCTTCCAGTTGTTATAGTTAAATACGTTAATAGATGGCCAAGGGTGTTATTTATATTTCTCCTTTATGTTGTTCTTTCACTAGAAGCTATCTTAAGCTAACACTTTTTATTGATACAGAGATTATCAAATCTTCGCATCAATTCAAACTTCAATGACCATCTCTGTATGAAAGTGTCGGAGGCTTGTGCTCATGTGGGTGCCCTTGACTATGGTACGATCCTATTTAAAGGTCTAAAATATCAGTTGTCATTTGTTACCTTGACTGATGAGTCGTGTGCTTGTTTCCAGCTTTTTTTGTCAGATGAATCTGGTTTCTGAATTTTCTGATGTATTTCTTGTGTATAGCTTTAGATTGCCTTGTAGATCTTGTGCTTTGCGTCCTAAATCCTAATGAAACAAGGATGCTGTATATATATTCAAACTATAAATCATGTGCTATCATTGTTTGTCCTGCTAAGATACATTCATATTATACAACGGGACTTGTCCTTTTAATATCTTGTCACGAGTTTGTCAAGCTCATTCATTAGGAAGCATTAGGTAAAGTTGACATGATAAAGCATGTGTGGCATCATCTCAGTTATGCAAACAGCCGAACATGTTAACTTTCATGTACTGTCTGGAAGCATTTTAGGTTTTTTCACTTTCCAGCTGTGTGGGTTGTATAATAAGTGTATTGAACTCATTGTGCAATTCTCCGTTTGGCAATGCCCCATTCTAGCTAGCTTCAAAATTTAAAGCTATGGAACCTAGAATCCTATTGCCCCCATTAATTCGTTTTTATGCCATGAATGCAGGGTTGAAGGCTTTATGGAAGCATAATGTTTACGGAATAACACCGACCATTGGTTCTGCTCATTATCTACTGGTATTCAGTGATATTAACTCTTTCATCACTTTCCAAGTTGCTTGGTAATGATTTTCTCCTTCTGCAGCAACATGTTAAAGAGCACAATGATACTAAACTAATGGAGAGGATAATGCAAGTCCTTCGGAGAAATTCCTTGCCATTGCAACCTGGCACTGCTGATATAGTCTTCAGGTATGTTTATATCCGTTCTAGGTTGCTATTTACCAATGTATATACCATTCGTTTCTTTTAATGGTCTCATTTTGTGTACACCAGTCACCAAGTTCTACCCTTTAGATTAATGTGAAAAATATAATTAGCTCTTTAGATAGATTAAAATCAATTCCCGTGTTTGACTGCATCATATCAGTCATGTCTGTTTTGCATGATATTTCTGACTTAACTTTACCTTTGTTTTTTAACCAAATAAATCCTCATAATGCTATCTTAGTAGGCTATTAACTACGCATCCTACACAATAGCCCAGAAGTATCTGTAATTATGTGAATCTTACAGAAATGGTATCTCAGAAGTTATGATTTTGATTTGTATTTCAATTCCCTTTTATTTTTAATTTCAAGATTTCATGCTCCTTTTCAGTTACTAACTTCATGGATTTGTATTGTACTATGCAGCATCTGCTATAATGCTGATAGATGGGATTTACTCTCGAAGTATGCGGCAAGATTTGTTAAGGCTGGAGTCAAGCTGCATCGTACTGCATTTGACATTTGGATGGAGTTTGCTGCCAAAGTTGGTAAGCAGTTTGGTTCTTATTACGTAAGTGTGTATACTTATTATAATGTAACAGCCAACCTAAGCCTAAGGTGTCATGTGTTAGAGACTTAGAGGTGCATTGCCGTTCTGGACCTCAGACAAAATTTGCAAGAAACTGCTACAAGTTAGGGATGGACTAAACAAGTCTCGTTGCTCCTTGCAAGTTGCATGGCTCGCTCCTGATGCAGTTACCTTCATGATAACATCCAGGAGGGGCAGTGATTAGTGGTGGAGCCAAGATCGTAAACCTGTGGGGTCAATTGTATTAGCGTCTTTACATTTTTTTGGACTTTCTTGTAAATTCTTAAAGGGTTTGGGCTATTATGCAAAAAGCTGTGTGGTCAATTGACCCCACAGCTTGTACGTGGCTCCGCTACTGGCAGTGATGTTGTCAAAATTAATATTTTTGATTGAGAAATAACCATTTTTGGTTGTTTGTTAGTCAAATCTTAGTTTTGTTTTTATACCTTTTGATTTTGAGTTATGACATGGTTCGGTTCTGTGAAGTAACTTTCCTATATATTTCTGCTTCTGCAGGAGACTCTCAATCTATATGGAACATTAATAGTCTGAGAGGCAAGTCTGTCAAACATTATACTCTTGCAACAGGTTTTGCATGTGCAAAGGTATTTGTTCCTAGTATGGACATTATTTCATGGAAAGTGATAAACTATAATGCTGATTCTTCTGTTGTTTATTTTGTGTGAACTCGAACTAACTTGAACTTTTCACTTCTGTTCTTTTTAACATTTCACGTTAAGTACTAGTGTTACTAATGGTATCTACTGCAGCGTATCACATCACAACGTGTTAATTCTCTACCATGATCCATGAGTCAGTGTTAGCATTTTTGCCTAACTACATAAGTGATGCTGGTAAATTATTTTAGGTCGTGGCCATTGCTTCAGGTTTCTGATCTGAGACCCATTATGAATTGTTTTGTTGCAGGGGTTTCTGCTTGAACGCAAGCCGGAAAATGCTGCTGCCACCATTCAACTCCTTTACAAGGTTGGGTACACGAAGCTTATTGCTATTAGACTTGTATTCCTAAAATACGGGAATTGCTTCATACCAAGAGCATCTTCCGCTTTCTTTCTGGATAATACTGGTTCTTCCTTACTATTAATGCCCTACTGCATCTTTGGTGGCTATGTTGCTCAAGCTTTTCCAACTCGTGCTATTTTTGGCATTTTTAATGCGGACATATGTTTCAGAAACTCTAGGGCATCTGAATGCTAAAATAGTTGGGTAGTTTTTTTTGCATATACAATCCTTGAAAACACACGTTTGCCTGATGAAAAATTATGGTTGCATGTAGCATTTGCCTGATCAGAAGAAACCATTTGTGAAAGATGAACTCCAAAAGCTGGTTGCTGAATGGCCAATAGAGGTGATTAAAAGGCAGAAGAAAGATGATAGGAAGGTGAGATAAATGATCTTTGGTTCAGTTCCTCCACAATCTGTAGCGCTTGGCAAAATTATTTTGTCCTTGTGACGCTAGTCACTAGTCAGTGTTATGCTGAGATATACATTCTCACACCATTCTTCCAGTATGAAAAATCAGAGGCTTACTTTAGAATACCTATTGTTGCAATCTCGAAAATATCGACAATGTGTTGAGGTCGCAGGAGTTTGGGTGATTATTGATTAGTACATTTAGACGAAATTAAGAGCTGTCAACTGGGGAGTGCTATTTGTTTTTGCTGTAGCACTTTTGTTGCTTTCGTAACTGTTGAATACTCATATTCCTCTGTACTGTATCTATTTTGTCTATTCATCTAGTAACAAAGTCTACATTTATCAGGCAATGGAGGAAGCTTTGATTACGGACATCCCCAAAATGATCAGCTCCATGGCAAAGTCAGGCCTCGATATTTCTGTGGATTTGGACAAGCTTAACCCTCAGCTTCAAGCAGCGTAGAGAAGAAACACTGCTGGTCAGACGGTTTGATAGCCTTTGCAATATATCTGATTACCCAAGGGACCGAGTAAAACATGAGATGGCTTTTTTCGCTACGGATGCAGGCAGGCAACCAAGATCACAGCCCCAGCCATTTTGATCCGATATGCAGCACTAGCTTCTCCGAAAATAACATCGTGTGGCGATGTGTGCTATATTTTCTTTGTTGTTGCGGAGAGTTAGTTCTCTGAAGAACAGCGAACATAACACGCCTTGGAACTTGATTTCACCAGAATGTAGCAAGTAATTTTAACCGCCAGCATGAAACTTGGGTAGCATTCTCGGCTAGTTGATGATGTCGCACATTTCTGAACCATCGCGCGCTACTGCTAGTGTAATGCCTTTCGAATTGTCGCAGAACACATCCTTTTTGTTCTCTCCGATTTGAGGAACCGCAAAACAGAACTCGTTTCGATCCGTAGCAGGAGAGGACGGTACTGAACTACTGATGCATCAGCCAGGCACAGCTTCTCCATTCGGCCTCTCCAACCGTGGGCGGACGGCCGCGCGCGGGGAATTTACTGTCCCGGCCGACCCTCCAAACTCGAGAAGAAACGCGCGTGGAGGTGGAACTACCTGGTAATGGGCTAGAATTTAGCCTGAGTCCTACCTTACTCTAAGAATTCTAATAGACAGTTCAATCCTAACCTAGTCCAACCGAATTTATTAGAATCCCACTCGTCCAACCCAACCTGGCCCGTTTCAATCCTAAGGGTCGGCGATAGACAGTGCACGGCAGATGACCGACGCGGAGCACTATGACGCCGGTCGGTCTTGCTGGGTCGTGATGACCTGGCAGGCGAGCACCCCCCTGTTGCCCCATGAGCAAGATGTCGTCCGTCGAATGATCGCAGCTCACGTTCTTTATTATGTTCTTCGACTCCACGAAGATGTACATCAAAGTGCTCAGGAGCCTCGGTACTGTGTGCGGGCTGCTGACGAGGATTAAAATCTCTATGTATTACTTTAATACATAATAAAAGACCATATGTCTTTATAGTCGTAACCCCTAAGGCTAACGACCTTCGAGGTCGTAAGGATTCTAGATGCTACATAATCGGTACCCTAGTCGGATGAGGTCCTGTACCTAGTCCCTGACCAGGTGACTAGTCGTAGAAGCAATAAACTGGCATTTGGATTTAACTCCGAGCATATTCCTTACCGTATGATGAATGGAACACATGTTATATTTGCTCCATACCACGCGATGTTTCATGGTCCTAAGACACTGACAACAACCACCATACGGTTAAGTGTCTCACATACACTCAATCGTCGAACGATTGATACTTTACCAACTGCTGTCTCGTTCTGACCAGTCACGACACTTCCAACAGACGTCTCTTCAAGAAGTAACTGTCACCACTTCGTCGACTACTTAAAAGAGACTGCAAACGGTAGGAAGGAAATCCAATCGTATTCTATCATATTGAAGCATTATAATCAGCATTAAATTCAACAGCAAAGCAAGCACTACGCTCAGTGTAATTAGGATTAGTCTACTGCCTTGTCGAAGGCACCCCCTGTAATATCCAGTTCATAGCAATAAACAGCAGCCGCATTCTCTCCTAAGAACTCTTTGCCATTTTCCTTTATTTATTTCGTAAGATTGGTGACTCGATCGTCGACAGCTGCAGATGGCGGTCTCCGATGCGCTGCGCCCGCCCCAACTGAAGTGAGAGACAACACAGGTTCAATAACGAAGAGTACTAATATCATAAATGAAATGACCAGAGGTTGTAAGTTTCTCACGGTGTCGTCACACCGCGAAGCGTTGTATCGATCGTACGAGTGGCCGAGACTCTCCTGGTGCGTCACATGCTCCGGACGCTCTAGCGGAGTACGGTGAGTTCGTGCACGACGGCGGTACGTGCGTATCGCATATACTCACAAAGATGTTAAATGCGTCGTTGTAGGACCAAGGATAACCGGCTAGAGGGGGGGTGAATAAGAGGTTTTTAATTTTTTTTAACAAATTAACAATTTAAGCCAATTATGAATAATGTTTAAACTAGATACAATTCTAACTAAGCAATTTAACACAAGATAAATACTAGAATTGTAAATACGGAATAAGTAAAGACAAGAAATAACAACAAATGAGACAAACGATGTTTTCCCGTGGTGTCGAAGACTTGCCGGTCTTCACTAGTCCACGTTGAGGAAGCTTGAACGAATCAAGCCGGCTCCACGAATTAAGCCTTCTCTCGATCACTATTGGTTGTTCTTCCTCCTCTCCGAAGATGGTGAACACCGAACCACTCACAATCTTGGCACCGGGCCTCTTCACAAGCTTCTTGAAGAGATCACCTTGCTCTCACCACCAAACCGTCTAGGAGTTCAGCAAAACTCCAAGAGTAACAAATCGATGACCTTCGCTTGATGGCATTCAAGTGTAAATGGATCAACTAGACTGAATGCACTTGAATTGGCTCAACTACCTCACAATGAATGCACAAGTGTATTTGAGGTGTTGAGTGAATGCTCTTGACTCTAAGAATGTTAAAAAGAAGAGTTACTCTGTCCTAGAGCAGGGGGGTATTTATAACCCCCCACAACAAAATCCAACCGTTATGAGAGAAACCCCAGTTTTTCAGCGAAATACGGTATTACCGCCAACCAAGGTGTGGTACTACCGTTTCTCACCAACCGCTCTATAACGGCTACAACAGGAGCATTAACTGCCTCTGACATAGCCATTTTAAACGCGGCGCGGTATTACCGCCAACTATCATGCGGTCATACCGCTTTTGCGGTTATATCGCTTTCACGCGCGATCTTGCCGTTCACGTGGTTGACAATATCAAGCGAAAAGGAGCTCGAATTTACGTACCGCCACATAAAATTCGGAACTACCGTGGAGCGGTAGTTCGCCATTAAATCTCCGGTACTACCGCAACCCTTATTTGAACAGGCACATCCAAACGCGTTGGTCACGTGGATGGCTCAGATTAAATGGGTTGTTCAGACCATGCATTTAAACCACACGATCTTGAACTTTTCGGACAGTCCGAACGGCCCACGGTAGTACCGCCAAAGGAAGTGCAGTAATACCGCTACGCGGTAGTTCCGCCAATAAAGGGATGAGGCACATAACAAAAAACGAGTCTCTCTGGAAAATACGTTCCGCTCTAATTTGCGGAAGTACCGTTAAAGCGGTAGTATCGTTTAAACAACGGCGGTACTGCTGTTCCAGGAGTTTTGCAAACTAAACCAAAATGGAGTCTCTCTATATTTTACGTACCGTCAACTACAAAACGGAATTACCATGACGCGGTCGTACCGCTCACAAGGGCGGTAGTACCGCTCCACAAATAAGTTGACAGGCACTATTGGACTACACACGTGGACGCTCCAGATCTATTGGGTTGTTCGGACCATGCGTTTAAACCACACGATCATGTGCTGTTCGGACGGTCCGAACGGCCCACGGTAATACCGCCAAGAGATACACGGTTATACCGTAAAGTGGTAGTTCCGCCCATTAAACCCCGGTACTACCGTTTGTGCAGACAATTTCATAAAGAGATTTCAAATTCAAATTCAAATACATGCATGATCCTAAATTGATCCAAATGGCACAAGAACATGCTATCAAGCTACTAGTCATGATCCCTCTAATAGTACGACATTTAACCTATAATCCGATCTTCCAACCATTTCTCCTAAGATCGGTAAAATACAAAAAAAAAAGATCCTAGAATACTTGTACGTTTTCTTTTATCCAAAAGATCTTCATGTTGTTTTTTAGCATGCATCTTCAAGACATTAAACTCACCAATGAGACTTAACCTTGTAAATACTCAATAAACAAGTTAATCCCATTTTAACATATTATCATTAATTACCAAAACCATTTTTAGGGGCCTAGATGCTTTCAGTCGTACGGTCGCTGCTTCAGCAAGATCTCGATGTGCGCCATCTCCGTACAAGCCATAATCCACTCATGTTAGAGTGCTTGCCAGTCCTCAGCATATCGGCCTGACCTCGATTGCTAGCATTCCGAAAGGATTGATGTTAGAACAGCGGATATAGGTATGAAGTGTAAATATTACTCGGACGGGAGTTGGACTTACAAGTGGACGACTCGCTATAGCATCCCGCCATCGGGAGGGGGCACGACTTGGTACAAATCGAACTATCATATTACGCGCTACGACACGTAAGGCTCCATCATATGTGTAAACACCAGGTGGCATGTCGTCGCCCATAGTCCGGCGTCCTGCGTGCATTGCAAGGATAGTCTGTGTAGCGCTACCGAGCCCACGAAGTCTGGGGTCATGCAACGACTCGAACTCGTTGCACAACGAGTAGCACCTCATCGGTCTATCCTTTGCCCGATAGGACGGCGGCGATCCCACGGTAGCCCATGGTGGGCTGTGCTTATCGAGTCTCGCAACTCGGCACGCAGGTGCCTTTGCTCAGGAAAAATGGCCGCGCCAACAGGGACGTGCTCCCAACTCCACAGCTGCAGGAGCACATAGCAACAAGCAAGGCTGGGTTTGACATAGACGTCGCGCCTCGAAGCGTCACACAGCCCCCTATGTGTGGCGCAAAGGACATCTGATCCCCAGTTGTACTGAGGCATCACCCTAGCCTACGCGTCAACCAAAGACTCAGCGATGCGGATGAAGCTAGGGTACACCCAATCGCCCTGTGACGTGGGAAACATGACCGACCAAAGAGATATAGAAGGTAAGCGACGAGGTGCGTCCGAATAACCTCGTCGGTTGCATCCTTTGGGTACTAGCTGAAAAGCCTCAGCCAAATCCGAGGGACGCTCACGCACCGTTCAAGATAGGTATCTTAAACTCGTTTCCCCGCTGGCCTTCCGGTCCGTACGCGACGGCTCGAATAAGTGGCTCACCTCGGATCGGAAACCGGTCAGGAATGAAAGCAAATTAATTACTACTAATTGATGAAAACAAATTAATCACGTCTTATAAAATACGACTAAAGTATTAACGACTGCTAATTTATTAAGACTTAATTTCGACTAACTATTTTGGACTAATTAATTGAGTAAAACCATGTACTTATGGCTAATTAATTAATCAGTAACTAATTAACTACGTCTAAAAATTACAACTAATAAATTACGTAAGATTAATTTCGCTACGAATAATTTACTAACCACAAAATTAAAAAATAAATAATGTACGAGGATTAACATACCTGTTGAAATAGCTACTAATGATGGTGGCAAATAATAATAAGTCTCTGGAAAATCAAAACCGAAAGAACGAGAAAATGAGAGAGCGAGCGAGAGCAGGCAGAGTACGAAGTGAAATCACACTCTTGCGATTAAATAGACGACGGGTAGACCTGTTCATGGGCGGCCCACCATGCCCGCCCCCCGAGCAGGACACTATCCGGTAGGGCTTGGGACTACAAACCTACCGATAGAAGCTTGGCCCGCCCGAATTCGATAAAACCAATTTAAAAATGAAAATCTATTTATTTAATGCTGAAAATAAATTAAATATTAGTTTTTTATTTTGAAAAATGATTAAAATAACACTTTTAAACCGAAAATCCCGTTTTCGGGCCGGGCCAGGCTTGGCTCGGGCCTGGTGATTTTCGACCGGGCTTTTCAAGCCCGGCCCAACCAGGTATTTGAACAGGTCTAACGACGAGAGGATGCTACAGAGGGAATTGGATTCCGTCCCGTGCTAATTTCTTGCATGCATGCATGTGGACAAAGACACGATAGAGGCGACAGATTAGAGGGTTGAGGGAATCGGCGGTGATGGATTAGAGGGTTGAGGGAACGTGCTTGCGGTGCGGTCGGGAGGATGTGGAGCGCATCAGACAGCCCACCGCCAGACGAGGCGAGGTGGAGCGCATCTGGCCGTCCACGGGCCGGACAAGGCCACATGACACGTGGACATCGAGTCTGGCCGGTGACCGTGCGAACGAGACGTCAAATTTGCTTATTCGTCGTGACGGACGTTACTTCCGTGAATAAACATTGCAACGGTGCTATATTTGCGCCAAAAATTCCTTAGTTTGGTTAGTTCGGCAGCTTCCAGCTTCCCTTTCCTTAAACCATACTAGTTCCGTTGCATACAATGATGCATTGCCAAGGTAGGCCCCAGTCGTCAGAGGCTGATCGTGCTCTACGCACTATCGATGGAGCAAATGCTAATCGCTTCATTAGCGAGCAAGTAAATATCGCGCCCCGATCTGTGCATAAATACCGGTAGAGACCCACGATGTAGATGCCTTTTCCCCTTCTACTTCCATCACTCCAATCAATCTGTCCTCTCCTCTCCCCTGAAGAGGATTACTGATTACAGGAACAGAAGAGACCAGTTCAGGGCAAACTGAACCGCAATCGTACGTCCACAAATGCTATAATTGGTTCCCCATTACTGCTTCGATAGCAACAGTGGAACCGAAAGGATGCCACAAATTAATAACTGTGGTGGATTTGTGATCGCGTCTGCAGTTTCATGCATCCATGCATGCAGAAATTTGCTACTAGCTGTAACTTAAATTCACCTGTTGCGAATGCCCAAATTTGAGCGCGATTCCACCATGATGTAAAAGCTGTTGCTTATTAGAATTTACAAGATTCCTCCTTTCGATGCATGCATCAGTTTCCTTGTTTGGTCGATTGGCTTCCTGCAAGCGCCGGATGAAGAACTAATTAACACTGCTAGGTTGTAACTAGATGTAGTCTTGAGTTCCTAAATATTCAGGCATGCGTGTGTATGATATGAGCGATCAATTCACAGCTTTGCACTTTTATTAGTTGAGCGCGTAAACATGGAATCGATCGTCTGCATGTAATGATCATGCTTTAGCTGCTGCTGTCTATAAGAACTCTTCACGTAAATCCAGACAAAGACCAAAGATAGCTTTTCATCTGATAGATACAGACAATTTCTTTGTCTTTTAAATTGTCTTTATATAACACACAAACTTTTAATGTTTTTTCTTGTTTCTTGTGCTATAGTCGGCTACAGGATCGTAGACATCATCTTTCTTTTTCTTCATTTTCTTTTATCCACGTCGGTAAAAATCCTACGTAGCAATGACTATAGACGGCTGATCTAAACCCATTGTATATGCTCTAAGACCTCCTATGATCTATGCACAATTCAATTTATCTTTTTTTTTAACTGGATGCACAATTCAATTTAGGCCATGCGTGTTTTGCATTGCTCAAAGCACTAATCTTTACAACACTCGTAATGCAGGCCTAAACATTCTCCGAAATGCAGCCTGGTAATTACAGAATGAGAGGCACTACAGGCCTTCTTGTTGTGATCTTGATGGTGTCATCCTCACTGTGGCCTGCAACCAATGCCCTCTCATGGAGCATCTTCTCATCATCATCCAAGAAGACGAGCCACGAGGGCGCCGCAACGTCAATACCGCAGCTAGACGGCGCCACGGTTGCCGACTTCTCGATCTACGGCGCCGACGACCCGGGAGGGGTGAAGCTGCTGGAGAACGCGCGGCGCAGGATCGCCGGTCCGACCAACTGCTGGAACGAGGCGTACCGGAGCCTGTTCGCCAGCTGCGCGGACATCATGGCTGACAAGGAGCGGCAGTCCAGGCTCGCCTGGCACCTCAGCAGCTGCTTCCAGGAGGACTCCGGTCGGCCGCCGCTGCCGCCCTGCGACGAGCGCTCCAAGATGGTGCACTGCCGCAAGCGCCTCACCGACTCCGAGGGCAAGGTCTTCCTCGAGTTCTTCCTCGAGACAAACACCCTCTGCCACCAACTGCAGTAAGTCTCCATCACCTCTTTATCATGTTCTTCTTCTCTTTTTTGTACTTTCTGATTAATCAGTAATTCATGTCATCAATGTCAATGTCATGTCGTGTTGTGTTGTCACAATTCTTCTTCTTGATTGGTTTGTTCAGGGCCGAGGCGTTCAAGCACAGCACGGAGAGGCTCGTGAACGATCTGTCGAGGTCGGCGAAGTCCGCGAATGAGAAGCTGGAGGTGATCGAGGAGAGGTCGGAGCGGATCATGCAAGAATCAGACAAGCTCCACGACTCGCTGTCGGCCATCGGAGCGCAGACCGAGCACCTATCCAAGGCATCCAAGGACGTCGGAGCTCGGATCAGCGACGTGCTAGAGCACTCAAGGGCCATCTTTGAGCAGTCCAAGGAGATCGCAAGCGCGCAGACAGAGCTCAAGGAAGGGCAGGCTGAGATGAGGGACAAGATAGAAGCCGGCATGGCGCACGTCGAGGAGTCATACAAGAGCCTTGGCAATGAGATGTACAAGCTGAAGGAGGAGGCCATGGGAATTGAGAGGGAGATCAAGGTCGTTGGTGACTCCATGTCTTCGAAGATGGAAGGTTTGCAGAGCACTGCCAATGACATTGGGAGCGTGGCCGGCAAGTCGTTGGAGAATCAGATGCAGCTTTTGGATGGGCAGGCAAAGGCAATGCAAGGGCTGAATGATCTCTACAGCTTCCAGACACAGGCCCTTCAGGAGAGCAGGTAATGCAGTGCAAATCTTAACAGCTGACGTGTCACATGATTCTGAAGTAGGATGTTAATTTTTGTATTGGAATATGTAGGGAAACTATACAGAAGCTCGCGCGTTTTGGCCAGCAACAGCAGGAGGAGCTCCTTTCCCGGCAAGAACAAATCCGGCACGCTCATGATCATCTGATGCAAAATTCAGAGTCAATACTCGAAGCTCAGGTTTCTTCTTCTCCATTTTACAACAAACAGCAATCGCAAAGTTAGTGCCACTCAGGGAATAAATTCGCGGCCGGTAACCGGTTACCGGCCGGAGGCCGGGATCCAAAATCCCGGCTGGTTTTTCCGGGTTTTGCAAATTCAATTTTTGAATTTCGGCTGGTTTTTAAGCAAATTTGTACGAATTTCAACTGAAAAAAACCGGTTTGACCAGTAACCAGACCAATAACCGGCCGGTTACCGGTCCCGGCCAGCCAGCGGGAAATTCCCTGGTACCGGTTACGTGATCCCTGGTGCCACTCAAGGATAGAAACCCGTTACCAGGCAAAATCCCACTCGGAGGCGAGAATCTGATTCTGCGTCGAACCGAAATCCGGGAAAAACTCGCTCGAATTTCGTCTGAATAAATTTGAATTTGGGATGTAATCGGTGGATTTTTTTTTTTGAATTTGAATTTAGAGTTTTCCGACCGGTATTTGAAATCCCGGTCCCCACCGGTAAGTCTGGTAAGCGGCCGGGTTTTTTTTCCCCTGGTGCCACTAATCCTTATGCAAGCTTACTTCTTGATATGCAGGAAGAGTTCAGAGTGAAGCAGGCGAACATTTTCGCTGCACTGGACAAGCTCTACGTCCTCCATAATGCCATTCTGGTGGAGTCCCGCTTCATCAAGGCCTTCTTCTACTGCTGCTGCGTCACATTCCTCATCTACATTGTCACGAGCGCGAAGCAGACGTTCGGAATTAGGGGTCAGCTTTATTTCGGTGAGATGCAGACTTCAGACTCCAGTATTACTGTAACTTTGCAGTAACATTGCTGAATTCTGAATATGTTTGTTTCTGTTTCTGGTTAGGTCTTTGCATCACACTTATGCTGGAGATCGGAATCATCAAACTCGGAGCTGACGACTTCAACAGGCAGTTCTGGGTCATCTCCAAAGTGTTGCTGGTCAGATCAGTGTTCCTCGCCGCTGCCACCGTTCAGATCTTGCACTCCATTTTCACATACAAGTACGACATTCACCGAGGCATCAATTCGTAAACTTTAATACATTCAGTGACATCACATTACGGTGATTTGACTGCCCATTTTCTTTTTTTGTTGCGCTTTGTTGCAGGGATTATGAGGTACTGAACCATCAGTTGCTCCAAAC
This sequence comes from Phyllostachys edulis, assembly GCA_036346405.1. Lineage (NCBI taxonomy): Eukaryota > Viridiplantae > Streptophyta > Magnoliopsida > Poales > Poaceae > Phyllostachys > Phyllostachys edulis. The sequence goes on along the minus strand of CM070558.1, from coordinate 66,688,225 downwards.
ACTGACAGAGAAAGTCCGGGCAATTGAAGGCAATGCCGGTGGCGGTGAGCACTTATACACAGACAATGCAATTAATAGCTAGTTAAGCCACTGTACTAGCACAGTATTGACCAAAACTTTCGTTTCTTTTCCTCTGTCCCTTGCTACCAACTGCTATTTACACCGTCATTCCAGTACAAAACTTGACCGGAATTTCTCCTCCCTGGTCCAGGAGACAAGATGTATCCATATAGTACAGGCAGTGATGGAAGCCTCAGTGACTACTCATGGGTTTTCGACAAGCTGCAGGACGAAGTGGACAGCAAAATCGATGTTGCCGGAAGAAATCTGTGGAAATGACCGTGTTTTCCCGGAAGAAATAGCCGAAAATTCGGTCACAACGTCCATCGCGAGGAGATACAACCTTCGATCACGCATCAGGCCGCGCTGATACTACACAAGTAGAGCACATACAGCAGTTTTGTCAGAAATTACAACTGTAAAAATGTCTACACTGTGCGGAAGAACTGAAGAGCAATGCGATCTTTTATAAACTCATGTTCAACCTGTTTGAATCAGCATATACAGCAATTTAGTCAGAAACTAAAACTCCAAAAATGTCAACAATGTGCTGACGAATGAAGAGCAATTAGATCTTTTATAAACTCATGTTCAACCTCCACATAATGAGGCTCCTCTTGACAAAACATCAGATGAAAAAATATTCGATTGATTGAAAATAAGCTTTATAGGCAAGTGAGATTGAGTAGCCGTGACATGCTAAGTAGATCTAGAAGTTCCATTACTCACTCAAATAAATCTAACATGACATATGGCTGCTTATAAGAATGGAAAAGAGAACCTAATGTACAGAATTTGACTAATTGAGCTCCCTCTCCGGCCTATACACTGCTGTTCGGAAAAAATCCGTACATGGAATGAATTCACAGATCTAGAAAAAAATATTCATCGTTGCTTGCCTCTACTGCAAATCAGATATCCCAGTTTGCAGGAACCGCTGCAGTTTTTTGAAGTATTGAAGATTTCTTATGCACTAAACATCACATAATGTATCATCGAGCACGGGCAGTCGCCGGTTGTTTTGAAGGGCGCCCGGACTTGTGTTTCCGCTTCTGGTTGCCTGCAGCAGGGTCAACCAATGGTCCAGACCAAGTAGGCACAGAGCCTTTCTCGTAAGGAAATACGGTGCTGAACGAAGAAGGATCCGGGGGCTCAAATGCGGGTTCCATGTGATTTGAACAACCCAAGGGATATCCAAGTGCACCGTCCTGATGTGGTGGAGGGAACTTTTCACTCTTGCTCTTCGCATTTGCATGCGTTATTAGCCTTCTTTTCTGTAAAGAGCACGACTGGGTCAGCCACGAGATTAACCATGTTTTGAGCTTATGTAATCTGGAGATCAATTGCATTAGAGGAAATGCATAAAGTTAAGTACCCTTCAAATAGGATTTGCAACATAGTAGGTACAAAAAAAGGGCTCATGCAAACGAATAAATGCGCTACTGGAATCAGTAAGGAAAGCAAGTTAATTTCACATACATCAATATTTACTTGAAGTTCAGCATTTGCCTCCGGTGCTGGAACAGCCCTAGGCCGATCCCGTGTCCTCGTCTTCCTAGCTCCATCACCATTAGCTCTACCACCAGCAGCTCTTAAACTGTTGATCATCCAATGAATAAGCCTATTAGCATTTTATACAGGCAAAAGCTCAGCTCACATCAGTCAATGAACAGCCAGAAGGTCAAGAGACCATGGATTAAGAAATAAAGATCTTAGCAGCTAGGGGAATATTTGAGAGAAGCATAAAAAAAATACAACAGAAAGGTAGAGAGACAAATTGTTGCCTGACTCATGATGATGTCTAAGCAGTATTCTCAACAGGTTCCCAGATATCCAGGAATCTTGGCACAATAACCAAGACTTGGACTTTTAGTACAAATCAGTATATGCTCTTGCAGTGCACTCAAGTTACTTTCATAGAAAATTAATATTTTTTCTTCCTCATATTCTACTATGTTGAACACAATTTTGTCACGCTATGCCTTCCTATCATCAATGCAAGCACTATTGTCCTCAGTTCCTTGCTCACCGATGCATACTGTAAAGGCAACGTATCTACTGCTACTAGATTTTAGCACACTCTTGTACTCCTAAGTCCTAACTCAATCCGGTTACTCTAAATCATACAGTTTCTCCAGAAACAAACTTTTGTTGCAAGAACATCGCCCATCTATATTGTCTGACCTTGCTCGCTGCATGCTTTTCTAAACCAGCAACATTGCTAGATTGTGTGAACTTAGATGACATGACATCACGGAGCATTCAGAAAGATAAGGTGAAAGCATAAGCAGAGAAACAATACAACTTTTCAAGGAAAGGAGTGTTAGGGTGACAAACCGTCTAGCTTCTTCATCTCTACGTTTTGCATCCATCTCTTTGCTTGGGGGGTATTGTGGCAGACTTGATGGATCACAAGCATAAGGTTCGGTTGTAAAGAACTGTGTATAGTGAAAAAAGGTGTTACTTTTTTTAAGTATTTCGTAATGATCTAAAGAACTAGTCCTCCATCAAAGAGGTTGCAAAAATCTTACATATGCTATCAACAAGAACAAAATTTGGAGTAGGGTCATATAAATACCACGATAAACGTCAGAATCCCGTCATGGTGTCTAAACAAAGGATCAAAGAACCGTTACCGGACTATTTCCCGCTGGATGGCCGGGACCGGTAACCAACCGGTTACCGGTCAAACCGGTTGTTTCCCGGATAAAATTCGTTCAAATTTGATTAAAAACCATTCGAATTTGAATTTGAATTTGAAAAACCCAGGATTACCGGCCGGGATCCCGTATCCCGGCCCCCCTCTGGTAAGCGGTTACCGGCCGGGATTTTAATCCCTACTCTAAACTAAATTTTCTGTCATGAGTTTTTTTTAAGAATCAAATTTCCATCATGAGTTCATGACCCTATTTTGAACCTAAAAGGTTGAAATTCTGTACATTGAAAGCATAAGATGTTGTGGTCACAATGTGATTGAAATGAAGTTAGACTAATTTTCTAACATCAAGGGAACATAACTAGTGAATGGCAATATTCCAATTAATACAATACATAGTAATCCAATTTATTGTCAACGCTACTTATAAAAGTTCCATCTCATGCACAGAAAACATTGAACATTGATTTATTTACCAAATGCTACATAATCTTTTCTGAAATATCGAATTGACAAAAAACAGAGTGGTCAGCGAGAAACAATGAACTATTACTATTGTTACCCTTTGGATATAATTGTTCTTGGCGAATTAATATGCTCTCATTAGGGTCATCCTCAAAGGCAATTTATCGAACAAGTGGAGAATCCCATTTTCTTTATTTACATCAAATAGGAACAGAATGGCATAAATTCAAACTTACATCACTTTTTAATGCAGAAGTTGCTGTTAAACGATCAGCTGGATCAATTGCAAGTAGTATTTCAATCAGTCGCAGTGCTGATTGCGGGAAATCTTTGAATGTATCCGCTATTCGCCTTTTGTATGGCTGTTGGGGCTTAAATATGGTTGCATGAGGCAACTTCGATTTTTTCCAATATTCTTCTGCGGGGGAGCCGCATAGCTTAAAAATTTTATGCAGCTGTTCCACCTAAAAGCAAACATGATTAAAACAACGAAACATCATAAGAAGCACACAATGAAAATAAATCTATGACTGGAAGTACTACCATTGCTAAAAAGTGTACATAAATACAGTTGCACTATTTGCTCATTGAATTGGTAGGTGTGAAAAATACACATGCAACACAAGAGGTCATATCAGGCACAGCTGTGGAGCAATGAATGGGGTTGAGAGTTCCAACAACAAAGGTGGCAAGGAGACTTCACTTCATCGCTTGAAAGCAGATCATATTTTTTTTTTCAGATGAGATATCGCTGATTTAATACGTTTCTGTATTCCCACAAATCAGGTATATTGTTAATTATATTCTAAAGATTTGAAAACACAAGGAGGAACAGATGGAATAGTATTTATTATCTTCTCCACTGGTTTTAAGAGCAGTGATAACATGTATTTTATGCTTCCACCATGCTTCATGTTGCCAAAAGAGTACATTTATAGAAAAATATGACCCATAGAAAACATTTTGAAAATAATGCTCATTTGATATGAACTAGCTCTAAAATGAAGACCATTTTCATCAGCAAGGTCATCTTGCATGAGCCCTGCCTTGTAAAACTTAACTTTTGTTGCACAATTTCATCTCACAAAATTACAAATGCAATGTAGTTCGACTGGAAGGTTTGCCAAGCTATGAAAATTACTGCAGCAGAATCACACTAGAACAGAATGAACTGACAAAATTTCACAGCCAGTAGGTAATCAACTGAATTTTTAAGAGATACATGATAAAAGGTGTTTCAGGCACAATCATACGACAACAGTCAATAATTCTATATCTAACCTCAGTCCGTCCCGGCATAATAGGCTTCCCAGCCAGCAACTCAGCGAGGATACATCCGGCGCTCCATAAGTCCACGCCTACTCCATAATCCGTCGCACCCAACAGCAACTCTGGCGGTCGGTACCACAGTGTCACCACCCGACTGGTCATGGGCTGTTTATGGTTTGGGTCGAAGAACGATGCCAGACCAAAGTCCCCAATCTTCAGCACACCATTGTTATCCAAAAAAATATTCGACCCCTTGATGTCACGATGCAGCACTCCACGGTTGTGGCAGTGCTCCAGCCCTGACAACAACTGATGCACATAGCACTTGACCTGCGCGACATAAACACCTCAATCAGCCCCAATTACGCCACATTTTACATAACTCGATGCGATGCCCTGCAAGCAAAATGGGATCTTGACCTGGGGCAGAGTGAACTTCATCCCGGGGCTGGCAGCGAGGCCCGCGAGGTCGTGGACCATGTAATCGAAGACGAGGTAGAGGCTGCAAGACATGCGAGAGGTGACGAGCCCGTCGAGCTTGATGACATTGGGGTGGTCGAGGCGGCGGAGGATGAGGATCTCGCGGGCCATGAACCGCACGCTCTCGGGCTCGAGGTTGTCGAACCGCACCTTCTTCAGCGCCACGATCTTGCCGCTCAGAGAATCCCGCGCCTTGTACACATTGCTGTACGTCCCTTGCCCGATCTAAAACGCCAAACGAGTCAGAAAAAGATGCAATTTTGTTTTTGTTTTTTGTTTCTTTACCGGCCGCTCGCGCGGCTTGGATCACGAAGCTGAGGAGCTTGGGGAGGGGGCGCACCTTGTCGATCTTCTCGAAGGAGTCTGCGCGGCGGGGGGTCCAACCGTCGATGGCCTCGCCGGCGACGGCGGAGAGCCAGGCGGGCCAGCCGGCGGCAACCTGCTCGCCGCGCGCCTTGTTAGCGAAGCTCCCCCCGAGGCGGACCTCGGCGTGCGCCGCCGCCGCCGCGGACCGCGACGACCGCGAGCGCCGCTCCCTTTTCACCGGCGCGGCAACTGCGGCTTTTGGCTGCTCGGCCTTCTCGGCAGCCTGGCTCGCCACCGCCTCCCCAGCAGAAGCAACCCCTTCCTGCTGCTGCGGCTGGGAGACGGGGGCATCGGGGAGGCTCCGGCCTCGGGAGGAGGCGGGGCTTGGGGTGGAGGGGCGGCCGTACACGCAGCCCATGGGGACGCGGCGGCGGAAGTCACCGGCGGCGGGGCATGGGTTTGGGGGCAGGCCAGCTCGAGCGCTTACACCGGAGGGGACGGAGGAGGCCGCGATCCGGAGGCGGCGCCGGGGGGGAGGTGGGGAGCGGAAGGGGAGGCGAGGGGTAGGGGGAGGTGGGGGTGAGTAAAGTAAAGTTGCGCCTGCGAGTGAGGGGAACGGGACGGGGCCGGTGGGAAGAAGAGAGTGGAACCGGAACGGTTTGACTCTGACGGGTCTCTCTCAAGTCTCAACCTCAGGTACAGGATTTTTTTTAAAAAAAATACATTTTAAAAAAATTACATAAATAAATAGACTTTTTTTTTTTACAAAACTATGGCACTGTCGCTATTTCAATTGCGACATCAGCTCCCTGTCGCTAATTGGCAACAGCGACTAAATCTTTGAATTGCTCTTATCTAGAGGAACATGTGCCAATAGAGAAGTTTCTGTCATCAATTGAATTGACGATAGGTCATTGTTACCAATTTAATCGGTGACAGGAGGCTATTTCTGTCATTTTTTTTGAAAAATATTTTTTTTAAAAAAAAACTCTCTCAATTACGGTGGATAGAGCGAAAAATCACCGAGTAATACACGGATACAGTGACATATGATCAATTACAGCGGGAAGACGCAATTCCTAGATGGTCCAATCAAGCAGTGGCATAAGTCCAATTCTCTCTTGGTAAAACGACATATTTTGGGTTGTCTTGTTTCTGTAACATGAGCGAGAATATGGCATGTTCCTGTATTCGTGGTCATAGATGTCAATGTACACAATAAGCCTATACGAAAGAGAGTTTCCTTGGACATGCTAGGCTCGGGTGGGAGTATTGAAAAAATGCATGTGGACGGGAGATGACGGCGTTTAAACAGGTGTAGAGAGCGACATCTTTTACGGAAAGCCCGCAGCCGTTGGATTAAAGGGATGATGTGCGATGGCCGGGTGAGTAGGGGCCTCAGCCGAGGCTCTTCTCCACGAATTTTTTTATTAATTAATTATTTTTTGAATTTTATTTTAAAGTTAATCTTTGGCGTGACTTTATTTAATTACGATCTTTTAGTCCACGCCACCACCCGTGACGTGATAAAACAACACTGTCACGCCAGCCCATTTGTGGTCAAACTCGCAGTGTTATTTGATCACACCACAACCAGTGGCGTGACAAAAAGTGCTATTTTGAGGACTTATTTTGACGCGTGATAGTGTTATTTTGTCACACCACCACCCGTGGCGTGATCAAAGAAATTAGAATTGGAAATAAATTACGCCAGGGATTAACTTTAAAATAAAATTCAAAAAAAAGTTAATTAATAAAAAAAAGTTCCTTCTCCACTGACTGGTTGCATCTTAAATAAGATGATTTTCAATTGAAAAACCATATAATTTTTTTGAAAAGATATGGTTCGTACATGTCATATGTAAAGTTCTATTGAAATTCACTTGTTTCAAACCAGTTTATTTTAAATCACATCTGTTTCTTTTATTAATCATAGGTTGTTTCTTTGGATTTTTGCATGTTTCTTGCGGTTCTTGAGACGTTTTTTTCCCCCTCGGGGTTTGAGCACAGTCAAGACTGAAAAGAATAGAAATAGCTAGGGCCAGAGAAGGGCCCACCCTTCGGGCTTTGTGTCATGGGGCTGGAGCCTGGAGTTGGAGACAGAGCGTGCAAAATGTGTGGGGTTATCTCATTAGGAAGGGAACAATAAGGTAGTAGGATGATGCATTTGGGGCTTTTGGGTGTGCAGAAAGCCAATGTTGTAGCCAGATTAACAAAAAGGACATGTTCTTCTCTCTTTTTTTAAACAGGAATTGGACTGCATGTCATTCTCATTCGGCGTTTCATATAGTTTTGTGCTTTGCCAACATCAACATGAATGATGAAAGGCCTCACATTAAACAAAACCATGTGGTATAAATCAATTTTGAGACGCAACGAGTGTTTCGGTTATACTTGAAAGATACAGATATTCTTTTCTTTTCTAAGACAATAATAAAAGAAGACGCAAATTGATTTGACAACAAAAAATCTTGTCAATGGCGTGTACCCATTGAAGAAAGAGTTCAAAGAGAAAACGACGACGAGAACATCTCTCTCAATATTCATCTCTGAAACTGCCTGTGTGAATCTGAATCCCAAAGAGGAGAAAAAGAATAGAAGAGTTGCCTTCGAAGGCAAGAACATGTCTGCACTACTGGTAGCTCGGGCCTTGGAGTACGCAGCCACCCCTAACGACGGACGGGGGACAGCGACAATTCGCTGTACTACCAGCCAGCACTGCATCTTCCTCTGGGCCGTACGATGTTACCTCCTCTCCTCCTGTAACTACACAAATCCTTGGTCATTTGCACACTCGGATCGATGGCCAGGAGGGAGCAACGCCTGAATCCAAGCAACCTTTGCCTGCTGAAAATTACTGCTGCCCATTGGCAAGAACATGAGCGACAGTACACGCATGCATGCGCCTCGACCTAAGCCGATTAAATGGCGCCGTGTCATCCTCTGCGCATGATGATTCACTGTTATCATGAGCAGTATTAAATTTTCCTGACACGTATGAATGATGGAGTTGCTATGCTTGTCCCTCTCTCTCTCCCCTTGCCTCCATTTCTCTCGGTATATTCTGTGGCACCATGATGACGCTGGCATTACTGAACCTGCACAATGACTGACGAGCTGGGCCCACACAGACAGACAGGCTCTGTCACAGTCATTGGTACTAGTAAAATTTCTAGACTAGTTGGATGGTTTTCCTCGCAGTTGACTAGTATTCGGGAAAAATGTCCAGTCTCCTTTCTGGCCAACTACTACAACGAAAGGGATTTTGCCAGGCAGATTCAGCTACACAACTCCCTCACTGCTCAACCTCAGTGACGTATGTAGGATTGTAGGTGCTAAGGTTAGTTGCATGATTGCATCATGGATTAGTTGCTGCAACTGCTGAGATTCATAGGTGGAATTTAGGTAGATTATTTGCCCAAAACATGGTGTGATACTGTGATGCTCCTCCTGAGTTTTGACTTCCTACGATACAGCAGCTTTCTTAGTAAGACAACAAGTTACACTTACATTTCACTACCAGCTAGCGCTCTCGTGTATTTAATCCCTTAAGCCTCTTTGATTGTTAATCATGCATACTGGGACATGTTTCGAGATGATGCGAGAATTGATTTTATCCAACTATGCTCAACGTCAGTGTAGTTCATCGCTCATCCTATCGCATTGCTACAGATACTAGTACACTGCTGAAGTGCTGAATCTGCGGATTGGATTTAATACATCACGATGTACAGCGGATAAAATTCATCACTAAAATGTAAGACAGCACGTCCTTAACACCTACTTCACACAAATTAAACATTCCAGCCCTTTATAGATGAGAGGAACATAAGATTTAACATTTCACCGGTTAACACGGCTGTTGAAGTACTGGCAAGTTTCGAAATGTAGTCTCGTTGCGCCTATCCCAACGTGATATTCCATTCTACAGAACAGCAGGTCTCAGAAAAACGCTACTCAAAATTTTCAGATGATAATACAGCACAAACTTGGCCAATTTTCCGCCCCCTCACTCTTCAGCGTGCTTTTTCTTCTTTTTCTTTTTGTCCTTCTTACTGGACTCATCAGTTTCCATGGGGACGTCCTGAGTGTCTTGTGACTCGTCGGGTTTCTTCTTCTTTTTCTTCTTCTCACCGTCTGCATCAGCTGAAGGAGGTTCCTCGCTCTCCTTGTTCTTCTTTTTCTTTTTCGTCTCGCCATCGGCACCAACTGCTGGAGCCTCCTCACTATCCTTGGATTTCTTCTTCTTTTTCTTGGATTTCTCTTTCTCCTGCTCTCTGTCATCTTCAGTTGCCGCCTCTGCAGGTTCTACCTCCTGGTGTTTCCTCTTCTTTGAAGCCACTTCTGACTTCTTTGGTGTTTCTTCAGTGGATTGTCCGAGCACTAAATCTGCTGCTGGATTGTAAGTCTGACAATGGCAAACAAAAAGGGTCAGGATACATCCCTACTCCAATTATTTCTGAAGGGTAGATAAAGAAAATCATTACTAGAAAATGGGAAAGTTGTTGATTGACATATGTTGTGTGACAAAATATGTGAAATTACTTCTTTTATGTTGACTAACCAAAATATACAGTGCCCTACTTCAACTCCAAACGTACTTAAAGCAAGGTCTGTTTGCGATTAGAAAAATATGTAATGTTAGTTCTGTCAAGACTTTAAACCAAAAGAACAAACTCAGTATAAGCTTCTGATTTTTTATGAATTTGTGCTCTACTAATTGACAAGCTTCAGCAGAAGCCTTCACTTAAAAAAAATTGAGCAAGTCACAAAACAACTTACTTTAGCGGGCGTCATTAAAGCTCCAGCACCCTTCTTCCGGTCCTTTTCATACACTTCTATATTGGGCTTTCCTTTTGTGGAGCCTGCAGACCTCCCTAGTTCTTTACCCTCGAGAACTCGAAGACGTGTTTCAAGCTGTTCAAAGATTCGCATATGTGAGGCGTATCTCATGTAATATATAATATCAAAGTTACTTCCACACCACAGTAACAAGTACCTTCAACCGGCTTTCAAGACCCATGGAGTTATCTTCACCATCACCAAGGGCATCATATCTTATGGCAAGTGCAGTCTTAGCAGCAAGTGAACGAGAGATCTTCCCCTTGTGCTTTGGAGCCGCCTGTCCTATTAATGATGCATGATAGATGAGACCATACTTTGGTGTAGAGTGCTTTGCCTTTAGAGCTCTGAACAAGGCCTGCAGACAGATAACAAGTTTAGGTCCCTGGGGACAAAGCTCAAGTATAATTGCAGATGCAAAAGCAAACCACTGTCAACAACAAAAGCATGACAGTAGGCAACACCAAGAACATAGAAGTTCGACCATTAAAGAGGTAACATTGTAAAAACGATGTATCTGTAATACAGGTAGAGAAAGGAAAGCAGCTGAAAATTTTACAGAAGCACTCTGTATACAACATACCTTCTCTGCCCCCAGTATCTGAATTGTGCTGCCAGGCTGCTTTGCCAAATTCATCAAACTACCACCATGTGCAATAAGGCGAGCGCCGACAAGTTCACCAACAAGTGCAGTCAAATTGGGAGCAATAGTATTCATCCTGCTTTTTAGATAGTCATAGAGTTGGCCTCTGTACTCAGAAAGGGCCAAGACTTGATCACACAGTTCCCTGATGTTTAATAGGTCAAGATCACTAACTTCTGTACCCATGGAAATTACAGCTGCCTCCTTTAGCTCCGCTTCCACATCTTCTGGTAGTATCTAAAAGAAGCAGAAGTTATCGCTAAATACCAAGCTTTAGGCACATGCAAAACACAAATTTGGACATGTGGATACAATTTACCTCAGAAAAATCAAAATTGACTGCGTTAACACGATTGCCCATCATCTTCACAGCTTTTGCATACTGGATATTATCAGCAACAATCTTTGTGAGCTCTGGAAAGTGCCAACCATACCATTCACGAACCCTCATTGCATAAGTATTAAGCTCCTTGTCAAGATCATCCAACAAGCCAATTGCCTGAATGATCATAGTATCAACCTGCAGAAAACGGTACATTCGTAAATTTATTGCAGTCTCACTTGCACACATGGAAAAAAAATGAAGAATACGCTAAGAAAAATTAGCATAACCAGTCCACATGCTAGAAACCACCAACGCATAACAGTGAGCAGTGAAGCGCCACAATAGTCTGAAGTATCACGGCGGTAGCAGTAGCAGGCTCACCTTTTCAGGGCTGAACTTCAGCTTATACCTAGACAAACTGTGGGACAATCCTAGACTCATTGGACCTAGGTCCTGTGAAGCTAGTCCAGACATAAGTTCAGTTAGCTGGTTCCTCAGCCCTCTCATCAGTTCCATCACAGCACTGTTGTGAAGGCAATCAATTTTCTGCAAAATTACAGCATCATAATTGTCGGTGATATTGATCATTTCATGTGAACAAAACAACTGAAGCACCTAACTAACCAGCTTTTCTTTGATAGCGTTCCCAAGTTTAGAATCAGCAACAGCCAATGTTTCACCATCGCAATGCTTCTGCAGGAACTTACGGAGACCCTTGCTAGGCTTGCTATCAATTAGCAAAGTAGCCGCTGAAAGAGCATCAGAAGTATTCTCAAACTTGTTGAAAGCCTTCAGCTCAACCACCTGATATAAAATCCATTACAACAAGTGAGGGTATGATCAACTGTACAGATAACACCCTTAATATGAACCAACAAGGAGCACTCTATAGACAATGTTAAAAAATCTCAGCAAAACAAACTAGCCCTAATGCACATTCAACAGAAAGCATGCCCAAAGAGACAGTATAAAAGATAGACAAACTAAGCCTCTCTCATTAAGTTGCCAAGTGATCGTCAAACCTATAAATCATCTGATTCAATATGCTAAACTAAGTTGCATAATAATCAACAGGGAAAAGAAGTAACAAGTGAACTGAAGTCGTTCGGTGAACTTGCAAAGATAACATTTGACAAAACGAGAAATGGCCGTGATCTCTTCACGCAGACAAGGTAATAACTAGACAAACAAAGCAGCTACCATCTAATACAAGTGTCTGCATTCCCCCACTAACAACAGTGCAGTAATTAACAAGGCAGTGAAATCGTAATAAGTAGAAGGAAAAACTACAATATTCATAAGGAACTCAACGACAGGGCCTCGAATCATTCGACCTTTCTTGCCGACTCCGACGAGGCAAAATCCTTCCACAGATCCTACAGACCAAAAGCATAGAATCATTAGCCAGCAGAAGCAAAAAGGGCACCTCAAGCACGCACACAGATAGAGAGATAGCAGAGTCAATCACCTCTACTTTGCTGAGCTTGCCCTCATCCAGCACCTTGAAGAGGGCGAAACCCGCGGGCGTCTCGAACAGCACCAGCATCTCCTCACCTAGACCACACACAGAAAGAACCAGCAAGTCAGGCACACGTCAACCCACCAAGACCAAGCCAAGACACCACAAAACGCCCTGCACCGCAAGACGGCGAGGCGAGCCGGCAGTGACATTCGCACCGGTCGCGGAAGAAGCGGCGGCGGCGGCGGCGTTAGGGATTTTACCTGTATGGAAAGGCAAATGAAGGAGCGGCTTGGCGGCGAGAGGGGGGAAGCCGGAGGCGCCGCGCGAGGAGGGGAGAAGAAGGCGGCGAAGGGTTTTAGGGCTCCGCTTATATTGGGAGATCGAGGAGAGGTTTAGTGGCCGGCCCATCTCGCCGTTGGCTTCGAGATGGGTCGCTGCCCTGTGGGCCATCTCTCGGATCAGAGACAAAGTTTACTGGGCTGCCGTATAGAACCGGCCCATTAGAATTGATCCGACCCACCCAGCCCAAGTCCGTGCACTGCGCCCGGGCCGTCCGCAAGGACTGGCGTCGCATCATCACCGACCCCGCTCTCCTCTCCGACCACGCTCGCCGTCGCCCGCTCGAGGTCCTCCTGTACACCACCTTCGTAGAAGACGGCGGTGCGCTGGGCACCTACAACATCGCCCTGGACCTGGACGCTCTGCGGTATTAACGTTCTTCACGACCCCCCTGTGTGTTTTAGGACATCCATCTCGTTCATTTGGACGTTCCCATGTCCCCTAGGACCTCCCCTTTGTTAGATCTGGCCGTTAGAACCTCCCTTTTGGAGATCTTAACCGCCCAGATCTCTCTTTTATTAGATCTGGCCGTTAACACCATCCCTTTAGAGATCTTAACCATCCAGACCTCCCTTTTATTAGATCTGGCCGTTAAGACCTCCCATTTGGAGATCTTAACCGTTCAGACCCCCCCTTGTTAGATCCGACCGTTAAGACCTCCCCTTTGGCGATCTTAACCGTCCAGATCTCCCCCTTGTTAGATCCGACCGTTAAGACCTTCCCTTGGAGATCTTAACCGTTCAGACCTCCCCTTGATTTGATCTGACCGTCAGGACCTCCCCCTTGTTGTGTCCTTTGGACCCCCTGTCCGTAGGACCTCCCCTTACGCTTTGACTGGCCTCATTTGGCAGTCACACTCCTCTTTCTTTATCCTTTGGTCGTGTCCTTTGCGCATGAGAGTCTCCCCACATTTAATGCCTGTTGTATCTCATTAAATACTTCTACCTTTTTGTAGCACCCGTGCTATTCTTTTGTCCCATCTTTTGCCTGCTCCCATTGTCCTTTTCACCAACTCTTGAACGTGTGTACCCATGAAAATCTGGGTGGCTCTGGCTATAAAAGCTTGGGCAGCCCTTCCTCTTCATCCTTTTGCTCTTTTTTACTCTCTGGCTCCTCCAGCAAGTTCTTGGACCTCCTCTAAAGCTCTTGGACCCCCCAAAGCTCTCTGGACCTCCTCTTGATCGCCTAGCCTCTCTGTTGGTTTTATTTTGGAGTTCATTAGAGTTTCTTTGGATCTTACTTGAGCTCTATTTGAGTTGTTTTGTTTCCCACCGTGTAGATTGCGAAGGCAGTGAAGAACAAAAGTTCCTCGAGGAAGAAGAAGACACTCAAGCCTTTGGGCAAGACAAGTTACACTCTTGATCATATTGCACCCATTATTTCACCATATATATGTTCTATTTTAAATGTTAATGCATGCTTACTTTACTAAGTTATTTCAATACATGTCTTTAAATTCATAGCTATACCTAAATCCTTTGTACGACCCCTGTTGACCTTGAATCGAACATATTGTCACCATAGGAAAACCTGGTTGCTACATTAGTGTAAACCAGGAGCAATTGTGAAATCTTATGCTTAGTCATGTTTATACTAAAAGTATTTGATTTGGGGAAATTTTACTAACATGACCAATGCTGTCAAAATAATTTAAAACCATGGCATTGGGTTGTCATGGAGGTTTGTAAATGTTTTGAAAAGCAAAAGAAAAGGAATATGGATTTGGACTTGGACGAATTGGTTTGCTTGGCTGGTGCAATGTTTATGCACGGACTCAATCCTGGGCAAGGTTGAGATCCAGGGGTTTTTGGTGGTTGCCCAAGTCAGTTGAGGACCGGCCTTTGAGCGATCCTTTGCTAAGCCTATAATGGGCTATGCCTCACCGTACAACCACATGTCTCCAGAATGGGGTGTGGGACCTGGCCAACTAATTTGCAAAGTTCTACCACAGTTGTTCCACTTTGATGTGTGGGAGGTCTTTCATGGCCTATGATCTTTTATAACCTATGTTTTCCCACTAGCGCAAGAGGGGGCCCTGATCTTGCGGATTTGTATCCAATGGAGATGAAACCTTAGCAAGGAGGGACTGTGGTGGAATAATGCATTGTAAAGGCCTTGTCATGAGCTCTAGACCTCTTACCTTCGGCAGTGAGAGGTGGCGTTGACGGATGCCAGACAAATTAGAGAAATCATGTCATGTGGGTAAAGTGTACAACCTTTGTAGAGTGAAAACTATTCGAATAGCCGTGTCCATGGTCATAAACGTGCTGGCAAAAGACTACTCAAAGTTAGATATTTGTTTTGTTTTAAAAGAGATTTTTGATAACTTGGTTTTGGGGTTTCTATCCCATGGTTATTGGGCGGCGAGCCTCGTGGCTGTAGGGTATCCTTCACCATCTTGATGATGAATGTTATCCAACTGAAAATTTGAATTTGGAAAAAAAAATGAATTTTAGTTATTGTATCACTACCTTGAAACTTAGTATATGTATTTGAAAGAAACTTGGCTTTACGCAGAGCAACCATATTATGCATTCCTTTGAATATCCATGTATGCATGTCATTTTGTTACCCCACAGGTGTAACTTGTGAGCACGGTTGTTGTGCTCACTCTTGCTTGAAACTAATTTTTGAGCAGGAGAGAACTATCTTGATGATGATGAGGATCAGATCAACTAGGCCGCGTCCTCCAGTCAATTACCTGTGGTGTATTGGATGGACTTAACTTTTGTTTTGCTGTGTATTTTGCTCTTGTCGGTTTGTAAACAAACTTTGTAAACAACTCTGTTACTGTTAATAAAGTCTTGTGTGGGTGTATGCTGTCACTTATGTTTACTATGTGAACCAGTCATTGATCCTTAGGACTGGTTCGGATTACAAGAAGGGTTAGGACTTCTCCAAGTCCCATGACCTTCTCGGGTTGGTCTCTGGACCTCCCCAGGTTTGGTCGTGACTCTTGGGGAGGTCCTGAACCTCAAGATCTCCTCGGGTCAGTTCCCTGGACCTCCAGGAGGTTCGACTAAATCTCTTGGGAGGCCTGAGAGGATTGTCCGAGAGGTCCTTGGGACCTCCTGGGAGGTCTTGATGGACTCCTAGGGGGTCTTAGAGGACCTTTCGGGTGATGCCCCTGGCCGGGTCGCTACATTAACTTTAAAATAAAATTCAAAAGAAGTTAATTAATTAAAAAAAAGTTCCTCTATCCTCTAAGCAACAAGTAGAGCTGGCCAAATGGGTAGTGCACGATGGTAAGACGAGGCACTTACATCTTATTGGCCAACACCTGGCCTAAGGCACGACATCTTGTTCACGGGCGGTAAATGCAAGACGATCTTTCGGCGGGTGCTGTCGACCGCCGACACTGACAAGTAAGCGCGACCAGACGCAAGACGAATAGTCTTGGGGCGTGCCGCGTCTTAAGACCGAACCTGACAAAGACGGTCCGTTAGGCACGACCTTTGTTTTAATATACATATATAATTTATTTTTATTTATTAATATCTATATGATTTTCTTTCCATTTTAATACTTATATGATTTTATTTTTGTAGTTTTTAAATTTTATATAGTTCATTTTATAAGTATATATAAATTTATTTTGGTTTATATATATATATATATATTATAGGATTGTTTTCAATTTTTCATGTCTTATGAGCTAGCTATTTGAACATTAATAAAATTCTATTACATTTTCAATATGGTTGTCTCATTGTTTTTCAATTTTCATGTCAACTTCTGAATTCTACACATTTTTCTTATTTTTTTGGGAATTTTTTTGATTTTGACGGGCTAAATGGGCTAAACGGGCTATGCAGGACCGTCATGCATGACCCATGAACCGACCCGCCGGCACAAGACAATGTAAGAATCTGTGCCAAAATGGACCGTGCCGAAATGGGCCGGACCGCCACGGACCCGTGCCATGCCGGGCCGGGCCGTCCATTTGGCCACCTCTAGCAACAAGCTAAAAACACAAACTTGTAGAAGCTCTTATGGACCGCAGCGCTCTGGACTCGCGTCCGGCTTCAGCTCCCACTCGCCGTCCGGCAAGTCCGGACGACGCGTCTTTCTGGAGGAACGGCGTGTCGGTCGGTCCATGTGGTCGAACCAAACCAGATAGCAGCGGCGCACGAGAGACGGATCGGAGATCCCAACGAAGCCGACTCCTCCAGACCTCCACGCCGCCGGCACCGTCCCGGCGTCCCCATCCCCGATCCAGAGTAGACCAAGCCCCGCCCCGCGCTGCACTCCTCACCCCGATGGCGCTCCCGTCGGGCGCCTCCACGGCGCGGCTGCTCACCGTGCCGGCGCTGCTCCTGCTGCTCTCCTCCGCCGCGCTCCTCGTGTTCCTCCTCCTCCCCTCCCTCTCCCCCTCCCCCTCCTCCTCCGCGGCCCACCTCTGCGCCTGCTCTCCCCCCACCACCACCACCACCGTCACCACCACCACCACCACCGCTTCCCCCGCGCCCGTCACCACCTCCCCCGCCGACGTCGCCTGGCTCAAGGCCCAGCTCGCCTCCAACTCCCTCCTCCTCCTCGCCTCCCACGACGCCTGGCACCGCCTCCGCAAGGGCATCAACCCCCGCACCCGCGAGCAGCAGCTCTTCGACATCAACAGGTATACTACACCCCAAGCAACCAACCACGCCCATTCATACTTTCAGATCGCCGCATTTCGATGCTTTCCCAATTTTGATTGCGTCTGGTGAAGGATTAGTTTATGTGTCATTGTTACGATCTTGGACAACAGCAAGTGGAACTAACATCTTACTACTGTATCTGCACTGTAGGCACCACGGGATCTCTCATTATCCGGATGAAGAGACAGCCAACCACACAGCGCTGCGTTGCCCCGGGGAGCTCCTTGTTGAGGAGCATCACAGTAACTACGGCGAGCCATGGGCTGGCGGCCGTGATGTTTTCGAGTTCCTTGCTAATGCCTCTGCCCTCACGCCCAGAGACCAGGTTCTTGAAATAGGATGTGGGACGCTTCGTGTTGGTCTGCATTTCATTCGGTTTCTCGAGACTGGGAGGTTCCATTGCCTGGAGCGGGATGAGCTGTCGCTCATGGCTGCGCTTCGGTATGAACTGCCATCACAGGGGCTGTTGTACAAGCGGCCAATGATTGTGAGAGGGGAGGATATGGATTTCAGCAAGTTTGGGGATACGGTTATGTATGATCTTATTTACGCAAGTGCCGTGTTCCTCCACATTTCAGATAAGCTTGTTTGGACTGGGCTTGAGAGGCTTGCAGGGAAGCTGAGGCCACAGAGAGGCAGGATTTTTGTTTCGCATAACATTAAATTTTGCTCAAGATTGGGTGGTGATGAGTGCACACGTCGGCTTTCCGAACTGGGGCTTGAATATGCGGGGAAGCACACTCATGATAGCTTGTTGTTTAACCATTACGAGATATGGTTTGAATTCCGAAGGCCAAAAGTTTAGATCTTGATGGCACAGCCGCACAGGGAGGTAGACTAGCTTGGTTTCTATTTTGCAATTTTGGATGTGTGATGCAAAGAGCAAGCCATGCCTTGTACGCTAATGAGTTTTGACTTTGGATTGAGATAATTGTTTGCTCGGCGCTGGGTTCAAGTATGTGCACCAAAAATCATGATGGAAAGGTACCGTTATGCTTGAGCCTTCCAAATTACATTTTGGTGAGTGGTGGTTGAAGGTTTTAGCTTTAGTTACCACCAATTATTGGATGTACTGTAATTTTAGTGATGTTTCTGTTTTGTTTTCTTTTGTTGAGGTCAAACTACTATGTTATACATTTATTAGTCCGAAAGCTGCCTATAATGGTCAAACTAGAATTGTATCACCACGCAAGGTTTAGTAATTTGTGACAAGGATAACTCTGTTATCTTGTTTTTGTGTTTCATGGAATGCCTATCTGATCAAGGAATACACTTTGCTATGCTATGGTATCTTGGTGAATAGTTGTATGCATACACATATGTATATGATATTGTCAACTTACAGTGTATCTATAATTCTATATTCATTCTTCATTATCCACCATGGAAGTAGTGATATCATCAAATGGCACCCTCTCTCTTCGACCTCTTGGTTCATGACTAAAAGTAAATGGGTCTGGTTTCAGTTTGTTTGCTCTTCAAAATCTGGATAGTATCACTTGCGTGCCAATTATCTTTGCTTCCTGCTTGTCATCAGATGATCTTTCATATGTATGTGATAGAAGCACATTTTATCAGTATAATTCATTTTTGTGAATCAGTTATCTACTTACCTTTGTTGTTGGTACCAGAGATTAATGTGCGTTAATACTAATAAGACTATAAGAGCCTCTGGTTCTTTTATGACGATGTAGTTTGTGGAGCGACACCGAGTGATTCTTCAATTACCGTTAGTGTTCTGCAGCTATAACTTTTTGAATCAGCGTGATCTTGTTTTGTATGTTATCTGCATCTTCTCTGCATGCTTAGTTTTGTTCTTTTTACCTCATTCTGGATTCATGTTTTCTCATTTAGACTTTCTATGTCATTTAGTACATGCCCTGTTGTTCTATGATGAAGATGTTTGGCATGACCGTCTGACAAATAATGTGCATCAGGGTTCAGGACTCAGCTTATCTATGCTGTTAGCAAAGACCATAGTCCCAAAAATGTTAAGTAGCTAACGCGAGGGCTAAAACTGTTTCTTTTTTAGTAAAGTGCATGCCATTTAGTGTTATCGAAGTCCTTTTTATTCATAAATTGTTGGTCTGACTATAAATAAAAATTATTATATATTAGCACTAGTCATCATGAAAGCTGTTGCGGACCTGTAAACGACTTCTTGATTTGAAGAGAGCCCATCATCATTTCAGCACGGCTCTTCAGCATATGCCTTTTCCATCATGATTCCTGTGTTTGCTTAATTTCAGTTACGATCTACTAGGATACTGACAGGTGACCTGGCTGGTCCAACCTATCAATTTCTAGTTTTATTTCTTCTTTGTGGGGGCTAAGCACTGCTCTTTTGGTCCATCTTTTGATGCATACACGATGCATCAGCCTCCTTCAGTGCCCCTGAATCCTGATAGTGGTTGTCTGCCTGCCCATTGATTTACTTTTGTCTCGCGCATTTTTCTTTTCTCTACGCAAATATAATGTTCTAACCCATTTTGTGTAGTGATTGTTGCTATAAATCATCAGTTTTTTTTATTATTAAGGGCAAAGTGAGTTTCCTGCCGGCAAATTCTAGCCCTGCTAAGTATGAGGCTTTGTTGCTCTACGTAGTAATACAGGGTTCTGGCAGCAGCAGCTACTACATATTGGACTTGTCAAATACTCAAATTTGGTCATAGTAGTAGTATATTACAATGATCCATGACGTACCAAGAATTCTTGGCAACTCCGGTCATGTTTTAGCCAGTGCACGGCGGCCACCACCCCTGATTCGGCCTAGACTCCAGAACGAGGGGCGGAAGGGTGCCCGTCGCCGTCGAAGCCTGAAGAAATCACCGCCGCTGGGGGGTCCCTCGCGGTGTGTCCTTTTGCCGCATTTAGACGGGCTGGTGTAACCGTCGTCGAAAGAGACCATTGATACGATTCGCATCCTCGGCCTCGCAGAAACGTGAGGGATGACGTCACGTGCGCACTCACTCCAATCAAATGAAAATCGGTGATTCTTGAAGAAGGGGGTATTCGAACTTGGGTTGATTAGGGTATGTACAATGGTACAGACATGTGTTGTCTATAACAACTCTTCATAAGATAGCTCATACAATAGGTTGTGGTGATACAGTAGGCTATATGATTATAGATAATACACAATCTTTTAATGCTTTTTTTATTCAGTCTTCTGATCTGCTTCTGAGTTGTAGACAATCATTTCTCTCTATTCTCTTTCATCCATATCGAACTTAAATCCTGCGTAAAAAAATTTATCTGCGGTGATGTAACCCATTATACATGGCCTTAGTCTATTTTGCATGGTGCTAACCAACTGACCCAAGGGAGTCCTCGTATTCTCTCACACTTCTCTTTCTCCCATCCTCTCCATGGTTGTGTCTGTACTTCTGTGGGGCTGCAGAGCTCTAGCTCAGTCCTCACGCCGATTGACAAGTCATGTGAGTGTGACTCAACCTACGTCTCGGCCCTTTTCACGTTTTCGGTGCACACATGGCTTGCGAGAGGTTTTGCCAAGAGCGTACGAGTGTCTCACTTGCCTCCTCACCCCTCCCTTTCGAGCCGTCAATTTCGCTCTTTACTGCAGTCACACTGACACACACTTGTCCTCCCCTTCTTATCCCTCAAGCAAGCGGATTCATGACGACGCGTGCCTCTTCCGCTCGTCCCTCTTGTCTCTTCTGCCGCGTGTACCGACGCTCTCGTCACAACTCCCAGGCTTCCTCCTATGGCGCGAGAGGAGCAGCAGAAGCTGCTGGCGTCTGGCCTGGTTCAAGGAGAAGCCAAGGAAGCCATGCCCAGCACGAACGATGACGCTGCCGGCGTTGCGGTGCCGCAGTCCCCGTGCGACAATTGCAGCGGCATGCCGGCCGTTGTCTACTGCCGGGCTGATTCTGCCAGGCTCTGCCTGCCGTGCGATCGCCACGTCCACGGCGCCAACGCGGTCTCCTCCAGCCACGCCCGCGCTCCGCTCTGCGCCGTCTGCCGTGCCGCGGTGGCCGCCTTCCGCCGCGCGGCGCGCTTCCTCTGCTCGAACTGCGACTTCGAGAAGCACCGGGATGGCGCCGCGCAGGGTGAGCCGCTACATGACCGTGGCACGGTGGAAGGGTACACCGGGTGCCCCTCGCTGAGTGAGCTTGCGGCGATCCTCGGCGTTGACGAGTGCGAGAAGTCAGCCAACGAGGGGTGGTGGTCTGTCTGGGAGGAGCCCCAGGTACTGACCTTGGACGACGTGATCGTGCCCACCACTTCTTGCCATGGCCTCCAACCTCTCCTCACGCCAACCTCTCCAAAAGTAGGTAGTAATAGTACAGGGGAAAAAATTATAGGCCACCGCAAATATTCTAGATCTCTGAGCTACCATTGCAAGGTGATATCTCTCTTACATGTCACTACAAAATTAAGGCATTGCTTTTATTTACCATTGTTGACCGGTCGAGCTGTGAAGTGGTTGGCGCTGGCAGCGCTTGTGGCAAGGAGGGAGAAAAAGGGGGAAGAGAGAGAGAGAGAGGGCAGAAAGCTGGGGGGCACTTGCGGCAAGGAGGGAGAGAAGGGGAGAGAGAGAGCGGGGAGCCAAGGGGGAGGCGGCAGCGCTTGCAGCGAGGAGGGAGAGAAGGGGAAAGAGAGAGAAGATGGGGAGGGTGAAGGAAGATAGTAATATAGGCATTTTGAAAAAAATTAACGGAAAAAATCTAACGGAGTTGACGGCAGCGACATAAAAGGATAGTGTCTCGATTTTGTAGTGGCATACAAAGGAGATGTCAATTTGCAGTGATAGATTAGGAATCCGAAACATTTGTACTGACATAATATTTCCCCCAATGGTATGACCTAAATCTGTAAAAGTTACTGTTCACTGTCCGAAAAATCACCGTTCGATCTCTGATGGTTTATGTGGTATACAAGAATTGGACCTCACCCGGCGGGGAGCTCAATGAAGAGGTTCTTCGACAGCTTGGGGAGCTCGCCAAGTCAGAGGGGGCGGCTTACGTGGAGGCTGAGCCGGGCAGTGATCAGCTGCCTTCAGGGGCATCGTCAGAGTGTGCTATTGGATATGGTGATTTTGGGGCTTTTGGCACTGAGGCTAGCCATGAGGCAGCGAGCATGGCTGTACCTTCTTGCGAGGTTTGATTCTGTATCTTGATATCTACCAGACTAAATTTTCTTTGCTGTTGATATTCTCAAATTCAATGCAGAAAAGATAAAGAATCCACCTGACTAAATTTACATACTGTTGGTTGGCAAATTGTACCAACCTACCAAAGAAAAGTTTATGCAACAAGTAGTAGTCTAACTCTGAATTTGTGAATGAGAGAATTGATCAGAAAGCTCACAAGCCCTTGCCAATTTGGCATGTAAAAATATCAAATATAGTTATAACTTCTGAGAAAGTATGTATGGCCATGGCGTTAGTACGTAGTCATCTAATCAAGGAATATATTCCGATACCTCAATTAAATGTGTCAGACCAATAGAGACAGCAATATTATTTAGTATTTAGTTAAGGATCTTTTTAATTGTAACCGACAACTAGGACTGCTAATGATATTTATATGTACTACTAATGATATTTTATTTTTTGGTCCAACAAAATCCCTTTCAGTACATTGTCACAAAGGCAGAATAATTCATGTTTCAGTAATGCAACTGCTGAAAAACACTCGAGCTGTATTCTCATTCTGGTTTTGCCACAGCATGAAGCATGGATCGCAATCGATTGCAATGAATCTACTGACTGCGAGGCCGAGGTTGCGCACGAGCAGATTCCGGTGAGCTCTGCAGCTGAACCATGCTTGTCCTCATTCGTTGAGATATCAGAGATTTTCCCCAGCATGAGCCGCAGCAGCAGCATCAACCAAGATCCAGCAACTGCGGCTGCGCCAACGCAAGCTCTCCCCAAGAAGGGCGGATACGACATCCCCTACCCTGACCGGGGCACGGTGATTTCACGCTACAAAGAGAAGAGGAAGAACAGAAGGTGAGAGAATCTCACCTGGCAATTCTGCTGATTTTTTCTTCTTCCCTAGAGACGGCTAGCTGCATCTCTTAATTTCTTCTGTGTTGCAGATTCGGCAAGCAGATCCGGTACGAGTCGCGCAAAGCTCGTGCTGATGGCAGGTTGAGGATCAAGGGGCGCTTCGCAAAGTCGGACTAGATTTAATTCTCGGTCGATGTACTAGCTAGCATAGGCACAAGGGACCTTGTCACCGTGCCACCACTCCTCCGTATGATGTGTCGGCAGCATATGTTTTCCTCGTGCTTTTTACAGCTCGTTTATATGTTCTTCCTTCTTACTGTCCCCCGGTGATATTCCGCTATGGAATAGTAATAACTACACTACAATGAGGATTGAGGAGAGTTGTTCCAAATCCAACCCTTCTGTGTCGTTGTAGGAAAGGTACCGTGTTAGACTGCTTGTGTTTCCATGATCACAAAGATCATTCGATTTACATTGTCTTCAAGGAAAATAGTAAACAAATCGATCGTGTAATATTTGTGTCGTCATGTCTCCTGTCTGCAAACCTCAAAAATCAAAATATAATGGAAAAAAGAGATGAATTTCAGCTTATGCCGGCATTCATATGCAGAGCTAGCACAGAATACAAAAGGTAATGTAAGTGCTATAACTTGTTTGCGTCAGGGATTTTCCTTTCCATAGGCTGCTTGTCCGTACATAAACTCCAAAGCCACTATGAGGAAGCATACATGGGCCAATGAAAAGGTAGTAGGGGTGGAACCGATCGAATACGAATTCGAATCGAATATCTACTCAATTCAGTCTAATCCAGATGTCCTCACACCTTATGTAATGTGGAGATATTAATGATATTTGATTCTCACCCAGTCGCACTTAACCACTCCAATTTGTTTATTCCACGTTAAGGAACATGGGTTCACATTAAATTGACAAAAGTTCATCCAACAAACTCGACATATTGCAATAAAATGCATATATTGCTTCATCGAATTCCGACATGAATATGAGTAGTTCGGATAAAATGACATTTCAGATGGGAAAAGTCCTTACCATATTCACATCCATATTTTTTACATGTATTCATATACAAATACGAATAGGAGAGAATTTGTTAGTTGGACAAATACAAATTCGAATAGGAGAGAATTTGTTAGTCGGATCGGAAAATCTATACCTTGTTTGTATCCTAACGAATACGGTAGTTGAATAATACGGATAATTCGTGTCCATTTTCCACACATAGAAGAAAGTACTCCATTTTACGGATTAATCTTCAGGTAGTATGTCAAAGTCTTATACTATTACTACTACCTTTCCGGATAGATTCCTTACTTCTTCAACAGATTCCAAAAGGTGATGTGAAGCATCGCAAAGCAATGTGTACTTACAGACTCCCGAGAGGGGCCTCTGTTCACACATAGATCACCTCTCAACTCTCAAGTCTCAGGCAGAATAGACAGCGGTTTCAAAAGGATCCTGACAGCCGTAGTCCCATTTGGTTCAACCGGGCTTCTTGCTGGACCTTCCACGAACACACCCTCACTGAGGAAAGGGTAAGGGAAAAAGAGCTAAATTGAGGAAAATCACAAAGGGGTTCGCACGGAACTGGGAACGAAACCTTGTGAATACAAAGCACGTTCAGTGGTTAAAGTGTGTGCCCGTGCTCCGTAGAATTTAGCATCCGTTCTAGATTAGACGTGTGTTAAGGGCGCACCTACGTGTGTGTGGCCATGCGTGTGGTGTGTGCGCATGAGTGCGTCCAACATGTACTCTCTAAAAAAACTAAGTCAGCACTCGGTGATATGGAACAATCAATATGGATCGCACGGCTAAGAACAATCGAGAACAGTGGGTAATGTTGGAACCGGCGATAACCTTTCATGCGAGAGAACAATCACAACAAGCACACATGAGATACGAGAACTTGTTTACGAGGTTCGGCAAAGCCTACGTCCTCGGAAGCCAAATCGTGACGATTGCGTATGTGAAGCCTCCCGCACCCCTAACCCACAATATTTCGTAACCCCACGCAATTGTGTCTCTCTTGTCGGGCTATATCCGGAAAGCGTATGTCTCGCTCCCGCTTTCTAGATACAACTTTTTCCTTTCACCTTGTTATATATGAGTCATACACAATAGGTAGAAAATCAGGATCAATTGTACAGGTATATAGGATACATTGGGTGTGGGCAGGACATGAACAGTGACTGCAGCGGATGGTGCCGGAGCGAATGCAGAGGAGGCATATGCAAGCAGCAGCTTGCCAGCTTGATGTTAATAATAATACCATGCAAGCATTTTGCTCATCCCGATCATTCGCCTTGCCGGGCGGCGAAAGCAGCGGACGCGGTCGCCTTGCTGGGCGGACCAACTTGCTGTTGCCTTGGACGCCCTTGCCGACCTTTGCGGCTGCCAGCGCGCGCCGCATGCATGGCCGTGCGGCCGAGCCCTTTTTGGCCATTCCCCCACGACCTTTGCGGCTGCCAGCGCGCGCCGCATGGATGGCCGTGCGGCCGAGCCCCGAGCCCTTTTTGGCCATACCCCCATGACCTTTGCGGCTGCCGACGCGCGCGCCGCATGCATGGCCGTGCGGCCGAGCCTTTTTTGGCCATTCCCCCCGTCCGCTTCCCATAAATACTCCCCAAACAAACCGGCCGCGCAACGCAACGCAGTGCTATGCTAGACAAGACTGAAACGCCAAAGCAGACGCGGTTTCCGGTGTACAGACTCCAGAGTCCAAATCACGTAACCCTTTCCCTTTGCACTCTTGTACGTTGCGTTGCCCCGATCGACCCCTGAACCGAGTTGAGAACCACCATGGAGGCCGTGTCGATGCAGCATGTGGCCGTGGCCGTGGCCGCGTCGGCGAGGCGCCTGCACGGCCTCCGAGATTCGGCCGGGCATGCGCCGAGGAGGGTTGGGTTCGGGCGGGGACGGCGCGATAGTAATAGCAGAAGGGACCTGAGGGTCGCCGGACTCGGCCGCTTCTTTGCTCTAGATCACAACAGCAAGGACCCCCAGGTACTTAAACGAGATTTTTTTTTGACTAAATCATATAGGTTCGTTGTAGCTTTGATCAGATGCAAATCTCATTCTAATTTTGTTTCGCAAACGTTGTTCTTGTTGTCGAATTCTTATCTCATTCTCAGGTGGACGATGTGGGGCCGGTGAGGCTGTTCGTGGGCCTGCCGATCGACTCGGTCACGGACGGCCCAACGGTGAACAGCGCCAAGGCCATCGCGTCCGGGATGCGGGCCGTGAAGCTCCTGGGCGCCGACGGTGTCGAGCTGCCGGTGTTCTGGCCGGTGGCGCAGCCCGACTCGCCGGACCGGTTCTGTTGGACCGGGTACCGCGCCGTCGCCGACATGGCCCGCGCCGAGGGCCTCAGCCTCCGCGTCTCCCTCCACATCCACGGCTCCCCCGGCGGCAATGTGCCCGCGCTCCCCGCCTGGGTCAGCGCCGCCGCCGCCGCCGACCCCGACATCCTCTTCACCGACTGCTCCGGAAGCCGCCACGAGGACTGCCTCTCCTTCGCCGTCGATGAGCTCCCAGTGCTCGGCGGCACGTCCCCGCTCGAGCGCTATGAGGCCTTCTTCCGCAGCTTCGCCGACGCCTTCGAGGACTTCTTTGACTCCACCATTACCGTAAAGACGACTCCTTCAAGCAATGCACAACGTGCATGCACCGCACGGCTAGCGTGTTTGATTATACGTAGTCTTCTGTTCTTGCATGCAGGATGTGACGGTGGGGCTGGGGCCGAACGGCGAGCTCCGGTACCCGTCGTACCCGCCGGGGAGCAACGCGAGGAGGTTCACGGGGGTGGGGGAGTTCCAGTGCTACGACAAGCACATGCTCGCGCAGCTGAAGCAGCACGCCGAGGAGTCGGGCCACGCGCTGTGGGGCTTGTCGGGCCCGCACGACGCGCCGCGGTACCAGGAGTCGCCGGACGTGTGCGACTTCTTCAAGGAGCAGGGCGGCTCGTGGGAGAGCCCCTACGGGGACTTCTTCCTGTCGTGGTACGCCGGGCAGCTGGTGGGCCACGGCGACCGCGTTCTCGGGGTGGCGAACGGCGTGTTCGGCGACAAGCCGGTAGAACTGTCCGCGAAGGTGCCGTTCATGCACTGGTGGCACGGCGCGCGGTCGCGGCCGGCGGAGGCGGTGGCCGGGTTTTACAAGAGCAACAAGAAGAACGGGTACAGCCCGGTGGCCAAGATGTTCGCGCGGCACGGATGCACGGTGATCGTGCCGGGCATGGACGTGTGCATGAACAAGCAGCACCGCAGCACGGGGTCCAGCCCCGACCGGCTGCTGGTGCAGATCAAGAACGCGTGCCGGCGGCACGGCGCGCGCATCGCCGGCGAGAACGCGTCGCTCGTCATGACGCACACCAGCGGCTTCTCCCGCATCCGGAGCAACATCCTGACCACCGAGCGCATGCGGCCCTGCCACTTCACGTACCAGCGCATGGGCGCCGACTTCTTCTCCCCGGAGCACTGGCCGCCGTTCATGGAGTTTGTTCGCAGCGTCGTGTGCGGCGAGTGGGACGAGGACGACTCGCCCGGCGACGAGGAGCGCGAGATGGCCGCGTCGGGCAATGCCAATGCGAGGGAGGCGCAAGCAGTTTAACTACCTTGATGTACATACGTACATCAGTATCATTGACGAGTATCGGTACCTGTACTAGTAGTAGTGTTTTAGCTGAGATGAGATGATCCGATCCAATTATTAGTGGATCAGAGTTGAAGTGCATATGCATTTCATTTAATTTGATGATGCTGTTGTATTGTTGAGATATATGGAATCTTTGAATCTCGACTTCTTGGTGTTTCTCTTCTTATCTAGGAAACATGTAGTACCTATTTACTATATGAATTCACCTTATCTGAAGGGTGAAATGATTCAAACAAGGAACTTTAACAGGCTTAATCCCTAGTGCTATTTTCGAAATGAATAACTCTCTCGTTTTCTTGTTTCTCAATTGTCATAATAGATCACTAAAAAAAAGAAACTTTGGGAGTTCTAAATCAGTTATTAGCGATCGAGGGTGCACCCGAGATGCCATACAATCTAGACCTCATACTCCATAAGTCATGTTAGTTGCATGTCCAGGTTTGTCGATCATTTCCAATTGCCATCAGTGGGTTTACAGTTGACTGAATTGTATCTTTGTTCTGATAAAACTCTCTGATCTAACCAGTTAATAATCCACTAAAAAACTATAAACATTAGAAATTCTTCTTCTTCTTTTACCAAAGCCACAGTGAGGGGTAACAACAAACAAGAAGCACAGAATAACCGAAGTACTTCCCATATACAAAATGAACCAGGGAGAATATCATGTTTGAAGCCTTCTCTCTCTCTCTCTGAAGGATAGCCTTGTATTTATTCAAATGTGAACAACGGCCTCCGGCCTCCCGTACATTTCATAAAGGTTATTTCAGTGGACAAATACATATATACAAATCTAATATGTCAATTGTAACCTGAACTGAAACATTGAGTCAGAAGTGAAATACTGAAATACATCGCTGCATTATTTTTAGAGTACTTCAGCCATCACCCGCTATAACATCACAACACTGCGGTGTTTCCCGCACTGGTATATCTTATAATCTCCTCCCGCTATAAGACACGTATAGCCAAATAAGTGTACAATGTTAAAAAAAACACACAAAAGCTCGTAGACATAGCCTCTCAAGCCCCCTCCCGCGCCGTTCGCCACTCCGGCGACGGCGGCCTCCAACATCAACCTTCCAGCGCATAGCCTCTCTCCAACCCAGCGTCGCCTGCCGCTCCGACGACAGCGCACCAAGGCCACTCTCAATGGGCTCCTCCTCCTCCCCCAACCTAGATTTTAGAGCGGCGGTCGTTGGAAAGAAATCTGAGAAGAAACGATGGTGGGTTGAGTCCACCCTCTCCAGCCCGGACTTTGTGGAGTTCCGATGCCATGGGTCGCCGGTAGGGTCGTCATTCCCAAGCCCGGTCGCTAGGGGGTTCCGGTTGCCCCCCCCCCCCCCCGAGGGCTCCTGCTCCAATTGAAGCTCAAGTTAGAGGCAAGTCAGTCTTGTTCCTTGATGGCGGGCTGCCCCCTCATGAGATGGGGGTTGATATTGCTCAGTCGGTAGTGGCGGGCATCAGGCAAGAGGTTCGTCGTCGGGAGGCTGCTCGGCCGACAGAGTCGGGCGCTTGGCATGAGGTTCGACGGCGGCGCTCCTGGCGCCGGAGGTCCCAGCCTCGTCACTTGAATGCACCCGTGTCATGCCCGGTCCCACGCGACCTTATAGGCCGCTGCTTCAATTGCTTCGCCGGTGATCACGTTGCGGCGAGCTGCAAAAATCCAACACACTGCTTCTGCTGCAAGGAGGTGGGACACACGTCGACTCTTTGCAAAAAAAGCGACAAGCCCCACCTCTTAGTTAAAAGGCTCAATTTTGAAAAACAATACTAGCACTTAATTTATTTGGACACACTTAGAGATGTGATATACATAATTATGATTTAGCACTCCCCCTTAATGTGTCACTACCATCTTACTCAAGATTTTAATAATAAAGTTTTTGAACAAGAGCAAGAATACCCCCTTTTAAAAGATTTTCATGGAATGCAACATACACATGGTAAAAGGGCTAGATACTTCAATGTAAGTACTTGTTACCGAAATGGCATTAGCTTATGATATGGCATGATCATCATCAAGCTTGGCTCCAATTTTGCACATGATGGAATCTACCTCTTCATGTGAGCCAAACCTTCAATGCCTCTCTAAGTACCTATTAATCATGTAAGCACTTTTTGGTACCCAATGGTTGGTTGGGTCCTTGAATGTTAGTCACCAGATATTTAGGCACCCATATGGCCTTAGCAATAATCTTTGGTGAACTAACAATTCTAGCAAACACATTGTTATTTTTTATCGTTCCTAAGCAAATAATGA
Organism: Phyllostachys edulis; assembly: GCA_036346405.1. Taxonomy (NCBI): domain Eukaryota; kingdom Viridiplantae; phylum Streptophyta; class Magnoliopsida; order Poales; family Poaceae; genus Phyllostachys; species Phyllostachys edulis. The sequence continues at coordinate 66,657,830 of CM070558.1, read as the reverse complement.
TTATTATGGATAATAGGCTTAGGAGAGATACCTTTGGGACAATCCTTACTAAAATGTCCCTTTTCTCGGCAATTGTAGCAACACTACTACAGAAAAGGCCTTCACAGACGGTTAAAAAACGCCATCACAGACGGTTTCGTGAGCCGTCTGAGTCTATGGGTCAGTAATGACATGAGGTCATCACAGACGATTTTCGAACCGTCTGTGATGCATACTTTCACAGACGGTTATTAACTTCGTAACCGTCGTGATATATGACTATCACAGACGGTTTGTATCTAGAACCGCTCGTGATAATTATCTATCGAGACGGTTCTAACACGGCAAATGCTGTGATAACTATCTATCATGCATTTTTCAGTATATAAATAAAACCTCCAAGCAATGGTTGCTTGTGCCTTTAAAATCGACTCCATATATATATATATATATATATATATATATATATATATATATATATATATATATATATATATATATATATATATATATATATATATATATATTATATCTCAAACCACTTCGGGGGTCATGAGGAGGATAACCACAGTGCCACGGGCAACCTTATCGAGCCCTTGATTCATGCAGTTTGCATTACCTAAGCGACGGACATACAATTACGGATGTCGTCGATAGGTAATTGGACATGACATCAGGAATGGTTTGGTTGGCGATACATGAAGCGACTTCATGAGATTGCCCGTGGCACTGCCTCATCCTCCTCACGACCCAATCTAAAGGGTCAGACTACAAACGATATATATATATATATATATATATATATATATATATATATATATATATATATATATATATATATATATATATATATATATATCACTCACTGAGTATGTACTCCCCACTTCAATATATACCACTTAAACATACATATTATACTTCTTTACAATTTTCAATATACTTAAATATCAATTATAAGATACTCCAATGCGACTTGATTGAAAAATTTTCATTAGAGCCCTCTTTTTTGCTATATACCCTTCTTCATATATAAAAGAAGTATATACACAAATTTTACTATAAAAAGTGGAATTTAATGAAATTTTTCATGGAACTCACTTTGGGGTATCTTATAATCATTGTTGAGTATGCTCAAATAGATAAAGAGATATCATCGTGCGATTTAAGTGGTATATGAGAGAAGTACGTACTGTGAGATACCTACCATATATATATATATATATATATATATATATATATATATATATATATATATATATATATATATATATATATATATATATATATATAGGCACAAGCAACCCATTGCTTGGAGGTTTTATAGAGAAGAGATGAGAATAGAATGGTAGGGCGTACTAGTACACAGGACACAAATCAAAAGTTAATTGCGCCCAAGCCCCATCCGAACCACATCGATCCCATGTAAGCTAACCAAGCACAAAGAACCTATATATATATATATATATATATATATATATATATATATATATATATATATATATATATATATATATATATATATATATATATATATATATATATATAGGACCTGAATTAAGTACTCACAGGAGTATGTACTCTACTTCAATATACCATAAACGCACATATTATACTTCTTTACCATTTTCAATATACTTAAATATCAATTATAAGATACTCCAATGCGACTTGATTGAAAAAATTTCATTAGAGCCCTCTGCTTTTTGCTATATACCCTTCTTCATATATAAAAGGAGTATATACATAAATTTTACTATAAAAAGTGAAATTTAATGAAATTTTTCATGGAACTCACTTTGGGGTATCTTATAATCATTGTTGAGTATGCTCAAATAGATAAAGAGATATCATCGTCGATTTATTTAGTGGTATATGAGAGGTGGAGTACGATACTCCCAGAGTACTATACCATTATATATATATATATATATATAGGTTTTAAAGACACAAGCGACCCTTTGCTTGAGGTTTTATAGAGAAGAGATGAGGAATAGAATGGTAGGGCGTGCTAGTACACAGGACACAAATCTGAAAAGTTAATTACTGACCAAGCCCCATCCAACCACATCGATCCCATGTAAGCTAACCAAGCACAAAGAACCAGGCATCAATTACCCTCGGTACCCATTAGAGAGCATTAACCAAACCCACCATTTTACCCTATTCATTTTTGTCAATCTGAACCCACAACATGAACTAAGCAAGATGCACAGAATTAATGCACATACACCAATAGCCCTCAGTTTATATCACATGTTTTATAGAGAAGAGATGAGGAATAGAATGGTAGGACGTACTAGTACCTGGGACACAAATCTGAAAAGTTAATTGCAGCCAAGCCCCATCCGAACCACATCGATCCCATGTAAGCTAACCAAGCACAAAGAACCGGCATCAATTACCCTTAGTACCCATTAGAGAGCATTAACCAAACCCACCATTTTACCCTATTCATTTTTGTCAATCTGAACCCACAACATGAACTAAGCAAGATGCACAGAATTAATGCACATACACCAATAGCCCTCAGTTTATATCACAGAGCAAGGGGACTATTAATATGAACTAATTATCAATTTAATTTCAGCATAAGATTATTAACATCATTGAGCAATTCAACAGCTAGCAAGGTGCCACTAACCAACAAGCATCTGCATGATAATTGCATTCATTAATATTTATGATTTCTCTACTTCTCTCTACATGTATGTATTACACATTTACACTTCTCTGCAATGATGCACTTCTCATCATGTATGTATGTATGTATTACATATTTAGCATTTGGGCTCTGGCCAATGGCCATCATCATCAGCATCAACCAACAACTAGACAACATCAAGAAGACAAGAAGGGACTTACGCATTAGTGGGAGAGCGGAGAGGTTGGAGGCGAGGGAGGTCCGAGAATAGCCTGTGAGCCGTGAGAAGGAGGAGGAGCTGGAGCTGCGGGCGTAGGAAGGAGGAGCAGGGCCAGCGCCGATGAGGGACTGGGAGTTTGATCCGTGCGCGAGGAGGAGAACTTGATCCGGAGGTCGCGGAGAGGCGGCGGGAGGAGGAGCTCGGTTCACATGAATACCAACAAGACAAACCAATAGGTGATAGATTTGTCTTACCTCGACATCATGGGTGGAGAGTGGCTGAAGTCGCGTCTGTTGGGGAGGAGGAGGGAAGGGAAAGCATAGCGTCACCGTGGTTGTGGCTGCATGGTGACCGCCAAAGACACTCTTATCATACGAGTGTCTTGTGCGATGAACAAGTGGTGTCACAACCGCCGGTGACAGGAAGAATGCATGGCGGCGTCGGCGACGGGTCACTTTCGGGTGGGAGGGAACAGAGCGAGAGTAAGGCGTCACTGGCGGTGACAAGTTAGGCGCAAACCCTAGCGGGCTCCTACTAATAAAGAGACTTATCACAATCAGTTCTATTATGGAACCGTCGGTGATACTTATCACGAGCGGTTCCTGATCAACCGTCCGTGATATGGTCTCATATCACGAGCGGTTCATTATTAAAACCGTCGTGAAGTATCCTGACGGTTGTTTGTTGAAACCGTTTGTGATACTTAGTAATATCACGAGCGGTTTTGTTCGTAACCATACGTGATACTTAGTAATATCACGAGCGATTCTTGTTGAACCGCTGCGTGATAGTTCCTGACGGTTTTCAACATGAACCGTCTGTGATATTACCTCTTCATAGAAGCGGTTTTAAGCGCGACCCGATAACCTACGGTCTCTAAACAAAAATCGTCTATGATTGCATGTAATACGGACGGTTTTGGTCAACCGTCTGTGATGAGGCGTCCAGTATTAGCCTTTTTGTAGTAGTGCAAGTTGGGCTTTTGCTTCCCCTTCTTGTCTTCTTGTCTTGCTCATTGCCGGTTTGCCTCATTTTTGAATGTCTTGACTTGACATCCATTTGATTTGGGCACACCGAGACATAGTATCCCTTCTCATTGCATCTAAAGCACTTGACATTCTTCGTATGTTTTGCATTGTGTCTTGTCTTGCTATTCTCCTTCTTGGAAACAAAGCCAATCCATCTTTTGTCATTTAAGCTTCGTTGTTTGCTCAACATGTCATCAAGAGAGGCCTTCCCTTTGTAGCACTTCTCCAAGTTATTGCTTGACTTGATGACCTGGTCCTTGAGCTCCTTGTTTTCCTCTATAAGATTAGTCTCAACACGTATAGAGAAAGTATAGGCATTTTCACTAGAGCTACTAGGCATATCTAGCAAGTCATCGCAAGAGGTGGATATGCTAACCTTAGATGAAATGCAACGGTTAGCAACTACACATGTCATATCATCTAATAAATAACATATTATGCCTATATCCATTTTGGGCTTATTGAGCTCATTTAGGAGGAGAGTTTCATGTTCATCTTTTAGAACATCATAATTATTTTGAAGTAAGACATACTATTTTTTCAAAACTTTGAATTTTGATTTCTCCTTTCCTAAATACTCATTAAACTCCTCAAGCATATCCATCAACTCATCATATGAAGGCTCATCGTCATCATGTACCTTCTTATTACCTTTTGCCATGAAGCAATGAGGTGATGTGGATGGAGTTGAGGACTCCTCATTGTCAGAGCTAGAAGTTGAGCATTCTTCTACCGACATCCATTCTTCTATGCAATCATCATTGGTTGAGATGGACCTTTTATAATTATCTTGAAGATATGTCCACATCTCATGAACGTTCTTGAGATTGCAAATGGCATCGAATATCTCTATACTCAAAGCACTAAATAAAGCGTTAGTTGCTTGAGTGTCGAGATATAAGCATTTCTCTTCCTCAATAGTTTGAGCGAGAGAATCTTTTGGAGGAGAAAAGCCCACATCTACAATCTGCCAAGTTTTAGGGCTCATGGCCTTAAAATAACAAGATATGTGGATTTTTCAAATATCATAATTTGTACCATCGAATAGAGGTGCCTCACCAAAGTGCACTATATCACTAGTCGCTATCGTTTACTCTCTAGGTGGTGAAGCCTAATCAAATGAGAGACCAAACTTTGATACCACTTGTAAGATCGAGGAGGCTGACTAGAGGGGGGGGGGGTGAATAGGCGGTTTTAAAAACTTCTTTGGCTAAAATCGAGTTTTATGCGGAATTGTAAATCAATTTGGTTTTGCACAATTAAAACCTAAATCAACTAGTCTCGACTAAGTGCGCCAATAATATAATACTAATGATAATTATGGCAATCATACAAAGACATATAAACAATTTAATTCTAGGAATGTAATGCACAAAGTAAAACACAAGAGAACAAATCACAATGACACAATGACGTTTTATTGTGGTGATCGGAGACTTGCCAGTCTCCCCTAATCCACATTGAGATAAGCCCAAACTAATTGGACCGACTCCACGAATTAAGCCAAACACCTCAGGCGTTAGGTCGGGCTATGACATGCGGCGTTAGGTCAGGTTATGACGGGCGTCATCAGGTCGGGCTTTGACAGGCGGCGTCGGGCGGCACGTTGTGGGCTCGGCCCGCATCATCCTCGGGTGCAATGGCGTTAGCGAGCGACGGCGGGACGGGCGGTGGCGGGTGGTGATGGCTGGCGGAGGGCGGCGGCGGTGGCGACCCCATCTGTGCGGCAGCGGCCTTCGACGACGGCAAGGAAAATGGTAGGATGGCAGCGGAAGGAGTTAGGTTAGTGCCCTAGCTCTGATACCATGTTATGAATATTGTGTATGTATTCATGAGACCCAATGAAGAATATAATAGGGAGTACAAGGGGATATTACAAAAGAATATGCCATACATATATAGAAAAATACAAAAAGACATGTATGAAAATACAAAGGAATTCCTATTCTAACAGCGATCACCTTGACAAGCAAAAGTCACCAATTGGGAGAGATCTGGATTCGATCAATAGTCCTAAAGGTCCCAGAGCTCATGTGGTTGTTTCTGAAGCTCAAATGGTTATAGGTCACATTGGTAGAGGCAACCCCCTGCTGCTTTGGTCAGGTCAAATGGAGCACGATGTTCGGTTTCTCTAGGTAGAACCCCCGATTCTCAAGGTCTGTCAAAAGAATCAATTTTCAGTTCACTAAGGGCATGTACAACAGTTTATCTCTTATGGTTGTCTCTAAAGGTTCCAACTCATTTGGAGACAACCTTAAAGACAGTATCTCCAATAATTTATCTATAAAATCATTCATTTTCAACACAACTTCTCTCCATACACACTCACTATTCCATTTGCGATGGTTTGCATACCCAAGTTATCTCTTATAAAAGAGATGATACATTCTCTCTCTTCACATCCTCTCTCCTCCAACTAGGATTTTAAGTGACATGGCAGATAAGAGACGGCTAAGAGATCACTATTGGAGATGCCCTAATCGTATTGTTTTGTTACATATGAATTTATTGGTCATGTCATAACTTTTCTTAACCTCCGATTTTACCAGTTCCTTAAATTTTATGTAGGATAGGTTTTGTTTATTTTTCACCTAAAAATGCAAAAATCAATTCTTGAATTTTTTTGCAAGAATTGCTTACTCTGCTGAAGGTGATCCTATTACCGGAATCGCTTCAGGTACACCTGTCAGTCTGTCACTCCTGGAGAGAATAAAAATCCAAGATGGATTCCTGATTCACCAAACCATACGAACCTCTAATGTTCTACGCATTGGGAATACTAGTTTTGTCAGCACATCTCTGTTTTGTGCGTTCAGAATACTAGTTTTTCAGTCGCATGGCAGTCTCACTCCAGCCTGACGACAAATATAATGCTATGTGAAATACTCATTTCACATGTTAGATACGACAAATATAATGCTATGTGAAATACTCATTTCACATGTTAGATACACATGTTCATTGTGAGTTTTATTTTGCCTTTCCCCGTTTCGCTGTGGTTTTATTTTGTTCTTGAGCTCAAGTTATAATGACAAATATAAATGGCCTAGTCAAGTTGCACAAGCTAACACGGACACACAAGACGAAAAAAAAACACACACAAACAGGCCGAACTAACAAAAGCCAACTTCTGCGGATTTTTTTAAAATAATATTTTTTAAGAAAAATTACAAAAATATATAGTCGCCCCAAACAATTACAAAAATGTGTCCCTATCGCCAGTTCAACTGGCGACAGAATTTATCGTCGATTGAACCGCGACGAGACCTCTCGCCACTCTATTACAGGCCGAGGTACTGCCGTCGATTCAATCAATATATTCCTGTCGCCAGTTGAACTGGCGACAGGAACCTAAAACCCTAATATAATTAACCTACTTGTGATTTTCATAGATTTTAAACGGTACGAAATCAGTTAAACTCGCAATAACATTTTTTGATAGTCGTATGTTGTTCTAGTGCGGTGAATTTCTGAAGAATTTTGCGAGGACGATTGGGGTATGAATGATTCGTAAGTAGGAAGGTAAGTGATATTGCGATGCACCCGGGAATTCATACACTTGCTCATGTACATGCACTGCATATTACGTAAGGAAACAAATGTGAACTTGCGATTACTATAAAAACTATGATAAATCACATTGATATCACATAACATTCAACAAAACATCATAACACTTAATCAAAATGATAATTCAGAACATTGGCAATAACATATTACTACTGTCCGTGCTTTCTTGTGGTCGCAGCTTCAACGACCCCCATGTGGACTGTCTCGAGTTGGGTGACCGGATGAGGTCCCCGCGGTGACATCCGGAGTGCCGATGTCTCCTTCTTCTTGAGGATTTCTCGTGGGACATTTCTTGAAGGTGTGCCCAGACTCCATGCAAATGGAGCACTTCTTTGTACGACGCCCGGTTTTTGCTTCGTCCATGTCATTCCTGATGCGCCGTATCTGTCGCCGGCCAACCTTTCCCTTGAGCCTATCAATGTCTACGGCCCAGATTAGTTGCTCCCAGGTCGGATGGCCAGTGAAATGTCCAACCACAGTGTAACCATACATCTCCCCAGTCCAGGTTTGCATCATCGCATCCTTGGTGAAATAGTCAGAGAGGTACTGACCGGGATGTTACGACATCGTCGAACATGCGGCTATGACATGGGAGCAGGGCCTGTGCAGAAGAAGGGGCTTGTTGCAAGTGCATGTGCAACTACCGCGGCGTAGCGTGCACTCGTGGGTGACCCTCTCGTGGTTCATCCCGCGGCGTCCTTTATCTCTGCACATTATCTCGAAGCGAAGCTCCCTTGTGCCCATCTTGAATGCCCGGTGTATCTCGCTCTTCTTGCTCTTCTCCTCCATGTACTTGGTGACCATGGTGGAGTAGAGTATTCTGTCATTTGCCATGGCAAGCTGTTAGACCATGTGGCTAGGTCCAGTATATTTTAGTTGATGAATAATTGACAATGTTGGGTACTGATGTTATTTGAGGCGTGAGGTGTGCGTGGACTAATGTCGGTCAAGTTGGGAAGAACTTGTGCTGGGAAAATATGTTGGTTTGGTCTTTGCATGTGCAGGGTAACTCGGAGGCGATCGTGGTGTACGGCGGTGACCAGGAGATGGCTTGGTGCGAAGTCATGGTCCAGAGGGTCGAGGATGCTAGAGGAGGCGGTCGAGCTCGAGTTGAGGCGCGTGGAGATCAAAGATGGATAATGCGTGTTGGAGCTACGGAAGTGCGGTCTGGAGGCTACAACATGTGACAATTTTGGGGTATCCAAAATTGGTTGTGTAATCTGGTGTAAAAGGTCATGTTTTGGGCCTTAAGACTATTGGGCTATACGTGTACGTGGAAAACACGTATAGAAGTTCGAGTCGTTTTGGTTCCTAGGTCTGGACATGATATATAGTCAAGGGGCTGCCCGATGGGTCGTGCGCTAGGGTTTTGGTTTGTCTCAGGTGTATGCATCGTGTTCCGTAGACAGAAAAGAAACACGATTTTTGTTTCGGCGGTGGCCGGCGCTTTTGCTGTTGCTCGTGCATGTGCATGAATAGACAACCGATTCTTGCAGGCGATGCAGCGTCTTCGGGAGACATGAAAAAAGAGAGCCGACGGTTGGTTTTTCTTTAGATTTGTTTATTGCTTGCTACAGCTGTTTGATCTCGTAGAAAAGCAAGCGGCAGCAGCACAGTGATTTTCTTTATTGCTAGCAGTCGCACCTTGTGGCCTTGTGCTTGATGTGTGATAGGCCTTCACGTGAGATGACTAGGGTCGCACGCAATTTTGGTTGTGATCTTGTTTAGTCAGAGGCGGAGTGCCCTCACGGTGAGTTTTTGTTCAATGAAAAGCATGCTGTGAAGAATTCTTGTGTGACATGATTGATTGATGTGCATGCTGTTTTAGCATACTTGCATGTGTCCTAGTTTTGGGATCATTAGATTACAGATTGTTTTTTGTTTCACGAATTGCAAGCAGCACTTCCGTTCTTTAAATGTGCTATAAGAACGCAGTGTCTTGTGGCAGACATAGATTTGATGATGCGTTACACGCCTAACTTGCTACATGCAGGAAAATTGTTTCTTTGTTTTCTTTTGTTTTGTTTTTGTTCTTGCTTTGTATTAGCGGGTTGAAAACTTCGAAGGCGATGAGATTTGAGAAGAAAAAACTTCCGCTAGCGATTACAATCATTCACCCCCTCGATTGTCATTAACGATCCTACAAGTGGTATCGAGCCAAGTTGCTATGGCGTCGAGAGGTATGTGAATCGTCCCCCATGCTAGATGGTACCGATTTAGCTTTTTGAAGTGTCGTATGCAAGCATATATTGAGGCTCAAGGTAGTGATGTATGGAATAAGGTTTTGAGTCCTTATGTGGTTCTGCTCCATTACTTAATTTAAATAAAGCAGATGTTGATCTAAATGCTCAAGCTCGTAACTTGTTGTTTCAAGGAATCTCTACATAAAGAGTTTGATCGTGTAGCTCATATTAGCTCTGCCCACTTAATATGGAAGACTCTTTGTGATTATCATGAGGGAACTACTAAAATCAAGAAAGTGCGTAAAAATCTTTATCAAAAAGAGTATTCTGATTTTGCTATGAAACCCGGTGAATCTATTGATGATCTTTTGCTCGTTTTGAAAAGATCTTGAGTAGTTTGCGTGGTGTTGGTGTTATTCCAACTGATGAAGATAATGCAACTAAGATATTGAGATCTTTAGGTTACGAGTGGTTGATGGTTGTCACAACTATCAATCAAACTATCGATCTAGATACTTTAACCATGGATGATCTTTACTCTAGATTGAAAACCTATGAGATGGAAGTCATGCCATCTAAGATTGATAAATCTTCATCTTTAGCTCTTATGACTAACCCCATGCAAGTCGTTTTTTGAGTTTTTGTCTTGTGTCCTTTGTCTTCTTTCTCGATGAACAGTTAGAGGAGATTCCAGAAGAGCGGCTTGTACTCTTCTCCAACAGGTGACCAAGGCAATTAACAACATCAGATCAAGGCGGAGAGGTGGTCCAATCAGATGCTATGAATGTGGTGAGCTAAACCACATGAAGATGAATTGTCCCAAACTGAGGAGTAAGGAGGTCAAAGATGACAAAGTACCAACTCGTCGCTCTAAATCCAAGATTGACTCAAGCAAGAAGCACAATTATCGTAAAGGCGATCAAAAGATACTCTCAAAGACTTGATGAGATTGAATTAAGTGATGATGATTCTGGAAGCGATGATGAGGAAATGGTAAGAAGGCAAAGGAGGCGGACTTCACAGGGATTTGTTTTATAGCAAGCGGTGAGGAGCTTAACAGTGATGATCTCTACAGTGATCCTGATGAGGTAAAACCTTCTTATACAGATTTATCTCGTACTGTGCTTAGGTTGACAGATGAGCTCAAAAAGTATAAAAAGAAAATAAAGAAACATGATCTTGTTGTTGAGAACTTAAATTCTGAAATTGGTAGACTTAAAGCTTCTATTCCTGATGATGAATCTTGTGAGTCTTGCTAAGTTTTATTTTCTGAATTGGAGACTGCTAGGTCAATACATACTAAATTTGATGAGTTAAGACTAGCACATGACTCTTGTGATGAAAAGTTAAAACTTGCATATGATGAAATTGAAAAGCTCAAGTCTAGTTCTACTTGTTTAGAGTCAAGTATGTCAAATGCTCAAACTAAAACTTGCTCTAAATGTGAATTGCTAGAAGCTAGACTCAATACTTCTCAAGAAACAATCCAACAGATGCTTTATCATGAGATAGCTTCTTGTTCTAACTGTCCTAAACTTACAATAGAGATAGAAGCTTTGACCAGACAACTAAATGAGTTTGCTGAAAAAGAAAAATTGGCTCAGTCTAATGCTTCTAAGAAAACTGTGAATGAATCTGTTAAGTGCACAACTTGTCCCACTCTAGCTAAAGAAAATGAGTATCTTAGGGACACTTTAGAGAGATTTTCCTTTGGCAAGAAAAATTTGAACATGATCCTAGATAAGTCAAAAGTGAGTGTTAAAAGTCAAGGTCTAGGATTTAATTTTATTGAGCATGCCAAGAATCATCCTCCTAAAGTTGTTAAGCTTCTTGAACCTGGAAAATTTGAAGTAAAATTTGAACCAAAACAAACTGTATTTAAATCTGCTGGTTTTGTGCAAAGCTCTTCTGCTAATGTTGTAGGTGCTAGCTCGTCATCTCAAAAGAATTCTAATTATGTTAAATTTCATTGCACCTATTGTGGTAAAGATGGGCACTTGCATGAATTTTGCTTTAGACGTGTTAAGAAAGAGAAAAAGGAAAGATTTAATGCCTTAAGACAAAAACGTGCAACCTCTTTTATTGTCCCTAGAACTAATGTGAAAGCTAGGTTTTTAGAGGACTTTTATGATGGCTTTAAATCTGCTTCATGTACTGGTTTGCGATTTAATTCACATAATTCGCGTTTTGATCGCGCACGCACACGTGGTTCTGGTTCTAGTTTTGCTGCTGTTCCTCCATATCGTGTATCTCAGTACTGGATTCCTAGATCTTATTTGCGAAGTGAATTGGGTGTGTTGCATCCTATGAGCTTATTCTAAGGGGGAGTTTGGGTTTAAAAGTTCAGAAGCTTTGATTATTATTCTTGTCAAAAAATAAAATATCAAGTCCAAGCCATTGAAATCGAATGAGTTGTAGAGCTTTCTTTATCATATTTATTCATGTGCTGTGTAGCTTTGATCTTGACTGGTTATAATTAATTTGCTACTTTTAGAACTAAAGCATGACATGGCTGAAAACTTTGACTAGATTGATTATTGTTATCACTTGGAGATGTCCATAGAAAAGGATGAGCTTGTTTGTGAGTCTTATTTTAAATTTTGGATTTGAAGCAAGTATGTCTCTCATTGCAATCCTTTATGCTCACTCAATTTGGCATGTTATAAAAGATAAAGGGTTGAGAAAAGAAAAATAAAAAGATGTATGCTTCAAGCATACCATGCATAGCTATGTGTATTCAAAAGAAAAATACGCACACAAAAGTGCTCAAATGAAAAGAAGTATGCTTCAAGCATGCCATACATAGCTATGTATATTCAAAGAAAACAAAATATGCACACAAAAGTGCTTAAATGAAAAGAAGTATGCTACAAGCATGCCATCCTTGAAAAGAAGTATGCTACAAGCATGCCACATGCAAATAAGAATTGAAAGTGAAGCAATAAGATGTTATATGAGACTGCTAGCTCATCTAGATTTAACTTGTGTCTCACTGTTAGGCTCTCACTTTTCTTAGTGATATCTTTTTGTGGTGCTTATTATTGGTTTAGTCATTGTTTAAGATGCCTGTCATGAATTTAAATTGCATAATCATTCTAAAAGACTTGTTTTTGACATTGCTATATGATATATGACTTTATATGATCTAAATAGCTCTACTCAAAAAGATGGCTTGGTTAATTTACTAAATCAATGCGAAGTGACTTGGATAATCTATAAAGCTTCTTGATTTTTACTCTCCTTGCTCCCTTGTTTTAGAATTATCCCTTCTCTGATGTTCTTGATGATTCCATTGCCAAAGGGGGAGAAAATGGGAGAATTTGAAAAGAAAAAAATTGGAGAAATTTGCTTCCCTTGTGTTGAGGGGAGTTTTTCACTCCTTGTGTTGAGGGAGTTTTTCTCTGTGGTTTTGAAGTGTTTGCTTTGCGCCTTTGAAACTTTCTTTTTGCAAATTTCTTTTTTTTTTCAAATTCACAATTTTGAAGTGTTGTCAATGTATTCATCAAGAGGGAGATTGTTAGACCATGTGGCTAGGTCTAGTATATTTTAGTTGATGAATAATTGACAATGTTGGGTACTGATGTTATTTGAGGCGTGAGGTGTGCGTGGACTAATGTCGGTCAAGTTGGGAAGAACTTGTGCTGGGAAAATATGTTAGTTTGGTCTTTGCATGTGCAGGGTAACTCGGAGGCGATCGTGGTCTACGACGGTGACCAGGAGATGGCCTGGTGCGAAGTCATGGTCCAGAGGGTCGAGGATGCTGGAGGAGGCGGTCGAGCTCGAGTTGAGGCGCGTGGAGATCAAAGATGGATAATGCGTGTTAGAGCTAAGGAAGTGCGGTCTGGAGGCTACAACATGTGACAATTTTGGGGTATCCAAAATTGGTTGTGTAATCTGGTGTAAAAGGTCATGTTTTGGGCCTTAAGACTATTGGGCTATACGTGTACGTGGAAAACACGTATAGAAGTTCGAGTCGGTTTTGGTTCCTAGGTCTGGACATGATATATAGCTGGCGGGGGCTGCCCGATGGGTCGTGCGCTAGGGTTTTGGTTTGTCTCAGGTGTATGCATCGTGTTCCGTAGACAGAAAAGAAACACGATTTTTGTTTCGGCGGTGGCCGGCGCTTTTGCTGTTGCTCGTGCATGTGCATGAATAGACAACCGATTCTTGCAGGCGATGCAGCGTCTTCGGGAGACATGAAAAAAGAGAGCCGGCGGTTGGTTTTTCTTTAGATTTGTTTATTGCTTGCTACAAATTGCTTGATCTCAGAGAAAAGCAAGCGGCAAAGAAGATGATGATTTTCTTTATTGCTAGCAGCCGCACCTTGTGGCCTTGTGCTTGATGTGTGATAGGCCTTCACGTGAGATGACTAGGGGCTGCACGGCTATTGGTTGTGATCTTGTTTAGTCAGGAGGCAGGTGCCCTCACGGTGAGTTTTTGTTCAATGAAAAGCATGCTGTGAAGAATTCTTGTGTGACATGATTGATTGATGTGCATGCTGTTTTAGCATACTTGCATGTGTCCTAGTTTTGGGATCATTAGATTACAGATTGTTTTTTGTTTCACGAATTGCAAGCACAGACATTCTTTAAATTAAATGTGATAACATGTCTTCGAGGACAAGATTGACGCCGCTACTCTGACACGCCTAACTTGCTACATGCAGGAAAAATTGTTTGCTGTTTTCTTTTTGTTTTGTTTTTTGTTCTTGCTGTATTAGCAGGTTGAAAACTCAGAAGACAGTAGATTTGAGAAAAAAAACTTCCGCTAGCGATTACAATCATTCACCCCCTCTAATTGTCATTAACGATCCTACACAAGCGATGCGTTGTTGCTTCTGTCATCAAAGTAGTTCGTCGTACCACGGAGAATTGCCTCCACAATACCCACCAAAGGGAGGCACCTTGCGCCGCGCATGACCTGGTTGTACACCTCGACTAGGTTAGTTGTCATGACACCATATCAAGCACCACCTCTGTCATGGAGCAGCGACCACTTCTCCTTAGGATCGTGCTCAATCCAGTCTGAGAAGCATTTCACCTGTGCCCCTGTCCTCCTCATCAATCTGGGAGCATCTGTGGGTAGCTGTGGCAATGCTTCGGGGGCCTGGTCAACGCTTGGGGCGACCCTTCTCGCTGCCTCCCTTCTGTGCGTCTTGGTCCGCTCATCCAGAATCTTCCAGAGTATTTCGAACTTACGCTGCTGGTTCTGGTTGCACAGCCGCTTGAACAAGTTCATCAAGTCTTTGTTGTGGAACTGCTTGTAGAAGTTTACACCTAAGTGCCTCATGCACCACCTGCTCTGCAGATCCGACCATACAAGTTGTACGTTCTCTCCTTGTTGCAGCTGGGTTATTGCACGCTGCAGGCCTGTATGCCGATCATGTATGAGGCATACGTTTGGATGGCCTTGCACAATAGAAATCCTCACATTATTTAGGAACCACAACCAGCTGTCCATGTTCTCGCTTTCAATGAAAGCGAATGTCACGGGAAGAACTTGATTGTTCCCGTCTGTCACTATTGCAGTTAGTATCTGGCCCTTATACTTCCTAGTCAAGAATGTGTCATCTACGCACAAGATTGGACGGCAGTGCCGGAATGCATTGATGCATGGACCAAACGTGAAGAATGCTCACTGCAGTACCCTCTTATTGGCCCACTTCGGGTGCGTGGCGTCTTGAATGTCGATATGGGTGCTGGGATTTCTATCTTGTATAACTCGAAGTTGCCCGAGGAGGTTGTGGTAGGAATCCTCGAACGTGCCCACCTTAATTTCAATGTCTTCTATTTTGCCCTCCAAACCTTGGCATAGCTGATTGTGTACTAGAACCATACCTCAATCGCCCGAATGATGGATCGTGGCTCAAAATCTAGATTATCTATGATCTCACTGTACATAAGGTTGGCAATAAAGCCTGATGACAAGTTCCGGTGGGACTGCACTGACTCAGAAACGACGCATGTGTGAGGGACCACTATAGAGCACTTCTAGTAGGTGTCCCACTTAGGCTGAAATGCGTGTACTCGCCAAGGGCATCCCTCTATGCTGCACTTCACATCGTAGAATCTTGGGGTAGACTTGACGACTTTGAATGTGCACCGCACCGACAAGACCCAGAATTTGACCGTGTCCTGCACGACCTCCTTGCATTTGTACATAGTTCCTAGCCCGACCTCACTCTGGTCGTACTCCCACGGCACACGGGAGCCTTCGTTGACGACGAGGTTCTCGAACTGGTATGTGTTCCAATCGGATGGAACCGCCTGCTGGTCCACATCATCCTCGTCGTCGGAACCTTCACCTTCAGACAATGCCATGTAGTCTGGGTCTTCGAGATCTATCCTTTGCACTACGGCTTCCACCTCCTCACCCTCGTTAGCAAGACCAGTAGCTTGCCTGACCGTAGGAGCTACTTCCGAAGGGTCTTTATTGACAGCATCAACAACTCCGGGAGCTTCAGTCATTGTGTGCGTCGCGCTGTGGCTGGAGTCCCCGACTTCCTCTTTGGCATCAGCACCCCTTTCTTGTTCAGTCGCGGGTGGAGGAGTGAGTTTGGCATATGCTTGGACCAGAAGGACCAATTTCCACCATGCCTTCCTCACGATGCGTACATATGACTGCCATGAATTTGGTCCTTTCAGCTGCACTAACTCCCAATATGTGGGCTATCCTACCCGTGGGGAAAGACAACTCAATCTCAGATCATACAAATCACGGTCCACTTGGAATGTATGGAACAACTACTGTATCACAGCGCCTCATGTACGCTGCTCTGGTCTTGCTAGGGCCACGGTCGCCGATTAGAAATAACGCAAATCAATCCCCTCGGGACCCTCCATAATAGTCACTTGACCATAGTAAATTTTGAAATTGACGACGTCGGACATATTTGATGCACTGCACCATAAAGAACATTTTCACGATTAACTGCATATCTAAAACTATACTACCCACCGAAAAGTATTATATAAAACGTGCTGCATTACGTAATCGTACATCTAAAACTATGAAATCCATTCGGTTAAAAAAATTACCCGAGAGGTAGGCAATCGAACGGGTAGCGCTTCGCTAGCTTCTCTCCTCCCCTCTACTCTTCTCTCTTATCTCCTTCTCTTTTTTCCGAATAAAAATGAGTCATGTGCTGAATTTTAGGGTTTCAAGGGGGATTTATAGGGTCAACTTTCTGCCGCCAGCTCAATCATGCGACAAGTACTCGACCGTGAAGAGTGACGAGAGGTCGATCGCCAGCTTCAATCTGGCGATAGGTTCCTGTCGCCAGTTGAACTGGCGATGTGGACACATTTTTGTAATTTTTTGGGGTGACTATATATTTTTGTAATTATCTTTTTAAAAAATATTATTAAAAAAAATTCAACTTCTGCGCGCCCATTAATTAGTGTACTGATGCACAACATATATAGTTAAAACGCAAAAGGCCTAACTCAATATTGTGCATGTTTGCTTTGCTTCTTTCAGCAAGGAATAAGGGATTAAAACCTGTTTCTATCGCATGGTTACAAACTAATTACCCATAAAAGTTTTTTTTTAAAAAAAAACTTAATTAACCATACAAGTTAGTTTTACCCTTATTTGATTCCACGGCATGGTCCCACCTAGGGATGGCAATCGGGCGCGGCGGGTACGGGTAGTGCTCGCCCATACCCATGCCCGCGACCCCAATTTTCCCCCACGGACATGCCTTGAAGGACGACGGCGAAGATCTCGCCATGCCTGCCGCCATGGGTACCGTCGCCTGCATGAGCATGCCCACTTACCCATGATCACAGTGCACTATCGCCCATGGGTACCCATCGCTCATGGTACCCATCGCCCACGATAGTTCATCTCAATTCACATCAATAGTGCATCACACATTCAACTAAGAAATTTTATCGCAAATCACACATCAAGTTCGACAAATCAAATTCAACAAATAAAATAGAAATACAAACCGACATAGTTCCTCAAACATAAACAAATTATGTTTACAACAAGAGTAGAACATATGAAAATGGTTCAATTACAACAATTCAACAAATAGAATTGTCCATCTGCATGTCCTTTTCCTACAAAATGTAAATGCTTTCAAAGTGGACATACGCCATCATGGTTTATTATAAAATATAAAAGCACCACATGTGAACATACACCGATCATGTACTCTCTGCATTGAAGAAATGTCCATCTAGCCCATATCGTCCATGTGCTCCACCACTTCTAGTGTTTGATGAAACAATGAAATGAAGTCTTATAGATATGAAGCATTCAATGCAATTTACATATATTAACCGGAATCATGAATGCAATGTACCTCCCTAAGAGGTATTCACCAAGTGGAACAGTCCATTTACCCATTCAACAACACCGGCGCTTGGGGTGAAGGAACAACCTAAGTTAGAGAAACAAGTAGTTAAAAATTTGTCGAAGTTGCAAAATGGGCATGGTCAAAATTTAAGATGGATATGAAATAATTAAGAATGTAAATGAAAAAAGAGGAAGATCGACTAAATTTATTGCATTCACTGTACCTTGTATGTCTCAATTCTCAATCTCCTTTCGTATGTCTCTGTGATTTTGCAAGAACATATTTACCAAATCGAAAAATTGCTCCATCACCGCAAATTTACGATATGAATCTTGAGCAATCTTGCTATATCCATGATTGATATATTTGGTGGTAATGATATTTGAGTTTTGACAAATACAACAAATGTAAACTATACATACAAAGACTCTTTGCTATATTTCGATACATTTGACTAAAGCAAAAGGGTATATGTCCCATGTGCAAGTATGAAGCTCTCTTCTTTTTCTTAAGTTTGACCTTAATATCCCGATGCTGAGTCAAATGACTTCAAAATGTATTGTCGGTCTAAGTACATGGTCATTGAACAAAATATCCTTATTTTTTGTTGACAAGAGAAGAAAATAGTAGAAGGGCGGTGCAAGTCAAAAATCAAGAGGGTATTTGTCGGCTTAAACCACAAGGAGAAATCAATTCCTTTCTTCTTAAGATCTTCATGAGGGGCCGATCCGATCCAAAAGCTGCAATTCAAAGAACAGAATCATCAACAACCACATAAAATTTCTCTAAAAACAATCCCATACAATTATCATTAGTCTAGGTAATGCATACAAAGATACGCCAATCAACAAACACACACACCCTAAACTCAGAGATCACCCATCGTGATGAATCTTTTGATTTGGATTCTAAGTTCACATAATCGACTCTTTGGTGATGCCTTAGAATGCTTGAGAGATTAGATTGCAACAACATTAGGAAGTCCTGTTTAGATTTGAAAATACGAGAGAATAAACTACTTTTTTGAGAACAAACACATGCATGAACAACAACATTGGAAACAAGAACAGAACGATCAAAGATCAGAACTCTCCACCATCCAAGCGTGACACCATCCCACCACTTCTTCAACTGTAAGTACTAGATCTACAAAATGTAGTATAAGTACTAGATCTACAAAATGGAGAGCACCGAAATGGCGGCAAGAGAGGAGGTGGGACCGGGGAGGGCGGCGACGGAGAGGCGGCGACTGGAGGAGGACGCGTGGCGGCCGGAGGAGGCGGCGGGCACGGAGGAGGCGGACCGGAGGAGGGCGCGACTGGAGGAGGACGCGTGGCGACGGACTTTGAGGCGGCGGATCCGAGGCGCGGCGGACGGGAAGAGGCGCGGCCGACCGGAGGAGGGGGCGGCCGACCGGAGCCTGGAAGAGAGACTCTGGATCGATGAGGCGGCGCCGAGACCGGAGCCGGCAAGATCTGGAAGAGGAGATCTCGGTGATGAGGCGCGCGGGAGTGTGAGCAAGGGGAGGAGATCTGGACTGATGAGGGCGGCGCGGCGGTGGGAGTGTGGGACTTTGAGCAAGGGGAGGAGATCTGGAGTTCTGGACTGATGAGGGCGGCGGTGGGACTTTGAGCAAGGGGAGGAAAATAGGGAATTAGGGCGGCTGGGCAGCGGGGTGTAAAACAGCAGGTTAGGGTTTTCTGTTTTTATATGACGGGTAATCGGGTGAAGCGGGTACGGGTGGAGTTTACCCATGCCCGTGCCCGTTTACCCGATGGGTAAGAAATCGTGCCCGTTTTTATACCCGTGGGCAAAGCAATACGCCCATACCCGCCTCCATTAGGGTATTTGCCCACGGGTACACGGGTAAACGGGCACAATTGCCATCCCTAGTCCCACCGCATTGTTTTGCCCCAGAGTGGAACCGGATCCTCTGCATTGCTACAGAGGGGAACTATGTCCACAGTAAAAGGAGTGCACTACAGCGAATAATGCATACATTGCAGCAAAAAGTAATGTAGTACAGATACTGCAGCATTACATTGCAGCAAAAAGTAATGTAGTACAGATACTGTAGCATTAGATCTAAGCCATTAAATTCTAGTACAATGATTGGAGGAGGATTCTAATGCAGATGATTGTTCATCCTCTTCATTTAGTCCTCTAACATAGATGATTTCATTCCCCAAGAGTGTAGTAGGACAGTGGAACAAAGTGTGTGCACATGCTGGCTACTGTGTCTTATTCGGGAGGGCGAGCTATGTGGTACGTTTGATGTTGACACGAATGTGCTTTGAAATTCTCAATTTCTCAAACAAGAACATTCTTCAGTACGTACAAAGCCATTACATCTTCAGAAGAACAGGTAATCTGGCTTGTGTTGTAACATCTTCAGACTTCAACAATCGATACTATATTTTACCAGAAGTAAAGACAGGTGACTTATATTTTACGTTCTGTCGTATCAACCGAACAAAATCACTCAATTCACACACCAATCCGTTTAAAAAGAGCGGGAAAGAAGAGTAAAAGTACATGGAGGAGGGCAGCTCCCTATGAGTAAGGAACGACCTCTAGCTAAAGATCGAAAGATACAAGTGGCTGTTAATCTACAAAAAATTACAGGCTTGTCGTAACTCATAACCCCGTTGTTACTAGGGTTACTTCTTCCTGTTGGTCCAAACCAATTGTCCATCTGAACCATTGTCAGAAGGTCCCTCTTCAACCTTGGTGAGGCAGCATCTGAAGTTCTGAACAATATAAGCATGACCATCACTCATTAGCAGCCAAACTCCATACACCGAAAACATGCCCTTCTTCTGAAGCTGTAACGCCTTCTTCTTTTCCTGTCACATTTTACATGTCTTCTCTTTCTAAAATATTTCATTTCTTTGCAATGTTCACCGTCCTCCATGGACGCTCTGTTCAGTGGGTGATCCAGGGGAGAAGGGCACAAACCCGCGCCCACCGAACATCGGTCGCATCAGTGCATTGTCGAACTTGCGCCAGTAGTAGTGGACAGTGTGGGTTGGCTTGCTGAGGAGCATCCGGAGGCTGGAAGGCCTCACAATGTGAGATGCCGTCTCGAGGTCAGAACCTTGCATGCTTGTAAGAAGAGGAGAATGCAACGACGGTGATGAGGGTTCGGAGGTAACGGCGTTGCTCGAGGCGGGCAGCAGGAGCCGTATCAAAGGCTTTGTCATCATCCCAAACACCTAATAAACATGATAGATGTCAGATGATTTCAGAGCAGGTATGATACATTCAGAGTACGTCGGGAGGCAAGTAATTCTAGAGAGCTTATCAAATTGGAAATTTCGAACTTATGTTCAGTAATTGTATATACAATTCTACATCGCATGTTTATGTCCCTAGAGAACCTACCAACAAAAACAGAAGTCATTAAGGGCAACTGGACAGGTAGCGCACATCATTTCTTCAAATAATTGTGCCATCCATGCCATTTGACTATGTGAGCATATGGGCACTGGACAGTAAGACAGTCTCTTCAGAAGGGATAAGAACGGGGATGGGACGCTAGGGGACCAAATCATGAGTTATTAGAACAAAAAATCGTCTTCCAGTCATCCAGTGAGTAATCTGTTTGGAAGGGATAAGAGCATGTTCGCTATCAGAAGCTTCCAGATCTACTTCTGTGGCAATTGACAACTGGAAATTGTGATGTGACAATCGACTTCCAAGTTAGCTTAATGGTGAGGTGAGGGTCCATTTAAGTTTTAAGGTGAGAATGCAGACATGTCACATAACTAAAATGATAAGCTGACACATTGCATTAGGCAGGTAGTGCAACAAGATGACTCACCATAGTGCTAAACAGAACGACAGTGATGGTGCTGGTAATCATTAACGCATTGCCATGCAACTGAGTATGACCAGATCTTGCAAACTGCAATTGCAAGCCAAAGAGGTAAGCTTATAGAAAAGAAACTAAGAGATACTTCTAGAGGGAACTGATGTAAACTTAATAAAGCAAAGAATGCAAATATTTCACAAAGTAGTTGCATCGACAAGAGGTATTTCGGAAACTGATATCATAAGGACTTGCAATTAGCATTGATCGGCTCTAGTCTGCTCCTTGTAAATTGCTTACAAATGGGGATTATGGTAGTATGTTATGTAAGCAATTTACATGGAAGCAAACTAGTAAACGAATTTATGAAGACTAGTATAAGGATAATATCTGCTCTGCAGGTGCATCTCGTTGTCAGTTTAGATATTCCACAGCTTACATGAGCATGAAGATCTCCTGGGACCACTCATCGAACAAGAGAGAAAAAAAGGGGGAACTGCAAATAGTTTCGAACCAACCTTATTGTAAGCAAGAGCAATCGACACAGCCCCTCTCATCAGCCCAGCCCACCATATTACGATCTATCAAAAGAAATTTAGTTAGCAGATGCTAACTCCATTCAGATTACAAATTGTCTGATACAACAATTGCTCACCTGCTGCCTCCAGGTTATTTTTTCATAAGGTGTCTTCTTTGTTAAGTTGGACAAGAACGAGAGCGGGAAAACAAAAGCAGCCCTTCCAACCAGAACCAATCCTAGCAAAATTGAGCTTATGCCAATGGATTTGCCAGGGCTGCAAACAGGAAAGAATAAAATTGAGTGTTCACAGACAGAAAGCTGTAATTGGAAATTAACTAACGATTTTTGGAGGTGAAAAGTACATGTATCTGACCTGTCACTAGCAAACTTCCACTTTTCAATATCCAATGCATCCATCCCAACATAGAGGAAGAGAAAAGTCTCGGCAATGAAGGACAAGGTTGCAAAAGCATGCCTAAGTCAATAAAAAGGTCAGAAGAAAATATGTGAGCATTTTTTCACTGAACTGAAGCTAAGTATTGTATGCAGTGTACTTGTGGAAAGAACATGGAATGAGAACTATAATTACTTGGTTGTAACTCTTGAGCTCTCTGTCACATTATGCCAAGTGTAGTGTGACATCACAATACCGCAGAAGAATACAGTGAGAATGCCACTCAAATCTAGCAACTGCAAGACCAAACGAATAGAGTAAGTTAATAAAAACGAGGATAAATAAAATGACAATGTAAATTTCCATGCTGTATTTAATCAGAGTCACACCTCAGCCAGCATATAGGAGAGGTAAGCCATGAGCATCATAAGCGCAACTTCACGGTCAGTAGAATGCCTGGAATCAATCCAACAAACAGACAAGTTAATATTGATAAAAAATCTTTGATTAATAGGGGTTTTATTTGGGAGGTAAAACGAACCTTCCTATGTATAGCTTCTTGATTATGTACGCACTAAGCAATCCAGTCTGGCGGTGGTAGAAGGAACGTTAGTTTCATGTTTTCAATGATCCAATTAAGTCAGTGAAAAGAAGTATTAAGTGAGACTCAACAATCAACTTACAAACGCTCCAAGGAAGGTGCTTGACAAAAATAAGTAAATGAAGTTCCCCAAGAATTTCAGAACAACGGCTACATCAATGTGGACAAGATCAAAGTTCTGTAGCGCGTTGAAAAGCACGACTGATGTGGCATCGTTCACAACACCCTCGCCAAATACTAGACTATACAAAAGAGGCGTCTCATCCTGATTGAGGACCTGTTTTTCGATTTAGATCAGAACAACATAACATTCAGTCCAGGTTTCTCTCAAGATACAAATTGAGAGAATCGTGAGAAGATTTGAATAGCTAACCTGCAATGTGCAGACAGAATCGGTTGCAGAAAAGATGGCTCCAATTGCTGCATATGTAACATAACAGAAAGAATGAGGTTCATATGGTGACAACATTAGTGCCAGGGTGAGGATCATGTTGAAAACTAGTGATGGCTTACCAAGAAAATCTCCTACATCCAGCGTGCCAATGTTCATTCTGCTGAATATTGCGATGGCAGCTGAAATACAGTAATAGGTGTCAGAGAAGCCCAAGAGGTGGTACAGCACATCGCAACATAAAAGCCAACCCGTGGAACAACCACCTTTGTTGTCTACTCACTAATAACTCACAAGAGAATAATGAACAAATGTTTGGGAAAAAGATGGACATACCGAGAGATATCGTGAAAAAGGAGATCATTGTCCCAACAGCACCAAATAATGTGATTGTCATGAAATTCCGGAAGAACTGCTTCTTCTTCACCTGGAAACTGATGAGAAATGTTTGTGAGAACCTGGACGATGTCGTTGCTCATAAACTTAAAAGAAGGCAATAGCTCCGACCTCGAAAAGATCATTCAGTTCCTAACTAAGCAATCACATTCAGAAGAGGTTTAAATGCTCAACCACAATATTCAACTTCACTCCTACATCAGTAACCTTCAGATTTATATTGCACGACCCAATAACCTTCATAAGAGGTTTAGATGCTCAACCAAATTCAGACTATCATGGCGCGGATTCTTTCAAAAACTGATCACACAAATCACTCCTTACAGGACCATTCCTTCATGGCGTTGGATTACTAGTACCGACCAATGTAAATGTCATATTGAACCAAGAAAGGTCCCAAAAGACAGAGCTATGGTACAATCGTGCTACAATAGCAAACACGAATGCTAGTAAAAAACAAAAAACCGATCACACGATCACTCCTTACAGGACCATTCCTTCATGGCGTTGGATTACTAGTACCGACCAATGTACATATTGAACCAAGAAAGGTCCCAAAAGACAGAGCTATGGTACAATCGTGCTGCAATAGCAAACACGAATGCTAGTAAAAAAACAAAAACTTCCAGTTTTTTAATGTTCCACGAGCAAGGGTCAATATTACTCCCGATCAGCAGTTGCAGCTGGCAAGTCAAGGTATGCCAGAGTCGATGAGAGAAACATCCATGTTTGCCGTAAAGAAAGGTGGGGAAAAAAAAGGGCAGAATAACGCGGACGACACGCACAGCATAAACCAGCCATTCCTCGTAGCGGGATTGGAGGATTTGCCACTGCAAAAGATAATATGCGTCCGATGATTTGTCACTCCATGATTGTAGTGAGACGTCTTAATAGCGGAAAATACGGTGGACAGCTAGGCCTAGAAGAAACAACATCGAAACCAGCCTGCTCCACTCCATCTGTACTGGTGCACACACAGCAATTCCCCAGAAAACCTTAAGCTCACAAATCTTGTACTACCATATGATTGAAGTGATTCGTTTTAAAAGAAAGAATTGAAGTAATACTAACAAGAACAGCGTCGTTTCGCTTACCCGGCGTTGAAGATGATCGGAGGAAGGAGGTATATGAAGAAGAGGTCCTCGCTGAACACGAGTATGTGCGAGCTCTTCCCTTTGGTCGTCAGCAAGATCACCACACCGGTGCACAGCCCCTGCCCAGAAAGAAACAAGCGAGCATTAGCAATGGCGCCTGTGCCAACAATGGCCGAGCGATACATACCAACAAGTCACAGCTTTTCGCTTGTGCTTACAATGATGAGCGCGGTGATGGATTCGTTCACCCACCGGTTCTCCTCGAGGAGGTGGCCGAGGACGATGCAGGCGCAGAGCAGCGCCACGAACAGGTTGATGGACACCACCGACGTGTGGTCGGAGGTCGAGCTCAGCACGCCCAGCCGCACCAGGTGCCCGGCCACGTCCAGCCCCATGCCGGCCTCCCCGCCAATTCGGCAGCGACTGCTCCGGCGAGCAGAGAAATTCCGCGGAAAGATGCAAACTTTAATTTACCCGAGACCCGTCTTGGTCCTGGGAGTGGCTAATTTGGGCAGGGAAAAAATCAAAGAAAAATTTCTGGGCAAACGTTGGTTCCTCGCGGATTGTTCAAGAAAGGGATACTTGGGAGAGAAATCGCTAGCAAAAAGCTTGCGAATTGAAGCTTTTCTTTCCTTTTCCTCTCGTGTTCTCCCGCTAGCGCGCCGTTTCCGGGCTGGAAAAATTCGAGAAAACCACGGAAAATTCGGAGGGGAAAAATTGGAGACAAAATAATCCGAGACGAACAGATAAACACCTGCGCGAACGGGAATGATAGTGAGGCGCTTGGGATTGGGGGATTTTGTTTTCCTTGGAGACCCCTCGGTTGGTTTCGCACGAGCGCTATAATTTTTCGTATTTTGGTTGCTCTCGCTCGTATTTATAGCGGAGGGGGCTAAATTCTATTGGCTCATGGTGGTGGTTTGGTGTTTGGGGGGTAACAGCGGGTGGGTCTCGTTTTAACCCGGCTGTGATCTGTCCGGCAACCCCGTGCCAAGTTGGACTGTCCACGTGGATCCGCTGCGTCCACCCATATTTGTTGCACGAAATTGGGTGAGCTCATCTATTAATGCTTGTATTTTCTCCAGAAATTTTATTTATTTTATCAGGATTTTGAGATAATTCAACATGCTATATACCGGTAAACGTTGTCTAATGCTTTAAATAGTTGCTTTGATTTTTTTCCCTTTTAGTTTACACATGTGAAATGCAAGTATTTTTTTTTCTATTTTGGTGTGTCAATTTCAGCATGTGCTAGCTTGCCTTTTTCTAGAGGAAGATCATTTTCTTCACATGTAGAGCAGCTGTAGTACATAGGAATCCATGTATCATTCGCCTCGTAGATTCGTTGCATGCATGATTGAACACAGATTTGGAAATTGGAATCGATCATTTTCTTGTCCTAGCTAGATCCTTAATTTGACCTTTGAACGACGGAGGAGCCATACTTAGTTTCTCCGGTAACAAATACATGTCGTTCTAGAATCCATACAGTTAAACTTTAAAAAACTTTAGCTATCGATATCTTTTGAAAATTATATGCATATATTTGTCTTGAAAAATATTTTTATAATATTATAATTTTATCGGGTTTTATAAATATATTACAATAAAAATTAATAGCCAAAGTTTTGTTTTAAGAATCGTGTCGATATCCAAAATAATATGTATCTGTGAGTGAGGAGAGTAATTTAAGACTGATACGCTACCAACTAGTTCCATGCATATTCTGCATTGGAGACTCTGGAAGCAAATTTGCTGGAGGAGGATTTTATCGTGAGGTCTCTAAATTTTTTTTTCCGGAAACTCTCGCGCGTAGTTCCCGGCGTTTTTTACTACGAATCTTTTCGTGCTGCCACTGCCACAGCGCCACTCACTAGCCTAGCTCGTGATTTATTGATGGTCCAATCAATGGCGATGGAGATGGGAAGATCAAGAGTTAGCTGCAACTCACAAGAAAGTTCCTTAATTACGTTTTGGAGCAAGAAAACTTAGGCTGCTCTCAGTGCTCTACCTTGATTGGTATCTTAAGTCTATCATGTAGGCAAAATGATAATGTGGTATCATAGTTAATGAAGAGAGATGATACTCTAGTATCTAATCTGGATACCGATTCGGTCTTGAAATCCAATACATAAAATTTATTGTAATCGATCCCGTGCATTGGGAAGATCATATATGCATTGCTCTAGTACATACCACAAATAGGTCATAATACTCAAATACTAGTAAAGATCATGCATGTAATTAAATGAAACAGTCTAAGATACTACACCATAAGAAACTATGCATTAGAAAGATAGTATTCTAACACTCCTCATGCACTAAAGAAACTGCACTAAGATACTGCCCATTGGGAGCAGCCTTAAAGCATCTACAACAATCTACCTCAGCTGTTATTAAGAGATTGCCACATTAGCTTTTAGATAATGTAGAGGAGAGAAGATGAGGAGAGAAGGTGAAGCTTTTTCTACATGAAGAAACTATCAGATCGTTAATACCAAGATATAAGAAACAACAAAAAAACTCTATTAGAGACTTAATTGTTACCTAAACACTCATTTTGTGGGTCCCACGCCTACCAACAAAAATCTCTGGGATCTTGTGCAAATTGTCTTCTTGGCTTCCCTGCAGATGATATGATAAATGAGCCAAAACATATAGGTCACAAAGTTGTACCCCATTGTTGATCATCAAGAATCATACACACTTGTAGCAATTAAAATCTTAGATACAAGCTTAAGAAACAATCCATCGGAATGTTTGTTTCTTTTTATTAGATTGAGTACTCTTTCTCTTTATAGTAACAAGTTAAGAAACAAACTATTGTAGATGCTCTTAGAGCATCTACAACAATCCACCTTAGCTGTTATTAAGAGGTTGCCACATCAGCTTTTAGATGATGTGGAGGAGAGAAGATGGAAAGAGAAGGTGAAGCTGTTTCTACATGAAGAAACTATCAGATTGTTAATACCAAGACATAAGAAACAACAAAAAACTCTATTGGAAGCTTAGTTGTTACCTAAACACTCATTTTGTAGGTCCCACTGCTTACCAACAAAAATCTATCGGATTTTGTGTAGCCCGTCTTCTTTGCTTCCCCCGTAGATGATATGATAAATGAGCCAAAACATATAGACCACAAAGTTATACCCTATTGTTGATCATCAAGAATCATGCACACTTATAGCAATTAAAGTCTTGGATACAAGTTTAAGAAATAATTCATTGGAATGCTTGTTTCTTCTTATTAGATTGAGTACTCTCTCTCTTCTTAGTAACAAGCTAAAAATAAACTATTGTAGATGCTCTTATCCTCTCCTTTTTATTTTGTTTACTTTCGGAGCTAGTCGCTAGCTCTTCCAACGAAGAAGCGAATCAACCAATTAGGCCATGTTTCGATCCCAAGAAATTCGGAGGGATCAATACAATTCCTCCAAAATTCCTACGAAAATCCTCGATCTGTTCCAAACATGGCCTCGGTACTTTACGATTGTCATTTGTTAATTTAAGAAATTTTACTGTATTTTAAATGCAACGTCCAGCGTGTCATGTTTCTTTCCTTTAAGATCATCTAGTGTCACGTAATTGGACACTTGGCTCCTTTAATCGCCCTGGGTTAATACCATCCAACGAAATTGGTTATCAAAGTTTTGTTTGCATATAATTAAGCATGTCTTGATTACATCACGCCGACAGAAACTTATTTAAAACTAAAAGGGCCATGATCTAGCTAGAACATTTGCAGCACTACTACTAACTATGGAACATGTGGCACGTGTATTTGGAATCAAAGAGCTGTACGTTAATTGGATGTGTTGGGCTAGTCTGTCTAGCTTCTTGCAATCACTTGGTTTAATTTGATCTGTCATCCGAAATTTAGAAAAGATTGATAAGTTGAAAATTTTGCATGGCAACATGCATATATGTGTACTCTTATTTCAAGTCTTCTAATATGGAAAATTTTTATGATTTAATCTATTTTTTAAAAAATATTTTAAAGATATCATCTCCTTAACTTTATTTTCAAATCTGGTCCATTTAGTCACGCAATAACGCGTGGCGTGGCAAAAACATTTTGTCACATTACGGACCTCTACGTGGCAAACGAGTGATGTCGCGCCACTCCTCTTGATGTGACGTGACTTAGCCTAAAAATAGACACGTCATACGTGTTGGCTCGGAGAGCTAGTGTGACATATTTGGCTTATGGTGGTATTTGGTGTTTGGGGGGTAACAGCGGGTGGGTCTTGTTTTAACCCGGCTGTGATCTGTCCGGCAACCGCCAATTTGGACTGTCCAGTTGGATCCGCTGCGTCCACCCATATTTGTAGCACGAAATTGGGTGAGCTCATCTATTAATGCTTGTATTTTGTCCAGAATTTTTATTTATTTTATCAGGATTTTGAGATAATTCAACATGCTATATACCGGTAAACGTTGTCTCATGCTTTAAATAGTTGCTTTGATTTTTTCCCCTTTTAGTTTACACATGTGAAATGCAAGTATTTTTTTTTCTATTTTGGTGTGTCAATTTCAGCATATGCTAGCTTGCCTTTTTCTAGAGGTAGATCATTTTCTTCATATACTCCTTCGGATACGGCTCTTGTAAATAAATAAATAAATATATATATATATATATTAAAAAACTAAAAGATAGAACAGCTGTAGTACATGGGAATCCAGGTATCATTCGGCTCGTGGGCTCGTTGCATGCATGATTGAACACAGATTTGGAAATTGGAATCGATAAATTTTTTTGGTCCTAGCTAGATCCTTAATTTGACCTTTGAACGACGGAGGAGTCATACTTAGTTTCTCTGGTAACATGTTGTTTTGGGATACATGCTGTTAAACTTTAAAAAACTTTGACTATTGATATCTTTTAAAAATTTATGCGTATATTTGTCTTGAAAAAATATTTTCATAATATTGTAATTTTATCGGGTATTATAAACATATTATAATAAAAATTAATAGCCAAAGTTTTGTTTTAAGAACCATGTCGATATCTAAAACAATATGTATCTGTAGGGGTGGATAACGAGCTAGCTCGGCTCGGCTCGTTAAGAAAACGAGCTCGGCTCGGCTCGTTAAGCTAACGAGCAGAATACCTGGCTCGGCTTGTTAAGCTCGCCCAGTTTGGGGCTCGTTAGACTCGCTAAAAAAAAAGGAAAATATGCATAATAAAATTTTTAGAAAGTCAAGAGATCACAGCTTGGGACTTGACCTCTACGGACCATCTAAGGGTTGCTGGGTTGGGTTGGTTTGGTGCTATTGCTCAACTGTGCTAGTTTTTTTAACGAGCTTAACGAGTAACTCGCGAGCCAGCTTGAACTCGGCTCGTTAAGAAAACGAGCTAAATTGCCGGCTTGGCTCGGCTCGTTAAGGGACCGAGTTCGAGCCGAGCCCTTAACGAGTCGAGCTGGCTCGCGAGTTTCGAACTTTTTTTTCCACCCTTATGTATCTGTGAGTAAGGAAAGTAATTTAAGACTGATACGCTGCTAGCTGGTTCCATGCATGTTCTGCATTGGAGACACTATGGAAATAAATTTGTTAGAGGAGGGTCTCACTGTGAGATCTCTCTATAGCCGTTGATCCTCTGCAATCATTCCAGATAAACGGCTGATACAGCCCTTCCCCACCGAATTTTTTTTGGGGGAAACTCTCGCGCTTAGTTCCCGGCGTTTTTTTTACTACGAATCTTTTCGTGCTGCCAGTGCCACAGCGCCACTCGCTAGCCTAGCTCGTGATTTATTGATGGTCCAATCGATGGCGATGGAGATAGGAAGATCAAGAGTGAGCTGCAACTCACAAGAAAGTTCCTTAATTACGTTTTGGAGCAAGAAAACTTATCCTCTCCTTTTTATTTTGTTTACTTTCGGAGCTAATCGGCTAGCTCTTCCAATGAAGAAGCGAATCAACCAATTAGGGTATCTCCGATAGTGTATTTATTATCGTCTTTTACTTATGCCACATTAACAAAATCCTACGTGGAGGAGAAGGGGAGGAGACAGAGCACATATCGTTTCTTCCTAAAGAGACTGTCGTGCACGCGAAACAATACATTGTACATTAATCTACTCTAGTTGACATGTAAACCCGTTTCAAAGAAAAAATATAAAATATAAATATTAAATAGTGTATTAGAGACTATCTATTAGAGATGGTGTCTCTAAAGATAATGTAACATATATTAAAGACATTGTTATCTCTAATTATTAGAGATGCCCTTAGACCATATTTCGATCCCAAGAAATTCGGAGGGATCAATACAATTCCTCCAAAATTCCTACGAAAATCCTCGATCTGTTCCAAACATGGCCTCGGTACTTTACGATTGTCATTTGTTAATTTAAGAAATTTTACTGTATTTTAAATGCAACGTCCAGCGTGTCATGTTTCTTTCCTTTAAGATCATCTAGTGTCACGTAATTGGACACTTGGCTCCTTTAATCGCCCTGGGTTAATACCATCCAACGAAATTGGTTATCAAGAGAAGCAAGCTGTGCTCGGCTAGTTGTTGGCGCGAGGTGGAGTCTTTGGCTCGACGCCTAGTTCACACGTGTTCGAGCCTTATGCTTAGCGCATGTGTCTCGCAGGGGGTTGTTAGAGGATTGAGCTGGGGCTTAGGTGGCAAAAACCCGTTAAGGTTTGAGCGCTTGCTCCCGTGTGCGCCTCATGAGCTAAGGTGCTCTTTTTCTTTAATGTGGATCGGATTATGAAAATCTCGGACATAAAAAAAATTGGTTATCAAAGTTTTGTTTGCATATAATTAAGCATGTCTTGATTACATTACGCCGACCGAAAGTCATTTAAAACTAAAAGGGCCATGATCTAGAACATTTGCAGCACTACTACTAACTATGGAACATGTGGCACGTGTATTTGGAATCAAAGAGCTGTACGTTAATTGGATGTGTTGGGCTAGTCTGGCTAGCTTCTTGCAATCATCTTGGTTTAATTTGATCTGTCATCCGAATTTAGACCAGACTGATAAATTGACACTTTTGCATGGCAACATGCATATAAGTACTCTTATCTCAAGTCTTCTAATATCGAACTTTTTTTTATAATTTAATCTACTTTAACAAATATTTTAAATATAACATCTTCATAATTTTATTTCCAAATCTAACCCCTTTGGCCACGCAACAATGCGTGGCGTGGTAAAAACACTTTATCACATCAGGATCTCAACATGATAAATAAGTACTATCACATCACTTCTCTTAATGTGACATGAC
Source organism: Phyllostachys edulis (assembly GCA_036346405.1). Lineage (NCBI taxonomy): Eukaryota > Viridiplantae > Streptophyta > Magnoliopsida > Poales > Poaceae > Phyllostachys > Phyllostachys edulis. The sequence continues at coordinate 66,625,450 of CM070558.1, read as the reverse complement.
TTAATCCAAAATCGAACGCATTTTAACTCCTAGAGCTGGCATATGCATCTATGGACCTCTTTAGCTCCTCCGGTTTCGTTTACCTGACACTTTTGATTTGGACCGGTCAAACTTCCTGCTGTACTATGTTTTGCTACAATACTACTCACTCAACTCATAGTTGGGAATCGGGTCGCATCAACACAAGAGAGCAGGGGAGAGCCGCGGAAAGGACGGAGGTAGTTGCAATATATTCCACATCAATTGGAAGTAGTGTTACTATTCACCGTCCCCTCTATATTCTACTACACAGTACTACTACCGAGCACTGTTTAGACCTAAAGCATTGTTCAATCAGTGAGAGAATCCGAATCCATGGTATCTACTTCGAATTTGGCACACAAGTCAGTATATTTATACTAGGAGTAATTAACAGCGCCTGCTAACTGATCGGATGTTCGTACGGGAAGCTTCTCTGCAGGGAATTTGGTTGACAAGTCGTCAGAGATCGGCATCAGTGGCTGCTAAAAGCATAATCCTGGGTAGATCGTCAGCTTTGTTGTCTAACTTACTAATTGGCTAATGGTTAAGGACTTCTTAAGGTTGCTGCGATCTGAGTCTTAGTCTCCATCACCACCAGATAATTAATGGGTGCACGGCTTCTCCTTCCATACCCATTCTCCGCCGTCTTGTCCCAAATGACTCCATTTGCTTCTGCGTTTTCCTCAAAAACAAACCATGCACCTAACTAGTTTTCTGACGGCTATCATTTGAGCTGATTAACGCACAAGTTTTTCTTGGCCGGCCTAAGCAAGATCATCTGTAATGATGCCATGCATGCATCCAAAGATATCACCTTTCATTTCACGTCAGGGAAAATGCACCCATTGCCAAAACCGGCCAGTAGTGTTTGGCTGGAAATTAAACCGACTTGTGTCCTGCAAACACATTGTTGTGCTATGTATGATGCAGCTTTCTGTTCAGGGCCGTACCTTAGAATTTGAGGGTGCTGTGCTAAATTTAAAATTAGGCACCGTAATCTAGAAAAGTCAATTACCAATACACATGTTTTTTTAATAAATTAGGCCCTAACATTAGCTCTTTGTATATTATTTCCTTAGAGCATCTACAATAGTTTGTTTCTTAGCTTGTTACTAAGAGGAGAGAGAGTACTCAATCTAATAAAAAGAAACAACCATTCCAATGGATTGTGGTAGGTAGTGGGACCCACAAAATGAGTGTTTAGGTAACAACTAAGCCTCCAATAGAGTTTTTTTTTGTTGTTTCTTATGTCTTGGTATTAACAATCTGATAGTTTCTTCATGTAGAAACAGCTTCACATTCTCTCCTCATCTTCTCTCCTCCACATCATCTAAAAGCTGATGTGGCAACCTCTTAGTAACAGTTGAGATGGATTGTTGTAGATGCTCTTAATCATTTAATTAGATTCATATCTCCCGATGGTAGAAGTCATTGCTGAAAACTAGAACAACACCCAAATACACAGATACAAAAAAAGAAAAACAATAGTATGTATAAACATTTTAGTGACAAAGCTGAAGTTCCAAATTTCTAGTGTGCAGTGCCAAGTGGCTACGAAAGGAGACTAGACAAACTGGTTGATAAGGTGCATATGGCTCCTGCATGTCATGATGTAGCACGGAAGGCCCGCTCGAGAGCAATAAAAACGAGATTAATGTTCACAAGCAAACATGAGATACGGGTAGTGGTTTGTGACAGCAAAATATGTTACATGGTTGACTGGTTGGCATCAAGAGGAGGTTCTTACGAAGAAGAAATAAAAAGAGCTTGGTTTACTCTTATCTCGTACTAGAATTAACTATAAAACAATAGTTTCGTACTAGAATTAACTATAAAACAATAATTTTTCGTGCAATACAAACAAGTAGTAATGGAAGGTTAGATATATAAAAACCGGAGGCGCAAACCTTTTCGCCGATGCTGGTTTCTGCACTGGCTTTGAGAGACACGGGGCTTTGCACGGTACAAGCACTCAAATCAGAGTAGACAAAGGGAATCGGGGGGCATCGATGCAGGCGAGCAGAGGTGTGGGTGGGCGCCGGCTCACCTCAGATTTAGCTTTTGTTTTGTGTCGTCCCATGAAAAGAAAGAACAGCTGCAAGGCGAACCAACCAGACCACGAGTGTGTGCCGTGCCACTGTGCGTGCGCTGATAAAGAGAAGCAATTATCAGAACCTGACATGATGAGATGACATGGGATGAGTGCTGAAAAACTCATGTATCAATGCAAACGGCGATACTCCATTTTATTTCTGTCAAGAAGAAAGAACCGATTTATTAACAGTACAGACTGAGTGCAGACAGCGCAGTGGATGCACATATCGATGGCTGTACAATAGACATTGGGCGTTTGATGTGCAGTGCTGTCGTGCTGCAGTCGGCGTCCTTTTTATCGATCTGGGACCGGTGGTCCTTAATTTCATTCGTTTCTGAAAAACAAGTGATAAAAAAATATATGCTTACACGTTACTCAAAACTCTCCATTGCGCCGTCTAGCGTCCTCACTGTGTCTGTGTGGTCACTACTATCTCTTTTCTCACCTTCTCAGGACCAAAAAGCAAAACATGCAGGGCAGGATAGACCATCCTACACATGCGGCTATGCCTGTCGGCTTATCACTCGATCGCTGGCGCCACGGCATGGCATCTTGCACGCCGCCTGGCTTATCACTTCGCTGGCATCATATGTGCTCCCCTTGGCACCTTGCGGGGCGGCGTACGACCGATCGAGGTCGACCGACGTCGACGTGCACGTCGATGAACATGGCCTGATCCTCTTGTCACGTGCCGTACGGCCTCTCCATGTGGCCTACACGTCGATCACTGTGTTCATCTGGTACATCTTACTTTGCAATTCGATTCCGCAACGAAGTAGAAGGGAAACAGATTAAGTGCACCAGCCATAGCCTGATCCGCCAGCTCGGCGAGACACCGTGGCGAACTCGAACACGTCGATCGCCTCCGGCCTGACACGCGGCGGCGGCGGCGGCGTTCGGGCGGGGAATCAACGGACGGAACGTGTGGCTGACCGCGTGATCTGTCCGAGATCACGATGTCCGCCGCGTGATCTGGGCTGGATCGAGCACCAGCGCTAGCTACATGATTTCAGGAGTTGTTTTCCTCCAGGATATATATCAACTAAACCAAGGATGCAACGGAATCAGGAACTAGAAATTAGTGGATGAAGCGAGAGCTGCCTCCTAAACCGTTCTTTGGCCTTGCTCACGGGCAACCGGTGCCAAAAGCTGGTCCCTGATTTGTTCGCGTGAAAGCCTGCAAAAGCAAGCTTGCCTTTTGCCATCTCAACTCTCAGTCTCAGGTTCACTTGACGGCCGGCCGCCTTAATTTTTAGGTCTTCTGTCATCGCCTGACCTTGGAAGCAAGCAATAAACCCATGGAATGCAAAGTTGTCGATTCTTCTTCATAAATCGCAACCCTTTTTTTTAAATTTATTTCCGTTTCCATGCGTCAAAAGATTAGAAAAACTACTAGAAAAATAACCAAGAGGAAGCTAAATACGCATGCAATGTTCCTTCTTGGTGTTGGGAGCTACTGACAACAAATCAAACAAAGTTTTTCTTCAGGGGAGCTTTATTTTTCTCTCTGCAGATATATATAGATCTTTCACTTGGTTTGCAACAAACACTAGAATCTTTTTTTATGTAATCCATTTTTAAAAATATTTTAAAGATAACATCTCCTTAACTTTATTTTCAATTCTAACCCTTTTGGCCACGTGACAAAAACGCGTTGTCATGTCACGGATCTCGGCATGGTAAACGAGTACTGTCACGCCACTTCTTTTGGCGTGACAAGACTTAGCTAAAAAAATGGACGCGTGTTGGCTTGAAGTGCTATCGTGGCAAGTTTAGTCACGCCGTGATCGGTGGCGTGACAATACAGTTTGATCACGCCATAAAACCAAATGGGTTAGAATCGGAAATAAAGTTAGAGACGCCACAAAACCAAATGGGTTAGAATCGGAAATAAAGTTAGAGAGGTGTTATCTTTAAAATTTTTATTATAAATGAATTAAAAAATAAAAAAGCTCCCAACACTACTGCATTTTGCTGCATTTTGTGCCGGAGTTTACATACGCATATAATGGGCGACAACTCGAGTGGCCTAACCGGCCAAGGAGCTCCGGACAGAATGATGGTTATCCCCTCACCGTCAGTGTTATCTGCTGCAAAGGGAGTTGAAAGAAGATACCAGCAGGTGAGGAGTGCCAGCCCGCCGTTGTCTATTCACGTGAAACAAGAACACACACGCACTCTAGACAGCAAACAGAAGATAATAATATTTTGGTGCTACTGAACTGCCATAGTTTTTCATTGGTTTTCTCAATACTTCATACATGCGTGTAAGAGGCATTTCATGTAGCATCAATGTGCAGCAAAGCCACGATCCAAAGACCCTGCAACGTGCAACATAAATACATCTGACTGCTATTCAGCCAGCAATAAAGGGCATTCTAATGCAAAGAAAAAACTGAAACACTCAATGTGCACACCCATGCAAAACTGAAAAACAAAAGAAACGGAAAAACAATCAATGTGTTGCATGGCTGTCAGTTACCATGAAAAAAATAAACGGATGCAATCAAGGATTAATCAACAAACACCCCCTAATCCTTGATGCATTTTCTTGATCCCGGCGATGGCTATCCTTGTGCGTAGCTCCAGGAACTCGACGTCGTCAACGTCGCCGGTCATGTCTCTATTGCTGTAGCCGACAAACCGTGGCTCCTCAAACTTCTTTGCGTAATGATGACCATAACCGCATACCGACAATATCTGGGAGTATGTGCTTGATTTGTGGCGCCGCCGGTGTCACACCGGATGGTGGCACTGTGTGTCGGCCGTGCCGTGCCACCGCCATTTGAAGCCGCCGCGTCGTCGCGCTCTCCTTGTGAGGAGTGTCAACCCGCCGTTGTCTACTCATGCGAAACCATTAGAACAGAAAACACACACGCACTCTAGACAATAAACAGAAGACAGTAATATTTTAGTGCTATTGAACTGCCGTAGCTTTTCATTGGTTTTCTCAATACTTTATACATGCGTGTAAGAGGCATTTCATGCAACATCAAATGTGCAGCAAAGCCACGATCCAAAGACCTTGCAACGTGCAACATAAATGCATTTGACTGCTATTCAGCCATGTATTCAGCCAGCAATAAAGGGTACTAGCGACTGCTTGGCGCCATGGCGCCTGATAAAATTTTTCTTATTTCTATTGTATAGTGTAGATAGTCTTTTTAGAAAAATAACGGGAGCTATTCTATATCTTATACATACCGCTTTGAACTCTCTTAACTCATCAAGCCATTTGAGACTATTTTGCAACGTATCCACCTCAGTATTTCTCAAGGAAATAGTTGATTCAATGACACTTAAGAAATACATTGTACTTTCCTTTTTTTGCTCTAATTGACAACATGAGTCGTTAGCATACAATATTCATCCTTGTAAACTCTATCCTTTGTACTTTTACGCATAGTTAAAATAACACATTTTAAGAAATATGAAATGAATAAACTATTCACTGTGAAATCAGAATAGGAAAAAAGAAACAACAGATGCTTAACCTCTTCACTTTTTCCCTCTTGCAAGCCTTTGAACCTTCTGGTCCTGCAGATTCCTTTCCATCATTAACCTCTTTGAGATTTTTTCGCATGCTCCATAAACTGTATTCTACTTCTACAAATAGCATTTCTTTAAGCACATCTCACCTTCATCTCGGAAACTCATGGAAGTGGCTGACAAAGCCCCATCAGGTAATTTTTTCTGTAACTCAAGAGGCAGTAGTTCATTAACACGAAACCATACCTTGTCAAATGTACAAATTCTAACATCAGCCAAAGAAAACTATGCTTGTCTGGACACTAAAAGGCTACATGCAACAGTCTATGACTAACCTAGTATCATGGAGATGAATGGCCAATCAATCAAAACTCTTGCCTGCGTGATATCTGGTCTGGCATTTGGAGAGGCATCCAGCATATCTTTGATCGGCCCGTGAGGCGATCAGACTTAGGTGCTTTGGAATCGATAATTGCCATTAAGTATCTCAAGCAACTTGGACTTTCCATCAAATGCAGATTTGAAGTAGCATATTCTATATAGAAGGCACCCCAGGGCCTACCAATTGTGAATTAAAAAATGTTATAAATAACTTCATCATACTTTGAATGCAGTACAAGATAAATAGCTTTGAATGCAGTACAAGACAAATAGGCAAACTTTCAAGCTTAGGTGCAGCGTGATACAGTAACACAATCACTCTGTTATGCACCACTCATTAGCATGAAAAACACAGATGAAGCTAATTTTTTTAAGTAGATATGCCTGGCTATGATAATTAAAGCAGAGAATATAGCACATGTTATGCCATTAGTTTACTTAAGATTCAAACATCATAGAGACCGCATATTCAAATGCTATGCACTTACCCAAATGTCGACTTTCTCACTAATAACTTCTCTCCACATCTGAAAAAACATATGTGCGTACATGAGATCACTGGAGGCCATACAAGGTTTGAAAATTTTAATCATCATCTGAGATGGTCGTTCACTAACCTCGGGGGCCTATATCTTTGGGGTTGTATGCTTCCTAATGATATCCTCCTCAATACCCATCTCTTAAACTTGTCAAAGCATTCATGATTTGTTGATATGCTTCCAAAATCACATAGTTTCCATGCACCATTTAATCCAAGAAGAACATTTTCACTTTCAGATCCTACATAATCTGAGAAAAGAGGCGGAATGTAACGTGTCTGTGAGTAACAAAGGTAAAATTATTTTTCAGCAACTTCAAAGTTCAAACCAAGACCCTTGATCACACCAAATCTGAAACACTCATGCAGGGAAGAATTGGTTGCATATAATATTTGTCGCACACAGATAACCATCCAGGCTCCAGCCTACAAGGTACAGGGATTTCGTGCTCCAGCCCAGAATATAGCAGAATACAAATGTAGTACAAGCAAACAAACAAAAATACTCAATTTAGTGATTTACTAATGTACCAGTAATTGCTAAGTTAACTCAAGCCACTTAATCAAGTAGTGAAACAGAACAGAGTATAAAAAAAGTAAGAACCTGCAAAAACCTAACCTCTGATACTTGATAAAACATGCAAATATCATAAAGCATTCTTAGAAAATGGGATACCTTCCTTTGATATTTGTAAGTGACTTTTAACGTACCTATGTGCAATTGGTGGTGACTGCCCATGCATAGCAAAAACTGCATTGCAAACGTCTCTGAAAATCGAAAGTACATTTTTCTCATCATAGTAACTACTACCTCTGCTCTCCATTGCGCTCGCCAAGGACTTCTCACAGAATTCCATCATAAGCAGTGCCTCCTTTGTGCGGCCCATGTCAAAAACATCATGGGCAACCAGCGTGACAACATTAGGATGCCCTTTGAGGATATTCATTACCTGGATCTCCTTCATGACAAGATCAAGCGATTCCGAGTCATTGCAGATGATGTGCTTCAATGTGTACTGCTTTGATGAATGCAATGCGTCGCATGCCAGATATACACAGGAGAAACCTCCTTGGGGAATGGCATTTGCGTACTGTGATCTTCACGTTTCCAATATCAAAAGGGATTGAACCTCCGCATTATCAAAATATACAGGAAAGAATAAATGAAATCCCATAGCTTAATTTGTTCAGCGTGTTTCTCCTAATGTTTCTGTGTAAATCAAAGAATAACATAATGAAATTCCGATATGCAGCAACTAACATGAAGCCATATATGCACTAAAGGAGAATATAACATGGACCGTCAAAAAGTCCGAGATATGAAATGTGGTAAATGTCCACATTCTAGCTTTAGCATGACATTTTATATGCAATAACATCTAATCTATTAAGTAGTATACCTCCTAGAATTATCGAATAAGGCAAACCATTTAGAAATATTTCATCTCCAAGTTTCAAACCGATATTGTACATTTCTTTTTATGCATGAAGCAATGTCGACCACGAACATAATCATTAGAACCATGTGAAAACAAGGTGATCGAATTTAGTTTCCTAGCACAAAATCATTTTAGTATCTGCTCCGTAAGAAGGTTAATCATTGGCGACTCACTATTAATGGCTAAGGTCTTAAGGATAACCACTTCTTGCTTGCCTAGAACCTAATGGCATGGAATGTGCTAACTCGAATTTTACATTTTTACTTGAGTTCATCGAGTTGAAGACTATAATATGAGCAGAGGAAAAACAAATAGCACATACCTAGAAAAGATGGACTTAATTATTTGGAAGCACGCAACCAAGCTGTGTAATCCAACACCAAGTAACCTAAACCTACTTGTCGCAGCAGTTCACCACTAAAACATCCATAGTGTAGTGTCCATAAGCTACAATGAGATCTTGTGACACTAATTTCCAAACATTCACCAAAATCCACATCAAGTCGGGGGCGGCAAGCGGGGGAAGCCAGAGCCTCGTGATGCAAGGGAGCAAGACCACGGGAGGGAGGAAGATGGGAAATGAGGAGATGGGGAGATGACCATCAAGTGGAAAAGGGGAAGCAAGGCCGGGAAGAAGGAGCCTCGGGGTCTTCTTGGCGGGATCGTGGGCGAGGCCGGCCCGCAAGCAAGACGAAGAGGCAGTGGAGGTGGCGCCCTGCCCACATTACCGAGCGGCGGCAGCAGCGCCAGGAGAAGAAGAGCCGGAGAAAAGCGAGATCCAAATCCATCAAGCGGAAAAGGGGGAAGTAAGGCCAGGGAAGAAGGAGGCTTGGGGTCTTCTAGGCGGGGTCGTGGGCGAGGAGGCCGGCACCGGCAAGGCCGACGAAGAGGCCGAGGAGGTGGCACCCTGGCCACATTACCAAGCGGCGGCAGCGGCGCTAGGAGAAGAAGAGCTGTAGAAAAGCGAGGGGGAAATCGGGACCGGCGGCGCGGCGGCTCAGGTGGTGCTTGTGCCGGTGAGGCTAGTGAGGCCGGCGAGGGCCGCGAGACCTGGGGTGCGTATGAGCGAGGCGGCGGAGGAAACGAATGGCGAGAGCGATCCGGAAGGTGCGCGACAACACGCAGAAGATGGAGGCGACCGAAGAACCAGAGAAGCGCGTCGTCGGGCACTGGCGTGGCGACAGCGATCTTTGAAATCCTCGGCCTCGATCGAGCAGCTAGGACGAATCGAGAGGGAAATCCGACGACTAAAAAAAATGCGATGGCGTGGCCATCGGCTGATCTCAAAGAGCGTCTGCCTTTATATATAAAGACTAGAAACACCCTCGCGCGCTTAGCGCTGCAGTCTTAACGAAGCGATTTTGGTCACGAGAGAAAAAGAATCGCATAAAAGATTTGTTTTATGTATCATCTGATGAATACACATATTGCTTTTTACGAAGAACTGTTTTAATTATGTATATGTTAGTTATATGAAGGTAAACCAGAGATAAGCGACATTAACTTCAGAATTTCTATGTATGGATTACTGAAGAGGGAAAAATGTTTATGCTGATAATTAGAAGACGAATATATGTATGTAAGCTATAAGACATACATGGAACCGTGATCATCTTCCTGACATCCTTCAGATATGCTTTTAGTAATATGAGATAAAGCAAGAATAAGCTCTTTGCGTTGTCCTGTGGTAAGTAATGAGGAAAAATCATATCCGAAGACCAGGCTACATTGTACCATAAGAATAAGTAGCCTCGCTAGCATGGAGGAGAAGATGAGGGCTAGAGCGACCTAAAAATCTGCAATGGTAGCGCCAACACGAACCGATCAAAGCACCATAGAGTGAGCCATTGACCTGCATCATGAATAAAGGAATAAAAACATCTATAGCAACAGCATTCAAATTGACTCAAGCCAACCTTGGTGTGACAACTATAAATTTTGATATGATGCAGAGTATTACCACAAGGCTAGTTTGCACTTATGACAGGTTGTACCATGTTACAGCACTGAATGTGGATGACCGCAAAAAGGGCGAACAGGAGTTAATGGGGGAAAATCACTTGCATGGTTGGATTGGCATACAGGATAATTGTAATGCGACAAGCACAGGAATTGGGAGAACAAGAGAGAATGCACGCCCTCTCCCCCTTTTGCTCTCTCCAATCCCTTATCTGCACGCGTGTAGAAGACTAAACATTTTTTTTGACAGATATAGAAGTTCGGTTTAGGAGTACAACGGACTGTGCAGACATCTATATATATCCAGACTGTATGGAGTAAACAGGCATTGCTATCTACAGCACTAAACAACGTAAATAATCTGCTATTTTTCATCTTTAGGCTCATCCAAGACAAAAGGGAAGAATGATCGGTCCGAAACTGATAACAAATCATACGCAAGAAGGATAGCGAATTTAGTTATTGCGTAGTGCAGCAGCATATATAGGAAATACTTAATATTACAGGATAAGTCTAGAACACGCAAGATGTTCTAAAGGATAGACTATATAAAGGAAAGAGTTGTGGATGCTGTAGTCGAGAGCACAAAACATGGGTTTTTAGAGTACAAGCAAAAGACAAGTCGTATTGTCGCAACAGCACTCGTTGGATGGCATGTGGATAGGCAGATTTGAGCACAACCAATATATATTAGAACCCCTTCAGTAGAGATGGGTAGAGCGCACAAGTATTGGACGGAAAGTTTCACCCTTCTTAAAAGAGAAAAGGTCTGTATCGAACTATGATTTGAATTACTTTCTTATTAGTTTCCAAGTGAAGAATGTTCATTGAATCAGCATATAGGTTTCTGATGAGTAAGAAATTAAATTGAGATGTCTGTAAATGATGATCTATATAACATATCTCTGAGATGGTCTTGCCTTCTCCATCTTAGCGGCTCTTTTTCGTATGCTCGGAGGAGGAATGTCCTTGGGCGATCACGAGATGTTGTCTTTGTAAAATAGGTCTGCTAAGACGAGGATAGAGTATGAGCATTTTTTTATATATAGTTTAGGAGGTGTGTAGCAATAGGTAAAAAAAAATGAGCAGGAGCAGAGGTAAACAACAATTAATCGCTTTACCTGTTTTTTTTTTGGAACAGACAGCTATGTGTTGTTTTAAGGCTTAACCAAAAATATGGTCATGGATATGTAATAGTATTATGTAGATACTAAGGAAGCATCTCTTAACAGGAAGATGTTATCACATAGGTGGAGGATGTATATACTGATCATGACTCAATCAGGCTGAACTAATACATATGCTGATAGGATGTATATACATCTTCTATAGGTGGAGGACGTATATACATTACATCAATCTCTATTTAGGACTCAACAAAGCATGCAGTACTCTGTTAACATAACTTAGTACATATGCAAATGTATACATAAAAGATCTACATACAGAAGAATTCAGGGGAGAAAAGGGAAGGAATAAATATGTATGCATTTTTATCTGGAATTACCGTCTCATCAAGTTCATGGATAGAGCTTTACGAGGGGAGGACTATTCCAAAAGGTAGAGGAACAAAATGTTACTAGCTGTACATTGAAAACGATTGGTCGGTATGATCGATGTCGATTATAAAGAAAGGGATCGTGACTCAATCAGATTGAACTAATACATATGCTGATATGATGTATATGCATCCTCTACAGGTGGAGGATGTATATACATTACATCAATCTCTATTCAGGACTCAACGAAGCATGCAGTACTCCGTTAACGTAACTTAGTACATATGCAAATGTACACATAAAAGATATACATACAGAAGAATTCAGGAGAGAAAAGGGAAGGAATAAATATGTATGCATTTTTTTTCTGGAATTACCTTCTCATCAAGTTTATGGATAAAGCTTTCTGAGGGACTGAGGACTCTTCCAAAAGGTAGAGGGAACTCAATGTTACCCCACGACGCTTGTATTCGTAAGTAAGACCTAAGCCGAATCATACTTCTTTAAGTTCTTGAAGGCAAATTTGTGTCATCGAGGTGTTCTCTCATGTCCAGAGGATACGGTTCTCCATTTACCAAGGTGAATGGATTCATCTCAAGAAATGAAAAATCCAAGGCTGCCTAAAGAATTTATGAGTATAACATGGTGTCAATGGCAAAGAAACAATTTCAAATTATCTTCTTTTGAAAAGAAAGTGTGAGGTACCTTGGAAAACCGAAAATATTCTTCTAGTGAAACCACCTATTTTTGTGCAGACCTAAAATTGATGGCCAAATCATGGTGAACTAAGCACACGACGGTTAATGCATAACTAAAGAATTATCTGAAATAACAAGTTGTAACCTATGAAGAACATAATAAATGGCATAAGACAAGGAAGCACAGATAGATTAGAAACAGTTCTAATTATCAAGCTCGATCACATCCCCGAACACCCACAATGCTGACACAAAATCGCAACTCCTAATTCCTAATTCTCACCACACCATATCGCGTGTTGGAATTTCTCTATCGAGCATCGACCAGCCCACAACCGCGCCACAGGAAAAAAAAGGAGTAAAGGAACCGCTTTCGAGCTTCGGCATTAGTGGCTCGCTTCGCTTCAAGGCGGCGGGAGCTCCACCGATGACCACCTCCGTGACACCTCGGCGACCTCGGGTTGTCCAACATAAGCTTCCGAAGGACAACTCTCGCGGACAAAACCAAAAGCCCAAAACGAAACAACACATCGAATTTATTCACCCAAACCGCATAAGGGGCCGCTAAATGGCGCAGAGAGTCGGCGGGTTGATCGGAGGCGGCGTTGCGCTCACTGGAAGATCCGTCCGCCATGGGAGGCGGACTTTTCACGGGCGTTGAGGCGGATCGAGAGGTTCTTGCCCTCCGTCTGTGGCGGCGATGGTCTTTGCCGCCCATGGCGTCTTTCGAAGGCCCGCGTCGTGGCGTCGGACGAACACGACGACCTTGGGGTCGTCCGCGACGGTGTAGCGCGTGATCGTCTTCCCACGCGCCTCAGCGCCCGCCGCCGCCTCCGCCTCGAGCATCCGCGATCCCTCTCTTTTCTCTGCCTCTGTTGGTGGTGGAAGGAAGGGCGGGGAGGAAGCGGGAAGGAAGGGAGGAGGGGGAAGAGGCGTCAGACCTTGTGGAAGGAAGGAGGAGGAAGATCTCGTCACGGACTGACGAAGGAGGCGAGGTGTGATGAAGCGGCGAAGAAGGAGGTGGAAGTCGAGCCATCGGCGAAGAATCGAGAGAGAGGACGACGTGCAGGCTTCGTGGCGAGTGGAGTGAAGGTGACGAGCACACGCGTCATGAAGGAGCCAGCAATGGCAAACGCACGACAGTCCGATCCCATCGGACGGTGCAGACGAGCCGAAATCGAAATCGAATCCAAAAAAAGTGTGACGTGGCCACTCTCCTCACATCTCCTTTGTGCGCCCTTTTATATAAGGAGATTCTAATGCAAAGTAAAAACTAAAACACTCAATGTGCATAGCTATGTAAAACCGAAAAACAAAAGAAACGGAAAAATAATCAATGTGTTGTATGACTGTCAGTTACCATACAAAAATAAACGAATACAATCAAGGATTAATCAACAAGGCGATACCTGCATTCGCACCAACTCTACACGATATACGGTCGATCTCGTATGCGACCTCTGTTGTGGCTATTTGGACTCGGAGAGACGGAGATGGCGATACAGATGCAACTGCGATGTGAGAACTTAGAAGGTGGCCTCTATGTGGTCATCCTAATCAGCCGAGAGATCTTGAAGGAGCGGAACATTAGAATTTTTCATAACAGGTCAACCACATCAATTGATCTGTTTGTAATTAAAAATAAAAGAGAAGGACATAGCTTGGACCCTTGTTAGAGCGAAGTATTTGAAGCAAATTATCCCGTGTATTTAAATGTCTAACCATATATTAGATTTTCGATCTTCTGTACTCGTTCACACCTTCTATTTCAACATAATATATGCAGCTCCCCTGTCCGTTCTTTTAAAAAAACTGAGAAGTGGCTGCCTGGCTGGTAGCCTGCGTCGTGTCTCTGAATGAAGCTACTTCTGGACAAATCGACGACGGTGCGGTTGGCGACAAGGGGCACGCACGACTGCACAAAAAGAAAAGTAAATCAGTGGAGTAAAGATACCTCGGCGTGCTCGGATCTCTGTGCTTTTCTTGGTGTGTGATTCTAGCAACTGGAACGGAATGGCCGACCAGTCATGGAACTTATTGGCGTTTCGCTTTGCGTTTGGGCTTTGGCACAATTGGGGTGTGGCTTGTTTCTTCTTAGTGAAACATGGCTTTGTTTGGACAAAAAAAGACTGCAAAGGCCGACCTAGCGAAGCTCAGCCTCAGCGTAGGTCAGGTTGTTTGGGCCTGGCGATTGTTAGGCTTGTTGGGCCTTTCTGGGATTGCCAATAAGCATTTCTTTTACGAAAAAAGCGAGCCAATAGGCAGCAGATCTATCACTTCGAGTTAGCACGACGTTGAATTGGTGATGTTGCATCGATTGAATCGGTACGACAACTCTGGGCCAGGACCGTTTCGGCTCATTTAGATTTTTTTTAGCAAACTAGCAAAAATAGTCTCTCATGTAACGAAAAAAAATGATACCTCTGTTGCGTACCTACCGTACCGTGCATTTTAAGCATGACATATGTGTTATTTTTACGAGTTATTTTTTTTTTATTTTATCGTAAAAACAGTGTCGTTTTAGCCCGTAACTCAGTAAACAAGCTTTGTTGAGTATCGCCAGTTTTACAGGCATCAGCGTTGTACTGAACTACTGACCACTCCCTCGTATCATTGAGAGCTGCAGAGGAGACACCCAGCCCGGCGACATAGACAGGTGCTAGTATACTCCAGGCAGAGCAGGACAGTGTTGATTACTACGACGAGCTTTCTGCTAAAGTTTTAAAAGCTTTCCGTAGTAAGAAGCCAAGAAACATTAAAGGCCTGTTCCGCACGACTATAGTTTTTTTTTTTTGAAAAACGGTTTCCGGCTATACCAGTGTCAAATCCAGAAAAAAAAAACAAGATTAGACTTAAAGCAGAGCAGCTCGGCGCCTCGGCAGCCAGCGCCCAGCAGAGAGCCAGCTAGAGAGTACTCTCTCCTCCTCGCCTCCTTGATGAATACTGATTAGTAACAAAATGGTGAACTAAGACTACGGAGGAGAAACTTTAATTTGAATATCTACGTGCCCCCAACAAATAGTACATATTTTGGTCTTATGCAAATTACAACCAGACAAACCAGTAAACAACATCACCCCGTGCATCTCTCTGCAACTTCCTCTCACTAGCTTTGGAAGCACAAGACCTGCCCCCAAAACTACACGCTCCACTGCAAATCCTGGACACAAGTCAATGCCGCAGCCTATCCGACCTCGGAAGCATTTCATCAAGCGACTAGGGGCACATCCTAAGCAAAAGCTCCAATCGCTTCCAATCAAGCACTGAACCTTCCGACCCACCCCAATCCCACAAACACCGCGATCTCTAGTGAAGCATTTCATCAAACAATCGGTGATGGTAATGCGGTTATTGCAGACTACGATTCTGATTTTGTGAGAAGCTAAAAGGAGGAGAGGAAGGGTGTGACCGCCACCCTTGAGTGGCAGTAGTAGTTCCTATAGTTGTCGTAGATGAACACCTCTTTCTTCTTCAGCTTTTGGCCTCTACCTCCACCGCCATTGCCTTCTCCTCCAAGCTCGTTGTTTTGTTTCCTCTTTGCATCTCCTTTGGCTCCTTAGGCGGCGGACGGTTGTGGCCAAGATCCTCTGGGCGCCATAGCATTAGGCCATGCTCGAGTATGAGAAGGGTGTCACTTTTACACTTCTTAGTCATTGTCTTGCATGCTTAGATTCGTTAAATCGAGGAGTCTTGGACCGTGGCCGAGGAGTCCGGGGAGGGAGAGGCCAGCGAACTTAGCACAGGGCGGCGGCAGCGATTAGAGTTAAAGGTGATGACAGAGGTTAGGGTAAGGGGTGGAGGAGCCGTACCTAGATGGGAGGAGGTGCGCGCGGGACAAGCGAGGTCGCTAGCCGGCTAGCAGCCGCCGGTCGTTGCTGTAACGACCCACCTCTAGGGCACCCGAGAGGTCCTCCAAGACCTTCTGGAAAGTCCATCAGGACCTCCCAGAGGTCCCCAGTGACCTCTCGGCCCATCCTGAGCCTCCCAGAGATCCAGCAGACTTCTGGAGGTCGAGAGGACATGACCCGAGAGAGAGTCTTGGAGCCAGGAGCACCCACGGCTGTCACGACCAAGCCGGGGAAAAACAAGGAGGTCGTGGAGGTCCAAGACCACCCGAACCTCACGTGTTCCTCCCTGGAGCGGACATGAAGGTCGTGCTTGCGCCATGGTTCCTGTGAAACCCGAGCTAGTCCCAAGGATCATGGCTAGCTCCTCACAAAGACAATTACAACAAGTGACATCCGAACACACCTTTATTTAAACAAAATATTAACAAAGTTGTTTACAAGGTGGCCTTGGGCCCAACATAGATACATAAAAGTAAAAGAGGCAAAAGGTCCATCAACACGCCACAGGCAGCTGACTGGAGGGCACAACCTATTAACTGATCTTCTTCACTGACAATATCTTCTCCTGGCAAAGATTGTAATGAGCAAGAGTGAGCACAACAACCGTGCTCGCAAGTTACACCCGTGGGTTAGCAACATGACATGCATATATGGATAATCAAAGGATAGCATAATATGGTTATTTTGCACAAAGCCAATTTTCTTTCAAATACCATTACTAAGTTCCAAAGCAGGTCTTTAATAGCTAAAATTCATTTAGCAAAGCAGTTTTTCAGTTGAGTAGCATTCATCAATAAATTGGTGAAGGATACCCTCCTAACATTAGGCTCTCTGCCCAAACCCATGGGATGAAATCCCAAAAACAGATTTGATAAACCTTTCTGAAAACCCCAAATCCAACATCTAACTTCAAGTGGCCTTTGCCAGCACGTCCATGACCGTGGACACGGCTATTCGAATAGATTTATCTCTGCAGAGGTTGTGCACTTTACCCACATGACATGATTTCTCTAGTTTATCCGGCATTCGTCAATGCCACCTCTCACTACCAAAGGTAAGAGGTCTAGAGCTCATGACAAGGCCTTTACAATGCATTGCTCCACCACAGCCTTTCCTTGCTAAGGTTTCACCCCCCCTATGGACTACAATCCAGCGGGAAGCCCCCTCTTGCACCAGTGGGAACAGTAGGTCATAAAAGACCATTAGTCCTACAAGACCTCCCACACCTCCAATGGAGCAGCATATGATGGAGTTTTGCAAATTACTCAGCCAGGTCCCACGCCCCATTCTGGAGACATGTGGTTGCACGATTGTGGCATAGCCCATTATAGGCTTGGCATTGGTCGCTTAAAGACCGGTCCTCACATGACTAGGGCGACTTCCACAAACCCAAGGGCATCGATCTACCATAAAGGCACGATCCCGTGCATGAACTTGCACCAACCAAGCCAACCAATTCGCCCAGTCCCAATCCATTTTCATTTTCCTTGCTTCCCAAAGAACATTTTCATCCTTCCATGACAACCCAATGTCATGGTAAAAACATTTAAGCAATATTTGGTTATGTTGGTAAAGATTTCCCCAAATCAATATTTTTGGTCTAAAATTTGGACTAAGCACCGCTTTTCAAATGGTTTTGGTTCACACTATTGCATGACCCAAGTTTGATCTAAAGGTGACAATGAGTTCACCCAAAGTCAACAATGGCCATATCAAGGAAGTAGGTATAACTATGAATTTAAAACAGCATCGAAATAATCGGGTAAAGATAGGCATGCATTAAACTTTGAAATTGAACATAAATAGATTGAATTATTGGGTGCAATATGATCAAGAGTGCAACTTGCCTTGCTCACTATCCTGCGAATCCTCCTCTTGATTACACTCGGACTCCTCGAGTCTTCACGATCTACGTATGAAAGAGCAAATTCAAAGAAGGTTCAAATAAAGATCCAATTAAGAACAAGAAGAAAACCAAAAGGACCCCAGAGGAAGTCCAACACGCAACCAACGTAAGAGGTCTAAATTCAGATTAGGTTCTTAGGAGGAGGTCTAAACTCACGGAGGAGGGTGGTCTTTAGCAAAAGACCCCAAAGGAGTGATGTAAACGATGAAGCAGGGAGGTCCTGAGGAACAGCCCTTGCGTAAAAGCCAGGGAGGGGGTCTTCTTACAAAGGCCACAGAAGTCCAAAAGAAATCCACGAGAGGAGGTCCTGTGAAGGACACGACCATCACAATATAGTGGTAAAAACAAGAGTGGAGCAGATCACCCAAGGACTTACCAGGGAAAAGAAGAAACAATGGATGGAGGGAAAGTCGGGAGCAGCAAGGCTTTCCCTGGGAGCCACTGATCGAGAGCCAGGATAATAGAGGGTGGAGAAAAGTGATGTGGTAGAATTTCTTAGTCTAATTGTTATCAAAACGGTGAAGAAGACTAGAAATATACGTGTCAAGGATAAGTATAGAAATGGGTCAAAGGTAGGTAGTGGCAGGGCAGATGTCACTACCCCCCTGGTTAAAAAGTACGAGGAAGGACAGCTTATGTTGCTTTGGGAAGGGACTAAGAAAAATGTCAGAGTACGGTTAAGTGACCCAATTCAAAGTAATTACCACGTATGTGGATGCATTTAATGTGACAAGACATGCATTAAATGCCCAAGATATTTTCGTGGCGGAGGAAATGAGAATGATTAAGACCGGCGGTGGGGCGATCAATTTAAAACAGTCGGGTCAAAGGGAGGTCTTGCCCATGAGAGGAGGCCCTTGAGGAGGTCAGAAGGCTAGGAGGTCTGATATACACCAAGGAGGTTGAGCGTGGGAGGTCCAAATACACATGGAGGAGGTCCACGTGACTAAGGTTCGGACAACCGTGACTTCATCGGAGGAGGTCCCACGGCTCAAGGAGGTCCGAACATGGGAGGTCTGACGGTCGGATCAACAAAGAAGATCTGACGGTTAGGATCTCATCAAAGGAGGTCTGGCGAGAAGTCGAGGCCAAGTTAAATGGCCACGGAGAGGTCTTGGACAAGAGGTCCAAAGAACTACAACAAGGTCTGCGGTTGAGATTAAGGGCAAGTTGAGGTCCCAGGCGGTTGGATCTCCAAGAGGAGGTCCAACACCAAGATCAACGCGAGGGGAGGTCCCCAGAGAGAAAAGATGCACGGGAGGTGCAGGCCTTTAGATTCAAAATGAGGGAGGTCCACGAAGGGACATAATGCATGGAAGGTCTGGACCCTTGGATTGGAAATGGGAGGAGGTCCGGACCGCCAAATCAAGTACAAGGGAGGTCCTAGGGAGAAATTCACGACAATTGGTCCACAGGGAGTTCACAAAGGTCCAAGCAACCCTAGGGAGGTCCTTTCGCCAAGAAGGAATGTCAAGGGGTTCATATGAACTCGGGAGGTCCAAGGCATACAAGAAGTTCACTGGAACACAGGGAGGTCCCGACCCAAAGAGGTCTGGACATATGAATGTGCCCAGGCAACAAAGGGTTTAGACTTAAGAGAAGTCTGAACAGAGAAGAGGTCTGATTCCAAAGAGATTCGAACCAACAAAGAGGTCTAAAGTGTCCAAACTTCGAAAGGAAAGGCCCGGACGTAAGAATACGTCCAGGTGAGAAAAGGTTCAAGCCTCAAGGGAGGCCTACCCTCACGTGCCACTAGGGAGGTCTAGACCACAGAGGAGGTCTAAACCTGCACAACCAAAGAAGATATGCTAAAGGGAGGTCTACTGGGCATACCAAAAGGAGGTCTCAGCAACTCAAACCTCTCCAACCGAACCAAACTCGTAATTCTCATTAAAATAAAATAGCTTTAATTTATTTTACACATTTTAAAAAGGATTTAGAAAATCAGAATGTTATAGTTGCCGACTTGCCATGGTTGCCCGGGGTTCATTTCTTGGTGGAAGGTGGGCTTGACTGATGAAGCCCTCCGGTGGATTCGATCCACGGAACAGATCTTGCAAGGCTACGATTAATTTGGAGAGGTTTGATGTTTGACTGTCTGTCTTTTAGGTAGGCTGACTGCAACTTCTAAGATGAGATATATCTGAAATGCCCCTGAGGACAGTAATAGTTTATTTGATGCAATTTAACGCAGTTAACAACATTTAACGATAACTAACGACAATTGATAATAATTAACGATGACTAACACAATTGACGACAATTAATGCAATTGACGTCAACTACCGCAATTAACGACGATTAACGCAATTAACTGCAATGAACGATGACTACCGCGAGTGATCGCATGTAACGATGATTAACGACAATCAACACAATTAACATAATTAAAGACAATTATTACAATAAACACTTATTACATAAATAATTACTACAACAAATAATTATTTAAAACAATTATGACAATAAATAATTATTACAATAATTAATTATTTCAAACAATTATTACAAAAATATATTTACAATAGAAAAAAATAAAAAAAAGGGGAAAAGAGGTGGCAACGGTGGCTAGGGTTTGGGTTCTTGCGTCGTGGCGAGAGGGGTTCGGCGACGGTCGAGGAGGAGGAGGCCGAAGGAAGGCAGATCCAGATCGATCAGGCAGGAGGAGGAGGAGGCGGCAGGCGGAGGAGGGAAGAGGAGGGCGACACGAGCATGGGTGCCAGATCTTGTCGAGGACGAGGAGGAGGAGGGGAGGAGGAGGCGGCGTGGGAGGAGGAGGAGGAGGGAGGCCAAGGGGTGGGGGTGGGGAGGGCGTCGAAGGGCTAGTGGTTTTGTTGAATGGCAAAAACGGGTAAATACCACGCAAGTTTGGAGGCAAATTCGGAAGGGGGTGGTGAGAAAGCCGGGGAAGCTGCCCTGCGACGGCTTCTAGCTTCCGACTTTTTCACGTGTAAGACGACTTCCAAGAAAACCGATCGAAAAAACCCACCGTTTGAGGTGCTTTTGACTTTTTCGAGCAAGAAGCCGAAGCCCAAACAATCCGTCGTTCAACCTCGTCGTTTTCTCGAGAAATTGACACAACGAAAAGAGAACAAGATTAAAAAAACAACACTACTACGGCCCACACGCCTGCAAGTCTGGAGCTTACCCAAGCCGGCGGCAAGCCTACAACGGTCGCCCTGGGCGCGCGTGGCTGCATCCACACGCGCCATCTGATCCGGATCTGATCTGGACCTTCTTTTTCTACTGTTCCAGCTTGCTCTTTGATTGATTAATTAATTAACTAATCCAGAGCTCACGCTTAATCTAACCACACTCTGCTTTGGCATCATCTCCGTATCTGCTCTCTTTGCTTGTTTGGCTCCTTACTTTATTAGCTCATGGGAGTTTGCAACGGCTAGTCCAAAACGTGGCATAAATTATGCAGCGAGCTTTCCCAAAAAGCGTCCCTGTCTCCTGTCCTTCCATGGCCTCTAGCGCAGCAGCAGCAACAGCAACGCAAGAAATGCTCGTTAATTCTTACTCGTCTAATGCACCGGCAAGTTTCCAAAATACAGAGCTGCTATTCTGAATTCTGATACGTTTTGGTTTGCATTTAGCAGAGTTTTAATTCTGGCCCTGCATGCTACGGGGTTTCTGAAAATGTGCAGTTGACTCGTGCGCTGGTATCTGGATGCTTATCTTTTCGCAGCAATTTTTAGCAGCAAATTAGAAGAGATGCATTGTGCACAGCTAACCTGTTGCCTGTGCGGATACTGATGAGAACATAAGCAAGATACGATACGCTGTTACGCTTGCAAGGTAGGCCTGGAGAAGGGGACCCACGTTCCAGTCTTGCGATGGATCGCCCGGTCATAGTTACCGGATTCGCTATAAAATCACATGAATCGGATTTGTCGAGTTCAAACCGGTTTAGAGGTACGGGGTTCGTGTTCGCAATGAAAATTGAAAGAAAAAAAAATAACGAACTACGAATCCGAATCTTGTACCGAGTCACGCTTATGCTAACTATGTCTCAGTCTGAACGAGCAAATCAATTTACTGCAAGACTTAATTCAAAAAAGACGTAACTATCAAATTTTACTCTCCTATGACATGGACATGATTTGGCCAATTCCCGAACATTCCTGCCTCTTTAATACGTAAAAAGAAAAGTTTTTTCGGTCATCTTTTTCTAGTCTAACTGGCCAGATAGCGTAAAATTAAGAAGTATGTATTCTACATGTACTCATACCGTAGTCATACACGAAGAGGTTATGCTTACTAGCTATAGTAGAAAACAAAATGCGGATTAGGGAAAAGCAAAGCACGGGGGTGTATTAGCATAAAAACCGGCCAGCCCACGCTCATGCCAATCCGGCCTCTCGGAGAAAAAGAGGAAAGGAGTAACCAGTCGAGGATGGCACGATAAATAAATAGGATCTTATCGGAGGGTGCCCCCGCAAGAAGTCGCAACCTGTGTCGGAGGATTTGAATATTTAGCGAGACGAGAGAGCGTGAGCGGAGTTTTGTCTGCTTCCATCCAGAAAGCTGCAGGCGCAGCGCAGCGGAGAGTCCAGGAGAGCAACGGGAAGAGAAGGCCCGCAGCCACACGATACAGGTGCGGTTCCAACTCGTCTAATCTTTCCGAGTTTTGTTCAGGTTCGTCCGATGCAGATATTGGTTCCATCTGAGACCGGGACGGGGTTTAGGGGGGAGAAAAGGAGCTGTTTTTTTGTCCTGGTGTGTTCTTGGCGATGTATCTTGTTGCGTTAAGGAACTGCGCTTCTTCTTGTGTTCCTGACGGGATTGTGTGAATCTGTAAGCTACGGGCGTTTCGATTCTTGCCTCTGTTTGTTTTAAGTTAATTTTACATTTGTTCCGTCATGTTGATGTGTTTCGATCTGGCGATATCACGGGATTTCTTGGTTGTTTCGGTACAACAGGTTGGTTAATTGCGATATAGATTCAGTTCATGTTTACGGCTCTGTATTTCTTTGGTCTACTCAAGTTCAGTTCAGTTCTCGTTCTTTCAGTCTTCCCTTTCCCTGAGAGCAAGCTGTTAAAAGTACGTTTCTTCTCGCTTGATGTTGTTTTCATTTAGGTTAGCTTTGGTGACTTCAAGCTATATCATCTTAAAAAGTTTTAAATCTCTGTTTCTGATTAGATCTTTTGGCTCGTACGGCTTTTAAAAACAAAATAATCTCTCTACTGGGAAGAACATGTAGTCTTGTGTATTCAATTTCCCTGTACTTTCATCTCATGGTTTCAAATTTTGTCCTTTCTTATTCATCAGTACATGTTACTCTAGAAAGTCTTTAGTCATTTGTCGGTTCACTCTCTAAGTCACACGTACCTTTTGACATTGCTGATTTTGTGGATGTTGTTTTCGATGGAATTTAATGTTTTCTCTAAAAACACTTGTGTACGAGCAAAACGAAACATTACATGGTCTGTCACTGTGATGAAAGATGTGAAATTTCTTGGCAAATCAATCTATTAAGGAAAAGCTAGATACCAAGATATTCTTGGGTCTTTTTTTTCCTTAACCCCTTGCTAGCTATGCGATAGCTTTATTTTATTTTTGTCATCCCAGTATGCCCTTTTGATTTGTGTTAATTTCTGTGCTTGCCGAAGGTAAGTGAGGAGACAAGATGATGCAGAAGGAGCTGCCGCAGGCATGGTGGTTCGACAGCCACAACCTCGCAAGGCCGTCTGCATGGCTCGGCAACACTCTTTCAGGTTTGCCTCGCCCCCATGCATTCTCCAATGGATGTTTTGCTGCTTCTATTGTGCTTTATTTGGGTGTGTGATAGCCGCTACACTGTTGTTGTGGTTACTCCATGGACTAACAAAATCTTGGACCGAGGAAAATAACTTTCTTTTTCTGTATGAAACCTTGAACAATTTCTTTTACTTCTCACAAACTGGTTTCCATTGTTCTTGCATACTTTAATCCATGTAATACTTTCACCTATTAATTTACAAGTCAGTTTCGATCAAGTGCTGGTGATCTTTGGGGAATTATGCATGTTTTCGAGTGTCAAGAAAACATTGTGGCAGTTCAAATCTTAGAATGTATGTCCGTGTCCAGTTGAAATGAGATGAGCAATTTTGTATGTGATCTCCTTATCAGTATGCTTCAGTGCCATGTTAATATGTTATAGTGTGCTCGCCATGTAGGAATTGTTCCCCTAAACGCTACTACTGTTGGTGCCATCATGAATTGTCTGACGTTTCTAGTGAAGTCTATCATGTTCAATTTGAGTTTAGCTGGAGAAATCTCCGATGATCATGGCTCCAAAATTTTATCTTGTCATTCCATAGGTTTAACTTCTGTCATGTAGAACGATTAACAAATCATATTAGTTTAGCGCTTACGTGGAAATTGTTAGCTGGTCATTATATTTTGTAATGACCTGTACAAACTTTTATTTTGCATAGGTCCATGACAAAAGCTGCAGTTGCTCTAGAAATAGAAATATACTCTAGGACCTTGTTTCTAGCAATATGATTTTTCCTCTACTGGATTTAACTTGCTTCTTTACAAATTATGCTGTTCCTGCCCTGTGATTGCAGAACTAGATGATAAGACCAAGCAAATGCTCAAGCTGATCGACCAAGACGCCGACTCTTTTGCGCAACGTGCTGAAATGTACTACAAAAAGCGGCCCGTCCTGGTGGACATGCTCGGCGACCTGTATCGAGCACACCGCTCGCTGGCTGAGCAGTATGACCTGCTGAAACATGGTGGTGGCACACGCCACACAATGTTCGGTCCATCTTCCTGTACCCAGAGCTGGTCTCAGGTAACAGTTGGTGGGAAGGGAACAGGAGGGTCTTCCAGTTCACTTTGCTTAGACTCCTATGACTCACAGTCTGAAGTTGATGACCCTGAAGAAGAACATGAAGAGGTATCTGAGACTGAGAGTCTGAGAGAGGTAGAGGACCAACCAGACCAAGTAGAGCTCATGCGTGCAGAGATCAAAAGGCTTAAAGAGCAGAATTCCGAATTGCAGAAGGTAGTTGAAGAAAACACAGCTCTTAAGGCGGAGCTCGCCGCGAAAGATGAGGAGAAGAGGGAGGTCATCAGGCAACTGGCATCGTCATTTGAGATCATAAAGGAGGAGAATTCTACCTTGCGAGAGTGCATCAAGAGCTCAAACCAGTCCTCGCCCTCCTCGCGCGCTTTTGATTTCAAGAAGCTGACCAAGGATTTGTTCTCCGCAAAGCTATTCACAGCGCACTGCAAGCCTACAGGTCCAATGGTTGCTCTATGAGTTTGGTGCAGCAGAAACATGAAGAAAGAAAGAAATCAGCAATCAGCATTGCACTCTCCCTCTGACGATTAGCTTCATGAGAATTTCTTGTAGCTCATGTTTATATAGGACGTGTCCATGTCTGCTTCTATCCCCATTCAGGTTTAGGCCAGTAGAGGACTCATTTTTAACTATATTGCTGCTAAGCATGCTATAGTCATGTGCATCTGTATCTACTCATTTACTGCAGTAGAATAGCCATGTGAATGTTTGTATGATCACGGTTATTATAGTATAAACTTTTCTCCAATTTTCATCGGCAGCTCAGTATGTAATAGCGCCTAGTATTGCACTATTTGCTTTTGCTGTAGTCTGAAGATCTGAACAGTCTTGAAAGTTGAAACCTTTCATCCTCATCCAAGTTCAGACAGGATGCTGAAACTAGTGTTCAGGTGCACTGCAACTGCAACTGGTAACCCTATGATTTTTGTTGAGTTATGAAAAGTATTTAAGTATCTCAGCCCGCTTTTCTTTGCATGCTGCCATGGTCAGAGTTGTGCGGTCAATTCTACTTCATGAACATGCAATTACAATAAGGGAGAGAACTTGGATGATGCACATGCCATGTCACTACAGTATTAAATAAATAGGGACAAGTGCTCAAAATATCACTGATGATTTAAAATAGCACCATAGTAGTATAGTCATCACTACAAACTAGTCAGTAGATAAAGGAGGACCTCTTGTTCCCCGCAAAGAGAAGGGGCGAAGCTCCGATGTCCTTTTCCGATAAAGGGGACCCCTGGGTTCCCCAAAAAGAGAAGGTGCGAAGCCTCGAGGTCCTCGTAAAAGGGGAAGCGGTACTGATACGAGTAAATGTGTTTTCCTTTTTATCCCTAATAGTTCTCCCTCCTTCTGCAATGAGAGAGGGGCTATTTATATGTTACATCAAGGGTACAGGATATTACAATGCTACCTCTAAAAAGACCATATGATTATAGGGACTCCGCGGTCGTTCCACCCTTCTATGTGTAGCTTTGGTCCACAAGTAATCTTGACTCCCTTCGGTCCGTGCGAGGTGACCTTGGAGCGAAGTCTCCATGAACCCCCTTTGCTCCAGGATGGGTTGTACCCATTCGCTCTATGCGAGGGATACTGTTGTGCCCTTCATCCAAGGCTGTCGTGCTGGCCTTTATGTAACGGGTCAAGGGATGCCCTTGCTTTGGTGTCTTCGCCAGGTCGCTGGGGCCTGTGGGCCACCCCTACGACAAGTACTACTATTACTATCTTCAGCTTTGGTGAGGAAAATGAGTAGGTATTCCCTAATCTCAAAAGTATGATCCTATTTGAAACACGGGAATTTGTCTTGATTCATGTGGGAATTGAGCTATTTGCTATGAAATTCCTGTAAAATTCTTGCGTTCCAAAACGAGCCTATTTCATTGGAGTAATAACTAAAATTGAAGGGAAAAAATATGAGAGGGGTAGGCCAGTAGGTGGAGCATGGAGGTCAGTCAGTCTCAGTGTACACCTGGACCGTGGATGGTGTGACCCTCCGCTCTAGTGTATTAGTCAGTCCTCGGTTCTCAAGTCTTCCACAGGAGCATTCCTGAAGCGTATAAGCCCAAGTCGCAGTCGCCTTCTCCTCAACTCCTCATCCTCCTCGCATCACAAGGGGTCACCTGAGGTATTACCCCCATCCTCCCCCAATTTTTAGGGTTTTAATCAGTTCTTTTCGCTGGTATTCCTCGATCCGCGGTCTCTGATTCCTCTGGAGTAACCGGATCTGTGGTTGGTTCGCCTCAGTGTTTCGTAGCTTTCGACTCCATTTAGATGCGATCTGTGTTTAGTTTCGTGAATGATTGTGTGGTCTTCGATTCCGCCGGAGTAGCCATGGTTGGTTCGCCTCCGTGTTTCGTTAGCTTTCGATTTGACTTTGTTCAGATGTGATCGGTGTTTAATTTCGTGAATGATTATGTGGTCGTGTCTGGACAAGTAGACAGCAGAACATCCTTGCTAAGTTTTGGCGTGTTTTTTCTATGTGGTGATTTGGGGTTCTCAGAATCATAGTTTTAGGCAGTTTGGGATAGCGAATGATTTACTTTCAAAAAAAGAATAGTGAATGATATCCACACAGCTCAGTTACAACTTACAATACCGTGCTTATCTCGTCTCATACTGTATCATGAGAATTTGAGGATTTCCTACTGTCATACATGGTAATTTTCTGTTGCTGAACAATTATTTTTTGAAAAGTGTTGCTGAACAATCATGTAAACATGTTTGAGGAAAATTTGTTGATTTTCCACCTGTAGTGTTGCATATGGCGTATGATCCGTGTATGAAGTAAGCACTCATTGTTGTATGTAGCTTAAATCTAGAACTGCAGTATACTAAGTACAAAGACTAAGTTTTATGTTTTGTTTTTGCAACACTTCTGAGTAATTTAGCATGTCCTGTTACCTTGCTTCAATAATTATGCTCTGTTGGGGCTTGACTGCAGATCACAAAGACAATGGTGAAGGCTGTTGTTGTGCTTACTAGCAGTGATGGTGCCAAGGGCACCATATTTTTCGCCCAAGAGGGAGATGGCAATTCTACCACATGCTGCAAGAGACTGTATTCTATCCTTATGTGTTCGTTGAATGTAATTGGTTGGTTGATGTTTAGGTTCGACCACCGTGACGGGAAGTGTCTCTGGACTCAAGTAAGGGCTCCACGGGTTCCATGTGCACGCGCTTGGTGACACCTCTGATGGCTGCATGTCAACTGGCACTTACATATCTCCTCCTTTCATCTCTCGGGACAAATGAATTGTGCTGTGCTTAATGGGGAAATTGTTTCATACTGCGGGACTGCACTTCAATCCTGCTGGTAAGGAGCATGGGGCACCAGAAGATGAGAACTGCCATTGTAACATCCTAAAATTTAGGATTATTTTAAAATCAGTAAAAATGTGAACCTTTAAAAACTTTTTATGGATCTTGTTGACATTTGCTTTTCTGGATTTTATTACAAGACTTTTTGTCTGATAAAGAAATTTAAGAATGAAAGTCTAGAAATACAGAACTAATTAAGGATCAAAATAAATTGAAACAAAATATGATAAATGAAAATCCAAACTTGGTGAATTTATACTGGTAATAAAATAGGGAAATTAATTAAAACATGTTTTGCAACTTTCCCCAAATCAAATAATAAAAAAAGAAACTTAAAATAAAATTTTGAGAAAAATAAGTGATAAATAAAATTCCATAAAAATTAAAATATAAACCGAACTATGTCAGGAACCTCCCCTAAATTTTTCATAATTTTCGGAGCCATTCTTCCCTATATAAAAATCCCCTAAACACCTCAGCCATTTTAGGAATTCTAGAAATTGAATTCTTTTCCTCTTCTCATCGACCTGTGGGTCCCACATATAGGCTTTCTTCCCCACGCAAGCTTGCGCTCAGCGCCAGCTCCGCCCGACCATGGACACGTGCCCTTGTGGCTGCGCTGGTTTTGGTCGCTCGCCCCTGGTTTCACCTTCTTGCCCATGCCCTACTGCCGACCCGCATGCGCGCCACGCGCCTACGCCTGTTGTGCTCGCCCGAGCATCGCCCATGCCTTGCATCCTCCCCCCTCGGCTATAAGTAGCAACCCAGAGCCTTTGCTCTTTCCTTTCGTCATCACCATGCATCTTGTTGCCACTCCCTCTCCATTTCTCTCTTCTCCAAAACTCAAGCCGAGCTCCAAGACTTGAATGCCATTTTCGGCCATGGCTGCGCCACCTTCAAGCATTCTGCCGCACCGGCGAACTCCGGCCACCCCGACCACGTCACGACGCATTCTACCGCACGAGGAGCGACTACCCTCTATCAATTTGAGGATACCACCATCGGAGCACCGCGCATCTGTCTTCTTCTCCACCACTGGCCTAAAACCACCGCCACCATTTCCACACCTCCTCCGACGATCCTCCCTCAGATTCCTCTCTCCATGAGTACCCCTTGACCTCCCCCTACCTCTCACTCTTGCTCTCTTCCTCTCCAGGACCGCCGCCGCGAGGACCTCCCCTCGCCGCCTGTGGTCGCCAGCCCGCCTCCGGTCTCCTTGGTCCTCAACGACCACTTGGGTAAGTTTCCCACACCCTGCCAGTGCCCATGCTCTTGCTATCCTAGCCCCTACCCCATCCGAGCACCGCCATGCCCTTTCCCCTCCACGTCCGGCCGCCGCCACCGTCCACCCCAGGGTGCGCCACCACCACCCTTCGGATCGCCTCCTGTCTAGGGTCCCATTTTCGCCATCCATGGCCGCCACCGTCCTCTCTGTCGCCAACGACATGTGCCGCCTGAGCCGCCCTGAGCTTCCCCTCTTATCTGCCCTTCTCTGTTGTCTCTGTGAATTCCTCTCTCCGTGAGACACTGACAGTGGGCCCAGTCCTTTATATGCTCAGCCAAAACAATAGTAAGTGAGGATTAGACATTATTGGAGGTTTCAAATTTACAAACCACTTCATGGTAGCTAAGTCCAGTAGTTGAAGATGTTTGATAGTGCTCAATAGCCATTAACAGCCAAAGGAAGAAGAAGCAAAATTATGAATTCCATATTGATCACAGTGACAGTAGGCTTTCACTTAACAAATAGACAATGAAAATTTGTTAGTAAGTTGATTAAATGAGCTAATCCTTCTTAGTGGAATTAGTTAGATAGTTAGAGGTTAACTAAAATCAACCGGTAGGCTATTTATCATTTCTAATGCGAATACAAATTTAAATCGTACCAAAATGGTAGTAGTAATAAGGATAGTGGATTAGAATAAATCAATATGTCATTATATGAAAATATTAGTTAGTAATATAAGATGACAAGTTAGGCAATGAAGGTGTAATTAGCAGGAGCATGGTTAAAATAGTTAGCTAATGATAAATCTTGGGTGGTTGGTTTAGGTAATTAGGAAC
This sequence comes from Phyllostachys edulis, assembly GCA_036346405.1. Taxonomy (NCBI): domain Eukaryota; kingdom Viridiplantae; phylum Streptophyta; class Magnoliopsida; order Poales; family Poaceae; genus Phyllostachys; species Phyllostachys edulis. The sequence continues at coordinate 66,595,396 of CM070558.1, read as the reverse complement.
TATATATAAGGAGTTGACTCAATGATAGTTCCCTGTATGGACTAAATGAACAATCAGTGGTATGAGAGGCGAACTGTTAGTGCAAGTTGTAGTTAGGCACATGGTTAGTTTTAGTGGTTAGCTAAAAAATTGTTGGAGGGGTAAGTAAAAATAGTTAACCAGTTAGTAGGTAATGCAATTAAAACTGAGATTCTACTTAAGATAATTAGCAAGTAATCTCATAAGGATGACTTAAGTGATTAGTAGTTAGTTTAAGTAACTAAAATGATGATGAACAGGCCATATCAGTTAGGGTCTAGTTAAAGTAATGGTTTAGGCAAACTGGAGGTTAATTATGAATGGCAGTATAATGTAAGCAACTAGATGTTAGTTAAAAAAATCATCAGTATGCACTTAGAATAAATTCATAAGGTAATGCTCCAAGTTGAAAATCAAGTAAGGTTACCAACATCGCTGATGTCTTAATAATGGCAGTAAGCTCTAGGATAAAGTCAGTAATGATGCTACAAGTACATAAGAATTCACCATAATAATGACAAGTCATAAGAACTCTTAGGTATAAGGTTAGTTTATATAATTACCAGTCCAAGTGAAAATAGATGCAAACTTTAATTAAAGAACTAGTTAGTGTGGCACTAATATCTAGGTTAAAATGGAGGTCAACTAAAAACAGTCCTCAATACGTATTCTAGTTAAAAGTTAACCTAATATACTAGATGTACCTTAGTATATATAAGCTTGATCATGATAATAACTATGAAAAGAACATATTAAACCAATGATGATACTCAAAGGACAAACTTAAATCATGGAATTTCCTCGATAAATAGGAAATAATAACAAAAGAAATCACTAAAAATGAGCTAGACCTCCTATGCAAGTCATGGTAGGGTACTCTCAATAAAACAGTATCAAGTCGACAACAAATTAAATACAAGCCAACATCATCTACACCGCTAATAGCTTATAATAAGAGGAACAATTCATGAAATAAGAAGATCCATTTTCAGTTCAAAGGAATTGCACTCTCTCCGATGGAAAGCATACATTTCAGAAAATACACTTTCAGCACCACCTTTATTTATTTTCAAGATTTAACAACCGAAGCAAATCAAAACGCTAATAACTTTTACATACGAACTCAGAATTAAATGAATATTTTTGCTAAATTCATATAAAATCATTATATGTAATAATATGCAAAAAATATTTATATTTTCTTACTTTTGAATTTATTTCTTTATTTGTGTTTTGTTTTTGGTTCTTTCGAATAGGCGCTAGAATTCGTGAGCGAATATTTTGAGGACCAACCCTACGCATATTTAGAACAAAAAGAGCAAGGCAAGCACCCCCTTTGATCATATTGATCCTACTATTTTACTTACTGTATTTCTTTTTGCAAAGTCTATTCTTGCGTGCGCGTATGTTTGATATGAAACTGCTATGTTCGGGTCGTCGTTAGTTGTAAATCCTATTTGCTGCATATGTCTCCTTGAAAAATTGATGTCTTGCTGTTGTAGCCATTAGATTATACATTAGACAATATATACTATAATTTGGGAGTTTTGAGTGCGATTTATTGCACAAATGCTTATTAGAACGGTAGCTTTTCCTGAAAGTTTATAAAAGGTCAATATGATAAACATGAATTTAGGAGATTTATGAAAATGTCCAGAGGGGTGTGCCTCTGTTATTTTTTATGAAAATAAAATGCAAAACCTAGTTTTGAACGCGGGTGAGTTATATTATATTATGAGAAGAGTGAGAAAGGAGTCTCACTACACTACTACAAAAAGGATAATACTAGACGCATCATCACAGACGATTTTCCAAAATCACCAGTTTTAATGATAATCACAGACGGTTTTACCAGCGCGACCATCTTTGTTACTGGATATGCTAAGAACCGTTTGTAATGAGAATATCACAGACGGTTCGTATCATGAACCATCTGCGATACTATTACAGACGATTCTTAATACGAACCGTCTGTGATAAGTATCTCATCACAGATGGTTTGTATTAAAAACTGTCTATGATAAGTATCTCTGATTTTACCATGACTTGAAATCACTAACACTCTTATTTTACCATGACTTGAAATGGCTAACTCTCCGATTTTACCATGAGTTAGTGTTGGCTAAATCACTATCATGGTAAGATCAGAGTGTTTGGCGCTGTCCTTATATATTATACCCACCCTCGCCTCGTCTTCCATTAGTCTCTCCCTCTCCCCTCCCCACGTCGAGCTTTGGCGACCGTCCTCAATTCCCCGACGCGGTTCGATGAGGAGACACAACCGACTGTTTCACGGCGCCTTCGGTGAATGGGGCACTGCCAGATCTGGCCGTCCCCCATCTTGGCCTCAGGTAAGCACGAAGTTTTGCCCCTAAATCCCCATTCAGGTTTCCTTCTTACTCTAATTTCATCCCCTCCATCCTGTCAAATTTCGTTCTCAGTGAGGACCCCCATCTGTGGTCGACAAGGGAGGCCGATTTGGTTCGAGATGGACGCCTCTACTCGACCTTGTCCTCGTCAGAGACTGAGCCATTAACTGAGAGAGAGAGAGAGAGAGAGAGAGAGAGTATCTTTCAATTACCTTCTTACAAACTATCGAAAGAGCATATGGAAACTACTGTCCAGCAATCGATTGGTTTGGCTCAAAATTCGAATTTTTGTTTGCAATAGGAAAAAACTATCACAGACGGTTAAAAAAACCGTCTGTGATAGTATATTTTCATAGACGGTTATGAACAAGAACCGTTTGTGATAGTCTATTTTTATAGACAGACGATTATTGTTCAGAACCATCTGTGATAGCTTTTTTCACAAACGGTTCAAACACCGTTTGTGATGACCTCATAGTATCACTGACCCATAAAGTCAGACGGTTCAAAAAACTGTTTGTGATAACAATTTTGAACTGTCTGTGATTACCTTTTCTGTAGTAGTGCTAGTAGATGTCGGGACCCCAGGGGATGCAACCCCGGGACCCTCTGTGCATTCTGAACTAGTCCTATGATCAGTAGCTATTCCGCACAGTTTCAACATCGATGTAATCAAAACCATACAACAAACTATAGAAGAAGCAGACAAATTAATATTAATAGAAGCAAAAGACCTCACGGACAAGTCTTACAAGGTCTGCCGCATAGGGCTTACAACAAAAGAGCTTGTAGTAGAAAAACAAAACAACTCGTGGAAGCCATTCGACATGCCCACAGGCAATCGAGTGGAGGACGTCTCCTAGCTTGCATGGTCTTTGAAGAACTCCTCTTCAAAGAGCTCGGAGCTCCCTGGGTCCTCTTCAGCGACTGATCAACCAGAGGGCATGAAGCCATGAGTACTTTGAATGTACTCAGCAAGTCGTAGGGAAATATATGCAAATAGTATTTCATGCAAGGCTTGATAAGGATAGCTTTATGGTTACTTTGCAAAAAGCAGAATTGATTGGAAATACAGTAAGTAGATTGCAAAGCACAAGTTGAAAGATTAATACATAAGTAATCAAGTTCTTTGAAATAGCTCGTGAACACCCTGTGCACTTCCCAGACCACTCGGAACCAACCACAACCACCTTTTTGAGAAAAACTACCCCTCGTGTGAAATCACCAGGCATTGTCCATAACCGGGGACATAGCTATTCGAATAGTTTTACACTTTGCAGAGGTTGTACAGCTTTACCCACAAGACATGAGATCTCTAGTTTGTTTGGCATCCTTCGATACCACTGCTCACCACCTTAGGTAAGCAGTCTAGAGCACGTGACAAAGCCTTTACAAAGCTCTGTTTTGACTTGGTCCTGCCTGCTAAGGTTTCGCCATTCTGGACCCCCTCTTGCACCATGTGATTCCATCCGGTAACTCAGAGATCACGCCACCATGACAGAATCAAACCAAAACATCTGCTAATTAGTCGGCCAGGTCCGCCCCCATAAATGAACTTGTGGTTGCATGGTATGGCCCAGATCAATGGCACATAGAGTTAAGTCCTTAGTGATTGCTCAAGCGAGGCTTTCTGCATCCCATGTGCCTCGCGCACCTTGCCTTGCACATCCCGCCTTTGCCACTGACCACTCTCGCCCAAGCATAAATCATTTTCGTTCAACCCGACCAATTGGCAACCCTTGCCATGGCACAACAAATTTTATTAACAGTAGCATCGCACCAAAAATGACACAACTGTGATCTCGCACCACAGTTGCACATCCGTGGTATCGCACCACAATTCCATATATCATTAAGTCAAATTCAATCATTCTTTGAGTCATGTGATCGAGAGACCATCGCTTAACTAAAGCATGACTAAGCAATATACACACCCATGTTGGTATCTCAATAATGTCCAACTAAGATTACCCAACCTATGGTGTCCAAGGGTACATGTCAACATGTCAATCACAATTATTCAAGGAGTCATACTGTTGAGTAGGTATTTAGCTATTTCCCCAAACCATTTTTATACAATTAGCCATGCATGTTGGTATAAAACAATATAATTTTTCAAACTGGGTACGACATAATCAAAGGTTTACGACTTGCCTTCGTTGAAGAGTTGAGATGCTTCGGTCAAGGTCGCCGGGTCCAAGAACTCTTCAGAGAAGCCGGAATCTACACATGCAAAAAGAGCCAAATAAATACAACAAATCCAAACAAAAACAAAAAACTACCAAACTACAACCAAAAGAAAATGTTTTGAATTTAGATGAATTAGGAATGGGCTCTCGGGAGGAGGTCCAACTGAGAGGGTGGTCGAGGGAGGTCCTGAGGAAGAAGTCTTGAGGAGGAGGTCCTGAGGAGGATACGACTACTCAATGTGGTCGTAGGAGAAAGGAAGAGAACAGGGCATGGAGAAACTGGGCGAGAGCAAGAAAGTTGGGTGAGGTTAAAGGAGATGAAAGAGAGCTACTCAGGTTTTTATAGCCAGGGGAGACAGGGAGAGTCGCTGAGAGACTCAGAGGCGCACACGTTCAAGGGTAGGCGAAGGAGGAGATGGGGGCAGGTAGGGGAGGTGACAAGAGGGGGAACAGGTACTGCAGAAGCGACATCATTTAATGTGACATGACGATATTTAATGTGCGAAGACTTTTACGTCAGCAGTGACACGACGGGAGGAAGAAGAAGGTGAGCATGGCTGACAGATGGGGCTAGTCAAAACTCGGGAGGGTGGTCCAACCAAAGGGAGATCGTGACCAAAAGGGAGGTCGTGACCAGCTCTAGGACCACCCGGGAAGTCTTCCAGGACTACCCGGAGGTCTCTAGGACCACCCTGGAGGTCTCCAGGACCACCCGGAGGTCTGGACTGAGGGGGAGATCCAAACGAGAGGGAGGTCTAAACCAAAAGAGAGGAGAGCTGGGCCAAGGAAAAAACAGAACGAACAAAGAAAAGGGATCTTCACACATAGAGAACTCCAGCAAACTCAAAATAAGCCAAACTCGAATTAATTGAAGTTTAATTAATTCATATTAAATTGCTTTTAACCTCCAAAATTTCAAGTTAATCTTTAGAAATTCAACAAAACCAAATGGTTATTTTTATTTTGAAGATTTTCAAAAAACCCTAAAAATTGGGATGTTACGGTAGATAAGGGGGAGATTCTTGCCTGGGTCAATTAAGGACCAAATGCCAGCAAATCTAGATCTAAGACCTAACGTACAACCGCATATGCTAGTATGGGATAGCCTTAGCTAATTAAGTTATCGAAAACTAGCTTTGCATGAGGGGTAGGCAGTAGACACGCGAGCATGTTTGATTGCTGACATAACGACGAATGCCTCACTGAGACAGGCATACCCATGTGAAGTGTCAATAAATGTAGCGCTGAGATGGGTATACCCGGGTGAAGTGAGGATAAACATTCGACGAGCTAAGTGCAAGGTTAGGACTAGATGATGTAAAGGCTTTGTCACGTGCTCTAGACTGCTTACCAAAGGTAGTGAGCGGTGGTATCGACGGATACCGAATAAACTAGAGAATTCCAGACAAACTAGAATATTTGTGTTCTGTGGGTAAAGTTGTACACCTCTACAGAGTGTAAATCTATTTAAATAGCCGTACTCGCGGTCATGAGCGTTCTTAGTGCGGATGGTATGGGTGTAGTCTTGCTTTTCACAAAAAACTGTCTTACTGGAAAAACATGGGGAAATAGATTGTGGTTTATATTTGAGTTAACTGCCATGTATATGGCTGAACATAAATTGTTGCTCGTAGCCGAGGAGGGTTGCGAGTTGTTGTTGCTATTATTGTTGAATCATTCAATTACTTATTACTGTCCTATATCTATTTAAACTGCTCTTTTAAACTTCCGTTGCAAAATAGTACATATGGATATTGCAAATAAAACGGGCTTAAAGCAAAACAACTTGTAGAGTAGAGCCACATTGTTTGATAGCCTTGCATTTATATAAACTTTGCAATACACTACAAGGTTTGCTGAGTACACAATGTACTCAGTCTTGCTTAAATTGTTGTTCAGAATATGTGGAAGAGCCAACGCCAGATGATGCTCTCTTTGCACCCAGAACCAGAGGGTTCAGTGACAGGTCTATCTAGGCCTTGTTTCTTGTCGGTTGCTTGAGGGTTGGATGGGCATGCCACTGGAGTTTTGCTACTTTTGTTATTCTTTCTGCTGCTACTTTACTCTATTAATACCTGTTTATATTTGGCTGATCGGCCGTTGATGTAAAAACTGTACCGCTTAAGTTAAGTGCCCTTTTGCTTACTTATAGATGTGAATGTATGGATGTAAATACCAAATGTTGTGAATGTGTGTACTAGCCATTGATCATGGGACTAGTACGGTACACACATAAGGTCTTCGAGTATTCCACACCTAGGGGTCTGACAGCCATGCTGGTGATCTTGGAAACATGGCAGTTGGAGCAGATGGTACTTCTTTTTGCTCCCATTTTGCCATTCTCTTAAATTCCTCTATTTTGGAGAAAACATTTTCTGCTTTGGATGAAAATTTGAAAGCTTTATTCTCATAAACAATTTACTGCATTATGTCTATAATGCACAATCCCCACCGACAATTTAGTTCTTGGTTGCCCAGGTGTTGCTAATGCCAATGTTGTTGAGAGCTAGGTGAGCACTATTCGTTTTATTTCCGTAAATAATAATACATTGACACTATTTTTATTGTTTCAGTTTTAGCACTGTTCATTTGATATCGATAGCATTTTTGAACGACAGATTCCCCTTACTGGACCACACTCAATCATTGGTCGAGCTGTTGTTGTCCATGCTGATCCTGATGATCTTGGCAAGGGTAAACACTTGAATCCTACATTTGTGCCTCTCTGGGCAGGATTCTTTGTCAGATCTGAATTATCTCTTTGTTGCACCGTTGCTAGAGTAGTTTTGTTATGTTATCTGCACACTCTCTATGTCCTTTATATAATTCGTCGCAAACATAATCGATGAGATAGTGTGGAAGTCCAGAGAACATTTTCTGGTCTCATCTGTTTTTTGTTTCTTTCAGAGAACATTTTCTGGTCTGATCTGTTTTTTGTTTCTATTTATGAATTGCTTTCATCTATTATTATTGGATAAACCCACTGCTTATCATTTATTTATGTTAGCTATGGATAGCAAACATAAAAGGCGGAGTGCCTTATTGGTCGACTGTACTTTGTTCTACTTTTGTATAAACTCTCTGATTGTTGTACAGAAGGTTGATTGTAGTATGTCTGTAACATTTATTTGGATAGAGGCATGAAGTACATGTAACCACAGCTTTCTGTCTGTATTTGAGGTGGACATGAGCCTAGCAAGAGCACTGGAAACGCCGGTGGATGTGTTGCTTGTGGTGAGTTATATGGTCGAGTCTTTTCTCCAACCAGGTTTAATTTTTAATTTATTGTAACACTTAATAGACTAATTTAATTTATTGTAACACTCAATAGACTAACTGGTTCTATCTTGCCTAACCTTTGTTATTTTCTACATTTAGTGGATTCATAGTAATCTTGTTCAGTTCTTCCTTTTGTTCTTATGGTCTTTCTAAAGAATCTAGACTCGCCATTATGAGTTAATGGAGTATTTTGGTGATTAATGACAAATCTATTTGTGAGACTAACACTTTTATTGATATACCTATTGTGTATTCTTATTTGGATGAAAAATTGAAAATCATGGAGGTGTGCATTCGACATCATATTCTTATATCATGTTGTATTCCTTGGATCCAAAATATAGATTGAACTCCATTAAAAGTTTAACTTGAGTATGTGCATATTTTTTTATTATATATTCGTGTATGCACACATTTAGGGGGAGTTCACTCTATGTTTTATGGTTTCATTAGTATTGATCCATATTTCTTTATCCACATATATTGGGGATCTCTACTTTGAAACATATCCTTTTGAGTATATAAAACTTGTGTAGTTCATATATACTCATATTGCTTTATATTCAATTATTTGCAATTGTGTTATGAGACTAATGTGTGTGCTAAGATGTTTTCAAGGCTTAGTCCCGGAGTTCGAATGATGACATGAAAAGGAAATGCAAAGATGATAAAAGATCATCATGGCTCAAGACAAAGGAGTCATGCTTTGCATTTTGAATAAGCTTATGGAAGAACTTTAATGGAAATCGATATGACTGCATTCTATGAGCGGTACTACCGGGTTTTACATAGCGGTATGTATTTTTCAGAGAGCTTGTTTTAGAAGGTTTTCTTGAAATCCCAAAATCAGTATGACCGCATTTGATGAGTGGTATTACCTCAAGTCGGTAGTACTGAAATCTAGTTGGCGGTATGTTTTTAACAGATATGTTGTTTTTGGGAGTTTTTCTTGAAACCTGAGATTGGTATGACCGCATTCTTCAAGCGGTACTACCGGAATACGGTAGTACCGAGTTTTACATGGCGGTACGTTATTTCCAAAGAGGGTGTTTTTCTTGAGTTTTTCAATCCTTTGGAAATCAGTAATACCGATCTAGCCGAGCGGTATTACCGCTGTGCAGTAGTACCAGTTTCTAGTTAGCGGTAGTACCGCACCTGGCAGTAACGGCTATATTTTGGTATTTAATGATAATCACATTGTGGGACTAGCATTTTCCATGAGTTGGATGAATAGGTTATGTTCCATGGTAATGGAGACTTTGGATGACATCATGAGTTGATCGATATCAAGTCAAGGTTCAAGAAGAGGATACATCATGTGTTGATGCATATCAAGATCTTGAAGAGGAGTTGATCATGAGTTGATCATCAAGTCAAGAGAAGACCCATCATGTGTTGATGGAGGTCATGTGAAGGATGCATCATGGGTTGATGCATATCAAGACAATGACCCAGACTTGAAGTGAAGATGTGCGTCATCAAACTTCAAGAGGATGCTCAAGGCAAAGATATGACTAGCTAGGGCTAAGGATGTGTTCCTAATCTTTTACCGGTCTTAGTGTTTGGTTGGAAGACCAGATTGCTAGTATAGGTTTGCCGTACTATTAATAGGGGTCATGTCTAGTAGCTTGAGTCTCATCATATGTTGATAACTCATTCCCACTTGCTCTAGCTCTCCGTGGCATGATGCTATTATTTGTGAATGTGTTTTGCAAATAGTCGAGGCTCATGCGTGTAATCCTTGTAGTATGCGACTATACTTTGCAAATGTGTTTTGCAAATGGTTGAAGTCCATGTACCTACTCCCTGTGGCATGATCTAAGTTTGCAAATGTGTTTTGAAAATTGTTGGGATTCATGCATTCTCCCTTGGCATGGTCTAAGATTGCTTGTTGCTATTTATTTGGACTTAGACCATAGTAGTGGCTCTTTGGAGTTGTGCTTTTTGATTTGATCAAATATGTTTGAGATCAATCAAATAGGTGGGTTATGTATCCCTCTGAGTAAGCTTTCCATAGAGTCCAAGATCACTCAATTCTAACAACAGAGTCAAAAGTTATGACCTTTTTTCCGAGAGTGTCATCTTTGTTGAAATTGGCCTACGGTAATACCTCCCGAAAAGAGTGGTACTACCACAGAACGGTAGTATTGGCCCCTGTGAGTGCGATAGTACCGCACCAAACTTTCAACGGCTAGTTTTTGAGCATTTAATGCACCCTTTCCAACCGTTGAACATTAGGGGCGGTAGTACCGGATTTCTACAGCGGTACTACCGCATTTTGCACATGGTGAGAGTCAAGTAAGGGGCTTGGCTTATTACTCTTAGTGTTTGCCAACACCTAGACGGTGTGGAGGCGTCGTGGACTGGTGATATTCTTAACAAGCTTGTTAGAAGGCCTGACGTGTTGTGAAGATTGGAGCTCACTTACCTAGAGCGGGAAGGAGCTACCACTAGTGGATTTGAGGTGTTTGGCTTAATTCGTGGAGCCGGTCCAATTCATTTGGGCTTACCTCAACGTGGATTAGGGGAGACTGGCAAGTCTCCGAACACCACAGTAAAACATCCTTATGTCATCGTGGTTTGCTCTCTTGTGATTTACTTTATGCAATTTACATTCCTATAATTGAATTGCTTATATGTCTTTGTATGTTTGCTATAATTGTCAATAGTCTTAGTGTTGATGCACTTAGTGAGACTAGTTGATTTAGGGTTTAATTGAATAAAACCGAATTAATTTACAATTGCACATAAAACTAGGTTTTAGCCAAAAGATTTTAAAAACCGCCTATTCACCCCCTCTACTCGGCCTCCTCGATCTTACAAGTGGTATCAGAGCTTGGTCTCTTATTTTATTAGGCTTCACCGCCTAGAGAGTAAAGGATGGCGGCTAGTGATATAGTGCACCTTGGCGAGATACCTCTATTCGATGGCACAAATTATGATATTTGGAAAATCCGCATGTCTTGTTATTTTAAGGCCATGAGCCCTAAAATTTGGTGGATTGTAGATGTGGGCTTTTCTCCTCCATCGGATCCTCTTGCTCCAATAAGTGAGGAAGAGAAAAGCTTACATCTTGACGCTCAAGCAACTAATGCTTTATTTAGTGCTTTGAGTGTAGAGGTGTTCAATGAAGTATGCAATCTCAAGAACTCTCATGAGATGTGGACCCATCTTCAAGATCATTATGAAAGGTCCACCTCAACCAAGGATGATTGCATAGAAGAGTGGATGTCGGGGGAAGAATGCTCAATTTGTAGCTCCAACAATAATGAGATCTCAACTCCATCCATATTACCTCATTGTTTTATGGCTAAAGGTAACAAAGAGGTAAGTAATGATGAACCCACATATGATGAGTTGGTGGATATGTTAGAAGAGCTTAATGAATATCTAGGGAAGGAGAAATGAAAATTCAATGTTTTGAAGAAAGAGTATGTCTCACTTGAAAATAATTATGAGAAGCTAATGGTTGCTCATGAAAATCTCCTCCTCAATGATCTCATCAAGTCTAAGGTGGATATAGGCATTACATGTGATCTACTAGATGATGTGCCTTGTGTAGCTCCTAACTCTTGCATTTCATCTAAGGTTAGCATATCCACTTCTTGTGATGATTTGCTTGATATGCCTTGTTGCTAAAAAATAGACGCTTCTATTTTCTCTGTGTCTTGTGGTACTAACCTTATAGAGGAAAACAAAGAGCTTAAGGCCTAAGTTAAGAAATTGACAAATGACTTGAAAAAGTACCACAAAGGGAAAGCCTCTCTTGATGATATCTTGAGTAAGCAACAAAGCTTGAATGATAAGAGAGGGATTGACTTTGTCTCCAAGAATAAGAATAGCAAGACAAGGCATAATGCAAGACACACGAAGAATGACAAGTGCCTTGGTTGCAACAAGAAGGGTCACCTTGCCTTGGTGCGCCCAAACAAGATGGATGACAAGACAAAGTCATAAAAAATAAGGCAAGCCGGCAATAAGCACGACAAGAAGACAAAGGATGGAAGAAAATATCAAACTTGCTACAATTGCTGGGAAAAGGGACATTTTAGTAAGGATTGTCCCAAAGGTATCACTCCTAAGCCTATTATCTATAATGATCATTATTTGCTTAGGAAGGCTAGCGATAGTAGGGTGATTGCTAGATGTGTTAGTTCACCTAAGACTATTACTAGGGCCATTTGAGTGCCCAAATCTATTGTGACTAACAATCATTGACCCAACCGAGTTTGGGTACCACAAAGTGTTTAAATGATAAATAGGTACTTGGAGAGGCATTGGAGGTTTGGCTCACACATGAAGAGGTGGATTCCACCATATGCAAAATTGGAGTCAAGCTTGAGGATGATCATTTCATATCAAGAACCAATGCTACCTCGGTAACAAGTATTTACGTTGAATTATCTAGCCCTTAGCCTTGTGTAGGTTGCATTGCATTCATGAAAATCCTTCTTAAAAAATGTGTTCTAGCTTGCTCTTGCCCAAAATCTTTATTATTGAAATTTTGAGCAAGATGGTTATGGTACATTAAGGGGGAGTGCTAAATCAAAATCATGTATATCACATCCCTAAGTGTGCCCAAATTGATTAAGTGCTAGTATTGATTTTCAAAATTGAGCCACTTAGCCAAAAGTCAAAAATTTGAAATTATTAGTAATCTTGTGAAAAACTAGTTGCAAAATGTACACTAATTCTATTCAAAGGTTTTCCAAAGGTTTTGACTCAAGAAAAACATATTTTAAGTGAAAATGAGTTTCTAGTCCAAATTCTAGATTATAGTATCTTGTTTTTGACATAAATTAAATTTCGTGTAAAATCTATTCTAAAAGAAATTTGAAAACCGTCCCAAAAGGAATATCCTAGAATTGGCTATTTTAAACCTTTTTGGTATTCAAAATATTTCCAAAAGGCCAACCTAGCAAAAGTTATATGATTTCGAAACTCATCCAAAATACTATTTTGACCTAAGTGGTCACAATCTAGTACTTAAGTGAGTTTTGCCACTTGAGCTAAAATTATTAACATATATTGGCTCATAAGGGTATTTCAAACTCATACATGCAAATGGATGTTAAAAACACCATCACATGCTTATTTTTGCAATCTTGAAGAAATTTATTGAAAATGAGCTTGTTTTGAAAAATGAAAGTATAATTTGTTAAAAACTATCTTCAAAAGAGTTTTAACTTTGGCATATAGTTGGAAATGCTCCAAAAGTGGTTTATGTTTCTTTGTGAAATTTTTTGGACCAAACTACAACATGATATCTAACTTCTCCTCAAAATTTCAATCCTCAGTGTGCATTCTGTTGCATCTCAGTACGACTGCATCTCCTCAGCGGTACGACCAGTTCCTAGCGGTCTGACCGCATCTTTGCCGCTGGTCTGACCGGACCTAGAGAGACTTGGCTGATTTGTTCAAAATAGTTAATTTCCAATTCCCTCAGCCATTCTCTTTGATCCCCAAAGTCAAGTTAATCCTTGTTATCCTTGCTCGCTACCCTAAAGTACCTTCTTGACTCCATATGCCATTTTGATCGTATTGTGATGTTTTTATCATAAAAAATGGTATACTCTCTAAAAGTGGTAGCACTTTTGATCATCTTGACCTTGGCATAAGATTCATCTTTGTCATTACAAGTGATATCATCTTTTTCCTTCAAGTGGTATCTAATTTCCTTCTTTACAGAGCAAAATCTTTCCTTGACCAAGCTCTCTCCGGTATGTGGTATCTCCTAAAGTGGTATCTCTTACAAGTGAAAAACAAGTGGTATCCCCCACTAATAGTATCTCCTGGATTTGGTCACTTCCAAATAATTGCATAATCTCAAGTGACAATTATTGAAGATCTCTCAAGCGGTACTTACAAGTGAACTACATGTGGTATCTTCATTATCCAAGTGGAATCTAAAATTAGTGTTAACAAGTGGATTTCAATCCTTCAAGAGAAGATCAACTACCCAAATCAATTGTGTGTTTACAAGGGATATTAGTTGTGCATACAAATGGTACCAAGTATTTGCAAATGGAATCAATTATTCTTGGTATCAATTATTCTCACAAGTGATATCAAATGTCATCATAAGTGGTATAAATTTCAGAGTGGTGTATGCTCTTCATAGAAAAGACAATAGGACCACAAAAGGTTAAAAACACCTATTATAGAGAAAAGAAAAAAAAATCTTTGATGTCTAAGTTTTCCGTGCTTGATGACAAAGAGGGAGAAAAAGCTACAATTGCAATACATTTGGTCTTTAGAGACATAGAGAGAAAGAACTACAATCGGAGCTTGTATAAGCTAAAGGGAGGAGAGATGACAAAGGAGAAGATAACAAAATGGAAAAGAATCATTTGCACGTCAAAGGAGAAGAAGAAAAAAAGTCAAGAAGAACCTTTGTGTAAGGGGGAGTTTTTTCTTTGTGAAAAACTTATTAAATATTTTGGGCTTACTTAAAAATGGGTAAAGTATTAATATTGAGAAAGCTATTTTACCTATTTTCCCAAAATAATTTATGGATCTTGTGAATGCATGTTTTTCATTCTTATTTGCTTTATTTGGTATTTTTGGAGTAAGATTATCAATGATATGAAAGTTTAGCCTTTTAAAAAGTCTCTTTGGTCAAAAATCAAAAATATTTCTTAAAATGCTCAAATTTGTGAAAAACTAAATAAGAGTACTTAAATATGTATTTTAAATGTTTTCCAAAGATTTTGGAGTAAAAATTTCAATTTTAGAAATCAAATATCAAATTTGGCCTTAAAAGGATCTTGTATGGTCTTGTTTTTGAATTAAATGACATATTTTCTTAAATCAAAATCTATTGAGTTTTTGAAAAAATTGTCAATACCAAAATTATAGGGTTGGTAATTTCAAACATTCCTCTAGTTCAATTCAACCGTTGAAAAATTATATTCATTTGAAGTTCACCAAAAAACTAGTTTTGACCCAAAATGATCTATTCTTGCATATAGTGGGTTTGGCTATTTGAGCCGGATTTGTTTGTGTATCTTGGCTTGAAATAGTATTTCTAACTCATACAAATCCAAGAAAGTGAAAATCTCTAAGAAATTCAAATTGGTTTGTATTTTGAATTTTGAATACAAAATCATTCTCTTTATATGCCTACAAAGCGCATTTTGGCATATCTTTTGAATAGAGACTTCTTTTTCAAAATTATTTTTGGAAAAGATTCCTTAGAGTCTAAAGTTTATTTCTGAAATGTTTCAAATCATTTAGACTTGATTTGAAAAAGTTTTGACTTTTTGTCTCTTTGATCAAATGCTGAAAAATTCAGACTTTTGCATAACTTTGTGCTGATTTGTGATTTTTGTATCTCAAAATGGGTTCATGATTTGAGGAAAATATAATGATGACATTTTATCCTCTATAGTTTTTCAATGTTGACAAATTTTTGCAGATTTATTGGAACCATTTTAACCAGTTTTTCAGCTATCTTTTGAAGCTTAAATGGAATGTCAAAATCCAAAAAACTTATAACTTTCAGTTTTCTGAAACTTTGTGATTTTCATATCTTCAAAATGGTTGATATTTGGTTGAGCCTCCCAAAATGAAATTTTTGTGTATTTGTAAGTACTAGCTCCATGATTTATCTCAGATTTTTCGGAGCTTGTTCCATACATTTTCAAATATTTTAAGAAAGTTTTTAGCTCAACATGATTTCTAATTTGTGAAAATGAGCATGGTATCTTCATGAAAAATATTTATTAGGGAGATTTCAAAAGTGAGTTTCCTTAAATGCATTACAAATATCATTTCCTTTAGTTAAACTCAAATATGGCCTCATTTCAAGTTATTTTGCTCTTTTCGGCCATAAAAGAGGAGTTTGTGACATATTTTGGTTTTCCTCAAATATCTTGAAAATAAAACCTTACTTCAAAAGGGGGAGAATATTTCAATGATCAAAATAAAATAAATTCAATTGCCAAGCTCATTGTTTTACAAAAACTCTAAGTTGGCTTAGATTTGTTTTGGATTTTTGGTGATTAATGCCAAATGGGGGAGAATGTTTATATGATCAATATATTTCCATTTGGATTCTCTCTTGTGTTTCCACCTTTTCATGCATGTCTCATTCATATGCTTAAGAGTACATTATGTGTATAAGTCTTAAATTGGTTAATGACATGCATTGATATAGTTCAATAGCTTAAATTCTTTACTTATGTTGATTTATATCAAAATGTTGCTATTGATAAAGGATTTGTCATCAATCACCAAAAATGGGGAGATTGAAGAATCTAGACCCGCCATTATGAGTCCATATACCTACTCCTTGTGGCATGATCTAAGTTTGCAAATGTATTTTGCAAATTGTTGGGATTCATGCATTTTCCTTTGGCATGGTCTAAGATTGCTTGTTGCTATTTCTTTGGACTTAGACCATGGTAGTGGCTCTTTGGAGTTGTGCCTTTTGATTTGATAAATTGTGTTTGATAGCAATCAAATAGGTGAGTTGTGTAGCCCTCTGAATAAGCTTTCCATAGGGTCCAAGATCACTCAATTCCGACATCAGAGTCAAAAGTTATGACCTTTTTTTCGAGTATCGTCTGTGCTGAAATTGGATTGCAGTAATATCGCCCGAGAAGAGTAGTACTACCGCAGAACGGTAATACTGGCCCCTGTGAGTGCGGTAGTACCACACCAAACTTTCAACGGCTAGTTTTTGAGCATTTAATGTGCCCTTTCCGACCGTTGAACTTTAGGGGCAGTAGTACTGGATTTCTACAACGGTACTACCGCATTTTATTGAGTTTGCTGATTTCTACTCCCAATGGCTAGTTTTTGTTGTGGGGGCTATAAATACCCCCTTGGCCGGTTGAGAGACAATCTTTGGCACTCCATTCCACTCTCTTGAGCTAGTGCAAGCTTCTCCTCTGAATTGTGCATGTGTTGCAACTTATGAGCAAGGAGAGATGCCTCTAGTGGTATGTGTTGCATCTAGAGGTGGATTTCGTATCTATTTGAGCTTGTGCATTCGTTGCACATGGTGAGAGTCAAGCAAGGGGTTTGGCTTATTACTCTTGGTGTTTACCGACGCCTAGACGACGTAGAGGCGTTATGGACTGGAGATCTTCTCAAGAAGCTTGTGAGAAGGCCCGGCGTATTGTGAAAGTTGGAGCTCACCTATCCAGAGCGGGAAGGAGCTACCACTAGTGGATTTGAGGTGTTTGGCTTAATTCGTGGAACTGGTCCAATTCGTTTGGGATTACCTCAACGTCGATTAGGGAAGATCAGCAAGTCTCCGAACACCATAGTAAAACATCCTTATGTCATTATGGTTTGCTGTCTTGTGGTTTACTTTATACAATTTACATTCCTATAATTGAATTACTTATATGTCTTTGTATGTTTGCTATTATTGTCAATAGTCTTAGTGTTGATGCACTTAGTGAGACTAATTGATTTAGGTTTTAATTGAGCAAAACCAAATTGATTTACAATTCCGTATAAAACTTGGTTTTAGCTAAAAGATTTTAAAAACTGCCTATTTACCCCCTATCTAGTCAGCTTTCTCGATCTTACACCTTCGCTACCTTGTTACTAGGGATTATTGGGCTTTAGGGTTAGACGTCTTCCTCGCTGTCCAACAGACAGATCTAGGCACCTTCAGACTAGCTGTACGTATGTATACCCAAGCACCTGATCTATGATCACTGATCAGTGTACTATTCACATAATTTCCTATATGATACTCTGAACATTGCATCACTACCATTTAGTTTGGGTGCATAGTGCCTGTTTCGAGAATCGTTTGGTGGATTTGATGCGCTTTACTTGCACATTACAAGCATTCCAGTAATCCACAATTCTATCCATTGGTCGCTGCGTTTTATCTGTTCGTTTCTGTGTGAACCCATTACTAGCACATCGCAGCAAGCCTGTTCGTTCAATGGTACATAGAAGATACCATTTGGCGATGCTGAATGGAAGACTAATAACATCACACATTCACCTCTCTATACACACACACAAACAACCGGTGATATTCAAGTTATCTATTTTGTTTTGGTAGGTTTACAAAATCCCATAATAATCGTTAAATCTGAAAAAGAAAAGCAAAATTCCTAAAAATTCTCTCATTAATTGAGAGAAATATAGAAGATCTACATCGCTTATTTTGTGGGGGCGGATTATAATGGTGTAGATTAATCATATATAAATAAGGAACTTGTTATTAATCCAAAGAAAAAGAGAAGATCCGCATCACTTATTTTGGTGGGGCCAGATTATAACGGTGTAGATTAATCATGCGTAGATTTACAACTATTAGAATTGTATAACATACACAACTATATTTTCAAAACACAATAGAGTTATATAACAAATACAATATGTTGCAATATCTAGATACACAACTGCGCAGAAAATTCCACTAGTTCTCCGTAACTAGACCTGTTCATGGGCGGCTCAACCCGAATTTTCTGGGCTTGGGCCTTGATTTTTGGCTTGAAAAGGCCAGCAATGGCATTAAAAATAACCAAAAAAAAATATCCTCAAAATGAATTAAATATTAATTATTATTCCAAAAAGAATTAAAATAAAGGGAAAAACACTTTTTGTGCTGGGCCAAGCTCGGGCCTGCCTATTCAAGGGTGGGCTTTCCAGGCCCAGCCCGAAGCTCAGCCCGACCCAACATTTGAACAATTCTATCCGTAACACAACTGATTTATTCCGTAAAAAACGTGCAAAACCATGTCACTCCCTCAACGGGCCAGCATGTCTACCTGTTTCCCGACCGTATAGCCGCCGTCGACGACAAGGTTGTGCTCATTCACGTACTTGGCCTCGTCAGATGCCAGGTACACAGCCACCCTCGCGATGTCCTCCACCTCAAGCACCACCCCTTCCATCTCGTTCTTGTCCTTCTCCACGATCCGTCTCAGCTCCTTGTTGTTCGCCTGGGGAAACAACTCGGCCAACCCGCACAAACCAAACAGCGTCGAGATGCCATGAGGTGAGATGGCGTTCACGCGCACGCCATGGCTTCCCAGCTCCCCCGCGACTGCACGGAACACGCCAATGACCGTGGCCTTCGAGATGTCGTACGCAGGGGTATGATGCTTCCGAGCACCCCCACGGTGCTTGTCGTGTAGAGGATGCACTCGTTGCAGCGCGGGACCATCACGCCCGCTGTATGCTTGACGCTGGCTACGACGGACCGGGTGTTGGTCGCCATGGTGCGGTCGAAGTCGGCAAGGTCGAGGGAAGCTATGGACTCCGTAGTCATGGGGCCGGTTACTCTAGCGTGGTTCTAGAAGATGTCGAGGCGGCCGTGGTGTGCGACCGCGAGGTCAATGGCCGCAACGATTTGCTCTTCATGAGTGATGTCACAAATCCGGTGTTGGAAGTGTCTGTCCCAATGAACTTGGTCGCCGTCGCCTTACCCATGCCACTTGGCGGCACCGGTGATGACGGCTACCTTTCCAACCAGCCTATTTTTTTCCTAACGGGGAAAACCTGGATTCCATTACCAAAGATAACGGAGAAATCATACAACTAGCGTCTGAAGGTATCGCCTTATTACACCCCAATGTTTACAAGGGCAAAAAGATTTGTTGGTGGTTGATTGGTGTAGCCATCCAAGATCCCTAACAATCGAATGAGATAATTTTGCAAAGAAATGGTAGCGAGAGTTAGATGGATCATGTGAGGTTGTTTCGCAAGGCGAAGGCACGTCTCTTGAGCTGCACTTGCCATTGTAGTCCTGTGTACTGAATCCCTGAAGATAAACGTACCTATATGTTAATTTTGCCCGACGAAGGAACTAGCCTGAGAAAACAGGCCAAGAAGACTTCCTCCGATTCATTTGTACTGTAGTCTGCTGTCTGCAGCCATGTCCTGCCCGTACTTATGAGTTGCGACACACGACTAAATTGACTTGGACAATGTCGGATCGGATAAGCCACTAGAGGGTGAATAGGAGAACCTATTTTTCCACCTGCAGTCTTCAGTAGCTATAAAAGCTATGAAGATTAAATAGAGTTGTTATAGCAAGAAAGGCTAGGCAGTGAAGGAAGGGGTCCCGCAGTATCTACGAGAGGGACCAGAGGATCCTCAGAAAGGGGACCGATTATCAGGGGAAGTGAAGCGTGTATTAATTTGTCTCCAAAAAGGGTCTGGTTATTACATGGGAGAGGTGGCTATTTATAGCCTTCCGACAGGGTACACGAGATTACAGATTTACCCCTAAAAAGGTCCTACACACTCATAGGGGTTGCAGGAGCTTTTTCTTCCCCTATGCGTAGCCTTAGGCTCACGGTGGACCTTCCTGGTCCTGGTCCACTCGGTTGGTACTCCTAGAGTATCGGTTCTTTCCGCCCTTTGCCACATGCGGGGTGTCCTTGGGTCAAGGGGCCCCGGACACCCTTTGGCGCCCCTGAGATGGCCCTGGGGAACTCCTAGCTTTCTGGTTCATGGCGCTCTGGCTACCCTTCGAGAGCCTCTGCACCAACTTTGGGGCCTCCCCGAGGATAAGCCGGAGCCTCTGGGAGGTCCCTAAACACACCTCTAGTTTGCCGGCCCTTGCAGGCCCCCTGTGGGCCTTCGGGAAGGCCCCGGGCCTCCTCCGAAGGTGGGTGGGCCCTATAGTCTTCGCTGGGTCGTTGGAGCCGCCCCTACGACAAGCCCATCACGGTTGAGATCTAGCTTCATCATGGCTGCAATCGCACCCTTTTCCCAAAGGGTCTAGGCACATCGTCCCCTTCGGCCTGGCGAAGCGTGCGTATCTTTGGGTTCTCTCCCGATGCGTGGGTCGCCCTCACTGGTATGATGGCGCGTTGGGCGCCACGCGCCATAACGCTGCCAGTTGGTATTGATGGTGCCCCTTCGAGTAACGTGCGTCATTATTGGCTGCTGTGAGCTTTAATGCCTGGAGTTGGCGTTGATGGTGCCCCTTGAATGGCGCGTGTGGTGGTTGGTCCCTGTGCGCCATAATGGTGTTGGTTGGGTATCCTGTTTAAGTGGCACGTGTCACCTGATGAGTGGCATGTGGCTCTTTGGCTCCCCCATTCTGTTTCGTTGTGGGCCTGATGTGTGAATAAATAGGGGGTTAATCCCCTCCCCGCCTGGCCTTTATTCACACCATTGCAAACCCTAGCTTCTCTTTTTCGATCTTGTTTCCGGGTCTGTGGCGCTCTAGTCTGAGTTTGCGAAGTGTTCTAGAGAGCTCTAGCTATGATGAAGCGTAGCAAGGATAGTGGGGGCGGTAGTGTACACCAGTGACCTTGGGAAATCGATTGTGGCGGAGTGGGTTCTCCAGACCCTCGTGGATGAGGGTAAGCTGGAGAGCCTCGCGAATGTTCGAGCTCCTGGGGCAGAGACAGTGCCAGCACCACAGCCAGATGAGGCCGTGGTCTTCATTGCCTTCTTCGACGCCGGCCTGCGGATCCCTTGTGTGGAGCTGGTCTCGCGGGTGCTCTGGCTTTGCGGGGTGGAGTTGGCGCAGCTAATGCACGCCCAACTCCCACGTGAAGTTGGCAGTCTTCGAATGGATCCTTAGGTCCACGGGGACAGGCCTCGAGGGGGCCCTCTTCGCATACCTCCATAATGGGCGCTGCCACCCGAAGAAGAAGAAAACCACGGGCGAGACGCTGAACTTCAGGAGCGTCAACTTCCAGCCAAAGGCACGGTGCCAAATGTACGTGCCTGCTCTGGCCACGCGTAACCGCTATGACACGGATTGGACGTGGAGGTGGTTCTACAACTCCTCCCTAGTGGACGACGGTCTCCAATCCGGTAGAGGGCTAATACATCTTACCGCCACTCCAGAGATCATGCTGACCTCGTGGGAGGAAGCCCTCCTTGGTCTGCTCCTAAGCGCGACGAGACGGCTCTCCATGCGGGACCTTGTGGAGGAGTTCTGCGCCTTCGGGGTTTGGCCCTTGGCACAAGGGTGGAGCGTGGAGCTTGGGGACCCGAAGTCCGGGCTCCCGACTATCACCGTGGGTGGAAGATGATTAAGATGATCTTTGATCAAATCCAACAAGTCGTAGCAAGCTAGATCAAAGTAAAATACCTAATCAGAACCCTTGAAAAATAAAAACTCCAAAATCATTCGAGAGTAAGAACAAGATAGAACTTATCTGGGGGCAATTTTGATTGGACTGGTTAGAGGGATTGTAGATTTACAACCACTCCACCATAGAGGACAAAAACTCACACTTAAGCACACAATTTCTTGATCCATCTCTCCTAAACCCTACCCTACTCTATTTTCTCTACTTTACCTAAATCATCAATTAGTGTTTACAAGGCTTGGATGGATTAAGGTGCAAATCCTGCACCCTCCCCTTTTATAGGGGAGGCTAGGTCTAGAGAGAAAACCCTAACAATTATTCGTTAAGCCTACACACAAACGAGTCTACACTCACGCACGCTTCTCGAAGAGGATGACGAAACGGGTCTCCCGAATCCGTCTCTTCGTGATGTTCATTTTTTCTTGACCTAAACCGCTTCTCCTTTGCACCATCCCACGTCGCGGTTTCTTCAAGGTCACCAACCTTGTATTTTGGCGAAGATACCAAAACACCCCTCCTCGATCCTTCCCAAAGGCTAAGTCCAATCAACGTGAAGCAATCCCATGCTTTGCCACATATAGGTTCATCAATGACTCTCTTCATGTCGGCAAGTCTCTCCCATCTGGCTATCATTGGAACTACCATGACACTTGCACCAACCCACCGAGCCATTTGACGCAACCCGTTGTACTGAACTTCCCATTCGGTCTTTCTTGTCCATCTTATGTCATGCTTGAGTCCAACCATCACCTGGCATCCTCTATCATTTTGAACCTTAGCTCTCCTAGCCTAGTCCTGATCATCCTCGCTATTGACTGTAATTAACTCCAAGCCACCTGCACGATAATAGACCAAAAAATCAATCCTGGGCACACGTTCCTTGTAACTCGACCCCACGTTAGCCAAAATATGCATCATGCAACATCTATGCACTGAATCCCATAATTTTGGCAAATTCCACGAAGTCACCACAGCTCACTCTGCATGATCACTCTCTGGTCGGTCTGACCGCCAGTCAGGCTGGCCAAACCGCACCCTAATTCCTTGAAAACACCATCTCTAGATATTTCAGCAAAATCTATCTAGTTTTGCATCCAGTCTTCAATTTCCACGAGAACTAGTGCAAACACATCTTCAAACACTCCTACGCAAGTTTTTGATCACATTCCCTAAAATTCAACTTTGCCGGCCATGGCCAAATGACACACCAAATGAATAAATGATTCGAATTTAAGCGCCATACTATACCGTTCAACCGAACTGAGAAGTGATGAATCCAGCGGCACGATACAGTGCACGGGTTATGCGTTGAGAATCACCGTGTAACCACAACATGACGTTTCCACGTGTTTCCTGTACGGTTTGATTCGCTGTACTATGGTAGAACTAGGTCTCTATATGAAGATTGGCGCCCCACGAAAGGTTTCTGTTGTGCATTTTAGGCGCTCAGCCCCACGGCAACCAAAATTAGCTAAGCCACCACGCACCGAAATAAAATCATACAGACCTCATCACTTCTGGATTCATATTAGACCATTTTAATCTTATGACACGTGACAGAATAAATAAATCATACCTTTGTAGGTGAGGTTGCCTCACTACTAATTGCTCACGTTACATTTTGGCAGAGAACTTTTTTGAGAGAAAAAACATTTGGATTTGCTATTTCTAAGTCGTCTGAAATTTTATTAAGTATAAGTTAATTGTTGTGACCATTATATTTTGGTAGAGATTGATGTGTTATATGATAAGATATTGATCAGATGGATAAAAAATATGACTTATGCTTAAGAAAATTTCAGCCACCTTACAAATAGACAATCCCAAGTGCACATTTTGCACAAAAACTAACGGTTCTTATTTAAAGCAGGGTAGGATCCAGTTTTATTAAGAGAATCAAATGTGAGTGCAAATCGATATACGATATTACATCTATCATGGCATAATGGGGTGAGCAGATGACAGTAGTCCATCAGCGAACTGAAAGGATGAAATGAAAACATACGTGATTTGACGCGCGAAACAATGCCTCTAAACTGCCTTCCCAACCGCAGTTATGTTGGGACGCTTCCCCACGGTGAACCCGCCGTCCACCATGAGATTGTGCCCATTCACGTACTTTGCCTCGGCCGACGCCAAATACACGGCCGCCCTCGCCACGTCCTCCACACCGGGTACCACCCCTGCCATCTCATTCAGGTCCCTCTCGGCCATCAGCTTCAGCTCCTCGAGACTTGCCTTGGGGTACATCTGGGCCAGCACGCGCAGAACAAACTGCGTCGCGATGCCATGCGGCGAGATGGCGTTCACCCGCACGCCATGGCGTCCCAGCTCGCCCGCCACGGCGCGCACCACACCGATGACCGCGGCCTTGGAGATGCTATACACGGGAGGCATCGCCATGTCGCCGAGCACGCCCGCGGTGCTGGCCGTGCAGAGGATGCACCCGCTGCGTTGCGGGACCATCACTCGCGCGGCTTGCTTGACGCTCGCTATGACGGACCGGGCGTTCAACGCCATGGTGCGGTCGAAGTCAGCGAGGTCAATGCAAGGCACGGAGCTCGCGGTTATGGAGCCGGAGACTCCCGCGTTACTGTAGAGGATGTCAAGACGGCCGTGGCGAGCTACGGCTAGGTCAACCGCGGCGGCAATCTGCGCCTCGTCGGTGACGTCGCAGCCCGCGTGCTCCGCATTAGGGCCGAGGTCAGCGGCGATGTCACGGCAGAGATCGTGATGTATGTCTGTGAGGATGACCTTGGCGCCATTCCGGACGAACTCGGTAGCCGTTGCCTTGCCGATGCCATTGGCGGCACCGGTGATGACGGCCACTTTTCCGGCCAACCTACATGATCTCCACAGTCCACATTAATATATCGTATGGCTCTTTGCAACCTAGCTTATAAGCAAGGTGAAATATATAAAGGGTTAAAGCCTGCCTGACATAACCTTTGAGAGTTCGAAAACGTGGGAAAATAGTTTGCAAGTCCGGATGAGGCTGGTCCAGCTCCGGACTGCCCCCTGCTGCGAACACAACAAACCCAATGGAAAAAATGTCAGTGCTAGACTTCAAGGTAAAGTAGCTAGAAGAAACCTACTGGGTGCTACTACGGCTCAAATGTACGGTGGGAACTTTTCCACCGTACGGTCCCAATGCGACACAGAGAAAAGACAGGTGCAACAATTTTTTGGGCTTGCTGTAACATATCAAACATACATATGCAACATCGTCTTAAAATCTCAGGATCGAGCAAACAAACATCCTCATAATAAAAAAACAACACAATTATTATAGGAAATCAGGCACACAAACACATCTGGAGATACCAAACATATCAAAAAACAGCAACATCTTAGAATTTTGTATGCAACATTTTTCCCCTCGTGTGCAACAATTTTTCCACGGTTGCCACAATTTTATCTCCGGCTCTCTTGCTCTACTCCCGCGACCACCTCACGAGGGACAGAGGAGACACGAGGGAGAGGGAGTCGGCGGGACGGGAGGGGAGGCCAGCGCGGAGGAGGCAGGCCGGCATGGAGGGCATTCAATAGCAACTTATATGATTTAGTCAACAACAAACAGAAGATGAAATTTCAAATCTGAAAATTGTGTGAGGGGAGGTGGAGTCTTACCTCGTCGGATTGTGGATGCACAAAGCAGCCGGAGGGGAGGAGGGAACGACGCTTGGGGAGGACGCAGGGCGACAATGGCAGACGAGGCTGGCCAGCTGGCCACGCAATGGACAGGTGGTGAGCAGCCTGCCTCCTAGCGTGGGTCGGCGCGGTCTGGGAAGGCGAATCTGTGCTGGGGAGCAGCGGGAGGCGGAAGGGGAGCAACCGGCATCGCTGACCAGGCGGGAGGGAGACGACAGGGCGGCGGGCGGTGGGGGAGGTGTGAAGTAGACGACGCCTGTGGGGTAGAGGCGGGAGAAGGCGATCGGGTGAGACGGAGGCGACAGGGCGGAGGGGGAGACAGGTAGATCTGGCAACGGGGGGAGGCGGATGGGAGCAACCAGCATCGACGACTGGGCGGGAGGGGCGGCGTGTGAGAGATTAGCGTGGGGAGAGGAAAGCAGTAGGGAGAAAGGGGAACGGGGGGAGCAAGGATAAGAACGAGTGGTAAAGTGTGAGTCGGTGGTGAGGATGAATGTGTGGCTCTGACAGCGCGTGGGGAAAGAGAGTGAAGTAGACGTCTGTTCTACCGGACGTTTGACACGAATCATTACCCTTTCTGTTACTACGACAAAGCTGGAGGAGACAGGCCTGAGAATGTGACACATTGCTCCAAACATCCTGAACAGTTAGCGTGTGTGGTTCGTGCTGCTACGCAAGCTCTTCTCTCTAAAGCAAAGCTGAGTTGGGACTTGGGGATCTGCGAGCTGATGAGCCAAATGGAGTAACCGGCCTCTTAAATAGGAGTTTCCTTTTCTACCTGTGCTGCATAGATCTGGTCACGTACTGTCATTTCTCATTTGTTCACCTCACCAGTCATCACGAGCCCTCCATTTCTTAATCCCAACTTTACTTAAGTCTTCCATTTCACCATTTGTATATATTATCGCTGACGTAATGAGTACTGACCTCACTCAAGTCTTCTCTAGTGACGCAGCGTGTTGTCATTTCTCAATGTTCACCTCACCAGTCATCACATGAGCCCTCCATTTCTTAATCCCAACTTTACTTAAGTCTTCCATTTCACCATTTGGATATATTATCGCTGACCTAATGAGCACTGACATCACACAAGTCTTCTCTCGTGACGCAGCGTGTTTTGGTCTTTTGGATCAAGTAAAGTTCTATCTGCAATTCTGCATGCATGTTACCTTAGCATATCCACACATGCAGGGCTCCAGCGTTGACTAGCTAGTTTTTTAGGATAAACGATATAAAACACGCGTGGGTTCTCCTATAAGTAGCCTTGACTTCCTAGATGGTTGAGTTAGCAAATATAACAACTATATATGCAGTACGCAGATCTGAGCTCCTTAATTTGGGAGTGCCAGCCACTAGGCTAAGGATAAATTTTGGTGCAGCACCACGCACGGATCTTGGATCCTGTTGGATCGTGGCTTTGCAATTGGTGCAAATTGCACAGACCAAGATGATTTTTTTAATAATAATATTTTTTTAAAAGATAATATTTTGTTTACGAAATGAACTGTACAGCATATTTTGCTTTAAAAGCATGGGTTATCTAACTATAGAATTGATTTGCAACACAAAAATTGCATCATTGTACAATGCACATGGGTAGCCATCCCTATATGGAACTCAGGTGCACTGAGCAACCAAATATAGACGAAGAACCACATATGGCTATAAACAATGCACAGTATGTCAGTGCTTACCAGCAGAGTAAGATTGTGAAGAGGTTAAATACCAGAACACACAATGCTTGCTATCTACCATAAAAGTTAGTATAGGAAAGTTCACATTAGGCATGAAGAATTGGTGAGTGATGACATCAGAAAAAAAAATCAAATATATAGTCATATACAGTAAGTAGTATTCTCTAGATTATGGTTGGGCCTAACTTCATGCCATACTGCCATGTGCTCAGCAGTCCTGTGATCTCAATACTTGCCATTGCTATCGCATTAGAGTCACCAATTACTGCATCGCCGTCGATGCCGTCGACCAACACAGGGACGAACTTCATAGGATTAAGCTTCATGAATTCTATCACCCACAAAGATGATGAACCTAGTGAATATCTAAACAAGATATCTTGCACAATCCAATCCCAAACAACTTTGTTTCATCCAAATTGTCCCTCTACAGAATCCGTAATGGCACAGCAATGACTGCCTATTCGAGACGGAGTGCTCGGCTCCAAACGAGAGAAGTAGAGCACGGAAGGCAATCCAATTGGGCTCGTTCACCGAGCGGCCTAGGAAAAAAGATGAGAGGAAGAAGGCCCCAAGGAGAACGACATACGCGTAGATCCAGGGCGAGACATGCCGCTGGTGGTGGAAGAAAAGGGGTAGGGGAGGGGAAGGGGGAAGCGGCGGCGGGGAAGGGGAGACGAGGCGAGACGAGCAACACGAGATGGAAGACGGGGGGGGAGGCGGCTGGTTGGGGAGGGAATGGCGACGCCACTGGAGGGACAGCAAGGGAGGCAAACAGATGGGAGGGGAGGCGGAGGAGCGGGCGGAAGAGGGAAAGCAGCACGGATCTCGGACGAGGAGAGGAAGGGGAACGGGAGGAGGAGACGGCGTGGGGCGCGAGGAGAGGAAAAGAAGCACGGGTTGCGTGCTGGGGAGAAGCGGCTTGACACGAGGAGGCCTCACATGGCGATCAGAGCGAGGACGCACTGAGAGAAGCGGCGAGCGTGATCGAACGGGCACGGACGTGTGGAGTGAAGATCCGACGGCCATAAAAATCTTGTCGACGTGGCCACTCTCTTCTAATCTCCTTTCTGCCTCCTTTTATATAGGGAGATTACCGTCCATCCAACCAGTAAACCACTGAACAGCCTGACCGGGTCAAGTAGCCATAATATACTGTACGTCACTGTCCATCACTGCTTACACTGTTCATGCACTTTTTGACTGTTGTCTCGCGTGTTTATTTCTCTTGATGCATTAATGCCTAAATCTGATTGAAGATGACCGACTGTCTATAGATGTGTTCCGTAACTTGCAACTTGCATGTGCATACCATTACTACTGCATCAAACATGCATTATTGTTACTTTTAACATGTGAGAAAATTGATACCAGTTAGTTGAGCACACAGTCAAACGGTGCAAAACAGTGCTCACACAGCCAAACAGTGCATAAACAGTATACACACAGTTAACCAGTTGTAATACCCCAAATTTCAATTAGAGATAATATTATCGGTAAGAGAGAAACTTGTTCGGGAGAGGGAATTTTATTCAATTTCGATTGTAACAAAGTTTAGAGATGGAATTAGTTCAAAATTCAGAATTTTAGGAGAGAAATGGGCCACCAACCCATATTCGAGAGGAGAGGAGCTGGCCATAGCGGCCTAAGGCCCATGAGTGGGCTGGCAGCCCATTAGAAGGCAAGGGAGGGGAGGGGACAAAACCCTAGCCACTATTTGCTACAGTAGCCACCGTGCTACAGTGCTCTGCCTCCTGCTGCTCCTCCGCTCCCCGGCGCCATCCTTCCTGCTGTCGGCCATCGGGAAGAAGAGAGGAGAAGGGAAAGGAAGGAGGAGGAAAGGAGAGTTTCTTCGGGGAGATTGTTCAGCGTCTTCCTAGGGTTCTTCAAGGGTAATGAGGTGTTTTCCCCGCTGTTTGATGATGATTAGATGTGAAATTAGATTAGTTGATTGGATCGATTTGCTGCTGTTAGAAATTCAATTCTGTCCAGTAGATTGCGTGGCCGATTTCGGGTTCTTAGAGGCCGAATTTGAGATGTCTACCTCCTAGAGATATTTAGATTCTGTTCTTAGCTTTCCGTGGCCGCCAAGAACACGAAATTCCGACGTACGGATCAAAAGTTATGATAGTTTCATTCCGACTGTCCATAATTCTGACGTGATTAGTCTGTCAAGTTGTCTCCTAAATTATGAGTTTGTTAACAGCAGATTCAGGGTTTTCACCCAACTAGGTTATTGTAGACATTTTTTATAACCTTTTCAGAATGATAAAGAACTCCCTAATCGGAGTTGTAGATCAAAAGTTGTGACCAGTTCTTTACTGCTGTCCGCTTCATCTGGACAGAAGCTGTCATTCAAGTTCATCTGCCTGCTATCATTTGATTTTGGCCGATTTGGGTCATCTCGCCAACTAGAATGTTGTAGATATGTTTGTTAAGTTTCGTTAGGAACTGGGCTCACCTCGTTCTGAGTCCCAGGTCAATAGTTATGGTTATTTTCGTTCTGCTATCCAAATTCGATTAGATGGTTATGTTGCCTGTTTTTCAGAATAGGGCTTATGGCGATTTCTTGGGTGTTTGGGAAGGTGTTGTAGAACGATACTGGTATTGTAATGTACCATGTTGTATTTATTTCAAGTACTTGCTTGTGTAGGCGGAGAGGCTTCGGGTTTAGGGCATCTTCTTTGCCTACTACCGCAACGCATCGCGAAAGGCAAGTACTTTGATATTCTTATGATTTGTGAACGCTGAATGCTTGATGTTCATATTGTGTTTTTTTGTGATCCATGAGAATATTCAAAGTTTATGTTCCTTTCTTATGTGTTATTTCTATGTTCGGATATGATGTCTTTCATAATTCATAATTCAATACAAGCATACATTTTCATGTGCCTTCCACGGGAGTGGATTATAAAGACCCATTAATTCCAGTATGGGCACGTAAGACCCACCATTCCAATATGGGCAGATTTTTCATCCACGGGAGTGGATTTCAAAGACCCATCAATTCCAGTATGGGCACGTAAGACCCACCATTCCAATGTGGGCAGATTTGGACACCCGTATGAAACGTTCTTCATACGGGATTTGGATCCCCGTATTTTGTTAAATGCGGGCTTAAGTGAACACCGACGGGTGTGTCACTAGCTATACCGGTATAAGCATGTGTGCAGTCCATTCTTTTCATTAAATCCATTCATTCCATTCATCCATATAATCATTCGGTGTATGTTCGCATTCTTTAATGATGAATGATGTCTTGTTCGTATTTGTGGTATGTTCATTTGTTCACTGTACTTGCTGAGTCACAGACTCATTCTTGCTTTGTTTGTTTATTTTAGGTGATCATTGATGCTGGCTCTATCGGGAGGGAGTAGACACGCACTAATCATGCAATTCACCATATTCAAGTTCAACAATATGATTTAGTTTCTATCTTTCATTCGTTAATTAATGAACTGTAATAAATAAATTTAGATGGTGAAGGAAGGATACCTTCTCCATGTTATGGTTGATTTATTACTGCTTGTGAATTTTGATTAACGATGAACTGTAATAAATAAATTTAGATGGTGAAGGAAGGATACCTTCTCCATGTTATGGTTGATTTATTACTGCTTGAGAACTTTGATCACCTCTTTTGATATAAGTATTGGTATTCAGATTCTTTTCGTGCCATGGTCCTATTAAATATTGATCTGTTTATGCCATTAGATGATAATTTATTCAAATTCTTCCGCATCGTGGTTGTATATTAGATTATTTAGGTGACATCTTGGCTTCCAAATAGCCAGGGTGTTACACCAGTACTGCAAGCCGGGACGCACGGAGACAGGTGCAGGGCTCTGGGCCGACAGGGCCATGGTTGGCCGGTGCCGCACGGCGGGAGCACAGCTTGCCAGCACGTTCGCGGTGATATTTTTTTTACTTGGAAATGCTAGATTTATAATTTCATTGTGAAACAGTGCCAAAATAATCAAAAACTCGCTTTTCACATACGTGTCCTTATTGACCGATGGCCAGGCTGGCTGTAAAAATAGCTCAAGTTCGATAAGCTAATCAAGCTTGGCTCACTCTACCTCGATGCAAGCTCGGCTCGAGCCCTCGAACCTGCTTTGAAACTCATGAGCTATGGCTGTGTGAGCACTGTTTTGCACCGTTTTGAAGTTTAACCACCCACGTCCAGGGTTCGAATCATACTTGTCAACACATGCCCGGTCCAGTAGCGAAACCAGAGACCAAGCTTCGGTTCAGGGTTTCCCCGGTTAAACCGTCGATCCGATCTAGTTTTTCATACTATGCTGCGCTACAGTGCCTCGACGTGTGGCAGACAAAGTGCAGGCCGCGGTATTCGTACTATGTTGTGCGCCACTGTTCAGCTCGGTTCTCGCGCTGCAGTGCCCCAACGCGCGGAAGGCAAAGTGCAGGATGCGATAGGCCGGTGCCGCACGACAGAGGGGCGGCAGGCAACACACGTCCATGATAATGTTTTTGCATTTCACTATGGAGGGGGATAGATTTGTAATTTCAATGTGAACCAGTTACAAAATAGCCAAAAACTGGTGGAAAGCATGTACGAAACCCAGGCAATGCCTACCACTAGTAGTTCATTCCGTATGGACGGACGATCACGGCACCACCATTAGGTGAGAACACTTCTGTCGAAGGACAATATCCATCTGTGCAGCGCCATTCACCTCATTCCAAGATGGAGAAGAAAACCTCATAACATGGTGCACCGCGCTGAGCATCCTGACCGGGCTTCTCTGGGCAAAGCTGCTGGTCGCCACAAACTGACCGAGCACGATTCATTTGTTCATGGCCGGCAAGCCGTGCAAGTGTAGCACATGGTTGTACCGTGTTGGAGGCCCATAAGTCCATATCGTACCACGATTTCATGTTTAGGTCGGGCGTTGTAGCTGCACGGCTGCAGTTATCCATGTCATGTGCGTCGGTGCGTACCTCTGCTGACAAGTGACACCAAATGAATAAATGATTCGAATCTAAGCGCCACTGCTATACCGTTCAACCAAACTGAGAAGTACTTCGATAACCACAATACGATGTTTCCACGTGTTTTCTGTACGGTTTCATTCGCTGTACTACGGTAGAACTAGCTCTCTGTATGAAGAATGGTGCCCCACGAAAGGTTTCTTTTGTGCATTTCAGGCGCCCAACCCCGCGGCAACCAAAATTACCTAGGCCACCATGCATCGAAATAAAATCTTACAAACATCATCACTTCTCTGGATTCGTATTAGACCATTTTAATCTTATAACATGTGACAGAATAAATCAATCATACCTTTGTATGACCACGTATCATGATTTAAAATAAGTCCAAGCAAAAGTCTAAAGGTGAGGATGCAACGTAAGATTTATTTCCCCATGCACTTGCAAGTTCACTACTAATTGCTCACGTTACATTTTGGCATAGAACTGTTACATTTTGGCATAGAACTGTTTCGAGAGAAAAAAACATTCGGATTTGCTATTTCTAAGTCGTCTGAAATTTTATTAAGTGTAAGTTAATTGTTGTGACCATTAGATTTGTGTAGAGATTGATGTGTCATATGATTAGATATTGATCCAATGGATAAAAAATATAACTTATTCTTAGAAAATTTCAATTACCTTACAAATAGACAATCCTGAGTGCACATTTTGCACAAAAACTAACGGTTCTTATTTAAAGCAGGGTAGGATCCGGTTTTATTAAGAGAATCAAATGTGAGTGCAAATCGATGTACGATATTACATCTATCATGGCATAATGGGGTGAGCAGATGACAGTAGCCCATCAGCGAACTAAAAGGATGAAATGAAAACAAACGTGATTTGACGCGCGAAACAATGCCTCTAAATTGGCTTCCCAACCGCAGTTATGTTGGGATGCTTTCCCACAGTGAACCCGCCGTCCACCACGAGATTGTGCCCATTCACGTACTTTGCCTCGGCCGACGCCAAATACACGGCCGCGCTCGCCACGTCCTCCACACCGGGCACCACCCCTGCCATCTCGTTCATGTCCCTCTCGGCCATCAGCTTCAGCTCCTCGAGACTTGCCTTGGGGTACATCTGGGCCAGCACGCGCAGAACAAACTGCGTCGCGATGCCATGCGGCGAGATTGCGTTCACCCGCACGCCATGGCGTCCCAGCTCGCCCGCCACGGCGCGCACCACGCCAATGACCGCGGCCTTGGAGATGCTGTACACGGGGGGCATC
The DNA here is from genome assembly GCA_036346405.1 of Phyllostachys edulis. Lineage (NCBI taxonomy): Eukaryota > Viridiplantae > Streptophyta > Magnoliopsida > Poales > Poaceae > Phyllostachys > Phyllostachys edulis. The sequence goes on along the minus strand of CM070558.1, from coordinate 66,561,934 downwards.
ACCGCGTCGCCGAAAGCACGCCGCCATGGTCTTGGTGTGCGAAGGATGCACCCGCTGCGTTGCGGGACCATCACTCATGCGGGCGTGCTTGACGCCGCCACGACGGACCGGGCGTTCAACGCCATGGTGCGGTCGGTCGGCGAGGTCAATGCAAGGCACGGAGCTCTCGGTTATGGAGCCGGAGACTCTGCGTTCTTTGAGAGGATGTCAAGACGGCCGTGGCGAAGCTACGGCCAGTCAACCGCGCGCAATCTGCGCCTCATCGGTGACGTCGCAGCGCGCGTGCTCCGCATTAGGGCCGAGGTCAGCGGCGATGTCACGGCAGAGATCGTGATGTATGTCTGTGAGGATGACCTTGGCGCCGTTCCGGACGAACTCGGTAGCCGTTGCCTTGCCGATGCCATTGGCGGCGCCGGTGATGACGGCCACTTTTCCGGCCAACCTACATGATCTCCACAGTCCACATTAATATATTGTATGGCTCTTTGCAACCTAGCTTATAAGCAAGGTGAAATATATGAAGGGTTAAAGCCTGCCTGACAGACAGAACCTTTGGGAGTTCGAAGACGTGGAAAAATAGTTTGCAAGTCCGCATGAGGCTGGTCCAGCACCGGCCTTCCCCCTGCTGTAAACACAACAAACCCAATGGAAAAATGTCAATGCTTGACTTCAAGGTAAAGTAGCTAGAGGAAACCTATTTCTGTTACTACGACAAAGCTGGAGGAGACAGGCCTGAGAATGTGACACATTGCTCCAAACATCCTGAACAGTTAGCGTGTGTGGTTCGTGCTGCTACGCAAGCTCTTCTCTCTAAAGCAAAGCTGAGTTGGGACTTGGGGATCTGCGAGCTGATGAGCCAAATGGAGTAACCGGCCTCTTAAATAGGAGTTTCCTTTTCTACCTGTGCTGCATAGATCTGGTCACGTACTGTCATTTCTCATTGTTCACCACACCAGTCATCACATGAGCCCTCCATTTCTTAATCCCAACTTTGTACTTAAGTCTTCCATTTCACCATTTGGATATATTATCGCTGACCTAATGAGTACTGACCTCACTCAAGTCTTCTCTAGTGACGCCAGTCATCACATGAGCCCTCCATTTCTTAATCCCAACCTTGTACTAAAGTCTTCCATTTCACCATTTGTATATATTATCGCTGACGTAATGAGTACTGACCTCACTCAAGTCTTCTCTAGTGACGCAGCGTGTTTGGTCTTTTGGATCAAGTAAAGTTCTATCTGCAATTCTGCATGCATGTTACCTTAGCACATCCACACATGCATGTTACCTTAGGATAAACTATGCTTCCCGGTTCCAAAACACGCGTGGGTTCTCCTATACGTGGAAAATAATTTGATAGGATCTGGTCCACAACTCCATCAAGATAGACCAATTTCACCATGTAACACGTGTATGCAGGGGCGGAGCTAGGCCTCGGGCCCCTGGGGCAATAGCCCGAGGCCCAGCTAAAAATGACAGCCCAAAAATCAGATGCCAACATAAAAAATCAGTTCAATTTGTGTTTTGGGCCATAACACGTTGGGCTGTGCTCGAGGCTCTGCCCAAATAACTCTGTTACGCTAACTGCAAGTATATTTGCTAATCTCAAAGCGCACAGCCTCATAAATTCTCCTTGATAGGTGCAAGAAAGATTGATGGATTTTATGGGGCTGTACGCTTTGAGATTCGTGAATATACACGTGTCACATGGTGGAGTTGGTCTACCTTAATAGAGTTGTGGACCAGGTCCTATAGGATTATTTTCCCCTATACGTAGCCTTTACTTCCTAGATGGTTGAGTTAGCAAATATAGCAACTATATATGCAGTACGCAGATCTGAGCTCCTTAATTTGGGAGTGCCAGCCACTAGGCTAAGGATAAATTTTGGTGCAGCACCATGCACGGATCTTGGACCCTGTTGGATCGTGGCTTTGCAATTGCTGCAAATTGCATAGATAGTGAAGTTCTTCTCCTCTAAAATTTATTTGCATTAAGCAAGGATGATCACAACTTCTGTGCTCGCAAGTTACACCCAATAAAAAATTATAATGCATGCAAGGATATATCAAAGGAAGGTTTATTGGTTGAGTTTGCATAAAGCAATGTTTTCTTTAAATATTAGTACTAAGTTCCAAAGCAGTTATTCTATAACTAAAATTCATTTTATAAATTCTCAAGTTTTATAGTCAGATAACATTCACACAAGAGTCGTGAAGGATATCCTCCTATTACATGGCTTCCTGCCCAACTTCCCATTTGGATAGAAATCCAAAATCATTTGTGTCGAATCATTTTGAAATCAAAACCAAAGTCTAACTTTAAGTGGCTTTGCCAAGCATGTCCATGACCATGGACACGGCTATTCAAATAGTTCTTAACACTCTGCCGATGTTGTGCAGCTTTACCCACATGACATGAATTCTCTAGTTTATTTGGCATTCATCGATACCACCGCTCACTACCTTAGGTAAGCAGTCTAGAGCACGTGTCAAGGCCTTTACAATGCGTCATCCCACCGGAGTCCCGCCTCAGTAAGGATTCACCCCCTTTGGATTGACCATCCACCGAGTTCAAGCCCCCTCTTGCACCAGGTGGGAATACATAAAAAGTAGGTCATACAAGATACCCACACAACCGGATGGCACGACCACGGTGAAATGTTGCAAATTAGTTAGTTAGGTCCCACCCACTCAGGACATGTGGTAGTACGATGTGGTTTAGCAAGATGCGGCTCGAAGACCAGTCCTTAATTGACTTGGGAGACTTCCAAAATAACCCTTGGGCTTCAACCCATACCTGGATTGAGCCCGTGTATAAACCTACACCCACCGACCATCCATTTCACCCAAGTACAAACCAACTTTTCCTTTTTGTTTTTCAAAAACATTTGCAAAATCTTCCGTGACAAACCAATGCCATAGACTTTTAATCAACATTTGATCTTTGGCTGAAAGTTCTCAAATTGAATAATTTTGGGTCTAAGCATCACTAAGCATAATTTTTCCTCAAAATATTCTAGTTCATACTATTGGATAAACTAGATTTTCATCTAAGGTGTCAAGGTATGTCTGTTCAATGCCAAAATTTGGATATACAAAGAAATTATGGATAACTATAAATTTAAAACAGGGATTTATATTACTGAATATAAATAAGCATGCATTAATAATTTAAACAGAATTTAAATACTTTGAAATAATAGGATCAAAATATGATCAAAGATGTAACTTGCCTCGCTCAATTAGTTGTTGTTCTCAAACGACGTCGAAATCAGACTCTCCGAAGTCGTCGAAATCTATACGCGTAAACGATCTAAATTCAAATAACATTCAAATAAAATCTAAATAAAATCCAAAAATTATAAAATAAATACCGAACGGAAGATATCGACTTTATATGAATTTAGGAAGTTGAATCGACAGAATCGGAGTTCGTATGAGGGAGAACGAATTTCTGGAAGGATGAAAATCATATGAAATAATGAATATTCCGAAAATGAGGTATATACTGGAATATTCCATTTCAGAAATAAGAAATAAAATGAAATGGCTGACTTAAGGGACCCACTTGCTAAAAAAAGAAAGAGAGAAGTGTATGACGAGTGGGCTCCATTTGTAAGTGGCTTAAACCAATACATAACAGAGACAGCACGTATAGGCGTATAGGCACACTGAGGAAGATGGTAGCGTCGACGAGGTGAGCGACGGGCTAGCCAGCGAACGAGCAAAATAAAACTCCAGCGATGAGGTGGAGATGATGACGTGAACGGATTTTGGGAAAAAAAACTCACCGAGGAAGCGGGAACGCGAAGAAACGGTTTCAGTGTTGTGGCTCGACAAGGTCGGCGGTGACTCGGTGATCTTTAGGCGATGGGAACGGAAGCACGACATAGAACACGTCGAGGCAAACTCAACAGTGTCGACGGCTCGGAGAGAGGACCTTTGATGGCGATGCAGTCCGACGGAGAAGACCTTCGGCGGGCGGCGGGCTGACGTTGGCGTTTCGGGCAAACGGAGAGGAGTTAGCGGGTGAGGTTGGCGGCGATTTGAAGATGGAGGGTGGGAGTACGCGGTGCTCACTTATTTAGGCGAAGGTAGCACACGGTTCGATGAGGAACGTGAACGAAAAAAATCACGGCAGTGTATGCGGTCGGCGGTGTACGGGGCTCCGGCGAACCGACGGTGCTTCGGAGAAAAAGAAGGGAGCACGATGTAGAACATCGCGAGGAGAAGCTAGGGGTGGTGGAGATGGTAGCGGAGCTCCACCGTAGGAGGCGCAATTGGTCGATGAACGGCGTTCGGCTGACGGGCTTCAACTCTGAAATTCGACCAAACTATGGGGAGAGTGTGAGGACCCCTGAAATTGAATACATTTCAAATTAAAGGATTATACCAAAGGTATAATTTTTAATTAGGAACGAACCTAATTTCAAGTTCCCGGATGTGTGGCATACATTAATTCCCAAGATCAATGATTAATGTACACACATCCTAAACAACATTGTACAAAGTCACACAAAAGGCCATATATTTATAACAAAACTTTACATGACCTGAGTTTCGGTACACTAGTTATATATGTGAACAACTGTCAACTAAAAGTAAAAGTCTGCAATGAAACAACTATAAACACCAAAAGGTCCACCAAGTTCGCTTCTAACACCCTCAGGCAACTGAGTGGAGATAGAAACAGCATCATTCGTTAGCGCCACCATCACCGGCGCTAACGAATGTGTCGTACGCATAATCGTCCTCACCTACAACAAGTGGTTAAAGCAACTGAGTACAGAAGGTACTCGCAAGACTTACACGAAACTACTAAAAGAAAATGTTTAGTAGAACCTATCCAAAGGATTGGAATTTTTATACATGCTTAAGGCTGTTCCAAATGAATGGTTGTAGTGGCATTAATTTTTGAATAAAGCACAAGTTTTATCTCTACACTTGCTAATTTTTGTAAAGGCCATTCTGTAAACAGTTTGGACTAAAAACAACAAGTGATTAAGAAATAATTATAACTCAAATCATATCAAAGTGGCTGTCCACTTTGACTCAATTACATGCATGAATAGCCATTCATGCCGATACCAAGTATTCAGGATAATTTCTATTTCGAGTCTAACTATGATGTCAATCAAAACCAAGTATTGTCTATAATCGGGGACACGGCTATTCAATAGTTTTAAACCCTGCAGGGGTGTACATCTTTTCCCACATGACTCGACCAGCCTGTAAGCATATGGAAATAACACACTTCCTTAGGTGTGTCGGCCGGGTAGATCAAGATTTGGTACTTTTAGCAGAACACTTTATTAGATTGAAACACCCATGCATGACTTAATCCCGCTTAGTACAAGCTCTTGATAGAGCACGCTAACGGGGCATGCAAGTTGTGTTGGGAATGCTGACCCAATAACTGAAATCTAAAACTGTGCTCACCCGCACATATTAAATTGCAATCAGATCCCTATGAACATATGATCAAACACATATGTCCTCACACCACCTGTGTTCCAATTTAATAAAGTCTTCCACCTACTTGACCAAACCGGGCCCAATCCAGCATGTGGAAGCACGAGTATTTCTTGGCATGACAGCCAAAAGTTCGGTTCTTAATGATCCAAACAAGACTACCACATTCCCAAATCTCGTGCACAAAGGCACCATCACTAACAAGCACTTGTCCAGATCTAAACCAAGTTTTTAACATACAAATTTTAACTTAACTTTTAGTTTTTAACAATCTAAACTAAAAAAACAAATCTAGAATTCATTTAGTGTTTCCCATGATCGACAAGATAAGCTTGTCAATCAAACTATCGCTCTGCTGACTTGCATGGCTAAGCAATTATCTAAAGACCATTTTTCTAACACAAGATCTCTATCTTAAGCATAAGTGTATGAATTTGATTAAGGATGCGCCACAAAGATTGGGATATAACTAACTAACTCACAAAGTAATGATTCATACAAAAATAGCATGCACACAATCATTATTGCATTTGAAAAACACTAATCACCAAAACTAGGATCAAAATGATGCAAGAAGATGATTGCCTTGATTATAAACCACTTGTTCAACCTCAGGTTGCTCAGAAGTATATTCACTCACGTCGGGAAAACCAGAATAAAAAATAACAAGAGCAAGTAAATATCGATAAAAGAAATGACCAAGTGCAAAAACATAGAAAAATGCATGATAAAATTACAGTAGGATGCTTCTAACTTAATCTTGCAGTAATACCGTTGAGTGTTGTAGTACTTATTAGTTAATCGTACTGATTAGTTAATCGTACAGTGATATCATTGAGTACTTGCGGTAATTTCATTGACCGCTGCTGTACCGATTTGTTAATCTTGCGGTAATATCATTGATTGCTGTAGTACTGATTTATTAATCTTACAGTGATACCATCGAGTCAATCTCATCTAGTTCAGTGATTCAATTAATAGTTTATAGCATTTAAACTCAAATTCAGAAAGCAAATTGTTAGCAGTAGTGTTACTAGCTTTGTTAATTGATATTGTCCATAGTTTTAAATTCTTTAGCATGTTTTTCTGTTTATACGTTATAAGCAATAATTTTGTGATGTTAAAGACATCTCTATTGTTTATGTTATATAAAGCTTACTAGAATCATGTTTTCTGTCATTATTTATTTTTTGAATTATTCTAAGATATTTGCTGACTTCGCAATTACTTCAACACCTACTGGTGTATTTGTTTCGTATCTACCTATTCAAATGTTTAGTGCTAGTATGTTGTGTGAATAAGAACAGGGCGGTTGGTTTGCTGTGCAATTAATCTACGGTAGTGTTATCCGGATCCATGAACTGAAATCTTGACAACAATACGTTCAACAGTTCATTGCAAACTGTAGAGGGAACAAACATCCAAGTAGCCCATTATTAGATGAATGGATAGCCACACATAATCCTTACCCCACCCTTTTGAACGTGATAGCTTTGTCGAGGGAGCCGAGTGGGGTCGGTACTCCTGCCCTGGCAAGAAATCATGAAAATAGGTAGGGTCTTCTCGGAATAATTTCCACTGCAGCCTGCAGTAGCAGCCGGCTCAACTCAAGGTGCCTGAATGTTGAGGCGCTTCCCCACCGTGAACCCGCCGTCCACCACAAGGTTATGCCCGGTCACGCACTTGGCCTCGTCCGACGCGAGGTACAGGCCGCGTTTGCAATGTCCTCCACCTCCAGCACCGTCCCTGCAATCTCGTTCATGCCCTCCTCCACAATCCGCTTCACCCCTCACGACTCGCCCCAGGGAATTTATCGGCGAACCCGCTCATCCCCAACGGCGTCGGAATCCCATGCGGCGAGATGGCGTTCACCCGCACGCCGTGGCTCGCCAGCTCCCCAGCCACGGAGCGCACAACGCCTATGGCCGCTGCCTTTGAGATGCTGTACCCGTGAGGAGCCACGTTACCAATCACGCCTGCGACGCTGGCCGTGCAGAGGATGCACCCGCTGCGTCGCGGGACCATGACTCGCGCGGCGTGCTTGAGGCACGCGACCACCGCGCGGGTGTTCACCGCCATGACGCGGTCGAAGTCGGCGAGGTCGAGGGAGCCGAGTGGGGTCGGTACCATGGAACCGGTGATGCCGGCGTTGCTGTAGACGATGTCCAGGCATCCGTGGCGCGCCACGGCAAGGTCGACGGCCGCAGCAATGTCCGACTCGTCGGTGACGTCGCAGCGAGTGTAGGTCGCGTCCGGGCCAAGCTCGGCAGCAACGGCACGGCCGAGATCATCCTGGATGTCGGCGAGGATGACCTTTGCGCCGTTCCGGATGAACTCCTTGGCCGTCGCCTCGCCGATGCCACTGGCGGCGCCAGTGATGACAGCCACCTTCCCTGCTAACCTACATGACACCAAATACAGTCAACTGGAGTAGTAAGTAGGTGATCACTAATGTATCTCGTTGCAACCTCATGTAGTCATAAGCTGAGCAAAAACGTATAGGCACCGAATCGAGACGGGGTGCAACACAACCTTTCGGAGTTTGATGCCGTGGAGAAGTGGCTGATGAATCCAGTAAATATTGGCCCAGCTCTGCTCTTCCCCCTGCGACAAACACAAACATATATCCCGCCGTTTGCACAATCTCTAGAAGAGACCTAGCAACCTTAATTAATGACAAGAAGAAGAAGATCAAGAAGAAAAGGCAGAGGCATACCTTCGAATGAGGTGAATGGCGCTGCACATCCTGGATGGATATTGTCCTTCTTGGCTTGCTATTGTGATGAGATGTATGTTATGTATCTTTATTACCGTCCATCCAACCAGTAAACCACTGAACAGCCTGACCGGGTCAAGTAGCCATAATGTACTGTACGTCACTGTCCACTGCTTGCACTGTTCATGCACTTTTTGACTGCTGTCTCGCGCAAGATCCGAAGACTGCATTATTGTCTCGCGTGTTTATTTCTCTTGATGCATTAATGCCTAAATCTGATTGAAGATGACCGACTGTGTCTATAGATGTGTTCCGTAACTTGCATCTTGCATGTGCATACCATTACTACTGCATCAAACATGCATTATTGTTACTTTTAACATGTGAGAAAATTGATACCAGTTAGTTGAGCACACAGTCAAACGGTGCAAAACATTGCTCACACAGCCAAACAGTGCATAAACAGTACACACAGTTAAACAAGATCAGAGGCCTGCCAAGACCAAGACAGTGTGGCTCGGGCCGATGGGACCATGGTAGGCCGGTGCCGCACGGCGGGAGCACGGCTTGCCAGTATGTTCGCGGTGATTGTTTTTTTACTTGGAAAGGCTAGATTTATAATTTTATTGTGAAACAGTGCCAAAATAGTCAAAAACTCACTTTCCACATGCGTGTCCTTATTGACCGATGGCCAGACTGGCTGTAAAAATAGCTCAAGTTCGATAAGCTAATCAAGCTCAGCTCACTCTACCTCCATGTGAGCTCAGCTCGAGCCCCAAACAAGCGGAGCTCGAACCTGCTTTGAAACTCGTGAGCTATGACTGTGTCACTACAACAAAACTATCACGTAGAGATGCTTTTGTTTTGACGCTTTTATATCTGTCTCTACGCCGAGAAACATCTCGTATGTAAAGACGTTTCTCAAGACGTTTTATATGACGCCACAAAATCTCTTACCGTAGGAAGGCACATATACATTTACATTTATGTAGAGACGAATCTTTAGACGTTTGAGAATATGTCTGAGAATTAAGAGGACAAAATTTTAGTTATAGAGACGAATCTTGAGACGTTTTAGAATATGCCTCTACAGCTCTAGAAAAAGTATTTCGTTTTAACTTTTTTTCGGTGGAGACCGAAAGGATCGAAAATAATTTCAAAAGAATTTCGTTCAAACCGAAAGGACACAACATCTTGATATCTCTTGACTATTATAATTCAGAGTTTACCCGGTCGTCCCACCCACCCACGTACCACTAAAATACGGCAAACCAACCTACCCCGCAACTGGCTACGCACTGCCTCACCTCACGCCCACTCCACTTCCTCCGCTGTTGCCTCCGCGTCCTTGCCTCGCTCCACGCCGAGATCCACTGCGACCATGCGAGCTCCCCATTGTGCCCTACTCGCCTCCTCCCTCCTCCGCCGCCTCTCTGCATCGCCGTCTTCTGCCCCTCCCACTAGGGGCGGATCCTCCCTTCGGGCATGCTCGGGTGGTCGCCCGAGCTCCCCTCCGGCGTGGAGACCCCACCTTCCCAAAGCGACGGCGGGCGGCGGCGAGGAAGACGGTGAGGAGCGAAGACGGGCGCCGGTGGAGGCCCCGGCGTTCTGAGCGGCACCGCAGCAGATGGGCTGACAGACGCCGCGCTTTGTCCACCCACTGCCCTCCGGGTGGTCGCGAGTCCAAAGAAGCCCACCCCGAGGCCGCCAGAAGCTTCGCCAAGATCGCCGTCATGCACCGCTACATCGGCTGCTGCGACAAGCTCGGCGCCACCAACGCCTCCTCCTCCGTTGACTACCACCAACATTAGATGAATGCCGCCCTGGAGATGGTAGAGAACCACCAACTCGACGGCATCGTCTACTTCACCGACGAGGAGGGCATCTACTCCCTACAGCTCTTCGACCGCCTCCGCCAAATCAAGTACTAATCAACCACCTGCTCAATTCTCGCATTCAGATTCAGTGCTATGCATGCAAAAGGTGCGATCTTTGCTGACCTTTGCAATTGTTCTTGTCTTAAGATCCGAGTTTGGTATCTAGTTATTCAAGGAAAGGATCCATGTTTTTTTACTGGCATGTAGACCGAATCGACTTAAAGATTGAAACTTTATACAAGGCATTGGAATATTGTCGAGTGGACAATGGGCTCAAAATTCTTACCATTCGCCTTGTTGCAGATTCAGAACTCAGTAGCATCAATAAATTTGCTTTCTGGGTTGTCATGGGTAATTCAATATCGTAATTGATTCACCATTTAAGAAAGTTCTTTCTCGAACAAGAGCTACCTACTAGTCCGGCAAGCAAACATTCACCTGGGTGCATTGAATCCATATTATGTTTTGTGTCGCAGGAGAAAGTTGGATACTACATATAAATCAAGTTGCTAACTTCTGCTGTGCAAACTTTGCCTTGATTATGAGGTTCGGCACATGGCTTGTTCCAGTGATATCCAAAGCGTAAATGGCATTGTCTTTGAAGGCCTCAGATTCAGTATGTAAACAGAACCAAGTTGTGGGATGGCATACAGGTGAGGATGGCAACAAGCTTCGGAGATTTCATGTTGCTATGTTGGGTTTTGCATTCAACAACACAAATGATGCGATTTTGCGGCTACATATTTCAGTTGCTTGCTCTGATTATGTGGATGCTTTGACACGATGGTGGTTGTGATTTAGATTGCTGATCCTAGCTGTTGGGTAATATGAAGTTAAGCAATATTAAACTTTATAAAATAGTGCAGTTTAGTTCTATGGGGAGAAAAGGGTACGAACAGATGCACATTATAAAACAATTCTATAGAAACGCTGCTTTCTATTGTGTCTATTAGGAGCTGTGGTTGACAGTTTCTTATGTTGTTTAAATTAGGTGTTGTGGTTGTCAATCATGCTATCCATTTTGATGGAGGTTAATGTTAAGGTTTTTTTAGGCTGTAGCTAATCTTGTAGGCATTTCGTATGAGTACAGATTTTTTTGTCAATGTACTATTCCATTTGTTTGCTTTAGATTTGCAGATGTTGCAATCTACCTTATTGCGATTTAGGATTCACCTTTTAGAGAAAGGAGCTTTGTGCTCCTATTTGATAGTTGAATTTGAGTAGTCCTCATATTACAGATTTTGTAATGTCAAGACTTCAAGGACCCCCCCCTCTCCACCAGATCCTGATGAGCCTTCCAATGTTGCACAGGCTATTACCTCATGGGGCCTTGATTACACAGTCATTACAAGTGTTGACCGAGATGATTTACTTCGATCGGAGTGGTCACTTTGTCAAACAAAGATGGTTAAAGGTTTTGAAGCCGAAATGCTTATTGAAGCACTTGGTGTTTACATATGTCCGGTCATATTGTTTGGTCATTCATTATTTCGATACATCATCTCGTCCTCTGTTAATATTAGGCATTCCATGTATTGTACCCTTAATTCTTAAAGTAGTAATTTTGCAAGACTGATTTCGAGGATCCTAGCTGTGTAGAGAAGGTTGAAACTTTCGATCTGCATGTTTTTTGCACACAACAGTGGAAGAGCTGCAAAGAAATGTGCGAGACTATCGTGCAAATTTTAAGGAGTCCATAGATGTTCTAAAAATGGCAAAACAGTATGCCCCTCCTGGCACCCTTATGAAGACATCAATTATGTTGGGTTGTGGGGAGACTCGTGCTCAAAGTTATCAAGACAATGGAAAAGGTGAGGGTCATTGGTGTTGATGTCATAACATTTGGTCAGTACATGAGACCGTCAAAACGTCATATGCCCCTCCTGGCACCCTTCGAGAAGTATCGATCTCTTGGTGTTGAAATGGTATGTCCATCTGCCTCCTTTAAGCTTTCACATTGTACAAAGTAAATCTATTATTAACCATAATTCCTATTATACATCTTATACATGGGAAATTAATTATAATACCAGCTTCACATCTTATACATAATAATAAAAAACTTTTCTCAAACCCAATGACTTGATGTAAGCTAATAGTATTTATTGGTTGCCAATGAGGAACATAATCCACAGAAGAATAAGGCAAGTCCGCAGAGCATGTTCATCACTTCTATCATTGACACAACTTAGTTTATTGTTATAGGGAAATGAAGATCTAGAAGCTTTTCTTTTTCATGTAATCTGCACCAATGGTTCATATCTATAAATATGAATACCTTCGTTAATACTATTATCCCTTCTGGGCTGCTACAATTATTCAGATTGCATTTAGAGCCTTCCTGGTGTTGATGTTCTCTCTATCATATTGATCCAGTGTGTACAAGTGCTGACTCCTAAAACGATTCTTATGGAACATTTGAAGGAGCATTTTGTGAGATATGTTTATTCACTCTCTTGGATGGCCAACAATACTCAGAAACGGTTCCCTTCGCAAATCGCCAGACCTCAGTGCTTGATATTTTTTAGCACTTCTCCTTATGGAAGAAGAAACAAAGTTCCACAGGTGCCTTATTTGCTGAAGTTGTTCATGATTTTTTTTGTATGATCATTTGGTTGCACCACACAGTATCACGGTTAATTGAAAGACTACAGGTCAAGATGAAGTTTCCAAGCCTTTTCACATTTTTAGTTGAGTTCTCTAATGTGTTTAATCATTTATTACAGGAAAATATCCCAAAGGTCACCGCAGAAAAAGTGAAGGAAGACATGCTTGGAGGAGTTGAACTTGCTTTGGGGCTATCAAAAGGATCTCTGTAGCAACCATTTTACACAAGAGTACAGTGTGGTATAACAATCCATGCCTTGGACCTTTTATATCTGTTACTGTTTATTATGTTAAAACACGATGATGAATTCATGTCGGAAACACGGGGGTGTAGCTTTACCAATGAACACTCTAGGAGTGCCATGCATATTTGATCCCCATGGGCGAGCAGGCATCTGTGGTGACTGGCTCAGGGGTTTAAGTATAGAAGCGGCTGTATTAAGTGGAATGTCTCTTGCAAATCATGTAAATTCCACCACCCTTTGATCTTTCTTAGAACATTCTACACTCTACACTTCTAGAGCACATCTCACGTTTTGTGGTTAACAAACAAACTAGCTCTCGCTATATGAGTCTTGGTTCAAATTTGTTAATGCAGGTAGCTGACTACTTCGCAAGCCGTAGTGAACGACCTAAGGAGTCTGCAATTGGTTTGCATGAGAACTTAAACCAAGTTGAAGGTAACGATATTGGTCATTTCCCCGGTTTAGACTCTTAGAAGCGACAAGTAGCTGAAGTTCAGCTGACACCAAGCATATGAAGTATGATTTGATGATTTTGTACTGATAGTTGCTGTAGCTTGTAAATGCTGAGCTGATTCTTTTGTTGCAAGGAACTCGATGTTGCATCTTGCAGAATGTATATGTACCATGTATGTAGAATTTTTTGGTAAAAGCTTACATGCTCAAAATTTTACTTCCCGGGTAGTAGTAGTATCAGGTGATGCAATAGACAGAGTTCATATTTCTATTTTTATGTGTCACTCTCTTTTGTGGTTCAGTTGCAAGGAAAAGTATTTTTTCTAATTTCATCAAATAAACTTGTCATCTTACACTTTTCGAACCAGGACATTTATTTCTTTTTCAACCAGTTTTGCAGGATAATTGAGGAATACAAAGAGAATACAATGGAGATGGAGGAGCTAATGTATTAGTTTCTCCTTGGGCAAAGCTTATAGATAGATTCCAACTATTTAGAAAAAAATATATGTCAATCCATAGGATCTTTTCCTGATGTATCTGCACCTTTTTTATATGGATGTTTGATTCAGTTGTGAACTCCACTTGCTGTAAATTCAAATATTTGTTGTTGCTATGAAGTGCATGCATGCTCTACAGTTTTCTTAGTTTGCTGATTGTGAGAATATGATGCTTCCATGTGAAGACATGCTCTACTGTTTTCTAGTTTTTTTGGATGAGGTGGAATGTCTTCATATGACGATGTATGTTTCCATTTGTAGAAAAATGTGCGAGTCAAATTCAAAATAATCTAATTAAATTCGAAATAATTTTTTTCACAGTAAGATGCTCAAAAGACGCTTTTGCGTACCTAAAGACGTATATAATGTCTCTACAAAATATGTATAAATTGTGCGCACATGAATTGAATAAATTTATAAAAGCGTCTCTATGTTTGTTGGCACGCAAATTGGATGTGTCTATATCAGTAAAGATGTTATGTAAGGGTATCTACTAAAACGTCTCTACATACATAGACATGAATTTTAACGTCTCTATAAAGCGTCTTATATCCTGTACACATGTTTTACAAACGTCTCTACGGTTCTTGACACGGTCCGTGGGGAGGCGTTCCAAGGACACTTTATAAAAACAACTCTACGGTCCTCTAGAGATGAAATAACACGTCTCTAGCCTATAGATTGAACGTCTCTACATGGATGTTGTGTTGAGCACTGTTTGGCTGTGTGAGCACTGTTTTGCACCGTTTTGAAGTTCAACCACCCACGTCCAGGGTTCGAACTATACTTGTCAACACATGCCTGGTCCAGTAGCGAAACCAGACTAGACCGAGCTTCGGTTCAGGGTTTCCCCGGTTAAACCATCGATCCGATCCAGTTTTTCGTACTATGTTGTGCGCCATTGTTCGGCTCAGTTCTCGTGCTACAGTGCCTCAACGTGTGGCAGACAAAGTGCAGGCCGTGGTATTCGTACTATGTTGTGCACCACTGTTCAGCTCAGTTCTCGCGCTGCAGTGCCCCAACACGCGGAAGACAAAGTGCAGGACACGATAGGCCAGTGCCGCATGATAGAGGCGGCAGGCAACACACGTCCATGATGATATTTTTGCATTTCACTATGGAGGGGGGTAGATTTGTAATTTCAATGTGAACCAGTTACAAATTAGCCAAAAACTGGTGGAAAGCATGCACAAAACCCAGGCAATGCCTACCACTAGTAGTTCATTCCGTATGGACGTTCATACGATCACGGCACCACCATTAGGTGAGAACACTTCTGTCGAAGGACAATATCCATCTGTGCAGCGCCATTCACCTCATTCCAAGATGGAGAAGAAAACCTCATAACATGGTGCACCGCGCTGAGCATCCTGACCGGGCTTCTCTGGGCAAAGCTGCTGGTCGCCACAAACTGACCGGGCACGATTCATTTGTTCACGGCCGGCAAGCCGTGCAAGTGTAGCACATGGACGTACCGTGTTGACAAGTATGGTTCGAACCCTGGACGTACGTGCCACAAACTGACCGGGTTGTACCGTGTTGGAGGCCCATAAGTCCATATCGTACCACGATTTCATGTTTAGGTCGGGCGCTGTAGCTGCACGGCTGCAGTTATCCATGTGCGTCGGTGCATACCTCTGCTGACAAGTGACACCAAACGAATAAATGATTCGAATAAATGATTAGACCATTTTAATCTTATAACATGTGACAGAATAAATCAATCATACCTTTGTATGACCACGTATCATGATTTGAAATAAGTCCAAGCAAAAGTCTAAAGGTGAGGATGCCTTGTAAGATTTATTATTTCCCCATGCACCTGCGAGTTCACTACTAATTGCTCACGTTGCATTTTGGCACAGAACTGTTTCGAGAGAAAAAAACATTCGGATTTGTTATTTCTAAGTTGCCTGAAATTTTATTAAGTTTAAGTTAATTGTTGTAACCATTAGATTTGTGTGGAAATCGATGTGTCATATGATTCGATATTGATCCAATGAATAAAAAATGTGCCTTATGCTTAAAAAAAATTCAGTCACCTTACAAATAGACAATCCTGAGTGCACATTTTGCACAAAAACTAACGGTTCTTATTTAAAGCAGGGTAGGATCCGGTTTTATTAAGAGAATCAAATGTGAGTGCAAATCGATATACGATATTACATCTATCATGGCATAATGGGGTGAGCAGATGACAGTAGCCCATCAGCGAACTAAAAGGATGAAATGAAAACATATGTGATTTAACGCGCGAAACAATGCCTCTAAACTGGCTTCCCAACCGCTTTTATGTTGGGGCGCTTCCCCACGGTGAACCCGCCGTCCACCACGAGATTGTGCCCATTCACGTACTTTGCCTCGGCCGACGCCAAATACACGGCCGCCCTCGCCACGTCCTCCACACCGGGCACCACCTCTGCCATCTCGTTCATGTCCCTCTCGGCCATCAGCTTCAGCTCCTCGAGACTTGCCTTGGGGTACATCTGGGCCAGCACGCGCAGATCAAACTGTGTCGCGATGCCATGCGGCGAGATGGCGTTCACCCGCACGCCATGGCGTCCCAGCTCGCCCGCCACGGCGCGCACCACGCCGATGACCGCGGCCTTGGAGATGCTGTACACGGGGGGCATCACCGCGTCGCCGAGCACGCCCGCGGTGCTGGCTGTGCAGAGGATGCACCCGCTGCGTTGCGGGACCATCACTCGCGCGGCGTGCTTGACGCTCGCTACGACGGACCGAGCATTCAACGCCATGGTGCGGTCGAAGTCAGCGAGGTCAATGCAAGGCACGGAGCTCGCGGTTATGGAGCCAGAGACTCCTGCGTTGCTGTAGAGGATGTCAAGACGGCCGTGGCGAGCTACGGCCAGGTCAACCGCAGCGGCAATCTGCGCCTCGTCGGTGACGTCGCAGCGCGCGTGCTCCGCATTAGGGCCGAGGTCAGCGGCGATGTCACGGCAGAGATCGTGATGTATGTCTGTGAGGATGACCTTGGCGCCGTTCCGGACGAACTCGGTAGCCGTTGCCTTGCCGATGCCATTTGCGGCGCCGGTGATGACGGCCACTTTTCCGGCCAACCTACATGATCTCCACAGTCCACATTAATATATTGTATGGCTCTTTGCAACCTAGCTTATAAGCAAGGTGAAATATACGAAGGGTTAAAGCCTGCCTGACAGACAGAACCTTTGCGAGTTCGAAGACGTGGAAAAATAGTTTGCAAGTCCGGATGAGGCTGGTCCAGCTCCGGACTTCCCCCTGCTGTAAACACAACAAACCCAATGGAAAAATGTCAAAGCTTGACTTCAAGGTAAAGTAGCTAGAAGAAACCAATTTCTGTTACTACGACAAAGCTGGAGGAGACAGGCCTGAGAATGTGACACATTGCTCCAAACATCCTGAACAGTTAGCGTGTGTGGTTCGTGCTGCTACGCAAGCTCTTCTCTCTAAAGCAAAGCTGAGTTGGGACTTGGGGATCTGCGAGCTGATGAGCCAAATGGAGTAACCGGCCTCTTAAATAGGAGTTTCCTTTTCTACCTGTGCTGCATAGATCTGGTCACGTACTGTCATTTCTCATTTGTTCACCTCACCAGTCATCACATGAGCCCTCCATTTCTTAATCCCAACTTTACTTAAGTCTTCCATTTCACCATTTGTATATATTATCGCTGACGTAATGAGTACTGACCTCACTCAAGTCTTCTCTAGTGACGCAGCGTGTTTGGTCTTTTGGATCAAGTAAAGTTCTATCTGCAATTCTGCATGCATGTTACCTTAGCACATGCAGGGCTCCATCGAGCGTTGACTTGCTACTTTTTTAGGATAAACTATGCTTCCCAGTTCCAAAACACGCGTGGGTTCAGCTATACGTAGCCTTGACTTCCTAGATGGTTGAGTTAGCAAATATAACAACTATATATGCAGTACGCAGATCTGAGCTCCTTAACTTGGGAGTGCCAGCCACTAGGCTAAGGATAAATTTTGGTGCAGCACCATGCACGGATCTTGGACCCTGTTGGATCATGGCTTTGCAATTGCTGCAAATTGCACAGATAGCGAAGTCTTTCTCCTCTAAAATTTATTTGCATTAAGCAAGGATGAGCACAACTTCTGTGCTCGCAAGTTACACCTAATAAAAAATTATAATGCACGCAAGGATATATCAAAGGAAGACTTATTGGTTGAGTTTGCATAAAGCAATGTTTTCTTTAAATATTAGCACTAAGTTTCAAAGCAGTTATTCTATAATTAAAATTCATTTTATAAATTCTCAAGTTTTATAGTCAGATAACATTCACACAGGAGTGGTGAAGGATATCCTCCTATTACATGGCTTCCTGCCCAACTTCCCATTTGGATAGAAATCCAAAATCATTTGTATCGAATTATTTTGAAATCAAAACCAAAGTCTAACTTTAAGTGGCTTTGCTAAGCATGTCCATGACCATGGACACGACTATTCAAATAGTTCTTAACACTCTGCCGATGTTGTGCAGCTTTACCCACATGACATGAATTCTCTAGTTTATTTGGCATTCGTCGATACCACCGCTCACTACCTTAGGTAAGCAGTCTAGAGCACGTGTCAAGGCCTTTACAATACGTCATCCCACCGGAGTCCCGCCTCAGTAAGGATTCACCCCCTTTGGATTGACCATCCACCGAGTTCAGGCCCCCTCTTGCGCCAGATGGGAATACATAAAAAGTAGGTCATACAAGATACCCACACAACCGGATGGCACGACCACGGTGAAATATTACAAATTAGTTAGTCAGGTCCCACCCACTCAGGACATGTGGTAGTACGATGTGGTTTAGCAAGATGCGGCTCGAAGACCAGTCCTTAATTAACTTGGGAGACTTCCAAAATAACCCTTGGGCTTCAACCCATACCCGGATTGAGCCCGTGCATAAACCTGCACCCACCGACCATCCATTTCACCAAAGTACAAACCAACTTTTCCTTTTTGTTTTTAAAAAACATTTACAAAATCTTCCATGACAAACCAATGCCATAGACTTTTAATCAACATCTGATCTTTGGCTGAAAGTTCCCAAATTGAATAATTTTGGGTCTAAGCATCACTAAGCATAATTTTTCCTCGAAATATTCTAGTTCATATGATAAACTAGATTTTCATCTAAGGTGTCAAGGTATGTCTATTCAATGTCAAAATTTGGATGTACAAAGAAATTAGGGATAACTATAAATTTAAAAGAGGGATTTAAATTACTGAATATAAATAAGCATGCAGTAATAATTTAAACAGAATTTAAATAATTTGAAATAATGGGATCAAAATATGATCAAAGATGTAACTTGCCTCGCTCAATTAGTTGTTGTTCTCAAACGACGTCGAAATCAGACTCTCCGAAGTCGTCGAAATCTATACGTGTAAACGATCCAAATTCAAATAACATTCAAATAAAATCTAAATAAAATCCAAAAATTATAAAATAAATACCAAACGGAAGATATCGACTTTATATGAATTTAGGAAGTTGAATCGACAGAATCGGAGTTCGTATGAGGGAGAACGAATTTCCGGAAGGATGAAAATCATATGAAATAATGAATATTCCAAAAAAGAGGTATATACTGGAATATTCCATTTCAGAAATAAGAAATAAAATGAAATGGCTGACTTAAGGGGCCCACTTTCTAAAAAAAGAAAGAGAGAAGGAATGAGAGAAGTGTATGACGAGCGGGCTCCATTTGTAAGTGGCTTAAACCAACACATAACAGAGACAGCACGTATAGGCGTACAGGCGCATTGAGGAAGATGGCAGCGTCGACGAGGTGAGCGACGGGGTAGCCAGCGAACGAGCAAATAAAACTCCAGCGATGAGGTGGAGATGATGACGTGAACGGATTTTGGAAAAAAAAAACTCACTGAGGAAGCGGGAACGCGAAGTAACGGTTTCAGTGTCGTAGCTCGACAAGGTCGACGGTGACTCGGTGATCTTTAGGCGATGGGAATGGAAGCACGACATAGAACACGTCGAGGCAAACTCAACAGTGTCGACGGCTCGGAGAGAGGACCTTTGATGGCGATGCAGTCCGACGGAGAAGACCTTCGGCGGGCGGCGGGCTGACGTCGGCGTTCCGGGCAAATGGAGAGGAGTTAGTGGGTGAGGTTGGCGGCGATTTGAAGATGGAGGTTGGGAGTACGCGGTGCTCACTTATTTAGGCGAAGGCAGCACACGGTTCAATGAGGAACGTGAACGGAAAAAATCACGGCAGCGTATGCGGCCGGCGGCGTACGGGGCTCCGGCGAACCGACAGTGCTTCGGAGAAAAGGAAGGGAGCACGATGTAGAACATCGCGAGGCGAAGCTAAGGGTGGTGGAGATGGTAGCGGAGCTCCACCGTAGGAGGCACAATTGGTCGATGAACGACGTTCGGCTGACGGGCTTCAACTCCGAAATTCGACCAAACTATGGGGAGAGTGTGAGGACCCCTGAAATTGAATACATTTCAAATTAAAGGATTATACCAAAGGTATAATTTTTAATTAGGAACGAACCTAATTTCAAGTTCCCGGATGTGTGGCATACATTAATTCCCAAGATCAAAGATTAATGTACATACATCCTAAACAACATTGTACAAAATCACACAAAAGGCCATATATTTATAACAAAACTTTACATGACCTGAGTTTCGGTACACTAGTTACATATGTGAACAACTGTCAACTAAAAGTAAAAGTCTGCAGCGGAAACAACTATAAACACCAAAAGGTCCACCAAGTCTGCCCTAACACCCTCAAGCAACTGAGTGGAGATAGAAACAGCATCATTCGTTAGCGCCACCATCATCGGCACTAACGAATGTGTCGTACGCATAATCGTCCTCACCTACAACAAGTGGTTAAAGCAACTGAGTACAGAAGGTACTCGCAAGACTTACACGAAACTACTAAAAGAAAGTGTTTAGTAGAACCTATCCAAAGGATTGGAATTTTTATACATGCTTAAGGCTGTTCCAAATGAATGGTTGTAGTGGCATTAATTTTTGAATAAAGCACAAGTTTTATCTCTACACTTGCTAATTTTTGTAAAGGCCATTCTGTAAACAGTTTGGACTAAAAACAACAAGTGATTAAGAAATAATTATAACTCAAATCATATCAAAGTGGCTGTCCACTTTGACTCAATTACATGCATGAATAGCCATTCATGCCGATACCAAGTATTCCCAGATAATTTCTATTTCAGAGTCTAACTATGATGTCAATCAAAACCAAGTATTGTCCATAACTGGGGACACGGCTATTCGAATAGTTTTAAACCCTGCAAGGGTGTACATCTTTCCCCACATGACTCGACCAGCTTGTAAGCATATGGAAATAACACACTTCCTTAGGTGTGTCGGCCGGGTAGATCGAGATTTGGTACTTTTTAGCAGGAACACTTTATTAGATTGAAACACACATGCATGATGAATCCCGCTTAGTACAAGCTACTGATAGAGCCTGCTAACCGGGGCATGCAAGTTGTGTTGGGAATGCTGACCCAATAACTAAAATCTAAAACTGTGCTCACCCGCACATATTAAATTACAATCGGATCCCTATGAACATATGATCAAACACATATGTCCTCACACCACCTGTGTTCCAATTTAATAAAGTCTTCCCCCTACTTGACCAAACTGGGCCCAATCCAGCATGTGGAAGCACGAGTATTTCTTGGCATGACAGCCAAAAGTTCGGTTCTTAATGATCCAAACAAGACTACCATATTCCCAAATCTCGTGCACAAAGGCATTATCACTAACAAGCACTTGTCTAGATCTAAACCAAGTTTTTAACATACAAATTTTAACTTAACTTTTAGTTTTTAACAATCTAAAAACAAATCTAGAATTCATTTAGTGTTTCCCATGATCGACAAGATAAGCTTGTCAATCAAACTATCGCTCTGCTGACTTGCATGGCTAAGCAATTATCTAAAGACCATTTTTCTAACACAAGATCTCTATCTTAAGCATAAGTGTATGAATTTGATTAAGGATGAGCCACAAAGATTGGGATATAACTAACTAACTCACAAAGTAATGATTCATACAAAAATAGCATGCACACAATCATTATTGCATTTGAAAAACACTAATCACCAAAACCAGGATCAAAATGATGCAAGAGGATGCTTGCCTTGATTATAAACCACTTGTTCAACCTCAGGTTGCTCAGAAGTATATTCACTCACATCGGGAAAACCAGAATAAAAAATAACAAGAGCAAGTAAATATCGATAAAAGAAATGACCAAGTGCAAAAACATAGAAAAATGCATGATAAAATTACAGTAGGATGCTTCCAACTTAAGTCATTTTTGGTGAAAATTTCAATTAATTTGGAGCTCAAATGAATTTGTTATGAATTTTATAAGGTTAAAGTCTTTAATGTGTAATTATTTTAATTAACGAAAATTTCTGTAACAATAGCATGTGCAAAAGTTATTCCAGATTAAAGTTCAGTAAAAACTAAAGCTAAAAAAATTTATTTCACTAGATTTGGAGTTAAAATGAATTGCTTATGAATTTTTGAAGTTAAAACCATTTTCAGTATAAAACTAAATCAATTCGGGATTTAAAATTGTACTCAAAACCTTTCCTACCGAGCCACAGCTAGCCCTATTCATCGACGAGCGGGGCCCAGGTCCATGGTTGACCCAACGGCCTAGATCCAAATTTCAAATTGCAATGACGCTGCTGAAGACGTAAACCTGAAAATACGTCTTCCAGTTACACTAACGTACTATTGATTTTCAAAGTAAACAAAATACGTTTCACTTAACACAAAGCGTATTTTCTAAGCTTGCACATCCACTTAACTGATTACTTGGGCCCACGTGTCAGCGTCTCAGTGCGTAAATTGAAGGCTAAAGCGTGCGGTTAAGTTTGAGGTCCCACCAGTCAGTGAGACAACTAAGGACTTCAATTAATAACTAATCAGTGTTTAACCTAAATGACAATGCTTAACGACTAACCGCCTGCTACAGTGTTGTCGGTGTGAGACCCCGGGGTATTTAGCTTGTAATGCTTAGTCTTCCACTTGATTCTAGCATCACAAACAAAATATCCCATGCCTTGGGACAATGTGTACCTCCCAGAATTGCTGTACACACACCCTTTTACAAAATCATGCATCAACTCCATACAAACACAGAATCGAAGCAAGAACTAAACAATACAAAGGACATACATAATAAAGTTCTTACAAAAAGGGCCGACCGGCCAAATAACAAGCTAAAGAGCTAAATAAACAGCGGAAGCAAAAGCCATAAGATGGTGATAAACAAAAGCCATACGGTTTGCCTTAAGCCCACAAGGCAACCGACCGGGCCGCCAGCTAGTCGTGAAAGTCGAAGTCCGTCTCACGATAGTCGATCTCTTGGGGATCAACCTCCTCTGCAACAATTTAAACAGTGCAAATGAGTACAAAAATGTACTCGCAAGACTTACAAGTAACAAGCCTATACATAGCTACATGCATGCTTAATCAAAGGAGAAGGCTCTAGGTTCATTTTCAGCATAAAGCAAGTTTTCATTTGCAATAATGGAATAGATTTAAAGCAGTTTAACAATCTGTTTTTAAATGTTCAAATAACAACGAGGTAATACATAATAACATAATTACAACCTGGAGGTGACTAACCCAATAGCCACCACAACAACAGCACGAATTCCCCAATCGTACCACCCACAACAAGTTTTAATTAAGAGGTTATAGTCTAGTTCTTGCACGACCTTACCAAGCATGTCCATAACCTAGGACGAGGCTATTCGAATAGTTTGAACCCTGCAGGGGTGTACCAATGTACCCACACATCAGACCGCCTTTTTGCACAAGATTAAGCACACTTCCTTTGGTATGGCGGCACAGCTAACCACAAAAATAGTAGCATGCCTAAAACCTACTCTACAAATAAGCACACTACAGAGGAAACCAACAAACTTGGTTTCACTTAAAAAGGAGCTACAGAGAAAAACTTATGCATTTTCCAAGTTAAATAAATTTTTAGAGCAATAATAAAGCCTAAACAGAAATTAAATCGACTAACAAATTTTTCTGGAACAGAACCGAGCCTCCAACCATTCTTAGATTAAAACTTAGTTAAAACCAGAATGATGCACCTCGCCGGCGTTGAGGAAGATGAAGTGGAAAAGACGGCCTGAGCAAAAAGATCAAGACTGGGTCATTAGGTTAGCTTCAAAATAGCTCAGAGAAGGCCTATGAGCAAAAATTGAAGAACAGAGACCCTTACCGGAGTTGAGGAAGAAAGGAGTGCACTTCGGCCGAATTTGAACAAACCCCAAATTTGACAATCTCTGTGAATGTCAAACAAAATTAAATTAGGGGAAATGCTTAAGATGATGAGAGGTGCAAAGTGACACGAAAAGATTTGCAAAAGAACCCTTGAGGCACTGGCGGCGTCGAAGAGCTTCTCTGGCCGACAATGGTGGTTTGAGGTTTTCTGTGATTTGGAGCTCACTTGAGCAGAGAGGGAGCTAGGGTTGCAAAGGTGGGTGCTGGAAAAGGATCCAAAGAGGGCTCAAGGGCTTTTTATAGCCGGGGAGCAAGGGTTTTGAGCAAAGGCAGAGCTCAACAATGAGCTTGGTCCACGGCTCTGCCATGGACAAGCTGAGCGACAGGTGCAGCAGAGAACGGCGACTTTGGGGGCGGCCACTGACGAGCATTAAATGCGCAGAGGCAAAGAGCCGTTGAAGGATGCCATGGAGGTGACCCAAGATCGCTTCCCTCTCGCCTTGCGCTCGCACACACGCGCTGCTGCTGATGAAGAAGATGATGACCAGGATTGGCGAGGGCCCACAGTCAGTGAAAGAGAGCCAAAGTGGCTCGAGCCTAACTGTGAACGGGTTGAGTCGAAACAAATGACCCGAGTCAAAACTTTTTGACCGCTTGATTGGAAAAGGACGGCTCAGATTGAATTTGATCTTGGGCGGTCCGAACGTTCCTCTAAACGTGGACAGTCTGATTGCAATCAAACAGTCCAAAATGCACGCGCCAAATCGACCGAGCCCGAGTGCAGTTAGTTGATTGGGTCGAGTCAAATGGCTCGAGCCTAACCCGAGCCCAACAGTATTGACTCAGGGTTTTAAAATAAGCTGAAAACTTGGAAGAATCTTTAGAGGTAAGAAACTAACTCCTAAAATTCTGAAATTTTGACTGGAGGTTCCTAACTCCAGGATCAACCTTGTATAAATTTTCCAGAGGTTTTTATGCAAAGCATTTTTCTCCAGAAATTCTTCAAGGTTTGTTCTAGGGTTTGACCAACAGTCAAACTGGTTTGACTGCCTCTTAAAAATTATCAAATAATTTCTAAAAATTATGAAATTTTTTCAGAGGAGTCACACACAAGCCCTAGAACGAAGGAAAAATATTTCCAGAGGTTGATCACAAGATTCTCAACAAAGTTGAAAAAGGGTTCATGACTTTAGTCAATTAGAGATTTGAGTTTTTGAATTCCACAATTCCTTTCCAAGAATTACAGAAAAATTCAAAAACAACAAGATGCAAGAAAAGTTTTAATTTGTTCTCATTTTCTTACATTTGAAACACACACCCAGATTTGGGATGTTACAGTCGGGGCATCCGACAACAGAGCAAAGAAGAACATGAAGCTTTCTTGGCTAGCCAAATATGATGGCTCTCGACAGCGTCAGCCAGAGGCCAAAATGGAACCAGACTAGGGTTACGATCTGGGTGGTGGCCAGAAATTGGCCGACGACGCGACAAAGAACAGCAGCAGCGCAAAAACGGTCAAAAGCGGACACGACGATTTGAAAGCGCATTGAGCAGCTAAACGCCTGCTTATGCTACTAGGGGATAAAAGGAACCTACCTGAGCTGAAATGGCGACCGAAGAAGAGCTGGAGCTCGCCGGCGATGTGAGATCAAAAAGTGACCAAAAGAAGCCCACGGTGACATGATGACCTAAGCAAGGAATCAAAGATTGAATGGTCAGGCTAGGTCATTTAGGTCCCTAGGAAGCTTACATTAGGATGAATTGGAAAAGAACTCACCCTGCCAGAGATGGAGACGAAGGGGGCACTTACGGCCAAAAATAGAAAAAAAATCCAAAATTTGCCAATCCGACTAGATCAATGACGCAATTAGCTTAGGAGTTTTACTCCCCACAACCTAGCACGTGAAATGACGCACAAGAACGAGGAAAGAACTCACCGGATGCTAAGATGCCACACCGACGACCTTCGGTGCGCTCTCTGGTCAACCAAAAGACAAGGCCGAGGTCCCGGAGCTACGAGCAATGACAAAAGCTCAAATTCGCAGGATGAGTAGGGCATAAACATAGAAGAACAAAAGTGCGAGAATGGGAGGATACTCCTTCGCGAGGTGGAAGAAACGAGAGCTCCGTCAGTTTGGCCGAGAGAGTGAGCGAGGGTTTTTATGGCTTTCTCACTGGAGGGAAACGAGGGCGCTCGTGCGTGGCAAAGAATTGCAGTAATGCGATGCCAAGTGGCGATTTGCATGCAAATAAACGCGGCCGCAACGCCACCTCATGCGCGATGTGCTCGGAGCTGGCACAGTGGTGCGGAGAAGACAAAGGAGAGAGACTAACAAGTGGGCCAGGGCTGTCAGTCCCAGCGACGAAACAATGTGGCTTGGTCTGAACAGTGTGGATGGTCCAATCAAGTTTCAACGGTCCTGATCGAAAAGACTGTTCGGGCGGTCCGAACGTCCCAATCCCTACGGATAGTCCGATCGCAAATGAATGACCTAGATTGAGTGGGGCGTTCAGATGGTCTGAACGGCCCAACTCATACTAACAGTTTGATCAAAATCTAACGGTCTTGAAAAGATGCACGCTTTAGATTCAAATGAATAAAAGCGGCACTATCCGATAGAAATGGACGGTCTAGATTGAGTGGATCGCTCGGATGGTCCGAACGTCACACTTGATGCGGACAGTCCAATTAAGATCTAACGGTTCAAGGGCGAAGCGCATTAGGATGGTCTGAATGTCACCGCTCCATCTGGCGGTTGAATCAAAATCAAACGGCTCACGCGCGTTGGGCTTAACCATTCGAAAAAAATGGCACAGTCCGATTGGAAATTGACAGCCCAGATTGTATGGAGCATTCAGGTGGTCCAAAAGTCACAATTGATCTGGTCCGTTCATTTCAAATCGAATGGTTTGCGTGCAACCTAGAGGTTGGGCTGAGTCTAACCAGTTGACCGAAACTAATTCAAAAGATTTAGGTTTGACTAGGGGGTTTAAAATAGCAAATAAATTTATAAAAAACCTAAAAATTTTCGGAGATGATACTGGGATGATATAGGTCCCATATAAATTTTGAAAACTCACTATTCATGATTTAGATACTTACTTTAAATTCTTAATCGAAAGGGTTTGATTAAGAAACAAATATTTTTCTTAAAGTCAAACCGATTTCTAAAAAATTGACAAAAATATTTTTATTCAAGATAATTTATCTAGTATTTGATTAAATTATTACCCATGGTTATTTACAAGCATTAGCTTCAATATTTCTTAAGGAGTTTCTTTTCAAGTTTTAAGTTTGACTTGAATTTGAATTGTTCAAATGCAACAAATTGTGCAAATGATCTAAAATAGAAAAACCTTTTATTTTTGTACAAGAATTATTTTTATTTTTGAAAAAATAGAAAAACCTTTTAAATACCAACAAATTCCATAAATTAATTAAAATGTTATTCTTCACTTTAAATCCAATAAAATCCTAGAAAACTCAATACATTTTCTTCTTGATTACTTAAGTCAAGAAAGAAACAGCCAGAAAATCCAATAAAATAATATCTTTATTTATTTTTATTTTGGTAATAGAACTTTGGGATGTTACATGAGTCTTACACTTGATCCGGAGGCTATTGGGTGATTGGGTATTGGTTCGTGTGCTTGGCCAGTGCGTGATTCTTTTGTTCCATTTTGCCCCAATTCCCCAACCTCTATCCTGTGCTTTTGTACACTTGGATTCAAGGTGGTGGCATTTTATCTCTGACGACCTAGCCAGGAAAACCGTGGTGTAACGATGGCGATAGGATTTCTGGGCCATTGCTATGTTCTCTACTTTACCTAAACCATAAATTAGTGTTTACAAGGCTTGGATGGATTGAGGTGCAAATCCTGCACCCTCCTCTTTTATAGTGGAGGCTAGGTCTAGAGAGAAAACCCTAATGGTTATTCGTTAAGCTCACACATTAATGGGTCTACACACACGTATGCTTCTCGAAGCAGATGATGAATTGGGTCTCCTGAATCCGCCTCTTCGTGATGTTCATTTTTTCTTGACCTAAAACACTTCTCCTTTGCACCATCCCATGCCACTGTTTCTTCAAGGCCACCAACCCTGTATTTTGGCGAAGATACCAAACCACCCCTCCTCGATCCTTCTCAAAGGCTGAGTCCAATCAATGTGAAGCAATCGCATGCTTCGCCATGCGTAGGTTCATCAATGACTCTCTTTACATCGGCAAGTCTCTCCCATCCGGCTATCATCGGAACCACTATGACACTTGCACCAACCCCCCGAGCCACTTGATGCAACCCGTTGTACCAAACTTCTCGTTCGGTCATTCTTATCCATCTTGCGTTATGCTTGAGTCCAACCACCACCCAGCATCCTCAATCGTTTTGAAACCTATCTCTCCGAGCATAGTCTTGATCATCCTCGCCATTGACTGTAATTAACTCCAAGCCACCTGCACGATAATAGACCAAGAAATCAATCCCAGGCACACGTTCCTTGTAACTCGACCCACGTTAGCCAAAATATGCATCATGCAACCCCTATGCTCTCAATCCCATGACTTCGGCAAATTCCACGAAGTCACCACAGCTCACTCTACATGATCACTCTCTGGTCGGTCTGACCGCCAGTCAGGCCGGCCAGACCGCACCCTAATTCCTTGAAAACACCATCTATGGATATTTCGCTAAAACTCTATCTAGTTTTGCATCTAGTCTTCATTTTCCATGTGACCTAGTGAAAACACACCTCCAAACACTCCTACGCAAGTGTTTTATTACATTCCCCAAAATTCAACTTTGCCGGCCACGGCCGGTCTGACCGCCACCTCTGGCCAGTCTGACCGCCTACACTGTCAGTCAGGCGATACTCCGCTAAAACCGAGTGTTCTTCCCAAACACCTCGACTCCGATGCCAATTGTTTAATATACTAATATTAATATTAGGATCATATGAGATCATCTCCATGGACAAAGAAAGACGACAATATTGTGTAAGGTTTGGAACCTTAGTAGCTATCTCTTGAACGATGTAAGCAAGGTGGGATTCTTTCAGCAGTGCTTGTTGCCTTGATCCTTAGCATTACATCAGAGAACCCTTCGAGCACCCCATTGCCTCAACGCGCCTGGATGTTGAGCTGCTTCCCCACCATGAACCCGCCATCGACGACAAGGTTGTGCCCGCTTATGTACTTGGCCTTGTTGGACGCAAGGTACATGGCTGCCCTTGCAATGTTCTCCACCTCAAGCACCGCCCCTTCCATCTCGTTCGTGTCCCTCTCCAACTTCCTCTTCACCTCTTTAGCACTAGCTGCAGGGTACGTCTCGGAGATTACTGGAATGCTCGTGATGATCTAATGTGCTATGCTCGTGACAAGGAAAACATGCTATGCTCGTGATGATCTAATGTGTGCAAAAGCAACTGGGGTTACTAGGAGTCTACTGGAATGACACGGAGGTCCAGAGATGATCGGAGATGTGCTGTCCACGGTGAACCGTGGCGGCGAGGTTGGTCGTGTGTGGAGAAGAGGCGTGGCCAAAGGAGAAGACCCAGCGATGGTTGGAAAAGCTTCTTGGTGCTTAGGCGATGCTCCAGGTGTAGTCAATTGGTCCGGAGTGCAGCGAAATGCCGGTAGGGCTTGAAGCGGTAGTTTCGACCGGAGACGAGGAAGAAGGCTCGATTCAGTCGTTCCTGAGGATTAAAGGTAAAATTAAATGAGGGGAAAGTTTTAGGGGTATCTGGAATACAAAGTGATGCGATAGGAATGACTAGGAACCCTTCAGTTTGTCGGCAATGGAGGTGGTGGCGCACGGCCGTTTTAGGGTTTTTGCTCCCTGAGCTCTAGAGCTCGAATGAGTGGGGGAGGAGCAGAGTGAGTGAGCGCATTGGCTTGGAAAAGATGAAATGCAGCTCGGGGATGTCCCTTTTATAGACGATGCGGCGAAGAGGGATGAGGTGGAGCTCGGGCAACCGCGGGCAATCCGGTGGAGCTTCACGACGTTGTACAGGCAGGGATGGGCTCGCGTGGGCAGGAATGGGTGCGGTGTGACCAGGAGACGTGACCGGAGTAGTTGGCCATGGAAAACCATGGGCGACACGGTTAGAAACGGTGGGCGGCGTGATGGAGGGCTTACGGTGTCGCGCTGGAGCGCCTGAGCGTGAGGTGGACGGCGATGCCTATGGGTGGAACCCACAGGTCAGTGAAACAAACAAGAGTGGCTCGAGTCAGTTTGAAAGAGTGGGTTGGGTTAAGCCAAGTGGTCTGAGTCGAAACATTTCTACAGTCCGATTGGAAATGGACGGTCCGATCGAGATCTAATGGTCCAGATTGCGTGTTTCGTTTGGACGGTTCGAATGGCCCAATCAATCTAGACGGTTGATATGAAATCTAACGATCCAAATCTCTTCGTGCTTATTCTGGACTAGGTCTGGTCGTGGAGATGGTCGGGTTCAACCATGAGGCTTGGGTTCGGGTCCAAGGAACCGTACGAGGTTGGTTTTAGAAAACAAAAGGGTAAGTATTTGAGGAATTTTTAGATAGAGTTTCAGAACTCCAAAAATTCTGAAATTTTTACAGGAGGTTCCTGACTCTAAGATTAACCTTGTATAAAATTTCCCGAGGTTTTCATGCATTGTGTTTTTCTACAAAAAATTCTCAAGGTTCTACCCTAGGGTTTGACTAAGGATCTAATTGATTTGACTAGCCCTTTTAACATAGCAAATAAAATCTAAAAATTATGAAATTTTTCAGAGGAGTCACTAAAATAATCTAGAACTTAAAAAAAATTCTAGAGGGTGTTTAAAGGATTATGCTTCTAGTCAATTGAAGCATTAGGTTTTCAAAGTCAACAAAACTTTTGAAAGAAATTCCAGAAAATTCAAACAACAAATTTTTTAAAAAATTCTACTCATTTTTATACATTTGAAAACCAAACCCAAATTTGGGCTGTTACAAACCTACCCCCCCCCCTTACAAAGAATCACGTCCCTGAGATTCAGTAGGCTCGGAAAAGAAAGAGGGAAATTCGGCTCTAAGGCGGTCTTCTTGTTCCCATGTAGCTTCGCCTTCGGTGTGGTTGCTCCACTGGATTTTCAACATCTTGATGGCACGGCTTCACGTATGGCGTGTGGCTTCTTCTAAGACTCGAATTGGGTGCTCCTAGTAAGATAGATCTGGTTGGATATCAAGGCTTTCCAAAGGAATAGATTCGGTAGAGGTTCGAAGACATTTCTTGAGCTGAGATATGTGAAAGACATCATGTACGTCTAAAAGTTGAGGTGGTAGCTCCAGCTGATAGGCTACCTCGCCTTTCCTTGCATGAATTCGGTAAGGACCGATAAACCGCGGTGCCAGTTTCCCACGAACATGGAAACGGTGGGTACCTCACAGTGGTGAGACCTTGAGATAGACAAAATCGTTTACTTCAAAGCTCAGCTCACAGCGATGGCGATCGGTGTAGCTCTTTTGTAGCAATTGTGCTTCCTTTAAGTGTCTCCTTATCGCATCCACCTGCTCTTGAGCTTCCTAGATGACAGTTGGTCCAAAGAAATGTCATTCTCCGACTTCAGACCAGAACAAGGGTGTTCTGCACTTTCTTCCATATAGTGCTTCAAATGGAGACATCTGGAGGCTAGACTGGAAGCTGTTGTTATAAGAAAACTCAGCAAATGCTAGGCATTTCTCCCAATTTGTGCTATAGGACAATACGCATGCTCGCAACATGTCTTCTAGGATTTGATTTGTCCTTTCTGTCTGACCTCCTATTTGCGGAATGAACGCCGTACTGAAAAATAGCTTGGTTCCCAACAGTTCATGTACACTGTCCCAGAATCAGGAAGTGAACTGAGGTCCTCGATCAGAGGTTATGATCTTTTGCACGCCATGTAGATAGATGATATTATCTATATAAAGTTCTGCTAGCTTGGCCCTATTATAGGTGTTTTTAACTGGAATAAAATGAGCTACCTTGGTTAGGTGATCAATGATAACCCATATGGAGTCATGCCCCTTTTGGGCCTTCGGTAACCCTGTTATGAAATCCATGCCGATTTCATCCCATTTTCACTTAGGAATATTCAGGGGTCGAAGCAAACCTACGGGTCGCTGGTGTTCTGCTTTGACACGTTGGCATACGTCGCACCGGGCAACATGTACGGTGATGTATTTCTTCATACCGGGCCACTAGAACTATTTCTGTAGATCCTGGTACATCTTTATGCTTCTGGGATGAATGGAGAGGGGAGAATCATGAGCTTCTCTTAGGATTAGCTCCTTGATATTTTGATTATTGGGAACACAGAGCTGTTGTCCGCGCATAATTATTCCACTCAAGCTTTCAGAAAAATCTAATTTTCCGCCCTCTTGTAGATTTAGCTTGATTTCGGTTATCGTCGGATCCTTGAGTTGAGCAGCTTGGATTTGTGATTCAAGAGTAGGTTATAGGGCCAGGGTAGCAACACAACCTTCCTCAACTATTTCTAAGTTGAGTTTCCGAAATTCTTCATGTAGCATCGGTTGTGTAACACCCCAGCCCAACCGGAGCCTAGAATGTTACTAAAACAACAAAGTAACAATTTAAATTCTAAGATAACAACTTAAAATATAAGGTATTACACTAAATTTCGGCAGAACCTCCTTTGTATAGTTAACCATACAAGAGGTTCCAACAATTATCAATAGCGTAATCAATTATTTCTAACATCCAACTTAAATCATAACCATAAAAACTTCCACACAACGCTAGTCCATACTATTACAAAGCAACAGGTGCATAAAGACATAACCAATAAGAATCATCTTAGTAGTTTGCACAATTATAAAATCATTATTCCAAAATTTATCATTCATGAGGTTGCTCATGGTAGAGTGCATCAATTCTTATTACTAGCCCTTCCCATGCACGACGTCCGTGTTTTAGGTACCTAAAAGATAGACAAACAAGTGTGAGTCCATGACTCAGCAAAGTACAAATAAGTCAGTATTCCAACATTCATCTTTAACACAATCTCTCAATCACAATACTTCCTATCAAAACAGCTCATATGCTTATGCAATGCAAATGTCACAAATGCACATTTTCTTTTCTCTTTGCATTTAACGGTAATATAGAGTATGCATCTGTCGATGCATACCCATGCATGTGTCTTCTAGCACAGGGACCATAAGTCCACACTACACGAGTGGGGGGGGGGGACCTCAAGCCCGTCTAAAACATGACGGGGACCTCAAAATCAATACTCGGCCACCACATGGCCAAGTCTCAAGGATAATAACATGATGCATATGAGTCTATTCAATTATCCAACCATAAGAATGTAACGACCAGCAGCAACATTCATGAGTAAAGAACATAATCATAATACAATCATTCATGAGCATTCACTTCAATTTTTCTACCGACTAATTGCACTTGTCTCAACCGTGTGAAGCTTGACAACGCGAAGAGGGCGCTGCCCCCGGAATAAAACCACCATCGGAACATTTTATAAACCACTCTAAGGGGACATTTCTGAACATGGCATTGCTAAAAAAAAGTATACAATTAACTACACTCCCTAGTGCAACTCAAAACACCAACTCCCATGAACATCGATCTGTCCCAAACAGAGCGGTCTTCTTCTAAAAAATCATAACTTTTCGTCTATTTACCCAAAAATGGTGTTGTCTGATTCTCTGGAAAGCTTATTAAATTACCCACCGAAAACTAGTTGGTGAGATTCCCAGATTCTATCATTCCCTATCTCTACGAAATAGATTACTAAAACTGCTAAACCTTGTCAAAGGTTCTGGACAACAAGACTAAACTTACATAACTTTCAGTACAAACATCCAAAAATTACGTTATCTAGCTTTCTAGAAACCTTTTTAAATAAACTACAACTTTCATTAATTTTGGAGTTCATTTGTCTAGTGAATTAATTCGACAAAGAATTCAGCAATTAATTCAAAAATAAAAAACCCTAACTACTCTTACCTCCCACTGATCAGTGGGCCGCGCTGGCAGGGAACGTCGTCCACCTCATGCTAGGCCGTGCCAGCGCATGCCCGCATGCGAGAGCTCTGTCGCGCCCATGGTTTTCGCCAGCGCCCACCATTTTCACCACTGCTCAACCACCCGCGTCGCTTCACCGGTCAACACCGCACCCATACCTGCTCGGCCGAAGCCCATTCCTGCCCGTACGCCACCGAAACAATCGGGAGCTTCGCCATTTTTGCCTGTGGGCACCTCGGTCTCTACCTCGCTCTACTCCACCGCTCCGGCTATAAAATCCCGCCCCGAGCTTTGTCTCCTCCTTTCCAACTCCGTGCGCTCACTCACTCCTCCTCCCATCCACTCAATCGAGCCCTAGAGCTCGGAGAGCAAAAACCCTAAAACAGCTGTGCGCCGCTGCCTTCGTCCCCGACGCCGTGAAGGGTTTGGTGTTGAGCTCTTCGCGTCATATCACGTTCCAGATCACCTTGAGTCTTTCCCCTCACCCAATTTAGCCTTTGATCCACAGGAGCTCCTAATTTGGACTTTCTTCTTCGTCTCCGGCTAGAACACCGCCTCGAGCCATCGCCGGCGATTCACCGCACTTCGGGCCAATTCACCGTACCCGAAACATCGCCAGGACTCACTGAAGCACCTCCGACCATTGGACCTCAAGCTGCTTCACCCGAGCTCCTTCTCCACACGTGACCAACCTCGCCGCCGCAGCTCGCCGTCGACAGCTCACCTCCTACCGCTTCAACCCCTCCGCATCTTTCCGATATGCTCCTGGTAGCACGCAGATGCTCATGCGTGCACTCGTTAGTCAAGGGCGTTGCTGCCCATTGCCGTACTTGCTCCTCTGCTCACCGCCGGCGTGATGCCGCGTTAGGCCATCTCAGGCCACGCCGTTGGTGCCGGCGGGTGCGCATTAGTGCGTAGATCTCATTTTGGGCACTCACCCGCCTTGCCGGTGACATGCGCGAGTTCATATCATCTATGATATGTCGTCATACAACAGACGGTTCATATCATGAACCGTCTGTGATAAGATACTTTACAGACGGTTCAGACATTAATCGCTTAGTGATATCATCCTGAGCGGTTCCAAAGGAACCGTCTGTGATGTGTCGTCTAGTATGATCTATTTTGTAGTAGTGATAGCTTGTTAGCATGAAACAAAAATCCATCATTCACAACAAATTTATTCCAGCTTTTGCCATCTTTACAGTTCTGAAATATATCTTTAAAATCATCATCATGCACATATTGCTCTTTAATTGTCTCTAAACCAAAAATTCTGAAATCAAATTGAGATAACATGGTATAACGACGAGATAAAGCATCAACAATAACATTATCCTTTCCTTTCTTGTGTTTAATGATATATGGAAACGATTCAATGAACTCAACCCATTTAGCATGTCTATGGTTCAGATTTGATTGACTATGAATGTGCCTTAATGATTCATGATCAGAATGCATAACAAATTCTTTGGACCACAAATAATGTTGCCATGTCTCTAATGTCCGAACTAAAGAATATAATTCCTTATCATAAGTAGAATAATTCAGACTAGGCCCACCTAATTTCTCACTGAAATACGCAACAGGTTTACCTTCTTGAATAAGCACTCCTCCAAGTCCAATTCCACTAGCATCACATTCAAACTCAAAAGTCTTACCAAAATCAGGAAGTTAGAGAAGTGGTGCATGTGTAATCTTATCTTTCAAAATCTGAAATGATTGTTCTTGTATAGGGCCCCATATAAAAGGAACACCTTTCTTCATAAGCTCATTCATCGGTGCGGAAATGGTGTTGAAATCTTTAACAAAGCGTCGATAAAATCCTGCAAGTCCGAGAAAACTACACACTTGTGTGACCATGTTAGGAGTCGGCCAACTCTGTACAGTTTCGATCTTGGCTTGATCAACCTCAATACCCTGTGGAGTAACAACATAGCCAAGAAACGATACTCGATCAGTGCAAAAGGTGCACTTCTCAAGGTTACCAAACAAACATGCATCACGTAGAGCATTAAAAACAGCGCGCAAATGTTCCAGATGTGTCTCTAATGTTTTGCTATAGATCAATATATCATCAAAGTATACCACCACAAATTTTCCTATGAAAGCATGCAAAACTTCAGTCATTAATCTCATGAAAATACTAGGTGCATTAGTCAACCCAAAAGGCGTCACTAGCCACTCATATAATCCAAACTTCGTTTTGAATGTTTTTTTTCCATTCATCGCCTAACTGCATGCGAATTTGGTGATATCCGCTACGCAAATCAACTTTAGAGAACACAGTAGAGCCACTTAATTCATCAAGCATATCATCTAGCCTAGGAATAGGATGACGATATCGAATAATAATATTATTGATAGCTCTACAGTCAACACACATATGCCATGATCCATCTTTCTTAGGTACCAAAATCACAGAGACAGTACAAGGACTAAGGCTTTCACGTACGTACCCTTTGTCAAGCAAGTCTTGCACTTGACGCCGAATTTCCTTAGTCTCTTCAGGATTGGTTTTATATGGTGCACGGTTGGGAAGCGAGGCTCCTGGAATTAAATCAATTTGATGCTCAATCTCCCGAATTGAAGGCAGCCCCGGGGTATGTCACTTGGAAACACATCAGCAAACTCCTGCAAAATTTGAGCAACAGCAGGAGGCAAAGAAGGAGGCATATCCTCAAAAGAAAACAAGGCTTCTTTGCACACTAAAACATAGCAACCAGATTTGCTTTCTTCCATCTCACAAATATCAGACTTGGTAGCAAGTAAAACAGAACCTTTCAATTTAATTTCACCTTTCCTAGCACTAGGTTCTTTCTTCTTTGGGTGCATAAGTTCTTTAGCTACAATTTGATTTTCACTTTTGCTACTATCCTCTTGTCTATTAGCTCTCTCTAATTCATCCTTTAAAATAGCTTCAGGAGACATGGGCAGCAAAGTGATTTTCTTTTCTTTAAAGATAAGAGTATACTTATTAGTTCTACCATGATGCACCATATCTCGATCATATTGCCAAGGTCTACCTAACAACAAAGAGCAAGCTTGCATAGGTACTACATCGCAATTAGCATAATCATGATAAGAACCAATAGAAAAATATACTCTCACAATACGAGTTACCTTCAGCTTACCAGAATTGTTGAACCATTGAATGTAATATGGACGAGGGTGTTGTTGTGTGGTCAATGCAAGTTTCTCAACCATGTCCATGCTCACCAAATTGTTGCAACTTTCTCCATCAATAATCACACAACATGAACGCTCTGTGATGACAAGCTTTGTTTGGAACAGATTGTGGCGTTGATTCTGCTCAGCACGCTCCATTTGTGCACTAAGTACACGCTTCACTATAAGGCTTAAATACTTATCTGTAATTTCAGCACCATATTGTTCGTCGTCTCGCTCAGATTCCTTATCATCACCGGCGGGGTCAGTTGCAAGCATAGCATATTCTTTCTCAATATCACTAGCTGAAGTATACTCACCATTATCCTTTATCAAGAGAGCTCGCTTGCTAGAGCAATCTCGCATCATGTGTCCATAGCCTTTGCAGCGATGGCATTGCGTTTCTCGTGCTCTACCCGTTGAAGCAACTGAAGATAAACTTTGTGCGGGGGCTTGTACCATGCTCTTGCTCGTTTTCAGTGCACGTGATGGTGTAGTGGAAGTAGATGGATGCCGTAATTTATTGGAGGAGTTCGTGAGGTGTAGGTGTTAACCGAGGAGAGTAAATGGTGCTCTTGATTGCCCTTGAGTTGTGCGACACGCAAAAGAACCTACAAAATTTCCTTTGTTTACGGATTGACGTCCTCTCTCGACTTTACAAGCAAAATGCAAACTCTCTCTCGACTTTACAACCAAGATGAAACAAACGAGTGATAGAATTGTATTCTTTATAGTCAAGTATGTCCTGAATTTTACAGTTTAAACCTCTCAAAAAATTAGCCATCTTAGCATCTTCAGTTTCTTCTAAACCACAACACAACAAACTAGTTTGCAATTCTTGATAATAATCCTCTATAGAACTACTACCTTGTCTTAAGCGTTGTAATTTATTAAGCAAATCATGAGAATAGTATGAGCTCTCTCGTGAGGTGTGAAAGATCCATCAACAAGATGCCCCAAAGAGTGGTCGTTATTGTTTCCACCATGTGTAGATCCGTGTGACCTTGTCATTGTTAGTAGAAAACAAAGAACAAATCAAGTATATATGTCCCTATGAACTACTAGGTTCGAGTTTCACAAGTCACTCTCTCACAACGCCTTACCAAGTTCTTACAAGCTCTTACCAATGCAAGAGGAGGTGGTACAACCGTGGTCGGTTCGTGATACTCTCACTTGTGAATAGCCCAACGATTGTGAGGAACAGTACCTGCTGAATTAGTAGGAAGTAAACTCAGAAGGCTTCAATACGGTAGCAAGGATCAGCAATAATCAAATCAGTTAATGCAAGTTGAAGAATTGTTCAATGTACTAGTCAAAGTTGCTAATCCTAGCCCAATCAAAGCTAGCTAATCAAAGTCCCACTAAGAGATGTGTATGTACCCACACGCAACGATAAATGTGACTTGATGTAAGCAATGGAAAACCTGACAACAAGTGCTAGGAGAGACGCTAACCAATCTACTCAAACTTCTTTGTAGGGCACGAGATTGTTTGCATGACGTAGATCACAAAAGACAAGAAAATCAAGATTTGCAATGCAAATGACCCTCTTGATTGAGAAGAAACAACAGCTAGTCTCAAAGATGAAAAATCAAAGTTTTATATGGCTTATATATACTCGTTTGAAAGGTTTTTATGAGATCTACAACTTTGCAGTTAAGACGAACCCCAAATTCCGAAGGAAAGATTGAAAGAATTGGCAAAAACAGAAACCGAAAACTTGCGATGCGAATTCGAGGCCGAAGATAGCCGATTTTGGGGGTCTTGGAGGCGACAAGCACAAGCCGGTTGTTTTTATTGGATGCGCTCGTCGTTAGCTTTCCTAAAAGTACAAAATGTCGACTCGACTCAGATGCAAGATTTATGCATGTTTTATCAAGGTGTGTCGAAACAGACTCGAATTCGTTTTACCTCAATTGAAACTGCTATAACTTTTGATTCCATGGGCCAAACTTTCTCAAAAAAAATTTGGAGGCTTGTGGATGTATGAAGAAGGGCTCCACCAATTTTACTCCATTTGGCGAAGATTTGATAGGCTTTTCAAATTTCGAACAGGTGGACACTCTCCTTCGATTTTTTTTCTTCTCTCTTGTTTTTCTTCTCTCTCTCTCTCTCTCTCTCTCTCGGTACTTGACAAACGAATCCAATCTCTTTTCTTATCTTTTGAGAAACCGAATTCAAACTCTTTCTTTTTCGCTTCCTTCTTTGGCTCAACCGAAATCAACTTGGCCTTTTATGTTTCGACCGAAATCAATCTTTTGCTTGCACAACTGAACACAGCGACGGCAGCAGCGGTTGATTGCCGTGGAGACGCGCTGAGTGATCCGCGGCAGGGAGGGGCTGTGGTGGCAGGCATTCGGTTGCTGCGACAACCAAAAAGCAGCGGCAACAACCGTCTGTGGCTGCCACAGCAAGGAGTAGCGGTGTCGGCTGGAGCACTTGGGCTGCCACGGCTGGGCGTGGTAGCCGCGACAAGTGTTTTTGGCTTCCACGGTTGGGAAGAACAGCGACAGCAGGAAAGTGGGGAGGCCGCGGTAGGGGAGTGGCAAGGTGGATGGATGCTAGGGTTGCCATGACAGAGAGGGAAGCGGTTGGTGGCCGCGGCAGGGAAGGAAGACTGGCGGCGGTAGGGAGTTGTGGTGGCGCGGCAGGGGGTTCGGTGGTTGGCGCGGCAAGGAGGTAAACACACAAGATTGATGAAGTAAACAAAGATGAAGCTACACAAAGGACACAAGACGAACAAGATGCAAACTAGACAATGACGAACTAGACTATAAATAAACTAGAATTTAGCAACTAGACACGACGATGCAATCAAAAATTCAACAAGCAAAACTGAAAAGAAAAACTGTAAGCACAGATTGGTTTGGACAGGAACTAAACCTATATATATATATATATTTTTATTTTCGTGGCTATGTGGATCAGAGGAAAAAAATTTCACCGATAAACTCTGTAGCTCGATACCACTTGATGAATCACGGAGGTCTTGTTCTGGCCCGATCTTTCGATGAGAAATTAAATTCGGTAGTAGTCGCTCAACTCTCACGATCCTAGCTACGAACTCGCAAGGCTCGAAACCACGCAATCGCTGAACTGCTCGACAAGTCGCTATCAACCATGTACGAATACCCGGTTGACCTGACCATGAAGGTCGATTCCTGCATACACCGAAGAAGCACGCAAGAACGAGATAAAACGCAATCTGAAATTGCAAATAGGAATTGAAATATTTGAATTGAGTTGGGATTCCGAATAAGGATCTTGACTGGGTGGTCTAGTCGACACACGCAGAAGATACAAGTTGCAACGAAGGCAAACTAAACATAAACGAAATCCAAGGAAACTAGAGGGGGTGCGGCCTCCTTAAATAGGGGAGGAGGAGCCACACATCTAATAGAACTAAGGGGTGGTACTATTTATGTGAACAGTGCACGCCCCTTAGGTGGTTTGCCGGCATATGGGCCAAGTTGAGAACGATTACAATGCCTAAATTGGCCTAAACATGTGATATGATATTTTGTTTTGGTGATTCTGACATGCACAGAAGGAATTTGGAAGTGAGACCAGATCTGCTGGAAAGAGGACGAAATAAGCTTTCCATCAAGTACTCGTGGACTTCCAACGGACTCCATATGTGAAATTTATGCATGTTTTGAGCTGGTGCTGTCAGCCTGATTCCGAATTGATTTGGAATTGAATTTCAGTCGACCTGGACTTGTTGTGGTAGTAGTGGTACTCCCATTTCCTTTGTTTCTGAATAGAATAACATCACAAGACTTAGATAGCAATCCATCCTCAATGGAACAATTATGAACTCCTAGAAACGAAGTTACCTGATAATTTAGTTGGCGAGCACGAGCTCTTGTGATTGGTCCTTGCATATCAAGTGGAAGGGTCGAAGCAGCAGGTATGATTGTAACAGTGGAAGAGATGTCCTCATCATCGCAGCTGCAGATGATGGTGGAATAATAGAACGTGGTCGACAGCACCGACGAGCAAAATCCCCGTCACCCCAACAGCGAACGCACCGAGCACGATTACGACAT
Organism: Phyllostachys edulis; assembly: GCA_036346405.1. Classification (NCBI taxonomy): domain Eukaryota; kingdom Viridiplantae; phylum Streptophyta; class Magnoliopsida; order Poales; family Poaceae; genus Phyllostachys; species Phyllostachys edulis. The sequence goes on along the minus strand of CM070558.1, from coordinate 66,520,576 downwards.
GCCGCGACCAAGCGATCCGATGCGAGACATTTAAAACATTTTCCCTTCAACCAAGATGGCAAGCTGGGCACCTTAGTGTTGGGCCTCACCTCGGCTGAAGCTGCCTTGCGGGATTGAACTGATGTCTTTCGATTCCTCACAACCAGGTTCCACCCATCCTTGGATGGCCCAGGGACATCACAAACATCCTTTCTTTCTTGAACGATGTCCTTGTTCCCTATACATAACAAATTTAAGAAGGTTGATTCGAAGCCAGAGGCTCCTGTAACACGGGTGTGGAGGGATAATACTTATCCCCCACACACAACGTATTTAAGAAAGGAGAATTTGAACCCAGATTGGTTAGCTCACCGCTCATGATGCTAACCAACTGACCCCAGGAGACTTTATGATCTTATTGACTTTCGGTGCTTTGCTACTTCTCTAAAAGACTGAATGCCGGTGCATTCGTCTCTATCGGTTTGTGGGATATCATCGTGTCCGAAACTTATGTATGTGGAATTACCACAAATCGAAGGATAAATGCTCGAAAGATTTAATTTATTTGTACATCCTAAAACTTCCTCTCAGCTTTAGCACAAATGTAGAATCCAGCAGTTGCAACTTATCAATATCATGTATGTCTAGACCTTACGGCCTTTTCCTTGTAATGATCTGACCATATATATGAATTTCTTTGGATCACATGATTAGGTTCATTTTAGCATAACATGAGGAAAATGTGTTGTTCTGACAAATGCTGTAATGGCTGGGATATATATGCTAGCAGAGTAGCATCCTCAAACACAGCACCAAACGCACATGTAGGCCTGAGTGATGAAAGATGGTGAGATATTCCTTTCTTTTCCAATAAAAGGTGTTCTTCCTGATATCTTCTCATTTATTTTTTATTTTTTTTTCAGTTTGGAGGCTTTTAGTATGACAAGACGCTTCCTCTATCACGCGGCCATGTTTGGGAACTGCATTCCTGTATGCAAAAGCATGCACATTAATGTGTTGTCAATTTCAGCTCTCTATTAGCATGTGGGTGATTCAGTGATTGCATATAGCTTCTCTTCAATAATATGGGTGTTAATCTGTCAATATCCTGACATATACCACCATGATTGATGGCCTTGTTATCTCCTGTTTCCAATCACCTTTTCACAGTTCCGGTGATTTTAGTCTGGGTTATCTGTCCATGGTTTTACTTTTCTAAATAAGCATAAGTGTTCTCGTAGAGATCATGGATAGATGATTCTAATCTTAGTGTGTTGAACAATTGACAATGATATCGATGTGTTTGGGATAAACTATATGTTTACCAAACTCATGCTGACTGTCAGGCAAGAGACAGTCTGACCAGCCCTGTTGGAGGTCTGACTGGCTGGAGGCTGACGATCTAGCCGGCCTTGGAGTGACGATCAGACCTACCAGGGCTCGGCGGTCAGACCAGCCAAAAGTGGCGATCTGAATGACCAATTTGAAAAGATTGGAAATTTGGAAATTCCTTTAATTCACTTTTGTAGGAATGTGAGGTGATGAGTTTGCACCAGGTCTCATGAAAAAAAGAGTTTCGAGGAAAAACTAGATAGAGTTCAAATTTCCAAAGAGGATGCAGCCGAGACTTGGGAAAATTCTAGAGCGGTATGACCGACCATTTTCCTCGATCGAATCCATGGGCAATCAGATCAAGTTGGTTACGACCGACCACCATGGGCGGGGTCGACCAGAGGAGGTTTAGGTGTCGAGAAGGCGGTGAACTTTATGGAATTGGCCAAAGTCAGGGGTTTCAGTGTATAGGTATTGCATGATGCATGTTTTGGTAAACATGGATCAAATGACGAAGAACTTGTGTTTGGAATCGATTTCTTGGTCTATTGTTGTACAAGTGGCTTGGAGTCAACTACGGTCAACGGCGAGGATGATCGGAACTAGGCTAGGAGAGCTGAGGTCCAGAACGATCGAGCATGCCAGGTGAAATGGTTGGACTAAGCCATGGTGCAAGATGAACAAGAACGGCCGAACGAAAAGTTCAGTGCAACGGGTTGCATCAAGTGACTTGGGGGGTCGGTGCAAATACCATGGTGGTTCCAATAAGAGGCGAATGAGAGAGACTTGCCGACATAAAGAGAACCATTGATGAACCTATACGCGATGAAACATGGGATTGCTTCACATTGATTGGACTCGGCCTTGGGAGAAGGATCTTGAAGGGGTATTTTGGTATCTTCGTCAAAATACCAAGTTGGTGACCTTGGAGAAACCGCAGTGCAAGACGGCGCAAAGAAGAGACGGTTTAGGTCAAGAGAAGATGAAGGTCATGAAAAGGTGGATTTGGGAGACCCAATTCGTCATCCGTTTCAAGAAGCGTGTGTGTGTAAACCAGTTTGTGTGTGAGTTTAACGGATGTTCGATAAAGTTTTCTATCTAGACCTAGCCTCCACTATAAAATGGAGGAGTGTAGGATTTGCACTACTCAACTCAAGCCTGGAAAACCCTAATCTGTGATTTGTGGAAAGTGGAGATATAGAGGAGGCTAGGGTTTGAGAGAGATGGATTGATTGAGTGTAAAGTGTTGAGCTTTTGTCCTCTATGATGAAGTAGTTGTAAACCAATAATCCCTTGAATCAATCCGAGCAAGTTTGTCCCAAGATGAGTTCTATCTTATTTTTACTCTCTCTTTGATGTTTTTGTGATTTTTGTGTTTCTAGGGTTTTGATTGGGTCTTTTACTATGATCTAACTTGTTAGGACCTACAAGAATTAATCTAGGGACATCTTGACCATCTTCCACTCACAAGCAATCTTTTGGATCAAAGTTTGATTTTCCCTGATTTTTGTGCCTTCTTGACCTCGATAATAAAATTCGTGGAACCTTGGCTTTGATTGTCCTGGTCGTCGATTGGAATTGGTTCCTGGTCTTCTTGATAAACTATGTTTGAAATCTTATGGGATTTGGATCTCGGAATCAAAAGTTAGGTCGATTTGAGATCATTTCGGGCTGATGTCCCTATAGCTGACGATCAGACCGCTCACCCAAGCGGTCAACCGACCATCGACAGTCAGACCGTCCCATCGGCGGTTAGATCGGCCACTAGCGGTCAAACCAGCCAGGCTTTGGCAGTTTGGCCAGCCAAGAGGATTTGTCATCGGGATTTTCCAGATTTATCGCAAGACTTCCGTTGTGTTCTTGTGTTTTGATATTCATAGCTTTCATAGCTACTGAAGTAAAGAAGAAGTTGAATCCCCCCCTCTAGTCGCCTTTCAGTCCAACAGTTCTGCTGCAGAATTGGATGCAATTCTCGGTTAAATCTTGAGCATGCTTACAACACAATCTTCTGTTAAGAACAAGTGATTGCCAACATGTATCAATTTGACTTGCTGATCACAGTGGATTGCTTCAGGTGGTCGATGCATGCACGATACAAAATTCTGTTAATAGTTATTCAAGCAATGTCAAGTTCAGAAGTGGATGCTAGACTGTAAATGGCAATGCTTTCACATCAAGTACTTCAATGTTCTCCAGTCTTAAAGCGAGTAGATGATGATGATGATATGCACACATGATGCTTGCACAATATGCTCTTGAGTCTAGACCATTGCATGGATTCCAAGCAAGCTAGTGTACTGTTGAATTATCCCCTTCTTCAAACAGTACATGATTTGGACAAGTCATGGATAACATTTGGTTTCTGGTTTTTTTTTTTTTTGGAACTGCCGCATCACCTGAAATCAGAAGCTTCTAGAGATGTGTGGGCTAGAATGTCTGTGTACAATGTCTTAAATAGCTCTAATTCTTGGTTGAGCTTTGTTGAATGTGGCATTAAGTTTGAGTTTCCACTTGAACTCCAGAAGGTGAGGTGGATGGGGCAGTTCCAATTTTTCGCTTTTGTATCTTCTCCATGTTTTCTGATTCCATGTTAAATCAATGCAAGTCCTATTGGTTGTAACATGGGAACTGATGGTCCTTGTCTCCGATAATCTATCTGAACTAATACTGTTTGTTGCCCCGTGAACATTATCGGTGCTCATTTTCAAGCAGGTGCTCCAATTAGCGAGCACATTTGTCATGTGTGTGGTTTCTAATGAGCAAGGAATCTTCCATCATGCAGTGCTGTACTTAATGGATTTTCTGGTGTCCTTGACAATAATCAATAGTTATTCATTTCTGCGGCTTCATGACCATTACCTGACCTGAAGAACACTGGAAATGGACTGACTACTTGCCGACAATGATGCTGCTATTGCAGAAAGGGAGGAAACTTCATGAAATAAAATCCATGGTGCCCAACTTGCAGTGCACCAATGTAGTGATGTCAATCTTACATGTTCTGGTGCAAGTCTGACAGAACAAAAGGCAAGACTGCTATCCATTTCAGAAATTGTACTAAAACCACCAAGGGGAGCATGAATGTACAGGTACGCTTCGTTTTCAGGGCTCTTTCTTTGCCCTCCAGTCTCCTCGTACAGTCTTCTAAGCGCCGCCTTGTTTGCTACTGATGCCACTTTCCTTTCCTTATTTCCGCAGTAGGTGTTGTGAGCGAGCACTAGAGATTACAAGCCTGCAAAGAAGAGAACAAACCAACAGCTGCAGCCTTGTTATCATTATCCGATTGCCAGGTGATGGTTCAGAGATGTGGTTGGTAAGGTGGTCTTGTCAAGCTACGTGCACGCAGACCGATTAATCTTGGTTATCATGCCGATCGAGTTTGTCTCCCCTTAATGCTGCTTCCTGGGAAGGTTGGCTCAGCTCAGAGGAGGTTTAATTATGTTTATTCTGCACTGATCCCTTATCTTTCTCAGTACAAGTGTACGGTGGACCGTCTCTTACGTGTATCCATTCTTTGGAGTTCTTGACCTCACCTCACCTCATCTCAGCATCAAACTTGTCTCTCAACTCCTACTGGTGATGGCGACCTCCTACTGGTGCCTAGTGGTCACACATTGACGTCCGGTGTGTAGCTTTCCATCTGATTATTTTACCTTCTTGGTGTATTATCACTTGCTGTAATTTGCTGTATTACTTGTCCTACTCTGACTGTTTGATAGGCGAAAAAGAGTATTTTTCGTCTTTGTTTCTGTTTTTCATTGAGATGACTGAAGGTATGTGAATTTGATTGTCCTTGGTGTGATGCGGATGTTTTTGCCAGGGAGGTACTTTCATCACATGGATGCATGTGAGATGAAATTTCTGGTGTTCTCTGCGAAATGAACCTGGTGTACCGTTAACAATCATCAGAGACCGACGATTGCTTGTTAAAGTTTTGTACTGTCAACAAAAAATAGGAGGGCAATTGAGAAATCTATGAATTGAAAGATGCTACAAATTGTGTAGACCAACTGAATTTCTGTGGCACAAACCACTGAACCAAAAACAAGAGCTTCCAGGGTCAATTCATGAACGAATAAAATGCTCAGTGAGATGTCAAGTTTGCTCTCTGAAGGTCTTCAGTAAGGGAACACTGGCTGCTTCCAACACAAAGAACAGAAGCAAGCAGCAGAGGACAAAATGTAACAGCTGGAATCTGAAATTAGTAAATCAGGTGAAGTGAAGTTCAAAATGGCTTTGAAGTGCACTCTTCAGTGAAATCCCTTCCTCTCACAGTTTTGATCTAATTCTGTCAGGCAACTTCCAAGCTGTTTTCTCTCATAATTCATTGGAGAAAACAAGCCGGTATACAAAAGGGGTGGCCAAGAAACAGCCTCTGGTGTGCCGATGAATTACCGCGCCGGTTGTCAGGGGGGGAAATTACATTCCACACCTTCTCTTCAGTGGTTCATCAAACAGATCATCGTCAGCACGCCAGCTCAGGCGGTCGGGAATTTGTCGTCCGTCATGCCACCTATTGTCTACACAGCCTTGACCGTGCCGGCAAATGGATAAAAGAGGGTAGAATCTACATTTTTGTGAGTATCATCAGGAGGGGATTGTCCACTACGGCCTTCTGCCATACTGCAAAACCATGATGTGGTTAGCCGTTGACATGTCCGGCGCAACCGACGGCGACACGGCATCCCTCTGGCACAAGATGCTGTCGCGGACATGCTGCAGGGTTAGGAACGGGGCAGCTGTCGCCCTCGGCATGTAATCTCCACCTGCACATATACACGTTTTCATCAGTTTCAGTTTCAATATTGTGGGTGAAAGCCAAACTTCTTCAGAGAGCAAGCAGGCAGGCACCATACCAAGCATTCCTTGTTTCTGAAATGATGTGCATATGACTCCACTATGATGCATTGATGCTTATGAATTGTGACCAAATTAACAAACAAGCCACAAGTCACAAGTGTACTACAAGTCAAGCAAAAAAAAAGGACATCAATTACTGTGAGGTGAGGAGGGAAGGAAGCATGCATTGCTTCTGGTGAGAGTAAGATAGTGATGTGGTGGACTTTTCCTTTGGCAAACACACATTGCAATGCAATGGCTAATGCTCTATAAAAGTACAATACACAAAAGATGCACGCAGACAAATCCAAGTGATGCCTGATGCTGATGTCTAATTCCTCTGTTAGTCTGTGATGACGGCATTTCATTACCTTCTCCCCCACAGCCACATGTGAGACGCCCAACCAATCTGCATGGATGGTTAAGCTAAGCGAAACTATACTAAACTTGCTTGCAATGGAAAGCACAGATCTGAGATGCCAAATTAAAACTCTTGCCTACTTGCCTATTTAATTTATTATTACCCGTCCACGCATGTACTTTCCCCATTTCTTTAACTAATCACCTCAGGCTCAAGTCAATGAGTGAATCCCAAAAACAAGTGCCCAGCTTGACGAACACCTACCATAAACAAAAACAAAACTTTCGAAGAGAGGATGCGGACTGATTGATTGATCTCGATTCTTCCTTCCCAAATCGCTTAGCGAAACCCGCACCCGTGGCGCCACCGTGCAGGTGTTCTATTCTAAGCTTCTCTGCCCGTGCTTGGCTACCAAACATGCCATGGCACGGCATGACTAGAACATCCGACCCTACTCCTGATTATGATTTAGGTAATATCGCACCACCGACATCGTCGCTTGGTGTAGCGACAAGGACAGCAGATCATGGTACACAGCCTAAAATAGACCTCGTGATGCATACTCCCTAACTAAATAATCTGACCCAAACTGATTAATAATCAATCGCGTATTAAGCCGGTAATTGGTCCCAAGGGTATGGCAAATTTATAATAGTATGCAGCACAGCAGCTAGAGTAGATGCATGAATGGGGCTTTGTGGTCACATGTTTACAAGTTGAAGCCTAACCCCTCAACCTCCCCTCCCCCATGACAATCCATGTAGCAACCAACTACACTTCAAGTGACAAATTGCTTCAGTCCAAGGGAAAGTGATTATCTGACATGACATGATACACCATTGTGTTTTCCCTTCCATGTCAGTGTCAATATACAGGGGTTTGTATTTGTGAAATTTTGATTTCATTTCTAGATAACCTTATATATAAGATTTCCCCATTCTTTTTTTTTTTTTGGTTTGTTTCCATGTCAATGTCTATAATCCTTTTTCCGGTTAAAATAATTCATTTTCAAAAATGAAATAAATATTTTCCTTCACATGTTTTCTTAACCATCTCTCTGTTAGTGTATTACAGTCGAAGTACTAATGCTACTTGTACGTCTCCTTACATATGCGTCAACGAAGTACACATATATATCATTCTATCAAAAACACAATGAATGACCACATATGCAGGGACGTCCTTTACAAAATCAAATTAGTATAAAGTTATTTATTGTACATACATATCACCTAATAATTAACATATCAGTGGTCCAATGCATCAGCTAATCCTAAAATAAATACGAGAAATACGGCATACCTACTACCTCCAGACAACCCTATACGCATCTATGACCTTAGCAAGACGTTTTGATTGATCAAGATACTGGTATAATCCTATTTTCTCTTTAACATCTAGATGAGTGACTCAAAGCGCCTAATTGGCCTAAATAGCAAAATTAATTCTGCACGAGCTGTCTCATGCCGATGATAAATGAATAGAGTCATAAATCTCTCAAGATCATGAAAACTTACGTGCCTAAATAATGAAACCTGATAGAACATTGGTCTCCACACTTCTACCATGGTATGGATTCTTTGTACACCTAGCTTTGCACAATGCGTTAAGTCATAAATGCAATTTGAACCACCAGGGCAGTATCCCCTATATACAAGATATGTAGTATCCAAATGTCATTGTTCAGGCTCAAACTTTGCAGCTAGCAAGACAGAAATCACTCCTAACTGCAAATCAATGAGTTCATTCTAGATCTTATTTACATGATGTTCCTATAATCTAACATAACAGGATACAGAGCAGAACAGACCATCATAAGAAGTTTAATTTCCACCAAAACTAAGGTAGTTAACTCATTTTTCACTAGAGCTTATGTTAGCTATCAAGGATTCATCGGAACAAAACTTTGTTCAAAATTCCTCAAATAATAATGCTATAGGGATGGCTACGGTACATACAACTTTAAGTTTAAGAATACTCTTTAAAAAAAATTTCCTCCCTCAACCTTTTTTGCTCACTCCAAACTAGTACCATTTGTAGGATGAGTATTAGATGGTGGAAAAGAGTATGTAAAGTGCGTTAGTTACAAGCAAATGTACCATGCATAGTCACTCTGTAATACTATTTACCCCCATAAAAACATTCAAGGAGATGTAAATAAATTTATTTAAGGTCCATTCGATATTCTTAACCTTCAAAAACTGCCAGCAGGTTAAAACTAGCTATAGGACAAGAAGCAAAATAAAATTAAGCCCTATCTAGTGCTAGGCCTAACATGATCATGTGGGCATGCATTTTCTACATGGAATGCAACCCTCCACCAATCAAACACAGCCAAGATGTAGAGTTATTAAAACCTAATCATGCACCACACTAACAACAAAACAAAAGGAAAGGAACACCTATTATATATAGTAGCAAAATACCAATCCACGAATATTTAGTCGCATCGATCGTGCATATATGGCAGCAATAGGCGTGCTCAACACCTTGGCAATAAGCATAATTATTTAAAGACCATCAGTGTATACAAACCTTAAAGCCATGATCATCATCATCATACCCTTTCCATTAGCTGTCATGTAGTGTCAATTATATGCATGATCATGCATTACTTCCTTACAACAATTGTGCACGAAACTAAATTAGGCATAAACTACATGTGTCCTCATTTGGTGGCTCAATTGATTCCTTTGGATTGGTGTACTTTTCTACATGAGTGTTCTAATCCAACCTATAGCTAGTGTTTGTTAAGTTGTATAGTACGATATAAAATCTTCTCCTGGCTACGTTAACTTGGCTTGTGATCCTGTGGCCCTATCTGGTTGCGGCCGGCCAAACGTCCAACGTCCCTTTGCCCCAAAGAACCACACCTAGCTACATCAATGTGACTCACGAGCTACTACTACACTGTAGCTAGTCTAATTACGATCCACTGGTCGCTATACACACACACACAAGGCACATGGGTGCCTAGACACCCACATCATGAACCATCCGATACATGTGTATGATCGATGCAAATTTTGGAGTTTGGGTATGAAAATGTTTTATACCTCTGATATATTTTATGACAAGTGAGTTTTGAGCTCAGTTCAAACTAGTTTGAACTATTTTTGAATTTAGTGCAACTAGAGTGATTACATACCATAAAACTAGCTCAAACTAGTTAGATTGAAGATGAATTTAATTTTTTTCAGAGTTTAACACCTCAAATACGATTTTTATAGGTATGTGAAGATATCCGCATCAAACTTTGCGAATCTCAAAGCACATCAACGAATATTGATTTGGGTGGCTAGGCACCATGGTGCATGAAACACTTGTATGTATATATATGTATAGGAGTACTTAATTTGTGAGGAATGCTATACGAACATACACACACACACTTCTTGGTATACATTTCGCAACAACCGCTGACGGAATATGCTATACTGTATGGGTAGAAAAGGAGAGGAGACCAACGAATGAATATATTGCGCAAGGGAATAGATGAATTGGATTGATGTGCTAAGTCCCAGCCAATGGCGTATAGTTTCTATAGATTATCAGAGCTGCCACACAGTTCACGTTTTGTTTGGGCAGCCTTGGCTTGGCTATCATGCATGCATGCATCGCCCTTTGCCCTAGGGAATATTTTATAGGCCACAAACAAGTACCCTCCAACAAACACTCGAGCCTTTTCCTCCCTAATATAATCATGGGATATGGACTTGATTAGTGGTTAAGGGCATCTCCAATAGTTAGCGATAACATTGTCTCTAACATATGCTATATCATCTTTAGAGACAACATTTTCAATAGATAGTCTCTAGCACACTCTCCAACATTTATATTTTATAATTTTCCTTTAAAACATGCCTACATGTCAACTAGAGTAGATTAATGTATCATGTCTTGTTTCGCGTGCACAATAGTCTCTTCAGGAAGAAACAACCTGTGCTCTCTCTCCTCCCCTTCTCTCCTCTACGTAGGATTTTGTTGACGTAGCATAGCTAAGAGACGATAATAAATGCACTATTAGAGATGCCCTAAGTAGTAGTGTAGTTTAGGGAGTGATCCGGGTAGGAGGGAGGAGGTGTGCGTGCAATAAATGTTGCAGTGCATAGTGATTCAGGTCTACTTAAAGTATTATGTTTTGTTGTTGTTGGTAGGTTTCTTTGCTAAAATTCCCTCTTAATTCTTATTGACAATTGGTAGGTGCACCAAGTGCTTTCCCTGCAAATAACTTAAACCAAATCAATGCATCTTTGCCCCCCTGGCTAGCTAATCTCTCTCTCTCTCCAACAAAAAGAGCGTACATACATATGGTCCCCAAATGGCCAATGCATGACAAGGAAAGTGGCAAAGGAGATATTGGAGATGGATTAAAGCTAGCAATATTTCAGTGCCCTTCTCCACAACTCCTTGTTTCAAGGGTTCTAAAGTGCAATGCTTCCCTTTTTAATCCTACTCCTAACATATACCAGTACGAAGTAGTACAAACTAAGAGTGACACGTCCGATCAAGGCTGGCCGGCTTGCTAGCTAGTTAGTAACACCCCATGCATGCATGAACGAAATGCAAAGAGTCTTCGGCTAAAATAACATTTTTTTAAATGAAATATCAAAACTAGCCCCCTCCTACCGAAATGACAAATGGCACCCCTACCGCAAAAAATGGTCACGGCAGTACCATCACAAGACCTAGAATTCGGCAGCCACTTGTTGTGTGCCCAGCCCCGTCAGAGAGGTGACAAAGAAAGTCTGGCGAGAAAGTGTGCGGGCCACCTACCGTGGACAGGGTGCGTGAGAGGGCGACTGTCGCGGACTAAGAGCTCAACACGTGCCCTACTACGGACTGGTGAGTGGTATGTGGCCTGCTGTGGTGATTTTGCACGGTAGAGGTGCCATTTTGGATATTTTGTTTCAAAAAGAGGCAAAATCAAAAGAAAAAAACCCGTGCTTGTGTAGTAGTAGTCAGGGATTAAAAATCAAATTTACTTGAATTTTGTTCAGTTGATGAATGAGGGAAGTAATACAAACCCATCTGAATCTTGCTACCATGCTAACTAGCTCGGTTGATGATTTTTTTTTTTCACTTTGATTTTTTTATTGAATTTAAAATCCGAAAAATTCAAAAAAATTGAATTTTTTGGCCGAAATTGGCTGTTACCGGCCTTACGGGACCCCGTTAAAAAAAAGTTTCCGATACAAAAAAAACCCTGGTAGTAGTAGTAGTGCAGTATGTTCCTATTAGTTAGTGGTTCTTCTGGCTATTGTCCATCCATCCATCTGGTCCTTTCCTAGCTTCCCTTTCATATTGTGATGCCCTCACCCTTCACCAACTCGACTTTACTCTCTCTCTCTCTCTCCTCTCTCTCTCTACTATGCACGCATTTTTGCTTGGCCCCCACTCCCATGCACATTTTCTTTCTCCTCCTTTCTCTCACAAAACCAATCATACGGGCATAAAACTAGTGTTCTTGTGGATCCTTCTCATTGGCTAGCTAGGGCCACATATGTGTGTGTGAAAATATTCCTCACAAAGTGCACCACTTAAGGTTATTCGATTTGTCATCTAATTAACCACACAAACCCAAGCTATATATCTAAGCTATCTATCGTCTAGATTGTTCTCAGGCTTTGTCTCTGATGGGAGTGAAAATTTGTAGATCATCTCTACATCTCATAGCTTGGCTTCCAAGGGGTGCACAATTAAGAGAGGTAAGCTCAACGATAGCATGACGGCAATTGCTACCGAAATTAACATTTGCTTGCTCCATGCATAGTTGCTAATTATATCAATGGTCTGATGCTCGGATACCAATGCTAGCTTGCACCAAATTGTTTCACTAATTAAAAGCTAGCTGATAACGTTCCTCAAGAATGTTGTACCAGGTATAAAAAGACAAATTATAGATCAGTGATCTGATAATGAGTGCAGTCTCGACTAAACCACTTGATTACTACAGTATATATATATATATGTGTGTGTGTGTGTGTGTGTGTGTGTGTGTGTGTGTGTGTGTGTGTGTGTGAGAGAGAGAGAGAATAGATTCAATGAATTTGTTTGCGATTTCATTTCTACCTTTTTTTTCTACTGAATTAGATCGATCGAACTCATTAGAACAGCAGAAAAAATGGGTGACGTCCTACCACTTACAATTCCCCGGCTTAGAGTTGTCTGTAGCGATGGCTAGATGCTGACCACATTAAGTGAACGACTAGATAGCAACTGAGGAAAAGAGCATCGAACTACTAGAGACAAATGAGAAAGTACAATCCATACGCATATATAAAGTGGAAGAGCCGTTCGGTGATGTGTAGTTATATTAAAGCATGAATATATAGATGGAATCTGTTTTATTAGCTAAGAGCTGCCACTAAGCTCTCATTAATATATATCCTAATCAAAGCATGGTCACATTCCATATTCTGTAGAGCTGCCACTAAGCTCTCATTAATATATATCATAAAAGCTTAGGCTAACAAGAAAAGACAAACAATTCACTTATACTTCAACAAAATCCACATGCATCCCTAGTCATGAGAAGCTTTCACTACTCGAGACTGACACATGTTTCAACCTAGTAAAACCATCCCAATCTCTTTCTAAAGAAGAACCTCCTCATTTATTGTTAAAGTTTAGATTATATAAAATTGGTCGGTAGAGACAAAGTTGACCTTGGAAATATTTATTTGCATGGCATATTTGTGAAGAAAAAGAAATTGCTATGCATGGGGTCGGTAAAGCCAGGACCATTCAGGAGCAGTTGATAGTTGCAAATCAGAAGAAATTAACATTAATTTGCTCCATCGAGTTGCATGTTCAGTTGATCAATCGTTGTAATTCAGTACTGAATCGTACGTGCGTGCGTGCTGATAGTTGCTAAAATAAACAATATGTGATGATAGATGCCATCGTGATTGAATATCAATGAAGCTGCTAATAAGGACCTTTTTCTTTTAGATGGCTAAGACCATTTTATGGCTCAATGTCCTAAGGTGAATTTCTGGACCTGATTTAGCTTTGAAAGCATTCTGGACTTAAAATTCAAGAATTTTCATCAGCCACTAGTATATTAGGGCTTGCATGTGTTTTATCAAGTTCTCATATATATGGATGTAATCCCTTGAAAAAAAAACTACTGATGCAATTAATTGGAAGTAACTGAGAGAAGAAGTGAACTTTACTTGCACGTTATGTTAATGTTAATTGATTTTCTAGAATTAGACACGGAGATTAAAAAAATGTGTACTCAAAGAACAAATTTTAACTCAAGCCATGCATACGAAAATTGCTTGCCTTGTACTCGATTAAGGAAAAAAAAACAAATATGAGCCAAATTTTCACCCATATTACAATATTTGTGAGTCAAGCCAAGTGATCGAGACCCCAGCCTGAACTCTGAACTTTCTCCGACTAAATGGCAAAAGGGCACCAAAAATCTAAAATCATTTATATTACTAACTATAACTTTATATTCGCACCAAAAATCTAAAACACTTGTCAACTACGTAGTGAGGTGATCTAAACTCCTGAAAAATCGAACTTAGCTTGTCAACTATTTTTTGTCATTACCCCAATGGAGCCAGCCTGATGAGTCGATATGCGAGCACTGCAAAGCCGCTTAGGGGCCGGGGAGAGCTACAATTATTTCAGGGTGATATATACTTCTATTTGTACTACTTACAGGCGGCTTTTACTGCCTGCTACCTTAATATATACTTCTACATCGTACCATTAAGCTTGTGGAAAAGCTCAAGAATATTTGATGAATTTCGGAATTAATATATATTACATTCCTTGTTCTAAATTAAACTTGTTAATAATTTCTTGCCAGTGGTCAATGCATGTACTTGCCAAGCATGTATTTTTCTGACCTATATATATATATATGTCACAGACGAAAACTACAAGTATATATGTGTGGCACTCAATGTGGAATGCTATAGCCAGCTTCAGACCTGTGGTTAGCCAGTCAATTCCTATAAATATATAAGATAGTACATGATAAATTAATGTCTACATATATACACGAATTTCCCCAGAAATTAAATCTATTTCATGGCACAATATACATATTACTTATTGGAGTTCAAGCAGAATCCTACTGTATTAATTCAATACTTGTTCGTACGTACGTGCATGGTATTTCTACCAAGATCAAAGAGTAAAAAAACCGAAAAAGACGCTTTACCCTGTACCGTCCATGAGTGCGTGTGTATGTATTAAAGTTGTTGCCTATACCAACATCCATTTTCTAAGACCAATATATACATACATATTAGCCGCCTTAAAAATTAGCCTTCCTTTCATCATTCGGTACGCATAGACAGCAGCTACGTGCAGTGCAGGTATATATTGGCCAGCGCTAGCTAGAGCACTCATGTATTTGTTTTTTGTATATATATGCAGAAGATAGATTCCATGAGACCATGAGTCTTCAGAAAAGGGAGAGAGAGAGACCATGACCATGCATATGCCATTTTACACGAGATTGATCACAGCAATGGTCAGGCAAAATAGCTAGGCTGGTAAAAGGTCCATTTGAGAAGAGAATATAAACAAACGCGGATAAGAAAAAAGAAAGGTTTTAAGGCCATATGGTGTAGACTGTAGAGTATATGTGGATTTTGTATATGTTTCTTGTACTCTCGAACAAAAAGAAGCCTATGATTGCAGTTACTGAGAACATATGCAGGCTTGCTAGCTAGGCCTATTGAGTGCAAAAGGAAGCAAGATCTCCAAGTCATTATGAAAAGGATCCATCCCAGTGATGGAGCAAGAAATGGTGAGTGTGTGTGTTGTTCGTGTGCACACATACTCTCTCTCTCTCTCTCTGTCTCTCTCTCTCTCTCTCACACACACACACACACACTCGAAAGCACTACTACTTGATGCTTCCATATGGTGAGGATGGTGTTGGTGCATAGCTTTCAGTGATGCATTGTAGGTGAAGATGGCTTTTTCTAGGGTACCATCTATATCACTCAAGACTCACAATGCTTTGCACAAAGACGCAGTCACACACACTAGACAGGCAGGCAGGCACACTCTGCATGTATGCACATATATCTACTCATGTGTCCTACATATGAGTATATATAGCCCTGTAGCTAGCTTGGTACATGCATGCATGCTCTCTTCCCTGCTCCATTTGAGGCATTGCACGGGAAGAAGCTTGGCTTCAGGAGAAAAGGCTTGGCTTGGGCATAGGAAAAGAAATAACAGAAAGGTGTGTGAGGACTCTCTACCTAGCCAGCCAAGCCTCCAAGCTATAGTAGCTTTTGTGCGTGTGTGCAGTGTGCACCCACAGAGCAGCAGCAAGAAGAAACAAGCTCCATCACTAGCCAGTGATAACCACCCATCTATCTAACCCCTCACTACTACCCTCTTCCTCTCTCTCTCTCTCTCTCTCCCCCTCTAGGATGGATGGAGGAGCTCTTGTCAAGTGATGGGGGGGATGATGTGCCACCCGAGACACACACCCCTCACCTGCAATAGGAGCAATACCTTAACACTTCTTGTCATGCTTGATATTATACATATATACACTAGCAGGACGAGTGCACATTTATTTTATTTTTTTCCTAGTCCCACACCTGTATGGTACAAGTAGTACCAAGCTTTTCTAGCTCTAATGTTCCTTTCATCACCGATGTTGGAAAAAGCAAGGGGGAAACAAAACATGCACCATGGGGAGTAAAAAAGAATATATAAAAGCCACCACAACAAAAAGAGAGAAGGGGGAAACGATAGAAGCCATACAAGAAAATGCAAATGCTTCAAGAAAGGGTATTGGGATTGTGCAGATATATAAATACCTCTGATTCATTTTCCAATCCAAGCTTGTTAACCAAGTACTTGATCAACGACCTAACTGTCACCCTCCCATCCCTGAAAGATTAAAAAAAATCAAGAATAGGCTTATTAAAAAAAAATCATATTGGCGTACTGTAACAATCGATTTAATATGCTATCAGAATACGCAGCATTTTTGCACCAAAAAACTGATATTTGCCTAGATTTGGAGGAGCAATGACAGAACATCAAAGAATCCAAATGCAAGACGAGATAATGAATCGATGCAACAAATTCAGATAAAAGAAGAAGGAGAGATGGTAAGAGAATAGTACTTGATCCGTAAGTAGCTTCTTGGAATCTGAGGCAAGAATGGCTCCCTCCCTCTGCACAAATCAGAAGAAAAACAAAATAGTGAAATATGTAAGCACGGAGCAATTAATCAGAACAGCGCGCAGAAGAAGGCGCTGCATTTTGCAGGAATTAATCCTCCAAGTACGAATCAACTGACATGTAGTAATAGCTATAGAATATATGCAGAGACAGGCGAAGCAGTGGTAATAAACACATGAAATGCTCGCGTGTTTCCATGTAGCTAGTGCAGGAGCAGTCATAGTAGTACGTGTTCATATGTACTCACTGGTGGGGCGCGGCCTGGAGCACGAATCAGACGCCAACGGTCGACAGCCGCGGTAGGACGACCCTGATCGTGTCTAAGCCAGATGCGCCGGCGGCCGGCGTGTAGAACGCACGGTGCGCGAACGGAAGAAGCAGCGGGGGTTGCGCCGACACCGCCGCAGGACTCCACGGCGAGAGCAAGGGTGGCCCGATGCACTGCACGGGCAGCGGTATTGATGGGTGCGGAATGTCAGGCATGGAGGGGCGCAGGAAGGCCCCGGGTGGTATGCCAAGTAGTATGTCTCTCCGCGGCCGCGCTGTTGCGCGGTCCAATGCGAAGAGGTCGAGCTCGGAGGCGGCGCCGGGCCGAGGCCGAGGCAAAGCCAGTCCCTGCTGTGACATCCCCCGCTACGGCTGCCACTATTGCTGCTGCTCCCGCCACTGCTACTACCGCTGGTGCCGGCCACCTGGTGGCCACCGGCAGGTTGGAGCTGCTGCGGTGACGGCGGCGGCACTAGCGCCTCCCTCCTACTCTCCTCCTGGGGCACCTGATCCTGCCTCTCCTGCAGCGGCTGCTTGGGCGGCTCCTGGGCCATGTGTCGACTCTGCGGCGGCGGCGCCGTCACAGCGTCGACGCCGCGGATGAAGGGCGTGCCATGCGCGTCGCGGAGGAGCAGGCTCCTAGACGGGACCATCCGGGCCGCCGCCGGCTCATGCCATCCACCCGGCCCAGCGCGAACCCTCCTCCCCCTCCCTCCGCACGCTACGCAGACGCGCGTGCGAGGCAGAGACGACGGCACGTACGAGCTAGCTAGCTACAGGAGATCGGAGGAGAAAGAAGAAGTGGAGGAGAGAGAGTATTGTGCAGGCAAACAAGGAGAAGTAGATAGAGCAGTACTCGCATGGCACGGGGCCAGGACAAAGAGAGAGGGCTTAGGCGATCAAATAGTTTCGAGGGGTACAGAGAAACCCATCCGGACGGGAAAGGGCCCCTGTGCATATCGAAGGATTCAATATCAAAAAACAAATGTATGTCAACCTACAGTATTTTTTGCTACAGTAGATATTTAGTTATTTTTGTACTGTTTGCGGTGTAGTTCGTGTCCTCACAAAACACTGTTCACTGCTGATCCGGATTTAAATCCTCTATAACAGTAAACCTAATGCGTTGGATCCGAAGCCAACCAGACGAGGGGTCCTAGAGAGAGGAAACTCTCCCCTCCTCTCTCCTTTTTACTTTTGGGTCCTCGCAGGGACAAAAAGAACAGAAGCTGCAGATATTTAAGCCCGGGTGGTTTTCTGCAAATACCGTTAGTGTGGCGGGGCCTTTGTGGAAGAATGGCTGTGCGTGGGGCCATGGGGTTGTATGTTGGCGTGGCTTGATTACGCTCCGGTGGGCCCAGCCTCGCGGTGAAAATTTTCTTCTAGCCTTGCTGCGCTGCCGCGTGACGTGGCGGCACATGTGCAGCGCAGCGGCCGTGGGTTTCTGCGCGGTTGGGCTGGGCTAACCAGAAGCCTAAGCCTAGAGTGGTCAACCAGCTTCGCATGTCGAGAACAACTGACGCGGCGGCACGTCTGATTACCACCAAAACCAAGATTAAACAGATGTTCTAGACGCACGAAAATGCACTGTTTCTTTAAACGATTCTTTGTCAGTTGGCCAACTTAGTAGATCCAAATCCCTCTTTGGTACATCAACTTATAGTCATGGCACGGGATTCGCATCCTCTGCGTTGTATTGACGTTGGCACAGGAGTACAGTACCGTAACGTTGTAACGATTGAGTCGTCCGTTTTAGAAAGAACAATCAATCAAATGCTACAGTGTTTGGTACAGTGTCATCTAATGTAATTTGCTGCAGTGCCGCTACAATCCCAGACATGATCTCGAGCTTTGCTTTCTGATCCGATGACTGATTCGCAATGTCATGATATTGTAGCGCATGGGAGGATTTGCATCCCATAGCACATCGATGGAAAACTGACTGTACAGAGCTCAAATGGCTCCATTTTTTTTACGTTTCTCTATGGTGTTTGACGTGAGATAAGTGGTTAAATACACACACAAAAAAACTCGTGAGAACTCACTTGAATTTTTTATTTTTATTATTTCATATATATATATATATATATATATATATATATATATAAAAATTAGAGTTCATGATCGTCCGTCCTTCTCACCCTCCCACCCATGTCTCTCTCTACTGACATGTGGGCCACGTTATTAGCATATTATCTCCTCGTATCGTTCGCTCCCGGCTCCTCCTCTCCCGACATCGCCTGTGACGATGTCTGCGCTTCCTCCTCTTCGCCGCCCTTGGCTCTACTCCACGCCTCCGCCTGCCGCCTCGGCCGCTTCCATCTAAGCAGATCCGACGCCTCACTTCCTCTTTATACTATATCTACTTAATTGATAAATGATTATATTCATGAGATGTTTTGAGCAACGCACAGTACTTAATATATATATATATATATATATATATATATATATATATATATATATATATATATATATATATATATATATATATTCGGGAGTATATAGTTCCAATTCTCATATACCGCTTAAATTGTATGATGATACATCTTTATTAATTTGAGCATACTTCAATAAAGATTATAAGATACACCAAAGTGAGTTCTATGAAAAATTTCATTGAAATCCATTTTTATAGTAAAATCCGTGTATATACTTCTTTTATAGAGAGAGAGAGACCAAGATTTTTTTTATACAAAAAAACGTGTTACTTGGTAACAAAGAATGTAAAATCGGAATTAAAAAACGTGTTACTTGGTAACAAAGAATGTAAAATCGGAATGCGAAACGTAAAGGGCAAAGAGAAACAAACCTTGTTCATTTGGGCTGGACCACATTATAATCTTTGTTGGTGTGGTTGGCCCAGCAAAAAGCATGCCCACAAGCAAGTTTAGGCTAAATGATGTCAATAATTACCAAACTGGATTGTATGCATAAGTGGTGTCAGGGCTGTTCCAAAAAAAATGCAACAAGATGAATCAGATTTATTTAGAGCACTTAATACCTAAAGTAATTTAATTTTCCAGGATTTTCTTTTATGCTAAAATGGGGTTTTCACCTCGGCCAGCCTAGGATGGAACTCATCGAGGTTCCAATAATTAATTTTTAGGTTAATTTTGGAAAGAATATCTTGTCCACAGAAATTTGTGATAATGCCGAATATCCTGAAGAAGACGATGGTGTTCCTACTAAATCATATCTCAACTTCTCAAGCAACAAATTAATTATTTGCTTATAGAGACTGTCAATTGGCAGAGAGCCCCAAACGACGATCATCACTGGCGTTTAAGCCAAGTTAAGTGAAGTTGTTACTGTGTTGAATCACTTGATGCCGTGGAATATAATCACTTTGGCCCCCCACTGCTTACGAATGGAAAATTAGATGGTTTATGTCAGGGCATTTTTGTGCATTTTTTCCTCAAGAGTAGGAACAATTTTGGTTCACTAGTTTCAAGAGATTATAAGATGATTTTATAAGGGGAAAATATTCCCAAAAAAAATAAAGGGAAAAAATCAAGATGTTGTCCTCCAACCTAGAGTGTAGTTCGGATCCAAAAAAGAACCTTAGGTTGTTTTCAAATGTTATTAGAGGAAAAAAAACATTATCTTTCGATTCAGGTTCAAAGAGCTATTTCATTTTTAAAAAAAATGTTATTGTAATTATTCGTACTACTTGTAGTACACATGATCAAAATTTGAGTGATATGTGATAATTTCTTAGGACCACTGGCCAAAGCTGAGGTCCCAAGCATTTGGGGCAGAATTTTAAGAGCTAAAACGAATAGCTGTGGGACCTGTACCATTTAGGACGCCACCCATACCCTGTCGCGCGTCAATGCGGGTTGGATGCGGATCATGTATGTAAGCGACATGCCACTTGGAACGTATAGCGCAAATCAAATCCAGGTACATAATGGAGCAACTTTTTTTGTTAGATTACAGAAAAAAACGTAGAGGCACACCCGAGCGTGTCTCCGTACGTCGTACACAGCTACAAATATAGAGTCTAGAGAAAAATCTATAACCTTGTAAGATCCCTACTGAAACGCACTCGTGTGTGTGTAAACATAGGAATCAAGATTTGAACCCTAATGAATAGAAGGTTATACACTCACAACTCTATCATCTCACCGAGAGGTGGTTTCTCACGTTATAAACGCTTCACAGCTAAGATTTAGACATGTATGTACAAAATCAATGGAATTAGTTAAAATTCCCCCTTCTTCTTGCATGTACTAAATCAATAGAACCTCGGTGACCGCCTACTAATACCAAAAAAACTAGAATCGCGTATTACTCGTCGCCACAATTTTAGACGAGCAGGGTGATGTTTTAGGCCTCGTTTAGAACGCAGGAAATTTCGTAGGTGCATTGTTCCGGGTGACTGAAAATTAGCAACACGATTTCTTCCCCCTCAAGAAGATACGAGGCCCCATCAGCACTATACGTAGGTGTACGGGCCCCATCATAGAATACATGCAGATCCGGTATCTAGGTGGAGTCAAGGACCCCATGAACGTTATACTCTGGGCTATTCCACGAGGTTGAGACTTGAGAAGAAGATTGTGCCAGCCGTCGTGGGGAACGGACGCCGCAACCAACCCGGCGGATGGGCACCGTACAACCGGATCCATCGATTGGTCCCTGCTTGATTGGATTGACTAACTAGATTATCAAAATCGCTCGCTCTTGGTTGGATTGCGATTCGCGGTGTCATACACTACTACAAAAAGGTTAATACTGGACGCCTCATCACAGACGGTTGACCAAAACCGCTTCAGATACATTCAATCACGACGGTTTTGGTTTAGAGACCGCTCGCGCTCGGATTGCGCTTAAAAACCGCTCGTGAAGAGACAATATCACGCATTTATCTATTTTGAAAACCGTCAGGAAGTATCACGCACGGCTCAACACGAACCGCTCGTGATATTATCAAGATCGCTGCATTTTAACCGTCAGGAAGTATCGCAGCGGTTCAACAAGAACCGCTCGTGATATTATTAGTATCACGACGGTTCTAACAATAACCGCTCGGATAATATCGCCATGACTCCACTGTCGCCGCCATCCGCCGCCTCCCGATGCGCCTCTTCATCGCCGATGCGCGGCTCGTTTGCCGCCAATCCGCCGCCCCGATGCGTCTCTTCGCCTCACGCCCGAATTTATTCCTTGTTTGATAAAAGGATCATCCGCCATCCAAGATGATCATCCCCACATACTTATAAAATTAAAAATGTAAATGGTCGCTTCTTCCTCGCCGCAGACCGATGGCCTTCCGCCTCATCACGCGAGCACCTCTCTCGGTAGGTTGAACTGTCTTTGCGGAAGAACACCGCTTGATCAACAGTGTCTTCACTCTTCTCCGGCGGAGAATTTGCCGGAGCAGTGACGCCACCTTCCGCCGCCTTGACATCCTCCTCCGCCGTGTCTTCCCGTGATCTCCCACTTTGCGCGTTCTGGCGTCATCGACGTAGTCCTCCAAAACGACGTTGCACGCCTCCAGAGGCTTGCCGCCACTTGACTGTGGAAATCGAGGCGACGCGATCGACACGACCGGCCGATACCCTCAAGCAAGGAACAGAGCCTATGGGCTCAATTCTTCTTGGTTCAACAACCGAGGGTCTTGGAGACACTTGAACGAAGGCGTCGTGAGCGGACGATTTCGTGCTTCATTCGCGATGATCGTGAACCGCCCAATGCCGACGCCGCCGCTTATGAAGTATTGAAGACGGAGATAGCAACCTACCTCCGCCACTAGAAAAACTTTGTTTTATTTATAGGTTTTACTTTTTAAATCTTTTTGTAGTTTAACGCCACTGCTTGGCCATATATATGAAAATTCCAAAATGAAAAAAAGTTTGGAGGTGAAGTTACTATATTTAATTATATGTTGAATTATTATCTCTCTCTCTCTATATATATATATATATATATCGAGACGGTTTTGTGGAAAAACAAAATCTAGTTTGGAGGTGAAGTTACAATTAATATTAATTATATCGTAATCGAGCGCGCTAACGGGCGGTGGACGATTTCGAGCTTCGTCACGATCAGAACCGTCCGATGCCGCTAACCGCCGCCTATGAAGTATTGCGATGGAGATAGCAACCTACCTTCGCTACTAGAAAAACCTTGTTTAATTATAGGTTTCGCTTTTTAATATAAACATGTAATTTCTTCACATATCATGTAAGTGTATATACTTGAGAAAAAATATTTCACGGACGGTTCCATAATGGAACCGCTCAGGATATGTCCCATATCACCGACGGTTCCAATATGGAACCGCTCGTGATGATATCACCGACGGTTCCATAATAGAACCGCTCTCGATAAGTCTTTATAAGTAGGAGCTAGCACGCTTGCCGCTAGGGTTTGCGCCTAACTCATCACTCCCAGCCGCCTTACTCTCGTCCGTTCTCTCGCCGCCGCCGACGCCGCCATTCTTCCTGTCGCCGACGGTTAGGCAGCATACGGTGACACCGTAAAAGACACTCGTGACGATAAGAGTGTCTTTTGCAAATCACATCAAGTTACAACCACGGTGACGCCCAAACTCTCGTCACTCCCAGCCCGCCGCTAGGGTTTGCGCCCGCCTAACTCCGCTCCTCCCCACCTCGACGCCGCCGACCTGCATTGCCGCCGCCGACCCCTTTGCGCGCCCGCTAGGGCCCTCGCCGGCTTTGCTTTCCCATCCTCCTCTATTCTCCTCTAGATCTGTTAGCTTAATGTCTTTTGTTGAGTTTGATTTTTATGCATGAGCCTTAAGTTGTGTCCTCGATGTTTGTGTGATTTATGCAAGGTAAAGGAAATGGATGAGGGTTGTGCCGGTGGTGGGGTCGCCACCGTGGTTGCACTGCATTAAGGTCCCTCTGTCTCTACCCTCCTTGCTCGTGATGAAAATGGCTAGCTAGTGCTCATGATGGATGCCGAGGGCTACTATTGGTGTGGTGGGTTTGGACACCCTTGGTTTTGTTCTCTTGTCGATGAACCGCTCAATGATGTTAATAGTCTTATGCTGAAATTGAATTGATAATTAGTTCATATTAATAGTCCCCTTGCTCGTGATGTAATGATGTAAATAGTCCTATGTGAAATTGAATTGATAATTAGTTCATATTAATAGTCCCCTTGCTCGTGATGTAATGATGTAAATAGTCCTATGCTGAAATTGAATTGATAATTAGTTCATATTAATAGTCCTCTTGTGTGTGATGTAATGGTGTCAATAGTCTTATGCTGAAATTGAATTGATAATTAGTTCATATTAATAGTCCCTTGCTCGTGATGTAATGGTGTCAATAGTCTTATGCTGAAATTGAATTGATAATTAGTTCATATTAATAGTCCCTTGTTCATGCCGGTCAAGTTCTCCTACCTCTTGCACAGACACGCCCTACCATTCCATTCATAATCTCTTCTCTATAAAGTCTCCAGCGTTGGTTGCTTGTGCCATTAAAACAAGCATCATATATATATTATTATAGTAGTCCTCACCACGTTAGGAATTCGTCCATTGACATGAGAAGAATGAGGCAGTATCCATGGGCAATCTCATTGAGCCCTTGCAAGTATAAGAAGTATGGATGCAAAGAGCGGTCGGACATCCAATTACCGGATTGGGCGTCGCTATGTTGAAAAGTGGCGTTGATGCTTAACTACTCGAAGTGGCATCATGTATTAGCAACCAACAATTCTTGAGCATGTAATTGTCTTTAAAGCCAACAAGAACACCAAGCAAGCAACAAGTTGAGAATTCTTTTGAAATATGAGAATGGTTGCTTGGTGTTCTTGTTGGGTTTAAAGACGATTACATGCTCAAGAATGGTTAGTTGCTAATATATGATGCCACTTCCCACGGAGTACCACAAGATCAACGATACTTTCGAACATAGCGACATCCAATCCTGTAATTGGATGTCCGACCGCCTTTTGCATCCATACTTTTATATTTGCAAGGGCTCAATGAGGTTGCCCGTGGCTACCGCCTCATCCTTCTCATGTCAAGGTGGACGATCCCCAAAGTGGCCGAGAGATTACGAACAATATATATGTAATATATATATGATGCCGATTTAATGGTACAAGCGTACCACCGCTGGGCCTTTATAGAGAAATCATCACGACGGTTTGCCCACAAACCGCTCGTGATATGCATTTATCACGCACGGTTTGTGGCTAAAACCGCTCAGTGATATGATTATCACGCACGGTTTGTGGTCAAACCGCTCAGGATATGATTATCACGCACGGTTTGTGGCTAAAACCGCTCGGATATGTGATTATCATGCACGGTTTGTGGTCAAACCGCTCGGATATGATTATCACGCACGGTTTGTGGATGAAACCGCTCGTGATATATGTTATCGCAGACGGTTTGAACCACAAACCGCTCGGTGAAAGTATACATCACGACGGTTCAAAACCGCTCAGGATGACCTCATGTCATCATCGACCATAAACTCGACGGCTCACGAAACCGCTCGTGATGACGCTTTTGAACCGCTCAGGAAAGCCTTTTTCGTAGTAGTGATAGGTGC